>JAHLJS010000002.1:98064704-100766101 GCA_038502445.1 Eremochloa ophiuroides
GTCACCATGTCACCATCGCCCGACAACCCAAGCGCAACTCGGCAGGATCCATCCTGTAAATTGAAGTGCACATGAGCAATGGCACTGGGAAACGAAAAACAGAATTTTGCAGTCCAACATACGGTGTGCAGCACATACCCCGAGTACTTCCCTAACCACACCAGGACCGTCATCACCTCCCCTTAATACATTGACCAAAACATCCGGCAGCAGCCATGTACCTTCACCCTCACCACCTGCAGGCATTGCAGCACATTGGTTATATCTATAAAAGCAAGGCAGCACATTAAGGTCTGAAAACATAGTGATCAAAACAGCAGACCTATTATAGGGGACATTATATCCATTCCAACATTGCCTGGCGTCATTGGTTGACCACCAGGTGTGCCTGGAAGATATGCGGCTGAGTTTGGCGTCATTGGTTGACCAACAGGCGTGGATGGCACATATGGACTTGGGGCATTTGCTAAGAGATCAGAACGAAAAAAAACATCGTTCGAATAAGTATCCACACATACAGAATAAACACATAATTACAATAGTATATTGAATAAATAATCAAATAGATTTCTATACCATAGTTATCCCTGGGAGTAGGAGCATCATTGAAACTAACTCCTGGAGTGTTTGCCCACCCTGATCCAGGCGTGGGGGCTTCATATGGCCGAGCTTGTGGGGTTCCTGGCTGAAAAGTTTGGATAATTGGAAGAATACATGTGGGAGTTACACATCTGCAAAACAAGTTACTAAAAATATATAAGGAATAGAACAGGAGTGGCAAAACCTAACCTGGTAAGCTGGACTGCTACCCCAAGTAGCAGGATTTCCATCTTCCCAATTATCCCTGGTAACCAACACAACAACGATCAAAATAATATAGCAATGGCTAACTTTTAAGTCCAAATACAAAAGTAAACAGTAATCCAACCTCGGAGGGCTCATAGGAGCCCAGGCTCGACTTCGCATGGGAGTCCGCATCCCGTCATGTATTGGTGTTGCTGTAGCAAATGAATGGGAGATTATTGCAGAATGCAAAATGAATGACATACTGAATGCATGGAACAGATGATGTCAATATAGATTCTCATTGAAAGTCTACTATGGAATGAATGCTTGATCAAATTGTTTTGAGGTCACAGCTTAGGCTATCTGGTTCATTGCAACAAATAAGGGATAAACACACAAGCCAGTAACCCAGACAAAGGACAAAAGGCATTACCATGCCTTTTAAAAAATCCATAGAAAAAAAAAATTAAACAATCAGATATAAGCAAACAAATGTATCAACCATGGGAAGGAACTAAGAAAAAAAAGGGGGGGGGGGGGGGGGAAGGAACTTGCAATGTGGGGAAAGAGAAAGGCAAACAACCTCCAGGGTCCCGCATTGGAGTCTGATAAGCATGATGTGGTGTTCGAGACGGGTGCATTGGTTGTTTCCCACCGCCCAATGATAACGAGGTTCACTGATGACATGATAATACTCAATTAGCAAAATACATAAGAAATGATTGCTTATAACTCGCAGGGCATTCAATTAGCAAAAGATGATATTACCGGAATGGTGTCGCAACAGTAGGTGTGTCAGCAATATCATCTCTTTTAACTTGTGTATTAGTCATATTAGCCTCCAACATATGATAATCGCAGGGATAGATAACAATAGAGGATTCACCTGTGACAATCTTCATCAATGATCAAGCTCTACACGTACGAGTGCACCAGTCACCTCTTTACACGGCCACGGTATCCCTTATAAGGGCCAGATTTAACTTTGATACAGTACCCACCAAGGCATCATGTCCTCTACCACCACGGCCACCTCCAAACCTTCCACCATCTGCATTGGATGGCAAGGCTATATTAATATATAATCTACAGCTGCACAATGTAACTACCCTTGCTTCAAGAAATGTAGAATATTTGAATAGTCCTATAACATATCCAGGCAAAATAAGCCTTCGAACTTGGAAACTGGAAGTATCAAAATAAGATCATACAATTCATATTAGGGGTCTCTTGGGGGCAGCCTTCCTGGAGATTGCAGAATGCTTGCTGACAGATCTCAAAGCACCAAGCCGTGGCATCAGCAGTGTCCATACCCTGCATCAGCAAAAGCAAAAAATGACACAAGTTCTCAGGAGTAACCAAGGATCAAAACGGGTTCAGTACGAACATTTCCTCGACGGCCACCAGTTGATCCACCAACAAGAAGGCAAGATTGCGCTTTTGCACAAATAAAGCCGGCAATGTTCAAGGTGATGCCTGTCATAGATAAACAGTATCCCCTTGTGTATGTGTTCCACAGGTCCTTGCTTCCCCTAATTTGACAAAATATGGAGGTAAATACAATGAAGGTAACAGATAACAGGAGTCAAAAACAGCCAACCAAAATCGTAACAAACAGAACTGGGACACACCTTGCATGCTCCTTCAACAACCCTTACGACATCCTTTGCAGAGACAATATTATTAGAACGATCTTTAGCTGATGAGCGCCTATCAATTTTGCTTTTTATTCTCTTAATTTCACGAGCACAACTTCAGGTCTATCTGGCACTCCTTTCAGAACCTAAATATACACCTTAGTAATTATAGTGTGAAATACAATCACCCTTACTAGAATAATGTAATATAATATAATTACCTGAAATGCTTCAGCTTCCACCCTTATAATTACTCCAAATGACAAGTTGCTGAAATGTATTGACGAATACAGGTAAGTAATCAAAATAAACGAGCTATGATTATCATTCATTCAAAGAGTAAACTTACTCTAAAAGGACAAGATCATGCAGTTCATAATCACCAATTCTGGTGATTCCTGTGGTAATTTCAGAGCTTTCGACGACATGATCAGCAAACACACGGATCTGTGCCATCCAACAACAGCACATTAAGAACAAATTGTTTCAAATGGGTCAGCTTAATGTTTCTTCATAATCTTGATAAGACAATTACTCACATGTTCTTTAGTTGTGTCAGACAAATGATCAAGACATGCCCTTCCACTTTTACAACCATGCCAGTAGCACCTTCTTGAACACCTGAGATCACCTTGACATGGTCACCAGGCTTGAAATATTTGCAAAGCTCCTTTTCATTGAAGGCTAATGTTTTCTGCAGTTACAAATGCATTAACAAAAGCCTATTGTAAGCCATTCCTTCACCATAAATTTCATAATAATAAGTACAGTAGCTATAATTGCAATTGATTACCGGAAGATCAGATATTTTTGGTCTGATGTGAACGGTTTCATCCTCTACTTTCTCAACCCACCCCTCCAGATTTTTCAAATCGCCTTTAACAACAATGACGGCATCACCCTTCATAAAGTGCCCTTTTTTCCTGTTTGCAAACAGAGTGGACAAGCTAGCCATGTCGCCATTCATGTCATCACCAGGCTTCTTAAACTTCTCAAGTTCATCGAAAGTCGGTTGAATATTATTTGTGTGGATTGATTTAGTGGATACTGATTTGTACAAGAAACCATCTTTGAACTTCATATTGTCAACCCACTCAAAGTACTCCCCAGATTCTCTATCTCGCCTCCGTTCCACACGAATATGCATCTCCCTATTTGCACAAGATTAGCAAACAATAACAGAAACAATTAGATCAATTCTCAAGGAGAAAAATGTCACCTCGCCTCATCGATATTGAAGAATCGTGGTGGTGGGACAAATGCTTTCTTTTTTACAGCCTCCCTCCCTTCCTGAAATAAAAATTGTCCATCAGGATAAGAACCCCAATGACCTGATTAACTCAACAGCTCAATCAAGAACAAGAAAATAACAACCAAACATGATAATCAGAAAATTACTTCAAATAAATACAGACCACAATATGTTTTTTGCTTTAGAAAAACATGACCAGGAGATATGAAAAAAATACAGTAAACTCAATTATAAAACATGAATGCTCCCTCCAACTCCAAACATAGGTTGTTCTAGGATTGTAGCCATTAGCCAGGTCAAACTTCTTAAATTTGATCTACCAATATATGAAAAGTTATATAGATTGACAATGGGAAAATATTGGGTGCAAACTCTCCACTCCGTGAAATCGGGAAACCATTTGGAGAAACATACTTATGAGTTATTACAAAATTTTAAACTATATACATCCATAGTGTATCTATGGATGCACGTTGTCACAAAATTTGATATTCAAATTCGTTTTGTAAAAAGTCCTATGAAAATAACAAATTTGAGATGCATATGCACTCAAGGATACAGTTCCTAGGAAATTGTCTTCTAGTGCATGTGCACCTAGAGTTTGTTATTTTCATATGATTTTTTCTATATTGATGTTGAATCACAAATTTTGAGAAAATGTATATCCATAGACGCACTGTGGATGTACATAGTTTCTTTTTTTTTTTTTGAAAACTCCAAGTCTGGTTTTGTAAAAGGTTTTTACGATTCCAATGAGTAAAGGATTTGCACTGAATGTTTTCCCGATTCACACCACATGTTTGATGTTACTAGATTCATCGTAGAAAATACTTCCATAATATTATCTAAAATGCTACTCCCTTTGTTCCAAATTATAAGACATTTTGGCTTTCCTAGATACATTGCTTTTACAATGTATCTAGACATAGTGTATATCAAAGTGCATATTAAAAGATATGTATATCAAAGTGGATAGCAAAAGGTACGTATCTAGGGGGAAAAACATAATTATCATTTCGAATGGAAGGGGTATGGTTTTATAAAATTTGCAAGTCAAAGTATCATAATGTTGACCCTGTTGATGTCCTAAACGACTTAAATTTGGAATCAGTGGGAGTATAATGTTTAAAATTTATTCCACTATGTTGTATATCAGACTGTGGACCTGACACCTGAGTTTTGAATATACATTTAGCTAGTTAAGCAGTACTTGTTAAAGTAAGTGCATAATAGAAGGGAATAAAACTGAGACAAAAAGATTAGCTCCACTACTTAATGTATGCAATTAAAGTTGATTGGAAGTACTAATAAACAAAAGTGTAAGATTATGAGAAGCATAATGCTTTGAGCACAACTTCAAGTACAACCATATAAACCATTCAGTACATCTGTGAGCTTTCAATCCAAGTAATCTTACCTTTGGATCTTTAGTAGCCAAGTTGTACTCAAATAGTTGTAATTGTAGGCTTGTAGCACTGCTATAGTGCTATTGTGAGAAACAAGGGTTAGAACTTAGAAATTACCAGTTTACTAGCCAAAGCTTGTAGATCTATTCTAGGGATCAGCTTCACATCTACTCTTTGACGAACATTGTCAACATCAACAACCTGCAAAACACAATCTCATAAACATTTGAAGAATGGTATACAGTATATTTATAAGAAAAGTGTTGTGGTAATACCTTAGCAAGGTCACCTTTATATATGCCCAATTTCATTCGGACCCAAGAATCCCTTGAAAGATCAACAGATTTGCTCTCAACAGAGAGGACATCTGCCATTTCTTTTATTGGCACTAATGTTATTTTTGCTGAAGCATAAATGTTTCGTAGACCTTTGCAAGCCTGCATAGACCAAGTTTAGCAAGGAGGAATGAAATCAGAAGTAAAAATGCCAACCACACAGAGACATGCTTACCTCTTTGACATGGGCCTCCTTTTCAGCTTCAACATAAATATAATTTTTTAGATGATCCAATGCTACAACTGACTTTATCTGAAGGTCTGACCTATCGATGAACTTTTGCATCAGACAAATCGCAGTCTCTCTCTCATGTCCAATCTGAAGTCACAGTTATGTGTTAGTAGAGCTGAAGTAGGGCCAATAAACATCCAAGCAGTTTAAGAAGATAAATCGTGAGCATACCGCACATTTGACCATCCATAGTTTAGGATCCTTCACGGAGGGCAGTAGAGCTTGCTGTTCCACTTCTGCAGCTTCCTCACCATACTCAATATGAGTGGATCTTGCGTATCTCTCACGCACTTGTCTCTCAATCTCATCAATGTCCTCTTCCTCATCCCTCATAGGCATAGAATGACGTCTTGAGCCCCTAACAACATCCTCATCAGGAAGGTCGGCCCCAGCATCATTAATAAAATCTAAAAAGAAAGGCAAAGGAGCATATATCAGTGCATTAGAAAACTGAACATGCTTCTGTTGCTTGGTATAACAATAAGCACAGAGCTAATACAATTTCAACATTTAAACAGTTGTTTACATATCCAAAAGCAATTAATAAAATCATACTCACTGTCCCAATATATAAGGCGTGCATGTATTTCATTATTCGAACTTTGTAATCTTAACCAACAATTAGTCTAACAATATGAAAACTTTTTGCTACAAGAGTGGTTACATTGCACTTAGCATTTAGAAATACTTTCCACTGACCAATCTTTTTTTGCCGCGACGAATATACAAGAGAAATTAGCAGTCAAACAGTGATCAACCACACCAAATCAAACACTGTTTCTAGCAATGCTAGTAGTCATAGCCAGCACAATGCGTAAACAGGTTAATGTCTAGTTTGCTCTACTAAGAAGCATAAGTAGTATATTCTACCCAGGCCCAAGTTAATTTCTTTTCATAACTTATTATGAAAGTAGCATTAGAACAAAACAGCTGACTTTACCATTCATAATTTTTGCTTGTGGTGTATAGATAGATCAGCACTCAGTTCAGAGATAAAACAGTTTAGTATGTCCAATCTATTATTGCCAGTAATCAAGGGAGGAAGATGTTTGTGAAATTAACTGTGAAAACAGATGAAAGCATCACGCTGATTGGCATATTTCCAGGGTTACAAGTAAATCCTTACAGAAAGTTACATGCGTCCTGATAGATCAAATTGCACAAAAACGGTAAAAGAAGACCAGTACAATATGGAAGATAATTTTGATTTGAATCCAATTAAAAGTTTCAGCCTAGAGGGCATCATTTTTTTCCCTGCTGCAGAAGGCTAAACAATTTGAGCTGCGATGCAATGTATGAATGGATTTCAACTGATGAGAAGGCTTTGTCAAGCTTCAAGCACCTTATCGACATTCAAAAGAACAAAACAAAAATTCATTTGATAGCATAGGAATATTAAAGTTCAATCAACTGTATCCAATGTTTGGTACAGTGTTAATATGGCGTCGAGAACTGACTCTTTCCAGTCCTTTCAAGTAGCTTTCAAAAAACTGTTCTCATGGGCAACTCTGAATGCCTGAAATGATCAGGCAGAACAAATCCAAGTCTCCAACTGCAGTGCAAGTTCAGACCCTAGCATCAAGTTTGCGCAATACCATCCAACTAGGCCCGGTTCCTTGCAGCTCCAGTGTGCTCACAAATCGAACCATGCCAAGATAAAATCATACCATGCACATTTTGAGGGTCGAATGTTCGGTATCAGTCCAAAAATCAACCTTCCAACTCGGTTCGTCTCTTGGGAATAATAAAAAAAAAACTATCTGAACAGTGCTACCCTAGAGCTGCCCTTATACTTCTATAAAAACTTAGGTCTGACCAAACCACCATTGCTATAAGCTTATGTAAAGGATAACTAATATAAATAGATGAACGTGAGGTTGAACAACAAAGCAAAGTATCAACTGAACATATAATCAAGACAGGATCTGCACAGGCACTAACTAGTTCATAAAACATATTGGGAGGGTACTTCAGCTAACGTTTTTATCCAGAAAAAATTACTCCGTTACTAACCACCATCACCCAAGATGCACCTCTATTAATATATCTAAACATGACAGCGCTCCATTTTAAGATCTGAAGAAGAGGCGAACATCAAAATTAGTTACTTCAGCTACACAACTGCTGTGAAACTAAATTTCTTGCCAGCCTGCAACTACTACCTCTAGTCATGGAAACAGAACAAATGAGGTGGATTCCATCCAGCTCATCAAGTGACATAGAAATTGCTCATTTCTCACTATACATCCCCAAATCCAGTTCTATAAATCGACCAAATTAGGTCCAGATCTCAACAAAGACCGCAGAAATACCACCCCAAGTGATAAACAGAGCATCATGACGCAATAAAATAGGGCGAATACTCACCATCCTCGCCCTCGCCTTCGTCCTCTTCTTCCTCATCCTCGTCGACCTGGGCCTCCTCGTCGAAGAACCCTCGCACCCCGCCGCCACCCTTCTTCCTCGGCCGGCCCCCGCCGCCGTCGTCGTCCTCATCCTCGTCGTCGTCCTCGATGGCCGAGTCGTCGATGAAGTTGTCTTCCCGCGACCGTTTCCGCCCGCCGCCGCCGCGGGAGGCCTTCCCGCGCCTCGTCTCCTCCTCGTAGTCGTCCTCCTCATCCTCCTCCTCCTCCTCGTCCAGGTCGTAGGCCTCCTCCTCTTCCTCCTCCTCCTCGACCTCCTCGTCCTCGTCGTGGTCGCGCCGAGCCATCGATTTGGCGGCTAGGTTTTCGAGCTCTCGCGGGGATGCACGCAGAGGAAGGGGAAACTCCTCACGACGAGTCGTGTGAGGGAAGAAGAGGCGAGAGGAGGCCTCGAACACGAGGGTGTGCACAGCCGAGCCGCCTCGCGACTCCGCGAGGCCGCGCGTACGGCTGCCGTCGCCCGTAGCCGTCGGATTTCTGTCGGGAGCACCGAGATTTGCGACCAGAGTGGGCTGGTTTCGGGACATCAGTCACAACCGGCCCGCCAAGGCAAAGAATTGGTCATGTTTTCAACGCCGTCACCGAGAGAGCGCCCCACCACCAAGTTTTGCCCCGGGGGGGGGGGGGGGGGGGGGGGGGAAGAGTAGAATCCATGTCCAACAGTTTTTCATATTCTTTATCCGTCTTTTGGGGAAGAGTAGAATCCATGTCCAACAGTTTTTCATATTCTTTATCCGTCTTTTGGCAATTAGCAAAAGGGTCTCCATCGTGCCTAAAAATGCACGCAGAATAGTCGTGTACTCATATGTAACATTGGTCTTTGTGCCGTCTTCTCTTCCTACGCGGCTGCGGCGACATTTGTGTCTTCTCTTCCTGCGCGAATGCGACGACATTTCCTGTCCGACTTCCCTCGTGCCATCGTCAATTGGGGCCGCTGAGACCTACGACGTTTCCCATGCGACTTCCCTTGCGACATCGCCGATTGGAACCACTGAGACCTACTGCTGGCAGACTAGTGTTGTGTACTCATGTCGGAGGCTAGTTTAGTGCTATAAACTGTCAACTGGGGACCTGCACCCTGTCAATCGGCCGTCTGGCAGTGGTTGACTGGCGGCAGGGAGTAGGCAGGGTACAAGAGGGCTGGGAGGCGGCAAAACCGGGAGGCCGCGAAGGTTTTGCTGTGAGGACGATCGTCGTAACCATTCCAAAGAAGAAAAAAAGTGTGCCGAAAAAATAAATTATGAGCCTAAAATTTTGGTTTTGATAGGAAGTATTGGAAACTCTTAGAGATAGCCGTTTTTTTTCTCTCCTTATACTTATTTGGAAGTTGGCAAAAACTGCATTTTAGTCAAAACACAAATGGAAACTCAGATGCTCTCAATGCTTCTACTAGTAGATCGAGTTTCTACTCTGAACTACACTGAAATCTGAATGTTCTGACATATACTTAGGCTCTTCCAGACTATGGGCTTTAGTTGCAAAGGCCAGCAAGGGGCCCATGTAATAATTCACTATATATGACTCGTCAAACAAGTGAAATAAAGGCTTTATCGGTTTCCTTGCTAATTGTTAAAAATTAATGTCTATTGAATTACAAACCAAGTCTTTCTTAAGCAAATCAAAAAGATTGTCTTTTGCGTTCTCGAAGCCCACAAAATCATCTCTCAAGGTGGGCTTTAACCTATAATTATGACAAATATGGGGCTTTGCTTGCCCAGCCCACATTTAAAGGCGAAACTGATTTCATGGGCTGCGAATAGTTTCATGAATAACCCAAGTGCCTAGCGAAAGGAGCGCCCGTATGGACGTATGGTTTCCCCTTTTTTTTCCTCTGAAGGTGTACTATCTATAATATCCACTATGAGCACTGAACAAACCACACCTATCATCATCATCTCATTTACTCTTTTATCGCTTCCGTCCTCGCTTCGTGTAAAAGGATTAACCTAGAGAAAGTGGGATGGACTATTGAGGCCTTATATGTTGGTTTAATCCATCTTTAACAATCAAGGTAGGACTAACTCCCCTCCCCCTCCCTCCCCACACACACATAATATCTCATTATTTACACATGATCCACTATGGGCCAAATTTTAAATCAGGTCGGATGTCACAGCAATGGTTCTAAAAAAATAATGGTCAGTAAGGATTCAAAAGAGGAAATGTCAATCAGAGTGAACGAAGTTGATAGAGTCCCACTGTGTTTGGTTAGTAATGCATTTTCTTATTTTCGTTTTGAAAGAACGTGAACTCCTTAGTGTATTACATGGAGATTCAAAAGATATTAGATGTTTACAAGCCTATTATGCACGTGTTTTAGTTGCTTAACAAAAAATGTTGTACGCCTGCACTCCTCTCATATAGATGACCCCTGAGAGTTCAAGCTCTCCTTTTTCAATTTAAGCTTTGCAAGTTAAATATACTTTGTTAATCTGACTTCTCTTCGCAAAGTATACTTCGGCAACAAGCTAGATATATCCTAGCTTATAGTTACTGCAGGATGATGACATCGACACAGTGCACTGAGAGTAGTAACTATTCAATTAAAAAAGATCAATTAATGGAATTAGCAGAATTAAGGGATTACACTACTAAAAAAAATCTTTTGCGAGGCGTTTGCCTTTTATTTTCCGAGGCGATTAGGATGGATAACTACCTCGGTTAATACAGGACATTAACCGAGGCAGTTATTTTTTATTAACCGAAGTGGTTAGAAAAAACCGCCTCGCAAAATCTATTTATCGAGGCGGACAACCTAACGCAACCGCCTCAGAAAATAGAGCTATTAATGGAGGTGGTTATTTGTAAGAGACCTGCCTTGGTTAAAAAGGCCAAGCCCATTCTTTTCTACGAAAGCCAAATTCGGCCTGACTAATCGCTCCGGATATATATACGAAGTCCCAACCCTAGGGTTTCTCACTTCCTCTCCCTCAACCGCTCACCACAGCTCCCTCAGCCATGGCAGCGCCCCCGGCCTCCTCTCCCTCTCCTCCTCCTCCCTCTCCTCCTCCCTCTCCTCTCTCTCCCTCTGGTGGCGAAGCGCGGGGCCTCGGCCGGCGGCGCTGAAAGCCCTAGTTTGATTTTGATAATTGATGACATACTAAGGACTAACCTACTTGCTAAGTGATGGCTAAGTATAGGTGGCCCTAACCATGGAGTAAAGAGCCAAATGGTTGATGGTGTTGATCAAGAAGGTTCATCCATAAAACAAGAGAGGTGGATCAAGTGAAGAGATGATCAAGGTGATATAAAGCAACTTGAAGAGGTGATCAAGGCTAAGGTATAACCCCTAGAAGGATTTTCTTTTGGTGATCAAGACACCAAGAGGGTGTGATCACATTTAGGATAGATAGCCGACTATTAAGGGGAGAACTAAGTGATTGAATTACCTTCAAGTACTCTAGGTTGCATTTCATGTGCATTAATTCTAACTCAACCTAGACTTTGACTTAAAACCCTTGGAAAATGGTTTCAAAAACTAACACACCGTGCACAAATCATTAGATTCTTTGGTGTTAGCACTTGGGAACAAGGGTTGAAGTGATAGAAAGGTGTTTGGGGTCTCTCTCCCTCCTGCCGAGCAAGATTCGGTGATTTTCGGAGAAAGTCGCAATAGAAAAACACTAAGTTTCGAGCGTCAGACTCTGGGGATGCAGGGCATCGGACTATTGTTTGGTAGGGTCCGACGGTCCCCAGACGTGTTGTTCTCTGTGCAAAGGCATCGGAAGTTTTGGCTTGGTCCGACGGTAGGCGTCAGACACCGTCCGACGGTGTTTTAGCGTTTCTGGACCTCTCTGAAGGCGTCGGACGATGGAGATCGTTGGTCCGACACGCTGACTGAGTTGAGTCCGACGGTGGTTCGAGCTGTGAGAGTCGGATAGTCCGACGCAGGTTGAAAGAAGAGCGTCGGACCATTGATTCTTGGTCTGATGGCTTGGCGTGGCGAGTTCATGTTCTGGCGAGGTGCACGGCGAGGAAAGTTCAAGGCATCGGACGTTGCTTGTTAGTCTGATGCTTAGCCTCAGACAGCGTCCGACGGGGTTGGAGCTCTCGGGTAAATCTCTGGAAGCGTTGGACTCTGTTGTTCTTTAGTCCGACGCCGCTCCGTCCGACGATTGGTTGAAGTGGCGCGAGCAGTGACCGTTGAGATCGAGTGGCTAACGTTAAACTGAGCTGACACATGGCGAGATCGTGTGCGTCAGACGTTGGACATTGGTCTGACGCCTACCGTCCGATGGTAGCGTCCGACGCCCCGAAAAGTGGTTTAACTGCTATTTTTTAGTGGGCAACGGCTAGGAATGGACTTAGGGGTACTTATACTCCCTCTCTGGTCACTTGGTGACCCTCTTGCACATTTGATTGGATCAACCACTACTCTTCTCGGTGGTATAACTTCCTAGATCTCCACTCGCTTGCGCTTACTACCCTTTTAGGTGCCATCTCCTTAGGACTCAGAGGAGTTGGTTTCTTACGATTTAGTGCATTTACTTATGAAGTAGTATTTTGTGCTAGGTGGCTTGCATAGAGTAGCTTAGTGCTAGTGCTTAGCAATAGCCTTGTTATTTACTAACTTGTGCTTAAGTGCTTTGTAGAATTTTTAATAGGCTATTCACCTCCCTCTAGCCTATCCGGTTCTTTCATTTGGTATCGGAGCCGAGGTCACCACAGTTTGAGGCTTAACATCCTTATGGTGTAAAATAGCTCAAATCAATGTGTTGGGGAAGCCGCCAAAGTTTGATGGCACAAGCTATAACCATTGGAAGAGAAAAATGATTGTGCACTTCATGACCATGCATATTGATGTGTGGAAGGTGACGGAAACAAAGATTGAGTATGAGAATGTTCAAGCTCCCACCGATTGTTGACAGTGGATAACGTCAACTTTATTAGAACTTTAGACACCAAAGGATACATGAAAACATACTAGTTTAGGGTTTCAACTGACAGTTTCCATAAGTTTTGCATGTTTTTTATTTTTCAGGGGTTATTCCAGAAAAGCATAAAAAAAGGGTTAAAGAACATAATTACCACGAAACTTAACCACCAAGAAAACATCATCACAAAGACACTGGAAGAGTCTAGAACACACCCGAAGCACCAGGGCCCGAGACCCACCAGGGTGGGGCCGGCCGGCGCCCCCCCATTAGGGTTTCGGCCCACCTTCTGGAGTCTTCTTCCACCACCTCTGTGGAGTCATCACAGCCCTTGTTTCAAGTCGGTTTGATCCTACGGCGCACGTGCAACCCACCGGGCTATAAATAGAGGGGCAGACCCCCCTGGAGAAAATCAACCCATCATTCATTTAAGGCATCAAGTCCTCAAGCCATCAAGAGCCTCCTAGTTCATCAAGGGCCTCCTAGTTCATAGTTAGCCTAGTTAGATTAGAAGTAGAGGAGTTCTAGTTTTTCGGCGGATCTGGAGCCCCGGCATCTGTCTGGAGCACGGAGTTCGGTATAATTCTAGTTCTTTCTCTATTATTGTATTATTCATTATGATTAGGGAAACATTGTTCTTAATAGTTCATATGTTCTTGATTACAATAGTCTTTGTCTATTTTGATTATATGTCTAGTATAGTTGGTTTGATCTTATTGAATTCATGTAATTGCTCGTATAGCGTTTATTCATGCGGACGATGGATAGATGACGAACAGTATGTAAACGTGGTGTCTAGGTATTTTGTTTATCTGCGAGTGCACACTGATGTGCCGGGTCGTGTGGTAGATCGCGTAGGTGACAGCTGCGTTGAGTCCTCTGTAGTCCACCCCTCGTATGTAGGTCAGCAGGCACGGTCGCGAAGTTGGATGATGACTCTGTTTCACATCCTTCCTAGATGATGCCCTTTGCTTGTGATTATGATATAGGATTAGTCTAACAATGATTGCTAGATGTAATTGCACTAATTAGAGTTATTCATTGATGTAGTTATAGAATTACCTTTGATATTAATTCCTTAGTTTATCCATTGGCTAGCTATTACTATGACTAGAGAGTGCTCTGATGATTATCTTTTATTTATGATGCTTGATCATACTTATCACCTTTATCTTTATTTATCTTGTGACCTCTACCTGTTATGAGTAGAGTAAATGACATCGGTAATGTCACTTATCCATTATATACCATCACTATCAATATAATAGATTAAAGTTTATCCTAGTCCTTCCCAGTGGTATAAATATAAATCGACAACCTGGTAGAACTGTCTAGGTAAAATGCTACAATGGTATAATTATCTGTCCGCTTGCAGAACTGATCTTAGTTTATATTATTTATATTTCTGCCTAGTCACATAGATTAGTATATAAAACATTTATTTATTCTTAGCATTATTAATTAGGGATGACAACCTAGTTCTTGCATAAGAATGTTGGTAATAGAAAAGTGGCTAGTTGCTAATGACGAGTTAGTTAATTACCATTCATCTTCTAATCTCGTCTCTCGCATTAAAAGTTATATAGTTATATTTGGCGACGTTAGTAGATGTCAACACCGATGCCGATAAGAGGAAGATGGAGTGCAATGCCCATGCAATCGATGCACTCTACACCGCTCTTGAGTCTCATGTATTTGAGCAAATCAAGGATCTTTATTTGGCTCATGACATTTGGAAGCGGTTGGAGGAGACCTATAAGGCCACACAAGAGGTCAAGAATACCAAGGTGTACATGTTGAGAGAGAAGTTTGGCATCTTCAAGATGGAAGAAGATGAGAATGTGTCGGAGATGTTTAACCGGTTGCAAGTGATCGTCAATGATTTGAAGAGTTTGGGTGAGGACATCAAAGACAAGGACTTTTCTCACAAGTTCTTGAGATGCTTACCCCCAAGATTTGCCATCATCAAGACATTGCTAGTAAGAGAAGACTTGAGCAAGAAGAAGCCTAACCAAATCCTCGGTGAGATCATCACTCAAGACATGAACAATGAGGAAGTGGTTGAGGAGAAGAAGAAGAAGAAGAGTGTAGCACTCAAGGCTACATATGTTGACACCAGAAGTTGCAAACGGATATACCGCAAGCGTACGGTAGTCAATGTAGCCTTCACCGGGAGTATTCCAGGTATCGTATTTTCCACAGAGAACGTAAAATGTTCTAACTAGGTTTAAGATCGTCAAGTAATGAGACAAAAGATCTATTATAACTAGGTAGAGAGGTTCTTATGTAGAAAAGATATCTGGTCTTAGTGTTCTAAGTATAAATAGGTTTACCACCTCCTCCCTTTACAAGAGGCGATAGGCGAAACAGTAGGAGATATAACTCCTACCCAAGGCGGCTGTGCAGTTGTATTGATGCCCTGCCGTTTTAATAACTTGTCTTACACACGTTGTTAGTATTTATTAACGCACACAGATTAATCCGCAAGCGCACGGATACCGTTGTAACTTTCACCTAAGAGTATTCCAAGGTATCGATTTTCCACGGGGAACGCAAAGTGAACTAGAAACAAATCAAGAACGTCCAAGGATAGACGAGATATATATTTTTGGTGGGTAGAGAGGGGTTATCTAAAGTCAACTAGATGAAAAAGGATCGGACCTACTATACTAAACCTACTTTGGAGCAACAGTACCTTTCCAACTCTCGAAAAGATGAGAAAGAAGTAGCTGGGGAAAGCTGCCAAAAAGCTCTACGAAACACCAACTCTGACGTGGTGGAATACGAAGACCGACAGAGCTGTCACCTCTGGGGCTACCACAACTAACCGTAAGAATTGGGCGCAAACTCAGGTAAACACTAGCCTAGACACCACGTCTACACCAATGAATACTACTCTAATCATGTGCATTAACTAGAGCACTCAATACGAGCGGAGATCCCATAAGCAAAGTAAAAAAAGAACTGAATTTAATTAAATAGAAAACTTAAAATTACCAACTGAAGAACCTGAAGATAAATCGATGAAGATTTGTCTGCGTAGAGGTATGAAGTTGAGGAAGATCCAACAGGCCGGCTTCTCCTCAGATCTCTCTCCTCTTCTCTCTCCCTATTTTCTAATTACAACTAGATGAACTAGAACTAGATCAACTAGAGGGACTGTTGGCATTTCTTAACGTCGTTACAAAAGATAGACTAAAAGTCCATCCCCGGCAACGGCGCTAGAAATGCTTGTTGACGTTTCTTAGCATTACTACTAAAGATAGACTAAAGGTCCGTCCTTAATAATAATACTTAGAAACATAAGTTGACATTCCCAACCACCATTACTTCAGAAAGGTAATCCTTGGCCCTTAGTGGCGCCGGCCTAGGTAATGCAGTCTGGTAATAGCAGTTAGAAGTGTCGGATTAGCCTTCCTAACCGTCATTACTTACGATATGCAAAACTGTGGCACGGCGCCGTGGGGTGCAACAAGAATTACAATCCTTAAGTAACGGTACTTAGGTACGCCAATCGATAGCTCAGTAAGGAATAAGATTACTCTGCAAGCGCACAGAACTATCATTGTAGCATTTCAACCCGTGAGTAGGGTGTCGAATTTATAATTTCCCGTATGAGGGCAATATGCATCAAGCGTGGTGTAAACATGATCACTTATTGAGTGCAATGGTAGGCATAGAGTAAACAGGAATAAGACATGATTTCAAGATAGTGGACACACATATGGATCAACCTCAAGGATAAAAGAAAAATAAAGAATAAAAGAATATATCTAACTGAGCAGGCATTGGTCATATATAATTATGTAAAGAACTGTTAGCAAATCATCTAATTAGTAGTTCTAGTATCAGGACTAAGTCTGGGGTGATAGGGAGATCCTCGCAGCTGGTCTGCCAGCCGATAGAGACTTTACGAACTCATACTCAATATCCGAACGTGGGGGAATGCTAGGGATGGACAGGGCTGTCACCACATGTCCACCTACCCCTCTGCCCGTGGGATACTGACATATCCACCGATCTCCGCATACCCAAGCTCCATGCTTGCATACTTGGAAACAACTCCTAACCCCCACGGACCCCAACCCTTCGGATTGACAGGCTAGGTTAAGAGCAACCATGACAGCACGACGAACCATCACTTTATTTCTAGTTCTTCCTCTATTCATACTAATTTGATGAACAATGAAGAACGATGATGAATAAGTCAAGAACATGATACATAAAGTATGTTCTAGCTCATGTACTATGCTCATAACAAGATCATAACTAGACTCTAGTTCATATGCATAATCATATAAGTATGATAAGAACTTGCTCATGGAAGAAGACCGAATTGTATTCATACCAAGATGATCATTCTCTTCCAAGGAGACAAGCTCTCCTTGATAGCTCTTGCCTTGCTCACAAACTACTAATACTACTCTAAAGATACAAGTGAGAGGTGTGAGGTAGATGACTCCAAAATGATGTGTATTTCCACTTGTTATGCCATAAAACCTGTAAAACATGAATGCTAGGGGTACAAGTGGAACTTGTTAGTAGTAAAGGCATATGTGCTAGAATATGATTGTTAATTCTCTTTTTAGTTTAAGTTGGTGGTATAAAATTTATCCATAAGGACCACCAATAGGTACCTAACCCTAATTTATGTAGAGAATATGAAGCTCCGGGGTGTAGAATGCCTCCGTGAGGAGCCTTGAGGCGTCCTTATATAGGGAGGATAGCTTGAGGGTCAAGCAAATGCCACGTCATCGATCCGCGTCACCGTTTGATAGTAGCCACAGGATCAAACCGACTTGAACAAAGGGCCCAGATGACTCCAGAAAGGCGGTGGAAGAAGACTCCAGAAGGTGGGTCGAAACCCTAAGGGGGGCGCCGACCGGCCCCAACCTGGCGGGGTTCGGGCCCCGGTTGCTTCGGGTGTGTTCTGGACTCTTCCAGGGTCTTCGTGATGATGTTTCCTTGGCGGTTAAGTTTCGTGGTAATTAAGCACTTTAATCCTTCTTTTAAGCCTTTCTGGAGTAATCCCTGGAAAATACACAATTCACCAAAACTCATGGAATTTATCAGTAATAACCCCTTTGCTTCTATTATTGATCTTACCTAGGCATTAGTTGATGGTATAAAATTGGTACTTAACGGCCGTCAACAGGGACCCCCACACTTGCTCTTTGCTCGTCCCGAGTAAAGGTGAGGATAAAGACATAGTTATTCAAGATATAGAACCCGCATGCAGATTATTCCAAAACATTTCTTGTACCTGCGGGGTATGTGGAGTGGCTAACATATCTCTTTGAGTAGTTCAAAAGTAGAACAGCTCTTGAAGCAAAGACATCTTTCCGAGTTCCTATCTCGGTAATTTGGATTTTTTAGAAGTTTTCACAAGAAAAGACATAGATCACTTTATACTCTCCAAATGGTACTCTCTGTCACTCAATGGCGTATGATTTCTCACCAAGGCATAACATAGGATTGCATTCTTTTCCTCCCTACTTCTAAAAAGCTTATGTGGAGTTTTGGGTAGGGAAATATATAGCATACTTACCTTGCATATGTTGTAAAGTCAACCCCTGGATCCAAGGAGGAAAATGTCATACTCTTAGATCAAGATGTGCATGTGTGTGGAATATTTGGTGGCAAACCTAATTCTACTTTTGCTCCTTGTAGACAAATCTCTCTTTTTGAAACTTGAGGCTTATGTTGCAGGATAACATGGGCTAGCTCTTTCTTTTTTTTCAGGCGGGCATCTGAGTACCCATTGTTTTATTCATTCGGACACTTACCCATTTTTACCTCTCAGGCGGGCATCTTTGTACCCATTGTTTTCTCTCACATCTCACACTTTTTCCTAACATCATGCCTCTTCTCTACAACATGATTCTTTTGAGAGACAATAACAAGAACTTGGAGCATTTATTTGGATTAACCTATCAAGAATATTTTTGGTGTTCACTCCTAGTGTAGGAGTAAAACATTTTGGGGTGAATGGAAAGCATGTTTTTGCGTACTTCTAGTGTAGAAGTAGCATATGTATGTGGGTGTACGTGATCCTGATCTTGAGAGTATGATAAATCTCTCAATAAGGGTCAACAAGACTTGACAAAACTCAACACAAAGCAAGTAGCATGTGGAAGGTTTCTATCCTGTAAGTATGGCTATAGTAGGAATTTCTCACAATGGAGGAGTATGTGATACTATGGTTTTTATAATTTTTATCAAAAGAAAATTCTCCAAGCATCTTGACCAGAATCGGTAGGATTTCTAAACCAGAACTATATCACACTCCACAACAACTCAGTCAATATGATTTTCCTATATGACATTTTCCCACAAGCATAAGTATATGTGTATGGAACATTCTTTATGCAAGGTTCTATCTCAAGTATGTCATAAGCATGTCACCTTTCCAAGTTTTAATTTGAAAGTTTAAGCAAGTGCATAACAAGTGCAAAACTCAGTAAGCATATGAATATATCAGGAAAGATCAAACTGAGTTTCAGTAGTTTGTATGCAGACTCCTCCACTAGTTCATGAGGTACTTCAGCGTATTCATGGTGCAGGTGTCACCTTCACCCACACTTCTTCGAGACAATACCTAGCTTTTATTCATGGATAAAAAGTAGTGAAAATAACAGGGACTCTTCTGGTGCGTAGTACCAGAGAGTCAAAACCTACTAAATTAATGAACTAGCATAAACTAGAAAGAACTAAGAACAAGACTGTATAAATTTATTATTATTATTTATTATCTTTTTTAATTATTATTTTAAATTGGATCACTAAATTGCAAAAATTCAATCAAGTCTACTTCTTCTAAGTTTTCAGGTTCAAAGAATATTTTCAAACGTTGGCCATTTACCTTAAATATAGCACCTGAGTCGTCTTGAATTGTGATGGCACCATGTGTTGATGTATCAATCACCTTGAATGGTCCTTTCCATTTGCTTCGAAGTTTTCCATGACCAAAGAGCTTTACTCTTGAATTGAAGAGCTGAACCTTGTCCCCAGGCTTGAACTCCTTGTGCTTGATTCTCTTATCATGCCACTGTTTGGTTCTTTCTTTGTAAATCTTGGAGTTATGGTAAGCCTTCTCTCTCCATTCTTCAAGCTCAGATATTTGCATTTGGCGATTCTTGCCAGCTAAATGGAGATCTATGTTCCATTTCTTGATTGCCTAATGAGCCCTGAATTCTAATTCCACAGGCAGATGGCATGTCTTTCCATATACAAGTTGATAGGGTGTCATGCCTATGGGTGTCTTGTATGCAGTTCGGTATGCCTAAAGTGCATCATTAAGCTTATATTTCCATTTCTTCCCCATCTCATATATGGTCTTCTGCAAAATATTCTTGATTTGCTTATTTGATGTTTCAGCTTGACCACTTGTTTGGGGATGGTACGGTGTTGCAACATTAAGCTTGACTCCATTTTCTGTCAAGAACTGTCGGAACCTCTTATCGATGAAATGTGGTCCTCCATCAATTATGACCAATCTAGGCATTCCAAAACGCGGGAATATGACTTCATTGAACATCTTCTTGGAGCGCTTGGAACCGGTGGCTCGACATGGTAATGCTTCTATCCACTTGGACACATAGTCAACTGCCACCAAGATGTATTCAGCATCTCCAGACTTTGGGAGTGTTCCCATGAAGTCAATCCCCCAGCAATCAAACAGTTCCACTTGGAGGTTATTCATGAGTGGCATAGCATCTCGAGTGTTGATGTTTCCATGCTTCTGACATCTGACACATCTTTTGACAAACTCCTTTGTATCTTGATACATTGTTGGCCAGAAAAATTCACTTTGCCAAATCTTAGCATGTGTACGGAATGCTCCATAATGTCCTCCATAGGGTGATGAATGACATCTTTCTATGATCTTTATGCCTTCAACTATTGGGACACACCTTCGTAGCAACCCATCGGCACAGATCCTATAAAGATATGGATCGTCCCACATGTGGACACAACTTTCATAATTGAGTTTCCTCTTGTCTTCTCCTGGTGGTACATAACCTGCAACCATATAATTCACAATATTTGTGTACCAGAGATCGGAGTCCGTTACCGCGAGGAGTGTGTCATCCCTTAGATAGTCATTAATAGGCAATTCATGTGTGTTTTTATATTGAAGCCTAGACAAATAGTCGGCTACTGAATTTTCTACTCCTTTCTTATCTCTTATTTCTATATCAAACTCTTGGAGTAGAAGAATCCATTGGATTAACCGAGGCTTACCGTCTTTCTTAGTGAGTAGGTATTTCAAAGCAGCATGGTCCGTATAAATTATTACCTTCGCTCCTACTAAGTAAGATCTAAACTTGTCTATTGCAAAAACAACTGCCAAAAACTCTTTTTCAGTGGTAGAATAATTGAATTGTGGCCCAGACAAGGTTTTGCTAGCATAGGATATAGAATAATGTTTCTTATCTTTGGTTTGGCCTAAAACGGCACCAACCGCAAAGTCGCTAGCATCACACATGATTTCAAAGGGAAGATTCCAATCAGGTTGTTGGATAACTGGAGCTGAAATGAGTGCCTTCTTGAGAATTTCAAAAGCTTCGTAACACTCATTGTTGAAAATGAAAGGTGCATCTTTGGCTAGAAGGCTAGTCAGGGGCCTAGCGATTTGAGAAAAGTTTTTGATGAAACGCCTATAGAACCCTGCATGGCCTAAAAAGCTACGAATTCCTTTCACATTTGTGGGAGGTGGAAGTTGTTGAATATCTTCAATCTTTGCTTTGTCCACTTCTATCCCACATTCGGACACTTTGTGTCCTAGCACTATTCCTTTTCGAACCATAAAATGGCATTTTCCTAGTACAGGACTAAGTGCTTTTCTTCACACCGTTGTAAGACTTTGTCTAAATTCTCTAGACAAGCATCGAAGGTTTTTCCATAGACGGTAAAGTCATCCATGAACACCTCCATGATTTTCAATCATGTCAGAGAAAATAGACATCATGCACCGTTGGAAGGAAGCTGGAGCATTGCATAACCCGAACGACATTCGTCGATATGCGTAAGTTCCATACGGGCATGTGAAAGTAGTCTTACTTTGGTCATCAGGGTGGATCGGGATTTGATGGTACCCGGAATACCCATCAAGGAAACAAAAGAAGGAATGGTTTGCAAGCCGTTCTAACATCTCATCTATGAACGGTAATGGAAAGTGATCCTTCTTAGTGGCCTTATTTAGCTTCCGGTAATCAATGCACATCCATCACCCAGTGATGGTTCGTTGAGGGATGAGTTCATTCTTCTCATTCCTTACGACCGTCATTCCTCCTTTCTTTGGCACAACTTGGACAGGGCTTACCCACTCACTGTGAGGCACAGGATAAATAATCCCAGCATGTAAGAGCTTGAGGACCTATTTCTTAACAACCTCTCGCATAGCATTGTTAAGCCTCCGTTGTGGTTCCCTAGATGGTGAAGAGTCAGGATCGATGGGAATACGATGTGTACAGAGGACGGGACTAATCCCTATGAGGTCTTGGAGTGAGTAGCCTATGGCCGCTTTATGTTCTTCTAGGACAGTGACAAGTTTATAAGTTCCTTCTTGGGAAAGCTTGTCATTTATGATAACAGAGGTTTCTCGATTATTGTTCAGAAAAACATACTTTAAGCCAGAAGGAAGTGGTTTTAGCTCAATTGAGGGTTGTGGTGGCACTTCTGTTTCGTCTAATTCAACAGGCTCTGCCAACTCTTCCTCTTCTTGAATAAAGTATTCATCATCGAGAATTTGTTGGGCCATGTCTTCTAGAGATGCCATTAAGACCTCCTCAATTGGGTCTTGTTCGGGCTTGGGTTCTACTATTGCATTAGTTGATCATGCAAGTGAGATGGCAATAGGAGAACTTCCTAATTTTAGGTCCAAGATACCTTGCTTTGGTCGCTCTCGAAAGAGTGTCCCAAAAGGCACACCAATCAAGAGGGATGTGTCCCAGATGTCATAGATATGAAAATCTAGACGATATTCAGAACATCTTATTCGCAAAGGGATAGACCTTATGATCCCATAACTTTCTAGAGTAACTCCAGAAGGAATTCTTAGAAGCTTATGAGATGGGATCACGAACTCGTTGGGGCATAGTTGTTCGGCCAAAGCCTTTGAAATAATATTTATCCCAACGGTAGGACTATAGTGAGCCTCTATGGTGGTTCCCTTAAGGATGCAAGAGATGATGTCTGAGGGAGCAATAATTCGGGCTACCTCAGTGGATAACTCCGATTCTGCCAACCACTCATGACTCATGATGGCCGACAATCCTTTAATGTTTTCTATAAGGAAAGGTTCATTATGTGGACCATCGTCATCTTTAGATGACATTGAATGTGCCAGAGGCTTCACTTGAACAGGTAAATTCAAGGCGTTTTCAAAATCTTCAAAAAGAACATCCTCGATTTCAAAGGGGAACATGGAAGGATTGGGTTCATCATCTTCCAAAATATGTTGTGTTCCCATAGTGGGAGGTTCTTCGACAACTAAATTATCAGAAGAATTTGAAGGAATTTCAGATTCAGTTTGTCTACCTCCTTTTGTTGGTTGGGGCTTGGCTCAACTTTTTCTTCTTCTTCAGGAAATTCATCAAGAATGCCTGTGTAAGGGGTGTTTTCTAGGATTTTCTCTAAAATAGCTTTCCCTTCACTAATGGTTTTGTGCGAGAACGAACCTCTAGAAGATAAGTCGAGATGTAGAGCAGCATCCTTGTTAAGACCAAGTTGGAAGTGGCCAAGAAGCACGTTGTCAGGCAAGGAAAGGGTTGGACCGGTATTGATAAGATTTATGAATCTAGCCCAGGCTGCTCCTATGGTCTCCTTCTCCTTTTGTTGAAAGGTAAGAATTTCTATTCGAAGAGCGGCGATCTTGGAAGCTGGGAAGAAAGCAAGACAAAATTTGTCCCGAAGTTTTTCCCAATTTCCATCTACACTTCTAACGTTATGATCATACCAATGTCTTGCCCTCTCAGAAAGAGAGAACGGAAGCAATATCCATTTCAAGGTCTCATATGTCATGCCATAAATAGTCAAGCAAACACATAATTGCTCAAATTCTCTAAGGTGAGTGTAGGGATTTTCGTCTTCTAATCCAGAGAAGGGTTGCTCCCGAACCATGGCTATGAAACCAGGGCGAATTTGAAAGCCATCCGTAAGAATAGGATGTGATGATGGTGGTGGCTCTAGTAATTCACCCTTTGGAGTGGAAAATTGGTAAATGGGTGTGGAATCCATGTGATAAAGGTGGTGGTAAAAAAAGAAAATAAAAGATACACGGACGAACTTGGTTCGATCCCAGAACAGCTACCGTTTCCCAGCAACGGCGCCAGAAAGCTTGTTGGTATTTATTAACGCACACAGATTAATCCGCAAGCGCACGGATACCGTTGTAGCTTTCACCTAAGAGTATTCCAAGGCATCAATTTTTCACGGGGAACGCGAAGTGAACTAGAAACAAATCAAGAACGTTCAAGGATAGGTGAGATATATATTTTTGGTGGGTAGAGAGGGGTTATGTAAAGTCAACTAGATGAAAAAGGATCAGACCTACTATACTAAACCTACTTTGGAGCAACAGTATGTTTCCAACTCTCGAAAAGATGAGAAAGAAGTAGCTGGGGAAGGCTGCCAAAAAGCTCTACGAAACACCAACTCTGACATGACGGAATACGAAGACCGACAGAGCTGTCACCTCTGGGACTACCACAACTAACCGTAAGAATTGGGCGCAAACTCAGGTAGACACTAGCCTAGACACCATGTCTACACCAATGAATACTACTCTAATCATGTACATTAACTAGAGCACTCAATACGAGCGGAGATCCCATAAGCAAAGTAAAGAAAGAACTGAATTTAATTAAATAGAAAACTTAAAATTACCGACTGAAGAACCTGAAGATAAATCGATGAAGAATTGTCTCCGTAGAGGTACGAAGTTGAGGAAGATCCGACAGGCCGGCTTCTCCTCAGATCTCTCTCCTCTCCTCTCTCTCCCTATTTTCTAATTACAACTAGATCAACTAGAACTAGATCAACTAGAGGGAGCTAATTCTAATTTATGTAAAGAATATGAAGCTCCGGGGTGTAGAATGCCTCCAGGAGGAGCCTTGAGGCGTCCTTATATAGGGAGGATAGCTTGAGGGTCAAGCAAATGCCACGTCATCGATCCGCGTCTCCGTTTGATTGTAGCTACAGGATCAAACCGACTTGAACAAATGGCCCAGATGACTCCAGAGAGGCAGTGGAAGAAGACTCCAGAAGGTGGGCCGAAACCCTAAGGGGGGGGCCAACTGGCCCTACCCTGGCGGGGTTCGGGCCCCGGTTGCTTCGGGTGTGTTCTGGACTCTTCCAGGGTCTTCGTGATGATGTTTCCTTGGCGGTTAAGTTTCGTGGTAATTAAGCACTTTAATCCTTCTTTTAAGCCTTTCTGGAGTAATCCCTGGAAAATACACAATTCACCAAAACTCGTGGAATTTGTCAGTAATAACCCCTATGCTTCTATTATTGATCTTTCCTAAGCATTAGGTGACGGTATAAAATTGGTACTTAACGACCGTCAACACACGTGATGGAATACTAAGACCAGACAAGGCTGTCACCACTTGCTGGCACCCACAAACAATCAGTGCGACAAGCGGCCTACATTGGTAAGATATAGCCTAGACACCACGTCTACACTACCCTTACTACTCAAACCTTCATGAGAGACTAGACCACTTCACTAAGTAAAGCAATGTACAGGTAAAGCAAGTATATACTTATAGTACCAAAACCAGAATATCAAATACTTAGAAGAACTCAGATGTAAAACTTACTTGAAGATTCGCATCCGCTGAGATACATCTTGGAGAAGATTCCTGACAAGCTCGGGGCTTTCTCCTGAAGACTTCTCTCACTCTCTCACAACTAACACAGCACAACTGGGACTTAAACAAACTTCTGATCCCATAGCTAAGGTTCTTGCGTGCGATGAACTTGGTGCGTGCCAGCTGGAGGGAATAAGTTTGGATTAGTGAGGATATTATAGGCTAGCAAGACTAAGTTTGATAGATCCTAACCCATACACCACTTTAAGGAGGAAGTTAATTAATATGTGAATTAACCATGATGCATGAATCGTTCTTACGAACTTTAAATCAATGCAAAATAAGTAAATGCATACTAATTTTTAACATAGGGCTAGTAAACATGTTATTCCACTTTCTACCATAGCTATATTACAGAATAAGATAAGAGTAAGCAATTTGGACCAAAATACCAATTTAGCTTTTTATGATCCAAAATATTTTGAAGTTTTGCAAAGTAATACCGTAAAGATTTAGCAATGGAACGCTCAGATACCAGCTGTAACAGAACCGCCTAAATCACATGGCCCACAGGCACCTGTCATTGTCACTAATGACCTCTGACAGTCGGACCCATGTCCCAGATGATCTAGAAGGCTGTGCCGGGCTACATAAACACCCGTATTCTCCGACAGGATCCCATTGCGAAGCCATTACAGGATTACAATATTTCATAATAAAATACATCAGACTAAAAGCGCGGAAAGATTATAAAGTACTTAGATTACAAACCAATTGTCCAAATGGAATTTAAGTGCAGTTATTACAAACCATAATTAAAAGTTGGTAGCAGTGGGACAACAGTACAACATACTTAGATAATTGATAACACGAACCCTGCCCACGGGTTCAACTTTACTCTTCCTCACTTCCTTCCTGCACGATTGTCACACAGCAGGGGGCAAGACAAACCTCCGACTGCTGGTTCCCTACAACAGGGGTCAACAAACCCTGAGTACTGGGGTACTCCGCAAGACTTACCCGACTAAAGAAAAAGAAATGAGACTCAGGAATGCAGGTTGAGGGGAGTCAAGGTAAGGCTTTAGCAAGAGTCAAAGTATTTTGCGGGAAAGCAATACTAATTATATTTTCAGTATTTTGGTCAACATTATTATAATCAATATCAATAGTTCTCAATTCTTTCACATATATCCTTCAATTCCGATTACTTATTCATTCTCAAAAACATCCTAATTTCAAACCACTTTTCGGGGTAGGGCAGTGGATCCAGTCTACATAATCGAGGAGCAACGACGATTCGAATCGATTAGTACCCAGCTGGGGATCCCTATCCACACTGCGTATGTACCACTTAAGCTTGTATACGCCAACCCCGTCTACCACGGCTTTTCTATCCCTGAACCAGTCCTGCGCCACCCGAGAGCACAGTACTCCTCTCGTCTCGAGGCACACCGGCCACGAGGGTACACGTTACTCTCGCTATCTCTCCACTCTCAGTGCGTGGTTGTCGGTTCAAGCAATAGAGCCACCGGAGATAGGGCTTCGCGGAGTATGTGGCTAGTTGCAAAGTCTCGATCCAGCAAGCCTATAACGAACGGTCCCTAATTCTTTTCCGTCGGTGACCATGCATTGGGACTCTAACCCAAGTACATAGTAACCCAACGGTTTTCAAATCCATGCCCATCGGTGATAAGACATGGGGGCGCTGCCCCAAGTGCACATCAACCGAACGGACTCATTTTCAATTCCCATTTCCGTCGGCGTCGATGCATTGGGACTCTAACCCAAAGTGCAAAGTCGTTCGAACGGTTTCCAATCCGTCGACGACAATACATTGGGACTCTAACCCAAGCGCAAGTCATCCGAACGGTTGCAAATCGATATTCATGCTCATTTCTTTATTATTCATCAATAGTTTATCATCGTAGCTCGGAAAATAGCATTTTAAACAAAACTCTAATTAATTAAGTAGGGCTAAGCATTTTTCAAACGTTTTCATTTAAACCAGGTTTCAGGGGTGATATATCAAGGCAGGTAATACAGCAAATAGGTGTCAATCAACTCATATCAACCTAATGTAGTAATTTAACTCAAGTGATAAATTTTATAAAATACAAGGAGGGGCTAATGCACCGGGGCTTGTCTTGGATTGCGTAGAGTGTCGGATCGGGGTCAGTGCCACAGATGTCAAAGCCCTGAACCTTCTCGGGAATCACCTCCTCAATAGCAGCCTCAACTTTCACCTCTTCGTTCACGGGCACTACACGTATGCAATGACGTATGCAATGCCACAATGAAATGACATGCAACATTCAATAATAATAAAACCTACTTGAGCACAACTCTACTTCATGAGCTAGCCATAAATAAATCTAGCCTAAGATGCCCCAGGTCATAAGTAGGTTTGACCTAGGATCACAAGCAATCATAAAATCACACAAACCCTAAGTTATTAATAATTACTCACCTTTTTAATAAACCAATTATCCTAATAGTAATTAATCACTATTTAAATTACTTCCAAATGAGCCTAAACTTTACCAACAGATAGATTATGACCTAGAACAGTACCAAACAAAATTTCATGATTTTTGGAATTAAGTGATTTAATTAAAATTGCTCAAAGTTACCCTTTTCAATTAATCTACTGATTTTTGATCCATACAGAAAGTACTCAAAACATAAATATAATATTTTTATTAAATACTATACATCACAGAGAACACCCACAAAATTTTTCATGTTTATTAATGCAATAGAAATATTCCTACAAAAATAGCAAGTTGCCGTACTATTCACCAATAATAGAAATCAGAAAACCTTTTAAAAATTCGCCGGAAAAATGAAAAGCCGACTTCGGCCCAGGTCGGCCCAAGACCGCAGGCCGGCCCAGTGGCCGCGCGCTCACCCGCGCCCCCGCCTCCCTCTCACACCGGTCGCTGACAGGTATACCCCACCTGTCAGCCTCTCTCCTCACCCCTCTTCTTTTACCTCCGATTCCCGCGCGCGCGTACACGGCAGCTCACCGCCGGCGGCTCCTCCGGCGAGGGAGAGGCCGCAGGCGAGCAGCCCACACCCTAGCGCAACACCCTAGGGCCTATAGTTACCAGTGCAAGCCGGTGACGAGCTCGATGCCATCCATGGCGGCTTGGTTGCGGCGGCGCGACGCGTCCCGACCACGCTGGACCGGTAGGGTTCAAGGGAAGGGGTTGGTGATGATCAGGGGCTCACCGATACCACAAAACAGTAGACGGTTGAGACGGAGATGGCACGGAACGATGAGCTTGGCGTGGACCGAGGCACCGGCGACGCGCTCCGGTGTCGAGGGTCCTGTTCCGGCGGATTCCGAGCACTAAACGAAGAACCAACTCAATCATCAGCTTCACCTGACCACGGCAAGAAAGAAACACGAGAAAATTAGGACAAGAAGTGGCCCGAGGCAGCTGGTCGCCATGAGCCGACCACGGCGGCGCACCTTACCGGAGCCGAAGAAGATGACAACGGCCTCAGGGCTACTCCGGCGATGTCGAGCCACCAATCCGGACCCAACAGATGCGCAAGAGGGTAGGCAGGCTAGTAGCGCAGGTAATTTGGCAATTGTGGAGTAACGACAGCGAATTCTGACCAAGAACCGAGGCGACTCGTCAGCGGCCGGCGGGAAAAAATAAGAGAAAGAGAGGTGCTCATGGCGTTTTAACGGCTGGGAGAGAGAGGATAAGAGCAAGCAGGTACCAGCCCCCCCTGCGACCCTCACGCGACGGTGCCCGGGCCCTGGACCGGCCGGACGGCGCCGGCGCACGGCACGGCGCACGCGCCCGCGTGCTCTGCCACTGTGCAGAGTCCAGTACTGTAGCTAGGTTGGTAGAGTCAAAACCTATTTGTGATCATTACTCCCTATTCCATGTGGCAACAAGAAAAACTACAAAAATAAAAGTTATAGCAAATTTTGTGTAGAACAACTTTGCTTTTTGAACTCTATTCAAATTCTGCTCAGTTTAGAAACTATTCAAAAGGGGGTAGAAATCAATTTTGAATTCAATTTGCAATTCAATGAAACTCTCCCAATTTTTCTCAACAACTTAAAAATCTATAAAAATAAAAATTGTCCTACTTGTTGAGCTTTACAACTCTTACTAAAGAAGTTTGGTCAGATTCCATATAGTTTTTGAAATGATGTTTCAAATTTGAATTTTAACATAGTAATTAAGGTTTAATTCAAATTTTTATTTAAGAACTTCAAATTTCCTCAAAATAAAAGTTGTTCCATTTGAAAAGATCTACAACTTCTATTAAGGGACTAACACCAAAATCTTTTCAGTTTTTGAATTAGGATTTTAGGGTCCGATTTATGGTTTAAATTAATTTCTCATTTTAATTTCCAAATTAACTTTGAATACCCAATCAATCACACATTTGCACACCAAATCACTCTACAATATCCTAAGCACAATCATATACAAGAATTAAATTTATTTTAATTAATGCACCGTAATGGGGTTTTATGCAGGGTGATTAGCAGGTAATGACGATGACATGGCAGATTTAATTAACCGTAACACCAGAGGTGTTACGGCACGGCGACACGAATGGCGATTTGGATTTTTGTAACGCTTGGCTCGGCCACCCAGGTAGGACTGCGGCGGAATCATGCGGGTTTTTAGGCTGACGCCTGCCAGCTTGTTCTTTTGACCAATCAGCGCTTATTTTCAATCATAAACAGTATTTTTCTCACGCAATAAATCAGCACGACCTAAAAATCAGCGCTTATTTTCAGCCAAAAGCACGACTCCTGCGTGGGCAGCAACGGCCTTTGGTCCTAGCCTCGTACTCGTAGTGATTTTTCCGTTGACGTCTTTTGGGCCGTAGCCTGGTACCTGTAGTAGATTTTTTTTCGGTAGGACAGGACAAAGCTTGCTCGATCGACCAGCTTCCTAAATCGGGGTCTATAGGTGGGGAGGGTCTCGACGACAAGTCAATGGTTCGGTTCTGTAGCGTGCGAGAGGCAGCCATGCCATGTAAACTGGACCACTTCACACACGGTCAGCAGCGCATTAGAGCAAGCATAGTAATGGACTATAAGCCGACTAAATGCTGATTTAGAGGAGAGAAAGGAGAGAAGAGAAGAGAAGTAGGCCGTAAGCTTACAGCCAGCTTGGGCACAGGAACTAAGAAATCTGTGAGAGAAACAGGTGGACCATGCAGTAGATGTGAAAGGCTGACTACTATACGAGTGGGCTGAGAGAAGGCTGTAAGAACCTTACAGCCAGCAAGCGGGCTGTATTATTAGCCTTGCTCTTAGCAGACGGAATGGAACCCGAGGTGCAGATTCAGAAAAGAATACTCCCTCCGTCCTAATAAATATGCAATTCTCACATTCCGAGGAGTCAACATTAGCAAATTTTAACTAAAGTTATATGGAAAAATATAACTCTTATGAGATAAAAATAAATACCGTTAGATCGGTTATGAATATATTTTCATAATAAATTTATTTCGAAACATAAATCTTAATATTTTTTGCTATAAACTTGGTCAAAATTGATATAGTTTGACTAGCATGTTTTTCATAATTGCATAATCAATGAGACGGAGGGAGTAGAACAGAACAGAACGCAGCGACCTTCTTGTGGTTGTGGTGAGCGAAATCAATGCAGGCGCGGAACTTAACGAAATCAATGCAGGCGCGGAACTTAACGACCGATCGATCACCGATCCCATTGATTGATGGCCAGCCCAGGGAAAGGACGGAAAGTGCACGAGTGTGCCATCTGATGGCTAATAATAAGCACTGCATTAGCATCGAGTCTCTCTAATGGCGTAGTCGTCCTCCTCCTCCTCCTCCTTGTCCAGGTCGTAGGCCTCCTCCTCTTCCTCCTCCTCCTCGACCTCGTCGTCGTCGTCGTGGTCACGCCGAGCCATCGATTTGGCGGCTAGGTTTCCGAGCTCTCGCGGGGTTGCACGCAGAGGAAGAGGAAACTCCTCGCGACTAGTCATGTGAGGGAATAAGAGGCGAGGCCTCGAGCACAAGCCGCATGTACGGCTGTCGCCGCCCGTGGCCATTGGATTTCTGTCGGGAGCACCGAGATTCGCGACCATAGTGGGCTGGTTTCGGGACATCATCAACCGGCCCGGCAGAGCAGGGTGGCAGGCTTTTCTTGCAAAGAACTGCTCATGTTTTGAACGCCGTCACTGAGAGAGCTCTTCAACGTTAAACAGGAGCCCCACCACCAAATCTTCAAGAGTTTTGCGAAAAAAGTAAAATCCATCGTCTCCAACAGTTTTCTATGTTCTTTCTCCATTTTTGGCAATTAGTAAAAGAGCCTCTATCGTGCGTAAAAATGCACGCACAATAGTCTTATACTCGTGTGTAACGTTGTTCTCTGTGCCATCTTCTCTTCCCATGTGGCTGCGGCGACGTTTCCTGTTTGACTTCCCTCATGCCATCGCAAATTGGGGCCGCTGAGACCTACGATGTTTCTTGTGCGACTCCCCTCGCGCCATCGCCGGTTGGAGCTGCTGAGACCTACTGCTGGTGGATTGGTGTTGTGTAGTACTCATGTTGGAGGCTAGTCTAGGTATATAACCTGTCAATTGTGGGGACCTGCACCATGTCAACCGGCTTCTCGCAGTGGCTGACTGGCGGCAGGGAGTGTGCAGGCTACAAGAGGGCTATGAGGGGAGGCCGCGAAGGTTTTGTTGTGAGGACGTCGTAACCATGCGAAAGGGGAAAAAGGAAAAATGAATTATGGGCCTAAAATTTGGTTTTGGGTAGGAAGTATTGGAAGCTCCTGGAAATGGTCTTTTTTTCTCCTTATACTTATTTGGGAGTTGGCAAAAACCATATTTTAGAAACACAAACGGAAAACTCAAATGTTCTCAATGCTTCTATTAGTAGATTGAGTTTCTACTCTGAACTACTCTGAAATCTGAATGTTTTGACATATACTTAGGCTCTTCCATCCTATGGGCTTTAGTTGCAAAGGCCGGCAAGGGGCCCATGTAATTCACTATGTATGACTCGTCAAACAAGTGAAACAAAGGCGTTATAGGTTTCCTTTCTAATTGTTGAAAAATAATGTCTCTTGAATTACAAACCGAGTCTTTTTTTAAGGAAACCAAAGATTGTCTTTGCTTTCCCGAAGCCCACAAAATTATGTCTCGAGATGGGCTTTAACCTATAATTATGGCAACTATTGGGCCTTGCTTGCCCAGCCCATATTTTAAAGGCGAAACTGATTTCATGGGCTACGAGCAGTTTCATGAATAACTCAAGTGCTCAGCAAAACAAGCGCCGTATGGACATATGGTTTCCTTTTTTTTTGTATATACTATCTCTTAGGCAATATCCACTTTGAGCGCTAAACAAACCACACTTACCATTATTCACTTACTCTTTTATCCTCGCGTCGCATAAAAAAGATGATTTGAAGAGGGTGGGATGGACTCTAAAAGTCTTATATGTTGGTTTAACCCACCTTTAACAACTAAGGTGGGACTAACCCCCCTCCCCCCCCCCCCCCACACAAAATATCTCTTTACGCATGATCCACTATGGGCCAAATTTCAAATTAGGTCGGATGTCACAGCGGTGGTTCTAATGGAATAATCGTCAGCAAAGATTCAAAAGAGGGGATGCCAATCACTGTGAAAGAAGTTGACAGAGTCCCTCTGTGTTTGGTCAGTAACGCATTTTTCTCATTTTTGTTTTCAAAGAACGTGAACCCCTTATTGTATTACACCGAGATTCAAAAGATATTGGTTGTTTACAAGCCTATTATGTGTTTTTGTTGTTTAACAAAAAATTGTTGTACGCCTGCACTCCTGTCAAATAGATGACCCCTGAGAGTTCAAACTCTCTCTTTTCAATTTAAGCTTTGCAAGTTAAATATATTATATCAATCTGACTTCTCTTTGCAGGTATACTCCGACAACGAGTTAGGTACATCCCAGCTTATAATTATTGTGGGATGATGACATCGACACAGTGCAGTGAGAGTAGTAACTATTCGATTAAGAAAGATCAATTAATGGAATTAGCGGAATTAAGGGATTACAAGGTGTGTGAATATTTTTATGTGCATACTCTAAATATTTGGCACAAGCTCTGAATAACCATACATACTTTCATGAAATTAATGGAATTAATAGTTTCTTAACGAAGAGGTAAATAAACTAAAAAAATGATCTACATGTGTTCAACTGAAACTGCATTGATCTATAATGTTCTAGATACAAGATTATTTGCAATCTATCATGTTTCCTACATTTGAGCACTTCATTTTGTTCATATCTCTTCTTTTTAATCTGTGCATGCACAAGGCAGCTTCAAGTTCGTGCACCAAAACTACTCGCTCGACCATTGCAACACGCATCAATGCGAGGTAAAACCACCACCGTACCCCTGCCCTCACTTTGCAGATGGGGATGCCGCTGGGTCATTGCTTTGCGAATGTTGAGCTGGTGCTTTGTGTGCTGTTTCTTTGATATGAAATTTTGCTATGAATATTTATATCATACGTTAATTCTATGGAAATTTATTGCAAATTAGTTTCAACTTAGTTCTTAGGCGCTGCCTGGAAATGTTAATGATCCCTTGCCCTCAATGTATCAAGCAGTCTCTTGCAGGTTTCTCTGGTGGCCTGTCCATGACATAGTATTTGGTAACATCATTCCCTAATGATCCTTGTACACTGGGCCAGGTCGGCCGAGGCCCGAACATCACCGGGCCCTTAGGCTGGGCTAAAAAAATCATGCTTCTCACCGTGCCATCGGACCGTGGGCTACATGCTCACCTATACCTATCGGATGCTCCGTTTTAGCCCGGAGCAGCTATTTCGCGGACGTTCACTGGATTTTGATTGGACGAACGATCAGACAACTTGTTTGATTCTATTTTAGGGATAAAATTAATCCCACCATTTTCCTTTTTTGGCACGCCTAGCACCGGCCTCTAGTGGGGGGCACTCTGATTCTCTTTTGGTTGTTGTGATGTCAGATGACGTAACACAGGGAAAAAGTGAAACATTTATTTGAAATTGCTATATCTCATGAATGGTGTATCTACTTTTAATTTGATTTGCACCAGTGTGTTTTACATGACGAGATGAATAAAATTAGACCACACTTGCATATGTTTAAAGAATTTTATTTTTATAATAATTTGTATACATTAACTTATATTTTATAACTTGTACATACAAGTTATGAAACGCAACTTATGTATTAAATTTATTAAACACAAAAAAATGAATTAAATTATAACTAATGCCAACAACTTCAAAACGCAAAAATTAGTAAATACAAATGAACGAATTAACTCATAAATTACGTCGTCAAAACTTGAAGACACAAAAAGTCATAGAACACAACTTATATTGTGAAGTTATCAAACCCAAGTTATATGCTATAAGTTTATAAACATAACTTGCTACTAGAAAAGAAATTCAAAATATATGCAAGTCGGATCTAGTTTTGTTCGTATCGTTACTTGGAACACATCGGTGCAGACGAAATTAAAAATAGATACACCGTTTAGGAATTATACCATTTTGAAATAAATGTTTGCATTTTTTTTCTCTATGTCAGCATTGACGTCAGCACATGGCAGGAAACTGCAGTGCAAATTACTTGGGTGAAAGAACGCACTCTTGATGACATAAATAAATAGAAAAACAGCGTGCATGGAACAAAAATAAAAACAATGCACGTGCGGTCCGTTGTTCGCCCAGATTGAATCTCGCGGACGACGGTGGAAAAGGCTTATGAGTTTTAGCCTCCTGTGTCGTTGCGACGCAAAGGTCCAATGACATGGGCTAAAGATTCTCGGCAATCATCATGGCGGTGGCCGATACAACGAGCAGTGTCTTGAGAAGCTGAATCAAACCAATACCCATGAACGGCCGGGCGAGTGAGCGTTGCCGCGCTCCTTTTCCACCTACTCCTACTCGCCCCGACCCGGCGACGGTTTCCGTTGCGCCGCCGTGCACGACAAGATCACGCGCCACGGCGCCTGGCCCGGCAAATTCTTGGCTCCTCTTTGGGTCCGGTTCCGCGCACGGCGCACGCATGACGATTTGGAACGCTCGGCTCGGCCGCCCAGGCAGGACTGCGGCGGATTCATGCGGGTTTTTAGGCTGACGCCTGCATGGACAGCAACGGGCTCGCCTTTGGTCGTAGCCCCGTACTCGTAGTGATTTTTCGGTACACGTCTTTTGGGTCGTAGCCTCGTACCCGTAGTAGATTTTTTTTTTTGGTTCCTCGGTAGGACAGGACAAAGCTTGCTCGATCGACCAGCTTCCTAATCGGGGAGGTCTCGACGACAAGTCATAGGTTCTGTAGCGTGCGAGAGGCAGCCATGCCATGCGGACCACTTCACACAGTCAGCAGCGCATCAGCAGATGGAATGCAGATTCAGATAAGAACAGTGTTGTGGTTGTGGCGATCCATCGATCGATCATGGATCCCATTGATTGATGGCCAGCGGCCAAGGGAAAGGACGGAAAGTAAGTACATCTAGATACTGCACGAAGACGGCTAATATGCACTGCATTAGCGTCGACTCTCTAATGGCGTAGCAGTACTACTCCGTAGTGCAGACCCACTGACTGAATTGCTGACCAGGCAAGGACAAGGCCGCCGCGGCAGCTCCGTACTTTGGACGATCATGGATCGTCACTCACGCCATGATTGAAGATTAGCCGGCAGCTTAAGCACCGTACCCCCACCCGACATGATTCCGCGGCCTCCACATGGCCACCACGCACAGACAACCCGGCCCCGCGATGCATGCGCTGCACCCAGGCACACCGGGCGTCCGCGACTCGGGGGCCGAAACGTATCCACCGCGCGCGGCGCGGTGTCTCCTGCCGTCCTGCGTCGGCCCCCGCGCGGTGCAAGCAAGCGCAGCCGCATGCTCCCCCACCCCTCTCCTCGCGGGCGCTGACGAGGATGCGTGGGCGGGCGGGCGGCGGAGTATTCTCTGGCTCTCTGCTCACTCCGCCGGCCCCCATCATCATCATCCCTGTCCTGTTTTCTCTTGTTAAACGCGACGCCGACGCCGACGTCGACGTCTGTGATCAACGCCGTCACCATTAGAACTAAGCAAGCCAAGCCATCGGATGCCCCCCGTTAATTGGCCAACAATGGGCATTGTCACCCAGACACCCACGGTATAAGCCGATAAGCGCAACCGTCTTCGTCTCGCAAGGAAACAACGCGAGCAGTACACCTGCGGTTCTGGTGCGTCGACCTTTTCTTTTCTTTTCTTTTCACCAGGGAAAGAAAAAAAAAAAGAGCAATGATTCATTCCGCCCTGGAATATTCCCTCGAGGGTGCGCATCTCTTGTACTTGCCTCTTTTCCGCCCATTAGTTTAGCGCAAACGCACTCGATCTGCCCCTTCCGGTCCACCAGTGCCCTAGAGGTTTAGCCCTGCTGTTCCCGCTATCCCAGTGGATATTTACAACCTCTTGATTTTTTTTAAAAAAAAAGGCAAAACGGTTTATCAACAGATATTTTGGAGTAACAACATTGTACGTACTTCCATCCGTCCGTTTCAAATTACTACCTTCATCTCCAAAAAAACATGTGAATCTCACTTTTTTTTTTGGCAAAATTAGTATATAGGTGAAATTACCTTTTTGCCCCTCTCATTCTCCCTGTACCTCTAGAGTGTTGTTTAGAAGTACCTGACCTTCTAGAGTGTTTTTTGAAGGTAGTGTACGAGAATCATCCATGAATGAACATGGCAGATGGCACCATATTTTATAGGTATAAATATTTTTAATAGGTTGGTTCTACTGAAAAAGTTAATTAAAGTCTACCATTACATTACATTCTTTTTGAGACATTGAATCATAGGATTACATATTTTTTAAGATGGGGGAGTATATGTCATACTCCCTCCATATAGAAAAAGAGTGTCATTTAGTATAGCGACACGGTCTCCGAAGCATAAAACTTCATATTTCTATAAAAATATTTATTGAAAAGTGATATATGTATATTTTTATAAAAATATATTTGAAAACAAATCTATTTATATTCCAGACTCAACAATTTAAAAGTTATTGATGATTTATATTCCTAATGTTTGATTAAGATCTTTTTTAAAATGACATGCCTTTTATATACGAAAGGAGTATACATAGCTTTTACTGTATATTTAGATATAATATGTCCATGTACATGTATGTTTTGTTATACATCTAGAAAAAAAAACAGAACACAACTTATTATCCTATAATCTAACAAATCATGAAATTCAACCCCCCAAAAAAAAAATCAGAGTAGAGTCCTCGAAACTGCACTAGTGGATCTCAGCTGGCATACTCCTGGACGATTTTTATCAGATGCATGGCGCCAATTCGGGTGGCGATTTCTGCTAAATAATTTGGACAGCTGCAAGGCGCAAGCTACCGCACCCTCTAGCTACCAAGTTGCAGAACAAGGATGGATGCGAGGGACAAGCAGACAGCACTGGGGATTAAAGTTTGGTGTTTGCTACAGCATCATCTTGTTTTCTGGTATAGCTAAGCCCCGGCTCTGGGCGGCTGCTTGCGCCTTGACTGGTGCACAGTGGCCAGGCACGTCTCTGTTGCCAGATCTCTCCTGTTCTTTTCTGCAAAGGATCTGCTCAAAGAAACAGATATGCTGTCCATCCCAACTGTTCTAAAAATGTGGATATCATAAAAGGTGAGAATTCTTCGAATATCTCGCGAGGGGCAAAGAACCTTTCGGAGTTCAAAACGCTGTTGGCCCAAGGCACAGTCTTTGCCTTTGTTTTAACAACTGCCACTAAGCGGCCTAGCTAGGGTACTCCTAGTTCGCTAGGGCGCTTATCGATTCATCATCATCATTTCACCTCTCTCTCTTTTGCGTTCACGCATGCTCGATTCGTCGCGGCCTCTTGGCCTTTTTCGTTCCTTTTCTCCAACTTGCTTGCGTGACCACTCCAGATTTCATTTCATGCCGGTCCTTTAGCCTTTAGCCTCCATGACCATGAACGAACTCTCTATAAAGCTAGTTTTTCGCATCTCTTCGGTTGATGCTGGATGGTGATTGGTGACCTCTCGCTCCCGGGAAAAAAGTACGACGACTGAACCTTCCTTTGCGATCCCCTTTGTTCGGCATGGCATCTCTCATTGACGGCCGAACAATTTGCTCATGCACAAATGATGGGTTTGCACGATCCGATGCAGCCATCCTACGCATCTGCGCGGCGCGCATAAAAGGCACAACCGTCGGCCAAAACAAGAGCTGATGGATAGTGGCACACACGGCAATCCACCGTAATGCCCTTTTGCCTCTTATATAGAGTTTCAGTAGCATACTCGCCTTTTCATTATTTTCTCGACAAATGGTTGGAGAGAAAGAAAATGGAATAAATCATGTAGGTTTAATATATAGGATATTTATTTTGGTCATAGAGGTAGGATTTGCATGCGTGCGTTATGAGCGTCTGTGTCTGTACTGTGTAGTTGGCAAAAAAATGAATACTTACCGCTGCTGACTTCTTATGGTCTCCGAAATACTGAAGTCAACAAAATGATAAGTTGTTATATTTTACTTCATATAATATCCTCATGCATATATCTTTATGAGAGAATTATTTCTTTGAACTTGAAAAGATCTCGCGTACTTTTTAACCTTTTTGGCCTGAAAGTTATCTTTAGTTAATAATATGGCCCTATGTTAGTTTTAGATTTAACAGTGTTAAGTCAAGATTTAAATTGATGATTTTGCTTCTAAGTAAAAAATGAATAAGTGCATAGTTCAATTTTCTTCGTTAATTTTGAGGAATATTTTTGAACCATGTGAAATATTGCTCAAAGTTAAACATAGATAAACTAAACCATGCACGGATTCATTTTTAACTTAGGGGTAAAATCATGAATTTTACCCGTGACTCAACATCGTTACTTCCCAAAACTAACGGAAGGGCCATATAAATCATTAAAGATAGCTCTTGGGCCAAAAAGATAACTTTAAAAATAAAAGGGTTGAAAAAAAATGAAAGTGAAACCTTTTTAAGGGCCAAGAAAATAATTCCCTCTGTATTTATTTTGCTCGTAACCTAGAGTTATGATCAGCACTCATGTGAATTAGAATGTTGCACATCTAACCATGGTCGACATCTAATTCCAAGGTGTATTAGAAGATGACATAATCGTTACATAAATATTCAAGCCACAAGTAATCTAGATGAGTGCTCAATAAGATATATATCATATTATATATCGTATACATGCACGTGTTAGTCATATACAATTGTAACATTTAATAATAAATATATTATTATTTAAAAATCTATGAAAGTAAGTTGCTTGACGAATCTAAAATACTCGATCTATGACTTTCATGCTCACAGCTGGTTAGATTGAAATATATCCATTGATGACGGTTATCAAATTTTAAAGTTTAATCCGGCAATACATGCATCAATAGTATTTTTTTTTCTAACTCCGGACTGGTACGCGGAAATAAACCTAGCGTTGTCCACAAAGCTGCATTAAAATGCGTATAATGAAAGATATACCCTGTGGAATGCTGATAAGTTAAGAGTTCATACGCAAGAGGACTCTCATTAACTTTGTATTGATCCATATGTCCGTCGGCAATAGACACAATTCATCCTGTACTAGGACGTCACAGTGCCGAATCAATTTTGTGCCACCAATGACGCGCGATACCTTCTCCGACAAAGAGTCGTGTACCCCAGCACCTAAGGCTTTCTTAATTGAGGCAAGCATGCAAAGTGTTAGGTTCAGAAGATAATAATGTAGTATGTGTGCTGGTACAGCTTTCAGCTTTCTAGGACAGGTTTCTCCAATGAAATATGAACGGCTTCGCGCTGCCAAAAACATGAATTTAATTTCATACAGTAATGTGCCTAGGGATATATAGAACACTTTACACTCGGGTCATCACACACCAAAGAACACAACGAAGACCATACTCACGTGGTAAAGAAAGGAGAAGTTTACAAGTAAATTACCAAAAAAGTAATTAATCGTGCTCATATGATAAAAAACGGTTAGTTTTTGGACAAACTAGCAAAGGAGCTATCGAAGCTCTTGTCTGAAAGGGATCTTGTGGGCGATGACGTCGTCGGGTTTCTCTAGGTTGGCCATCGAGCCTAAGGCTCTATCCTTAGTCATTATGTCAACCCAACATGAGGTTGAAAGAGACACTACTACATGAAAGATTTTTTAGAGATGCCTACGTTTTGTATCAGAGACGGTTAAATCAGCACACCATCTCTAACGTCATTTAGGAGCACTGTAGCTCCATGACCAATGCTGAAGATCCATTTTTCAGGCACGGTTCCTTTAAAAAATCTGCCTTTGAAAATGTGCTTATTTTTAGGTACGGTTCCGTTAAAAGAACCGTCTTTGAAAATACTATTTTAAGAACGGTTACTTTTGTCAGGCACCTTAAATAAGTGTGATTTTTATATACAGTTCTCTTAAGGCAACCATAACTAAAAATTGATTTTCAAAGGTGGTTGAATAAAAACTGCAACGTATGTTACAAGCGTTTGCATTTGAATGTCGTATATGTTTCCCAGTTATGTTGCAATAGTATGTTCCGAATGTTTCATCTATTTTCGGTGTAACAAGTTTTTTTTTCATGTCACATGTGTTTCATGCTGTTTGGAGTCAGGGGCATGGGAGTGGTGCGATGAGCTGAGGGCCGGCGAACATGGCGCGGCGTGTTTTGTCATCTCACAACAAATCATCATCAGCCAAATCATGTTTATGATTTTTTGTACAAACTTTGTCAAATCTGAGTATTTTGGAACAAAAGTTTAGAAATCACAAGACATCGTGTTCCTGTATTCCACGACAAACCGAGACGATAAATACTGGAGGTGCTATCTTTTCTTGGGAACGAACTCCGCACCGCGCCGGTACAGGATTGGGCGAGGGTCTTTGCTTTTCACAGACAACAAATGAGACGTGAGAAGAGATGAAATGGCAACGACGACAAAAATCGGGAATCTGGATGGTGACAGCTTGCAGGTAAGCAGGTTCCACTGAAGAAATGCACGACCTTTTGCTTTGGGGGTTGAGGATCCGCGGCCGTACGTGTGTCGTTTGCGTGTCCGCTCGGCCGGGCTCGCCAAATTCGGTAAGGGCTTAGCTAATATAAACAACTACTTACTTTGCGTGACACAAGTGTTATCGCTTGGTTATGCATGTCACCCAATTATTTGCTCTGGGAGAAGTTCTGTGCGCCAGCTTTGTAGGCACAGAATCAGTACCCCGTCTGGTAAGATATCTTACGCAAGCAGCCTAAAACAGAGCATGGCAAGAAGCGTTTTGACGATGACAAGCAATTAGACGACGAAGGGACACTGTGATGGGTGAGGGGGGGTCGGCGTGGCGCATGCCGCACGACTGGCTGATTATCAAGTTCGTTCGACATCTGAAACCGCAAGATTTTTGCCCAAGAATCCGGGTTACGGAAGGGAGGATATGCATGAGCGATGATTCGCGCACAGGGAAAGCGAAGGCCACCCGGCCTTAGCCGTCCGTGCACGCTTTCAAGATTACTATTCCGTCCTGTCTCCTGTCTAGGTGTCGCGATTGGATTATTGGATAGATATATAGCCAAGTTTCGCCATCTGATGGATCCAAGATCCATCCGCAGTCCCTGCTTCAGAGAGGGGAGCAGGATGTCAAAAAACACTGCTCCGTTCCTCCGCCCTCTACCTGTCGACAGGCTATTTACAATTTTATTATATATATATATATATATATATATATATATATATATATATATATATATATATATATATATATATATATATATATATATCCCTCCGTCTTACAAGATTTTAAATTTTGACTAAACATAAATAAAAAAATATTAATGTTTATAATGTACAATAAGTATTATTGAATTATTATAAAATATATTTCATAATAAATCTTATTTATAGATTTGAGTGTAGATAATATCTCGTGGAAATTGAGTTAAATATAAAGATTCTTTGATTTTTTGAGAAATGAGAAATGCTCTTTTAAAGGAATTTTTTTTAAATAATATTTTTTTATTGATTAATTGCAAATCTAGTATTTTGGGAAAAAAAATTGCAAAAATAGCACCCTGTCGGCCGCTGGAAAGCCGATTAGGGACCTATCGGCCGCTGAGGAGCCGACAGGACCCTATCGGCCGTCCCACGGCCGACGAGTTCGCCACGCCAGCGGGCCGAGCCAAAGTTGTCGGGCCTGTCGGGCCGATAGGCCTGTCGGCCCCTCGCGACCCGATAGGGACCTGTCGGCTGCCGAGGAGCCGACAGGTCCCTATATCTACCGCGGCCGTCTCCTTCCTCGCGACGCCGCTCGCTCGCGCGCTCTCTCTCTCTCTCACCGCGCGCTTGCCGCCGCCAGCCGCCGTCCGCCGCCGCCAGCAGCCGGATCCGGCGGAGGGGCCCCCGCCGCCGCCCTCCACCGTCCCCGCACGGGCGCGGAGGCCACGGACGGCTCGCCACCGCCGTCGTCGCTCGCCACCGCGGAGAGTTTTCTTTTTTTTCTCTCTGTTTTGTTATTTTTCTGTTTTTTTAGCTTACAAATTTGATTACTTTATTTATTTAGTTTAGATAAAATTAGTTATTTAGGGTTAGTTAGATTTAGGGTTAGGGTTAGTTTTAAATTAGTTTAGAATTAGAGTAAGTTTTAAATTAGTTTAAAATTAGAGGAAGTTGTAATTATTTTTAAATTAGTTTAGAATTTGAGGAAGTTGTAAATTAGTTTAGAATTAGAGTTAGTTTTAGTGGTACATTAGTTTATGGTTAGTTTGAGATATAGTTTCGTTTAGGGTTATTTTCAGTTGTACATTAGTTTAGGATTCGTTTTAGTTCTAGATTAGTTTAGGGTTATTTATAGTTGTAGATTCGATTAGGGTAACTTTTAGTTGTACATTATTGAACCGTATATGGATTTAGGGTTATTTAGTTTTTTTATTAGGGTTAGTTAGGGTTAGGTTAGTTTCTTTAGTTGTTTATTTAGGGTTAGGTTAGTTGATTTAGTTAGTTAGGGTTAGTTTATTTTGTTTTTCGGATTAGTTTCTTTATTAGGATTATTTATTAGAATTTTAGGAATAGTTACTGTTAGTTTATTTATGCAGTTAGTGTTAGTTTATTTATGTAGTTAGGATTAGTTTATTTTTAGGATTATTTTTTATTTTCTTTAGTAGTACTTTTTTATTTGATTTAGTGTTATTTGAGTTAGGAATTTTTTTGCCTACTTATATTAGTTTTTGTAATTAATGTCTTGGTAGGGTTTAGGGGTTATATCAATATTCAACTGACAGTGTAATTTTAACGATGGGAGCAGGAATGTCGTCCGATCTAGTTCGTTTCAGAATTTACTATGGCAAGGGTGAAATCAGAACAGGGGATAGCGGTGTATACCTTAGTCCGTTCCAGTTCTTTGACACACAACTGAACTCACCGCTGGATCACAGCCGGAGACAAGTATTAGTCTGGTTGCATGAATGGTTTGGTTTTCCACCGTCGTAACAACGTTTGAAGATTAATATGTTGGTGCCCAGGTTAAGGGACAATGGATGGAGATGGGAGCTATACGAGGCAAGCAATACGAACAAATGAAAGTTTCTCGTCAGTAAGGCTTTGGAACGTGGTTATGACAATATCATGCTTGTTCAGTTCATCGATGGTGCCATGCAAGGAGAGAGTAGCAGCACAGTTTGAGAAGTAGAGGACTTAGAGGCCACAAACGAAGAGCAGACCTATGTTCACGATTCAGACGATGTTCAGTTGGGGACAGAGGATGCAGGAGAACAACAATATGCAACAAATGCTGAGCAGACCTTGGTTCCTGATTCTCGAGGGGTTGAGCATTGGACAGAGGATGCGAAAGAACAAGGTTTTAGTACGAACATGGAAGCTGACGAGGGCGAGGAGGATGAAAGAATCGTGGAACAGATGGAACTTGACAATGCAGAGCACCTGGCATTTGTGGATGAGCACGCTAGCAAGAGGTACGAAGACGAGACCGACATCCCCGCGGAATGGACTAACTTCTCACCAGATGCCATGATGGTGGACGATAGTCATCACTCGGCGTGGGAGTATTCAAGGACGGAGGTGATGCAGGGGCAGATGTTTCATGATAAGGTTCATCTGCAGCACACCGTCAGGCGGTGGGCTTATTGTGATAAGAGGCAGTTTAGGGTTGTCATTTCTAACTCCAAGACGTGGGATGTTAAGTGCGTCAGCCCAGGGTGCACTTGACGTGTTCATGGTCATATGCCACGTACGGAGAGCAACTTCATAGCTACTATTGTGTAGCCACATAGTTGCTTGCTGGAGGCGACGCTGACCAAGCATCGAAACATGACAGCATAGTTCGTGGTAAATGAGATGCATGGGGAGATTATTGAAAAACTTGGCATTTCTCCTTTCCGGATAATGCTGGCTATACGGAACAGATATGGCTATGACATATCTTACGACATGGCTTGGAGAGCAAAACAGTTAGCTTTGGAGAAGAGATTTGAAACGCACAAGGATTCATATCACCACCTTCCAACACTCTTACAAACCTTACAAGCTAGAAACCCTAGCACCGTAATTGATTATGAGGACTATATCAACGTCGACGGGGACCGTGTCCTTAAGAGAGCCTTTTGGTGCTTCGGATGCATGAGACGGGGCTTCAAGTATTGCCGACCTGTGCTATGCGTGGATGGTACATTCCTGACTGGGTAATACAGAGGTACTTTGCTAACAACTATTGGGGTTGATGGTAATAGTCAGGTTGTTCCCATTGCTTTTGGCTTGGTTGAATCGGAGAACAACGAGAGTTGGTTGTGGTTCTTTAAGTGGCTCAAACGAGCTTTGGTGGAAGAAAGGGAGAATGTTTGTGTGTTGCATGATCGGAATGCAGGCTTACTGAATGCGGTGCAGAAGTTGAAGAATGGTGAGGATGCAGAGGTTCAATGGCCCGATATATAAAGTCGTTAGTGCATGAGGCATTTAACTGTAAATTTTTATAAACAGTTCAAGAGCAAGCGTCTGCAGAACCTGTTCAAGCGGCTATGTAAGGAGAACCAGAAAAGAAAATTTGAGTTCATCTGGGAACGGCTAGATGAGCTTACCCGGAGCTACATGAAAGATGTGCGTAAGCGACCTGTTGTGGCAACAGAGGAGGAGCCGCAGGGCCTTCCACCACTACCAAGCGAGCCTAGAAGCAAGACTAGTCGACGTAAGGGGGCAGGTCAGTAACTTGTTTCTTAGAATGGATTAAAGAGGAGGACCGAGAGAAGTGATCTTTGTTACATGACACGCACGGTGCACGTTATGGCATAATGACCACGAATCTCGCAGAGGTTTATAACTGGGTGCTGAAAGGTACACGATCCCTTCTTTTGGTTGCACTTTTGGAGGGTATCCTGAGAGGTATAATGGTTTATCTGCAAGAACGTTGTGCAGTAGCGACCTTAGTAGCCCAGAATCCAACTATGACATTTGCGTTTAAGATTTCTGCATACCTAGACGCAAAAAGTGCGAAAGGGGCCATGCATAACGTCTTTCACGTTGGCAATCGGGACCTCGTTTTCGAAGTTTAGGTGCGTGATAAGGGTGGACTTGGCACTGGTCCGAGCGAATTAACTATGAAGTGTCAGCTGTGGCCAGAACTGAACAAGTGCGAGTGCACATGTAACAAGCCGAAGTACTACCATTATCCGTGCTCCCATGTGCTTGCTGCTTGCGGGAAATGCAACGTTCCGATGACATTTGTGTCCCCTTACTTCAGAAAGGAGAATGTGCTCAACACATGGTCTGGCGAGCTTCGAGGGTGGCGGGCCATTGCTGATTTTACAAGGCGAGTTGCGGATTGCGATCGTTATTGGTCGCCGGATCTCCAAAAAAGGGTTGACACAAAGGGGCGTCGCAAGAGTCGTCATATTAGGAATGATATGGACGCTTCTGAAGCTGGTGACAAGCGTCCATACTGCCTTGCTTGCGGTGGCAACCATTTGAGGAAAAAAATGTGATATGTATCCGACAGAAAGGCTTTCTGATGGTACGGAAGTGCGGCTTATTCCACATCGATCAGCTCGAAAGGGCAGTCGAGGCGGCCCGTCCGCATAGCAATGCTTCGAAAGTGTTGTAGTTTTTTTATTGCGTACTACTTATATTATGTAAGTGTTGTAATATAAGACTTATAGTGTTGTAATTTTTTACTACGTACTACTTACATTGCGCAAGTGTTGTCATATGAGACTGATAGTGTTGTAATATTTTAGTATGTACTACTTATTTTGTGGAAGTGCTGTAATATAAGACTTGTGGTATCGTAATTTGTTTACTATGTACTACTTGTATTACGTAACTGTTCTGTATTATTATGATTTCAGTTTTCTACAATTTTGATATGGTTTTAATTTTATTGTTCCGAACAATGGCAGGTATGGAGCTGATCGACCCCGTTGTCGACCAGAGGCACCGCTCGAACTTGGTGGATGGCCAATTTCCACTAGCCCTCCGCCTACGTACCCACGACGAGCTCTGGCTGCTTGACCCGTGCTGGGTTCCGAAGTACCTGTTGTGCTTATCTTGTACGAAGTTTTCTGACACATTGCATTGTACTAATCTGTGTAATATTATTGCTTACAGGCTACGTGCAGCTGGTCTTCTCCCGTTCGCTCGTCTTGTAGAGCGACACCAAGAGAGGAGCGCACGTTTCCCGGTGGACCGTGCCCTACTCTCCGCTTGGGTGGACCGTTGGCGACCGGAGACGCACACGTTCCACCTTCCAGTTGGCGAGGTCACCGTCACTTTGGAGGACATGGCCAGGCCCTTCGGCCTACCCCTCGCCGGTGCTCTTGTAGGCCCGGTTGCTGTGGCCGCGGTCTGGGAGGAACATGTACTGCAGCGGTTTCAGGGTGCGCTCAACCCTGAGGCCAGACAGGAGCAGTTCAGCTTTCACGACAGCCACGGCCCGCCCAAGGCGTGGTTGTCTCAGTTCCGTGCGGAGAGGCTCACGGAGGCCGACCCCGAGTGGAGGGTGGAGCGACACCTGGAGGCGTACTTGTTGTGGCTGTTCGGTTGGGTACTCTTCACCAGCTCCCACCATGACACCGTCGACAAGCACTTCGTCCACTACGCGGTGCAGATAGCGTACGCACCACTTGACGCTATCCCCCAGTACAGTTGGGGCTCGGCGGTGCTGGCAGATATGTACTGAGCACTTTGTGACGCCTGCACTCGGAGGACGGCGTCAGGCACGTTGGCTGGTTGTCCGCTGCTGCTGATGCTATGGTCCTTTGAGCGGTTCGACATCGGACGGCCAACCCTGTCGTCGTAGGAGGCGTATGACGACGGGATGTACATGTTCGACGAGTTTGGTGTGCCTGACGAGATCAACGCGCCGACGATGGGCACACTTTGGTTGTGTCGCGACATACGTATCCTCCTTTCACTTTAATTTTGTTATTGTGACGACGAGTCCTAATGGTTCTTGTTTTGCAGCCGACGTGGGCAACAGGCACGGCTAGAGGCACGTACACGGCATACGTTGTCGCGATGGACCAGCTTAGACCTGACAGGGTTCGGTGGACTCCCTACGCACCACACGACGTTCAGGCCAGGGCTCCACACGGCGTGTCCGAGTTGTGCTACCGTGACCAGGAGTTTTGGCTCACTAGGAAACGACTGGTGTTCGACGTTTGCGTCGAGCCGTACTGTCCGGAACGTGTGGCTCGGCAGTTTGGCCGCGCGCAGGTGTTCCCTCTTCCTCGGCTGCAGCTTGACGCGTCCCACGGGTATGTGTTCTATTAATGTCATCCATTCGTTTTGGTTCGACAACTTTATATATTATTTGTTGTTTTGCAGGTGGAGTCGAAAAGGCCAAGGGATAGCGTTCGAGCAGTCTTGGGTGGACATGGTGGCGCCCTCGATGGCCGTGTGGGCAGAGGCGCCGACCGACGTGCACGACCTAGGTGGGCCTTTCGTAGAGGCCAGTTACCCCAGTACTTGTGTTGGTTGCACCGAGCCACGCGCGTTCGTTGCTTTCCAGTGCCAATGGAGGCCGAGCCACACGAAGCAGAGATCACAGACACCTTCGCGATGGAGCCAGCAGCTGCGTTCCATGCGCTGGTAACGATAATTTTTTTAATTAATTTCGTTGTTACTATGACTTTGGTAATGACTAACAGCAAAATCTGTAACGATATATGACTGCTTTGCAGACAGATATATGTACGGACGTTGGCCAGGAGCTTCTGTCATACGCGCAGCGCTACGAGCAGAACCCTCCACAGGTTGGTAGGCTCGAGTTGGTGGCCGCCCTTCGACGACTGGGGCAACGGTGCTTGGCGGGCGTACGTCGAGCATCGTGCCAGTACACCACAGACGACGTCGTTGGGCTCGACGACCAGGGCCTAACTACAGGTACTCCCGTGCCTCCCGGAGCTGGTTCCGTACGACGTTCTCGTCCCACGCGCCTAGGTACTTCTTCGATGGTCATTTATTTAATACATTTGTATATTACGTGCACCGCATGCATGACATGATCACACTTTGGTTTGTGCAGGGACACTTCCTTCTGCCAGCGAGTACACAGAGGGGGGTAGCAGCTTCGGGAGCTTTGACATAGGCGGTACTCCGCCTAGTCGTCCAGATGAGGCCGGCCCCTCACAGCTTTTTGGTGCACCGCTGCCGACCCAGTCGACGCAGCCGTCTCAGCCTGTAGACCCGACCCCTCCACCACGCCAGCGTCGCCCTCCACAGCAGTTCATTTTTCCTACAGAGCAGATACGTCGCCAGGGCCCTAAGCGTGGGCGTCGTGCAGATTGAGGGCGCATGCATGTATGATCACAAGTTTCCGTGGATGTTACATACTAATGCATTAGTATTCTGTCCAATCGTATTTGTGCTTTCCATTGCATTAAATGGAGGCAACGCTCCAGTACGCTCGAATTACGGACATTTCTTCTCTTCTCGAACTTATTACGGAACGATATGAACAAGCACAACATATGAAAATGCATGTGTGGACCCTAACATGCCTTTACAAATTAAAACATACAACGAATACACGAAATGGCATGTGAGAATTCGAACAAAACAAGGGTTCAGACTCTCTGCACTACACCTAACATGCCTTAGGTAATTGAAACATGCATCACACACATAGATAGACAATTGGACAGCCTACTAGTAGTGCTGCCACATATTGAGCTGAGTGGCACCTTCCCCATAGTAACCGCTCATTGGCAGAGGTGGTGGCGGTGGCGATTTCGGCGGAGTACCACTATTATTGTGATGAGGGCAGCGGCAGTACGGGTCTGTGCATTTTGGCTTCTGCGATGTGGCCCCACTGTTGCCTTCTTCCTCATTGTTGTGGCTCGAGCTGTAGCTTGGGCCGAGCGAGCCGATGCGGTCCTGCAGGTACCAGATGTACTCCAAATGCGGGGTAATAGGTAGCGGGTCCACCCACTTAGTGAACCTGCAATTGTCTTCTGCCCACGAGGTCTGCGATGAATAGATTTGTGAACGTTCGTTTATGTTGCCAAATACATTACTGAAAAGGGACATTAAAACACTACATATGCATAGGGACACTTGAAGAATCGCCGGCCCCAGTATATCCCGCCCTCGGTGTACATCTGCACAAGGCAGTCCTCACCATGCCTGCACTTCGGCCATACTTCTTTATCCTTCTTCACGTACTCCCTCAGAGGTCTTTGTGGACCATAATCACTCTTGCTCTCTTCTGTAAACCTGTCGATGGGTTCGTCGAACTCATTGGGACCAAGACTAACCCCATCATCCCACATTATTGGCGGGCACTTGCTCTCCACCGTGCCCTTGAGCTTCCCAACCCCAAACCCCCATTTCTTTGGTCCAGACATCTTGTATCGCTGGTGATGTTCCCCCAGCACTGTCCCATATTTATAGCGGCAGCCGAGGGGTGACATTGCATTTGAATAGAACTGAATTGATGTAGGGTTAATTGAGCACAACACTTTGAAGTACTCTGAAAAGGCTAGATTCTCGGTCTGTCAAAGTCACTGAAAAGGCTACTCACTGTACAGTCTCAATCACTGAATACGCCATGAATTGAATTGACAACTCGCTGAAAAGGCTATGCACTAAAAAGTCTATTCGCAAGCCCTCTGAATCACTGATAAGGCTAGATTTTCGGTCTGCCAAAGTTACTGAAAATGCTACTCACTGTGCAGTCGCAATCACTGAAAAAGGCTATGCACTGAAAAGTCTATTCGCAAGCCCTCGGAATCACTGAAAAGGCTAGTCGCTGTTAATTCGCACTGATTAAACAGGCTACTCTTGATTTACCAATACATTGAAAAGGCTACTCGCTGTGTACTCTGAGGTGAGGAACTGGCTACTCGCAATTATTTGTGTAAAGCATATGAAGGACTAAGTATGAAAAGACTGGGGTCTATGAAATTACTCCTTCACTCCATGCCTGCCCTATTTAAAGACATCCGACGAGTTAGCATACCACACATTTTCTTCTCCAAACCCTCCTCATTCAACTACAATGTCGTCATGGACATCTGACCTAACTCAACTACCGTCGTGGTGTGAGCGGCCAAAGTGTCAATGTGGGTTTGTCACTAGGTTGTGCGTGTGGATGGAGTTAGACCGACACTATGGGTGTAGGTACTTCGGGTGCCCAGATCTGGATGACGACTTCATAGTACTATCAACAACTTCTTCTTTCGTTTCTCGTAAACTATACACAATTTGATCATTTACATCCACACATGTAGCCTTGCAAGTGGATCCAATGGGTGGATCGGGAGATGCCCGCATGGCCACAGAGGCGCCCGAAGGAGCTTGAAGACAAAGCTCAATATTTTCTGAGGATGAATAAGGCTCGTGAGGTTGACCGCAAAATCAGGGAGGACAAAGAGCGACGGATCATGGCAGATCAGATCCGTCTCAAAGCTAAGGAGGAAGATCTTGCCAGGAGAAGAGAGGAGTTAAGCTTGCGTGAAGCAATCATCAAGCGTAAAGAGAAAGAGCTTAAAGCGCGAGAGGCATCACTCAAGAACAAGAGGGATGCAGCGGAACCGTCTTCACGGCGCGACAACAAGGGCAAACAATCACGCTGCACCCAGTAGAATAATGTAATAGACCCAGCAAGTTAAATTCCCTAAGACATGTTTACAATAGTCTGTGGCCTCTTACCAGAGTCACACACACATGCTATTGTAAACCACTGTTGTGTTCACTTTCCCTAAGCCATGTTAGAATTAGGTTTGGTACAACCTAGAGTACCACATATGCCACGCACCACTCATTTCATGTATCGCTGGGTTACTCTTTTAAATTGAACATGTGTTGTTTTAATTCTATTTTTCGTAGTTTGCAACATACTTCATTTATAGAACAGTCTTGAAAGACGTGAGTAAATTAAGTTTTCGGATTGAACCGTATAACGAATATGAAAAAAACCGTTAAAATGAACATCAAAATGAAAAGCACATGGTAGTAGTGGCTTGTCATCCTCCGGCGAGCCGACAGGCCTATCGGCCGCCCGAAAGCCGACTGGACCTATCGGCCCGCCAGAAGCCGACAGGCCTCCTGTCAGCGCCGACAACCGCTGCCGACGCTTATCGGCTGTCTGGCAGCTGACACGTAAGCCTGTCGGCTGCTGGAGGCCCGACAGGTCCCCTGTCGGCCGCTGGATAGCCGACATGATGCTATTTTTGTAATTTTTTGATTTCAAATATTAGATTTACAATTAATCAATAAAAAAATATTATTAAAAAAATTCCTTTTAAAGACGGAGGTATTACTATACGTACACATTGTGTCAGCGCGAGATTTTGTCACGTACGCCGGGCGGACACGTCAAAGGACGAGTTTGGACCAAAGTCGTTGCATCACTAGTCGCAGCGCTCGTCGTCAAAGCTGACGCATCTGGGTGTGTAGCTACGGCCTTGTCCGTTTTGCCTTACGACCGCTGCTCCGTCCGCTCGGAGAAACTCCAAAGCCGCCGCCAAGCAGAACAGTAGCACGAGCGAGCAAGGGCCCGGGCCCGGGCCCGTCTCGTGACGACGGAACTGGAAGGACGCTCGTTCTAGAACCCTGTGAGGTTGTGACCGACAAGTCGACAACACACACGACACACCGACAGTCACCGAGAATTTGCCGGCCGGGAGCGAGGCCGATCGATCGGGGGATCGGATGAGGCAGAAGGTTCGCGGTAGCGGAGATTCAGCTGGGTGGATCCGGCTCCGGGAAGAAATCACGCTTTCCAGATTGGAATAAAAAAGGACGGGTCCAATTATATATCGGCGGCGGCGGCGCCCAACCCGGCAGCGGCAGCCGTACTAGTACGTCAAGGCAGCGGAGGGCGACGCTGCTGCCTGCTGGTTTCGTCCATGGTCCAAAGCGTACCCGTGGTCCGTGGACGGTGGACCGAAGACGCCGCCGCGTGCCCGTGCCCGTGCCGTGCGCACGGCAGTCGGTCTCGACCCCGTGGGTGGGGTGGGGCGCGCCGGCCGTGCGGGCTAGTCTGCGGCGTGCACGTCAAAAACATCGGCCACGTAGTCAGCGTCAGTAGGTGGTGTTTGTATATCGGGGAGAAGGAGGGCACATGTTCAAGGACTCTGCATCACCTATACAAGTACAAGCAGATGCGTACTATTATAAGAATAATAATAATATAATTAAGATCTAATTCGAAAAAAATATAATTAAGGTCTAATGTGCCCGCTTTGGTCTGCGTTGATGACTTGGGGAAGGGGGCATGGTGTCAAGCAAAACAAACACCACACATGCGCCAGAAGAAGATGAACCCCCGAATTCGTCATATAGTCCTCATCCGCTTCTTTCTTTAGCAGATTTTCCCCTGCCGGTACATATTAGGTAATTTATAAGGGTTGGTTTTTTACTATATATGATGACCGTGTTAGATATCATTCCTACTACTTGTTGGTTGTCCAATATTTATGTGGTTATGATAGGAAGAGGTATTCCTATTTTATATATGTGTTTACCTATAATACGTGTGGAAGAGATATTTCCCTTTTGAATATATATGGTCACATATATAGGACATCTTAGTCAGGCATCGATGCTAACGCCCATTGCCGGATGCACCTATCTAGGGCTTCTGAGGTCCATAGACCTTCTTTGGTATAGTTTGGACCTCTCCAAAAATAGTATGCCACAAAAATATATATTTTGGTGTATTTTGACAGGGTTTTTGATTAAGCTAGTACAGAAACCCTAATAAAACCACATGAAGTTAACCAAAATAAGGTTTCAATTGCCATTATATTTAACCACGTATCACTCCTACCTTTCTGTCATAGATCATTGCTAACTTTGTCGCTTTGGTCTGCATTAGATGACTTGGGAAAGGAGGCATGGTGTCGTACCAAATGGACACATGTTCCATTTTATAAGACATTTTGAAATGACACGATCTTCTAAATTATGCTTTGGTACATTATATTATTTATTTATTATGTTTATAAACTTATAATTATTGAGGAAGTCACCCAAGAGGGAGCAATACCGGGAAAGACCCGGGCCACACCATCCAAACCCTAGCGCCGCCACCCCTCCACAGCGCTCTCTGCTGCCTCGCCGCCGCCCGAGCGGGTTGCCGGCGGTCCGGCTGCACGCGAGGAAGGCGGCGGCGGGGCTTCCTCCATCCCTCTCCCTCTCCCTCTCCTTCCTCTCCCAGTGTTGCTGCATCGTGGCCCCTCCGGTGATGGATGGCATGGCCATTCCTTCGTCGAGGTCGCCGGATCCGTGGTCTCCTCGGCCGGTTTCACTCGCCGGCGGCCAGTCCGTCTCCTACTCCCGAGCGCTCCTAGCGGGCGACTCGGGGGGCGCCCCCGCCGGCATCCCGGGCACCTGGCCTCTGCCTCCTCTCCGGCCGCCGTCGTCGCCCGGCCGGCCAGATCTGGGGCCCTACGGGCTGGATCTAGTGCCTCCACCCTCGGATCTGGTGCCTCCGCCTCGCGAGCTCCCTATTGGGAGGTTTGGCCAGGCACTTCGTTCGAGCGCAGGCGGCGGCAACCTCCAGCACCTGTGTGCTAGCCGGCAGGGCTTGGGAGGCGGCCTGCGGCGTTCGCGGTTGTTGGGCGCCCAGCTCCGGCGGATGCATGCCAGGTTGGTGGCGATGGCATCGCTCCTATGTGAACGGTCCCGTGCCGTCTCGACCTGCGCGCGGTGGGCCGCGGTTCACACCGGCTCTGATGGTCGGTGGCCGGAAACCGGCGGCTAGGCTCCGTGCGAGACGCCGGTGGTGGCGCGGTCTGCGTACGGATCTGCTCGAGCGTGGTTGTCCCTCTTCCTCGGTCTCGGCTAGCCCGGTGGTTCTGGAGGCTGCATGGGGCTAGCGTTTTCCCGTCGACGGAGCCTGTGGCCAGCAGGCCGGGTTTCACCGTTCTTGTGCGCGGATGCAGGCGTCAGATGGTGGTAGCCACCGTTCAGTCTTCAACTTTAAATCTTGCTGGGAGCTGTGTGATGTCGTTCGGAGAGGGATGGTTGCTAGGCGAAAGCCTTCATCTTGCTGTTGGGCTGATGACAAGGATGTCTTTGGGATTCTTTTCGAAGGCGTCCATCCATGCACCTCCTCCTCTCTCGACGGAGATCTTGCATGTGAAATAAACTGTCCACTTTGGACGGACGGCGGCGGCGTGCCTACATCGTGTTCCTTCTTGAGGGCGTTGTCCATGTAGCTCCTCATGTAGTTTCCAGTTTGGTAGCTTGGTACTGTCGTCATTGTTTCTAAGTAAGCATGGATGTGAATGTCTGCTACCGTTCAAGACCAGATTTTGAAGACGGTTGTCAAGGGTTTCTAAGTAAACCAGGAGACGAAGGATTGCTACCGCGCAAGATAACAGTTTTGAAGTACGGGCACAGAAGTTGGAAGCTTAGTTTTTCTAGCTCTATTTGTCTTATTACGTTTTGTTTCGTTTTCTTTCTTTCTGCCTCTTTTGAGGCTTAGTCTTATGACTTGTAAACTTTAGTTGCGTATATGCACTTGTGGATATAGAGGTTGGATATCTATCCATTATTAAAAAAAACTTATAATTATTATATAGTATAATCGCATACAAATCCAAACATATATTATAATAATTGATTGTTACTCTCACCATCGTAAAATATATTTTGACTTCTCTAGATGCATAATATTTGCTTGCACTACCTGTGTTGATTGCGGCATGGGAATTGTGGAAAATGCGAAATGACAAGGACTTTTAGAGGCGACAACCGAGTCTGAGTGTCTGGCTAGTTAATTTTAAAAATCAATGTTTATTGCAGTCTGTTCGTTTTAAGGATCATTTGAGGTTATTTTTCTGTGTATGATTAGATGCTTTTAGTTAATATGTTATATGTAAGTACGTTCTTTCTCTAAAAATTATATTAATATCTCACGGTGGGATCTCTCCATAGTATTTTGCCGTCAAAAAAAATATTTGCTTGCACTTAGATATTATTATAATTTAGAATCGACGGAGCAGTAAACTATTAGTTAAAGTTTTTAAAGTTTGAACTACGTGTGTATCACACATGCGTCGGTACCACACATAGGTATATGTGTACCACACGTGTAGGTACCACACATAGACCACCCTTAAGTCCTCATACAGTCCACATTTGCTTTTGTAGCATATAGGTATTTTCCCTGCCGATTGAGTTATCACCGTGATTGTGTTAGATATCGCTCCTGCTCATTCAACCCATATGCTTGAGCGCTAATGATGGAAAAGCGAGATTTTTTTTTCTTTTTACGGTGCGTTTGGAAGTTCTCAACGGATCCGTTTCTAGCAGGAATCAGTGGAGTCACTTCCAAATGTTTCTAAAAAGTAGCACCCCGGCCGTGAGAATCAGGACAGAACCGTTCCTACTCCCTTCGTAGAAACTCGAAACAGCAGCACCCTAGTTTTACACCGATTCCCTCTATGGTGGATACCCATTTTCTAAAAAGTTACCTCATTTGTCACCGTTTTCTTATCCATTCACCGGCCTTCACGCTTCTACCTACCAAGACAGGGTTGTAGGAGCCCGACGCTGCCAACACCCATGACACAGTTACAGCTTTTCCTATATACACAAATGAAACAAGAAACCCAATAACTTTTTTTGGCTGTTGGCCGTTTCCTCGTAGAAAAATAAAACACAAAATGAATAGGATGTCAACATACATGGTTCGGCCGTTTTCCCATAGACAAAAATTGAATAAACTACACAATAGAAATACCAATATACATATTTTAGTTGTTTTTCTAGAAAAATAAAACAAGAAAGACAATAGGAATACCAATGTTCGTATAGCAAACCAAAAAACCTCATCATATATCAAATGTACTCTGGTCTATTCCATCACATTCATCTTTATTTAAAATTTGAATCCGATTAGCCAGCTAAACGGTTCCACCAAGTAATTCTATTTCTTAGAGAAACATTTCTCCAGAGAATCTGAATCCAAACATTTCTCATGTAATCTGGATTCCTACCCAACGGATCCATAGTCACGCATGTAGGTCTTTCTTTAAAAAAAACATGATGAATCTAGAGGAAACCACATTTTAATAACTCGAGCTTCTAAGCAAAATTAGTTTTGACTTCACTCTTTTTTTGGCTTAGCTTTGGCTCGGAAGTTGTTATCGTATATACATATTTGGTATACGGCTTTTGATTAAGTTAGTGGGGAAGCCTCAACAAAAGCACTAATAAAAAGATCCAAGTAAGGGCCTGGTTGTCATTACGAGGTTGTTTGATCTGTGATCTCCGGCTCTCTGCTAGCCATGCAGCTCTGGCGCCTTTGGAGAAGTGCGGCGGAGAAAAAGCTCGCCACAAGTGTGACGCGTATTTGTATAGAAGTGAACTATAAGATTACGTCTCTGTCTTAGTTTATTTGGATTATGCCTGTGTCAGTTTATTTGGATAAACAACAACAAAGTTATGTGTAGCAGCCACAAGTAAGGTGTAGCAAAGACACAAAAGTTCAGCCAGGAAGCAAACCCCTTCAATTTAACCTATATCATTCCTATTTTCCACGGTAGATCATTGTTACCTTTTAAGAGTATGATTCTACATGATAGCAGTAACCGACATGCCTTCTCGTACGTTTCCACGTGGTAGGAGTTACCGACATGCTTTCTTATCCTGGCGCGCATCAACAACAATCAATTTATTATGTGTAGCAGCCACAAGTAAGGTGTGGCAAAGACGCAAAAGTTTAGATAGGAAGCAACCCCCCCCCCCCCCCTATTTATTAACCTATATCACTTCTATTTTCCGCGGTAGATCATTGCTACCTTTCAGGTATGTTTCCATATGATAGCAGTAACCGACGTGCTTTCTCATACATTTCCATGCGATAGGAGTCTTAACTGACATGCTTTTTGTCCTGACGTGCATATAGGTAAGTATCGAGTTGTCATCATGACTCGTACGGTGTATATCACTCCAACCTTCCATCTTGCACACGCATGCCGTAACGAGCATAGAGATATGCTTTTTCAACGGATACATGTAAAGGAAAGGTAGAGATGTACTTTTTCAACAGACACATGTAAGGGAAGGGTTATGTTGTCGTTACGGCCTACCTATATATCACTCCTAGCGTCTTTTCGAGTGTCCCGCACACCATAACCTAAAAAAGACAACTAGACAAGCCTTGTCAAACATCCCACGCCATAACCTAAAAGGACAATTTGATACTGAACCACGTTTTCCCTCTTACAGAGCACTGTAGTCGTAACTCTATAGTCTGCAGCCAAACAAGCCCTATATTTTTTCTAAAAAACTTTAATAGGCCCTGTATTTATGTGCACACAATATTTGTCCATACCAATTCCATACATATGGTGTGTATTACTATGATTATAGATTATGTGGATCTCTTTTTTCTGACACTTCTACCATGATGATATGAGGATTATATTTGTAGAGATATGATATTTGTCAGTGGGCAGTGGCCATCAATCCCACACGAATATAAACTCGATCGAGAGCCCATGGAACATATGTCAACCATAAAAAAAACATCTGATATACAAGCTTATTTTTTCTCCGGTCCACAATATTTCACTCCAAAATCAAATCACCACCTCCGATCCCCTTTCGCCCTCAAAATGATTCCTCGCAATTAATTCAACCAGCCACTCCGATTAGGTCTCGTAATCCCAAATTTCAGCACTCCTAACCCAGGTCGTCATCGACCCTTAAAACCTTGTCCAGCTCTTCCTCCAACCTCATCGTCTAAAAAAAACTTGCTTTTTTTCGCCTTCTTCCCTATAAATAACTGGCCTTCCCAAATCGCCCACAACGCTCACACAGAAACCACCCCACCAGCAGCGCAGCGCCTCGGTTTTACGGCCCTCACCGCCGCGCGCGAGCGAAAGCCATGAAACTGGAGGTCATGCCCAAGCAGCGGGTGCTGGAGGCGGAGCAGAGGGAGGAGGCCATGGAGATGAGCGGCCTGGACCTGTGGAAGCACGAGAAGCAGCCCCCCAGGATCTGCCCCTTGCCCCCGCCGCTCCCGCCGGCGGCGGCGAGCGACGAGGCGGCGCTCGTGCCGCCGCTCAACTTCGCCATGGTCGACGAAGGCATCTACCGCTCCGGCTTCCCGGAGGCCGCCAACTTCCCGTTCCTCGAGACCCTCAACCTCCGCTCCATCGTGTAAGCGCGTGTCTCAATCTCAATTTCGCTCTCTCCCAGTCCCACGCCGCGCCATCGTCTCGCGAATTAGCGCGGAAATTGTCGCGTGGTCGTGTCGTGCGGCGCTCTGAAACGTTCTAGCGCGCCAGGTACCTGTGCCCGGAGCCGTACCCGGAGGAGAACACGGAGTTCCTCGAGAAGAACGGGATCAGGCTCTACCAGTTCGGAATCGAGGGGCGCAAGGTAAATAAAACAATTAACAATCCGGCCACCTGTTTCCAGCGAAATCTTCTGCTGCTTCGCGGTTGGTTAGCGATAGCTCATGGAGGTGTAGAACTACTTTTCCGAGGGATTAGAATATGGTTTACTTTCGGTAACTTCCATGATGCACGGCTTGTTTATTCCGAGCCGACGTTGCTGATCATATGTCGTGCTGTGGGTGTCCTAATTTAGTACTTGCTGCACTTCCACTGATGATTTTGGGGAGAGTTCCAGTAATTTACTCATTGAAATTTATAAGGGTCCATAAATCCTCTTCACGTAGGCACGCAGTTTTATCTGGAGAATTTTCAAAATTCACGGCGAATCGGTAGTGGTCCCTTTCAGCATTGCTTTGATTAATCAAGCCAGCTGTGCTGCTGATTTAAAACAATTTTTTCCCCTATATTCTCAAGTGTTTTTTTATTGTTGCATTCCTATGAATACAAGTCTACCACTACCAGCGTCTACGCATCACCGCTTTTGGCTTGGAGCATCTCCATGTGTTGCCTTTATTTCTATTTCTTTTCGTTTCTTTTTGTGATTAGTTTGGTTCCATGCTATGGTATTCTTTCGTTGTTTCTGCAAATTAGGTGAATCATGCAATTATTTTGACTCGTTCAGTTCAATAATACTTTTTAGAACTCCCGTCATGTTCTACCGTTTGTATCCTGTACTTTAGATGTTTCCTAGATATCTTATCATAGGAAGCTTTAATGGTTCTAGAGGAAACAAATAATTCTTGCTGACACAGTATGTTTTCTTTTCTCCAGTTTGTGATGTTTCTTTTGATTGTATATTAGTGCTGAAAGTTACACTGACAGTGTCAAACAACATAAACATTTTTTTAGAAATATACCGATTTATCTTTGTGAATTTGTAAGAAAAGCTGCAAGATACTCTTGTAACTTCAGCAATGACGTCGGAGGATGGTGAATGCACGACAAAAGTGTCGCAGAAGGTGGCTTGTAGTTTACCTCTATGTTGATGGTGCCTAGGAATAGATACACTGACGCATTGTACAATGGGTAGCACAATGTGCATCCATACATATTGCTGTCCAGTGTCTTGTTTTGTTGCTGATCAGATGAATGGCACTAACGTCATGGGTCTTATGCAGTGTTTTGATTAAAATATTTTTTTGCTTGATGAATCTGGGCATGGACAATAAATAGATTTTTTTCCCCTGGAAATAGAGTATTGTAACCATGTGTCCATGTCTGATCTTGCTGTCATGTAAAAGTGTAAACTTCTGTATAAATATACATGTAGATATAAATGGAACCGTTTCCCATGTTTTTTTTTGTCCATTGTACTGTCACAAATACCATGATATTTGAAATGTATTTTCGCACTAATTCAGGGTTTGCTTATGTTATGTCACTATGAAAAAATTAGATATGTAAGCATCATACAAGGTTCATATGTAGTATTCCTTGATAAAATAACTCCGATGGATGAGCATCAGGATGATTTACATCAATATCGGAAATTCCATTTTACTTTTACCTTTTTCCAGGAAAGCTTTTTTTAGGAGGAAAACTTTGACACCTCATAGACATAGCAAACTTGTTTTTTTCTTTGTTAATTATTATGGGCCCAGTTGCTTGAAACCACTGAAAGCTGTAATGTGGAGCACTCATGCACAACTCACGATCTGTCAGTTTTCAAGGAAGTGGTCGTATAGTATATCCTCTGACTTCTATTGACCTTACTACATTTCTGTCCAGTCATCTATGGGCGATAGTTTATTAACGTCTTTGAGTAAACCTCTGGACCTCTGTTTCTTCATGACCTTCTAGTGCCACATGGATAGGAAAATTGACTGCTTTTGGCAGTGACAGGAAAGAAACCTTCTGCATACCGTTTTAACTGCAGTCAGGATTTACGATTGTCTTAACTTTGTTTGCCTTCCTTGTAAAAAAAAAACTTTGTTTGCCATATTTATCGTCAAATATTGTTCTTGTTGTCTATGAGTTTTTCCTTTTTTTTCATCCAAGTCCCTATTCTTCTCATGATTGGTCTGATAAAACATCTAATGTTGTTGCTTCAGGAACCATTTGTTAACATACCCGATGACAAAATAAGGGAGGCGCTCAAAGTTGTCTTAGGTACTGCACCTTTCTAATATTTTTTTAGATGAAGAAAGTATAACTTTTCACTGTCTACAAATAGGGATGCACACCGCCAATTACATCTTTCTACAGACTGAATATCTTGTATTCTTGTACACTTGCATCATAGAAATGCAATCTCACTTCTATCTTTTATTCTCCTTTGCAGACAAAAGAAACCAACCTCTGCTTATTCATTGCAAGAGAGGCAAGGTAAGATCAGCTCTCGACTTACAGTTTGTGGCTGCTATCCCAAGAAACAACTGTGACCCTGACTGAAGTAACCGTTCAATATTTGCATATCTGCAGCACCGAACTGGCTGTGTGGTCGGGTGCTTGAGGAAGCTGCAGAAATGGTGCCTGTCTTCAGTCTTCGATGAGTACCATCGCTATGCCGCTGCGAAAGCAAGGATCACTGACCTGAGATTTATGGAGCTGTTCGATGTCTCAAGCTTGAAGCACCTGACACCCTCACATTGTTAAGCAAGGCGTGTGATCGATTGATCCCCCAACTCTAGTACATCTCCAAGGCTATCTTCCTGCAGCTACTGAACCTATTCAGCCGTGAATAATTTTGGAACCCCCTAGAGTCAATGAGGTAGTGATGAAACCATTGCAAAACATTCGTGCTTGAGAGGTTTAGTTTCCCCCCTGCTTAGCGCACTGGAGAGCCTGAGGACCAGACTGCTGTGGTCGATTTGCGAGGGGTTCTCTTTTTTTGGTAGCTCTCGCGAGAAATTCGCCATTGTTTTTGGGTACTGAAGCATGTACTCGAGCAGCTTTGCTGAGGAGGAATGAACTACTCTCTGAGTGCAAAAAGTCATGTCTCTTCTTGCATGAGTGTGGTTAGGGATCTTGCATATTAACAACAGCATTATATATATATCATAATTGCCTAGTTAAGCTTCAGTTATCCCAAAACATTGAGAATTAATAATCTTGCATGTTCCAACACCGCTTCTATGTCAATCCATGTGACACACGTGAGGGAAAAAAAAGTTAACTTTTACGGAAAAAAAAATCAAAAGTTGAATCTTTTTGTAAACTCTAATAACTGTTTTTCTTTTAAAAGAAAAGAACCCCTGCCTCTATTGTTGTGAAAAAACAATCTATATCTATACCTAATAATAAAATGTTTTCTTTCACCTTTTTATTGCATTTTTTTTCAGTCCTCCCTGACTACTTATATGAAAGTAGAGATCGGAAAGACCACACAAAATACGTCTGTAGTCTTATCTTACTCTTGCAAGTGCCTACATTGCTATATTCGACTCTAACTAAATAGTCAATTTACTTATCCTTAAAGACATATAGTTCGATTTAAATATATATTAGGCTCCCCGTTTCAACGCATAGGCTCATATGATTACTAAAAGAAAACACAACTAGCATCAACAGTGCTTGTGTGGACACTGGACTTGAGTCCATCAAGGACACGTAGTAGCATAATACAACTTGGACTTGACAGGATTGGACAGCTTTGAGTTAGCACATACTCCCTCCGTCCAAATGATCATGCAATTCTCATTTCCTGAGGAGTTAACTATTATAAATTTTGACTAAAATTATATAAATAAATACTAACTCTTATGAGCTAAAATAAGTATTTTTGGATTGGTTATGAAATATATTTTCATAATAAATTTATTTCGAAATATAAATGTTAATAATTTTTGTTATAAAGTTAGTCGAAGTTAACATAACTTCATCAGTATGTTTCCTATAGTTGCATAATCAATTGACGGAGGTGACGGAGGGAGTACTCAGTACTACCGCATGATGATTGTAGGACACGGGAAAGAATCGCCGATTTATTTCCTTTCTTGGCCCGTTTCCGCTCATCTCCAACTTGGAAAGTCCCCTGCGTTTCGTTACTTGATAAATGTCCCCGTCCGTTTTTTTCCCCACCGTTTGACCTTTCCAACTTTCTCACGTTGGGTTCTGTGATTTGTTTGGTTTTTATTTTATCATTTTTTATTTGTGTTCGTTTTAGATTGTTCTTTTTTTACTGTTTGCTCTTTCCGGCTTCCCACGTTGGCGTGACATTTTTATTTATTTATTGTTCTATTTTATGTCTTCCATTTTTTATAAGCATAAATCAATAAATATAGTATTATGGGTATATGAACTCTTGAATCTTGTTGAATAAAGATAAATATTTTAATTCCAAATTGTTGATGTAATTTTAACTATAAATAAAATTATTACTATTATAATACAGATGACTCTTGAATCTTGTTGAATAAAGATAAATATTTTAATTCCAAATTGTTGATGTAATTTTAACTATAAATAAAATTATTACTATTATAATACAGATGAGCCGATGGCCTAACTAATGAAATCGGGAACTAAAACCTTAGCATCATGTTATCCAGTTTGTTCACGTTGTACTCCTTCCATATAGGATTTAGATATCGTTTAGGATAACGATCAGGTCTTCAAAACATGACTTTAACTTTATATTTCTATAAAAAAATATTTATTGAAAAGTGATATATGTATATTTTTATAAAAATATATTTGAAGGCAAATCTATTTATATAGCTTTCATATTTCCAAACTTAACAATTTAAAAGTTATTCATGATTTATATTCTCAGTATTTGACCAAGACATTTTCTAAAATGACATTCTTTTCCTATATGGAGGGAGGGAGTACATATATCTGGTTCTTAGAAGTAGCCACGAAACATGATGCCTAACTGACCAATACATGAATACTATGAAATTAAAGTTTACGAGTTATGTGCCTTACAATGGAAGAAAATATATATCGATATTACATTTTAATTTGATACAAAATTTAGATAACATTGTCCTATTATTGCGAATATTAACTTATGTAATAGATGCTATGGTCATCATAAAATTAACTTTGTCCGGCAAATTAAATAAAGTAAATTAAAGCACAAGCCACTAGTGATAAAATTCCTAAATGGGATCTATATGTGGTGAATCATGGCATCTGAAAGGTTGGTGTCACCTCTTGCATGTACTTAGAATCTGTTCGATCTTTTAGTTGGTCTCCTAATCTAATACAACGCAAAAAAAAATGATAATTCAAATAAATAATGGTCATATGTAGAAGCAATAGAGCGCTAACGATAACTCTAAATAGAGCACTAATATAAAAACTTGATATTAGTTTCATATTTATATTTTAAAACTTTAGTGGTTAATTCTAAATACACACACATACATAGGCAAAAACAACATTTGAAACTAATTGAGGAAAAGTTGTCTTGTTTTGAAGTTTGATGGCTAAAATAGGACTCGGTTGATAGTTTGATGGCCTCCTTGATCTCATCTCAAACTTGTATAATCGATCATAGGCAGCATGGTGTAAGCTTAAACAAAGGTACAAAGCTAGATTTTTTTTTTGGTGATCGGAGTCTTTGTGTCATCCTTTTGGTGTTGCTCTGCATCGTGCGTGGACATGGACGATTAACTTTCTTGGAAAAGTGTTTTGGCGAAGTCATAGCTACTATACATGTTGTGGCCTTCGACATAACTCCGCAACAATGACGTCTGCAACCTCTTTTAGGATGGTGTTAGCTTTTTTTTTTGGGTGCGTTTTGACCTGGCTTTGGGCTTTGCTCCCTCGCAAGAAGTCAGAGATGCTCAGCTTTTCGATGTTAGCAATGATGACTTGCGGCAGGCTACGTCATTTTGAGTCTGCAATTTCAGTTATGATGTGGTCGATTTTAGAATTTTTGTTGTTTTTTCTCAAATCATGTCCAATTGCAATTAATCGACATATTTGCTACACTATTTGTTTTTAATTGTACTCCTTTCATCCTAAATTATAAGTTACTTTAAGATTCTTAGAGAGTCAAAGCATTTCAAGTTTGACTAAAATTATATTAAGAAAATTTAAAAAATATATTATGAAAATTATTTAAAGAAGAATCGACTGATACTTATTTTGTATTATAAATATTATTATTTTATTATATACATTTTGTCAAACTTGTGATTCTTTAACTCTAAAAATCTTGGAATGGATTATAATTTGAGATGCAGAGAGTAAGTTATTTTGGTCTTTCGACGTACATTGTTTCCTTTGCTCGTAAAAGAATACAATTATGGGATGCGTGTGAGTTAAAGTGTTTTAACTTTAACTGAATTTACAGTGAATAGTATTAACATTTATGTCTTCAACTAAATTTATTATGAAAATATATTTTATAATCTATTTAATGGTATTTATTTTATATTATAACTGTTAGTGATTTTTATATAATTTTTACCAAAATTTAAATTAGTTGACTTCTCGAAAAATAAAAATTGTATTTTTTTTATTTTTTATGAACGGAGGGAGTAGAACAAAGGGAGCATTAACAAATGAGTACAACTACTAATGATATTTTCGGGAAAAAACTAATAATTGATATTACAGGGGGACTAGGGGAGGCTGCGAGCATGGGGGCGAAATGGACTGGTTGAGTGGGTGGATCCGGCCCAACGAAAACCTGAAGCTTGGCCCAATCCAGCCCCAAGCGCTGCTCCGTTACGCTCGGCAATGTTTCCGTTGTGCAACGGGACACGTGGACGTGGTCCAAGGTGCGGCCCACACTCCTAACAAAAAGATGTGGCCCCCACGGCCACACATCACAGTAACAGAGAGTTTGTAGACCTGGTCACGAGACATTTGTCCCCCCGTCTCCCACCACAGTGTATCAAGCCCAACGTCTCCCTGAGAAGAAGTGTCCCCGTCTTTCCATGTTGACCAAACTAGCCACTTTCTCACCGACGTGTGGGCCAGAGTTTCACTAACCCCATCCGTCATTGACAGTCTAGGCACCTCCGTGTGCGCCTAGCTTTCACCCACTTCACCTACTCTCTACAGAGTTCGAACGCGGGTTCACACTGGAGAGCGCAGAGCTGCGAGCCTAGCCGGCGACCTCACCTCGCCCCTCTGCCTGCCAGCCAGACTGCCTCCCCCTACTATCCAAGCCCAAACCCTAAACCATCAGGCCCAAATGCGGACGCCGGCGGCTGCGCTGCTGCTGTTCCTCGCGGCTGCGGCGGCGGCGGCGTTCCGCGGCGCGACGGCGAAGACGACGATCGAGCCGTGCACTGGCGCGGACACCTGCCCGGCTCTTCTGGGCTACACGCTCTACGCGGACATGAAGGTGTCCGAGGTGGCGGCGCTCTTCGGCGCCGACCCGGCGGCGGTGCTGGCTGCCAACGCGCTCGACTTCGCCTCTCCAGGCGCCGCCAACCGCATCCTCCCCGCGCGGACGCCGCTCCGGGTGCCCACCCGCTGCGCCTGCGCCGACGGCGTCCGCAAGTCCGTCGACGTCCGCTACTCCACGCGGCCTTCCGACACGCTCGGCTCCATCGCCGAGGTCGTCTTCGCCGGCCTCCCCTCGGCCGACCAGATCCGCTCCGCCAACGCGCTCGCCGCCGAGGACCCCGACGCGCTGCTCGCCCCGGGCCAGAAGCTCGTCATCCCGCTCCCCTGCGTCTGCTTGAACTCCACCGACAACAACCTCCCCGCCATGTACCTCTCCTATGTCGTGCAGGTCGGTGACACCGTGGAATCTATCGCCGCCAGCCACGCAACCACCGTCACTGATATCAGCAATGTGAACGCCATGGGGAGCCCCGTTGTCGCGCCAGGCGACATCCTTGCCATACCATTGCCTGGTAAGCAAATTCACTCATTGGACTGCAGGAAGCAATAAGATTGGAATAAACTGCTGTGGCAATTCCAGAGTCATAACTTGGCAACATTCCATCACTTTCCCCTTAAATTGATGATTGAAAACATATGTTGTTTCAACTTCTGTAGGGATCTAGTTTACCAATAACCACCCAGCATTTCTATGCTTTTGATTGTCAATAACCGTAGGTCAGGGAAAATAACCTGAAGTACTGGTTGACCGTTGACAGCTATACCTTTGTGAAAGTCTAAAGAGATACCTCTGTAAAGGCCCAATTTAATGTTATAACTTTGGGCTCTTTTTAACTTGTTATAAGGAATTGCAGCCTTTGGATTTTACCAACGCAGGATGCAGTACCTTTAAAAATTAAAGTACCTCTGCAAAAAGCTGATATATGGTTGGGGCGTGGGACAAGCCAGGCTTGCAGCGGCTAGGTTGTGAAAGATAACTTTTCTGTGTCTGTGTGGTAGTTCATGAATTTTAGGAAGGCTTGCTTTGGGTGATTATAGTATTCAGTGCATTAGCTAAAGATAATTTAAATGTGCAGTGATAGGTCTTCATTTTTTATGGAGAAGGACACTTTCTAATTTTGCCGTCCTCTCTGCTGATCAGTATTTCCTTTCTAATGACAACCATTTGTTTCTTTCATTAGCTTGCGCCTCAGCATTTCCTAACTCTGCTTCGGACTATGGATTGCTTGTGGCAAATGGAACCTATGCACTGACTGCTGGTAACTGTGTGGAGTGCAGTTGCGGGCCAGCAAATCTCAAGTAAGCTTACGATCCGTTTTGTTCAATGTAGTTTTCTTGCCTTTTATTTGTTTTGGACTATGACACCCTCATTTCCTTACAGTTTGTATTGCACACCGGCTTCACTAACAGCATCATGTTCAAGTATGCAATGCTCTAATAGCAATCTAATTCTTGGTAATGTGACTGCACAACCCACCACTGGTGGCTGCAGTGTCTCGTCTTGCAACTATGCTGGCTATGTCAATGGAACTATTGCAACATCGTAAGGAAAAATCCAAAATAATTTTTGTTTTTGCTCTATGTAAACTGTGGAACTCAAGATGATCACATCTTACAATGCATGTGCAGGCTATCCTCAGGTCTTGAACCCATGTGTCCAGGTACTTGTGCAATCTTCACTTTTAGTCTGCTTCACATTTAGCTACTGAAGTGCTGATGCATTAAATTTCAATCCTTTATTCCTTTGTTCAAAGTTCCTTTTTAACACCATAATTAACTTGTCCAGAGGTGCACTTTTGAAACACCCGTCAATAATATTGTCTAATCACAACCTATAAGAATTTTTTAGGTGAGCACCTTCTTTTTAAAAGTGAGAATAAAGGATGAATCTGATGTGTGATTTCAAGTGTAAAGAAAGATATTCATGTCCAGAATATTAGTCTAGCCCCTTGGTTTGGATTTGAACCAAACAAGTTTTGATGTCTTTGTGTCAATCTAAGATGGTATTCCCTTTTTTTTATTGGTATAGGTTGCCCTCAATCTTGTTTTAGTTAGTATCAGATTACTCCTGCCTAACATTATACCTTGCTTTAAAGTTCTGTATACTTCTTTACTTGAGGTAGTACCAAGGCAAACCCTGTTAAACAATGAAGCAGGGGCGAATCTGGGCCCTTGGTTGCAGCCCGGGGCACGGCCCTAAAATCCCTTTAACAGCTACTTTGTCCAGCCTAAGATAGCCCATAAAAACATACATTTAGCCCACCCCTTGAGGTGTTTGTGGATCCGTCACTGCAATGAGGTGCTGATTATTTAACTAAATTTTCAAATGCAATATGTGAAGAAGCTGCATTGTAGATAATTGGCATGTTTCACCTGACCACACTTCTTATGTCAAAGGAAAAGGAGAAGAGTGAAAATATACCATTGCTCAATGTTTCTGGAACACCGTCAACATTATAAAATGGGTTAAGGCATTAACCAAATAATAACATGATGTCTCTCTAGATTGGAGAAGCTTTCACTTTGTTCTTAATGTATTTCAGTATAGCAAACAGTAGGAAACGTATCGACAGAAGTTTGTTTCATAGATGCTGTTGTTTCATTTGCCCAGTGTTCATCATGAATTCCTCTGGTTTTATCTTCTTCTTCTTCTTCTTCTTCTTCTTCTTCTTTTTTTTTGTTTTTTTTTTGTTTTTTGTTTTGCAAGTACCTCTGTTTTGATCTTTACTGGTGCCTGTTGTTGCAATAACTTTGATCATGAATACAGGACCACATCAATTTCCCCCACTCACGGCGGTGCCAACTGTGGCAAAGCATGGGTCTTATTCTCCATCACCTGCACCAGGACCTGGAGACGCTGGTAGTGGCGGCATCCCAGGAGGTTCCAGTGTTTCTCCTTCAAATGGGCCTGCTGGGGGCGTCTCGCAAGCGCCCGCGATAAATCAGCCATGCCGTTTCCTCCTCATTTTTATTCTTTCTCTGTCATTGTCCTTGCGGATGTGGATTCCTGTGTAGAGTATTGTTTGCTGTATTTGTATTGGACGGGGAAGGCCTCATTGGGGCCAGGTGGAACCTGAATGAAGAATGCAGTAGCCTCTCATCATCAGTAGCAGCAGATTTTGGCTGACATCAAACGTCCAATGCTCCAGTATACTCGGTTCGTTGTTCTTGTCTCCCATGGTTCGCTTGTGGCCAACAGAACTGCCTTAGTACTCATATGGACCCTGCTATTTTATTTTATTTTATTTTATTTTATTTTATTTTATTTTACCCATACAAGGATGGATGGGTTCTCCGGCATAACCACCATCCACGTCGCGCCAATTTTTTCCCTCCATTGAATCTTCGATCGTGCGGCCACGATTGATTGGATCGGATTCTTTTGAAACCGGCTTCTGCTGCTTCTCTCTCGCTTCTAAGTTTCCTTGCAGCTTCTACTCCAAAGCTGGCCAACCAAATATATACCTGGGCTCCTGATTTCGTTTCGCCATCCTTCTAGGAAAAAAAAAAAGGAAAAAAGGGACAGGCTCCATCCGCTTCCCCGTCCTCCCCCGCTCTTCCCGTGGCTCGGTGCGGCGCCGGCGCTGCTCGTGCCGCCGCCCGTGCCCCTCTTCCTCTCCCTCTCTCCCGACCAGCCGTGCTGGGCGGTGGCGCCACCCTCTTCGTCCTCCTCCTTCGTCCTCTCTCACCTCCGTTTCTCCCTCCCTTTCCTCTCTCCCCTTCCCTCCTAAGGCGGCAGCGGCGCCCTCGCCCCTACATCTGACGGGCTGGCGGGCGGGGCATCGAGCGACGCGACGGCGTTGGCGACCTCCTCTCAGAGCAGCGCGTTGACCTGCCGCTGCCACAATGGTGGCACCGACCTAGGGTTTCCCCTCGAAGCGCGAGGGTGTTCCCACACCGGCTATATGCTGGCCGCCGATGCAGGACGAGTGCAACTTTGCGCAGCGCTGGTGGCTAGCGCGCCCCCGGCGCTCGCTGTGGAGGCCGCCGACGCGAGAGGATCCAGGCGTCGAGGCCGCCGACGGCCTGGCGCGGGCAAGCCCCACGCGGCAGGTCAGGCACGGTCGTTCGACGAGGACTCTGCCGGGAGTACACCCAGGTGAAGGTGACCTACTCCTCCTCTTCTTCACTCGCCGGCGCCGGGGCCAACCGTCGATCCGGGGCCTCCACGAGCGGATCCAAGGCCTCCATGGCCAGATACGTTCGTTCCCCCACCGGATCTGGCATGTTGGCGTCCTCCCGTAGCATATGCCGTCTGGCGTCGAGGAATGCACCACCCTGCGGCGCTGCAGCTCCTTGACTTGGCAAGCGCCGCCCTATGTCGTCCCCTCCCCTACCTTTTCGTTCTCCCTAAGTGTGCCTGCTGGAATGGAGACCTGGGGACGCGCACCGACGGCGGCGGTGCGGAGGCACAGGAGCCGGGCGCTCCCGCGGCTTGCTAGGCGAGCGTGGCGGCGGCGCGGGACCGGCGCGCCCCCACGGTCGCGCTTTGCGGGAAAACCGCGTCCCCAGCGCGGCGGTGCGGCAGCGTGGGTGGGCCCTAGGGATGGGCGCGAGTTCGGATGTCGGTGAGCACCACGGGTGCTCCGGCATGTGCTTGACCGTCTCTGCGTCCAGGTTTTCTATCTCATGGTTCCCTCTCTCTCTCTCTCTCCAACTTCCCTTCTCTGTGCTCCAGCGCGGATGTGCTCCAGTAGCTCCACACGCCGTGGCTATGGGCTGCCGTGCTAGCAGCTGCTCGCTGCACGTTGCCCGCTATCTACCTCAAGCAAAGAGCAGTGGCAGCAACAACGTCCTGTGGCCAGGCCTTCCTACTGGAGAAGGTGGCGTGCGGCCTAGCAATTGCAGTGGGCAATTTGCTACCTATATGGTTGTTTCATTTTTTTCATGCTATCTACTGAGGTTTTGGGACTGTACAATGATGAACTTTTGTTACACTGAGACAATGGAATTTTGCAACGATGATTAGTTATTTCCTTCTTCCATGATTTTTGCTATTTAATTATTTACTGCTTTCATGATTCTTGCTATTTGCGTTAGTTCTATGATGCCAATGCAATTATTTGTTAGCTGCTACTTTTTTAGGCATTTGTTACTGACCATAGCTCCATTGTCGATGATGTCTTTACTTCACAATATCTTGATTGTTATATTACTGAGCACACCCCATTGCCAATGATGTGTTTGTTCTTGTCGATCTCAAAATTAGTTGGGGCCTATTGTGGTTGTGATGAAACCTTAGCTGCTATTTTGTTGGGGTGAATGGAAACGTCAACTTGCTTGGCTAATGCTTCAGATCTGACTGATGACTTGGTTACTTTTGAGAAGTAAGATTCCTGGAGGATCTACCTTCCAAAAAAAGTACCATGGTGGGGAATTGCGTACCAGAAAAGTGAAATTTCTGAAATGGAAGGTGTGCTTCTTTCTATTAAAGATTTGCCCCATGCTCCCATTTATTTATCTATACTTTGCTTATAAAGGATCATAGCCAATTGCTTTTCCATTTAGAATGAGACAACTTTTAGTAATCTAAACTTAGTTGAATTGCCTTCATGCAGTGCCGGCTTCATGCAGTGCCGGCTTTCACTTTCTGTGTTATAACACATGAAGAAACTGAAGAGAGTTCCTATAGCCCATGTAGCCTGCCAAATTTCTTCTTGCTCCTGCCCTTCTTAGGTGAGTAGTTTGTTTTCTTCCCTATCAGCATATTTCTATTCATAGTTTGTGTAAAGAAAGTGAAGTTACTTTTCTAACTTTTACCGTGATAAAATCTTCATGCTTTTCCGAACTCATTATCCAAATTTGTTGTTTGCATTAGGGTCATACAACACAAGGCGATGGTTTGGGACATCTTTGCTATATAAACATGTCTTTTGTTTGTTAATAACACCTGAATTTTAACTTCGAAAATTGCATTTTATCATATTCTTTAGAGGTATCAATGCAACATTTTAAATACAGAATGCAATTTTCTTGCAGGCTATCGCTGCTTCATGAATCTCCAAAGGTAAAATCCCACTTTGGGCATTTTTTCCTTATCAGCCAGTGCATCTCATTTTCCTCTTATTAGTTGATACTAAAAATGGGTGCTTACTTCCTTATTGCAAGACTATTTTTAATTGATAGAACCGATAGCTATGGCAGCTACTTAGACACCAGCACCTGCATGTGTGAAACTAAGCTATTTGTATTCAGATCTGATCCGATTACAAGTGTATACATTTAGTATGCCTACTAACTTTGATCCCTTTCAAAGATCATTATCAAGGCAGTGTCCTTTACTGTCCGGGTTTCTCTGTGCTCTGATTTGTTTTGTTTTGCCCTGAATTTCATAGCTGTTGTGCTCCTCAGTCACCAAATGTTCATGGCATTTGGATAGGCACTGTGAATGGGACCATTTTGGACATAGAAATCGGCCTGAATCTGTGAATGGAGTGCTTATAAAGGTTGGTAATGTTCTACCTTTTCTGAACTGCATGCCATTGAGTAGTCGACTCAGCTGCAGATACCTAATTCTCTCCCCTCTTGAAACCTAATTAATCATACCTTTCACAGCGTACAGTGACATTGCTTCATTCCTCACCGGAGTTGTGGCCTGTGGTGTGGGGCTGTGGCCTATAGGTAAGGCTTTTGCTCTACACATATATAGCGTATATTTCTGATCAGCATGCTTGCTGCATGTACTTGACTGCTACAAATGTTTGCCCTTGTTTTAGTTTCTATGTCGGTGATTTGTCGTTGGCTAATAATGTGAAATTTCTTATACTTTTGTGACTTCTAATTAATCTATTCGCTTCAATCTGGCAGTGCATGGCTCGAAAAGAAATTAGAGAAATCACGAAATTATATTGAGTCAGTATCAATTTGTACTTATCTCAGCATTTTTGGTGGCGATAAGAAAAAAGAAAAAAATTGCGTTACAAATAGATAGGTTCATATAATTACAGATATGCTGATCTATTTATCAATGTTGGGTAAGCTCATATAGCTACATACATGATCTATTGATTGATGTTTTAAGATGAGTCATACAAGTAAACCTAGAAATTCATATAAAACCAGAGTGTATTCCAAAACTACAGTTACAATTCCAGTGTGCATTCAGAGTATAATTGCATTCCAATGTGCATTTTATTACATAGCTTTAGATCTATTCTATTTGTAAAAGAGTAGCGCTAATTATACAGAACTATAGATAAAACTAGCTTGTCAAAATAACAAAGCCATGCAGTGGGCAAGAACTCTGCTTGGTATCCCTAAGCAACTATTTATTTCCTCACAAGCAGCATTCCAGTCCAGTGTGCTGGTTTCAACCGCTTTTATATCAAAGTGCAGAAGCAAGTTTTCATAGCTGATGATGTAGGTGACTTTTGATTTTCGTACATCTAATTGTACGTAGTAGTTCCACCACATGGACGCTCTATTGTGTTTATTGTCTTCCCATTCAGCTTGTTTCCTGGATTACAATGTATAGCGGCAGTCTTCCTATTCAGCTTGTTTCCTGGATTACAATGTATAGCGGCGATAGTTTTTTTTTTTTTTTTTTGGGGGGGGGGGGGGGGGAGATCTGATTTGGTGGGCCAAATCCTATACAAGAGTTTGTTTAGTAACAACTCCTTTTTGCTTATTATTTGTATGCTCAGTTTATTCCTTGGATGATTAAAATTTAGAGCACTGATAAGATTTATATGGGTGGCTCTGCTACCTCAGGCTGGGCACTGTATCAATTGTATATCTTTTGGCAGATTTCAGATAAATGCAGCATATTTTCAAATTTCCATTCTTCCAGTTTTCATTGTCTTATTGATCCAAGCTTTGGTGCTATGATGAACCACGAAAGTGTAAATCTCTGGTAATTTCTTAGATATATTGCTAGGTAAGTTGCTCTGCTCTGCACTTGCTGAGTGGACCATTATTTATACTGAACTAAAGCAACCTATATGGTGACTGCCAAGTAGACAGAGACCGGAATTCAAGAACAATGGCATCGTAGAATCTTAAATATTTTCTATTATTATGACCAAGGTTTGGGAAACTCTGGCCTTCCAGCTGTATTGTTGTTTCTATGTTCACATAATATCTTCAGTCTGGGTTGCAGGGAGCTTTTCGGTGACTTCCGATGACTTCGTTTGATAAATACATTTGCCGCTACAGTGTCGTTTAATTGGCTACCAGCATTATCCATATATTTGATTGATGATGTCCAAAACGAAGACCATTCTGCTTGCTCAAGTGTCATATATATACCAAAAATGCTTACAGGTATATGTGAAAGTGCCATATTACATTCCTCTTTTTTTCCTATAACTTACGTAGGGTCAGACAATGGTTTAGTATTATGCCAAATATTTTTACAAGGTGCAAACGATAGTCAGAGCCTACCGGTGGGTACAACAAGTGTGAGCCTGCATTATTGCCGCTTGCCTGGGAAGCAGAGATAATCCAACACCACACAAACTCTGAGAGTTTTCAGGTTATTTCAGATTTGAGGTTCTGATGTTCTTATGTGCAATGAGAATTGCTTGTTAAGGTATAGATCAAATTCTGAAGAAACAGAACTCAAAAGTGTTGTTTTGTGATGAAAAGATTTCATAGATACAATCACATACCTATATATGCAGCATATTTCTTACTACAGGTTGAAGATCTTTCAATGATGATGTTTAGTCTTTTCCATATAATTAATGGTGACGTTTTCTGATCATATCTTTAGCCCATGAGTACTAAAGAATTTGGGACTATTAAACGTAGGTGTTCCTCAACAACATTTAGTAAGTGCTGTTTTCTCAATTTCACCGTTCTTCTATAATGTATGTCGATGCCTTTGTCATACTGTTTTGTGAATGTCAAGTATTGGGATGCATGAAGATCAGCTTCTCTTTTTGCCTTCGTGTACGTAGCATGTAGACTGCACTTGGTACCAAGTATATTCCGTGTGTCATCTTCTGAATTTTAGGTCCCTATACAACATATTTTACATGCGAACAACCTATCTTTTCCTAAATTTTAGTAACATTACAGGCAGGCCAAAAACAAATTTTCAGAATCCTATTAACACAAACTATCTATTTCAGATATGTTGAGAGCCTTGCTGAAGTCAGCGCTGCGAAATTTTTTACTCCTCTCAAATGTCTTCATCTAATGTTACTGCATTTGCTTTTGTCCCATGCTTTTTTGACCAGGCACATACTGATATATCCATATGGTCATTATTTATTTAATTCATATGCACTCAGCTTACATTGCCTCTTTGCTCATGTTTTGATCTTCATACAGACAAATGCAAACAACAGCTGACACGCATGCCCCGACAAATTTGCAGTGAGCTCAAGCATAGTGTCGTAGTTTACAAGGTACAGTGCTTTCATAACCCTCATGTTTCATGAAATGCTGATGTAATGTAGCCCACCTCTAAAATTCAGCTTTAGCTATAACTAGATGTGGGTCAACCGCTACACTGTTCTCCAAGTCATTTATGTTCATTTACAGACCAATAGAAAAACATCAGATGCTATGTTCTTAGTTTTTTTTCCCCGATTGTTGCTATCATTACCATTCCTAACCTTGCACGTGTGGCAGTGCCATAGGGTGGATTGGAAGACTTCACACAAATGTCATGAGTTAGTAGGTTTATATTGGGAAATGTGTGCTACACACTCAAATACCAAAGAGAATAAAATAGTCATTGAATTCGTCACTGTCTCCCAACTAATACAAACTGCGATTCATTTGTTATGTGTCATTTGTTTGCCTCTAGTAATAATTGCCCACATATTGTTCCAAGTTATGTCCATTAATAATTATGATCATGCATGGTACATTTTTGCTTCCTCCCTTTTTAATGTCTTTTTTACCTATACAAATCTCTCACTTGGAAATTATTATGACGGAATTCTGAATGAAATTATCTTTGAATAAATGCTAAAGCCAAGGGCATCTCTCTCACTGACAATGCATGTTTTTTTACTGATTTTTCCTTTGCTATGTATTCAAATCTGCCTGCAGTCAGGTGTAGCTTATGAAACACATGCAAATCCCTCCTCCTGAACAAGCCAAACATCATTCCTGAACATCAAAGGGTAACATGTGCACCTCAGTTTGCTTCCCTCCATTTATTTCTATCCAAATTTCAATTTGGTTCAACCTTCTCTTACAAGCATACATGTACACAGCTATCATAATGTTATTTTTGAGACGTTTTAATTCAAGTGCACACAATTTTAGTACCAGATCGATAGGTATATGAGTTCCAACAGTAACTAAGTTCTGAAAAAAAAAATCTAGCAGAACAGACGATGTGTCCATGTGCATACTTTCCAAGAGGAGTCCATAAAGAATCGGATCGTATGACACATTGGTTCACAACTAACACCAGGAGAAGACCAAATGAAAGTGCAGATCAAACAATGTTTTTCCCCTCTAAAGTCAAATACTTACATGTTAGCATCAGGACTTGGAAAATAATCGGGTTGGTCCTGAAAATTGGTTGTATATCTCTAGTTTCCTTAAATTGACTTTTATCAGGTGTTAAAATTTGAGTTTAGTCCACAAATTATTTGTTGTAATTACAATTATTCTTGATCCATATTAAGTTGTGTAATGTTGCGAATTACCTAACTATTTACTTGACTGTTAACTCGATTTCGAGTCAAAATATTCAATATATATTTTCGAATGTGAATTTACCTGTGAACTTATCTATATAAGGCGCAGCTAGACTGCACTTAGACTTTGCGCTGCTATGGTTGCACATGAGCCATGGTTCTTATATGTGAAATTGCTATACTATGGTCATGGCTCAGCAATATTAGCTCTGTAGGTACATCAGCTACAACACAGTAGCGCCACGACTCTGTGTTACCGAATGGAGTTACCCAGCCACCAGCTAAAGTATCGTCTGCAATATTAGCTCTTAAACACTATGTCAGTTATCAGATGCCAGGGTCTATTCGTATACTTTTAAACCCAGAAACATATGAAGTTGAACTAAAACTTAAAGCTTCATAGATACGATCGTCTCTAACATAAAAGCAGCCATAGTTTGTCACTGCTATACTATTTTCTAAACCATTTTTAGAATTGTTTGTGCACGAACACGCGAAGGCGCGCGCCCCGCTACTAGTATATGTGGAAAGTGGAAACCATTGTGAAGGGAATAATACGTGTTCGTACCGTTGAGCGTGTTCTGTTAGAACTTGCGTCGGATACTTACTCTGTTAGAAATATTACTGGGATCGTCCATGATTTGGTTGTGTGCTCTAGCGTCTAAGCGAAGTGGACTCTTTAGTCTTTATAGGAGTAGCTAGTACTAGTTGAGATGTCCAAAGAGATTACTTCCCAAGTGCAACTTTTTTTTTTCCCATCGTCGCCAAAAGGAATTCCACCCATAGCCTAGTCTCGGTGATACTCGATATGTGTCCTGGACCAAATAAAACATAGGACATAGGGCCAGGAGTCCAAGAGTGAACACGCTTAATGAACTATGAAGGAACCATATACTTTATTATGACATAGAGATAACGAGGACCATGTTCCAGAAGGGACACAAAACTTATTGCCTAGTGCACCACCTGCTGGTATGCTCCCATTCGTCCTGCAAAAACAGCATCTGATGGTGGCCATAGGCGCATAGCAGAGATTCCCGTCGACCCGTCCCAATATCCCCCAATAATGTCCTGGAGGGCCAGGTGAGAAAGACATCCTCTTTTGGTCACGAACGGTGAAGAGGCAAAGACATCCTCTTCGTCCTGTCTCATAGCCTTGCTGCTGCCGTGTTGCTCACGATGGCGCCATGGCCAATTTGCAATTTCTCTGGAACATAACTTTTTTTTTTGAAAAAATCTGGAACATAACTTTTGGTGGACTGTATATCCAAGAGATGCATTAGAGCTAGACGTGTTATAATTTGGAATTGAGGAAGTAGCTGATTAGAAATCAGATCCCGAAACTTAAGCCGCTAAAGCCTGCTGAGCATTCTTAGCTGCTGCACTTCTGTAGCATTTCGTCAACAATGGTCGATTCTAAATTCTGATCGCTAGGGCTAGCGAATTAAAGCATCGGAATGAAACTAATCGTCTAACCTCGACTACACCCATCTATTTATATCAGTAGCTACCTATGACTAATTAATGTTTTTCAGTGGCAGATGTGACTATGATTCCTAAAACATATTAAAACCAATGACTATTATCGATGATGATTATTATAGTATGTCTATTAAATTAAAGGCCAAATGTTTGGATTATTGCAACAATTTTTATAATTGATCTTTTTTCTAGCGAAATATCATGATGATTATTTTTTTTTCATGCATGATTCTTGGAGGGTCTAAATTAGTAATTTTATTATTGAATGTCCACTTCTCCTATATTCTAGGTGTCTGAATTATAATGTGATTTCAAGCAACATTTTTATACGACACTCTTCGGATGATTATAGTTTATCCTTGTATCATAATATACCAAACACACACACATTCCTAAATAATTGCAAAGAACTAAAACTGTGTAACAGCAAATCCCTAGGATGTCAGGTACCATCGCTATATATAGTGCAGTTCCATTTGCCAATTAACTCAATCTCAACCGAGTGAAACCTGCTGGGAGTGCAAAGCACTCGATCCCAACCTCCCTTGCACTCAGCACGCGTGCAGCATGAAGGGCTGCTCGATGTCTGAGCTTCTGGGCTATGCGCTCTTCTTCACTCTCTTGTTCACCGCGCCGCCGGTTTCCTCGACCACTGGCGGCCTCACCATGCGTGCCGACCTGACCCACGTCGACAAGGGACGGGGCTTCACCAGGTGGGAGCTTCTCAGTCGGATGGCCGCTCGTTCCAGAGCCCGCGCGGCCAGCCTTCATTATCAGCGTCGTCGCGGCGGCCACTACGGTCAGCCGCCGCCGGTGACGGCGGCGGTGGCGCCCAGCTCCGGCGAGTACCTCGTCCACTTCAACATCGGCACGCCGCGGCCGCAGAGCGTGGCGCTGACGATGGACACCGGCAGCGACCTCGTCTGGACACAGTGCACGCCCTGCCCCGTCTGCTTCGACCAGCCGTTCCCGCTGTTCGACCCTTCCGTGTCCAGCACCTTCAGGGGCGTCGCTTGCGCCGACCCCATCTGCCGGCAGGGCATCGGCCTGGACCTTTCGGCGTGCGCCATGAAAAGTTTCCGGTGCTTCTACGTCTGCTCTTACGGTGACAAGTCCGTCACGGCGGGTTTCATCTTCAGGGACACCTTCACTTTCAAGCCGCTCACCAACGGCAATAAGGGCGGCGGCGTGCCGCCGGTCTCCGTTCCGCAGCTCGCCTTCGGCTGTGGCGACTACAACACCGGCATGTTCGGTTCGAACGAGTCCGGCATCGCTGGCTTCGGCCGCGGGCCACTGTCGCTGCCGTCGCAGCTCAAGGTCGGCAGGTTCTCGTACTGCCTCACATCGAGGCTCGACGAGAGCAAGAGCAGCACGGTGTTCCTGGGCACGCCGCCGCCGGATGCGCACAGCACGGCGCCGTTCCAATCCACTCCGATCATATACAACCCTTTGAACCCTACCCTCTACTTCCTCTCTTTCGAGGGCATCACCGTCGGCAAGACGCGGCTGCCGATCGACAAGTCGGTGTTCGCGGTCAAGAAGGACGGCTCGGGCGGGACGGCGATCGACTCCGGCTCGAGCGTCACCAACTTACCGGATGCCGTGATGAAGCTCCTCCAGGACGAGTTCGTGTCGCAGCTTGCGCTGCCCCGCTACGACAACACCTCAGACCCAGAGGTCGACAGCAGCTTCATCTGCTTCCGCAAGCCGAAAGGTGTGAAGCAGGTGCCCGTGCCGAAGCTCATCTTCCACCTGGAGGGCGCGGACATGGATTTGCCCCGGGAGAACTACATGCCGGACGTCGAGGACACCGGGGTGATGTGCCTGATCGTCAGCGGCGGGGCAGACGACGTGGTGCTCCTAGGCAACTTCCAGCAGCAAAACATGCACATCGTCTACGACCTGGAGAACAATAAGCTACTCTTCGCACCTGCGCAGTGCGACAAGCTGTGACGAAAAACTCATCACTCGCTAGTCTCTGCGTACGTACGCACGTACGCTGCACATGTGGGTGTGTATGACTGCATGCTTCTACGTCTACCTATGTTGTTAGTGCTAAATAAAGAAAGTGTCGCTGTCTATCGAATACGCATCCTTGTTAGGTGCGTGTGGTCAGCTTAACCACTGGCGACTTGCAATCTATTCAACCAGATCACAATATGTCTTGTTTTGTTATAAAATCGAATCCCATACTATGTCCGGACTGCTCTAACTTGTATGAGCACATCCATGAGGCTTAGAGATTTGTCATTGATTATGTCACGCATTTTAAAATCAAACTCAACACCATGGCTGAATACTATTCTATACTCTTTCCGTCCCAAAATAGATATCGCTATGGGATGCGTGCTGGTCAAATTTTCTCAACTTTGACTGGGTTTATAGAAAATACGTGCAACATTTATGTCTCCAAATAAATATATTTTGAAAGTATACTCAAAGATCTATCTAATGATACTAATTAATATTTTTGTGCATATATTTGGTCAAAGATATAAAGTCTTTGACTTCTCGGGAAGTGAGAATGACATCTATTTTGGGACGGAGGGAGTAACTTGTAGCAGACAACAAGAATAAATTTTTTTAAAAAAAATAAATTGAGATTCATGACTTCATAAGATATAAGATGCAGCAACAAGGACTGCCATAGTTAATGTCAAAATTTCAAAATAATCATATTTTTAAAATATAAAAATATGTCATGCAATGTAAAAATATGAAAATGGATAAAAATCATATAAATCGGTCCCTTGAAGTAATTAATAAGTTTATGATTATTGGATTAAACTATATGAAATATCTATTATGTCTATTTTGTAGAAATAAACAAAGAGAAAAACATTCAATTTGATATAAAAAATTCTTTATTAGTTAGATGTATTACATATGAATATATGTTTAAAATATTTTAACCTATACTAAAGCACACAGGTTGATGGACTAGCTATAGGGTGGGAAGCAGAAACCATTGTGATGGGAATAATAGTGTCCGCACCGTTGACCGTGGAAGACCAGAGTGCGGGGCTGTTTAGTTGGTGAAAAGGGAGTGAAAAGTGCACTTTACTATTTTTGTTTGTATTTGACAATTTTTGTATAATCATGACCTAAGTAGACTTAAAAGATTCATCTCGAGCTAGCCAGGCAAAAAGTACAAACATGTAATAGCTACTACTTCATTTAATGGTCCATACAGAGGTAAAATACAATTGATGTGATGGGGAAAGAGAAAAAATTTTAGAAAGTAAACAGGGCCTAAACAGCACTTGGGGTGTGGGGTCGTCCATGATTTTTTTTTTTATTTTTTTTTATTTTTTAAGCGTCGTCCATGGATTTGGATGTCTCCTAGCATCTCAGCGGAGGACTCTCTTTAGGAATACCTAGTACCAGTCGATATGTCCAAATAGATTCCATCCCAAGTGCAGAATAAAACCTTTTCTTTTCGTTGTCGCCAAAAGGAACTCCACCCATAGCCTAGTCTCGGTGATACTCGATATGTGCCCTGGACCAACAATAAAAGCGACATAGGGACGTGAACCAAGAGTGAAAACACGTTTATTAGCGGCTCATGACGCAGCTCGCACGCGTCAGAAAGTAGTGGCGTCTGTGCGGCGTCACAGTTGAGAGCGTCTGTGGCTTTGGCCAATGGGACGCGGCGACATCCAAACATAGTAAAGCTTTGCTAAGTTTTGCCAAGAACCTCGGGTAGACGCAAGAGTGTGTAGCGGTTCCAGTTCGGCAGCGCGAGTGGAAAGGTCAAAGGTGTTAAGCGGTTGTATTCAGGCATGACCGCACGGCGGCACGGGGGACGAGGTGAATGTTCACCTGACGAATCAAGGGCACGTTTGAATCCCTTTGAATTCTACAATCTGGATTAAAGAAAAAACTGAATGCAAAATTCTAACAATATTATAATCCACCCGAAGCTACTACTTCTCTCTTTTGCCATGTGAAAAGATGGATTTGTCCCCTACCATATCCTCTTCCTCCGGTCATTGTCAGCTATATATTATGCACAATTTATCCATTCCAACACTCTTAAATTTGGATCCTAGAAACCCTACAAAGAATCGTAATTCCAACAATTTCTTGGTGATTCAAACGGGACATATGGTGTCCTTTGGATCTCATGGGATTCTAATTGTGAATTCTAAGGTCACATTTGGTTCCCCCTGAGATTCTAAGAATTAGAAAAAAAAACAGAATTCCATCTAAACAGGTTAAGATTTTACGGGATTCTAACAAACATGCACATAATCCAAGAAACACCGTAGATTATTTTTATCCAGAATTCAGATTTTTAAATCTCATCCAAACAACACCTAAAATCCATATTTTTAGAATCTAGAACCTGGATAACATAAACATCCCTATCGTTTGGATCCTTATATTATAGTTGTGGATTCTAAGTATTTTAAAGTTTTTTCTCTGAAATCCTTATACTCTCCATTCTATGTCTATGCAACAACAATGCTTAGAATTTGCTGGAGGAAGCGGTGAGGCAATAGATGTAAGAGGCGCAGACGACTGCTACCTTGTTAGGATGATGACATCGATTCATCGGCGACGGGGATCTATAGCAGCGATTTTGAATGAGGTGATGGATAGTGCCTAGGAATGCCAGGGAGGACAGTTGTGGTGACAGCATGTGTGTGGCTTCCACGCTATGCCTATAGGGCCATGCGTGCGGCGAACAAGATGGAAACGCGGTACAGAGAGAGACGATGATGGGGGGTGGGGGCGATACTTAAGGATGGAAACGTATTAAATACGCATGAAATCGAATCCAGACATCACTTTTTATTACATTTTAATTTGAATACGAATACGGATTCGAATATTTTTCTAAATACAAATGCAAAACGGTTGGTTCGAATGCGGATTCTAATATTTACTCAATCCAACTCAAATGTACATTATGAAATTTAACATACATGAAAAAAATTTATTATAAAATACATCATTAATTGACGTGAACTAAATGAAAGTATACTTCTAATAATCTCTAAGAGCCATGGCATGGCATGTACTCTCCGTCCCTAAAAATATCATTTTAGAATTTCAGACATCTTATTTGATCATTCTTCTTATTCAAAAATATTTTATAAATATTATTTATCTTTCTATTACTTATTTTATCACTATAATTACTTTAATAATGATTTATTTATTTTATAATTTGCATAAAAATTTTGAATAAAATGAACGGTCAAATACGATGTCTGAAAGTAAAAAACGACGTTTTTTTGAGACGGATGAGAGGGAGTATGAGAAGTTGGGACATGAATACCTTTTCACCGTAGACAAGGATCAACAACGTAGAGTACCATGAGAACATTCGGTAGATTAGTGACATATATCCATATATGTGTATCGAACAATTGTAATCTGTAACACATGAAAGCATTTTAATTTTTATTTGTAACTATTTCTTCTAAATTGAAGTAACACTAATACATGTCGTATTCATGCACATAGAAATTGTAACCATCTTCATATTGTAGACTAGGCCACTTCTTATGGTGCAGCCATATGGTACCCCGGGGGGGGGGGGGGGGGGGCATATCCCCGTGCTGCGCCGGCGTCCCCGTCCCAGGCTCGGGGGCTCCTGTAAGCGCCGCGTTTAGTGGCCTCACCGCCGAAACCACGACGGTCGTGTCACCGGTCAGGAGAATCACCGCCGAAACAGGAGGATCGAGGGCTCCAAACGCCCCACTGCGGGATGACGAACTCTCACATGCTTGAAGGTCCACTTCATGAGGACCGGACCCATAATCTCCTCGTCGCAGTCGCTCCAATCCTCGTTAGTATCATCCACTGTCAGAGGATCAGACCCGCCGGTAGAGGCCTGTGCCAGAGTCACCGGAGGCGTGGCCCCATCGCTCGGGGCACCTGCCTCTGCTCGCTGGCTCCGCCCCCGGGGTGTGGCGTAGGATTAGATCGACCCGCCGGCAGAGGATTGTGCCGCTGTCGCCGGAGGAGTGACCCCATCGCTCGGGGGCTATAGAGGCACCTGCTCGCTGGCTCCGCCCCCGGCGGCTGCACCCGCAGATGCTGCAACACGACTTCCTCTACCGCCGGCCGCAACGTCCGTAGGTGGGTCAGGAGTCCGATGCACGGACAACTCTTGACTGCCAACGCTCCTCCTAAAAGAAACACGAACATCAATGTTAGCCAAAAACACAGGAATCCAGAAAGAACGTCCAAGCAGGAGTGCCGGTCAGCACGTCCTTGAGAAGCGCCAGACACTGCTTTTTTTTTTAAGACATGGGACCCTTTCTGTGATCCATCGAAGGGCCCCCTGCATGCTGCGCCGTCGTCTCCGTCCTAGGGCCTCCTGCAAGCGCTGCGTTCAGTGCCCCCACCGCCGAGGACACCATCGACCCTGAAACCACGATGGTCGTGCCGTCGGTCGGGAGAATCACCGCCGAAACAGGAGGATCGGGAGCTCGAAACGCCCCACCGCGGGATGACGAACTCTCGCCTGGTTGACGGTCCACCTCGTGAGGTACTAAACGAGGCTAATTTCGAAAACCTAAACCTCTCCTCTCAGATGCGAATATGCGATGAGGATCAGCGGATGCGGGAGACGACGACGGCAACAAAGGCGGCGGCTTTGAGAAGTGGCGGTGGTGCGGACCTGGGAGGGAGCTTTTGCCCCCACGGTTTTCGTTCAAAAAATTAGGCGGAATAGTCAAATTCGTCCTTGAACTATCGCCGAAAGCTCAGTTTAGTCCCTGAACTATAAAAACGGCCGTTTTAGTCCTCAAACTTTCACAGCCGGCTTAATTTCGTCCCTAAACTATGAAAACGACCGTTCTCGTCCTCAAACTTTCGTAGCCGGGTCAATTTCGTCCTTAAACTATGAAAACGACCGTTCTCGTCCTCAAACTTTCGCAGCCGGCTCAATTTCGTCTCTGGTCCGATGTGGAGCGCCACGCTGGTTTGTCTCGTCATCACCCAGTCAGCTGGAATTAGTTTTCGAAAGCCTGTAACTGATTTATTCTTATTCCAACTTGTCGCAACTAGTTGTAACTCTTCGATACAAAATGTGATGAAGATGATTTTTTCATAAAAATTGTAGATCTTGATAAGATCTACAACTTTCTAGTTTTAATGTTTTTTATTTGAGAACATTAAAATACTCAAAAAGTTCTCTGACTTGGAGTGAATGACAGCACCCCGTCTTAAGCATTGACATCATTGATATCCTGAAATCAACCATGTAGTAACAGTTTCAAACCCAAAACCGATTTCCTATGGATCGGATGATGGCCTCAACGGATTTACAGAAAGATGCACCTAGTGGGCGTCGGTGCCAGCAGACAAGCAGAGAGTGGCCCAGCTAGCCCAGCCGCATTAAGTGGCTTCTGTACAACTCAGTAACTTTATATCCACATTTAGTAATTTTCTATCCAATTTTACAATTCCATTTGATGTTTGACGATTTTGATACTGAATGTGCTAAATTTTGTATTGTTATAAAATGCAAATATATATAAATTTTAAAATACATTATTTTCATATTTTACTTCATAATTCATTTTCACGTTCTAAATTATCATTATTTAGCTAGCATTATAATTGTGCTAGATTAATTTATTTTACTTTCTAGGTTAGCCATAATTTATTTGACTTTAGTATTTTAGCTAAGGCAATGACACAGTGTTATTTGTACGTTCTTATGTATTATCTGTTTTTGAGGTCGTTAGTTGACAAGTTTAAGTGACATCATCGACATGAAATCCTGGATCCACTCCTGTCCCTTCCCAGAGGCGGGGCCCACCATCTGATCCATGGGGCGCACCATCTCAACGTGGCGGTCATGCACCGGGGCTCTACAGACCGAATCCTTATGGTTTCTCCACATTTACACCAGGGAGCCCACGTCATTACTTCTCCATGAAGCTTCATCTTGTTACTATTTTCTTTTTTATCCTTGCAGCTATCACGGTCAAATATTGTAACAGAACCGTCTAAATTACATGGCCCACAGGCGACTGTCATTATCATTAATGACTCTGACAGCCGGACCCATGTTCCATATAACCTAGACCGATCTGTCGGGCTACATCAGCGCCCAAATTTTTTTATTTATTTATTTATTTTTCCGCAGGATCACATTGCGAATACATTACAAGATTACAACATTTCACAGTAAAATACATCAGAGTACAGGAGCGGAATATTACATAACTTTATGTTACAAACCAGTTGTCCAAATAGAGTTCCAGTACGATTATTACAATTCATAAGTAGTGGCAGTAGCAGTTGAATAATTATACAACATTATACATAAGGTAACTCGAACCCTGCCCACGGGTTCCACTTCACTCTTCCTCGCTACCCTCCTGGATGATGGTCATGCAGCACGGAGCAAAACAGACATCTGAAGGCGGATCTCCTGCAGCAAGGGTTAACAAACCCTGAGTACTAGGGGTACTCCGCAAGACTTACCCGACTAAAGGTGTAAGATGAGACTCAGGAATGCAGGGTCATAGGTGAGGCTAGCAGGAGGTAAAAGATTTGCAGAAAAGCATCACTATCCTATTTTATTTCATCATTATCATCATCATATATCTATAGTTCCAATATTCAAACTCATAGATCGTTATTTCTCCACTTACTTCCTTTATTCAGAAAACACCTAGTTGAGAACCACTTTTCGGGGTAGGGAAGTGGATTGAGTCTCCATTGACCGAGGAGCACGTCGATTCGAATCCAGAAAGTATACCCAGCTGGGGATTCTAACCACACTGCATATGTAGCACGCCGGCATACATATACCAACCTATCATCTAGGTCTTTCTATCCCGGAACCGGTCCTGCGCCACCCGGGAGCACAGTACTCCACTCGTCTCCAGGCACGACGGCCACGTGGGTACAAGCTACTCCCGCCATCTCTCCACTCCCAGTGCGTGGTTGTCGGTTCCAGCAATAGAGCCACCTGACTCTAGGCTTTCCACAAAGGTATGTGGCTAGGCTGTTCATCTCGATCCAGCACGCCTACAACGAACGGTCCCTATAGTTTTGAAAACCGTGTCTGCCGGTGAGAAGTCATGGGAAACGCCGTCCCACGAGCACGTCAGCCGAGCGAAACACCTTACAGTGATATCGACCAGCTTTGAACTATTCCGAAGGTGATCGTGCATTGGGACTCTAACCCAAATACACATCGACCAACGGATAACAAGTTCTTCACCAATCATTACATAATCATAGCACAGAAAATAGTTTTTCTTTTATGCAAAGCTAAGTCCATTAAGCATGACTAAGCATTTTTCAAATCTTTCATTAAATCAGGTTTCAGGGTATTTCATTTAGACAATGCATCTGGATAGGTAACAATCAACTCCTATTAACCTAATGCAGTAAATTAACTCGAGTTATAAAGGTTTTATAAACAGAAGGGTTAATGCACCGGGGCTTGCCTTGGGCTGTGAAGAGCGTAGGGTCAGGGTCGGTCCCACAGATGTCGAAGCCTTGAATCACCTCCGGGGTTACCTCCTCAGTAGTGTTCTTAGCCTTGATCTCTTCGTTCCCGGTCGCTACACGTATGCAATGATGCATGCTCAATCCGGTGCAGATAACATGGAATACAATATACGATAAAAACTGATTATTATAGAAAGTCGCTGCACAACTATTAACTACGCTTAAGACTACTCATAAGAAACTTAGTTCAACATGCCTAGGGTCATTAGGGTAGATGACCCAAGGTCTTCAATCAATCCAAAAGTCACGAAAAACCTAAAATAATCATAATTTCTATTGATTTATTATTCAATTAATCGAGTCTTAATTATTAAAGGAGCACACTATTTCCATTTGGTCCTAAACTCTTCCCACAGATAGCTCTAGACATAAAACAGTGCCATATTAATTTTCATGATTTTTGGATTTACAGAGATTTAATTAAAATTGTCCAAACTTGCGTTTATTAATTAATACACTGATTTTTATCTTCTACCAAAAAGGTTCAAACTGCACATGTGATATTTTTCCTAAATACTACACATCACAGTAAGTATACACAATTTATCTCATGATTTTTGGCACAGTAATTTAACTCCTATAAAAATATGAAACTACAGTACTATTGCCAAAAATTAAATTAGAAAAAAAAAACAATTGTGAAATCACTGGGAAAAAAAAAAGAAAAGCGATCTGGCCCGAAGCGGCCCACGAAACCGGCTCGGCCCGCCAGCGGCGCCCCGCGCCAGATACGCCCGCGCCCACGCCCGCGCTGGGCCGGTCCATGCGGCCGAAACGGCCCAGCCGGCAGCCCGCGCTGCCCCGCTCTCTCCCTCTCACTGGCGACCGGGCCCCGCCTGTCAGCACTCTCTTCCTCCTCTCGCTGGCACGCGCGCGCGCGCGCACGACCGCGCCAAGCAGGCCTCACCGTCGGCGACCCCCGCGACGACCCCACGTGCGCCGACGGACACCCAGGGACCCTACGGACACTACCTAGCGCCTAGCGCCAACCCTAGCCGCCTCCGGCGAGGTGCTCCGCGTCCATGGCGGACGCCACCGATCGGCGGACGGGCGCCGGCCACTACAGGCACACAACCACAGAACCGAGGGGTTGGGGAGAACCAGGAGCTCACCACGAGACTCGTAGCGCAGAAGGCTGGGTCGGAGAAGGACTGTAACGACGAGCTTGACGACGTTGGCGTACGCGGCGACTCGGCTCCGGCGGCAACAATTCGTTCCGGCGACACTGGGCCACCACAGAACCAAGCGGCGCGAGAGTAAGAAACTACAGACCGTAGAGAATTTAGGACATGGGTTAGAGGATCCCAGGGCTCACCCAATCAAGCCCGGCACGGCACGAAGCTCGCGGCGGCGCTCCGACCGCCCGCGATGATGACGACGCGCTCTGCGACGTAACCCGGGCACCACGGCTCACACCAACAAGTCCAAACGACGCGCAAGGGAGCCTCCAGGCAAGATGCAAGACGGATTGGGTGGTGGGGGATGGTAGACGGCGGACGCGACCGAAAACCGAGAAGAACTCGCCGGTGGCTGGGAAGAAGAAAAAGAAGGAAAGAAGGCCGCCGGCACCTATATAGGAAGGGAAACGGGTTGGAGAGGGAGAAGGAGAAGCCCGCGAGTCAACTTTGCCATCGTGGGAGCAGGAACGCGCAAGGACGGGCCGGCGTCACTCGGCCACGCCGGCGGCGTGCGAACAGGGGAGGGAGGACGAAGCCCATCCCCCGGCTACTGTAGCTCTACATACTCCACTTTTGTCTTTTGTACAAATATCTCCCAAATTTGTGTATAAAAATTAAAAACCACAAATACCAAGGTTGTAGCATTTTTCCTGCTGAACATTTTTGATTTTCGGATCTACCCCAAATTCGGCCAAATTTGAAAACTATGGAAAAGGGGTGAAATGGGTTTTTGAATTTCAAACTAAAATCTAGAAATTACTTTTGATTTTTCTCAAGAACTTGAAAAATGGCTAAAATAGAAGTTGTTCCCCTCAGAGAGCTTTACAACTTTCATTAAGGAAGTTTTGTCAGATTCCAATTAATTTTTGAAATGGCATTTCAAATTTAATTTTTTTTTAATTCACTGTTTTGAGTTAAATTCAAATTTTCATAACAGAACTTCAAAATCTCCAAAAATAAAAGTTGGCACATTTAAATAGATCTACAACTTTCATTAAAGGATCACCCCCAGATTCCTTCTAGATTTTGAATTAGGGTTTTGGGGCTAAATCTAGGGTTATTTCAAATATGCAATTAGGATTTTAAATTTTCAATCCAATACTTTATCAATCCAAACCACTCTAGGTCCCTAAGCACAATCATATGCAAATTAATTAAGTTAAATATGATGACATGGCAGGTTATTTATTTCGTAATACCCAGGGTATTACAGCCTTCCCCCCTAAAAGAAATCTCGTCCCGAGATTGCTAAACTAGACATTGAAACAAAGTAATGGAAAAGAAAATACATAAGGTAAAATATACTTGCACTAGCTCACAAAATAAGTAGGAGGGTTTTTAACACAGGGAGTACTAGTCAGACTATTACAGTTACAGGGTGGCAAAGAATTCCGGAAAATTCTCCGCCAGGTAGTCCTCAGATTCCCAGGTGGCTTCGTCTTCGGAATGTTGACTCCATTGAATCTTGTACCATCTAGTTGTGGTCCTTCGAGTGACACGGTCCTTTATGTCCAAAACCCGTACTGGATATTCTGAGTATGTCAATTCGGGTTCCAGTACCACACCTTCCACATCGGTCACTTGGTCGGGAACTCGCAGACATTTCTTTAGCTGAGATACATGAAACACATTGTGCACTTCTGACAGATGATCTGGCAATTGCAACCGGTAGGCAACTTTTCCCACACGCTCGGTGATTACGAATGGTCCAATGTAGCGCGGGGCTAACTTGCCCTTGACCCCAAAACGGTTGACCCCTTTCATAGGCGAAACCTTCAAGTACACATAATCTCCAACCTTGAATGCTAATGGTCTACGCCGCTGATCGGCATAGCTTTTCTGTCGAGACTGAGCCACTTTCAGATTCTCTTGTATTAATCGAACCTTCTCTTCGGCTTCATTGACCAAGTCGACTCCATAAAACCATCTTTCACCGGGCTCGGACCAATTCAATGGAGTACGACATCTGCGGCCGTATACTGCCTCGAACGGAGCCATCTTGATGCTTTCTTGATAGCTGTTGTTGTACGAGAATTCAGCTAACGCCAAACACTTGTCCCACTTGTCAGGGTAATTCAATGCACAGGCTCTCAACATATCTTCAAGCACTTGGTTGACTCTCTCTGTCTGCCCGTCAGTCTGCGGATGATAAGCCGTACTATGCAGAAGTTTTGTGCCCAATGATTCATGGAAAGATCTCCAAAACTTGGATATGAACTGAGTGCCTCGATCAGAAATAATGGTCTTCGGCACCCCATGGAGCTTCATCATATGCTCTATGTAGAGATTTGCATAAGTCGCTGCCGTGTATTTGAGCTTGACTGGCAAGAAGTGAGCTTGCTTAGTGAGGCGGTCGACGATTACCCAAATGGAATCATAACCGCTTGATGTTTTGGGCAATCCCACAACGAAATCCATGCTAATATCTTCCCATTTCCACGCGGGAACAGGCAATGGTTGTAGCTCTCCACCAGGCTTCATGTGCACAGCCTTGACCTTCTGACATGTGTCACATCTCGTCACGTACTGCGCAATTTCTATCTTCATCTTGGTCCACCAGAATTTCTGTTTCAAATCCTGGTACATCTTATTGCTTCCTGGGTGGATAGAGTATCTGGTCAGATGAGCTTCATCAAGAATTTTGCGACGTAGCTCCGGAACTTTTGGAACTACCAAACGATTCTTGAACCATACGACGCCCTCATCATCAATTCTGAAACAATCTGCCTTTCCTGCCTGGACTTTTTCTTTGATATGCTTGATGCCCTTGCTTCCCTTTTGAGCAACCACGATCTCATCACGGATAGAAGTTTCAATACTGATGTTTGCCAGACTGCCCTGTGGAACTATTTCTATGCCCAACTTTTCCAACTCACCGCACAACGACAGACTATAAGGCTTCACAGTCAGACAGTTGCAGTGAGCCTTCCGACTGAGTGCGTCAGCAACCACGTTAGCTTTGCCAGGGTGATAATGCACTTCAATATCATAATCTTTGATCAACTCAAGCCATCTTCGCTGCCTCATGTTCAGTTCTTCTTGTGTAAAGATGTACTTCAGGCTCTTGTGATCTGTATACACATTGCAGGTGCTGCCTAGCAAATAGTGGCTCCAGATTTTCAAGGCATGAACCACAGCTGCCAATTCTAAGTCATGAGTAGGATAATTTTCTTCATGAGGTCGGAGTTGTCGTGAAGCATAAGCAATAACTCTGCCCTCTTGCATCAAAACACAGCCGAGACCAGTACCGGATGCATCACAATACACATCAAATGGCTTTTCAATATCTGGCTGAGCTAGGACTGGTGCAGTAGTCAAACACTTCTTCAAGGTTTGAAACGCTGTCTCACATTCTGACGACCACACAAACTTGACTTGATGTTTCAACAAGTTGGTGATTGGTTTGGCTATTCTTGAGAAATCTGGGATGAAACGGCGGTAATATCCCGCCATGCCCATAAAACTGCGGACCTGATGAACAGTGGTTGGCGGCTTCCAATTTAAATTTCCTCCACCTTACTCGGATCGACAGATACTCCTTCAGCTGAGAGAATATGTCCGAGAAAAGGAACTTTGTTCAACCAGAATTCACACTTGCTAAACTTTGCATAAAGCTGGTGCTCTCTCAAACGAGTTAGGACAATGCGAAGGTGGTTGGCATGTTCTTCGGGTGTTTTGGAATAGACAAGGATATCATCGATGAACACGACAACAAATTTGTCGAGCTCGGGCATGAAGACGGAGTTCATGAGATACATGAAGTAGGCAGGTGCGTTGGTTAGGCCAAAAGACATGACTAGATATTCATATAGGCCATATCTGGTAGTGAAAGCTGTTTTTGGAATGTCTTCAGGACGGATTTTGATTTGGTGGTAGCCGGACCTAAGGTCGATCTTAGAAAACACCCTAGCTCCAGCCAGTTGGTCAAAGAGTAGGTCAATACGAGGCAACTGATATTTGTTTTTGACAGTCACCTCGTTGAGTGGACGATAGTCGATACAGAGTCGAAGAGATTGGTCCTTCTTTTTAACAAAAATGGCAGGACAACCCCAAGGAGATGAACTAGGGCGGATGAAACCCTTATCAAGCAGCTCTTGCAACTGAATTTTAAGCTCTGCCAATTCCTTGGGAGGCATCCTATAAGCTCTACGAGAGATAGGAGCTGTTCCAGGCTTTAGCTCAATGGCAAATTCCACATCTCGATCAGGTGGCAAACCGGACAACTCATCAGGAAACACGTCTGGGAATTCACAGACCACAGGAATCTTCATCACTTCTTCCACTGAGGTAGCACACAACCTTTGCACGGTTTTCTCCACCTTTCTCATAGGTAGTGGAAGTTGGATAAGAAGTTGAGTTTGACTATTAGGTATGTTCACTCTTATAGTTCTATTCAGCACATCAATGAGAGCATTGTGCTGGTACATCCAATTCATACCTAATATCACCTCAATATCCTGATTCTTTAGCACTATCATAGTCGTAGGGAATTTATGCCCTCCCAACTCTATAGGCACTCCCTGAACTACCTCTTTAGTAGACATACGCCCCCCGGGCGAGTGTATAAGGAAATCTTCCTTTATTTCCCCAATTGGAATTTCATGCTTGACGACAAAGGTACGATTTATGAATGAATGCGATGCACCAGAATCGAAAAGCGTAAGTGCAGGATGACTGGCAACAGGGAACCTACCCATCATGACGGGCTCTCCCGCAGGGATATCTTCCACTTGAGTGTAATGAACCTGACCTGCTTTCTTGACGACTTTGACCTTCTGAGCATGATGTTGATGACCACGGTGCTGACTCTGCTGCTGCTGCTGATGTTGCTGCTGCTGACCACCAGGTGCATTCTGATTGTACCTCTTTGGGAAAGGGCAGTTGCGTGCCCATTGCCCCATCTTACCACAGTTGTAACAAGGATGATTGTAGGTGGTTTGAGGGGTATTAATACGAACGCCAGGGGCATTCGGCTGAGTGGCATTTTGTTGATTTGAGGTGTGGGAGGTGGCGGCGGTGCGCACAACCACCTGCTGTTGAGGATAAGATGGACGATTTTGGTGAGTGGGGTGGTAGATGAATTTCTGGCGCTTCTGACCACCAGAAAATGCAGGCCTCTTATTCTTTTTCTTCTCCTCCTGGAGCTGACGGTTGCTTTCTTCAAAAGCCAATGCACAGTCAACCGCTTCATGGAAAGTACATTTGAGGTTGTTGGACAAACTGCGCTGAATCTTGTAATTCAGCCCCCTGATGAAACAGGCCTTCTTCTTCTCATCGGTGTTGGTGTGCTCGGGTGCATACTGTGCCAGATGGTTAAACTGTCCCAGGTACTGAGTGACAGTGGACTCGTTCTGCTTCAGTGACAGGAATTGATCCAACTTCAGCCTTATCACACCCGCGGGGATATAATGAGCACGGAACGCCTCGCGGAACTCCTGCCAGGTGAGCTGGTGTCCTTCAGTCTGTGCTGCCAACAGGTTGGCATACCAGGTCGTTGTTGGACCACGGAGTTGTTGCGCTGCGAACAGAGGTTTCTGTACCTCTGTACAGTGGATCAAGCTGAACTTCTGTTCCATGGTACGAAGCCAATCGTCTGCCTCCAGAGGTTCATCTGCCTTGGTGAACACAGGCGGACGGGTGTCAGTGAAGTCAACATAGGTGGTTTCCTCATTGTCGCGGCGACCACGGCGTCCACCACGATCTTGCTGACTCTGAGCTAGCAGGGTTGCCACGTTCGTCAAAGCAGTGATGGCCTCTGCCAGAGTGGTTGGAAGTGGTGGCGGTGGAGGAGCGCCAGTCCCATGACCAGAGTGATCTCCCATCTGTTAACAAGCAACCACTAAGGACTTATATTACATAAGCAGAGCATAGAAGCACACACAATTCTTACATTATTAATATTACAAGACTCGCACCCAAGCAAGAGTCACGCCCCATACTAAGGTTTTTCTAGCAAGCACCTATTTTACAAACTGGAAAGGCAACTAGCTGACAGCCTTAGGCCTACACTAGTCTAGTCCTCGTCGACTGCAGACGCGTCGGAAGCGTCACTGTCCACGAAGTCCTCCTCAAAGTCCTCGTCACTCTCCTCGGAGCCTGCCTCCTCGACCTCGATAGACTCGATCTCCTCGTCAGTCTCCTCCATGTCCTCCTCACCAAGGACAACTCCAAGCTCCGGGTCCTCCTCCTCAGGTACCGGAATAGGGTAGAGCTGATCATTGAGCTGGTGCACCTCCTCGTGCAAGGCGATGTTGTCTTCCTCTAGCTGCGCGGTGCGCTGCGCGGTGCGCTGCTCTGCCTGCAACATCCTGTCCATGATCGCTCCCTCACGATCCCAAGCCTCGTCCCGCTGCTTCGTCAGGCGGTCAATCTCCCGACGCAAGTCTCGGTTGGTCCTCACATCACGATAGTGATTGAGGCGAGCCACACGGTAGTCCTTCTCCCACTGACTCACTAGCCTCTGAAGTCTCCCGACCTCAGCCTCCAACTCCTCACTGCTGCGACAGGGTGGGCGACCCCCAGAAGCCTCGCCCTCCCCGGTGCGTGGCGCCAGCTGGTGGCGCGGAACGCCACGTGGTCCCGTCATTTTCCTGGCAGTGAGCTTGCAACGAGCCATCTGGAGAAGGTAAGTGGATTTTATAAGATATACAAGTTAGCAAGAACAGGTTTGGTAACTTATCCCAAATACCCACTTTTAAGGAGGAAGTTATTATTATGTGATTAACATGATGCATGCACGTACTTACGAATTTAAATCATGCAAGTAAACACATACAAAAGTAAGTAAACTTTTCAACATAGGGCTAATAATAATAATATTATTCCACATGCTACCATAGCCACATGATATTAAATATAAATCACTTAAGACTACGGAATAAGATAAGAACAGAAGCAATTTGGACCCAAAATAATATATTAAGTTTTATGATCCAAAACATTTTGAAGTTTTCGAAAGGTAATCCGTAATGATTGGCAATGTAATGCTCTGGTACCAACTGTAACAGAACCGCCTAAATTACATGGCCCACAGGCGACTGTCATTATCATTAATGACTCTGACAGCCGGACCCATGTTCCATATAACCTAGACCGATCTGTCGGGCTACATCAGCGCCCAATTTTTTTCCGCAGGATCACATTGCGAATACATTACAAGATTACAACATTTCACAGTAAAATACATCAGAGTACAGGAGCGGAATATTACATAACTTTATGTTACAAACCAGTTGTCCAAATAGAGTTCCAGTACGATTATTACAATCCATAAGTAGTGGCAGTAGCAGTTGAATAATTATACAACATTATACATAAGGTAACTCGAACCCTGCCCACGGGTTCCACTTCACTCTTCCTCGCTACCCTCCTGGATGATGGTCATGCAGCACGGAGCAAAACAAACATCTGAAGGCGGATCTCCTGCAGCAAGGGTTAACAAACCCTGAGTACTAGGGGTACTCCGCAAGACTTACCCGACTAAAGGTGTAAGATGAGACTCAGGAATGCAGGGTCATAGGTGAGGCTAGCAGGAGGTAAAAGATTTGCAGAAAAGCATCACTATCCTATTTTATTTCATCATTATCATCATCATATATCTATAGTTCCAATATTCAAATTCATAGATCGTCATTTCTCCACTTACTTCCTTTATTCAGAAAACACCTAGTTGAGAACCACTTTTCGGGGTAGGGAAGTGGATTGAGTCTCCATTGACCGAGGAGCACGTCGATTCGAATCCAGAAAGTATACCCAGCTGGGGATTCTAACCACACTGCATATGCAGCACGCCGGCATACATATACCAACCTATCATCTAGGTCTTTCTATCCCGGAACCGGTCCTGCGCCACCCGGGAGCACAGTACTCCACTCGTCTCCAGGCACGACGGCCACGTGGGTACAAGCTACTCCCGCCATCTCTCCACTCCCAGTGCGTGGTTGTCGGTTCCAGCAATAGAGCCACCTGACTCTAGGCTTTCCACAAAGGTATGTGGCTAGGCTGTTCATCTCGATCCAGCACGCCTACAACGAACGATCCCTATAGTTTTGAAAACCGTGTCTGCCGGTGAGAAGTCATGGGAAACGCCGTCCCACGAGCACGTCAGCCGAGCGAAACACCTTACAGTGATATCGACCAGCTTTGAACTATTCCGAAGGTGATCGTGCATTGGGACTCTAACCCAAATACACATCGACCAACGGATCACAAGTTCTCCACTAATCATTACTATACATTCATAGCACAGAAAATAGTTTTTCTTTTAAAAAATTCTAATTTTCATTAAGCATGCCTAAGCATTTTTTTAAACCATTTCATTTAAATCAGGTTTCAGGATAATTATTTGGGACAATGCATCTGGATAGGTAGCAATCAACTCCTATCAACTTAATGCAATAGATTGACTCGAATTATAAAGGATTTCACAACAGAGGGTTAATGCACCGGGGCTTGCCTTGGGCTGCGAAGAGCGTAGGGTCAGGGTCGGTCCCACAGATGTCGAAACCCTGGATCACCTCCGGGGCTACCTCCTCAGTAGTGTTCTTAGCCTTGATCTCTTCGTTCCCGGTCGCTACACGTATGCAATGATGCATGCTCAATCCGGTGCAGATAACATGGAATACAATATACGATAAAAACTGATTATTATAGAAAGTCGCTGCACAACTATTAACTACGCTTAAGACTACTCATAAGAAACTTAGTTCAACATGCCTAGGGTCATTAGGGTAGATGACCCAAGGTCTTCAATCAATCCAAAAGTCACGAAAAACCTAAAATAATCATAATTTCTATTGATTTATTATTCAATTAATCGAGTCTTAATTATTAAAGGAGCACACTATTTCCATTTGGTCCTAAACTCTTCCCACAGATAGCTCTAGACATAAAACAGTGCCATATTAATTTTCATGATTTTTGGATTTACAGAGATTTAATTAAAATTGTCCAAACTTGCGTTTATTAATTAATACACTGATTTTTATCTTCTACCAAAAAGGTTCAAACTGCACATGTGATATTTTTCCTAAATACTACACATCACAGTAAGTATACACAATTTATCTCATGATTTTTGGCACAGTAATTTAATTCCTATAAAAATATGAAACTACAGTACTATTGCCAAAAATTAAATTAGAAAAAAAACCAATTGTGAAATCACTGGGAAAAAAAAGAAAAGCGATCTGGCCCGAAGCGGCCCAGGAAACCGGCTCGGCCCGCCAGCGGCGCCCCGCGCCAGATACGCCCGCGCCCACGCCCGCGCTGGGCCGGCCCATGCGGCCGAAACGGCCCAGCCGGCAGCCCGCGCTGCCCCGCTCTCTCCCTCTCACTGGCGACCGGGCCCCGCCTGTCAGCACTCTCTTCCTCCTCTCGCTGGCACGCGCGCGCGCGCACGACCGCGCCAAGCAAGCCTCACCGTTGGCGACCCCTGCGACGACCCCACGTGCGCCGACGGACATCCAGGGACCCTACGGACACTACCTAGCGCCTAACGCCAACCCTAGCCGCCTCCGGCGAGGTGCTCCGCGTCCATGGCGGACGCCACCGATCGGCGGACGGGCGCCGGCCACTACAGGCACACAACCACAGAACCGAGGGGTTGGGGAGAACCAGGAGCTCACCACGAGACTCGTAGCGCAGAAGGCTGGGTCGGAGAAGGACTGTAACGACGAGCTTGACGACGATGGCGTACGCGGCGACTCGGCTCCGGCGGCAACAATTCGTTCCGGCGACACTGGGCCACCACAGAACCAAGCGGCGCGAGAGTAAGAAACTACAGACCGTAGAGAATTTAGGACATGGGTTAGAGGATCCCAGGGCTCACCCAATCAAGCCCGGCACGGCACGAAGCTCGCGGCGGCGCTCCGACCGCCCGCGATGATGACGACGCGCTCTGCGACGTAACCCGGGCACCACGACTCACACCAACAAGTCCAAACGACGCGCAAGGGAGCCTCCAGGCAAGGTGCAAGACGGATTGGGTGGTGGGGGATGGTAGACGGCGGACGCGACCGAAAACCGAGAAAAACTCGCCGGTGGCTGGGAAGAAGAAAAAGAAGAAAAGAAGGCCGCCGGCACCTATATAGGAAGGGAAACGGGTTGGAGAGGGAGAAGGAGAAGCCCGCGAGTCAACTTTGCCATCGTGGGAGCAGGAACGCGCAAGGACGGGCCGGCGTCACTCGGCCATGCCGGCGGCGTGCGAACAGGGGAGGGAGGACGAAGCCCATCCCCCGGCTACTGTAGCTCTACATACTCCACTTTTGTCTTTTGTACAAATATCTCCCAAATTTGTGTATAAAAATTAAAAACCACAAATACCAATGTTGTAGCATTTTTCCTGCTGAACATTTTTGATTTTCGGATCTACCCCAAATTCGGCCAAATTTGAAAACTATGGAAAAGGGGGTGAAATGGGTTTTTGAATTTCAAACTAAAATCTAGAAATTACTTTTGATTTTTCTCAAGAACTTGAAAAATGGCTAAAATAGAAGTTGTTCCCCTCAGAGAGCTTTACAACTTTCATTAAGGAAGTTTGTCAGATTCCAATTAATTTTTGAAATGGCATTTCAAATTTAATTTTTTTTTAATTCACTGTTTTGAGTTAAATTCAAATTTTCATAACAGAACTTCAAAATCTCCAAAAATAAAAGTTGGCACATTTAAATAGATCTACAACTTTCATTAAAGGATCACCCCCAGATTCCTTCTAGTTTTTGAATTAGGGTTTTGGGGCTAAATTTAGGGTTATTTCAAATATGCAATTAGGATTTTAAATTTTCAATCCAATACTTTATCAATCCAAGCCACTCTAGGTCCCTAAGCACAATCATATGAAAATTAATTAAGTTAAATATGATGACATGGCAGGTTATTTATTCCGTAATACCCAGGGTATTACACAGCGTGGACCGGGCAGGGCAAAGGACCTCGCTGCCCCTGCCCCCTTTATGCAGTCGCTCGGGCCCAGCTCATTCCTGTTGACTCCCTTCTCTTTCCCGTTCTTCTCCAGCTCCCCGGCGACTCCCGCGACGACTGTGACGGCGGCTGGGCGGCGACCGAGACCTCCGGCGGTGAAAGTAGCTGGTGCGGGTTGGAATCCGACGGATCTGCAGCTTCCACAGGCGCTCCCCCACCGTAAACAAGGTTAGTCAGTGCTTGGGCGTCTAGTCCACCGAACTAGGGTTATGGTTGAGCGGCGATTTACCATGGATTGAACCTGTGTCTATGTTCTTGATTCGTAGGCGGGCAATGTAGATCGAGAGACAGGATCTGAGCTCTGGCCGCCATGGATTTTAGCGGCTGCCCCCCTTGGTAAGTGTTGCTCTTTCCCCCACTAACGGTAGTAGGGTAAAACATTGTGTGTGTGTGTGTGCGTGCGTGCGTGTGTGTGAGTATGACTAACTTTGCACTGTTTATGTTTACATTCATGCCAGGATCGAACCTGGCAATGCGTTTAGACTAGTTCTTAAAGTTGCGAAGTACACCGCAGATGTTGAATATGGTATGGTAGAAATGGTTGACCAAGAACATGAGTTGTGGCTGGATAGGAGCACTGGGTATAGTCTTGCTCAGTTTCATGCTGATGCCGCTACAAAGTTCATATGGGGCCCTAGCCAGACTCTGTCAGTCTGGGTGCTGGACACTGAAAGTGGCTCTGAGTGGAAAATTAGAAGGGATGATCAATGGGAGAGAATGATGAAGGACAAATGGGATAAGAGGCTGGCACACATTGCTATTGAGGTTGTCACCAAAGAAGGATATGAGAGAGCAGAGAGTTCAATGGCTTCTAAAGTTAGCAACACTGGTATTCCTGCTAGGTCTGGTGTCACCAATGTTGGTGCCTCTTCAGCTGCTTCTAAAATTAGCAACACTGGTATTCCTGCTAGGTCTAGTATCACCAATGTTGGTGCCTCTTCAGCTGCAACTAATGCAGAAGGCACTGGTGATACCTGTGCCTCTCCACCACAGCATGAGGATGAACCAGTTCCAGTAGACTGAGCTACACTAACCATCATTCCAGATTTGGATGAGGATGGAGAGGCCAATGCACTAGCTGATGAGGAACTAGTTTATGAGGCCATGGGATTCAGAGCAGCTGATGAGAGGACTGAGGAAGCTGCCAGAGAGGAGGTTCCCATCCCTGCTATGAGTAGAGAGCTTGAGGAAATTATGGCAGATGCTGCTATTCCCACTGATGACAGAGACCCAGATGAGGCTCTCAATGATTGGGATAGGGAGAATCCAGCCATGGTAGTTGGGACACACTATCCAAGTATGCAGGATTTCAGTTTAGCACTTAGACAGCATGCAATTGTGAAAGAATTTGAGCTTGGCACTGAGAAATCTGACAAGAAAAGGTTCAGAGGGTACTGCAGGTCAGCAGGATGCCCCTGGATTATTAGAGCTAGGACTCAACATGATGGGACTATCAGGGTATTGTTTTGAACTAACTGTTTGTAGTTTTCTGCATATATTAATGCCTTGTGTACTTGGTCTTTTCCATTGTTAGGTGCTTAATACTCTTTCTACTGTTTTGCAGATCCAGATCAATGACAAAGACAATACCTGTGCTTCAAGGACAAGGGTACTTGGGAAGGGGAAGATGGCTTCTATTGCTTGGATAGCAGAGAGGGCCATACCTCTATTGAAGAGGAAGCCATCCATGGGTGCTAATGCAGTCAAGGAAGAACTTGAGGCCAAGTACAACATAAAAATGAACTACCAAAATATGTGGTATGGGCGACAGAGAGCAGCTGACAGATTATTTGGTAAGTGGGCTGATTCTTATGATTGGTTGTATAGATTCAAAGCTGAGGTAGAACTGAGGTCACCAGGCAGTGTTGTGAAAATTGACACAGTTATTGTTGATGGCAAAGTGCATTTCACTAGGTTTTTTGTGCTTTCAAGGCTTGCATAGATGGGTTCTTGTATGGGTGTAGGCCTTACATTAGCATAGATTCCACTCATCTAAATGGAGAGTGGAATGGACAGCTGCCTGCAGCCATGGCTTTAGATGGGCATAATTGGATGTTTCCTTTAGCATTTGGTTTGTTTGAAACTGAAACAAAAGAAAATTGGATTTGATTCATGGAACAGCTAGGAAAATCAATAGGACCCCTTCCTAAGCTAGCTGTTTGCACTGATGCATGCAAGGGGCTTGAGGCAGCAGTGAAACATGTCTTTCCATGGGCAGAACAGAGAGAGTGCTTCAGACATCTCATGGAGAACATGAAAAAGTACTACACTGGAGAGGTGTATGGCCAAAATATGTGGCCCGCAGCTAGAGCCTACTCCCCACATAGGTTCAACTACTTTTTTGACAAGGTCTTGGCTGCAAGCCCTTGTGTAAGTACATGGCTGCAAAAACATCACAGTTTGCTATGGGCTAGAAGTAAATTCTGTGCAGACATCAAATGTGATTACATAACCAACAACTTGGCTGAGAGTTGGAATGGTTGGATTAAGGATTTGAAGGATCTGCCTCCTCACTGTTTGGTTGATGCATTAAGGGAAAAGCTAGTGGTACTATTTGAGAAGAGAAGAAGGATCTCCAGGGCCTTATCCCCTGGTATACTGCCTGCTATAATTTACCAATTGAATGCAGCATCTAAGGGGCTAGGGCATCTCAAGGTCACTAAAGGCCACCCTGAGCAATCAGAAGTGACAGAAATTTATAAAGATGAAGAGGTGAGAAGGCATGTGGTATATGTGACCCAAAAGGCATGCACATGCAGAGAGTGGCAAGTGACAGGAAAACCATGTCCCCATGCACTAGCAGTCATCACAACAACAAGGCAGCCAAATCTGGAGAATTTTGTGGACCACTATTACTCTGTGGAGAGATTCCAAGCTGCTTATGCAGGAATTGTTCCAAACATAACTGATAGGAATCAATGGCCAGAGGTTGACAAGGGCTTCCATCTGTACCCTCCAATTGGTAAAAAAAGAGGCCCAGGTAGACAAAAGAAGCAGAGGATGAAACCAGCAGCTGAGAGAGGTGGGAAAATAACCCGACAAACCAAGTGCAAAGGGTGTGGTGAGTATGGTCACAGGCAAGGTAGCTGGAGGTGTCACCTAACTGGGACCAAGAAAAGGTATGGGCTGCACATTTAGTGTTCATGTTTGTCAAAGTTTGGAAAATCATGCTAACTACTTTGTTTCATGCAGAAAGAGAACCAAAAAGACTGCAGTTAAGGCTGGGAGAAAGAAGTCAAAGGAAGGGGAAATCCCAGCTCCTCAGCAGGCCACTCCCAGGACAAGAGCAACAGTGGCCAGGGAAGCTGCAGTCAAAGCCAGGCTGGAAGCAGAAAAGGCTGAAGCCAAAGCTAGAGCAGCTATGGAGGCTGCTGAAACAGCAACTAGGGCAGCCATCAGGGAGATCCCAATTGAACCAATTCCTCTAGAGATTGAGCTAGCAGCCCCATCAACCCCTCCAGGTCCAAGCAGTAAGAGGTATAACTAACACAATTTCTCACTGCATGTTTACTGCCATGTAACCTGTCCAACTAAGCTCTTGTTGCACAGGAAGTTGGACATGTTTACTGCCTAAGAAGGACAAGCAATTCCAGAAAGCCAGGAAGGAGTTGTCCAGCCTGTTGCCAAGAAGATAACACCAAGGAAGAAGCAGCTGGCCACAAAGATCAGGAAGCCAAATCTGTGAATGTGAAAGTGTATGGCCCCAATATGGCCAAACAATTGTTAAATGGCCTTGTTTTGTTTGTCTATTGCCCCAAACTGTTAAGTGGCACTATTTTGTTTCACTAGGGCGGCCAAAAACTGTTAAATGGCCCTGTTTGGTTTGTCTATTGGCCAAAAACTGTTAAATGGCCCTTTTTTTAAAGCTGTTGGGCAAAACATGTTAAATGGCCCTGTTTATGTAGGTCTGTAGGCCTCAGTTGGCCCCAATTATGCTATGGCAAACATGTTGCATTGCTGCCAAACTATTTAGCTAGTGTATGTTTGAATGGTGATATCTGATGGTTTGTTAATGTCTGAGGATGCATGTTCTGAGAACAACTATTGGCAAATTGTACATGTTCTGAAAAATTGAACCAAAATTTGGCAAATTCATACAACCAAAGGCAGTACTTCCATTTCATGGTCGCTGTCACATTACATAGGGACACTGATTCACTAGTTGACTACTACATCCAACTACACAAAAGCACAAACACCACAACATAGCATTTAGTTCACTGCTTCACTGCAACGTACATGCACACAGCACCCAGAAAAGTAGCAAAAATCATCATCAGCATGTTGAACTTTCAGGATAGATCCTCCATCTTTGCCTCTAATGTAGTTGCCTTGTTTGGCTCCATCTTCTTTTCCCTTCCAGTGTTCCCAGAAACTGCATCCTCTTCCTCGACAGCTTCATCACAAAGCTCTGCCGCAAGCGATGTGCGCACTCTGACAATGCTCAAGCTAATCAGTTTTTCCAAATACTCCCGTTGAAACTTGTAGAACCCGCACAGTTTAGGAAACTGCAACAATGAAAATCGTAAATTTTATCAAAACCGCAAACTTAAACAAACCCTAGCTCACAGACAGAATGGGGGAAGGATGGGACAAAGACAGCTCACCCCGTTGCGCGGACACTTGAAGAACACACGGAGATGATTCTTGGTCGTCTCCTTTGTTGAGCGCCTCTCTATCACCCTCGCTAGCCCACAGTGAGGGCACGGGATCAATGGGAGCCCGGTTTCCTCACCTACTGGAAACTCCTCCAGTTGCCACCTCGAGTTCGACTCCACGACAGGACACAGACCCATCCTTGATGCTCCACTTCCACCGGAATGCGTCGCCGCGCTTCCTTGCCTAGACATGGTGCCCAGTCGTCGCGGGAGTCGCCGGGGAGCTGGAGAAGAACGGGAAAGAGAAGGGAGTCAACAGGAATGAGCTGGGCCCGAGCGACTGCATAAAGGGGGTAGGGCAGCGAGGTCCTTTGCCCTGTCCGGTCCACGCTGGCGTGCTTACCTGGACAGCCACGATGGCCAAATTGGCAAAAATGAGCGCACCGGTACTGTTCGGGTGGCAAAAGTTTAATTGGCGTTGTAAGGGTGCTAAATGTAGGAGTGACAACCGAAAGAGGGGCAAATATTTAAATTTCCCCGTCCGCACCTGTCTGCCCCGTCGACTGTCGTCGTCGTCCCCCGTCCGCACCCTTCTCCTCCCCTCCAACAGTTTCCTCAACCTCCCTGCCCCAACCACAGCCGCCCCCGCCAAGGCGCCAACCGCACAGGTGAGTTCATATTCCTTCCTTCTGATTCTTCTCCGTCCGCGCGCCGTCTCGAATTTGGGGTGTGTTCGGTTGGGGGTTACAAATGTGGGATGGTACAGGGTGATTTGTATGGAACAGAATGGTTCGACTGGGGTGCTTGGGTCGGGGAATTGGATGGTTTGAGAGTTTTGGTTTATTATAGTTTGTTATATATAATATGCGTCCAGGCAGTTCACGAGCCAATTTCCGCAGCCAAACACGCGATTAGAGGCTGAAGAGCTCAGATCGTTGTCCTAGCCAGGCTTCTTCTGGGTGGATCTCTCTCGTAGTCTCGTGGAGCCCCTAGCGTTCGTGAGTCACGCTTGCATTTGTGGGGCGTCGAATTAGATGCTCCCCACTGTCCAACTTTGTATTGGCAACGAGTCAATTGATTCTCTGGATGTGATGGGGTCACTAGCAAGCAAATTTGAGATGCCAGCATTATGTTCTTCTTTCCTTCAGTTATTATGCTATTCTTAGGCAATACTCCTATGATTCAAGTACTAGTATCGCTGTTTCTTGGACATTGCAGCAGCAGCTAGGGTGCTGACGTGCTGTGGGTAGTTCTGTGTCCATGGCGCGGAAGCAGCAGCATGTTGCCATATTTACCACAGCGAGCTTGCCTTGGATGACTGGGACTGCGGTAAACCCACTGTTTCGGGCTGCATACCTTGCCAAGGCTGGTGGCTGGGAGGTCACGCTGGTGGTGCCTTGGCTGTCCAAGGGGGATCAGGAGCTCGTTTATCCAAACAAGATGAAGTTCAGTTTGCCGGCGGAGCAGGAAAACTATGTGCGGCGGTGGCTTGAGGAGCGGACTGGGCCGTTGCCGAAGTTTGACATAAAGTTCTATCCTGGGAAGGTAAAAGTCAAACAAATCTTGAATATATGATTTTAAGTGCCATGTTAATATGATGGTTGTACAGGTATGGATTACCATGGTTTTACTACTCCACTGTAAACCAGACCCAGATCTCCAGCCTTTTCCTACCAAAGATGCATGTATTACCTGCTTTCAAATATGATTGGGGTGGGGGGGGGGGGGGGTCTGAATTCTGGGATAAGCTCGTTCATGTCTTTTATACAAGCATCTCATGAATCTATGTTAATGACGGAATTTAAACATAGAACAGCGTGCTCGATACCAGTGAAATAGATGGTATGAGACAGTTCTTTTTTTAGTTAGTTATGCAAGTACATCAAATACTCATATGGCTACAAAATTTGTGGTACTGGAGCACATAGTAGAATGCTACAAAACATGTCTTTGGACTTTTGATTTAGTGTCACTGGATTAGCATATGGAGAAAGGAGGGAACTAAAATTACTAATGTATAAGTCATTTACGCTGAAGGGCATCAGTTTAGCTGTGCAGATGATGTTCTTGACCTTGAGATGATATGATAGACTAACCTTCTGATGATGTCCATATGCAGTTTTCAACTGAGAAAAGAAGTATTCTACCTGTTGGAGACATCAGTCAGACAATATCTGATGATAAAGCAGATGTTGCAGTGCTAGAAGAGCCAGAACATCTTACTTGGTACCATCATGGACGGAGGTGGAAAAGCAAGTTCCAAAAAGTTATAGGTGTTGTTCATACGAACTATTTGGAATATGTGAAAAGAGAGAAAAATGGATATATCAGTGCGTTTATCTTAAAACACATTAATTCTTGGGTTACAGACATCTATTGTCATAAGGTTAGCCCTTCCATTTTTCTATTCAGTGTTCTTTCTTTTGTTTTGTTTCCAGGCTCTTCCATGCTGTTAAGATTGAATGGACAATAGCAATGTTGTTCACTGTGGCCCAATGGAAAATATATAGGCAACATGGATACACAATTTTAAACCAAACACAACATTTCACTGAAGAATATAACTTGATTAAATCTACAAACATGTTATCAGCTACCTACCTACTGAGGAACATAACTTGATTAAATCAACAAATATGTTATACATCGATAGAGTCACCATTTTACATAGGGATCAGATAAAACCCATCCATCATTCTTCTTCCTCTTTGGTAATAACAGTTAGTTTGTTAAGTTAGTAGCAGACGCCCAGCAACAGTAAAACACAAACCATAATGAAATCGTGTGCTGTTAGAATATATATTTATATATTTTGGAACAATAACCAATCTATATCTGTATTGGTAATCCGAAATCCGTTGATGATTATATATAATAATCACGTGCTCCACTTTATTTTAAAGCATAATTTACCATTTATTTCTTATGTGCAGTTTTTTTCTGACTCTTTCTTCTCGTAACCCTCCTTTTGAAGGTTATAAGATTGTCTGCAGCAACTCAGGATGTTCCTAGGTCTGTGATTTGTAATGTTCATGGAGTTAACCCCAAATTTATTGAAATTGGCAAATTGAAACATCAGCAGCTATGCCAAAGAGAGCAAGCGTTCTTCAAGGGTGCGTACTATATTGGAAAGATGGTTTGGAGTAAAGGTTACACAGAGCTTCTTCATCTTCTTCATAAGCACCAAATGGAATTGTCTGGCCTTAAAATGGAGTTGTATGGCAGTGGGGAAGATGCTGATGAAGTAAAAGCATCGGCTGTGCGACTGAGCTTAGATATTAGAGTCTATCCAGGCCGTGATCATGGAGATTCAATATTTCATGAGTGAGTATTCAATAGATGAACAATACCTTTTTATACAGTCTTAGTAGCTGCTAGATTGTTTTATGCTGAGGTATAATTTATGATAAGTTCTTTATTGCATTGGTTTATACTCTTTGAGTCTCGACTGAACTGTATTATCCATTCTATTGTTTGTCTCAGCTACAAGGTTTTCATAAACCCAAGCACAACTGATGTGGTATGCACAACAACTGCAGAAGCTTTGGCGATGGGGAAGATTGTGATCTGTGCAAACCATCCTTCAAATGATTTTTTCAAAAGATTTCCTAATTGTCACATGTACAGTACTGAGAAAGAGTTTGTGAGACTAACAATGAAAGCTTTGGGAGAAGAGCCTATCCCACTGTCAGATGATTTGAGGCATGAGCTTTCCTGGGAAGCAGCGACAGAAAGATTCATTAGGGTTGCCGATATTGCACCAACTATGCCTGTGGAACAACCACCATCCGCTTCGCCACATTTCATGCGCATCTCCCCAGATGAACTGCAGAAGAATATGGAAGATGCATCAGCATTTTTCCATAACACAATCTCTGGGATTGAAGCTGCCCGTTGTGTGTTTGGTGCAATACCAAACACGCTGCAGCCGGATGAACAGCAATGCAAAGAACTTGGGTGGAATTTGCAGGGATAACATTAGCTTTTCTTGCGATGTTGTTGTCATGGACCATAGAATTAATCAGTCTAACTCAACGGCAAAAAGATGTGTCACTCGGAAAGGTTCTCAGATTGATCAAACGGGCATTCTATGTGGTGTTCTAGTGTGGCGGCACTGCATTTTTCCTTCACATATCAGAGGCATTCTGAAGTTCCTGGATGCATCGTATTATCTGATTGTAAATCTTAAGCAGTCCGAAGTGCGCACTAGTACTAGGATCTCATATATGTACTGTTTTTCATCGTGTTCACTCTGTTCGGCTGGCTGATTGTTCTGAGAGAAAAACATTGCTGAGTGGCTGGCTGGTGCTGGCTGGACTAGCCAGCCGAACAGAGCCGTTGTTTCCCAGGATTGACACACGTGTTGAAGATTGTATTGTCCCTTGTTTTTTGCAGCCATTCATGCCGATGCAGGTGCAGTTGATGAAACTTTTACGACCCCGCCTAGAATCTGTGCGCCTGTTGATGAAATTTTTACTGTGCCTTTTGTGGGCGTGTGGTATATAAAGATTGCACAGCATTCCCTCTTACAGTTGGCCCAATTCAACAATCAACACGTCATCAGATCTTCCTGTTAGTAATGTCTACATCATCCGGTTCAAAGGAGCTACACCAAAAATTGCGATAGCACTACAAGCTGGCACGTGAGAAAAAAATACAGCTGTTCTAAAAGCTGTTCAAACGACATACATATGACAAGCCACAGAAAAAAAACTACTTATAACATAATTGTGCAGCTGTGGCGATTAATTTTTGGCGGTATCCTATTCTAAAAGCTTTTATTTATATAGTAATCGTTTTGCGTTTTGCAGCTACTGTGATTATTTTAGCGGTATGTGTTGTTCTAAAGGTTTTTATATGGCAAACAGATGCAAAAGAAGGCTATGTCATCCTTGTTGATTCTGTCATAAAGAAATTCGTGTTAGCTCATTAGAAACAACAGGCTATGAGGCAAAAAGAACATGTTTCTCATGTTCACATCATAAAAAAAATAACGACATTAATAAGATGTAACGCTATATATTGCTTTTGTGGCCAAAATTAACGGATATATCATATTCCATCGGAGGATCTTACGAAAGACGTCGGAATCTTATAAGAGGAGGCGGATAGGGGATAGCCACGGCTGGCCCCGCCGCGGGGTGAACACGACCTGACCCGCTTTTCCTCTCTCGTCTCTCTCTTCTCTTTTCTGTTCCGCGCAGCAACGACGCGGTTGCTTCTCCCCACGGCGGCATCTCCTGCGCGGCGGCGCCGTCCCCGCGAAGGCGCACTAGGCGAGTTACTGGACACGGGAGCGATGGGGGACGGCGCCAGCGGCCGCGGCGGCGGAAGCGGGGGCAGGCGGCGGGTGGGGGAGTACGAGCTGCTGCGGCCGATCGGGTCGGGGGCGTACTCGCAGGTGTGGCTGGGGCGGCACCGGGCGCGGGGCACGGAGGTGGCGGTGAAGGAGATCGCCATGGAGCGTCTCAGCAACAAGCTCCGCGAGAGCCTACTCTCCGAGGTCGACATCCTCCGTCGCATCCGGCACGATAACGTCATCGCACTTCACGACTCCATCAAGGTACCCCGCCCGCGGGCTTGCCGCTCCATTTGATGCCGTTCGTGATCCCCCGTGCTATCGATGTGGATCTGCAAGGTCTTGGTGCTGGTGGGGTCTGATTGTAGGCTAGGACGTATGAAATTGAGGAGTTCCTCCGGTGAATTCTAGCTTACTGTGAGCATTTTAGGTGGTAGGAACTCTAAGCAAAGGATACCCTGTCTAACTTGATGCCCCTTTGGAAATAACTAGTTAGTTTGCAAAGGATAGCTCTGAATGTTCGCTCACCAGGTGCTGCCTTGCTTGAAATAGGAGGTTCGTCCTGACGGGCTAGTGTTTCATGAAATCCTATATGGGCTTTAGCTTGGTTAGTTTGTGGAACATAGTAAATAAATGAAGTACTTTCAATGCCCAATCTTGATGTTGTGAGTGGATTCTACCAGTTTGATAGTAAACTCACTGGTTCAATTTTTTCTCTGGTATTAATGTTGTAATAATTTTCTTGTTCAGCAAATAAAGTTCCCCATGCACAGTGGCCGCAGAACACTCAGTTTCTAATTAGTAATTACCATAAATAATTATTTTATTGTGTATGATTAGGATCATCGGAGTATATATCTCATATTGGAGTATTGTCGAGGTGGTGATTTACATGCATACCTTCAACGCCATAAAAGAGTTTCTGAAAAGGTTGCTAAGCATTTCATGCGTCAGTTAGGCAAGTGATTTGGCAATCGTCAGCCACTCAGCCCCCTTCCCCTCTCCCTCCCTCCCTCTCTCTTGCTCCTTAGCTTTTCTCATAATGTCTCATTTTTCTGGCAGCATCTGGTCTGCAAATGCTTCGTGATAATAATGTGGTTCACCGAGACCTAAAACCTCAGGTTTGCTTACTTTCTTTCTAGTTTCTGTTTCCATGATAGCTGAATGTTCCATGGTCAAGAGTTCAAGAAATATATGGTGGTTAAATTTATCTAATTTATTGGATTCTGAATTTTCTGGTTTTGCAAACAGAACATTCTCCTTGTTGAAAATAATGAAAATTCTCTATTGAAGATTGCCGACTTTGGATTTGCAAAGTGAGTTCCGTTTCTTTCATTTTTTTTAGATGAAATATTGTCATATTTCTACAAATGCCTTAAATTTCTGAATTTATCTATTACTGAGTTGCATATGCCTTTTTTTTGTGATTTTATTTCTACTGGGTTTGAATGAAATTATTATTACCAGTAATGCTAATGACAGATTGAACAAACAGCCTTCTATCTTTTCCACTCCCCCTTTCTTGATGGTGGAGTCAACTTAGATCAATGTGTTTTCTATTGCAGTCTATACATTTCCTTTTATTTAGCCGATATGTCTTTTTTATTTTTGTTGTCAGTGTGAGTCTGGACCAGATACAATTTTTATCCTTCCCATACGTTTTGGGAACACAATGTGGAAACGAATTTGACCGACGCGAACGCCCAAAAAAAAGAGGGTTGTATACTTGTATATTTGATTTAGGAATCATGTCAGTTGAACTTGTTAGGTTGGGGCTTGATGTCGTCCAAAAAGAGTTGCATGCCTACTGTGGGTGCTAGTCGTACTTACCGTGAGACCTATGTGAGATTAAATCTTGGTTTACGAAATGTCTTATACATCTTACGTGTAAGATCACAGATGACTGATGACTCATATAGCACGACCAATAGATTGAACGGTTGTTATAGGGGAAGAGTAAGATCATGCATGACGGAAGGCTCATATAACACGACATATAGATCGAACGGTTATTGTGGAGGGAGAGCCCCCTTCAAAAAACTCGCTCTTTTATAATGTGATAAATAAACAAAGGTTGAACACTTCTGCAACATATTTATGCACTTACCTATTCTTTATTACAGAACATCACTTTTAGTAGTTCATATTCTTTTTTTTCTTTCGCAAATACAATCAGGGTACCATTTCATAGTGTTACAAAATTATTTATCTTCATGAAAACCTTGTGCACCAATAATTTAATTAAAAGAACTATCTCGAGTCCTAAGTTCTAATATCTTGCAATATTCATGCCTGCTGTATGGTTCAGCTATTCAACCCATGCATGTTGCTGCATTCAAATTCAAATTTACAAAGTTTGTAAAAAAAAAAAAAAAGAATATATGGAGAAACCATGTACAAGAATAGAAGACTATATTTCAAGGTAACTTACTGTGAATAACATTAGATAAGGCTAAGGGTAGACTTCAGGTCCTTGCATTTGTAGTTCATAGTAACATTCACACAACTCTCTCTCTCTCTCTCTCTGAACACGATTTTTGTTGGACCAAGTCCACTTTAAGGGGTGTAAAGGAGAATAGAATTGGTAGGATGCATATAATGTGTAATTCGCCTTGTATTGCATTAGGCCTCATGGGCTAATTATATAGAGTATGTAGGACTAACACCCCACGTGGGTAGACTATGTGGTACTATTCCTATGTACTCTAACAGGGTGAATGCCTGAATGAGCTGTTCAACAGCTTGATTTTATGAGTATCAGACATATGATAGTTTGCTTTCCCCTTTTCCATGAGCAGATTTTTGCAACCTTTTGCTCTAGCTGAAACACTTTGTGGTTCACCACTTTACATGGCTCCAGAAGTCATGCAAGCTCAGAAGTATGATGCAAAGGTGTGAGCTTTTTTTTTTCTGTTTCATATAAGATTCAGCATCTTTTACTACTGGTGCTTGACTCAATGTTTAATGGGCATTTCTGACGGAACAGGCAGATCTGTGGAGTGTTGGTGTCATTCTATATCAACTTGTTACTGGGATACCACCTTTTAATGGGGATAATCAAATCCAGGTTTTTCTCCTGTTTTTTAGATAACTTCAGTGCGTCAGATCTAGATTTGACTACATGTGCTAATGGAAAATATATTTATTTGTTCCCCAGTTGCTTAATAATATGCTCAGGACACGTGAAATACGATTCCCCTCTGATTGTGAGTTGAGCCATGGATGCATCGACTTGTGCAGAAAGTTGCTGCGGCTCAATTCAGGTTAAATCACTAATTTGTTGTTACATCGAGTTCCTATGATATCCTCAATTCCTCACTGTGCATATAAAGCTTTATGATATTGTCATTCATGGTTCAAATAAATTCGCCCAACGCTATTATTCTTATGTCGCGACTTGGAATGGAGAAATTTCACAAGTATTGTACTTCATCCGTCTCAAATTATAAGTCGTTCCAACTTTCTTGTAGAGTCAGAATCTCAAGTTTGACCAAATTTATAAAGCGAATTACAAATATTTATAGCATCAAATATGTATACCATGAAAATATAATCAATGAAGAATCTAATGATACTTATTTGGTATCATAAATATAAATTTGATCAACCTTGAGATGATTTGATTCTCTAAGAAAGTTGGAATGACTTATAATTTGGGACGGAGGTAGTATTAACAATGTATTATGTTTGTTCTTTGGAAAATGAATGGTACCATGCAAGAGCAGTTTAAATTGCCCTGTCATTTGTCCTTTATTTTTACTGTGACTCTATTAGTACCTATTTTTTCAGATTTGATGTTCAACTCAGACTGTTCCTTAAAATTACGCCAGTTTTAGATGAAAGTGTTTTCAGAATACCACATTTTTCAGCGATACTTTTTTCTGCAAAAGTATGTTTAGGAAATTAGAACATTGAAATTGGGGGGTTTTATTTTTTGCATTTGAGCATAGCACTAGTTCCTAAGCTAATAATGTACAGCCGTAGCATAGCCTCATATGTAGTCTAGTATTTAAAAGAGAGGCTGATATGTAATGTTATACTATTGCTGTTATCATATACAGTTATCAGCTAACATTAACGACGTGTGCTAATCTGTGTAATTGATCCAGTGGAGCGACTTACAGTTGAAGAATTTGTGCACCACCCATTTCTTTCTGAACATGCTCCAGGGAGGACCTTGAGGTATTGATTTGTCTCCACTATATTCTTTCCTCCTACTGCATCTTGGGATATTTTAAATATTCTATATTGCATTTACAGCCGGACACCATCTGACAATAAAGATGGCTTTCCGATAAATAATAGCAGTCCAACAAGGCCTTCAAGCCAAAGTTCGCAAGAAGATTGTATGCCTTTTCCTTTAGATGATGAGTCAAGTGGACAGGACGAGGGTCCAGTTCCTGACAGTAAGAGTCCAATGAAATCTTATGGGTCTCCCACGGGTAAAAGATTGGATAAAACTTCAGGCCAGAGTCCATCGAAACATACCAGTCTGTTCTCCAGGTATGTCTTGGGCAATAATCATGCACCTAGTAGCCAACACCATGGCCATACTGGTAAAATGACCAAGGAAAGCAAGATTCATGAAGTACAAGGTCCGAAAGGAGTTTATCCAGAAGGTATGGAAGTCATTAGTGACTATCTTCCACTGCCTCATTTTTATTATAAACAATTCTTACTGAAATTATTATTTCTTTACTTTGTAAATGTAGATTCCCCTATCATTGATTCATTAGAGTTTGTAGATCAGGAATACGTCTTTGTGTCTGGACCACACCCAGAGGGATCATCGTCTTCAACAAATGCATCTCAGCAGCTTAACTTACCAGGAAAATATGATAATTCGTCTGTTTCACCACCAAAGTTAACTTTCTTGAGTGCACCAATGCCGATAAATGGTTTGCCGATTAATAGACAACAATATGCTGGGACTGGTAGCTTCGACAGCCACTGTTCTCCTGCATCTGGCACTTCACAGGGATCTGCGGATATAAGTGATGCCATGGATCAGCCCCCATCTGATTATCTGACGAGGATTAGATTGTTGGAGCAATATGCATCAGCCGTATCAGGGTTGGTCAGGGATGAGGTAAATTTTGTCTGCTTGATGGTGCCCAGTTTCGTTGCTTTCCCTATATTTTGTGTTACTCAACCTCTGGAGATGGTAATAACTCATTGAAATACTTCAATCCATGCTCCATACCATGACTACTTTTCATCTATCCCTAGCTTTTGTGTTATACTCCATTCGAAATTGTAAATCATTCAGCATTTCTAGATACATAGCTTTTACTGTGTATCTAGACATAGTGTCTAGGTGCATACCAAAAGCTATATGCGTAGAAAAGCCAGAACGACTTACAATTTGGAATGGAGAGAGCAGCAAACCATGCTTTTGAGTTAAGTTGAACTGTCTTTAAGCTTGAATCCCAGTAACTCAAGACCTCAACTTTTCTATAATAAGAAAAGCTTCAGGCAGCATTTAGCCATTAAAAATGTTTTTCAATAGCAACAAGCTGCCACTGACTTGTTTTTGTTTTGCTGATCAACCACCTGATTGAAGATCAAAGGTGGCAGACACTTGGAGGCGTTCTCAATTCAGCTAATTGTTCTTGCAACCTGGAAGCAAGCAATTCATTTATGCAATACCTTTGTAGCTTCACTTGCAAGGGAGAGTCCCTCACAGGATATCCCTATGAAGGGGATTAGTGCTGATGCTTCCCATTTGCTTGCGAACTCAAAGCTAGCTGATGATGTCTACATGCAGATAGAGAAACAGTTTCTCTCTGAAGTTGAATATGCCGAAGATCTAGCCAGCACTGTGGGACAGATAGCTGGTATGTTAAACACACTACCAATTGTGGATCATTACCATCCCTCCGTCTCTTGGTAAACCCTTTCGGATGCTGATAGTGTTCTTATGCACACAGATGGTACTGAGATGCCAGATGCAATTGAAATAATATTTCAGTCGGCTTTACATATAGGAAGGCGAGGCGGTGTAAGTAAAGCACAGTGTATTCCATCCCAGAACTAATCTTGACATGTTTATCTCTTGACCACCCTGTTGTTTTGTTTTGTTTCTTATCCCAATTCACAGGTTGATGAGATGTTTGGGAGAGCAACGGATGCCATGACCGGGTATATGAGGGCAGTATCCATGCTGCGCTTTCTCTTGATTGAGGCACCATCACTTGTCCTCAACCCCCCTTTGACTCTGACAAGATCCGATCGGCATCGACTGCGCACATACATTGAAGCTCTCAACACCAGGCTCTGTCAAATGCAGAGCCAGAGGCATTGACTGCTGCCATGTGCCCTCAAATCTTATTTGGGTTGAGGGACGGTGGACTTGTACAATATTCTTTCATTTGTAAATATATGTGTTGGCCCAAACTGGGCATGTAAGATGTCAGAAATGTGGAACTAGGCAGAGCAGCGAAAATCTATTGTAACTCGACCACACTACTATTAAAATTTGGAATTAGGCGGAGTGTGTACGTGTTAGGTTCGCTCTGTGTTAGTTCAGGCAGAAGCTTGAAAACCAAATGACCAATCATGGTCACTTGTGGAAATGTAAACAGATCGGCTGCTTGTAGATTCTTTATTATATATTACCCAATTTGCTCGATCAAAAAAAAAGTACGCAACTTATATCATCTTATATATGTTGTCAAATTTATTATGCTGGACATCTCCGATCACGGTATCCTTCGTGTAAATGCATCACAACAGCTAGACATTGACAGTTTCTGTAATGTCTTTGTTTGCGTCCAAAAGGAAAGATAAATTGGGTGTGTAATTTAAAACATTTAACCTATGATCAAAGAAATCACTAATAGAAAAACTCTAATTTAAAACCTCAGGGGATCAAAAATAACCTAACACTAGAAAATCAATACATAAATTATATAACACAGTAGCACCTAAACTAAAATTTAAGAGCTCAAGTCAAAACATAGGTCAGCACGGCCCCCCATTGAAGCCTCAAAAAGTAGATGATCTTCAAATTCTTTCCTCAGGATTGTAGAAATGACCCCTACTATTTATCTCAACGGTCCCATCCATATATAAGAGCAACAAAAAGAGTCAAACCTAGAACTTATGAAGTGTCGCTATATTTCTCTAACCAACCGGACTAAAAACCTTTGCAAAGTATGCTTTGTTATATTAAAAAAAATAAAGAGAAAGAGATCTGTATGACACACACCACACCACCAAAATAAATTACACAAAGTGCCGGTGGAACACAAAGAAAATTTCTGCGCGCCCTGGTTACTTGCCTCTTCCCAACCTGTTTGTTCCTGGGCACCCTCACTGCTTTATCTCTTCCTCGTCTCAGGAATTGCAGTTTTTGTTTTGGGGCCACGATAAAAGCGACTTTCCATGACACACGGGAAGATAACAGAAGATCGATCGTTTTCGAGTCAACGTCACGACGGAAACAGGGAAGAAGCAACCTCAGGTTAAGACGATCTCGTCGAGGACTATTTTCCCTCCAAAATTCCTTTTTTTTGGCGCCATTTTTCCCTTTAGAAAATGGAGCCAATTTTCAGCCCAGTATGTGATATATATATATATATATATATATATATATATATATATATATATATATATATATATATATATATATATATATATATATATATATATATTATGTTGTCCCATCCCAATCCCATGTCCCAGCTCCTTCGCTTTTCGTCCTGTGATGGGCTGGGCCGCGTCACGCTCGTAATACTGGGCTTCTCCAGCTGCTCTCCGTCGTTGCCGAAGCCAACTGCCGTTCCCCTTCATCGCCGTTCGCTCATCCTGCCTCTCCCGCCGCACCGGGGAACGCAGGGAATCGGGGGAGCTTCGGCCGGCTCCGCAGAATCGGAGAACGGAGGGAAACCAGCGAGTTCCGGCGGCCTAGAACCGGAGCTCCCAATAGATCGATCCATTGGTCGTTGAGCCGACACGGCAATGGAAGCCCACGCCTCGCGGGGCCGCCGCACCGTACGCCCCCTTTCTCCTTATTTCGACCTCTTCGTTTCAAATGATGAGATGGCGCGCAGATCCGTGTCCCCACTGGTACCAGCTTCAGAGATCTGAGACCCCGGGGTCCCAAATATGTCATCTTGTGCGCGTGTTTGTGGCAGCTGGAGGAGATCCGGCAGAAGAGAGCCGCCGAGAGGATGCAGCATGCCCTCCCGATCGCGGCACCTCACGTCGACTCTCACGGTTGGTACATCCTTCTCTCCACCCATTCGTTGTGATTTTCTCTTAATTTGCTTTACTTTGATGCTAACTTTGTGCCTGTACGTCTCTACTAATGCTGATGATCTTTAGGGAATCAAAGAGCCGGAGCTGAGGTCAGTTTAGCATTTTATACCGTTCCCGTCTTCACGATTGATTGATAAATTGCATTCTAGTTGCAAATATGAGCCCCTGGTGTTCTCTAGAGAGTAACCAAGCTTTTTTTTTTTTTTTTTTTTTTTTTTGGTATGAATACTAGCTTCTTGCTCGAGTTCAAGAACTTGAAAATGGGAACACGGAGTTGGAGAGGGAAAACAAAATGCTCTTGTCAAAGGTACTTTGTATGCAATTTGGTTTCATTGTGCAGTTACTCAGGTTCTGACTTTTCTTGTCTCTGCTAGATTGCTGAGAAGGAAGTTGAGAAGGATGCCCTTGTAAACCGTTTAAATGATCTCGTGAGTCTCAGAGAGTATATTGTTATTGGTGCTGAGCTCCAGGTTTTTGTTGTCTTTTGTTTTTATTTTTATTTTTATTTTTGGCTCGATTTGTTTTCTGCAGGAGCGTAATGTGGTGCCCTCTTTGAAAAAAACCTTGAATGACATTTCTTTGGAGAAAGATGCTGCTGTAGTTGCTAAGGTATTAAACGGTTTCTTTTTGTTGCATTTGTGCTGTCATGTGTCTGATAGTCTAATTATGCATGCCTTCTCTTTATGGCTTTTGCCTGGTTTGCTGAGTAGGAAGATGCTCTAGCTCAACTCAGGAGCATGAAGAAACGGCTCAAGGAAGCAGAAGAAGAACAGTATAGGGTATTTATTCAAAGATGTTCCTTATTAGCGGTATGATCACTTTGATAATCTTGAAATTTACAGGCAGAAGAAGACTCGGCGTCCTTGAGAGCACAGCTAAATACCATGCAGCAGCAAGTAATGGCCCACTCTTACAGTGGATATACAATGGGAACATCGAGTGAGGAATCTGTTGCCAGGGAAAAGGAGATACAAGATTTACAGGCACAGCTAAAGGTAAGGATTATTCAAAAAATCTTCCTGTTTTATGGTGTTTCACGCTTTCTCTAATAATCATCTAAACTAACACAGCAAGAGTCACTGCTAAGGCAACAGGAGCAACAAAAATTAGCTGAAGAGTCCCAGCTAAGGCAACAAGACAAAGAAAAACTAGCCGAAGTGCAAACCTGTATTGCTTCTTTGGAGGCTGAAAAGCAACAGTTGGAAGACCAAATTACTCTGTTGACAAAGAAAGCTACAGGTATGGAGGATACATATTCAACATCAACATCAACATCAACATAAGCCTTTTGTCCCAAGCGAGTTGGGGTAGGCTAGAGATGAAACCCACAAGAGACCAAGATTAGAGAAACACAAAACGGACACAAGACGAAAGGTAGAGTTAGGGATAAACAGAAAAGGAAGCAAAGGTCACGGTTCAGGCACATTGATTGCTAACCTCCAGGCGCTCCTATCCATAGCTACTTCCTTGGAGATATTCCACTCTTTAAGGTCTCTCTTAACCGACTCGTCCCAAGTCAGTTTAGGCCGACCTCTACCTCTCTTAACATCTTCGACCCGCTTTAGAACCCCGCTGCGCACCGCCGCATCAGGAGGCCTTCGTTGGACATGTCCAAACCATCTCAACCGATGTTGAATCAGTTTTTCCTCAATTGGTGCCACCCCGACCCTCTCCCGAATGTCCTCGTTCCGGATTCTATCCCTTCTTGTGTGCCCACAAAACCAACGTAGCATACGCATCTCTGCTACACTCAGTTGTTGGACATGTCGTCTTTTTGTAGGCCAGCATTCAGCACCGTATAGCATCGCCGGGCGAATCGCTGTCCTATAAAACTTACCTTTTAGTTTTTGTGGCACCCTCTTGTCACAGAGGACGCCAGAAGCTTGACGCCATTTCAGCCAACCGGCTGAAATTCTATGCCTAACATCTTCATCAATGTCGCCATCCTTTTGAAGCATCGATCCTAGATACCGGAAGGTATCCCTCTTGGCCACCACTTGTCCATCGAGGCTAACGTCACCATCCTCATGTCTAGCCGCGCTGAAACTACACATCATGTACTCGGTCTTGGTCCTACTAAGTCTGAATCCTTTCGACTCTAATGTGTGCCTCCACAGCTCTAACTTACTATCAACCCCTGCCCTACTCTCGTCAACTAGCACCACATCATCAGCGAAGAGCATACACCAAGGGATATCACCTTGTATGTCCCTTGTGACCTCATCCATCACCAAAGCAAATAGATAAGGGCTCAATGCTGACCCCTGATGTAGCCCTACTTTAATTGGGAAGTCACTAGTGTCACCATCACATGTTCGTACACGCGTCATCGCGTCCTTGTACATATCCTTGATGAGGGTAATGTACTTAGCTGGGGCCTTGTGCTTTTCCAATGCCCACCACATGACGTTTCTTGGTACTTTGTCATACGCCTTCTCGAGGTCAATAAAGACCAAGTGCAAGTCCTTCTTCTGCTCCCTGTATCTCTCCATCAACTGGCGTATTAAGAAAATCGCCTCCATGGTCGACCTTCCAGGCATGAACCCAAACTGGTTTTGGGTCACACTTGTCACTCTTCTTAAGCGATGTTCGATAATCCTTTCCCAGAGCTTCATCGTATGGCTCATCAGCTTGATCCCACGATAGTTAGTACAACTTTGAACATCCCCCTTGTTCTTGAAGATCGGTACTAATATGCTTCTCCTCCATTCTTCGGGCATCTTGTTGGACCAAAAGATAAGGTTAAAAAGCTTAGTTAACCATACTGTCGCTCTGTCACCTAGGCACCTCCACACCTCAATAGGGATACCATCAGGGCCCATCGCTTTACCTCCCTTCATCCTCTTCAAAGCCTCCTTGATCTCTGCTTCCTGAAATCTCCTCACAAAGCGTCTGTTGGTATCATCAAATGGGTCATCCAACTCAAGGGTAGGACCCTCATTCTCCCCATTAAACAACTTGTCGAAGTACTCTCGCCATCTGTTCTTGATCTCCTCATCCTTCACCAGTAGTCGATCTGTCCCGTCCTTGATGCATTTGATTTGGTTGATGTCCCTTGTCTTCCTCTCTCGGATCCTAGCCATCCTATAAATGTCCTTCTCCCCTTCCCTCGTGCTTAGCCGTTGATAAAGGTCATCAAAAGCCTGGCCCTTTGCTACACTCACAGCTCGCTTTGCAACCCTCTTCGCTGTTTTATAGCCCTCGACGTTGGCTGCACTGTGGTCCAGGTGGAGGCGCTTGAAACACTCTTTCTTCTCCTTAATAGCCCTTTGCACCTCGTCATTCCACCACCAGGTGTCTTTTTCTTCTTGTTTACTCCCCTTGCTCACGCCAAGCACTTCTGAAGCCACCTTCCGAACACATGTTGCCATCTCTAGCCACATGTTGTCTGCATCTTCTCCTTCTTCCCAGGGCCCCTCGTCTAGCATCCTCTCCTTAAACGTTTGCGCCGCTTCCCCTCTAAGCTTCCACCACTTCGTTCTCACAATCTTGGCGCGTTTGACCCGGGGGACCCGTATCCGAAATCGAAAGTCCGCCACCACCAGCTTGTGTTGATGGACAACACACTCCCCAGGTATCACCTTACAATCTAAGCAAGCACGCCCATCCTCCCTCCTTGCAAGGATAAAGTCGATTTGGCTCGAGTGTTGTCCACTATGGAAGGTCACTAGATGGGATTCCCTCTTCCTAAAGAAGGTATTCGCTATCACCAAGTCGTAGGCCAACGCGAAGTTCAACACATCCTCCCCCTCTTCGTTCCTACTACCATACCCAAAGCCCCCATGCACTCGCTCGAACCCTACATTAGTCATGCCCACATGGCCGTTGAGGTCTCCTCCAATGACGAGTTTCTCGCTGATAGGCACGGTACTAACCATGCTATCCAGGTCTTCCCAAAACTGTTTCTTGGTGCTCTCCCCAAGACCTACCTGAGGGGCATAGGCACTGATCACATTCAAAGCCGAATCTCCAACTATCAGCCGGACTAGGATAATCCGATCGCCTTGCCTCCTAACCTCCACGACTCCATCCTTTAGGCTTCTATCGATCAAGATGCCTACACCATTCCTACCCGATGATGAGCCCGTGTACCAAAGCTTGAAGCCAGTACCCTCCACCTCTTTCGCCTTCTGGCCCATCCATCTAGTCTCTTGAACGCACAGGATATTTACACGCCTCCTAATTGCTGCATCAACTAGCTCTCGAAGCTTACCCGTTAGGGACCCTACGTTCCAACTACCTAGACGAATCCTAGTTGGCTCGGCTAACTTCCTTACCCTTCGCACCCGTCGAGGGAAGTGCGAAGACCCTTGCTCATTTTTCACCACACCCGGGCGCCGATGTGGCGCGCCACTAAGGATGCGACGACCCGATCTTTGCTTACTTGACACCGCGCCCAGATCACGACACGGCGCGTCACGGGGGTGACGACCCAGCCCTTGCATATTTAACACCATACCCGGGTTCCGGCATGGCGCGTCGCTAAGAGGGTTACGCCCCAACGAAAATCTTTTGGGTTTCATTTCCATAAGAGTAGCTAGGTTTTTACATTGGCTCGCCAAGCCTAACACAACCCTCCTCCTTTGCCAGGGCTTGGGACCTGCTATGCCAAGGCACCATATGCGCCCCACCATAGGCGCCCCACCATAAGCTAGAGCACCATATGCTAGGGCACCATAGGTGCCCCACCATAGGCGGAGTTGTATGGAGGATACATATACTTATGTTATTCTGTCTTTTATAATGTGAGGAGGAACAACAGTTCATGCTAGTAAACATGTAACTTCACCCTACTTACTAGCATGTGTTCTCTTCCATATTTATCATTCTGCAGTGTCTTTGACTACTTCACTGTCCATACTATAGTAGCATTACTACCACATGCTAGGTAGTTCTTATTTTGTGACATCCAAAATAAAGCATGCTTGCTGACAACACTCTAGATATAATATTTGCTGAGAACTGCAACGACTTTGTCTTCAATGGTGCAAATTCAGTATCTCAATGGTGCTGCAAAGTCACAATTCACAAATGAATGCATCCTTCGGTGTGCTGCTGGAGCAAAAGGCTTCCAGGAGTTACTTGCCAGGGCATTCCATTAGGCTAGTGCTCTTGGCTTGTGGTCATCTTGGGTGTGTCTTTTGGGGGTTTTTCTAATCCCTTTTGCAATCTCTTCTTTCTTAATCAAATGATATATGCAATTTTCTTGCATGTTCGAGAAAAAATTTGCATGGATTGGTGTCTTGAATTAAATCTTTTCCTCCCATGCAGAGGACGCTTCTGAGTTTGCTGCACGCAAGGAATTTTCAATGGTAATGTAACTAACAAACTTTAGGATTGTTAATTCTGTTGATAAATTTTTTGCACGTATGCTGCATAACCACATGTTCTGGTATAGAATATAATTTACTATGCATTTCAACTGGCAATCTGAATGGTTGAAACACCTTCAGTCCTGATGGATTTGTCAAACCCTAAAAGAGTATTTAAGGGGGTGATTGAAATGGTTACTTGCATCTATAGTGTTGTCTGTTCATGGTACTTTTCTAGCTTCACTAAGCTATTTGCGCAAACTGCACCTATCTACTGACCCAATTTTCATTATGACAGCAAGATAGGGAAAAACTTGAAAACCAGTTGCATGACATGGCTTTGATGATTGAGAGGCTAGAGGGGAGTCGCCAAAAACTGCTAATGGAGGTGCTTGATACCGCTTTACTTTCTTTTTGAATTATGCTAGTCCCAAATGTTGATTATTTTTTTTACCTTGTTGGACAGATTGATTCTCAATCGTCAGAAATAGAGAAACTGTTTGAGGAGAACTCAGCCTTATCTAGTTCTTATCAGGAAGCCATAGCTATTACAGTACAATGGGAAAACCAGGTGTGCCATTGGCCTTCTTGGTCACTTCATGCATCTATGTTCCGCAACCCTTTGCATAAGAAATCTGCCTCTTGACTTAACAGAAATTTTCAGGTTAGAGATTGTCTGAAGCAAAATGAAGAGCTCCGTTCTCAGTTGGAGAAACTAAGACTTGAACAAGCTAGCCTGTTTAAAGTAAGCAATATCGCTACCCAATCAGATGGGCAAACTGAAAACAGTATCCCAAACCCACCGGAAATGGTCACCGAGAATATTTCTCTAAAGGTAATCACTGGAGTTTTTTTTCAGATTATTAGTTATAGTCGATTATAACTAAAATCATGCCATTAGTTTATTGTAATTTGTAATGTACATACTTTTCTTCATATAAGGATCAGCTTATAAAAGAACAGAGCAGATCTGAGGGGTTGTCGGCAGAGATAATGAAACTTTCAGCTGAGCTTAGGAAAGCACTTCAAGCACAGAATAATCTTGCACGCTTGTAAGTATACTGTCACTGCTTATCTGCCCTAAGCCCGCTTTGTTTCTGGCTTTTCTGCTACTTGAAATTAAACCATTGCCTTCTCATGCAGATACAGACCTGTATTAAGAGAAATTGAGACCAATCTGATGAAAATGAAACAAGAAACTTATGCGACGATCCAGTGATACATGTTGTGAAACTCAATCCTCTATACTGTGGCATGAGCACAAGCCTTACTCATCTGCGTTGTGAATGTATTGGTCGTATGCCATTTTCAAGATGTTGGTGCAAAGCACTTCTTTTGGTGGCTACCATTTATATGTAAGTTCTGTCGAGATCGTTGTAATTATACTCTTGTATATCCGATTCCCTCACTGGTTTATCTTGTAAACTGCGAGCAATTAAATGGAGGAAAAGATCGGTTCGACAAATTATTGTTCCCTGCTCTCAATCCACAAATTGGGCTGAGCAACTTCTCGGTCTTGTTTAATCCTGTCATTTGGCGAGTTCGCATGTTCAAGTTTGAGCGTTACACGAGTCCGCATGTTCGAGTCTGAGCGTTACGCGAGTCCGCATAAACGGGCTGCCTGGATGGAGGCGTGACAATTCACAGGCTTGTGCAGCTGCATCCTTGCTCGCTCCAGGTCGGAGGCTCAGGCAAATATTTGAAGCCTTCATCCAAAAAAGCCCCTATGTATGTTAAGAAGAGCGCAAGCTCCATTACATGCCTGGTCGCGCTCTGCACCGAATGCGCGGCGCCTGTGCCCCGCCGGAGTTAGGGTTGGGGGTTGGGGATCAATCACCAGCGGGCTTAGAAGGGTTTTGGGTGCAGTGACCGTGACAATGCGGTGAAGGCGGCGAGACGGTGGTTGGACAGGGCTAATGGTGTGGACGTCATGACGAAGCTTCACCGGCGCCCTGTGAGGGCAAGGTCGAGGGGCTGGGGCAAGGCCGGGGCCGGGAGGTGTGTGGTGCGACAAGGCGGTGGGAGCCTAGGGGCGGCGACCGGCGAGGGCAAGGACGACGCCAGCAGGGCCGACGGGAGAAGAAAGGAAGCGGCTACGAGCTCGGTAGGGTGGCGGGGCGCGCTACAACGAGAGGTGGGTGGGGTCAATGGACGAGGGGTGGGAGGTGAGTGAGGTGGTGGGGTGGCGAGCCTCGTCGTATGCGAGAGGGAGAAGGCAGGAGGAGAAGTCGCGCCTCGGTAGGTAAATATATATTAAAATATTTTATACAGAACAGTCAAGTAGACAGAGATAATTGTAAGATTATATGACCAAATATAGATCAATAATAACTATAAATAGAACAAATAGTTTATAGATCAAACTCAAATTTTAACGGCCGATAAAAATTCAATGCAAGAAAACTGGAGATACACAACCAACTTTCAGAATCAAACTATTATTTTACAACCCAAGTCCTGATGCTAATATGCAAGTATTTGACTTGGAAAAAATGGCATTGCTTATTCTGCGCTTTCATTCGATCTTCTCCTGGTGTCAGTTTGGAAACAATAATTCATACGAGCCGATCCTTTGATGGACTCCTCTTGAAGTATGCATAAATAAAACACATCCTCTGTTCTGGTAGATTGTCTTTCTTAGAATCTAGTTAAAGCTGTTAGAACCCATGTACCTGATGATGTGGTACAAAAATTGTTTGTACTCAAATTTTAATGTTTTGAAAATAATATTATGATCAGTTGTGTGCATGTATGCTTGCAAGTCAAGGTTGAGCTAAGTTGAAACTTGGATACAAATAAGTGGATGGAAGCAAATTGAAGTGTACCTTTGACTGTTTGATGCTCACGAATGATGGTTGGCTTGTCCAGGAGGAGGGATTTTTCATGAACTACACTTGATCCCAGGCAGATCTGAATACATAGCAAAAGGGAAATCCTGTAGTGTCTCCTTCGGCCAAAAAATGCATTGTTAGTGACAACACAAAGGAAAGTGGATGCCTACCTCTTAGAGAATTTAATGGAAAGAGAACTTTTACTTTTCTCATATTTTTCATGATCAGACATGGCTGGTTGAATGGCATGAGCCTTTTCCATAGATTTGAACTTGGTTGGCTTGAAACATCTTATCCACTAATACAGGATTTCATTTTCAAACATGCCCTTGGATTTCATTTACTGAAAGATAACTTCATTCACAATTCCCTCATAATAATTTCTAAGAGAAAGATGTGTACATACAAAAAAAAGCATAAAAAAGGGGAAAGGAAATATGTGTCAGCATGGCCATAACTATTACCGGAGGTAACTGGGAACAATTGTCTTACCTTCATATTCTTCTTCGGGCGGTGGATCAAAGGTTGGAAGCTCCCTGTAATCATAAAAACAGCACATTAACAAAAATCACCAAGGTCTAAAAAAAACATGTCCTGATTCCTGAATTAATAGAGTCAATATAAATTTTTTGGTAACAAAAGATGGGAGAGGTAACTGGGAATAATTGTCTTACCTTCGTACTCTTCTTCGGGCGGTGGATCAAAGGTTGGAAGCTCCCTATAATCATAAAAATAGTTCATTTTAAAAAAAACAGCAAGGTCTAAAAAACATGGCATGATTCCTGAATTAATAGTCTTATTATAATTTTTTTTAACAAAAGATGGGAAGGACCCTGAGATTCAATTAACTAAGAAAGAAACAGTGTTCAAAGCAATTTGATTTTACAAATGTTACCAAGTGGGTATGCTACTGACAGATTGGTTTGAGCACAAGACTAAGTCTAAAACACCTTTCAGAATCACCTAATGGAGAACACATAGAGAACTCACCAAATGGTACGTGGCAAGATCCTCAAATCAACATGTATTTTTAGAAAAGAGTTTTAGATGCACACCACTTGTATGTTGTTCGTAAGTTTGAAGGAGGTAACTGTCCACAGAAGAATCAATGAACTGAATCAACATATTAGATGGTATAGGCTGTAGACAATGCATATCATGGAAGAATTCTGCACCAAGAAAAACATTCTACCCTTCGAAGAATGGAGCACAGTTTGTAGGCTATAGTAACTTTGGATGTTACCGTGGGCAAGGCAAGCAATATTAAATTTTAATTTCCAACTACCCTTGCCAAAAATTATGTACATCATAAAAAAGAAAATATGTATGCTGATATGGAAGAAAGAAGCCTAGGAAGGTACAAGATAATAGCTAGCACTACACAAACTAATTAGCCAAGCAAGTGCTAATCTTAGATGAAAAAAACCTAAAATGATAGCCTTCATGAGGGCAGTTTAGTTAACTAATAAAAGAGAGCATGTGACATTTTATATAGCACAAATTTCAATTAGGCAATAGACTATTTTTTTTGCATAACAAATATGCCTAATCTGAAGCAATGGACTATTCTTTGCATATAAAATATAATTTCTAGTCTTTTGAATCCATTGAACCCAAAATTTCCATTGCTGCACCTCATGTGCACATTTATTCAGAAACAAGAGAATGGCCTACAATAAACTGATGCTGGAATCGATGAAGACTGGTCCGGTTAAATTAAATGCGGTAGCATCAAATGAAAAGCAATTGAAAGAAGCATATCAATTTTTATCCCAACCTAATAAAGTAATATCAGAACCAACATGAAAATGCAATTAATGGAGAGAAGCACACACGTTTCATTTGAGGATTATCGCTTTGATCCTCCACCATCATTTAGGTATGATGGGCACAGACAGACGGATGCAATATATTGCAAAGAAATATTGAAGAAGTGCGTGAAACATAATTTTGGGGCATCCAATATGCAGTTTTACAAAGAGTAACAGCGATGGTTAGCTGTTAGCAAACATGACAATGTTGAGGCAACCAGCGATCACAGCATCAGTGTAGACCACAGAATCAGCGTCAGCAACCACGGTAGCGAAGTGCAGGAAGCCAGGAAACAAGAATGGATTTCATGGCAGGAAAAATTAGATCATCATTGCATATGCCAAATTGCCTCAGGTCATTAAGAATACCAGAAAAGGACCACATATATGTAATAGTTCATCTGACTCCATATGCCAAATGCCTCAGATCGAAAACATATGGCAATGCCTAGAAAAAGATCACGAGGGACTAATAATCATGACCGCGTATCCTCGTTTGCTATAGCCGTTGAAAAGATATGTGTTTTCAGCATCATTGAAATCGGCATGCGTGGAAAAAATTTGCAAAATAGCAATGACATGGAAACATGGTGAAACCTAACACATGGCAGTGTTATATTGCAGAAAAAGGAAACTGTTTCTAGCACCATTGGCATGGACATATGGCGAACCCCAAACGCAAAACAGTAATGACATGAAAATATGGATATTATAGAAAAAGGAAAATGTTTCTAGCATCATTGGCATGGAGCGGAAGTTGGATTTGGACATGAGCTATTTACAGCAGATATTTACAGAGTAGGAGCAGTAAGAAATAAACATTGTTTAGGGCAAGCTGATTCTATGAAAAACTGATTCAAGTAATCATATCTGTTGATTTAGAGATCTAACAAGGGGAAATTTTCAGGTGACGTGGCTAGGGTTTTTGTTTCAGGAGCTAACGCTCCTTTTATCAATGATGAGATGTAAACATGCTGAATCATAACACATGGTAGTGTTATATTGTAGAAAAAAAGAAACTGTTTTCAGCATCATTGACATGGACATATGGTGAACCCCAAACGCAAAACAGTAATGACATGAAAATTATGTCCAGAGTTATCGGAAGCACATGACATGTATGGTCTTATGATCAAATTGCAATAAGCACATCATTAGCAATGGCATGTGCTCAGACTAAAAGAAAGAAAGCAGCACCATAGGCACACGCTTATATATAATGAAAAACTTATACCAGCAGTACAATGCACTGAGCTTTGCCGAAATTTCCTTGCCAGAAAACGAAGCTTAGAAAATAAATCCATAGAGGGATCGAAGCAAGTTCAAGAAGGGAGGCATCGGATGGCACAATCGTCGGAGGCAGCCACCGGGGGCTGACTGCCGCCCCAGCGTAGCCCATAGTGGAGAGTAGGCTGTGTCTCCGTATTGGGCGGGGGGAGGGGGGCGCTAGCGGCAAGCGCTACACCGGAGCGCCACTGTGCCCTGCCCGCACCGTGGGGAGGGGGCTGGCAGCGCCTGCGATGAGCACCACGCCGGTGGCCAGCCAGTGCGCCGCCACCTCTCCGACCTATGGTTTGCGTGCAGGCCACGCCCGATGCGCCACCACATCATAAGGGAGGGAAGGAGGAAGAAGGAAGAAGGGAGCAAGGTGTACGTCATGATGCGAGGGGGAGGATGACGACTGCGGGCGTAGCCACCGCGCTGTCCGTCGCCGCATCGGGACGGAGATGGAGAGGAGAGCGGAGTCCCGCAGTGCCCCGGCCGCGCCATGGGCCCGTGGGGAGGGCGCTGGCAGCGCTCACAAGGAGCACCGCGCCGGTAGCCATCCGGTGTGCCGCCTCTCCGACCTAGGGTTTGCGCGCAGGACGCGGGGCCAGGGAAAGGCGTGGTAGCGGCACCGTCTGGACACAGCCCCGCCGTGACTTCGCCGGCGGCGTTCACCGGCAGGGAAAGAGGATGCACGCGCCGTGCAGTGCGGCGCGGCCCGAGGTCGTCGCCGCGCTGGCCGCCTCGAGAAAGAGAGAGGAAGAAAGACGAGCGAGGGGAAAGGTCTAGCAGAGGCCCGATCGGGCAGAAGCCGAGGACGCTGTGTATATATATATGGTAAAAAGAGGAGCGGAAGCTGGATTTGGACATGAGCTATTGACAGCAGATATTTACAGAGTAGGAGCAGTAAGAAGTAAACAATGTTTAGGCTAAGCTGATTCTATGAAAAACTGATTCAAGTAATCATAACTGTTGATTTGGAGATCTGACGACGGGAAATTTTTCAGGTGACGTGGGCAGGGCTCCTCTTCGAGGAGCTGACGCTCCTTATCAGGTTTAAATGCGCAAGGCGTCACGCCCACGCTATCCGAAAGTGTGCATAAACATTGTTTGAGCAATTTCAATATCTCGATTATTCTTTTTTAAGGCTATTTTAAAATTTTATAAAAAAGGCTCAAACAGATATGTTATCTGACTTTATAAAATAGAAATCTAGTTATCCCCTTGGTTTTTGGTGGCCATACAAAGCCAACCACAAGCGCAAGCTAAGCTATATGAAGATGAAAAATAGCAAGGTTGTAAACCTCTTCTTTGTTGAGAAATTGTTTATTTTACAAAATAACTAGACTATGAAATTGTATTTGGCTACTAATTTTAGGCAAAGGTAAGAGCTGCGCTTAAGGCGACTCCGCGAGTTCACCCCCCAGTTTGAGTACTATGCGCGTCCAAGCTGCGCGAACGTGTGCATGTACAGGCAGTACAGCACAGGCTCAAAGTTAGACGCTAGGCAAAAGTCCTAGATGCGCTTGATTGGCTGTTCAAAGTAGCGCTTAAACGAACTGGTTTTTTCGCCAACTCAAAGAGGCTATTTGCAGTCTGGCCCGTAGCCTGATGCAGCAAAACGTTACCTCTAAATGGTGCAACGAAGGTACACCATTTTTGGAGCCTCCAGGCAATACCATGCACCGAGGTCTGTGTGCAAAATGCATTACCAAGCAAAGTCAAACGGTTGCCTTGCAGAGCGAGTTTGGCACTCTTGTAACACCATAACAAAGGCAAGTGATTCACAACAAGAAGGATCCATAAATCAAGAGATGGCTCTGTTTGCTTGAGCTTATAAGCAACTTATTTCAGCTTCTTTTCAGCTCTCGATCAGTATTTTCCTCTCACAAGAAGTCAGCTTTCAGCTTTCAGCGCACAGAGCCACGAAATACCTATTTGGCAACTAATCTGGCCAACAGATCAAAATTCACGTCAAGAATTGTCTGACCGACAAGCCAAATAGTCAGCTACAGAAACGCCTTTTCCTAGGTTGTCAGCATGCATCAGTACCTCCTTGAATGTTGCTCACCTCTTCATCCTAATTGATGTTTCACACCTCTATCGAAACTAGCACGACAATACATATCCAAGAAACTGTGAATGCTGCCTCGGCCCAGTCCTTACCTCCGCACAAGTGTCATGACTGCTTTTAAATAGTGAAACTTGCAAACAGAAACTCCTTGATGTTCAGAATTTTTCCTGGCTGGAGAAGGAAATCGCCTCAGGTCAATTTGGCAACTTCATCCTTCCATAATCAATATATCTACAGCTACATAATTGTTCTGACACGCGGTAACAGGAAAGAGGAAAAATTCAGGCACTTGCCACGAAGAGTAACTTCCAGACTAACAGTTAGGTACGATTTTTTTTATTTTTTTTTCTTTTTCTTGTAGTAGCCCAATGTTGCCCCCTCAAGCTTGGCACAAGTATGCTGTTGTCTCGATGCATCCACAGGAGAGCCTACACAACATTAGTGTCATGAGCTAAAACAAAGTCACGATGTGATACACAATTGATAGTATCAGTGATGGAGCTTACTCAGATCATAAGCAAAACAGCAATGCAATAAATAAATTACTAAAAAACAAATTGACTTCAAATCTATTGTTTATACAAAAGTACACAAATCAGGGTGGCCATGCCCCTTTTAGTCCTAAGAAAGCTGTCCCTGGATAGAATCAACTGTAATCCAGAAACAGAACATTCATGAAACTGGTAACCTCAGCCTAACAAGACTAGTGATCATTAACAGTGACTAGGCAATGCAAAAGTAGATCTTTATTTTTCTTTTTTCAAGATGATTAACATCTTCAATCGAGAATTAACAAATTTCCCAGTTCCAGGTAGCATACAGCTAGACTTTCAACATGTAACACTTTCAATAAAATTGCTAGAACTGCTGGGTAGAACTAGTTCTTTGTGCATCAGCGGACCCAAAATTTCATGTAAATAGCCTAAAAAAGCTAATTGTGCATATGTACTTGTCATTCCTTGCAGATTAAATTCACTTGTAGCTACAACATTGCACAAGAGCAAGTAAATCAAGCATCTATGATAAATTTGACAAACAATGCAATATAGAGAGAATTCCATGTTTGGTATAAAAAAAAAGTTGCTCTCCCATCTCTACCACAAAAGAAGTGTATTTTCCTCTGGTACCATATTTCAAAATTCAAAGAGTCAATGTGCTGTAGGTTGCTATTAGATTTTGTTTCCCCCGACCTAAGCCACCCCAGGCAGTACGAGTGCCAGTCAGCAACCTGTGCGCCTCCCCCCCCCCCCCCCCACCCCACCCCCAAACACACACACACACACACAAAATGCTGCTCACTCACCAGCCACAGCCAGGACGAAGCTCTCACAAGCTGCCAAGGTCACAATTTTGGTGGGGGGGGGGGGGGGGGGGGGGCTCATGCTCCCTAGAGATGACTACCTTTGTCTACCAACGGCGCACCCAGGGCCACAAGGTCTCTCTGCTCACCTGTGGTCTACAAGCATGACGGCGGGAAGGTGGCACTGGCATCTGCTTCATTTCTGATCATCAGTGCTATAACAAGCACTACTGCCTCTGTTGTTAGGTTGGCTCTGGATGTTGTTAGATTAGATACAGGCTGCAGTCTCTTATAAGATCTTGTTTGTTGTTTTGGTACAAAAGAGTTGTAATCAGTAAATTATGGTGGTCTTTGGGAGTCGGGGTGAAAGATCAAAGGTAATTAATCCTATTCTGTTAAAAATGTTGTTCCAAGAAGTTTTTGCGGAATTGTGAGTTCTAGTAATGTAGGAGTGCAAATTTCTAGTGGTCTTATTTGCAGTAGTTGCTTTCCATCATGTTGGTCCGTACTACAAAGAAAAGATGAGTGGCATCAAAGGGAAATGGAATCTAGCAGGAAGGTACAGCACACAGGGGCAAATTGGTCTTTTCCTGTCACAGTAAATGCCCAAATTCGCAAAAACAGACAGCAGTGGTAGTATATGTAAACACTTGAATTGTGGTACCAGTGGGTAACCCACCTTTTCTGTGGTAGAGACAGGAGCAATTTTTTTTTATGGCACACGGGGCATTCTCTCATAAATATGTGTAGCACAATACAAAAAATGCATAAGCAATGTCATTCAACAATTGTGTGGAGCAAGGGAAATCAGCAGGAAAAAATACTGAAACAGATTAACTGACCTCAGAGCTGCTGGAAGCAAAATTGCTTTCACTATTACATTTTGTTTGACCCCATAAATTTGTTTTTTCTCTCAGCAGGTTTCAAAATTTGGAACGAACACATCAAAGTTTCATCAACACTCATCATCGCACCAGCATTATCAAATTCACCACAATAATTGGGGGCCGAGAATATGGTGACAAGCTGTCTGTCAGCAAAGAATTCATACCCATCCTCGACAACCTGACATTGCATCACATGCAATATAATACCCTTCAATTTCCAGTTAACTGAGAAATAAAAAAGATCAAAACAGAAGCTGCGCTAAATACTAAGGCGGTACCTGGTGAGCACGGCAAATAAGATCAAGATCATGCTTTTGCAAGAACTCTGAAACCTTGTCAGCACCAAAGGTATATGAGACTCCTCTATCATTCATGCCCCACCCTTGAACATCTTTTCCTGGATCTGACCAAAGCAAGTCACACAGTAGACCTTGATCGGGTACATCGGTAGGACGTTGCAAGTTCTTTATCTCATCCAATTGTGTTAGATCAGGTGAGAGTCCGCCGTGCATACATAATATTTTATCATCAATAAGAGCAGCCACGGGTAGAGTGTTAAAACATTCTGTAAAGACCTTCCACAGCCGCACATTAAATCGACGCTTGCATTCATCATAAAATCCATATATTCTGTTTATTGAGGCACATTCATGATTGCCTCTCAGAAGAAAAAAGTTTTCAGGGTACTTGATTTTGTAAGCAAGCAGAAGGCATATAGTCTCCAAACTTTGTTTGCCCCGATCAACATAATCACCTAAGAATAGATAATTAGCTTCAGGAGGAAAGCCGCCATATTCAAAAAGCCTTAGAAGATCACTGTATTGACCATGGATATCACCTGAATACGAAATGACAGGGGAGATTACATTTAGACATTAATATTCAGCTGTTCATTGAAGACAAAGGACACACAATCATAACCCAAAGCTTGCATCAGTAAAAATAGAAACATATAACAGATTTTACGAGGCGATGAAACAAAGGACACACAATCATAGTCCAAAGCTAGCTTACATCAGTAAAAATAGAAGCATACAATAGATTTTATGAGGCAAGGAACAACAACATGAGAATGATAGAGAAAAAACAATTCAGTAGATCAAGAAAAAATGTGGTGGTTCAGCAGTTTGGAATGGAAAATGGAACAAGTAGGCAGGAGCTACATTGCTGCTTCAAAGACCCACACGGATTATGTGTCTACAAGCACACAAACAGGAGACACAAAACAGTTTCTTATCTTATTACTCAAATGTTCGACGTCGGTATGTGAAGTATATGTAAACAGACAAGTATAGCTTCGTATGTGCCATTAAAAAGGGCATAGCCAGCACAGAAAGCTTGCATAAACTCTTGTGCCTGGGGAAGATAATTTCTATGAAGCCTTTGCCTTGCCATGGAAACAGAAAATCAGTGTAATAAGACTGGTGAGCCACCCCAGCCATCCTAAGGACTTGCAGAAAGAACATCGGGAAGAGGCATAAGCATAACAGTACAAGTGGGTAATCAGCAAATAGAATTAACTAAATAGAGGGAAAACACTCTTTGTCACCATGCCCCCCATGCCTTGCTTTTATGCAAGCACATATATTGCTGCCCAAATTTCCTCGCTGCAAATATCTAACCAGCATGGTAATGACATATACATCCATCCATATTCAAATTAAAAACCCAGGAGAATAAACCAATACTACGTGCTCTTATAAGTCGAGTCCATGTACCAGCAAAAAGAGGATCACACAAATCCAGAATAGCCCAGACTAATGATACACACCCACGATTACCTCACTGCCTCAAAGAGAAGCGATCGCCAGAGTCCCATAAGCTGGCGGCGCGACCAGACCAGATCTACTGCCACGGCCGGCCGGAGACGAGAAAGAGGGAGGCAAGGTACGCACCGCAGATCTTGATGGGCGCCTCAAGCTCGAGGAGATTGGGTTGGTTGAGGAAGATTTCGCGGGAGACGGTGCAGAGCTGACGGATTTCCGACTCGGAGAGCTGCACCTGCTTCCCGGGGCGCGCGGTCCGCACCTCGAGCAGGCGGCGGATGATGTCGTCGAGGAGCGCGGCGTCCATGGCCCCGACGCCCTGCCCTCCCGCCGCTGGCGCCGCCGCCATCTCCTCCCCCTGGCTGGGCTGGGCTGGAGAGAGAGAGAGATCGGTGGAGCTAGGGTTTCGGGCGGCGCGTCGGGAAGGGCGAAGGAGGGCGGAGCCGCGGAGGGACGGAGGAGAGAGATTGGGCTATGCGAACCAGATAGCCAGATAAACTATCGCGTCTCGCCTGGGCTGTTTCGTTTTTTCAGTCAGCTTTTTTCCGGGTTTCTATCGACGTGTGGCGAGGTGCCAAGATGGTACGCGTTCGTTTTCGTTTCGTGGTGACCTGCCCTGGTCGCTCTGCAACTGCGATGTGGCGGACACGCCGAGACGTAGGCGCTATCCACACTCATCCTCATCTATTTTTATCCAATATACATTCTGATCATCAAGATTCTTTTCTCTATACACAATTATTTCGCATCCATCGTCCTCTATATCTCATATTCTATATCAACTACTAACGAAAGACTCACTTATCATTTTTGATAAATTTTATCTAAATATATCCATCTGAGATCTTGTTTTAAAGTATTAATTGAAACAAACTCAATGGTGTAATCCAAATTTTATTTGGACTTTTAGTTTATGAGTTATAGTATTTTTTAGTTGTTTGAAATGATGGGATCCGCTGCTACAGCACTCACATCTCTCCTTCCTCTCTCAATCGCGCTCCTCCCCATGCTGCTGTGGCTGATACCGGACGGACTCTATCCCGCGAAGAACTGAGGATGAAGGCTGCTCCCGTAAAATACCAGAGCCTTCTACCGGACCCGCAGCATGAATTTTTTCCGCTATAAGCGTTCACAGGATGGGGATACAGGGTGCCACTGCACATGGTCTTAGACTCTCCACACTGCTATTCCTCTAAACACATCCTCTAAAAGAAATATTCTATTCTGGTCATTGACATTCTTTCCTCTATGGCTCCGTTCACTGAAGCTAAAAACTGAAGCTGAAAACCGCTGAAAATAAAAGCTGATGCTGATTTCTTGTGAGAGGAAAATACTGCAGAAGGACTGAAAAATAAGCGGTTTTAAGGTTTAGCAAACAGAGCTTATTTCACTTTCTTCAGCACCTATCCATCCTCTATATCATCCTCTATCTACAGTGGAGCCCACATGTCTATAAATAAAATTTATCTAAATATATCCATGTGTGATCTTATTTTAAAAGATTTATTGCAACGAATTTAATGGTGCAATCGGAATTTAATTTGGACTTTTGGTTTGTGAGTTATAACATTTTTTAGGGTGTTAAACATGTGGAGCCTGCACCTACTCTCTCCTCCCTCTCTTGGATTCGCTGCCTGGCACCCACGCGTGGGCGCGCAGTACGTCCGCGCAGGAGCTCCCTTTGCGCTGGATTAACCTAACGTGAACGTTTTCAGGATGGCTCAAAGTACCGAGCTGCAGGTATTTCATCCCCTATGTGGTCCTCCAGTTCGGATTTACCGAACCCACTGCGGACAGCCTTATCTTTTCTCACACAACTAGGACAGGTTCCACGTCAGCGATTTGATAAGTTGTCTTATATTGTCATATAACATTTTTGCTGATTTGGAAGAGAAAGTAGGAGTTAGAAGAGAAGGGTGAGCCGTTGTTTTATTCGGCGACACGCTCATCCACAGAAATATCAATAAATGAGACGACCTCACCATCATTGTATGCCCTGCCATGGTTAAAGAAGTCCGCTCTGTTACCAGCCAGCCAAACAGAGTGGTCGTTTTTTCTCTTCATCGGATCGTCTACGCTGGTTCCCCATAAGCAAGCACACGCGAAGCGGGTGTGCCGGCAAAGCTCCTCCATAAACCACGCCACGAAGTTGCCCGTTCTCTGTGTGTGGGACGTGACTGCGGCGGCGTGCCTGTAGGCTGGCCTGATGCGCGCTCCCGCTTTGCCTGCCGGGAGGAGGAGGGGCTGGGGTGGACCCACCATCGATCCTAACACGATGAGCAAGGAGGATGAAGCCTTGGGGCGGGGTCTTCTTATCCGGGGAGGTAAAGCGGCGCGGATGAGCAGCAGATCGCCGGCCAAGCCCGTCATGTGGGCGGCGAGGCGGACCAGGTGAATAGAGACGGAACACGGGCTCGATGATAGGAATTTGACGGGGCTAGCCAGTGCCTGGCCAAAGAAAAATGGTGGCCTGGCCAGAGAAAAACGCCAGCAACTACGTTCTTCCAGGGCCAAGCTAGGCCTGTACGGTTGTCTGCATGTAGCTAGGCCTCAACCCCTAAAGAAAACTAAAAAAGTCGAACTTGACTCCAGGGATCCAAACTAGAGATTGGTCACCTAACTAAACACACCCTACATATAAACTACCTAAACATCACGTGTGAACAAAATAAAAAATAGTGTATTGTTTTTACAACACCTCTAAGATGGACTACTAGCAAATCGAGGGATTTAGAATCTAGCGACTATTGATGCCCATCAGTAAAGAATGAATAAGGAAAGAAAATGGACACGGCTTAGATGAGCATGATGTTGCCAGTCTATTGCTAACAATGGATCGGGGGACTGATATATGGTGGAGTAAATTATCTATCTGTCGATGAAAAATTTCATCCATGTAGAAATTATGTGGACAGCCTAGAAAAAAACAGCAGGTGATAAACAGGTTCCTACTCATTGCTCAACTTTCTCACCGTCATCATCATTGTTGGACTCTCCATATAAATCTTGGAGATATGTCGGGCACATTGTGAGCCATCACGCAGAAGATGTAAATTACTTTGGCTTTGAGATGTAAAACTTATCACCGTATAATTTATCACTCAAAACCCTAAGGCCTCGTTCGCAGCCTGGAACAGCCTGAAACTGTTCTCGGCCTGGAACTCTTCAATAATTTGTACTGTCTTGAAATGATCCTGGCCTGGAATGGTTAAGAACGGCTAACCGAACGGCCCCTAACCAAGATGTAAATTACTTTGGCTTTGAGATATAGATATTTTTCTTGTTCTAACAATTGGATTTTGCTTATCCAAGGCATGAGAAAAGCCAACATCGATGAGCCACCAGCCCACCACATTTGAGAGCATTTGAGACTCATCTTTAGCCACCGAGGCTTTCTCTGGACAGAGGTCCTTCGAGCCATTCACTAACGGCAGTGTTCGCGCAAGCATACACGATAGGTGTAATCCCCAAGCCCTTAATTATTTTGGGGAATCAATCATGGACATAGAGAAAGAAACTACTCCCTCCGTCTCTAAAAAAAAGTGTCGTTTTCGTTTCCCGAAAAATAACTTTAACCAAGTATATATTAAAATAAATTAGTTATTACGGTACATAATTAGTATCATCAGAAAGATCTTTTAATGTAGTTTTTTTAATAAATTTATTTGGGGATACAAATATTGTACATATTTTCTACAAATCGAGTCAAACTCGTGGTACGCACACTAACGGCGACATTATTTAAGGGACGAAGGGAGTAAGCTCTAACTATGCACCGACATGAGCTAAAAAAAAACTATGCACTGACATTTCAATCTACACGGTGTGTTTGGTAAAACTCTGCTTCATTAGCAGTTTTTTTTTTTTGCAGGCGGCCCATACGTGACGCGCCGTCTGCCCGTCTCCTTCTCGCCTCACGCCCGCATGGGCCGCGCTCTGCCTCACCGTCGGAGCCGTGCTTCACCTCCACCTCGCCGTCGCGGTCACGGAGCCTCGCTCGCCCACGCCGGGGCAAGAGGGTCCTGGCCCGCTTGTTTCCCGCCGCAGCGCATAAACAACGATCAGAAAAGGCGGACAGAGCTAATGCGAGAATACATTCCCGTTGACACAAGGAATCTCCGCGCCCCCTATCTCCCTTTCTTTCCAAACAATATTCTTCTCCCCTAGCGCTGGCCGCAAATGCGTCATCCATCAACCAGCAAAACGGCGAGGGAATTTTGATTTATAACGAAAGAACGCTCATCCATCGTTGCTTTTGCGCGTAACAGCAGGAAGAGAGACGGAGGCGGGAAGATGTCGTGCCGCCCGCCCTTGGCTTGGCTGCTCGCTTCACCTTCAATTCTTTTCTTTCTGTCGCGGCCAGCGCCTTCCCACCACCACGCCGCTTTATTCTCTAAGAACCCCGTCCTCCCTCTCCTCCTCCGTCCATTGCAGCAGCTCTTGCTTCTTCTCCTCCTTCTTCTTCTCCTCACCACCCTCCTGCTCATCGAATACATCGCGATCGCCGTCGTTGATCTTGCCAAGCTCTCGCTTCCGTTCTTTTTTTCCTGGTTCAATTTGCTCAGTGCTCTCCCTGTATGTGTGCCTAGTATATATATGCTGTGCTGGCGCCGGCTGCATAAATGGCGTACTCCTCGCGGTCTTGTGGTCGGTGCAACCACGGTAATCTCTAATCTCTGGTTGGTTTCCTAATTTATGGATGTTCATGTCGCCATCGGTAGTACCACGTCTCTTTTATCCTAGTACTATATACACACTGCTTCGTTTCAGCATGTGTAGAATTAAGCTGCCTAGCACTCTGTCGTTGTCTGAAGACTGAACAGATTTCTCAACTTCTTGTTTCCCGCCGCTTAATCTGTGTCGACTTACCACCAAATGGGTATCCTGCTTAGGAAAAAGCAAAATGACCTTTCATCTATCTTTCTCTGTTTCTAAAGCGTACTACTAGAGGATGCCATGTCAGACAAACATGGTTACTTTGTGTTGTTAAGTTTTTTCTTTCTTCTGAAATGAAGGGCCCGAGCACTGCTAGTACGTACGTGGTTCTGGTTCATCCTTTTCATGATGGAAAATGATTGCGGCTTGATTTAGTATGCCAACATTCGTCCTTTTCATGATAGAAATTGATTTTATCACTTGATTAGTGTGTCAACATCCAATCACTGACTAACCAATTTCATTGGAGATTGCTATCCACTAGACTCCCTATACATCTTGCCCCTTTTCTGAAAGTTCACTCTTGGGTTCGTCACCACTAAATCGCTGATGCAACAAGTCAAACATAGAAGCGTCTGTTATCGTGGCTCAGCCTAGAAAAGAGGATTCTGTCGGATCAACCATAGCTCTTTGATTGATCCTAACATCAGGCTGCCTCCAACCATTCGTGTACCTGATGAGCATTTCTAACAGTTACTGTCATGCATACGTCAATGTTACTCAGAGGGGAGGAAAAAGTGGACTGAAACTGACTATTATAATCTAGGATTAACTGAGCTCTGACGATAACTTCACTGACCCTGACTGCGTGCCCTATCAATTGGGGTAGAATATATAAAGGAAGACATCACTGTGATTTGCACAGCGTAAAGCGGGGGACCATGCTAACCCAAGCAATTTCGTACGGTGTTGTATCCATGTGTTTGTTGCTCTTGTCCAGTGCAGGTACACATATGACATATCTGGTCCTTCTAATTTTAGAATTTGATACATTCAGTCATGCTCCAATTAAGGGCCTCATCTTAAGTTATATACAACAACGAAAAAAAGGAAATAAAAACTAATTTGGCTGAGGTGATGAATTATTGGTGGTGTACAAGCACAGCTCCCGTATAGATTATTGACTGTTAGTCTGTTACATAGTATAATGACTTCCATTTTCACTACAGATTATTTGATGAAGGGGGTGCAGTAGAAGTGCAAATGGTTTAATGTCCACCACAAAAAAAATACGAATTGTTCAAATATATTTACTCTTGGAGTAGCATAGGACTACAGCAAATTTGCTTATAATAATAAATAAGATATTCATCCTTCATGCCTACTGTCAACTGACAGGAAACGGTAGGTGGCAAGTTGCTCTCTGCTTTTCGGGTTTAGCCATGTGTGGGATCCTGCACATCGTCATTTAGATTGGCCTATCTGATGTTAATGTCGCTACACACAGAGAGGAGATCCGGTCTCATGAAGTGGCTCTGCAATTTCCTGAAGGGGCCGAAGCCCGGCGAACCGAACCGCCGGCGGCCCCTGGTGACGGCCGGGGAAGAGGAGGATGCGCTTTGGCACCAACGACCAGTTAGACCAAAGGTACTACTACTGCACTAGTAACTTAGTTCCTCCCTTCGTCTACAATTCATCTCTCTATTTCCAAATGGCTCTTTGATCCATTCAAGCAGTTGCTAAAGATTAGTGTATCCTTTCTTTGCTGTTTTCAGAATGATCCACCTAGAAATGACAATGAAGAATTGGACCGTGCAATTGCTGAGTCTCTTGCAGAGGATGCCAAACCCCCCAAAGGTATATAGATGAATCCATGTATACATTTCATGTCAGCATGGTATAAATTTCTCTAAATTGTTTCATCCCTGTTTCCCGTTGCTGTAAATTGCTGCGCAGAGAAAACCCATAAGGGAGACAGCAACGACGAAGATCTTGCAAGAGCCATACAGGACAGTCTCAACATGAACCCTTACACGCCTTATAACCCCTATGCTCCCTCTCAGGCCCAACCTAGAGGGCACAGGTTAGCCGCTCTCAAATCACCATTTCATCATACACCTTGTTTTTAATGCGCCAAAACAACTCAATGCCGTCAATAATGTCCATGCTGCAGGGTATGCGGAGGCTGCAAGCATGAGATAGGACATGGCCATTACTTGAGCTGCATGGGAATTTACTGGCACCCTCAGTGCTTCCGCTGCAGCTCCTGTGGCCACCCTATCCGTGAGATCGAGGTAAGCTACTCCCTCCGTTTCAAATTATAAGGCGTTTTAACTTTTCTATATAAGATGAAATGATATATATCTAAGTGTATAGCAAAAAAAATGTGTCTAAAAAAGTCAAAACGTTATCTAATTTGAAATAGGAGTATCTTGCCTTTCCTTTGGTCGTGGGAGTGTGTTACAGTGATATGATTTCGTCCTGTTTTCCAGTTCACCTTGTTGGGTACAGATCCATACCACAAGTTGTGCTACAAGGAGCTGCATCATCCAAAATGTGACGTCTGCCTTCAGTTTGTAAGGCTTCCTCTGAAATCTGAATGATCTGCACTGCAGATTTATAAACTGCATATGCATTAGTATTTCTACAGCTTGTCAGTGTAAGAAACTCATTCTTTTTGTGTTTCTGCAGATCCCAACAAACAGGAGTGGCTTGATAGAGTACAGAGCCCATCCATTCTGGGGACAGAAGTATTGCCCTTTGCATGAGCATGACAGGACGCCACGTTGCTGCAGCTGTGAGAAAATGGAGGTACAGATACTAGAGAAAACGGTCTGATTACTTGTTTTCAAACTAGGGAATCCATGACCTGATTATATTCAAAGGATAAATTTTTCGGTTGTAATTCTGCAGCCAAGGAACACAAAGTATATGTCATTAGGCGACGGCCGCAGCCTGTGCATGGAATGCCTGGGATCTGCAGTCATGGACACCGGTGAATGCCAGCCCCTGTACCATTCTATTAGAGACTACTATGAGGGGATGAACATGAAACTGGACCAGCAGATACCAATGTTATTGGTTGAACGGCAAGCGCTTAATGAAGCCATGGAAGGCGAGAGTAAAGTGAGTATTTCTTCTGGTCTTTCTCTGCAAAAATGTACACCGTTTGGAAACATTAACGTTCATCGCATCTGCATTATCCAGGGACCGCACCATATGCCTGAAACAAGGGGCCTATGTCTGTCGGAGGAGCAGACTGTGAGCAGTGTAAGTTCAACTGAAACTTTGACGGTTGCAGTGAGATAATGTTATCAGGATAATCTCGTCGCGATGAACTGAAAAGAATCTTTAAGTTCAGGCTGCTCGTATTGATTAGCATGGGAATGGCAGCCGATGAAAACCATTGTTTGTGCTCTTTTGACTGTGCATTATTTCTGCAGATACTGAGGAGGCCCAGAATTGGTGGAAACCGGTTACTAGACATGAGAACTCAGCCACAAAAGCTGACTAGGAGATGTGAAGTTACTGCAATCCTTGTCTTGTATGGCCTCCCCAGGTCAGACAATTTTAGTAATACTGTGGTTCCTTTCACATTTTGTGTGGCCAGTCATCATTTGTGTCACAAACTCACAACGCCTATTGCAGGTTACTAACAGGTTCCATCCTCGCTCATGAGCTGATGCACGGGTGGTTGCGCCTCAAAGGTACATGGATGGACAAAACATTTCATAGCCCCATTTTTCATATTTATTTGTGAATTTGATTGAAAAAAATTATATTTTTTTTTCAAAAGCTCTACTGAATCGTACTTTTCATTCAGGTTACCGAAACCTAAACGCGGAGGTTGAAGAAGGCATATGCCAGGTCATGTCTTACCTGTGGCTGGAATCAGAGATTCTTCCCTCATCCTCAAGGCACGCGCAGCCTTCATCATCCTATGCTTCGTCCTCCTCTTCATCTTATCCACCAACATCGTCCAAGAAAGGTGGAATATCTCATACTGAGAAGAAGCTGGGCGAGTTCTTCATGCACCAGATTGCCAATGACACATCAACAGCCTATGGTGACGGTTTCAGAACTGCGTATGCTGCTGTCAACAAGTATGGCCTTCGCCAAACACTGAACCATATACGCCTAACAGGAGGCTTCCCTGTATAATAAGAGAGAAAAGAACAAAATATCCATGCCCGACGCAACACAAAGATCATATGGATTCAAAGGTTATATCATACTGAGATGAAGTTGGCTATGGAAGCATAGTGATTCAGTTTCGGTGACCTTGAGTTTTCAAAGAGGTCCTGTCGGAGTAAATCAGAAAAGGGAGCTGTATTTGCTCGAACTAATAGGAATTGGCAGTGCCCAAGTGTAATAAGTTAGCCCAAAAGGACTAATGTAATGCACAGTTACTCACACTAATATAATGAAAGGTATACTTATTATGTGTGTGCAGGTTTAATTGTTTATCCTTGGTTGCATGTAATGAAAACAAGGGCTAAGCAGCAAGAAAAATACCGTGACAAGAATTACAACCTGACTAGTAAGTAGTAACCTGTACAAGTACCCAGCATATGAATATCATTCTAACAACAAATGAGGTAAAAACAATTCATTCCCTTAATAAACAGTGGGAATGAGCTAACATTCCCAATAATACCGTATACACCAAAGGAATGCAGGTTTTGCCTTCTCTTGGGTCATTGGATCAATTCCGAACTCATAAAAAATAAACAATTTGGATTCCAAAGCAAGAAAAAGGGAAACAAAATGAAGTGGTCCAGCACTAGCCAATTGGGTTCCAACTCACAAAATGAGATGGTCAAATATTTCCAACGAAAATCTTGCTAACATCAAAGTTGCTATAAACTGATATACAAGAAACACATTCATGGTCAATATCAGGATGGATAAACATATATCAAGGCTATTCACAGTTCTCTTCCCACCATTAATCAACCTTGCTATAAATTGGAGGCCATATCTCACAGGTATGAAGATCATCAGGCTAAAGACAACAGCTTCATGTACCATTACAATGTGAAAGTTGTGAAGATACACAAAATGGAGGCGAGGTGAACAGAAATTCTTTTTGGAAGACCTATGGCTCTCACGGTGCACTACCATAAAGATCTGCAACCATATAACACAAACTGCAAAACTTAGCATGTCCTAAACCCTAACATATGCTACATGCTCATATTTCTCCCACTCTAATCAGCCTCAAATGTTATTCTGACACCATATATCAAAATTGCGGAGCATGACTGAACTGCAGAGATCTAATCATCAGATTCCAGTCCAGTGAGGATGGCCTTAAGCATCTCGTATGTCATAAATACGATGCCGACACCAGGAACCACTTTGCAGTACTCGGGTAAGATTCCTCTATACAGGCCTCTAAAACCCTCCGTGCGGACAATATGTCCGAAGGTTCCAAAAAGTCCTGTCTTGTAGACACGAGCCCTCCCGCCTGCTCCTTCCAATTGCATGCGACGTCTCACAAGATCCAATGGGAATGTAACTGGAAAAACATGAACACCAAATAATCATTGCATGGTTAACTATAAAAGGCAGCATTCATGAAATTCAACGCAAGGGGGGAACATACCAAGCAACCCAATTAAAATGAAAAGGCAGTGAAGGTGGAAAATTTAGTTGGCACAAAAATTATTTACTAAACAACTCTCTACAAAGCGAGGAATTTTCTAGGCAAACAAAGGGGATTCTCTTTTGTTCACACTTATATATTGAACAATAACAGTAATCCAGGTTCTTAATCACTTACAAGTTGACGATGCAATTCCTGAAAGACTTCCACAAGCCAAACTGATCAGTACAGGGGAATCACATGGCCTGATTGGAAGATCGAATGTCAATACAAGTAAAACTACTAAAAAACACAAGGATAAGACTTTGATACCATATGTAACTTGAAATTCAAAATTACCTCTCTATTTGCCAATGAGAACGTAAAGTTTCATACACAGAGAAGCTTACTGCAATGCTGGGGCCCACTCCCTGTGATTATAGAATCATCAGACAATGTAAGTACATAACAGGATGAATGATGCAAATCAGATGAAAAAACAAGGAAATGCTCATACCAGTAAAGTGGCACCAAGACCCTTGTACAGTCCCCTGACACCCTCATCTCTGCAGATTGCATAAAGAGCATGAGATATGCCCCTGTAGTAGGCAGTATTTGTCTGCAATCATTCAGTGAGGAAACAGATCACTCATCAGTCATCAGTGCTGCAAAGCCTAGCTTAACAATGTGGAACTTTGTTAGTTTAGTCTATAGTTCAAATGCTTAAAGCATGCTCAACAAAAAAAAAATGTCTACTAGGTGCTGAAGCAATGCAAAAGGTGGTTTGAATGGGATGCAGGTTGGTATGGACAAATATATTATTGTTCAGTACATTTGACATTTTTCTATCAAATTTGCCACCTCCTGGACAGCCCAAATTTTAGCAACCAAATTTATATAACAGGATTCAGTCAACCCAAAATGAACTAAGGAACCAAAGCAGAAGACTACCAATCCAAGGCACCAACAAATGGAGGCCAAAATTATCCAAAGTAACCAGATTTTGGTTTGGCTAACTTGGGCACAAATGAGCACCAAACCAAACACACCCTAATTGAATTGCAAGCATCTATTTACCCACACCAAGCGGTGATAAGTACATGAAAAAATCATAAACTCAAACTGTTCTTTTTTTTGGTTGGCAAAACTTACAGGAAAAAGCACAGGCTATAATTTCACTACAGTTAAAAAAGGCAATTATAATCTTCTACAAGGAAATTAACTCGTGTACAAACGTTTGAAGCGAATAACAATCTTAACAATCCAAATTATTTTAAACCTGAACATTTTAGAATAGCTTTTACAGAACTTTATCCGGAACTGGTAACAGTATCTTACCTGAGCAGCAAGACGTGTCCGCACCAAGTCTAGCGGATACGTCATAGAAGCTGCAGTGATTCCTGATAAACCACCACCTAGCAATCTAACACCAACATCTGCACCAAACCCACCATTCTTCTCAAGACCAGGTAGCATCTGAAGCAACTGCATATCCAAAATAATAAAACGAAATTACTCCCATACCATCAGTGGGAGAGATGACCATTCAGACTTTTTTTTTTTCCAAAAAGCCCTGCACTTACATTCTTGTATCTCTCATAGGCATAGAAACTAATTGAAGAGTAAGGTAATCGGTGGGCAATGGTAACAAGGTTCCCTTTCCAGAAAGCCCGAAAACCTTCTTCATAGACAATGCGGGATGCTTCACGCCATATGCTAGTATTGCGCATTGTAGCCACATCTGAGTGCATTCCTTGCACCTGCACACACAATTCTTAAATTTCAGTAAGGCCAAGCCACATTATCAAGCATTTCTACGGTAGCGTAAGCAACTATGCGATCATCATTCCTTTGAACAGCTAAACAAGTTGTCTGTTGCTAAAGCAAAATGCAACAATGATTATGGTTACTATCTTCTCCGCGAATCCTTCTAGGATTGCAGCCAATTCATTCAAAAAAAAGGAAAAAAAAAAGACGCGAACTACTCCGTGGCTGGTTATAAAGACCAGAGGAAAAATTAACCGCCTCTGCTATTTACACACGAGGTCGCACTCTGCGCATTTGAGCAGCCTGGCGAACAGAACTGCAGAAGCAAGACCGCCCTGCCTTGGAGTCCAGACGCACCTGGAAGAGGATGGTAAGGCGTGCGAGCGGGGCGGTGCAGGTCTTGCTGACAGCGCCGGCGACGCCGCCGGCGAGGAGGTGGGGCACGGTCCCGAGCTGCGGCTGGTGGTGCTGCAGCTGAGCCTGCGCCTGCTGCTGTTGACTCGTGTACCTCCGCGCGGCGGCCGCGGCGGCGCCGCTGCCGTCCATCGTGGCGGCGGCCATCCCCACCCTCGCCTCCGTCTGCATCCGCCTCCCCACTCTCGGCGCGCGGCCACTCGAGCCTCCTCTCTAGAGCCTGGGCCCTAGAGCCTAGCGGGTCGAGCAGGCGCAGATCAGCGTGTGGGCCGAATGCGTGAGGAGGACGCGGGCATTAACCCTAGCAGAGAGCTGGGAGCGGATTCGGAGTGCAGAGGTGGGCGGAGAGGGCTAGGGTTTGGGGAATATTCTATTTCTCATGCTCCGGAGGTCGGCGGCCGCGAATAAAGACACGGGCATGGGTCCGGTAAAAAGCCATGGCTGAAATGAGGAACTGACTTGTAGAGAAAGAGACGCTTCCAGGACCCTTTCCTTCACGGCTTCACATCGAACCAGAGCACCTCGTCTCCACTTCTTTTTTCGGAGAATTTAGAACGCAGGAATGCAAAATAAAGAAATACAAAATGCAAAAATAAAGTAGAGCAAAAAAAAAAGAAAACTATAGGATTTAAAACACAAGAATAAAACTTTGAGGTGTTTGATTGCAGGAATGTCACCATGAGTCCAAGGAGCAAGGTTTCCATGCACGACAATTTGAGAAATATTATAGGAATTTTTTCTTTAGACGCGGTTGAGATCTTTAGAATTGAATTTATTTTAATAATCATTCTTTATACACATATTACTTAACTTAATATTGTTGTATATTTGTATATTATTGTTGGCTACACGAGTGAGATACGTAAGGATGTGTTTTATTTTTATCGTGTGCAAACGAGTTGAAGAGCGTATATCAAATAAAAGGATCCAAACGCCCCCTTAGGTTTCCTTAAATGCTTTTTTTCTATATTTTGTGAAGCAAGGTTAGTATTTTCTCTAGAAAGAATGCCGATTTCCTTTGTTCTAAACCGTAAGTTGAGAAAACTTTGCTTTTCTTTTATAAATTCTTCGATCCAAACAAGACTATTAGTGTAGTGGTTGGTTCTGTTTGTTTCATAAGAGAAGCTTTATTAGTTTCAATCTCAATCAATCAAATTGTTATTAAGACTTTCAAACACTCATGATATTTGTATAACTAAATATATAGTCTTAGAGCATTGTCGGTGCTAGGATTAGCGAGTGCTAACGCCGGCTAGTAAACTTATGATTTGCGGTTGGGGTCACGGATGGTGTGCAAGGGGGAACACAGGGGATTATACTGGTTCGGGCTAGCAATGCCCTACGTCCAGTGCGAGTCGACTCGTGTTGCCTTACACCGGGGTGCTTGTAGTAGGGGTTACAAACCTAGACGAGAGAGGGAGAGGCGTCCAAGTCTCTTGTGCGTGTGAGTTGTGCGTATGTGTGTTCTATCGTAGTAGGGCGTTGTGAGTCGACGTGAAGTCTCCCTGGGATTGGTATCTGCCTCCCCTTTTATAGTTACAAGGGAGAGGCAAGAATTACATGTCTCTGGCTGTGGTTACAGTGCTCGGCATGGTGGCGACCGTGGTGACCGGCGCCTGTTGTCAGCCACGGCTTCGTCTTGGTACTTTGGGGTATGGCCACGGTTGAAAGGATCTACAATGCCTAGAGGGGGGTGAATAGGTGTAGTATAAAACCTGAAATTCAAACTCAATTGAAACGTGAGAACAGAGACCGATACTACCGGGATTGGACCGGTACTACCGATACCTATCGGTAGTACCGATGCAATCCGTCGGTACTACCGGTCAAGAACAGATAGCTATGAAATCAAGATTAACTACACAGTAAGTTTAGATCTATGCTATACCAAACCACTCAAGTGTATGTAGAGTCCCTTGCAACCTTCTCCCTAACTTGAATCACCACCAAATCGTAGATCGGGCCTCCAAACCTAAGAACAAGGTAGAGAGAGAAAGAGCACGGTCGAAGCCATGACACCACAAGTAGACACAACAATAAAGAGAGCAAGGGACAAGTTATTTATCCTGAGGTTTGGTCAATCCACAAAGGAAGGCCTACTCCTCGTTGTCGAGGTGACCACAAAGGTCGGAGTCTATTTCACCTCCTTTCCTCTCTCAAGGTTACCACAAAGATCATTTGAGTTTCTTCACTAGAATCTTGGGGTGATACAAACACTCCGGGGAGCCCTCACAAATGGATCAAACCGGGCTCTCCCGAAGAACGCCTAGCCGCCTAGGGTTCCAAGAACCCAAGAGTAACAAATGCAAAGCAAAGCCGGCTAGAGGGAGGAATCAAGTGCTCAAGCAATGGATTTAAGTTTTTCTCACTCGAATCTCACTTCTCAACTTGAAACTTGCAATGGATTGAGCTAGGAGAAATGAATGTGTGAGAGAGAGAGAGTGGGAGAGCAAGAGAGAGCTGTTGTCTCGGGTTGGTAGTCAACAAATGAAGTGGGTAACGTTCTAAAGAAGAGGGAAGAAGTATTTATACTTCCTCCGTCTGGGAGTTACCGGTACTACCGATTCCCACCGGTAGTACCGATGCTACCTTAGCAGATCGAACGTTAAAAGCCTGACACACGCACTGCACGAGGCCCCAACGGTAGAAAAGTTTGTCAGTCAAGTTGACTTGACCAGTACTACCGGTGGTACACCGGTACTACCGATACAAGAATCAACCTACTACCGAAGTACAGTCGTTACTACCGATCCAGACCCTGAGTAACTGCTTGGACACTAAGTCCTACTGGTACTACCGGTCCAGGATCACCAAAATCCCACATAGGGGGCGAATGCACTTACAAACTCCCCCTTTTTGGTAATTGATGACAACCAAATTAGGCTTATATATGATTGAGATAAATTAAAACTTTTGAATCCAACATTTAGGATGGAGCTCCCCCTTAATGTATGCATAGGATTTGAATTCCAAATAACGACCATAGTCAAGAGCGCATATATTTAGAGAGGTTCAATGTAATACCTTTGGTATTAGAATTCAATTAATCTGCCATGTCATCATATTTAAATTTAAGCATCTGCATATGATTGAGCTTAGGGCCTAGAGTGATTTGATTTCAGCTAAGTATTGATTGTGTACTTGAGCCCTTAATCAAAAATCAAAAATGAAATTAAATAGAAATTGAATTAAACCCTAATGTTGATCTAAAAACCCAATTCAAAATCTATATGAAATATGGGAAAAGTGTCTAAATAAAAGTTGTAGATTTTTAAAAATGGAACAACTTTTATTTTTGGAGATTTTGAAGTTATATTATAAAAATTCAAATTTAACTCAAATTACTATATTGAAATTTATATTTGAAACTTCAATTTCAAAAATATCAAGAATCTTCAAAAACTTCCTTCATATAAGTTGTCAATATCTCTGAGAAGAACAACTTTCATGTTTACCAATTTTCAAGTTGTTGAGAAGAATCAAAAGTAATTTTAAAAATTCAGTTTGAAATTCAAAACCCTTTTTACCCCCTTTTCTGTAGTTTGAAAATTTGACCGAATTTGAACATACTTCAAAAAGCAAAAGTATTCTACACAAAATTCTCCACAACTTTTATTTTGGGACCACTCACTGATTCAGCTTGGGTAGGGCTTAATTGGATAGAATAGCTTTTGACCGACCCCTGTGCTACAGTAGACGAGAGGGGGGGGGTCCCCTGTTCACGAGCGCCGCCGTACGCGCGTGCCGCGCCGCGCGCCGGCCGTCGTCCGGCCGCCGGGGCCGGGGCACCGCCGCGTGGTGCGCGGCAGGGGGGGCCCCGGGACGCCTCGCCCTTATCTCTTCCCCGTCCGCGGCTTTAAATGGCGACGAGCACTTCCATCGCCTTCTTCTCCTCGGTTCACCGGCGACCGTTACTACCGATCGGCGGCGACCGTTACTACCGATCGGCGGGATTGGTCGTGCCCCGACCAACTCCACCCTCTCAATTCCACAGCCAGCTAGCCAACTTCCTTGCGCACCGCCTGAGCCACTTGTTGAGGTTTGCCGTTGCCGGAGTCCCGCGCAGCTGCTGCTTCGTCCTCCGCACCGACCGAGCGCCGCCGAGGGTCTTCGCGACGCGGATAGCTCGTCTCGGTGAGCCTCTCTCCGTTAACACGTGTGTTCTACGTTCCGTGTCTCGCCGTGGTGCTCATGTGCGCGACGGTTTCTTGTTTGGAGCTCAGGGTTCGCCGGAACGGGAGATCGCCGTCGAGTCCGACTTGCTGTTTCCGACCGTCACCGCCAAGCTCGTCGTTCTGAGCCTTCTCCGTCCCAACCACCTGTGATTCGTGATCCCGGTGAGCTCTGTGGTACCCTCGATGTCGCCGGTTTAGCTTGTGATGGTCCGTATGTCTCGGAAGTAGAGTCGCTGCCGCGGTGAGCCGCCATGGCCGCTCTCGGTCGTGCTCGGAAGGCCGGGGGGCGGTGCGGAGTCCGTAGCTGGGGTGCGGGCGCTAGTGGGGAACTCGTCGGGTGTTGATCGTCGGTGTCGGTTCCGCCGGCACGGCCGCGCCGGTGGCGCAGAGCCGCCGCGCGCGCATGCGTGGGAGACGGCGGAAGGAAGAAGAAAGGAGGAAGAGAAGGAGTGACTGACGGGCGGGGCCCGTTCGTCAGTGGCGCGGGGCAGAAAGAGGCCGCGCTGGGCCGGCCTGCGTGCTGTTGGGCCGACCCGGGCCAATTTGGCGTTTTCCTTTTTTTCGGGAATTTCCAAAGGGTTTTCTATTAATATTTGAAATGAATAGTTCTGCGTTTTAATCTTTTTGTGGGAATTAATATACTGCCCCAAAAATTATGGAAATTTTTGTGAGTACTCTCTATAGTGTGTAGTATTTTATAAAAATATTAAATATAGGTTTTGAACACTTTCTGTAGTAGTTAAAAATCAGTATATTAAATAAAAAATGCAACTTTAGGCATTTTTAATTATTTCCCTGTAATTCCAAAAATCATGAAATTTTATGTGCCACTATTATAAGTCAAGATCTATCTGTTTGTGAAGTTTGAGGTCAAATAGAAATAATTTAATTAATTGTTAATTATATGCTTGGTTAATTGATTAATAAAATAAATAGGAAATTTTGGTGATTAGGGTTTGATGTGGATTTTTGGATTGATTGAAATTCTAGGTCAATCACCTTTATGACCTAGGGCAGTATGAATTAGATTATTCATGTCTAGCTAAGATAGGGACATGTACTCATGTGTGGTTTATTTATTTGTTATTAAATTTCGTCTGTCATTTCATGTGCATCACATTCATACATTCATTCATTGCAAACGTGCAGTGACCGAGAATCCAGAGGTTAAGTCTGAGGGACCATCTGAGGAGACTACTCATAAAATTATACAAGGGTTTGACATTTGTGGAGCTGACCCAGATCCGACACTCTACGCAATTCAAGGCAAGCCCCTGTGCATTCAACCCCTCCTTGTTATTTAAAAATATTTATCACTTGAGTTAATCTATTGCATTAGGTTACTAGGAGTTGATTGACAACCACTTGATGCATGACCATCCTTGACCAATTACCAATAACTGATAACCTGATTTGATTAAAAGTATTGAAAAATGCTTAGTCATGCTTGACGGTTAGATTTGCAAAAATGCTATTTCAAACTATGATGATACAAATACAATGAATCACTTTATGGGACTGGTTGTGTCCTTGTTGTTGGCAGTGTTCCTAGCTAGTTCATTGTCATCAACAGGGATGGTTTTTTCCCGCTTAGTTGGCCAACTGCTTGGGTTAGAGTCCCAACTTTCGTCGCCATCGGGAAAGGGATGTGAAAACCGGGTAGTTACCAGTGTACTTGGGTTAGAGTCCCAATGCATGGTTTCTAACGGAAAAATATTAGGGACCGTTCGTTGTCAGGCCTGCTGTGATCAAGACTTTGCAACTAGCCACATACTACGGAAAGCCTCTGACTCCGGTGGCTCTACTGCTGGAACCGACAACCACGCACTGGGAGTGGAGAGATGGCGAGAGTAGCGTGTACCCTCGTGGCCGTCGTGCCTGGAGATGAGAGGAGTACTGTGCTCTCGGGTGGCGAGGACCGGTGCCGGGGTATGAAAAGCCGTGGTAGGCGGGGTTGGCGTATGCAAGCTTAAGTGCTACATACGCAGTGTGGATAGGGATCCCCAGCTGGGTATTAATCGATTCGAATCGTCGTTGCTCCTCGGATATGGAGACTTGATCCTCACGCCTACAGTGAAAAGTGGTTCGGAACTAGGATTGTTTTGAAATAGATTAAGTAAAGGGAAGAATGTTGATATATGAGAAAGAACTTGGAGAAATGGATAATGATGGATAATGTTATTGAAATAAAATATTGAGATAGGATTAGTAGTGCTTTTCCGCAAAACTTTTGAACTCTTGCTAAGCCTTACCTTGACTCCCCTTAGCCTGCATTCCTGAGTCTAATCTTACACTTTTAGTCGGGTAAGTCTTGCGGAGTACCCCATGTACTCAGGGTTTGTTAACCCCGTTGCAGGAGGGCAGCAGGAGACCGAAGTTTGTCTCGCCCCGTGCTGCGTCACTATCGTCCAGGAGAGTGAAGAAGACTAAAGTTAAACCCTTGGGCAGGGTTCGTGAAATATTTAACTATCTGTCGTACTGTTGTTCCAAACTCTACTGCTACTCTTTTAACTTTATGGTCTGTAATAACTGCACTTAATTTTATTCGAACACTGGTCTGTAATATTAAGTACTATTTATTCTTCCGCAAATTCTACTCTGATGTATTTTGTTATAAAATGTTGTAACTCTGTAATGACTTCGCAATGGGATCCTGTCGGAGATAACGGGTGCTTATGTAGCCCGGCAGAGCCCGCTTAGGTCATATGGAACACGGGCCCGGCTGTCAGATGTCATTAGTGACGTTGACAGGTGCCTGTGGGCCACGTGATTTAGGCGGTTCTGTTACAGCTGGTATCAGAGCATTCCATTGCTAAATCATTGCAGGTTACCTTTCGAAAATTTCAAAATGTTTTGGATCATAAAAAAAAACTTAAACTGATATTTTGAGTCCAAACTGCTTACAATCTTACCTTACTCAGTAGTTTTTATCTTGTTCTGTAATTTATCTTATTATGGTTATGGTAGCAGGTGGAACAACATTATTAACACTAGCCCTATGTTTAAACTAATTATGCTTTGATTTGTATTGCATGATTTAAAATTCGTAAGTACGTGCATGCATCATGATAATCACCCATGTTAATAACTTCCTCCTTAAAAGTGGGTATATGGGTTAGGAATTATCACACCTATTCTTGCTAGCCTTGTATATCCTTATTAATTCAAACTTACCTTTCCAGCTGGCACGAACTAGGTTAACGGCGCGCAAGATGACTGGTCCTCGTGGAGTTCCACGTCACCAGTTGGCACCCCGCGGCAGTGACGAGGCGTCTGGCAGCCGTCCGCCCCGCCGCAGTCGCAAGGAATTAAAGAAAGAAATCAAGGAGCTGCACCGTGAGATGAGTCTCTTGAGGGAGGACTTCCAGGTGGCCCGGGCTGATCATTACCGAGATGTGAGGACCAACAGGGACCTACGGCGGGAGATCGACCGCCTAACTCAAGAGAGGGAGGAAGCTTTGGAGCAAATTGGCGTGGCACGTGATCGCGTTGAGGAGCTGGAGGGGTACATCGAGAACCTTAAGTGGAACAACGGGATGCTGCACGAGGAAGTGCATAGGCTGAACGATCTGCTTAACCCGATTCTGATTCCACGAGAGGAGGAGCCTGAGGAGGGTGTGGTCATAGGACCAGATGATGAGTATTATGACAGCGAGACTTCAGAGGATGGTTACCTTGAGGCAGCCGACCCAGGGGAGGATGTAGTCGTCGAGGAGGACGAGGAGGAGGAGGTTGTCGTTATCGACTAAGCTAGTCTTAGGACTAGTGGGGTTTAGTCTTCTGTATCCGAGTATTGTAATCGTAGTGCCAAGAACCATAGCCTGGGTGGGCCTTGTTCCGTTTATGTGTGTTGAACCTTGCTAAATTTGGTGTTCTAAGTTGTAATGCTACTATGTTTTAATTATGCAATGTGAGTCCTTAGTGATTGTCCTGAAACAGATGGTCAACACTCGCTCAAATGGTGCTGGTACTTCTGACGAAGGAGCTGCTCCCTATCCACCACCCATTCCACCAACCTTAGCAGATGCCATCGCAGCTCTAGCTCATGCAGCCAACGCTATGGCTCAGAACCGAGAAAACCGTGGCGGGCGTCGGGGCCGCCGCGAGGATGAGGAAACCACCTATGTAGACTTTACAGAAACCCGTCCACCAGTTTTCACAAAAGCTGAAGAACCTTTGGAGGCCGATGACTGGCTTCGTACTATGGAGCAAAAGTTCAGTTTGATCCGCTGTACGGAAATCCAAAAGCCACTCTTCGCGGCTCAGCAGCTGCGTGGTCCGGCCAGTGCCTGGTACGCCAACCTGTTGTCGGCACAGCCCGAGGGGCATCAGCTTACTTGGGCAGAATTCCGCGAAGCTTTCCGAGCACATTACATCCCAGCAGGTGTAATGAAGATGAAACTGGACCAGTTCTTAGCTCTGCAACAGAAAGATTCTTCTGTGATGCAATATGTGAACCAATTCAACCATCTAGCCCAGTATGCTCCTGAACACACCAATACCGATCAAAAGAAGAAAGATTGCTTTGTCAGGGGCCTAAACTTCAAAATCCAGCGTAGTTTAGCTAACAACCTCAACTGCTCTTATCATGAAGCTGTAAACAGTGCCATTGCTTACGAAGAAAGTGATCGTAAGCATCAGGATGAGAAGAAGAAAAAGAAGTCAGGCTTTTCTGGCGGTCAAAAACGCCAGAAGATCATCTATCATCCTACACACCACAATCGCCCCGCTTACCCTCAGCAGCAAGTCGTGGTACGCACCGCGGCCACCTCCCATACCTCGAATCATCAGAACACCACTCAGCCGAATGCCTCAGGCGTTCGTATCAATACACCCCAGACCCCCTATAATCATCCTTGCTACAACTGTGGCAAATTGGGGCATTGGGCTCGTGACTGTCCATACCCCAAGAAGTACAATCAAAATGCCCAGAAGAGTCCTGGACAGCAGCAACAGCAGCATCAGAATTAGCACCGTGGTCAGCAGCACCAGGTTCAGAAGGTCAAGCTTGTCAAGAAGGCTGGACACGTTTATTATACTCATGTGGATGACATCCCTGCAGGAGAGCCCGTCATGATGGGTAGGTTTCCTGTTGCCAGTCACCCCGCTATTACACTTTTTGATTCTGGTGCATCACATTCATTCGTCAATCGTACATTTGTGGTAAAACATGAGATTCCAATTGGGGAAATAACGGAAAACTTCCTTATACATTCGCCCGGAGGGCGTATAAATACTAAGGAGGTAGTGCATCGAGTACCTATCGAATTGGGCGGGCATATATTCCCAACCACCATGATAGTACTCAAGGATCAGGACATAGATGTCATATTAGGTATGAATTGGATGTATCAGCACAAGGCACTGATAGATGTGCTGAATAGGACCATAAGGGTCAGCATACCTGGTAGTCAATCTCAACTTCTTATCCAACTGCCACTACCCGTGAGAATGATTGAGAAGACAGTGCAGAGATTGTGTGCCACCTCAGTTCAAGAAATCCAAAATATTCCGGTAGTTTGTGAATTTCCGGATGTATTCCCTGATGACCTACCCGGTCTGCCACCTGACCGTGATGTAGAGTTCGCTATTGAGTTGAAGCCAGGAACTGCACCTATATCCCGCAGAGCCTATAGGATGTCTCCCAAGGAATTGGCTGAGCTTAAAATTCAACTGCAAGATCTGCTTGATAAGGGTTTCATCAGACCAAGTTCATCTCCTTGGGGTTGTCCTGCTATATTCGTGAAAAAGAAGGACAAGTCACTCAGACTCTGTGTCGATTATCGCCCACTCAACGAGGTCACCATTAAAAATAAATATCCTTTGCCTCGCATTGACCTACTCTTTGACCAACTAGCTGGAGCCAAAGTCTTTTCCAAAATTGACCTTAGGTCTGGTTATCACCAAATAAAGATCCGTCCTGAGGACATTCCGAAAACGGCATTCACCACCAGATACGGCCTTTATGAGTATCTGGTCATGTCTTTTGGCCTAACCAATGCACCTGCCTATTTCATGTATCTCATGAACTCTGTTTTCATGCCCGAGCTTGACAAGTTTGTAGTCGTGTTCATCGATGACATCCTTGTTTATTCCAAAACCCCTGATGAACATGCCAACCACCTCCGTATTGTCCTGACCCGTTTGAGAGAGCACCAACTATATGCCAAGTTTAGTAAATGTGAGTTTTGGCTAGATCGAGTTCCTTTTCTCGGACACATTCTATCAGCTGAAGGTGTATCCGTGGATCCAAGCAAGGTGGAAGAAACCTTGAATTGGAAGCCACCAACCACAGTTCATCAAGTCCGGAGTTTTATGGGAATGGCAGGGTATTACCGTCGGTTTATTCCAGATTTCTCAAGAATAGCCAAGCCCATTACCAACCTGCTGAAGAATCAGGTCAAGTTCATCTGGTCGCCAGATTGTGAAAAGGCATTTCAAACCTTGAAAAAGTTGTTGACCACTGCACCAGTACTGGCCCAACCAGATATAGAAAAGCCCTTTGATGTGTACTGTGATGCTTCTGGTACCGGACTTGGTTGTGTCTTGATGCAAGAAGGAAGAGTCATTGCTTATGCCTCCCGGCAACTCAAGCGTCATGAGGAGAATTATCCCACTCATGATCTAGAGTTAGCAGCTGTGGTACATGCCTTGAAGATATGACGTCACTACTTGTTGGGCAGTACCTGTAATGTATATACAGATCACAAGAGTCTGAAATACATTTTCACTCAAGAAGAGCTGAACATGAGACAGCGAAGATGGCTCGAGTTAATCAAGGATTATGATATTGAAGTGCATTATCACCCTGGCAAGGCGAATGTGGTCGCTGATGCACTCAGTCGTAAAGTGCACTGCAATTGTTTGACAGTCAAGCTGTATGATATGTCCTTGTGCTATGAGTTGGAAAAATTAGGGGTAGAAATAATTCCACAAGGCAGTTTGACCAATATTAGTATTGAAACACCCATCCGGGATGAGATTATTGCCGCTCAGCGGGAAAGTAATGGAATCAAGCACATCAAGGAAAAGGTTCAGGCTGGCAAGGCAGATTGTTTCTGGATTGATGATGATGGTGTCGTGTGGTTCAAAGATCGTCTGGTAGTTCCGAAAGTGCCGGAGTTACGACAAAAGATTCTTGATGAAGCACACTTGACGAGGTTTTCCATCCATCCTGGCAGCAACAAGATGTACCAGGATTTGAGACAAAAATTCTGGTGGACAAAGATGAAGATAGAGATTGCCCGGTATGTCGCGAGATGTGACACGTGTCAGAAAGTGAAGGCTGTTCACATGAGGCCTGGAGGGGAGCTGCAGCCATTACCTGTTCCTGCATGGAAGTGGGAAGACATCAGCATGGATTTCATAGTAGGATTACCCAGGACAACTAGAGGTTTTGATTCCATCTGGGTTATTGTAGATCGCCTAACGAAGCAAGCTCATTTCCTACCAGTCAAGAAAGATTTCCAGGCACCGACATACGCGAAGCTTTATATTGAAAACTTAGTTAAGTTGCATGGTGTACCGAGGACCATCGTTTCCGATCGAGGTACCCAGTTCGTCTCTAAGTTTTGGCGAGCTTTCCACAAGTCCTTAGGTACAAAGCTTTTGCATAGCACTGCCTACCATCCGCAGACGGATGGGCAGACGGAAAGAGTCAATCAAGTTTTGGAGGATATGTTGAGGGCTTGTGCGCTCAATTACCCTGATAAGTGGGATGATTGTCTGGCATTGGCTGAATTCTCGTACAACAACAGTTATCAAGAAAGTATCAAGATGGCCCCATTTGAGGCAGTCTATGGTCGAAGGTGCCGAACCTCATTGAATTGGTCTGAACCTGGAGAGAGATGGTTTTATGGTGTGGATTTGGTCAACGAAGCCGAAGAAAAGGTTAAGCAGATTCAAGAAAATTTGAAAGTAGCACAGTCTCGGCAGAAAAGCTATGCCGATAAAAGGCGTCGACCTTTGGCATTCAAGATAGGGGACTATGTGTATTTGAAGGTATCGCCAATGAAAGGAGTCAGCCGATTTGGCGTTAAAGGCAAATTGGCCCCGCGTTATGTTGGACCTTTCCTAATCATAGAACGCGTGGGAAAAGTAGCTTATAAGCTGCAGTTGCCTGAGCATCTTTCGGAAGTACACAATGTATTCCATGTGTCTCAGCTCAAGAAATGTCTTCGAGTACCTGATCAAGTCGTCGAAGTGGAAGGAGTGGAACTTGAACCTGAGCTGACATACTCGGAGTATCCTATTCGAGTCTTGGACATAAAAGATCGTGTAACTCGGAGGAATCCAACCCGATGGTACAAGATCCAGTGGAATGCACATTTCGAAGAAGAAGCCACTTGGGAGTCGGAAGATTACCTCGCAGAGAATTTCCCTGAGTTCTTTGCTATCTTGTAGAATGTACACTTTTAGTCTCGACATATGTAAACGTTCTTCTGTTTTTTTTGCAGATTTTAGAATTAGTTGGTTGAGACCTATTCTTGTCCATTCCTTGTTTCAGTTAATGTTTCTATTAAATCTCGGGACGAGATTTCTTTTAGGGGGGAAGGCTGTAATACCTTTGGTATTAGAATTCAATTAATCTGCCATGTCATCATATTTAAATTTAAGCATCTACATATGATTGAGCTTAGGGCCTAGAGTGATTTGATTTCAGCTAAGTATTGATTGTGTACTTGAGCCCTTAATCAAAAATCAAAAATGAAAGTAAATAGAAATTGAATTAAACCCTAATGTTGATCTAAAAACCCAATTCAAAATCTATATGAAATATGGGAAAAGTGTCTAAATAAAAGTTGTAGAGTTTTAAAAATGGAACAACTTTTATTTTTAGAGATTTTGAAGTTATATTATAAAAATTCAAATTTAACTCAAATTACTATATTGAAATTTATATTTGAAACTTCAATTTCAAAAATATCAAGAATCTTCAAAAACTTCCTTCATAGAAGTTGTCAATCTCTCTGAGAAGAACAACTTTCATGTTTACCAATTTTCAAGTTGTTGAGAAGAATCAAAAGTAATTTTAAAAATTCAGTTTGAAATTCAAAACCCTTTTTACCCCCTTTTCTGTAGTTTGAAAATTTGACCGAATTTGAACATACTTCAAAAAGCAAAAGTATTCTACACAAAATTCTCCATAACTTTTATTTTGGGACCACTCACTGATTCAGCTTGGGTAGGGCTTAATTGGATAGAATAGCTTTTGACCGACCCCTGTGCTACAGTAGACGAGAGGGGGGGTCCCCTGTTCATGAGCGCCGCCGTACGCGCGTGCCGCGCCGCGCGCCGGCCGTCGTCCGGCCGCCGGGGCCGGGGCACCGCCGCGTGGTGCGCCGCAGGGGGGGCCCCGGGACGCCTCGCCCTTATCTCTTCCCCGTCCGCGGCTTTAAATGGCGACGAGCACTTCCATCGCCTTCTTCTCCTCGGTTCACCGGCGACCGTTACTACCGATCGGCGGCGACCGTTACTACAGATCGGCGGGATTGGTCGTGCCCCGACCAACTCCACCCTCTCAATTCCACAGCCAGCTAGCCAACTTCCTTGCGCACCGCCTGAGCCACTTGTTGAGGTTTGCCGTTGCCGGAGTCCCGCGCAGCTGCTGCTTCGTCCTCCGCACCGACCGAGCGCCGCCGAGGGTCTTCGCGACGCGGATAGCTCGTCTCGGTGAGCCTCTCTCCGTTAACACGTGTGTTCTACGTTCCGTGTCTCACCGTGGTGCTCATGTGCGCGACGGTTTCTTGTTTGGAGCTCAGGGTTCGCCGGAACGGGAGATCGCCGTCGAGTCCGACTTGCTGTTTCCGACCGTCACCGCCAAGCTCGTCGTTCCGAGCCTTCTCCGTCCCAACCACCTGTGATTCGTGATCCCGGTGAGCTCTGTGGTACCCTCGATGTCGCCGGTTTAGCTTGTGATGGTCCGTATGTCTCGGAAGTAGAGTCGCTGCCGCGGTGAGCCGCCATGGCCGCTCTCGGTCATGCTCGGAAGGCCGGGGGGCGGTGCGGAGTCCGTAGCTGGGGTGCGGGCGCTAGTGGGGAACTCGTCGGGTGTTGATCGTCGGTGTCGGTTCCGCCGGCACGGCCGCGCCGGTGGCGCAGAGCCGCCGCGCGCGCGTGCGTGGGAGACGGCGGAAGGAAGAAGAAAGGAGGGAGAGAAGGAGTGACTGACGGGCGGGGCCCGTTCGTCAGTGGCGCGGGGCAGAAAGAGGCCGCGCTGGGCCGGCCTGCGTGCTGTTGGGCCGACCCGGGCCAATTTGGCGTTTTTCTTTTTTTCGGGAATTTCCAAAGGGTTTTCTATTAATATTTGAAATGAATAGTTCTGCGTTTTAATCTTTTTGTGAGAATTAATATACTGCCCCAAAAATTATGGAAATTTTTGTGAGTACTCTCTATAGTGTGTAGTATTTTATAAAAATATTAAATATAGGTTTTGAACACTTTCTGTAGTAGTTAAAAATCAGTATATTAAATAAAAAATGCAACTTTAGGCATTTTTAATTAATTCCCTGTAATTCCAAAAATCATGAAATTTTATGTGCCACTATTATAAGTCAAGATCTATCTGTTTGTGAAGTTTGAGGTCAAATAGAAATAATTTAATTAATTGTTAATTATATGCTTGGTTAATTGATTAATAAAATAAATAGGAAATTTTGGTGATTAGGGTTTGATGTGGATTTTTGGATTGATTGAAATTCTAGGTCAATCACCTTTATGACCTAGGGCAGTATGAATTAGATTATTCATGTCTAGCTAAGATAGGGACATGTACTCATGTGTGGTTTATTTATTTGTTATTAAATTGCGTCTGTCATTTCATGTGCATCACATTCATACATTCATTCATTGCAAACGTGCAGTGACCGAGAATCCAGAGGTTAAGTCTGAGGGACCATCTGAGGAGACTACTCAGGAAATTATACAAGGGTTTGACATTTGTGGAACTGACCCAGATCCGACACTCTACGCAATTCAAGGCAAGCCCCGGTGCATTCAACCCCTCCTTGTTATTTAAAAATATTTATCACTTGAGTTAATCTATTGCATTAGGTTACTAGGAGTTGATTGACAACCACTTGATGCATGACCATCCTTGACCAATTACCAATAACTGATAACCTGATTTGATTAAAAGTATTGAAAAATGCTTAGTCATGCTTGACGGTTAGATTTGCAAAAATGCTATTTCAAACTATGATGATACAAATACAATGAATCACTTTATGGGACTGGTTGTGTCCTTGTTGTTGGCAGTGTTCCTAGCTAGTTCATTGTCATCAACAGGGATGGTTTTTTCCCGCTTGGTTGGCCAACTGCTTGGGTTAGAGTCCCAACTTTCGTCGCCATCGGGAAAGGGATGTGAAAACCGGGTAGTTACCAGTGTACTTGGGTTAGAGTCCCAATGCATGGTTTCTAACGGAAAAATATTAGGGACCGTTCGTTGTCAGGCCTGCTGTGATCAAGACTTTGCAACTAGCCACATACTACGGAAAGCCTCTGACTCCGGTGGCTCTACTGCTGGAACCGACAACCACGCACTGGGAGTGGAGAGATGGCGAGAGTAGCGTGTACCCTCGTGGCCGTCGTGCCTGGAGACGAGAGGAGTACTGTGCTCTCGGGTGGCGCAGGACCGGTGCCGGGGTATGAAAAGCCGTGGTAGGCGGGGTTGGCGTATGCAAGCATAAGTGCTACATACGCAGTGTGGATAGGGATCCCCAGCTGGGTATTAATCGATTCGAATCGTCGTTGCTCCTCGGATATGGAGACTTGATCCTCACGCCTACAGTGAAAAGTGGTTCGGAACTAGGATTGTTTTGAAATAGATTAAGTAAAGGGAAGAATGTTGATATATGAGAAAGAACTTGGAGAAATGGATAATGATGGATAATGTTATTGAAATAAAATATTGAGATAGGATTAGTAGTGCTTTTCCGCAAAACTTTTGAACTCTTGCTAAGCCTTACCTTGACTCCCCTTAGCCTGCATTCCTGAGTCTAATCTTACACTTTTAGTCGGGTAAGTCTTGCGGAGTACCCCATGTACTCAGGGTTTGTTAACCCCGTTGCAGGAGGGCAGCAGGAGACCGAAGTTTGTCTCGCCCCGTGCTGCGTCACTATCGTCCAGGAGAGTGAAGAAGACTAAAGTTAAACCCTTGGGCAGGGTTCGTGAAATATTTAACTATCTGTCGTACTGTTGTTCCAAACTCTACTGCTACTCTTTTAACTTTATGGTCTGTAATAACTGCACTTAATTTTATTCGAACACTGGTCTGTAATATTAAGTACTATTTATTCTTCCGCAAATTCTACTCTGATGTATTTTGTTATAAAATGTTGTAACTCTGTAATGACTTCGCAATGGGATCCTGTCGGAGATAACGGGTGCTTATGTAGCCCGGCAGAGCCCGCTTAGGTCATATGGAACACGGGCCCGGCTGTCAGATGTCATTAGTGACGTTGACAGGTGCCTGTGGGCCACGTGATTTAGGCGGTTCTGTTACATTCAACAAGTGATAAGTGTGAAGCACAGGAAAAATTCAAGTCACAAACAAATCACAAACCACAAGATAAAAGCAAAGTCACTAAGATAACATTAAGCACAAGAGTTATGCCTACAACTAAGCATTACACCAACAAAGTTCTTGTCCAATACATAGTTCACCACGAAATATATAAATATTACAAACCATGACTAAAGTCTGGACCACCATGGGGCAAAGCAAGTCGCAACTTACTTATTACATCATAATAAAGCCTAACACTCCCCCTTTGGCATCAAGTGCCAAATAGGGTAGGCATGCATGAAAGCAAAGCTAGTCGTCGTCCTCGTCGGCGTCGTCATCGGAAGGCTCCTCCTGCTCATCGTCGTCATCCTCGTCCTCGTCCTCGTCCTCATCCTCATCGTCCTGACCACCCGCTGCACGTGAAGACTCGGCGTACTCCTCAAAAGGATCGCGAAACTCGCGCAAAGGAGAAGAAGGAGGTAGGCCGAGTTTGTCCCCAATAGCTCGAAGGCGGCGGTCATCCTTCTCAGCCTTATAGCAAAAGGCCGCGAAGATCTTCTAGAGCGCATGCTTGATGGCACCACTGCGACGACGGCGAGGTCCAAGCCCACGAGAGGAGCTAGGGCCCCGAGAGGAGCTAGGGTCAGTGGTGGAGCGAGCGGCACCTCGAGTGCGGCGCACCGAAGACGGACGCTGGGGCGAGTCCTCCTCATCCTCCTCATCCACATCCTGTGGAGGCCTACGAAGACGCAGGAAATCATCCTTGGCCTTAGGAGTGTGGAGGTTCCGGACCTTGACTTGCTCATGCTTGCGATCATGAGCAAATGAAAGACCAACCACTTGCTCAATGATGTGCATTAGGTAGGGAGCAAATGGAAGGTGGCGCTAAGGATCAATAGAAGCAGAATAGATTTTGCGCCAAAGAAGGTCCGAGACAGAGAAGCGAGCACCCCTCTCGCCAAAGCGCAAGAGAATCTTAGGAGCATCATGCTGAAGGTGCAATGAATCCCCAATCTTTGGATCAATGGTGCTTCGAATGAGATTATTGAGGACATAATAATAGGGACGAAGATAGGTGTTTTTTAATTCAGGAGTCTTCCCGGGAAGGTAAAAGTGCCGGATGTCCCGATAGGTGATATGATCATACCCATCAAAGATACTAGGAGCATCACGGTCAGCTTGACCAAACCCAAGAAGACGAGAAAAAGTGACATAATCAAGACGATAATGCTACCCTTGCGTCATCCAATGCATGACGCGATTCTCAACTTCCAAATGATAGGTGGAGTAAAATTGAGCAATTATTTTAGTATTCCAGGAATATTGAAAAGCCATCAAATTTAGCAAACCCCACGCCTTAAGATCATTCACCAAAGCAACAACATCCGGATCATCAAAAGCACGAAGGGAAACGAGATCAATTGCTTTGGGAGCAATGATAGGAACAGCACCAGTGGGTTCTTGACAACCCAAAATGACAGAATGATAGTAATCAAACTGGAATTGACTCCAAAAACGAGCCTCAAGAGAGGGATCCTTGACATAAAGGTAAGGATTTTCATTGCGTTGCTGCCTCAACTCTTGAAGTTTGTGGCGATAATCAATAGGAGAACGCACTGAAAACCCACCACTAGCTGCAGGAGCGCGAATGCGAGCGTTGAAGTGCTGGTGGCGAGGGAGATTGCGAGAGAGAAGCAGCTGCACATTCTCGGGGGTCCGAGGGATAACCCGAGGATCAATCGCCTTGCCAAGGATACGAATATTTGCCTCGGCATCCGACGCCCTGGCAGGCGAAAGAGCGTTCCTCACGCGCTCCGCATGAGTGCGTGGGATGGACGAAGACATGCTAGAGTGGAGAGGCTGACCACTTGGCTCATCATCGCCATCTCCGCCATGGGAGCCGCGACCACGATGTGAGCTCTCGCCACGGGCGGCACGGACGGGGTTCTTGCGCTTTCCACCTTCACGAGACATGCTGCAAAGGATAGAGAACAAGAGGAATAAGCAAGATATGGAGAGAGAGTCCCAAAGTTAGAGTGAGATGGGGAGGCACCATGGATTAGTGGGGCAACAGGACCGGTAGTACCGGCCAGTGATCGGTACTACCGACTGGGGGTCGGTACTACCGACACATCCCGCGGCCCTAACAATCCATGGAGAATCACCAAACCAACCATGAAGTTGAAAGGAAAAGGTAAGCATAAGCAAGAACATGTCCGTAGGAACTTCCTCAAGCAAAGACACGGCCACAAACTAAGCACATTGGGAGATCGAAAGAGAGAACTCCCAAGTACCTTAAATGGACGAGAAGGGCCGAATCCGCAAGCTTGAAGAGGTTGGGGCCACTTCCAAGTCGTCCAAGAGAGGCTCCAAGGAGAGGAGAGGTTTTAACCCAGACCCACGCACTACCGGTAGTACCGACGGAATCACCGGTACTACCGATGTGCGACCGGTACTACCGGCCAGAAACCGGTACTACCGACAGTCCAGAAATAGGAAGGGGTACTCTACAGCCGAGGTGAACTAAGTGAGGAACTAGAACCCTTCCAAATGTGACTAGACACCAGCAAAGCAATACAAAACCATAGTCACACTTGAAGGAATGTTGTAAAAAATAGATTTTGAAAGACAAATGTAAGTTTTGCAACGATTTTTCTATAATCTCTAGGTGAAAACAATGAACATGTGCAAGAGATCATTCTAGGTTACTAGAATCAATGATATTTAGCTCACTCCTCAAAGCACAAAATCTTGACTCGTCTAGGGGTTTTGTAAAGATATCGGCTAGTTGATCTTCGGTTCTCACATGAGTAAGAACGATATCTCTTTTGGCTTCGTGGTCTCTCAAAAAGTGATGCCGGATATCTATGTGCTTTGTACGAGAGTGGTTTACGGGATTGTTTGCCAATTTAATGGCACCCTCATTGTCACACAAAAGGGGAATCTTGTTTACCTCACAACCAAAATCTTTTAAGGTTTGCTTCATCCAAAGTAGTTGGGCACAACAAGCGCCGGCCGCAACATACTCGGCTTTGGCGGTGGACAAGGCAACACTCGTTTGCTTTTTAGAACTCCAAGACACCAAGGACCTACCACAAAACTGACAAGTCCCGGATGTACTCATTCGATTGATTCTACAACCACCATAATCCGAATCAGAATAGCCAATCAAATCGAATGTGGAGCCCTTGGGATACCACAAGCCAAAATTAGGAGTGAGAACTAAATCATGGCGTCGTATCTGATCCTGCACAGCGTGATGAGAAGACGGGTTGAACGTCGAGTACTGACTTCCGAGACTCGGGAGTCCCTGGTTCTGTCGGGAGCGAGATGGGACGGAGCGGTGGAAGTGTCCTCCCTCGGGCGCATTCCCCCCATGTGCAGTACTTCCTGAGGGGTAGGCGGCCCTGACGTAAGGTTTGCCCATTCTCCCGGGTCGGCCGAACAGTTGTCGCCTCTCCTGCCCCTGTGTAGTTCGTGCGCCGGGGGCAGGAGCTGTCGCTGTCGTAGTTGGAGAATCTTTCCGTCAGTGCGGGGCGTCATACGGTTGACTGTCCCTGTGGTGGTGTGGAAGTAGTGGGGCCGTCAGATCGGTTGTTAGAGGAGATGTGGCAGTTGGTAGGGCGGACGTGCGCGTGCGAGGCGCAGTCGCGTTGAGGGGTCCACTCGATGGGACCGTGCTCGTAAAGTAGTTAGGGAGGTCCCTTGGGCGGCAAGATTGCTCTGCTGACATGGGCAGGGCTCGGGCGAATCGGAGAGCTGCGCCCGAGGAAGATTGTATATAGCAGGGTGCTCGGGCGAATCAGAAGTCGGTCGCCCGAGGCTGTTGCATTTGGTGATAGGCTCGTGCAAATCGGAAGGTATTGTCCGAGGGTCTTGCTTCCCCGAGCCCTGTCGTGGAGGCTCGGGCGAATCGGAGAATCCGGCCTGAAGGGTCCGCGTGCTCACGAGGGTGACTTGTTGGCGTAGCGTCGTTGCCTACGGTCCCTTTATAAGTAGCATTGTCATGGGCCTCTGCTGGGCTTTTCTGGGCCAAGCCATGCCTGGGGGATATATTTTGTGTCGAAGTTGGGTACCCCATATTTTGGTACCCGACAGTAGCCCCCGAGCCTGTGGTGGAGTGGATGCGCTCCTCTTGAGGCTCAAGTTAGTTTCTCCCGTCGGGTTAGTAGGGTTTGGTTATTTTATCAGGTGGGTGCGTGCAAGCGTACCCGCCGGGTGTAGCCCCAGGGCCTTGGAGGGATGGTGTATCCCTTCAAGGGCTTGAAATCATGCTTGCGGAGCCTCGGGTGCCTTTTGGCTTGCTTGCCGGCGATTCGTTCCTTGGTAGGGGTTTTTTGGTGCCGGAGCCCCCGAGCCAGGTCTCGGAGCGTCCTTCATCCTGCCAAGGTGCAAGGAGAGCCCCTGAGCCTCCGTTTTCGTATCGGGGGTCGATCGGATTCTTCCTTGTCTTTTTCGTTAGTTCGACCTTTATGCTCTTTTTCGAGAAGAGGAAGGTTTGGTCATGCTCAACTTCCCACGGTGTGCGCGAGTCGGTATTTCCGGTGAGCTGCAAGCGGGTTTGTCCGAGTGGAGGTCCGTGCCCTGTTCGTTGGGGGTCGGCTAGTGGGCTGAGCACGCTCCAAATATTTCCCGAGGGTCGACTTGTGGGTCCCGGGTCCCTTCGACGGGTCCCGAGGGCCTAATGCCTTCCGCGAGGGGATCCCACATCGTCAACTCGCTGCTAGGACTTGGACACAGCACGGGATGTCCCTTGTGACGCTCGGGCGTCGGGATACTGACCGTTTAGTGGTCCATCCACCAGCTGTCCCTAACTCAATTTTTCTGGGGCGACTGTTCGAGCCACTGTAGGGCCAGTCTTCGATCCCTTGGAAACGTAACGGGCGCCCGAGCTCGGGATTCCTTTGTTGAGAAGGAGAATATCAGCAGAATCAAGGCAGAAAAAACGTAATGATTTGGCGCACCTTTTTAGGCGTGGAGCCCGACGGACGCGATGGTTCGGCGTAGACGAGACCGTTGCGTGCGCGAGGCCAGCGGCGATGCTGAGAGTTGTGGTGGGTCCCATGCAATTAATGTGGTGGATTTACCACATCCGTTTCGATTCGTGGCGTAGGTATGTAAGGGAGAGCCGCACCTTTTTTTTACTTTTACCTTAGCCATTCGCTTTTGCCCGTCCGCTTCTCGTCGCCTTACCGCTGAGAGAGCTAGGTCTTCGTTGCCGCCACCGCCGCCGTCAAGCTTCTCGCTCTGCCGCTTCAGTTTCTTTCCTCCATCTCTCATGGCTTCTTCAGGTCCTTCCCCGTGGGCGAACCTTCTCATCGAACCGTGGCCTCGCTCCACGGTGATAGTGGCGAAGCTGGAGAGGCTGGTGGGGAAAGGGTTGCTCCGCCCCATTTCCAGCTCTGGCCCACCGGAGTGGGAGGTGCCGTCCGTCGATCATCACGAGCCCGACCTGCCGCCGGGCTACGTTGTGAGTTTCATGGCCTTCCACGAGCGCGGGCTTGGGATGCCACCGCACAAGCTGGCTCGTGCCCTCACGCACTACTACGGGGTCGAGCTGCACAACCTCAACCCCAACAGCATCGCTCAAGTGGCGATCTTCGTTGCGCTGTGTGAGGGGTTCATGGTGTTGCCGGCGCAGTGGCTCCTGTTGCTCCACCTCTTCAAGGCAGACGCCTTCATCAAGACGTTACCGCAACGGATCCCCCGGGCCGACGGCTGCGCCATATTCCTGCGCGACGTCGGCCGAGGGAGAGAGTACATTCCGGCGAAAGCCAGCACCTCCAACAAGGGGTGGTTTTACCTGCGGAACGACGACGGCGCATTCCCTCCCTACACCAGCAAGGTGATCAGGCAGGTTCCCCCCACTGGAGCTGGGGGACCGACAAGCGCGGGAGGAAGCACGTGCCACCACTTCTCGAGCTTCTCAACACCCTAAACAGCCACGGTGTGACAGCGCCCGCGGTGGCGGCACAATTCCATCAATGGGTCGTGCTGCCCTTGATGCGCCGAGCGGTTTGGCTAGACCGCATGAGGCCGGACACGCCACGGGAGGGCACTTCGATGCTCCCACATGACAACACCCCCGTGGAGGTCCTCGAGCGCGTCGGGCGTACGCTGAGCGGGGTCCCTTCGTGGGACGAGCCGATGCGGGTGCCGATGCGACCTCACCCATGCCACATTCACTTCGTAACCTTTCATCGACTCCTTCTTCCTCCCTTCCTTTCACCCCTTTTTCTCTTCTGCTGTCGCTTATCCACGCGTGTTTTTCACATCTGTCCGCGGGGGGTGAGGCGGGTGCTCAAGTCGATTGAGCCACCCGTCCCCAAGGATGTGGAGCGTAGGGCGGCGAACCATGCCCATGGTGAGGCGGCGAAGAAGGACAACAACAAGAAGAAGAAGAAAGAGAGGAGGCTTGCTCGTGAAGCGCTCGAGAGGAGGCGTAGAAGGCATGAGAGGGAGGGGCGTCCGATCGAGGAGTCCCACGGAGAAGAAGATGAGGATGATGATGACGACGACGATGATTTTGATGATGATGACTGGCCCATAGTGCCTGCAGAGCCCGCGGAGCCCGCGGTCGAAGGCTCCTGCGTCGGCGCCCACCGGCGGAAGTGCCGGGGGCCGTAGCCCGAGCACCCGAGCAAGGTTTTCAGAGGTTGCATCCGTTGGCGCGTCTTCCGGTGGTGAGGTCCACAGGGCCGGGGCCTTGACGGCCGGCGGCCGCAAGGAGTCATTGTAGGTGCCGGGGACGGGCTCAGGCCCGGCACCCGAGGCGGTGAAGGACGCCCCTTCGACCGGCGCTGGCGATGGGGTCCAAGGACCCCCCTTTAAACGAACCCTCCCCTCCCCGACACGTCACTGGTTGCTAGGACGGCGGAGGGCGGAGGGAGCAGGGAGAGGACGCCGCCCGCGTCGGAGGTTGGCGATGCCAGCACGCCGGACCTCGAGCTGGGGTCTGCCCGAACCAGGGCATCCCCGCCGAGGGGCGGCGACGCGGAGACAACCCCTAGTGGCCAGACGAGCCCCACCGTTAGGGGCCTCTCAGGGCGCAATCGGCCGCGACGTCGAGGTGCTGCCCACCCCACCGCTGACGACGCGGCCCACGTCGTCCGCTGGGCCTGTTGCTCCATCGAGCGCCAGGGCGGCGAGGAAGACGGCGCTCCCCAAAACCAGGTAGGTCGTATTTCCGATTACTCCATTTTCGAGTCTTGTTCTTTATGTCACGAATGCCCATTTTGTCTTATCTCTTTTTAGGAAACGCCCGGGGTCGGCGCTCCAGGTCTCGCACCAGAAAATTCTGAAGGTGCAGGCCCGGAGTACCGCTGGAGGGGAAGGCCGCCTAGCGACCGAGGAGGTTCCCTCGGCGGAGAGCTGTCCGTCCGAGGGCTTGGTGGCGCCGGAGGTGGTCCCTTCTTCTGCAGTCGTTGTGACCGCGGCCGCCACTGAGGAAACGGCCTCGGCTCTGCCTCCCGAGGCTCACCTCAGGAGCGCCGGCCACCGCTCCTGTGCCGGAGCCAGCCGACGCTAGTACCACGGCCATGGACGTCGACGTCGCGCCGCCGTTCGAAGTCGTGACTCCACCTCCCACGGACTTCATGACGCTGGTTCTTCGGGGGTGCCTTCCCGTGTGCTAACGAGCTCCCGTATCGAGTGGACCGACCGGGCTAATCGCGAAGCCCCGCCGGTCTTCTTGTTGTGGGATGATGTTGAGGCCGCTTACTGGGATGGGCTCCAGGACCTTAAGTCGTCGTGGTCGGAGAGCCTGCGTCTCCTTGCGGACTCCATCGACTCGGAGTTCCAGGAGCGACTTTAGGTGAACGCGCGTGCTTTGCCTTTTTCGTTGCTTCGTTGTTTTGAGCTGGCGTTTCTGCTAAACCCACTTGTGTAACACCCGAAAATTGCATTCTTTTAAATAGTGGGAATTTATTTAATTATGCAAATAGTTGATCATTCCAATATAGGGAAATAATAATTTTTCTCAAATATAAAATCAAACCTAGGTCATACACATGTATGATGCATTCATGCTGGAGCATTTCTTCTTTGTACTGTTGTAGCTTATTTGAATTTCTCAAATATTTCAAAACCCAATTTGAAAATCCTTTTGGAAAATGAAATTGGAAAATGGAAAAGGAAGTAGAGAAGAACCCTTCCCCTCTTCTCCCTGGCCCCAGCCGGCCCAGGTCGGATGGCCCGAGGCCAGCTCGGCTGACCTGCTCCCTCCCTTCCCCTTACCCCTTCTGACTGACGAGCGGGACCCACGGGTCAGCCCCTTCCTTCTCCACCTCCCTCGCCGCGCGAACAGAGACGCCGCTGCCGTGTTCATCCGCCGCGGCCGAGCACAGCGCTCGGTGTTACCGACCTGTGGACCCCAGCGCTCGATGCTACCGACCTATGGACCCACAGGACAGCCCCTTCCCTGTTTCCCTCTGCTGCTCGCCGAGAGTCCGACGCGGGCAAGAAAGAAACGGCCGAAGCCGAGTTCGTCGCCGCGCCGAGAGTCCGAAGCAGAGAAGAAACGGCCGAAGCCGATTTCTCCGCTATTTGAGTTTGTTTCAATCTCCGAGATTGTCGTCACACCTCGGGAGTACTTAAGCAGCGCCACACCCCCTCGTAGCCGTCACCTAACCCTAGCCGCCTCTTCTCGCCGCCACTGCCGAGCTCCCGCGAGAACCGAGCAGCCGCCGCCGCGAGCAATTAGCTCGATTCGCCACCAATTTCCTCTCGGTAAACCTTTGAGGAGCTTCGCTGTGATCTTGTGAAGTTCCCGAGCACTTTCCCCCTTCGATTTGTGCACTGACACGCCTCCGCCGCCGTTACAGAGAGCCACCGTCCGCCGGGTCACGCCGCGAGCTATCTCCGAGTCGATTTCCGACCTTCCCATCACCCTAGGTGAGCTTGCGATGCTCTTCCCGATCTATGGGTACCCTTCCCGACCTATTTCATGCACCGGAGGCCGAGTTCGCCTTCTCCGGCGATGCGTCGGCCATGGCGCCGCCGCGGTCGGCTCTGTTCCGGCCGGGAGCACCGCCACCCCTCCTCTCTTTTAATCTGATCCGCCGATTTTGAATCGGACGGCCGAGAGCAGCCCATACCGATTCGGCCGGCGTTTTTGCGGATAACCCCCTGCAGTTTTTAATGCTTAACCCGCAGCCCTTAGCGTATTCAGTAGATTACGTTTTCTGTATTTGAAGGCGTATTTATTTTCGGTATATATGAAAATGTGTTTTCAGATTTGAAATCAGAACTGTTTTGTTCGTAGTTTCTCCGTTTTAATTCCGATTTGAACGATTCAAATTGCGTTAGATTCGTAATTTGATGATCTACCAGTTAGTACCACTGTTTCATATGTTATTAACTTTTAAAATTCGAGATTATATTTAATCTATTATTATTCTATTATAAATCTTGTAAAATTCATATCTTCCTCGTTTTAAATCCGATTTGCGCAAACTTTATATCGATGTGATCGTAGCAACGCGTAGATTTGTTTTATAACCTTTTTAATTTATTTTCTCTCTGTTGGTGTACTGTTCTAATGAAAACTCTTATTGTATGCATGATTGCCCCTGTATGCGTGTGTGTTGTTATGATGGATCGAGTATAGACGGTGATCCATACGTGGGTGATCAAGATCAGTACTGCGACAACCCGGATCACCAGGAGTTTGCTGATCAAGGCAAGTATTAGCATGGATCATCTTTGTTGTCCTATTCACCAAATAAATAATTGCATTTGCATGTGTCTTCCTTGTTAACCATAGTTACTTCCTAGTTTTGTTATCCTGTTCCTTGCAACCTATGGGTTTATGCATGTCGTAATTGATGATAGTGCGTTATTGATGTCATGATCATGTAAACTGATTAATTGAATATGCAATAAGGATTAAAAGATGTTTTTTTAGCAACATGGAACTAGCGGATTGGAGCATAGTTTTGTGATGCACCATATCCTTTCCCCTTGGTAATGATCTGTCAGCAAAAGCTGGGACTTATAGTGCAACTATGAGGGCTATATGGCTCTGGTTTTAGCTCAGTATGAGGACCTTTTCTAGCTTGTTAGAGGTTACCGAAAGGCGCAAGAGGGGCTTTGACGACTCGGGTATAGTGCGGCCTCTGTCCATATGTGTATAACCTGCGTGACCTTGTGCCATATGGAAGGGGGGCTCTACATCTGCTTGCCGAGGAAACCTCGCGGCCCTAACATGTTAGACGAACCTTTGAAAGGCTTCATAGTGAAACCCTGCTCTCTCACCTTGGTAGTGTTATGGGAGTAATTAACCCGAGCAAATGGGAATCACGGCTCATAGTGAAAGTGCACAACCTCTGCAGAGTGTAAAACTGGTATACTAGCCGTGCTCACGGTCACGAGTGGCCCAGAAAACTCACGGAGTAGTTATCTTTCAGGGTGATGTTTACTTGTTGCTAGTCTATTTATTGCTACTCATTAATTGTGTTTACTATGATCATGAGAATGGATTTATTAACTTGTTGCTATCCAACTGTATAAAAGATGATTAATTAAAAGCAACCAGCTGTTAAACCCGTGTCAACCTTTTGAGCCTCATGAACCCATGCTAGTCTTGTTGAGTACGACATGTACTTACGCTTGTTTATTTTTCATTACTTGGTTAAAAATCCCGGATGGGTAACAGATGGTGATAGTGATGAGGATTACCCAGAGGACTACTAGACTTGGGCTTCACCAGTCGACATCCCTGTGCTATGGAGCTACCGCGAGACTTATCTTTATTTTTTCGCTGTGTAATGACTTCGATATTATTCGCTATGTATTAAAGATTGGTTATGATACAATTTATGCAATTTGTTGGCTTATGTGTGTGACTGATCTCTGGGCGCACATAAGATTATGCATCCCATTTTATCCTTAAAATTGGGTGTGACAACTTGCTTCCACCTTTTCCTTAGGATCTCATGACGACCTCCCGCAAGAAGTCCTGCTTCCTCCGCCAGGGTCTTGGTCTCTGGAAGCAGCTGGAGCTCAAGAGCCGAGCCCTCGCTCGTTCCTAGGAGGAGCTTGCCCGCACGACGACTTGGCTGGCCGACCTCGCCCTTGACCGCGACTCCTTGAAGGATGAGGTCACGGAGGCTCGGGGCTGAGTCGCTCCCCTGGAGGGGCGTATCCAGCAGCTGGAGGCCACCCTGGCCGAGGCCGTGCAGGAACGGGACGCCGCGCGAACACTCGCTGCCGAGAAGGAGGCCGTCGTTGACGTCCTGTCATCGAGCTTGGACCGCTCCCAGGTGGCTCTAAACCAGGCGGTGGGCGAGGTCGACGCCGTCCGGGAGGAAGCAAGGAAGGCGCGGGAGGAAGTCGAAGGTGAGTCTTACCTTTTTGCTTTTCGCCTGCTTTGGTTATCTATCGTTCATCGTATTCTCTGTCTGACTGTCTTCCACCACAGCTCTGAAGGAGGAGGCCGTCGGTGCCCAGGGAACCATCGCCGCCCTCAACACTGCTCACGACGTTGGGGTTGCCGACCATCGGGACCTGCAGAGGGTGGCGCGCGCGTTGTGCGACGCCCTCGAGGTGGGGATCCCTCGGGGAGCTCACTCCAAAGCCGCCTCGAGGCCCTGCACCAGCGGATGGGCGACCAGCTCAAGGAGGCTCTGTTGTCGGGAGTCCAGAAGACGCTGGCGGTGGTGAAGTCTCACTACAAGACTTTTGACACCGAGGCCGTCAGCGAAGTCTTCCTCGTGGCTTCCGACGACGAGCTTCTTGCGCTGATCGGGTCGATGGAGTTCCCTGGGAAAGCGCTGGCAGCCCTCCTTCAGGATGACGTGGAGCTCTCCCCTGAACCTATATTGAACACTGGGCTATCGTGCCCTTTTTGAAAAGACAATGTATGAGAAACAAACATGCGGCGCTTCGTGGCCTTAATATTTTTTGTAAATATTCGTTGCACGTTTGTTTTTCAGTTCATTTTTGGCTTGGCTTTTTCTAAGCGTTTTCTCCGATGGCGCTGAGCCCGGGTCATCGAACCTCGGGGGTTTTCTTGGCATCATAGCTTTAGCGGCATAGATGTAACAGAACCGCCTAAATCATATAGCCCATAGGCACCTGTCATTGTGACTAATGACCTCTGACAGCCGGGCCCGTGTTCCAGATGATCTAGAAGGTCCTGCCGGGCTACATCAGCGTCCTTTTTCTCCAACAGGATCCCATTGCGAAGCCATTACAGAATTACAATATTTTATAATAAAATACATTAGAGTAAAAGTGCGGAATGATTAAATAGTACTTAGATTACAAACCAGTTGTCTAAATAGAATTTAAGTGTAGTTATTACAAACCATAGATAAGTAGTAGTAGCAGTGGAATAACGATACAACATACTTAGATAAATGATAACAGGAACCCTGCCCCTGGGTCCAACTTCACTCTTCCTCGCTTCCTTCCTGAACAATGGTCACGCAGCAGGGAGCGTGGCAAACTTGTTGCTGCTGATCTCCTGCAACATGGGTTAACAAACCCTGAGTACTGCGGTACCCCGCAAGACTTACCCGACTAAAGAAAAAGATGAGACTCAGGAATGCAGGCTGAGGGGAGTCAAGGTAAGGCTTTAACAAGAGTCAAAGTATTTTGCAGAAAAGCACTACTATTTTTCTAAATCCAACTTTCAATATTTTAACTCATCATTCAATTAATAAACATTAATCTTAGTTGTTCCACATATTTTCTTCAATTCTCAAATATTCATTTATTCTCAAAATAACCTAGTTCTAAACCACTATTCGATGTTGGTGTGAGGATCAAGTCTCCATAACCGAGGAGTAACAATGATTCGAATCGATTAAGTACCCAGCTGGGGATCCCTAACCACACTGCATATGTACCACCTAAGCTTGCATATACCAACCCCGTCTACCACGGCTTTTCCATCCCTAAACTGGTCATATACCTCCAATCCAGCACGCCGGCCATGAGGGTACAAGCTACTCTCGCCATCTCTCCACTCCCAGTGCGTGGACGTCGGTTCAAGCAATGGAGCCACCGGAGTCAGAACTTCCCATAGTATGTGGCTAATTGCAAAGTCTCGATCATAGCAGGCCGACAACGAACGGTACCTAATTCCTTTTCCGTTGGAAACCATGCATTGGGACTCTAACCCAAGTACACTCGTGACCACCCGGTTTTCACATCCCTTTTCCGCGGGCGACGATAAGTTGGGACTCTAACCCAAACATATGACCACCAAACGGAAAACCCATCCCCGTTGAAGACAATGGACTGGTCAAGTGCACTGCCAACGGACGAGGACAATACCATTCCCTTTCCATGATTCATTCTTTGCATATCATCATAGCTTAAAATAGCATTTTTTTGCAAATCTAATAATTAAGCATGACTAAGCAATTTTCAATACTTTAAATAAATTAGGTTCTCAGGTCATGATAAGTGGTCAAGGATGGTAATGCATCAATTGGTTATCACTCAACTCCTATTAACCTAATGCAATAGATTAACTCAAGTGATAAACATTTATAAATCACAAGGAGAGGGTTAAATGCACCGGGGCTTGCCATGCAGTGCGAAGAGAGTCGGATTAGGATCTGTGCCACAGATATCAAAGCCTCACACAAACTCAGGGGCAGTCTCCTCAGTAGTCACTTCAGCCTTGATTTCCTGATTCCCGGTCACTACACGTGTGCAATGATGAATGCTTTAATGCGATGCAACGATACGAAGATACGATACAATAAATAAAACAACTATGAGAACTATTGTCTTTCATACCATTGAAAGTAACTTACTATAAGATTACCCTAGGTCATAAGGGTGTTTGACCTAGAACCACAATCAACCATAAATGCACACAACCCTGAGTCATTAGCATTTATTACCCTTTCATTTACTCAACTACCCTAATATTAATTAACCACTAATTACATTACTTCCAAACGAGCCTAAACTTTACCAACAGATAGATTTTGACCTAGATCAATACCAAACCAAATTTCATGATTTTTGGAATTACAGGGAATTAATTAAAATTGTTCAAAGTTGCATTTATCAATTATAACACTTGTTTTTGGTTCATACATAAAGTGTCCAAAATATTTATTTCCTATTTTTTATTCATTCTACTCATCACAGAGAACATCCACAAAAAATTTTATGATTTTTTGTGTAGTATAAATATTCATACAAAAACATCAAAACCTAGCACTATTCTTCATAGTAGAAATTCAAAAAACCTATCTTTATTCGCTGGAAAATGAAAAATGTGAAACGGCCCGAGACGGCCCAACACTAACAGGCCGGCCCAGTCAGCTGAGCGCTCGCCCACGCACGCCCTCTCTCAGGGACACTGACAGCCGGACCCCCGTTGTCAGCTCCCTCTCCCACCTCTCGCCACGCCGTCGCACGCGCGTGCACGCAGCGGCTCGCCGCGGAACTCGCCGCCGGCGACTCCAGTAGCAATCCCAAGCGCGCCTACACAATGCCTAGAGCCTAGTGAATAGTCTAACGCGCTTAGCCCCTACCCTACGCGCCTCCAATGAGCCTAGGCTCGCCCATGGCGGAAGCGGCGGCGCGGCAACCATGTTCCGGCCGCTAGGACGCGGTAGAGTTAAGGAAAAAGGGACAGGAAGGTTCGGGGGCTCACCATGGTCCTAGACCGATATAGATGTTTGAGGCAGAGACAGAGTGGAGCGGCGGGCTTAACGACGACAGTGCTCACGGCGGCTTTCACCGACGTCGAACCCCTTGTTGCCGAAACTCTATGGCACCAAACGACAAAGCAACTTGCGCATGAGCAACAACACAACACAGGGAATCTAAAACGATATAACGTGAAGGAAGAAACTCACTGCAACGGACTAGACACGACAAGGTTACCCGTGGCGGCGCTCCGGCCGGTGCCGAGGACAACGACGCGTGCACAGGGACTTCTAGGACACTACAGCTAGTGAAACAGGGTGCAAGCGATGCGCCAGGAAGTGGTGAGGTTGGCTGCGAGACGGATTTTAGCAGCGGTGGACCGGAGGTGGCCAATTTGTCCTTGAACCGAGGAACCTCGTCGGCAACCGAGCGGAGAAGGGAAGGATAGAGGGAGAAGTTCGTCGCCTTTAAAGGGTTAGGGAAGGGTGGATAAGAGCGAGCGGGTTCCGGGGCCCCAAAGTGGCGTTGGCGTGGCGGTGGCCGGGCCCTGGACGGCCGGACGACGCCGGCGCGTAGCGCGGCGCACGAGCGCACGGACACAGGCAGGGGGTAAGGGCCCATGTACTGTAGCTAGTCCCTAAAGTCAAACCCTAATGTCTTCAAATTATGGCTATCCCAATTTGAATCAGAGAAAGCTCCTAAAATGGAAGTTGTGGCAAATTTTGTTTAGATCACTTTTGCTTTTTGCACCAAGTTCAAATTTGAAGTATTTTTGAAAATATCAGAAATGGGGTAAATCCTCAATTTGAAATTTAAATACAATTCAATCAAATTCTCCAAAGTTTGCTATATAACTTGAAAATCTATAAACATGAAATTTGTTCAACTTGCTGAGCCCTACAACTTTCATTAAGGATACTTGGTCAGATTCTTGATAGTTTTTGAAATGACATTTCAAATTCAAATTTCAACGCATTATTTTGAGTTTAATTTGAATTTCCACAATATTACTTCAAAATCTCCAAAAATAAAAGTTGTTCCATTTTAAAATATCTACAACTTTTATTAAATCATATTCATCAGATTCCTTAGATTTTCTAAATTAGGTTTTGGGACCTAATTAGGGCTTAATTTGATTTTTCTTTTTAATTTAATATTTGATTTTCAATTATAGGTTTAATTGCACAATCATTCTTATTCACAATCAAACCACCTAGAGGCCCTAAGCACAATCATATGCAGGCAATTAAATTAAACATGATGACATGGAAGTTTTAATTAACTGTAATACCGGAGGTATTACAGTAGACGCGACAACTGCCCGAGGGGTTTCGATGGAGCGGAGACTTAGAAGAAGGTGTTCGATTGATTCTGCTCGAGCCTCTTACCTTTACCAATGCCAATCTTATTAGTTCTCTTCTGAGCGCAAGTTACCTTTAGACGTAGAGTGGCGAGTGGAGATGCCATATCCTGGAGGCGTAGGCGATCTCGCGGCTCGGCCGGTTCTGCCCTCTGGGGTTTCTTTTGCTCGTCTAAGACTTATAAGCTTGTGTTTGGTTTGGGCAAGAGGTGCACTCGGGAGACTAGAATTTTTTTGAAAATTTTTTAAAATTTCTTTTTCGTTATTGCAGAGGCTCGGAGGAGTATGGGGGTTCCCCCCTTCCTAGCCCCCGAGGGAGGGTCGGTCCTACCCAAGGTAGGGCCGAGCCTCACTTATGCTTGCGCGGTAGCTCGTAAGTTCATAAAATCTTAAAATCATACGCGAAAGGAAGGACGAGTCCTTTATTGATCTCAAGATTTTACAGAATGTACAATGCCTGGAATCTTAAGGGTAAAAGTGACGTACCTGTTCGATGTTCCAAGCGTTGTTGACTTGTTGTAGACTTCGCCCTTCTTGTTCGTGAGGTTGTACGTTCCGGGCCGTAGCACCTCGGCGATGACGAACGGTCCTTCCCATGATGACGTTAGCTTGTAGCGTCCCTTGTTGTCTTGCCTGAGCCGCAGCACCAGGTCACCTATATTGAAGTGCAGCCGCAGGAGATACTTGAGCCGGACCCCGAGAGGTGAGACGAAGACTATGCTGGCGCCGACGCCTGTCCTCATCACCGACCCATCGAAGTACATGACCCAGTATTCCTCTTGGGTGGGGAGCGATGGCAGCTGTGTCTCAGTCCACTCCGCCACAAAGTCCGCCAGCACCTGGGATTTGATGGCCTTGCGCGGCGCGTAGGTGATGCCATCGCCCATGAGCTCGATTGCCCATTTAGCGACCATTCCAGTCGTCTCCCGATTCTGGATCACCTCCCCGAGGGGGAAGGGTGATACCACGGTCATGGGGTGTGACTCGAAGTAATGCCGCAGCTTGCGCCGAGTGACGACGATCACGTACATCAGCTTTTGGATCTATGGGTAGCGGGTCTAGGTCTCGGACAAAACTTCGCTAATAAAGTAGGCCGGCCGCTGGTCCGGCAGTGCGTGCCCTTCCTCCTGCCGTTCTACGACAATTGCTGCACTGACCACCTGGTTAGTGGCGGCTACGTACAACAGGAGGTCTTCCACTTTGGTGGGCGGCACGAGCACCGGTTCTTCCGAAAGCAGAGCATTAAGCCTGTCGAGGGCTTCCTGGGCCTCGGGGGTCTAGGTGAAGTGCTCTGTTTTCTTCAGCTACCGATACAAAGGCAGCCCCTTTTCAGTGAGTCGCGAGATGAACCGGCTTAGGGCTGCAAGGCACCCCATTAGCTTTTGCACGCCTTTGAGGTTGCGAATTGGCCCCATCAGTGTAATGGCCGATATATTTTCCGGGTTGGCTTCGATGCTGTGCTTGGAAATGATGAACCCAAGGAGCATGCCTCGGGAAACCCCGAAGACGCACTTCTCGGGGTTAAATTTTATATTTCTATTCTTGAGGCATTCGAATGCCTCTTCTAGGTCGGCTACCAGGTCGTCTGCCTTCCTAAATTTGATCACAATATCATCTACGTATGCCTCAACGGTCCGCCCGATTCCCAAAAACTTTGAGCATGCAACGTTGGTACGTCGCGCCCGCGTTTTAGAGGCCAAAAGGCATGGTTATGTAGCAATATGTGTCGAAAGAAGTGATGAAAGAAGTCGCTAACTCGTCGGACTCTTTCATATGAATTTGATGGTAACCAGAATATGCATCAAGAAAACAAAGTCGTTCGCAACCAGCAGTGGAGTCAACTATTTGATTAATGCGAGGTAATGGAAATGGGTACTTGGGGCAAGCTTTATTTAAACTAGTGTAATCTACACACATTCTCCATTTGCCATTTTTTTCTTAACTAAGACAGAATTAGCTAACCACTTTGGATGGAAGACCTCCTTGTTGAATCAGGCCGCGAAAAGCTTCTGCACCTCCTCCCCGATGGCGCGGCGCTTTTCTTCATCGAATTGGCGCAGGCGCTGCTTCACCGGCTTGGACCCGACCCGGATGTCCAAGGAGTGCTCGGCGACCTCCCTCGGCATGCCTGGCATGTCCGAGGGACTCTAAGCAAACACGTCGGCGTTCTTGAGAAGGAAGTCGACGAGCACAGCTTTCTATTTCGGGTCGAGGGTGGCGCTGATTTTTAGCACCTTACCATCGGAAGACCCGTGGTTGAGGGGCACCTCCTTCACCCCTTCGACGGGCTCGAAGGTGCCCATGGTCTTCTTGGGGTCGGGAACCTCCTTGGCCAGCTCCTCGAGATCGGAGATGAGGGCCTCGGACTCTACCAGTGCGTTGGCATATTCGCAACACTCAACGTCGCACTGGTAGGCGTGTTGGTAGGAGGAGCCGACGGTGATGACCCCCTTGGGCCCCGGCATCCTGAGCTTGAGGTAGGTGTAGTTCGGGACTGCTATGAACTTGGCGTAGCACGACCTCCCGAGGATGGCGTGGTAGGTGCTTCGGAAGCCTACCACCTCGAATGTGAGGATCTCCTTTCTGAAGTTGTCAGGAGTCCCAAAGTAAACGGGCAAGTCGATCTGCCCGAGCGGCTGTACGCTCTTCCCGAGCACTATCCCGTGGAACGGGGATGTCGTGTAATACCCCGGGTATTACGGCTAATTAATTATGCCATGTCATCATGTTTATTATTAAGCATCTGCATATGATTGTGCTTAGAAACTTTAGAGTGGCTTATTTATGAATGTTTTTAGTGTTGCTATTGAATCCCTAATTGGCAAGTAAAAATAAATCAAAAGAAAAATCTGAATTAAGTCCTAATCGGACCCAAAACCCTAAATCAAAATCTACTTGGAATATGGTGATAGTGTCTTATCAAAAGTTATAGATATTTTAAAATGGAACAACTTTTATTTTGGTTGTTTTTGAAGTTCTTTAATAGAAATTTAAATTAAACCCTAATTACTACTTTGAAATTCAAATTTAAAATGTGAATTAAAAAATTATTGAGAATCTGACTAAACTACCTTAATGAAAGTTGTCAAGCTCAACTAATAGAATAACTTTTATTTTGGAAGATTTTCATTTTGTTGGGTATAATTTGGAGAATTTAATGGAATTAGGAATAAAATTCAAATATTAGTTTTACCCCCTTTTAAATATCTTCAAAATTATTCAAAAATCTGAACTTGGCCTCAAAATCAAAGTTGTGCAGAATTTAAAACCCTACAACTTTTATTTTGGCTGATTTCCAAGTTGTTACACGGTTTTGGGTGTATGGTCAAAAAACAGTGTGTAGAGGTAACCAATGAGCTACACTGCTCTGCCTCCTCTCCTGTTCGCGCACAGACGGCCGCCCGCCGGGCCGCACGCGCGCGCGGCGCCGCCCGTGCCGGCCGGGATCTTGCCCCCGGCATGGCCGCACGTGTGGGAGACCCCGCGCCACCCTGAGCCGCTCCTGCCTCCCCTCTGACCGGCATATAGTGGCACCGGCACCCTTCTCTGCTCCTCCCTCCCTACTCCGACCACCACCGCACACGCCTCAGTCCCGAGCCGAAATTGGCCGCCCTCAGACCTCCTTCCACAAATTCCTCTCGTCATTAGCCTCTCCAGCTCCCTGAGCACAGCTAGAATCACCTTGGTCTAGCTTTTGTGCTTCGAGGGTCCGGGAACGCGTGTCGTCGTCCTCGGGTCCGGCAGAGCACCGCCGCAGCCATCCCCCACGCTACTAGCTTGCTGCGGTGAGCCTCTTCTTCCTCGGTCTCGCGTTTTGGACTCTCTAGTTCATAGTGATGCTTATGCACGTGATGGTTTTTCGTTTTGTCCCTCAGGGTCGTCGGAACAGAAAGCAAGCCGCCGGTGAACTTCGTTGCAGCCGCTGTCGTCGTCACGCTCGCGCCTCGGCACCGCCTCGAGCTCGACCACCTAGCCTAACTAACCCACGGTGAGCCCCTGATTCGATAGCACCACTAATCTTGAACGCTACCGTCACGACCTCGCCGGAGCACGGCGTGCCGCCGCGGCCGAGCCGCCATGCTCTCGGTCGGGCAGAACCCTAGGTCCCCGTAGCCCTAAAAACTAACTCTATAGACGCGTTAGGGGCTTGTGAATGTGTCGGATCGGTTGGTTTTGCCGGAGGCCTCGCCGGCGGCGAGCTAGCGCCGGTCAGAGCCGGCGGGCCGCCGGTCAGCGCCTCTCTGTGTGCGAGAGGGACCGCAGGTTAAAAGAAAAGGAAATACAGGGGGTTATTTGCAAAGTATATGACTCATATGAATAGTAGCACAAGGACCGCGGGTTGAGCGCTGAGTTTTTCAAGGGGTTTTTGGCAAAACTGCCAGGCCGTGCGCGCGCGGGCCGCTCTGGGCGGCCTGTGCCGAGCTGGGCCGCCCCGGGCCGAAATGGATTTTTCCATTTTAGCGAATTTCAAATAGAATTTCTGATTTATATCTAAATGGAATAGTGGTGTTATTTGTTATTTTCATAGGAATATTTCTGTTGGACTAAAAATCATGAAAATAATTGTAGGTACTCTCTGAAGCATTTAGTATTTTATAAAAATATTAAATATAAGATTTGGACACCTTCTACAGGAACTAAAAATCAGCATATTAATTAATAAATGCAACTTTGGGCAATTTTAATAAATTCCAAATTAATCCAAAAATCATGAAAATTTATATGGCACTATTTTAGGGTAAAACCTGTCTGTTGGTTAGGTTTGGGCTCAATTGGAAACTGTTTGATCACTTGTTAATTAAATATTGGGTTAATTGGATAATAAAATTGATTTAAGTAAATAATCCCTGTAGTGTGTGTGATTTTTGGATTGATTGGGTTCATGAATCTTTCACCATGGTGATCCTTGACAAAAGTAGTAATGTCACTTGTTAGTTGTAGTAAAGCTGTGCAGCGGCTTTCTATGACTGTTAAAATGGTCGATAAAACGAAATATGAAACACCGTTTTGCTTTCTGTAAAACGTTTACAACTTTACCGTGAAGAAAAGTTGTACTCAAGGTCTCAATGGTTTACTTTTGAGCATTTCATTCATTATCCTCATACTATGCTAAGCATGCATCATTGCATACGTGTAGTGCCCGTCACCGAGGAAGTCCAAGTCGAGGCCAATGCCGAGGAGGTCACTCCGGAGGTCGTCCAGGCATTCGACATCTGCGGAACTGAGCCCGAGCCGACGCTATACGCAATCCAAGGCAAGCCCCGGTGCATTCAGCCCCGCCTTGTGTTTTATAAAATATTTATAACTTGAGTCTATTATTGTATTAGGTTGTTAGGAGTTGTTTGTCACCTATATTGTTGCATTACCTGCCTTGATATATAATACCCCGGAAACCTGTTTAAAAATAAAAATGTTCAAAAATGCTTAGCCCTACTTAATCAATCTAGATTTGCATAAAAATGCTATTTTTGACCTATGTGAATGTGGTAACTATGAATCATGAGAAAGGAGAAAGGGACATAAGTCTGTTCGGAGACTGTGTACAGCAGCCCCAATGCATCGTAACCGACGCAAAGGGGTTTTCCGTTCGTTGGTTGTGAATTTGGGTTAGAGTCCCAATGCTTGACCATCGGCGGGAAAGGGATTTGAAAACCGTTGGGACACTTGTATTTGGGTTAAAGTCCCAATGCAATGTCGCCGGCGGAAAAGAATTAGGGACCGTTCATTGTAGGCCTACTGTGATCAAGACTTTGCAACTAGCCACATACTACGGAAAGCTCTGACTCCGGTGGCTCTACTACTTGAATCGACAACCACGCACTAGGAGTGGAGAGATGGCGAGAGCAGCGTGTACCCTCATGGCAGGCGTGCCTGGAGAGGAGAGGAGTACTGTGTCCTCAGGTGGCGCAGGACCGGTTCAGGGGTAGAAAAGCCGTGGTAGCCGGAGTTGGTATATGCAAGCTTAAGTGCTACATATGCAGTGTGGATAGGGATTCCTAGCTGGGTACTAATCGATTCGAATCGTCGTTGCTTCTCGGATATGGAGACTTGATCCTTTGACCTACAACTGAAAAGTGGTTCGGAACTATGTGTTTTTGAGAATAATTAAGGATTTGAAAGTATGATGATATATGAGAATGAATTGGGAATTATGGATTATGATTAAAATAAAATTGAGTAAAATATTGAAATAGGATAGTAATGCTTTTCTACAAAACCTTTGACTATTGCTCAAGCCTTACCTTGACTCCCTTCATCCTGCATTCCTGAGTCTCATTCCTTTTTCTTAGTCGGGTAAGTCTTGCGGAGTACTCCAGTACTCAGATTTTGTTAACCCCATGTTGTAGGGATACAGCAATCGGAGGTTTGTCTCGCCCCTGCTGTGTGACAGTGGTCCAGGAGGGAAGTGAGGAGGAGTAAGGTTGAACCCATGGGTAGGGTTCTTATCGTTAAATACTTAATTATGTTGTATCGTCGTTCCACTGCTACTTATTTTATTTATGGTCTATAATATTTGCACCTTAATCTTATCTGGACAAATGGTTTGTAATCTAAGTATCTTATAATCTTTCCGTGCTTTTACTCTGATGTAATTTGTGATGAAATGTTGTAATTCTGTAATGGCTTTGCAATGGTATCCTGTCGGAGGAAATCGGGCGCTAATGTAGCCCGGCAGGACCTTCTAGATCATTTGGGACACGGGCCCGGCTGTCAGAGGTCATTAGTGACAATGACAGGTGCCAGTAGGCCATGTGATTTAGGCGGTTCTGTTACATGTCGTCGCCCGGAGAAGAGAGTGGCTGATCCCCATCGAGTCCAGGGTCTCAACGTACAGAATGTTGAGGCCGCTGCCTCCGTCCATGAGGACCTTGGTGAGCCGCGCGTTGCTGACGACGGGGTCGACAACGAGCGGGTAACGTCCCGGCGACGGGACATGATCTAGGTGATCGTCCTGGCTGAAGGTGATGGCGTCGAGGGACCAGTCGAGGAAGCGCCGAGTCACTGGTCCGACGGTGTAGACCTCCCGACGCTCGCTCTTTCACTGACGCGGCGTGGGAGTGGTCCCGGGCCCGCCGAAGATCATGAGGCACTTGTCAACGGGTGGGAACTCATCGTCCTTCCCACCCTTGTCCTCCTTGTCCTCCACGGGCTTCTTGCCGGTGTTGCCTCTGAACGCCTGCCGCCCATAGTGCTTCGTGAGCATCACACACTCCCCGAGTGTGTGATTTATCGAGCCCTTGTGGTAAGGGCATGGCTTGGCCAGCATCTCGTCGAGGCGGCCACGGGGCGGTTGAGCTCCCTTGGGCTCGGCAACCACGGCCAGGGAGTTATTGCGGAGGGGGCCTTCCCCTTCCCCTTCTTCTTCTTCTTGCTGTTGGGGGCTCGGGAGGAGGTGCCCTCGGGGGTCTCCTCCTTCCGCTTGCCCTTGGGGTTGGAGAAGAGGGCTCCCACCACCTCGTCACCCGAGGTGAAGCTGGTAGCTATCTTCATGAGCTCGGCGAACCTTGTGGGGGTTTGGTGCCCCAGCTCATGAACAAGCTCTTTGCAGGTCATGCCTGCAGCAAAGGCTCCGACAATGTCGAAGTCGGCGACCTGGGGCAGCTCGTTGTACTGCTTGGAGAATCGCTCGATGTAGTCCCTGAGGGACTCGCCCGGCTTCTGCTTGTAGCTCCGGAGGTCCCAGGAGTTTCCAGGGCGCACGTAAGTGCCCTGTGTTGACATCTACTAATGTCGCCATGTATAACTATATAACTTTTAATGCGATAGGCGAGATTAGAAGATGAATGGTAATTAATTAACTTGTCATTAGCAACTAGCCACTTTCTATTACCAACATTCTTATACAAGAATTAGGTTGTCATCCCTAATTAATAATGCTAAGAATAAATAAAGGTTTTATATATTAATCTATGTGACTAGGCAGAAATAAATATAAATATAAAATAAGATCAGTTCTGCAAGCGGACAGATAATTATATCATTGTAGCATTTTACCTAGGAGTTCTACCAGGTTGTCGATTTATATTTATACCACTGGGAAGGATAAGTATAAACTTTAATCTATTATTTTGATAGTGATGGTATACAATGGATAAGTGACATTACCGATGTCATTTACTCTACTCATAACAGGTAGAGGTCACAAGATAAATAAAGATAAAGGTGATAAGTATGATCAAGCATCATAAAAGATAATCATCAGAGCACTCTCTAGACATAGCAATAGCTAGCCAATGGATAAACTAAGGAATCAATATCAAAGGTAATTCTATAACTGTAACAACCCGGGTTTACCGATAACCAAAAATTCGAGCTTTTTAAAATTTTTCTTGCAATATATGTGAAGCATGCAGTATCTAGGACAAACTAAGACTAACCGCTAACATTAGTTGCATTCATGCAGAGATTGCTTGTAGGAGTTTGTCAGAGTTCTGTAGTTGGACTAGGGTTTTGTGTCGGAGAGCACAAGTCCGTAGCTACTCTCTTCCGAATCCGTCATTCTCCAATCTCAGATCTCTTATGACTTAACATTCCAATTTATAATAAGATCCGGAAGCCCGCTTAATTAATATCTCGATTCATTGCGGCAATCGTATAATCGTTTCAACTTCCTCGAATTCCTATTTTTCTCCCATTATCTCATCAAGGAAAAGCCCTTGTTAGTATATCCCTAATATTCCCTTGACAAATGGAAAACACCCCTACCCTTTCTCAGGCCAAAACCCCTTCTCCCATTTCTTTTTCTTCCCTCCCAGTCGGCCCGCAAGCCCTTCTCTTCCCCCTCCTGCGCAGTCGGCCCGATTGGCCTAACCAGTGGCGCAACTCCTGCACGCTCTCGCGCGCAGCCCAGCTTGCAGCCCAGCAGGAAGCAGCGCCCCACGGCCCAGCGCGCACCCGCCTCCGTGCGCACGGCTCAGCTGGCCCAGCAGCCACTGCCCTGCACGAACCCTATGAGCAGATGCTCCCTGGGTCAGCCGCCGCCGCCGCTAGGCTCTCTGAGTCGCGCACTCGCACGCGCATCGCGACGCCCACGCCTCCATCTCCTTGCCATGGCGTGCGGCCCGATGATCGCCGCGTGGCCACCCTGGTACGGACGCCGAGGCACCACCGTCCGTCTCCTGGAGCCCTAGCTGCCACCATATAAAAGCACCGGCCGCAACCCTGTTCATCTTCCTCCCCAAGCCGCTGCGCCGCTCTCTGCAAGCCACCATGGCCGCGCCATTCCCGTGCGCCACTGCCAGCTCACAGCCGTGCAGGGCCACCCTCAGCTGCCGGCTCTTCGTCCCTCCTCTGGCCACCGCCGACCACCAGCTCGCCCTGGCCGTGTCGGGCCCTTGCTGGAACGCAGCCGCGACGCACCACTTCGCCGGAGTGGTCGGCCACGACTCGTTCCTCGTCCGCACGACCTCGCTGTGCCACGGCCGCACTGGACCACAGCCACGTCGAGCCGCACCGCCACCACAGCGAGCTCCACTGGCTCGTCTCGCCACGACATCGTCCATGGCAGCCGCGCCCTGCGTCCAGCCCCGTCACCAACATCGAGCCCCAGACCGAGCTCCACCTCGCCATTACCATGGCCGTGACACCACCAAGCCACCGGAGCACCACGACGGCCCTGGCCAGCACCACTGCCTTGCGGCCTCGTGACGCTGCAGCGACACCGACGAGCACCTCGACCGCCACGGCTTCTCGACGCCACAGCTGATGCCGCAAACTGCCGACCACGTCCCCGACCGTGCCTTCTGGCGCCGGCGCCGTTAACACCACCGCACGGCCTGCTGCCAGGCCGGGGACACCACGACCGCAGCTGTAGCCATGCCACGCCATGGACGAAGCCACTCCTCTGCCACCAGTGAGCATCCAATACCCAACCCTTCTTCTTCCATCTTGTTGCAACCCCTACTGAGACCGGCCTTTGCGCCACTTTCAAAACCGTCTTGCAGAGCACCGGCCACGCTCCGCCACCTTCCAGTCACCTAACGCCATGACCAAAGCCTCTCCACTGATGCCGGAAAGCGTCAGCCTTGCAGAACCCGTCGTCGGAGCCCCGTTCGCACTCTGCCGGCAACGAGCCCTACCCGCGTCAAGTGACCTGCCGTACACAAGACCTCGGTGATCTGACCAAAGACCAAACCTATCCAACCCCTGCTGCTGGCAAGATGCCGATGAACCTTCTGCCTTTACCCCTACCTACCTGCTGCCGGCCCAAGGCCAATGATCTCTCCACGTGTCCGGCCTTCGAGCCGTGTTTTCTGCAGGGGCCTCGTCGACCATGTGGAGCTGACGATAGTAGGCACGATGCACGCACACACACTCGCCGTGTCCTTTTGTGGCACTCACGCACACCGGACTAAACCCAGCCAATCGGATGACACATCATGAATACTTATGACAAGCATCACCGTCGCGTGCACCTGGTGCGCCGCCGACTTGACGGTGTTCCCGCGTGTTGCGGCTACTCGACCACGACGGGCACCGCCGTCGCATACACCATGCCAATTGACATCAGCCTTCATGCTGTGATTCCATGCCTTGTTGGGAACCCAGCCATACTCTGCCACCCCCCGGCTACTTGATGCCACCTCCCGCCAGCCTTCGGCTAGCACAAAGCCCCATCCGGCCAGCCACAACCCTACCCAGCCAGCCGCGGCCAGCAAGCAGCAGGCCACGGCTAGCCGCAGCCAGCAATAGCAAGCCATAGCCGGCCAGAAGCTTCCAGCAGCTGGCCGAGAGGAGCCGAAACATGTAGCAACAATCCTCACCACTTTCCTTTGACACTGACTCGGTTCGGCCTTCACGACATAGTCCCGTTGCCAGAACTTGAGACCCTATAGATGATGCTGGACTGTTAGAAAGACTAATTGATAGATGATGTTGGGCTGTTGGAGAACCCAACTGATAGATGCTGGACAGTTGGAAAGCCAAAGTGATACGACGCAGGACCATTGGAGAACCCCTTCTCTTACTTCTTGTACAACTGTCCACCATATTGTATCCTATCCTTGCAATCTGTCTGTATTTGTATCTGTTGTACCCTATCTTTAAGATCTGTCTATCCATATATCTGTTGTATCCTGTCCTTACACTCTCTCTGTATATGTATCTATAATACAGGATCCATCCATCTTCGAGCTATGGAATTATGCTACTCCACTGTCCTGTTGAGTTGTTTTGTCTTGTGGTCGTGCCTTTGGATTTTATTGCTAGTTGTTCTTGTTGACTATCTGTGTGCCGTGCCTTCGAGCCGGCTGAGGGATCGTACCTCGTTCAGACGTTGCGATCGTGGGATCCGTCCTGCCATGACCGTAATGCCGGGTGTAACTCGACCCCTCGTTGGTGTAGCTTGTGGCCGCGAGCATGCCTCGCCATGACCATGGAACTATACCCCGTGTGCCGTTCTTTGATTCTTCGTGCCCAAGCCCTCATATGCTTGTACCATGTGCGACCGCTGCATTTCTTCGATTCCGCGGTGACAACCGCACCGCTACAGATCTGAGAGATGACTTAGTGCCAGTGCACCCAGGTCATTTTACCCTATGAGTGGTTTGCGCACTTGCATCTTTTACTTGTCGCTCTCTTCTGACGCCCCGTCTATTCCATGGCGTGCGTGTTGGAAGAAGTAGACCACTGCCTTATTATGTTTCTTGCTCATTGTCCCCGCATAGCCCACTCTACTCGATCCTGTCTTATCCATGGCGATTGGGTCAAAGATCGGACTAACTCCTTTGGTTAGCGAAGCTATGGTCTATATCAAGATCTCGGACCTATGCAAGTCGACCCGATCGACTACTTAAAAACCATCTCCACGAAAGATGTGACCGAGAATATGATATGGATGTGCCGAGCTAACTTCCCCTCTCTCTTAATTCTTGGTCTTTAGACACTTGTATGATTGTACCCGTTTGAACCACAGCCTTGGCACCCTACAAGTGGATTAAAGCACTCGCATTGTCATGTGTAACATTACTTGCCGATGAATTGGACGTTTTCCCCATTCGCTTGGCCCGTCCTCCAATCCCCGTCTTCTCCGTGGCGTTCGGATCAGAAGATTGTGAGCCGTGGTGTTTGCTATGGATCAGCTCTAGCATAAACCATTTATTATAAAGCCATATTGGCTTGGCCGTGACATAAGCTTGTGCATAGCAAACCCCACTCTTAATTTTTTCTTTGGCCCGATGAAATTGGACATACGCCGAGAGGGCCAAGTTGTGTACCTTTTATTATTTCTCCAGTATTTATGGATCTTCCTGCGTCCCGTCGTCTTTTGGTGTATTGGGTGTTTTCTGCCTTGTATTGCTTCGCGGAGTAGCCGTTTCCGGATTAGCGCCGATCGGGCTGAGACCCGCAGGAGGAGGAGAATATGGACGACGACAGGAACCATGGAGTGAAGTCACCCTGGAGGAGGTGGCCCAGCAGAACGACTACACTAACTGAGGAGTGCTCATACCACTACTTCCCCGACAACGCAGGTGTCATGGCAGCACCTTCTTTTAGAGAATCCTATTAGACATGTCATATTTAGAATTGCTAGTGCTTTATATTTATTCCTTTGCTAGTATAAAATGCATGCTACTACCTAAGCCATTAATATCCTAATTGCAGCTACTCCACCATATTGCCCCGCTTGGTGCTCATGCTCTCTTATATATATATATTTACCTGCTTTCTTGCATGTTACATTACCATACTTACTATAACCCCACTCGCATTGTATCTGTGATGTGATGCTGGTGGTGAACCCCGGGAATGGTTTGGCTTGGGATGCCAGACGGGTGGACTGTGAGCATGCTACGTGTGTCTTGGGTGCGTGGTGAGGGTCGAGTCGACCAAGTGGGTTATATACGATGAGCTGTGTAAGCAAGTCTTGCCGGGGTGCAACCTGGGCATTCCCACGAGAGATACCTGTGGCGGGTAATGGATTATGAGGTGGTTCCAGGATGGATACCCTGCGTGGATTGAAACCCCATGAACGGAGGTGCTGTGATGGCATGGGGAGAGTATCCCCTAAGATGGAGAAAGCCTGCTTGGTCTATTTAGTCACACTTCCGGTGACCAGGATCTTCGGGAATCCTTTACTACTCACTCGTCTTTGATGGGCAGGGAACGGCTAGACTACTTGGTAGGGCAATGCCACTATTGCTAGGTTGAGAGGTGATAAGGGTGGGCGGTGACGGATGTTGAGATTCCCGTACCGTTCTAGATGCGCAGTACCACTGATTGGGCCCGGTATTGCGTCTCCCAGTCTCAGCGTGATGGTGTAGGATCCAGAATGTCCCAGGGCTGAGTGGTAGGGTGGCATCGACCTAGGCAAGCAAGCACCTGGAATTCTGCCAAGATGTTCGTACGGCATCTATGATGGCTAATCTTGTGAGTGGTAGAACCTCTGCAGAGTGTTTGGTTGATCGATCGATACATATGTCGGTTCCTCGGCTATGGACCTTTCCTGAGTCCTGTTGCACTTCTTAGGGAGCGATATATTCTTTTCTCCCCCTGGTTGATGATTGTCCGGCAGTGTGTCCGATGTGGCAGTGTGCCGTTGAGACAGGACCCGAGAGGGAGTTGGGCCTATCGACTGAGCGCGAGGTGTGTGTGAGGTGGTGTATGGGTGGGATGATGGATTTCGGATAGACTAATGGGAATTGGTGATATGGGTTAAAACTCGACAAATTATTATGATATTATTACTTGATACTACTTTGCACGCGCTTAGGATGCAAACCACATCCAAATGTTAGGAACGCCAGATCCTTTGTTTTCTCTTTTCCACTAAAGCTCATCGGTGCTGACCATGGCCTGCACATATCTGGCGGTGTGCGGGTTACCTGACTAACAGAGATATTGAGATAAGAAGTATTAGAAGGTCTCGTGCCTAGGCTCAAGTTTGGTTCAGGAGATGAAGACTACGCTGCACCAAGATTAACTCTGATTATGCCCGTGAAGGAGGAGCCTTCACTCGACGACATATTCCGTCAACTCTGATGACGCCTGGTTATGCTTCCGCTAGATTAACCCTGTAATAGGTGTGATCTCAGTTGATATCACCTTGTAAGTAGTTACGATGTATGGCTGTAATATCAACTGATATATGATAATGTGATGGGGTCAATCTTTGGTTTTATCACATTATAGCTCATTCTGTGGATTTTCCCCTCGTGGAAAATCGAGGATGTTTCAATAACTACATCAATGAATAACTCTAATTAGTGCAATTACATCTATCAATCATTGTTAGACTAATCCTATATCATAGTCATATGCAAAGGGCATCATCTAGGAAGGATGTGAAACAGAGTCATCATCCAACTTCGCGACCGTTCCTGCTGGTCTACGTACGGGGGGTGGACTACAGAGGACTCAACGCAGCTGTCACCTACGCGATCTACCACACGACCCGGCACATCAGGGTGCACTCGCAGATAAACAAAATACCTAGACACCACGTCTACATACTGTTCATCATCTATCCATTGTCCGCATGAATAAACGCTATACAAACAATTACATGAATTCAATAAGATCAAACCGACTATACTAGACATATAATCAAAGTAGACAAAGACTATTGTAATCAAGAACATATGAACTATTGTTGACGGTGGATAACGTCAACTTTTATTAGAACTTTAGACATGAAAGGACACATGAATACACACTAGTCTAGGGTTTTAACTGAGAGTTTCCACGAGTTTTGCATGTTCTGTATTTTTCAGGGGCTATTCCAGAAAAGCATAAAAGAAGGGTTAAAGAGCATAAAAGACATGAAACTTAACCACCAAGGAAACATCATCACGAAGACCCTGGAAGGGTGTGGAAGCACCTCGACGAAGATGGGCCCGGAAGCCCACAATTGGGCGCCGGCCGGCGCCAATGTGGGGCCGACCGGCCTCACCCTCTAGGGTTTCGGCCCCCGCTTCTGGAGTCTTCTTCCACCGCCTCTTAGGAGTCATCTCGGCCCTTTGTTGAAGTTGGTTTGATCCAACGGCGTGTATTCATCCCACCGGGCTATAAATAAAGGGGCAGACCCCCCTCCCTGAAGCATCAAGTCATTTGGAGATCAAGCCATCCAGAGCCTCTCTAGTTCATTAGAGCCTCTCTAGTTCATAGCTTTAGCCTAGTTAGATTAGAAGTAGAAGAGTTCTAGTTCTTCAGCGGGATCCGGAGCCCCTGGCGTCGGTCTCGAGCGCGGAGTTCGGTATAGTTCTAGTTCTTTTCTCTTATTGCTTTCAACATTATGATTTGGGAAACATTGTTCTTAATCTTATATATGTTCTTAATTGCAATAGTCATTGTTCACTTTGATTATATGTCCAGCATAGTTAGTTTGATCCTATTGAATTTATGTAATTGCTTGTATAGAGTTCGTCCAGAGATATCGTGGATGAATGATTGGCAGTATGTAGACATGGTGTTTAGATATCTTGCTTATCTGCGAGTGCACCCTGACGTGCCGGATCGTGTGGTAGATCGCATAGGTGACAGCTACGTTGAGTCCTCTGTAGTCCACCCCCCGTACGTAGGACGAGCAGAGCGCGGTCGCAAAGGAGGTGACCCTTGTGTCTTAATATCCTTATTAGATGATGCTCCTTTACATTTAATCATGATGTAGGTAGAGCTAAACAATGATTGCTAGATGTAATTGCACTAATCATAGTATTCATTGGCGTAGTTATAGAATTACTTTAGATATTAATTCCTTTATCTATCCATTGGCTAGCTATTGTTATGACTAGATGAGCTCTGATATTTACCTATTTATAATGATGACTGATCATGTTTATCCTATATATATCTTTATCATGTGACTGATCCTTGTTATGAGTAGGATTATAGTTATGGTTTATCTTTTACATTAGAAGTATAAGTTGTAGATATAATTTAAGTCCTACTAAGACCTTCCCAGGGTATAAATATAAATCGACAACCTGGTAATATTCTAGGTAAAATGCTACAATAGTATAATTATCTGTCCGCTTACAGAACTATTCTTAGTTTATATTTATTTATATTTCTACCTAGTCACATGGAATAATATATAAAACCTTTATTTATTCTTAGCATATATAATTAGGATTGACAACCCAGTTCATACTAAAGAATGTTGGTAATAGATAAGTGGCTAGTGGCTATTGATCAGTTAATTAAAATATCATACATCTTCTAATCTCGTCCCTAGTGTTAAAAGTTATAAAGTTATATTGGGCGACGTTAATAGATGTCAACAACTATTAAGAACAATGTTTCTCTAATCATAATGAAGAATACAATAATAGAGAAAGAACTAGAATTATACCGAACTCCGCGCTCCAGACAGACGACGGGGCTCCAGATCCGCCGAAGAACTAGATCTCCTTTACTTCTAATCTAACTAGTCTAGAACTATAAACTAGGAGGCTCTTGATGGCTTGAGGACTTGATGCCTTGAATGAATAATGGGTTGGTTGGTTTAGGGGGATCTGCCCTCTATTTATAGCCCGATGGGATGCACGTGCGCCGTATGATCAAACCGACTTGAAACAAGGGCTGAGATGACTCCACAAAGGCGGCGAAAGAAGACTCCAGAAGGTGGGCCAAAACCCTAGGGGGGCACCGGCCGGCCCCACCCTGGTGGGGTTCGGGCCCCGGTCGCTTCGGGTGTGTTCTAGACTCTTCCAGGGTCTTCGTGATGATGTTTTCTTGGCGGTCAAGTTTCGTGGTAATTATGCCCTTTAACCCTTCTTTTATGCTTTTCTGGAATAGCCACTGGAAAATATAGAACATGCAAAATTCGTGGAAACTGTCAATTAGAACCCTAGACTAGTGTGTATTCATGTATCCTTTGGTGTCTAAAATTCTAATAAAGTTGACGTTATCCACCGTCAACAACACCCCCAAGCTTACCTGTTTGCCAGTCCCTTGGCAAACAAACTAAGCCTAATTACTAATGTAATTGGATCAGGAGTTGCTACAATGCTTTCATACTTCCCAAGTACACATGCTTTCAAACAGAAATTCTCCTCCGGATTTGACAAAACTGGTTTAACCTTTAAACTTACCCATTTTACCTTTAACTATGGGGCTTTACAGTTCTTGCCTCAGTCTTGAGTAATTAAAAAAAGAACAATCAAGTTGTGCACTATGTAGCAAATTCTTCACAGTACCAAAATTCCGGAGTTTTGCAAGTTTTCAAAATAAAACTCAGAGGTTAATTGTACGACACTCTCAAGTCTCTCAGTATATATGATATTGTGGATCTCACTGAGGCATTAACGATGTTATGTCTTCCCATAACTAAGGATTATAGTGGAGCTCATAGGAGTGGCAATAACAAGGTTTACGCATACTTGCAATTCATATGTTGTAAAGTCAAACAATGGATCCACGGAGAATCGAGGCATACAATCAAATCAAGATGTGCATGTGTATGGAATATGGTGGATATGTGTATATGTGGTATTTAGTGGCTATTCCTAATTCTATTTTTGCTCTTTGAAAATGATTCACTCTCCTTTGTAACTTGGAGGAACACATGGGCTATCTTTATTCTTTCTCTTTTTTTTTCTTTTTTCATTCGGGAGGCGTGTATCTAGTACCCATTGTTTTAATGCTAGGACACTTGTCCATCTTTTACTCCCTTTTTCTTTTTCAATACTTTTGCATAGCCACATGTATCCTTTCAATACTTTTGCATAGCCACATGCATCATTTTTTTGTGTTGATAGCATTGATTAATTGAGCGGTTTCTTCAGGTATATGCTGGGGCTTATTCTTCCTCCATCTTCTATTGTTCTTCTTCTTGGGTGCTGGTTGTTGTTGTTGCTCTTCTTGTTGATGAAATTGCTTCAGAATTGCAGGAGTCCTGAGGGTGCGGTTATTGAATAAAAATCTCTCCTTGTCTTTGATGGAGAGGATAATCTTGGTGTGTTCTGCATAGATGATGGATTGGTTGTGTACAAGAATTGTCGTCCCAAAATAATGGGTGCCTTTTCATATCCTCCAGTATCCATGATCACTCCATGATCACAAAGTCAATTGGGACAAATGATTGTCCCACTCTGATAACAGCTTCTTCTAGTACTCCCTCGGGGTAGCAAATGGACTGATCTGCAAGCTACAAACGCATATCTGTGTACAACAAAGGATCACCTAAAATTCTCTCATAGATTACCTTACGCATTATGTTGACACTTGCGCCGAAATCGCAGATACCTTCTAGAAAGCTATGACATCCTATAGAGATAGGAATGACAGATCTCCCAGGATCTCCCATCTTCTTAGATAGTAAGTGATCTATCCACTGTATATCTGCAGGCTCAATTTGGTATGGTGTTGCATTATGAATATCAACAAGGTTAGCAGTTTCTAAATCCTCCGGCTGGCCCGGAATCTTACCTTTCTCAAATAGAGGGACAGCAGCAGCTAACTGAGCAATTGTGATTCTAACATTTTATTAAAGCTATGCTGATTCTTTATAGAAGAAGCAAAGGTATCCATTCTAGTATTTATGTTTTCTAAAACTTTATCATTTGAGGCTACCTTTCTAGACATTTGATCTAACAATTTAGATTGACCAGCAACTAAATCTCTTAAAGGCGGAAAAATATAATTATTGTAATTATTACCTTGGTTGTTACCTTGGTAATTATCTTGTCGAGGTTGCTAATTCCATCCTTGGTTTGGCTGGTTCCATCCTTGATTTTGCTAAGGACGATAGTAGGTGTTATTGTTGATGAAGTTCACATCCTCTTACAACGTAGAGCAGTTGACAGCTGAATGCCCATAATCTCCACATTCTTCACAGATCAAGCGAGAATCATTGATATGCATGACTTCCTTCTTCTCTATGTCGAGCTTCTTCATGATGAGGTCTAGCTTGGCAGTGACCATGTCAGTTTCCTTGAGATAATGGATACCTCCTCCTTTCTTGCGAGGTTGAGTACGTTCTTCATTATAGCTTGAATTTGAGGCCATCTTCTCAACAAGTGCTTTACCTTATGGAAGCTTAAGTGACAGGAAAGCTCCTCCTGTTGCAGCATTTTTGGACTCACGGGTGCTAGAGACTAGCCCGTGGTAGAAGGTCTGCAATAGTAGCCAATCCTCTATCCCATGATGAGGACAGTCTTCAATGTAATCTTGGAATCTCTCCCATGCTTCAGTGAATGATTCGTCATGTTGCTGTTGAAAGCTTAAAATTTTCCCACACAGAGCATTCATCTTGCCTATAGGAAAGAACTTTGCCAGGAAAACAGTTGAGCATCGGTCCCATGTAGTGTTCTTGTCTTTGTTGGCGTAGAACCACTACTTGGCTTTCCCCGAAAGTGAAAATGGGAAAAGACGGAGTAAAATAGCATCTCTTGGTACTCCTCTAATCGTGAAGGTGCTGCAGATCTCTAAAAAGTGTTGTAAGTGTGCACTTGCATCTTCATGAGCTTTTCCACAAAACTGGTTGGCTTGAACCATGGTGATAAGAGCAGGCTTGAGCTCGAATCCATTCTCCCCAGTGTTGACTGCTGGTCCAGTCCGGATGTTTTCTGTTGTTGAGGCAGAGAACTCGCGCAACGTCTTCTCAGCCATGTTTTCAAATACAGGAGATAAATCTTCTCCTAAGTATTCTTCTTCCAATGTTGGAGCTGGCTCCTTTGATGAATGAGCTTGAGCAGCGATGGGTGTTCTTGATGGTAGCTTGAAATTGTCCCTCGCCTCTACAAACTTCTTTCTTCTCAGAAATTTCTCTGGATCATCAGTGAAGTTATTTGGAAGAAAAAAACCATTCATTCATCACCCTGCATAAGATAAATAAATGATAAAAAACAAGGGTGTGCCTGTTTGAGTTAGAGATCGATCGGTAATACAATCTTATCGATTATGTATACATATGTTATCAATATTTCCTAAGTTTAATGTGCCTTCCCCGGCAATGGCGCCAAAAATGCTTGTTGACATCTACTAACGTCACCAAGTATAACTATATAACTTTTAATGCGAGAGGCGAGATTAGAAGATGAATGATAATTAATTAACTTGTCATTAGTAACTAGCCACTTTCTATTACCAACATTCTTATGCAAGAATTAGGTTGTCATCCCTAATTAATAATGCTAAGAATAAATAAAGGTTTTATATATTAATCTATGTGACTAGGCAGAAATAAATATAAATATAAAATAAGATCAGTTCTACAAGCGGACAGATAATTATACCATTGTAGCATTTTACCTAGGAGTTCTACCAGGTTGTCGATTTATATTTATACCGCCGGGAAGGACTAGGATAAACTTTAATCTATTATATTGATAGTGATGGTATACAATGGATAAGTGACATTACCAATGTCATTTACTCTACTCATAACAGGTAGAGGTCACAAGAAAAATAAAGATAAAGGTGATAAGTATGATCAAGCATCATAAAAGATAATCATCAGAGCACTCTCTAGTCATAGCAATAGCTAGCCAATGGATAAACTAAGGAATCAATATCAAAGGTAATTCTATAACTACATCAATGAATAACTCTAATTAGTGTAATTATAGCTAGCAATCATTGTTAGACTAATCCTATATCATAATCACATGCAAAGGGCATTATCTAGGAAGGATGTGAAACAGAGTCATCATCCAACTTCGCGACCGTGCCTGCTGGCCTACGTACGGGGGGTGGACTACAGAGGACTCAACGCAGCTGTCACCTATGCGATCTACCACACGATCCGGCACATCAAGGTGCACTCGCAGATAAACAAAATACCTAGACACCACGTCTACATACTGTTCATCATCTATCCATCGTCCGCATGAATAAACGCTATACGAGCAATTACATGAATTCAATAAGATCAAACCAACTATACTCGACATATAATCAAAGTAGACAAAGACTATTGTAATCAAAAACATATGAACTATTAAGAACAATGTTTCTCTAATCATAATGAAGAATACAATAATAGAGAAAGAACTATAATATACCGAACTCCGTGTTCCAGACAGACGCCGGGGCTCCAGATCCGCCGAAGAACTAGAACTCCTCTACTTCTAATCTAACTAGGCTAGAACTATGAATTAGGAGGCTCTTGATGAACTAGGAGGCTCTTGATGGCTTGAGGACTTGATGCCTTGAATGAATAATGGGTTGGTTGATCCAGGGGGTCTGCCCCTCTATTTATAGCCCGATAGGATGCACGTGCGCCGTAGGATCAAACCGACTTGAAACAAGCGCCGAGATGACTCCAAAAAGGCGGCGGAAGAAGACTCCAGAAGGTGGGCCAAAACCCTAGGAGGGCGTCGGCCGGCCCCACCTGGTGGGGTTCGGGCCCCGGTCGCTTCGGGTGTGTTCTAGACTTTTGTAGTGTCTTCGTGATGATGTTTCCTTGGCGGTTAAGTTTCGTGGTAATTATGCTCTTTAACCCTTCTTTTATGCTTTTCTGGAATAGCCCCTGAAAAATACAGAACATGCAAAACTCGCGAAAACTGTCAGTTAAAACCCTACACTAGTGTGTATTCATGTATCCTTTGGTGTCTAAAGTTCTAATAAAAGTTGACGTTGTCCACTGTCAACACCCTGAAAGTTCCCCACGAAGATCTTGACCAGATCACTCTAGTCAAAGATCAACCGAGGGGGCAGGTGTTCCAGCCAGGCTCTCGCGGAGTCGGCTAGGAACAGAGGAAGGTTGCAGATGATGATGAGATCATCCTGCGCTTCATCCAGTTGGCACGCAAGACGATAATCCGCTAGCCAAAGTTCGGGGTTGGTCTCCCCCGAGTACTTGGTGATGTTGACCGGTTGTCGGAACCGGGACGGGAATTCGGCCCCCCGGATGGCCTCGCTGAAGATGCGAGGACCCGGAGGCTCGGGTGAGGGCGCGCGGTCCTCGTCGGTGTCGTAGCGCCTGCCCCGATGGACGTTGTAGCCTCGTGCGGCTCTGTCGGTCTTCTGTCGCCCGCGGGCCTATAGAATGGCTCGGACATTGACGTCCTTGCCAAGCCGCTGGTGGACTGAGGGAGCCCTCGGGACCTCGGGGTGCACCGAGGCCTCTCGTTCATGGCGTGCTGGGACGCCATGCTGGTATTCTTGCGCGTCGCGGTGCCGCGACACCGAGCTTTCCACCTAGAGGATAGCGGCGTCCTCTTGGAGGTCCTTAAGCTGGTCCCTGAGTTGCCGGGCCTACGCGGTGGGGGGTTCGGGCATGCTCCGGAGAAGCATCGCAGCCTCCGTGAGCTTCTGGCTAGCTCGGGACGCGGCCCCGGGTGTCACAGCCCCGTCATCGGCGATGATCGGGCCAGGACGTGGCGAGCTCGGCGGAGCAGCGCTCCTCCTCGCGCTCCAATGCGGCTTGAAGCTATGTGAGGCGCAGACGATTTTCATCCATCCACACCTCGAGCTCCTGAAGCTGCTCTAGCTCTAGGGATCGGTGGATGGGGCGAGATGTCCCGGCCCCCGTGTCCCGTGGGAGAGCGGACTACGGGGCTCGTGGAGTCATCGGAGACGGGGTGTGTTGCTGAAGCTACGGCTCCGGTAGGGGAAGGTCCTCCTCTTCATCCTCCCCGGAGTGGACTTCCTCTAGCATGCCCTCCTCAGGGTGCACCAGGTGGAAGCATTCCCGGAAGGGGTCGATGTAGGACTCGTCGGAGTTGGTGACGACGCTGAGGGCGTTGTCCCATGAGTCGATGAGGTGGAGGAGAGCCTAGGGGTCACGGACGCCGGTGAAGTCCACGTTCTCCTAGAACTCATCGTGGTCGTCGCTGCCGAGGTCCTATCGCGATGACGAGATGCGGCCGTAGCGGTCCCACCCTTCCGGATACTCCGGGAGGGCGAAGCTGGCGCTGGAGTCTGTCTCCTCGCTGCTGCATGCCCTGGGAGTACTCCCAGGGGACGATGGCGGGGAAGGGACTTGGTCACCAATGAGGTTGTCCAAGCGCTCGAGGTGATGGACAGGCATCATCACCAAGTCGTGCTACAAAGCACAAACGACACGGACATGGTGGTCGAGGGCGTTGCGGAACCCGAAAGGGAATGGTGACGGCACTGTCGGCCTCCCCACTGAGGGCGAAGAGAAATGGCAGTCAGCGCCGTGGGCCTGCCCCCGCCCGTCTGTGGGACAGCGAGCGAGCCAGCAACTGCCGCTGCCTGGGGAGCTGGGCCAGCGGCTGGTGCAGTGGAGGTGCCCCCCGTCCGGGGCGCCAGACGGGTCGTATTCCCCACGATTGGATGTGGGTTGGCCCGGGGACGCCACTCTCACCTGGCTCGGCGGGAGCGACTCGTAGCGTTCCCTCCGCCTCTAGGCGCGGTCGGAGAGATCGCCAGGGTTCCTTCCCCAGCCTCCTACTGGGCTAGGGTCGGAGCGACGGTGGCACGAGGCTCGGTGGAGCGGAGGTTCATCTCATAGCCACGGTCGGTGGCCACGAACTCGAGACTTCCAAACTAGAGCACCGCGCCGGTGGGAAGCGCAGGGAAGCAGGCAGCCATCCGCAACCTGGATCAACACGCAAAAGGCCCCTACCTGGCGCGCCAACTGTCGGTGCTAGGATTTGCGAGTGTCAACGCCGGCTAGTATACCTGTGATTTGCAGTTGGGGGTGCGGATGGTGTGCAAGGGGGAACACAGGGGATTATACTGGTTCGGGTTAGCAATGCCCCACGTCAAGTGTGAGTCGAGTCGTGTTGCCTTGCACAGGGGTGCTTGTAGTAGGGGTTACAAGCCTAGACGAGAGAGGGAGAGGCACCCAAGTCTCTTGTGCGTGTGAGTTGTGCGTATGTGTGTTATATCGTAGTAGGGCGTTGTGGGTCAACGTGAAGTCTCCCTGGGAGTGGTATCTGCCTCAACTTTTATAGTTACAAGGGAGACGCAAGAATTACATGTCTCTGGCTGTGGTTACAGTGCTCGGCATGGTGGCGACCGTGGTGACCGGCGCCTGTCGTCAGCCACGGCTTCGTCCTGGTACTTTGGGGGTATGCCACGGTCATTCGATTGGTCTTCCACTGTTCGATTGGTGAGTTCCAAGGTGGAGCACAGTGCGGGACGTGGCTTGCTGCGTGGCGCTACGTCATGGCGTCGTGTCCGATCCTGCACAGTGTGACGAGAAGACGGGTTGACCTTCAAGTACTGACTTCCGAGGCTCGGGAGTCCCTGCTTCCGTCGGGAGCGAGATGGGACAGAGCGGTGGAAGTGTCCTCCCTCAGGCGCATTCCATCCCACGTGTGGTACTTCCCGAGGGGTAGGCGGGCCCTGACGTAAGCTTTGCCCATTCTCCCGGGTTGGCCAAACAGTTTTCGCCTCTCCTGCCCCTGTGCAGTTCGTGCGCCGGAGGCAGGAGCTATCGCTGTCGTAGTTGGAGAATCTCTCCGTCAGCGCGGGGCGCCGTACGGTTGGCTGTCCCTGTGGCGGTGTGGAAGTAGTGGGGCCGTCAGATCGGTTGTCAGAGGAGATGTGGCAGTTGGTACGGCGGACGTGCGCGTGCGAGGCGCAGTCACGTTGAGGGGTCCACTCGATGGGACCGTGCTCGTAAAGTGGTCAGGGAGGTTCCTTGGGCGGCGAGATTGCTCTGCTGACGTCGGCAGGGCTCGGGCGAATCGGAGAGCTGCGCCCGACGGAGATTGTATATAGCAGGGTGCTCGGGCGAATCGGAAGTCTGTCGCCCAAGGCTGTTGCATTTGGTGGTAGGCTCGGGCGAATCAGAAGGTATAGCCCGAGGGTCTTGCTTCCCCGAGCCCGGTCGTGGAGGCTCGGGCGAATCGAAGAATCCGGCCTGAAGGGTCCGCGCGCCCGCGGGGGTGACTTGTCGGCGCAGCGTCGTTGCCTACGGGCCCTTTATAAGTAGCATTGTCATGGGCCTCTGCTGGGGTTGTCCGGGCCAGGCCTTGCCTGGGGGATATATTTTGTGTTGAACTTGGTTACCCCATACTTTGATACCCGACAAGCATCTTTAAGAGCCCCTTTAAAATTTACTCTCTGAATCATCATTTTAAAATATACTCCCTCTGTCCCAAATTGTTAGTCATTCCAAGAATCTTGAAAAGTCAAAGCATCTTAACTTTGACCAAGTTTATATAATAAAATAATAATATTTATAATGTTAACTAAGTATCATTAGATTCTTCAGCAAATATATTTTCATAATATACTTATTTGGTGCCATAAATCTTTTTATTTTTGTCTATAATTTTAGTCAAACTTGAGATGCTTTGACTCTCCAAGATTCTTGAAATGACTTATAATTTAGGATGGAGGGAGTATTTGATAAAAAAGCCAGTTTCTATATTTTTTACCCTACGACATTTTTTCTATGTTTGTGTGCACACAAAAGCCATTCTTGTTCTTCATTTTTTTTTAACATCTCATTCTTCTGAAATAGTTCTCCCCATCTTTGGTTAGAAAAATTGTGGAACAGAGTATGTTTACATTCAAAGACTATTCGGAGGATGTGAAATGTCTCATGAAGTTACGCTTACAGAAGAATCTAAAAATTCATACAAATTCATACATAAACGTTAGCAAGACGTTGTGTTTTGTTCTAATATTTAGTTTAAAGACGTAAACAAAAATGAGGTTATTGTCAGAGAGAATACTCTCTTAAATATGCTAGAGGAACGAACCCTCGTAATATTAAAATTATCCCTAACAATGACATCCAAAATAGATAACTATTTCACATTTGCGTTCAGTTAAAGCCAATGTATTCAATACTCATTTTTGTCTTTTTCAACAACAACATTTACTCCGTTAGAGATAGTATGATCAGAAAGCCATTTTACATTTGGTTAACCATTAGGGTCTTTTGTTGGAGACCGTCCGAAACAGGATAGGGAGAATTGCTTATTTGGCCCTAAAAAAAAGTTCGGGTACTTATTTGGTTCTTTTTTTTTAAGTTGTCTATTGGGCCTCAAAGTGAAAATTTGTTACTTATTTGGCCTTCTGTTACTTTAGAGGTCTTAACGATGGTAAGTGGCGTGTAAAAAGACCGTTTTGCCCTTGCGCTAAAAAAAATTTAAAAAACAGCCTTGCTTGTTATATATTCTCAAATATTCACATCACAAACATATATATTCTGTGACGAGGTTTGAGCAAGACTATTTTTTTATACATTAAACAAGCAAGACTGTTTTTTTATTTTTTTTTAGCGCAAGGGCAAAATAGACTTTTTATACACCACTTAACACCATTAAGACCTCTAAAGTAACAGAAGTCCAAATAAGTAATAAACTTTCACTTTGAGGCCAAATAGGCAACTTAAAAAAAAAGAGCCAAATAAGTAACCAAATTTTTTTAGGACCAAATAAGCAATTCTCCCAACAGGATAAGTGGAGACGAGCAGAGTGCCAAAGCCAGTCTCGGGGGCCGTCGGCCGCCAGGTGCGGTCGCCGGCCTTGGGCGGTGGCCGCATCGGCAATGGAAGGCACCGGCATCCAACGCTGGCACCGTGGCACGGCGGCCGCGAGCACTCCGGCCTCGAAGGGCACATCGGGTTTCGGGAGAAACGCCAAACCCACATATTCCTAGTTTTGCAACTCTATAATCTGCCAGACTACTGTACTTTTTTTAGTCCACTGCTACTACATTTTTTTTTTGCAATAATATATATTTAAAAATCCTTTAACTGCAAAGCTCCGCGGCTTCATGGGCTGGTTGAATTGAATGAAGGCCGGAGCGGCAAGCCAACCAAGCTGGGCCGACGATACCTGGGGAGATTCGCAGCAGGGTTTGGTCTGGCCCAAGCAATTTGGTGGGTTTGTGCCAGCTTAGGGCCTGGGCTGATCTCGACGAGTGCTCTGTGCAGGAGGAGGACCACCACCAGGGCACCAGGCAAGGTTGTACTCGGCCGATCTGGCAGACTGCGTCTATCGTACGGCCGATCTGGCAGACTGGCAGGTCGCTGCTCCGTGCTGCCTGTTTTTGTGAATGTCAAGGGTGATTACGGAATACGGAGCCTGTCTGTCCTGTTGCGACAGTACTAGCACCATACAACTGCAGCGGCCACTGAACAGTGACGGCTGACGTTATGCTATGCAATGCAACCCCATTAGTAGTACGAGTGCTATACTGGTATGAATTCGACAATCGACAGTGCTCCGTGAGTGATTTATTACGCTGATACCACGAACAGAAGAGCCTGTGGCAATCGATGGCTAGCTGTCCAAGATGCCTAGTACTACGAACGAGGATCGGCAAGGCTAGCGAGCAGTGAAAAGGCAACCGCGAAGATCCCAAAGTCAAGCGATCACAATGTCACATTCACATCAAAGATTCAAGAACGACCCCTCGCTTGGCCAATGGCCACTTGCTTGCCAATTGCCATGCCCGACAGCTCGACACGGCAAAGTGCCCTCCCGTCATGCCCTCCGCTCCGCGCCGCTCGATACCGGCAAAAATCAGCCCAAGTGCTGAAGTGCCCCCCGTGTTTCCTTGCTGCTGGCCGGTATCCATTTGGCGCCGATTCTTGACCCCGGGGCCGGGCCGCTTCGCCTTTGGATTCTTCCAAAGCCGCTGATGGGATCGTGGCGAACACCCACCGAGTCTTTGCCCAAAGCGATTCCGAACAGGCCGGCTTCACTAATCAGTAATCACTAGGGCTTGTACTATATGATTTCTAGCGTTTGTTGCTCACTTTTTTCGCCGGTTTTTCCGAGCCGTGGATACAGCTACAGCCAGCGTCCAGTAGGCCTCTTTCTAGAGCTAGCAGCAGGATGAGAAGAAAAGAAGAGCGGGTGAGAGGAGAATTCGTCCGACGATCTCCATGAGATTCCGCGACAGGACGGAAAGCTGGTTCCTTAATTCGCGTAGGAGCCGGACAAGATTCCCCCAATCATTTCGATGCGCCCTTTCTTCCCTCGTGGCCGTGTTTTGCGACCCTTATCTCTTCCCGTGACGCGTTCTTTTGTAGGTTAGCGGCCGGCACGTTGCTAACCGAGCTGTAGTTCATTTTTCATCTGCCTAATTCGTCCGTGCATTGCATATGGGCCACGGCACTGTCCTCCAGACATTTGGCATGTGGAGGACGAGGAAACGAAGCATGGATGGTGCTGAGATACGCAGTCAAACCTGCCGGCGAAATTACGGGGGAGCTGGACGCCAGAACACACATGGATGACGCAGCGTGGCAGGCGAGAGGCAGCAGCATACGCTGCCGATGCGCACGCAAAGTGTCGTGCAGATCTCGCACCAGCAGCACCGCGTCCGAACAAAAGAGATCCGCCTAATCTGTGCATGCATCTCCTCTGAGGATGCAGCTTTCGCACCAAGGTGTGTGCTGCGGTACTGCTCAGCTCGATCTGCCTCTGTGCGAGGCTTGTGCGAGGGCTTTGGCAACCAGTGCAATGAGAGATCGCGCCGAAAGAATGATTCGTTGTATTGTAGCTTTGGAAGAGGCAAGCATCGTATTATGGCGTCCGCGGTGCGTGCTCCGTTTCGGGAAAGCGTGTATTTGGCACAACAAGCCGTCTACGCGGCATGTGAACCAGAAGAGGCATGTACTCCAACAGAGATGCTTGTACAGTTGTACTAGGCCAAGGCGGCAGCAATTAAAGGATGCTACGTTGCTGTATGCAAGTACGCAACACTGAAGCCAATCCGTTTCCGGAATGAAGATCTCTGCCACAGCCCACAGGAGCCAAAGAAAGCGGCTATGGAGAAATGATGTTACGATTATACGGCCGGCCCCGTCGTCGAGTCAGACGGGTAAAAGTACATGCACAAAGGGCAAAGCAAAATCGCTCCATCAAAGACGAAAAGGGGAGCAAAGAATGAATACTAAGAGAGTGTTTGGAACTGTTACACTCGTTTTTTTATAGTCTGCTTCTGTTTTTCAGCTTTGATCTAGCTCTGAGTTACCAAATATTTTTGGCTCCGAGAGCTCTGCTAAAAAAAAATTAACTCCATATTTTTTAAGCACTTGAGAGGGTAATTCAGGATTTTGACGTTTCTATCCCCTCATAATGTACACTTCGGTCGGCTCCGGTGTGCTCTCATGCTGTTGCACCGTGCATGCACACGTGCTGCCCTGTGCATGTCTTCCTGGTGGCCAACTTCAGTGGCGGCGTATCTCATCTAGTCATCCTAGCTTTTTTTTGTTAGATAAGCGTCAACAATCTGAAGTAATAAGCATTAAGCAAAATGAGGAGCGTGTCTTTTTGATATACTATAAAAAAATGTATAAAGAGCCTTTGATAATTATTTTTTCAGAATAGCTTCTTTGCATTGCATGCGGCTAATATCTTGTATTTCCATCATTCACCTAGCGGTCAATACTATCGAGCGGGGATTAGGATTCGAGGTCACTGTTCATTTTCCTCCTTGGTTTAGGATTCGGTTCAGAGTTTGAGGGAGATTCAATGGCCAAGCTGTTGACGGTCGTTAAGTACCAATATTATACCGTCAACTAATGCCTAGGGAAGATCAATAATAGAAGCATAGGGGTTATTACTGACAAATTTCACGAGTTTTAGTGAATTATGTATTTTCCAGGGATTATTCCAGAAAAGCTTAAAAGAAAGATTAAAGTGCTTAATTACCACGAAACTTAACCGCCAAGGAACCATCATCACGAAAACCCTGAAAGAGTGTAGAAGACACCTGAAGCAACCTGGGGCCGAGCCCTGGCCAGGTGGGGCCAGCCGGCCCAGGGGTAGGGCCGGCCAGCGCCCCCCTAGGGTTTCGCCGCCGCCTTCTGGAGTCTTCTTCCACCGCCTCTTTGGAGTCATCTGGGCCCTTTGTTCAAGTCTGTTTGATCCCACGGCGCACGTTCATCCCACCGGGTTATAAATAGAGGGGCAATCCCCCCTCCCAGAACACCAATTCATTCCTCCTGCTTCATTCGTCAAGAGTACACAGAAGTTAGGGTTTCCAGATATTAGAAATATTGCTCTAGTTCTTCAAGTTCATAGTTTAGGCGTCTAGCAAGGTTCAAGTAGAGTTGGGCGCTACGCTCGGAATTCTAGATCTGTTCGTCTGGAGATCGGTAATCTTATCTTGTATCTTATTATGACTTTACTTTATTTTAATATATTGCTACTTATTCAGTTCTTAGTTTATTCTAGTTGCATATTAGATATAGTTGTGATTGGTGATGATTATTGTCATATGATCGTAAAACACCTAATTCAGTACTCGAGTGAGTTAGGTGGTATACATTATGTAGACGTGGTGTCTAAATATATTGTGTACCTACGGAGGCACCCTGACGTGCCGGGTCGTGTGGTAGTCCGCGTAGGTGACAGCTGCGTTGGTTCCTCTGTAGTCCACCTCCCTTACGTAGGACGAGCAGAGCGCGGTCGCGAAGGAGGTGACCCTTGTGTCTTAATATTCTCATTAGATGATGCTTCTTATGATGTTTTCTGAGTTGATTATGCTATAGATGAAAATGTGTAATGTGGCGTAGGCTGTAGACTTTGTATTTAGTAATTACATAGGTTTCCTTTACTTTAGCCGAATCTCGAGATTATCTTACTACATTAGTGAGTCTCTATATTCTATCTCTGGAATACCATTTACCTCATTTACTCAGTTATCATTTACCACTTATCATTGACTTATTTATCGTTAAAACACTAGAGTTATACGTTATCATAGGTCTGCACATTTAAGCAAGGAAAGGAGTAGAGAAGAGGATTAGCAAGAAGACCTAGAAGAGAGATCACCACTTTGATTCCTTCTCTTCACTTGTTCTTGCTTGTTCTTGTTTTGTTCTTGTGTTCTTGTTCGTTCTTGCCGTGTTCTTCGTGTTCTTTATTTTTCAGGTAAGATGAGCAATAGAATGAAAAGTGACATCCGATCTCTTGGAAGAGCCTTCTCACGCCGCACAACACGAAGTCAATCATCATCGCAAGTACCATCGTTCATCGGCTCCGACATGAATATCGATCCTCCGTCACCCTTCACATATGATAACCCTTCATCCTCTTCCCAACTGGAAGAGAGGTATGAGCTCACAAGCATCACTCAAATTTTATTACCAACTAGATCGCAGAGAAAAATATTAAATGTGGTTAAAAATAAGGAATTTATGCATACTCTAATTTTTTATGCCACTTTGCTCCATGAAACCGGAATGGATTCCGAGTTTAAGCTTATTTTTAGAAATGTTGGATGGAAAAATGCATGGCAAATTAATGAGCAGGGTAGCAAGTTACTCACTACAGAATTTATTAGCACCCTAGACTTTGATGATGATGAGGTTAATTTCAGAATGTTTAATAAACCTTTCACCCTGTCATGGAAAACTCTTAGTTTAGCACTAGGATTCAATAACCAGTGTGTGGTCAATATTTCTGAAACTCTCTAAGACTTTGATAAAGATAATTTTTGGGAGAGTATCACTGCAAAGAAACCAGAGAGAAAACAAAAATATACTACTGAAGAAGTTCATCACCCCACACTGAGATTCATGCTTAAATAGCTAGCTTTTACATTCTTTCCTAGAGAGGAGTTAAATACTATTAAACAAGATGAGCTGCATGTGTCATATATCATGATTAAAAAGAGGAAGACGTCACCTGTAAAAATGATGTTGAATTATTAGAGAACTGTCCCTTCCTTGAAAAAGTGCAGTATTTCTTTTACTTCCTGGATTACACGTTTAGCTGCAGGGCTAGATTTATTATCAAATGCTTCACTTGTTTACATTTATGATGCCCGCAGAATTATTGGTTATGATTTTTTCTTTCGTGCTCACATGCTCAAATACCGAAATAATAAAATAGTTATGATTTATAAAAATTATGACAATGAGTACAAACTGCCAGATAGGGAGTTAGGAATTTATTTTGTGCAGAATTTTATTTTTCTAGCTGTTAAAGCTAATGTTGGCAGGTGTCCGTTCGCGCGCATCAGCAGGGCGCCGAGAACTAATTTCACTGGAGCTAACCTAACACCATCTGGGCCAGTTTATTCCCACTATGTTGATTTTGGTGAACAGGTATCGACACAGGAGGCACGCCAGCAGTGGACGGCACATGCAGGATGGGAGGAACAGCCCACATTCCAGTAAAGAGAATCTTCGTCAGCAGCAGCAGCAGCGGGTTGGGGAGCAACTGATTTTCAGAGAGGACGAGCATCTTTTTCTACACGCGGGAACACGGACTTCACTACAGCTGGACCGTATCCGTTCCACGCACCACCAGAAGATGGCTACTATCGGCCGCCTGAGCAGCACTTTACAGCTATCGCTAATGATTTTTCAGTTTTATCTATGCGTCTCACTAACATTGAACAGGGACAGAACGTAATAAGCGACACACTGCACCAGCACGAGCAGTGGCAGCAGCAGGTCGATGACAGGTTCTACTAGCATGAACAATGGCAGCATAGCACGGACCAACGACTTTATTAGATCTATCAGGGACAGCAGCAGACGCAGAGCGGATCGGAGTATTTGATACATCAGATGGGACACCCGCCGCCACCTCTACCACATTACTGAGCAACATCCAGCTTGGGGGAGATCTTCGCAAGGTGAGTACTTCTCACCTTTATACATGCTCTTTATTTCAGTATTTAGTTCGGTCTTTAATTTTGTCAATTTTAATATTGTTAAAAACAACAAGAAAACTAAATAAAAATTTATTTACCGTTTTCTTTAGTTATTGCATTAAATTTCTGCTTGCTTAAAAATGAAAATCCAAAAAAATAATAGGTTGTATAATTAAGTTTGCTTTAAATTCCGCATTCAATTTGTATTTAGAATAATTAGAACTTGAAGTTAGAGAAAAAATCAAAAAGATATTTAAACTGTTTAAATATAATTTCCTACGATTGCTTAGTGTTTAAATTTAAATTCTCATACGAATTGCATGAAGTTTATCTATCATGAAAATTTATTCTAAAACTTCATATCAGTGGGTAGCATAAGCTTTTCTAAGTAATTGACGGATATGATATAGGAAGGTTTGAGTTACTATTTATTTCATTCTGAGTGACACCTAAGCTCCAGACATTTAAGAAAATCAAAATCAAAACAAATATAATAATTTGTTCTGCTAATATGATTTAAGTAGACTATTCTGTTATGCATTCATGATTGAATTCACATGCACAAAAAGTTTTCGCTCTATGCACAAGTCTCTCTCTTAAAAGTCCAACAGAGAGGGTGGGTTATAAAATCAAAAAGATGCCATATCAAAAGGGTATGTGCCAAAAAAAGAGAGAGTAAAACAATGGGTGCAAAGACACCCGCCTGAGAGAAAAAATGGGTACAAAAAGTATCCGCTGGGAGATAACCCACACTCTTCAGAATGACAGAAAAGAGAGGATAATGCATAGGAGTTCAAAAATGAAATTTTATCACATTCACACATTCAATCATGATGTATAGCTTAGTAGTCCTCTGCAATCTTATTAGTAGGCTCTCATTATTTCCTAAATAAAAATTATATACTTATTAAAAAAAACCTAGAGCAATGGTTGAAATAAAGAATGAAAGACTTAGTGCTTGCTTGATTATTCTGTCTCTCAATTACCTAAGACTTAGTTTAAAAGCCCTACGATTGAAAAGAATAGGAATAAGTTTGAAAGATAGATTAATGAATTTCAATCCGGAGAAGAATTTCTGTTTAAATACTTAAGCATTTGTTGAGAGTTATACATTTTTATGGAACCCTGAATAAATTATTTCAAGTCAACTTTGCTAAGGGACTAGCAAAGACTTAGCTTAGGGGTGTTGTTGACGGTCGTTAAGTACCAATTTTATACCGTCGACTAATGCCTAGGGAAGATCAATAATAGAAGCACAGGGGTTATTACTGACAAATTTCACGAGCTTTGGTAATTGTGTATTTTCCAGAAATTATTCCAGAAAGGCTTAAAAAAAGGTTTAAAGTGTTTAATTACCACGAAACTTAACCGCCAAGGAAACATCATCACGAAGACCCTGAAAGAGTGTAGAAGGCACTCGAAGTAACCTGGGGCCGAGCCCTGGCCAGGTGGGGCCGGCCGGCCCAAGGGTGGGGCCGGCAGGCGTCCCCCTAGGGTTTCGCCGCCGCCTTCTAGAGTCTTCTTCCACCGCCTCTTTGGAGTCATCTAGGCCCTTTGTTCAAGTCTGTTTGATCGCACGGCGCACGTTCATCCCACCGGGCTATAAATAGAGGGGCAGACCCCCCTCCCAGAACAGCAATTCATTCCTCCTACTTCATTCAAGAGTAGACAGAAGTTAGGGTTTCCAGAGATTAGAAATAGGGCTCTAGTTCTTCAAGTTCATAGTTTAGGCGTCTAGTAAGGTTTAAGTAGAGTTGGGCTCTACACTCGGGATTCCCAGATCTGTTCGTTTCGAGATCGGTAATCTTATCTTGTATCTCATTATGACTTTGCTTTATTTTAATATATTGCTACTTATTCAGTTCTTAGTTTATTCTAATTGCATATTCGATATAATTGTGAATGGTGATGATTATTGTCATATGATCGTAAAACACCTAATTCAGTACTCGAGTGAGTTAGGTGGTATACATTATGTAGACGTGGTGTCTAAATATATTGTGTACCTACGGAGGCACCCTGACGTGCCGGGTCGTGTGGTAGTCCGCGTAGGTGACAGCTGCGTTGGTTCCTCTGTAGTCCACCCCCCGTACGTAGGACGAGCAGAGCACGGTCGCGAAGGAGGTGACCCTTGTGTCTTAATATCCTCATTAGATGATGCTGCTTATGATGTTTTCTGAGTTGATTATGCTATAGATGAAAATGTGTAATGTGGCGTAGGCTATAGACTTTGTATTTAGTAATTACATAAGTTACCTTTACTTTAGCCGAATCTCGAGATTGTCTTTAGCGAGTCTCTATATTTTATCTCTGGAATACCATTTACCTCATTTACTCAGTTATCATTTACCATTTATCGTTGACTTATTTATCGTTAAAGCACTAGAGTTATGGGTTATCATAGGTCTGCACATTTATCTTTCCAATCATTATAGTAGATTATCCTAATGAGTAGAATACCTCTTTATCCTTTTGGCATAAAATAAATCAACGATATTCGGAATACTTACCGGGTGAACTGCTACAATGGGAGAATTATCTGTGCGCTTGCGGATATATTCTATAGTGTTAATTTTAGGAGGCAAGTGAAGATTATTTTACCTTTAGTTTTTTGCATCATGTTAGGGGTGACAACTTAACGTGAAGTGATTTAAAAATACCAACACAAGCAAACATCAAAACACATGTCACATATTGTCTTAGGGCACATCAGGACATTCAAAAAAATATATTTATAAACATCAAAGCACGTGTCCCACACCATCTTAGGGCATACCAGGCCATTCAAAAAAAATCTCTTACATTATAACAATACGTGCTATTGCCAAAATAAGAAAATAATAATAATAATAATAATAATAATAATAATAATAATAATAATAATAATAATAATAATATATCAACGTATTACTTATATTAAAACAAAGTATAGTGTTCTAAATCAAGATTGTACACTTTTACTTTTCTATTTTCTCTATTCATATTACATATAGACAATGCACAAAAGAGTGACTAAATAAAACGGGGCCCTGCTCATGGAGTTCACCAGGTGAGCTCATCGATGTTGTTTCGACATGCAACTGTGTGGTAAATTGAAGGCTACTCTATAGAGTCTTGACGAGTCGTGGCCTTTATCTCTTCATCTCCAATCTAGGATTGGGAATGGGTCTCGAGCCGAGGAGACGACAAACTATAACATTGAGGATAGAAAGGAATAAGAAGTCGAAGCCACAAAGCTTATATATGTGAGAAGAATTGGAATTACTACAACCACATTTTATCTCCTGAACCAAGTTGTAGGACGTCACGTTCTAGCCAAAGAAGACAATTATTACAGATTATTTAATTAAAACAACAATCCGCAATTCCTATACATACTTAGTGTACTTCAGTAAATCTTATGGTCCTATAATTTCGGAGGCCATGTTCTGTCGCACAGTCTGTACGGGCGGAATAAAATTGGGGCACCCTCGTCCATACTTCCTCATGTGCGTTTCTTCGTTGGATACTTGGGGCACCTTGGGTCCATACTTTCTCCTGTGCATTCTTTCATTGGATGCTTGACATATGGCAAAGAAAACTAATGATGCGGCCACCTGAGAGACTCGTCTCCACCAAACACGGGAGATGCTAACCACCTAGGTGTTTGTAACAGAACCGCCTTAATCACATGGCCCACAGGCACCTGTCATCGTCACTAATGACCTCTGACAGTCGTACCCGTGTTCCAAATGATCGAGGCAACCCTGCCGGGCTACATCAGTGCCCGTATGCCGACAGGATCTCCATTGCGAAGCCATTACAGAGTTACAACATTTCATAATCAAAATACATCAGAGTAAATGCGGAAGATTAACTAGTACTTAAATTACAAACCAAGTTCAAATAGTAAATAAGTGTAGTTATTACAAACCAACTTAAAACAGTAGCAGTGGCACTGGAACAGCGATACAACATAAATAGATAGTAGATAATCGAACCCAGCCCACGGGTCCTTCACTCCTCACCACTATCCTCTTCGATCACTGTAGCACAACAGGGGTCGAGACAAATCTCCGGCTGTGGCCCTCCTGCAACGGGGTTAACAAACCCTGAGTACTGGGTACTCCGCAAGACTTACCCGACTAAGGAAAATATCTGACTCTTGGAATGCAAGGTTAGGGGTAAGGCTTAGCAGGAGGTAAGAGTTTAGCGGAAAAGCATTACTATCCTGTCTCAGTATTTTTGCTCATTGAATAACCTTATTAATATCATAAGTCATCATTCATCTTTTCCATCTATCTTATTCTTTTCATCATTCTCAAACATCCTATTCTTCGAACCACTTTTCGAGGTAGACGTGAGGATCAAGTCTCCATAACCGAGGAGCACGTTGATTCGAATCAAGTAAGTATACCCAGCTGGGGATTCTATCCACACTGCATATGTAGCACTTAAGCTTGCATATACCAACCCATTGTCACGGCTTTTCTATTCCGGACCCGGTCCTACGCCACCCGAGAGCACAGTACTCCACTAGTCTCCAGGCACGCCGGCCACGTGGGTACACGCTACTCTCGCCATCTCTCCACTCCCAGTGCGCGGTTGTCGGTTCCAGCAATAGAGCGACCTGACCCTAGGCTTTCCGAATTGGTATGTGGCTAGGCTGTTCATCATGATCACAACAGGCCTTACAACGAACGGTCCCTACTGCTTTCCGTCAGAGACCATGCATTGGGACTCTAACCCAAATACCCTGGATTCTGCCCGGTTTTCAAATCCCTTTCCCGATGATGACGATCAGTTGGGACTCTAACCCAAACAGATGGCCGATCACTCGGGAAACCCATCCATTACAATAACAGTGTCCTGGCCAAAGGACCCTGCCATCATACATGGACTCATACCCATCCCTTGATAATTCTTCATTCCAAATATCAAGTTTAAATTAGCATTTTTGCAATTCTAATATTTAAGCATGACTAAGCATTTTTCAACTCATTTCAAATCATTAGGTTCCTTGGATAACAAGTAGTCAAGGATGGTAAATGCATCAATTGTTTCATCACGCAACTCCTAACAACTTAATGCAGTTGATTAACTCCAGTGATAAAAGCATTTATAAATAGAGGGTTGAATGCACCGGGGCTTGCCTTGCAACGCAAAAACAGTCGGGGCAGGAGCACCACAGCTTTCAGGTTCAAGAACCACCTCGGAACCTTCTCCTCCAGGCACCTCGACTTTGACTTCCTCGTTTACCGGCACTACACGTGTGCAACAATGCATGTATGAATGCGATGCGGAAAAGAGCATATGCAAGAAATCAAGAACTAAACATATGACAAGCATAAAACGACATCACTAGGGTGTTCTAGGTCTTAAATGGGTTTGACCTAGAACCACAATCAATTCCAAAGTCACACAAACCCTAAATTCATTTTCTACACTTCTTTTTACTATTTAATAAACCCATATCTATTTAATACAAGAGCAAACTAATTCCAATTGAGACCAAACTTCACCAACAGATAGTCTTTCATGCCAAACAGAGACAAATAAATTTTGGTGATTTTTGGAGTTACCTAGAATTAATTAAAAATGTGCAAAAATCCATTTTCCATTTATTTTAGGGATTTTTACCTACTGCAGAAAGTACTTAAACATGACAAAAAATATTTTTATAAAATTCTACACTACTCAGAGAGAACATACAAAAATTCTCATGAATTTTGGATCAGCCAAAATATTCTAACAAAATTATGAAACTGCAGCACTATTCATTTGAAAATAAAATGGAAAAGGCTTTGGAAAAAACCTGGAAAAAGAGAAAACCGAAAACGGCCCGAAGCCGGCCCAACTCGGCCCAAGCGAAGCAGACCGGCCCACTCGGCCTGCCCGCGCTCGGCGCCTGCGCTTTTGCGCAAAACCCCCTGGAAAACACGGTTATCAACCCGCGGACCAACTCACACTATTCACCAGAGTCACTGACATTGCAAAAACCCCCCTGGAACCTTTCACCTTCTAATACGACGCCCCTGGGCCTCCTCTGTTTTCGAACGGAGGTGAGGCGCCGGCGGTTCGCCGCCCGCGGCTCACCGCCGGTGACCCCAACGGCCAAACCAACCTTCCCACGACCCTCGGGACTCCTAGCCGCACCTAACAAGCTAACTAATGGCAAGGATAGACACTCGGAGCACCCTCGGGCACCTCCGCCGCGGCTCGGCGGCGGCGACCGGACCTACTCCGGCGAGGCCAAGGCTTAATCAAGCCGGGTTAGGGCATGGGAAGATTCGTGAGCTCACCGAGACTTGACTAGTACGGAGAGAACGACCCGAGATGGTGTAGAGGCACGGTGGTGACGGTGGCCGCGGCTGCAACGACCTCCGCCGGCGGCGAGGACTCCGTTCCGGTGAACCTACGGTCAGAGACGAAGAACCAACAGGCGCATGAGCAACAAGGAAGGTCAGTGAGCATGGAGGAATACTCGGACGAGGCATTGGCTCACTGGAGAGAGCTGTGGACGGGTGTGAGCTCGCGGCGGCGCTCCGCCGGATGCGCACGCGCGGCGACGGTGACCCTGCGACACACAGAGGGTCAGAGCAAGTTCCAAAGGCACCAACCGATTCGCCAGGAAGTGCTCGACCTACCGGTGAGATGGAGAGGGTGGAGGTGGACGGTGACCGACGAATTTGGTCGGAGACCGAGAGTTCGCCGGCGATGGTGGCGGGGAAGAAGATGGGTGGGGAGGCGCGTTCGGGGGCTTAAATAGCCGGGGAACAGGCCAAAGAGGACGTGGGAGAGCTCGACTCCATGCTGCGCGTACCACGGACGGAGCTCCGGCGCCAGAGGACGCGCGGCACTGTCGCGCACGCCGGCGACGTGCGCGCCGCGGCCGGACGCGCGCGTGACGCGTGAACAGTGTCGCCGGTACAGTACCTTGCTCAGAGAAAATCGCTTAAATTGACCGGCCAAACGACCGAATCCGAGGCCACGCCCAAAAGCAAAGTTGTAGATATTTTTGTGCTGGACAACTTTTGTTTTTGCACCAATTTGAAATTCGGCCTAGATTTGAAAATATTCAAAAGGGGGTAAACTAGGGTTTTGAATTTCAAACTGAATATTTAAAATTACTTTTTATTTTTCTAAAGAACTTGAAATTTGGCCAAAATATAAGTTGTGCATATCAGAGATATCTACAACTTCTATTAAGGAAGTTTTATCTAATTCTCATTAGTTTTTGAAAAGCAGTTTTGAATTCAAATTTTGAAACACTATTTTGAGCTTAATTCAAAAATTTTCAACATAACTTCAAAATCACCCAAAATAGAAGTTGTTCTACATTAAAAACTCTACAACTTTTATTAAGGGACCTACCTCAGATTTGATCAAATTTAGAAAGTGCACTTTGAAGCCTTTAATTAGGGTTTTAGGAAAATTAAAAATCAACAAGAAATAACAACTCAATTAGGGTTCCTTCAAGCACACACAAGAGTTAAACAAGCTAATCACACTATTAGCCCTAATGACAAGCAAATGCACATGATGATATGATGATATGTCATTTTAGTTAACAGTAATACCAGGGGTATTACAGCCTTCCCCCCTAAAAGAAATCTCGTCCGGAGATTAGGTAGATAACATTTTTTTTAAACAGAAAATTTTCCAATCAAAGCTACCCAAACAAAACTCAAAACAAGGGGCTAGAAAAGATCAAATACAGGGAGAGGCTATACCTATAAAGAAGCATAGAATTCGGGAAATTTTTCTGCCAAAAAGTCTTCAGATTCCCAGGTGGCTTCGTCCTCAGATTGCTGACTCCATTGTATTTTATACCACCTGGTTGTAGTCCTGCGGGTAACACGATCTTTAATATCCAGAATCCGAACTGGATATTCGGAGGTAGTCATGTCGGGTTCCAACTGAACTCCTTCCACATCGATTACTTGATCTGGCACTCTCAGACATTGCTTCAGCTGCGACACATGGAATACGTTGTGTACTTCTGATATGTGCTCAGGTAACTGCAACCTGTAAGCCACTTTTCCCACACGTTCGATGATCTCAAAGGGTCCAATGAAACGCGGGGCTAGTTTGCCTTTAACTCCAAAACGATTCACTCCTTTCATTGGTGATACCTTCAGATAAACAAAATCTCCCACTTTAAACTCTAGCGGTCGACGTCGTTTATCAGCGTAACTTTTCTGCCTAGACTGGGCTATTTTTAAGTTCTCTTGTACCACTCGAACCTTGTCTTCAGCCTCTTTTACCAGATCTACCCCATAGTACCATCTTTCTCCTGGTTCGGACCAATTCAAAGGTGTGCGACATCTTCTACCATATACGGCCTCGAATGGAGCCATTTGGATGCTTTCTTGATAGCTGTTGTTATACGAGAATTCGGCCAAGGCCAAACACTCGTCCCACTTGTCCGGGTAATTCAACGCGCAAGCTCTCAACATGTCTTCCAATACTTGATTGACTCTTTCAGTCTGCCCATCGGTTTGCGGATGATATGCAGTGCTGTGCAGAAGCTTTGTCCCCAAGGACTTATGAAATGCCTTCCAAAACTTGGAGACAAACTGGGTACCACGGTCAGAGACAATGGTTTTTGGCACTCCATGCAGTTTCATCAGATTCTCAATATACAACTGAGCATACCTTGGAGCTCTAAAGTCCTTCTTGACTGGCATGAAATGGGCTTGTTTCGTAAGACGGTCCACAACAACCCAGATGGAATCAAAACCCCGAGTAGTCTTGGGCAATCCCACAATAAAATCCATGCTGATATCTTCCCACTTCCATGCTGGCACAGGCAATGGTTGTAGCTCTCCACCAGGTCTCATGTGAACAGCCTTAACTTTTTGACATGTGTCACACCTTGCCACATACTGAGCAATTTCAACCTTCATCTTGGTCCACCAGAATTTCTGCCTCAAGTCCTGGTACATCTTATTGCTTCCTGGATGAATAGAGAATTTTGTCGAGTGCGCTTCATCGAGGATCGCTTGACGTAACACAGGAATCTTGGGGACAACTAATCTGTCCTTGAACCAAACCACACCATCATCATCAATCCTGAAACAGTCAGCCTTGCCTGCTTGGATCTTTTCTTTGATGTGCTTGATCCCTTTGCTTTTCTTTTGAGCGGTAATGATCTGTTCTCGAATAGGAGTTTCAATTCTAATGTTGGCTATGCTGCCCCGTGGCACCATTTCAATATCCAATCTCTCCAGTTCACAACACAAGGTCAGAGTATATAACTTCACATTCAAGCAGTTGCAGTGAACCTTGCGGCTCAATGCATCAGCTACCACATTTGCTTTACCAGGATGGTAATGTACTTCGATGTCATAGTCCTTGATCAACTCGAGCCATCTTCTCTGCCTCATATTCAACTCTTCTTGAGTAAAAATATACTTCAGACTCTTGTGATCAGTGTAAATATTGCAGGTACTTCCCAACAGATAATGACGCCATATTTTCAGAGCATGAACCACGGCTGCCAACTCTAGATCATGAGTAGGATAGTTTTCTTCGTGACGCTTGAGTTGCCGTGAAGCATAAGCAATGACACGACCCTCTTGCATCAACACACAGCCAAGACCGGTTCCCGAAGCATCACAGTACACATCAAATGGTTTCTCGATATTCGGCTGAGCCAACACTGGTGCAGTGGTTAGCAATTCCTTCAATTTCTGAAAAGCTTCCTCACAATCTGATGACCAAACAAACTTCACTTGATTTTTCAGCAAGTTGATGATGGGTTTAGATATCCTGGAGAAATCTGGGATAAAACGACGATAGTAACCTGCCATACCCATAAAACTGCGGACCTGATGCACTGTGGTGGGCGGCTTCCAATTCAGAATCTCCTCGACCTTACTGGGATCCACGGACACTCCTTCTGCGGATAGAATATGACCGAGGAATGGAACTCTGTCCAACCAAAACTCACATTTGCTGAACTTGGCATAAAGTTGGTGATCTCTCAAACGGTTTAGGACAATTCGAAGGTGGTTAGCATGTTCTTCGGGGGTTTTGGAGTATACAAGGATGTCATCTATAAAAACGACTACGAACTTGTCAAGCTCAGGCATGAACACGGAGTTCATCAGATACATGAAATAGGCAGGAGCATTGGTCAGGCCAAAAGACATGACTAGGTATTCATATAGGCCATATCTGGTGGTGAAAGCGGTTTTGGGAATATCTTGTGGACGGATTTTTATTTGGTGGTACCCCGATCGAAGGTCAATCTTAGAGAATACTTTGGCCCCAGCAAGCTGGTCAAAGAGAAGATCGATACGGGGCAAAGGGTATTTATTTTTGATGGTGACCTCGTTGAGAGGACGATAGTCAATACACAGTCTGAGAGAGTTATCCTTCTTTTTCACAAAAATGGCCGGACTGCCCCAAGGTGACGAACTGGGCCGGATAAAACCTTTGTCAAGCAATTCTTGCAACTGAACCTTCAACTCTGCCAGTTCTTTTGGTGGCATCCTGTACGCCCTACGAGATATAGGTGCCGTACCAGGCTTAAGCTCTATGGCAAACTCCACATCACGGTCCGGAGGCAACCCAGGTAAGTCATCAGGAAAGACATCCGGGAATTCACAAACTACTGGAATATTCAGGATTTCTTGCACTGAGGTAGCATTGACTTGCTTCACGGTTCTCAGGGGTAATGGAAGTTGGATAAGAAGTTTGGACTGACTATCAGGTATGTTAACTTTGATTGTCCTATTCAGCACATCAATCACAGCCTTGTGCTGATACATCCAATTCATCCCCAAAATGGCATCTATGTCCTGATCTTTTAGCACTATCATAGTGGTCGGGAACTTATGCCCTCCCAATTCTATGGGTACCCGAAATACCACTTCCTTAGTACTGATACGCCCCCCGGGCGATTGTATGATAAAATTCTCATTAACCTCCCCAATTTGTATGTCATGCTTGACGACAAAATTACGATTGATGAATGAATGTGATGCACCAGAATCAAAGAGTGTAATTGCAGGGTTATCGGCAATAGGGAACCTACCGAGCATGACGGGCTCTCCTTCCGGGATATCAGCGATCTGGGTGTAGTACACCTGGCCAGCCTTCTTGACCACCTTGCCCTTCTAGGCCTGCTGCTGCTGTCCACGGTGCTGTCCCTGCTGCTGCTGCTGCTGTCCACCAGCACCCTTCTGTGCATTCTGATTGGACCGTTTGGGGAAAGGACAATTGCGGGACCAGTGTCCCATCTGGCCACAGTTGTAGCACGGTTGATTGTAGGTGAACTGTGGTGAGGTGACACGAACGCCAGGGGCATTCGGCTGAGTGGTGTTTTGCTGGTTTGAGGTGTGGGAGGTAGCGGTGGTACGCACAACTACCTGCTGCTGTGGGTACTGTGGGCGGTTGTGGTGGGTGGGATGGTAGATGATTTTCTGGCGCTTTTGGCTGCCAGAGAAAACAGCCTTCTTCTTCTTCTTCTCTCCTTGAAGTTGGCGGTCACTTTCTTCAAAAGCGAGCGCGCTGTCAACAGCTTCATGATAGGTACAGTGGCGGTTGTTGGATAAGCTGCGCTGGATCTTGTAGTTCAAGCCTCTGACAAAGCAGCTCCTCTTCTTACCATCAGTATTCACGTACTCTGGGGCATACAGAGACAACTGGTTGAACTTGGTCACGTACTCCATCACAGTGGAGTCCCCCTGCCGCAATGCCAGAAACTGATCGAGCTTCATTCTCATTATCCCTTCAGGGATGTAGTGGGCACGGAATGCAGTGCGAAACTCTGCCCAGGTAAGCTGGTGTCCGGCGGGTTGTGCTGCCAGGAGATTAGCATACCAGGCACTTGCGGGACCACGCAGCTGCTGTGCTGCGAACTGTGGCTTCTGGATTTCGGTGCAATGGATCAAACCAAACTTCTGCTCCATGGTACGGAGCCAGTCATCCGCCTCAAGCGGCTCATCCGCCTTGGTGAACACCGGTGGACGGGTGTCGGTGAAGTCCACATAGGTAGTTTCCTGGTTCCCATTATTGCGCCCACGGCGCTCTCCACGCTGACCCTGATTCTGAGCGAAAGCATTTGCCGCATTAGCAAGTGCGGTAATGGCATCAGCGAGGCTTGGTGGCACGGGTGGTGCCTCAGGAAGACCGTCCTCTCCCTGGTTGCTGGACTGACCACGGGTCTGAACCATCTGTGATTTGCACACTTAACTCAGAACTTGGACTTGACATTACTTAAATAGAAACGGAGTAACAGCACAAACAAAAAAAAATAACAACACAAGATACATAGTCTTAGCGACATACAGCACATAGATCCCAACCACAACTAAAATTCTAAGGGTCATAGACTACGACACAGAGATACAAGCAACTGCCAACGCTGCAGCACGGGCAACTAGTCGTCGATGACCACGATCTCCTCATCGACGTCGTCCTCCACCATCTGGTCCTCAGGCTCTGCTGGGTCCTCGGCGAGTGGTACGGGCTCGAAGTAGCCCAACTCCTCGGACTCGCTCTCCTCGTCCTCAGGCCCGACAACCACGCCACCCTCCGGGTCCTCCTCACGGGGAACCAAGATAGGGTTAAGCAGGTTGTTAAGCCTGTGCACCTCCTCATGCAGGGTGTTGATGTACGCCTGCATGTTGCCATTGTGGGCTTCCACCCACTCCACACGCTCAAGGGCGGCCTGCTCGCGCCCCAAAGCCTCGTCTCTCTGCTGGACTGCCACCTGCTCACGCTCCAGCGCTGCCGCCTCCCGCTCCATGGCCGCCTGCACCTCGGCCTCGACCTGGTGAATCTCTCGGTGCAGGTCGCGGTTGGAGCGCACATCCCTGTAGTGGTTGCGCACAGCTCGGTCAAAGTCCTCCTCCATCAGCCTCGCCTCAGCCTTGAGTGCCCTGATCTCCTCTTTGAGTTCCCTGCGGCTGCGGCGACGGCTGCCTGAGCCCTCGCCCTCCTCATGGCTAGGAGCGAGCTGGTAACGAGGAATGCCACGCGGTCCCACCATCTTGCGTGCGGTCAGCTTCGAGCGAGCCAGCTGGACAAAGTGAGGGTAAGACAAGATAGAACAGGCTAGCATGAACAGGTTGGTAAATCCTATCCCAAAACCCAACATTAGGGAGGAAGTTATTAATATGTGAATCAACATGATGCACGATTCGTTCTTACGCAAATTTTAAATCAATGCAGGTAAATAAATATTAATAACATACTTCAGACATAGGGCTTAACAATAATAATAGTAATAATATTGTTCCACATGCCACCCTACTCCTAGTACAGAGTAAGACAAGAAAAGCAGTTTTGGACTCAAAATAGTTAACTTAAATTTTAGATCCAAAATATTCTGAAGTTTTCGAAAACAACTCCGTAATGATTTAGCAATAGATCGCTCTGATACCACTTGTAACAGAACCGCCTTAATCACATGGCCCACAGGCACCTGTCATCGTCACTAATGACCTCTGACAGTCGTACCCGTGTTCCAAATGATCGAGGCAGCCCTGCCGGGCTACATCAGTGCCCGTATGCCGACAGGATCTCCATTGCGAAGCCATTACAGAGTTACAACATTTCATAATCAAAATACATCAGAGTAAATGCGGAAGATTAACTAGTACTTAAATTACAAACCAAGTTCAAATAGTAAATAAGTGTAGTTATTACAAACCAACTTAAAACAGTAGCAGTGGCACTGGAACAGCGATACAACATAAATAGATAGTAGATAATCGAACCAGCCCACGGGTCCTTCACTCCTCACCACTATCCTCTTCGATCACTGTAGCACAACAGGGGTCGAGACAAATCTCCGGCTGTGGCCCTCCTGCAACGGGGTTAACAAACCCTGAGTACTGGGTACTCCGCAAGACTTACCCGACTAAGGAAAATATCTGACTCTTGGAATGCAAGGTTAGGGGGTAAGGCTTAGCAGGAGGTAAGAGTTTAGCGGAAAAGCATTACTATCCTGTCTCAGTATTTTTGCTCATTGAATAACCTTATTAATATCATAAGTCATCATTCATCTTTTCCATCTATCTTATTCTTTTCATCATTCTCAAACATCCTATTCTTCGAACCACTTTTCGAGGTAGACGTGAGGATCAAGTCTCCATAACCGAGGAGCACGTTGATTCGAATCAAGTAAGTATACCCAGCTGGGGATTCTATCCACACTGCATATGTAGCACTTAAGCTTGCATATACCAACCCATTGTCACGGCTTTTCTATTCCGGACCCGGTCCTACGCCACCCGAGAGCACAGTACTCCACTAGTCTCCAGGCACGCCGGCCACGTGGGTACACGCTACTCTCGCCATCTCTCCACTCCCAGTGCGCGGTTGTCGGTTCCAGCAATAGAGCGACCTGACCCTAGGCTTTCCGAATTGGTATGTGGCTAGGCTGTTCATCATGATCACAACAGGCCTTACAACGAACGGTCCCTACTGCTTTCCGTCAGAGACCATGCATTGGGACTCTAACCCAAATACCCTGGATTCTGCCCGGTTTTCAAATCCCTTTCCCGATGATGACGATCAGTTGGGACTCTAACCCAAACAGATGGCCGATCACTCGGGAAACCCATCCATTACAATAACAGTGTCCTGGCCAAAGGACCCTGCCATCATACATGGACTCATACCCATCCCTTGATAATTCTTCATTCCAAATATCAAGTTTAAATTAGCATTTTTGCAATTCTAATATTTAAGCATGACTAAGCATTTTTCAACTCATTTCAAATCATTAGGTTCCTTGGATAACAAGTAGTCAAGGATGGTAAATGCATCAATTGTTTCATCACGCAACTCCTAACAACTTAATGCAGTTGATTAACTCCAGTGATAAAAGCATTTATAAATAGAGGGTTGAATGCACCGGGGCTTGCCTTGCAACGCAAAAACAGTCGGGGCAGGAGCACCACAGCTTTCAGGTTCAAGAACCACCTCGGAACCTTCTCCTCCAGGCACCTCGACTTTGACTTCCTCGTTTACCGGCACTACACGTGTGCAACAATGCATGTATGAATGCGATGCGGAAAAGAGCATATGCAAGAAATCAAGAACTAAACATATGACAAGCATAAAACGACATCACTAGGGTGTTCTAGGTCTTAAATGGGTTTGACCTAGAACCACAATCAATTCCAAAGTCACACAAACCCTAAATTCATTTTCTACACTTCTTTTTACTATTTAATAAACCCATATCTATTTAATACAAGAGCAAACTAATTCCAATTGAGACCAAACTTCACCAACAGATAGTCTTTCATGCCAAACAGAGACAAATAAATTTTGGTGATTTTTGGAGTTACCTAGAATTAATTAAAAATGTGCAAAAATCCATTTTCCATTTATTTTAGGGATTTTTACCTACTGCAGAAAGTACTTAAACATGACAAAAAATATTTTTATAAAATTCTACACTACTCAGAGAGAACATACAAAAATTCTCATGAATTTTGGATCAGCCAAAATATTCTAACAAAATTATGAAACTGCAGCACTATTCATTTGAAAATAAAATGGAAAAGGCTTTGGAAAAAACCTGGAAAAAGAGAAAACCGAAAACGGCCCGAAGCCGGCCCAACTCGGCCCAAGCGAAGCAGACCGGCCCACTCGGCCTGCCCGCGCTCGGCGCCTGCGCTTTTGCGCAAAACCCCCTGGAAAACACGGTTATCAACCCGCGGACCAACTCACACTATTCACCAGAGTCACTGACATTGCAAAAACCCCCCTGGAACCTTTCACCTTCTAATACGACGCCCCTGGGCCTCCTCTGTTTTCGAACGGAGGTGAGGCGCCGGCGGTTCGCCGCCCGCGGCTCACCGCCGGTGACCCCAACGGCCAAACCAACCTTCCCACGACCCTCGGGACTCCTAGCCGCACCTAACAAGCTAACTAATGGCAAGGATAGACACTCGGAGCACCCTCGGGCACCTCCGCCGCGGCTCGGCGGCGGCGACCGGACCTACTCCGGCGAGGCCAAGGCTTAATCAAGCCGGGTTAGGGCATGGGAAGATTCGTGAGCTCACCGAGACTTGACTAGTACGGAGAGAACGACCCGAGATGGTGTAGAGGCACGGTGGTGACGGTGGCCGCGGCTGCAACGACCTCCGCCGGCGGCGAGGACTCTGTTCCGGTGAACCTACGGTCAGAGACGAAGAACCAACAGGCGCATGAGCAACAAGGAAGGTCAGTGAGCACGGAGGAATACTCGGACGAGGCATTGGCTCACTGGAGAGAGCTGTGGACGGGTGTGAGCTCGCGGCGGCGCTCCGCCGGATGCGCACGCGCGGCGACGGTGACCCTGCGACACACAGAGGGTCAGAGCAAGTTCCAAAGGCACTAACCGATTCGCCAGGAAGTGCTCGACCTACCAGTGAGATGGAGAGGGTGGAGGTGGACGGTGACCGACGAATTTGGTCGGAGACCGAGAGTTCGCCGGCGATGGTGGCGGGGAAGAAGATGGGTGGGGAGGCGCGTTCGGGGGCTTAAATAGCCGGGGAACAGGCCAAAGAGGACGTGGGAGAGCTCGACTCCATGCTGCGCGTACCACGGACGGAGCTCCGGTGCCAGAGGACGCGCGGCACTGTCGCGCACGCCGGCGACGTGCGCGCCGCGGCCGGACGCGCGCGTGACGCGTGAACAGTGTCGCCGGTACAGTACCTTGCTCAGAGAAAATCGCTTAAATTGACCGGCCAAACGACCGAATCCGAGGCCACGCCCAAAAGCAAAGTTGTAGATATTTTTGTGCTGGACAACTTTTGTTTTTGCACCAATTTGAAATTCGGCCTAGATTTGAAAATATTCAAAAGGGGGTAAACTAGGGTTTTGAATTTCAAACTGAATATTTAAAATTACTTTTTATTTTTCTAAAGAACTTGAAATTTGGCCAAAATATAAGTTGTGAATCTCGGAGATATCTACAACTTCTATTAAGGAAGTTTTATCTAATTCTCATTAGTTTTTGAAAAGCAGTTTTAAATTCAAATTTTGAAACACTATTTTGAGCTTAATTCAAAAATTTTCAACATAACTTCAAAATCACCCAAAATAGAAGTTGTTCTACATTAAAAACTCTACAACTTTTATTAAGGGACCTACCTCAGATTTAATCAAATTTAGAAAGTGCACTTTGAAGCCTTTAATTAGGGTTTTAGGAAAATTAAAAATCAACAAGAAATAACAACTCAATTAGGGTTCCTTCAAGCACACACAAGAGTTAAACAAGCTAATCACACTATTAGCCCTAATAACAAGCAAATGCACATGATGATATGATGACATGTCATTTTAGTTAACAGTAATACCAGGGGTATTACAGTGTTCGTATGTTGTTCTCAGATTTTAACTGACCGTCAGGTCGTTTCTACGTACACGTGCCATACATCAGGATAAAGTCATATGGGCTACACCATGGGTGAGAGGTGCACCCAATTTATTTCCGTACGGGCATAGGGACACCCTATAACTACCCCCGTAGAGTATTAGAGTTGTACTAACCAGCCTCAAAACGTGCAGGGTCAACAAAAATGCTAAAAAAATACTACTCCCTTCATCTCAAATTATAAGTAATTTTAAAAATCTTGGAGATCCAAAGCATATCAACTTTGACCAAGTTTATATAATAAAATAATAATATTTGCAACATCGACTAAATATCATTAAATTGTTCATCAAATATATTTTTATAGTACACTTATTTGATGTCATAAATCATTATATTTCTCTCCATAATTTTGATCGAACTTGAGATGCTTTGACTTTTCAAGATTTTTGGAATACCTTATAATTTAGGAACGAGGGAGTACCATATCAATATTCTTTCCATACTTAAATAAATGCACACCTCACTACTTGAGAATTCCAACCTTTTTCTCACTTTAACTAGAAATAATAATATCAACACTTCTATCTTCAAATAAGTTTGTTATGAAAGTATATTTTAAATTAAATCTAATAATACTATTTATACATTATAAATCACCTTCACCAGCTTTTTTTATAGGACCATTCACCAGCTATAGCGCAGCGACCCCAAGCAATAATGAAACCGGCCGAACGCCTGGCGTGGGAGTCTAGAAGAAGTCGCCGTCCGTCCTCAGCCGGTCGTCGTGCCAGGCCCGGGGCCGCCGCTGCTGACCTCACCCTGGCGCACGCAACCCTCGTGCCCGCCGCACCCGGGGCCCGGGCCCGGGCCCGGGCCCTTCCCCACCATCCCCCAGTCCCAGCCACAGCCACCCGCCTCCTGCGGCCCGTCCGCCCCCGCGCTTTTCTTTTTACCACTGAGTGCCTGAGTGACAGAGCGAGGCCCCTCCTTCTCCTCCCCGTTCCCACCACTTCAAGATCCGATCCATCGTCCGACCCATCTAATCGCCCCCTCCCTCCCTCGTGATCCCGACGCCGACGACGACAACGAAACAGCTCAGTTTCGGGCTTTTTCTCCAGTACTACCCCGCAGCCCCCCACCCCCACACCCTACCTCCGAATCACAAGGGTGGCACCGACGCACACGCACCGTATCAGTACAAGTAGAAACGAGTGAAACCGGGAAGAAGCAGAAGCAGGCCAGCAGCGAGCACGAGCACGCGGGGCGCAACCACAAGCGCGCCGCGCGCCGGCACCGGCCACCTACCTGGTCGCCCAACCTACTGCCTATAGGAGGGCAGGGCAGGGGGATAGGGAGGAGTAGCAGTAGCCAGTAGGCAGTGTAGCTCTGCGGTTCCTACCACCACCACACCCTCCAACCCCACGTCCTATACCAATCCGCCGCAGGTCTCTCTATCCAGTCCGCTTGCCCCCTCTCCCACCCGTCCGTCACTGCAGCGAGCTCTCGCCTCGTCTATCCCTTTCCCTCAGGTGATGCATCCTTTATCTTGTTGCAGTGGCGATTTTACATTGTTTTCTTGTGGTCGATTTCTGATCTTTCTCGGTGGTGTTGCTGCAGGAGTGGCAGATCTGTTGGTGCGATCCCCAGCTTGGATCTTGATGATTCGGTGACTTGAGTGGCCGATTTTCTTGGACCAAGCTGGTATGTGCCCACATCGGTTTTATGCGCTCATTCGTTTCGATTTCTGGGTACTGCGGGCTGATTCGACTCTTTAGGCCTTTAGGGGTCTCGGGGTAGAGAGAGTGACGAGTGAAGGGGGTTTCTGTTGGGGGTTTAGTGCTGCGGCTTGCAATGTGTCTTTCTTACCTTATTTCTAGTGCTCTAGCTAGTAATATTTGTCGATGCAGAAAAGATAAAGAGAAAAAAAAAAGGTTCTGTTCCAATTTCAACCCATTCCTGACGATTTAAGAAGCATTTTGGGCCTTTGCTCCTGTTCTGAAACTGCAGTTTTACGGTGTCACTCGCAGTAAGAGTCTTTGTTATATAGGATCGTTGGTCCATTTTTTTCAAGCCAGTCAACAACTCAAGATTTGGAAAACTTTTGTTTTTCGTCCGGCAAACAAGAACAGATGTTCCATTGTCTATGGCACGCATTGCATTAGGACTGAAATACTGAACTTTAGCGGCTGCCTAGTCCCCTGGCAGTTGCATATTCGTTTCTTTATTTCAGAAGTAACACAAGTGTGTGGATATTAGAATCAACCCGTCCTTTAAAGTTTTTGGGTGTCTTTTTCTTATCATTAGTGGAAGCCCTTCTTTTATTAAATTTTCTATATCTTGCACGCTTATTGACATGTCCTCATTAGAACATTATTGTGCCAAAAGCTGTCGGTGGGCAAGCCCCTGGTCACTGCAGACATGTAGAAACAGCATAAACCATACATACAGGATTCTCGGGAGACAGAATGATGTAATCTATGGCACATTCTTAGTTCTTAATTAATTTAAGATAATACAGTATTGAATAGTAGTTCTCCTGCTTGCTACTTTACTTTTTGAATAAGAAGCCACTTTCTTGCTGATGACTAATTGCAGTGAACTTGTAGTAGCCTAGTAGGAATTACATATCTGATATTTTTTTGGTCTATCTTTTGGATTTTCAGGTTTTTGGGAAGTCCGATTTCCTCAATCTCTGTTTGGACCAAAGCATACTGAACTAAATCAAGTGATAATTGTGTTCTGGTCATACAGAAAGATATACCTGAAATTTCTGCTTCATATGTTCACCCATCATAAAGATGCCAACAAAAGAGCAGGTGAGCAGCGAAAGGAATGTGAAGATCATAGCAGGTCGTGATGGGCAAAAGAAGGGAAATTCACAGCATGACCAAATTGTACACATGCCAAAGGACATGGTCACAGCAGTCAATGGAAACATAGATGGAAAATTTGAAGATAAAGTTAGAATTGTGAAGAATGATAAATTCCGAAGACAACGAGAGTCTTGGGGTGGGGAAAGGGCTGCATGCATGAAGGGCTCAAAACCATGGCCTGGTCGAAAGGCAACTACTGTTGATGAACTTGTCAAACATATGTCAAATGTTCCTTCATATTTACAGCGTAAAGAAACTTCTGACCATCTTCAAGACAAGGCACTGAATGTTGGAGTTCTTGAGTGGGGCCTTCTTGCTAACTGGTCTCAGCAACAAAAGCATGAGCTAGCTAGAAGCCATGGAGCATCTCCATCCAATACTAGTAGGTCTGTACTATTCTCATCTCCGTCACATTCTTCTGCAAGCCCCAGCAGCAGGTCTCTTGAGAGTAATCAATCTACCCCAATGAGTGACCATCATCATTCATCCACCAGAGCCCATCAGAGTAGGCTCGCAGATAAACACCATGGGAAGGCCAGATGTTCGCCTAGCCCAAATTCTGCAGTACTGAGCTTATTGCCAGGTCATGGCACACATCCCTGTCCAGATAACGGTCGTAATTATGTTGATTTGGGTCTCAGCAATGTTTCTGTAGCCTCAGACTCTCTAGGTTCTTCCTCTAGAAGTGGCAGAAGACATGGAATGGTTGAAGATGAAGAGACTAGATGGAAGATTGAAGACGTTGTCCATCATTGTTCTCGTAGGCTTTTTACAGACAGCGATAACATTGGGAAACATTTCTTCGCATCAGATAACAATGGTTCCATGTGTAATGACCCTGAACAGAGCAGTGGCATGAATGGTGAAAATTTTGAGTCACTAGAAATGGACACAGCTGTGATGGACACAGCTAGAAATGGCAGTAGGTCACCTGATTGTTTCTTGGAGGATATTGAGCCACCCCTTGAATTTCCTCGAATCCCATATTCATGTCCACTTCCCATCATAGATTCAGCAGCTAAAGAGATTGGCACCACTAGCACTGAGATTGGAGATAATTTTGTTGGTACAACTGCAAAAGTAAGTAAGAATTCTAACCGAAACCAATCTGCCGTCAATGTCACTGAGAATTCTCCCCGATATCCTGCAAAGTTTAGTGATAGGATGCCTGATCGCCATCTAGTTTCTGGGATGAATCAAGTGAGCCGCAGCTCTAGCCTCAAGGAGTCACCACATGCTAGACAACCCAATGTAGTTCCTCCTGTGGATAAGGCAGGAGACAGGTCATCACCCAACAGCAAAGGTAGGCGAAGCCCATTGAGGAGGATGTTAGATCCAATATTAAAGCCAAGACATTCTAGTCCAGTACGCCCTTCATTTGTTCCAAAGTGTCATCTTCCAGTCAATTCCACCAAGCAGTCTCTGGACTTGGGGGGATCAGTGCCACAGAATGTGCAGCGAAGGTCAGTTGATTTGGTAGTCAATTCGAATTATCCGATCGAAGCAAATATAAATCAGCCTCCACGTGTGCTATTGAACAGTGCAAGATACATCCAGAAAGAAAAGGATTCAGCAACTACAAGGCAAGCACTTCTGCAGCTAGCATGGAAGAATGGCTTGCCTTTATTTATGCTGTCTTATGGTGATTCTGATATCCTGGCAGCTACTGTTAGAAGGAAGGGCATCTCTGAAAAGGATGATCTGGAAAGCACATATGCTGTATTCACTGTTGAAGAACCTAAGAAAAAAAGTGGAGCTTGGATCAAGGCAGGGGGCAAGAACAAGAAACATAACCTTTTATCTAGCATAGTTGGGGAAATAAAGGTTTCACGTCGAAAATCACGTTGCGGCCATACAGCAGATATTCATGTACACAGGGAATTTGTGTTGGTTGGTTCTGAATTTCTACCATCATCTGAAGAATCAGGTGATTCACATGTTAGTGGAGAGCTTGCAGCTTTTATCAGCGCAGTTCCTCAGCACGAAGCAGAGGCTTCGAATCAATCATCTTCACAGAATACCATACAAAGAAATTCAGCACAAATTAGCTGTGGTTGCCCCCCACTGGGAAATTTCCAGCCTAGTACGAGAAATGCTAATTCTGCTTCAGCCAAAGTTATTGCAGTACTTCCTGATGGCTTCCATGGCACATCAACATCTGGGCAGCCATTGCCTTTGATTGAGAGGTGGAAGTCAGGAGGAGCTTGTGACTGTGGCGGATGGGATGAAGGTTGCATGCTGAGTGTCCTCACTGATGCGGCCCAAGAAAATGATGTCATTCAGGCTAACCAGGCAAAGGATGGCAGCCAGCGATTTGAGCTTCTAGTTCAGGTCTACCTTAGCTTTCTTCCCTTCTTTCCCCTCTTTATTTTGCCTATGTCCAGGATTCACCTCTATTATGATCAAACAAATAAACTGATGCTAACTTGTATTTGCAGGGTCGATCACGAGAAGATAGGCATGCCTTCAGTATGACTTCCTTCAAAGAGGGGCTTTATACAGTGGAATTCAGATCATCCATTGCATTACTTCAAGCTTTTGCAATGTGTATAGTGATGCTCCATGGGAGGTACCCCAGCAGGATGCAAGTTGGTTCGCAAGCAGCGCAGGAGCATGATCTCCTTGCTGGTCATGAGCTCAAGGCCATGGCAGCCAGTCAAGGAAGAGCTCCGACCAGCTATGTGCCCCACCGGCCACCTCTTTCTCCTGTAGGCCGAGCCTAGCTTATCGTGATTAAATGTATGTTCTTTCTGTGTCTGTCCTATTTCTTCTTCAGTCGCATAGTGCCGGTGGGATGGTCCTCACTCCTCGCCATATGCAATAGGCATATCCAAAGTGACAATCTCTGCGCAAGAGTCTTTAGAGGTAGCTACCTGTACATGTTGTGATGTTGATGTTGTATGACTGTACCCTTTATATGTTCCCTCATCAGCTGCTTCTGTATATGCTGAAAATCTGAAATGCACCTGCAATCTGTTGCAACCTTGTTTAAAGTGTGTGTTGCATTGCATCAGCAGCAGCATTTGTGCAACTGCTGAACTTATATTTCCTGGATGTCTGAAGCCTCTCATTTCTGAATGCATCCAGGAGATTAAGCCTTTCAGGACTGGAAACAATTGCGATGCGGCTTCAAAGTTGTTCTATCAGAGAGAACAATAGCTGGAGCATATGAGCAGGAAAAAAACATTACGTATTCTAGCATTGTGACTGGGCAGAACTGAGATGTTCTTTCAGAGTTACAGGGACTACTAGATCGGATTATCTAGTTCGGATTACCCACTACTTCTGGCCTCAATTCTAGCTGAGGTAAGTCCACACCTCTCGCAGGGGGGAAAAGAAACTCAACCTGCAATATATATACAAATCTTACGACAAGTATGATCTTACACTACCAGTTGTGTACATGCTCTTCACTCAGCACTGCAAGTACGTCGGTCACGAGCAGTCATGACCTCGCGATGAGCGAGTCGGAGTCGTCCATGTTGACGGCCGCCACCTGCGACGGCCCGACGCGCACGGTCACCGCCGGTATCCTTATCGGCGGCGGTCGCGCGTCGGCCTTGACGACGGCGACGTCGTGGCTCTCCTTGCCGTCCCTGAGGTCGCTGGGCGGCAGGAAGCAGTCCATGGAGAGGCCCCAGATGTTGAAGTCCACCTCCTCGATTTCCCACGTCTCCTCCATGCGCGTCCTGGTGTTGCCGTCCTGGCAGTCGCCGAACCTGACGAGCGAGACGGCGGTGCGGCCGGAGTGGGCGATGTTCACGCCGTCGACGGCGCGGTAGTCGCCGAGGCGGGACTCCATGGTGGTCTCCCAGAAGACGCTCCCGCTCCCGCCGGCGCTGGCGCCGCTGGACCTGATCTGCAGCAGGTGCGAGTCCTCCAGCTGCACCAGCAGGCCCGTGCGCTGGCTGAAGTAGCCCCACACCGTGTGCCGGATGATCTCCACGCTGCTGCTGTTGCGCGCGCGCAGGCTGGACGCCTCCGCCTCCACCTTGAGCACGAAGCAGTCCTCGCCGTCGATGCTCCGCTCGCCGATGCACACCGAGTCCGCGAAAAGGCTCGCCGTCAGCTGCGGATCCAGGCCCTGCATGTCCATACCATGTCAGCGTGTCGTGTCATCAGTCCATTCGATTGCATGCATTGCCGTAGTAAAAAGAAAAAAAAATCGTGACGTGTGTGCAAACGTGAATGCAACGTACTACACACGGAGCACCATTAGTAAACGCGAGTGGTGTCGGGTACGTAAACAAGTTGTAGTTGACTCGATGGTCAAATGGCGGAGCACGCGGAGGAACGGAGATTATTACTATCCCTGGGCCCGTCGGTACGTTGCTGTTTACCACCATCATCAGGTTGGTGCAGCGCAATTAGCGGGGAGAGTCGGGCGGACCGTGGACCGGGTGCTGCGCGCCACCAACCGATTGATGTGGCGCGCCGCGAGTGCCTCATCTCACCTCACAAGGCCCAGGTCCACGTGATGTGTCCCGCCTCGCCCGCGCACATGGCCGCACGTTGGGCCGACCCCTAATCACGCTGCCCCTAGGCGTGTGTATCCTCCGTGCAGCTGCTGTCACGCTAATTACAGACCCGGGCGGCGACAGGATGTTGCCACGGCCAATGATGATGACGAGTCTCCAGAGTCTCTGTGTACCGATCATAGTAGCTCTAGCTCATGATGAGCGAAACCACTCGGCGTCGACACTGGCCTGGACCTTGGCTGCGTCTGCGTATCGCAGCTCCGGCCTCGGTGATATATATTTCGGCGATCGGCGAGCGCTGAAAAGGCGCCATGATATCTCTGGTCCGCGTGGGCGTTCGATCTGTCTGCTCTGTCCTGCCGACAGTATATGCAGCGGAGATCGACATGCCCTGAGTCCTGACACAGTAGGCATCTACGCGATGATGAGTTTGTCCTGTCACTGGGACAGGAGTGGAGGTGTACAACTGTGTACACATGCTACGTGCTGTGGCATCATGTCCATTGCAATGTCCAGCAGCTCTAGCCTCTGCCAATGGGGTTGTTGATCCGCTCAGTAGTCAGTACTACGTCCCGGCCGACGTGCAAAAGTGCAATAGAACACCAGATTCAGATCAGTTTTATCTGACCGTGAGTTCAACAGACTTTACCGGTGAGGGCTTTGAGTAGTACGTTTTTAACAACGCTACGCGGCCGTACATTCGACAAGTCCTATGCGTGCCGCCCTTTTAGTTTTACGGCATGTGTGCGTACGCGTATGGAAAGCACTCGAGAACACGCCGCGTGAAAAACAGTGCATCGCTAGCTGGAAAACGTACACGAAATCACGCGCGGGGGCGTACGCCACGCACCTGGAGGGAACGGCGGAGCGGGCGCGGGGGACCGCGGGAGGCGTGCGACTGGTGCCACGGCGTCTGGCGCCACGCGACCTTGCCGTCGCTGCCGGCGCTGATCTTGCAGCCGGACACCACGAGCTCCAGGCACCACAGCTCCGGCTTCTTCTGCCACAGCACGAACCCGCCGATCTCGCCGCCGCCGCCGCAGCCCTTGCTGCCGCCCTTCTTCCCGCTGCCGCCGCGGTGCCCGGTGCTTCCGCCGTCGGCGTCGCTGCTGTTGAGCTCCGCCGCCGTCATCCGCACCTTGCCCATCGCGTACATGCTCTTCACCTTGTTCAGCGCCCACTCCCCGCCCGACGCCGCTATGTACTGCTGCACGATGTACTTGGCGGACGATGACTCCTGGAATCATCATCACGATCGAGCACAACATAGATGGCGGATGAATCAATCAGTCCGGAACAATCAATAACAAACTGATGCGATCGAGAAATGGCGCAGGTCGATCGATCGTTCGGGCGCGATCTTATCGTAATAATAATCGTACGTACAATGGGATCGGCCTTGAGCTGCTCGCAGAGGACGGAGCAGGGCGACTGCTTGGCGTGGTAGACGGGCAGCGGGATGAGCGGCGCGCCGATGACGCCCAGCATGAGCTGCAGCTCCCCGCGGGTCATGGAGCACGGCTCGCCCGCGCCGGACCGGTCAGCGGCGTGCGACCGCATCCACGCCTTGACGTTGGTGCAGCCGAACCTGGACGCTCGGGATCCGCCGCCGCCGCCGGAGAACATCTCCTCGGGGATGGGCACCTCCAGCACCGTGTCCAGCGCGTCATCGCGCTCCAGGTTCGGGCACAGCTTCCTCATCAGACGGAACAGCTCACTGCCTTCCTGGTTTGTGCCGCGCTGCGGTCTCGCGGCCTGATTAGAGAGAGAGCTCCTTTCTCGCTGGTGTGGAGTGCGCTGTGGTGTGCCCCTCAAGTCCTCCGGAGCGCGGGTTATGTGCCTCTTTCCCAGTTCTGGGCCTCCGGTGGACTTGTACCGGTTTTGATGAGTCGTGCGGGCAGCTGGCAGGTGGGGCCTTTCTTTATTTCGCGACAGTGTTGGTCGTGGCCGCACGCTCACTGCTATATACACCCTATTATAAGTCATTCCAATAATCTTGGAAAGTTAAACCAACTTCAACTTTAACCAAAATTATAAAAAAAATATAAAGATTTATGACATCAAATAAGTGTACTATAAAAATATATTTGATGAAGAATCTAATAATACTAAGTTAATATCATAAATATTATTATCTTATTATATAAACCTGGTTAAAGTTAAAATAGTTTGACTCTTCAAGATTCTTGAAATGACATCCAATTTAGAATGGAGGGGAGTACCTGTTAAAAACTTCTGAAAATTATCTTGGTCGAGATTTCGCCGTGCCTGTGCACATAGTACGACTATACGTTGCCCCCAGTTTCTTTTTTTTTTTGTTTGGGTGTTGTGTAGTGGTACTGCCCGTCTGTTGTTCCCACATATCCACTCCGCTTCCGAGAGCGTGCATGGAGTTTCTGTGGATGCTCTGTCGTGATCATGGGATTTTTTTAGATAAAGGATAATTTATATCCGGATTTATCTATCATAAGGTAGAATCAGGCCAAACCAGCTAGCACACAATCACACAGGTGCAGCAAATTACAACCAAAAGTTGAGACACACAAGCAAGAAGTAAAGTCTTCACTAAGGAAGACCAATAAACCTAGTGGATAACCATCCATTAGAAGTAAAGAAATGTAAGGCCGATGTCTCCAAATGTTGGCGAGTAAGGATCAGCTGGTCCCGTAGATCATCGCGTCGCTGCAGTCTTGCCCATTGCCGTAGCCAATGGGTTCCCCTGAAGAGCATCTGCAAAAAAGTTTTCGGTCTACATTTATCAAAAACCACTTCATTTTTTGTTATCCAAATTGTCCAACATAAGGCCGATGCTGCCGTTAATAACAATGAATTGTGAATATTACCACCCATTTTAGACCAATTCACAAATAAATCGTCTATGCTGAGGGGAGGTGAAATCCCGAATATTAAGTGTACAACGCGCCACAGGAACTTGGCATAAAAACATTCAAGAAAAAGGTGATGAATAGTTTCTGGAGAATGACAGAAGCTACACCTTCTGTCACCATTCCAGTTACGTTGGACAAGATTGTCTTTAGTAAGAATCACACCTCTTCTTAAGTACCACAAAAATATCTTTATCCTTGTAGGTATTTTGTTTCTCCATATATCTTGTGACACTCTGACACCATTGTTAATTAACGCCATATACATCGATTTTACAGAGAAGTTACCTGATGAATGTAATGCCCAAACAAAAGCGTTCCTTTCCCCATGTAAGTTCATGTCTTGTAAAGAGGTCACGATTCTATGCCAGTCCCTTAGATTTCTATCCACTAAATTGCGGCGGAAGGAAATGTTTAGTGGAATTGAAGCAAGTACTCTTGCCACCGAATCTTGCTTCCTTCTCATAATATTGAACAACGCAGAAAATCTATCTTCCAGTGGTTGGTTCCCCAACCAAGTATCCATCCAAAAACGAGTTTGTGACCCCTCTTTCATTTTGAATGAACTAAAACTCATGAAAGTATCTTTGACATTCATCAAGCCTTTCCAAAAATAAGAATCTGCGGGCTTTTTAATGCAGCTTCCTAGAGTCTTGTCTTTTATATATTTATTTATCAAGAGTTCTTGCCACATGCCATTCTCATTCAACAGTTTAAAGAGCCATTTGCTCAACAAACATTTGTTTTGTAAGTCCAAATTAATTATGCCTAACCCACCTTTTGGACAAGAAACATCGATGGTTCATTTTGGACTTACATATACTAGATTACTGGTAGATCAGCCGATCAGCTCAGAGTTCAGACTGTTGATGCCCAGGTTTGCGAGCAAGCCTACGTACTCTGCGTAATAACTGATTGCTTTTGCCTTTTTTTTTTCGTCAAGAACTCAGACAAGATTTGACTGACCTTTCCTCCACGGACCATGGCGCCGTGCTATGCTCTGCGTACGTACTCGGTTTGAACTCTAGACTGGCCAAGAACGGAAGAAGCCGAGACACACACACACACGCACCCACCCACCACAACCACCAACTCCGTTCTTAGTTTACTACTCCCATCCCAGTACGTTCGTTCCGTTCCCGGTTCCCCCACTTTGACGTACGTGCGATCACGCGATCAAAGCCGCAGCCATCACGGCCGATCGAGAGCGTCCCTTTCCATAACCGGTACAAGGCCTACGTGACTCCTACTACTAGCCTCGAAAGATTTGGAGGAGGGCCGGGACGACGAGCTGCAGTAGACTCGCCCTGTGTTGAGGGCTGACGTTGCCTCGTGCACCCGAATCGCTAGGGGGAGTGGGGCCCGTATTAGGTGCCGCAATGATCGGCGCTCGATTGCTAGCCATCTATAGCTAGGCCGCCGCCCGTCCTGATGACAGATGGACGTGACGCCGTTTTCACCGGTCTCTCGGTGGCGCTGGCGCCCCAATTCTCCGGTTGTTGCGCCAGCCAGCCGGCCGGCCGGACGGCGAAGGGCCGGTGGCGGTGTACGTTTGCGTCGGCCGCATCGATCGCCCCGCCGCACGGCGATCGCGCGCGCGCGCGGCGTTTATTGTATTCGCGTTTGTGGGCGTGGGGATTGATCCTGTCGTCAGCGGGCGGCTTCCTCCGACGTGCCAACCAGGTTGTTGCTGCTGCTGCTGCTAACGGCCATGGCCTCCACCACTCTGTCGGTCTGTCATAATCATTTTGTTGCGATCGGCATCGACCGCGCGCGCTAGCTCTACGGACTACACAGGTGTCCGGCTCGGGCTCGGCATGAGAGATTCCAGTTCCTGGGATCAATGATCAGACCGATATTTCCTCCTCCTCGTTTACTGTTTATTTACGATTCGATTCGATCCTGCTGCGCAGTACAGCTGCAGCCCTGCCATGGTATACTCTAATCAAGTCGTGGGGATCGCGGATTATTATCGGGGAAATCAGCTCATGATTAACACGATCTAGGCGCACCATACATGCATTGCATATATATCGGATCGGATAATAGCTAGCTAGCGATTCAACTTCAAGAAGGATGATTTCGATGATTTGTTTGTTTATTGGCCAGAAGATCTTACGGCACGGAATGAGTACGTGCTGAGCCATGTCTCTTCCGGTCGGGTTTATCGGCGCGAGAGCAGCACCGGGCGTTGTCACGGTTTGGTGAGCTGGATTTGCTGGTGGCAAGCCATCGATCCACCGCTTGCCGCCTGCCTTTGCCATAGCGACGGGAGTATCATTTTGCTTGCTTTGCTCGACGTACGACGTGGCATCCCCAACAACCAGAGGCACCGGGATCTTAAAATCCGGTGAGCAGCCTGCGCCTTTCGTGCTATAACAACTACAATGGCAGCGACGACGCCACACTGTTGGCTGATGTCACGTCAAGGCCCGACATCGCCGGACTCCTCGGACGCCGACGCTTTCACCACCGGCGGACGGTAACGGAGGGACGCTCTTCACTGCTCGTTGTGAGTGCGCCCACTAGAGGAGTGGTGGACTGGTGGTGGTGGTTCCGGTGGCCACATCGGCGTGGAAATATTGGCCGCTTTGCACGTTACCGACAATTCATTCATTGGTTTCAAAGGTGCCGAGGACCAATAAACTGAAAAATATTGCGTACAGACGAGAACGAGACTCCAGGTTTTTTAATGCCCCAGGGAAACATAAAGTCAAAAGCAATTGGTACAATGAGTTAGGCAGATGACAGACCGGACATGATCCAGCCAGCCGATGGAGATAACAAGCCGCCGTAACAGGTCAAACGTAACAAGAAAACAACAAAACGCAAACAAAAGTTGAATTCTGGAGCGACTAGCACGTCTGTCTGCCTGGACAGAATCTGGCGACGGCGATTCCGATTTGGCATGTTACCAGTAGGCAGCAGCCCAGTACCACCGCGACTGCAACGGCAAGTAGCTCGACACAGCCGCACAAGGCACCTAACGACGACGCACGCACAAGATGCGTTGGACTGGACTCACTGGAGTCTGGAGCTCCAGCGGGGTCCGTCCACATCGGTTGCCGAAGAGATGTCAGCGTAGCGGAGCACTCAGCACTGTTATCCCGCAACTGCACTGTCCTGGTGCGCACAACCAGCTGGATCGGCGACCCAATCATCTGCGTGTCTGGTCGATCGCTTGGCTCGGTGCATGGTGGGTGCGCAAAAGAAGCGCGCCGCCGCCACCGCCAGCCTACTGCGCGTGGTAGAAATAAAACACGAGGCGCGCCCGGCGCTTTCGAGCTGTAAAGCGAGGCCGTCCGCGTCGACCCGACCCCTCTAATGCGCCGGCCGGTGCGACTGCGAGCTCAGACTCAGAAGGAGGAGGAAGATGGCCCGCGTTTTTCGCCCCGGACATCCACACCACCATGGCGTGAGCCGGGCACTCCTCGGCATCTTCTAGTTCTAGCAGCGATAGAGTGAACGGGCGTGACACGAGATGCCGACCGAGGCTCCCTCCAGGTCAAAAGAGGGTTGTCCCGTCCCGTACCGAGCTGGGCTGGATATTTCGTTAACCAAGTGAATTTGTGAACCAGGGTTCAGACTTCGGAGGAACCTCAGACCGTTACGTACGTTCCTGTTACTTATTAGCTGCACAATCTGCGGCGGAAATTTGTGATGAGGGCGACGCGTGCTGAAAAGGCAGGAAATAATAAGGAACATGGGGAAACGCCGATTTCTTCGTGCTCTCATCTGCCATCAAGTGGCCATGCCTCTGACTCCACCGAAATTATTGGAAATGGTCGGTCGGTCGTTAATATAGAGAAAAAGGCAGGCCGGTACTGCGATGGCTCTCTTTTTTTTTTCATCAGTACTATAATCACGGCTGCGTGCCTGCGTTAGGGAAATCTGCCGTGCGTGAGTACCAGTTTCTGCAAAAAAGGTGTCGGTCCTTGGTTGCCAAGGAAAAAAAAAAAGGTGACCGTTGGTGCCTAGGAGAAAGGCGACCGTTCCACGGTTCAGTCAGTTAATATGGTTTTACCGAGTCTGGTCAGCCAGATGCCGGAGAAACTTGTGATGAAATTGTTTACCGTGCACCTCAAGTCCTCAGCTGGTGGAGAAATAGCAGTTGGAAGTCTGGTAGTACCATGGTCTTCCATGAACCAAACAACAGGTACGCGAAGTAGGCCTTCCAGTTGATTCGTCTGGCAAAGTGTGGCAACTGGCATTGGTATTTTCTTCCACTAGTGACCGAAATGCCTCTCTGGATTCACACTGGTGTGTAGTATTTGGCATTGACCTATGGGGCATGACATTTCCTAGGATGACGCATGCATTGAGGCATGAATACGTTGATTCCTAAACCACGCCGGCCATCGGATGAATCAGAAACACTATGAGCAAAGCTTAAGATGGCGCTTCGAAGATTCCGTAGCTAGCTCGTGAAAGAACAAACAAGCGGCGAGTTCTTCCCAACACCTGTATTTGTCTCTACTTCTGACAAGACACGACACAGCACAGCTACAAAGAGGGGTGTGTCTGAAGTTAGGTTCTGTGCTTCCCGATCGGTAGCTAGCAAAAAATGGCTGGTTGGGATGCGGACAAATCAACAGAAGAGGACGAGTTTGTTGGACCTGACGATGAGTCGATGTACTAAAGCACAACACGACAGTGAGAATATATGTCATCAGATTGCCTTGGAATGTTAAGTTAGTAGTAGAAAACATAGGATATGTCCCTGATCGATCACTTGGTATATCCTGCCACGAAAGATTCCGGTAAGTGCAGTTAGCTAGAGTCTAATAAGCCTAGGAAGAATAGAAGATCAGAACTCGACAGGCAAACTATCCTTTTTGATTGTTGAAACAGTTGGGTGCCAGCGTTGGTAATGACTGTATGTGCTAAAATGATTTGCTATCATAGTCAGAGTAAGGAGAAGAAATTGCCTTGTCATGTTATGTTAGGTGACAAATTACTCTGTATATCCTTCCACCCTACAGATGTTGGCGGGAAGCTGTCTGTGTCATTCAGAAGATCAGATCGGATGACGAAATGCAATATTAATTAGCCTTCAGACTTTTTTTTTGTTTTCGAATAAGCTTTCAGTCTATTTCTATAATCATCAAATGTAACATCCTGTATACCATCAAAAGCTTTCAGTCTATTTAGAATCATCTAATGTGACATCATGTATACCATCAAATCACTCCATCAGGAATTCTGAGGTTTTTTTTTTTCTCAATCACGCAAAAGGTTTATGCGATTTTGTATTACAGACGCCCTAAGGGACAAAAGAGTTGCACATTACGAGGTATACTGGTCTGTTGGCTTGAGCTTATCAGCCATAATCAGTGTTTTGTTATCAGTATTTTACTCTCACGACAAATCAATATAAACCATTACCTCCTTTTTATTTTTTTATTTTTTTGAGAATACCTTCTCTTTTCTTTGGAACTGAAATCTACACTACCTTGCTCTGAAGAACGGACTACACACGTACGGAACACAAAAACTGATGCCGAGTTGCCGACGGCCCAAGCGTAACATTTGGCTCAGGTTGGGATAATTGGGCCGATGAAGAAGGGTTTTCCTGGTCTGATCATCTGAAGATAGGGCCGGTCTCAGATTGGGTCACGCTCAAGTTGGACCGATGAAGTGGGCCTTCAAAAGCCTCAGCCGATGTATATGAGTCTATGAGGCTCACCTGTTTCCTTAAATTTTTAAAAAAAGAAACAAAATGAGGCCCACCTGTTGTTCGTCGTCGCTGCTTGTACAGGTTGTACAATTGTATTTGTATGTACAACAAGAGGCAACAAAACATCATTCTCTCCCTTAAATTCCAAAAGGGGGTCATGTGCCATTTCATTTCTTCTCTCATATTTATACAGGCCAAAATTAGAAGATACGGCTGCCGTCAACGTCTCGTCGCATCTCAGCAATATGCCTGAGTATAGGTAATACGAGCGAGCACCGGCACTTAGCAATTGTGTCACAATGCCAGTTAGCTGAAATTTGATTGGCTAACGAATATGCGCTGCAAGCATCCTGTAAGCAGCTGAAGCAACGTCGTCCTCACAATTCTTCCCCCAATCCACCACACTCCCTCCCAAACCACACAAACTGACAAACCCAACCCGAAACCAACGGAACAAAACAACAAGCCACCACCGGCGAGCGAGATAGCCGCGGGAGGGAAGAGCAGAGAGCGCGAGCGCACGTGCCACCACCACCACCCGCAGCAATGGCCGCCGCCGCCGCCACCTCCTCCCACCTGCTCCTTCTCTCCCGGCAGCAGGCGGCCTCCCTCCGATGCCGGCTCTCCTTCCTCGGGCGCCAGTCCAGAAGGCCCGGCATCAGCAGGGCCACGGCCCAGGCTGCCAACGTGCGGTGCATGGCGGCCGTGGACACCGCCGCGTCGTCGGCGGCGACGGAGACGGCGAGCCCGAAGCCGAGCAGCAGCTACGAGGTGGTGACGCTCACGACGTGGCTGCTGCAGCAGGAGCGCGCCGGCGCGATCGACAACGAGATGACCATCGTGCTGGCCAGCATCTCCACGGCGTGCAAGCAGATCGCCGCGCTGGTGCAGCGCGCGCCCATCTCCAACCTCACGGGCGTCCAGGGCGCCGTCAACGTGCAGGGCGAGGACCAGAAGAAGCTCGATGTCGTCTCCAACGAGGTAACACACACTTTTTGTACACACACACACACGCACCACACAGGGACAAAAAAAGAAGAAGAAAAAAACAGCATTCCAGCTAGCGCGACCAACGGTCACGAGTACACAAACAAACACAGCCATCAAGCTAGAACAACACGACGCTGCTGCTGCAGGTGTTCTCTAACTGCCTCAAGTCGAGCGGGCGCACCGGCGTGATCGCTTCGGAGGAGGAGGACGTGCCAGTAGCGGTGGAACAGAGCTACTCCGGCAACTACATCGTCGTGTTCGATCCTCTCGACGGATCCTCCAACATCGACGCCGCCGTCTCCACCGGCTCCATCTTCGGCATCTACAACCCCAACGACGAGTGCCTCGTCGACGCCTCAGACAATGACACGGCAAGTGCTGCTAATCTAATTGTCTCCCTGCCTGCTTCTGGCTGGCTCATTAGATAAACAGGTAATTTAATTATCTACGTGCGCGCGCGCAGCTTGATTCGGTGGAGCAGAGATGCATTGTGAGCGTGTGCCAGCCGGGGAGCAACCTGCTGGCGGCCGGCTACTGCATGTACTCGAGCTCGGTGATCTTCGTGCTCACCGTGGGCACGGGGGTGTACGTGTTCACGCTGGACCCCATGTACGGCGAGTTCGTGCTGACGCAGGAGAAGGTGCAGATCCCCAGGGCCGGCAAGATCTACGCCTTCAACGAGGGCAACTACGCGCTCTGGGACGACAAGCTCAAGAAGTACGTGGACAGCCTCAAGGAGCCCGGCGACTCCGGGAAGCCCTACTCCGCGCGCTACATCGGCAGCCTCGTCGGCGACTTCCACCGCACCCTGCTCTACGGAGGGATCTACGGCTACCCCAGGGACAAGAAGAGCAAGAACGGCAAGCTCCGCCTTCTCTACGAGTGCGCGCCCATGAGCTTCATCGTCGAGCAGGCCGGTGGCAAGGGCTCCAATGGCCACCAGAGGATTCTCGACATCGTACCGACAGAGGTAACAAACCCCTTTGGAACTCGACCGGGATGTTTTCCTGGAAATCCTACGTTTCCCTGTGAAATTCTTGTATGTACCTCCCTCTGAAAGATTAACCATTGTGTTTGCGTCGTGCAGGTCCACCAAAGAGTGCCTCTGTACATTGGGAGCGTGGAGGAAGTGGACAAGGTGGAGAAGTTCCTGGCTTGAATGTCCCTGCTAGATGAATTCCCGAAGACAAACAATGCAGTATATATTGTAGAATTTTGTTTTGTGATGGGAAAAATCTTTTTTTTACAAGTCACCAGGAGGGGCTCCCACCTGAATAAGGTACTGCAAGGCCACGGATAGAAATCCTGGCCGGTTGGCTCGACCATAGGGACTCAGGGAGCACAGGCCACCGCACTATAAGTGCGTCTGGGGAAAAATCCATTTCGAAGAATTATGTTCTGGAGTTGTTTGCGCACATGTCTAACAGCATGTTTGGTTCCGTTTTTACTGATTTGGTTCCAATAACTAAACTCAAAACAGTTACAAAGACCAAGATATGTCCACTTAACGATGGGCGACTTATAATAAATGTACTTTTTGATGCTTTATTTAGTCCCTTTAGCCACTTCTTAGAGATTAGATGACTAAACCAGTTTTAGTTCCTTCTAGTACGCAATTTATAGTTTAATAACTAAAAGTAACTAAAACAAGGTGACTAGGAACCAAACAGGTTCTTACTGGATCAAGTTGGGCGCGGGGAATCGGGGATGTGTACTACCTACAAGTATCCATCTGGTACACTGTACACCTTGAGAAGTTAAATAATATCTAACTAAATATTTATTAAATATTAATATTTATGATACCTGATCACATCATATATTTTATGGTAGGTAGTAAAGATATAAATAAATAAAGGACGTTGCTAGAGCGTGCGCGCGCCGGATTTAGTTGTTCCGCGCGCGCACCTCCTCCCGCATCGTCTTCAGCCCGGTCGCACACCCGCACGCATCATCATCTTCCTCCCCGGCGTCTTCCCCGTGTGCGGCATCTCCGTCCTCACCCCCGCCTCGAGCACCTCCCACCGCCCTAGCGCCCGTCGCCCACCGCCGCGGCACGGTAGGGCCTCGTCGGAGCTCCGGCGAGCTAGGGCCGAGGCGGCCTCAAACTTTCCCTTCCCCTCTCCACCCCTCCCCCCTCCGGCAAGCGAGCTCGCCGCCCTCTTCACCAACTCCGGCGACCGAGCTCCCCCGCCCTGACCTTCCCGGCCGCCTCCACCGCCGCCAGGACCCCGAAGCCGCCCGTCTCCACCCCTACCGCCTGGCCGGCCTTCCTCTCCCCGACTGGCCTTCTATAGTCCGCCGGAGTTGGGACAGAAGGGGGCGCTCGCCGGAACCCTAGCTCACCGGAGTTGGAGGAGGAGGAGGAGAGAGAGAGGAGATGGGAGGTGGAGAAGGCCTACTTGGGCTGGATCTATGGCGGGCGCGGGTTGAGGGTCGCCGAGGAGGTGCTTGCCGGTCGCTATCGCTGTCGCCGGTCCCAGGGAGAGGGAGGGAGAGAGAGAGGGTGGGAGGAAGAAGATGACTACGTGTGGGTGTGCAGGGGTTGGGGCGGGATGGGAGGAAGTAGACGACTGCGTGCGGGTGTGCGGCGGCTGGGGCGGATGTGCTGGCGAACTCCCATGAGCATGCGCGATCTTCTATTAGCATTTAGGATAAATAAATATTAATATTATTTTCTATAAATGTGATATTAACTTCAAGATAAACACTTAGACCCAGTTTAGATTCACCGCCAAATACCAAAAGTTTTGTCACATCAATGTTAGAGCATTAAATATTAATAAAAACTGAAACTAATTTGACAGCTTCATAAAATGTTTCAAGACATTTTTGAAGCCTACTTAAACCATGATTAAACACTAATTGTAAAAGTTAGCACGTTGCTACAATAAATTTTTTTACAAAATAGACAATCTAATCACCCCTTTACTTCCTCCATTCAAAAAAATAGTAAACTTCTCGTTTGACCATTTATCTTATTCAAAAAATAGTCGAGTATTTTATAATGACTTATTCTATTGTTATACATACTTTAATAATAATTTGTTTGCTTTTTATTTAAATAAAAAGTTAATAAGGTGAATGACCAAATAGAAAGTCTAAAAATTAATAACAACGATTTTTTTAGGATGGATGGAGTATTTCGGGATGCCCATGTTTCCATAATACTTCCTTCGTATCGGAATTAGATGACGTTTTAGAAAAGATCTTGGTTAAACATTAAAAATATAAATCATGAATAATTTTTAAATTATTAGGTTTAAAAATATAAAAACTATATAAATAAATTTATCTTCAAATATACTTTCATAAAAATATACGTAGATAGTCATGCTTTAAAGACCACATCGTTGTCCTAAACATCATCTAACTCCGATACGGAGGGGGTAAATGCTAAGAATTTCAACATCGTTTTTAACTTTTTTTTGGACATCGTATTTGGGAACTGAATCGGTATGACGAGGGGGTAAACAGAGTTTTCTGATAGTGCAAACAAACGGGATACAATTATACTGCATATCACTGCAAATTAATCTCTGAATTCTCGCACAATTTTTACGAAATAGAGTACTGTCTCATTTGTTAATAACTAGCATACCATGCACAGACTGAACCAAGGCGTCAAGCACATGATGTTTCACGCCGCACACCCAGAACTCTTAACAAACACAACACACGAAGTAGACTGAAAGCACTAGAACACCCAACTAGACAACGGACGCCCTTTATTTTCAGTCTTTAGGACAGGTACTTGGGCTTGGTGCACACGAGCTTCCTTCATTCTAGCCGGTGATCTGGACGTTCTTGATGTCGGCCTTCTTGGACTCCTCCTTGGGCACAGTGACGGTGAGCACGCCATTCTCCATGGACGCCTTGATCTGCTCCGTCTTGGCGTTCTCCGGCAGCCTGAACCTGCGAAGGAACTTGCCGCTGCTGCGCTCCACCCGGTGCCACCTGTCGTTCTTCTCTTCGTGCTCCTTGCTGCGTTCGCCGCTGATCTGGAGGACGTTGCCGTCCTCGATCTCAACTTTGACCTCCTCCTTCTTCAGCCCCGGCACGTCGGCCTTGAACACGTGCGCCTCCGGTGTCTCCTTCCAGTCGATGCGGGCACCGGCGAAGGCGGCCGTCTCCGCGTTGGTGCCGCCAAACGAGGGGAAGAGGCTGCCGCTGCTGCCGGAGCCGAAGGGGAAGCCCTCGAAGGGGTCCCAGAGGTCGAGGGAGAAGGGGTCGAACACGTTGCTGCGGCGGATCAGCGACATGGTTGGCTTGGATGGGTTTCTTGTCTTGTGATTTCGAAAATTCGGACTGGTGTCTGACAGTGTTTCGTTGTGCTGCTTGCCGTCTCTGATGAAGCGGCTAGGCCTGGGCGGCACAATTTATAGCGACGCGACGGACGGGGCGGGCTTAGGAGGCCGTGGGCTTCTGGATACTTCTGGCTCCTGTGAGAACGTACTGGTTGCAACTGGATTTGGAGGACTGGGCTACAAATGGAAACGGTTGGGCCAACCGTGATAGCCGAAGGATTTCATGCTTGCTCGATTATCGAAGATTCCAGACCAATCTAGTAGGCCAAGTCTATTTAGGCTCTGTTCGCTTCAGCTGAAAAGTTGAGCTGATTTAGACTGAAACTGATTTGTTATGGGAAAAGATACTGTTGCAGAGCTGAAAAATATGCGCTGTTTAGTTGAAACGAACAGAGGCTCAGTAAGTCCGGGTGAATTCTGGCCCAACCGTGAGACCTAGTAAGTTCTAGCCCATGCTGGGGTACACGGGAAACCTCCGGAAGCCCACACCCAGACCCTCCCGTCGCTTGCTATAAATTGAGCCGTCTCCGGGTCGACGCTCATCGTCAGAAGTCGAACAGCCAAGAAACACACGTAGTCGTAGCTACCACAAATCCACAATCCCAATCGCCCGCGTCACTCAAAACTCGAAACAACAATGTCGCTGATTCGCCGTGGAAGCGCATTCGACCCCTTCTCCCTCGACCTCTGGGACCCCTTCCAGGGCTTCCCGTTCGGCTCCGGAAGCAGCGGCAGCCTCTTCCCCTCGTTTGGAGGCGCCGGCTCGGAGACGGCCGCCTTCGCCGGCGCCCGCATCGACTGGAAGGAGACGCCGGAGGCTCACGTGTTCAAGGCCGACGTTCCGGGGCTGAAGAAGGAGGAGGTGAAGGTGGAGCTCGAGGACGGCAACGTGCTCCAGATCAGCGGCGAGCGCAGCAAGGAGCAGGAGGAGAAGAACGACAGGTGGCACCGCGTGGAGCGCAGCAGCGGCAAGTTCCTGCGCAGGTTCCGGCTGCCGGAGAACGCCAAGACGGAGCAGATCAGCGCGTCCATGGAGAACGGCGTGCTCACCGTCACCGTGCCCAAGGAGGAGGCCAAGAAGGCTGACATCAAGAACGTCCAGATCACCGGCTAGAGGAGCCGGGCGCGTATGCTCAATAACGGATGATGTCGTCTTCGTCTGTGTCGATCGGTCGGGTTGTTTTCATCATGTGTCGAGTCCATAATATGCTAGTGTCCGTGTAACGTGACTTGTCACTGTACTGGCGTACTGGTATCATGGCCGTCTTGAGTAGCGTGTGTTGTGTCTCGGACGAGATTGAAGTCTCATGTGTTGTGTATTAGTGTCGTCTGTCGCGTCTGTATTAAACCCAGTTTCAAAGAATTTCCAAGTGCTAGTTCTATGATGATTAAACATGTCTGATTAGTGATTACTATCATGACAAAGCTAGCTTCCTCGGTAATCCTTACCGTCCCTGTTCGCTCGTTGCATCAGCCAATCAGCATTTCACAACAAACCAGCACCAACCAATCAGAAACGATCCAGCCTGTTGGCAAAGCTCACTCTTCCTTCAGTTCAGAAAATAATACTGTACATCCAAGCCAACACGTGGTATCTACTGAAAACACTGTCCGGTTTTTCCGCATTCCCGCAACATCTACCAGTTATCTAAAGATCGATAGTTAAACACACTATAGTCTACTGGTAAGTTCTCTCTTATTAAATTAGCATATAGCCAAATTGTAGCATGACAGATACATACATACATAGGTATACAGACGCAAAAATGTCACCCGTTGAACCAGCCGATGCGGAGACCGAATACCGAGGCAATGCATTTACAAATATCTGCAAAGAATAAAGGAATGCGCCTCCACGAGGAATTCGCAGCAGTGTGGCTTGTCCAGGAGACTACTCTGAATCGTAGAAGTCGCTAGGGCACGGTGTAATTACATCCGACTCCAGCATTTGTACCACCCTGTGCATTGTCGGCCGCTCCTCTGGCAAAGAGCTAACACATTGCTTGGCAAGAGCAAGCAGAGCATCTAAGGTCTCAGTTTGCACTCCTTCACAGTTCAGATCAACAATTTCCCTCTCCCGGTTCTCACCAGCCAGAAAATTTAACTGCCAAATGACAAGATCCTTTCAGGTTACTCCAACTCGGTAGAAAGTCAGTCTTACCATTCAAATAATGGAGCCTAATGACAGCTGTGCATATCAAAGGAAGGTCATAACAGGACATACCCATCCAACGATGTTTAATCCCTTCTCAATGAAGGATGCGTCTGTAGGCCGCTTTCCACTAAGTATTTCAAGTACCAAAACCCCAAAACTGTAGACATCAGTCTTCTCGGTGGCTCTGCCAAATTGCATATACTCTGTGGATTTGGATTTGATGTTAGCTCAGAGAATTAACAGTGATATTCTATCAACCAGAGAAAGTCTGAAGCGGCAATTAAAGAGTAAACAGAAGTTAATTTCTTCTTTTTCCCTTCAGAATGTAACAGAACGACTTCCACATACCTGGTGCAAGATAACCAAATGTTCCTGCAACTATTGTAGTAATATGTGATTCTTCATCCTCTAAAAGCTTTGCAAGTCCAAAGTCTGATACACGGGCCTCAAAATTGCCATCAAGCAAGATGTTGCTTGACTTAATATCGCGATGTATTATTCGAGGCGAACAGTCATGATGCAGATAAGACAAGCCTTTTGCAGCTCCAAGTATAATGTTAATGCGTGCATCCCAATCCAACTGTTCAGATTTTTCTGCAAAGATTTATGGAGAAAAACAAAAGGAGTAAACATAAAATATTAATGCTATTTTGCACTGTGTCAGATCAATAAAAAAAAATCTGTGAATCCTAAAAGAGTCGAGACTGGCTGCAAATTCTTTAAGCACTAGAAGGATGTCCTGCACATTGCTGTAGAGATCACAGAAGTTATGCAGGAGCATTATTTAAATAAAAAAATGTATGATTGTGATGACTATTTTGTGGAGTAACAAATTTGCGATGACAAATGAGAAGTGCATTTAAATAGACAACGCTCTCAAGTGACAGTGTTCATGGAAGAAAATTTTCAATGCTGCTATTGTATCTTCTCAGACTGTACATGGGCAACCAGGCTAGTACAAATGATAGTTTCTATTGACTGGGCTTGTGTAAATCTAAGAGATGGGATGACATTGGACAGATGGGATTTGCAGTGCCAATTGGAAAGCAACAAATGTGGGATGGTGTGGATAGCTTGCATGAAGAGATATAATATTATAAATGCATACTAGCGGGGTCTTCTTTTATATGGCTTATAGATAACCTCCAAAGAGAACAGGGAATTGTCATGCTCCAAAAATCATTTCGTCCTATAAAGCATTGCCCTTATATCAGAATCAATGGATAGTGTGACCCAGCGCCCCATACTCTTGGGTGCCCATAACATCCAGAAGCCTAAAATTGTTGTTCGCATTGAACAAAAACATGATTACCTTGTCATAGTGGCAAAGGGACCGATAAGGCGATAACAAGCTTGTTAACGTGTTTATTTAAAAAGCAACTGAAGATGAAAAGATGAATGGAATGGAAGAGATGTAAGCTGATAAACAAATGACACTTTACCATGAAGCACTTCATCCAGGCTTCCACCTGGCAGATAATCATATATCAAAAGTTTTGATGAAGGAGAGTTGCAATAACCACGAAGATTGACCAAATAGCGATGTTTAACACTTCCCAATATCTCAAGTTCTCTATCAAAGAACCGATCTAGCCCTTCATTTGTTTTCACTATTCTTTTCAAAGCAAAGACATTGCCATCATCCATTGCAAGTTTATAAACAGTTCCGAAGCCTCCTGCTCCAATGATATTTTCTTCATCCATAGTTTCTAGCTTCTTGAGGATGTCTTTTGAGGAGTAAGGGAGGTCCCCATGGAACATCACGACAGAAGAGCCTGAAAAATCAAGCAATGTCATAAGACAATTTCCTCTTAAAAATAATAAATACTTCCAAAACATATTCCATGCCATGGTTACCTCCACAGAGCTCCACTCTAAAACCACGCATATCTTTCTTTCCAAAATTTTTGTAAAGAAAGCAACCCCAGAAACACATTAAAGCCACCAACAGGAGAGCTCCCACTGTTGCCACTGCACTTATAACAAGTCTGGTAGAATTCTTCCCATTCCTTTTATTAGCCATGTCATCTGTTGTAAGATAACACCAAAATACATAAGAATGCCAGAAAACAAGAGTTAAAATGCGAAGCAATAAAGTGAGCAGTTGTTGAACATAAAAGGTACAACACTTTAAATCTTGAATCGTGACTAATGGAAGGCCTTGCATGTAAACTTATTGAACACAAAAGGTTCTTTGGGAAAAAATATGTCTGATCGAATTGTTTTAAATCTTTTAAATCTTGAAAATAGACGAGGCTAGAAGAATTCTTATACTGATCATATTAGCATGCAGATCTGTACTCCATCCTTAGGACGATAAGTGTGGGGACTGGGGACCTTATAAGGCAAAGGGGTAACTAAAAGCAACCAACAGAAGCAATACATAATGTCAGTTCTCACCCAAAGAAAAGCTTTCTACATAGCAGGCCACCAGTGAATTAGAAGGCTAGATTGTTTGTTATCACAAAACTGCTGTATCAGGTAAAGATCCAGGCTCAAAAGGATGTAATCATAAGTTAGAAATAATCCTCTATGCTCTTTCGATGTTGTAGCTAAGTGGTGCTTTCATCAACTCTTTTTTTTTTCCCCTGTTATAGTGTCTACTTCATTGTTACCATTCTGGTTCTCCACAAGATTCATCTTTGATACTACCTCCGTTCCAAATTATAAGACGTTTTGGCTTTTCTAGATACATTGTTTTTTCTATGTATCTACACATAGTGTATTAAAGTGCATAGCAAAAGCTACGTATCTAGAAATGTCAAAACGTCTTATAATCTGAAACGGAGGGAGTAGCATGCATGCACCTGGTTTTCACAAAATCTGATCCAAACCACAACTATGAGGCATATGGGTATCACACTCAGTTATCAGAGTTTAACTTTAAGTCTTTAACACTTAACAATGCTGTCTAAGAAAGCTTTTAATTCCATAAGTAGACTATTGGACCTTATCAGAGTTTAACACTTAATGATGCCGTATTCAATAGCTTTTAATTCCCCAGGAATATGGGACCACAGTTAGGCACATGGTTCTTTGCATCTTAGCATGCTAAGATTAAAAGACACAGCCTGTAGGTCCGTTTGACCTAATTGAAATGTGCCTAACATATCAACTTGCACAAACTTAAAACTGCCAAGGCCCAAGGCCATGTTTCCTGCTGGTTATTAAACACACCAGATGCTGATATCAATAAATAAATAGGCACAACATGATCACGCTTACAACTAAAAACTATGTTACTAGAATATATTCAGTACCTGGTGAAGGTGACTGCATACCATTTGTTGGTGATTGAAGTGCGTCTTTGCACACCGAGTTTATCTGCTTCCCACATAAACCAAGGTTCCCAACAAAGCTACATTACCAAAATCAAATTCAGTTGGAATCTAAGGAATGGGGGAGCAGTATTGCTACTCATTGGAAAATGGAGAGATAAGTTAGAGAAGCTTATGAATCAATATATCTGTACCCACAAGATCAAACACAAATACATAGATGTAATAGTGAATAAGATAGATATCGCCAATTGGCCATAAATAAAACAGAGTAAGATCACTCACGACGTCTCATTGAAATTGACAAGTGAACCAGAAGATGGTATTGCTCCTGTCAGGAAGTTCATGGAAACATTGCTGCACAAGGTTGCAGGTAAATGATTTTTATCCGAGCCATCAACTTTTCATAACAATTAGATGGATTTACCCAAATAAAAGACACTTACAATGATGTCAGTTTCGACAACTTATCAAGTGAATATGGAATAGATCCGCTCAATGTATTACTGGATAAGTCCCTGGAAGAGAAAAATAGATCGAGATAGAAGAATCAATAACTTCTTTTCTAAGTTGGGTTTTTAGGTTTGGTCTACTACTATAGTAAATTAGTAAATCTCTCTGGAAACTTGAATCAGTCTAATTGAAGAGATTTATCAATGATATATTGAAAAACTGATCAATAGTCAGTTGAAATTGAGAAATTTCCTTCTGATATCTGAACTTACAATGCCTCCAGTTCCACCAGATCGCCAAATTCTGAAGGGATGTATCCACTTAAATAATTTCCTTGTAGAGACCTGCAAGTCATCACACATCAGAACAAAAGCTATACCATACACAGTAAAGTCTGTAATACATAAGAAGCATGCAATTGAATTTGATATGGTTCGTTGTTATTCATGGATTATTTGTTACATTATCTGCATTGATGCCCTGAACAGTGCACTCTAGCCATTAAAAAACTTACAATTGTTGCAACTTGGTACAATTGCCCAGTTCAGGAGGGAGTGAACCATACAAACTGTTCCCCTGCAGTGACCTATGCAAGAGAGAGAGGGAGAGAGAGATGTTTAGATGTACTAACAAATGATATGAGGGGAATACTGATAAGCAAAGGTTAAGAAATGCCATTTTTAGAACACACTTACAAGGTTTGCAACTGATTTAACCTTCCAATTTCTGGTGGTATAGGCCCAACTAATCTGTGGTATGCAAGAATCCTGAATAAAGGAGTAAGTCAGATATTTATGCTACACTGATAGAAGATGCTGAAATTTCATTCTCTAATATTTGAGGAATTCTATCCCCTAAAAAATAAATACTGTTGTTAGATAGCTAGATAAAATATTAAGCAGGTCACAACAAACCAAGTTAGCTTATAGAATAGTATTCTTTGTTCTTACAGATTAATCACTCTCTTGCTATGACTATCACAACTAACACCCTTCCAATTGCAGGGGTCGGCATCTTGCTCATGCCAATTTAGAAAGATTCCATCTGAATTTGTAACTGCCTTCTTGAAGGCAAGAAGTGCTTCGCCTGCAGAATACCAATGAGTATTACCATTTTGGACAAGCGGAGAAAATGTGCCACGAATAGCAGCCATAACCATCACATACCATCTGAACTCAGTGTCCTTGCCTCATGAGCGACAAGGTGCAGAATTATCAAAACGAAGAGGTAGCTGGGCTGTTTCCTCAGGAAAGAGCCCATTGATAATCAGGTGGTGAAGCATAGAAGATCAGCACATACTATTACAGTTTCCAGATGTCATTGACGAAGCATCTTCAACTATAACATGAGGCCAATCACTGAGTGCTCAAATAGATTTCCAACCCTGGAACAGGAACGGTCATAAAAATTAAGTTAACAAGACAAAAGCATAACCAGAAGCGCCTCAGAAAATAAACCATGACATAGTCACAAAAAACATACAGCAGGTCAAATGCAGCACACATCAACGGTCACAGTGGGAAATTAGAATTGTTTTCCTTTTTTTCTATGCGATTCGAACTTTCCTAATTTGCCTCTGGATAATCGCTTCAGAGATACAAACCTTCAAAGGGGATAACAACGAGGGAGAACCACAAAGCCTCAAAGTTCGAACTACCCCCGCTTAAATCCACGGCCACTTAGTTCCAGCTCGCAGCAATTCAATGTCTCCTCTCCTCTAGCAACTTCCAAAGAAGCAGGGAAAAACACCCCAGCTAACAGTAGGCACTACCAGACACGAGCATGCATCCAGAGTCAAAGCCACTGCGGTCTGCAAGCATGGCTCGTCTTTCATCTACAGCTACAGGCGGCGCCACCGACGCACTGAACTAAGCGCTGCAATTTGAGGGGCGGCGGCGGCGGCGGCCTAACGCGTCCGCATTTACCACGGCCACACACCAAAAGCCAGCGCAAATCAGCAGAAACAGAGGCAGATCCGGCGCGAGCGAGGACAGGGTACCTGCGCCGGCGCCGACGCCGACGCCGACGCCGGTAGGAAGCGCGCCGCGGCGATCTGGGACGGGCCTCGGCGCGCTGCGGCTGCGGCTGCGGCGAAATGGGGGCGGGAGCCGCGGTGCGGATGACGGATGCGGCAGCGGCGGGCGGCGTGGCGAGGGGGCTGGAGAGATTAGGCAGCCGCAGTCCGCTGCTGTGCCGTGGCGTAGAGGTAGAGCAGCAGCGTGCTGGGAACTGGACTGGTGGTGTGCCGCCTGCCGTGTGCGCGAGCGAGCGAGCGAGGGTGGCTGGCGCTGGGGCTGCGAGTGTGGTGTGGGTGTGGCGACTGGCGACGCAGTGAGGACGGAGGGCGGTTTTGTCCGGGTGCGGTGGTGGGCGAGGAGAGGACGAACGGGACATGGGACACGGGACGGACAGGAACAGCTAATCACCCAAGTGTTCTGCTCCTCGCACCGCTTTCTCTGCCTTTTTTCTTCCCCACACCACACCTTTCTTTCTTCTCGTAGTCGTAGTCGTAGTCGTAGTAGATAAATGGATGGATTGATTGATTAATCAGGGGCGCATGTACGTGTATGGCATGCGGGCCGAAAATGACAGATCAGTTGGGAGCGAGAAAGCGAGAGATTCCTGTTGTATAACCTAGCTCGTTTGATGGAAAGGTATGTCTCATTTCTGCCTCTTAGATATGAGCAGGATTACTGGATGGATGTGTCTACACGGACACTCGGTTTTTACGCTCTCTTGACACGTTTTTCTGGATATTCTTTCTCCTCCGACACGTCGCTGCCGCCCACCGCCTATACCGGGATGTGATAGGGTCTCACCGGGGCTTCGTGACAGCGACCGCACCCTGTGGAGCTCTGACAAGACCCTAACCGCGCTTACGATGACCTCATCCTCCCCTTCTCCTGTTGTTGCCATGGATCCGCCGCGACACCCTCACCACCAGCCTCGCCCATCCGATTGTCCTCTCCCCCCCCCCCCCCCCGTGTCGCCTTGCTCGCTGCGCTTCAACACACCACTATCGTTGTGCCGTAGCACCCCCCCCCCCCTCCCCAAACCCCCTTTAGAGTCGTTGAAGAGGAGATTTACTAACCTCGAAACCCTAGCCACCAACGTTTTCTTCGTCTCCCGTGGACGTGTTGCCGTCTTCTTCGTCTCTAGTGGGGCGCGAGCATCTCACGGAGATAGAGAAGAGGAATAGAGTGTTTTTAACACTTGATTGTTGAATATTATTTCTCTATTTAATACCCCTTGCTCAAAAGATAAAAAAACCCTCAAGAGATATTTTATATATCTAGAATGTTTCTCTAAAAAAAAGCGAAAACTACAAGCCAAACAACACTTTATTTATTTTATTTTGTTCTAAGTTTCCCCACAGTCCTCGTTTGCATACTAAATCTTAGAAGTTATGTCTGACCAGCTTATTTTGATCTTTTTTCTTTCATATGTGCAGCTTCCCAAAAAGCATTTTTTCTTACGGTCCTACCAAATGGTTTTTACACTTGTATTGTATCTTTTTCATCGTAGCTTTGCAAGTGAAATATGGAAGAAAAAATAGAGCCAAATCGATTTTAGAATGAACTAGGCATTGGATTGGATTGAGATCGGAGTTGGTTTTATTTTTTCATGGCACAGACAACGTGTGATGACCACCTAAGTTTTGCAACATGATTAAAAAATATCATCTCCTTTTGTCTTGTGGCAAATGCATATTACTCTTCCTCTTCGCCCCAACATTCATCTGAACACTAATCTTAGTAGGTCGCGCCCCATGCATTAAGAGTTAGAAGTATTTACAATGCTACCCACAAAAAAAAAAGTATTCATAATGCAACACATGCCATTTTATCTCATTTCTTCGTTGTTAACCCATGATTTCCTGTCTAATCCTATGAATCATGTGGTAGTTTATGCCGTTTATGACTCAATGGTAATGATATGTAAGATGAATGGTTCAATGAAACTTAAAAGAGACATAAGGATATTAAACTTTGACTCTTCACCCCATCCATGAAATTATAGCTAACTTCTTGACTCAGGACGATCCAAGTGTTCAGAATTCTAATGATTTTATGGAACAAGTTAGATGATGTTTATTAAGCCCACTTTGGAATGGAGGGACATTACCATTTTCTTGTGTTTTTCCGTGAAAATAACCCGATTCTTGTGAGATTCATGTACAATCCCTACAAAATCTTGTGTTCAAAGGGGCCATAAGCTTTTTTTTAAAAGGGAATATATTGAATATCCCGGCCTCTGCATCGATTGATGCATATAGCTTCTAATTATTACAAACTAGAGTCCACGTCCACGAACTAAGGAACCTCAAAGACGAAGTGTTGCGACAAGATTCTCTGACTCATGAAAACAGGATAAAACCAGATAAAAAACCAACTAGATAGCAATTCTATTGCTAAATCTCCAGCCGTGTGAAGCAAAGATCTCCATCGCGACTGTCTCAAGCACAATGCACCCTCTAATAAGCTCCATCCGGGCCTCCTCCTTCTGTAGAATTGCCCACGCTCTGATCCAGTACGTCGATCTGAACAACACCTGTAAATACGAAGAAAGTATGGCCTTATTAAATATAACATCATTCCGACTAACCCAGAGTACCCAGCAAATCGCAGCTGCTCCTACTAGCACTTTCCTGCAGCGACCACGCAGTAAACAAACCCTGAATACTAGTCAGTGGACTGATGTTAAACGTAATGTGAACGATTCTCCACAAGAATCTAGCAACATGACAGTCACAAAAAAGATGCTGTATTGTTTCATTAGCCGTACATGACACACATTTCAAATCTCTCTGTCATCTCCTTCTAACCAGATTATCTTTTGTTAAAATTACCCCTTTATACAGATATCAATTTTTTTTTATTTTCAGAGGTAACTTTATTTTCCAAATGGCCTTATTAAATGGTGGAAACTGTTCCTTAAAGTTGTTGGTGATTCCTCGAGGAATGTGAGGGATGGACAAGATGATCATGGGTGTAAAGTACTTGTAATTGTGATACTTTGAGAAATCTGATTCGTTCACGGTTGGAAATCTCTAGCAACATCCCACTGGTGATGGACAAATGACCATTAATAACCTTGAATGCATGTTTTGTTTGAAAGCATAGAATCCACATTTGTATATGTTTTGAAAGGTACTTCATAATATCATTGATTTTCTGATACACTTTATTTGAAAATAATGTTTCCCTAAATGATAATTTGCATTTTTCTATAAGTACGTTAAGCGGATGTAGGAGCTGCCGGTGGGGCCGAACCCCTGACCGACGAGGCGACCCAGAGGTTGCTGAGCTGTGCTGTCTCATTCTCGGTGTCCTATCCTCTCGGCGTGACCCCATGTCCATCTGCCAAGCCAGCAGCCAGATCTTTAACACCCCCCCCCCCCCCCCCCCCCCCCCACCGATGTTGAAACACTACTAGCAGTGTTAGATTCTATAATGTTAGATGCATGGAGTAAGTACGAGAGAAAGCTTAAGCACAAACTGATAGTCAGATAGATCCCTCTAATTCTCCTTTTCTGGCACAGTAGCATTGATAATGCTGAGCCAATGCTTAGCGAGAGAAGAGAAACATGTCACTACCATCCAACACCGGCTAGACCAGAGACAAGGCTTCAATGGATCACTGTCAGGTATGGATGAAAATAGTACAAATATTTATCTGACCGTCCGTTCGACCGAATCCGTTTAGATGTGTTCAGATCTGTCCGTATCCGAGTTCGGATATTCAATATCCGATACCGTATTCGTATCCGAATACTAAAATCATATATTTATGATGTCGACATCCAATCATATCTTATTCGGCATAACTGACACTATCCGTATTCGTATTCAAATCCGACCAGAAATATAAAAACAAATGTGATATCAGTGATATCCGTTCGTATCCGATCCGTTTTCATCCCTACTGCGTCTCCAGCATCCACGAGTTTTTTTGTTTTGTTTTTGTTTTGTTTTTTTTTTCTTCGATCGAAACGAGCGACGCCGCTGAGTCAGACAGCCATTCATAACTGCGCGAGGCCCCAACGGCCTTAGACTGGTGAGCGGGGGAAACGCTGAAACGCAAAGCCATCAATCCGTGGACACCACACCACAGCGCCCCACTTGCGCAATGACGATGCCTGCCTGCCGACTGCCGGAGCCCGATGCCATTTGCCGTGTCTCGCTCTCGCCTCAGCGCCCTCGCCGCTGCAGTGTTTCAATCCGCGAGGGCTCGAGCTCCATGTGCGTGCCGGGTGCCGCGGCAGAAACCCCCCTGCCGGCCTCCTTCTTGCGCCAGACCGGCAGCAGAAGAGATGCGAGCCTTGGCTTTGGCTCCATAAATTCAGCTCCTGCAGAGTCGGGCAAAGCAGCAGCTTGTGGGCGGTGACAGGCGATGGGGGGAAACAGGGGTTTCTGTGCCAGTTGAGGTTCAGACTTCGGATAAAGTTGGGTCGAAGGATCCAACCACCAAGCTTCTTTTGCCCAGTCAGTACAGGTCGCTTCAATTGCGTCCTTTGCCTATTCTATTTCTGTTCCGGACAACCACATCATTCATTCAATATGTATCTAGAGCAAATCCTCGCTAGATCTACCTGTACAAAAGTTACAGGAGGTTAATAGCCTCCGAGCTCCATATAGAAGAACAAGGCTAGTTTGTAGTTTCAGACCGGTAACACCGACAGTACCTACGCAATTTTTCTGAAGAAAACCTCACCATATTCTGCTTCTACATCTACAGTGTCACATACCATAACCACCGGCAGCAGTGCCAGTCTCACTGTTATGAAATCGTTAGTTAGCATAAATTTGGCAGGAAGCATGCTGCCCGAATATAAAGGGCAGGCTGACAGCATCTCATTCTCAGCATCAATAGCTCTGTACAATGTTGTAATACCAAAAGGAAACCTAACAACCAAAACTATATTTTACATACAGTTACCAACCAACGAAAAGCCTAGAAGAACAATAATCTGCACAGAAAGGTAAAGGTTCTACGAAACGCTAATCACTCATGGAACATGTCATGCACAATAATGTAGAAAAAGGACCATGACAGCAAGTCAGCAGCCATAAGTGATAAGTAGGAGATGGATCAAGTAGTCAGCAGTCCAGGCTCTATCACCTTGCTTGCCGGGGCTTTGTCCCTCCGCTCTACATAGGCAGATGGGAACCAGCCAGCCTTTCCCTTGCATTCACCTTCAGACCAACCATTTGTTGCCACCTGTGAAGAAAGACAATGTGCTTAGTAAGCATTCCGGCCCCCTCCATATCTCCCAGAGAATTAACAAGACGACGAACAGGACAATTATAAGCTGTCTCGCATCTGTTCGTTTTCTAAAAGATTGTTGGCTACAGTTACAGCACCACACAATAGGATGCTGCCTTATTAACTACTATATAGATTATTTAGTGGGGAGCTATGAATTTGTATTATCCCAACTTGGCCATACAGTATCCCACAACCTCGACAAAACTTAATTGTCAACAAACAAAGCAAACCATGTACCTGGCGGATCACAACATATTCACCCACTGCGAGACTGAGCTCACCATCAGCCTGAGCATCGAATGGATGAATAACCTGCCCAAAAAGCAAGTAAAAAAAAATCATGAGCTAAGAGAATAATGTGCTGTTATGTTCAGCACTGCAGACTAATTGTACCCAATAATTATGTTCAGCACTTGTGACACAGTGTCAACCTTTGTTGAAGATCCATTCACCAACCAAATCCATTATTCATTTAAATTGGGTGCTGGGATCAGAAATAAAACTCCAATAATTTCAGACACGTACCCAATACAGAGTTTCACACATTTTCAGGACGTCTCATGCAATAATAAATGGGACTGGAGAATGAGATACATTTAAATCATGTATGCATAAAATTATCCATTAAAACACCATATTGTAGGTTAATATATTTATAATTTAATTAAAGAGTAACCAGCAGAGAAGTTCCAAATTATGTGGCACTTCCAAAAAAGCATCAGCTTATGTAAAATATTTATAGGATAGAACTCTTGCCAGACAGAAGGTGGGCCATGGAAATTCTGCATAGTATATTTGAAAAGTGCCGAACTTAGAGCAAACACGTCCTAAAAACTAATGCATTATATGTGCAATGATATTCACAGCATGCAGGGCCAAAAACAATCATACCTCCCCTAGAAACTGCACCTCCTGACTATTCCCTGTGGATTCGCTAGGTTTAGTTAATACTGGATCTTCAGATGTGCTATGTGAGTGCACTTGTGCTGGGCCTGTATCTGATTCAGGCTCTGATGACTGTTCATCGTAATGCTTTGCTGACTCATTATGATGCTTTGCATAGAGCATCTGCGCATAAGTGAAAAATGAAACATAATGATCATCAGCGTGTCAAGGTTTAAGACAATGCAAACTAGCTATAAAGGTGAAAAAAACGTATTTTTCTGGGCCAGTTGTGCACTTCATCATGGAGTTTATTCAGAATATCAGCAGCATTTTGATGATATGTCCTCTCAGCATCAACCTGTACGCATGGACTACAGTTTGTCAAGAGCCATCTAACTCTTTATCCAAGAAAATGCAGATGAGTGATAGACATTCTTAGGTCAAAGCAACAGAAACCTGCACAGGTCTGCAAACACAACAACACATGGCAATACTGGAACTATATGTCTGGGAATTCAGGAATTTGAAACACAAAGTTCGAACGAACAACCGCAGCAAGAGAAATCTTGATTCTTTGTTCAAGATGTTCCAAAACTTTTAGTGTTAACATGCAAATTCTACTACTCCTTTGACATTTGAAGACCGTTAATCAAAGAGGATTAGGGCCCTGTTTGGTAGAGCGGTACCAAAAATGTGCTTATCTGAGAAGCTGTACCGATAAAGCAAACGCGCGGTCAAAATAAGCTGGTCTGGCCCAGCTTTGGGTGCTGCCGGGAGAAGCGTGGCTAGAAAAAGCTGTAAAAAAGCATGCCATTTGGCTTTTAGAGCATCTCCAAGAGTTTCTAAAAAAAGCAATTGGTAGATAAATAAGTTTTTCAAGTGGCTACAAAAAGTTGAGAGCACATTTGTCGGGTTCCTCCAACCGCTTCGAAAATCTCGCTCCTAAAAGGTATAGAAGGCAATTTTGCATCAAGAATCTCGGACAATTTCCAAATCACCACAACCATTTGCATTGGGAACCATGTTCTTACTCATATTCTTCCCCATGTCCTTCCTCCTCCAGATTGGTCAATCGATATGTGGCGTATACGCTTGGATTGATTTTCCCAAGTGCGGAAAGATTGGGATTTGAGATAAGGAGTTGTTGGAGAGTGTTTTTTTTTTCAATCATGAAAAAAAAATCAAGATTGGAGATGATGCTCTTAGTCTTGGCTTATTTTGGCCATAAGCAGCTTATAAGTCGTACCAAACAGGCCCTTGATTAAACGACCCAGTATTACAGGTTTAAATACAAAAATCTCAACTCTAATCATCCAAATCAAGGGATGGTGTGTTAATCAAATTTCTAGAATGAACACTGAGGATGGGGTCAATCTCCAACCCCGGTCTGAACATGTACCACAAGAAGATTCATAGATAACTATATAAGAGAAGAGATATGCTGAAAATAGTACCAAGGATGGGAAATCTTTAGAAATTTGAAATCTAGCAATTAAGTGCAGGTTGTTTAGACAGAAAGGTTTGAAAACATTGAGTGGTTGCATACAAGAGATCCTAATCACTCCCAAAATGGATCAGGTGCTTTCATTTAGGCCATGTTTAGTTTGCAAATTTTTGTTCAGATTCCCCGTCACATCGATTGTCCTTTATGCATGCATGGAGCATTAAATGAAGTAGCAGCTCTTACATGTTTGTACTTTTTATCTGGCTTTCTCGAGACGAATCTTTTGAGTTTACTTGGGTCATAATTGGACAAAAAGTTGTCAAATACAAACGAAAGTGCTACAATACCAAAATTTCTCAAACTTTCCGATCTAAACAGCCCCTTAATATATGAATATGCTGAGCCGAATCATACCATTGCAAGGAGACGTTCATATGTTACTTGCTGTTGCTGAGCCTCTACAGCCTCCATAGCTGCAGTTGCTTCTCTTCCTAATGCTGCCAGTGTAGTTCGAAGATCTGATAATTTCGATTCTGCATGTTGCAGTTTCACAGAGTTATCTGTGTTACCACTACTTTCCTTCGATTTAAGTTGCTTTCTCATCACATCAGCTATCTAATAAAATAATTCACAGTTAGTAACTGCATTAGTCTCTGTAGGGGTAAAATATATTTTTTATGATTCATACCTGAGACTCCATGTCCTGTCTGATCCGTTGATAGCGGTAAGTTAGCAATCGAGCATCTTCAAGCGGAGCACTCATTATCATTTCTCGGAGAGGCTCAAAAACCTGTAAAATGATCAATAAAGCCAATAAGCTGAAGTTAACATCAAAGATATATCAACCTAGGTGATCTACACTACTTCAAGGATTAAAGAGCATTCATAATCCTGAAAATTCTATCAACAAGTGAAAAATTGTCATCACCTGCTCTCCAAGAATTTTAAGAAGATCCTCCCGCTCTTTCTCTATTTGTTTGTGAGATTTACCAAACTCCTCAGATGCCCTTGCAAGAGCAAAACCAAAATGTTGATTGTCGTTGCCATATTTACAACAATCCTCAGCTAGTTTTTTCACTACAAAAACACCATACCACGATTACAAAATATCCCAAGATATAAAGAAGCACACAGATATATAGCTAAAAAACATAACACCAAAACTCACCTATCTCCATCTGTTTGGTGCTAACTGCAATGAAACCTTCCACCCCCCGTACAATATTTCGCTGGAAATGCTACAGAAACAAGAGTTTTTTTTTTTTTTTTTTTTTTTTTTTTTTACTGAGAGAACCTTTTAACAATCAGCTAGGCTAGTATTTGTTGTGAGTCATGTGATAACAATAAGTTAACTCATACCTTAGCTGCTCTTGTAGTACTGTAAAGCCTTTGGAGATTCTGGTGGCACTCAAGCTCCGCTTCATCAACAAGAGAAGGATCTTGATTATATCGCATACTGAACTGCTTGCGAACCGCCTGCATCATGACACATAACTCTCTCAAGGAGGCCACATAGACATGGAAGCAAGGGAATGGTTTAGAGTCTCTATGTGAACTAATGAAGTAAGCCTCAGCTGCAGAACAAATCAGCAGCCACGGGCCAACGGCAAGAACTGGGCAGTGCTGAACCAGCACGAGGCTGGTAATACGCTTCTTAAAGTTAAAGGACACACACCAATTCAGTTGCTTCCAGTTCCAATTGCTCCTGCTCTGTGCTCTCCTAACCCAATACACAACATCTAGTAGGAGCTCGAAAATCCCAAAACCAAACTAGCTTTGCTTGCAGAAGTAATCAACTACGTGAGCAGGCACACCAACAAAGAGCACGATATACACGTTGTTCCCACAGGGTCTGCTCAGCTCCACGCGCGCCGTCGCCGCGCATCCGGCCACGCCCGCCCGCTTGATCGGTGCGAAGCAGAATTGCTCGAATTCAGAGGGGGAACCAGGAGGAACGAACCCATACCTGCTGCTGCTTGGCGACGTGCTCCCGGAGCTTGCTGGCCTGCTTCTTCAGCGCCTCCATCCGCGCCGATCGATCACGGAGGATTGGATTGGGGGAAGGAAGCGACAGCGGTGCGCCGAGCCGAGGAATACCCCACCCCAGGAACACTAAAAACAAAAGGCAGGGTTACCACTCGCTCAGCTCAGCCGCCCAGGACGACGGCGGCCGCGGCGCGAACCAGCGGGAAAAACGGCTGCCTGCTGCGGGAGGACGGCGGCCGGGCCGCGGCTGCTGTACTGTACCAAGTAGGCGCCACGGACGACAGCCAACAGCGCACGGAATCAGTGCTCCGGTTGTGCGGAGACGGGGCAACAGTAGCAGGAACAGGAAGCCAGGAAGCGCTGGTAGACCGTCGCTCGCCACCCGTCGTCCGATCCCGCGTTTTGTTCCGGTCCGGTGCGGTGCGGTGCGGGAGCGGTGGTGGTGTAGTGGGATGGGGTGGGGTGGGTGAAGAGGATAGAGGTGGGGCGGGCCTGCTTCGCTGTAGCGGTTGCTGCCGTTGTCGCGCCTGGCAAAGGGTAAAAGGCAGGGTGAAAAGTTGCAGGGAAAGTGCACGCGGTCGCGGCGGACGGACACGAGCAAGCGGCGACGCCGTGACCGTGACGACGGTGTTTAATCTGGCCTGCCAAATTGGTCGGCGCCGCCGCCGGCGGTCCGCGTCCGGCGTCGTGGCGAGACGGGAGAACTCCAAAGGTGAAAGTTCAGACGTAATCGCGAAAAAAAAGGTAGGGGAGAATACGGGGATCCGCGATGGAATCAGGGAGATATCGCGCGTTGCTCGCACGCCCGTGGCGAGGCAGCGCCTGCCGTGAGCGTAGGAACGAATGAACCGAAAGTGGCGGTTGCGGAGGCGTGGAGTTGGTGCCGTCCCGTCCCAAGACTGTGATGTGATGACCGGAGACAACGGCACGGATGCTGCACCAAAAGCACCGCCCATGCTTCCCCCGCTTGCCGGCGCCTGCCCCACTGTGCCATCGGATCGGGAAGTCGCAATCGCAAGCCTTCTATTCTATCACTCACAGTCCCGCGTTAAATAAAACAGTAAAACTCCAGCCGCATCTTCATCACTGGAGATAAATGTGTGCTGTTTTTGTTTTTTTTTTCTTTTTACCCCGGTCGCTTTCGCCTTGGGACCTGGCTATTCCGTCATCTCATCTGATCTCTAAAAATAGTGGGAAGTGAATGCTTTGTGATGCAAGCATCACTTGCTGGACTTTGCCAAGTTGCGATTCTGCGATGGGTAGTCCACTGATGCTGCCTGCTCGCTTGTTCCTTTCCATGAACAACACAGGTCATTGTAGTGGTAACAGCTTCAGCAAAGCGACGAGCATGTACAGAAACAGAATTTAACCGATACAAGACGGCATTGCTAGCCCGCCGGTGGGCCCATCCACGTGTCGGAATTTCGGAGCCGTCCGGTCCGGCTCGTGGACGGCTCCGATCGGCGAGGTCCTGGTTATTTTGCAAAAAAACCCTCGAAGTTTGACGAAATCAATCCGCAGTCCGCTTCCTCTCACAGAATTCTTCAAAAAAAAAACCTCGGACTTTACAAAAACCAACCCGCAGTTCATAATTTTCAGTGGGCCGGCCTGCCTCAATGGGCAAAAAACGGCCGTGATCCTCTTCTCTTTTTTACGTTTTAATCTTTTCTTTTAAAACTAAATACCTCTCAAAATTCATATAAAATCACAAAAAAATCATAAAAATACCAAACCAGTTTTGTTAGGCTTATTATGACTAGATCTATGCATTAAACTTAAAATATCCTCTTTTTTAAAAGGTTTCTATCTTTTTCTTTAGAGCTAAAGACCTCTCAAAATTCATATAAAATCATAGAAAAATCATAAAAATACCAAACCAGTTTTGTTGGGTTTATTATGACTAGATCTATGCATTAAACTTAAAATATCCTACTTTTAATGTATTTAATTAGGTATAATGTAGATCTACGCTTCAACCTGAATGATTGATTTGTGTTTCGTACCACATATAAACTAAAAATAGCTCATCTACTTTAGCTCTAATATCATATATCTTTTCTCATAAACTTTAGTGAACAGTTAATTTAACGCCAAAACAAAATATAGATATTAGAATATAAATTCTAGCGTACATACTTAGGCATATAAAAAAATACTTCAACATAGAGTATATAAAATTCCGTCCATTCGCATACGCGATCACATCATATCCCATACATAAATACTTCAAATGAATATACACAATCAAAATAATATACTTGCTATTCGGCCTTATTATGCAAGGAAATTCAGACGTGTTTTCACTTCACGCGCGCGAGGACATGCGCCTTCTACTAGTTGACAACACAATCCAGCTAATCACCTGCAAGCAAACCACCAGGCCGTCGCCCTCGGTGAGCTGGTCAAGATGCATACCTTGCCATCAGTACGATGGATGCCTGCCTCCACAATCCAACAGTCAGACAAATGTCCTAGGAGTCACAAAGTAGCAGGGCATGAACGCTCCCCCGGCTAATAATTGGACAGAAAACGCTCCTCGATGAATTTAAGCGGTCCAAATAAAATATAGTATAGTACCAAGTAAAGAAACCAATGTCACGGTATCCAGATTTCTTCATTGCTGATACGGTGACCAGTCACAACCCACCACTGCACTAACTACATCAGCAGATGACGCAGCAGAAAATAACAAATGTTACCGGTTATGATGCGGAGCACTTCAACAGTTTTCATTCATTATCCTGAGAACTCTCAACAACACAGAACCGCCTGCCTTTCTCCAGAACAGGAACACGGACACGAGGAGGTAATGGATGGTCAATCATCCAGCCAGCCACCTTTGCCTGGCTGCGAAGATGGGGATGAAGGCTGAGGTGCAGAGGACTCCATGGGAGCAGACCTGGTACTCGCGTTAGGCTCAGGTGCTTCAGTTTCTTCAGGAAGTTTCTCATTCAGATCAAACTTGAACACAGGCCTTTCTGGAAATTTCAGATGATCCCGTGTTGCGCTGTTGAGTTTTTTCACCATCTCATGCTTCCTGGAAATGATTATACATTTTTGCAGACATCACTGATTCTGAAACACATGTTGGGGATTGGAAACATATCCTAATCCTAAATGACGTGTGAGGATGGAAGGCTAAAAAAACTTGCCTACAATAGCAAAACCATCGTCTTCGCTTCCCAATATTGAATGTTCGTGGGAATTCACCGTCAGCAACATCGGAGATATCCCTGTGAAACAAGTACCAACGGTCAGTGAAAACAAATTCATTTAAATCAACATGATTTCGATGTCACCGGTGGTATCTAAGTAGACAAACTATACGGTACCTTGGCAAGCACTTCCGGTGGTATGCCACGGGACAACGCCTGCATTGTACCAAGTATGTTTCCTCCTTTTCTGACTGTTTCCTAGTTATTATTGCTCTTCTCTTATTCTTGCATGAATGGCATTCATGCAAAGGACATTCGAAGTCCCGGTGATTTTTACTAGGATCGTATTTCAAGAGGCAATTAGGATGGTAAAAGCGCACACAATATTTCTTCTGACATTTAAGGACCTGATAAAAGGTAAACAAAAAGTTAGCAAAATTAAGAAAAATGACCAATCCTGAATAGCATATGCATATGCAAAACGTTGTTAAGTATTCAGAGCACATATGAAATAAGGTATTGTTCGCTCCTGCAGAAAAAAATTTCTCTGTAACATCCTATGTTCAAAACTTGCTTATGGTCCAACTCCTTGCATGCAACAAGCTTGTATACGCATAGCACGTTGTATGTGGGCTCGTTTCATATGAGGACTTGGACCGTAAGCAAATTTTGGACGTAAGTAGCGTTGCATCATCAATCTTTTTCCCTTATCCTCAGTTACATAAAACTCATAGTGAAAATCAAGAAAACTATCCCATCATGAATAGAAGAGGAAACATCTCATATGAAATACTAGTCTTTTTTCTCGGTAGACATACCTCTGGCGAACCTGAAGGCATCTCGGAGGATCCTAACTCCCCACAAACAAAACATTGGTGCCTCTTGTACTCACAATTCTTGCATAGAAAGTTGGACGATTTCGGTTTCTACATCATTGAGACGTATGGACATTAAAAGGCTATGTTGACATAATAAAGCAAGAACAAAACCAAATCATTAGGCAAAGGATTAGCACCCATTGGTCATCCTTCAGTTCAAGACTTCTACACTTAGAATGTTGACCACAGAAACTGTTTGGATGGAACAACCTTCCACATTCACCATCACAGCTACAATAAATCAAATTAGTCATGGATATACTAGTCACTGAATAGCTGAGGTGACTAGTGCTTACTCCAATATCAATAACCTTAGTGTCGATACAATCTATTTGAAAAATAAGGTAGTAACTAAATTGATATACACAGTGATGAGTTTCGGACTAGATGGCAAGCCAACATATTTCTGCGTGAACTACGGTAAATTTCTATAACATTCTTACCCAAAGAGCAAATAAATAATAAGAAATCATAAAAATGTTTAAGGAAGATGAAAAATAGTTAGAAACTATGTCTTTATTTTTAGGGAGAAGGAGAAATGATCTAAATTGGTCCATTTGGTGCTCTGGACTGACCTACAAGCTTATTTTCAGTCGACCACTTATGATTTATTTGTGCTTTGTAATTCGGTGCATCAAATAGCAAAATAACTAGGGAAAATGATGAGATATTTACTGAGCACTTTACCAAATACAACTAAAAAATATTACACGATACACCAATTTGGGGACTGACCATCCATATAGTAAATATGTTGAAGGTGGAACATAAGAAATGCAACCACATGACTATAAAATAGAACAATATACTCACCGTATTAAGAAACCGCCCTCATCACAAATTGCACAAAGATAATCGTCCTGCACAAGCAATCAACATAAGTTATATGACTTGAACCTGATGAACAATGAGAGTCTAAAAATGTTTAAAAATTGTAGATTGAATAATCAATCAAATGAACCTTGAAGGGAGGTGGATTATCAATTTAGTTACACAGTAACTTCAACTTATTTACAATACACATTCAAATACTCAAATTGTGTCATAGAATTTTAATTAGTGGAGTCCAAATAGATGAGATAATCTGGTACAAGAAAATGCATACGATCTTAACAAAATGTTTAATAACTCAAACAAAAAAAGGTAAGTTTGAGATCACAACTCCAAATAGATTTACATCAAGCTTAATAAGTCAACTCCAAGCGGGGGTCATTTCCCAAACAAACTCTTATAGGGAAGTCATTACCAATACCAGGGGTCCTTATGAAATCATCATATAATTGTCATAGAATAACAAACAAGAGGTGTTTGGTAGAAGATAATCTTTAAAGATTTTGACGTTATGCATGCCATACTTTTTCTTAATAGTTGTAACTCAAAATTTCTTTGACTAAGAAAACACAAGACAAAAGCTCGTCTTTTACTAGTTTTACCACATAACGGTGATCAAGATTCTTTTGCCATAAAAAGGAAAAGATACTTCATTGAACTTTGTTCATGAATCACTATGAAGTGTAACAAGACATAAAAAGTTATACAAAGAACAATTTTGATATATTTTAAGTCTCACAAAGTCTTATATGCAATATTATGAGATTTAGCTTGCAATAGAACAAAATCTACATAAATTTTCACAGATTTTATTTTTGTAAACTTTTTCAGTTGGTGTACAGAGATGCCTGTTGGATGTTGCCCATAACAATGTTTTCCTTAGTATTTTTACTAATGTCATTGTACATTTATCTTATTTGCCAATGGCTCTTATTGACTTTCTTTTCTTGCTTACTACAACCTGCAAGGGTTTAGCTGTTCAGCTGGCTGAAAAGAAGAACGACCGATTTTGGCTGACGCCGATTTGTTATGAGAAAAATATTGTTTCATCGCTGAAAAGAAGTAATGCCTGAGCTTATCAACGCTTCTTTCCAGTCATGAAATAGTATTTTAGTCACAAATTTTAGCCCATATTCTCTCATTACCAATGGCCATTTTGTACCTATATTTGAATTATACCTTCTAACCATATCATTTTCCACCGGTGTTGTCCCCAAGTAATGTTGTGGATTTGCAAGCTCATCAAGGAACACAAGCTTGAGTAAGAAGGAACCCAAGAGTGGCTAAATTTGGCTTGTGCCAATTGGTTCAGGCCTATGGTGGGTGATTATCATGCGATGTCCAAGTTCGGTGCATCCAGAGTCCAAAGATTACCATCCCAAGCATGTAGAGCCAAAGGTATATCCTGACAAATTAGAGCAAATCAGTGTGATATCTAGTGTGATGCACCATAGTTTATGTGGTAGATGCCATTACCTAGTGATGATATACTCATACCCTTTGAACCATCAGCATGGGCCTGGTGACCAGTAGCCAAGGGATGAAACATTTACAATGGTTCAAATATCATTCTACTTTTATGTAAATTGTTCTATATCTAGAATTACAAGTAGAAGATTTACGGGCAAGGATTCTTGACTGGTTATGTCTTCTATCTTATTTCTACCATGTGATAGTCTTTGCTTCTTGTATATTCCTCTTGTTTTGTTATTTTAAAAACCCTTATGTTGTGCACCATATTTTTTTAACAAAGCTTCATTAGATGCATAGATTAGTCTAGCAACTATTTATCCCATGTTTCCTTGTGGATACGATAACCTTGGAATACTTTAGGTGAAAGATATTGTGATGATTAGTAATATTTCAATTTAATGCTTGTATTGCACAGATCATGGCAATAGAAAAGGCTTTCTTGTTGTGTGAATGCAACTAATATTTGTTTACATATTAATAATATAAAAATGAAAGAACTACTAAGGAAGGATATAGAATTTTACCACAATACCCATCTTCATGGTATCATCTCCTGCACTTAAATTAGAATCCTCTTCATGGGTGTCCCAACTGTTAAGAATTCAACAATGAAAAGCGGTAGGAGTGTGTGTAGAAAGCATTTATCACAAAAATATTATCAAATGTGCATGTATAAACCATGAATTCTAAAGTTTAAACAATTGATGCCCACTAGTGTATCACTTCAAAGAAGACTTGTTTTAAGTTAAAGATCACCTAATGCTTTGCTAAAAAAATGGAGACCACATTCGACTCAAAGTAACTTGGAGAGTGTTGAGCTCCTTGTTGACAAGTGGTGCCTGTGATCTCCCATGATAAATGTGGTGTAGCTTTGTAAGTGCAATCAAGCCCTAGTGTGTGGGTTTTAGTGATAATGACTATACAATTAGAGGATTAATTGGATTTATCAAGATGACAAGCAAATTAAATGAACAAGAGAATAACACTCATGATGGTAGAGAACCCAATTACAAATGGAGACCACATTCGACTCAAAAGGAGATTTAGTTCTTTTATGTTTTGAATATGAGTTTGGGTAGATTCATACTATCAAGGGGATGCAATCTACAATCTTAAAAGTGTAATAAAGTGCTCAAAAGTTCCACCAAAGTATCCTTACACCTAGCCTAGACAACCAATCCTTTCACTCTGTACCTTTTGTTGTCTGGCCTGAGCAGCACTGTCGCTACTTGAAAGTTACTGTTGGCACAATAGGAGTATGTCTTTCACCCCCTTGATCCCCCAACGGTCATCTAGACCATTATCTCATCTCCAACCTTCAAACAAGCTTTGCTCTCACAATTAAAGCCTCTCAAGCTCCTCAACTCTCCCTCTTTGATTTCCTCACTAATCTTTGAGAGATTGAGCTTCTAAGCTCCATTAGAGAGCAACCCCAACTGAGCTTCAAATCCTAGAGCACTTGGTTCACTTTTCTAGACACTAGATTGTGTTTGTTACTCTTGTAGCTTTGCTCCTAGATGGCTAGGTGTCGCCCTTGGAAGCTTCCAGCTTGCGTGGCAGCTCCAAAAAGTTTGTAAACAACCTCAGCATCATAGTAAGCAATCTCTCATCTCATGTAACAGAACCACCTTAATCACATGGCCCACAAGCACCTGTCATCGTCACTAATGACCTCTGACAGTCGTACCCGTGTTCCAAATGATCGAGGCAGCCCTGCCGGGCTACATCAGTGCCCGTATGCCGACAGGATCTCCATTGCGAAGCCATTACAGGGTTACAACATTTCATAATCAAAATACATCAGAGTAAATGCGGAAGATTAATTAGTACTTAAGTTACAAACCGAGTTCAAATAGTAAATAGGTGTAGTTATTACAAACCACTTAAAACAGTAGCAGTGGCACTGGAACAACGATACAACATAAATAGATAGTAGATAATCGAACCCAGCCCACGGGTCCTTCACTCCTCACCACTATCCTCTTCGATCACTGTAGCACAACAGGGGTCGAGACAAATCTCCGGCTGTGGCCCTCCTGCAACGGGGTTAACAAACCCTGAGTACTGGGTACTCCGCAAGACTTATCCGACTAAGAAAAATATCTGACTCTTGGAATGCAAGGTTAGGGGTAAGGCTTAGCAGGAGGTAAGGTATTTAGCGAAAAAGCATTATTATCCTATCTCAGTATTTTGCTCATTGAATAACTTTATTAGTATCATAAGTCATCATTCATCACTTCCATCTATTTTATTCTTTTCATTATTCTCAAAACATCCTATTCTTCGAACCACTTTTCGAGGTAGACGTGAGGATCAAGTCTCCATAACCGAGGAGCACGTCGATTCGAATCAAGTAAGTATACCCAGCTGGGGATTCTATCCACACTGCATATGTAGCACTTAAGCTTGCATATACCAACCCATTGTCACGGCTTTTCTATTCCGGACCCGGTCCTACGCCACCCGAGAGCACAGTACTCCACTAGTCTCCAGGCACGCCGGCCACGTGGGTACACGCTACTCTCGCCATCTCTCCACTCCCAGTGCGCGGTTGTCGGTTCCAGCAATAGAGCGACCTGACCCTAGGCTTTCCGAATTGGTATGTGGCTAGGCTGTTCATCATGATCACAACAGGCCTTACAACGAACGGTCCCTACTGCTTTCCGTCAGAGACCATGCATTGGGACTCTAACCCAAATACCCTGGTTTCTGTCCGGTTTTCAAATCCCTTCCCGATGATGACGATCAGTTGGGGACTCTAACCCAAACAGATGGCCGACCACTCGGGAAACCCATCCATTACAATAACAGTGTCCTGGCCAAAGGACCCTGCCATCATACATGGACTCATACCCATCCCTTGATAATTCTTCATTCCAAATATCAAGTTTAAAATAGCATTTTTGCAACTCTAATATTTAAGCATGACTAAGCATTTTTCAACTCATTTCAAATCATTAGGTTCCTTGGATAACAAGTAGTCAAGGATGGTAAATGCATCAATTGTTTCATCACGCAACTCCTAACAACTTAATGCAGTTGATTAACTCAAGTGATAAAAGCATTTATAAATAGAGGGTTAAATGCACCGGGGCTTGCCTTGCAGCGCAAAAACAGTCGGGGCAGGAGCACCACAGCTTTCAGGTTCAAGAACCACTTCGGAACCTTCTCCTCCGGGCACCTCGACTTTGACTTCCTCGTTTACCGGCACTACACGTGTGCAACAATGCATGTATGAATGCGATGCGGAAAAGAGCATATGCCAGAAATCAAGAACTAAACATATGACAAGCATAAAACGACATCACTAGGGTGTTCTAGGTCTTAAATGGTTTGACCTAGAACCACAATCAATTCCAAAGTCACACAAACCCTAAATTTATTTTCTACACTTCTTTTTTACTATTTAATAAACCCATATCTATTTAATACAAGAGCAAACTAATCCCATTTGAGACCAAACTCCACCAACAGATAGCCTTACATGCCAAACAGAGACAAATAAATTTTGGTGATTTTTGGAGTTGCCTAGAATTAATTAAAAATGTGCAAAAATCCATTTTCCATTTATTTTAGGGATTTTTACCTACTGCAGAAAGTACTCAAACATGACAAACAATATTTTTATAAAATTCTACACTACTCAGAGAGAACATACAAAAATTCTCATGAATTTTGGATCAGCCAAAATATTCTAACAAAATTATGAAACTGCAGCACTATTCATTTGAAAATAAAATGGAAAAGGCTTTGGAAAAACCTGGAAAAAGAAAAAATCGAAATCGGCCCGAAGCCGGCCCAACTCGGCCCAAGTGCGAAGCAGACCGGCCCACTCGGCCTGCCCGCGCCCGGCGCCTGCGCTTTTGCGCAAAACCCCCTGGAAAACACGGTTATCAACCCGCGGACCAACTCACACTATTCACCAGAGTCACTGACATTGCAAAAACCCCCCTGGAACTATTCACCTTCTAATCCGACGCCCCTGGACCTCCTCTGTTTTCGAACAGAGGTGAGGCGCCGGCGGTTCGCCGCCCGTGGCTCACTGCCGGTGACCCCAACGGCCAAACCAACCTTCCCACGACCCTCGGGGCTCCCAGCCGCACCCAACAAGCTACTAAATGGCAAGGATAGACACTCGGAGCACCCTCGGGCACCTCCGCCGCGGCTCGGCGGCGGCGACCGGACCTACTCCGGCGAGGCCAAGGCTTAATCAAGCCGGGTTAGGGCATGGGAAGATTCGCGAGCTCACCGAGACTTGACTAGTACGGAGAGAACGACCCGAGATGGTGAAAAGGCACGGTGGTGACGGTGGCCGCGGCTGCAACGACCTCCGCCGGCGGCGAGGACTCCGTTCCGGTGAACCTACGGTCAGAGACGAAGAACCAACAGGCGCATGAGCAACAAGGAAGGTCAGTGAGCACGGAGGAATACTCGGACGAGGCATTGGCTCACTGGAGAGAGCTGTGGACGGGTGTGAGCTCGCGGCGGCGCTCCGCCGGACGCGCACGCGCGGCGACGGTGACCCTGCGACCCACAGAGGGTTAGAGCTAGTTCCAAAGGCACCAACCGATTCGCCAGGAAGTGCTCGACCTACCGGTGAGATGGAGAGGGTGGAGGTGGACGGTGGTCGACGAATTCGGTCGGAGACCGAAAACTCGCCGGCGACGGTGGCGGGGAAGAAGATGGGTGGGGAGGCGCGTTCGGGGGCTTAAATAGCCGGGGAACAGGCCAAAGAGGACGTGGGAGGGCTCGGCTCCATGCTGCGCGTACCACGGACAGAGCTCCGGCGTCGGAGGACGCGCGGCACAGTCGCGCACGCCGGCGACGTGCGCGCCGCGGCCGGACGTGCGTGACGCGTGAACAGTGTCGCCGGTACAGTACCTTGCTCAGAGAAAATCGCTCAAATTGACCGGCCAAACGACCAAATCCGAGGCCACGCCCAAAAGCAAAGTTGTATATATTTTTGTGCTGGACAACTTTTGTTTTTGCACCAATTTGAAATTCGGCCTAGATTTGAAAATATTCAAAAGGGGGTAAACTAGGGTTTTGAATTTCAAACTGAAAATTTAAAATTACTTTTTATTTCTCTAAAGAACTTGAAATTTGGCCAAAATATAAGTTGTGCATCTCAGAGAGATCTACAACTTCTATTAAGGAAGTTTTGTCTAATTCTCAATAGTTTTTGAAAAGCAGTTTTAAATTCAAATTTTGAAACACTGTTTTGAGCTTAATTCAAAATTTTTCAACATAACTTCAAAATCACCCAAAATAGAAGTTGTTCTACATTAAAAACTCTACAACTTTTATTAAGGGACCTACCTCAAATTTGATCAAATTTAGAAAGTGCATTTTGAAGCCTTTGATTAGGGTTTTAGGAAAATTAAAATCAACATGCAATAACAACTCAATTAGGGTTCCTTCAAGCACACACAAGAGTTAAACAAGCTAATCACACTATTAGCCCTAATGACAAGCAACTGCATATGATGATATGATGACATGGCATTTTAATTAACAGTAATACCAAGGGTATTACATCTCAAGGGACTTGTTCTCTTGACTTGAGAAGAGGATAGGGTAGAAAACCTACCTTTGTGGCTTCCTTAACAACGTGGAGGTAAATAGCCTTTTGTGGCGTGTTGAAACATGAGATAAGTGCCATCAATTGTATTGTGCTCAACTTGTTGGTAATTCTAGGGTTTAGTCCCAATCTACTTGTTTGTGCTTAAGCTTTCTACTTTATTCAAGTGGTGAATTAGGCTGTACTCTACCCCCAGGAACATCAGTAATTTACTCGTCTGACCTTCCTTTGGGCATATTTTGAATCATGGCCTCGAGGAAGTCTGTGGAGGCGACTGTGCTACTCTAAGGCCGATAGTAAGGGGCTCTAAGTGGTTCTTCCGCTCCTGTATGGATGGGAGGATGAAGGGATGTGACTTCACCGTCGTGCTACGCGGATGGGATGAAGTGGGAGTGGTGCCATCCGCCACGCTACAACAAGAGGAGGTGGGGATAGAGCGTTGATACCGTCAAATAACTTGGCAATGCACAAAAGAAATGAGAACGACTACAGTCAAAGGTGAACTGAAACACTAGCTAGAGCACAAAACGACTAGTTTCCTAATTTCAACCCTAACATCTCCTACTGCACAATCATCTCGTGGCAACAAGCTAGCCCACAAAAGAGTCAACCACAAGTTAGTGTTCATGTTTGAGGGGGCATACATAGAGCAGTTGCCAAAGACCATGACACAATGATGATGTCGGCTTTGATGGTTCGAAGATGCCACCGGAGGGGAAGGGGGGCAAAAGAGTCCATATGAAAATATAGTACCCTTTGATACCATAGATAATGATATATCTCAAGCCACGATACAACTATAATGGTTAGCTTGCTAAATAGTACACAAAATAAATGGTAGAATCATAATGTCACAGACCTAATTAACCCTGGATAAAAAAATGGTGCCTTCATTTAGTAACAAGTGGGTCTCGTCAATCCTCTGAGATTGTAGTAAACCGAGTGTTTTACGGCTTCCACTCGATTTTCAGCGACAAACATGAGCCGTCAGATGAGAAATGAACGCAGTAGAGTAGATCGCCTAGCCGCCCAACCACAACACTTTTCATCTTCTTCCTCGAGCCGTTCCCCTGCTCGCCCGACGCCTGCTCAACCACAACACTTTTCATCTTCTTCCTCGGGCCGTTCCCCTACTCGCCCTCGCTCCCCACCCCCGCTAAATCACAGATCACAAGAATCAACTACGAAAGGACAAGTTAGGAAAGAGGCTCGCTGAAACCCTAGCTATCGTCGCCGTCTTTGTCTCTAATAGACACAGATCCGGAAGGAGTAGTCTGCCTACCTTGAATCAGTTGCCATTGCCGACGATGAGAGAGAGGAGCCACGACATGAACATCGAAGAGGGAGGGGGAGAGTATGCCTACCTTGAACCTGCCGCCTGAGGTGATCCAGGGAGGAAGAGCCGACACGGACACCACCGCCGCCGGAAGGAGGAAGAGCACGCAAAGAGGACGTGGGAGGGCTCGGCTCCATGCTGCGCGTACCACGGACAGAGCTCCGGCGTCGGAGGACGCGCGGCACAGTCGCGCACGCCGGCGACGTGCGCGCCGCGGCCGGACGTGCGTGACGCGTGAACAGTGTCGCCGGTACAGTACCTTGCTCAGAGAAAATCGCTCAAATTGACCGGCCAAACGACCAAATCCGAGGCCACGCCCAAAAGCAAAGTTGTAGATATTTTTGTGCTGGACAACTTTTGTTTTTGCACCAATTTGAAATTCGGCCTAGATTTAAAAATATTCAAAAGGGGGTAAACTAGGGTTTTGAATTTCAAACTGAAAATTTAAAATTACTTTTTATTTCTCTAAAGAACTTGAAATTTGGCCAAAATATAAGTTGTGAATCTCAGAGAGATCTACAACTTCTATTAAGGAAGTTTTGTCTAATTCTCATTAGTTTTTGAAAAGCAGTTTTAAATTCAAATTTTGAAACACTGTTTTGAGCTTAATTCAAAATTTTTCAACATAACTTCAAAATCACCCAAAATAGAAGTTGTTCTACATTAAAAACTCTACAACTTTTATTAAGGGACCTACCTCAAGTTTGATCAAATTTAGAAAGTGCATTTTGAAGCCTTTGATTAGGGTTTTAGGAAAATTAAAATCAACATGCAATAACAACTCAATTAGGGTTCCTTCAACCACACACAAGAGTTAAACAAGCTAATCACACTATTAGCCCTAATGACAAGCAACTGCATATGATGATATGATGACATGGCATTTTAATTAACAGTAATACCAGGGGTATTACAGCCTTCCCCCTAAAAGAAATCTCGTCCCGAGATTAGGTAGATAACATTGTTTTTAAACAAAGTAATGAAACAGAAAATTTTCCAACATAACTACCCAAACAAAACTCAAAACACGGGACTAGAAAAGATCAAATACAGGGAGAGGTTATACCTATATAGAAGCATAGAATTCGGGAAATTTTTCTGCCAAAAAGTCTTCAGATTCCCAGGTGGCTTCGTCCTCAGATTGCTGACTCCATTGTACTTTATACCACCTGGTTGTAGTCCTGCGGGTAACACGATCTTTAATATCCAGAATCCGAACTGGATATTCGGAGGTAGTCATGTCGGGTTCCAACTGAACTCCTTCCACATCGATTACTTGATCTGGCACTCGCAGACATTGCTTCAGCTGTGACACATGGAATACGTTGTGTACTTCTGATATGTGCTCAGGTAACTGCAACCTGTAAGCCACTTTTCCCACACGTTCGATGATCTCAAAGGGTCCAATGAAACGCGGGGCTAGTTTGCCTTTAACTCCAAAACGATTCACTCCTTTCATTGGTGATACCTTCAGATAAACAAAATCCCCCACTTTAAACTCTAGCGGTCGACGTCGTTTATCAGCGTAACTTTTCTGCCTAGACTGGGCTATTTTTAAGTTCTCTTGTATCACTCGAACCTTGTCTTCAGCCTCTTTTACCATATCTACCCCATAGTACCATCTTTCTCCGGGTTCGGACCAATTCAAAGGTGTGCGACATCTTCTACCATACACGGCCTCGAATGGAGCCATTTGGATGCTTTCTTGATAGCTGTTGTTATATGAGAATTCGGCCAAGGCCAAACACTCGTCCCACTTGTCCGGGTAATTCAACGCGCAAGCTCTCAACATGTCTTCCAATACTTGATTGATCTTTCAGTCTGCCCATCGGTTTGCGGATGATATGCAGTGCTGTGCAGAAGCTTTGTCCCCAAGGACTTATGAAATGCCTTCCAAAACTTGGAGACAAACTGGGTACCACGGTCAGAGACAATGGTTTTTGGCACTCCATGCAGTTTCATCAGATTCTCAATATACAACTGAGCATACCTTGGAGCTCTAAAGTCCTTCTTGACTGGCATGAAATGGGCTTGTTTCGTAAGACGGTCCACAACAACCCAGATGGAATCAAAACCCCGAGTAGTCTTGGGCAATCCCACAATGAAATCCATGCTGATATCTTCCCACTTCCATGCTGGCACAGGCAATGGTTGTAGCTCTCCACCAGGTCTCATGTGAACAGCCTTAACTTTCTGACATGTGTCACACCTTGCCACATACTGAGCAATTTCAACCTTCATCTTGGTCCACCAGAATTTCTGCCTCAAGTCCTGATACATCTTATTGCTTCCTGGATGAATAGAGAATTTTGTTGAGTGCGCTTCATCGAGGATCGCTTGACGTAACACAGGAATCTTGGGGACAACTAATCTGTCCTTGAACCAGACCACACCATCATCATCAATCCTGAAACAGTCAGCCTTGCCTGCTTGGATCTTTTCTTTGATGTGCTTGATCCCTTTGCTTTTCTTTTGAGCGGTAATGATTGTTCTCGAATAGAAGTTTCAATTCTAATGTTGGCTATGCTGCCCCGTGGCACCATTTCAATATCCAATCTCTCCAGCTCACAACACAAGGTCAGAGTATATGACTTCACATTCAAGCAGTTGCAGTGAACCTTGCGGCTCAATGCATCAGCTACCACATTTGCTTTACCAGGATGGTAATGTACTTCGATGTCATAGTCCTTGATCAACTCGAGCCACCTTCTCTGCCTCATATTCAACTCTTCTTGAGTAAAAATGTACTTCAGACTCTTGTGATCAGTGTAAATATTGCAGGTACTTCCCAACAGATAATGACGCCATATTTTCAGAGCATGAACCACGGCTGCCAACTCTAGATCATGAGTAGGATAGTTTTCTTCGTGACGCTTGAGTTGCCGTGAAGCATAAGCAATGACACGACCCTCTTGCATCAACACACAGCCAAGACCGGTTCCCGAAGCATCACAGTACACATCAAATGGTTTCTCGATATTCGGCTGAGCCAACACTGGTGCAGTGGTTAGCAATTCCTTCAGCTTCTGAAAAGCTTCCTCACAATCTGATGACCAAACAAACTTCACTTGATTTTTCAGCAAGTTGGTGATGGGTTTAGATATCCTGGAGAAATCTGGGATAAAACGACGATAGTAACCTGCCATACCCATAAAACTGCGGACCTGATGCACTGTGGTGGGCGGCTTCCAATTCAGAATCTCCTCGACCTTGCTGGGATCTACGGACACTCCTTCTGCAGACAGAATATGACCGAGGAATGGAACTCTGTCCAACAAAAACTCACATTTGCTGAACTTGGCATAAAGTTGGTGATCTCTCAAACGGTTTAGGACAATTCGAAGGTGGTTAGCATGTTCTTCGGGGGTTTTGGAGTATACAAGGATGTCATCTATAAAAACGACTACGAATTTGTCAAGCTCAGGCATGAACACGGAGTTCATCAGATACATGAAATAGGCAGGAGCATTGGTCAGGCCAAAAGACATGACTAGGTATTCATATAGGCCATATCTGGTGGTGAAAGCGGTTTTGGGAATATCTTGTGGACGGATTTTTATTTGGTGGTACCCCGATCGAAGGTCAATCTTAGAGAATACTTTGGCCCCAGCAAGCTGGTCAAAGAGAAGATCGATACGGGGCAAAGGGTATTTATTTTTGATGGTGACCTCGTTGAGAGGACGATAGTCAATACACAGTCTGAGAGAGTTATCCTTCTTTTTCACAAAAATGGCCGGACAGCCCCAAGGTGATGAACTGGGCCGGATAAAACCTTTGTCAAGCAATTCTTGCAACTGAACCTTCAACTCTGCCAGTTCTTTTGGTGGCATCCTGTACGCCCTACGAGATATAGGTGCCGTACCAGGCTTAAGCTCTATGGCAAACTCCACATCACGGTCCGGAGGCAAACCAGGTAAGTCATCAGGAAAGACATCCGGGAATTCACAAACTACTGGAATATTCAGGATTTCTTGCACTGAGGTAGCATTGACTTGCTTCACGGTTCTCAGGGGTAACGGAAGTTGGATAAGAAGTTTGGACTGACTATCAGGTATGTTAACTTTGATTGTCCTATTCAGCACATCAATCACAGCCTTGTGCTGATACATCCAATTCATCCCCAAAATGGCATCTATGTCCTGATCTTTTAGCACTATCATAGTGGTTGGGAACTTATGCCCTCCTAATTCTATGGGTACCCGAAATACCACTTCCTTAGTACTGATACGCCCCCCGGGCGATTGTATGATAAAATTTTCATTAACCTCCCCAATTTGTATGTCATGCTTGACGACAAAATTACGGTTAATGAATGAATGTGATGCACCAGAATCAAAGAGTGTAATTGCAGGGTTATCGGCAATAGGGAACCTACCGAGCATGACGGGCTCTCCTTCCGGGATATCAGCGATCTGGGTGTAGTACACCTGGCCAGCCTTCTTGACCACCTTGCCCTTCTGGGCCTGCTGCTGCTGTCCACGGTGCTGTCCCTGCTGCTGCTGCTGTCCACCAGCACCCTTCTGTGCATTCTGATTGGACTGTTTGGGGAAAGGACAATTGCGGGACCAGTGTCCCATCTGGCCACAGTTGTAGCATGATTGATTGTAGGTGAACTGTGGTGAGGTGACACGAACGCCAGGGGCATTCGGCTGAGTGGTGTTTTGCTGGTTTGAGGTGTGGGAGGTAGCGGCGGTACGCACAACTACCTGCTGCTGTGGGTATTGTGGTCGGTTGTGGTGGGTGGGATGGTAGATGATTTTCTGGCGCTTTTGGCTGCCAGAGAAAACAGCTTTCTTCTTCTTCTTCTCTCCTTGAAGTTGGCGGTCACTTTCTTCAAAAGCGAGCGCGCTGTCAACAGCTTCATGATAGGTGCAGTGGCGGTTGTTGGATAAGCTGCGCTGGATCTTGTAGTTCAAGCCTCTGACAAAGCAGCTCCTCTTCTTACCATCAGTATTCACGTACTCTGGGGCATACAGAGACAACTGGTTGAACTTGGTCACGTACTCCATCACAGTGGAGTCCCCCTGCCGCAATGCCAGAAACTGGTCGAGCTTCATTCTCATTATCCCTTCAGGGATGTAGTGGGCACGGAATGCATTGCGAAACTCTGCCCAGGTAAGCTGGTGTCCTGCGGGTTGTGTTGCCAGGAGGTTAGCATACCAGGCACTTGCGGGACCACGCAGCTGCTGTGCTGCGAACTGTGGCTTCTGGATTTCGGTGCAATGGATCAAACCAAACTTCTGCTCCATGGTACGGAGCCAGTCATCTGCCTCAAGCGGCTCATCCGCCTTGGTGAACACCGGTGGACGGGTGTCGGTGAAGTCCACATAGGTGGTTTCCTGGTTCCCATTATTGCGCCCACGGCGCTCTCCACGCTGACCCTGATTCTGAGCGAAAGCATTTGCCGCATTAGCAAGTGCGGTAATGGCATCAGCGAGGCTTGGTGGCACGGGTGGTGCCTCAGGAAGACCGTCCTCTCCCTGGTTGCTGGACTGACCACGGGTCTGAACCATCTGTGAATTGCACACTTGACCCAGAACTTGGACTTGACATTACTTAAATAGAAACGGAGTAGCAGCTCAAACTAAAAATTATTTCAACACAAGAAACATAGTCTTAACGACATACAGCACATAGATCCCAACTACAACTAAAATTCTTAGGCTCATAGACTACGACATAGAGATACAAGCAACTGCCAACGCTGCAGCTCGGGCAACTAGTCGTCGATGACCACGATCTCCTCATCGACGTCGTCCTCCACCATCTGGTCCTCAGGCTCTGCTGGGTCCTCGGCGAGTGGTACGGGCTCGAAGTAGCCCAACTCCTCGGACTCGCTCTCCTCGTCCTCAGGCCCGACAACCACGCCACCTTCCGGGTCCTCCTCACGGGGAACCAAGATAGGGTTAAGCAGGTTGTTAAGCCTGTGCACCTCCTCATGCAGGGTGTTGATGTACGCCTGCATGTTGCCATTGTGGGCTTCCACCCACTCCACACGCTCAAGGGCGGCCTGCTCGCGCCCCAAAGCCTCGTCTCTCTGTTGGACTGCCACCTGCTCACGCTCCAGCGCTGCCGCCTCCCGCTCCATGGCCGCCTGCACCTCGGCCTCGACCTGGTGAATCTCTCGGTGCAGGTCGCGGTTGGTGCGCACATCACTGTAGTGGTTGCGCACAGCTCGGTCAAAGTCCTCCTCCATCAGCCTCGCCTCGGCCTTGAGTGCCCTGATCTCCTCTTTGAGTTCCCTGCGGCTGCGGCGACGGCTGCCTGAGCCCTCGCCCTCCTCATGGCTAGGAGCGAGCTGGTGACGAGGAATGCCACGCGGTCCAACCATCTTGCGTGCGGTCAGCTTCGTGCGAGCCAGCTGGACAAAGTGAGGGTAAGACAAGATAGAACAGGCTAGCATGAACAGGTTGGTAAATCCTATCCCAAAACCCAACATTAGGGAGGAAGTTATTAACATGTGAATCAACATGATGCATGATTCGTTCTTACGCAAATTTTAAATCAATGCAGGTAAATAAATATTGATAACCTACTTCAGACATAGGGCTTAACAATAATAATAGTAATAATATTGTTCCACATGCCACCCTACTCCTAGTACAGAGTAAGACAAGAAAAGCAGTTTTGTACTCAAAATAGTTAACTTAATTTTTAGATCCAAAATATTTTGAAGTTTTCGAAAACAACTCCGTAATGATTTAGCAATAGATCTCTCTGATACCACTTGTAACAGAACCACCTTAATCATATGGCCCACAAGCACCTGTCATCGTCACTAATGACCTCTGACAGTCGTACCCGTGTTCCAAATGATCGAGGCAGCCCTGCCGGGCTACATCAGTGCCCGTATGCCGACAGGATCTCCATTGCGAAGCCATTACAGGGTTACAACATTTCATAATCAAAATACATCAGAGTAAATGCGGAAGATTAATTAGTACTTAAGTTACAAACCGAGTTCAAATAGTAAATAGGTGTAGTTATTACAAACCACTTAAAACAGTAGCAGTGGCACTGGAACAACGATACAACATAAATAGATAGTAGATAATCGAACCCAGCCCACGGGTCCTTCACTCCTCACCACTATCCTCTTCGATCACTGTAGCACAACAGGGGTCGAGACAAATCTCCGGCTGTGGCCCTCCTGCAACGGGGTTAACAAACCCTGAGTACTGGGTACTCCGCAAGACTTATCCGACTAAGAAAAATATCTGACTCTTGGAATGCAAGGTTAGGGGTAAGGCTTAGCAGGAGGTAAGGTATTTAGCGAAAAAGCATTATTATCCTATCTCAGTATTTTGCTCATTGAATAACTTTATTAGTATCATAAGTCATCATTCATCACTTCCATCTATTTTATTCTTTTCATTATTCTCAAAACATCCTATTCTTCGAACCACTTTTCGAGGTAGACGTGAGGATCAAGTCTCCATAACCGAGGAGCACGTCGATTCGAATCAAGTAAGTATACCCAGCTGGGGATTCTATCCACACTGCATATGTAGCACTTAAGCTTGCATATACCAACCCATTGTCACGGCTTTTCTATTCCGGACCCGGTCCTACGCCACCCGAGAGCACAGTACTCCACTAGTCTCCAGGCACGCCGGCCACGTGGGTACACGCTACTCTCGCCATCTCTCCACTCCCAGTGCGCGGTTGTCGGTTCCAGCAATAGAGCGACCTGACCCTAGGCTTTCCGAATTGGTATGTGGCTAGGCTGTTCATCATGATCACAACAGGCCTTACAACGAACGGTCCCTACTGCTTTCCGTCAGAGACCATGCATTGGGACTCTAACCCAAATACCCTGGTTTCTGTCCGGTTTTCAAATCCCTTCCCGATGATGACGATCAGTTGGGGACTCTAACCCAAACAGATGGCCGACCACTCGGGAAACCCATCCATTACAATAACAGTGTCCTGGCCAAAGGACCCTGCCATCATACATGGACTCATACCCATCCCTTGATAATTCTTCATTCCAAATATCAAGTTTAAAATAGCATTTTTGCAACTCTAATATTTAAGCATGACTAAGCATTTTTCAACTCATTTCAAATCATTAGGTTCCTTGGATAACAAGTAGTCAAGGATGGTAAATGCATCAATTGTTTCATCACGCAACTCCTAACAACTTAATGCAGTTGATTAACTCAAGTGATAAAAGCATTTATAAATAGAGGGTTAAATGCACCGGGGCTTGCCTTGCAGCGCAAAAACAGTCGGGGCAGGAGCACCACAGCTTTCAGGTTCAAGAACCACTTCGGAACCTTCTCCTCCGGGCACCTCGACTTTGACTTCCTCGTTTACCGGCACTACACGTGTGCAACAATGCATGTATGAATGCGATGCGGAAAAGAGCATATGCCAGAAATCAAGAACTAAACATATGACAAGCATAAAACGACATCACTAGGGTGTTCTAGGTCTTAAATGGTTTGACCTAGAACCACAATCAATTCCAAAGTCACACAAACCCTAAATTTATTTTCTACACTTCTTTTTTACTATTTAATAAACCCATATCTATTTAATACAAGAGCAAACTAATCCCATTTGAGACCAAACTCCACCAACAGATAGCCTTACATGCCAAACAGAGACAAATAAATTTTGGTGATTTTTGGAGTTGCCTAGAATTAATTAAAAATGTGCAAAAATCCATTTTCCATTTATTTTAGGGATTTTTACCTACTGCAGAAAGTACTCAAACATGACAAACAATATTTTTATAAAATTCTACACTACTCAGAGAGAACATACAAAAATTCTCATGAATTTTGGATCAGCCAAAATATTCTAACAAAATTATGAAACTGCAGCACTATTCATTTGAAAATAAAATGGAAAAGGCTTTGGAAAAACCTGGAAAAAGAAAAAATCGAAATCGGCCCGAAGCCGGCCCAACTCGGCCCAAGTGCGAAGCAGACCGGCCCACTCGGCCTGCCCGCGCCCGGCGCCTGCGCTTTTGCGCAAAACCCCCTGGAAAACACGGTTATCAACCCGCGGACCAACTCACACTATTCACCAGAGTCACTGACATTGCAAAAACCCCCCTGGAACTATTCACCTTCTAATCCGACGCCCCTGGACCTCCTCTGTTTTCGAACAGAGGTGAGGCGCCGGCGGTTCGCCGCCCGTGGCTCACTGCCGGTGACCCCAACGGCCAAACCAACCTTCCCACGACCCTCGGGGCTCCCAGCCGCACCCAACAAGCTACTAAATGGCAAGGATAGACACTCGGAGCACCCTCGGGCACCTCCGCCGCGGCTCGGCGGCGGCGACCGGACCTACTCCGGCGAGGCCAAGGCTTAATCAAGCCGGGTTAGGGCATGGGAAGATTCGCGAGCTCACCGAGACTTGACTAGTACGGAGAGAACGACCCGAGATGGTGAAAAGGCACGGTGGTGACGGTGGCCGCGGCTGCAACGACCTCCGCCGGCGGCGAGGACTCCGTTCCGGTGAACCTACGGTCAGAGACGAAGAACCAACAGGCGCATGAGCAACAAGGAAGGTCAGTGAGCACGGAGGAATACTCGGACGAGGCATTGGCTCACTGGAGAGAGCTGTGGACGGGTGTGAGCTCGCGGCGGCGCTCCGCCGGACGCGCACGCGCGGCGACGGTGACCCTGCGACCCACAGAGGGTTAGAGCTAGTTCCAAAGGCACCAACCGATTCGCCAGGAAGTGCTCGACCTACCGGTGAGATGGAGAGGGTGGAGGTGGACGGTGGTCGACGAATTCGGTCGGAGACCGAAAACTCGCCGGCGACGGTGGCGGGGAAGAAGATGGGTGGGGAGGCGCGTTCGGGGGCTTAAATAGCCGGGGAACAGGCCAAAGAGGACGTGGGAGGGCTCGGCTCCATGCTGCGCGTACCACGGACAGAGCTCCGGCGTCGGAGGACGCGCGGCACAGTCGCGCACGCCGGCGACGTGCGCGCCGCGGCCGGACGTGCGTGACGCGTGAACAGTGTCGCCGGTACAGTACCTTGCTCAGAGAAAATCGCTCAAATTGACCGGCCAAACGACCAAATCCGAGGCCACGCCCAAAAGCAAAGTTGTAGATATTTTTGTGCTGGACAACTTTTGTTTTTGCACCAATTTGAAATTCGGCCTAGATTTGAAAATATTCAAAAGGGGGTAAACTAGGGTTTTGAATTTCAAACTGAAAATTTAAAATTACTTTTTATTTCTCTAAAGAACTTGAAATTTGGCCAAAATATAAGTTGTGCATCTCAGAGAGATCTACAACTTCTATTAAGGAAGTTTTGTCTAATTCTCAATAGTTTTTGAAAAGCAGTTTTAAATTCAAATTTTGAAACACTGTTTTGAGCTTAATTCAAAATTTTTCAACATAACTTCAAAATCACCCAAAATAGAAGTTGTTCTACATTAAAAACTCTACAACTTTTATTAAGGGACCTACCTCAAATTTGATCAAATTTAGAAAGTGCATTTTGAAGCCTTTGATTAGGGTTTTAGGAAAATTAAAATCAACATGCAATAACAACTCAATTAGGGTTCCTTCAAGCACACACAAGAGTTAAACAAGCTAATCACACTATTAGCCCTAATGACAAGCAACTGCATATGATGATATGATGACATGGCATTTTAATTAACAGTAATACCAAGGGTATTACATCTCAAGGGACTTGTTCTCTTGACTTGAGAAGAGGATAGGGTAGAAAACCTACCTTTGTGGCTTCCTTAACAACGTGGAGGTAAATAGCCTTTTGTGGCGTGTTGAAACATGAGATAAGTGCCATCAATTGTATTGTGCTCAACTTGTTGGTAATTCTAGGGTTTAGTCCCAATCTACTTGTTTGTGCTTAAGCTTTCTACTTTATTCAAGTGGTGAATTAGGCTGTACTCTACCCCCAGGAACATCAGTAATTTACTCGTCTGACCTTCCTTTGGGCATATTTTGAATCATGGCCTCGAGGAAGTCTGTGGAGGCGACTGTGCTACTCTAAGGCCGATAGTAAGGGGCTCTAAGTGGTTCTTCCGCTCCTGTATGGATGGGAGGATGAAGGGATGTGACTTCACCGTCGTGCTACGCGGATGGGATGAAGTGGGAGTGGTGCCATCCGCCACGCTACAACAAGAGGAGGTGGGGATAGAGCGTTGATACCGTCAAATAACTTGGCAATGCACAAAAGAAATGAGAACGACTACAGTCAAAGGTGAACTGAAACACTAGCTAGAGCACAAAACGACTAGTTTCCTAATTTCAACCCTAACATCTCCTACTGCACAATCATCTCGTGGCAACAAGCTAGCCCACAAAAGAGTCAACCACAAGTTAGTGTTCATGTTTGAGGGGGCATACATAGAGCAGTTGCCAAAGACCATGACACAATGATGATGTCGGCTTTGATGGTTCGAAGATGCCACCGGAGGGGAAGGGGGGCAAAAGAGTCCATATGAAAATATAGTACCCTTTGATACCATAGATAATGATATATCTCAAGCCACGATACAACTATAATGGTTAGCTTGCTAAATAGTACACAAAATAAATGGTAGAATCATAATGTCACAGACCTAATTAACCCTGGATAAAAAAATGGTGCCTTCATTTAGTAACAAGTGGGTCTCGTCAATCCTCTGAGATTGTAGTAAACCGAGTGTTTTACGGCTTCCACTCGATTTTCAGCGACAAACATGAGCCGTCAGATGAGAAATGAACGCAGTAGAGTAGATCGCCTAGCCGCCCAACCACAACACTTTTCATCTTCTTCCTCGAGCCGTTCCCCTGCTCGCCCGACGCCTGCTCAACCACAACACTTTTCATCTTCTTCCTCGGGCCGTTCCCCTACTCGCCCTCGCTCCCCACCCCCGCTAAATCACAGATCACAAGAATCAACTACGAAAGGACAAGTTAGGAAAGAGGCTCGCTGAAACCCTAGCTATCGTCGCCGTCTTTGTCTCTAATAGACACAGATCCGGAAGGAGTAGTCTGCCTACCTTGAATCAGTTGCCATTGCCGACGATGAGAGAGAGGAGCCACGACATGAACATCGAAGAGGGAGGGGGAGAGTATGCCTACCTTGAACCTGCCGCCTGAGGTGATCCAGGGAGGAAGAGCCGACACGGACACCACCGCCGCCGGAAGGAGGAAGAGCACGCACAGAGATCCAACCCCACAGAAGCGTGCCAGCTAAGATAAAACAACGAGTGTTGGCAATTCTCAACTTTATTTAAACCTGCTATTTTTGGTGATATAGGGAGTAGTCACGTGAATGGACAATGGAGTCACATGAACCGGTAAATGAGAGTGCAAATTACCAACATCTTAATCACCAATTATAAAGATTTATAATATTGATTAATGGTTTAAGGAACTATGGAGGAAAGATGATTTTAAGTAACATGGACAGAAGAGGGCTAGAGCATTGGGCCTTTTTAGTCACTCTAGTCTGCCCTCCGTATGCATCTGAATCTTAAAGCGGCCACTCAGGATTTACCGTACAACTGTGGGGATCACATGGCTCTGATCTTAGATAAGTAACTAGATCAACTCTAGTTTGTTAGTAGTTACCGAAAGGCGCTAAAGGGGGGATAGGTTCAAGAATGGGTTTCGAGCCTGTCAAGATATGTGCTGGGCTGCGGTCACATGATGTGCCATTCTTGAAGGGGTCTTAATTTCAACATACTCCCTCCGTTCCCAAAAGAACACAATTCTCGCTTCCCGAGAAGTCAAAGAATTTATATGTTTGATTAAATTTTCATAAGGTATTATCTACATTTAAATCTATAAATAGGTTTATTATGAAAAAATATATTCTATAACTAATCCAATGATACTTATTACTCTCTCCGTCCGTAAAAAAAAATACAATTGGAGGACTGGACACAGATACCAATACAGCTAGTGAAATTATCAAAATGCCCTTATGAACAACTATCTGACTACAGCCGTTGCATCGTGTGGGAATGTTCTGGATTCTAAACGAGTGGCTAGCAGAGCACATGACGTCTGTGCATGCAGCCCTTGTGGCTGATTTTTTCACTGAATGCAGCATTATTTGAGAAGAAGCACTAGAAATGTCTTATGCGTACATGTCCTATAGACTGACATTAGCCTGTACCGTAGTCTAAGTAACAATTTGAGCCTTTTTTCTCGGAAAAATTTTAAACTCCTATATTGCATTGTTTACCGGACGTAGACATCATAAACATCAATATATTTTTATTTATATTTAGTTAACATTTAGAATCTTTGACTTCTCAAAATGCGAGAGTTACATTCTTTTGGGACGGATTATATTTTATAATATCATGTTATAACCTTTTAAGACTACTCCCTTCGTCTCACAAATAAACGTAATTCTTTGACTTTTATGATTCCTGTTTAACCGTTCGTCTTATTCAAAAGTTTTAATAAATATTGTTTATTTTGTTATGACTTATTTTATTGTTAGAGATATTTTTATAATGATTTATTTAATTTATTATTTGTATAAAAAATTTAAATAAGACGAATGGTCAAAGAGGAAGAGGAGTCAAAAAATTACGTTTATTTGTGAGACGAAGAAAGTAGTCAAATATGAGAATAGCTGATGCTGAAACATGAAAACTGAACTGAAGCATCGGATGGCTCGATGCTACTTTCATCCGAGAGTTCGTGGCATTGATAACCAAAGAAGCAGGTATAGCAGAAGAGAGTCCGCGCGCGCTAGTTTTTTCGACGCTGCTGGACAAAATATCCTCGGCACCGAGTCGTGGCATATAGCCAGATTGTTATCGAGCATCCATTACAATGTGAGTGGTGTAATGGGAGTATTATGGAGGCAGTGTGGCTGACAAAAATATGGGCAGATCATTACCACAGTGAAATAAAGATCAATTACGAGATAATACTCCATACATTACTCTCAAAGGTAAGACTGAACACCACCAGGCAGACCACACAGAGTTTCTGACCACGTTCTACGATCATACCACATTACAACCATATTAGTTATTACAAACATATCATTCTTCTAACCCAATTTTATTTCACAGAACGACGGATGCGAACCGCAATCACGCGGGCACGACTGGCTGGGCGGACCGACGTCTAGCCGGAGACCTGAATGGACTTCACCCCAGTCTTCTTGACCTCCTCCTTAGGCACAGTGACTGTAAGCACGCCGTTCTCCATGGCGGCCCTGATCTGCTCCGTCTTGGCGTTCTCGGGCAGTCGGAACCTGCGCAGGAACCTGCCGCTGCTCCTCTCCACGCGGTGCCAGGTGTCCGTCTTCTCCTCCTGCTCCTTGTTGCGCTCGCCGCTGATCTGAAGGATGTTGCCCTCCTCAACCTCCACCTTGACCTCCTCCTTCTTCAGCCCCGGGACGTCGGCCTTGAACACGTGCGCCTCTGGCGTCTCCTTCCAGTCGATCCGCGCGCCGGCGAAGGCCGCGGTCTCCGAGCTGGTGCGCGGGAACGAGCGGAAGAGACTGCTGCTGTTGCCGGAGCCGAAGGGGAAGCCCTCAAAGGGGTCCCAGAGATCGAGGGAGAAGGGATCGAACACGTTGCTGCGGCGGGGGATCAGCGACATGGTCGGTTCGATTCTAGTTTATTTATGCCTACGAATTGGAGGATTTGGGCTGTGAGGTTCGAACGATTTGGTTGAGCTTCTGATCACTGCTTGCTGTCTCTCTCGATTCCTAGTCGCCGGGGCGGGGGAGACTTTATAGAGGAAAAGCGATAGCGAAGAAGTGGAGGAGAAAGTAGTTTCTGGAGAGTTCTCACGTGTTCGAGCATGGACCCGGCGCCGCTGGATTCGAGCGTGGAGAATGCTAGAGCTATCCAGCGGTGGTCTCTCTTCTGGATCGAAGTAGCTGGGCTTTTAGTAATTTTGTTCATGGACCAAGGTCTGGTTTGTGCCGGAAAAAACAATTCAGCCCAACATCAAACAAGGCCCACGCGTGAAAAAAAAAACAAGGCCCACGCGTGCATACTCCTCAGACCTCTCTGTGTCTCGTCTTCCTGGTCAGGCGACTCTCACCGCAAGCACCTCGATACGGCGGAGTCGTGGGGACCCGTGTCCCGTGGCCGTGGAGGAGAGGACGGCGTGGTGAAGTCTTGAGGAGAAGAAATTTTCCACCGCCGTGGCAGCCATGTCGGTGCAGGAGTACCTGGAGAAGCACCTGCTCCCGCGCAAGATCGAGGAGGCCGTGAACGCGGCGGTCCGCGCCAAGGCCCCCGACCCGGTGCTCTTCATCGCGGGCCACATGCGGCGGGCGGCGCCCGCCGTGATCACGAGGGTGCGGGCGCGCCAGATCCTTGACGGGCACGGCGCGCCGGCCGTTGAGGTCGAGTTGCACACCAACAAGGCCGTGCACCGGGCATCCGCGGCCGGCGCGGGCGCGCTCGAGGGCGCCGCCGCCGACGCGGCCGGGGGCTACGAGAGGCGGAAGATCCTCGCCAGGGCGGTCGCCGACGCGGTGCGGGTGATCAACGACAAGGTGTCCGAGGCGCTCGTTGGGATGGATCCGCAGCAGCAGGCGCAGATCGACCAGGCCATCATGGACTTGGACAAGGCGCGCCACAAGGTGGAACACTCGGTGATCCTTTCCCTTTTCTCTCCTCTGCGAGTTTTTTGTTCCTGAATTCTGCATTGTCAAACCCATGCTATACACGAACAATTGATGCCTCCACATGCTCAAGCAATTCTTTACATTGGGTATAGTCAATTTAGGTACAGTATGGGACGCTAATTATTTCTATTATAGTCGATTGTTCGGAAATAATGCTGTTCTTTTCACTGTACTCGTGTTTCCACTTACCACTACTGCCTCAATTTTTCTTCTGGCAAATAGATTTTATCAAAGTGGAAATAGCTATGATACTGTGCGAAATGCAGGCTGAGCTTGGAGCAAATGCTATGCTGGCAGTGTCAATTGCAGCTTGCAAAGCTGGTGCTGCTGAAAAAGAGGTGCTGCTTTTCTGCTAAAATCCTCACAATTTGATAAATGTGCCATGCCACCGCACATAATTCTTATTGTTTATTGTTGTATCATTGGATGCTTGTTGCTGTGCAGGTTCCACTCTACAAACATATAGCAGATCTTGTTGGCAAAAGCGCTACAACTCTTCCTGTCCCTGCAATTACAGTCATCAATGGTGGAAAGCATGCTGGAAATGGTCTTCCCATTCAAGTATTCCTCTAAACCTTTAGAATCTGAGAAGTTGATGGCATTATTCCCTTATTTTGTCCACTTGAGTCATCTTTTTCCTAAACAGAAGCATATTAAGATAGTAAGTTGTTCATGTATGTCAACCATAACAACATGTTTAACTGTAGTTCTGGAATAACCATAAACCTTTCTTATCTGTAGGAAATTATGATCCTTCCTGTTGGTGCTAAGAACTTTGAAGAAGCAATGCAGATGGGTTCAGAGACCTATCACCATCTCAAGGTAGCCTTCACTTCTAACAATCTGTGCTGCAGATATAACAGAAGGGTTGTTTTCCACTCATACTTGGTTCAAGATGTTCATCAAACATCATAAAATTGTATTCAATAAAAAAACTAATATTGCACTCAGCCTTTCTGATTCCTTCTGTCTTTTTCCTATTCTGAATTTAGCTACCATTAATTCATTTGTTTATGTTGTCATTGATGCAAAGTACTGGCATTATGGACCTCTTGACTTCAGACTGCCAGAAAGTTTTGCTCAGTTTTGTAGATATTTACTTACTAATTACCTTTACAGGATATTATCTTAGAGAAGTGTGGCTCAGACAGTTGCAACATTGGAGATCATGGTGGTTTTGCTCCAAATATTTCCAGGCAAGTAAGAATTAATTTACTATTTTCTGATATCACACATTTCTTGTTTTCTCCAATTGGAGACCTACATATGGATTTCAATATGCCATGTCTATGTTGCTTTATTGATGTTCAGCATATCTGAAGGCCTGGATCTTGTTATTGCGGCAATAGAGAGGGCTGGATATAATGGAAGAATAAAATTGGCAATTGATGTTGCTGCTACTGATTTTTGTGTGGGTAAGTAGAAAAGCACTGCAATGCCTATGCATGGACTATGTAAATGTTCAAAAATTAACTCTCTGAATAAAAACATCAAACTCTGTGAAATTGGGTGATAGGATGTAATCATTCTGCTGCTTTGGTTGTGTCTGCTGGAAGAGTTTCACGCTGTATTTGCTATGTAAATGAGTTAGCTTATGCCTATGTCACCAAACTCTTTGCAGGAAAGAAATATGATCTGGAGTTCAAGTCAACAAAGAAATCAGGACAGAACTTCAAAACTGCTGATGATATGATTGAGATCTATAGCCAGCTTTGTTCAGGTATCCCTGAATTGCGGATTGGCATCATCTTTCTTTTTCTTCTACATATTTTAGTTTCATGAAGCATATAAACACAAGTTCGCTGATTTTCTTCCCTCTACTTTCTGCATTAGAGTACCCACTTGTCTCCATTGAGCAGCCCTTTGATAAAGATGACTGGGAGCACTCAAAAAAATTGACTACTCTAGAGCTGTGCCAGGTGATTTTTTTCTTCTAACTTTCAGTTATTAGTTCGTGAGTAGCTCATGGTATGAAATATGTACAGGTTGCAGGGGATGACTTGTTGATGTCTGACCCTGAACGCATTAAGCGGGCAGTTAGTGAGTACACTTGCAATGCTCTTGTTCTCAAGGCAAGTATCAAGTCATCCATATAAATTCTTTCTTATTGGGGATAGTTTGTGTTATATATCCATGTTATTGGAATAGTTCGGAGTGACAAGTAACAGTGCTACATCACATGTAACTCTGGAATTAGGCATGCTTTATTTGACAATATTTGGATGCTCATACTTATTCTTTTACAACATACTCTTCCTTCTCAATGTTCATTATGTAGTCTGAGTTGAGTTGTAAGTCTATTTATATAGAACAGTGTTGTATTCAATCTGAAACAGACAAACAGTAATACATTTATCGTCCATCTATTATTTGAATTTGCTGAAAGCTGAGAAACTTGCAATTAAACTAGTAGGCTGTAGCCTCTAGGCACAGTGTGGTCACAATCTCTTGCTTGCATGTGTATTTTCAGTACAACCTTTGCTCTCTTAAAATCATATATGGTTCTGTTGATGCCCTATTTTGAACATGATTATGTTATATAGGTTTTGGCAGGAAACATACCGCTACCTGCAAAGTTTCTATATCCCTCAGGGGGCCTTAGTATACCTGTTGTGTTTCTTGTTTGTTTGTCAATGACATTTTTATATATGCAGGCAAATCAAGTGGGCACTGTCACTGAAGCCATAGAGGTTGTGAAGCAGGCAAAGGATGCTCATTGGGGTGTGATGGTGTCACATAGGTCTGGCGATACTGAGGATTCTTTCATTGCTGACCTGGCTGTTGGTGCTGCAGCCGGACAGATCAAAGCTGGTGCCCCCTGCCGTGGAGAGTGTCTAACTAAATACAATCAGGTTTTCTTTCTGTTGAATCCTTTATATTTCTATCCGAGTACACAGCATACACACCACCATGAATACAGCTGACTTGTGGTAACCTTGCAACGTTGACTTTGCAGCTGCTTAGAATAGAGGAAGAACTTGGAAGTGAAGGCGTGTATGCAGGGGAGAATTGGAGAACTGTAAGCACGAGCTGATCTGTGGTATCATTTGAGTTGCGGGGAGAATTGGAAATCTTGACACGCCTTTGAATGTAGCCACTTAGCTTCTCTTTGTTGTCTTGTCAAATTGTGCGTGCTCATCAGCAGCAAGGATATGGAAAAATAGGGTGGTGAAATGCACCATTTTGTACTAGATGGTCACATTGTTGTCAAACATATATATAGTGGATGCGGTGGTGGGGTTTACTTTTTTTTGTTGTTGTTCAACTTGGATTTGGATTTGTTTAATTTGTGTATAGCATGGGTTATAAACATTAGTGTTGAACTTGAGAAGATGGCTTATAAGGAACAGAGGTGAGTTACATTCTAGTATAACTGGTCCTTTTTTGTATGAGTAAAATACATGGACGGCCCTTAAACTTGTCCCGCTGTGCCACTTAGGTCCATGGACTTGCAAACGCGAAATCTGGACCCTTGAACTTGTCATGCTGTGCTACTTAGGTCCACGAGCTTGCAAACGCGAAATCTGGGCCCCTAAACTTGTCTAGTTGTGCCACTTAGGTTCACGAACTTACAAGGGAAAGGCAGGGGGACTTGCCCTGTTTACTTCCCCTTTAAAATTTCAAAACTTCCGTCACATCAATTTTACAGCACATGCATGGAGCACTAAATATAGATAAAATTTTTGTATGTTTGCACAGTTTATCTGTAAGAATCCACACTGCTACAATGTTAAAATCTCAAAAAAAATTGGGAACTAAACAGGCCCTTAAAGCTGTTAATTTCGCGTGTGCAAGTTCGTGGACCTAAGTGGCACAGGGGGACAAGTTTAAGGGTCCAGATTTCGCATTTGCAAGTTCATGGACCTAAGTGGCATAATAAGATAAGTTCAAGGGGCCAGATTTCGCGTTTGCAAGTTCGTGGACCTAACTGGCACAGCGGGACAAGTTTAAGAGCCACCCGTGTATTTATCTCACAGTCATATAGCTGATGCTCTTCAAAGGTTATGAAACTATTCGGTCTCTGGCTTTAACAACAGGTATGACCGAAACTATTTGCATGATTGCATACTTTTGTTTTTTCATTCAACTTTGCCTAGATGAGATGATTTCATAATAAGCTGGTCTACAGGCTCTATACCGTGGACTGGAGTACGTATGTACCGTATGTTTATGGTTTAAGGCAGTCACCAACTCACCATTGATTTTCAAAATCTTAGTCCGCATAAGGGTTTTTAAATCCTTTTGAATTGACAGGTGGAAATATCTGGCGCACAAGATAACAGGAGCATATGGTTGAACATATACACAACATCAATCTAGCCCTTTCTATTTATTCTGACATCGGAGTGGCGCATGCGAATATTATTGGCGGAGTAAAATACGCCGTGAGTCCTTAAACTTTTTAGGTATTCTTATCTGGGTCCTCAAACTAAAAAAGCGACTATCTAGGTCCCTAACCTATTGCTGCCGCGTACTAGAGGTCCAAAATCAGTCACATCAGCACCCACATCCTACGTGGCATAACAGTTGGACAAACGTGGACATGCCGGTGCATGCCGAGGTGTCCGGCGTGTAACCCTGGTCTCTCATCAGCTTCCAGAGCGTCCATGTGCGCGTGCACTAGCGTGCTCCCCGGGTGCGTAGACTTGCCGGCCATGAACCTATGGATCACGCCATCGAGCTGGATCCAGCTGCGGCCGGGTTCCTTGCTGACGCCCCTCTGCCGCATCCTGTTCCGCACCTTCGATGACTTCTCCCACAGGCCGGCGGCGGAATAAATGTTGCAGAGGAGCACGTAGTGGCTCGCCTCGTCGGGCTCCAGCTCGAACAGCTGCTCGGCGGCAATCTCGCCAAGAGCGACGTTCCGGTGCAGCCGGCAAGCTCCAAGGAAGCTGCTCCACGCGGAAACCTGCTGCTCATCTCCTGGCTCCATCGAGGTGATGACACTGTAGGCCTCGTGCAGCCTACCAGCCGTCCGAGAATGTCCACAACGCATGCGTGAAGGTCCGGCGTTGGCTCTTCATGCTACGGAACAGCTCCAGGCCGCGGTCCACCATGCCAGAGTGGCTGCAGGCGGCTAGCGCGCGCGGCGATAAGGTGACCTCGTTCGGCTTAGCCTTGCGCTCGCCACTATCTGGTCGAACAGCGCGATGGCCTCGCCACCGAGCCCGTGCATGTCGTAGGCCATGATGAGAACGTTCCAGGTGATGACGTTCCTCCTCGGCAGCCGGTCGAACATGGCCCTCGACAGCGCCAGGCAGCCGCACTTGCCGTACATGTCTACCAGCGCGCTCCCGACGGCGACGTCCGAGTCCCAGGTGTGGCACAGAGCGTAGCCGTGGATCTCCTTCCCCCTCGCTGGCGCCGCAAGCATCGCGCAGCCAGGGAGCAGGGTCATGAGTATGATGTTGTTGGGCACCACCGGCTCTTCCGGTTCTGTTTCGGCGGCGGCTTGCTGCTGCATCTCCCGGACCAGCCGGAACGCGTCACGGATGTGGCCCTGCATGACACAGCCGGTGATGAGAGTGTTCCAGGAGACCACGTCGCGGGGCTCGATGGCGGCAAAGATCTGCCATGCAGCGCCCATGTCGCCGAGGCGCGCGTATAGGTCCATAAGCGCGTTCTGCACGAACGGGTTATCTCCCATGCCACGCTTCACGACGTACCTGTGCACCGCTTCCTTCCCAGCGAAGGTGTCCGAGTGCGCGCACGCGGGCACGACGCCCGCGATGGTGGTCTCGCTAGGCATGACGCCTGCCTTGGCCTCCATCAGGGCGAAGAGCTCCAGCACATCCTCGTCCATGCCAGCCTGCACGTACCCGCAGACCATGGCGTTTCACAGCCTGAGCTGGCGTTGGCCGCCCGCTACCATGTCGAACATCCGCCTCGCCGCGCCCACCCGCTCGTGGCTCGCATACATGTCCATGAGCACGATGGCGACGAACGAGTTGGCGGCGAGGTCGGCGTCCTTGAGAATGCAGCCCATGGAAGCATGGAAGCACTGGGGCAGCGAGCATGTTGGTGGTGGTAGTACCGTGGCATGGCCAAGTAGGATGTTGGTGCTGATGTGGCTGATTTTGAACCTATGATGCGCTACAACAATAGATTAAGGACCTACATAGTTGCTTTTTTAGTCCGAGGACCCAGATGGAAATGCCTCAAAAGTTTAAGGACCCGTGGTGCATTTTACTCTTATTGGTGTTGCCAACAAATTTAAAGGCGTAAATTATACCATTCAGTCCTATAAACTTACATCCACCCTATGCTCGTGCTAGACAAGTGGAACGAGCTGTAGACTTAGGGTGTGTTTAGTTGGGCCGTGGCATTTGAAAAAGCATCTGTGAGTTGTGGGCTTTTAAAAAGCTACTGTGAGAGTACGATAGAATGATAGGTTGGATATTAATAGTGCAGTAATATCAGTATTCAGCTATTATATGAGTGAGCTATTAGAAGGCTCTAAATGATGCGACAACAATATACTCCCTCTGTCCCTAAAAAAGGGATGTTTTGGGTGTTCGTGCCGGTAGTTTGACTAAATTTATAGAAAATACATGCAATATTTACATCCCCAAATAAATTTATTAAAAAACTGACTCAAAGATTTATCCAATGATACTAATTATGTGTTATAAATATTTATATTTTTTAATATAAATTTAATCAAAGATATTTTTCAGAAAGCGAGAACGATACTTTTTTTTAAGGGTCGGAGGGAGTACTCCACAACTAAAAGTTATCTGTGTTATTATTAGCCATGTTCTGATTGTTGTTCTAATCTCACTGGCATTTCAATTTCCAATGTGGGGCATCGAACATCCTTAAAGCATGAGGCACTGATGTCAGTGTGCTGAGCGTAATCCAGCAACAGGTATGTCTTGCAGTCGGCAGCTCTCTGCGCCGAAGACCGTACAAGAACGAACTCGGCTGTTTGCAAGTGTAACCGTGAACCCTGCCTGGGAGGCAGAAACCTCCCAGAACAGGGTGGCTTTTCGACCTATATATAGTGAAGAAAGTTTACTCAACCAAAAAGAACCTTTTAGTATTGAGTGTATGACCATATACCAAACCAGATTGCATGGTACCCAAGGCAACAAAACAACATAGACAATATCGATGGAGGGCAAGATACCCGATTTCATTACTTGGTGCAAACCAATTTCAGTAAAGATTTCACTATTTGGTGCACAACAATTTCATTGAAAATGACAGCAATTCCATGGTTCACCGATGTGATCCAGCTAGCACAACAGAGGATACCAAAATAGAGTCTGGTATCCTCAGGGCATAGAAGGAATAACATACAGCATGCAGAGTATAAATAGGAGGCTTCCCAACTCTCGCCTTCAAACCCCCCACTATTGAAATGGCGCGATCAGGAGGAATCAGAGGCTGGTTGTTCTGGCCGTGCTTCAGCAGCGCGCTTGACCGACGCGCACTTGATCAAGTGGTTGTAGCTTCCCTTCTCCTTGAAAAGTTGAGAGAAATGGTGCTTGCAGTAGAGGATGCCCTCCAAGGCTGCATAGTTGGAAGGTGTAATTGCACAGCCCCCGTGGGAGCATTTGAAGCATGACTTATGGTAGGCTTTTTCTTCAACTGTTACCTGCAATGTTTTTAACAGCCATGCATTAGAACCACGGTCCACATGTTTTGCTGGCTCAAATAAAGCAAGCAGAAAGAGTTTTAATCACTCAAGGCAATCAAGAAAGGATAATTAGACAAATTAAGATGAACAAAGATATAATTTTATTGTTAAATGGATCAAACTATAAGTTGACAGCACGACCTGGTTAACATTACTAGAAGGGGGTAAAAATTTGTTCAGTTGTGAAAGCCATTGAAACCCATGGGGATTGATCCTGAGATATTCAATAGCAAATATTGACCTTGATGAACTACTGAATTAGATGCCAGAGTTTCACAAGCTACATCCCAAGATTTTGAAAGAAAATAATGACAAGTAAAAAGGCATAATGTGATCAAAATTACCTTCTCAAGAGGATACGCGGTTTTACCGCAAGTCGCACACTTGTCTTGTGTTCCTGAAAACATCCTTGCAGCTTTGCTCGGTGATCTGGTCTGGATAGAAGATTTTGAACAAAACTGATTAATTCTCCATTTCAAGAAGACAATGAGACAAAGACTAACGCGTACAGACTGGCACTCACCAGCTCAGGGGCCAACTTCTCCGGAGTAATCTTTGCTGCTGAAATAAGTAAAGCACGAGCACATCACCGCATCAGATCACAGGAACATAAAAACTTGTATTTTCATGTCAATGGTTCGGTACTGAATGAAAGCGTACGTGATTGTGATTGGAAGCTCTTGTTGTAACTCCCGGTCTCCTTGAACAGCTGCTCGAAATGGGCCTTGCAGTACGGCACTCCTTCGAACGAGGAATAGTTGCTCAGCTATAAGAGGCGAAAAGACGAAGACGGAGATTGTGAAACCTTGCACAACTTGCCAAGACAGAGTACATCGATTGGCCGTCCTAAATAGAAGATCAAATAAGAGTTTCCATTTGCATCGATTTCCTGCCCAATCCTCTATGTTTTACTGCCCTGTTAGCGAATGGAAAACCAGCAAAATCATGATCTCCTGCGCATAGAATTTTTCTGATACTAGGAAACTCGCGCCAGAACAGATCCGTTTCGCTCGCCGCAGCAATTCGCAGATCTACTACCCGATGCTACATTGCATCACCCTACAGATCCATCCACCTACCCATTAGAAGAGAACATGGGCAAGGGGACGTACGGATAGGGTAGACTTGCAGTGCTGGCACTTGAAGCAGGAGCGGTGGAAGACGACGCCGTCGGTGGAGAGTTGGTCCATCGGGTACACCGTCTTGGTGCACACCTTGCACTTCTGCTGCGTCCCGCTAAACATCTTCTTCCTTCTCCCGATCACCGACCGGCGAACCCACCTCTCTCTCTCTCTCTCACTTTACGGGTCGTGGCCGGCGAGATCTGAGAGCCCGATCCGGCCTTGGCCAGCGACGCGTGGCGTGGCGTGGCGTGGGATGAAGAATGAACACCTCCCCCGCCCCGGCGCCCCTCCCGAGTCCCGATTGCCGCGCTTATATACGCGGGAGCACGAGGCGCGATTAAGCGATGGTTATGACGGGTTCGTCTCCCCCAGCTCGCCCGCCGTTGCCGCGGCGGAAAGGAAAAGGAAAAGGCAGCAACAAACACGCAGCGACGAGGGGGGATGCCGGATGGGAATCGGATGATGGAGTTGGAGGCGCAGCACAGCACAGTGCAGCCGTGCTGCTGCTCATTAAACTAGTCAGCAATTATTACTACCACCATTAGTGCGCATGCGAGGAGGAAGATCCCGTGCACAGGGTGCTCTCATGCTTCGGGTCGCTGGAGGCGGGGGCCATCAGCGGACGGGACCCACGTGTCGGCGAGTAAGGAGTTCCGTAGCTGCGGTGAGGGGAACGGGAGGAAGTACGGGAGAAGCAAGCATGCACTGCTTCGGTGCTTCCGGCTTCCCTCGCATGGGTGGAGGGGCGGGCGAGTAGGGCCCAGGCGTCAGAACATGAGACGAGATATTATTGCCCGGGCCCGGGCAGCTGGCGTGGTGCGGCCCACGTCGGCCAGCCTTTTTCCGGCTGCCTCGTCGGACTATCCTCTTGTTTCTTCGTGACTGGCAGTTTGGTTCGCCACTGCCTAGCTACAGCGCGTTGCATGGCATGGCATTCAAGTCTCTCGCGACTCCTCTCTACTCACCTCGGTTTTTTTTCTGTCTCCAATTTTTATTGACCAGTGAGGAGCGTGTCGTGCTCGGTGTCTACGTCTGGTCCTTGTTGGGCCGGGTCCGTCACGGCGGCGGCGGCACGCGCCAGGGCCAGGGGCGTAGGCGTAGTGGACCGTGGACAGGTTTATCTATCTTAGCTTGGCAGACGATCATAGTACGTACAATCTGTTGCACTTGCACCTACAGCTCATTTTCGTGACGTTTTGCTCTTACAATCATGGTTAGCGCACCTGCTAAATAATGCACGACCTATGGTTACGGTACAAGTAGCTAGATAAATGCCAAATTGCAGCCTCCTGGTCCATTGCCATCGCCGAGCAAATATTCGCAATGATCTCGCACTTGCTTGGTGTGTTTGTTTCGTTGACAAGGTTAGGTGATAGCATGATAGATGGTGGGTTTTTCTTTTTGAGGTGGTTAGTTAGTACGGAACCGATATGGATGAGATGATTCGGATTAAGAGAATATCCAGCTCAAATGTTGGATAGCTATAGCGAATTTATTAGGTACACGAAGTCATCCACCTTTGCTAATCTTTGACTGTTATAGTAACTCCTTCCTCATTTCAAATTATAGCACATTTTTGTTTTATCAAATTATAAATTCTTCAATTTTAATAAAACCAATTTTTTAAAAAGTCTATATATATATGAACATTTAAGCTAATTCAGCCTATATAACACCAATTTGCAAGCTCCATTTTTAAACATGCATTACGATTTGGAAACATATTAATGCATAATATATTATCAGTTTCTACAGACTTGCATCTTAATAATGTGAAAATTTTCTCTTTAATCACTCGTAGGTTGTAACGTCACGAAGCAATGCTACTGCGGTGTAAGAAAATGACTAACAAGAATAAAAAATGCTGAAGCGTTCTTCTCATCGAAGTGAAACATAGAGGGGGAAAAGGGAAGAGATGCATCCCAATTCCCACATTCCCACGCCTCATGCATGGACATAATAATAATAATATAATATATATGATTCCGGTCAGCCATGCTTTCAACACGATGAGTGCTAAACTCTAAAACAGTAACATGATGAGTGCTAATAATTCGATATCAAGCATTACCCCTCAACCACAACTCCGACAAACTTTCTATTATCCTGCCGGCCACCAACCGGTCACCGAACAAATCGTTGGCAAATAGCATTGGCCTCCCTAGGGCAGGGGTACAGTACAAGTACATGACATGCGTCATCATAGTTAAAATCTGCTAACCCGTAGAATGTCTATATGACTATATTCAACCGTGAAACTGCTGTCAGATCACTGCACGATCAAAGCATGCAAACGACAAATATATATTCCGAAATTGATATTTTGATAACCGAACCAATTCCATTTGTGGCTTAAAAAAGGAGCACAAGCATATTATGTATAAAAAAAAATACAACCATGGCATGACCACGGGCACTAAAAAGTAGATAGTTCAGCAACTATGTCACACTAGCAAATCATAATGGTTCCTCCCGCTGTATAATAGTCTTACTGGTGTCTTTTTCTTCCACTGCTTTGTATTTTTGGTGAATTCCAAACCATATTCAGCTATAGGAATGAAGCCATTACCCCGACCATGGTACTGCAAACATGACGATAGATCACAGATGTGAGCCAAGCTGAATTACAGAGCATAGTGCCAAGTTCAGTTTCAAGTATAGCCTATGGAAATAGGAGTATGTCACTAACATGTAGTTTCCGAGGAAACAAAAAGTAGTGCTTTAATCGAAATAGGAATTTCAAATTCGATGGTGGATTGAGTTTATACAGGAAAAAGTTCAAAGATAATTGAAGTAATTTTTCAACAAATTAACTGTTAGCTAAAATACTTCCATATTTTACCATATTTTTCCTTAAAGATCTTGACAAATATCAAGATCCAAGAACACCGTGGATTCAGCTCATTAGGTTATGGAAGCAGATATCTGAAATGCGATGCTATATTGCTATGAATTTATATAGACCATTTAGTCCTACGCCCGCTTAAACCTTTCTGGGCTCTGTTGCAAATTATTGGTGTTAGTTTATTTTATTAGAATCATTTAATGTTATCCCCCACAATTCATTCCCCTGATAATGATGGTACTCAAATTCTCCATTATTTGTACATTTGATTATTACTTCTTCACTTTCACAATAAACGCAGGCCAACCAGAAAGGATCATTTCAATTTCATTTAAGTCACAACAACATTAACAGATCTGGACCAAAGATCCAGAAATACTCTATGAATGCATTATCCACAAGCTGGAAGAATTACCTCACGCTCTGGAATATAAATAATTATTGGTTGCTGACACAGTCTAGACAAAACCTGAAAGGAGAAAAATGTTATATGCAAATAATATCTAAAAGACAGACATATAATCCAACTTGACAGGCAGTAAGGCACTAGCATTCTGCTCCATATATTTTGCTTAGAACCTCCAGAAGTTCAACAAAAGTAGAATAAGAATGACGCATCTCAATCAGATTCTCCATGGATATAATCTGGTAAATAAAGGATGACTACACAAACTAAGAATTTCAAGTTTTTAGAACAATGAAATCTATACCAGGAGTTCTGACTCTCCACCCCAGAAATCAGTCCGCCTTATCCTTTGGCAGTAGCTACAAAAAAATATGAATTGGTTATTGGTAGCATCTTAACTCTGTTCATGTTGTCAAAGCAAACTAGGAAGTTATAGGAACCTAACCGTTTCAATGATTGCTCCACAGTAATTGCTACAACGGCTTCTTCGTACTTCTGCCGCTCAGTCTCGCTATCGCATATAATTTCTTTCACTGCCATCCGTAAATCATCTAGGAAAAATGGAGACAAATTTTAATTAATTAGAACAATATCTTATCAACATTAAAATCCCATACAACGAAGATGCAGTAAACAGGCGACAGAAGGATATTCTCGTGTTGATCTGCAGGCTAAAGAGGTCACAATCTGCAATATATACGTTGTAAGACCAAAACAGTGTCCAAAAATTCAAATCGTGCCGGATATCTGGAATGTGGTGGGGCTTACTGTTAGTCTGTTCCTATGGTAAATATGTCTAAACCGACATTGATTTTCCAGATTTTTTTTTCAATGAAAAGTTATGGTTGTAAGTTGGAAATGCTATATAGTGCTACACCACATAGCTTGTAAAAAGATCTTTTCTTCTTAATACAATGACAAGGGGTTCTCCTGCATGTTCGAGGAAAAAAATTGCTATAAGAATCTGTCCTTCCAGTCAAAGATAAGAACTGAAATTGAAGCTCTCAGTTGGCATCATAGATGGATATATGCAAATCTCACAACTCATGAGAACAAATGACACACATTCATGTTTCTTTTTAATCGACAAGAATACTAATTCTCTGATGTTCTATTTCTGTCTCGTGAACAAGTTATGTGGTTGTTAAAGTGGGTGGCTATCTTATAACATGATTGCAAACTCAGGTTCTTTAATTTAAATAAAAGTGCCAAAATCTCCGTTTACCTTTTTTCACACTGTTATTACATGTCAAGCTATTTTAAAATCAACTTATCAAGTACAAAATTTGAACAAGACATGAGGCCAAAAGTAAACAGAACAAAAACCAATAATAATGTGGAAATTGATCTATTTCCGAGGCATTGTTTCAGGCTACCTGCATCTTGTACCTCCTCCCTTGGGGCCAAAGGAATCCCCTTGTTTTTTGCCATTCCTTTAGCCTACAAGCAACACACAAGGCATCACTGTGATATGAATGTGGAGATATGCCACGCCCTTGAAGAGGAGTTGTTTTTTTAACTAAAACTCAGAAAGATAAGAAGCTCTAGCCACTCAATTGGCAACCGTGGTGACGAAAACTCTCCAACAACAAAGATGTCAAATTCTTTCGGACTATGAGCTGCTTGTAAAAACTTTAAAGGATGAAAACCCGGTGAAGAAACCTGAACACTGGAGGATTAGACCCACAATTGCTGAGATCATAAACATCTCAGGTTCCCCACCAACAGAATTCTGCAAGATTCCAAGACAATTCAACAAGAAGGCGCATAGACTAGCTAAACAGGCTAGACAATCTGTTCCCAATTCTTGTACTTCTATTAGTTGCACAAACAAGTTCCATGCTGGTAATTGTGAGGTGATAGAAACACTTCAGAATAGTTCTTGGGGAAACTTTTCTCCAATCTCTGTACTGTGTTGTTAAACCTGTGTTTAGATGCTAGACAGTTTGAATTTTGGGTACTGTAGCACGCGTGCTAACTTTTGCAATAAGTGTGCGATAATGGTCTAAGTAGACTTAAAAGATTACATGCAAACTGTGTAATTAGTTTTTTTTTGTTTGTCTACATTTAATGCTCCATGCGTCAAACATTCGATGTGACGGGAAAGTTTCCAAGGAGAACTAAACAGGGCCGTACCTTATAAAAAAATGAAAACGAAACGAACACTGGAGGTGCATTGTTCGAGAATACTAAAGCTGAACAAATCCATCCGAACGCACAGGAGGAGATTATGCCGCAACTTACCAATGCTCGAAACATGCACCGGCCATCGCCGGTGACCCTCTGAACCCCGTAATGCTCCACCTTGTTCAGCGCCGCCGACCACCCGCCCCTCCTGTACCGTCACCGAGAAGGTCAGAACAAACAAGGTTTTGCAGCTTCGCTCTGCTTCCCCTCCATTCCTCTAATCGATTCAGGTATGCAGAGAGAGACGACTACGAGGGAGAGATGGCGCAGACGTACAGCGAGGGGGCAATCCTAGCGAAGCAGTGGAGTCGGGGCCAGGACGGGGGCGCGTGCGCAGGCGCAGAGACGTCCAGGAGCTCGAACTTGGCCGTGCCGTCCCGGAGGCGCGCGAGAAGAGTGGCTACCACGACCAGCACCGAGTAAGTCAAAGTTACGGGCGGGAATCGGAAACCCATATGGATGGGATGGATACCGCCGACATGAGGAGAGGGAAGTAACGCCTTGAAGGGCTGAGAGTAGAGGCACCAACCATTGGATGGCCGCGCCGCTGCCGCCATTCGGCTGCAGTCTGCTCGCGCTCCTTCCTCCGGACCCAGCAGCGGAAGGTTGGAGAAGGGGGCAAAGCGGACAAGGTGCGGCCTATTTTTCGGATTGGCCGCCGCCGCTGAGGGTGAGGAAAGGAAACGGGGACATGGGCCGTTTTTTTGTTTGAAACATATGGGCCGTATTTCAGATGCTAGGCTTTCGGCCATCTGCATTTTTTTTTCTTTTTTTTTGATGAGTTCAGAGTGTGAGTGTGTGTGTGTGTGTGTGTGTTTTTGTGAGTACCAGACATCGAACGCCAGAGCCTCAGAGGTCCGATCAGCGAGCATTCCTGGCCGCTCACGATCTCAATTCTCACCTGTCAGCTTCCGGCAAAGCCAGCGCGACCGACCTGCGCTGCCTACCCCCTCGTCGTCCTCGAGATATTTTGCAATGCCTTCACAAATATCTCGTTGGCACGGCGCCATCAGCAATCGCGGCGTCCCCGCTCGCGCGCGCGGCGCACCATTATTAGCACGCCGCCCGGCACGCCTTCGGCCTCCCTCCATTCGCTGCCGAGAGGACGTCTTCTAGCTAGCTAGCGACGTGACAGTGAGGAGGGAGGAAGAAAGGCAGCAGGGGATTATCGCCATGTCGAGGCCCAACAGGAGCGACGCGCACCTCTCCGCCGAGGACGAGGCGACGCTGGAGGCCGAGGTGCGGGGGTACTACGACGACGCGGCGCCCAAGCGCCACACCAAGCCCTCCCGCAGCGAGCACTCGGCCGTGTACGTCGACGCGCTCGTCCCGGACGCCGCCGGCGGCGGCAACTCCCTCCCGGAGCTAGACAAGTTCCAAGAGCTCGAAGCCCACACCGAGGTCTCTCTCCCTCCCTCCTCCCCCCTCTCCCCCGCGGAGCTCGACCTCGAAGCAACAGGCACCTAATTGACGCGCACGGGTAATATTATAATCGGTGCTCCTTTCAGAGGTTGGTGTACGACGGCGGCAATGTCGGAGAGGAGTTCGTGGAGACGGAGTACTACAAGGACCTCGGCGGCGTCGGCAAGCAGCACCACACGGTTGACACGGCCTTTTTTTCTCCACCACTGCTGCTGCTTCCAGTTCCATAGTTCCATTCGAGATTCGACCATTCCATGCATGGTTTTGAGCATTTTGCTGCTGTGCTAACCTGCGAATTCGTCCGCGCGTGCGAGCAGACCGGGACGGGCTTCATCAAGATGGACAAAGGTAAGGACGCCTCGTTCAAACTCTATGAAGACCCCAGTGCAGAGGAGCACCATGCTTCTTGCAGGGGAAACCCTGCTACCAATGAGTGGATCCCGTCAGCTGACACGGTAAGATTGGGGCACAGTTCCAGTTTATCCTATGCATCAGTTGGCGTTCCTCCACTTTTCATCAACGAGTAATATGGTCTCTACTCACGAACGGATCGTTAAGCAAGTAGCTGTTGCTTCCTTTCAGGTGTATCCGGCATCAGACAAGCCAAGCAGAAGCGACAGCTGAGCAATTTATATATCTCCAGCCATGAGAATTCAGACGAGTGCTTTCTGTCATCTGAATAAGGAACCACACTGGTTATCCACGGATCAAGGATGCCCGTATTTTACTATTCTGCATTGAAATTCATGTAATATTGTACTTGGGAGAAAAGGTAGCTACGAGTTAGATTTCTGTGTTCTGACTGTAAATGGCATGGAATAAGGTTTTAATCATGGTTCAGCAGTCAAATCAATTTCTTTGTTCTAATTCTAAGGCTCTAGAGACAATCAAACCTTCAACATAAACTTAGGTGGGAATTATATGTCGTTTTGAAATTGCCTTCAACCACACCCAACACAGGAAGAAGCGATAAGATTAGACCAATCACAGACAGCAAGAACAAGGTAGTATTTATTATAGAACAAAGTTTGAAGTGGTTATTGATACAGATATTACCACGAAGCAGGCACGAACTGCCTGCTGGTAATCCAAACACGCTATGGGTAGGCAAGAAAGATGGAGGCATAGAGGAGCATCGAGTATACGGATCAGTCCTGGTGCGCAGAGGCCGCGGCGGCGTCGGACTCGGTCGTCGGCCGGATGTGGAAGCGGGCGAGCTCGGCGTCGATGCGGCCGGTGAGGATGAGCGCGAACATGCGGTAGTCGCAGAGGAAGGACCACACGGGGTGGCCGAACGTGGCGGGGCGGTTGCCCTCCACGAAGAAGTGGCTGTACCACGCCATGCCGTAGCCGAGGACGGGCGCCGCGAGGAGGATCGCGGCGCGGCCGGTGGCGGCCGCGAGCGCCGCGCAGGCGAGCGACGCCAGCGTGCCGAGGAAGTGCCACCGCCGCGTGCCCGGCTTGGAGTGCTGGCTCAGGTAGAAGCCCCAGAATTCCTCCATGCTCCTGAACTGCTGCCGCCTCTTCCCCGCGGCCTCGCCGCCGCCGCTCCTCCCCATCCGTCCGTCGCGGTTGCTGTCCCTGTCCCTTCCCTTCCGCTCTGCGCTCTGCGTTGCTTCACTGCGTTGCCTTGGTCACCGTATCGTGCCCACGTATGCCACCACCACCAACCAACCTACTTGCTGCCCACTCCGCAGCCACTGCTCACTGGCTCACCTTTATCCTGATCCGGCTATTCTGATGCAAGTCGCAATCGGGGAGTTCGGCAGCAAGAGAGCATGCTGGGGACAGGCGAGCCAAGAAATGCTCCGCCTTGTGCAATGCCCCGTTGAAACTCATGGCTGGCGGCCGCGACTGCTACCACGGACGCGTTCGAGGAGACACGGGCCCGACAGGCGCGAGATTTCCAAAGGCAAATGGCCAGGAGCACGGCAACATCACCCATAGCAACCATATTTTCAAAATAACTTTTGGTCCAATCACGTTCGTGCTGCAGAGCAAAACAATGTAGCGCGCGAACTGGAAACGCAGCAGGCGTGAACAGGCCCGCGTCACATACTCGGAGTATCGAATAGACGACCAGACTAGACAAGCCAAGATTTTAGCGGTACCAGGTTTTTAGCCTGATGATCTCGAACAAAACTACGGGTTTAGATCAATGATGATAGGAAAACAAGTAGAGTAAACAAACAATGTTGCATGTGAATTCACTATTGTATCGTATACTCCATAATCCATCCGGAAACAAATATACACAAGATTAACAACACCACTTTACTACCAGAATCACACCATACACAAGACCAAAATAATAATGGTCAAGACTGGAGAAATGATGCCTCTATAATTTGACTAAAATATATATTGCACAACATGAACTGGAGACGACGAAGTCGCCTTCTTGAACACAGACCGCAGCAAAATGGCACAGATGAACGGTTAACTTCTGAAGTCTCCACCTTAGCAGAAAACAATCAATTGAATGAACTCGTAATGTGGGTACAGACAAATCAGCACCTAAATCTTGCCGAGGAACAGCATTGCAGTATCATACGAACCCCAAGATGATTGGATATGACCTTCCACAAGGCCATGTGCCTATACGACGGGCTCAAGCTTACGTGAAGATCTATCAGGAGCATTCCCGTGTGCCATTCGCCCATTCCTAAGCTCATGAACTCCAAACAGCTTCCACTAGTGTGGGAAACGATACATGCGGCTGTTATCATGAACTCACATACAGAACAGGAACCAGACCTGCCATCTTTCCATCCCTTCCAGGCCTCCTTTTCTTCACCTGGGCACACAAAAATAATCACCAACTTTAAAATCTGTTCGTTTGAAATCGAAGACAAGTAAAATCTATGGTGAGATGGGAACTTACATAATACCAACCATCGACCTCATATTCAATCTCTACTTCTTCTCCAGTGATTAAACTCAGCTGAAAAACAACATAAATGAAGCGTTCATAAGTGCAAGCAGATTCAACCCAGATCGCCATCTAGAGGTTGGTGCCACACCAGGCTAAGGATCACCGGAACCCACAATTAACCATGGCACTGAGCCTAAACCCTAAAGACTAGCTCGATAGGTCCCCAAAAAAACAATTTCCAATTTGGGACTCAACCTAACCAAGTGTCCTCTTGTTTGCATTCAAATTGAAAGAGTCTTCGTCTTTTTTTTTTTTTTGAAGATATTTGCCACTGAATTGGATAGTTACACTAATACATTAATAACAATTATTTCCCAATAGTAAAGACAGTGAACCAACATTCCATCAAGCTATGAACATGGAAGGATCAATTCAGGAATTTATAAGACAAACAACAAAAGGGATTGCTACCCTCGTACCTCATCATCACCGCCTGCTGTGAAGTCATACAAAGCTTTCCCAGACTGAGGGTTACCAGAACTCTTATCTTCATCCTCGTGGGATCCGAAACTTCGTCCTCCACGCCCTGCAAGGGGGTTTTCAAATGACTCCTTCCTCTGCAGTACTGACGTGGAATATGAGGGCGGTTCTTCACGTATCTGAAGCAAAGGCAAACCTATCAGGAACCATATCCATCCATTCTGTAAAATGGTTTAAAGTTGTATAGTACAGTATATGCTTTGTCTAAACTCAGATAACAACAACGTTAAGTAGATGTGTTTTCTAGCACACCCTCCCCTCCCAACACCAAGGAAATGAATATAGCATAGATGCAGCAGAATATACCGTTTGTTGTGAGGCCCCATGACTTGATGGTTTTGAACTAAACAGTGATGGATAGTTCATGCCTCCAAAATGGGATGATATGGAGGTTTCAACAGAACCAGTTGATTCGGGAGACGATCCACCAGAGTACCTACCATCATCTTCCTGCAATGAATGATTAGCCAAGCTTAACTATCTGTTCACATCTAGGAAGCATGTTGAATAAACTACATTGAGCATGTGTAGCAATACTTACCTCTGCATCGTATGTTTCAAGAATTGTCTTAGCCCACATATCATCATAGCCAACTGATGGCCTCGAGTTCATGTATTCCTCATCATCCACATCAGGAGCATCAGTTCCAGCACCGGCAAGGAAGTCCTTTACCTACAATTCAATCAAACAGTCCAAAAGACAATGACTAAATAAAAAAAATGTTGCTCCCAAATTAAGCACATTCAATGAAGAAAAGGGTAATTATCCTGAAAATGACTAAGAAATGAAGCCATCTTCCTTTTTCATAAAAAAGGTCATTTTCCTTAAAAAAAATAGGCCTCAAACAGGTAGAAAGCTGATACATAACAGTAGTGACATACAAAACACAACAAATAATCTTACTTTATCCACAGCTGGAGCGTTGTTTGCCCAAGCATCATCTTCCAAACCTGCTGCCCAGGCCATTGCCAGATCGGGATCAATCCCAGATTGGACTGTATTGGTCTCTTTATGTACTTCTTTGGAATCATACATAAGATCAGATATTCCAGTGGCAACAGCAGGATCACTTAGACCACCAGATGCACTTATGTTATGACGGTTGCGGTAGATCTCAATTAGTTTGGCACTGTCCATACAGTTGAACATACTTAATATCAAGAGACAGGATACTAACAAAATAATGCATCCCAGAAAAAGAATAACAGGAGGCATCCATTTATGCACAAGAGCACAGGAACTAATAGAAAAAATGTTAATTCTTGTGATCGATTGCTTTAACATGCACGGTCAACTAGATACATTTAGATCAAACTAACTAGGTAGATTAGTACCTGCTTAGTTTGATTCAAATGTATCTAGTTGACTGTAAAAAAGAAATTTAGCTAGTACTGTATATTAAAGCTATATTAATTCTTAAAACAATTTTTAGCAAGAAACTGATCCTAGCTCAGTTGGTGGGCGGTGTGGATGCACACCCCCACCAACCTGATTCAAGGTTTTTTTTTTGGCGAAATAGTCAAATTCGTGCTTAAACTATCACCGAAAGCTCAGTTTAGTCCCTGAACTATAAAAACGGCCGTTTTAGTCCTCAAACTTTCACAGCCGGCTCAATTTCGTCCCTAAACTATGAAAACGACCGTTCTCGTCCTCAAACTTTCGCAGCCGGCTCAATTTCGTCCTTAAACTATGAAAACGACCGTTCTCGTCCTCAAACTTTCGCAGCCGGCTCAATTTCGTCTCTGGTCCGATGTGGAGCGCCACGCTGGCTTGTCTCGTCATCACCCAGTCAGCTGGAATCAGTTTTCGAAAGCCTGTAACTGATTTATTCTTATTCCAACTTGTCGCAACTAGTTGTAACTCTTCAATACAAAATGGGATGAAGATGATTTTTCATAAAAAAATGTAGATCTCGATAAGATCTACAACTTTCTAGTTTTAATGTTTTTTATTTGAGGACATTAAGATACTCAAAAAGTTCATATTATGGTGCTAAAATTTTATATTAACTTTTATATTAATTACAAGCAGCAGCAGGTAATTATTATGGTGCTAAAATTTTATATTAACTTTTTGAGCATCTTAACATCCTTAAATAAAAAAAAATTAAAACTAAAAATTTGTAGATTTTATTGAGATCTACAATTAAAAATCATCTTCATCAATGTTGTATTGAAGAGTTACAACTAGCTGCAACCAGTTGGAATAAGAATAAATCAGTTGCAGACTTTCAAAAACTGATTCTAGCTGACTAGGCGATGACGAGACGAACCAGCGTGGCGCTCCACATCGGACCAGAGACGAAATTGAGCCGGCTGCGAAAGTTTGAGGACGAGAACAGTCGTTTTCATAGTTTAAGGACGAAATTGAGCCGGCTGCGAAAGTTTGAGGACGAGAACGGTCGTTTTCATAGTTTAGGAACGAAATTGAGCCGGCTGTGAAAGTTTGAGGACTAAAACGGCCGTTTTCATAGTTCAGGGACTAAACTGAGCTTTCGATGATAGTTCAAGGACGAATTTGACTATTTCGCCTTTTTTTTTTAACTCGAATCTGGGTGCCTATTTCTAATTATTTACAATGCCGCCTAGTTCCTACTAGGTTGATCAAGTTTTTCCTTAGGCAATTTCAGCAACAAAGTAAGATTTCAAGTCAACAATAATTTTATCTAGAAAATGACTGCCCTTTAATAGTTACAATAGTACATACCTGGTAGGACCAAGGGGCAAGTATTTACCCCTAGGAACAAAACAGAATAAGGAAACAAAATCAAGAAGCCTCTCATGGGTTTCATAAAGTTTCTTGAGTTCCTCGTCACTCCATTCCTGTTTGCTATTATCATGCTGGCGAATCTCTCTGCAAAAATAAGAGGGAAAAAGGAATAAAAAAATGAGGCCACCTCAAGACTTCTTATAGAACAGCAATGAGGAATTTTAGTGTCAAATATACCTGGCAAGATCATCTTGGCCTCTATAGATTTCATCTAGGACCTTAAGCATTGGGCTTATTAAAGATCCAAGACCAGTACCACTGGCACCTTGATTTTCCCCATTACTTAGCTGCAATTCTGAAAAGTTTGACTGCACACCTCCAAGAGCCAAAGCATGAAGAAATTCATATATCTGCAGTCTATATGGTTCACCGGACCTTATTGCAATGGTAGTTAGGGCTTGGACAGCAGCAATGCGGATCTACAAGTTTAACAGTACAATAGAGAAAAAACAGAAAGGCATCAAATAAGATGGCATACTATCTCACCCACATCGTCAAGTATTTCTAAACAACAAAGAAAAGAAATTGCCCTTTGCAAACAGCCCTACCTCCCAGCTTCCACTAAATGCACACCTTTGAAGCCTCGTCAGAGCGCTAGCAAGTGTAGGATTACGGGAACTTGCAGCAGCAACCATTTTATCAGCATCTAGCATCATTAGTGCAGTACCGGGCGGTGTTGCAGACTCCCAGGCATACTCAGATGCAGCATAATTAGCGTTTTCTCCTAGAAACCAAACCTAAGGTTGATGGGCCAAATATCAGTCTGTTGTTGTTTCAAAGTCAAAGCTCAATGAACAAATTAACCAAGTGGAAATTTTGTTCTTACAGCAGCTTGAACTAATCTTTGGAGGGCCATTGCAGATTTTGGATCAGAGGCAGATACCATATCAACAGAAGTGAGTCCAGACATTGAACCAGGCTGAGGTGGTGGCAGATCAAGAACTATAGTCACAGCTTCCAAGGCTGTATGTTTCCCATCTGGTCCTGCTCCTACAAGGCATGTCTGAAAAGGCAAATTTTGTTTTTTTTAATTATTATTTGCACGATCATTCTAGGCAAAAAAAAAAGTAAAACCACTGCCAAACCAAAGAAACTAATGGTGATAAGAATAGATGCAAGTAAATGAAAGCTTTGCATAATAGAATTGTAGATGGCTCAACGCTATTGAAACTGCTTCACGAAAAAAGGTCTATCGGTCTACCTTCCATAACAACTGTAGAACATCAGCATCAATCTTTCCAGGAACTTTAGTGGCAAAAATTCTTGCAATCTCAAGCAGAGTCACAGCCATATCAGGGGTTGCCTATCATGTAAGACAAACAGAATAACAAGTCAATCATGGAATCAGGTAAAGGGGCACATACTAATAAAAGCAGAAGGATGAGTGCAAGAACCATAGAGAAACAATGGGAACATGAAAAAGAGCTAAAAAAATTACAAAGAAATTTCTGAAAGACGTAAATCCTATGTTCCGATAAAAAAGAAGTAACACAAAAAGGCACCATCATAATGTTACTTTTAATCATCAAATATTCAATGCCACTACAGAACAATCAAATCTGCTTCTAATCATGTTCAAGAAAATATGCTTGCAATCTCAAATGTGATTTGACTATTTGAAGCACAAGCAGATAATAACAAATTAAAATGGCAAAAAAGAACAATGTACTGAGAATAATGTCAACAAATTTAGCACTACATATATAGTATAAACACTGAAAGGGATACAATACCTTGAACCTAGCATGTAAGGTTAGTAGGACATCATTCAGGAGAGAGGAAGGCCAGGCTGGGTCAGACAGCTCACATGCAATGATAGATTTTAGTTCTTCAAAAGATTCATGTGGATTTTGCATCCATATCAAAGCTTTGATGACCATTGCTCGAACATATACACACTCGCATGCTACTGTTGTCCGCACAACTTCCATCAGTGATGCTAATAAGCCTGCTATTGTGTCCATCCCACCATGACCATTGGACAGTGGATTAGGCTTTCGGGTACCTACAGCATAAACATGGAAAAGTCACATAGTTGCATTAAAAAGTATCACGTAGCCAACTCAGTGCGCAATGAAATGAAAGATGTAGGATTTTATTTCACATTAAGAGTATTTGAATGTGTAAGCATATAATTAAAATCTATGATAACATTAGCATACCTTCAGCCATTGGATTCTCAAGATCAGAATCAAGAGATTCAGCATCAAGACTGGCCCCCTCATCATATGCACCTAAAGCAAAAGCAGCTGCTCTACTTTTGCCCATTTCCTGAACTACTCTTGCAGCCGCATGAAGAACCGGACGAGAGAAGCTACGGAATGAGCTCTCCAATCTGAAAATAAGAAACAAATAATAAAGTATCCATGACCAGGGGCTGCATAAAGGAAACAGGAGAGATCAATCACTTGTGCATACTTCAAAAGGTACAACACACCTTCTCATTACAAGTTTGATGAGAGGCTGAGGGCGCCTTGCTTTTGAAGATTTTTCATTAGATTTTGACAGAACACCCTTTGATGCTACAGAAGGGGCCTCTGGCAATTTGAGAATTTCTCTAGTTAACCGAATCCATCCACCAGCTCTGTCCTCCGTGCTGCAAGATATGATGAGATAATAATATACTTTGCATCAGCGACTTAAGCCCTATTTGGATGTAAAGTATTTTTGTTGTTTTAGAAAAATACAATGATTTTCTAATATACTTTGGTTTTGAAAACTAAAAAGTGTTTGAATGTAACGATCTTTGCAGTTTTGAAAACCATGATATTGCCATATTGATAAAACTATAGTCTTTTGGAGTTTTAGAAACTCCACTCTAGACCTCTTTTTTTCTAAACCATGGTTTTGTACATCTCTTCTAAAACTAAAGCTTCTCAAAACTACAACACCCAAATATGGACTTAAGCTTTTGAACAACAGAACAATATCCTATGCCTGTGCATCATTGTACCTTTCTGTGTTGTCAACTTTTCCCAACACACAATTTATGGCCTCAAAACAGACCCTGTCACTGGGATCCAGAAGAAGTTGATAAAGGAGGGAACTGTACTGTGACTTTATGTCAGGCCTCTCTGCATAAATTATATATGATCAGAACCACCATTCAATGCATGCACCCTGACTTGCATCACAAATCACACATATAAATTCAGGTCAGGCACAAAACAATTCACTTACGATCCAATACACGTGCTCTAGATATTGAATGACACAACTTTGCAAGGTAAACCCTGGCAAGGACATCATGCAAATGAAGAATGTCCTGAAGAGCTCCTGTTTCAGTTTGGAACAATGATATATGATACTGTACACAAATAAGTTCATCAAAGTGAAAACTGAAAAGAAGAAACATAACTGGATATGAGAAAAGAGGAAGGAATTAATTATATACAATCTAAGAGGTAATGCCTTTTAGATAGAACTGGGAGAAATCAACAGTAGAATTGGTCACCGTAATCAGATATAATCCGAAGTTATACGGTATTTTTCCTATATTATTTAGAGCATGTAATACTTGAGACACTGACAAGAAGATATATTGTCCCCTGCATGTTACTTATATCAGGTACGCCAATGAGTAAACATATTTAACGTGATAGTTATGAAGAGCAGTAGGAACTGGGCCTAGCTCCGTTGATTAGAGGGTGTAGATATACACGTAAACCATGTAAGTCCTAGTCCTCATCTGGGTGCTTGTTTTCTTCCCAGGCCAGTCTCAATGGGAGTTTCACGAGAGTTACATGGAGATTAAATAAGCTGACATGGCAGAGCATAAATGAAGAGAGCGGCGGTAAAAGTTTCATGAGATGAACTGGGAGTCTTGGAAACAGGGACATAAAAAACCCCCACAGAGACTGGCCTTACAATATAAAGCCACCTAGTTCCTCCTATGTTGATCCAGCATTTCTTTATGAAAAGCAGTTAGGATAATCACTTCTCCAAAATACCAAAGTCATTGGTATATCTGTATTTTGCACAAAAGTCTTGATTCTTGTAACTCAGGTCAAATGAAAACTAGAATTGTTTTGCTCAGCATTTTAAATAGTGTTTGTAGCAAACTAGTGACATGGTATCGAGCATCAAAATATAGCTACCTATAGCTAATCTAAAGCTACCTATTTAGAACCTTGCTTTGCTTGCTTTCTACTGAAAAGCGTATTGTTTGAAACATTTATCATGGACAGGATCAAGTTATAAATTATTAGCTGAAACCACTTTAGAACTTGTTTGCGTTCAAATGATTAAAGAAATGAAGAAGGCTAACAAAAAAATGCTGAAGGAAAAGAAAGCATACCACCAGGTTGTGCACTTTTGCCTGCATAAAATGAAGCCATACATGAGATTATATAAACCACATAAATGGCATGAAACAAGACTCATCGCAAATTGATTAAATAAAAAAAAAATCAGGATCACAACTGAAGTCTATTGTTACATTTGACTTGCTAGTATTTACTGTTTTCAGTGCTCGAAAATTAAAAAATATTCTAAACCATAATAGCATATGTTCTTTCTGCATGTCAAAATAAAATAGACAACGTGAGCAGCTGTTAGCAGTATATGAGGAAACTGACCCAATGCCATTGCAACAGAGTATGGATCTTTAGCAGCAATTTCCGATATTATTGACAATGCATGTCTGACTGCAACTGGATCAGAAAATTCAATCCTGCAGTTGTATCAAGTCAAATGAGAAGAAAATGAATGTGAAACATACTTAGATAAATTTTTGCAGACATGGATTGATTTTTCAAAGAACAGGTAGATGTTTGATAATACTTTTCATCTTGATATATAGTTAAATTCAAAAATATGGCATACAAAGAAATGAATAAAAATCAGTAACTGGTTCAGAAATCACGTCAATATTGATTTTTTCACATTTATAAAGACAACCAAAGACAAGAAACCATAAATGATGCTTCAATCCCTTGTACTGAATAGTTGTGAACTTGTAAAATAAACAAGGTCCAGAATACAAAGTGCTAACATTAGTTTTACAAACACATTAAAACCAGACTCACCCTTGCACAGCTCGGTGGAGGAATGCTTGATTACCGGGATCAAGTGGAAGCCTTCTCAGTGCACTTAGAGAAGCATATTGCAAATTACTACGTATGATAGACTGCAAACATAAAATAAAAGTGTCACAAAGTTGAGTTCAGAACATAAGATTCGCAATTGTCAGCACAAATAAACTAGGTTGGCCCGCCATTTTAGCCAGATAATAATGAGCTGCAAGTTTAAGTAGCAACTGGTGCTTTTTTCAATGCTTTTGGTGCTTTTTCATTGCTTGTAATTTGCAAGGTCGATAATGGTAATATCCAGACACCGTAAGATATTTCATATTATATACAAACAGGAGTACTTAGCGCCACCAAAATTAAATGCACGTTCTTGAAACGAAACAGTACCTCCTTATCACCACCTTGCTTAGTAAAAATACCCTTCTTCCGTTTTTGTTTAGTATCTGCTACCTGAAAGTATCCAGATATATCATGGAGAGAACATTGTCAACTTTAGTGCCACAGCCCACAGACCAGGGAAACGGAAAAGGAGTTGAGAAAAGTAGTTTAAAGACTAATGTAACTGAACAAAGAACAACTGAAATTAAGGATGGCCAACCTTTTCCAAGATGCCAAACACAATTTCATTTAGCTTTTCCATCATCTCAGAACTGCTAGTGGAACAGGAGGTAAGGGCCTTCAGAGCGGCAAGTCTCCGCGCATGAACTTCAACGGACCAGCATCCATAATTAAGAACAATGAGGAACAAAGCAACATGATGGAACAAGGAATTAAAAGGGAAAGGACTAAAACATTAATTGTTTTAGATTGGCCTAGAAACTGTGTCTTTCTGAGCCTTTCATCATGACACTGAAATTCTTATTGCTCGCAAGTCGTAACAAAGATGTTCAGATTTCAACCAAATTATTTCATCATAATAGTTTATTTTCTAATGCAGGACTTGCCAGGAATATATGTTCTTATTATAATGCTTCAAAAAAAAAAAAAAAAACCCAAGAGGAAACCAAATCCCAACAGGAGAATAAGAAAATAGATTATGAGCTTGGTTTAAAAAAAGTAAGAAAGAAATGTGGGCAAATAACATTGGTTCAATTAAGAAGCAGTCCCTGTGAAATATTCAAGTTTTTTAATAAGAGGCCAAAAGTGCGATTAGAAATACATTTTTCATACTATAACTTTGATGTACACTGAGATAGTATAAAGGCATACACTCAACATCGTCACTGGAGGATTCCGCTGAAAGCTGATCAACTATTCTCGGTACAACGTCTGCTCGTGTCACTCCTCCAACAGCATCAATGTCCGCAAGAGCATCCCAATTGGGTGTGGGTATGCCACCAGCAGCACTTAAACCCTGGGAACCATTATCTGACAGTATACGGGCCAGATAGTAGTATACATAGCGCAGAACATTTCTGTCCTCGCATTGCTGATGGAGCTGCAAACGCAAAGGAGAGTCGAGGTAACGAGAGAAAAATACCTAAAGTATTCGATAATATTGAAGGCTATCATGACCATGGTCTATGTTAGGTCTATGATTTCTATACGACACATTTATTCAAGTACCTAATTTCTGTTCAAGCCATTCAAAGGTGTGAATCAAGTTAAACAAAACTGTAATTTAACATGTGCCGTTATGGTGCTATGCTAGCTAGCGCGAGTTTGTGACTGATCTAAGCTCTACCTCCGCAATAGCAACAAGCAGTCGAGGAAGGGCAGAGGAAAAACTTACCATGAGAAGAGATGGAGCCACCGAAGGATCCACAGAATTGTACACAGCGAGCTTGGGGAACACACTGTTTACAAGCTGCCTCTGAGAACTTTTCTACAAAAGGCATAGCACAAGAGTAGATAAAGATAACAGATCCAAGCTAGCATCATGCAATTTATAACCAAAAGTACCAAACCGAAGCAGCAGCCGGACGAACCTGGTCGCACGTCGCGGCGAGCTCGTGGATGCTCCGGGCCAGCTGCGCGTAGGAGACGGGCTGAACGAGAAGCATAAACTACAGCATGAGACTGGAATGCGAATGAAGAGTAGGATTAGGATGAAAATTATCCCAGGAGAGGGGGGAGGGGACGTGCCTTCTTCTTCCTGTTGCGCTGGGGAAGGACCTTGACGGGGTTAAGCGCCTTGGCAGCGGATATAGTCTCGTTCTGGATCTGCGTCAGCGTCCCCTTCTTCGACTTGCGATCCGCCGCCGGCGCCGCGGGCTTCCCCAGCAGGGAGCCGCCGACGCTGCCGACTCCCGAGGAGGACTGCTGCTGCGACGACGCCCCGGCAGTCGAGGTGGCCGAGGGATCCGAGGTGATGAGATCCATCAGCGTGGTGCCCGACGAGTCCTGCCCGGAGGCCATGGTCGCGGAGCGAGGGGCCGCGCGAGTGGGAGATCTCCGGCGAGCAGGCTTTGTCTGTCTGGTGGGACTTTTCGGGTCGGGTCGCAGGTCAGGGGAAGAGCGGAGTGAGCCCGAGGGAGATGGTGTGGATTTGCTGGATCCAACCGCCAAGCTGGATTTTGGCACGCGTTTGCTCGAGACCCGGTGGGACGCGAACAGGATGGACAACGGGAATTGCCGTGGAGGAATGGCTCCTCCTTAATTCCTCGTCTCTGTCCTCGACCCCTCGGGGAGAAAACAAAATCTACTCCCTCCTTTTTATTTATTTATGTACTAACAAAAGTGTCAGTATGTTACAACAAAAGAGTATACTCAATAGTTAGTGATAGTACGTTGCAGCTGGAGTGTCAAAATAAATTTTTCGTTAACTCAATTGCTTTCGTAACCAATCTAAAAAAGTAATTATTATACGTATTTAACTTGCGTATCAACATCTCTTTGAAAAAAAAAACCAAAAAAGATATGAGTTTTCGTAATAGAATGTCTCTGGTTTTATTTGTATCTCACCTAGGGCGTTTTTGGTACGCTGCCTCAAGCCAGCCAGGCTCGACGGCCAGGCTCTGGCTGGCCATAGCCTGTCTAAACTGGTGCAAGTACTCGTGTTTGGTTGCCAGACTAAATAGACCTGAATAGGTGACGTTACCTTCCTTCCGACCCCTAGTGACATTCAATCGAGCAGTTGGTAGGCGACAGTGAGGATGAACGCCGGCAAGCTGCTAAGCGCCTGGAGCAGCCGTAGCTTTCGCCAAGAGCCCAATAGAAGGGAAGCAGACGTCGAGTTGATGTGGACGACGCCGACCCGGACCTCGCGGCCACGCTTCTCTCCTAGCATCGGGCCCCACCATAGCCATGGCGGCGGGCTGACATCGCTCGCGCACTTAGCGCTGCTTCGACTCCGCGCCCGCGCCCGCCACTTCGACGTCGTGGATGCCGTAGAAGGTGGCGACGAGCGGCACGACACAACTGCTGACGAGATGGTGGCGGCGAGCGGCACGACGCAGCCGCTGGCCTCGACCTTTGACCATGGCCGGGTGTTCCAGGTCAGCCGCATGGTGTCAAGGGCTGTCCGGGTCGGCGACCGCGGCCGTGGTCGGAACCCGTGGAGGGGTCAACGGCAGAGACGAGGAGGAGAAGGAGGAGCGGACGGTGACGGCATTCGGATGGAAGGTGACCGAGTTCTTTCTTCAGGAGGTGACGGAAGACAATGGATAGGCTCAATCGAGCCCACGATGAGCCTGTCCCTGGAAAAACGATGGGGGCTTCGTTTCTGGAGAGCCTGGCCCAACCTGCTTTATTTTGGTGGACTCCGAGGCTGAGCCAAGTGTACCAAACACAATGACTTACAGCTCGGGAGCGCGAGCCACCCTTTGGGCCCTCCAGTATGTGACAGAACCGACCAATTTATACAAGATTAATCATGATTGCCCCCGATTAACATGTTGGCATACACATACTCTCTCTTACATAAATCCGGTAGTCCGCCGAGTGTCACGAACGACCTCGGTAAATCAACTTACAACAGGATCGTACTGATTAAGGAAACATCAATTTACAAGCACAGAGTTCACAGCGGAGATTTATTACAAACAGAGTAATATAGTTATTACAATACCAAGTTCAAATATTATACATAAAGTATTTGGTTTTGAAAATCCATTTATTTAAATCTATAAAACACTGCCATACTCACGTATATCTCCATACACAGCAAAAAAGAGTATAAGATATATGATCATACCTTGTGGTCTTTACTCCTCTGCATCCATGGCAGTGTTATTACAGGTAAGGCAATAGCATTCATACAGCACATCACCTGCAACATTGAAAACAAAACCCTAAGTACTCAATTGTACTCAGTAAAACTTACCCGTCAGAGAGTAAATAAAAAGGCTCTCAAGAGTATGCAAGGCTTTATTTGATGGGGTTCATGGGGTAGCACATTTTGCGAAAAAACATACTATCATATATCCTTTGATCAAAGTTTTAACTATCAACTTATCATGGAGCTAAATAGAACTACATTAGCAAGCTTTTATAAAGCGAATCACTTGACAGCTGATAGGAAAAGAATCTCATTCTCTCTTCAACATTTTATAATGAGTTGTTGCTATGTTTCTGGCACATGGATAAGTTTCTCCTATCCGAGAGAGATGACGATTTGAATCGATTTACACCAGCTAGATAAGCCCGTATCACACACCCTTACGAACCCATTCAAAGTTCGTATTGTGTTGGATAGCTTTTCACTCTATTCGGGATACCGTGGGCTTGATCCACAGTGCAAGGCTCAGGGGGCAGCCGGTGCCAGGACGCTCAGGTTGTGCCTGCCCTTGGTCAAACCCTGTCCCACCGCACATCCTTTCTCTCCACCAGCGATGTACTGCAGTTCAAATCCCAGCCCGACTAGAAATGCTATAGCTTCACGGTCGAAACGACTTATTCGGCCGTTATGTGAAGGTACGTTCAATCTTAACCATTGACCAAAATACGGATTTAGTTTCTAGTCAAGTTTCACAGGCAGGATCCAAAGGTGCATGTCTAATTGACATCAATGACCATAATGGCACACCATATCTCATTTGAAATTCATATTTCATGATTCTTTTTCAATATCTATTCACCTGGTTTACTAAGCATGGCTAAGCATAAGACTAACCAATACTAGTATTATCAAGAAAACTCTCCTTTCTAAACAAGGTAGGTAATGCATCAACGGTTTGACTATAACTCATCAATTTAATGCATAAACTGTAATTTAATAATACTCAAGTGGAATTTTAAAACAGAAATAGAGGGGTAATAAGATGTCCGGGGCTTGCCTCGGTGAAAGGTAGAGGGTCCGTGATTAGGACACTCCGGAAGTAAGTCAGTATTCAATTCTTCGCTTTCGGGTGACAACTCCTGTGGGTTCTCCTCGACTATCTCGTACTCGACGAGATTTTCCTCTTCCGATCCTATATGTATGAATAGAATATATACATGAAAATAATGCACCATGGTATGCTAGATGATAACGATATGATGACATGATGTGTGGTGAGATGTATTCATGTGACCTTAGTTTGCACAATAGGGTTTTTAGTTGGATTGGTTACATGAAATGATAATATAATTTTTGTTTGTTTTACTGAATACGTGCGTATTTCTTCTCCGGTAGAGAAGTTTACAATCCTACTAAGTAACACTTGAATAGGCATGACATATTATTCATGATAAAGTTGCAAGCCAACAAAACATATTCCTATTTGCTTATTAAAGCATAAAATGTTGGTTTTACTTCATAAAACAAAGTTAAACTAGTAAAGTACTACTACTGCCATGAAACCGCAATGGTGGGTGTCTCATGGTCTTCACACAACATATCAAAATCACTTAATTTGACTATATATCATTTCCATGTATTATGTGTTTTATTTGCTAAAGAAAAACACTATTTAAATTAGGTTTAAAATAGTTATAACAGTGGAAGTGTTCAAAATAGTTCCAAACTTTCTGTGAAAGTAAACAGTAGCATAAATAGCACACACACAAATTTTCAGAATTTTTGGAATAATATTTTAAGCTATAAAAATCACTAAGTGTTCCATTTACTAATTAAAAGGATGATTTTTAGTTTCTATTAAAAGTACTAAAAAAGCCTATTTAATATTTTTCTTTAATATTACACACTGTGCAGAGCATACACCTAATTTTTCATGATTTTATCACTTGTAAATAAATAGTTATAAAAATAACAAAAACAAATACTATTTATTTTAATAGAAAATGAATAAAACGAAATAAAAAGGAAAACGTGCACGGCTCGGATTAGGCCCAGCTCGGCCCAGTCCGCACTGAAGTGGCCCAGGTTGGCCTCCCGCGCGGCGCCTGCCGGTTTTGCAGAAAAGACCTTCGGTTTTTTAAGAAACAACCCGCGCTCCACTATAATACTATTCACATGAGTCTGTGCCTATTCATTTAACCCCCTGAACTTGTTCCTATTCTAAAACACTGGTCCCTGGATCTTCCCCGAGTTGACCCGAACGCCGATGACCCATGACCGGCAGTTGCCCATCGATGTAGGGCCTCACTGGCGACACCGAGGGCTCCAACATGCTCCTGGTGACCTTCCGCGTAGTTTGAGCTAGGTTGGAGCCTCGGAGGTGGACTATGGCTTCGGTGGCGTCGAACAGAGCGGCACGGCAGCGCTGCTCGTCGACGTGCCCACCGTTTACGGTGACGATGAACCTAACCAAACTTCGTTCTAGCCTCGTGCTGATCTGGTGAGGCTCTAGGGTTGGTTTTCGGGGCTCGGTTAAACAGTGATGGGATCCTAACGCATGCACAGCGGCTCAGTGGCGAGAGCACGGCGGTGGCAAGCCATGTTCCGGCTAAACGAGGTCGGTAGCGTTTAGGATTCTTGGTTCTACAACTACTACGACTCATGTATGGTATGAAACATAGATAAAAATAAACTATAACATCACAGAGAGGGCTAGCTTCGTGCGGGTGCGTGCTGTGCATGAACTAGAGTGCACAGAGACGGCAAGAGCGTGCTGGGAGCTCACCAGCGGCCTGACGACGACGAGATCCGATCTAGGTGGACGATCAGGATGTAGTGAAGCGCCGTGTACAGTTAATTGGATAGTGGTGCAGTGAGAGTGGCGAATTTTGCCGGCGAACAGAGAACTGTTGATGGCGGCCGAGGGAGATGGTGTGGTGATGCCGGCGGTCTCGGGCGGTATTTATAGGCCTGGGAGGCGGGGTGAGGTGGCAAACGAACTCGCGACGCCGTTCACGTGTCTAGAGAGGTGGCAGAGCGCTCAAGTCGGCGAGAAACGCCGGTGGCGCCACCTCTTCGCTATGAGCAGTGAGGGGGCGTCAGTGGCGAGTCGCCACCACGAAGACAATCGGTCTGGGGCGCTTCTCATCGATTGACAGCGTGCTTGGGGTTCTTAATTGCCCTTTGATGCGTGTCTAGGGAGGGTATGGCCCTCGGGGCGACGAGGATCGCGGTGGCGCCACCGAGCTCCCGGTGAACAGAGGGAGAACGTCAATGGCGGGCCGCCACCGCATCGGGAGAAAGATAGAGGGGTTTATCCACTTCACTGCCAGCGAGGTAAGGTTTTAACAAATCTAGAGGCATGGCCAGGGCGCAACCGCGGCCAACGGCCTCGCCGGCGACACGAGGAAAGCAGGAGCAGGCGGCGGTATGGGCGGTAAACAGGTGATCTACTGTAGCAGCAAAGCTCAAATTTTTCCCCTTTTTAATTACTCCCAAATTCATGTAACAACTTGAAAAATTGCAAAATTAAAAGTTGTCCAAAATTTCAAATGCTACAACTTTTCTTTTTGAGCTATACCCAAATTCTTTCTAGATTTTGAAATACAAAATTGTCCTAATAGAATTCATTTGCAATTTGATTTGAAATTCAAATTTTGCCTTAACAACTTCAAAAACTCACAATATGAAAGTTGTTCTAAATAATGATCTTTACAACTTTTCTTTTTACACCAAAGTCATATTCTCAATATTTTAGAAACTAGGGTTTAAACCTTTAATAGGTATTAATTTGATTTTTCTTTTAATTTAAAAATAAATCAAACTTGGGTTCCAAAATCACCAATTTAGGATTGGATTTAGGTCTAGGCTGTTAAATCAAAGTTGTAGCAAATATTTTTCTCTATCATTTTTGTTTAAGGTCCAACCTTATAAAAGGCTTAGAAATAAAATCCTATTTTAAATCAACTTTAGGCTTTATTAATCCAAATGCATTTTTATTCCAATCAAAGCAAGTTTTAGCATTATTTGTTCAAGCAATAATTTCTTCAATGATGAATTTAGATTGATCAAAATTACTCAAATAAATAAATCCTAAAATTCATATATGAGCATCACATAATTATAATGAATAGTGAAAACTATAATGTGATGATGATGAATGCTTATGCAAATGCAAATAGGTGATTAACACCAGGGTGTTACACAGCAAACACGCCCCTGGTTGCCCTCTCTCACTTTACCATATGGTATTAATGTAAACCGGACACACAAAACTAAACCGGACTAAGTACTCGTCTTATTAAGATTTAAACATGACCCATTAAAAATATATAGATCTTCTAAGCCCAACCGTACAAACTATCATATGATTAATATTTTTATTAAATTAGATTGGTCCGGCCCAATTAAAGCATCTAGGCCCTACTGGTTTCGGTGATTAATGACAACAAGACGGTTATTATGACTAACGTGTGTTTTGCAGGATAACCTAGAGATTAGGTCATAATAACATGTAGGTTCAAACCCCTAGTGATGGAATTCGATTTGGTTTTCAAAGGATGGAAGACAAGACGGTGATAGGCTAGTGCCAAGTGTCGTTTGGAGTTGAGAGACACTTGGCGTAGTCATAGGTTTTGTTTTTCTCTTTGACCGTACTATTAAGAGGGGTTTGGATGGGTAGCTTGACTTAGAGCAAGATTAGAGAGTGTAAATGTGATGCACACTTCTCCAACATAGCTCTAAATAGCCCAGTGAGACTCTTGAGAGAGAGAGGATCAAACTTCGTTTTGGAAAGTTTTCGATTTGGCGAAGTTTTTGATCAAATTAGAGGCGTCGGACTCTACCTAGTATGGGCGTCGGACCAATAGTTAGAGTCTGACGACACGTGGCAGCCCCTGGACGATTTTCAGCGTGCCAGGGAGCGTCGGACCCTGGCTGGATGGTTGTCGGACCATTGGCCAGAGTCCGACGGTGCCTCTGCGTGTTCAGCGAGCGTCGGACCGTCGAGAGAGTGAGCGTCGGACTAATGTTTCTTAGCGTCCGACGCTTCCAGAGAGGTTCCCGCAGCGAAAAAGAGCGTCGGACTTGGTCCGACGGTGTGCGTCGGACCATTGATCCATGTTATAACCATTGAGAGCCACTGTGCCAGCTGTTCAAAACCGTCGGACTGAGGAGCGTCGGACCATCAAGTTCGGTCCGACGCCCCTCTGGCACAGGACTGAGCACAGTGCAACTGTGAGGAGTAGTATACTTGTGATAGGACTTGGCTCTAGATTGCATAACTTGTTTTAGGAATAGAATTGTCACAAGCATTTGTGGGGTGACATTGGGCAAATTGCGATAGGTTGAATTGTATTTGCGAAAAATTATTAGTTGCCCAATTCACCCCCCTCTTGGGTATCCTTGATCCTTTCAATTGGTATCGGAGCCTTGTTGCTCATTAATTTGGTTTAACCGCCAAGAGAAAGGATGTCCGGTGGTCACGATGGTCCCCCTCCCGTCTTTGACGGTAACGATTTTCCTTATTGGAAGATTCGTATGGAGGCATACCTTGAGGCGGTGGACCTTGGTGTTCACAAAGCTGCCACACAAGGGTACCCCACTCCCAAACCCGGCGCAACCCTCACACCCGTTGAGAAAGAGCACGAGAAGTGGAATGCTAAGGCTTGAAACATCATCTTTAGAGGCCTTAGCAAAGAGGTGTTCAACCGTGTGAGGAACCACAAAAACGCCCATGCACTATAGTCGGATATTTGTGCGCTCCATGAGGGAACTAAGAATGAGCGAGAGGAACAATATTATCTTATCATTGACAAGCTCAATTCTTTCAAAATGCTTTCTAATGAAAGTGCTAATGACATGTATTCTCGCTTGAATATCAATGTAGAGGAAGTAAATGGCTTTGGACTCACTCAAATCTCACCGGCCGAGGTTGTAAGGAGAATCCTCAATACTCTTCCAATTAAGAAGTATGGTCACATTGTAACCGTACTTCATCAAATGGATCTCTCCAATGCAACCCCCACTCAAATATTAGGGAAGATCAATGCTCATGAGATGTACATGAAGATCACTCCTCAAGATGGATCATCATCCAAGAAAGAAGAGAAGAAAGACTTGGCACTCAAGGCCGACAAGAAAGCAAAGCTCAAGTCAAGTACACTTCTCTTAACTCCACAAGTGAAGATGATGATGAAGATGTAGAGATTGCTCTCATGGTGAGGAAGACCACCAAGATGCTCAAGAAGCTCAACAACAAGGGAATCAAATTTGATTCTAATAAGAAGAAGTTCTTCACTAGTAGCAAAAGAAAGCCCATCTCCGAAATGGATTGCTACAATCGTTGAGAGCTTGGGCATCTTGCTCATCAATGCCCAAAGCCTAAGAAAGACAAGTTCAAGAAAAAAGAACAAGGGTAAAAGGCAAGATTCAAGTGATGAAAGTGAAGATGAGAAGAAGAAGGCCAAGCCATTGAAGAAGAAAGAGTTAAAGAAGAAGCAATTTCATAAAAGCAAGAAGAGTGGCAAGCCTTACATTGTTGGTGATTGGCTCACCAACATTGAATCTTCTAGTGGCTCCTCCGGTGAAGATAGTATGACGGAACCGCCTTAATCATAGGGCCCATGTGCCCCATCATCGTCCCTAAGGACCTTTGACTAGTCTGCACGAGTTCCCTTTGACTTAGGTGGCCCGTCGGGTCTCATAGGAAACCCTAATTTCCCTGAGAATCTCACTGTAAAGACCTTGCAAGTATTACAACAGTTTACACAAATAATTTGAATCAGAGTAAAGAGTGCGGAAGTTTTACATAAACTTAGAGTTACATTTATAAATTACATTATTCCAAACCAGAGTTTCGTAGTAGAGTAGCAGTCTACAACTTTACACCCTGCCCAAGGGTTAGATCATGTGCACACCTTCATCCATGCACGATCCGTTGACCGGCATGGCCCCACGCAGAACTGCACACCTAAGTCACCTGCAACAGGGGTTAACAAACCCTGAGAACATGGGGTACTCCGCAAGACTTACCCGACTAAGAAAAAGGAATAAGACTCAGGAATGCAGGCTGAGGGGAGTCAAGGTAAGGCTTGAACAAGAGTCAAAGTATTTTGCAGAAAAGTATCGCTATCCTATTTTATTATTTGATCTCAATATTATTTTATTCATATCCATAATTCTAATATCAATTCTCATATATCATATACTTTCAATTTCCTTTTCATTCTCAAAACACCTAGTTTCGAACCACTCTTCGCTGTAGGGGTGAGGATCATGTCTCCATTAACCGAGGAGCAATGTCGATTCGAATCCAGAAGTACCCAGCTGGGAATCCCTATCCACACTGCATATGTAGCACTTAAGCTTGCATATGCCAACCCTGCCTACCACGGCTTTTCATACCCCAGAACCGGTCCTGCGCCACCCGAGAGCACAGTACCCCTCTTGTCTCCAGGCATGACGGCCACGAGGGTACACGCTACTCTCGCCATCTCTCCACTCCCAGTGCGTGGTTGTCGGTTCCAGCAGTAGAGCCGCCGGAGTCAAAGGCTTTCCGTAGTATGTGGCTAGTTGCAAACTCATGATCACAGCAGGCCGACAACGAATGGTCCCTAAATATTTTTCCGTTGGACACCATGCATTGGGACTCTAACCCAAGTACACTGGAGACCACCCGGTTTTCGCATCCCTTTTCCGATGGCGAGGATCGTTGGGACTCTAACCCAAACAGATGGTCAACCAAACGGAAAACCCATCCACGTTGATGATAATGGACTGGCCAAGTACACCATCACCTAACGAGGACAATACCAATCCCATAAACTGATTCATTTGTTTCATATCATCACAGTTTTCAAAATAGCATTTTTGCACCTCTATCATTAAGCATGACTAAGCATTTTTTAATACTTTTAAATAAATTAGGGTCTCAGGTATAATATGTGGTCAAGGAAAGGTAATGCATCAATGGGTTATCACTCAACTCCTATTAACCTAATGCAGTAGATTAACTCAAATGATAAATATTTTTAAATAACAAGGAGGGGCAAATGCACCGGGGCTTGCCTGTTGCTTGAAGTAGATGAAACCCTAAAGTCAATCACTGAGAAAGATCCACGTCCACCGAGTGAAGACCTTACTCGGGACACGCTTCAGGTAATAATCACCGCACGTTCACTACACGAAATAACAATGCAGCACTTGAATGATGATATGTATGCCATGATGCAGGAGATGCACAAAATCACTAATCAATAGGAAGTAAACTCAATTTAAAAGTTGAGTACAACTTTTCTTCACGATAAAGTTGTAAGCCAAATAAACTAATCACTATCGAATATTAACTATCTTGGTTTATTGACCATTTTAATAGTCGTTGAGAGTCGAATTAGTTTCCCCCTAGAACACTATCAATCCTTTGCTTAACCAATTATTAAGCCCTATCATCATATGTGAATAACATAAATTATTAGTATTCTAAATCAATAATTTAATTAAAAACCCAAACACTAATTAAGGTGCCAAAGATCATCTCAAGTTAATGACCCAGGGACATTCCAAATTATAAATATTGATATTGCTTTTTTTTATTACTTAGAGTTTTATTCAATCATGGATGGTGATTATAATTACAATAAGTCAATCATTTCATGCCATGGGACAGCAAGGGTTAAGTGCCTCATGGTCTTCAAACAAATGCCAAAAGTAATCAAAGACTAAACCAATCGTCTCCCTAATTCATATTATCCTTTATTAAATATTTTAAATCCCCAATTCAAGTTTGAATTAATTTTTTTAAGTAAAATTTATCCAAATAGATACAAACTTTTTTTACAGATAGCTCTGAGTCCCAAACAGTACCCAATCAAATCCCACGATTTTTGGATAATTAATGTGGCCTACAAAATTCTTGGAATCCACATTTATGAATTAAAAGAGGCCTTTTTGTCGGATACAGAAAGCACCAAAAATATTTATTTTATATTTTTCTTGTGTTAACCATATCACACAGAGTGTCTCAGATTATTTTCATAATTTTTAGTGCCCTAAAAATATTCCTAATAAAATGCTAAAGTGCACTACTATTCATGTGACCAGAAAATTAGGAAGGAGTAGATCATTACTCGGGCTACTTACTGGGCTGACCAAACGGCCCAGCTCGGCCCAGCAGACCCAGCAGGCTCACTCCCTTCTCGTGCACTGCTTCTGCTCGAACAGAGCAGGGCAGGCGCGCGCACCGGCCGCACCGGTCGCGGCGGCTTGCCGACGGCGGCCCTCCGGTGATGGCGAATGCGACCCCGTGAACCAAGCACTCCCGAGACCCTATATAGATGACTATGGCGAGACCTAGGGCTTCACAGGAGTGAAACCGGCGGCCATGGTGGCTCGGCTAGGTCGGAGACGACGGCTTGCCGTGTTCCGGCAGCGAAGACTCGGTAGAGTTCGAATTTATGGCACAGTAAGATCCGACGACTCACCACGGGGTCGGTGCTCGAGACAGTTTGGTCGCATAGTGATCGGAGATGCCTCGACGTCGTGTACCGCGGCCGCGACGGCGTGCTCCGGCGACGAGGATGCTGTTCTTGGCCGTCAGAGCTTCGGCTGCGACCAAAGGTGGCCTGTTGAAGATCAGGAGGAGATGGTGAGCACGGAACGGGAGAACAAGGGCTTTGAAAGCCACCGTGTGGCCTTGCCCCGTGAAGTGCCCCGCGGCAGCTCTGTTCGCTGGAGACCGGGAAGAAACTAACCGGTGCCTAAGTGTTTCCGGCGATGATATGACGCGTGGCGGCCTCAATGCGTGCGCAAGGATGTGTAGAGACTACGCGCACAGTGAATTTGGTGTGAGAACGAGCGGAAATGGTGAATTTTGGCCAGAAACCGAGGGATGACCGATGACAACGGGGAGGAGGAAGAGACGGCGACGACGACTTAGGGTGGCTTATAAGGGCAGAGGCAGCTCCACGGCTTGGCCGGGGCCCCCACGGACTCGTCATCACCGGCAGCAAGCAGCAGGCAGGGCCCGGGTGGCGCTGGCATGCGGCGCGGCATGCGCGGCCTCTGCTCGCGAACAGAGCACGAGAAGAGCCCGGACCTCCCCTGACAGTACTGTAGCAGGCTCTACACCCCTATGCCCTTTTTGCAAAATTACCCCTTATTTTGTATACAAACTTGAAAAATATCCTTAATAAAAGTTGTAGTAAATTAAATTTAGAACAACTTTGGTTCTTGAACCAAATTCAAATTTTGAATGGATTTTTGGTAATTCAAAAAGGGGTAAAAGCTTGATTTGAAATTTATTTCAAATTCAACTAAATTCTCAAACTTTTTCTCAATAACTTGAAAATATGAAAAAATAAAAGTTATTCCACTTGTCAAGTCCTATAACTTTCATTAAATGAGTTTCACCAGATTATTCATAGTTTTTGAAATAGCATTTCAAATTTAAATTTCAAAACACTGTTTAGGGTTTAATTTGAAATCTTACTGCATAACATCAAAATCCTCAAATATAAAAGTTGTTCAATTGAAAAAGCCTTACAACTTTCATTAAAGTAGTTTCCCTAATTTATTGATAGTTTTTGAACGGGCATTTTAAATTTGAATAAACAAACACTAATTGGGTTTTAATTTAATTTTCCACTGGTAAACTTTAAAATCTCCAATTATGGAAGTTGTTCCATTTTGAAAGGGCTAAAACTTTTATTAAAAGACCATCATCAGATTCCTACTAGTTTTTGAACTTGTATTTCAAGTTTAAACTTTAAAACCTAGATTAAGATTTTATTTGAAATTATTTTTAATAACTTCAAACTCGCCCAAAAATAGAAGTTGCTCAACTTTTAAAGATTTATAATTTTTGTTTAAGGCCCAACACTTAATTCTATTTAGTTTTTGATTTAGGGTTTTGGGTCCGATTAGTGCTTTTAATTGTTTTCCTTTTTATTTCTTATTTGGATTTAAAGGCATACACACAAACAATTATTTAAAACATAAAGTCACTCAAAGATACCTAAGTACAATCACATGTGGAAATAAAATTGTCTTAATTAATGCACAGTGATCAGGTTTGATGCGGGATGATTTGCAACTAAGGACGATGACATGGCAGACTTTAATTAACCGTAACACCAGGGGTGTTACAGAAAGTGATGATGAAAAGGAGAAGGTGGCCGCTCTTGTGATTGGGACTTCACTTCCTCTACCGCCATCACCGCCCTCATCTCCAACACACCTTTGCCTTATGGCTAAGGACAAGAAGGTACAAAGTGATGATGAGAGTAGTGATAGTGACAATAAATATGATTCACCCACCTATGATGAACTTGCTAGCTTAATGCCTACACCAAAGTTATAAGAAAGCTAACAAGGAAAAATGAAAACCTAAAACTTGACAATAGCAACCTCTTAGCTCAAAATGAACAATTCACTAAAGCTACAGATGAGCTTAGAGTTGAAAATCAAAATGTGTCATCCAACTCAAGGAGCTCAAAGCCAACATAAAAAAGTTCAAAGAAAAACATGATAAACTTGAGAGGATACACATTGAGCTCACCACTAGTTACAACAAGCTAAAAGAGGACTACACTCAAGTGAAAGTGAATCATGACAACCTTACTATGGCTTATGACTTGCTTTCAAATGAAACACATGATGCTCCTAACCTTGTTGTTAAGTGTAACATAGCTACATCATGTGATGACTTGATTGATGAGATCATTGAGCAAGGTGCAAGTAGCAAAGGCAAGGAAGTGGTGGTGGCCGATTGCCATGATGACTATTTAAAGCTCAAGATTGAAAATGAGAACTTGAAGAAAGAGCTTGAGAAGCAATCAACCACCAACACTATTGTCATTAAAACGGTGCAACAAGATGATGAAGTTGAGGTGCTTAGAAAAGAAAACAAGATCCTCAAGAATGAGAAGTGTCACCTTACAAGCTTATTGGAAGAGAACAAGAAGTTGAAGCAAGAAAAGAGTCATCTCACCGTGGGCTTGAAAAAATTCACAAGAGGCCAATATCTCCAAAGTGATCTCCTCATGAACACCGTGATGAAGTTTGATAGAAGTGGGATTGGCTACATGGGTGAGAAGGTGCAAAACATTAGAGTTCAAAATCGCCTCAACAAAGCAAAGAACAAGCCCAAACCCAAGTCTAAGAGATGCTTTGAATGTGGATAAGAAGGTCACTTTGCTCATGAGTGCAAGACACCGCCACCATAACCTTTTCCCAAGCATGCTAGGCCCTTTGCCTTTGATGCTCATTACATGCTAAGGAAAGATTCTAAGGGCAAAGTGAAAGTCATGTTCCTAGGACCCCCTAACAAGAATAGACCTAAGCAACTATGGGTGGCAAAAGTTTTGGTTGAGAAAGTCCCGAGCCCTTCTCAAGTATGGGTTCCTAAACATCAAGCTTGATTTGTTGTGTGTAGGTGAACTACAAGACCGGTGGCTCTCATTGGGTAATTGATAGTGGGTGCACTCAACATATGACCGGTGATGCTCATATGTTCACCTGTCTTAAAGAGAATGTAGAAGACCAAGGAAAGATAACATTTGGTGATAATTCTAAGAGCAAAGTGCAAGGGCTTGGCAAAGTGGCTATATCTAATGATCATTCCATATCAAATGTGCTTCTAGTTGCTTCTTTGAGCTTTAACTTGCTATCCGTTGGTCAATTGTGTGATCTTGGGTTCCAATGCCTATTTACAAGTGAAGAAGTGGTTGTTTCCAAGAAAGATGACAATGAAGTGATATTCAAGGGCTTCCGGTACAATCACCTCTATCTAGTGGACTTCAACTCGGAAGATGCAAATTTGAAGGCTTGTCTATTCACCAAACAATCTCTTAGGTGGCTTTAGCATAGAAGGCTTGCACATGTTGGGATGAGCACACTTAAGAAGTTATTGAAGAAGGAGATGGTGAGAGGATTGAAAAATGTTGTATTTGAAAAGGACAAATTGTGTAGTGCTTGCCAAGCCAGGAAGCAAGTGGCAAATACACATCGATCCAAGGCATTTGTGTCAACTTCAAGACCATTAGAGCTACTTCACATGGACTTATTTGGGCCAACAACTTATGCAAGCATTGGTGGCAAGCTCTATTGCTTAGTGATTGTTGATGACTTTTCAAGATATACTTGGGTGTTCTTTCTTCATGACAAGACCGAAGTTGCCCAATCTTTCAAGAAGTTTGCCAAGAGAGCACAAAATGAATTTGAAGTGAAGATCAAGAAGATTAGAAGTGACAATGGGAAAGAGTTTGACAACACAAACATTGAAATATATTGTGATGAAGTTGGGATCAAACATGAAGTCTCATCCACCTATACCCCTCAACAAAATGGTGTGGTTGAAAGTAAGAACCGGACTTTGATCACCCTTGATGAGTACAACACGCCGGAGAGGTTTTGGGCGGAGGCAATCAACACCACATGCTATGCATCCAACCGCCTATTCCCTCACCGGTTGCTAAAGAAGTCCCCCTATGAGCTACTCATTGGCAAGAAGCCAGACGTTTCCTACTTCCGGGTGTTTGGTTGCAAATGCTACATCTACAAGAAGCGGCAACACCTATGGAAGTTCCAAAGACGTTGTGATATTGGTTTTCTTGTTGGTTACTCATTAAAGTTCAAAGCATATAGAGTATTCAACAATGCCACTGGCCTTGTTGAAGAAACATATGATGTGGAATTTGATGAATCTAATGGTTCTCAAGGAGAGCATGGGAATCTTGATGATGTAGGTGGCGAACCACTAAGGAAGACTATGAAGAACATGCCAACCGAAGACATCATGCCTAAAGATGATGAAGATGATAGTGATGATGTGCAAGTGATCAATCAACCATCTTCATCAAATGTGCCTCAAGATGATGAAGATAAAGATGGGGTGGATCCACATGAAGACACCCACATCACACAAGAAGAAGTTGAGGCACAAGCACAAGATGTTGATGCTCCACAACCTCCTCCTCAAGTGGTTGATAGAAGAACTACTCCACTCCTACAAGTACATCCTCAAGATCTCATAATAGGGAGTCCTTCAAGGGGGGTAATGACTCGCTCACAAAGGCATGCTCAATTCATTGAACATCACTCATTTGTCTCTTGCATTGAGCCTACTAGCATAGAAGAAGCTCTTCAAGATCCGGATTGGGTAAATGCCATGCATGAAGAACTCAACAACTTCACCTGCAATCAAGTGTGGACACTTGAAGAGAAGCCAAAAGGAGTAAGAGTCATAAGCACCAAATGGATGTTCCACAATAAGCAAGACGACAAGGGCAACATTGTGAGAAACAAGGTAAGGCTCGTGGCAAAAGGGTTCTCCCAAGTTGAAGGCTTGGATTTTGAGGAGACTTTTGCCCCGGTTGCAAGACTTGAGGCCATCCGTATCCTACTTGCATATGCATCTAATCACAATCTAAAACTCTTTCAAATGGATGTGAAAAGTGCATTTTTAAATGGCTTCATAAATGAACTTGTCTATATTTCGCAACCACCGGATTTTGAAGACTCTAGATATCCAAACTATGTTTATAGGTTGTCCAAGACGCTATATGGCTTGAAGCAAGCCCCACGGGCTTGGTATGAGCGCCTCCGTGACTTCCTCATCAACAAGGGTTTCAAAATCGGCTTGATTGATACCACACTATTCACCAAGAAGCACAAAGGGCATATCTTCATTTGTCAAGTTTATGTTGATGATATTATTTTTGGTTCGACTAATGAGGATTTTTGCAAGGAATTTGGTGATATGATGTCCAAGGAGTTTGAGATGTCCATGATTGGTGAGCTCGCATTCTTCCTTAGCTTTCAAGTCAAGCAAATGAGGGAGGGGACGTTCGTGTCGCAAGAGAAGTACACGAAGGATCTCCTCAAGCGTTTCAAGATGGAAGAATGCAAGCTCATGAAGACCCCCATGCCTACCAATAGACATCTCGACCTTGATGAGGGAGGTAAATCGGTTGACCAAACTCTTTATCGTTCTATGATCGGTAGTTTATTGTACTTGACCGCATCTAGACCCGACATCATGTTTAGTGTGTGTATGTGTGTGCGCTTTCAAGCTAACCCTAAGGAACCTCACTTAGTCGTGGTAAAAAGAATCCTTAGGTACATAAAACACACTCCAAGTATTGGCCTTTGGTATCCCAAAGGAGCTAACTTTACTCTTGTCGGCTATTCCGATTCAGATTATGCCGGTTGCAAGATTGACCGGAAAAGCACATCCAGAGGGTGCCATTTGCTTGGAAGATCACTAGTTTCTTTGTCCTCCAAGAAACAAAATAGTGTTGCCTTGTCAACAACTGAAGCGGAATACATTGCCACGGGTGCTTGTTGTGCACAAATTCTTTACATGAAACAAACCCTACTTGATTATGGAATCAGCTTAAAAAGGGTGCCTTTGTTGTGTGACAACGAGAGTGCGGTAAAACTTGCCAACAACCCGGTTCAACACTCCCGCACAAAGCACATTGAAACGACCTCGATTTCCGCGAAGAGAAATCCACAGGCTCGAATTGTAATTCAACAGATTGCTTGGGACAATCCATGAAATTACCCATATCTCAGTTGACACCAGGATCCATACAACGGTAATTAAGTCTTACATAAACATTTATTACATCGCCACATTGGCGGAATCAACATTCAGAGAAGCTTTAAAAGATGCGGAAACGTTTCATCCTTCACGGCCAACTTGAGTGTAGCACGTGACCCTATTCCTCGCCATCATCTTCCTCGAAGTCGTACTCATTCTCGTCACCTGACAGCAAATTTATCAGTACGATATGTACTGGCCACGGAGCCCACCTATGCAGCATTTGCTTTGTGGAAAGTGGATGCAAGGCTATTCAAGCAGACCTATAGGCTGAGGTTTCCTATGCAGCTGTAAACAATGTTTGATTAGTCAAGTTTTATCTCCAGTTAACACCATCATCCCTTTTCCCATCACCACATCTCACATACCCACACCTCACTCTCATTCGACAGGCCCAACTCCCTCTCGGGCCTATCTCAGCGGCACACTACCACAATGGGTACACTGCCGAAAAAATGTCATCCAGGGGGAGAAGAGAACACTCACTACACTAGTAGAAGCTTCATAGGAAAGGTCCATAGCCAACAAGTTGGCATATGTATCGATCGATCAACCGTACACTCTGCAGAGGTTTCACTACCCACAAGATTAGCCATCATAGGTGTTGCGCAAACACCTAGGCAGAATTCCGGGTGCTTGCTTGCCTAGGTCGATGCCACCCTACCACTCAGCCCTGGGATATTCCGGATCCTACACCATTATGCTGAGACTGGGAGACACAGTACCGGGCCCATCCAGTGGTACTGCGCATCTAGAACGGAACGGGAACCCATCGACCGTCTCCGTCCACCCTTATCACCTCTCAACCTAGCAGTAGTGGCACCGTCCTACCAAGTAGTCCAGCCGTCTCCCGCCCATCAGAAGCGAGTGAGTAGGAAAGGATTCCCATGAACCTGAAACTAGTTCGTCCTAGGTTTGACCAAGCAGGCATCTTCACTTAGGGGATACTCTCCCCGTGCCATCACAGCACCTCCGTCCACGGGCTTCAAACCACCAAGGCTATCCCACCCGGAACCTCCTCATCAACTTTACCCGCCACAGGTATCTTGCTTGGGGATGCCCAGGTTGCACCCCCGGCACGACTTGCCCCATGGGCTTGTCTCACATCCCACTTGGTCGACATCAACCCTTACCATGCACCCAAGACGCACGCAGCACTCTCTCCCAGTGGTTATAATCAGATATACACCATCCCAATTCCACCACATAGCATATAGCAAGTAGAAAGTAGTGGAAGAGTAACAGTAAATTAAGCAGCAGCTAACCTAGCAGCGGATAGCAGGGTATAGTCTTATCAAGGCAGGGAATTCAAATATACTATCATGCAACCAATCCATACATAATCATAAAGCAATAGCAGCAATGTCATTTGCAATGCGTAAATAGGATCTAAGGATTTGGTGGGACGTGGCACCTTCGTAGTCATCTCCTAGCTCCTGAAAGTACTCGTGGTCGTCTTCCTTAGTCAGATCCTCCTCCGGCTCTGAAATCGAATACGAAATAGTCGCGTCAGCGACTCTTATAGAGTATATCAGAAAAATCCAATAAAATAAAGAGCCAAATGCACACAAACATAGTCTTAGATTGTAGATCTCATTTTTCTGAGAATTTTGATATATGGTGCGCAATTTTTGGACATCGTATGAATAAGTTATGAATTTCCGAAGATTATCCTATTTTCTGAAAATGGAAAATGGCCGATTAATCAGGGGATGACACGTGGCAGCTCGGGATTGGTCCACGTGGCGCGCGGGTCCAGTAGTGCGGCATGTGGCGGCTGACGTGGCTGATGATGCTGACGTCAGCGTTGACCGGGTCAACGCTTCCTCTGACTAGTGGGGTCGGGTGACGTCATAGTGACGTCACTGGCATGACACGTGGCAGCGCCAGGGCTCGCCACGTGGTCGCGCTGGGACGCTTCGGTCCGGGTCTACGAGAGCCGGTGCACGGTGAACCGCACGAGCGCCGGTTCATGGGCCGATGACCCGGCTCATGGTGAACCGAGTTTCCCTACCCCTTTACCCATACGGTCTACGGTGGACAGGGTCTACGGATGTGGCGCCTCAACAGAACACAGACCCAATGGTCGCCCACCAGGTGTTCGATGCTGGTTCCCAAAGAGTCGCCGGCGTCAGCGTAGCTCGGCGGTGGTCGGGCGAGCTCGACGTTGGTCGGGGGGCGTCGGCGTAGCTCGGCGGTGGTCGGGCGAGCTCGACGTTGGTCGGGGGGCGTCGGCGTAGCTCGGCGGTGGTCGGGCGAGCTCGACGTTGCTCGGCGTAGCTCGGCGTAGCTCGGCGTAGCTCGGGGGTGGTTTGTGACCTTGGCGGACCATTCGGTGTGCCATGGCGGCCGGCGGCGAGCTGCCGCAGGGCTAAAGCTCCGGTAGGCTACGTTGCAGCCCACAGCGAGGCAATTTCTCCCCTCCGGGCCCCAATATTCGTTTCTAAGGGACCCAATTTGGCTAACAGGGTCCCTTTTGATGCTCGGCCACGGCACAGGCGCTTCTCCGGCGAGGCGGGCGGCGGTGTGGTGGCCGGGGTTCGGTTTTGGCACGAACGGGTGTGGTTCCCTTCTATTGACATAGTCAGTAAGGCCCTCGGGTCGTTGGTGGCATCTTGGTGTCACAGCAGGGTCTCCTCCTGGCTTCGGCACGCGGCGGAGCTCTGGCGAGGTCGCGGCGCACTCGAGCAGGGCGGACGAGGCTTCCTCTAGCGCTTAGATACGCGTAGCTAGCTCAAGCGGTCATGGCGGTGCTCCACGACGCTCTAACCTATACGGGTGCTAGTCGGATTGCTCGGAACGGGTGATTCGGCGTCGGAACGCGTCGGTGGCGAGTGCGCTCCGCCGAGAACGCGTCGTGCTGCGTTCTCGGTCTAGCAAAGCTTGCAGTCCGGGGGTTTCGGCCGGTCGCATGAGTGCATGGTGCAGGTGATCTTCCTGAGCCGGTAAAGGCTCGTGCCTGCGCGTCCCGTGGGCGGAACGCCATGGCAAAAGCAGGGCGAGGTTCGGACATGGCGTGCAGTGGCTCACCGTGGTGTCGGTGAAGCTAGGATGGCGGTGCAGTGGCGAGTCGGAGCTGTGCAGAGCGATCGCAGTGCCGTGCCGCTCCTCGTCCGCAGCTCGGGCTTCTCCTCCGTTCCCGGCTCCGGCGTGCTCTGCGGCGGCGGTGCTCCCCTCTCTCTGCTCCGCCCTTCTTCCTTCTCCCTCTCTCACACGGTGTGGTGTTGTGGCGTGGTTGGTGCCACCAGTGGCGGCGGCGAGTGGAACGAGGCTAGGGCGCCGTGAGGTGCTCCAATTTATAGCGGAGCTCGGGTGGCTACCTATGGCGGGCGGCTCTGATCTGCTCGGGCTGATCGGAGGGCTGTGGCTTGCGCGACCTAGGGTTCCGGTGGTGCGCGCGGGCTTCTTGGCGAGCAAGGCAGGGGACAGGCGAGGGACAGCGGGGTCAGGGCTCTGCCATGCGTGGCGCTGTCGGTCACACCATTTGCATGACTCTGTCGGCCACCGTCTTTCGCGAGGTGAGAAGAACAGTAGCGAGAGGAAAAACACTGACGGGTGGGGTCGTTGCGGCAGTGAATCAACGCGCGCGCGGGTGTGATAAAAAGGAGACGGGCCGGCTGGCTGGGCCGAATCTGCTCTTCCTCTTTCTCTCTTCTTCTTTTTCTTTTTCTTTTTCTATTTTCACTTAAGTGTATAAATACATATATTACCCATTTTAAATATTGAGTAAATACAAACATAAATCGCAATAAATCCCAAATGTGATGCATAAGTTATTATTCTATGTGAATGGAATTAAAATACAAGCTATACTCCTTTATTACCAAATTTATAATGAAACCTATATGCTTGCACAAGAAAAATGGGTTTTCACAATAAATAAATGAAAAATTTTAATTGGTTGGGATTTTTAGGTTGTGTGGATTTTAGGGTTGTTACACACATTGACATCCGTCATCGCTTCCTTAGAGATCACGTTGCCAAGGGTGACATTTCCTTTGAGGGAGTGAGAACGGATGATAACTTGGCGGAGATTTTCACTAAACCATTGGATGAGACACGCTTTTACACTCTAAGAAATGAACTTAATTGTCTTGATCTAAGCAACTTCACTAAAAGATGATCTTGTGTTGTCATGTGCATTGCATTGTAACATAAAACATGGCTAACATTGAAATGCATGTAGGGCTTGTCTAACTCGGTTAAGATAACCGCCCAAAAGCGTGTGAAGAAGCTTACCCGAGGACAAACTTGACAAGCAACTAGATTAATTTACGTGAATTTGCATAGCATATTGCATGGTTGTTATTTTGTCATTTCGTTCTTGGACTTCATTGCCTATTTTCATAAAATTCACATATGCCTAAGGCAAAATATTTGAAAAAATTGAGGGTTTGAGAGAGGACATTTCATACTAGTTCCAACTGGTGTTTATTTTACTCTTATTGAGGTTGGAACTTAGTTGAGAAAAATCTGCGCGAAGAAATTTGGAAGAAAACAGTTTTTAGGGCGTCGGACTGTAGCGTCCGACGCTGGTTTTCCCAGCGTCGGACCATTGCCTACAGTCCGACGGTCCCTGGCCCTGTGCCTGGAAGCGTCGGACGGAGCGTCGGACCGAGATTTTTTGGGCGTCGGACGATTGGTGGAACGTGTTCACGCCGTGGCGCGCTGCGTTCACGGCATCGGACCGAGAAGATTGGTCCGAAGAGGAGCGTCGGACTAAGTCCGACGGGTATTGAAGCTTACTGGAAGCGTCGGACCCTGCAGAACTTTGGTCCGATGCCTGCAACAGTAACCGTCCGACGGTCGGTCTAAAGGCAAGTCTCAGTTCTTTTCTTCCTCTGTCGCGTGGGGCCCGCTTGCCAGTTCATCTTCTCGTCTTCGTGCCGACCCGTACGTCGCGCCGCCGCCCGTACGTCTAAACCCTAACCCTAACCGCCGCCGCCGCTCCGCGCCCATGCGCTCTGCCGCCAGCTCGCCGGCGTCCTCGCCGCCGGCCGCCAGTTCTTCCCCGCGCGTGCGCACCCTCCTCCTGCGCACGCCGTCGAGCTGCAGCCGCAGCGCCGCCGCCGCGGTGCCCAGTTCGTCGCCGCCGAGCCCTAACCGCCGCGCCACCATCCTCTGTCTCGTCCCGCTCTTCCTCACCGGTGTCCTCGCCGCCGGCGAGCTTCTCCCACGCGCACGTCTCCAGCCACGCGCCCTCGCCGCATACTCGTCGCTCTGCACAGCCGCCGTCCGAGCTTCTTCATTGCCACCGGCAAGTGAGCCACGCCCTTCACCGTGGGTTCACCGTCATTCTCGCCGAGAAGCTTCCCTCTCCTCTTCCTGCTCCCATTTGGTGGTGAGAGATTTCTTTCAGTGTTGCCCTAGCCCTGTTCCTTATCTCTGCCCATAAGGTGTTCGACAGATTGCCTAAATCACTCCTTTCACCTTTTCTGCGGTTCCTTGTTGGCCAGGGCCTTCTCTCGGCTTACTAGGGTTCGTGGGAGTGTTCGTTGCTCCTGTGTGATTTATTCTTCTTGCTCGCGGTGCCCTCGTTCGACAGAGATCTTACCCCTTCACAGTTCTTCTCTCAGGTTGCTTTGCTACTCCTCTGTTATCCCATATGCTTGCTTCCTAGGTTTACTCATCTCTAGATTATGTATGCTTATGTATCCCTGTCTATCTCTCTATTGCAGCTGTCGTGGTCAGAGTGTTTGGCAGTGGATCAGTGAATCCGGGGTCAAGCCCGTGGATACGGAACGAGGCCAAGCCTCTGAGTGTCAGCGGCAGTTTCTGAGAGACAGTGACAGTTGGCAGAGATGGTGAGGTGCAAGCAGGTCATTCGCAGTGAGGGAGGCACAGGTGGAGACGAGAGGCCTCATCCTCGTCCACCTTTGGACAAGGGGAAGGCCCCTCTTGTCGAGAGAAGCAAGAAAAGGAAGAGACTTACAGCTGAGCAGAGGCAGGCTATCAGGGTAGCACAGGCTGCAGAGGAGGCAGAGCGTGGCAGAGGTATACATATTGGAGGCATCTCTGTCAGCTTGTCGGGTATAGATGAGTCCGAGGAGCAGCCACAGCATCAGAGACAGCCGGGGACTGAGTCAGCACAACCAGAGGCAGAGCCGAGGCAGCCAGAACAGCAGGTGGCAGCTACTCAGGGGGAGCAGGCCCAGGCTCCACCTCTTCGTCGCTCGGGCCGCACTCGACCTTCAGTGCCGCCCCGGCCCGCTGGTCAGAGGCGCGGAGACCGAGTCCCCAGGGCGCCAGCTCCCTCCGAGCCTCAGCCGGAGCCAGAGCCGGACATTCACTTAAACCTGCAGAGGATCTCTGCGGCCCGAGTTAGAGAGCTCCGGCTGACGTCGCTTGCCAGTTGGTTTCCGGATCAGAGAGATCCCAGAGCTTTTGAGGGCTGGTACACTACTCTTCACGAGGACTTCTTCACTGCCCTCATGGCCATAGGAGTTGGACTGCGACAGCACAGGGTATGTCCCCTAGAGGACATAGTCCAGGCAGCAGGAGAGGAGATCAGGCCATACTTGACTTACCTGCCTGGACTAGCAGAGCTTCTTGGCCGATCAGGCCGGTACGTGGAGTCGTGGGTGAGAGAGTTCTAAGCTTCACTATGGATAGACCCCGACCACCAGTACCTGCAGTACACCTTTGGTGGAGAGCTATACTGGCTCTACACGAAGGCTCTGCGAGAGCTGCTTGGAGTGCCAGAGTCAGCTACCAGGTTGCACAGTATTTGCTATGCCTCGACAGACCCGCCGAGGAGGGCGCACGGAGAACTGGCACCTGGTACTGCTCATATAGCAGCGTGCTTTCGACCACCGTTCGGAGACAGTTCCCGCAGGACTCCTTTGGAGCTTCGTCCCGTCGTTCATCTGTTGAACGACGTGATGAGGCGTACGCTTTTACCGCGGGAGGGGTACAAGGAGGGTTTGACTCACTTACAGCTTTGGCTCCTTGGTGCCCTGGTCCAGCAGTCCGAGTTCGACGTTGCAGACTTGATCATGAGTGAGACGGAGGACACCATAGCAGAGGGCATCCAGTCTCGGCGTCAGCTCCCCTACGCTCACTGGATCTCACACATCCTTGAGCGGAGGTTGCACCGGATTTGGACAGGTATCTCCCATGAGCTGCGCCAGACTGAGACAGAGTTTCCAGTCTATAGGATGACCTCTCTGATTGACGGACGCCGTGGCAGCAGAGCCCTACACAGAGTTCAGATTTCAGGGGCAGATATGGCAGAGGTACAGCAGCAGGACGAGGCTATGAGGTACGTTGCCCATAGCGAGCTTGAGCAGTTACTTGCAGACGACGACCCCATCGACACCTCCTCGTCCAGCTCTGACAGGGACTACCGGCCCATCCCTTCACGTCCACGAGCTCATGACTCGAAGGCCGGTGGGTCCAGTTCCGCTCCACAGACCTCACAGACAGACCCTGCACTGCTTGTCATTCTTCAGAGCTTACAGTAGACACAGCAAAGACAGGTAGAGGAGCACGCCCGGTTTGCCAGGGAGCAGGTTGCAGCTCTCACTCAGATTCAGCTCAGGTAGGATCAGTTCCAGCAGCAGATGCTCCAGATGCAGCTCCAGAGCCAGCAGATACAGCTACAGACCTTTGGGTTCATGGAGCACATCATCAGACACACCGGAGCCCCACCGTACCTAGCCACTGCCTCTCCAGTCCAGCAGGTTGGACCGGCAGCCACTGCAGCCCAGGTGACTCCAGCGATACAGTCCGGTGGACTTCAGAGTCAGGGCACAGCTTCTCTCCAGAGTCAGTTCGTCATGCCGACTCAGCAGTGGTTTGCCACGCCAGGCTCTCAGGGGTTCACTCCGATCCACACCGGTTTCACACCTGACCTAGGTGGCCCCTCAGTGACCAGGAGCTTGGGTGTTACCTTCAGCGAGATCACAGGTTTGCCTACACCTCCTGAGTTCCAACAGCTTGTTACCACCACCACAGCTCCACCTGCCACTGGGACTACAGAGACACTACCGTCTTCAGTCGCCTCCTCAGAGCCTCTCCCGACTACAGCAGGAACTGTGATCGTAGTAGTCATAGCAGTAGCTACAGAGACAGCTGAGCAGACCCGGACCGCTTCACCTTCACGTGCTCAGACAGAAGGTCAGGCAGTTCAGAGCTCAGAGTCAGAGGGAGACCCGACTCAATTTGTGATTCTTCCTCACTCCTCCGACCGCGACGCTGCAGCTTCTTCTCCTCCTCCTGAGTCTTAGGTCTTTGGTGCTTGATGCCAAAGGGGGAGAGAGCATAGATTTAGGGGGAGCGCGTGAGAGGGTCTTGGTTCTTTTTGATGTGATATAATCATGCATCATGTTTATGTTTATTTTCATGCTTGAGACTTGATTGTGACATGTGTCTGAGCTTCATGTTATTTATATATCATGTCACTTGGTTACGCTCTTGTCTTACCTTCCGCACTTCACTCTGATCTTGAGCGTATTTGTTTGGTACTTATGCTTATTTCATATCTTATATATACCTTGTGGTCTTGATTTGTATAAGCATGCCTAACCCCTTTGCTCTTATTATCACATACTTATATGAATCAAGCCTTTAAAAACCTCACTCTTTTTAAATATATTTGAGGTTGTTGTCATCAATCACCAAAAAGGGAGAGATTGAAGCATCTAGGCCCTAGTGGTTTTGGTGATTAATGACAATAAGACGGTTATTATGACTAACGTGTGTTTTGCAGGATAACCTAGAGGTTAGGTCATAATAACATGTAGGTTCAAGCCCCTAGAGATGGAATTCGATTCTGTTTTTAAAGGATGGAAGACAAGACGGTGATAGGCTAGTGCCAAGTGTCGTTTGGAGTTGAGAGACACTTGGCGTAGTCTTAGGTTTTGTTTTTCTCTTTGACCGTACTATTAAGAGGGGTTTAGATGGGTAGTTTGACTTAGAGCAAGATTAGAGAGTGTAGATGTGATGCACACTTGTCCAACATAGCTCTAGATAGTCCAGGGAGACTCTTGAGAGAGAGAGGATCAAACTTCGTTTTGGAAAGTTTTCGATTCGACGAAGTTTTTGATCAAATTAGAGGCGTCGGACTCTACCTAGTATGAGCGCCGGACCAATAGTTAGAGTCTGACGACACGTGGCAGCCCCTGAACGATTCTCAGCATGCCAGGGAGCGTCGGACCCTGGCTGGATGGCCGTCGGACCATTGGCCAGAGTCCGACGGTGCCTCCGCGTGTTTAGCGAGCGTCGGACCGTCGAGAGAGTGAGCGTTGGACTAATGTTTCTTAGCGTCCGACGCTTCCACAGAGGTTCCCGCAGCGAAAAAGAGCGTCGGACCATTGATCCGTGTCATAGCCGTTGAGAGCCACTGTGCCAGCTGTTCAAAAGCGTCGGACTGAGGAGCGTCGGACCATCGAGTTCGGTCCGACGCCCCTCTGGCACAGGACTCAGCACAGTGCGACTGTGAGAGTCGGACCGTGGTGGATGGTCCGACGGTCGAGCCTCAGCAGCGTCCGACGGTTTGCAGGAAAGTGAGAAACGGCTAGTTTTGGAGAGGGTGAGTATTTATACTCCACCAAAGCGTCCATTCTATCTCTCTTGCCACTTCTAACAGCTGAAGGAACCCTTGTTGATCTTGTGAGAGAGCAAGAGCCCTAGGGAGCATTGAGTGAACTCCATTGCTTGTGAGCTTCTTCCCTAGAGAGATCAAGAGTGACTTGTGTGCATCCATCACCCTCTTTGGCCTTGTTCTTGGTTAAGTGAGAGTCTAGACTTGTTACTCTTGGTGATCGGCATCACCTAGACGGTTTGGTGGTGATCCATGGCTTGGTGACCGCCTGGAGAGCTTGTGGGCGGTCCAAATCGAAGTTGTGAGCGGTTGTGGGCGATCCACCGCGCCGGAGAGGCAAAGGATCAGCCCGTAGAGAGCACTTGGTCTTTGCGAAGATCAAGGGGGAGCTACACTCTTGCGCGGGTGCTCCAACGAGGACTAGTGGGGAGTGCCGACTCTCCGATACCTCGGGAAAAAACGGATTTGTCTTTCTAAATCTTTACATTCCCACATTTCCTTTGTGTTCTTTACTTTTCTAGAGTAGTATACTTGTGAGAGGACTTGGCTCTAGGTTGCATAACTTGTTTTAGGAATAGAATTGTCACAAGCACTTGTGGGGTGACATTGGGCAAATTGCGATAGGTTGAATTGTATTTGCGAAAAATTATTAGTTGTCCAATTCAACTCCCCTTGAGCATCCTTGATCCTTTCACCAATCTCAAAACAAATATGGTCCAAAAATAGATTTAGTAACAGACTCTAAACCCTGTGGTGGGTTGAGTGGAGTGAGCCGGTAGTTGGATGGGATGGACGAAAAAAAGTACCAAAAGTTTTACCTCTTTATTAATGGGTATAGATATAGATTTACACATGTTATACTGTTTTATTCTAAATCAAACGTATGTACTCCCTACGTCCCAAAACAGAGGTTGCTATAAGATACATGGTGGTCAAATTTTCTTAACTTTAACTGCTGAGTTTATAGAAAAAACATGCAGCATATAATTTTAAATATATTATGAAAGTATATTAAAAAATATATCTAATGATATTAATTATATATTTTATATATTGATATTTTATATATATATTTGATTAAAGGTAAAAAGTCTTTGACTCTTTGAAAAAAGGAGAATGACATAGGGTAATGTCTTTGATCCAAAAGGAGAATGACATATATTCTAAGATGAAGGAAGTGTCTCTTTATTACCCACCAATTTCAAAAAAGGAGTCTGTCTATTTGAAACTCAGTGATTTGTTAGCTCTAATCACTTAAGCAATTTTAGGTACAAAACATATAAATAGATCTAAAAATATGGGTTGGAACACTCTAGGTCTGATTGGTCGGGCACAAATTTTTATCCAACCAAAATTGTGGCATGTCAAAAATTTAGTCGTCAATTGATTTATTGCCAAAGAATTGGCATACCACTTTATATGGCTAAAATTTTGGTAAGTCTCTATAAAGTTTTCATCAAACTATATAAAAGAGAAAATTATCAAATCTTAATTTTGACAGTCAATTAAATGCACACGTAAATTTTTTATCCTAACTTTGGTTAATCTTTCTGTAAGTTTTGATTTTGGCTTGCCATAATTTTAGTAGGACAAAAATTTATAGCCAACAAACCATCTAAGGCTTTTGTGGATTTTTAATTTAAATTTAGTATATCTTCATTCTACCTTATTCGCTCTCTATTTTTAAATATGCTACCTCATTAGCTATCTTGATTTTTTTTTAAGATTAGCCATCTCGACTCTTGGATTTACAGAGTCGGTTGAAGTACTTTAAAATTAGCCATCTGACTCTGTTCGCTTCAGCTAAACAACACTTATTTTTCAGCTTTAAAATAATATTTCCTCTCACAATAATCAGTTTCAGTCAAAATCAACTTAACTTTTCAGCTCCAACAAAGCTTGCAGCCAAAATTTTAGAGGGTAACTAAATTAGTATATTTGCCTGGGTTTTCTAATCCGTTGGAGACGATAAAGCCACCCGAAAGGAGAAAAAACGATGGCGCGAAACTGCGCGCGTGTGGTGCGTGGTGCGGTGTGCCCAGCCATTCAACCGGATTTGAGAAGAGTTTCGCGTCCGCCCCGATCCAGAACCTTCCCAAGCATCCACCTGGCCCCGCCCAACATCCATTTATGCAAAGGCGCACTCTGGCCAACAGAAAGAAAAGGCCCCAGGCAGTGCCGTGACCGACCCGAGACGCAGGAGAAGGATCGAGACGAGGCGGCGGCTCCCCGGGGGCAGGATCGTCGAGGCCACGAAAGGTATTACCAGCGATTTTCTTTCGTGTTCTACCTATCAGGCCATTAGTATGAGAGTCGCGGGACGCGAATTTGTGACGGTGAGGAAAAATCATCTAATTTTCGGTTCTATTCTGTTTGTTATGTAGCGCATGTCTGATCTGATGGTTGCAAACGCCACTCAAACTTTTACTCGTGGTGTGTTGAGTGTTTAGGAACATCTGAAAGGTTTACGACATTAGACCCGTGGTGTGCCTTCCTATAATTGTGATGATGCCATTACCAGTGAAAATTATTGTCTTATACATGAGGTAGCAATAGAATCAGGGTTGGAGATTGGTTGATCTCATTTTGGTGTTCGACTGAGGTTGGAGACGTATTAGATCTATGAGATGATGGAAGAACTTAAAGTTAGCCACTGCAGCGTTTTTTGGGTGTTAAACTTATGTTTGGAGGACCAAATTAAATTTTGAAGCTGGTAGAGGCTGGAACTTTGTTCCATTATCTAATTTTTTTTTTTGAAGAGCTAGCTATAGTTTTCAGAAAGGTGTTTAATTGGCCCACATCAGTCATTATGGTATTTTCCTAACAATTGGATTATTTTATTCAATATTGGAATTGTCACGCAGATAAACTGTCTTAAAACTAAAATAGAAGATGTACTTGGAACAAACTCCGGATAGGGTTGAAATGTATGGTGCACTTTCGGGATGGGAACAAACTCTGGATGTTATGGTTGCAATGTATGGTGCACTTTCCAGACGGAAGTTATGTGGGAAAAGGGGATTAAAAGGGAAGAACCACTTTCCTTCACAAGAAATAGAGGTGAAAAGGGTGGTTTTAATTCATTGCTTATCAGTTGACTCGTGATACATCAGCTAGTAGCATATGAAAGTTATTTAATTAGAAATATCTGCGTTAATATATTATGCGAGTTCTGTAACAAATTGACAATTTTAGATTCTTTCTTTAAGCTGATCACTTTCTTGTCTGATACGTTATGCAGTCACAGCGTGATTTAGAAGTTCATCCAGTTTTAATTTTGATATGTTCACAAAGTCATCATCTATTAGGCTGCATATTTGAATGCTTGTTGCAGGTGCTAATATATTTATCTCTGTCTTTGCAGATGTCTTACTCAAGAGGGTCAAGGTAGGCGCTATTTTAAAACCTTGAACAGCCTACAATCTAAAAACCTTGAAACTTGTTTCGATTTGTCTTCAAATGTTGCTCGGTTTTGTGATAGTTTTTTCTTTTTGAGTGAAAGGTATGAATCTCGCTCACCTTACTCGAGAAGCAGCTATTCAAGGTACAGAAGTCGCTCTAGGTATGCCCTTTATCCTTGGGCCAGTTAATGTGTTTCTACTAAATGTCATTTGTTTAAAGTTTAGATATCAAACATCTATGTTGCTTGTAACCCGAGGGGTATTTGATATTTGTATAATTTATTTAGGAGTGTGGACTCAAGCGATGCTGAAAACCCTGGGAACAACCTGTATGTGACTGGTTTGTCAGCTCGTGTAACGGATCGAGATCTGGAGAAGCACTTTTCCACTGAGGGAGAGGTAACCTTTGCAGAAAATATCTTCAATGTCATTTCTGAGAAATTCCCATATAATTGTTGAACAATTTCCTTGGCTTACTGATTATAGGTGCTTGATGCAAGCGTTGTGCATGATCCTTGGACAAGGGAATCACGGGGATTTGGTTTTGTTACCATGGCTACTGTTAAGGAGGCAGATCGCTGCATCAAATATCTGGACCGTTCTGTGTTGGAAGGTCGGGTCATAACTGTTGAGAAGGTAAAATCATAAGATTGCATACATCTGAACTTCCTGATTTAACTTCACTACTGAATGATATTTATACCATTGATTAGTACTCTACACTGAACATTTTAGTGTTCTTTTGTCCGTTGAAGATTCTGTTGACAGCAACAGGGTAGATGTTGGTAGCTGCTCTGCAACAAACTGATACATCCTAACACCAAACCATGCCACCTCAGCCAAAGGGTTGTATGCCCTACATTGTATATTATTATTTTTCTTAAATGTTTTTATTTCAGATTGTAGATAATTGCTCTCTTGCTTTTGGTATCAAAGGCACTTTCTTATTTCTTATCTGGTCCTCTATTACTCAGGCAAAGAGAAGACGAGGTAGAACCCCAACACCTGGGAAATATCTTGGCACAAAATCATCACGTGGTAAGTGTTAAGCACTGTAAATTTCTTTAGATATAACCTGTCGTTATTGATGATTTTTGTTACATGATATCAGGACGAAGGTACTCCACAAGCTACTCGCCTGATCGGAGGGACCGTTACGGTTCCCGCTACTCGCCTGATCGTGACCTGTCTTATTCTCCTTATGGTAGAGGTCGGTCATACTCTCCATATGACAGAAGGCGATCATACTCTCCCTATGGCAGGCATGGATCATACTCCCCCTACGATAGGCGTCGATCAAACTCACCCTATTACAGCAGCCGGTATCGATCAAGGTCCCCATACTACTACAGAAGACGGAGGTCACCTTCTGTTTCGCCATACTACCGTCGGCGCCGATATAGATCTATCTCCAAGTCACCCAGTGATTCTCCAAGGGCTAGAGGGCGGAGCTATTCCTTCAGTTCATCACCACAGAGAAGCAACTCCTGCAGCCATTCCCCAGAATCGGAGAGATCAACAAGCTATTCTCCTAAGAAGGGGAGTAGAAGGGAACCTTCACCTAACAGATATTCTGGCAAGAGGCGTTATTCAAGGGAAAGCTACTCTCATAGCCGCAGTTCGTACTCCAGGTCTCTGTCCAGGGAGCGCTGAGCTTGATCTGCGAGGTGTATCGTCCTAGGTTGTTATAAGATATGCCCTGTACCTGTGTTTGTCAGCTGATGCATTTTCATGGTCATTACTCTGGTTATTGTGAACTTGAGAACAGGATGCATGTGTGCATACTGCATTGTACTATATTATGTTCATTTTGTATGACACAGTGCTACATTTCTGATGCTACCATGCTATTGTTGGTACTTTCTTGGTAATTTAGTTACTAAATCTGGCAAGATGTTGTGTCGTGCAATAGAGGTGAATGTCATCATATTGAAGATGAAATAATGGTACAAGAATTCATACAAATATTACATACGTTGTTTTGGGAGATTGCACTGGGAGAGAATAACGCGATCTCAGCCTTGAACATATAAGCATACATGACCGTTGCAGTTATAAGGAAATAAATCCCTAGCCCCTGCCATGCTTAGTTTTCGTCCTTGGCTAGTAAAAGAACATACTGCAAATCTGGTGACCATATATTGAGCAGACACCTATATTACAGTAACTCATGCCCCTAGATATAGATTGACGATGGAGTTCATCTCTTTCAGCACTAGGCCATTGACCATGCCGTTGAATGTTGATCCTTAGCCACCAAGCCTTGTGCAGCATGTGAAACCGTAATTCCCTGTTAAAAGGGCATGAAACGAGCAGGTGGTTGATTGTTTTAGCTTCCTGATCGCATAGAGGGCAGGCGTGCAGCAAGCCGGGCGTTGCAGTGCTCTCAACGGGCAAGGCCGCAAACTGATCTGCGTGATGCACCACGAGCCATATGAAAAAACTACACTTGCCTGGGGCCCAACCTTTCCATATACGTGGAATCCACGGCCCAAATTGTACTCTGCTTTGTTTGAACGAATAAATTCCAGCGGAGAGGCGGCGAGGCGCCAAACGTGAGTGTCTTCCACTTCAGATTCCAATGCCACTTGAGCAATGAGATCCCAGAATTCCAAAAAATAAAAAAAATAAAAAAAATCCAGTGATAAAGCCCACTGCAAGAGCCTCCTACACACTGTGCGCGCCTTCCTTGCTACGTGCATGCTCAACGGAATGCCGCAGCATAGAATCAACACGTGAAATGCCGTGATCTCCGGCTCCGGTACACGCCGGGATGATGTTACGCATTGTCCAGTGGTGGGTCGATACTGTTCCATGGGTCGACATGGACGATCCAGTGGCGGAGCTCGTCTATTTTTATATCTAGGGTCACTGTCAATTATCACAACTATCAAAGCGTGTATACTATTTGCATCAGATCAAAATATCCCCCTCTTCATTGTGCAGCTCCACAAAAACCGACTTAATAAATTAACCATTCATTGAATTTTTAGATTGGGGAGAGTTTAACGTTAACATAGAACTTGCATTCGAGAATGCGCAGTTTACGGAAGCTCCGGTGTCTTGAGTATCTTCTGTCTTGTTGGCTTTCTGCCAACAGGCGAGTAGGCGACGCGGCGACGCCTGACGCCTGACGCCTGACGCGGACGGCCGTGCTCCTGTGCAGCCCTGCAGACCGCAGTGCTGCCCCGCGAGGCCCCTACGTGGTGACGGCGAGATGCGGCTCGCCCGCTCGGTGCACCCGTGCGGCGCGCCTGCGACTGCGAGGCTCCGACCCGGAGCGTGGACAGCCGTCACAGCCCCTAGCGACAGGCCCGTAAATCGCAACGTAGAATATGCGCAGTTCCCCAAAATGAGCATGATGCTGTCTTTCCCCTGAAACATTTTATGTGACACTGATAGATGCATGATTCGAAGATCTCCAGATTCCAGATCAGAAGTGGAGCAACATGGTCCCGTACGACTGACTCACCAGGCAGCCACCAGATAAGACCAATAAGAACTGCATGCCAGACTCGACCAGCAAGGAAAATCCATATTGTGGCCTTGTGGGTCACATAAACATTGTTCATCGAATCACAGCAAGTCAGACTGTAGATTATCTAATTGACATAAATGTTCAATACAGCAATACAGCAGCTTATGAAACGAAAATTCAATAATATACACTAAGCAAGGGTAAATTATGACAAAATTGTTTCTCCAAAACTATTCAAAACGGTAAAGTTTACATGTCCATTACTGGACAGCTAGGCCAAGCTGATCCATAAGTGCTGCCTTCAGGTATTCACGATTGTTCTCAGCTAGCCTCAGCTCCGAGCTGGGCATCCTGCTTAAAGCTTAGCTTTTGGGTTCTGTGCAATGGAACGTCTGCATGTCCTCATCAATCGGTAGAACAGAACCATTGACTTCACAGATAATGGGAGCAATGGAACTTAGTACCGTGATATTCAGTCTAGCAAAAAGCAAGTATCTACACTCAAAATGTCGGGTAAAGTGGCGTTACCGATGGAGGACAATCTGTCCTCCTTCCAGCAAGGGAGTAGTATGCCAGAATCTGTTTCTTATACTCTGGGCAAGGTCCACCTTCATCTGGAATAATATACTCAATGTTCCAGAAGGGGCGTACCATTGCCATAAGATCAGTTCCACTTGGAGATGACCTGAATCCTTGCACCCACAGATACCTCAGTGACTTAAGCTCTAGTGCAGCCATGGCTAAAGCATGCTCACTAAAGAAACAGCCCCTCAGCTCCAGTTTTTGCAAGCTTGGGCAGCCTTTTGATAACTGTATAATTCCATTATCAGATTCACCAACATTACCAAGCAACATATATCGAATGCTCTTGCTAGATTCTCCAACATAGCCAAGACCAACATCAGATAGGGCCCCAGGTCTCACATAAAATGCAAACCTCCGGAGTTTGGTGCAACCTCTAAGCAAAGCACGGACCCCATTGTCCAGTGGCAAATCAGTTATGTGTGCTTCTCTATCAAGAAGGACAAGGCGGAAATCATTAAGATTTTTGCTGCATGTACCAACCGCCTCTAGTGCTGCATTTGTAATGTCTGATACATGTATTGCCCAGTATGTCAACTCAGGGCAGCCTTGTGCTATAGCAATCACCCCAACCTGTGAAACCCTACCTTGTTCATCCTCAAGACCTCCTTGATCATCATCTCCTCTCTCAACTCTGAGCCTCTGCAATTTCTTGCAGGTCTGTGCAACAACTTGTAGTCCACGATCCCCTATGACATCCCTCACCTGTTTTTCCCAACAGAAAAAAAAAGAACATCAATGCGGTTTGAACCTTATAAAACAAGAAAGATTAAGGCATCTACAAGAATGTTCCAAAATACCTCTAAGGTTTCCAGATTGGGGCAGCGCTGAACTATCTGACAGTGATCCTCTGTGGAAAGGAATGTAAACTGAAGGTCTAACTTCTTAAGTGCAGCAGCATATGGAAACAGTATCTGCATCTCATTTGTTCCCATGTAGTGCAAACCCAAGCGGTGCAATGAAGGAGGAAAGTAGTAGTTCTCATAATTTCTACCTGCCACAGGTTGACCCTGGTCTTCAAAGGAACCACCAGCAAACTCTTGTAGTGTCTGTGCAGTTCGGAACAAACTAACCAGATCAGGCAAGAAACATTCACTAATCTTCAGGGTTTTCAGCCTTTGACAGTTGCGCACAAGTAGGGTAAGATACTCTGGGGATGCCCTGAGATCTGTCAGAAAGAAATTCAGTGTCTCAAGAACAGAATTGCTCGTAGCAAGCTCGCGGATCCATTCATCGTTTTCCTTCTCATCAATTATGCTTTCTTCAAGGAAAAGTGTTTCGAGTTTCCTGCACATGACAAGAGCCCAGATCTAGAATTTAGGTTCTCCTAATAAAATCTACAGGCCTCATAACATGGTCAATTTCTATTTCTATCAGACTTAAGCTCCACCTAACAAAGATGTGAAATATAGAAAGCCATGACAAATGGAATTAAAAGTTCATCATTTCCGAATTCCCACTGCAAAGCTAGAATTATCTAGCAGTGATTCATAAATGATTTAATGTTTAGAGTCACAGACAAGGCACAGACTAAATGAACCGTTGGCTTTTCTTGGGACGGGAAAGAACATTATCCACCCACACCCTTCAGGAAACATCCCATCATAAATCAGTGACCTAACTAAACCTTAAACTGCTTACGTAATTTTGAGGAGAAAAACAGCAAAACCTAGATGAGCCTTAGTAATAATTACTAGTTAACTACAGAAGGGAAGAAGGGATTTTTACCTGCAAGAGCGGGCGATGAGTGAGATGGAGGGCGTGGAGAAGCCGGAGCAGCGGTCGAGCTTCAGCGCGACGAGCATGTGCGCCTTGGCTCGGACAAGGATGTTGATGTCTTCATTAGTTACTACCATCCTGCGCAGGTGGAGCTTCTTGAGGAAGTGGAAGGTGGCCGAGAGCTGTCGGATCCACGGCGTCGCAGACCCGCCCCAGTCCTCGGAGATGAGGTTGAACATGGCGGCGCGGGGCTTCGCCTTGAGCTTGAGCGACTCGAGGCACGGGAAGCGGCGGAACAGGCGCTCCGGCGTCGTCGAGTAGGCCATGGCCACGGTGACGTGCTTGCGGCTGAGCGCGTCGACGCGGCACCAGTTGCGGCACACCAGCGAGATGGCGTCGCGGTCCCGGGGGTCCTCCACGTACCCCATCACCAGCCCCAGCGCCGTGTCCGGGATCCCGAAGCTCAGCACCCGCCCCAGCCGCCGCTCCCCGTCCTCGGCCTCGCCGCCCATCGTGCCAGCCGAACCGGCCACCCGATCTGCCTCCCTCCTTGCCCTCCCTTGCTGCGGCCAGCGGATTTGCACGGGGTGGAGCTGGGGTGTGTGGTGGACGGGAGGGAGCGGGAGGAGGAAGGGGAAAGGGGAGGGTTGGGGAATTTAGGGGTTCCGGTCAGGGCAAGGTAGACGGTGGAACCTTTTCTCCGGGCGGTGTACGGCTGCGCGAGGGGAGCGCGTCACTGGCCACTGGTGGATGGGAGGGAAGTCCGTCCAGCAATAGGCCACGGCGCGACGCGCCCGCCGCGACTGACAAGTGGGGCCTGGGGCCATAGATATTTTTCTTTTCAATTGAGGGCTTATTAGGATAACCGTATCCCGTACTCCATCCTCGGTTCGTCTATTTCTGTCCTGTATTTACCCAGTTTTAGTATTATTCCTCTCTCTTTTTTTATACGAGACCTATGGCTCGTCCGAGTCTAAAATTGAAGCGGCCTCAACTATTTATTGTGTTTTTTTTTGAACAACTATTTAGTGTGTATATTGTAAGATGACTACTCTCACCATTTGTGTTTATATATCGATTAAATAGGTTTCACTTGGCATCTAATGTTGACATATAGGTGGTAAATTTTGCATTATTGGTATTTTAGTGTTGTACTCCCTCTGTTTCAAAAAAACATGTAAATCTCGTTTCTCGAAAAATCAAAGATTCTTAATTTTGACAAAAATATCTAATAAATTATCAATGTTAATAATGTGCAGTAAGTACCATTTAATTAATCATGAAATACATTTTCGTAATAAGTCTAATTAAAGATCAAAATGTAAATAGAATCTTCTACAAATTTAGTCAAACTTAAGATTCTTTGACTCCTCGTAAAACAAGATTTACATTCTTTCTAGAACGGAGGTAGTATTAGTATAAATATAGAGGGACAATGCGGAGCACAATGAATATACTAGTATGAAAGATTAGATTAACAACTATCAATAGAATGCCATAGAGGAAGTACAAGATATAGACAAGAATACTAGTATTTGACTGAATGGGGTTGATTGGTTGCCACTTGGGCCATATAGCTAGCCTCCGAGACTGAAGCTTATAAGGCAAACTCTAGTCAATTACATTAACCCGAATGATTAGGTTTAAACAAAACTCTCTAGTAAAAGCTAGAAACATGTTGTCTTCAACAACTTCTACTATATTTAAAGGCTTCACTGGAAGCCTCATAATTATTAAAAGTGCCATTACCACTAGAGGTAGCAACTAATAAACATGGATAAATCAAATTAAAATCTGAGGAAAAATCTAAGTTCAAACCTACCCTAATACAAAATAGTTAATGTTCAACCCAATTAGCTCAATTGCTTTTAAGTCCAAATTCATCAAATGATCCAATATTAACAAAAGTATTATAACTAGTTGTTAATTCTATGTTAAAAGTTTAGTACAATTTTTTAAAGCTCATGTTATTTGCAAAAAATAAAAATAAAAATTAAAGCTCATGTTCACACTATAATTTGTTGTGAAATTAATTATAATTTTTTAGAGATGGGTAAGTACATTTGTGTGACTAGATATATTCATGGGGCCCATGTTAGATGGATGAACATTAGAATTAAAACATCACATTGCTCACACCTTAAAACTACAGTGAAATTGACTTTGAGATGAAAACTATGATTGTTGATTACATATATAAGTGGGACCCATGGCAAAATCAGACCATAAAATAAAACATGATGTTCATAGTTAAAAGTTTAGTATAATCACTTTTTTTAAATGATTTAATACAGTTGCCCACTACTTTGTGCAAACCTATGTCACATTGAAAGTCATACCTTAAAATTAAAATAATTATGTTAATAGTCTCACACCTTAAAAAATTAGCAAAAATAACTACAATTTATTGTGGATGATTTGATATTATTGCTTGCTACTTTTGTTCGATTGATGTGACTAGATATATACATGGGTCCCGCATCACAAACTTAAAATTAAATATTAGATATTGTTTTACTTCTCAAGTGGTCAAGTCTATGTAAATACAAATTTTAAATTATTATCCAATAAATTTGGATTGTAGTTTTAATCAAATGATCAAGGGCATCCAAAATCCAACCAAATACCATCCAAGTGCAACCAAAGCACCTAGAGGCCAACTGAACTTTTGGATTATCCAAATATGACTGCCACCTCTAATTATCACACAAGAAAAAAAGGATATTATACACAACAAAAACCATAAATAGTGTCCTTATAAGTATATCCTACCTTGAAAGTATAAAAGTGTCGTGTAAGGGCCTTGTTTGGCTCTGTAGCAGCTAACAGTTAGCTACCTAATAGTTTATAGCTAATATTAGCTAGTCTGGTCCAGCTAGTAAAATAATTGTTAGTTAGGTATTCAACTAAACTTTTAACAAGAGATGTTTAGATTCAAGAAACTAATTAATTACGAGCGGCCAACTACTATCGGCTTGTTTGGCTGGCCAATTTTCGACTATTGGTACTAATGATTTGTTGTGAGAGAAAAACATATTTTCATAGTTAACAAATAGGGCTGATTTTGTTTGATGAGCTCACGTTTTCATTGCTAAAAAGTAAAGCTGATTTTGTCTTATAAGCTTAAGCGAATAGGCTGTATATCTCCATGGATCGGGGCCTAAATCTAAAGCGAGACAGATTGCATTGAATGTGCAGCCTTTAGTTATTATGGTCTTTGGAGTATTTTGGTGCACATATAAAGACATACAGTACTGTACTTGACGAACGACGCAACTGATCAAAAGAGCCCAAATTAAGTTGTGCCTTTTCTTTTGAATGATAGCTCGAAGCTACTAAGAGAGAAATGGTATTGTGTGCCACCATTACTGTATCACGAATGCGCCTGGCTTTGTCCAGACTATTGGTTGCAGCGGCATTATTATAGTATATGTTGGTCCCCAAACCTTTGGGGGGAAAAAAATCATGTATTACGGTCCTTAAAATACAGCTATGAGGCAACATCCACGAAACAAAGTTTGAGGCATGACACAATTTAAAAGTTCAAACGTTGGCAAGGAACGTACCGGGAACCAGACAAGGCAGCGCAGGAGAGTGCTAGGCGTTGGAGGAGGTTGGCATCATCGAGATATATACACAAACCAGGCGATGCCAACATTGTTAGATTATCAGCGCGCGACGACCTGCCGGTGCCGGCCCATCAAATTTCCTGTCGTTATTTTGATCCATGCACAAAAAGCTTAGATGAAGGACGTCTGTAACATCAAATAAGAGAATATAATTAACCACTATACTTTCCGCGGGGGGGTGCGGGGGGGGAGTCGATTACCCAGCCACGTACGCGTCGTCGTCGATCTGCTTGTCGAACTAGTAGAAAGAAAAGCTGAGTACGGCCCTCCAGCGGCCGGCCGCTCAGCTATCTGGTCCGGCGGCGACCGCCGGAGCTAGGATGCGAGGAGTCCATCGGTCGATCGTCGACGTCCATGGCTAAATGCGGAGAACCGGTAGCATCAAAATAGGCGGGGGAGGCAGTCGCATGAGCGAGCACGTTTTTGTGCAGTCGTCCCGTCTTTTGCACTCGGCAGCGCGCGGTCCAGGGACGTCGAGAGGCGAGAGTGCTCTGTGGAGCGGACGACGCATGCCGCACGTTCTTCTTAACCGCGGCCGCCCGGTCATGCCGCGACCGCAGAACTCGCTCGGGCCTCGCTCGAGAAGGGCCCTGAAAGTGCAGCCACCATGCAGCGGCGGTGGTTTCCGTCTCGTTTTCTTTGTGCTGGCCTGTTCGCTGAGGCCATGCGTGCGTGGTTTTTGTGTGTGGCTGAGAACAGAGCGCTCGTACGTTCAGGCATGAGCCCGAAACGTGTGCACGGTCGAACGGTGAATACGGCCGGTTTCTATTATGTGTGTTGGAGTATATATATTCTTAGGCACATCTCTAGGCTGTCAGCCGCGGGCTTCGGTCAAGGTGAGCGAGAAAGGATGGAGGAAAAGCTACTTGACATATCCGACCTCTTTTTAACAAATTTCTATTTTATGTAGACACAGCTGGTCTTGCAACTGTTAACATCAAATTTTTGACTGGGAGCCGATAGCCGATACCAGAGGAAGATAGCCGATCTCGGAAGCATATTCCATCCAGCGGAAGGAAGGAAATAACCGATTGCACGGTGAATCGGTTATCGGGCCAAGGTGACAGGAGGCGCGCAGCGTCAGTATTGATGACGTCATCCAGAGTCCGCGCCGCCAGGATGCAATCACGATCGGAGTCCGTTATGGAAAGGGAAGGTGGGACTCCAAGTTACCTTAGATATAGGATACTTTGTTAGTTTCCTTATCTATTGATGAGTTGTAATTCGACTAGAATTCTGTCTACGCTCAGGGTATAAATATAAGCCCTCAGCCATTGAAAAACACAACAACATCAATATAACACAACTTTCGGCTCCGGCCAACAAACCCTAAAGTCAGTCGAGTCCGGCGAGTTATTTCATCCAGGCTGGGTGTCATCCGGTGGACGCAGGCTTGCTTGTAAGTATCGTCAACCCCCTGTTAAACTATGTCTTTTTAGCGTCATCCGGTGGACGTGGAAGCATGACGGACCAGGGTCCTTGCTAAGCTCTATTTCTTTGGCGTCATCCGGTGGACGCGGGAAGTATAGTGAGTCAAGGATGATTCACGCTAGTTTACTCGATTAATCTGTGTTAACCGTCATCCGGTGGACGAGATGCAGATTAGGACGGTTTTCACGCGCGGATTAGTTATCGATTCGTGTTTGTTTGCTTGATTAATCTATTAGTTAATGTCATCCGGTAGATAGGCTATAGATTGAAATAGTTTGCATACATGGATTAGTTATCGGCTCTAGCTAAATATGGCGATTTAGTTAGATTCATTAAGTTATCGGTATTGTTTGTTTAAATTGATTTACCTTATTATAACAATATCTCTGCCCGATCAAGATTGATAGATTTGGCCTTAGATTTACTTGAATCTGATCGTCGTTTATGCTTTTTTATGCTTATCTTACCATGATGATCGGTTCCACGCTTACATCGGCTAATTCCCTATCAATCTTGTTCGTTACATATTGTGCGTTCGGTTCTAGTTGAGATATAAGTGGTTCTGAGGTTATCGTAAGTCTTATTTTCGTGTCCTTGTTTAAGTTAAACTGAGTGTCATCCGGTGGAACAGGTTTAACCTAAACAAGTTTCGCTAGATTAGACTTGCTTTAATCTGAAGTCTGTTTATGACTACGCTAGCATTCGTTCGTGCTTCATGGACCCTGCATCGGTTAAAGAGCCGATTCAGTTATGCTTTCACGAATAGATCATGCATATAGACCTATTTGGATATCAAACGATCTAGCTTTGTTTGCTGGGTTTGTTGAAGCCCGTTGGCCGTTAGACCAGGTGAACGCAGATTTGGTGAACTTAGCGAAGAGGGTTTACTAAAGCCGCCGGCCTTCTAGACCAACTTTAGCAGATCTCTGCTTGTTTGATGTACAGATCAGATCTGTACACGTGATCTATTTTCTTTTATACACATTAACCGAATTAGATCGGCTAGCACGTTATTATCTTCATATGAATATCCTGATAGCCGTTTTACTTTTACTATCGGTTCATAACATGACGGAATCGACTTTCTAGTCGATCTCCGATCGCACTGGCTCTTTAAGCCGTACAGTTGGAACTATCTGAACTCACCAGTTAGTTTCGCCTTGGGTTACTGATTATATCCGTTTCCTTATCAATTGCACGTCAAATTGACTGGCACGCTTGGGTGTTACTGGCACTCTCAGACCGGGTTCGAACCTAGCTGGATCTGCGTGAGCTCTACTCCTTTCAAGGGTCATTTCCGGCTTCGCTGGTGTGTTGGGCTTAGAAAACCACTTTTTGCGCCAACACACTTTTTGGCACGCCCGGTGGGACAGATCACTGAAGACCATGGCAAAAGGGAAGACCGCGGCAGACGGCTTCTCCAAGGATGATGGTGTCCTCAGGGTCAAGATCGAAGACCTCAACGAGGAGGACGCGGCAGTGCTGAACAAGATCGTCGAAGAATTCGCTGATGCCTGCCTGCTTTCATTCAGCAAGCAGCGCGATGGCTCCATAGTGAAGAAGAATGCATTCCCGAGGTGGATCATGGATGGCCATTCTGATAAATCTGAAGAGGAGTGCAAGGCCGACCTCAAACAGATGCTGGAAGAAGCGACCTGGGAGGCCGCCTATTCAGCAGTCGGCCATCACCATAAATCCTTCCTGCAGACATTCTATAACATCATGAAGACCGTCCTCATACGGCAGGATTGGGAGTCTTTGGATTCAGTTTACTTCAACATACCCGCGAAAGACGCGGATCCGAAAGCAGCGGCAGGAACCTCCAATTCCTCACCGCAACAGCCGAACCAGCCGAAAGGGCCAGCGCAAGGTGCCACGGCGGTCGGTTCGGCTCAAAAAATAGCAGTTTCTCCCAGATTATACAAAGATCATACTCCAGAGGAGATCGCCGCTTTCATGTAGGCCACTGGGCAGACGGTGAACTCGATGAACTCACCAGTGGTGAACCCGGCCGCTAGAAATACGTCGGCGGCAGACACGGCCAACCCTACCCCTGGATACCACGATGGGATTACATATCAAGACCTTCAGGCAGCGCCGCATCCGGGGTACGCCCAGACGCCCAACAATCAGCTGCTGGAGCAGATGAGTGCCATACTCTATGATACTTTCGGTTTACAACCGAAGACTAGGACTGGAATGAAGTACAGACGTCCTTACCCCGAGTGGTACGACCGAGTGACGTTGCCGCCCAGGTATCGCTTGCCCGACTTCTCCAAGTTCAGTGGGCAGGACGACGTCACCACCATGGAGCACATTAGCCACTACCTGACCCAGCTCGGTGACGCTTCATATGAGGTAGCTCACACGGTCCAGCTCTTTCCACTATCACTGACAGGGCCGCCGTTTAGCTGGTTCGCGTCCATGGATCCTGGCTCGATTCAAGGTTGGGAAGATCTGAAGACCAAGTTCCATAATTACTTCTTCTCTGGCACCGGGGAGAAGGACATCACAGATCTCACCAACATGCGCCAAAAGCCAAATAAAAACTTGGATCGGCTTTCATCAGGCGATTCAGGGAAACCAGGAACATGTGCTACTCTTTGAACCTGAACGACAAGCAGCTCGCCAAGATAGTGGTCAGTGGGCTGCTCCCACACGTCCAAGAAAAGCTGGTGGGCACCAACTTCAACAGCATCAGCGAGGTGATGCAGAGGGTGGTCGCATTAGAGCAGCAGGCCCAGAGCTTCAAGAAGGAATCGAAATACAAGCAGTCGGCTTACGTCTTTAATTCTGACTCAGAGGATGGGGAGAACGAAGAAGTGGCCGCTGTCGAGCTCAAATGGGGTACAAAGCCCATGGCCGTGCCGAAAGGTTGGAGCGCGGAGGACCAATACGACTTTGACACGCGCAAGCTGGACAAGCTCTTTGACCTGTTAGTCAGCGCGGGCCACATCACCTTCCCGGCTGACTACGTGAAGCCATCTCCTGAAGATTTGCAGGGGAAACCGTTCTGCCAGTACCACGGCCTCACCTCACACTCCACAAACAACTGCCACAATTTCAAAGCAGCAATTCAGAATGCCATTAGGCGCGGCCTGTTGAAATTTGAGGCCCCTCCCAAGGGGAAGATGAAGATCGACAAATTTCCATTCCCGAAGGGGCAGAACATGGTCCAGATCGCAAACCCCCCAGCCAAGGTAAAGGTGTTGACCTCCGAATGGGCCAAGAAGAACTTCTCGGTTGATACCGATGCACAAATCACAGCTGAGGAGCTGGCGCTGATCAAAGAAAGGAGGGAGCAGAACCAGAAGCAGCCGGAGAAGGGAGAGTCCAGCGGCACCAAAAGCAGGAGGCCCACGCACCAACATCTTTTGAATAAGTGGCGACGTCAGAAAGAGAAGGACCATCAGAGGCAACTGCAGCGCGAAGAGGAGGAATACCGCAGGTGGCTCCGCGAGGAAGAAGAGGCGCGCTATCACGAAGAAATGGCTCGCCGCCGGGAAGGTGAGAGGATCATTGACATTGCCCATTCTTCCGACACTGCTGGAACGAAGGCTTGAGACTGCCAACGCTGCGCAATTGTCCAGAGTGCAGTGATCAATATCGAGAGTGCAGGCAGTGTAACAACCCTAAAAATCCACACAACCTAAAAATCCCAACCAATTAAAATTTTTCATTTATTTATTATGAAAACCCATTTTTCTTGTGCAAGCATATAGGTTTCATTATAAATTTGGTAAATAAAGGAGTATAGCTTGCATTTTAATTCCATTCACTTAGAATAATAACTTATGCATCACATTTGGGATTTATTGCAATTTATGTTTGTATTTACTCAATATTTAAAATGGGTAATATATGTATTTATACACTTAAGTGTAAATAGAAAAAGAAAAAGAAAAAGAAGAAGAGAGAAAGAGGAAGAGCAGATTCGGCCCAGCCAGCCGGCCCATCTCGCAGCCAAACCACCACGTGCGCGCAGCGCCTTTCGCAGCCGCTGCCAACCGGGACCCGCTTGTCAGTCACTCTTTCTTTTTCCCTGTTTCTCTTCTTCGCGAAAGACGGTGGCCGACAGTGTCATGCAAATGGCGTGACCGACAGCGCCACGCATGGCAGAGCCCTGACCCCATTGTCCCCTGCCTGTCCCCTGCCTTGCTCGCCAAGAAGCCCGCGCGCACCACCGGAACCCTAGCTCGCGCAAGCCACAGCCCTCCGATCGGCCCGAGCAGATCAGAACCGCCCGCCATAGGTAGCCACCCGACCTCCACTATAAATTGGAGCACCTCACGGCGCCCTAGCCTCGTTCCACTCGCCGCCGCCACTGGTGGCACCAACCACGCCACAACACCACACCGTGTGAGAGAGGGAGAAGGAAGAAGGACGGAGCAGAGAGAGGGGAGCACCGCCGAAGCGCTGCCGCCGCGGAGCACGCCGGAGCCGGACACGGAGGAGAAGCCCAAGCTGCGGACGAGGAGCGGCACGGCACTGCGATCGCTCTGCACGGCTCCGACTCGCCACTGCACCGCCATCCTAGCTTCACCGACACCACAGTGAGCCATCGCACGCCATGTCCGAACCTCGCCCTGCTTTTGCCATGGCGTTCCGCCCACGGAACGCGCAGGCACGAGCCTTTACCGGCTCAGGAAGATCACCTGCACCATGCACTCATGCGACCGGACGAAACCCCCGGACTACAAGCTTTGCTAGACCGAGAACGCAGCACGACGCATTCTCGGCGGAGCGCGCTCACCACCGACGCGTTCCAACGCCGAATCACCCGTTCCGAGCATTCCGACTAGCACCCGGATAGGTTAGAGCATCGTGGAGCACCGCCACGCCCCCCCGAGCTAGCTACGCGGATCTAAGCGTTAGGGGAAGCCTCGTCCGCCCTGCTCATGTGCGTCGCGACCCCACCGGAGCTCCGCCGTATGCCGTGGGAGAGAAGGAGGCCATACCACGACTCTAACTCGCCACCAACTGGTCGGACGACTCCCTGAGCACGCCAATTGGGGAAAGCCAAGCCTTGTCTTGCCGAAATATGGTCATCGCCGCCCTGTCATCGTCCGCCGCACCGGAGAAACACCGCCGCCTTGAACAGACGCCCTAGAACCCTGCTAGCACCAAATTGAACGTCGGATCCCTGTCAACAGAGCTCGGGGAGGCGAATTCACCACTCCTCAGACCTTGTCGCGCCTCGCCGGAGCCCTGCTGGCGCAACGGCCTCACCACCGGCGACCGGAGCATCTCAATACCGCGACCAGGAACAAAAACCGACACCTTTTGGACTCTAGAACACACCACTAGCCCGACGGCTAACTGTGAGAACCACCCCCGACCACTGAGAACCACCCCCGACCAACGTCGAGCTCGCCCGACCACCGCCGAGCTACGCCGACGCCCCCCGACCAACGTTGAGCTCGCTCGACCACCGCCGAGCTACGCCGACGCCCCCCCGACCAACGTGGAGCTCGCCCGACCACCGCCAAGCTACGCCGACGCCCCCCGACCAACGTTGAGCTCGCCCGACCACCGCCGAGCTACGCCGACGCCCCCCCGACCAACGTCGAGCTCGCCCGACCACTGCCGAGGTACGCCGACGCCGACGACTCTCTGGGAACCAGCATCGAACACCTGGTGGGCGACCATCGGGTCTGTGTTCTGTTGAGGCGCCACATGCCGCACTACTGGACCCGCGCGCCACGTGGACCAATCCCGAGCTGTCATCCCCTGATTAATCGGCCAATTTCCATTTTCAGAAAATAGGATAATCTTCGGAAATTCATAACTTATTCATACGATGTCCAAAAATTGCGCACCATATATCAGAATTCTCAGAAAAAAGAGATCTATAATCTAAGACTATGTTTGTGTGCATTTGGCTCTTTATTTTATTGGATTTTTCTGATATACTCTATAGGAGTCGCTGACGCGACTATTTCGTGTTTGATTTCAGAGCCGGAGGAGGATCTGACTAAGGAAGACGACCACGAGTACTTTCAGGAGCTAGGAGACGACTACGAAGGTGCCACGTCCCACCAAATCCTTAGATCCTATTTACGCATTGCAAATGACATTGTTGCTATTGCTTTATGATTATGTATGGATTGGTTGCATGATAGTATATTTGAATTCTCTGCCTTGATAAGACTTTACCCTGCTATCCGCTGCTAGGTTAGCTACTGCTTAATTTACTGTTACTCTTCCACTACTCACTACTTGCTATATGCTATGTGGTGGAATTGGGACGGTGTATATCTGATTATAACTACTGGGAGAGAGTGCTGCGTGCGTCTTGGGTGCGTGGTAAGGGTTGATGTCGACTAAGTGGGATGTGAGACAAGCCCGTGGGGCAAGTCGTGCCGGGGGTGCAACCTAGGCATCCCCAAGCGAGATACCTGTGGCGGGTAAAGTTGTTGAGGAGGTTTCGGGTGGGATAGCCTTGGTGGTTTGAAGCCCGTGGATGGAGGTGCTGTGATGGCACGGGGAGAGTATCCCCTAAGTGAAGATGCCTGCTTGGTCAAACATAGGACGGACTAGTTTCAGGTTCATGGAAATCCTTTTCTACTCACTCGCTTCTAATGGGCGGGAGACGGCTGGACTACTTGGTAGGACGGTGCCACTACTGCTAGGTTGAGAGGTGATAAGGGTAGGCGGAGACGGTCGATGGGTTCCCGTTCCGTTCTAGATGCGCAGTACCACTCGATGGGCCCGGTACTGTGTCTCCCAGTCTCAGCATAACGGTGTAGGATCCGGAATATCTCAGGGCTGAGTGGTAGGGTGGCATCGACCTAGGCAAGCAAGCACCCGGAATTCTGCCTAGGTGTTTGTGCAACACCTATGATGGCTAATCTTGTGGGTAGTGAAACCTCTGCAGAGTGTACGGTTGATCGATCGATACACAAGCCAACTTGTTGGCAATGGACCTTTCCTGTGAAGCTTCTACTAGTGTAGTGAGTGTTCTCTTCTTCCCCTGGATGACATTTTCCAGCAGCGTACCCGTTGTGGTAGTGTGCCGCTGAGATAAGCCCGAGAGGGAGTTGGGCCTGTCGAATGAGAGTGAGGTGTGGGTATGTGAGATGTGGTGATGGAAAAAGGGATGATGGTGTTAACTAGAGATAAAACTTGACTAATCAAACATTGTTTACAGCTGCATAGGAAACCTCAGCCTATAGGTCTGCTTATATAGCCTTGCATCCACTTTCCACAAAGCAAATGCTGCATAGGTGGGCTCCGTGGCCAGTACATATCGTACTGATAAATTTGCTGTTGTAATACCCCGGGTATTACGGATTTAATTAATCTGCCATGTCATCATATTTAAATTAATCATTTGCATATGATTGTGATTAGGTCCCTAGAGTGATTTGAATTTAATTAGTATTTGTTTGTAAAATAAATTCCCAAATAAAGGTTTAAAAATTTACTTTTATTAGGACCAAAACCTAATTCAAAATCTAAAAGGAATTTTGAGATAGTCCCTTAATAAAAGTTTTAGATCTTTTAAAATGGAACAACTTCTATTTTTAGAGATTTCAAAGTTCTGTGGTGGAAATTCAAATTTATTTCAAAACAATGATTTAAAACTTAGTTTTGGATTGTCATTTCAAAAATTATTTGGAATCTGGCAAAGCTTCCTAAATAGAAGTTGTAAAGCTCATTGAGTAGAACAACTTTTATTTTGGCAATTTTTCAAGTTGTTGAGAAAATTTAAAAGTAATTTTGAAAATACAGTTTGAAATTTAAAACCCTATTCTACCCCCTTTACTGTAGTTTTAAAATTATTTCGAATTTGGGTTTGGTTCCAAAAGCAAAGTTGTTCAAAATTTCAAAAGCTGCAACTTCTATTTTTGCACCTTGACCGTTGGATGCACAGTTTGGGAGCAATTGTGCAAAAACCGTCGGTTTGGGGAGATTTGGTGCTACAGTGTTCCGCCCCTCTTCCTGTTCGCGAACAGAGCCGGCAGAGCGCCGTGCCGGGCGGGCGGCCGCGCGGCCCGTGCCGGCCGGGATCCTGCCCCGGGCGCCAGTTCGGAGGAGGATCGGCGTGCGCCGCGCTGTCCCGGACCTGCTCCCTCTCCCTTGGTCCTTTTAGTGGACAGGTTTCCCCTCCCCGCCCCATTTTCTCCCTCCCGGTCGCCATCGCCACCTCTCGGTCGCCGGCCAAATTCGCCGTCGTCACACCACCACCACCCTCTCCATCTCCCTGCTAGCTCGCCAACTCCCTTGCGCTTTGTTTGCAACCGTTGGCGAGAGCTGTAGTGGTCTGTAGGTGCCGGAGTGCTCGTCGCCGTTCTTGCGGGCGGTCGGAGCTCCGCCGCGGCTGTTCCCCGCGTGACTAACCCCTTTGTGTTCTCGGAACGGGAAGGACGCCGCCGGTGCACACCGTTGCCGTTGCTGCCACCGCCAAGATCATTGTTCCGCGCCACCTCTGCCTTCACCGACTCGCCCATTGGCTTCGTGGTGAGCCACTGAGTCTTTCCCGTCCTCTCTCCCTTCCTCTATCCCTTTGTTTTGGCCGGCGCAGAGCCGCCGTGCCGTCGGCTTCCGCCATGGGCGAGGTGCTCCTCACCGTGGGAGGCTAGGCTAGAGCCTAACCTCTCGGGGGTGCTCGTTAGGAGTTAGGGTAGCCGTAGAGTCGCTCGGGTTCGTTGCTGGGGTCGCCGGCGGCGAGGGCCGTGCTAGCCGCGCGCGCGCGTGCGCGTGCACGGGAGCCGGCGGGAGGTAGGAGGAGGAGCTGACAGGCGGGGTCCGCCCGTCAGCGTCTCGCCTCGCGTGGCCGTGGGCCGCGTGCGCGCGGGAGCGGTGCGCGCGTGCGCTTGGGCCATGTTGGGCCGGCTCGGGCGCGAGCGCGGTCAGCTGGGCCGTCTCGGCCGAGTGGGCCGTTTTCATTTTTTCCAAAGGGATTTCAAATGTCTTTTCTATTTTAATTTATTTGAATAGTGCCGGTGTTTGTTATTTTTGTATGAAATAATATGTTAAATGAAAAATTGTGAAAATAATTATGTATGCTCTCTGTATTATGTAGTATTTGTTAAAAATATAAGATAGGGTGTTCCAGTGCCTTTAATCTGCTGTATAAATCAGTGAAGTAATTAATAAATGCAAGTTTGTGTAATTTTAATTAATTATCTGTGAATCCAAAAATCATGAAATTTATTGTGGCTCTGTTTGGTGATAAAACCTAGCTGTTGGTAAAGTTTGGTTGCAATTGAAGTTAGTTTGGTCAATTAATAAATATATGTGAAATTAGGGATTAATAAAGTAAATAGAAAAATGAATTTAGGTTTGTTGTGTGAATTTTTGGGTTGAATGAAGACCAAGGATCTTTCGCTGTGTGATCCTTGGCAATTTGAGAACTTAGTGCTTGGTAGTAGTCATAAAGCTGTGTAGCGGCTTTCTGTGACCGTTAAAAAGGTCAATAAAACAAAAGTAGGAAACATTACTTTTACCTTCCGTAGATCGTTTACAACTTTACCGTGAAGGAAAGTTGTACTCAAGGTATTAATGGTTTACTTTCAAGCATTTCATTTGTTGCCCTCATGCCACGCTAAGCATACATCATTGCATACGTGTAGTGCCCGTTCCCGAGGGGGTCCAGGTCGAGACTACTACTGAGGAGGCCACTCCAGAAGTCATCCAAGGATTCGACATCTGCGGGACTGATCCCGACCCGACGCTGTACACGATCCAAGGCAAGCCCCGGTGCATTCAGCCCTTCTGTTGCAAAATATTTATAATCCGAGTTAATCTACTGCATTAGGTTGATAGGAGTTGATTGTTACCTATCCAGATGCATTGTCTCAAATAAATACCCTGAAACCTGATTTAAACGAAAATTTTGAAAAATGCTTAGGCATGCTTAATGAACTCAGCTTTGCATAAAAGAAAAACTATTTTCTGTGCCATGATTATACTTATACTTTGATTGGTGAAGAACTGGTTATCCGCTGGTCGATGTGTATTTGGGTTGGAGTCCCAATGCATGGTCGCTTTCGGAATAGTTTGGAACTGGTCGATGTCTTTGGAAACGTGTTTCGTTGGGTGGCCAGCTCATGGGGCGGCGTTCCCTATGTCTCACTCACCTGACAGGCACGATAATAAAAACTGTCGGGTAGTCTTGTACTTGGGTTGGAGTCCCAATGCAGGATTGACGGCAGGAAGGAAGTAGGGACCGTTCGTTGTAGGTCTGCTGTGATCATGATGAACAGCCTAGCCACATACCAATGCGGAAAGCCTAGAGTTCGGTGACGCTATTGCTGGAACCGACAACCACGCACTGGGAGTGGAGAGATGACGAGAGTAGCTTGTACCCACGTGGCCGGCGTGCCTGGATAAGAGTGGAGTACTGTGCTCTCGGGTGGCGCAGGACCGGTTCCGGGATAGCAAAGCCGTGACGACGGGTTGGTATATGTATGCCGGCGTGCTGCATATGCAGTGTGGTTAGAATCCCCAGCTGGGTACTTTCTGGATTCGAATCGACGTGCTCCTCGGTTATGGAGACTTGATCCTCACACTCTACACCGAAAAGTGGTTCTCAACTAGGTGTTTTCTGAATGAATAAAGTAATTGAAAGAATAATGATACATGAGTCTGAATATTGGAGCTATAAATATGATTATAATAATGACAAAATAAAATATGGAACATGATAGATTGCTTTTCTGCAAACTCCTTACCTTCTGCTAGCCTTACCCACAGCCTTACATTCCTAAGTCTCATCTTACACCTTTAGTCGAGTAAGTCTTGTGGAGTACCCCAAGTACTCAGGGTTTGTTAACCCCTGTTGCAGGAGGACCGCCGCCGGAGGTCTGTCTTGCCCCTTGCTGTGTGACTGTGGTCGAGGAAGGCAGCGATGATGAGTGAAGTGGAACCCGTGGGCAGGGTTCAAGTTATCTTATCTAGTATTGTGTAACTATTCCACTGATACTGCTATGTCCTCTGGTCTGTAATAACTATATTTGAATCCTATTTGAACAACCGGTTTGTAATCTAAATGTTATGTAATCTTCCGCACTGTTACTCTGATGTATTTTATTATGAAATGTTGTAATCCTGTGATGATTCTGCAATGGTTATCCTGTCGGAGAAAAGGGCGCTAATGTAGCCCGACAGACCTGTCTAGATCATTTGGGACACGGGCCCGGCTGTCAGAAGTCGTTAGTGACAATGACAGGTGCCGGTGGGCCAGGTGATTTAGCCGGTTCTGTTACAGCTGTCAGGTGACGAGAATGAGTACGACTTCGAGGAAGATGATGGTGAGTAATAGGGCCACGTGCTACACTCAAGTTGGTCGTGAAGGATGAAACGTTTCCGCATCTTCTAAAGCTTCTCTGAATGTTGATTCCGCCAATGTGGCGATGTAATAAATGTTTATGTAAGACTTAATTACCATTGTATGGATCCTGTTGTCAACTGAGATATGGGTAATTTCATGGATTGTCCTAAGCAATCTGTTGAATTACAATTCGAGCCTGTGGATTTCCCTTCGCGGAAATCGAGGTCGTTTCAGGCAGTCCCAGGTCAACCGTCGGTCCGTGCACCAGAGGCTAGGGAGCCCTCGTAGCCCGCGGGATCGGCGTGAAAAAAGGGGCCTGCGCGATCGGCTTGATGAGGCGGTGGTTGAACGCCAACAGCCGGTTTGGCAGGAGAACCAGTGGTGCCCGGGAGATCTAACTAGAAGCCAAAGGCGCTGGGTGTAGCGGCTCAGGAACAGGGAGCTCCAGGCTGAGGGGCGTGCCAAGCAGGTGTGGCGCGAAAAGCCTTCACAAAGTAATGGAAAAACTGTAGCCGACGCACAGATGGTGTTTGTGCTACCTGCAGAGTTCAGAGCCAAGAAGTACGATACCGATTCCGACTCAGATGACTCGGGATCAGAAGAAGGAGTGGCCAAGTTAGTACTCGCACAGCAAGCTACTTTTGACAAACCGGCCAAGAATCGACATCTGAAGGCCCTCTACCTCAAAGGTTATGTCGACGGCATGCCCATGACGAAGATGCTGGTGGACGGCGGCGCCACTATTAATCTCATGCCCTACACCACATTCCGCAAGCTAGGCAAGGGTCCCGATGATCTGATAGAAACCGATCTGATGCTCAAGGATTTCGGGGGCAATTCTTCCAACACTCGGGGGGCAGTCAACATCGAGCTGACAGTGGGGAAGAAAACACTGCTCACCACCTTTTTCGTGATCGACAGTAAGGGTGCCTACAGCTTGCTGCTCGGACGCGATTGGATTCATGCCAACTGCTGCGTGCCATCCACCATGCATCAGTGCCTCAATCAGTGGCATGGCGATGAGGTCGAAGTGGTCCCGGCCGACGACTCGGTCAGCGTGGCGACGGCGGATGCCGCGTACTGGGAAGCTGGGGATCATGACTGTTTCTCTGGCAAGGTTTGGGGAGGAGGCTCCATCAAGGTCAGCGATGAGAGTCAACAGCCGATCAGGGCAATCGGCTCTGAATCTTTTTGTTAAATGGAGAATCCGATCGACGGCACAGAGAGTAAGTTGGGGCAAGGATTTACGTAGGCCGACAAGCTCGAAGAAATAGATGTTAGACCCGGCGACAGGTCATGGCCGACGTTTATTGCCGCCAACCTAGACCCGGAGTTCAGGCAGGAGCTGATTCAACTGCTGAAGGAGTACAAAGATTGCTTCGCCTGGGAATATTATGAGATGCCTGGATTGGACAAATCTATTGTTGAGCACAGGCTACCTATCAAGCCAGGGTTTCGGCCACACAAGCAGCCTCCACGTCGGTTTAGAGAGGACGCTCTGCCCGACTTTAAGGTCAAAATCACGAGGTTGTTAGAAGCCAAGTTCATTCGAGCTTGCCGATATGCCGAATGGATATCGAACATCGTCCCTATGTACAAGGAAAATGGTAAATTGCGAGTCTGCATTGACTTCAGGGATTTAAATAGAGCTACATCGATGGATGGCTACCTTATGCCAATAGCCGATATACTGGTAGACTCGGCTGCTGGGCACCAGGTTATTAGCTTCATGGATGGCAATGCTGGTTATAATCAAATTTTTATGGCTGATGAAGACATCCTGAAGACTGTCTTCAGGTGCCCTGGTGCGTTTGGTTTGTTTGAATGGGTGGTCATGACGTTTGGATTGAAAAATGCCGGTGCAACTTATCAGAGAGTTATGAATTACATATTTCACAAGTTGATCGGCAAAATCGTTGAAATCTATATAGATGACGTGGTGGTGAAATCCAAGAGCTATAAGGATCACCTGGCCGATCTGAGGGCCACTCTGGAGTGCACAAGGAGACATGGCTTGAAGATGAATCCTAACAAGTGTGCATTCGGTGTGTCGGCTGGCGAATTTCAGGGATTTATGGTCCACCGCAAAGGGATAGAGATCGGCAGCAAGAGCAAGAAGGCGATCGATGAGCTTGTACCTCCAACCAACAAGAAGGAATTGCAATCCTTGCTCGGTAAGAGTAACTTTATTAGAAGGTTCATCGCCAACTTATCATAGAAGGTGCTGCCGTTCTCGCCATTGTTGAAGCTCAAGAATGATCAAGAGTTCAAATGGGGTGACGTGCAACAGAAGGCTTTTGACGAAATCAGAGAATACATGAAAACTCCACCTGTCTTAGTACCGCCACGGACAGGGAAGCCTTTTAAGTTGTACGTGACGGCCGAAAGCCATACTATTGGATCGGCCCTTTTTCAAGAGTTTGAAGGGAAGGAGAGAGCAGTTTTCTACCTGAGCAGGCGGCTCCTTGACCCTGAGACAAGGCATACACCGACCGAGAAGTTGTGCTTGTGCCTATTCTATTCATGCACCAAGTTGAGGCACTACCTGCTTGCCTCGGAGTGTGTGGTGGTGTCCAAGGAGGATGTCATCAAGCACATGCTTTTGATGCCAATTTTTAATGGTCGGATCGGCAAATGGATCCTGGCGCTCTCAGAGTTTGACTTGAGGTTCGAATCGGCTAAGGCAGTCAAAGGCCAGGCGATAGCCGATTTCATCACACAGCATCACGGAGGATCGGCTAATCTAGCAGATATAGCGCCATGGACTATGTTCTTTGATGGCTCTTCATGCAAACAAGGTGGTAGCGCCGGAATAGTGCTCATTTCGCCACGGGGTGTGCGCTTTGAGTATGCTTTCCAGATCGGGCCGATTGTCACAAACAATCAGGCTGAATATGAAGCCGCGTGGAAAGGTTTTCAGCTTCTGCATGAAGCAAAGGCCGATGCAGTTGAGGTATTTGGCGATTCACAACTAGTCATCAACCAATTGCTCGGCCTGTATGAGTGTAAAGACGAGATACTCAGAGGCTATTATGATCAGTGCCAGGCTCTCATCAAGAAGTTCATGACGGTATCTCTCTGTCACATCCCCAGGGCCCAGAACCAGGAGGCTAATCGGCTGGCGCAGAACGCGTCGGGTTATCGACCGATGCAGGAAATTTGCAACAGCGAACAATCAGCTAATTACTGGAGGGGCGAGATAGCAGGTTACCTAGCAAATCCTTCACAACGGGTCAACAGAAAGCTAAGGTACAAAGCCACCAAGTACGTGTTGCTGGATGGTCAGTTGTATTACAAGACTGTTGAAGGAGTGCTGCTCAAATGCCTGGGGACAGAGGAATCAGTGAAGCTAATGAGCGAAGTACACGATGGAGTCTGCGGTGCACATCAATCGGCTCACAAGATAAAGTGGATCATCAGGAGGACTGGTTACTATTGGCCTACGATGCTGGAAGATTGTTTCAAATATTATAAAGGGTGTCAAGAATGCCAGAAGTTCAGGAATATACAGAAGTCTCCAGCCTCTGCTATGAATTCTATAATCAAGCCATGGCCGTTTAGAGGATGGGGTATTGATCTAATTGGCCAAATCTACCCACCATCGAGCAAGGGTCACAAATGGATCCTAGTGGCGACTGATTACTTCACCAAGTGGGTAGAAGCCATTCCTTTGAGGAACGCCACTTCAGCTGACGTGATTGAATTTGTAAAGGAGCACATTATTTACAGGTTTGGCATACCTCAGACGATCACAACCGATCAGGGGACAATGTTCACTTCAGAGGAGTTTATGACCTTTGCCGACGACATAGGCATCAAGATTTATAATTCATCGCCGTATTATGCCCAGGCCAACGGATAAGCAGAAGCCTCCAATAAAATTTTGATCAAGGTCATCAAGAAAAAGATTGAGCAGAACCCCAGAAAATGGTATTTGCATCTGAGCGAGGCGCTATGGGCATATCGCATGGCACAACATGGATCGATCAAAGCTTCACCTTATGAGCCAGTCTATGGACACGCTGCTATCCTGCCATGGGAGATTCAGTCTGAGACACAGCGCGTCACGTTGCAAAACAAGTTTACAGCCGGTGAATACAAAGACATTATGATAGACAGTCTGGAAGATTTGCACTGTCATCGGCTTAGTGCTTTGGAATACATTGAAAGGAACAAGGTACGGGTGGCCAAGTATTATAACACTAAGGTAAGAAGCAAGAGCTTCACCGAATCAGAGCTAGTATGGAAGGCCATTCTGCCTATTGGTACGAAAGATAGCCGATTCGGTAAGTGGTCGCCAAACTGGGAAGGCCCGTATCGTGTGGTTGAATGCGCCTCGGGCAATGCTTACATCCTTGAGGATTTAGAAGGACAGAGACTCGCCAGGTCCATCAACGGAAAGCATCTGAAGAAATACTACCCTAGCATCCCAGTTGGGGGGTGATAGCCGATTCATGTGAATCTGGCTCCAACAGCCGATGCCGTGCAAGCGGGTCGCCTTCAGGACAAAAATGGCCGACATCGTAGTAACGAGTCGCCCCTAGCACAAAAAATGAAGTACCCTCGATGGGGTGTAACAGCCGATGCGATGAGCATCGCCTTTAGTCTAAAAAATAAAAATAATAAATGAAAATATATATGTATCCGGGCACATATGAAAATCAGATTGATGATTTTTGAAGGAAGTTTCATTTCGTATTGTGCTTACAGGAGTCTTATTACATTCTAATCATGCGTGGCTCTGTCTATGATGTCCTGGGTGTCGGTGACAGCCACGACCTCGTCAGCGTGCGCGAAGAAGTTCGCCAGTTGGGCGCTGGCCTCTTCCATATTCTGGCCCTCCGGGAACCCGGGCTCGACGGCCTCCAGAGCAATGCCGGAGCGGAGTCGCGCGGCTGTGAGAGCCCCAGTAACGCCGTGACGAACGCCGGCTATGGCCACCTGGGAGACGCGGTGGTGAACATCCAGGAGCCGCTCCGCCTGCGTGTTGCCACGGGCATTGACGGCATTGGCGGCGGCCTCGGCGGCCACACGCAACTCTTCAAGCTGCGCGGTTAGGGCTGCAAAAGAAAGAAGTGTCAGCATGAAGATGATCGTTAGCACGTCACAATTCAAGATGTTACCGGCCACTGCAGCGTCCGAATTGGCGAGTTGGGCTTGCTCCCTGGCCACCTCGGTTTCGGCGGCCTGAAGGGCAGCGGCTTGGGCTTCGGTGACGCCCTGCAGCCGGCCATTCTCCTTCGTAGCCTCTGAGTAGAGGTTATGGTACTCCACCATCTGGTGATGGAATCGGCGACCGTCGGCGGCGGTGTAGGACTCGTCAGAAGACCCCGATTCTGATCCAGCGCTCGGGGCTGGATCTTGAAGGGGTTCCTGAGGAGGCGCAGTTCTGAGAGGCCGGGTGTCCACGCCAATCGGTGCTCCCGGTGGGAAAGGAATCACGCGGGCCTGACTGAAGTTTGACAAAGAAGCAGATGTGTCAGAATCGAACGAAAACCAATGTCTTGGGTACAGATTGATTTACCTGCTGTAGATGGCTAACTGTCGGGGCGTCACCCAGCGACGACGGCCATGATGCGGGTCAGCAACGGCATCCGCGCCAGGGGTGGCTCCAGCGGTTGCAGGGACGGCTTGAGATGGCCCGGCACCAGTTCCTGAACCTCCGGCGCCGGCGGTTCCCGCATCGCTGCGCAGGACGGTGATGGTCAGATTAGATCAGGTCAATGTATAAAGAAGTAAGCAGCATCCTTACCCTAACCAGGCTCGCAGGCGATGCCTCCGTTCACCCACGGCTCGCAGGCTCCGGGTGAAGTTGTCACCTTCGGCGGAACTCGAGGCCGGCCGCTTGCCGTGGTTTCCGTCGCTAGCCATGGATTTGGTTTTGGGGGATTTTGTTTTCTCTGATCTGAGGAGAGGAGGCCGGGTGAGCAAAGGCTTTGATGTTGCGGTTGCTCGCTCAGGCCGGGCGTGTATTTATAAAGATGAGGGCATCGAGATGGTTTCCTCCTCGGAAGGCGAGACGACGCGGCGGATTTTAGGTTGCGGTTAATCCGCGTTTCTTGAATCCGGAACAGTTGCCACATCAGGGAGACGAAGCGCCGCCATCAGTGGTCGCACACCGATCAGGTCTTTGGGTCAGGCTGCCTAGCCGATCCTATTATGAGTGCTCACAAGCCGATTCGTAGTGAATCGGGCTGAGGGGTTAACTCTAAGGGAAAATAGAACAAAGCCGATGCTAAGACACAGGCCCGTAAGCCGATTCGTATGTAAAACGGATCAGGCTGAGTAAATCGGAGTAATCGATTCTAAGGTACAATGCAAGCTTGAGAGCCGATTCGCATGCAGAAACGTACCAAACCGAACAAAGTCCTTTCGAAACAGGACGAAGCCGATATTAAGGTATGAATTCAAAGGCAGATCAGGCTAAATGTTCAAACTCAAGGTGAAACAGCACGAAGACAAAGTTATAAATAGAAAAGAACATGCCAAGTAGTACACCCATCATGTTACAAAGTTAATAAAGATCGGATCAGTTCTACTAATTCAGCACGGAGCGCATGGCCAGCCTGCAACAATTGTTGATCTCGATTTTTAGTGGACTGCAACAGATCCAGGCGTTGACATGTCTTCCTGCCTGCAACGACCAAGCTGCTGATTTCCTTCTTTTTCTGGGAGAGTTCGATCGTGCTGGTGGAAATGGTGATTTCGTGCTCACTGATAGCCGACTCAACTGCTTTCAGTTCTTTTCTCAACTGGTCTCGTCTCATTTTCAATGTCTTCAGTTCTGTTTCGGCTGTGCTGATTGAAGATTTGAGCAGCCTGGCTCGATCGGCTAATCCGGTGGCCTCTTGTCTGTTGGCCGATTTGTTGCTCCTCAGCTGTTCAAGCTCTGCCAGGTTCCCATGAGCAGTGATAATCCCTGATGCTGTAACTTTAAGATCACCGAGTCTCTGCAGGGATTTCAAGACTGTCAGATTGGGTTACTGCTGGACAAGTTCGATTATTTGATCAACCAGTCCGGGATTGGAGGCCAGAGCAACTAGATCACCCTCTAGGTGGGGTAGAAGTGCACTCAGCCGATTGTTGAAATCTGGCTCTGAAAGCTTCTCGGAGGAAGAGGCGAGTTCGTCTCTATCACAGAATTCTTCTATGTCAAATGAATAGCCGGGAGACGAAGGCTTCGGTACCTGCAATACATACATTCTCGTATCAGAAAAGGTACAATATAGATTAATTATTTTCTGGCAGAGATAGGATACCTGAATGAGGCCTGAGGGCTGTAGGGTTGATGCCGATGTTGCTTGTTCGACTAAGGCAGTTTTGTCTCTTGCGGCATGCGGATCCTCAGCTGTCATTGTCTCGGGCAGATGGGTTTCTGCAAATCGGAAGTAAGAGCAGTATGGAAGTAAGGATAATTGCTAACAGCTGAATAGGAGTTACCTAGATTCCTCTCAGGGGGAGACTCCTCTTTTTTAAGGTTCGCCCAGACTTCATCGGAAGGGCTGTTCGGCTGTATTTTTGAAAAGAAGATTGGGTCAATCAGGGCACCTGCGTCGAGGAGAGAAAAGCCCAACGAGTAGTACCTGAGTTTTGGCTCCTTCTTCCTGGACCCCTTCTCCTTGAGTAGCTGACTCTTCATGGCCGGTGGATTCTGGTGGTTCTTCGGCCGGTTTCTCTCCCAAGATATCCTGAATCGGCTGGGGTTTCACTGGTAAAAAGCCAATTTAGGGATCGGAGCATACTGCAGTAAAGGAAGATGCTACTTCTGGATACCTGAACTTTTCTTATCGAACGGCGTTTCTTGGGTGCTTGCTTTTGAAGCTGAGATGCAGCTGGTCGTTTTGAAGCAGAAGGCGGCGTCAGTACAACAGGGCCTAACATTAGTTGTCGCAGCGTCGGTGCTCGAGAGCCTAGCCTCGCTGTCGGATAAGGAGGATAGTATTCCACTCGCTCTGGAGGATTGGATGATGGGTCCTACGAAAAACATCTGTCAGGTAACATGTTTAATTAAAGCTGTTTTTATTGGAATCGGTTGAGAACACTTACTGCTCGGGAAGATTGGAAGTTCGAGTCCAGGGCTCTGCACTTGTCATGGACAGTCTGGCAGAACAGGTGAGCGTGCCATCGCTGCCACCAGTCATCAAAACTCTGATGGGTGATGAAGACTTGATTCCATGGCTTCGGCGAGAATGTGGGCAGGTTTGCTCCAAGTTGAAAAATTCTGCCAGACTGAAGGAGCTCTGTAATGTTCTCCCTGGGTTTCAAGGTATTCAAAAAAGGGAGCCGAGGGGGCAATTGGCCAAAGTCTAGCTGTCTTGCTGCTATATTTGGGTGATAAAATTCATAAGAGGGATAGCTAGTTGGCTTGCCGCTTGCGCTCCGAAGGTGTTTGAAGTCTACTGGCAAGGCACAGGGTTTTATGATTGCATTCAAGATTTTGGTAGCCTCATCATCAGAGCACCCGTTGTTGAACTTGAAGCTGGAGGGCGCTGAAAATTCATCTTCATCCTCGTAGGGGAACCAGGTAGTAACCTTTGGTCCCAAGCCCCTGTATAGTGTTTCCAGCATATTGCCCTTTGTAGTTGGGATGGTTATGGCAGAAGCAGCTTCACCATAACTTTGACAGCCTCTGGTTTTTGGATCCTCTTCCTCTGAGTACTCGGTGGGTGGAAAGCTGAGGCTCTGGAGTTGTGTTCTTACCAGCTTGTGCAGATATAGGTTGAGCTACAGCTGTACTAGCCACCAAGGGCCTGTTATGCATTATACTTCTTCACCTATGATCAAGGAGCTGAACACCCGGTTCATAAGCCTGTATGCTGCACCCAACAGGAGTTTGCCCAGGGGGATAGAGTGCCCTTGAGCCAGTTTCTCTGCCAAGACCCGATAAGGGTATGCTGGTCCGGCAGTGGCACCACAGAACACGAACCTCTCAAGCCACATGGTAAAAAACGCGACGTGTTCTTTCTTGCTGACGGAAGAGGAGGTCTTCTGGTGGTGTTGAACATAGCCGCTCCATCCTTTGTATGTGTCCAGCTTCGGGAAGTACGGGTCCCTCTTGCCACTGGTGCAGAGATCCCAGAAGTCATACGATCCACTGATTTGAAGCCCGGTGAGCATGTGAATATCGCCCAGGGTGATGGTTTTTGGGCCGTCTCCGAACACAAAAGCGTTCAGGGAGTTGGACCAAAAGTGACTGGCGGCTATCAGGAGCGGCTCATTCTTTGCCATCTCTGATAATGATAGATCGAGACATTGGCTCAGATGGCGCATCTCCCAGTCCGCGCGTTTCCTCGCCGCGACGCGGCGGAACCAGTTCCTCCATCCAGCAGGTACGCTCGGCCAGTTTCTGAAGGATTTGGCCCAAGAAGAGGCGCCCATCATGGGGCTTCGGAATGGGAACTGGTTGGTTTCTTGAACAATGAAATCTTTGGGGACCGGATCGCCCATCGGACCCAGGTAGTAGGTGTCGGGGATGTCCATCAGCGGAATCAGAATATCATTCCTCAGTACCTGGATTTGAAACTCGTACTCAGTGAGGTTGAAGAGGGATTCACAAACCAGGAGGTGGATCGATGAAATTGATACCTCAGGGACCTCGGAAGGAGTCGCCATTAGCTCGGGGATGGCTTGACGGTGGCGAATCGAAGCTGACGGCGGCGGATTGAAGCCCGTGGCGGAAATTGCGACGGTTTAGGGTTTCGTTTTGGTGCGAAAGTTTGAAGCGCCGAGAGGGAAGCTGCAGTTTGACTATTTGAAGGCTCAAGCGCTAATTTCGGAATAAACCAGTTTATTCCAAAATTGGGGGGCATGTGTTAACACCAAATTTTGGACTGGGAGCCGATAGCCGATACCAGAGGAAGATAGCCGATCTCGGAAGCAGATTCCATCCAGCGGAAGGAAGGAAATAGCCGATTGCACGGTGAATCGGTTATCGGGCCAAGGTGACAGGAGGCGCGCAGCGTCAGTATTGATGACGTCATCCAGAGTCCGCGCCGCCAGGATGCGATCACGATCGGAGTCCGTTATGGAAAGGGAAGGTGGGACTCCAAGTTACCTTAGATATAGGATACTTTGTTAGTTTCCTTATCTATTGATGAGTTGTAATTCGACTAGGATTCTGTCTACGCTCAGGGTATAAATATAAGCCATCAGCCATTGAAAAACACAACAACATCAATACAACACAACTTTCGGCTCCGGCCAACAAACCCTAGAGTCAGTCGAGTCCGGCGAGTTACTTCATCCAGGCTGGGTGTCATCCGGTGGACGCAGGCTTGCTTGTAAGTATCGTCAACCCCCTGTTAAACTATGTCTTTTTAGCATCATCCGGTGGACGTGGAAGCATGGCGGACCAGGGTCCTTGCTAAGCTCTATTTCTTTGGCGTCATCCGGTGGACGCAGGAAGTATAGTGAGTCAAGGATGATTCACGCTAGTTTACTCGATTAATCTGTGTTAACCGTCATCCGGTGGACGAGATGCAGATTAGGACGGTTTTCACGCGCGGATTAGTTATCGATTCGTGTTTGTTTGCTTGATTAATCTATTAGTTAATGTCATCCGGTAGACAAGCTATAGATTGAAATAGTTTGCATACATGGATTAGTTATCGGCTCTAGCTAAATATGACGATTTAGTTAGATTCATTAAGTTATCGGTATTGTTTGTTTAAATTGATTTACCTTATTATAACAATATCTCTGCCCGATCAAGATTGATAGATTTGGCCTTAGATTTACTTGAATCTGATCGTCGTTTATGCTTTTTTATGCTTATCTTACCATGATGATCGGTTTCACTCTTACATCGGCTAATTCCCTATCAATCTTGTTCGTTACATGTTGTGCGTTCGGTTCTAGTTGAGACATAAGTGATTCTGAGGTTATCGTAAGTCTTATTTTCGTGTCCTTGTTTAAGTTAAACTGGGTGTCATCCGGTGGAACAGGTTTAACCTAAACAAGTTTCGCTAGATTAGACTTGCTTTAATCTGAAGTCTGTTTATGACTACGCTAGCATTTGTTCGTGCTTCATGGACCCTGCATCGGCTAAAGAGCCGATTCAGTTATGCTTTCACGAATAGATCATGCATATGGACCTATTTGGATATCAAACGATCTAGCTTTGTTTGCTGGGTTTGTTGAAACCCGCTGGCCGTTAGACCAGGTGAACGCAGATTTGGTGAACTTAGCGAAGAGGGTTTACTAAAGCCGCCGGCCTTCTAGACCAACTTTAGCAGATCTATGCTTGTTTGATGTACAGATCAGATCTGTACACGTGATCTATTTTCTTTTGTACACATTAACCGAATTAGATCGGCTAGCACGTTATTATCTTCATATGAATATCCTGATAGCCATTTTACTTTTACTATCGGTTCATAACATGACGGAATCGGCTTTCTAGTCGATCTCCGATCGCACTGGCTCTTTGAGCCGTACAGTTGGAACTATCTGAACTCACCAGTTAGTTCCGCCTTGGGTTACTGATTACATCCGTTTCCTTGTCAATTGTAGGTCAAATTGACTGGCACGCTTGGCTGTTACTGGCACTTTCAGACCGGGTTCGAAGTTAGCTGGATCTGCGAGAGCTCTACTCCTTTCAAGGGTCATTTTCGGCTTCGCTGGTGTGTTGGGCTTAGGGAACCACTTTTTGCGCCAACAGCAACATTTCAAATGTGCGACATTGCTACTGCCACTAATTCCACAAAACACACCACGACCACTAAAACAGTTTATTTTAAGATGGTCCTTGCCATTTGAGAGCTGCTTCATATATATGGATGGTTGAGCAGATCATAGCATACTAAAATTAACTTAATTGCTACCAATAGATGCCTTGAAATTGGAATGCACTAAATCTTGTCATAGTAATTAGGTGTCTCTTCGAACAAAAAGTAGTGAGTAATTAAAATTCAAATATGCTGTCAAAACGTTATCTAATTATAACCGGAGGTAAATGTAATAGGCAGCCAAAAATTTGGTTCTAACTTCTAAGTGACATGAACTTTGCAAATGCCGTAGTGTTTCGATTGAGGTTTGTGCCCAATGACCTCAATGCCTTGCACATTGTAAACGGTGCTTCCTCCAATTAAATTTAGGACGAGTAAATTGACTTGCAATTAGCTTTTTGTTTGCACTTAGAAACATCAAATTGTCTAGATTGGAGGTAGTACCTCGTTTATACTATGAGAATAATATCGTCTTTACCTTTTATGAGAGCAATACTACTCCATTCATTTAAAATTGTAAGACTTTTTTCTATACACTCAGACATACACTATATCTTAAAAAAGCTAAAATGTCTTAGATTTGAAACTGAGGGAATACAAGTAATTAGCAACGGTGCAAGAAGAAAATATGGGGGGAGGACAGGTTGATAAAACCCTTTTCAACTTTTACTTTGAAGAGTAAAGTCAAAGAGCCTATTTGGATCTATTAGCACTTAGTTTAGTAGAGACTATTTGAATCCACTTGCTAATAGGTGGTTTGAAGGTGTATATAAAATATTAGCACCTATTAGCAAATCAAACTTGTTAATGGAATTAATATTTAGCAACTCTAATTAATTATTAGTAGTTTTATTTAATTTTTTGAGTAATAATAGATCATAAGGGCATCCCTAATGATGCTTTGAAATAGGCAAACTTAAAAAAATTCTACCTGCACAACTCACATCTGTGGGTTAGAACAGCAGGGGCAATAAGTTTTATGGGAACACCTCGCTAACATTCTGCTTTTTAACAATTCTTTCTGCTCCATACATGCGAATATGTACTTCCTCTATCCACAAAAGAATGTAATTATGCGATGCATGTAAGTCAAAACTAGTTTAACTTTAGGCCCCTTTAGAACAAAGGAAAATGGAGGAATTCTATAGAATTGGAACCATGTATAAGAATTTCCTATGAAGCCTTTTAAAACAAAGGATTGGTTCATGCAAATCCTATGAAATTTCTATGAATGGCTTGTTTCATAGAAATTTTTGAGGAATTTTACCAAGAGGTTGAAACTCATGGATAGTTTCCATTGGGTCACTCTCTCATTGAAAATTCTTGTGTTTTTTTGCCGCTCCATCCAAACATTCAATACATAGGATTCAAGATGTTAGGGCATTATGTTCCTACGTTTTTTCTGTTCTTGTGTTTCTAAATTTCTGGATTTCCAAAGAGATCATTATTGTAAAATAGTATTAACATTTATGACTCCAACTAAATTTATTTAAAAATATAATTTATAACCATTCTAATGATACTTATTTTATACTATAATTGTTTATAAATATTTATATAATAATAAATCATTGGATTTCTCAAAACTGAGAATTATATTCTTTTTCTATGGCCAGAGGGAGTAGCTTGCACGTACTTGTTGGGTGATGCGGCGTCCAAGTGATTCTTAAATGGAAATTCCGTCTACAAAGATTTGCAACAGAACCCAGATCTGGCCCGCGATCCGGAGCAAACGACGATCGCTCAAGAAGAATCCGACGCGCAAAGCCTCGCGCGATGGTCACGAGTCACGACAATTGGAATCTTCTCCTCATGACCGGCCCGGGTGACGGGTTCAGCCTGGCGAGCAAGCAATCCAGGGGCAAGTGGTACTGGCAGTGTGGCATCTGGCAGAACCGGCACGTGCACGCCGGACGTGCGTGTGTGCCGTGGGCGCGAGGAAGGCTTTTCCAAGCGGTTGGCGTGCCGGCGGGCGCCGCCAGGCACGGGAAACGGCGTCGAAGCTCGAAAGCGACAGAGGCAGACGGGGGTAGGGGCACGGCTTTTGCCGAAAGGCTACGCGCGGGCGCCACTTTCCAGGCAGACCACCACGGGCGGCACGCCCACATGGCACATGGCTGGGTAGCCTGGGTGCACTGGTGCAGGGCGGGGATCGGCGCGGGCGCCTCCGCGCGCGGCCCCGGAAAGGCGGCGCGTCCGCGAACCCGAAACGGGAAGGCTTCCGGAAGAAGGCCAAACAGGATAGGATAGCGTCGTCGCGGACGGTCGCTGTCGCATCGTCAAACTAGCACAAGGACTGAGACGGCACGGAGCCTTGTGTTTGCCGGTAACTTCCGTCACTAGATCCTGTGCCCTTGAAAATCTGTCACTGGATCGTCAAGCTTACAGATAGCTTCATCCTTAAAGGTTGCCTTGTGTTTGTTGTTGCGAGTTTGCCAAGCCCAGAATTGAACGTCAGCTCTATTTATACTTAGGAGCTGTACGCTCTCAGCCCATAAAGTCATCAGCCTGTTCTTTTGACCAATCAGCGCTTATTTTCAGCCACGAAACAGTATTTTTCTCTCACAACAAATCAGCACGAGCCGAAATCAGCGCTTAAAATCAGCCAAAAGAACAGGCTGCATATTAGTGAGAACCGAGCAGCCTGTTCTTTTGGCTGAAAAATAAGCGCTGATTTCGGCTCGTGCTGATTTGTTGTGAGAGAAAAATATTATTTCGTGGCTGAAAATAAACGCTGATTGGTCAAAAGAACAAACTGGAGAAGTGTTATGACCTGCTTTGGCGTGTTATTACGCAAAAAAAACATAATTGACAACTGCACATTGGTACTCTGTTCATCAAGGTATCTAGACACTTGAGAGGGTGATCATCGTCTATTAGAAGGACCCAAACCAGAAGCTTTCTTTCCACTGACTTTTTATTGGTCTAATTCTGGCTTTTGATGACCTACTGCTGCAGTGCTGCTACTAGATCAACAGACTAGAGAAAGCTATCTTAGTGGATGGGTTTTGTCTTTTGTTTTAAAAAATTATAACGCAATAAGCTTGCACAACAACATTCGAACCTGGAGCCAATTTGGCAGACAAGCCTCGGCCCTCTTAGGTTCCTCAAAAACTCTTGTAGCATCAACCATACTTTTGTCTGAAAAAGAGCTTATGTGGAATCGGGCAGCAACAGCTGACAGCGACATCCACAAACCTTATGGACAAAGTATGGTTGATGCCCAATTCCACATACTAACTTGAATTGTCATCAAGGAAAATTATAATCAATCTTTCCGTTCTTTTGTCTCCTATATAAACTAAGGTCTTGGTCTTGTTTGGATGGCTATGTACCCTCTCGATCTATAAATACGGAACCACATCATCATTACATATGAATTGAACAAAGCCTAACATGAACATCGAAACAAGGGGAAATATTTTGCAGCGCAATTACGTCCCACAGTCTGCCGCATATTTCTTTCAAAAGAAAGGAAAAAACTCTACTGCAAAAGTCATAGTGAAATCGCAGATATACTTTGACTAAGATTGCAGTATAGCAGTGGCAGAGGAAAAAAAAACGTCTTTCTCAGTAGTAGTAAATGGTTCCCTTCCAAGAGAAAGGACGTCAAGAAAGACAATGCACAGCAAAAGAACAAACAATTATTAAACAATTAGCCGAAACAAATCGGAGCCAATCAATCGCACAAACTTTCTGCATGGCCACTTACCAAATAATGGGCAGAAAATACAGTGGCCAGGTCCCACTTCCATGATTCGCAAGCTTCTCGTCCATAGTGGATTAGAATTAAACGGACGGTATTGCTTACTTTCCAGCAAAAGCTGAGAAAAATTATAAAATAATATATGCTGGTAAAACCTAGATAAGAATATCCTGTTTTCCGGTGATGAGTCTGGTGGACCGTTATGCCAGTCATAATCTCACATACGAGTTGTTGGACCGAAGTGCCGAACAATAATTTAGATGCCCCTAGTTGAAAGCAGCACACAAGGGAAATACTTCAAGTTAGATTAGATCGATCAAAAGTAACAGCTAAGAACTGACCGATAAAAGTTGAATCTACCGTAAAATGCAACTGAAAACTACCATTGCAATCTAAGGACTGAAGGCTCTGTTCGCTGAAGCTGAAAACCGCTGATGCTGATTTCTTGTGAGAGGAAAATACTGTAGAAGGGCTGAAAAATAAGCGATTTTATGCTCAAACGAACAGAGCCGAAATTTGGTTACAGACACTGCACAGACCAAAAGAGATGTGTATTGCCAGGAAAAAAGGTAGGTGATGAGCCTGCTTAGATGGGCTCAAAATAGAACGGCTACCAGATAGTCCTTTTATCCCAGTTTCCGGTTCCACATATATGCCCAGCAATATATGTTTCTTCATTTGCAGCTCAAGTGCCCAAGTCATGTGAGACGAGCAGGGCAAGAACAAGAGCAAGTCAAGGGAGTGGTTCCCAGGCACATCCCTAGACTGATTGTGACGAGGAATTAATATCTAGAAGTAAATTCGAGCAAAATGACTATCCGTCTGTACAGACCAACCGACGGCTTAGCCAGGACATGTGGGTTTCAGCTTTCAGGTTCCATATCCAAGTGGAGCTAGGGCAAGCTTGGCATGCACTACACAAGGTTTCATCCCATAGCGAACACAATGCAGCCGTTCATCCAGATAGGCTTATATAGAACTAAAAAAGTCACGCACACCTTGCAAAAGACTTGGTCACAGCACAAATTAAGTCAGCGATTTCAGCAATCAGGCACATAACCATCAGTTTCCAGGATATTTGTCCACTGTTCTTCACCATTGCAGCGTAGATGGAAAACACTTTATACGCAGTAGTTGACAACGGATAATGTATTTGAAAACATATACTTATGTGAAGTTTGAAAAATCTAATATACTTCTTCAGAAAGAGAACATTATCAACTTGCAGTAAGCAGACGAAAGGCTTCCCCATTAGGAAATAATTCTCAACATCATTCTCACCTGAGGGTAACATATAACAAATAAGAAACAAGAAATCTACACTTCCCAGCTAGGAACTGTTGTCTGCCTCGCCCTCTTCAGTCGCATCTGAGAATTACATAAAAGAAGGCTCTGAGAAGTTCGCAAATATCATAAATTTATAGCAGAATAGCAGGAAAATTGTATCATTCTGAACAAATGAAATAATTGTTGATTAGGTAATGTTAGCATGACTGAAAGAAGTGAACACACTTATTTATGAAGATTTCACCATTATAGCCCCCTTATTTTACTCGTGTTAAAGAAAAAGATATTGTTTTACTGAACCCACCATATTCCTTACTCCCCACTTTCCAGAGCTCAGATATAAAATCTTGAATTAAACTGCACCTGCAGTCTAGGATAGTGAATATTTGACACCAGCAGATGAAATAATTGTCTACTTATTGATTCTTGACCTATCCATGAGCACTGAAACAGAAATAAACTGTTTGTTTACTTACACGTTGCGTGATGAAGCATGTGAGAGAATATACTATTCTGTAGAGTGCAGTATTAGAAATAGATATGACAGATCTATGCAGAGGGAATAATCCAAATATTAAGGGAGAAGGGTTTGATATCTGTCTTAGGTTTATTATATATATATATTTTTTGTTTTCTTTACTTTGGTGTCTTGCTTTACCCACCCTTATAGGACCTTAAACATTGAATATGGCACACCCATGGGATAAAGACTCAGAGCATAATTCAGCTTCAAGATATTATACTGTGATATTATCAATTCACTGTAACAGACACCTATAAACCCCTCCTTGATCCCCGTCATGGGTGCACCGTACTTAGTTTTTACATGATCTTATAAAATGCATTTTGAAAACATTGGAAAATAAAAATGAGAAATATTGGGGCCTTCATCTTGTTTTTGTTGCTTTGCGGGTTGGATCTCTCAAGAGTTTGTGGTTGTCCTATAGTCTGTCTAGGTGTGTCTGCCATTAAGGCAAAACCTTCTATTTCCCTTCAATGCAAGGCAGAGCTCCTACCACTTTCTTTTTTAAAAATGGTAAGAGGTACATTTTTTATTCAGCAAAACATAGTCCTGTACATAACCGGTACTCAAACCCCATGCCTTGGCCCTGTAGTAGTGTAGTTTAGACCATTCAAATTTACATTGTAGATTGAATGTTCCCCCAAATAATGGTGATGCAATTCAATTCAATTGGCATTACTGCTTTGTAGCAATACCATTTACTATTCTCCTTCAACTTGTTTAGGCATGTACTAACTGAAGGGTAGCAGTTACTATCAGAACTCATATACGGCCAGTATAGGAATAATCAAGTAGCGTACTGCAATCAGCAAAGCAACAAGTGTTACCGTGTAGCTATGTACCTGGAGCAGCTTCTGCTGAGGTGCCTTCATCTGCTTCTTGCTCGACCAGTTCCTCTTCGCCATCATCCTCATCATCAGTATAGTAGTCATCAGAAGCGCTTGCTCCATACCTGGAGTTGAGGTAGTCTACAGCAGCAGGAGTAAAGAAGAGCTTGCGGGCATCGAGTATGTCGTACAGGTTGAGCGTCCTGGGTGTGAGCATCTTGAGGGAACCGATGTTCCTGCCGCTGAGCCGCACATTGTCGTCGAACTCCGTGGCAAAGAACATGGCTTTCTGCTTTGGGTCGAGCCCCCACCGCTGCAAAGCGGCCACGAAATCCCTGGTCTTGGGGCCCGACGCGAAGGCCTCGTCGAACTCCTCGACAACGAATGCGTCCTCTGCCACGGCGGCGCTGGCGAGGGCAGTGGAGATGGCAAGGCGCTTCTCCTTGCGGTTGATCTTGATGGACCAGTCGCGGGGCTTGGGGCCGAACACGACGCCACCGCCGGGCCGAAGCGGGGTACGCTGCGACCCGCGCCGCGCCTTCCCGGTCTTCTTCTGCTGGTAGGGCTTCTTCCCTCCGCCTCTGACCTCACCGCGGGTGAGCGTGGAGGCCGTGCCCCGGCGCGCGTTCTGGCGGTCGGTGATGATAGCGCGGTGCACGACAGCGCGCGCGGTGGAGGGCGGCGCGGACTTGAGGTCGAGGGTTACCTCCCCGACCTTCTCTCCGGTGAATGAGAGCACGGGGAGGTTGGCCGCCTCGGCGCGCAGCGCGCGGAGGACGGAGACCGTCGCCTTCGTCCTGACGGCGGCGTGCGGAGCGGCGCCAGCGGCGGAGGGGGGTGGGAGGAAGGAGGTGGATGAGGAAGAGAGGAAGGGGGAGGAGGACGAAGAGAGCGAGAGGAGGAGAGGCGAGGCAACGGCGGCGCCTGGCATTGTGCCGGCTTCGCTGCGCTAGGTGCGGGGAGGGGCGAGGACGATGGCTCTCCTCTGTCCCTGCAGCTGCCGCTTCTATCCGTTTATCCACCCCGCTCGGCCACTCCCAGACCCAACATCCCAACTTCCCAAGGCCACAAGCAGGCACACAGTCTCACTGTCTCGGCTACATGGTCGCGCCAAGTGCCCAGCCACTCTTTTTTTTAAAAAAAAAACATTAATAATATTACAAATATTGAAAGGCAATACTAAATCTCAAAAAAAAAAAAGACTTTACGTATTGATGGGACATTTGTTGCGCTAAGTGTGAAGTTTGCTGAAATTGGTTGACACGGGACAGTCAGGAGACGAAACCGTTCTTCTGGCACTCTGCGGTTTAAGTCAGCAGCAATCTTCCAGGATACATTTTACATAAATGATGCAAACAATCTATCCAACATAGTCTTTGGTCCCTACAAGAATGACACTGGCTATTGTGTAACCTACAGGTGATATCTCCAAAGCAGAGGCGACCTATATAGCTTGTCGACTCTGTTTTACCGTTTATGTGAATAATAATGGCTTTTAGGAAGATATAATAACGCTTGTCGACTCTGTTTTGCTATTGTGTTCCAAACCATAGGTCATCTTGATGGCTTTGTTGGTAGTTTCTTAACCAGACTAGTGTTACCATTCACCAATAGTCGAGCACCCTTCACCAGCTCCTCCTTAATCATAAACAGCAAAGCAGAAGCAAAAACACTTTGCACAATTTTTGTGCCCATTCCTTTATACATCCCTGTCAGCCCCTCATACTGTACCATCTTTGTGAACGCATCAAATGTACCTGAGCGCAAGAATGGCACATTAAGATCTTCAATAGTTGATCAGTAACAGCAAGAAATGGCGTGGCAAGTTAAATATTCTTCAATAGCAAGCCAATAACAGAAAGAAATGGGGCCTGAAAAGAGAACTACGGCACCTTTGTAGCGATGTCTCTTGTCATCATTAATCATTTGCTTTGCCTGAAGTCTTGCCTGCAGGAAAAAAAAAGGCTCAATTTGGAATATGTACTCAAATATGCAACTGGACAACTGTGGTTATCACCAATCCACTAATTAATCACCTTAACAACTAGAATGGGATATGTAACGACAGTTGCACCAAGTTTCGCAATGGCACCAAGAAGAAAAATCTGAATAAGAATGTTTGAAATGTGAAGTTAGTTTTATTAAAATCGTACAAATACTAGTATATACAGGCACATGACAGTGCCAAATTGTCTCCAACATCTAGAGTAGTAGAATCAAACATAGAGCAACCAAACGTGTCCCGGACAACCAGCCTTTCAAGTCACTTTTGCAATAGGTTCAGGGCTTCAGACCCCAATACAGCAAATAATTGCTATGCGACCTGGTAAATCACTTGAGATAATTCCTACCACTGGAAAAACAAAAGCTTACTTCAAGAGCAGTTAGTCCATCAGCTCCCTTGAAATTAGAGGCCCGTCTCTTCTTCAGTTTCTTCAGAAGAGTCTCATACAGCATGAACTGAATTGCAGGATTGCTAACCTAGTAGCAGATAAAATAAAATTGTAAAATAGCACCACTGTATAACTGAGAGGCAACAGAAAAGGTGAACAGTGATTTACCATGATAAGAGATGGAATTACCCCTTTCCAGAAGCCGAGAACTCCAGCTTCTTTGTACAGTTCCTGAAACTGGAGTTAAACCTAGTCAAACAACCAACACCAAGAAGGCCCTTTAGGCCCAAGCAAGTTGGGGTAGGCTACAGCTGAAACCTAAGACGCTACCAAAAAAGGGGAAAGAAAGAGCAACAATATACTACCTCCATTTGAAGCTAGTAAGTGTATTTTTTTCAGTAGGACAAGCCAATGGCTAACGATTTCTTTATTATAACATGATTTCAAAATTGACGTCATTAGATTCATGTTAAAACTTCTTAATTGTCTTTTGTATCACAAGACATTAATAGAGTAATTGTGGTCAAAATCTTGCGCTAAAGGATTGAAATATGCTCACTAATGTTCATGGTCCAGGCGTGTGAATTGCTGATCCCCAGTGCCTATCCAAGGACAGTTAAGTCCCTTTTTTACTGCCTCCTCCCATGTCAAATTCGTCCAACCCTACCTCTCCTTACATCAGTGTCACACCTTAGGATTCAACCATGCACCAGTGCCACCTGAGGTCTTCTAAACTAATGTTTTTTCTCCTGTTCCTCCAGCGCTTATCACAATATGGCTCCCTAGATGTCCATCCATCCTCAAATGCAAAAAGAAATCATTTGGCTTTGATTGATCACTAACTGATTGTAGTATACTACCACTGTTCACAAAAGAATGCAGTTCTAGGAGCATTCTTGGTTAACACGTATAAAGTTTGAGCAAATATATAGGTAAAAGATTTATGTTTATGACAACAAATAAGAACTGTAAGAAAATATGTTAAATGAGAAATCTAATGATACTTAATTGATATAAATACTGTTGTTTATAGTTAGTCAAATTGAAGATACTTTGACTTGATACAATGCTAGGATTGCATTCTTTTGTGGACGGAGGGAGTATATTGCGTCCATCGTTTTCAAAGTCAAGAGGTTTTGAGTTTCACATTTGCACTGTCTTGTCAAAGCAGAGTTCACCCCGCCCCCACCCACCTCCTGCATTTAGTACATCATAATTTATTTGTAGAGTTCAAGTTCAAGCCACTTTATTTCCAATAAGCTCAAGCGAGGTGCATGTTTCCATACAATACTAGAACTAGCAGTGAGCATAGCATCAAAACAGTACTGGTTTCAGGAAATATCTAGTTGTCTAGTTCAGGAAATATCTAGTTGTCTAGTGCTTCTTCCTGTTCAACTAACAAACCATTGGAAATTAGGGGGAAACCCTCTGAAAAAAAAGGTGATACCCGACCAAATTCATAAGGGACTTCTGGTTACTGTTCATCTTCCTCCTTAGCACAAATCGCAAGTACAAGGATGTGGTGTGTGCTAGCACAAATCACAAAAAACAATTTTTTTATATGAATGGACAAGAACCAAGTTTGGTGGGTGGCGCCGGAGTTGGGGAAGATGTCGGGTGGCGCGGGCATGGGCGGGCGCAGCAGCATGGCAATGGGCAGGTGCGAGCAGCCCAGCGCGCGGCCAAAGAAAATCGAGTGTAACCCAGTGCTAAAACACTTGGTTGTTGTATAGCCTAACACCAACTTCTACCCAACCATGCATGACCAATTGACAGCATAGAAAGAGCAACTAACGAGGACAAGCATATAATCAAGTTACAGGTATAAGTATAAATTATCTGTGGCAAACTAACATACTGATGATATTCATCCTAGTGTAAGAGCAAAATATAAAAACAAATGTTCAGGATGGAAATAATAGAGAAGCGCTGCTGAATTGCAATCCATCTAGATTCCAGAAATGAGGGATGAGCATAGCCTTTCTGATACAACAAACTAAACAAAGTTATAAAGATTGTCCTGGTGTAGTTAATATAAGACATTAATTGTGAACAGAGTATCTCTTCCTACATGAGAAACAAGGAGAGTTATACTTACAACATCAACTGTTTTGTATGGAGTGTTTTCAGTTACAGCAGCTTCCAGGGCCTTGTCAAGAGCACAAGTCAAACCCTGAGGACTTTGCTGTTTGTTCGCCTTTCTGTGAGTCTGCAAACAGAATGAAATATCAATACTCAAAAGTGCTGACACATGATCTCCGGTTCTGCACTAAAAGTAGGTAGCAGGGAAGAAAGATATGCTCACTTGCATTCGTGTAACAACAACCCAAATCGGGTTTGTGATCAGTACATTGACGCAGCTACAAAAAGGACGAGACAAATTAGGCAGCAAGAGCAGATAATATCGATAAGATCAAAAGTGATAGCAACTATCTCCAGGAAGCACTGCTTTCTAGTAAAGTGCTCAGCTATATTCCAATTACCCTGACAGGGCAGCGACAGTGAGAGACTGGAGCATCCCGACAGACCCATCGCCCAGCCCTCTCCTGGATCGTTCAAGGGCCTTTGCCTCGGCCCGGTTCCTGAATATTTGGTAGAAGTAGTAGTAGACACCCTGACAGCAACACAATAGGCAACGATTAAGAAGCGTCTCGGCCTTCACAAAGTGAGGAATGAAGCTGGCAAATGAACCAACCTGGGAGGCAGCGGTGCCGACGAGCGAAGGCATAAGCCCGCCGTACAGGCGCTCCCACCCCTCATTCTTCACAACCTACCACGGCAGAGGAAAATTCAGGGATGGCACAGGCAGCATTAGACCCGGATCAGGCTAGATTCACTCATCAAGAAACTCGGGAGGGAGACGGGGAGGGGAAAGGAGGCGGACCAGATACAACTGGCGAGCGGCGCCGTCCTTGAACGCCGGCTTGGAGGGGTCGCGCTCCGTCTGCTGCCGCGCGTTCACCTGCGCCGAGGAAAACCTCGAAAATTTCAGCAACCGAGAAATCCAGGGCTAAAGGCCGGCAGCGGACGCGTCAAGACACGTACGGTCTGGAGCGGGTAGGTAAGGAGCTGGGCGATGATCCCTCCGCCGGCGCCAGCGAGGCCGTTAATCAGCGCGTCTGACATCTCCTCCTGCTCCTACTCTCCAATCCCTGCCCCCCTTCTCTTCCCCGCTTCGCCGGCCGGCGGATCACAGCGGCGAGCCGAGCAAAACTGGACTCCACGCCGCCCCACAACGGTCCCCACAACGGGTTGCTTCCGCCGCCTGCTGCTCGGTCTCCTTGGATTGTGGGAGACGGAAGCGAGGACGGGGCGTGGGGCGTGGGCGTGGGCGTGGCGGAGTGGACTCGACTCGGCTCGGCTCGGCGCGCCCACCCACCGGTCCCCGTCTCCCCTGCTCGCTTTCTTTTCGTTAGAGTTCAGATTTCAGAAGATTGCTGCAGCTAGCCGTGTTGTGTTGTGTTGTGTTGTGAACTTGTGTTGTGCGCCGTGCTGTGTGCCTGTGTGATCCACACCGGCCTGTTTTAAAATCAATCAAGTTCGCAGTTCGCACGCGTTTTTTTAATGGTTCTTCGTCTAGCATAGACTTTCAACCACCAATTCGCAAAAAAGAAAAAGACTTTCAACCACCGAAGTACAGTGCTTAACCTCTGGGACTATTTTGGGTTTTGGTTTCGGGTGGGAGGAATTGGAGGAATTTATCTCACGACTTGGCGCGTTGCGAGGAAAGCGCAGCCGGTACGTTTCACGGCGGGCGACCGGACAACGATGCGGTACTATGGCGTCGTGTCCTTGTAGCGGCTGCTATTGAGCCCTGGATGGCGGAATATGCTGCTCGCCCGTGAACTGTGAGTTGTTCCGGTGATCCGGTTCGTCCTGTACCTGAGTTTCCGGTTGGGCAATTGAACTTTTGATTTGAACAGTGTGCCTGCAGTTGCAAATCTGCGAATAGCCTCCGTTATCCTCCAATCGCCCACAAAGGAGTCCACGATGTTTCCCTGCCCCGCGAAATAGCTCATCGGCAAGCTAAAAATCAGAATGAGCAGCAATAATTTGGATGGCTTTTCACTCGTCAAATGCATGTTCATAAGAAGATGCTTAGACAAGAATTTTTATCGTGATGGAAGACAAGGAGATAACTCGACAATTGTTGATATTGAGACAACCAACCGATGTTGGAAAGGTTCTCAATTAGTACCTCTCTGGTTTTGTCTGAATTCAATAATTTCGGTAGGGGGTGCAAGCGTACCATAAGAAGGCCAATCACTCGAGCTTCTTGCACAGCTGGAATCAAGGCTTGCCATACCAAAATAATTTCTCAAGTCAGCTTCTTAAGAAGACGTTGACGCCAATGGAAGTTTGTCGAGATGCCAAGACTTGTCAAAAACAACGTCATGGAGGAAATAAAACACGATCAGCGAAGATATCAAGGCATTTTGTATCCCTTGTTATAAGGCATGGTTTGGATCAAAATCCAAGCTTATGCTTGTCATAGGATCAAAAGACCAACAAGTGCGGCCAAAAACATGAAGAAAATGTTAATTCAATTGTTCTGAAACAACTAAGTTAACGAAGTAGAGAGAACAATAACTTCACCAAGAGTACGATTTATAAGATAGGCAGTAGTAAAAAAACTTCATCCCAAAACTTTAGAGGCATGAAATAATGAGGAGAGAAAGATCAACTACAATAATATGTCTACATTTGTGTTCAGATAAACCATTTAACTTTAACTTGTTATACTCACCATCTCAATTGTTTTGTATGATGAGATTTTTTTTTTGCTAAAGAGACGTTTAATGTATGTGAAAAATTAAGAAACACCTCATATCATTTTTTTAGAAGATAATTTTATATAAATTTACTGAAATCACAAAAAAAAAAACTTGCATAGTATTGAAACGACAAATGAACTTGGTGCATGCTCCCAAAAGGAAAGTTAGTGTGTATCTCGTATTTTGAAAAGTCAAACAATATCAACTTTAACCAAGTATATAAAAAATACTAATATTTATGATATCAAATAAGCATCTTTAGACCAACCACATTATATATTTTTAATATAACCCTATTTTGAGATATAAACGTTGATACTATTTTTTATAAACTTAGTTAAAATTAAGAATGATTGACCACTCGAAATGTATCATTAGATTTGTTATTTGAGATATATTTTATAGTATTAAGTTATAAATGTTAGTTTTATCTATATAAATGTTAGTTTTATAAATATCGGAATATATATTTTTATAGAGGTTTTCATCTCTTTTATAATATTTTTTTCTCACACCAAATCAGCATAAACCAAAATCATCTGAGTTTTCAGCTCTAGCGAACAGAAATTTTTCTTTTGACCGATCAGCACTTATTTCTAACCACCAAACATTTTTTTTTTCAGTCAGAACAAATGAGCCTCACCCAAAATCAGCCGGCGATATCGGGGCTTTTTAACTTTTTGCCATTATTAAGAACGGCACCTCTCCAATAGCCATTCTTCTGAGAACACTTACAGATTTGCCACGAGAGAGAAGCTTAAACATAGGGATTGCCATTTTGCCGCGTTTGGCACGCCACGCAGGCAGTCCACGCTGGCGCACGGTGCTCAGGGCCATGCCAAAAGTCTCCACTGCCCCCCTGCCCATTCCCCTGAAATCAGACGCGTCCCGCCGGCCGTGCGCTTCTCATTTGTTTTCCCCAGCGCTGACTCCAGCTGCACCACTCTTCCGGTCCCCTAAAATTGTGACTGCGACGTTGGGTGCAATGAAAAAAATTCTTAGTGAAATGAAAAAATTTGATGGTTGTAGCTAAAGTTTCTTGGTGGAATGAGTATACTGTACAGAATTTGGACACATTTCACAGAAAAATATAACGGTCCATCATGACCATACATAATTTAATTTTGACACATTTCACAGAAATATAAGAGGGCCCATCCTGGCCATAATATTGTCATTGCATATTATATATAGGTTGTCACATAAATATCTAAAGGGCTCGTTCAGATCACATGTTTGCCCATTACATAACTAGGACATGTCCATTACACACAGAAGTTCATAATATAAGGCCATATGAGTTGACCATTACAGAACATGCAAAATAGAGTTTTTGGCCTTCCACAGAAAGCATCAAAAGTTTGCCACCAGCATCTTCTCAGTTACCCTTTCCGCCTCTTGTTTTCTTGACTTTAGTAGCCAGTTGCTTCTTCCTTGGCGTCATCTTCCTGGCAGGCTCAACATCACTTGGCAGTGCATCTCCAGGCGGCCCAAATAAGCTCCTGCGGGTATAGAGAAGTGAGTCACTATTTTTTTCACATTTGGGCATACAAGAATGATCTAGTTCGAGCATAGTCGTTACCTCCTAGCTTGTGTGGGGTGTTCAGCTGCTTCTTCGAGCTGCAGCTCTAGAGGAACGGCATCTAGCACATGTACATTAACCCGGCTTGGTGCTTGCTGCATGCTGTTACTTCCCAGGTGGAACAATTCATTTCTTGCTGCCTCAGCTTCCTCCCTTGCTGCTGCATTTAGAGCTTCTCTAGCTGCTTGTGCCTTCTGCTCAGCTTCTTCAGCTTCCCTCCTTGCTTTTGCTGCTGCTTCCCTTGCCAAAGCTGCCCTGGTCCTAGGAGTTGATGTTTCAGCAGGAGTTCCCTTGGTCTTCTTCCTTCCAACCTTGGCATTGGTCTTCTTGGATCTCTTCCTGCAAAACAAATTTGTTAGGACACAAAATATGGTAGCACATAGACATTATACATTATTTGATAACCTACCTCTTCTTGGTCCCTGTGAGTGAGCACTTCCAGCTACCCTGTCTGTGTCCATACTCCCCACAGCCAAGACATTTGGCTTGCCTAGTAGCTTTGCCACCTGTTTCCCTTGCAGACTTGATTCTGTTCTTTCTTAGCCTGCCTACTTCTCTCTTCTTTTGGCATGGAGGTTGCATTTTGAAGCCCTTTTGCACCTCTGGCCACTGATTCCTGTCAGTTATGTTTGGTATTATGCCTGCATATGCTAACTGGAACTTATGCACTGAGTAGCACTTGTGCACATATTGAGCCATGTCAGCTTGCCTAGTTTTTGTAATCACAGCCAAGGCATGGGGACAAGGTTTGCCAGTGAGCTGCCACTCCCTACAAGTGCACACATGCTTACTTAAGTACACTACATGCCTTCTAACTTCTTCATCTTTATAAATCTCAGTAACCTCTGATGTTTCAGGATGCCCCTTAGTAACCTTGAGGTGTCCTAGGCCTCTGGAAGCTGCATTCAGTTGATGGATGATACCAGGCAAAATACCAGGTGGCAGGGCTAAAGCAATCTGCCTCCTCTTAGCAAATAATACCATTGTTTTCTCTCTTATTGCATCTGCCATGCAATGCACTGGTAGGTCCTTCAAATCTTTGATCCAAGAATTCCATGACTCTGCTAGATTGTTGTTTATGTAGTCACACTTGATGTCATCACAAAACTTACTTCTAGCCCAGAGAAAGGGGTGGTGGTCTGTCAGCCACTTTTCCACACATGGGCTGGCTTCCAATACCTTGTCAAAGAAATATTTAAACTTGTGAGGGGAGTAAGCTCTAGCTGCAGGCCACATATTTTTGCCGTACACATCTCCAGAGTACTTCTTCTTCATATTTTCCATTAAGTGCCTAAAGCACTCTCTCATCTCTGCCTGGGGGAACACTATCTTCACAGCCGACTCCAGTCCCTTGCAAGCATCAGTACAGATAGCTAGCTTGTCCATGGGTCCTACTGCTTTTCTCAATTGTTCCATGAACCAAACCCAATTGTCCTTGGACTCAGAGTCAAACAACCCAAAGGCTAAAGGGAACATCCAGTTATGTCCATCTAAAGCTAAGGCTGCAGGCATATGGCCATTCCACATACCATTGAGTGCTGTGGAGTCTACACTTATATAAGGCCTACAGCCATTCAAGAAACCATCTATGGAAGCTTTGAATGCACAGAAGAATCTACTAAACCTAATGTCCTCACCATCAGTCACAGTATCTATCTCTACAACACTGTCAGGGGATCTCAATTCAACCTCTGCCTTGAACCTATACAGCCAATCAAATGAGTCATTCCACTTACCAAATAACTTATCTGCTGCTCTCTGCCTGCCATAGTACACTGTCTGATAGGGGATTTCTATCTTGTACTTGTACAAGAGCTCATCTTGTATTTCTTTAGCCCCCATGGATGCTTTCCTCTTCAGCAGTGGGATTGCTCTCTCAGCCACCCAAGCTTGTGAGGCCATCTTGCTTACAACTCCGGTGGCAGATGCACAAGTATGGGCACCCTTGTTTATTTGTATCTGCAAAATGGACAGAAAAACTTGGTTCAGCAAAGCAAACTCAAGACATACACAAAAAGCAATACGGAAAGAGGAAATGCATGTCAAAGTAATACCCTGACACTACCATCATGTTGGGTTTTAGCCCTAATAAGCCATGGACACCCTAATGTAGCGCAGTGGCCCCGGAATCTACCTTTGTCTGATTTCTCAGTAGCTAGCTCAAATTCCTTAACTATGGCGTGCTGTCTGACTGCCAGCCTAAACTCCTCCATGCTAGGATAGCAGGTGCCAACTTTCATATCAGGATTGTCTCTATCCCATTCATGCAGTGGCTCTTCCTCATCTATGTCATCAACATTCACAGCAGCTTCATCCATAGCTTGCTGCATCTCAGCTGTGATTGTAGGGATGGGCACAGGAACATGTTCTGTATCATCTTGGAAGCCCATTGCCTCATAGACTTTGTCCTCATTAGCAAGTTCTTTGGCTAAACCATCATCATCAGGCCCACCTAAAATGGTTAAAGTACTCCAATCAACAGGTATAGGCTGCACAACAGGCTGTGCAGGAGAGCTGCATGTATCTCCAGTGCCTTCAGCATTAGCATTACCCTCTGCAGTATCAGGAACAGCAGCATTGCCTACACAATTGGTCACCCCAGACACATTTTTTGATTTGCAAGCACCAGCACGGACATTCTGACTATACCCATCTTTGGTCACCACTTCTACTGCAATATAAGCCATCCTTTCAGCCCATCTGTCCTGAATCAACTGAACCCAGTGCTCATCCCTTCTGACCTTCCACTCAGATCCACTGTCTTGGTCAAGAACCCATGCTGAAATTGTTTGAGATGGACCCCATATAATCTTTGTAAGCATATCTTCATGAAACTGAGCCACAGAATACCCATTGTTTCTATCCAACCAGATGTCATGCTCCTGCTCTTCCATCTCAAGTAGCCCATACTCCAAATCTGCCATGTACTTAGCACACGTAACAACTAATCTAAACCCATTGCCAGGATCGATCCTGGCATCATTATGGTAAACAATCACAGAAATAAGGAGTTAGACAACAATCCTAACCAACTCCACACATTCAATGCATGTCTCAAGACGGACTCACCAAGGAGGACAATCACTGTTATCCATTGTCAGCAACAACTACATCAATGGATCCACTACATCAAAGGCCTATGAAGCACAGTAAACACACATGAACAAGGGTTCACTGCCCCTAACCCTAACATACAATGCATCCAAGACAAGACTAGATCTGGGGGGAGGGGGTACATACCTCGCTGTAGCAAGAACCAGCATCCACCACCGTCGCCGATTTCGTCCACCGCGGGGGAGAGAGGCAGAGGACGAGCAGCAGCCGGCGACAAGACAGGAGAGCGGAGCAGCTGGAGTCGGCGCTCCCCTGAGGAAAAGAAATGAGAGAGGGCCTGAGAGAGGGAGAAGAAGGGCACGGGCACGCCCAATTTCAGGGGAATGGGCAGGGGGGCAGGGAGGACTTTTGGCATGGCTCTGAGCACGGTGCGCCAGCGTGGACTGCCTGCGTCGCGTGCCAAACGCGCCAAAATGGCAATCTCTATGTTTAAGCTTCTCTCCCTGTGATAAATCTGTAAGTGCTCCCAGAAGAATGGCTATTGGAGAGGTGCCGTTCTTAATAATGGCAAAAAGTTAAAAAGCCCGCGATATCGCTGCAACCGCGGCGGCGCTGATAAAACGGGCAGCCCGGCAGGCGGAGAAGCGAAGTGCGGCGCGTAACCTGTGGGGTTTCAGGGTTTTGTTTGTCCCTGCGTGGCAGCGACCCAGCCCCATCAAGGCATGGAACCGGGAGCCAAATCGGAAGCAGAGCAAGGTGAAGCGGGATCTGGCGCGGGGGCAAGCGGCGGAAGCACCAGCAGCAAGGTGTATCATGAGAGGCAAAGGCTGCAATTCTGTCTTCTCCACGCTCTCAACAACCTTATGCAGGTGGATCCTATCTCTACCCACATCGGTATCCCCTTGACTTCATGCTCATGTTCTATTAGCGCGCTGTGCTTATTACTTGCTTTAGATGTCCTTTGGTCCCTTCATATCGTCTTTAGTTACAAATTGCCCCTGGTGACTATCGATTTCCAGAGAGGGACTGATTGAGTTGCTTGTTAAAATTGTTGGTAGTTGGGCGGTGCCCCACTCCATTAGTTTATTTATCTAATATTCATATATGGATTGAATCGAATCCAGCTCAGCTGGTCACGGCATATTTATCATGCTATTTGGATTTTGGACGCACATTTATGTGTACTGCTCATCCGTTTTGCACACTTCTTTTCCACCCGTTGAATAAAGTCTGGCAAGATTTGCTTGTGAAACATGAAATTATATAAGACTTGGAGAAACTGATCATGTAGACTTGTTAACGCTATTGGTTATGTGTTAACTGTTAAATGGCAAAGTGCTTCAGATATTATGTAGGCTGGATTACTGCAAAAGCATGGACAAGTCACAATTCACGAAAGCCTATAAAAAAATATCATGATTCACGGAGATTTTACCTGCTACCTGGGCACCTGGCCTTGGATGTTCTTCGAAAAATAAAAATAGGTTATTATGATTTACGTGCATACAAATGGTTTTGCTCTTTCGCTTATATCAATATATATGTTATGAGATCGCGAATCTCTGAAAACAGCAGTCCATTTATTTTTCTGTGTACTATCTCTGTTACTTTGGTGTGCCATATGTATATGTAACTTCTGTAGACTAAGTGTGTCAGTTATGTTTTCTTTGGTTCAGGAAAAGGAATGTTTCACCCGTGTTGAGTTGGACAGGATCGCTGGAAATCTTATTCTCAATGATCCAAATATGGGCCAATGGACTCCTCTATCATTCATTTTTAAACCTCACCACAATGTTATAACTGGGAACTATGATGTAAATGTTCTCATCACAGCATTAGAAGCTAGAAAGAAGAAGGTGGTTTGGCATGATCGTCGTAAAGAGGCATCATCAATCGATCTGAATGCAGAAGCATTGGTAGGCCTGATGATCAATGTACCTATCAGGAGGTTCAGGGGGCTCTGGACTGGCAGGCATTGGGTGGCAATTCGAAGCATTGATGGCGTCTGGTTTAATTTGGACAGTGATCTTTCTGAACCCAAACGGTTTAAGGACAAAGAAAACGTGATTGGGTTCCTAGATGGTGTGCTCAGTCAAGGTGGAGAACTCATGGTCGTGCTGCAAGATGAATAACCCTATTGCCCTGAATCTCAAAAGGCTACCAAAATAGCCTCTTCTATGTGACTTGCCCATACTTTTGAGTTGTCCTCTGAATGAGATCACAGGCACATACAGCAGAAATTTCTTAAACCTTGTGGTTTAATTGCTGATCATAATGGACAAATTGGTAAATGATTTGCAACATATACGCTTCATGTGTTTCTGCTGACCCTTCGTTTGATTTACTGTTGTGGCCATCTCTGTCATACACTGGATTGCCAGCCAGGGTGTCTGCAGTAGGTAGAACATTAGCTTGCTAAATGATGAAAATAGCGAACTTTGATTCTCCTCAAGAATATTTTACTGTCGAATTGTACAGAACTAATTGGAAGGTTGCTTCTGTTGTTGCTGTATGCTTTGGAGAAACAAAGTTGTCCTGGCATGCTCCTAGAATTTGTCAGTTCGTTTGCAAGTACTATTAGATATCAAGATATGTAACATTATCTATAGACTATACTAGTTGATGCCCCTGGAATAAGCAGAGCTATATCCCATCGTCTTTCAATTATTATAAGCATAAAATATATTTAGCTGTAAGATCATTGTTGTTTAATGCCATCATATTGAGTTAGGAAGGTGATGCTATTGAGCTTGTTATTGAGATGCTGTGGTGGTTTAATTACTTCTGCCCTTGCACCGCACAAATGCAATTCGATTTCAAGTTGGGGAAGCAAATAGACAAATGAAAAAAATGTAGTTTCTACTGTGTTCTTCCAAATTTCAACTTCAGACTCTGAAATGTCAGAGGAAACAAGAAAAGTAATTTTCTATCGATAAATAGTAAGATATGCCACGTACCCTTTCCTTGCAAAAGCCGACATACAAAACTACCAAAGGGGTTCTTCAGAAATTCACAGTTCTTGTTACTCCTTCAAATTAAAAAGAAATTGAACTGTACCTTCAAAACATCACAGATAGTAACTCCCTCAGTGTCATCCTCATCCTCCGAGAAGTTAAACATTTACCACTTTATTAATCAAATATATAAAAAATAATATTAATATTTATGGTGCATAATTAGTAACATTAGATAAATAACTGAATATATTTTTGTAATATAAAATAATTTAGGGATACAAATGTTGGCAATATTTTCTACAAATCTATACACATCCCATAACGGGGTGAAAGGAGTACAGCATAACTGTACTTAACCATTCGTGTCCATCAGAGTATAGCATAACTGTACTTCGAAACCATTCGTGTCCATGTTCCGCACAAAAAGAAATTGTTCGTGTCCATCCGGTGCCTCAGCGAGCAGGGTTGCGCTGTCACACCTGGGTTGGATTGCACTTGATTTATTGGCACCCGAGCGTCGCACATAATTCAGTAATTGAAGCCATTGACAGCAACATGCCTCCACAGTGCACATGCGACAAGTGCTTCGAAGATTTGCATTTGTGTCAAACTTTCTGAGTTAGCAGATCGGCAATCTTAGGTGCTGTCTAATGTACATGAACTGCGTACAAGCCGTAGTCAGTCAAACTGTGGACATTTGAATGCAGCTAGCCACACAAACTCGCAAGCTGTTTGGGTACAAATGTACAAATTCTTTGGTTATAAACAGCAACTAGTTGGAGAGGGCAGCGACAGAAGAATCCGGAACAAGGAAGCCTAGTTAGTTTTGCCCATCTTCTTCCGCCAGTATGATATTGCAGTGCTGTAGTGCTCATTGCGGATTTTCTTCGAGGCTGCTCTCCAGTCACACTTCTCCATCTCTTCCCTGGCAGCCTTTCCAATGGTTTCTCGGAAATCTTTTGAATTGAGGAGCTGCTCTATCTTCCTCACACACTCATCAAGATCTCCGGGTGTAAATAAAAAGCTTGTCTTACCCTCCTTGTCCTTGGGTATTATATCAGGTATCCCTCCAGCACGAGCAGCGACGACTGGGACTCCAGAAGCCATGGACTCCAGCACTACTTGCCCGAGGGTTTCAGACTCTGAAGGCATGACAAATACATCTGCACTGGCGTAAGCTTCTGAGAGCTCCTCACCTTGAAGCATTCCAGTAAAAACCGCAGGCATGCCCATGAACATTTTTTCCAACTCAACCCTGCATGCCCAAGTAAAACAGACAATGTAAATATTTCTATTCTTAAGATCAAACCACTGCAAGGGTTAAACAGATAACCAAACACCTAAGTTAGCACGGTGCTGCTACAACATGTGTGGTGTGGGTGTACATTTAGTACATTAGTACTTGGTATACAACTGCATTGAACAATTATGGCGTACTAATGGGAAAAAGAATTCTCAGGCCAACCCATGATTGAAATTATGTTTGTCCAATTGTAATTTAAAATAAATTGTTTACAGAAGGGTATTTAGCAGGGCATGTGACGCAGATAAAATCATTTTGACAGCATGCAAGTAATGATATGTGATTGACATACATATACATATCTCATCAGGTGCGCATCATACTAAAAAGTTAACATATAGCTAACAACTGACGAATGGTGCACCTGTATGGCCCGTCACCAACAAAGGCAATCCTTGCTCCTGGGAGCCTCTCCATAACCCTGTATTTTGACCAAAGTAAGCAAAAATCCTAATGATATAACAAAAGATACAACCTGCAGACAAGTAGCACATGAAAAGGCACAACCAAATTGAAATGCTTATTTGGTTCAAAAGCAATATGATATGCTGTGTATGCATAAAGCTAAAAGGTCATGCCAAAGTAAACTATGCTGACTTATGGAAAGCTGACAATACTGGGAAAATAGAGAGCCAAGCAATTTTAAGTTTCGGCAGCAACATGAACATGATAGTTCATTAGCTTGTGTAGGACTTATAGCCAAAAAAAATATGATGGGTGAAAAATCTATACCATATTGGTGCTACGAATAATCACATTGAGTTGGTTTACTCGAGTTCATGCTGATGAGTGGTTACACTTCCTTCATAAAGTAAAAGGCTCACCTTTTCAGAAAATCCAAATTTTTTTCACGTCCAAAACGGCCCACATGTATCACCAATGGTTTTTCTGGTTCACCACCACTAATGGTAAAGAAAAGAAATTGTGTTAGTCCAAGCAAAGTTTCTTAACAATCCTGTCACTAAAAATTGAAGCAAGCGGTGACACCTCAATCTGACACGCATTTCATGCTTCCGATATTTAGTATGAAAGCTTTCAGAATCTACACCCTTATTCCAAAGCCGTATTCTGCTTGCTGAAGAGGAATGGCATGTTATGTTTAGCATGGATAGAGGGATCAAAAACTACAAAACATTAATAATATTGTCACTACTTAACCTGGTACCACTTTAGCAGTTTCAAAGTCTTCAGCAATAGCTACCGAAGGAACTAGAGTAAGATCTGCTGATCTGTGGAGGCATCCTTTGAAATGAAAGAGATTCAGCACACAGTAATGAAAACCATCGAGTTTTTATAGACCAATTTTCTTTTGTGAAAACAAAATAGGAGTGACAATATTGTGGCTTACTTATAAAACTCCATGTGGGCTCAAGTAACCAATTTAAATTGTATCTTGGTAAGTACCTGCAAGCCGTAACAGCACATGAATTCAAAACCACAAAAGCATTAACAGCCATGACATCGAACGGTAAAATTTGCAATGGAAAGAAATGATGCAGCCCAGCTGATGTCCACTAGGAAAATGAAAAATGTTCAATCATTGTTCTAGCATATCAGAGGCAGAACGTTTGTTCATTGATGTCCTCACACATACATCTATGTGGGAGTTCCCTTGTTTTGTATTGCAACAAACCTGTACTGGATCTATGTCCACACTCCACGTGCACTATACCAATTAAGCTCTGCAGCATTGCACCAAAGGTTCTATGACCATATATGATTGGCACAAACAGATTTGCCTCATGGTATGGTATCACTGGCTCACCACAGGTTCATAAGGTCTGGCCAAAATTATTTTTGAGTCTATTTCAGGGCACATTTTGTTGAACTGATTTACTGAGAATTCTCCATATCAGCCAGAACGTTGTTTAGGAAACCTAGTATTCAATTCTCCCTGAAATGAATTTACACGCAGAACATCCTCCAATGTGTATGTTGTCAGGGTCTGATCCCAGGGGTTGGCGGGCTGAGCTGGGCCGGTGGCCAGCTGGAGGGCGGATCCAGTCGGCTGTGGCTGGGGGGGTGCGGGTGGCGGCGTGCATGGGAGAGGGAGAGGAGAGGGTGGCACGGCTGAGAGCGGGGAGAAGAGGAGATATTAGAGCAAAGCTCTATTCCTTGCTTGATGATCTTATATTTATAGTCCCTAGTGAACTTGCACTCCAAGAAACTATATGAAGAGTCCTTATAGATTTTGACTCTTCCTTTCCAAGCTAAATTATCTTATTTCCTAAATAATCTGAATGCTATCTCCTAGACAATTCTCTATTATTTTTCTATTTTTATTCTAATTTTCCTTTTTATTCCGGATCTTCCTGGACCTGGATAAGGGAAGATTGCGGGGGGCATGGTGGCCCACCCCCTTGCCGCGCACCATCCACACTGCGCGCGAGGGGGCCCTGGTGCCAGCCAGGGTTGGTTCTCGGGCCTCTCATGGCCCGTTTGGTCCGACGTGGGGTTTGGATCGGATGTGTGACAAATGTGCATGTACAACAAGTAAATGACCCCTCACCAACATATTCAAAAGTAGCCAAAACATTGTTGATGATTAGATGCAAGTACAAAGAACTTAAAAATGGAAAGTATTGACCCCACAGGCCGCAGGTATCTGTATCCTATAATGTTGACATCTCATTCTATGAAACAAATCGGATGATACACAAACAGGGTATAATTGAACTTCCAGATCTGATCACTACTTTAAAAGTTTATAGATCTGAATCTAGTTAGATCATACATGCAAACAAACTCACATTGCATCAAAGAATATCATTTCAACAAGAGGGACTCACGCTGGAAGATGTGTGTGATAAGACATCACCATTGGAACTGATATCATCTTTGCTATAGCCAGAGCACCGAGAACCTGTAATCACATAAGGTGATAAGCAAGGTGAAAACATTGGAAGGAGTATAATACTTTGGGTATGCATTGATTACCATAATTCCAGGTGAGGTCGCATGGATTATGTCCGGCTTGAATTTATTGACCTCAGAAAATATTCTGGGGCTCAATGCCAGCGAGAGTGGAACATTTTGGTACAAAGGACATGGAAAGCTGAAACGGACGGTTGTAGGAAACCGAAATCGCAAAAGGACAAAATATTCCAAAAGTTGAGTTTTAACGCGGTCCCAAAATTAGACAATGAAACAGAACAAAATATCATGAATAATCAATTTCAGTGCGTGATGTGCATGTCTAAATTAGAATGCTAAACGACTACAAAGACCATTTACACCTTGTCTCTCTTTTACTTCAACAAGGAAGCACTAATCTATTTCAAAGTGAATCCAAAACTGTGCTCTCGGTAAGGTTGTTATTACTACACATTATTGGTATTCCTAGATATAGAAAGGGTAAAGATCGTCTATGTCGGGTTGCAGATTACCTCCACGAGCCAATGACCTTTGCTCCATGGAACTCCTCAGGAGCTCCCTTGTGTGTGGTCACCACCAATACCTGAACCAAAAGGTGCAATTGACGTCAATTGTGGGTATAAATATGGTCAGGAATAAAATCTTATACATATATACTATTATATTAGAGCAGTAGGCGTGAATTCTATAATAGTAATATGATCTTGAAGAAACTCTTATACATATACATATTAGAACTTTGCTAGACAACAAAAAACACAGTGGTTACCTCATCGCCCATCTCTCGTAGATGCTTGATGAAGTTCTGAAACCGATTCTTGTAGCCGGAAATGTAACTGTGCAAAACCCGGAAGCCATTTACTTAGAAGCAATCGGTGCTTAGATCAAAGGAACGGCAGGTTTGACCAATCATTATCTTAGTGGCCCAGTGGCGTACACGCCGATCCGATCTACTCTACTGTCTAATCTGACTAGCTGGTGAATGCCTGGGAAGAGAAGGCGGAGAGAGACTAACGCGAAGGGCGACGGCTCGACGAAGAGAACAATGCGGCGCGGCTTGGAGCCCCACTCGGCGTCCGCCTCCTCGCTCTGCAGCAGCGGCGCCTGCGCCTCCCCTGTCTCGGTCTGCGACATCCTTCCTCACTCCTCCGGTTCCGACGCGCGCGCGCGAGCGATCCCCGGGCCGCAGTCCGCCGCACGAAACTAAACGCGGCCTGCTTCGCTTGTGCCGCTCGGCCGCCCTTATCCTGCTTCCTCCCGCGTCGTCGGCTCCCTCCCTCCGGCGGGCCCCGTCCCAGCCTGCCTGCCGCTTGACTTGCAACCCACGCGAGCAGGTGGTGGTGGCGGCGGCGGCGCGCGGAAGCAGCTTCACGGCAACGCGCGAGCGCGGGCGCACCCAGCAGCAGAACCGGGACGCGCGTCGGGGAAGCGCGACGACGACGGCGGGACGTGGTTGTGGTGGTGGTGGGCTGGCGCTGGCAGTGGCCCGTGTGCTGGAGGGAGAGAGAGAGAGAGAGAGGGAAAAAAAGGAAGTGGTGGAGAAAAAATACGACGAGCGAAGGAACGAGCCGAGCCAGCAAAGCCAAAGGACAGCGGCAGACGCGGAGTCGAACCGATTCTCTCCAGCTGCCGAGGTGCCAGGGCCCTGTTTGATCCATTATAAATTGTAATTGTAACTAGTCACATTAAAACTGTAAATTGTAATCGTAACTAGTCACATTAACGTTATGGCACATGCATATTTACATGTTTTTACTTTTTACATGTACATCACGAGACAAATCTTTTAAGTCTATTTAGGCCATGATTGAACAAAAGTTATTAAATACAAATGAACGTGCTAGACTGGGATCTAAACGGGCCGAAATCAAGCGGGACAAGGCCGTCGACGAGGGAGAGAATAACTGTCAGGGCAAAGGCCAGGAAAGGCCAGGCCGCCGGCCGACCCGGCGTGGAATATGCTTTTCCCTGCCGCAGTGCCGCCTGCCGCGGGTGGTGTGGGAGGCCCACCTGGTCCGGCCGGCCGCTTGGCCTTGGACGACTGGACTCGCCTGCCTGTGTGCCTGGTGCGGTTTGCGTGCGTACTAGTACGTGTGCGCGCGTGCGTGTGCGCGTGGGCGTCCGATTTTTTACAGCGCGCTCTCATCCGCGGAGGCGGCGTACTACAATTTTGCCTCGGTAGGGCAGCAGCCAGCCTGCCCAGCCACCAGACCAGCCGGGCAAGCCAGTCCAGACACGGGACGACGGCACGACGCTCGGCGGGGGCACCGGGGGCACTCTAGTGGAGGCCTGGAGGGGCGTCACCTGCGGACTTGCTGATGCGGCGATGTACGGCCCGATGCCCGCCCGTGGCAACTCCAGCCTACTACCTCTGTTCCTAGAAGAATGAATCTATATGACTAAGTTTTGACGAGGTATTATCTGCTCTACATTTAAATCTGTAAATAGGTTTATTATAAAAATATATTTTATAACACGAGGTAACTCAAAAACCTAAGGAGTGCTACTAAAGTCACCTAACCAATCCGGCTAGATGCTAGTTCGTATATATAGGGGTTAGAATGTGAAGTGCCAGCGTTACGCCACAATGTCACGTCCTCATAATTAATGTTACTAGCGGTCCAATAGCACAAGCCATGAATTAATTGTAATGATATTGTCGATCTGCTCGTTCGTGTGTGCACGTAACAACTTTTTCTCCTCATTTGGACCCCACATGGGTTTTGGTTTTCGCATGATCATCTTTTAGTTCTATTTAAATTCACTATCTGATAATAGTTATCTGACTAATAACTCATTATCTGATTTAGTATAGCTAGTAGATAGTTGTTATTTAAAGATCTAACTAAGAGTTAGTTAGACCACTGTCTATACATGTTTGATTCATAAGAAATATTGTACATATTAGCTGATAACTACTATCTATAGAGATCTAAACAGTACCTTATAGAGATCCAAACAACACTTTATTTATCTTCTCCGTTGATGAGATTATCCATTTTCGTATCACATATATCCACAACAATTACAAAGCGAACGTTTGTTTACGGCTAGCTGCTGGACCTGTCGTTCACAAAATCCCGGATGCAATATAATATTGCAATCTCACCTCAGAAAATGACCGTGGTCGTCGCAGCCCCTGCACGTGGAATCATTGGTGTGGTGGGGAGTGCGGGGTGCCCCATGTCAGAGCCGCGAGTAACTCTCAATCCTCGTGTGGCCGAGCTCGCACCAAAGGAAAACGGGCACGAAAGGGAAAAAGGATCGCATGTAAGATATGTGATGGGACTGGGATCCTTGTGTTGAAACACTGAACAGGACTACTACTACAGAATGAGAGGCAGCCGATGTCGCGGTCACCGTCCAGCTGATGGTGGTTGGTGAGCGATCATGCCACTGGGGCCGCCGTGAACGCATCAGTCGCCGCCCCGATCAGGTTCGACAGCAGCGAGGACCGCATCGGCATGGATCTTTCGATCGGAAATTGGAATAATTCCCAGCTCCGCCAGCAGCCGGGAATCGGTGACTTCGAAGGAAGCAACACCGACTAGTGGCTTTCTCCCCCGGTTTTTTCTCAAAACGAATCGTAGAAGTAGCAGCTTTTGCTTTTGGTCCAAGTTCTTGAGGGATGCCGTGCAAGATTTGCAAGGATTACTTAGCCGCGTCCTAGTTCGACTTCGGCTGTCGTCTGTGCCTCTGTGGATCACTGGATGGATATAGATGGTATTCGTTTCCCCCCGTCGCGTCGATTGACGTGGAAGCAATAATTTCTTTTTTCATTGCGTGATGCGGTGCAGAATGCAGCGACGGTAGTCAGCAGTGGGATACCCGGGTGGGAAGGGAATTCAGCTTCGGCAGATGCCGTTCTGTGAATTGAAGCCAATTCGTCAACATTTCTCGTCCGCGTTTCCTTCCACGATAACATCCATATAAAATCAGCTCTTTTTAGCAGTGTTTTACTCTCACAATAAATCAGCCAAAAACAGCGTTTATTTTCAGCTATAGTCAACAGACTCTCATGCTTCTTCCATTTTTTCCCTCGAAAAGTCCTCAGGTTCATTCCCCTAGATAAACATCTGGGGCCTGATCGCCTGGACATGCTATGCTGCGTGTCAGGTGCCAACGACCACTATCATCCATGCCAAGTATAATGGCCGACGTTTCGTTATATAAAATTAGATTGCAAGCATGTGATCTGCAAAATTCCGCTAGCGGGCAAGCAAGCGAGTTTACGGCTATGACGCTAATCTGCTACACCAGTTGCAGCTCAACTTTGGATCCTGACTAAATTAAGAAGCAAACAGAGTACAAGAGATAGAAGTGTCTTACCGGATATGATTCAGCAGGAAGAATAACCAATAGGCAGACAGTCCGACACCATCACAAATTTTAAGTTTATATATGTAGTTCGATGTGCAGGTGCAACTGACAGCCATACGCAATCACTCAGCTGTAGATCTGAATCTTTCAAAAGCTGCATGCCCAACTATAGATTGCAAAACTTTTGCCAGATTTTGTTGTTTTAGAGGCCGGTTGTTTTTTCTCAGGCCGTCCCCAACGGACATGTAGACCAACTACACTCATCATCCTCTGAATCTATCTTTAAAAAAATATTCCGTCCTGGTCATCGAGATTCTCTCCTCTATACCATATTCTCCCGCACTCATCCACCATCTATATCTCTACTCTACATGTGGGGCCCACACTTCGGTTTTTTATTCTATTTTCCCCTTCCCTCCCTCCCCATCCTCTCTCTCTCCCCCATCCTCTCTCTCTCCACCCATTGGCCGGCACGCACCCCCTCACCAGCAGAGCACGCGGCCCCTCCCTGGCGGAGCTCGCGCCCCCGCCCCCGCTCTCTCTCCCCCCGGTCGGCGCCTCCATCTCCTGCCGCGGCGAGCCACGAGGAGCGTAGCGGGTGCCCTGTATCCCGCTTCATTCACCGGACTCCCGAAAAATTTCCGGGTGAGGTGGCACTTTGCCGGACGACGCTGCGGGCATTTCTTCCGGTATATCATCGTCCAGGATGATGTACCGGCCCCGGTGCGGGTGGTCTTATATCAGCCCCATCATCTGTGTCATCATACATGTATGCTTCGCTGAAAGAAACGTTGATTCTAGATAAAAAAACGATTTGCAGAGAAGCGCGAACGTAAACAAACTCTGCTAAAGTTTGCTGCCAAAAGTACAAATGATGTGACTATGAAAGGATAGTCTCACCATCAGTTTTGTCTCATATTAAGTCCATCCGCCACACAAAAAAAAGACCGGTATTGTGTTATTGATGATTTTTCAACTTTCTATTTAATTATTCGTCTTATTTATTTTTTATTTAAATAAAAATAAATACATTATTATTAAAGTATGTCTAATGATAAAATAAATTATTACAAAATAAATAATATGTATATAAAATTTTTGAATAAAATGAACAGTCTAATGAAAAATCTAAAAGTCAAATATAACGTTTTTTTTACAAAGGAGTACTCGTATATGCCTACGCAGGGGCTGCCCTCGCTGGACACTATGCTGCCTCGCTCGGTCACTCGGCAAGAATATTCGGTTTCGAGACAAGAACACCTCAAATCTATCGTTTTCCAAATTCCCCTTGCTATAAGGGCGAGCGAATTTCGTTCTCCTACACGGGTGAAATTAGACTCATAAGATCAGGGTAGACTCACTCTCAAACCAAGCACGTCCTTAATTAAGGGAGCAAGTTGTTTTGTTCCTCAACTTTGGTGTTTGTATAGTTGAACGAGGAAAAATGGGCACTATACTGGTACGGTTCAACATTGGTTTTCCAAATTAGTTTTGATATAAGTATGTTTCCAGTGGCTTGGGTCCACATATAAGACACTATCTAGCGGTTTGGGTCCATATGTAAGACACTACAACCATCCTTTTCTCACCATATCGCCTCTGTGTGTTTTATACCCATTCCCTTCTCTCTTTACTGGTGACGCCTCTCTTCTACTGCAATACCCGACACCGAGGATATACCAGTAGGCAGGGTAAGGTGCCGGTCGAGTAAAAAACTATCCTCACATACAACCATAATATTTGGACGCCCACCCTTAATAAGACATGCAGGTGCAATGTTACACCTACACTCGCACCAACTGATAGCCTATGGGTGTGTTAATAATAAGCTACATGTAACAAGAAGTAAAAAATATGAGAGAAAACAACACTTAATTATCAATTTATTATCACCAATAAATTGAAAGTTCACATCAATTTAAATTTAGTACAAAAACACAACACATATAATATAGTCCATGTAGATCATTCTAAACATTACATAGTTGTTGCGCCAACATTGGTTGTAGGTCTGTATTTGGAGGAGACAATAAAAACGCAAACAGTTTGAGCTTCATAGGTCATGTGCGGTGACAGGATAGTAAAACAAACGGTTTTAGCACTATAGACGCCAAAGAACGACGAAAATGCACGCCCGGTCTCTTAAATTGGTTTAAGGTGTCATATAAGTCCCTGAACTTTGAAAGTGATATCTATGGATCCCTAAAGTTGATAAAAAATGTCATTTATGTCCCAAACTTTTAAAGTGATCACCGCAGGTCCCTAAACTTGACACATGGTGTCATCCAGGTCTCAAACACTGTAGATAATTCTAGCACCGAATTTTAAAAAAGAAAATCTAATTTCGGATATTGTAAATACAATCTATAAAATATTCTAAAATTTTTATTTTTTCATACGATATCCGATGAAGATGAGTTTTATATAAAAATTGTAGCTTGCGACGAGATCTACAACTTTCTAGTTTCGAGTTTTTTAATTTGAGGTGGTTAAGACGTTCAAAAAAATTAAACAAAATTTTTCTACAGCATATTAATCACGTACAAGCGCGCATCGTCTTGAAAAAAATCATATCTTTCTTATATACTATCAATTATATACTATCAAATTGAGATACTTTTTATACAAAAGTTGTAGCGTTCGACGAGATCTACAACTTTCTAGTTTTAACTTTTTTAATTTGAGGTTATTAAGATTCTAAAAAAATTTAAAATGCAAATCACTGTACAAGAACCAAAATTAACGTTTTAATTTTTTTTTAAATCTTAACGACCTTAAATTAAAAAAGTTAAAACTAGAAAGTTGTAGATCTCGTCGAACGCTACAACTTTTGTATAGAAAGTATCTCAATTTGACAGTATATAAAAAAGGTATGATTTTTTCAAGGCGACACACGTTTGTACATGATTAATATACTGTCGAAAAATTTTGTTTAATTTTTTTGAGCATCTTAACCACCTCAAATTAAAAAACTCAAAACTAGAAAGTTGTAGATCTCGTCGCAAGCTACAATTTTTATATAAAACTCATCTTCATCGGAGATCGGAGATCGTATGAAAAAAAATACAATTTTTGGAATATTTTATAGATTGTAGTTACAGTACCCGAAATTAGATTTTCTTTTTTTAAAATTCGGTGCTGGAATTATCTACGGTGTTTGGAACCTGGATGACACCCTGTGTCAAGTTTAGGGACCTACGGTGATCACTTTAAAAGTTTTGGACCTCAATGACACATTTTATCAACTTTAGGGACCCATAGATATCACTTTAGAAGTTCAGAGACCTAGATGATACCTTGAGCCAAGTTGAAGAACCGGGGGTGCATTTTACTCTCAAAGAATCTATGGTTGCATCTGCACTCGCACTGTAACTGGTGTGGCACCCGCGCCGAATGTGATTGCCATCCTAGCATCGTTCCTGACCGCACTTCAAAGTCCTCTCTCTATCGGGCCCGTTTAGAATGGAAAAACTAAAAATAAAAAATCGTAGAGAAGAACCATAGAAAGATTTTTTAAGGAAAGGTGTTTGAATCAAAAGATTTGCCATTTCCTTTCTTGTGGAGTACTAGCATAGCCATGTGATTTCAAAGAAAACAAAAAGAATCCAGTCCTAGCTCTTGGTTTCCTTTCCTCCATTTGCCTACTTAATTCTGCCATTAGTGTGTATATAGGTTTTGAAGCAGCAGGCAACACCGCTTAGAGCAAATATTATATGATTTAAGCCGGTTGCAAAGAGCTGCCACATCACTCTTGTGCCGAGTTGGAGACGGAAGAGAAGTGGCTTACAACCCGCTGATAACAGGTTCCAAGGAACTTTGTAAGAGAAAGATGCGAGCCTAGTACTAATGATTTATTATGTGTCTTAGTCAAACCACTATATGTGTAGGCTGTTAGTTGGCTGTATATGACGTGACAAAAACATGCAACCCGTTGGTGGCTATATTATTAGCCATGCTCTTATCGAGCTTTACAAGCTTAGGATTTGTGAAGGACTTTGTGGTCTCGTGAGCCTGGGACATCAAGCATCCCATATATATTATCTCACTTGTGATAAAATGCTTCTATAATTATAAATAATTTGGATGTTTTATTTGCGAGAATGTTAACTTTCATAGCCTCTTATTTTTTACAATAACTTGGATTCCCATGTTCCAAACAAATCTTCCTATCATGCTCATGTGTTTTTTCCATTTATTTCTTTTGTCTCTCCATTCACGTTTTCTCCCTACGTTTTTTTCATTCCTGTATTTCAATCAGGCCCTTATCTTCTCCGTCATCCTCCACCACAGCCCACTCTCCCCATTTATTTATTCCTCACCCATCATGGTCAAACAAACAACACAATTTGCCACGCGCAAGTATGCAATGCCCCCTTCATTCTATATTCTATGGCTTTGTTTGACACAGCTCCACTTCATGAGTGAAGCCATTATTCTTGGTTTCGGCTCCATGAACAACAGCACGAGTGAAAGTGAAGCTGTTTTAGTAAATCGTTTGGCAAAATGGCTTTACATGCAAAGTTCCTTAAAACATGCTCTCACAAAACCACATGCATGACCCACCAAAATCAAGTGAAGCCGAGTGAAGTTACTATTTTTGGCTCCACTCTCTATATGTGTTCTATGAGAACACGTTTTAAAGGGGCTCCTTAGGTGAAGGAGTTTGGTTTTGCCCCGTTTGGCAGAAAACGGTTCTTGAAGTTGGTCGAGAAGGTCTGCCAAACAGGGTCTTATTATCTAACATTTGTCATCATAAAAACTTTAACTTTACTTTGGAAAACTACACACCACTATAGTAGATTTTTTTCTTTCTAAATCTAAATACTGATAATGAGCAAGATGTAGTCTGTACATGGGCTTAAAAGTTCATGTTGGGCTGATACATACCGCGTGGCCCGCCATGAAAACAAGATAGCATAGTCTGTACGAACATATAGGCAGAAGGCGGCAACGCCCAGTCCATTCCCGCCACTTCCTGCCATCGACTCTTCGCATTTCCGCCGCCGCCAGGCTACCGCTACGCCGGCGAGTCGGCGATGGAGATGGACATGGAGATGCCAGATCCGGACGAGCTCGAGTGGATGGAGAGCCACGGCCTAGTCCCTGAGGAAGAAGAGGACACCTACTTCGACGACCCCGACGAGGGCTTCGTGCTGCCCCACGGCGATTCGGACCAACCGTGCGATTCCCCGCAGCCGCAGGAGCCCGCCGCGCCACGCGCAAGTATGCAGTGCGCTCCTTCTTTGTATGTCCCATTCTAGCCCTCGGCTGTTTCTATTGCTAACGAAATTGGTCAAATGCGTGCGAAGATGAAGCGTCGGGCGGTTTGAAGCGGCCTCCGCCTCCGCCACCGCCGGAGCAGGATGAGGAAGAGGAGCGGAGCAAGCGGAGAAACGTTGAGCAGGAGGACGAGGATTGGCTGCGCTTCCCGCCGCCTCCCGCCCCTGAAATCGTCGTCGCCGAGAAGACAATCTCGCGGTTTGCGTCGGAGATCCATGGAGATTCTGTACCCGTCACTGCTCCCAATGGGGAGAGGGTTTATGCCAAGCTTGCAATGGAGGGGTTGGTCGGTCGAGGAATTAGCCGAATCAGGCAAGGGGCTCACTTTTCCAACCCAAACAGCAATCACAAGGGTTTGTTACTGAGTGATTTATTGCTCGCTCTTGTAGTACTTATTTATCTCAAGATTCAGGAAGCGTTTGGTTTGTTTGTTCACGTCGTATGTGTTTCTGCAGGCCTGCTTTCAGAATCCTTTCACTCACTAACAAGGCGTGCTGAGCAGGAGGCTTTAGCTAAGGTACATATGTAGTTCAGTAGATGCACAAGTTAGAATATATTCTATAGATCATACTTAATGGCTGTCCTTAACATGCCATTGTTTAGTTTTAACTAAACTGGGAGCAGTAGTACAATCTAAACTGAACTCTAAGAATCAAATGATCCTTATTTGGGAAACACTGGAAATTTAGTGGACATTGTTGAATAGTACTAGGAAAAGATGGTTACTCTTGCTACTTGAGTTTTTGTGGAAATTTTAACATTTTGCCCAAAATGGGGGTGCGTGTGCTTTTGTTCCTTGTGGATTTCACTACAAAAATTTGCACAAACATTCCGCAAGTTAAATAATAATTCTATTGTTGAGTAGTTTAGAAAACAATGTCCGATTTTGAGCATTGCATTGTTCATAGGGTCTTCCAAGCGTACAGTGTGGACCTAACCATGTCTACAACATGTATTGACTACTAGCTTAATATATTTTGTTTAATGATTGGTTATATACTTGTATGGCATGATGATTAAATTATAAGCTAATTAAAGTACTTGACTGACATGCTTTTCATTATGTATATGCAGGCATTGCAGGAAAGTACAGACTCAATAGACCGTGTGGCTTGTTCAGTGACTCCACTAGTCACAGAAAAACTTTGGGTTGAAAAGTATGCACCAAATTCTTTCACAGAGCTATTAAGTGATGAGCACACAAACCGAGAGGTAAAGCTTTTCCAAATTACACCTTGCTACTTGAAAGTCAAGGTTTCTGTCTTTTGCCCAACATTTTCACTTGGCATATGTATATGTGCCTTGCTCAGGTGCTTCTATGGCTAAAACAATGGGACTCCAGTGTTTTTGGGTCCCATATTCGGGCAACGGGTGATGATGTCTTATCTGCCTTACGTCGACACTCTTCAACCATTCAAAAGAATGCAAGTAACAGAAATTTCTTTTCCAAGAGTAAGGGGGGTCCTATTGCAAGTCAAGGTGACACACCCCTGAATGCACAAAGCAGCAATCCAGAAGGTTTGGGTGGCTCCTTCAGCAAAAAGTCATCAGTTGATAATACACCGGAACAAAAGGTGGGCCAGCGCTGCTGTGTTTTATGTTCAAGTCTGTGACCAAAAGCTGTCTATAAAATATGTGCTGGTTTGATGTTGCAGGTGCTGCTACTATGTGGTCCACCTGGGCTTGGAAAGACCACACTTGCTCATGTTGCAGCCAGACATTGTGGCTACTATGTCGTGGAGGTCTGTATGGTCATACAATCGTTGGTTGTCTAACATGATGATGCATGACTGTTAAAGATTTATGTGCTATATGATTAGCGCCATATATATCTGCTGCTATGCTTCCAAATCCCCCGGCTTCAGTTTTGTTACATTGAAGTCATGAACAAATTTCATTGCATAATATATTTGTGTCAATGCTATTATGTTACATTGAAAGCTGAGACCTAATTGATTTCCCTTCTATTGACATTTGCTCCAAAACTTAAACACTGCTTCTAGTTAAAAAACGCTTGAGTGGTTGATTTGACTAGCTGGCTTGTTGAGCTCTAATGCTCCCCAGGAAGATAAATTGTGGTCTTATTTTGATAAGGGGGAAGATAAATTTTGGTTGGTAATCCATCCAATATAATCTCCTACTGAATAATTGTCTGTCTTGGTATTATTAGAGTATATCAACACGATTTATCATAGACATTTCTACTTTTAGCTAACCTACTTAATTCCTGTTTTCAATTCAGTTCTGTATGTTGCTTACATTCATTACTAAATGCAGATTAATGCCAGTGATGACCGTGCTGCTTCATCCATTGAAACAAAAATTCTCGATGTAGTTCAGATGAACTCGATTATGTCAGATTCGAAGCCCAAGTGTCTGGTATGTTTAATACAGCTGCTACTTTGTTGAATAGCTCCTTTTATATCCTGTTGAGTATCCTGTCCTGTTTAGGTAATTGATGAAATTGATGGAGCACTTGGTGATGGAAAAGGTGCAGTGGAGGTCATCTTGAAGATGGTACTTCTCACCAGACATCTTATTTAGTACTCCTTCCATATTGGTAAAAGATGACGTTTTGGAAAAGGTCTTGGTCAAACATTGAGAATATAAATCATGAATAGCTTTTAAATGGTTGAGTTTGAAAATATGAAACCTATATAGATAGATTTATCTTCAAATATATTTTCATAAAAGTATACATATATCACTTTCCAATAAATATTTTTCTAGAAATATAAAGTCAAACTCATGCGTTGAAGACCGTGTCGTTGTCCTAAACGTCATCTTTTACCAATACGGAGGGAGTACTTTGCTCAGCTTTACTTATTGTTTTCGGCTTGCATGTAATTTTTTCACCTTACCGAAGTTTTTGCATCACATGGTTTGTTCTTCTCTCGCAGATCAATTCTGAAAAGAGTAATAATTCTGACAGGAGCACTAATGGTGAGGAAACTCAAGTCCGAAAGGCATCTAGGAAAAGTCATAGAACAGCAAAACTACTGAGGCCTGTAAGCATTGAAGCTACACTCCTTGCCACCATTTTTTTTAAAGTCTATTAGATATACTAAAGTAATAATTATACAATTTTCAAAGGTAATTTGTATATGCAATGACCTTTATGTTCCAGCCCTGAGACAACTGCGCCAAGTAGCCAAGTAATATATTTCCTACTTTGTACTCATTATATTTGGTACAGTTGTAAACCATTAAATGTTTGCTTATGAGGACTGGTTTAAATTCACAGGGTTCATGTGTTTGTGCAGCCAACAATTAGCCGCGTGGTGAACAGGTGATGTGAATGCACTTATTCCTTTAACTTCATCTCATGACAAAAATGGTTGTAGCCACAAACATACTTTTATCACAGCCCATCTTTTCTAACGCTCGCTTCTCTTTAGGCTCAAGTATATATGCAAAAAGGAAGGTTTCAAGACAAGTTCGATCGCGCTTTCTGCATTAGCGGAGTACACTGGTACAGTTTCTCTAGCTTCATCCAGATGACATATTTTTACTTTGAAAGAAAACTAACAAATATTTTGATCTCTTGTTGTACAATGAACTAATAGGATTCACGGTTCATTAACATAAAAATACTAACATCCAGCTGTTCAGCCTGATTAATAGAAATCTACTATCTTAATTTTCATTGCAATCTTTGACCTGGTTATGAGGCTTTCCTTTCATTTCCTTTTTCCTTTGCTTGTATTGTGAACTCTAATACTTTCGGTGGATGAATGAAAATTCGACTGTTTGCATGGACTACCTCCCCCTGAGATGAATGGTTATTTTCATAGACATTGGACTGATGAGAAATATATCCCTGCAGAATGTGACATCCGTTCTTGCTTAAACACACTTCAGTTTTTGAACAAGAAAAGAGTGGCACTAAATATTGTAAGTGAACTGGTTTATTTATCCATATGATACTATATATATGTATATATGATATTCTTTACCTAGAGCAGACAGCGTTTGATTCACAAGTAGTTGGACAGAAAGATAAGTCAAAAAGCATCCTTGACGTTTGGAAGCAGGTTTGATGTTTTTTTCCCTGTATCCTTTTTCTGCAATTCTCTTTTATTTTACCAATAGAGATTCATAAAAGCAAAATCTTGTAATCAATGGTGATCCAATAATAATTTTTTTTCATCTACATTCATTTGTTCAAGCAATTGGTGTATTCCTGAAGTTTCGACATCGACTGTGAACATGAGTACCGCCGCACCAATCATAACTAAAGCCATCTTGTGGACTAATGCTATAGTGATTGCAGCTAAACATACTTCTCCAGCCTTGCTACCAACTTTATGAACCTTATCCTTCCCTTCTTTTTTTTTGGAACTTTAGGATTTTATTCCCCAGTTTTAGCAAAGCCAAGACGCATGTCTCAGCAGAGGTGAGGATGCTGCCAAGCAGTTAAAAATAACATCAACCAAGAAGTATCCCTGGCAAGTGACACCACATAGGTTGCACTCTCCACTACACCAAAGCAACAGTGCTAGACAATTTGCCGCTCTTCGTCGGTCCCTAGCTTGTTCTCTCAAACACCAGAGACACAGTTCACCTATAGCAATCTAGTCTTGATTGTCTGATTCCTGAGGTTATCCTCCAAGATTACCCTGGCAGTCTGATCAGGTCTGCTGCCAGCGACCTTAGCGTAAGCGTAACAATAGCCTTTTTCAGAACTTGTTTTTCTTTCACCGGACACAGAATCATCCAACCTTGTGCCTTACCAGCTATTCTTTCCAGCAGTTTCTCAAGTGATCCAAGAAGGATTCTAAAAACATATAAAAATTTCTTATTCCCATAGACCCACAAGTTCGCACTGCTAATGGCATTCATTACCAGAAACATTTTATTACCTAACCAAAGATTGCCATATGGAAACAAAGGTATGCCCAATAAACATTTGAACGATCTGGGACAGATTTTTCCGTAACTGTTTTGCTACCACACTCAAAGAACAGGTTATTGATCAGACATCACACCCCTTTGTTTGACCCCCGCATCGTCCCGTCTGTGGGGCGACACAGGCGGCTCCCCCACCACACCGTCTGCCCGAGCTCGCCGGCGGGTGCCCGTGCGGAGGTGATGAAGGCAGCGGCAGGACCCAATACCTTCTTCCCCCAGCTCTCTTCCCTCTCGCTCGTTTTGACCTGGCCGGAGATGGCGCGGCTGCATGGGCTGAGGTCTGATCCGCATGGGGAATGGCCATATTCTTATATTAAGAGGCCTTGTTCTACATCCTTTTGCTAAGCCACATGCTTTAGTATTTTCATCGATTAGACATATATATTTTTTGAATTGTATCGATTAGACATATGTCTTCAGATACCCTGTTCTTATATTTAAATCAAGTATTAAGACCCATGCTAGCTAAGTTTCACCCAAAATCATCTTATTAAGTTTCATTGTTCCTCAGGTTTTGCAAAAGAAAAGACTCAAGCGGTCTGGAAAGGCTGAAGGCCTTTTCAATGAAGACAAGGATATAGACTCTCTTTTCACACTCATATCTAACCGGTAAATTTCTCTTTTGTCAGATTTCTTACATTGTTTCTTTGAACTGGCATCACTTATTCATGTAAAATATTTAATTTGCAGTGGTGATTATGAAGTTACTATGGATGGGATCCATGAAAATTTCTTGAGACTATCATATCATGACCCGATGTTGCAAAAGACCGTGAGTATCTGTACAAAATGCTAATCTTTGTTATTTTGTTACGTGTTTGATTTGCATGACTCTTGATTTTCTTCCTTCTATAATTCATTTTCATACTTACTATAGTCCAAACTGCCATGCAGGTAAAATGTCTCGATATACTTGGAGTTTCAGATTCCTTGACCCAATATGTCTACAGGACTCAGCAGATGCCACTTCATGGTAGAATCAGACTGCCTGTATATTTTCTTTTTCTGTATTGAGTTTTGACTAACAAAGTTAAACCACTTATTTCAGCATATCAACCTCCAATTGCTATCACTATAAGCCGCATGGTTGCTCAAGTTGAGAAGCCAAATATTGAATGGCCAAAAGCTTTGCAGAGGTATTTTTTTTCACAGAAAATATATTTTTTGCTTCCCATTACTGGGATTAATGTAGATTTTTTTCAGGTCTCGAGCATTGCTTTTAGAAAAGAAAGACATGCTGAAGACCTGGCAAAACCAAATGTCACCATTTGTTTCAAGGCATCTGTCAGTAGAATCATTCGTTGAAGACATTGCTTCCCCCCTTTTACATATTCTCTCTCCACTGAGTTTGAGACCTGTAAGTTGTCAGTCACTAATCTAGTAATCTTACCAAACCTTGATAGTGAAATTACTCTGTTGGTATATTTGTTTGGTCAAAACTCACCTGAGGTTAGTATTGTATGGTAATATATATTTCTAATACTTTGAACTAGTTAAAAATGGACATAAATGAAGCGCGGAAGTATGAAACTCATAGCTTAGTTATTCTATTTGAAATAATATAGAAACGAAGAAATAGGTTTAAGACCCTCAGTCAACCCACATTTACTAGTTCGGAACATATGAGTTCCAGATGGCATTGCAAGTTTCAATATAGGCCTATATTTTTATGACTTTATAAGGTTTCTAACAATGCATGATATTTTCAGGTAGCACTGAATTTGCTGTCAGAAAGAGAAAAGGATGAACTTGTGCAGCTAGTTGATACTATGGTCTCCTACTCAGTTACATACAGAAACACTAAGTTTGTCCCTCAAGAAAAGGCAAACATATCTGCAGTGCCTCATGAAGTTTCATCACTCTCTCTTTATCCTCCAATCAACAATGTCATAAATTTCGAGGTCTGTCTAATATGTCAGTCTTCATTATCAGTTAACTTATGCACTCTTATTATAGTACCTAACATAGCAGTTGATATCAGGGCTATCAATCAGAGCACATTGGTCTGTCTTTAGCCATGAAACAGGTTTTGGTGCATGAGGTGAGTAGCCCTTCTAAATTTTAAGCATGCAAAGTTGTTTCATGTCTTGCTTACCTCTTAATACCTTAGCATATCTTAAATAACTTCATAATTTTAACGCTGAAAACTAAATGCATACCCTCTTGTTTCTTTGAGGTGACCATGCATTGTCTATAATATGTCATCAAGCCACGTGGACCTCTAAAAATAGCTGAGGAAAGCACCTCGCATCGCCAATTAACAAAATTCATTGATTGTGACCCAGCTGCCCCTTGAATAGTTTCTCTTACTGATGGAGGTTCTGAATTATTCAGTAACTCAATATGTGCTCTTGAAATGTTATGTTGATATTCCTATTTCCTTATGCCAAATCTGGTGCTTGCTCACCTTTTGTTTTAACTTTATTTATTTTACATGAGAATCTGTATAAACCAAAACAAACAGGGCCAAGGCATACTTGATCACATGAGAAATTCAGTGTAGAACAAAGTGATTTTTTCCCCTTGTCCTTGTGAACATACTATCCTTGATACAGGTAGAGAAGCAAAAGATTATTAAAGATAGTGCTGGGAAATTGTTGAACCAATCTAATGACGGAGTTACGAAGAGTGAAGCTTTATCAACTATAAGGAAGAAAACAGTAGCTAATTCCATCTGTCCAGCTTTACATTCTTCCAAGGATAGTTCCAAGTGCGGTTCATCTACCCTTGAAATGCAATCAAACTCAACCTCTAATGTGAATGGTAAAGATTCTATACCTGCCAAAAAACACTCCAGCCGCGCAACAAATTTCTTTGACAGGTAATGTGGCAATATTAAATCATTATTAATCAGATGTCAACTTGCCATTTTACCTGCAATTATGATGGTGGTGAAGTTTACCTATTTTCTTTGACAAAAACAGGTTTAGGAAGGAAAGACCAATAGATGCAAAAACTAATAATGATGTGGGGCTGCAAGGAGCAACACTTCAGAGGGATTCACGCCCTCTGATCTTCAAATATAATGAGGTGTTCTTTCTATCCATTGCTATGCCAAAGTACCTCCTATGACCTGCTTCCATATAATAAGCACATGCACTAATAATCTTATGTCTCATGGGTTTTGGTGTTCAACATGCTGGAATATGTATTCCCAGGTTGAAGTTGTCATTGGGATTGGGAATAGCCTTTTTTTAAAGTTTTGCTTAAGCTTTTGGGAAGAGAAAGTTTCCTCAATGGCGTTGAGGACATGCATGAAGTAGTAGAAAACAACATTTCATGTGAGGATTCCTGTCAAAAAAAAAACATTTAATGTGAGGATAGGTGAAACGTAGGGCCACATCAAGTGATACATTAGTTTTTTTTTTTATTTGCACACTCCCAAGTAAACGCTGTCAGAATGTTTGCTGTGTAGTACTCTCTGTTCTTTTTTACATGTCACATTAGCTTTGTCTAAGTTTAACATTACAATTCATTTAAAAAAATCCTTATAGTTTTAGAACATATGAAATATATATTATGAAAATATTTTTTTTATAGTGAATCTAAAGGCATAAATCTTATGTCATGAATATATGTAATTTTTTTGAAATGGATGGTCGAAAATACAAATGTTTGACTTAGGATAAAATTAATACAACATGTAAATAAAAATAGAGGGAATACCATTGTATTAAAGAACATGAGCAGAGTGCGGCTAACATTCAATTGTTAAATTTTGTTGCCGAGATGTCTGTGTGTATACCATTGTCCTGTAATTGCACTATCTTTGGACTAAGATTTTCCAAGACTCATGGCTACATTTGCCCACATCTCTTTTGCCATTATCTCATGAAGGCGACTATGCAATGTGCAGGGTTTCACAAATGCTGTGAAAAGACCAGTGAGAGTTCGGGATCTTCTGCTTAGTTAGGCCCGCTTGGTACCTGCACTTGTTCTGTAAAGTTATCTTTTTGTATTTGTTTGTGAATTATCCTTTGATGTATATTAATTGTATCATGGATATTGTAAGATAGAATGAATTATCGATATCGAAATTGAAATTCGAATAGTTAGTAATGCACTTATAGTTTGGAGTATATTGGATAAAAAAATGTTCTGTACAAACTATTCATTGATACTATAATTTCTATACGTAGAGTCAATAAAAATTAATAGGGATAGAAACCGCATATAGTTTCTAGTATTGACATTGCACATGATGAAACTACAATCCGCTGGCATGTTGCCCATACTCTGCTCCTATTGTGACCGCTACTCTTCAGTCTTCCTATTGTTTTCCCAGACTAGGTATAACATTATTTTGAAATATTAAATATAGACTAATTAAAAAAATGAATTTTAAAAATAGTAATTATTTGGTGATATGAATTTTTAAATATAAAACTCCATGATTTTACAATGTGATGGTACAATAAATATTTGCTATGATAGATTGATTATTCTTAATAAATTTATTTATTAAATTAGCATCTATTTATGTAATTAGTTTTATAAATAACTAACGTTTAATACTTAAAAATAGTCAGACATTTGATATGATACTGTTTAAAAAGTAGTTTCTAAAACCAAACACCTTCTGAGACAAGCATTGCCGATCCTAGGGCCTACGAGGATTGGGCCGCCTTCGTAGCCTTCCGGCAGGCCCAATGCCGCGTCTGATTGATTACGCTTGAGCAAGAAAAGTCGTCGCCTCGTCGGACAGCCGAACAGCAGCTAGAAGCGATGGGAACCGTCGGTGGCGACCGGAGCGGCAGCGGCACCATGAAGCAGCTCAACGTGGGGGGCAAGCTCTTCTCGCTGGAGGCAAGCTCCCTTTCCCTCTCCCTCTCTCTCCGTTCCCCTGCCCCCACCCCAACCTTCGTGGACCGCGACCCAGCCCTGCTCTCCGCCGTCCTCGCCGCCATCCGCTCCCCATCCTCCGCCGCGCCCGACTTCCCCGCGCGCGTCCTCCTCGACGAGGCCGACTTCTACGGCCTCCACGCCCAGCTCCTCGCCGCGCTATCTCCGCCGCCGCTCCGCGGTTTCTCAGCCTCCCTCGCCTCCACCCTCCGCCCCGCCTCCGAGCCCTTCCCCACCGCCCTCGCGCCGCACCACGACGGGTCACTGTGCCTCGCCCACGGCGCCGGGCTGGTCACCTACTACGCCCCAGCGCTCGACCACCACGCCACCTTCCGGACCCACCTCCACCGCATCACCTCCCTCCTGCAGCTGCCCCCCAGGCTCGCCGTCCTTGGCTCTGGCTCCGCTCCTGGGCTTCACGTGTACGACTTCCTCGACGGCGAACATGTCGCCTCCGTTCAGTGGTCGGATCCCACTGACACTCGCGTCAGCAAGGCGAAGGTCGTCGCCATTGCGGCCCGTCCTCCTGCTGATGCCGCTGATAAGAATTCACCCATCCTGGCAACGTTTGAGTGCCCTCACCGGGAAAACTGCATCCTGGCGGTTGACCCTGTAACTCTGAAGCCCACACAGGAGATTGGCCGGCAGAGTGGTAGTGGGGCTAAGTCATCTGCACCAGGTCGTGTGGTGCACCTGCCGGCACTTGGGCTGGTGTTTGCCTCATTCGTTAGTTCCGGGACATTTGGCTACTCAGGCTACATGAGGCTATGGGATATTCGGTCTGGGAATGTGGTTTGGGACACAAGCGAGCCAGGGGGAGCTGGAAGAAGCAGTAGGTTTGGGGATCCATTTGCAGATACAGATGTGGATGTGAAGCAACAGGCAATATACAAGGTTTGCTCAAGGTCAGGAGATTTAGCAGTGGCGGACCTGAGGTGCCTTGGTAATGACCCTTGGGTGTATCTGTCATCAGGACCACGAGGCAGCGCAGGAGGCTATGGCAGTGTTCTGTGTTGTCACCGGTCTCAAGTTTTTGTCAGCCGAAAGGATGGATTGGAGGTTTGGTCCCGATTGGAAGAGCACCGCCACAACACAGGCGAATTGACAGAGCAATCAGACATAAAGGAAAAACCCAAAAGTGAAGGAATTGATGAAAGATTTTATAGGAGTTGCTATGTTGACACAGAAGAGGATGCTAAACGTGGGATGATACAGATGATTGAAGGAGGTGGAGACCGCTTGTTTGTGACAAGAGAAGAGATGCAAGGTGTGGAAGTATGGGAGACCTCCCACCTTGCTGATTCTATTTCTCTCACATAGCATTCTCCTCCTGTGCACATGGAGTGACTGTTCTGTAGGTCTACCAAGAGAATTAAAAATGCATGATGCCATTCTTGTTCTTGGTTCATGGCTTCATCATAATTCGGCTGAACAAATATGTGTTTTATGTAGTCATGCCTCCCAAGATACATCATGTATCACATGTCTTGCTTCTGCATATGCATGTCATGGTAAATGCATGAGAATAGAAAGAAATAATCTTCTTTGATGTAAAACTCTTTTTCTTAATATCTTACCACGATGGTCTTAGCCTTTACAGCATCATTTGTGTAGAAATTATAGCATTCTTGATTCACTCCAATATGTTTAGGTATCATATATCTTTGTAATTATGCTGCAGAGCAATCCTGAACTGAGATCACCATACCAACTTGATCTTGTAATCTTATTAAATGTATTAGAATGATTTATTTTCTGACATGAAAGTAGCCTCTTGCAGTTCTTATCTTTAGAAGTTATTGGTTAGAACTTATCAGAATAAGTATTGAGTAAAATAATAATCCACTTCCTTGATATTGCAGAATTCAAACAAGTTAAATATCATCCTTTGGGCACAACCATATAGGAAGTATTTGGGTAGACTGTCACTATGCTTCATGAAAAAATACTTATTTCTGCTACTGCGCTTTTTGCTCAAAGTTTGACAAATAGTTCCACAGCAATGGAATTGTTGGTCCTAGCACCTAAGACCAGGTGAGCAGCAAGCTCACCTTGACTCTCCCTCTCACCCTAAACCAAGGTAGAAGATGAGCCTTGAGCTCAGCACAGTTGAGCAAACAGCTCACTGTCCCTCACGCACACACACTCAAGTTGCAACTCGTTGGAATTGAACTCAGGTAGTGTATGCAGCTGAACTGATCCTGGCTGCTGCCTTTGCCTTCTATTTATAGCTGAGAGTGACTACAAATTACAGCCCTAGTGGCTTTCCTAGAAATTTCCTAAGAGAAGACCTTGACTTGAGTCAAGTCTTCAGTCCTACCTAGCTGCTAGGAAATTGCTATGCAGTTGCAAAGAAGCTGCACTGCAGTAGCAAGGAAGCTACACATTTACAAGAAGAATGGGTGGCAGCAGATTATGTCTAACATTTCTTCCCCTAATCCTGCTGCTAGCCCTTGACCTCCACCATGCCGATCATCCCCCTCAGCTCCTGGAACCGAAGACGACCAAGCGACTTGGTGAGGATGTCAGCGAGCTGTCGCCCGGTCTCGACGAACTCGATGACAAGCTGTCCTCCATCGGCGCAATCCCGAAGGAAATGAAACTTCACGTCGATGTGCTTGCTTCTGTCGTGGAGGACTGGATTCTTTGGATGGCTGGTTGTCCACCTTCAGCGCCGGCGTCTGAGCCTCAACACCAGTGAGCTCACTCAGCAACCGGCGCAGCCAGACCACCTGGCATGCCACAGTGGCCGCCGCGACGTACTCAGCCTTGCATGTCGAGAGGGCCACCATCTTCTGCTTCAGCGACTGCCAAGCAATTGGTGCTGCGCCGAGGAAGACGAGCACGCCGGAGGTGCTACGTCGTCCATCCACGTCGCCCGCCATGTCCGCATCGTTGAAAGCCGTGAGCCTCGGCTCACCATCCTTGTGCTCCTCTGGTGGAGCTTCGCTGAACGCTGTCAGCGTGATCCTGCCGCGCTTGGGGAAGACGAGCCCCCAGTCCAATGTGCCCTGGACATACCGCAGCAGCCGCTTGACCGCCACCCAATGGTCCTCGCGTGGATCCTCCATGATACGACTTACATATCCCACGGCGAACGCAATGTCTGCCCGTGTGTGTGTGAGCCAGCGCAGCCCGCCGACGATACATCGGTAGCGCGTAGCATCCACCTTCTCCGCCGTGCTCTGCTTAGAGAGCTTGATCCGCTCCTCCATTGGAGTTGCCACCGTCTTGCAGCCTGCCATGCCCGCTCGCTCCAGCAGCTTCGTGGCATAAGCCTGCTGCCCGAGTTTGATAGCGTCCGCTCCCTGCTTCACGTCGATGCCGAGGTAGTAAGACAACGCGCCCAGGTCGCTCATCCGGAACCTGGCGGCCATCTCCTTGAAGCTGGCGATGTCGCGCGCTCGAGCTCCGGTGACAATGAGGTCGTCCACGTACACGCTGACGATGAGCTCCTCCTTCCCCCGTCGTCGGGTGTACAGGGCGTGCTCCGTGGCACACCGTGTGAACCCGAGCTCCGCCATGGGCCATGGTGGCGTCGAGCTTGGCGTTCCACGCCCTCGGAGCCTGGCGCAGCCCGTAGAGGGCCTTGCGAAGCCGCAAGACCTTGTGCTCCGCTCCCTTGACGACGAAGCCCGGCGCCTGCTTGACGTAGACCGTCTCCTCCAATTCCCCGTTGAGGAACGCCGACTTGACGTCGAGGTGGTGGACCTGCCAGTGCTTGGCCGCCGCCAGCGCAAGCAACAGCCGCACCGACTCCATGCGCGCGACGGGGGTGAACACCTCCTCGAAGTCGATCCCCTCGCGCTGCACGGAGCCACGAGCGACGAGCCGAGCCTTGTGCTTCACCACCGCACCGCGCTCGTCCTTCTTGATCTTGTAGACCCATTTGAGTCCAATCGGCCGGCGTCCCGCCGGCGGATCGACCAAATCCCAGGTCTGATTGGCCTCAATCACCCGCATCTCCTCCAACATGGCCCGCCACCAGTTCTCATCGCGCTCCGCGACGGCGAATGTGGTTGGTTCCTCTGCGCTCATCAGTAGCATCACAGCGTCGTTGCCTGGCCGTGTAGCCAGCCCTGGAGTTGCCGCGTCGCCGATGATGTTGTCCACTCGGCGGAAGCGCATCTCCTCCCCTTCATGGAAGGCGTCCACGAATTCCGACACGTCGGATGGTGGTGTCGCGGATTCGATGGACGCGCCTGCCGGAGTCTGGTGCTGTGGCGTCGTGGGAGACTGCTTTCGCACTTGTCCTGGGGTGGCAGGGGAGCCTGCTGCGACGGGGCTGGGAGGCGCCTCCGCCTCAGCGACCGCAGGCTCGCTTGTGCCCGCTTCCCCAGCCGCTGGTTCTCCTCCACCTTCACCTCCGCCTCGAATCACCAAGTGTTCGACAACGAAGTCACTGCTGAGGCCGCTGCTCCCCTGCGCCACGCCTTGCTCTGGCTCGTCCCATCTCCACGACGCTGCTTCGTCGAAGACGACATCCCGGGACACCACCACCTTGCCGCCAACCGGATCGTAGAGCCGATAGGCCTTGGACCCGTCCTCATAGCCGAGGAACACCATCTTGGTGCTCCTGTCCTCCAGCTTGCCGAGTCCCGGCTTGGTGGTCTTGACGTGGCTGATGCAGCCGAACGTGCGCAGGAAGCTAACATTGGGCTTGTGCCCGTGCCATGCCTCGAACGGAGTCTTCCCCCTCAAGGCCTTGGTGGGCGAGCGGTTTAGGATGAACACCGCTGTGCTCACCGCCTCGCCCCAGAACGCCGCCGGCATCCCCTTCGCCTTCATCATCGACCGGGCCATGCCGACGATGGTTTGGTTCCACTGCTCCACCACGCCGTTCTGCTGCGGTGAGTAGGGCGCAGTCAGATAGAGCCCCACCCCCTCGTCGGCGCAGTAGGTGGCGAACTCGATCGCCGTGAACTCCCCGCCATGGTCCGTGCGAAGCACCTTCAGCTTCTTCCTTGACTCCACCTCCACACGCGCCTTGAAGGCCTTGATGGCGTCTGCCGCGTCGCCCTTGCTCGTCAGGAGCTGCAACCACATGTAGCGGCTGCAGTCGTCCACGAGCAAGAGGAAGTGCCTCCTCCCGCCATGGGTCGCCGGCGTGATCGGCCCGCAAATGTCCCCATGGACCAGCTCGAGTGGATCCGCCGCATGGTACTTCGCCGTCTTGGGGAACGGCAGCCGCCTCTGCTTCCCAGCCATGCAGCTGTCACACAGCTCGCCTGCGTGCTTGATGCAGGGCAGCCCGGTCACCATCTTCTCCAGGCGGCCGAGCGTGTCAAAGCTCAGGTGGCCGAAACGCGCGTGCTAAAGCCATGGCTCCTCCATGCCTTGCGCCGCCAGGCACACCGGATGCTCCACCTTCAAGTCAAGAAGATACAACCGGTTGCGAGACCGAGGTACCTTCGCCAGCAGCCGTCGCTCTGGATCCCTGATGCGCAGCACGCCGTCGCGGATCAGCACCTCGAGCCGCGCTCGTCCAGCTGCCCGAAGCTCACAATGCTTGAGCGCAACTGCGGGATGTAGTAGACATCCGTGAGGGCGCGGTGCTCTCCGTTGCGGCACCGGAAGATGACGGTGCCCAGGCCGCGGATGGTGACCCGCGAGCCATCGCCGAACTTGACTGTCCCGGTCTTGTTCTCGTCAAGGGTGGAGAAGATGGCCTTGCTCCCGGTCATGTGGTTGCTCGCCCCGGAGTCGAGGTACCACCTCTGCTCCAGCTCATCTCCGACCGCACCCAGATGGACCTGCGTGCGACTCGTCAAGGTTGACGGCCGGCGGCGCAGTCCTCTGCTCCGCCTCCGCCTCCGCCTCCTGCAACGCGCAGAACTCCGCCATGAGCAGCGCGTGCTCGTCGTCGCTGTCCTCCCGAGCCAGGTGAGCCTCCTCCTTCTTCGGCTTCTTCTCCGGGCACTCCCGCGCCCAGTGCCCCACCTTCCCGCAACGCCTGCATGCGTTCGGGTCGGTGTTCTTCTTCTTCTTCTTCTTCTTGTCCGCCGGCGCCTTGCCGCGCCGCTGGTCACCGCCGCCTCCACCACGACTGGAAGAGCCTTCCCCGGTCCGCCGCTTCTCCTTCATGCGCGCGGTCCACTCCTCCTCCGTCAGCAGCAGCTGACCCTTGGCGCTCCTCTCTTGCGCCACTGGAAGGCGGTCATCCACCGCCCGGAGTCGCCCAGCCACATCCTCAAGGGTGAGCTCCTCCGTGTTCAGCATGGTCTCAATGGAGAGAGCCAGTGTACTTCGCCGGCACGAGGCGAAGCAGCTTCATGACGACATCCTCGTCGTCGACGGGCTTGCCGTAGGTGGCCAGCTGGGTGGCTAGCGACTGCAGCCTGAGGGCGAAGTCCTCCACCGATTCTCCGGGCTTGAACTTGATGTCGTCGAACTCCCGGCGCAGCGCCCGCGCCTTGGCCTTCTTCGCCCGGGTCGAGCCGATACGATACGAAGCCAGCATGTCCCACGCCTCCTTCGCCGTCTCCTTGCTGCCGATCGCCTCATGGAACTCCGCCGGGGTGGATGCCAGCAAGCACCTACATGGCACCCACCTCCGCATCCTTGCCGGCGTCTCCAGTCTCCACGGCCGCCCACCACTTCCGCGCGCGGAGCTTCCACTTCATGTGGACAGCCCACTCGCTGTAGTTGGTGCGGGTGAGTTGCGGCCAGTTAGTGCCGCTTACCTCCCGCACCGTGCGCACCTCCACCTTTGGTTGTTCAGCTGCGACAATGTCCTTGCCCTTTCCCGCTGAGCCGTCCGCCCCGGTCGGCAGAGCATCATTGCCGTCCCCAGTCATCGCCGGCGGTTAAGCGCAACGATGTGTACGGCTCCGATACCACGTGTTGGTCCTAGCACCTAAGACCAGGTGAGCAGCAAGCTCACCTTGACTCTCCCTCTCACCCTAAACCAAGGTAGAAGATGAGCCTTGAGCTCAGCACAATTGAGCAAACAGCTCACTGTCCCTCACGCACACACACACTCAAGTTGCAACTCGTTGGAATTGAACTCAGGTAGTGTATGCAGCTGAACTGATCCTGGCTGCTGCCTTTGCCTTCTATTTATAGCTGAGAGTGACTACAAATTACAGCCCTAGTGGCTTTCCTAGAAATTTCCTAAGAGAAGACCTTGACTTGAGTCAAGTCTTCAGTCCTACCTAGCTGCTAGGAAATTGCTATGCAGTTGCAAAGAAGCTGCACTGCAGTAGCAAGGAAGCTACACATTTACAAGAAGAATGGGTGGCAGCAGATTATGTCTAACAGGAATGACCCAAATAGTCTTCTAAAGTTTGAATGCTTGCAATTTACATAGCAATATAGTTACTATATATCTGTGTTGTTGCTTGCTATTATTAGAAATATTTTTCTAAGGACAAATGGGAAACAAAAAGTCACTCCCTCTGTTTTTAAATATATGGCACCTTCGATATTTTCATTTTATTTGACTATTTGTCTTTTCTATTGAGTTTTGAGTAAAAGGACATACAAGAAATGCTCAAAATTATTTTGATGACAGTTTTAGTCGTATGCTTTCCACTTTAATATTACTTAATTGTTGGTCAAAATTTGAGAAAAAAGATCAATGATGCATCGACGAACTCTATAGAAACAATTATTGCAGTTCTTATCTTTAGAAGTTATTGGTTAGAACTTATGAGACTAAGTAGTGAGTAAAATAATAATCCGCTTTCTTGATATTGCAGAATTCAAACAATAAAGTTATCCTAATCCTTTGGGCACAACAATATAGGAAGTATTTGGGTAGACTGTCACTATGCTTCATGAAAAAATAGTTATTTTTTGCTACTGTGCTTTTGCTCAAAGTTTGACAAATAGTTCGATAGCAATGGAATGACCCAAATAGTCTTCTAAAGTGTGAATGCTTGCAATTTACATAGCAATATATTTACTATATTTCTGTGTTGTTGCTTGCTGAAAGGATCAAGGATGCCCAAGAGGGGGGGTGAATTGGGCAACTAATAATTTTTCGAAACACAATTCAACCTATCGCAATTTGCCCAATGTCACCCCACAAGTGCTTGTGACAATTCTATTCCTAAAACAAGTTATGCAACCTAGAGCCAAGTCCTATTACAAGTATGCTACTCTAGGAAAGTAGTGAACATAAAGGAAATGCGGGTATATAAAGGGTTAGAAAGACAAATCCGTTTTTCCCGAGGTATCGAAGAGTCGGCACTCCCCACTAGTCCTCGTTGGAGCACCCGCGCAAGGGTGTAGCTCCCCCTTGATCTTCGCAAAGACCAAGTGCTCTCTACGGGCTGATCCTTTGCCACTCCGGCGCGGTGGATCGCCCACAACCGCTCACAACTTCGACTTGGGCCGCCCACAAGCTCTCCAAGCGATCACCAAGCCACCAATCGTCACCAAACCGTCTAGGTGATGCCGATCACCAAGAGTAACAAGCTTAGACTCTCACTTGACCAAGAACAAAGCCAAAGAGGGTGATGGATGCACACAAGTCACTCTTGATCTCTCTAGGGAAGAAGCTCACAAGCAATGGAGTTCACACTAATCTCCCTAGGGCTCTTGCTCTCTCACAAGATCAACAATGGTTCTTTCAGCTGTTAGAAATGGCAAGAGTAATAGAATGGAGGCTTTGGTGGAGTATAAATACTCACCCTCTCCAAAACTAGCCGTTTCTCACTTTCCTGCGAACCGTCGGACTCTGCCGAGGCTCGACCGTCGGACTAATTTCCACGGTCCGACTCTCACACAAACACTGCGCCCAGAACTGTGACAGAGGGGCGTCGGACCGAACTCGATGGTCCGACGCTCCTCAGTCCGACGCTTCTGCCTGCGGGCACAGTGCCTTTCAACGGCTAGTACACGGAGCAATGGTCCGACGCATACCGTCGGACCCAGTCCGACGCTCAAACTCTCTCTGGGAACCTCTCTGGAAGCGTCGGACGCTAACAGAAATTAGTCCGACGCTCCCACTCGCGATGGTCCGACGCTCGCTTAAGCAACCACTGGCACCGTCGGACTCTGGCCAATGGTCCGACGCCCATCCGGCCAGGGTCCGACGCTCCCTGGCACGCTGAAACTCGTCCAGGGGCTGCCACGTGTCGTCGGACTCTAGCTATTGGTCCGACGCCCATACTAGTTAGAGTCCGACGCCTCTAATTTGATCAAAACTTCGCCGAATCGAAAACTTTCCAAAACGAAGTTTGATCCTCTCTCTCTCAAGAGAAACCCTGGGCTGTTTAGAGCTATTTTGGACAAGTGTGCATCACATCTACACTCTCTAATCTTGCTCTAAGTCAAGCTACCCATCCAAACCCCTCTTAATAGTACGGTCAAGGAGAAAAAACAAAACCTAAGACTACGCCAAGTGTCTCTCAACTCCAAACGACACTTAGCACTAGCCTATCACCGTCTTGTCTTTCATCCTTTGAAAACCGAATCGATTTCCATCGCTAGGGGCTTGAACCTATATGTTATTATGACCTAACCTCTAGGTTATCCTGCAAAACACACGTTAGTCATAATAATCGTCTTGTTGTCATTAATCACCGAAACCACTAGGGCCTAGATGCTTCAATCTCCCCCTTTTTGGTGATTGATGACAACAACCTCAAATAGATTTAGAAGGAATGAGGTTTTTAAAAGTTTGATTCATATAAGCATGTGACAATAAGAGCAAAAGGGTTAGGCATGCTTATACAAATCAAGACCACAAGGTACATATAAGATATGAAATAGGCACAAGTACCAAACAATACGCTCAAGATCGGAATGAAGTGCGGAAGCTAAGACAAGAGCGTAACCAAAAGAGAATCAAGTGTCACAATATATAAATAATCATGAAGCTCAATCACATGTCACAAGCAAGTCTCAAACATGAAAATAAACATAATGCATGATAATGTCACATCCAAAAGAACAAAAGAATCAAAACCCTCTCACGCGCTCCCCCTAAATCTATGCTCTCTCCCCCTTTGGCATCAAGCACCAAAGACCTAAGACTCAGGAGGAGGAGAAGAAGCTGCAGCGTCGCGGTCGGAGGAGTGAGGTCGAAGCTCAAACTGAGAAGGGTCTTCCTCGGACTCGGAGCTCTGAACAGCCTGACCCTCTGACGGAGCACGTGAAGGAGAAGCGGTCCAGGTCTGTTGAGCTGTCTCTGTAGCTGCTGCTGTGACTACTACTGTCGCAGGCCCTGCTGAAGTCGGGAGAGGCTCTGAAGAGGCGACTGACGACGGTAGTGTCTCTGTAGTCCCAGTGGCAGGTGGAGCTGTGGTGGTGGTAACAGGCAATCTGAACTCAGGAGGAGTGGGAATGCCTGTGATCTCACTGAAAGTAGCACCCAAGCTCCTGGATACTGAGGGGCCACCTAGGTCAGGTGTGAAACCGGTGTGGATCGGAGTGAACCCCTGAGTGCCTGGCGTGGCAAACCACTGCTGAGTCTGCTGAGTAGGAGTGACAAACTGGCTCGGTAGAGAAGCTGTGCCCTGACTCTGAAGTCCACCAGACTGTATCGCTGGAGTCACTTGGGCTGCAGTGGCTGCCGGTCCAACCTGCTGGATTGGAGAGGCAGTGGCTAGGAACGGTGGGGCTCCGGTGTGCCTGATGATGTGCTCCATAAACCCAAAGGTCTGTAACTGTATCTGCTGGCTCTGGAGCTGCATCTGGAGCATCTGCTGCTGGAACTGATCTTGCCGAAGCTGAATCTGAGTGAGAGCTGCAGCCTGCTCCCTGGCAAAACGGGACTGCTCCTCTGCCTGTCGCTGCTGTGTCTGCTGTAAGGTCTGAAGAATAGCAAGCAGTGCAGGGTCGGTCTGTGAAGTCTGAGGAGCGGAGCTGGACCCACCGGCCTCCGAGTCGTGAGCTCGTGGACGTGAAGGGATGGCCCGGTAGTCCGTGTCAGAGCTGGACGAGGAGGTGTCGACGGGATCGTCGTCTGCAAGTAACTGCTCAAGCTCGCTATGGGCAACGTGCCTCATAGCCTCGTCCTGCTGCTGAACCTCTACCATGTCTGCCCCTGAAGTCTGACGGCGCTGTACTCTGTGTAAAGCTCGGCTGCCACGGCGTCCGTCAATCAGAGAGGTCATCCGATATACTGGAAACTCTGTCTCAGTCTGGCGCAACTCACGAGAGATGCCTGTCCAAATCCGGTGCAACCTCCGCTCAAGGATATATGAGATCCAATGAGCGTAGGGGAGCTGTCGCCGAGACCTGATGCCCTCTGCTATGGTGTCCTCCATCTCACTGATAATTAGATCGGCAATGTCAAACTCGAACTGCTGGACCAGGGCACTAAGGAGCCATAGCTGTAAGTGTGTCAAACCCTCCTTGTACCCCTCCCGCGGTAAAAGAGTACGCCTCATCACGTCGTTCAGGAGACGAACGACGGGACGAAGCTCCGAAGGAGTCCTGCGGGAGCCGTCTCCGAACGGTGGTCGAAAACATGCTGCTATATGAGCAGTACCAGGTGCCAGTCCTCCGTGAGCCCTCCTCGGCGGGTCTGTCGTGGCATAGCAAATGCTGTGCAACCTGGTAGCTGACTCTGGCACTCCAAGCAGCTCTCGCAGAGCCTTCGCGTAGAGCCGGTATGGCTCTCCGCCGAAGGTGTACTGCAAGTACTCGTGGTCGGGGTCGATCCATAGGGAAGCATAGAACTCTCGGACCCACGACTCCACGTATCGACCTGATCGGCCAAGAAGCTCTGCAAGTCCAGGCAGGTATGTCAGATATGGCCTGATCTCCTCTCCTGCTGCCTGGACTATGTCCTCTAGGGGACATACTCTGTGCTGTCGCAGTCCAACTCCTGTGGCCATGAGGGCGGTGAAGAAATCCTCGTGAAGAGGAGTGTACCAGCCCTCAGAAGCTCTGGGATCTCTCTGATCCGGAAACCAGCTGGAAAGCGACGTCAACCGGAGCTCTCTGACTCGAGCTGCAGATATCCTCTGTAAGTCCAAGTGAACATCCGGCTCAGGCACCGGCTGAGGCTCGGAGGTAGCAGGCACCCTGGGAACTCGGTCGCCGCGCCTCTGACCAGCGGGCCGGGGTGGCACCGAAGGTCGAGTGCGGCCCGAGCGACGAAGAGGTGGAGCCTGGGCCTGCTCCCCCTGAGTAACTGCCTCCTGCTGCTCTGGCTGCCTCGGCTCTGCCACCACTGGCTGTGCTGACTCAGTCTCCGGCTGCCTCTGAGGCTGCGGCTGCTCCTCGGTCTCATCTCTGCCTGACAAACTGACAGAGATGCCTCCAATATGTATACCCCTGCCACGCTCTGCCTCCTCTGCAGCCTGTGCTACCCTGATGGCCTGCCTCTGCTCTGCTGAAAGCCTCTTTCTCTTCTTGCTGTTTTCGACGTGAGGAGCCTTCCCCTTGTCCAAAGGTGGACGAGGAGGAGGCCTCTCGTCTCCACCTGTGCCTCCCTGACTGCGACTGACCTGCTTGCAACGAACCATCTCTGCCAACTGTCACTGTCTCTCTGAAGTTGCTAGCTGACACTCAGAGGCTTGGCCTCGTTCCGTATCCGCGAGCTTGGCCCCGGATTCACCGACGCACTGCCAAACTCTCTGACCACGACAGCTGCAAGAGAGAGATAGACAGGGATACATAAGCATATATAATCTAGAGAAGAGTGATCCTAGGAAGCAAGCATAATGAGATAAGAGGGGAATAGCAAGAAACCTGCGAGAAAAGGAACCTGTGAAGGGGTAAGAGACTCTGTCGACGCGAGGCACCACAGGGAATCACACTAGGTGTAAAGCACCCTCACAAGCCGTAGAATGCCCGAGAGAAGAGTCAAACTTCAATAGAACTGCGAGGAACGCGAGGAATAATGGTTAGGGCATTTCATCGAACACCTTGTGTGCGAAGTAGATTTGAAGCAAGGGATTCAAATCTTACCACCATGTGAGCAGCTGAGGAGAAGACGGATGACGAGTTCGACAAAGGGGAACGCGAGTGAGCCGCGGTGATGAGCACAACGGCGGCGAGAAAACGGCGGCGGCGGTGCTGCTCGGTGGCGCTCGGCACGGCGTCGTGCCGCTGCAGCAGAGCGCGGACGCGCGCGAGGAAGAAGGGAGGGGGTGCCCGCACGCGTGGGAAAGCCAGGCTGCCGGCGGCGAGGGCGCGGGCGAGCTGGCGGCAGCGTTTTAGGGCGCGGCGCGGCGGCGGCGGCGGCGATTTAGGGCGAACGCGCGCGGCGCAGAGAGCGGCTCGGGAAGATGAACAGGAACTGACAGCGGGGCCCCACGCGACAGAGAAAGAAAAGAACTGAGGCGTGCCTTCGAACCGACCGTCGGACCATTACTGTGCAAGCGTCGGACCAATACTCAGCAGAGTCCGACGCTTCCAGTAAGCTCCAGCGGCCGTCGGACTTAGTCCGACGCCCAACGTCGGACCAATACTTTCGGTCCGACGCCGTGAACGCGGCGTGAACGCGGCGCGACACGGCGTGAACCCTCTTAACCAAAAGTCCGACGCCTGAGAATTTCCGGTCCGACGCTGCGTCCGACGCTTCCCTTGACTTTGCCGACCACCGTCGGACTGAGGTTGAAAGTCCGACGCTGTGAGATCCAGCGTCCGACGCCTCGGACAACAGGGAAAGAGACCGTCGGACTGAGGCTATTGGTCCGACGCTTGGAAAATCAGCGTCCGACGCCTCGGTCCGACGCCCTAAAACCTGTTTTCTTCCAAATTTCTTCACGCCGACTTTTCCCAACTAAGTTCCAACCCCAATAAGAGTCAAATAAACACCAGTTGGAACCAGTATGAGAGGCCCTCTCTCAAACCCTCAATTTTTCAAATATTTTGCCTTAGGCATATGTGAATTTTATGAAGATAGGCAATAAAATCCATAAACAAAGCGACAAAACAACAACCATGCAATATGCAATGCAAATTCACGTAAATTAAACTAGTTGTCAAGTTTTTCCTCGGGTAAGCTTCTTCACACGCTTTTAGGCGGTTATCTTAACCGAGTTAGACAAACCCTACGTGCAATTCAATGTTAGACATGTTTTATGTTACAATGCAATGCACATGACAACACAACATCATCTTTTAGTGAAGTTGCTTAGATCAATGCAATTAAGTTCATTCCTTAGAGTACAAAAACGTGCCTCTTCCAATGGTTTAGTGAAAATGTCCGCCAAGTTATCATCCGTTCTCACTCCCTCAAAGGAAATGTCACCCTTGGCAACGTGATCTCTAAGAAAGTGATGACGGATGTCAATATGCTTTGTGCGGGAGTGTTGAACCGGGTTATTTGCAAGTTTTACCGCACTCTCGTTGTCACACAACAAAGGCACCCTTTTTAAGTTGATTCCATAATCAAATAGGGTTTGTTTCATATAAAGAATTTGTGCACAACAAGCACCCGCGGCAATGTATTCCGCTTCGGTTGTTGACAAGGCAACACTATTTTGTTTCTTGGAGGACCAAGAAACCAGTGATCTTCCAAGCAAATGGCACCCTCCGGATGTGCTTTTCCGGTCAATCTTGCAACCGGCATAATCCGAATCGGAATAGCCGACAAGAGTAAAGTTAGCTCCTTTGGGATACCAAAGGCCAATGCTCGGGGAATGCTTTATGTACCTAAGGATTCTTTTTACCGCAACTAAGTGAGGTTTCTTAGGATTGGCTTGAAAGCGCGCACACATACACACACTAAACATGATGTCGGGCCTAGATGCGGTCAAATACAACAAACTACCGATCATAGAACGATAGAGAGTTTGGTCAACCGATTTACCTCCCTCATCAAGGTCGAGATGTCCATTGGTAGGCATGGGGGTCTTGATGGGCTTGCATTCTTCCATCTTGAAGCGCTTGAGGAGGTCCTTCGTGTACTTCTCTTGCGACACGAACGTCCCCTCCCTCATTTGCTTGACTTGAAAGCCGAGGAAGAATGTGAGCTCACCAATCATGGACATCTCAAACTCCTTGGACATCATATCACCAAATTCCTTGCAAAAATCTTCATTAGTCGAACCAAAGATAATATCATCAACATAAACTTGACAAATGAAGATATGCCCTTTGTGCTTCTTGGTGAATAGTGTGGTGTCAACCAAGCCGATTTTGAAGCCCTTGTTGATGAGAAAGTCACGGAGGCGCTCATACCAAGCCCGTGGGGCTTGCTTCAAGCCATATAGCGCCTTGGACAATCTGTAAACATAGTTTGGATATCTAGGGTCCTCAAAACCCGGTGGTTGCGAAACATAGACAAGTTCATTTATGAAGCCATTTAAAAATGCACTTTTCACATCCATTTGAAAGAGTTTTAGATTGTGATTAGATGCATATGCAAGTAGGATACGAATGGCCTCTAATCTTGCCACGGGGGCAAAGGTCTCCCCAAAATCCAAGCCTTCAACTTGGGAGAACCCTTTTGCCACGAGCCTCGCCTTGTTTCTCACAATGTTGCCCTTGTCGTCTTGTTTGTTGCGGAACACCCACTTGGTGCCTATGACTCTTGCTCCTTTTGGCTTCTCTTCAAGTGTCCAAACTTGATTGCGGGTGAAATTGTTGAGTTCTTCATGCATGGCATTCACCCAATCCGGATCTTGAAGAGCTTCCTCTATGCTAGTAGGCTCAATACAAGAGACAAACGAGTGATGTTCAATGAATTGAGCATGCCTTTGTGAGCGAGTCATTACCCCCCTTGAAGGACTCCCTATTATGAGATCTTGAGGATGTGCTTGTAGAAGTGGAGTGGCTCTTCTATCAACTACTTGAGGAGGAGGTTGTGGAGCATCAACATCTTGTGCTTGTGCCTCAATTTCTTCTTGTGTGATGTGGGTGTCTTCATGTGGATCCACCCCATCTTTATCTTTATCATCTTGAGGCACATTTGATGAAGATGGTTGATTGATCACTTGCACATCATCACCATCATCTTTTGGCTTGATGTCTCCAGTTGGCATGTTCTTCATGGCCTTCCTCAAGGGTTCATCACCTACATCATCAAGATTCTCATGCTCTCCTTGAGAGCCGTTAGTTTCATCGAACTCCACATCATATGTTTCTTCAACAAGGCCGGTGGCATTATTGAATACTCTATATGCTTTGGACTTCAATGAGTAACCAACAAGAAAACCAATATCACAACGTCTTTGAAACTTCCCTAGGTGTTGCCGCTTTTTGTAGATGTAGCATTTGCAACCAAACACCCGAAAGTAGGAGACGTCCGGCTTCTTGCCAATGAGTAGCTCATAGGGGGTTTTCTTTAGCAACCGGTGAGGGAATAGACGGTTGGATGCATAGCATGCGGTGTTGATTGCCTCCGCCCAAAACCTCTCCGGTGTGTTGTACTCATCAAGCATAGTCCTTGCAAGGGTGATCAACGTCCGGTTCTTCCTTTCAACTACACCATTTTGTTGAGGGGTATAGGTGGATGAGACTTCATGCTTGATCCCAACTTCATCACAATATACTTCAATGTTTGTGTTGTCAAACTCTTTTCCATTGTCACTTCTAATCTTCTTGATCTTTACTTCAAATTCATTTTGTGCTTTCTTGGCAAACTTCTTGAAAGATTGGGCTACTTCGGTCTTGTCATGAAGAAAGAACACCCAAGTGTATCTTGAAAAGTCATCAACAATCACTAAGCAATAGAGCTTGCCACCAATGCTTGCATAAGTTGTTGGCCCAAATAAGTCCATGTGAAGTAACTCTAATGGTCTTGAAGTTGACACAAATGCCTTGGATGGATGTGTATTTGCCACTTGCTTCCCGGCTTGGCAAGCACTACATAATTTGTCCTTCTCAAATACAACATCTTTTAATCCTCTTACCATTTCTTTCTTCAATAACTTCTTGAGTGTGCTCATTCCAACATGTGCAAGCCTTCTATGCCAAAGCCACCCAAGAGATTGCTTGGTGAAAAGACAAGTCTTCAAATTTGCATCTTCCGAGTTGAAGTCCACTAGATAGAGATGATTGTACCGAAAGCCCTTGAATATGACTTCATTATCATCTTTCTTGGAGACAACCACTTCTTCACTAGTAAATAGGCATTGGAAGCCAAGATCACATAATTGACCAACGGATAGCAAGTTGAAGCTCAAAGAAGCAACTAGAAGCACATTTGAAATGGAATGATCATTAGATATAGCCACTTTGCCAAGCCCTTGCACTTTGCTCTTGGAATTATCACCAAATGTTATCTTTCCTTGGTCTTCTACATTCTCTTCAAGGGAGGTGAACATACGAGCATCACCGGTCATATGTTGAGTGCATCCACTATCAATTACCCAATGAGAGCCACCGGTCTTGTAGTTCACCTACACACAACAAATCAAGCTTGATGTTTAGGAACCCATACTTGAGAAGGGCTCCGGACTTTCTCAACCAAAGCTTTCGCCACCCATAGTTGCCTAGGCCTATTCTTGTTAGGGGGTCCTAGGAACATGACTTTCACTTTGCCCTTAGAATCTTTCCTTAGTATATAATGAGCATCAAAGGCAAAAGGCCTAGCATGCTTGGGCAAAGGTTGTGGTGGCGGTGTCTTGCACTCATGAGCAAAATGACCTTCTTGACCACATTCAAAGCATCTCTTTGGCTTGGGCTTGGGCTTGTTCTTTGCTTTGTTGAGACGATTTTGAGCTCTAATATTTTGCACCTTCTCACCCATGTATCCAATCCCACTTCTATCAAATTTCATCACGGTGTTCATGAGGAGATCACTTTGTAGATATTGACCTCTTGTGAATTTTTGCAAGCCCACAGTGAGATGGCTCTTGTCTTGCTTCAACTTCTTGTTCTCTTCCAATAGGCTTGCAAAGTGACACTTCTCATTCTTGAGAATCTTGTTTTCTTTTCTAAGCACTTCAACTTCTTCATCTTGTTGCACCGCTTCAATGACAATGGTATTTGTGGTTGATTGCTTCTCAAGCTCTTTCTTCAAGTTGTCATTTTCAATCTTGAGCTTCCAATAGTCATCATGACAATCGGCCACCACCACTTCCTTGCCTTTGCTACTACTACCTTGCTCAATGATCTCATCAATCAAGTCATCACATGATGTAGCTATGTCACACTTAACAACATGGTTAGGAGCATCATGTGTTTCATTGGAAAGCAAGTCATAGGCCATAGCAAGGTTGTCATGATTCACTTTTACTTGAGTATAGTCCTCTTTTAGCTTGTTGTAGCTAGTGGTGAGCTCAATGTGTATCCTCTCAAGTTTATCATGTTTTTCTTTGAGCTCTTTTATGTTGGCTTTGAGCTCCTTAACCTTGGATGACACATTTTGATTTTCAACTCTAAGCTCATCACTAGCTTTAGTGAATTGTTCATTTTGAGCTAAAAGGTTTCCATTCTCAAGTTTTAAGTTTTCATTTTTCCTTGTTAGCTTTCTTATAACTTTGGTATAGTCATTTAGCAAGCTAGCAAGTTCATCATAGGTGGGTGATTCATACTCATTGTCACTATCACTACTCTCATCATCACTTTGTACCTTCTTGTCCTTAGCCATAAGGCAAAGGTGTGTTGGAGATGAGGGCGGTGATGGCGGTGGAGGAAGTGAAGTCCCAATCACAAGAGCGGCCACCTTCTCCTTTTCATCATCACTTTCTTCACCGGATGAGCCACTAGAAGATTCAATGTCGGTGAGCCAATCACCAACAATGTAAGCTTTGCCACTCTTCTTGCTTTTGTGAAATTGCTTTTTCTTGAATTCTTTCTTCTTGAATGGCTTGGCCTTCTTCTTCTCATCATCACTCTCATCACTAGAGTCTTGCCTTTTGCCCTTGTTCTTGTTCTTGAATTTGTCTTTCTTGGGCTTTGGGCATTGATGAGCAAGATGCCCAAGCTCTCCACAATTGTAGCAATCCATCTCGGAGATGGGCTTTCTCTTGCTACTAGTGAAGAACTTCTTCTTGTTGGAATCAAATTTGATTCCCTTGTTGTTGAGCTTCTTGAGCATCTTGGTGGTCTTCCTCACCATGAGAGCGATCTCCACATCATCATCATCATCATCACTTGTGGAGTCAAGAGAAGAGTACTTTGCTAGAGCTTTGCCTTTCTTGTCGGCCTTGAGGGCCAAGTCTTTCTTCTCTTCTTTCTTGGATGATGATCCATCTTGAGGAGTGATCTTCATGTACATCTCATGAGCATTGATCTTCCCCAATATTTGGGTGGGGGTTGCATTTGAGAGATCCGTTTGATGAAGTACGGTTACAATGTGACCATACTTCTCAATTGGAAGAGCATTGAGGATTCTCCTTGCAACCTCGGCCGGTGAGATTTGAGTGAGTCCAAGGCCATTTACTTCTTCTACAATGATATTCAAGCGAGAATACATGTCATTAGCACTTTCATTGGATAGCATTTTGAAAGAATTGAGCTTGTCAATGATAAGATAATATCGTTCCTCTCGCTCATTCTTAGTTCCCTCATGGAGCGCACAAATATCCGACCATAGTGCATGAGCGTTTTTGTGGTTCCTCACACGGTTGAACACCTCTTTGCTAAGGCCTCTAAATATGATGTTTCGAGCCTTAGCATTCCACTTCTCGTGCTCTTCCTCAACGGGTGTGAGGGTTGCGCCGGGTTTGGGAGTGGGGTGCCCTTGTGTGGCGGCTTTGTGAACACCAAGGTCCACCGCCTCAAGGTATGCCTCCATACGAATTTTCCAATAAGGAAAATCGTTACCGTCAAAGACGGGAGGGGGACCATCGTGACCACCGGACATCCTTCCTCTTGGCGGTTAAGCCAAATTAATGAGCAACAAGGCTCCGATACCAATTGAAAGGATCAAGGATGCCCAAGAGGGGGGGTGAATTGGGCAACTAATAATTTTTCGAAACACAATTCAACCTATCGCAATTTGCCCAATGTCACCCCACAAGTGCTTGTGACAATTCTATTCCTAAAACAAGTTATGCAACCTAGAGCCAAGTCCTATTACAAGTATGCTACTCTAGGAAAGTAGTGAACATAAAGGAAATGCGGGTATATAAAGGGTTAGAAAGACAAATCCGTTTTTCCCGAGGTATCGAAGAGTCGGCACTCCCCACTAGTCCTCGTTGGAGCACCCGCGCAAGGGTGTAGCTCCCCCTTGATCTTCGCAAAGACCAAGTGCTCTCTACGGGCTGATCCTTTGCCACTCCGGCGCGGTGGATCGCCCACAACCGCTCACAACTTCGACTTGGGCCGCCCACAAGCTCTCCAAGCGATCACCAAGCCACCAATCGTCACCAAACCGTCTAGGTGATGCCGATCACCAAGAGTAACAAGCTTAGACTCTCACTTGACCAAGAACAAAGCCAAAGAGGGTGATGGATGCACACAAGTCACTCTTGATCTCTCTAGGGAAGAAGCTCACAAGCAATGGAGTTCACACTAATCTCCCTAGGGCTCTTGCTCTCTCACAAGATCAACAATGGTTCTTTCAGCTGTTAGAAATGGCAAGAGTAATAGAATGGAGGCTTTGGTGGAGTATAAATACTCACCCTCTCCAAAACTAGCCGTTTCTCACTTTCCTGCGAACCGTCGGACTCTGCCGAGGCTCGACCGTCGGACTAATTTCCACGGTCCGACTCTCACACAAACACTGCGCCCAGAACTGTGACAGAGGGGCGTCGGACCGAACTCGATGGTCCGACGCTCCTCAGTCCGACGCTTCTGCCTGCGGGCACAGTGCCTTTCAACGGCTAGTACACGGAGCAATGGTCCGACGCATACCGTCGGACCCAGTCCGACGCTCAAACTCTCTCTGGGAACCTCTCTGGAAGCGTCGGACGCTAACAGAAATTAGTCCGACGCTCCCACTCGCGATGGTCCGACGCTCGCTTAAGCAACCACTGGCACCGTCGGACTCTGGCCAATGGTCCGACGCCCATCCGGCCAGGGTCCGACGCTCCCTGGCACGCTGAAACTCGTCCAGGGGCTGCCACGTGTCGTCGGACTCTAGCTATTGGTCCGACGCCCATACTAGTTAGAGTCCGACGCCTCTAATTCGATCAAAACTTCGCCGAATCGAAAACTTTCCAAAACGAAGTTTGATCCTCTCTCTCTCAAGAGAAACCCTGGGCTGTTTAGAGCTATTTTGGACAAGTGTGCATCACATCTACACTCTCTAATCTTGCTCTAAGTCAAGCTACCCATCCAAACCCCTCTTAATAGTACGGTCAAGGAGAAAAAACAAAACCTAAGACTACGCCAAGTGTCTCTCAACTCCAAACGACACTTAGCACTAGCCTATCACCGTCTTGTCTTTCATCCTTTGAAAACCGAATCGATTTCCATCGCTAGGGGCTTGAACCTATATGTTATTATGACCTAACCTCTAGGTTATCCTGCAAAACACACGTTAGTCATAATAATCGTCTTGTTGTCATTAATCACCGAAACCACTAGGGCCTAGATGCTTCACTTGCTATTAGTAGTATTTTTCTAAGGATACATGGGAAAAAAGTCACTCCATATAGGAAGTGTTTTGGTAGACTGGCAGAGACATTGCCCCAGCCAGATGATCTATATGACTATATCTCTTACAAAACAGATGCATTTCATTCTAGTTGTTGTATATCTTTTGAAGAAACTGCTGCAATTTCCTTGAAAGATGATGCTATGGCAATTGCTTCAGCGAAGTCACCATGAGCACGTTGGCTACTACTGACTATTCCCTTATCATCTTGGGAAATCTCATTATCAGAGAACTTAAGGCTTAATTTTCTTTTGGTGCATCTTACTAATCATCAAGAAAGAAATGTATCACCTAAAAATTGTGATTGATATCTCCCTCATTGTTGAACCTCACTTGTGAGCTGCGACCTTTTCTTTGTTGTTGGAGTAGGACTTTGAAAGTGCAAATCCATCCATAGATTCTGTATTTATCTACAAATTTGTATGCTTGAGCACCTAACATTCATTTGTTTTGAGCTGGCTGAAATTCATATATGTGCAGTAAATTGTGTTCTACACTGACCATAGTGTAGAAGTTCAAATGATTTATCGAAGAAAATGGGGTTTGTTTCTTAATTCTTATGAGAAAGAGAAACATCATAACTCAAGTTCATTAATTCTACACCCCCACCAAAAAAAAAAGTCCTATTCATTCAAAACGGCAGCTTTTGTCCATATTAAAAAGCTTCATTTTGTAATGTTGCAACGAAAACAGTATCTGCAATACCAGATTACAGTTCTTTTTTAAAAAAAGCTTCATATTAAAAAGCTTCATTTTGTAATATTACAGTTTTTTTAGGAATCCTAGTACGATTCAGTAGGTAGGGTGCCTGTGTCAACAAGACATATCAGATATAATGCAAAGAAAGAGAACAGCGGGCATGTAGGCTTTATGTAAGCGACCTGCTTTCTTATTTACGTGAACAGTTTTGTTAGCATCCTTTTTCCTTCTCTGAGCTTCAGACACTCCGCAGAAAAGTATTTTGATGGTATTGTGTGTGTTTTAATGAGCAGCAGACTATCAAATCTTACATTTCGCGATGATGCATGGTCATACGTGATGGCACTGATACCCTTTCATTTTATAGCCACATTTGGAAACAATATTTAATCTTTGAGCTCAGAAGTGTAGCTGCACAGATGGTGAAATTCTGTATATACAACTCCATATTTCCTTGTAGACTTGCTATGCATATTATGTTGATGATTTTACTTGAACACAGTAAAACCACATAGGTCCAAATAGGTTTGCTTGATGATTATACTGGCCATATAGCTTTGGTGTTGCAGCACATCATAAGCTTGGACCCACTTTTGAAGGGTTAGGAATTATCATGTTTTAGATGGGATCTTCACACTTCTACATACAGAATGGATACTGTACGAGTCTTTGTTATTGTTATAATAAACTGAAATTATGCTATTGGCGTGAACTGGAATTAAACGATTTCGGAATTTGATGATAAGTTCCTCTTACCACTTGTCTGGCAGCTTCCTTTTTTGTTTCATGATGAGGGGTTTGGGAATCACATTGTCTAATACTCTAGAGTCTCCATGGAGTGTTCTGTGCATGGCAACATTGCAAGCCATGACATAAAGCATTCCCCAAAACCATACACAGGTACACTCATTTGAGTAATACAAATATGCTTAGCTTACCATATAATTAACAAGAAGTTATAAAAACAATATGGTGATCCGTCCACAGCTGTGTTTCGCTAAGATGCTGAACTGCCTGGTTGGCTCACGACTTTTCTTGTTTCATTCATGATGAGGTCCGGGAGCGAATCACATTGCCTAGCGCTTGCGCTTCCATGGAGTACTGAATCGTGTGCATGGACTCGAGTACTGAATCGTGTGCATGGACTCGCTTTCCTTTTGGTTCAGAACATGGCGCGAGCCGTACCACAAAGCATTCGCTAAAAAACATACAGAAAACTATCAGACCATCTTCTCCAGGAAATAATAGTAAGAGATGAACTTGTACGTAAGCCAGCACGACAAAGTGGTAGCAGCGACCCCGGTGTGTCACTCTCTTGTCTTTGTGCGCCGGGCACGCCACCAGCATATCATTCGTCCCTCTGTGTACGACTCGATTTGAGATGCAGTGCAGCAATACAAGTACTACCATCTTCTCTGGGATCCCATATAGGAGCGTACTCGAGCGCAGCATACGCTGATGCAGATGATTACGAACCGCCGCTGACGAGTTCGTTCTCCCATCCTTTTTTATTAGCTGTGCGTTTATAGAAGGCGCAGGCGGCCCAGAGTAGTCGCACACAGCGCGATACGATACGAATCCTGGAGGCGCGAGCACGCAAATACTCTCCGCCAAAATACAGCTCTTCTGTGGCGGTCAGACTGCCGCTGCACGGTTTCGGTTTGAGCGCGGCGGGGACAGTCGCATCTTGTCTCGCCTCTCGTCTCGTCTCGCCGCCCGTTACTAATCTTTTGGGGTTTATGTTATTTTTTTTTAGCGAAATGCATCACAGACCCTCACCTTTGGCAGATATGTTATTTAGGTTCATCACCTTTGAAAGTGCAGTTTTAGCTTCGTAACCTTTGTTCTGTGTGTCATGTAGGTCCATCACCCTTTAAAATGTAGTTTTAGGTTCCTAACCTTTGCATACAGTTCACCGGCAGTTCATTTATATTGTAGCAGTGCGTCACCTTTTTATTTTCTCCAAATTTCTCTCAAATTTGTGTAATAACTTGAAAAGGTCCTAAAATAAAAGTTGTTCCAAATTTTATGCTCTACAACTTTACTTTTTAAATTATTTTCAGATTCTATCTAGTTTTTGAAATTTTGAATTGGGGCTAAATTGGTCATTTGAACTGAGGTTTGCAATTTAAATTTTTATTTAACAACTTTAAAATCATCAAATATAAAAGTTTTTCAAAATAATGAGATCTACAACTTTTATTTAAGACTTATTACCAAATTCTTAATATTTTTGAAAATCGGGTTTGAATTTGAAGGTGATAAGTCTTAAATGAAAGTTGTAGATCTCATTATTTTGAGAAACTTTTATATTTGGAGATTTTGAAGTTGTTAAATAAAATTTTTAATTGCAAACCTCAATTCAAATGACCAATTTAGCCCCAATTCAAAATTTTAAAAATTAGATAGAATCTGAAAATAGTTTAAAAAGCAAAGTTGTAGAGCATAAAATTTAGAACAACTTTTTTTTTAGACTTTTTCAAGTTATCACACAAATTTAGGAGAAATTTGGAGAAAATAAAAAGGTGACGTCACTGCTACAGTAGAAATGGACTGCCGGTGAACTGCATGCAAAGCTTAGTGACCTAAAACTGTACTTTGAAAGGTGATGGACCTAAATGACACACAGAGCAAAGGTTAGAGACATAAAACTGCATTTTCAAAGATGATGAAATTAAATGACACACCCGCGAAAGGTAAGAGACATGTGGTGCATTTTGCTCTTATTTTTACTTACCATACCAGCCAGGGAGCAAGCCAGGGGCAGCGCGGCAGGGACAGCAAGCCGCATGCGTGCTCCCCGCGGACGACGACGAGGCCAGGCCCGTTGGGCAGAGCAATCGGCCATTTTTTTATCTCGGCACCGGCACCTCATTACCTGCAGGTGAATAATGGAGCCGGTGGGTCAGTGTGAGACGTGACATGATGAGCCATGGAGATCGATGTGGAGGCAGCAGGCCGCCGGAGGAGACAAGAGGGAGCGCAGCTCAGGCCTTTCAAGTTTCAACAAAATGATGATGGCTCCCTCCAAGCTTACACGTTCCAATCCAAGCTCCGGCCGGCCCACCGCCGAGATGAGATGAGGCGCGCCATCAACTTCCGTCCCGATCCCGATTGATCGATCAGTAGCTTGTCCACATCCATGGCGTCATTCATTCCCCTTCTCCCCGCCTATGCAAATGCAAAGCGTCCTCGGTGTGACGTGCTGACTCTGCATGCATGCCGCATTGGCGCTGCAAGATTTGCCTAGCTAGCGCTGTCATGCCCACACCAGCAGCATTACCTGGCTCCGCATGCTTTGCCCACCCTGTTGATGTTGCTGTCTCGCCGCCGGATCGCCTTTTGCCATCGGCTTACATTCCGTACACCCTACCAGCACACAGCACACAGCACGCCGCCTTGTCACGTTCCCTTCTCCTCTTTTAAGCAGCTGCACCCCCGCCTTTTCTTCCTCCCCTTTCCACCTCCGTCCTTGGATCACTTCCCGGCCGGCTTGAGCTACTAGCTTTGCTTCCTCCACTCACCTGTCAGAGGATTCCTCTTGCTTTATTACGCTTCTCGACCTCTCCTCTCCTCGTTGCGCGGCGCCGTGCCGCGCCGACATGATGATGATCTGAGCTGAGTCCGTGACGGGGACACTGATCACTGACACTGAGGTGCTAGCAATAGGCAACAAGCTGCCAGTAAAGATCGATCGATCGGAGATGGCGGGCACGGGCAGTGGTGCTGGTGGCTCGCTGCTCCTGCTGCGAGGCTTCCTGTCCCTCTTCTTCCTCCTGTTCTTCCACATTGGCCACGCCGGCTGCTGCTTCTCCCCCGGCCCTTCCGCCGCGCGGGCGCGGGAGGAGGACGAAGCAGCGGACGCCGATGGCGATGGGAAGGTCGGCGGCGGCGGCGGAGGCGGGAGCGGCAGCAAGAGGAGGAAGATATCGCCGTTGATCTTCTCCCCGGCTGCTGTGTCGTCCTCTGCCGTCACCAGCGATAGCGTCGTCGGAGCCCGGCGCAGGCACGTGTCGTCGTCTCTCGCCACCAGCCTCCGGTTCTACCTCCACCGCATCTTCTCCTCCGGCTTCGGGTCAGGGACCACCAAGAACGGCGGCAGCGTCGCGGGCGGCAGGGGGGAAGAGGTGGAGGAGGCGGCGGCCACCACCGCCGTGTCTTCGCCGCTTGCCCAGTCTCTGCCGCACCAGCCTTCGACGTCCGTCTCCGTGGTTCTGTCCACGCCGTCGTCGCCGCCGTTCATGTCGCCGCTCTCGGTGCGCTCCCTCAGCGCCACCCCCGTCCCGTCGTCGTCGCCGCAGAAGCTGCTTCAGGCGAGCAGGCAGTCGTCGTCGTCGTCGCGGTCGTTCGCCGCCCGCGGCGACGTGTTCCCCTGCAAGGTGTGCGGCGAGGTGCTGGGCAGGCCGCAGCTGCTGGAGCTCCACCAGGCGATGAAGCACTCGTTGTCGGAGCTCACCCACCTGGACTCCAGCCTCAACATCGTCCGCATGATCTTCCTCGCCGGGTGGAAGCCCACGGCGGCGCCGGCGGCGGCGTCCGGTGCCGGTGCCGGAGCCGGCGGCGGCGAGGCCCCCGCCGCGTTGGTCCTCCGCCGCGTCCTCAGGATCCACCACAACCCGCGCGCGCTGGCCCGCTTCGAGGAGTACCGCGACGTCGTCCGCGCCCGGGCCGCCCGGCGGCGCTGCGCCGCCGTCGTGGAGGTGGAGGAGGAGCGCTGCATCGCGGACGGCAACGAGCGCCTGCGCTTCCACTGCTCCACCATGCTCTGCTCCCTGGGCGGCGGCGGCGTGTGCGGGAGCCCCTACTGCTGCGTGTGCAGCACCCTGCGGCACGGGTTCGCGGGCAAGCAGGCCGACGTGGACGGCATCGCCACCTACGCCTCCGCGTGGGCCGCGCACGCCTCCCTGCCCGCCGACGTGGAGCGCGAGTTCGCCTTCCTCCAGGTGCACCGCGCCATGCTGGTCTGCCGCGTCGTCGCCGGCCGCGTCGCCCGAGGCGGCGGCGGAGGCCCCGACGACGACAAGGTGGCCTACGACTCCATGGTCCCCGTGCGCGGCGGTGGTGTCGGGGGCGACGACGTCGAGCTGCTGGTGTACAACCCCAGAGCAGTGCTTCCGTGCTTCGTCATCCTCTACAGCAGCTAAATCAGTCAGTAGCACTAGCACGATCAGGCAGCCAGCCTGCACGCAGTACTACAACTAGTGTACTATAGCCCTTTCCACTGTTCCTTGCCCCCACCATCCCCAGTTTCCGTTTGGTGGCTGCGCCCGCTGCTGCTGTGGACTGTGGTCACACACCGTGTGGTGTGGGCCGTGGCGCCCTGGATTTCTCTTGGATCGTGCAATCAACAGTGGCGGATGCCGTCGTGTAATATGCCGGATCCGATCCAAAGCTTGATAGGGTAGCCAGATGCTGTGAATCGTGATGATACGGGGTTGGGTTGAGCCTACCCATACGCACCAGGCACCAGAGCGATAATGTTATTTATTATACAAGTTAGGAGTATATGTAGCGTTGTGGTTGGCATGTTTTTGTAGCTGTCACTGTTTTTTGGTCCCCTCTTACATAGTCTAGTGGTTTCTGCGCAATTGTCCTCCTGACTTCTTATTTGCTGTTGATCTGTGTCATTAGAATAGCGAAAACTACAAACTGTTTTGGCTCCGGTACCTAATTCCCAACTTGTGATAGTACCAAGACAAATACTCCATCGGTTCCAAATTCGAAGTTGTTGTGATTTTTTTAATTACACAGTTTTTGCTAAACACCGAGATATATAATGTGTCTAGATATATAATAATAGAAATTATATTTCTATCAAAACGATTTATAATTTAGAATAGAGAAAGTAGTTCTCTTGCACATTAAGGCTCCATTTGTTTGGTAGAGTTTCGGCCGGCTTCCTGATGCACTAGTAAGTAAGAAATGATTTTGTCTCCCTTTTTTAAAAGGACTACAAGTCAATAAAATCGTTTTTTGGCTTTATCAGCTTGGATTCATGCACTGTAGTAAGCCATGCTAAATGTGACCAATATAAGGGAGAAAGTGTGTAAGCTACAAACACTAGCAAGATCTTGCTTTCTTGTTGTTTCAGTGACAAAAGACACTAGCTCTTTTTTTCCTTGGGGCCAGTTTCTTTGCTAGGCCACAACCACAATGCCGAGTACACACTATGCAGGCCTATTTTGGGCCTAGCCAATGCGCTGGAGTCTCCTCCCATATTTTTATTGGGCCGCCAGTGGTTTGGTACGTATTCAGACGGAAAAAATAGGAAATAATCTGCCTCAACTTTTTGCTTCCTAAAACACAAAATCAGTTTTTTATAGCCATCAACTTCAAAAACTGTTTGTTTTTATAACTTGATGGTTTTAATATGAATACACCAAGGTTAGAGATGACTTATACATGTACTAAAAAATGATAAAAAAAACATTTTCTTATCTTGTTTTTAAAACACGATTTTCTTACACTTAAATTTAGTGCGTCAGGTTCAGAAAGATGAATGGTTTAATTATGCTGAGACAAGTTATTTTTGAAATAAAAATTGAGTGAAGTTTGATTGGTACGAATGCACATAATTGAGTAATAAAAAGCCAAGAAATATACAGAGAGTATAGCAAGAATAGTCATAAGGGAGGAATCTTTGGCCGACTCCATGTTTGCCGCTGCTAAATCATGCATCTGATCTAATAGAAAAATCGCACAACACGATGAATCATGAAAGGGAACCTTTTACTGCATGTACACCAGATATTTTTTGCAAAACAATCCAAGTTAGTTGGCATAATACAAGCATATACGAATAATTTGTTAAGGTTTGGGCGCATAGTTTCACACAGCAGAAGTTAGCTCGCTACTGCTGTCGTCACCGGTCACGCACGCACCGTGGGCCGTGGCGCTCTGAATTTCTGTTGGATCGTGCATTCAACAGTGGCCGATTCCGTCGTCTAATATATGTCGGATCCGATCGAAAGCTTGATAGGGTAGCCAGGTGCTGTGAATCATATGCGAATGGGACGCGCCAGAACCATAATGTTATCAAGCTATGTAGTGTCGTGGTTGGCATGTTTTTGTAGCTGCCACTGTTTGTTGGTCCCAAGTAACATGGTCTAGTGGTTTGTTAACAATTATCCTCCTGACTTCTCATTTGCTGTTGATCTCTGTTTTCACATTTGCATCTGTCATTATAGAACAACGGAAACTATATGTTGTACATAATTTCCCGCTTGTTTTCGAGATCGTGACTTCACGTGTTTTTCATTAAGAAGATAATCTCCCGCTTGTTATAGTACGAAGACAAATACTCTGTCGGTTCTAAATTGAAAGTTGTTCAATTTTTTTCTAGTCATATAGTTTTGGTTAAACAACGATATATATATATATATATATATATATATATATATATATATATATATATATATATATATATATATATATATATATATATATATATATATATATATATACTCTGGAGAAAGTTGTTTGAAGCAGAAATGTTTCTATTTTCTTTGAAACGAACAATGAAGTAAACAGCAAAAAGCTGATTTCTCTATGCTAACAGAGAGTTCAGCCCAGAATTCCCGATGGTTTTTACTTGGACGAACCGGCAGCGTCTCCAGACCGTTGTTATCGGCTCAACAGTTAGTACGACTGTCGCGAAGACTTTCGATTACGCAACGGAGCACACTGCATACATGACACATGTTCGTGGTCGTGGACGCCTGAACTCCTTTGCGGAACGAGTTACACACGCTGCCGCGCACGCGCTGGCCGTTTCGCCTCATCCATCCAGCCCCCTGTAGATCGCGCCATCGCGGCCGCGCTGACCCGATACACGCTCCGAATAAAAGAAGGCCTCGTTTTCCTCATGGGGAAACCACATATCAGCAGCACAGCTGATACGGTCCGGCGAAAATTGTCGCCTACCGACCACACGCTCACGGGCGCCGTGATGCCACGGGCGCTCGCGCCCCGCTGCCGGCGGCACGACAACGCGCGCCAGGGCCCACGGCAGCGGTGAGTGGCGGAATGACCCTGCCGTTTACGAGTAACGAAAAAAAAAAAAGAAAAAGACGAGCCACTTCCACCTTCACTGTGGCCATCGCCGTCCGCGCTGCGGCGGCACCCCGGCACCCATGGTTGCCCACACCCGTTTTCAAACACCGGGATTTTTCGCTGGAAATCAACTTGCAGCTACCCAATCTCTGACAAGATAGGGTTACTGGGACAGCAGTCCACAGACACACAGACGTGTCACGTAGTACTCCGTCCTGGAGTAATCTCAACTATATATTTTTCATATATTTTTTTTCGATACTGAGATTGAATTAGAAAGTCAGGATTAGAACCGAAATCGGAATATATAAACATACGGAAACGACAAATACGGACAGTACCAAAAAATTAAATTAAGATTCTCAAGTACAAATCAGTATAAACCTAAATAAGTGCTTATAAACGAACAGCCAAATAGGACAAAATTAATTATACCGATGGAAAAAACAGGACAGAATTAATTATTATTTGAAAAACAGGACATAATTAATTACGCCGTCCGTTTTTATTCCTGCCCGGAACAAAGAGTCAAACCCAAAACCCCAGCTTCGGAATCCCTCCATCAAACCCAAAATCGCTTTTCTTCGTGGAAATCTGCTGGCGTATCCAGGATCCAATCAGATTACAACCGCTAATTTTGAATTTCCCAAACAGATTGCAATTGCTTATATAAGCGCAGTACCCCGCGTTCGCTTTCTCCGACTCCGTCCACCAGCCAAAATCGCTGCACGGTGGGGAGCGTGAAGCCAGCGGCAATGGAATCCCTAGCCGCCACCTCCGTGTTCTCGCCCTCCCGCGTCGCCGTCCCGGCGGCGCGGGCCCTGGTTAGTGCGGGGACGGTGGTATCAGCCAGGCGGAGGAGCAGCAGGAGGGGAACCGGCGGGGTAAAATGCTCTGCCGTGACGCCGCAGGCGAGCTCAGTGATTAGCAGGAGCGCGGTGGCGGCGAAGGCGGCGGAGGCGGCGGAGGAGGACAAGAGGCGGTTCTTCGAGTCGGCGGCTCGGGGGAGCGGGAAGGGGAACCTGGTGCCCATGTGGGAGTGCATCGTGTCGGACCATCTCACCCCCGTGCTCGCCTACCGCTGCCTCGTCCCCGAGGAGAACGTCGACGCCCCAAGCTTCCTCTTCGAGTCCGTCGAGCAGGGGCCTCAGGGCACCACCAACGTCGTACGTTTCCCATTCTCCACTCCCAAATCTCCACCCAAATATACTGTATTACTCTGCGGGGACGGAACTGATAATTGTATTGAATTGCAGGGCCGCTACAGCATGGTGGGAGCCCACCCGGTTATGGAGATAGTGGCCAAAGAGAACAAGGTTACGATCATGGACCACGAGAAGGGCCAAGTGACGGAGCAGGTAGTGGACGACCCTATGCAGATCCCCAGGAGTATGATGGAGGGATGGCACCCACAGCAGATCGACGAGCTCCCTGAATCCTTCTCCGGTGAGCAGCCCTCATTGCTGAGACAGAGAGAAGATTTGATGTTGCTGATGATGTTATATGAATGATCACATTTGTTTTTTTGTTTGTGATAGGTGGGTGGGTTGGGTTCTTTTCCTATGATACAGTTCGGTATGTTGAGAAGAAGAAGCTACCATTCTCTGGTGCTCCTCAGGACGATAGGAACCTTCCTGATGTGCACTTGGGTCTGTATGATGATGTTCTAGTCTTCGACAATGTTGAGAAGGTACTTATTCCAGAATTCATGTTTGCTCATCTCATTCGTAACTAACTTATGATAATCTCAGTGTTTCAGAGAGGGTATTGTCCCGCAGTTCCAGTTATGATGAAGTCTTAGTTTCCATTTAGTTAGTCACTTCGTGTTGGAGCACCAATTTTTGAAAGCAGAATAAGATAACTAGTTTAATTTAGAAAGCTAACTATGCTAATATATAATACTAAAGATTATGCATGTAGTTTGTCATTGCTGCATCGTATATTTTGTTCACGTCGACAACAGACAGAAACTGCACCATTTAGTGTTGTCTCATTTAACGGCCCGTTTGGGAGCGCTCCATGGAACATATTCTCTAAGAGAATCACGCAGCTGCCAAACACACACAAAAACAGCTTCTCCAGGGAGTAGTGAATCACTCATTTATTTTGTATACAAGTGAGGGAGCCGAAAAAAAATCTGCTTCCCCGGATTCTCTCCTGATCCCCACCCTCTTCTATTATATTGTGGTGGGGATCAGCGGAGAATCAATTCTCTGTTGATCCCCACCCTATTGCCTCCAAAGAATCCAATGAAATCACTCCATCCGAGAATCAAGGAGCAGAGCTGTAGAACCACGGAGCGGAGCTCACGGCCTAAGTAATCTGAACCTTATGAGGCAAAATAAAATTTCCATAGCTGTATTTGACTTGTGGTATTTATCCCTTGGGAGACAATTTGTGGAAAATATGTGTTCATTTCAAATGACATGGCTCTTTTCTTGTTTTATTAGAAAGCCTATGTTATCCATTGGGTCAATGTGGACCGGCATGCATCTGTTGAGGAAGCATACCAAGAGGGCAGGTCCCGGCTGAACCTGTTGCTATCTAAAGTACACAATTCCAATGTGTAAGCTATGCTGCCCATATTAATTCTATCCTGCTATTTGTTTTGTTTGATACTCATAGATCTATCTGCTTTGGATTTCAGCCCCACTCTCTCTCCTGGATATGTGAAGCTGCACACTCGCCAGTTTGGGGCACCTTTGAAAAAGTCATCCATGACAAGTGATGAGTATAAGAATGCTGTTATGCAGGCCAAGGAACATATTATGGCTGGGGATATCTTCCAGATTGTTTTAAGCCAAAGGTTTGAGAGACGAACATATGCCAACCCATTTGAGGTTTATCGAGCCTTGCGAATTGTGAACCCTAGCCCATACATGGCGTATGTACAGGTATACATAGAAGCATGAAGTATGCCTTATTTGAACATTGTTATGTGCACCGATTTGCCTTTGAGGTTCTAATCAACACCCTTTGACTGTCTATTTAGGCAAGAGGATGTGTGTTGGTTGCATCTAGTCCTGAAATTCTTACACGAGTCAGTAAGGTATATGAATTTTGGACCTTTTATGGCTATTCATTAGATTTCAAAACTATCCTCTCACTAATACCCACATCTTTTAAAATTTTCAGGGGAAGATTATTAATCGACCACTTGCTGGAACTATTCGAAGGGGCAAAACAGAGAAGGAAGATCAAATGCAAGAGCAACAACTATTAAGTGATGAAAAACAGTGTGCCGAGCACATAATGCTTGTAGATTTAGGAAGGAATGATGTTGGCAAGGTATTTATTTCTTATGCTTTGTTATTAGAAGAAGCCCATAATATCTACTACATTGCATTCGGACATAATGACAATGCTATTTTGTTTTTGTTTCTTTTGAATTATTTTCTGTGTTAACTCACATTCTGACATAATATTGATGGCATAAGAATGGCTAGTATGCAATTCTATCTATTCTTTAAAAGTTATGCAAATGAATATGTTTACCCCTTTGTCCCTCTTCAATGGTGATTGTATTGGATGCTTTTTCTGATGACTATGGTTTAATAGGTCTCCAAACCTGGATCAGTAAAGGTGGAAAAGTTGATGAACATTGAGCGATACTCCCATGTTATGCACATCAGTTCAACGGTTAGGCTGTTCTTATGTTATGTAATAAAGTTCTTATAATGTATCAAAATTTATTCTTTGGAAATTTATAAATGCTTGATAAATACAAATAATCACCTTCATTGAACTTTATTTAGCATGTTTTTTGTGGCAATAATATTTAATTAGATTAAGGGTTTGTTAACAGTAAGGGTTTAGCTCAAATATACAATAATTTATCATGATTCTTGAGTAGTACTCTTTATTTGGCATTCAGGAATAGCCTACAATTGGGTTTTAGCTTGAAAATACAAAAACAATTTATTATAAAACGCACAAAGCTACATGCAATGTTGTTTTTAATTATCTTGCTTGGCTTATTGTATGTGTACCTTCTGATTGTGCAGTTCTGTCATCTTTTTGTTTGTCTCATTGTGTTTAACATGCATATAAGAGACTTTGATTATTAACGTACATGGTGAAAGGTTATAGGCTTTGGAAAATATTGTAATGTAATGCAAAAAAAGAGTAACATCTAGTTGAATGCTTGCAGGTCAGTGGACAGTTGAATGATCATTTGAAGAGCTGGGATGCCCTGAGAGCTGCATTGCCTGTTGGAACAGTCAGTGGTGCTCCAAAGGTGAAGTTTCCCTTCCAATACTCATGTATTTTTGTGACATATCTGCCAAATTTTGTGCCTCTTAATTCAGACAATGTTGGCTTAACATGCCATCAGCGGTTATAGCATTTTTATTATAATAATTGGCATGTGCCTGATCTAGGTTCTCAATCTATCTGCTCTAATGGCATAGCAATGACATTTGGTACATCTATCTGGCTATGTTGTTCGGTTTCGCGGTTCACATCTTTGTAGCTATCCTAAAACCATCCCAATTCTACTGGCTTCCTTTTAAAACAAAAAATTTATTATCCTCTTTTGAATAATTGTTATTTAAAGAGTTCATTTCTCTTTCAAATAATTGTTGCTTAAAGAAAATTTATTTATGTGACCAGGTAAAAGCCATGGAGTTAATAGATAAGTTGGAAGTTACAAGGCGAGGACCATATAGTGGTGGTCTAGGAGGAATATCTTTTGATGGCGATATGCAAATTGCACTTTCTCTGCGCACCATGGTATTCTCAACAGCGCCAAGCCACAACACGATGTACTCCTACAAAGATGCTGATAGGCGCCGGGAGTGGGTTGCACATCTCCAGGCTGGTGCAGGCATTGTTGCCGACAGTTGCCCAGATGATGAACAACGTGAATGCGAGAATAAGGCTGCAGCACTAGCTCGGGCCATCGATCTTGCAGAGTCAGCTTTTGTAGACAAAGAATAGTGTGCTGTGAGAATTGCTTATTAGTTCTTCATGTTTCTTTACCCACTTTCCGTTAGGAAAAATGTCGTTAGTGAGTTAAGAAAAGCAATAAGCTTATGTTCTCCAGGGAATCGAATAAATATGGGAACTGAGGTTATGGCATATGAATATTGCTTGTTCATTACGAAGAAAGATTTCCTAGGTAGGCTCAGTAGAGTGGTATATAGTCTCTTAATACAAATCCTACTGTCTTCTTTGTTGCATATTATATCGCATAGTCATATGCTAGTGGTATATTCTTCTCCCACATCTTAACTAAGTTTAACAGTCAGTGTATCACTAGTAACAATCATGTGCAATTGCAACTCAATGTTGAAACAATCACCTGCCAAAGATATTGCTAGAGTGTCCAATATACAACTTAGGAGCTGTTAGGTCCATCCAGTCATAACATAAACGTAAGCAAATGTAGTTTAAATTGCGTTTCCCACGGTAATATCCACAAGCTAAATTCATTTCCATTTGTGTTACTGTAGCAGGGACCAAACAACACTGTCTAAAATTCCTGTCCCTGTATACCCTCGGTAAGTTCTGCAACAAGGTATAAGCTATGCCAAGTTAGAGAAGAGTTTTCATCGAAAGAAGCAGGCCTCATGACCTAGGAAAACAATAAACATTAGCCCTTATGCAATGAGCAATGCAGTAAACACCTTAACACAAAGTTTTCTCTGAGCTGAAATTCGTTTGGTCTGAATTGTACGGCTGAATTTGTTGTGAGAGGAAAATACTGTTCCGTGGCTGAAAATAAACTGAACCTGGCTCGAGCGAACAATTCAGAAGAGCATCAGTGGCGTCATCCGCCCACAAAAGGATTGCTTCAGACAGTTAGTATAGCTCATGAAAGAGCATCCTGGGTCATTAAGAGCTGAAGGAAAACATTAATTATGTTAAAATGATTATGCCGGATATGAGCATGTTCAGCGAGATGAATGGAGATAAATTAAGATGTACTTTAAGCCATGATATTATGCATAGTAGCTGTTCTTCACAACTTTCTTGCTCATACTCTGAGGTCTGAGCACAATTTTTGAATTTTTGAATACACTAATCTTGTTCTCTTCCAATGTATCCCTACAACAGGCTTTAATAAAGAACATAAAAGCAATTGTCAAATTGAACTAAAATTTCTCTTTCACAAAAAAAAAGAGCTACAGTTCCTGTACAGCAATTCTCATCACAGCAGCCTTCGCATCCTATATATACCTCTAAAACAGGATGAAAATGGATCAGGCCTTCCATATCAAGAGGATTTGTCAGGGCTCAGCAGAGTAAGCCTTGTCGGTGGTGTGAGATACCTCTGAAGATGCCAAACAAACTTGCAAGCTGATAGTCACCTTGGTGATACTTCAGTTGTGCTAAATTGACAGCTGTTCATGATGGTCTGGGTACTGTATGATTCAGCTGGATTGCCTTTGGTGCTTTGGCTTGAGGACGTGTCTGCTGTCAAACCCCCAAAGCCACCAGTACGCTGCCGAGGTTCTTTCAGCACACCTGGTGGAACTACATTTTGAAGATCAATTTCTGTTTGGTTAGATAGCATATTAACAACCTGCTTCATGGATGGCCTCTGCTGGGACGTGGCTTGCGTACACAGCAGTGCCACCTTGATGAAACGTAGCATTTGCTCCTCTGGGTACTTTTCCAGTTCTGGATCAACAATTTCCAAGAGTTTTCCTTCTTCCCGCAGCTTCCATGTCTGCATATTAACCCATGTAATAAGTTCAATCATTTTTCTGAAGAAGTTGCTATATCTTGAATGTAAACATGTAAAGTTAGAACACCGTCGTCAACATGTACTGTGAGTCAGTCATGGAAAAAGCTGGCACTTACTAGGTGCATGTGTGATTTCTGATGCAATCATGGATTCATGCCAAATACTACAAGGCTTACAGGTTCAAACTTAAGGGCTTGTTTAGATGCTCATGTATCTGTCTCAATCCAAGTGTAGTTTAAATTCCTCACCAAACCACAACACATATGGATTGAAGTGGATACATGGCATCCATCTCAATCCAAGTGTAGTTTAAATTCCACATCAAACCACTCCAACAATATGGATTGAGGTGGATACATGGGCATCCAAACAAGGCCTAACGGGAGACAAGAGGGCAAAATGAGTTACCCATTCCACAAGAACATGCATATTAGGCCCCCAAGTCGACTTGCTGCTGCTTTCACCACTTATCACTTCAAGAAGAAGCACCCCAAAACTATATATGTCTGCTTTCTTGGTCAATTGTCCCAACAAGGCATACTCTGGTGCCAAATAACCCCTGCAAGAAAATTATATATTGAGAGTTCAATGCAAGTATGCTATAGCAGACTATGGAAACTACAATTAGTCGATTGGCACACTGGCAAACTAGCTGCAAAAATAACAAAATCGCTACACTTGGATAAAATAGGAATAGCGCAATGAACAAAAATTGACAGAAATACACATAACTTCATTCTATAAGCAAGTAAATACAGGGAAATGTTTTCAAGGTACATAAAAAGATCCAGAGATCCACTAACATTGTTCCTGCAACACGCGTGCTAATGTGAGTGACAGTATCAGGAAAAAGCTTGGCCAATCCAAAATCTCCAATTTTGGGCAGCAGTTTCTTATCAAGTAAAATGTTGCTAGCCTTGATATCACGATGGACAATTCGTGGTTGTGCTTCCTCATGAAGAAAAGCAAGGCCAGAAGCAGTTTCAATACATATAGCAACTCTTTTCTGCCAATCCAATGGGATACATTTATTCTTTGGTCCTGGCCATAATTCACAAAGGTAAACTTAGTACATTTGGATTGACCAACTTAGAAAGTACAACTGCAAGTCTGGAATATTGAACTTACCAAGCAAAGCATTCGCCAAACTATTATTCTCCGCATATTCATACACCAATAGTCTGCTATTCCCTTCAACGCAGCAACCAATCAGCTTGATAAGGTTTGGGTGCCTAACATTTGATATGACATTAATCTCCGTCAAGAATTCACTAATTCCTTGCTTTGACTCAGCTGCAAGCTTTTTAATTGCAATTGGAGTGCCATCTTTAAGGTTTCCCTAAGTGAGGAACAACCTTTGTTAGTCATTGACTACAGTATTAGCAAAGTTCCTCGAAACATGCATTTAGAGTAGAAGCAACAAATAAAGCATCGAATTTTAAACCAAAATGCACAAACAAGTCCTGGGCCTCACCTTATACACTGCTCCGAAACCCCCACGGCCAATGCAATTCAACATGTGAAAGTTTCGTGTGGCAGTCTTCAACTCGTTTAGTGAGAATACCCGTACATTATTTCCAGCTCTTGATAATACATGACCTGCACTTTTATTAGAGTTGCAACATCAATTGCTGTTAAGCAAAAGAACACAGACATGAAAGAAATGTCAGCACAGAAGTGCAATGAAATAGGATGACAGTCACTTTGGTCAATGGTATATATAGCTATTATGACTAAAACTTTCGATAATGAATGATCGCTTATAGAAAACATCTTTATATGTTAGTTTGACCGACAGAAATAAAAGAAAGTTTATCTTCGTGCAAGAGGTGTACAAAAGTCTATTGCTGTCATCAAATTTCTAACGTCCAAGTCACGGAATAGTTTTTGTCAGGACAATAGGATACCTACAGGAAATGGCTACTAAAAAGTAATGTCTCGCCTCGTTACAAGAATGCTGCTTGCTACTCCTAGAGTTCTAGTGCTACTGGCTATGATTTGCATCTCATTGAAGCCTCACTTGCGTGCAGCAATGCATGGATTACAAGAAAGAATGAATAAGAACACTGAGAGCGAGAGGCAGTTTTGTCTTAAGGCCCTGTTTGATGCCCTGCTGAATAACTCGTGAGCATGATTATACTTTTTTTTTTTTGTATTTATCACCAGATCAACTGGTTCTAACAAGTGGAGCTGCCCTGGTTATCACCCATGAAGAATGGCATGACCATCCAAGGACAAAGCCATTATCGTTAGAACATATTGAAAAGGTTTCCAAGAGAGGAAAATGAGGACTCCAGTTTAGTACCATAGCAGCCTCGATTGCTCAAAGGCGCATGTCAGCCTTGGTTATGAGCATGATTATACTAGTGAAGTATAGATTGTGCAATATTTTGTATGTTGGGTCTGCATCAACGTGTGCCCAAAAAGAAAAATAATACGTACAATGTTGTCCACCCTTTCAATGTAAAGCGAGACAAACACAAGCCTTCTTCAATTCGAAGATGAAATGTTCGAGTCTCGATACTATTGAGCAGTGGTCTCCTCGAATCATGTGTTCACAGAACGGATGTACCTGAACGGGGAGACGAACCCGCGACGACTTGACCATTCTGATCTTGCCTCGACCTCGACTTGGAGCCGCCTCCCAAGCAGCCGACCGAACTCCCCATGTTCCAAATCTCAATCCCGTTGCCTCCTCCAGAACTCTATGCGAAGCCAGCTCCAGTAAAAGCTTGTTTTACTTTAGCGCGTCGAACTATCGATAGACGAACTTATACTCTGCTCGTTCGCAGGTCACGCTACAGAAATTGAACAAGGGGGGGGCAGAAAACGAGGACAAAATGAGCAAAAGTATCTTGATAAACGCATGGAAAATAGCCGGATTCGACGCGCCATACTGGTCCCCGAAGCAGGCAAGAATCGGGCAAGAACCTGGTCGACGGAACACGGGATGGCTCCCGTCCCGCAGCTTGGCCGCAGAAGCAGACAGCTGAACCTCCGGTCCGGGGCTGTCGTCTCCTTCCCCGCGCTCCGCCTCCGCGTGCGTTGGCACCGCCGGCGCACCGACGCTGCCTGTCCGAGGACAGGGTGGAGGGAGAGGGGTAGGAGGCGGCCGATGCCCGGCGGTTTTTTACCCGTTCCACCGTGCCCCCGCCTCGCTGTCGCCTTCTTTTTTTCTTGCTCGCTTCTGCGGCGACGCGCGCGGTCACGGTCACAGTCACAGATCGGCAGGCGCCCCGCACTCTCGGCCACCCACCGCACCGTGGAAGTCCACGCTTTGTGCTTAGCGCCAAAACTGGCGACCAGCGAGCCCAACCCCTGAGCGGCTGAGCCTGAAATTGAACCACGACGCACGGTGGAGTGGTGGTGCCGTGGCGAGGAGGCCGCCGCTGACCGCGTGAGCCACAAGGACGAGCTGCGTGTCCAGCCCACGAGTCCAGTGTCTAGGCCCACCGTACAGTCCCACAGTTTGCCCGACAGGAAATTCTCGTGACATTTTGTTTTCCTTTCAACGTATGGTCAGAAGATCTTTGTTTCAACTAGTTGAGCCAAAAGATCTTACTGCTTGAAACAAAGATCTTGTGACTACTGTAACGCTTAGGGGCTGTTTAGTTGGCTGAAAAGGGGTGAAAAATGTACTGTAGCACTTTCGTTTATATTTGACAACTTTTGTTCAATCATGACCCAAGTAGACTCAAAAGATTCATCTCGAGCTAGTTAGACAAAAAATACAAACATGCAACCGCTGCTACTTCATTTAATGCTCCATACAGGCGTAAAGTACAATTGATGTGATGAGGAAAGAGAAAAAATTTTAAGAACTAAACAGGGCCTTAGTAACAGTTTTTTGAGACAGATTGAGTGTTCCAGAAGCCAGAAGTCAGAATACATACTCCAACTTCTTCTCACATTGGAAATTTGGAATCTAGTATCAGTCTGCTGCTACCTCTTATAGTCGTTTCCAAATGTCTTGTAGGGGTAGATTAGGCATAACCAAGCCTTTAATCAACACACAGGTTGACCGTTGACGCGTCGCCGACAGGACGGTGGATGGAGGGGGTGAAGTTCCTACTAGCTCCATTCCAGTCCGGTGGCGACGATCGAAAGCGAATGAACGATTGCGATACTGGTGTTGATCAGCGCTCGATGTCGTTGTAAACAGAGAGTGCACGAGCCGTGAGATGCTTGCTCTCTCTCTGGAATGCTAAACGCATGTCGATGTGGCATTGGTTCGCACGTCACGTCTATCTCGTCCTGTTCACACCTGCTAGAGGCTTGGGACCGCACCCGCATGCAGTTGCGTCGAACATGCTTGCTTTACGCGTTTGTTCTGCAAAAATTTCAAGGTAGGGGAAGTTGGGAACGTTTGTCTGGTATTTGATACCTTGCCTTCTCTCGACAAGAGAACTGCGCAGCCACATCGCAATCGCAGTCGTGTGATTAATTAATAAGAACAAATGAAGTTCGAGAAATCATTTTTGAGGCCCGCCGTTGAACGAGCAACCAGGTAGCTAGATGCTGACAATATAGCACACTGTAGCAAAAACTATGCTCGACGGTATTGGATACAATCATGCGTCACAAATGCCACCTATAATAAGATCAGAGTCAACAGTCAAGTTCCACGTGTGTCAACCTCAAATTAATGCAGGTGATAACTACTGCTGTTCCTTTTGATCTACGAGTAACAAAATAATATGCTAGCTGCTGCTTGTCACACAGAACACATGATTCTGAAAGGGGTCGAAACTCAGAGAGGACACTGGTCACGGGAAGTTCAATTCGCCGCGTGAACTGAAAAACGTGTGGCATTGCCGCGCAGGTGAGTATGATCTATTTTATTGTAATAGAATTTGTTAGTTCATAATTTATTTGAGTACAACTTTAATATAAGTATTGGTTTGGTTGCTGTATTTTCAAAAAAGGTTAATGGTCATTCCAAATTTGTAGATGATTATATACTGCTTGCAGCAGTTTTTTTAGTACTTAACTCTGAGTAACCAAATTATTCTCGCATAAATTAAGCTACGTGCCTTTGGCTAAATTCAGTGAATTTGCTGCACAAGAGGTTCATTTATTACGTTATATTACTATTTTTAATAAATTGTTATTTGATAGATGTGGAAATATTTGTGTGTACATGATAGTATATTTTTTCTAGGATCATAAAGGTGGTAAAATCATTGTAGTATTTTTTTTTAAAACGTGGTATTGGTAAGCTACCATTAAAATTTCGTAGCAATTTGTCTATGATTCTATTAATTATTCATAAAAAATATAGAGGACTCTATATCCTTATTTATACCAATGAAGTTACACTAAAACATGTGATGCTGTGCTAGTTTTGTTTATTTTTTTATGATTTTTATTTAATTTACTATGATTTTACAAAATTTCAGCTGATTCAGATTAAAAAATAAATTCATAGGAAATTTAAAAAGGACGTTGGGCCAAATCGGCTCATAAAATAGGTCCATGCGCGACCTGGATTGCGGGTTTACTTTGATACAACAGTTCGAGACTTCTTTAGAGAAAACTGAAAGGAGGCATGAATGACAAGTAGTTTCGGTAAAGCTCAAGACTTTTTTTTAAAAAAAAAAAAGAATCACTCAACCTGGATCATTGGTGCGCTCGATCTGAGGGCGGTGAAAAGCAGGCGACGTGGCCACATTGCCCGCCCTTTTTTGGTGTAAGTTTAGTATATAGAGATATTAAAAAAAATATCAGCGCCTAATGATAAATCAACTCAAGGTGGTTTAAATTATAAAACAACTAGTTCATTCTTACATTCAGTCACTCAACATCAGAGTAATTGCAGCTTTGGGGACGCCCATCCCATTACCTTCTAGAACACTTTGACTCCACCCAAAGCTTGGCTCGGGTGATCACCGAAGTACCTGTAAAAATCTTAACGACGGTACTGTAAGTATGACTGTACTTTGAAGACTTACTCCAACAAAAGTACTTGATGAATACAAGGGAATTTACTAGGCATTTGTGATTTATGAAAAGCATGGCGCATGTTAAGAAAATGACATGCTCATCAAAATTATTCTAACTTATCAATTCATAGCCATTATCGCCTTCTGTTCAATGCCTCAACCGTAGTCACCATCGGAGATGGCGCAAAGGCTCGCTTCTGGCACACCAACTGGCTTGAGGGGGAAGCACCCAAGTGCTTGGCACCAAACCTCTTCCAATTAGCCACGAGGAAGAATAGAACAGTGCAGCAGGAACTCCGTAACAACAACTGAATGCGCTCCCGACGACGTCATATCACCGCCGCCGCCCACATAGAGGAATTTGTCTCCCTCTGGGTCAGGATCCAGGACGTACACCTCACCCAAGGTGTCAATGACTCTATCACCTGGAAATGGACGGCGGATAGCTCATACTCCACCCGCTCAGCATACCGCGCTCAATTCAGAGGCTCTTTCACAAATATTCGTAGGGACCTCATTTGGAAAGCATCTACAGAAAATAAGTGCAAGGTCTTCGTTTGGATCCTAATACATGGGAAACTACTAACAGCAGACAATTTGGAAAAAAGGGGTTGGCCACATGAGGAACGCTGCGTGCTTTGCAATGGGCCATTGGAGACCGGGCTGCACCTATGCTTATGCTGTCCATTCGCTAAGGCGGTTTGGCACCAAATCCTATATTGGGAACATTTTGATGGACTTTTGGGACAGCAACAGAATGACCCCTAAGAGATTATGCAGTGGTGGGAAAATGTTTCAAGCAGAGTGCCTCGCACAGAGCGCAGACGTTTCAATGGCATGGTCACTTATATCTTCTGGAACCTTTGGAAAGAGAGAAACCGAAGAATTTTCAACAACACATATGAAACGGTGCTGCAGGTGGCCTCGAGAATTAAAGAGGACATTGAGCACGGGAGAAGAGCGTTTCATAGGGAGCTGGACAAGAGCGTTTTTCGATAGGGGCTAGACCTTGTTTGTGTGATCCGTCTTGCTTTTGCCCCGGGTGGGCTGTCTGTTTTAGTTTGTACTTAAAAACCATCTTTTCTCACTCTTAATTGAAGGGCAGAGCTCCTGCCAATTTTTCAAAAAAAAGAAGAGAGAGCATCCAAAACAGTCCGTCCGAAAAGCTCCAAGAATTTGAAGAAAACTTTGCAGAGGTATCCAACTGTACCCACACAGAGACTAAAGACGAATCTCCATACTCATGTATGAGTAAATGTTGCATCGAGGTTCCACCATTTCCTTAATGTGGCTTTCTAACCCACGAACAGTAGGGTGATGGGCCGAAGTACTCTACCTTGTGTTCTTTCGTGGATTGAATCAACGTGTTTGTCAAGTCACCACTAAGTACTCTGCTTAACGCTCCCATAGATAACATGTTGTACATGATTTACTTAAACTTATTATCCCATAGGACAGTCCTTGACCCCTTGTTGAGTCGAAACTCACATCAAGTTCACCATTAAATTCAATTTGAGATTGGTCCTTAAACAATTTAATTAGATTAAGTCAAGTTAACCCAATACAAATTTTAGTGTTGGTTAACCTGGCGAAGCATGTACACGTGTGTAGGGTCGAGATGACGGACTAGAGGGGGGGTGAATAGTCCTTTTTAACAACTAATCACAGCGGAATAAACTTATTCGGTTCTAGCAACAATTCACCCCTCTAACTATAACTCTATGCACCTTGTAAAAGATCCTAACAAAAATAAAGGTGCAAGCCTAACTTGAGCTTCCCTAAACCGTTCTAGCGCAAGGTCATACAAACCTAAGCACTAGTACTTTAAACACGGAGGAAACTCCTACCAACTAGCAAGCAAAAGCACACTAACCACCTAAGCTCACTACGTGCTCAATGACAAGGATACACAATCCTAATCAAGGAGTGCAACTTGATTAGTTATACAAACTAATCAAGACACTAGTTCTATGCTACACAAACTAAGAACGTGAGTGGCAAGCTACATAACCTAACCGGTCTCACAAGAGCAACTGCAACTACACAAGTAAAGCAATGCACAAAATAAATAACTTGTGTAGAAGGGAGCAAACCACCGCGAAGGATGGGAAGATGTTGACGCGGTGATTTATTTTCCGGAGGTTCACTTGTCGCCATAAGCTACGTCCTCCGTTGAGATAAGCTCCAAGGTTACCGCCGGTCATCTTGCTAGTGGTGACCCACAAGTCACACTCTCCCACGTGGAGTGCTTACCAGAAGATCTAGCACTTGACTCGACCGGATCACTTGTCGCTCTTCACGTCTCGCTCTACTAGCGATGCTCTTCGCGATCTCCCGCAGGGTGAGCTCCAACCCCTCACAAAGCTTCTCCGGAGTCAAGCACAATCTTCTTTCTTGCTTCACGGAGCCACAAGCCACCAAGCCATCTAGGAGGTGGCAACCTCCAAGAGTAACAAGCACCACCGGCTTACAACTCAATCACCTAGTGCCACTCGAAGTAATCTCACAATGCAATGCACTAGCGATCGATCACTCACTTCTCCGATGTGAATTGTATGAGCACAAGTGAGTTGGAGAGCATTAAGTCATGCACAAGCAAGGGAAACACATTCTCAAGGTGCAAGACACCTCTCACAGCCGGCCACACACTCCTATAAATAGCCCTCAAGCCAAAGGAGCCGTTACCAACTCAAACCGGCCGTCGGACCGAACGTCGGAACGTCACACGCGCTACCGTCGGACTAATGTTCATGGTCTGACGCCTTGGATTTGCGCCACGTGTCACTAGCCGTTTGAATCTAACCGTTACCGCGCTCTAACGGCTCTCTGTGAGCATCGGACTGTGCGTCGGACCATTGTTTAGGGTCCGACGATCTACAGAGAGTTTTCCCGAGAGCAAAATAGCGTCGGACTGTCCCGGGGTGGGCGTCGGACTATACCTCAACAGTCCAACGCTTTAGCCCCTTCGAACGACTGTTTTCAGGGCGTCAGACTGAACCGTCGAACTGGTCCGACGCTTAGCGTCGGACTAATGTTTCCCAGGGTCCGACGCCTGCCCCCGTTCGAAAAAACGGCGATATCTCTTAGCTCCGAACTCCGATTTCAAAGATCTTGGATATTTTGTAAAGCTTATTCAGAGGGCTACACAACCCACATGATTGCTTGATCCAAAACTCGAAGGATAAAAGCAGTTTATCCATCCAAGATCCAAACAAGTTTCCCTCGAGCTCGAAACTTTCACCCTTTTGCAAATGTGCCAACTCCAAAGTGTTCCACTATCTTGTGCATGTGAGTTAGCATTTTCACAAACATTTTTCAAAGGGTTTTTCAGTCTTTCTTTCCATGCCACTCGATCCTATCAATGCATGCAAGTTAGATCGCTCAAGTGGCACTAGATGACCGATATGCAAACAAGTTTACCCCTCTTGATAGTACGGCCATCTATCCTAAATTCGGTCAAGCACTTCTCTACTCAACCTTAGACCGGTGAAATGGAAACACCCTATGGTTATACCTTTGCCTTGCGCTTTCCATTCTGATCACCACCTTCATCACCTTCTCCATCTCCAACTCGGTCGATGCCGGTGCAACACATTGAAAGGTCCTAAATGGCTAGAGGGGGGTGAATAGCCTATAAAAATCTACAAACAACACTTCACAAGCCGATTAGTAACAATAGCAAGCTTTGCAAAGCACTAGCTCTAAACTACACTATGCAAGCCAACTAGACAAGTATACTACACTATGATCACTGGTTCACTCTCAAAGGCTATGTCACTACTAAACACTACTCCTAAGTGAGCAACTAACTAACAAGCTACACACGAGAATAAGTACACAAAAGTAAAGCGAGAAGGTGATTTCAATACCCCCGGTGTAGAGAAGATATGAAGTCCAATATAACCAATCAATCAAATTCAACGGAAATCCTCGGTAGAGAGATGACACAAGATTTTTTACCGAGGTTCACTTGCTTGCCGGCAAGCTAGTCCTCGTTGTAGCGATACACCCACTTGGAGGTTCACGCGCTAATTGGCATCACACGCCAAACCCTTCTCAAGGGTGCCGCACAACCAACACAAGATGGGGATCCACCATGCTACGAGCAATCCACTAAAGATGCCTTTCGCGATCTCCCGCGGGGATAGGCTCAAGAACCCCTCACAACTTCACCGATCGGAGGCGGAGACAATCACCAACTCCCCTCAACGATCCTCGCAGCTCCAAGCCGTCTAGGAGTCGGCAAACTCCAAGAGTAACAAGAGAAACCGCTGCGAATCACCACTACCAAGTGCCTCTAGATGATCTCTATCAATGCAATGCACTTGATGCTCTCCAAACTCACCAAATGATGATCACAATCAAGTAGGATGAGTGAGAGTGGAGTGGGAAGGCTCACAAGTATGTTATGATGTTTAGGAGTGCCAAGAGCTGCCCCCCAAACCGGCCAAGTGACTATTTATAAGTCACACACAAAGAACTAGCCGTTTAGAGTTCACTGCGTACCGTCGGACTGTCCGACGGCCAGAGCGTCGGACTAATCCGCACGGTCCGACGCCTCGGATGAACGCCACGTGTCACTAGCCGTTTGAAGTCGAACGTTGGATCACAACGGCTATTTCCTCGCGCCAAAACGACCGTCGGACGGACGAACGTCGGACTAAATCAACCGGTCCGACGCCCTCAGCCGACCACCGTCGGACTCAGTCAGACGGAGCCGTCGGACTAACGAACGCGGCCGTCCGACGTTTCCAGAGAGCTCCCCGAGCCCTGAAAACCGTCGGACGATGGTCCGACGCTCACCGTCGGACTAACGCCGAGAGTCCGACGCTCTCAGAGCTCGCCACGTGTCGACCTGCTGCGGCTCTGTACCGTCGGACCCTGAGGACAATGGTCCGACGCTCCGAAATCAAGCGTCCGACGCTTGCTGAAGGGGTTAGCCGTCGGACCGAAGACAATGGTCCGACGCTCAGTCAAGTTAGAGTCCGACGCTACTTTTTCTATTGAAATGTTTCCGAAATTCGCCGAATCCTGCCTCGCAAGCTCGGCAGGAGGAAGAGAGGACCAAACCCTCTCTAACCCTCAAACTTCACCCAGTTTCTTAAGTCACTAACACTCCAAAGTGTCTCTCACTTAGGTGCACGTGTGTTAGCCTTTTTCAAAGAGTTTTCCACGGGTCAAGTTAGTGTCACTAGCATCTATATGCATATGCAATGATCATGAACACCTAGTGGCACTAGATAACAGGATTTCATCAACGATTTCGCCCCTCTTGATAGTACGGCTATCTATCCTAAATGTGATCACTCCCTCTATGGAGTCTTGATCACCAAAACCAAAAGAGCTCCTATTGGTTATACCTTTGTCTTGAGCTCCCGGTTTCTTATCAACTTCCTTCTCATCTCTTGATGGACCTTGTGGACACCTATGATGATGGACTTATACCATTTGCATGGATGCCGTCAATAGGGCTTTCTCCTTTGTTGATGGACTTACACCATTTTCATGGACGCCGTCATTGCCCTTCACTTGTGACCTCCACCGACCCGGTCCTTTGCTCCATCTTGCCATTTTCTAATCAATTCTCATGAAACACTTAGAGCAATCGTTAGCAAACTAGGTTTCATCAATTACCCAAAACCAAACATGGGCTTTCACACATGCACCAACATCTCATGAATGATATGGTCCACTTCATATCATCATGTGGCTTTTGGTTCATCAATCATTGACTTGCTTGCTCTTCACCGTTGCGTTGGTCCATCGGTGCCAAGCCATCACCCGACTTACCCTTCACACTTTCAACCAGTCCATCGACGCGAAGCCTTGTCTTGATCTTCTCCACCTAGCCACATGACTCTATGTCATGTCTCATGTGCATTTAGCTCCTTCATACCATATGTGTGAGCTAAGCAACACTCTCCAGGCCATATCCACCTCCATGGTATAGTTGCTCACACACATGTTCATGTGGACTAATCACCTGTGTAATCAACACTTAAATACATATTAGTCCACCTAAGTTGTCATTCAATTACCAAAACCAAACAAGAACCTTTAAATCTCCCCCTTTTTGTAATTGATGACAACTCTACAAAGATATGGAAATTAAGCGTATTGACCAAGTTAGCTCTTCACACAAGTGTAAATTACTAACTTGGGTTGGATTTTATGTTACTTATCCATCTTTAAGCTCAAATCTTTAGACTTGGATAACCTTCATAAAACCCGACCTGATAGTGTTAACTCCCCCTATATGTGTGCTCAAATGGTTTGGTTTCAAATTTTTACACATGCATAAATATGGAATTTGTGGGAGTGCCAACACTACTAAGTGATGTTAAGGTGCATAGAATAAACCTTTGTAGCGTGATACCAATTGCTTGAAGTCAATTGAAGTTTCACCATTAAGTCCATCCTTACCATCAAGATTAGCTAGACAAGCAAAAATACTAGATACCCCGTGAGATCAACATTAAGGGCAAGGTTCTAGTAAATACTTGAAAAACACAAGTCTAACTAACAACCTATGCATGCTAGTTATCAAATCATCATTCAAACCTATATTAGCATACACCAAACAAGTAAGGTACCTTATGTAAATAAACTATATGCAAATGCAAGCAAGTATATGAATATGCACATTCAAATGCACTCAACCATGTCCATGAGCTTACTCCCCCTACTTGTGTGCTTCTCTTTTGTCCAAGAATTTGATCCTCTTGTAATCTTCAATCTTGTGGATCATCCTTCTTGTTGGCCTATTGCTCTCCCATCATCGGCCTATGATGGTTCATTGCGTACTTCCATCCATCTTGACTTGTCATCTCTCTCCCTTGATCACTGCTTCCATATTTCTCCCAACACACACAATTTCATATCTTTTGTCCAACTTATCTCCCTTTGTCATCAATTTCCATAAAAGGTATGCTCTCTATTGTGACAAATGTGTGTGGTTGGTATGTTGAGGGTAGACACTTGCATTTTTTATGGACACCCTGTTGGAAGTCTTCATCTTGATGATCACTTAAAGTTGAGGATCACTTGCACATATTGTTGGATACCTCTTGTATGCTTGATCTAGACACCACTTGTGAGTACCAATGGGGTTGGACTTATACCACTTGCATGGATGCCATCATGAGGATCATAGTACCACTTGAAGTTCAACCACTTGTAGACATACACCATGTGTGGTAATACCACATAAAGAATAGTGATACCACTTGTTGGATCATGTGCATGCTACTAGTGATGATGGAGTCTTGATACCACTTGAAAGATTAACTTGATATTCATTTTCATTGTTGTCTTATGCTTCTTGAACTTAGATTGTTTTCATGAGCTTCTTTCTTGGTTAGTTCAAACTAGCAAACTTGCAGAAGTAATCTAACTCGGTTTGAACCAAAGACAAGCTTCTTCACGTCACTAGGGCTTATCTTGCCTATGTTGAATTAGACCCTTTTTGCTCATTTAACTAGTTCAAACACTAGGTTCACATGCTCATGAACAAGTCATATTTAGCCAGTAGATCAAACAAGACATACAAGCAATAGTGGCATCATATGAACTTAAAATCATTTTATTTTTCATGAATGCTCATCTATGTATGACTATATGCTCTAAACATGTCCTTAGTATAATATGGATGCATATGCCATACAATGATACATTTACTATCTCGGAGTAGAGGATAGTCATTTTCAATCAATCTCCAATAACAGCAATGGTGAAGTCCATCTGAAGAGCTTGGTGAAGACCAATCATCATCATGAATTCCATTCTTCACCCATATGGTCAAGAGTTAGCTTCAAATTGTGGTTAACTTGCATCTTTTCTTGATCAAGCTTGCATGAGAAAATACCACTTGAATAAGCATGAATACCACATGTATATATATGAATTCTTCTCATTTAGTTGTTGCTTGCTCTCTAGATCAGCCCTTTTGATTTGCTTCAACTAAGCATATTCAATGATTCTCCGGATCACCACTTCCATATTAGCCATCCAACCATCACCCACTTGGTTTACCTACATAAGGCGGCACGCCCCGAAGATCAGGAGAAGTGACCTCTCTCCAAAGAAACATCTTCAATACTCACTTAAATTGCCTTTGCTTGATTGATCTAAGGACTTAACATGATGATCAACTTGAATTCCTTCTTTAAGTCCTTTTCTTTCTTCTTCATTTCTTGGTCTTGATCTTCACTTGAGCACCAATCTTCATGATCTAAAACCAAACAAATGAGATTCTCAACCACTTGTAATCTTAATTCCAACTTGAGAGCCTTTCAATGTAAGAGATACCAAATATTTTCAATAATTCTCTCTTGTGGACAAATTCTGTACCTTTTAAAGAATATGCTATATCTCCCAATGTACATGTCCAATTGCCACAGAATTTTGTGGAGATGACCTTCTATGAGTCTACTAGCAGCCACAAAAATTTGAGCTTCATTTTACCAAGTATGAATTGGCAGCCACCAATTTTCTCCACATTGCTACATGCTAAAAACTGTTGCACATGTGTTTACAAGAACTACTCCAAAACCAAAGTAATCCTTATCCAATTTTCATGAAACTTTCACAGCAACTTATACCATAAGTCTACAGACTGCATACCAAATTTCAAGCCAATCCAAATAGATTTGATCACTCAAACATGGCTTTCATCTCAGCTACCTCAGATTTCAGATTTTTGGACAGATTTTTGACACTTGAGCTATTCTTCAACAAATTGAATCAAACTTGAAATCAACTATTTTGAATACTTACACAAGACATATATCCACTCAATCCACTTACTAAAAGTCATCTTATGATTATATCCGACCAAATCTACTCAAATTTGATCACTAAGCAATTATTCCATTCAAACTTCTCATAGCAAGCAACATATGCATATTTATCCAATTCAATCAACTCATGTGCATCCAAATGTAATTGATCAACAAAAGATATACCTTGATAGCTCATGATCATCCATTTGTAAGCTTCAACTTGATTGTTTGCAAGTCATGAAATAATTAACCGAAGGATCACCGTCAACTTGAACTTTTGCACTTGTATGAATTAAGCATTTGGACTTCACTTGACTCGACTTCGCATTGGATTGGATGTTGCACTAGGTTTCATGGTTTGACTCAACATATTATAATCAATATGAATACCAATTGAGTCAAGCCTCCAATGCCATGATACCTACACATAATCATCCACATTTTGATGGTAGCCAAACTAGTTTGGGTCCTCTCAAGTTAGGAGCAACATACTTTGGCATAGCCTTAGTATGGATAGCGGGATGTTTAGCAATAGCAATCAATAAGGTACCATTGTCATCCTTTCTAAGCAAATTATTTGCATGAATTGAAATAGGCTTAGGAGTGTTACCTAGGGGACATGAATTTGCCATGTGTCCCCTTTCCCGGCATGAGTAGCACCTTTACTTTGCTTGAACCTTCTCTTTCTTGCTCATTTGGTGCTCCTCCTTGCCTTGCCTCTTGTGTGTTGCTTGAGCCTTCTTCTCAAGCTTGTTAGGACACTTTGAGGCAAAGTGACCCATAGCTTCACACTTGAAGCACTTGATGTGATCCAAGTCATTCTTCACTTGATTCTTGCTCATTATCTTGTTGGCATCATAAATATGAGTTGGATGCCTTTCTCTTCCACTACCTCTTCTTGTCTTCTTGTTGACTTGAGCTTAGGGTGTGTTGACTTGAGGCTTCACAAATCTCTTGTATAGGCTTTGTGACTGTGTGAGTCTCTTTTCTTCCTTCTTCAACTTGAGCTTATTGGGACATGTTGAACCAAGTATAATCTAAGAAAAGTCTGTTTGAACCAAGTACATGTTTCCTCACCATGTGCATCCAACAATTATGCCTGCTATGCTTGATGCATACGCCTATGTGCATCCATATTAATCCTTATCTATAATTCCTCCGTCCCATAAAGACTGTCGTTTTATACTTTTCAGAAACTGTGTTTGATCATCAGTCTTATTCAAAAATTTTGTACAAAATATAAAATTAATTAATAATTATTAAAGTACCTCTAGTGATAAAATAAATTATAATAAGATAAATAATATTTACACAAAATTTTCAAATAAGACGAATGGTCAAACGTGATGTCTGAAAAGTCTAAAACGACAGTCTCAATGGGACGGAGGGAGTACGTATCTCTCTTCCATTTAGAAGAGTACTACTCTCTCCATCCAAAAAAACATACAATTTTAGTACAGTAACATGTTTTAGTGTATTAACTTTGACCAATTATAGATTAAAAACTATAAATATTTATAATGTCAAATAAATATCATTAGATTAATTAAGAAATGTATTTTTATAATATATTAATTTGGAGCCATAAATACGAATATCAGTCGCTAGAAATTTGTTCAACGTGAACTTATCTTATGGAACACGTAACCCATAGGTGGCGTTTGGATATTAAGAAATGAGAGGTGGGATTGGGAAAGGAAAATAAATGAACAGTTAGAATTAAATGACGATGTGAAAATAGACGAATGGATACAATGTTAGCCTCTGGAGAGTGGGATATCCTGTCCCTATCCCACTCCCCAAAGGTCACCATAGTTGTAAGCTTTTTGGACAGAGCTAGTACTACGTATCTTAAAAGAAAAGAAACAACATTCTTTGACAGTGCGAGAGACCTGGCATTAAATCGAAGCAAGGACCCCCGTACGAGATCAGAGAGTGACTGGGGTTGACCGGTTTGAACGACTTCCTAAATTAACTCCAGGATCGGATCGAATCGAATCTGCTGCCCAAGCCGATCCAAAACGAAAACGAGGAAACGCAACGGAAGCCGGGGGAGAGACGACAGGGGTGTGTTGTGATGTGTGTGTGACTGTGAGAGAGGGAGAGAGATCCAAATCTCCAATCCCGCAGCGCAGCCACGCTCACGCTCACATCGTCGTCGTCCTCCCTTCTCCGCTGTCTCCCTCGCCTCGCGCGTGCGTGCGTGCGGTGTGCGTGTGCCGTGTGCGTCCCCTGGAGCCCCGTCTCCTCGCCTGCGCGAGCGACTAGTAGAAATAGGCGCGCGTGCCGCCTCGGCCGCTCGCTCCTCCGGCTAATCCCCCCTCCGCCACGACTCGAAGCCAGGCCTTCACATTATCCGCGCGCGGCCGTAGCGTGTGGGTGGCGTCGCCGTGCGGTCGGTCTCTTGGTGCCGGTGCGGGCCGCGTGACGGTGTCTGCCGCCCGTGGGGAGGAGGCCGCTCTGTTGGTTGGTTGGTCCGCGGCGACGATGGCGGTCCGCGGCGAAGAGGCGGTCTCCGTCGCGCTCCTCTTCTTCCTCGCCTTCTTCTGCGCCCGCCTCCTGCTCGACCGCCTCGTCTACAAGGTATAATCAATCCCACCCCGTCCCGACACCGCCAGATTCGCGCCGGGTTCCGCGAGATCTCTGGTCCCCTCCCGGTTCCGGTCCCGCTCCCGCGCCACAATGCTGCGGGCGCGGGGGCGTGGTCTCCGCCGCAGCTCGTTGCATCTTCGTAACCGATCAGTTGATCCCGCTCATCCGGCGGGTGGGGATCATCCGAGTGCGTGTGACGTAGTGCTCCCGCCGCCTGTTTCCAAACTGCAAACCGGTCGTTAATTGCGTTACTGGTGGTTGCTTCTCTGCTGAGGATCAACGGTGCTGGCTTATAAGAGCTTGCGCTTTTGTTCTCATGCCCTGGGTGCGGTGTAAGCAGTATTATTATTATGTGCTCGCATTGGAGCATGGATCAATAACTTTTGTCCTTATGCAAGGACTGTTTGCAATAGAATCTTGCACCTAACAAATCTACATCTGACATGGCTTGCCAATTGGATGACCTTTTCCTGAATTGATGCAAGTCAGCTATGTGTCTTCTCTTTGTCTAGAAGGTTTGAGCCCGATAGAGGTAATGATGTAAATAAGGTGGAAAGGTGCTGTATGTACAAGTTTTTTTTTCCCTGTATAATAAGGACAGTGGTACCCATATAGCTGTGCGCATATGTAAACTCTTGATTATCTTGGCATCGGATCGTTTTCTAAAATTTCAGTGTGGACAGTGTCTTTCGACAGTACACGACAGTTTAACTACACATAATGTTAACATTTTGCTATGTTTCCAGCCATTGGCAGTCTACCTTTTCAACACCAAAGCTTCTAAGTTGATGAATGATGAGGCCAGGCAAGCAAAGATTGTCAAGTTCTCAGAGTCCAGTTGGAAACTTACCTACTATGCTTCTGTTCAAGCATGGGTCCTCTTGATAATAAAGCAGGAACCATGGTCGTTGGATGTGATGCAATACTTTGATGGCTGGCCGAATCAACCCATCGAGTGAGTGCATACTGTTTTCTCAATAAATTACTTAGATATGCTGATCCTGCCGGAGCATTTTCCCTTACTTTCAGTTTCTAGATTTCGCTGTATAGTTATTCCAGGTTATTTGACATGTCCTATTTCCAGTCTGTTTGATGTTGAAGAGATCACTTGACTATATCATTAGGATAAATTATCCTCCGATTGTTCTTAGAAGTAGTCATTGGAATTTTCGAGGGCATTTAAGTGATTGGTGCAATACTGTGGAAATCATCATTTGCTTGTTATCAACATTTTCCTTGTTATTTGTTAAGGCAACAAGATAAAATTGAATTTTACAAAAAACATTATTTTTTTTCATGCAACCATACCTATTTAGGATTTCACACTGCAACATCTGCATGTTCTAACTCTTCCATTTTGATAGTTGCACTTGAAAAGTTGAAAGTAAGAACAATACGGAGTAGCTTATTTGTATAGCTCTCTATTCATACACTGTTGTTATTTAGTCTTCCATTTTTTATGTAGTCAAAGGTGATAATGGGGCATGCCACATGCATACAATTTACAAACAAAATCTGTAAACATGCCACTGCCTTTTCTTCAGTTCTTCAGCATGGTTGTTTTCATAGCTTATGCATCTTGAATTTTTTATTGCTAAACCGCTACCAGCTGTAAACATATAAATCATAAATGTAACTGCTTCAACTGTTTGCCATTTTTTATACAAATGGCAGGGGCACGCCTTGTGGCCTTCTGCTAACAATGGGCTATGCAAACACCTTCTATTTGTTCCCATGCTGACTGAATGGCTTAGATTGGGGGGTTGTCATCCTTACTTATTTCCACAAGTGAAAGATACCCAGGCATATTACTTTGTGACCATTTAACATGTTCTCTGCAGCAAAGTGGTGTTTTTTGCTCCCTCTAATGTATATTCTGCTTGCTTTCAGGTCCTCATTGATGCTTTTCTACATGTGCCAGTGTGGATTTTATATCTACAGCATCGGTGCTCTTGTTGCTTGGGAAACCCGCAGAAAAGATTTTGCTGTAATGATGTCTCATCATGTAATAACATCTACTCTAATCGGAGTTTCATATCTGACCGGGTAAATCTTTTTCTGTGCACTTAATGATGTATTTGGACTTCACAACTTCATTCTCTCATATTCTGGTGCTATCTATTTAGGGTCAACTGATCATATTGTGAATTTATGAGGCTACAGCATTGTCTATTAGTCCATAACATACACAAGAATTCAAGGATATACTGAATTTAGATAATTGCTGTGATCTTTTGAGTAGTCAATATTTTCTAGAGTGAGAAAAGCATGGTAGAAAAGCATGGTAGTTTGATTATACATTTAGAATAGAAGAAAAGTGAACTCTCAATGGCAATGAGATGTAAAGGTAAGTATTGGCATCAGTTGATATTGATGTTTCAGTTCTGGTCTTTAATATGGCCTCTCCCTTGAAGAGTACATTACTTATCTGATAATCCGTGTGCTTATCTAGTGTGGTTATCTAGCATGGTATTAACATTTTTTCTTCCACCTCATTTTTTGGTATTATGTGCTTCCAGTAGGCCTAGGGTATTTCTGTTTAGGACAATTAAAGTTATGCTCACTTTCAGATTTTTCCGAATTGGGACCATCATTCTCGCTCTTCATGATGCAAGTGATGTGTTTCTTGAGACTGCCAAATTGTGCAAGTACACAGAAAAAGAGCTGGGGGCTAGCTTGTTTTTCGGTCTCTTCGCTATCTCCTGGCTTCTATTGCGTCTGATTTACTTCCCATTTTGGATAATCAAAGCCTCTAGGTTTGTTTCCTACTTCTCTTTGTGATAACTTTCTGTTTCTGTAGTCTTGCAGTTTTAGACTTACTATTATTGCCGTTGCCGTTGCAATGCCAGTTATAATATCTTCGAATTCTTGAGGAAGCTGGATGAATTCCCGACAGCTTTGTACTACATCTTCAACACAATGCTTCTCACATTGCTTGTATTCCATATCTACTGGGGGAAACTCATATGTTTGATGATAATGAGACAATTGAATAATAAAGGACAAGTTACAGATGATGTTCGATCTGGTAAGAGAATTTTCTTTGATGGAATTACTTACATGGTTGGTTTGCATTGAGCCATGATTCATAGATGTTATTTTTGGCACATCTTTCTTGAAACAAGAGACAATTTATTTTATTAATACAGTATTTATATTTAGGTAAAAGAAGTAGAGGATCCTTATGGCACCTGTGTTAATGACAGGCCCAGCATTTTTTAGGAGCCGTCATGTCATAATAATAATAATATAATAGCACAGATATATGAACTTTTGATCGATAGAAACCCTAGTGGCGAAGGCATCTGTGTGACTGTGTGAGTTCAACTTTTTTTTTTATTTGCTACAATGCAGATTCTGAGGATGAGGAGTAATGGGAGATTCATTCTTTGACATCTGCAACATGTCATTTCTTTGCCAATACTTTTCTATGCCCGCTTCCAGAATAGATTGTTTTGATCTTGGTAAGTCTCGGGCATGGATAGGAAAGTTTAATATCTGTATATTGCCTTATGATATCAAACATGGCTAGACCAAGAGTGGAGCAGGTCCTATACAATGACGGGTATAGCTAGCAAGCTTGTTCCTTAAAAAAAATTTTGGTTCACCTTTTTTGATATGGGGAAAGACATGAGAGGGCGTACAGCTTTTTTCCTGAAGCTTGCAGAACCCCCTCTGTACCATGTTCAATATACTTCACCTGTGAGTAGATTTAGTATTAGTTGATGGTAATAAATTGATTCATTTGATTGGGAGTAAATCTCACCTGTATCTTAATGATCTCATGTGATGTGCATTGAGCTTTATGCAGCTATATATTTTTTTTGAATAGTGTTATCCTTATTCTACGCGGTATAGTTTAGATCCAATTTGGTTATGATATTATCTCAAATTATACTTCAATACTAGTCGAATAAAAATATGAAATGCACTCTGAACTAAATTCAGTGGAGCAATATTCATATTGACACAGTATGTTTTAAGTTTAACGTCACTTATGTTTCGGTGATCTTTTAAACTTTCCGTGACTATGTTTCTCCAGGGCTGAATCAATCAATATTTACAATCTTATAGTCCCATAAATGCAAGAAGGATGAAATGTATTGAAACTGCCTGAAATCTAGCCTGATCGAGAAGATCAACATGGATGCTACTTTTTAACAATGATGTGTACGGATAGGCACGGACAAAAACCCCAATTTGGATCCACTAGCGCTAATAAGGGAACCAATGCCTACCACCTTCGTTCTAAAATTTAACATGTGTTTGGTTCGAGCGACGAATAAGGATGGGAGGGGATGATCTTAATTTTGTGGATCTTTGGAGTCATGGGTGAGGTCCCAAAAAACAGGGGATGGACTTGTCCCTCTTGAATGGCGTCGCATCTTGGTCTTGCCAACCCTTCCTCGTCTTCGTCTCATGTGCGTTCCAACCTCTCTCTCTCTCTCTCTCTCTCTCTCTCTCTCTCTCCCCCCTCGGCATCCTCTTCCCGGTTTTACCAGCGCCTTCACCCTGACCTAAAGCCCGCACACCTCCCTTGGCACCACCTTCGTGGTGCCTTGGCACCACACCTTCGTCAGGGCGCCCCCTTTGCGACTTGTGAAGTTGTGATTGCAAGCAACACCGATAAGGGCAAGTTGTTATTGCCTAGTGGGCACTATAGTGTGGGGTGAGTGATCGCATCTAGGCAAGGAGGTAATGTATAAGACTATACCACATTGTGAATGACCATTGCCCCAGGACTTGGTGTCTAATTGAGTATGGAGCAAAGGTTAAACATGAAGGCTAAGGACACTAGAACGAATATATAGGTTGTGGTCATGTGACATCCACTAAGTAGTATATTATAGTTATTTGTTTTTATCTGGTCATATTACCAAAGGGATTCGAGTCATTCAACTAAAAGGTTCGAAGCAAGAGCATGGCGATGCATGAAGTGACCAACTCTTAGTTTAGTGGATGGTGGTAAGTGGTCACATTGAGTTGGTTTCACGTAAGGATCTCAGAGAAGTTGGATTGGTCATGATTGAACTAAAAAGTAGTGCTAGAGCTGTGTGCACCGGATAATAGGGATGACCCGTCCAGTGCTTAGGAACTTAGCCTAGTAAGTAGTAACACAGTAGGGGTTATATGATCCGATGAAGACGTGTGACCTCACGGATCATCCAATGAAGCCAAGCTAGACCTAGTGACTAGTAGCTAGATTACTTGATGCATTGTATGATCCAGTGGAGGATTTGTAATCTCGGCAGATCATTTAGCAATTTGACATGGTTACAGTTGACCAAGTCTCTATGGTACACCATATGATCCAGTGGGATCTAGTATGGTGCACAGATAAAGAAATTGTGCATTGACAATAAATTAGAGATGAAAACAACAAAACATGCTTAGCCAGTTTTCATAGTATGGCTAGGCTTTCCCGAGAAAATCGGCTAAGCCAGTTTTTGAAATAGGCTAAGCCAGTTTTCCAAGCCTAAGTCCAATTCAAATCTATCTCGATGGGAATTTCTCAACTTTATCGCTTCCAACCTCTATGTTATTGTTCTTTGCTTAATCTAACTGCCCTACAACTGTTGACCAATTTAGGGCAAGTTCATGCCTACACGGGTTCTTTATGGACGAGAGTTTTGACAGTACTTTTGCTAATTTGTTCGAAAACTATTGTTCTTTGTCATGTAAGCATGACAGCTAGAGGAGAGACTTGGCCAGGTTGTCATGGCACCGCCCTCTCTTACTTCGTGATATTTCGAGTCGTTTCCTCTAACCATGCGAGGCACATTGGGCTGTGTCGTATGGCATGATAAATCTTTTCTTCGGCCCAAACACGACCCGTGGCGGGTTGGCACGCCTTCGCCTCATGATATCTCTACTGATTTTTGCCCATTCATAATATAAAAGATATATTTTGTGTGTACTATTTTGATAAAAGTTTTAATAATTTCCGTAAGGTAGTATAATAAATGCTAGAAAATACATTAACATTGTAATACTCTTGTGCTTACGTTCTATTTTCGTATCGTGCTAGTCCAACACTCGCCCTTTACCAATATAGCCCATCTTGCCGAGATCCTAGGCATGACACGACTCTCGTGTTCGTGTCGTACACGGTCTCGTGTTCGTGTCGTATTGATACAGCCCAAAATATGTAATGCTGTGTCATGCTTAGGCCATGCCAAATGACCATGCCACCATCCGCCCTTAAATGATACGGCCCGATGCCGCGATCCGCCCTTAAATGGTACGAGTCCCAGCTCTTGTGAGAGCTATTCATTGCTCGTCTGCTTGTAAATCTTGCCACTTTGCACCGTGAAAGTGTGTTGGCTCAGATCGTTATACCAATCCACAGGTGCTCAGATAGAGGAAGCAGAACTGGGAAAGTTCAGATTCTTTTTGCTCAAGGTGATCTCACCAGTGCCAAGCCACCCATTACACAATAGCTGGCTTATGTAGAAACGGAAAAGAGAGACATCATGGGCTGGCTGGTACGGTACGGCTGGCTGATTATTCTGAGACAAAAACACTGCTGAATGGCTGGCTGAACCAGCCAGCCGAACAGAGCCGAAGTACTCCACAAAATGAGACGAAAGAAGAAAAACATTAAAGAAAATCCCAAAATTGTTCTTGCTCAAACAAAATATGCAAGGGTCAGCAAGGCTGGATTGGACTGGGGCAACAGAGTGTATGGAATTCACATTTACTCGTTCCCGTACACTTGAAACAACAGCTAACACATTAGGGTTATTAGTAATCGGGACACATTTTAAACTCAAAAAGACGGCACCTTAGTGTACAAGAGAGTGGGAGAGCTAACTAGACATCTTTGCACCTAGGAAATACACAAGATTCATGCTTGAACACTTGAGATCGAAGTTTGAATGATCAAGCATCAGTTTCCAGCTTCTTCGAATGTAAATTGAAGCACATGCACTTATCGATGAGGGCCTCAGACTCATTACCGTATTCTTTGAACCTGTACTCCTCCAACTTGAATGCTGACGGAACCTTCCCTTCACTGTAGCACCGGTTGCATAGGCTGAATGAGTGTTTTGTTTCCTTAAACCGTGACCCAATGATAGGGTACCGGCAGATGGAGCATGTGTGGCGACCATGACGTATGTGATCGCTCTCTTCAAGCTTCACCAGAGTGCTTAGGATCCCAAATCCCCAATCTGGGTCATTGAACATCTCTAAGAATTCCGTGTATGATACCATGGTAGGGTCAGACTCCCCATGCATTTCTAGCATGTCACTAGCCCCATGGGTGGGTATATAAACAGCCCGAAGAAGCTTAATGTAGGTTAACGCGTCACTCCTCCTTATCTGGCCATTGCTGCCTTCGCTGGCAGGCCGCCAAAGAAGTGCATCGAAGACGATACGCTTGCGCCTATCCACAGGGCCAGAACAGATTGGGGCAATGATGGCAAAGAACATACCCAGATCAACACGACCAGAGCCAGGAGCATCAAGGACAGAGAGAATTCTTTCGTTGATTGCCTTGATAGCGCCCTGGAAGGTATCTGGCTTGAGAAAAGAGAGGAGCCTGCGGAGAATAACCTCAAGAGCTGCTTTGCGTATTGACTTCTCAGGGATGCCAGTGCCTGAGTAAGATACAGGGACATCAGTCTCATTCATCTCTTTTCTAAGACGCTCCACATCGCAGTGGCCTAGCTTTGTCATCCTCTCGAAGGCCCTTATATCTAGAGCATTGGCCAAATCCTGCCGCAAGGTAGTCTTCCTACCAACCCTCTTGAACTTGGATGCGTCCACAACAACATAAGCCTGCTCCCCTTGACCATCATCTTTTCCTTTGGAAGGCTTTGGCTTCTTCTTTTGCAATGTCTTCAAATGTGAGATAGCATCATACACTTCCACCCTCTGTGTCATCTTAAACGCCTCCTTGAGCGCCTTCTTGGCCTCCTCAGATTCACCCTGCCCAAGCAAGGCCACTGCCTTGTTTAGCTGTGCACGCCAATGGTTTGGTCGGATGCTCAGCACACGAGTATACATCTCTGCAGCCCTTACAAAGCGGCCTGCATCCATGTTTAATCCACCGAGATTGTATAAGGCGTCAACATGGCCAGGTTTGAGATCAATTGCTGTCTGAAACTCCTGGATCGCACGGTCATCCTCCCCAACTGCGTGCAGGGCCGACCCAAGGTCACAGTGCGCATCAGCATAGTCTTCCTTCAAGAAGATGGCCTCCTCCAGTGCCTTCTCAGCAGCTCGGTACTCCCCAACGCCAAAGAGAGCGCTCCCCAGGAGCTTGAGTGCCCTGGCATGAGATGGACACAGTATGGCAGCTTCTCGGTAATGCTCACAGGCACCAAGTACCATCCCCTCGGCCTCCATGGCAATACCAAGGTTGACATGGATCTGCGGGAGGATGTCCGCGGACTGTGAGCCGCCAGCCTCCGCGGCCTCAAGGGCAAGGAGGTACTCCTCCTTGGCTTCTGCATGGCGACCGAGGGCGTAGAGGCAGTTCCCCGCGCGGAAGTGGGGACGGACGTCAGTGGGCTGCAGCTCACAGGCGCGGCGGAAGCTGGCCAGGGCGTCTCGGAAGAGGCGGTGCTCAGAAAGCGCCCGGCCGATGACCATGTGGTTGTCGAAGGCCTCCTCGCGCGAGCGGGAGGCGTCGGCGCGCGTGCGGAGCACGGCGAGTTCCTTGACGAAGGTGAGGTAGTCGCGGCTCGTCTCGTCCCACGGAGCGGCGGTGGACGCCGAATCCGCCGCGCCGGATATCTCCCTGGACCACCCGGCCTCGGAGAAGGAGTCGAAGTTGCTGTTGCCGGCGCCGCCGCTTCCGTCGATGGAGCCCTTCCGCAGCTGCTTGGAGCGGAGGCGCTTGACGAGTATCTCCAGGTCGTCGAGGAGCCCCCAGGAGGAGTCGAAGGCGATGCCGTGGTTGGGCGAGGTCGCCCACGCCGGCGCGGCGGCGGCGGCGCGGGAGCTGACCGACGGCGGAGCGCCGCCGGCGCCGAGCGGTTTGGCGTGGTCGTCGAGCAGCGACGCGGCGGCGCCGACGCCGCCGCCGCCGGGGGGCGGGGAGGGGTGGGACGTGTCGTCCCCCGCGGCGATCTCCGGGGAGGAGGAGGCGTCGGAGTCGACGGCGGGCAGGGAGAGCGCGAGGAAGTCGCGATCGACGTCCCCGGCGCCGTCGTCGTAGGTGCGGAGCAGGCCCGGCAGGGAGAGGCCCTTGCCGTCGGGGAGGATGAACTCGGCGTAGGTGCGGAACACCTCGTCGAGGATGGCAGAGATCTGGTCCTCGCTGAACTTGACCCGCGGGTTGACGGCGACGACGAGCGCGGCCATCTCGTTCCGGTCCAGCCCGCCGTCCCCGTTGGCGTCGAAGCGCTCGAAGATCCTCCTCACCTTCTCCGCCCGCGACCCCCGGCCGGCCGACGCCGCGGACGCGGACAGCGCCATTACGGTCCGGCCCCTCCCCGCCTGCGCACGGGAAAAACCCGCCGGATTGCCGCGAAATTCGGGCACGCGGGGGCGGGCGCGGGCGCAGCGACGGCACGGGTTGGGGTGGGGATTTGATGCGGGAAGGGAAGGGGGGAGTTCAGGAATGCCGGGTGGGCCCGGCCAGGATGGAGAAGGGGGGGAGGAGGGAGGGGCGGCGGGGGAGCCGTGTGCTGGCTTGGCGGCTTGGCTCGGCTAGCTGGCTACTTTTGCTATTGCTAAACGAGAGGAGACGATGGTAATGATGACGGTGGATGGGGGCGAGGCACTGCTGCGTTGGCAAGCCTAGCTCGCTTCGCAACGTTCGTTTAGCTTAGCTCACATCACAATCACATGGATAGGGCGCTTCGCCCCCGCGCCCGTGCCCGTGCTCGCTCCGCCCGCCCGCTGCTCGGCGATGGCTGCCGGTGACTGGGCGCGTCTCGCTCACGCGCGTCACTGTGCTGCTTGAGGGGGGGGGGGGGGGGGGGGGGGGTTTTGATCCCAAAATTTTGGGGATTTTGACACTGTAGCAGTGAGGAATCTTTTACAATAAGTGTCTAATTATAGGTCAAGTAGATTCAAAAGATTCGTCTCGTGATTTACAGGTAAACTGTGTGAACATACAAAAGTTTTGTTTAAATTTAATGTTCTATGTATGTGCCATAAAATTAATGTGACGGAAGTGGGATTTTAGAGGCGGTACGGTAGAGCTGCGGCGACAGCGGCAGGGGAATCTTGTGCGCCTGCGCGAGGGGAGAGGCGGCCGAGCTGAGCTGGTGGTGGTGCGCAAAGCTGGCGTGGTCCGGGCCCCGGTAGCTTTGTTGGGACCGTTAATTTGGATTTCTGAGGCGTCTAGACGCAACTGGACAAGATGGTCGGGAGTAGTACAGCTGTCCAAGGCACACGGGGGCGATTTGCTGATCTACAGTACTATGTCTGTGGTTTTTTATAGTCGTGTGGAGTTAGTGTCAGTACGGCGTATCCAAAGGATCCAGTGTTCCAGTTCTCTCGAGCTACCAAGTGAACTCTCCACTACCACTATGCATTTCTCCTGAATACACCCATGCCGTCGGGCTGTTCGCTTATTCTAATTTTGATTCCTTTTCATTTGTATAACAGTGTTTTTTTTCTCGTAACAAATCAGTATTATATAAAATCAGTGTTTCTTATAGACGAACGGACATCCCATTGCCAGGCCAACAGGCAAAAAAAAAAAAGGGCGTGCCTGAGTGGCTAAGCATTGATTTGCTGGGCTTGAAAGACAATTCTTCTAACTACCACGTCATAATTGCCATAATCCGCCCCAAGATAGGTAATCAAATGGCAAAGCTAATGCGTGTACGGCAAACAAAATTTGAACTTCTTTTTTTTTGGTAGAATGAGCTTGCAACTGCAGGCCATTGCCTGGGACCCGAGACCAATCAACAATCATATAACTGTTCTGTGGATATATAACTCGCAAATCTGAAAGCAGCAGCTGCAGCTGGCTCTTTTAAGAGAATTGATCTGTTCAAGATCCACATCACCAAATCAATGGAGGATATGCTTTGCAGTTCACGCAGCACTTTGACTTCTTATTTTACAGGTATTTAAAATTTTACAAAACCTTGTGGCAGAAGACGCCTTCGCTTGCAACTTGACACTCTTTATTGATATAGATATAATGAATACTTTCGAATTGTAGAGTACTTACTCCATAGGAAGAGAATAGAGAACAGCCGCACTTTGTGGCTATGTTTAGAACATAGGGATTTCACAAAAATCGTGCAGGAATTTCCTAGAAATCAATCCAATTTATTAGCAGCAAAACCATGGAGAAACTTCATATAAAAACAATTCAATTTAGCAGCGAAAACACAGAGCTAGGGAAATTTCCCGAGTTCCAAACATGGCCTGAAAAAGGTCTGCTAATGGAAATACATAGATGGTTACAATCAGTCGCACAAGACAAACTCTGCCAAGAAGTTTACTAGGAGCACAAATCGAAGATGAGCTTCTCAAAGAAATTTGCTGCGGTAAATCTACCATAAACGGCAGTCTTTTTTTATCCAGTGGCAAGTCATAGTGGTACATAGGTTCTAAAATGGCGATAGATTGGCGTATTAACATAGCAGTATCTTGTAAGATACTCGTGATACAAAAATTCTACTCTACGCATAATATATCTCCATGCCAAGTATCTTGGATGACTGGCACAGGGGGCAGAAGCTCAGCTTGCTCTCACACTCCTTGCATAGACAAAGGTGCCGACAAGGCAGCAAGAGCATGCATGCCTCACTTGATTTACAGACCCTGCAAACCGTCAAATCCTTCTGTTGTCTGTTATCCTTCGGCGTCAGTTGCAAATTGACAGCACCACCATTGCGACAGGACGCCGTGTCATCTACCTCACTATCGCCGCAGCCTTCCTTGAAATCCTTGCTCTGATGAGCACATACTTGTTCCAAGTTGTACTTGAGTGCATTGATCATGCTTTCATTGTACTTGGCCCTTTGCTGCCAAGCACCAACTTCCACTCCCATATGTTTAATCTGGTCCTCTAGTTCAGAGTTCCTTTTATTGATGGTCTCCACTTCCGCCTCTTTATCCCGTATTTTTCTGAGCATCTTGTCCTCAACTGAGGCCAGTGTCTCAAATTGCTTTGCCTGAACTTTCTCCAGTATAGATTGCCTCAGCCGTTCACTCTGCAAATTAAAGAACGTTAGAAGTAGAACTCTGAAACAAGTATCAAACAAAGAATGTCAAGCTTATTTTTAACAATAACAATCACCCAGTTAAGATTTGACATGAGATCTAGATATCTGCATAAGCTGTGTTTTCCTAGTCACAAAATGCTAGACGGTGGGTAACCCTTCGTTCAGCGTTTAGTCGATGTAGACGATAAATTAGATGGTTTAAACAATTTGCACTTTAGTAATAAATATAATATGCATACAAACACTATAACTCCACATAGTAGTTTTTTGTTAATATGATTGAGACATGCACACAGTTACACAATAAGACATCGACAATAGACAGGATAATGACAGAGAAAGTAGACATGTACTCTCAGTAGTTAATGATTTGGTGTTATTACCCAACAACATTATATTAGACATTGAGTTCTGTAACAAGAATCAAATATCAAATAGTTTTAACGAGTGCCAAGACGGCCATTTAAACGCTTCAATTAGTGTTTAAACATATTTAAATCACATTTAAACGCACTGTTCAAAGTGTTCTTAATGTTTTGGCTGTTTTTTTTTTGTTTAATTCACCGTTTAGAGAATATAAACTACAAATATACCCACAGTTTAGTGTCTACACGTGTGTAGAGGACGGTTTAAACGAGTTTAAGCGAACACTGTACGTAAGTGTTCAACTCAAACAAACTGATACAAAATCCTATTTAGCAAATAGCAACAAACCTCAGTGCTACACCCTAAAATAACCTCAGTGCTGTAACCTAAAATACCTTATTGGGGAACAAACTACAAGAATTGAGGAATAAAGCAGTGCATAAGTAATTCATCAAGGCCCAAAAATCTTGCACTGCTTCCTAAAAGCAGGATAGTTCAGACATCCAGTATATAGGCATTGATTGCCAAGTTCGGACTTTGGATAGAGCAATTAACCAAATACTGTATCAATAAAGGTAGAACCAATTAAATAATAAAACTGGAATGCTGCAAATGCGAATAAAATATTGAAGTGACGTATATTGACATCTGTAATACTTGCTCCTCTGCCACCGTATCTCATTTCTTTTAATGTTTCACAAAGTCCTCTCAGGATGTCGAAAGCACAGAATATCAGTGAGTGTTTTTCAAAGGTCTGCCCACTGGCCTGAGGAACTCTATTGCCACATACACTCGCGTGCACTCTCACGAATTGCTGTGAAATATAAAGTTTGATGTCTCAACTAAAGCATATGCAACCAAGCTTCCCAACTTTCCTGGTTTCCACACTGTTGCCCAACGGAGGCCACGAAGCTGTGGCTGAGGAAGCAGGGTAAGACGAGACTTGCGTGCTGAACGCAATCAACAGAGCTCCAGCGAGTTTGGCGTGGGCATCAGTTGATAGGATCATATTTTTTTAGGGGTTTGTTTATTCCTTAACTTTAGCAATCAAGCTGTTAGGATTGGTCCGATTGGATTTGGAGCTATATAGGTCAGACTTGCAGTTAATGAAAGGTAGATGGACATTGAGATTCAATCTCTCCTGCTCCCTGTCGTGGGTGACGCCGAGCCCAGCGTCGCAGCCTGTTCAAACCTTGCAACCCACGTCCCAACTCCTTCATCTCCCACAAGGGCCATTACGTTCACAACATGCCCATACCCTCTTTTTCTTTATCCCTCCCCTTCAATTATTGAACTCTATGTTGTGGTTTTAAAGTAAAAGAAACACATGTATTTCCACCATAAAGCATTCTTTCCATTGCTAACTAAGTACTTCAAATTAAACCATCATGATCAATTACTCAAACTTTTTAAAAAATAGTCCACCCAAAAGTAAGGCCCACCAGCCAATGTACAAGTACATGAACACACCTCCATCTCCAGAAGTCCAGATCTGTTTCTACCATCAATGAAGACTCATTAGATTTGCCCAATACATTGAGCGTTGGCATTACAGGCAAAGGACAGTAACATGAGAAATAAAACGGGGAATGGTTTTATAATCATCCTTTAACCATCAGTATAAGCACTAAAGAGGAGGCTACAAGATTGTCTCTAATAATATTAAATATGGACAGCTAGATCATTAATCACAAGTATTCATACCTAACGCTCATATGAAATACTCAATGAAATGCACAAATGATCATGATATAGCATTGGCTTGCTTGTTTCAATGGTGAAGGCTGATGACTGAATCAACATGGTCTACTGCCCATACCCACAAGCTATCATCCGAAAGTGAAGCAAGCTATCATCCGAAAGTGAAGCCTATGCAACGCTATTGCGCTAATAACTTTTTTCCCAAAAAATAGAATTTCTTTTCCTGCCAAGCAAGATTCAAACATATAACTTCCATTAAGTCAGGAAAATCATGTCTCTCCAGGAGCATGCACCCCACTGAAGATGCATCAGGGTGCATGGATCAATGGGGCTATCCGGGTCTGGCCCAGCATATCCAAAGAAAGCCCAGCAGGCCAACTGGCCAATCTACCACTTAGTAAAAAGAACATCTACCGCGCGCTTGCCCGCTCTTCTCCACTCGAGAGAGCACTATGTCCCCTTCACTGCCCGCAACGCTGGAAGCAAAGGCCAAGTGGGCGACCCAGGGATTCCACCCATCGCCAGCCACTGTCCATCGCTGCACGCCACCGCAAGAACTAAAGTGTCTCCTGCAGATGAAGATCATCTGCCTGCCCTTTGCTAATGCCCCACGAGCCTCCTCTCCAAACTCCAATCCCTAACTTTTCTTCTCACCAAATCCAGTTGAAGCGCAATGGGAGGTGGCGGATTGACTGGAGACCGGTGGACTTCACACCAAATCCCGCTGCCAACATCCACCGTAGATATGCAAACCCTAACCCCTAGGTGGCAGTAGATGACTAGATGTAGTCTGCCTAGAAATTTTCTCCAATCCCACAATATGTGGGAGGTTTTAGAACTGGGTACAGCTTCTCGCCCAGCGCGTCATCAACCGGAGCCTCTGGGGTAGTTAGAACTGGGTACAGCCTCTCGCTCTTGGTGAGCCCCGAGAGGCCCAGCGCACATCTCAGGGTTCACCAATCGAGCGTAGATTTTAGAACTGGGTACAGCCTCTCCTCCAATCCCACAGCTACGCGTCATCAACCAGAGCTTCCGGAAGCAGCGCGTCTTCCACCACATGGGCATGATGGAGCAGCCGGGCACCCCAGCACGGCCTGTTGGCCTCCCCGAGTGGTCTGTCAACATCCTCCGCTCCTGGCTCCCCCAAACACTTCCTCCACCCGTGCATCTGTTGGTCACAATTCACATGGCGCGTGTGCGTGCAGGATGTATTGCATCGTCATTGTGACCTTGTGCAGGTAGGCATCCTCGATATGAAATTAGTAATTGCATCAATGGATCTGCAGGCCATGGTGGAGGTGCATGGCGGGCTGGACGTGGTGCGGTGCAGATGCAGCAGTGCCATGGCGGCTGGGAGGCTGGCGTGTGCTTATGCTGGTGCCTGGGCCAGAGCGTGGATATGTCACATGTGGGATATGAGGTCCTGGGGCCAGAGATTCAGTGCCTGACATGTGGACCATCAAGGATGACGAATGACAAAGGCATATGCAGGCAACTAGTGTCGTTTTCCTCTATCAGCGTGTTCATTTGGGCATAAATGACTACTGACATGTGACATGCAGTTTTGTTTAACATATTTGATGCCATTTACGAATTACTAGTTTTGAGGCATAAGTGCAACTATGGTTTATTCATTGACGATAGATTTCCAATTAATTTTTGCACTCAAATATTCTTTAAATAATCAACCTTTTGTTGCCGTGCCAGTTTAGCAAGATTGCACAACCATATTATAACATGATTACCAATCACAAAGCCCTATATTTTTAACTCCATGAATTCTCATCCTAAAAAAACTATAGAATTCTCCGAGCAATGCGCGCGGTATCATCTAGTAAGATATAAACTAAGAAACCCAACGCACATGAAAGATGTCTCGCATTAATAAAAAAATGTATTTATATATCAATAACAATACAACCATATCAGGCACAAGGCTTAAAAATATACAATGGCACAGATAAGACTTTGTTTAATAGTTATTAGGTAAGTACACCCACAAGTTTCATTCGTAGATATTAGTGTTCTCAAATTGTTTTCTCTGCTGGCATCAAGTTTACCCTGATTATCTATTCTGCTGGCATCATCAAATACTAAATTACCAAAACATAGAAGATAGCGAGAAGGGAACCTGGATGCTAAATCATAAATAAATGAGGAAATAATGTCAAAGCTCCGTCTAAAGAGAATAGGCAAAGATCTATCTATGTGCTTCATTGGCAACCTTACCAAATACTATCTATGTACACCCAGACTAGTGAACACGGCATGCAAACACTAGGGCTTCGATAAGTTCCCCAAAACAACATGACTTATTGAGGAGACCCACACAAAGCACACAGCACACAGCTGCACAATGGCACTGCAATGCATCAACAATTACGTTTGTTAGCAAGAAAGATGAGCTGGTGACCTGAGCCTTAATGAAGCGGTCCATATCAGCGTCAAGCCGCTGGACCTCGCGTGAGATGTCATCGTCCAGCATGGGCAGCAGGAGCAGCGGTGAATCGCCGGAGGAGTTCCCAGCGCCGCCGCCGCCGTGGCGCCGGTCCTCCAGAGACAGCGCCAGCCCCGTCGACACCGCCGAGCCCGTCTGCAGAAAATCGATGGACGACATCTGGGAGTTTTCTCCAAGCAGTTCCTGCTCCCTCGGCTGCCTCCACCCAAGCCCCGCAGCTGCCGTCAGCCCCACCGCATCCACAACTGCCCAGAACAGAGCGAAACTCCTCCAAAATCAGCGTCAATTTAAGCGGAATTCGAAGAAGCGGAGAGAGAGAGGATTCGCGGAGAAACTTACGCGGTGCCTGCGCGGGCTGCTCCGGGAAGGCAGGCGGCGGGTTGAAGAAGGTGAGGGGCGCTGGGATCTGTCCATCCACAGGCACCGGTAGCGCGTTCCTGCCCAAAATTGCGGCATCCGAAGAGGAAATTCAGCACGATTATCACCTTAAACAGCAATTCTAGACAGGAGGGATGCAAGCAAAATTGAGGTCGAGCATTCACCTTAAGGAAGGAAGCACCGGCTGTTGCTGATGCGGCGGCGGTGCCTGCTGCGGGTGTGGCTGCTGGAGAAGGTGGTGAGAGAAGAACGCCATGGCGAGGGTGAGGAGGAAGGAGATGGCAGAGGGGAAAGGGACCGGGTGAGAAAGGGGAGAAACCGAGGGAGTGAGAGACGACGAAATGAGCCTTCGGGAGTTGGGGGTGGCAAATGGAAAAAAAAAATGAGAATTAGGAATACTGAATACAGATTGCATAACTTATTATATATGTGACTGACATACTGGGCCATGTTTAATGACCCCACAGGTCAGTAGGAAATAGTTGCTTTGCCTTTGGGGTTCTACATGGGTGGTTTACTGATTTTTGCTAACACCCTGTATGACAAATTAGATACTTGCATGATTTTGTCGATTTATTCCGCAATATTTGTTTCTGATCCAACCTTTTGGTTTACCAAATGGAGCCCACGCACAGACACTCACGTCACGTATAAGTGCAAGTGCGTACCTTAATACTGTAACGAAATGCAAAGATAAAGCTAACCTTAAGCGGTAAATATGCTCTAAAGACTAGCCATACAAATTATAAAGAACTCAGGTACACTTCAGCCACAAAAAGAAAAGGATTTTTTCCTCTTTCTTTCCTCTCACCCCAAAGTTAATGGGTCTGTGGTTCAACGGTAGTACTGTCCAGTAGAACGGTATCCACCAGAGTTTAAATCCCGGTGCTCGTACCTTTTTTCTGGGATTTTTTACGTCCTCGTCAACAACGAGCCGTCTGTGATGACTTTTCAAGCTCTGCCGGCGCTCATAGGGGTAGGATATACATATATGTATTCATAGGAATAAGCATGCGTGCATGTTGTGAGCATAACATTGCCACCAAGGAACGGAGCAATATGACTACTATCTGGTTTCCAATCATTTTGTCCACGATCACAATTTTTAGGTGGAAGTAGAAATATTCTCAATATTTGAGGGTTCCAAAATTCAGCAGACACTGGTATCGTCACTTTCAACTTTAACCTGGTAAAAAGCATATGACTATTTGATATAGAAGCATTGTATTGTCAAAAGAGTTGAATGCTCATTAGATGCATAAACAGAACTAGATAAGAGTATCACCACCTTGACATTAATGACATAAATGAAAGGATCTACAATGCCTAGAGGGGGGTGAATAGGCGTAGTATAAAACCTGAAACTCAAACTCAATTGAAACGTGAGAACAGAGATCGGTACTACCGGGATTGGACCGGTACTACCGATACCTGTCGGTAGTACCGATGCAATCCGTCGGTACTACCAGTCAAGAACAGATAGCTACGAAACCAAGATTAACTACACAGTAAGTTTAGATCTATGCTATACCAAACCACCCAAGTGTATGTAGAGTCCCTTGCAATCTTCTCCCTAACTTAAATCACCACCAAATCGTAGATCGGGCCTCCAAACCTAAGAACAAGGTAGAGAGAGAAAGAGCACGGTCGAAGCCGTGACACCACAAGTAGACACAACAACAAAGAGAGCAAGGGACAAGTTATTTATCCCGAGGTTCGGTCAATCCACAAAGGAAGGCCTACTCCTCGTTGTCGAGGTGACCACAAAGGTCGGAGTCTATTTCATCTCCTTTCCTCACTCAAGGTTACCACAAAGGTCACTTGAGTTTCTTCACTAGAATCTTGGGGTGATACAAACACTTCGGGGAGCCCTCACAAATGGATCAAACCGGGCTCTCCCGAAGAACGCCTAGCCGCCTAGGGTTCCAAGAACCCAAGAGTAACAAATGCAAAGCAAAGCCGGCTAGAGGGAGGAATCAAGTGCTCAAGCAATGGATTTAAGTTTTCCTCACTCGAATCTCACTTCTCCACTTGAAACTTGCAATGGATTGAGCTAGGAGCAATGAATGTGTGTGTGAGAGAGAGAGTGGGAGAGCAAGAGAGAGCTGTTGTCTCGGGTTGGTAGGCAACAAATGAAGTGGGTCACATTCTAAAGAAGAGGGAAGAAGTATTTATACTTCCTCCGTCTGGGAGCTACCGGTACTACCGATTCCCACCGGTAGTACCGATGCTACCTCAGCAGATCGAACGTTAAAAGCCTGACACACGCACTGCACGAGGCCCCAACGGTAGAAAAATTTGTCAGTCAAGTTGACTTGACCGGTACTACCGGTGGTACACCGGTACTACCAATACAGCAGTCAACCTACTACCGAAGTACAGTCGTTACTACCGATCCAGACCCTGAGTAACTGCTTAGGCAAAGTCCTACCGGTGCTACCGGTCCAGGACCGGTACTACCGCTCTGGAACCGGTACTACCGGATTAAAATCCGGTACTACCGAAATATATTTACTGAAACCCGAGAGCAGCGAGTTGGCTGGAAGGAGATTCGACGCTAAGTCCTACCGGTACTACCGATGCAGAGTCGGTACTACCGGTGCAACATCGGTACTACCGGAATAAACTTTTCTGGAACCTGAGAGCAAGCAGTTCGTTGGAGAGGATCCTCTCTAAGTCCTACCGGTACTACCGGTCCAAGACCGGTACTACCGATTTTCCAGGGGCAGAATAGGATAGGGCAGTGCACAAGTGTGTGAAGGTGTCTCTCAAACATGTTTTTTTAAGTCAATGTCTGAGCACTTTAAACCTTCTACTAGTCAACTAGCTATGCATCCCTATTGATAGTGCGGTAGTCCTATACTCAATAAAAGATAAAACTTGCTAAACTATGAGTAAAGATCACCAAGTAACTCGGTCAAGTTGGAGAGGTGCTGTTTCACCGAATATTTCAATTTGCTCATTCATATGGACTAACACCTGCACATAATCTTGATAAAACCGTTAGTCCCTAATTTGATTGTCATTAATCATCAAAATCCCACATAGGGGGCGAATGCACTTACAATAAACATTGTCAACAGTGTAGGCCTCAGATATCCTCCCGAGGCTACAACTAGCCCCACAAGAAGCGGTGAGCTAGGCTAACTCGCCTTGTCAAATCCAACCTAGAATGCCCCACCAACTTAGTAGGCAAGTTTTAGGCGAAGCATACATAGAACCCGACTTCATTTGTTGTAAACGACTAAGGAACTAACTTGTAAACCAATCAACACTCTATATGTAACCCTACCGTCTAGACATCTTGATCGCTAACATTTATCTAATTTTATCGACTAACTTAACAAGCTAAATTAGGCTTAACCGTAGGCTTGACTCAGCAAGCAGAACTCAACTGTATGCTGGGTGTGTCTGGTCGGCACTGACTGAACGGGTCTGATCGGTGTTGAAGCTCTCTGAAACCTCTCTAATGCTTCATTAGACTGTCGACCGAACGCTGCTACAGTGCAAGTAGCGCGTCGGGTCATGGGGATCGAACATTGGTGCGTCCGGCGAGCATGAACTGGACGCGTCCAATGGCAATTGAGCGGCTATGGATGCTCTCTGGAACGATCGAACACTGCAGTGTGGGGCGTCCGGTCGTGACCAGACGCACTCGGTCGCCACTTAATCAGCGCGTGAAGTCAGTCGACAGTTGGGATTGAACGACTCTCGTTTGAAGGCGTGGGACGCGTGGACGATTGATACGCACCGGACGCAACGAGTCCGGTCAGCACGATTTTAGAGCCAACGGACGCCTCTTGGTGGCTACCACCACCCAAACAACTTGGTGCAGCTGGATCTCTGATCAGAGAAAGGTGACTGTCTCCGACATTGATGAGCGCCGCTCAGTGGTGATTATGAGGGGTTCTTATGTTTTTACCGAGAAAGTTCAAAGGTTCGTGTCATTAAGTGCTCTCATTTGTATGGTCCTTAGTCCTTACAGTGCCCAAGTGTCAGGGTTAAACATGTAATACCTATTAGCGCATGAGCAATCAAATAAAGGGTCGATACAATATATACCAGCTTGCTGACACATTTTGGAAACCAAGTCAACATTTCGGAAACCCAATTCCTAACAGCTAGCGAGAAGGTCAATTCAGCCCTTGCCAATACTAGGGCCGTGGATGGAGAAAATTTTACTGCTGACTGAGGAACTTCCAAATGCCATCTAACTGTGCGTGTTCAGTTCGGAATCATGTTGGTCACCATTATCTCAAGAAACGTATGCTTGGAAGAACTTGTAAACTCGTCCATTTTCATGATGTATCTGATGACCAGATACAACTACCCGCACTCCCGCAGGCATGCCTCACTGTCCGTACTCACCAATTACTACCATACAGGATATTAACGGAACAGCACACCAGATAATGTATTAAACTTTCCAACTGATAAGTTATTACGCAATCAGACAGCAGTACACGAAAGACAAACCATGAATGTGAAACATGCCAGAGTCAAGCTACTGGTAAATAGCTGTTAATAAACGACACACTGATTATAATACAATCGTCTGACAGTGAAATGCATATCAACAGCTATGATGTTCTTCAGAACATATTGAAGCATGTGTATTCATCTGTTAAGCAGTCATCAGGCAGAACGGTTGAGCACTTATTAGCCGCAGCAGGATCCACAAGCTGGGAGAGAACCTGAAACCAGAACTGATGTTTAGAAAACTGAAGTTCACAATGGTAAAATGGGAGTCTGGAAATCGAGCACATACTGTGGTTATTGGATTGGATATCAGATAGAGTGCGAGGACCCCGTGAACCACCTCCGCCTCCGCCGCCGAATCCTCCACCGCCGCCTCCACCGCCATATGGGCCTCGTCCACCACCACCACCGGGTCCACCATCCCACTTCTTACCAGCACCATATCCTTTCCTGTAGCTGTCAGTTTTGTCCACCTAAAAGGTCCCAGTACAAGGATTAGATTCTGTTTCCCAAATGTTGAAATTACATGCAACAAAGTTAGCCGTGAGATTAATTACTTACTGAGAACAGTGTGTCAATGAAGATTCTGATGAAGTTCACAATAGCCCGAAAAAAGTCTGAGATTATGCTCAGTCGCCATATAGTCCGCTTGTCTTTCACAACACCTACAAAATAGTACAGATGAACATGAGCTTTCCTCTGATTGATACATTATAAATACAACTCCCGCCTATGAGTAATAAGAATAAAGAAAAGGCAATCCAGTGTGTGTGTGTTCGTGTTGATGAGGGGAGGGGAGGGACTAAAATGGAATCCTAACAATTTCAAGAATGACTTGGCCACTATACAGACTTAGTACAAGCATTTAAATTTGACTGCTTTATCCAAATAACTGCATGTTTTTCAGAAAAAAAAAATAAATACCCTTAAAATTCCTCAAAACTGAATGCAATGACCTCCTGTCGTGTCAACCTGAGTTGAAGTACCTCTATAAACTTTACCAAAAGGTTTTCAATAATAACCTGGCCACTAGTACACACTTAGCCATTAGGCAAGCATTCAAATTTGATGCAACTACCCAATGTGGTATATCGAAATGACTGCATGTTGTCCAGAAACAATTATGCGCTACCTGATTGTAATTTGATGCTAAAAATCAGGACCAAAATATTGTTCTTTTTTCTTGAATCTTTATGTTAGGAAAAGGAAAAGGGGGTAAAAGAGCCTGAACAATCAAGGAACCACACACACAGAAACTCAGCCCAGGAAGATCAGAGTTGCACTTCTGCTTTACAAGAAAAGCAACCATAAACTACCACAAACAGATATTGATGCTGTGATGTTTTGCTACAATGAAATACTTCTGTAAACATGTGATATGTTACTTCGGACTTTCTGTATCCACACAAACCAAAACCACAATGTTAAATTTCAGAAAAGGCAAATCAAACACTTATCAGCTTATTAGGAAAAAAAACACCTGAAACATTCAACTTCTATTAAACCAGGAATAATCTCCAGGAAACTTAATACTGCTTTCTAAATTTATTTACTTTAGAAAACTCTAAAAAAATGATGCTTCAAATGAGTTAATATAAACTCTTCTTCAGCTACAGAAATGCATTCAAAGATCACCTTTTCATATTGATGTTAAGTGAGATAGGTGCTCATCACCAACGTGTCTAATATTATTAGGAGCCACGGATCATTATCATGGTGGGTGATAAGATCAGTGCAAAAGAAAACCCACTGATAAGCATGGAAATAGAAAAAGAAGAGACAACTTTCATAGAACCTTTGCGGTGTAAATTCTTTGTTTGGTTGGCCATCAAGCAGCGCTTATGGACTGCGGATCGCCTCGCTAAAAGGGATTTACCTCATCCGGATGCTTGCCCACTTTGCGACCAGGAACAGGAAACGGCCCAGCACCTCCTTCTCTCATGTGTGTTCACCCGGCAAGTGTGGGAAGTGATTTTTCAACACTTGAACCTGGGGGTTGCTGGGACAGCCACCCCGGCAACCAGTTTATCTGCTTGGTGGTGCAGCTTGGTCAAGTCTGTACCAAAGGATTTTAAGAAGGGCCTAAACTCTCTTATCATATTGGTCACGTGGGAGATCTGGAAGCATAGAAACGCTTGTGTCTTTGAAGGAGCTAGGCCAAGCGTGCAGGTGCTCCTGCAGCAAGTGTCTAGTGAAGGCCTGTTGTGGTGTTCGGCAGGAGCCGACAAGCTCAAGAGGCTCCTGGCTAGGTCGTCTTTTCAGGCCGTTTGAGCCTCGGTTTTTTGCTTTGGTCTGGGGTGGTGGTCTCGTGGGTTGTTTTTTACAAGTTTTTTGCTAGTGAGTGTGTTGTACTGGGGGCCGGGGTTTTTCTAAGCCCCGGACTCCTCCCTTTCTTCTTCCTTAAATGAAATGACACGCAGTCCTCCTGCGTAGTTCGGAAAAAAAAACTTTCATAGAACCCCCCCAATGCACTATTCTCAGGTGTTATGCTTAGTCCCATGCATTGCATATGCATCTATCCTTATTATGCAGGGGATTAGATTCCACTGAGATTTCAGAACTAGGAAAGGTTCCCAAACAATACGTCCAATTAGTACTTTTATAGTTCATATTTATACATTTTTAAGTAAGAAAATTGAACCATGTTCACCATCCCCACCAAACGCAACTTAACCACCACAACCAGAATGCATGCAACACTCTGCTTTAGATATACACGAGAACTCCTTTTACATTTGCATAAAAAAAATGTACAACTGATATCTTTTGTTGTAATCCATTTTCCACAAGCCTCCTTGATGAGGCCCCAAGTGTGACTAACTCAAAGCAAAAGCTTAGCAAATTTGCAAGGCACTTCAGCTTATATTCATTATCTAACATTATCGCAAGTACAGAAGTCTACGAAAAAAAACAAAGACAGCACTCTTGAATTTCGATAACATGTTATTTAGCTCAACATTTCAGCAGCTGAGTGATATTATAACATATTTTGCACTCAGCTCCAGTACTTGAAAGGAAATAACTCGCTGATTTGTTGGGAAAAAACTCAGTATAACTGATAAGCAAAAACATCAAACTACAGTAGCACTTTTGAAAATATATGTACGAAAATTCCAATGGCCCTATTAGCAAATTTTCCTCTTTGTTCTAAAACCATCAGTGATACTTGTGCGTACATAAGGGTCCTGCCTCCAGTGAGTTCAGATGTAAAATTGCGGCAGTGAAATCAAGTATGGCTGACGACCAAGCCACAAGCATCGAATCACAGTTCTGTTCAGATGTCTAGTGCTGCAGTCATTCATCATGCTTTTGTTCTTATCAGCATCTCCTTCGCAGTAATAATTGTAACGCCTCACATAAACATATGGTTAAATAACCAAGGTACGTAATCCAGTTAATTCGAGAGTTGCAAGCACTGCTGCAGCCGGTATACCACTCTACGGGTGCAATATTTTGTTGCCTAGAGTTCCAAACCCTAAAGGGCCTGGCTGGACAGGGGAATTCGAATTTCCCTTCATCCAAACACCTACTAGCTGGAATTCCAGCTGAAACTACATATATTTTGCAGTGATAATGGCAGTAAAAATGACCTGCTCGCTAAGTACGAAAAACATGGGCAAACATCCATTCCATGGCTTATGGCTAGGAGTTCCCGTATGCATATAGATAGAGACATCTTGAGTCGATAATCTAACCCCCCAATCAATAGGACTAGGTGCTCGATCATGCGAATAATCAGATTAGATCAATTGGCAGATCGGACCCCAGGCGAACCCGCTAGCAGAAACAATGAACTGTCCTAACCGATGGGGCTATTCCTTCGGAAATCAGATTACCTCTCTCGACGTAAGCCATGGTCCGCCTGGATCTCCCTTGCCGCCCTTCGCGATGTAAACTAGGCGTCTAGGCTTGTTCGGCGGGGAATAATAAGAAGGCGAGCCCGAAGAGAGGAGGGGATTCGCGAAGCTTCGTCGTTGCGCGTAGAGAAGCCCGTCAGATCGATGCGGTCGGGAGTTGACGAGCACAGGGTCAAGGCCAACCTGACACTGGTTAGAAAATCAATATATGGAGCCCCGACAATTTCTTCTTCTATCGACAATATCTGTATAATTACTCCCCAGTTCCAAAAAAAAGGTTTTGAATTTAAAATTCCCCATTTAACTGTTTATTATATTCAATTTTTAGCCAAATAACAAAATAAATAAATTATTATTGAATTATCTTAATAACAAATAAGTCCTTGTAAAATAAATAATATTTATATAATTTTTAGTAAGACGAAATGATCAAATAAAGAATTTTAAAGTAAAAACATTAATATATTTTTTTAAGACGACGAGAATATCTATTTATATCCATATCTTAACATATACTTATATTTGTATATCTCTTCCTGACATCCTTTCCTCGACGATTCAATTACTTAGAACGAGGACCACCGATACCTTCTCAAATCGTAGATTCCAACACTTTCATTCTGCCTTATAAAACACATCCAAGATCTTTATGATGGCAAATCGTCATCTAAATGGTCTCTGTCTACGGTTTGACACAACTTATGGTATCAACAATGGCCAGGTTTGTTGTTCCGCGTCCACACCATGCTCCCTACATGTGCATACAACAAAGCACCTTGACATCCTCACTAATGAGGTCCCACTTAACTAGAGGTGGGCATAATTAACCAAGATCAAGAAACCGAACGAGGGCTAAAATCGAAATAACTGGAACTAGTTTAATTACTATGTGGTATTTGTGTTAATACTAGTAAAAATGCCCGTACGCTGCAACGAGACATACAATTTGTTGATCTATGCTCATACTAATTGCTACTTAAGACATGAAATTAATTAGACTTAAATATTTTATAAGATACTTCACAAAATATCCAATCATTCTTGAATTCATAATTTTCTTTGGTATGTCAACCATAAGAATACATAAATTTTTATTTTATCCTCGAATCAACAAAAGTGCTAAAAAAACTAAGTAATCATTATTTCTTAGTGTTGTTGGCTCCATAATCCAAGCCAACCCCAAATCACCTCCCTAATCTGACGTGTCCAAAAAAGATAGCCAAGCGCAAGCACACCCTTCAAAACAATATACCTGTCAGTGCTGGAATTTATATATACATGATCATATAGCAAGGGATATTTCATTCCAAATTAATTTAAGAATGGACCATTATGAATTAATGATTGCAACATAAATGGCTAACAGGTGTTTCATAATGTAGTTTCTGAATCAGTTTGGTCTCATCAGGAACTCTATTTTCAGTGATCGTATATCCAAGGTCTTGTATCGATCTGTAAATTGAATAAACAACTCATCCGGATAAATAAACATCACTACCAGATTCACTGGACTTATCATTGTCCACAAGCTCAAGACCAGGGCTTGATATCACCTCCTGCATGAAAATGGAGTAATCAACTCCTACTGTTCATACCATTTATCAAAACAGCTAGTATCTAAGTTACCTTCCCATAATTGTTGATGCCAAAACTCTAATTTATCATATATGATAGCTAGAGGAAAAGTGAGACAACAACAACATCAAATAGACCATAGGGCCATGCAAACGATACATGATAGCGAAGCCAATGATTGGCCTGCAAACCACACATCACATTCCCAACCCAAACATGGAGACACATCCATAAACGCAATTACATAATATAAAAAGGGCATTACAGAAAACAAACCTGATCCTGTCGCTGCTTGGATGAAACAATACGCAAACCAAGCATCAAAGACTTCCTTTTGGAATGCTTTAAGCCAGAGAAACCAAAATGCTTTTGCAGAACAACACTAAATTTTGTCGGTTGGGTCAGACTTCCCTGTTGAGTTCTCAACCAACAAACTGAGATCGGGGTCTCTGTTTGGAACAAAGATTAACACCCACTTCCACCCTGACAAGATTCCTTTCTTCCGCCTTAGCCAAGGTGTCGTGATCAGCAATGCTGGACTGCCTAAGCCTCCCCTAGGGTTACCCAATCTCATAATATGTTTGCAATAACAACCAGGAAAATATATGTTTTTCACCAATATATAGTTTGTAAAAGCAACACAATGAATTAGGCTGTGTTTAGATTCCAGTTGCAGTTGCAATTCTGCACTGTAGCAAGTTCGTTTGTATTTGACAATTTTTGTCCAATCATGGCCCAAGTAGACTTAAAAGATTCGTCTCGTGATGTACATGCAAAAAGTACAAACATGCAGACATTTTGTCTACATTTAATGCTCCATATGAACCTTAAATAGCACATATGGGCTGCGTTCGGTTGAGGGTATAAGCGCTTATTTTTCAGCACTTCAGCAGTATTTTTCTCTCACAAGATTTCAGCACTTCTACAGCACTTCAGCGCTTATCTACAGCACTTCAGCTTCACCGAACAGAGCCATGAACCTGTAAATAAGTATCTCATAGTACATAAGCCCTTGCATTGCAACAGTAATAAACAATTATTAGCTCATGATTACATGAATAGTGTATTCCCTATTGCACGAAAGTGACACTTCAGCCGTGCTGTTGCACCATGGAACTGCAGTAAAAAATGTGCTCTGAAGTCTGAACTACAAGAATATACTGTAACTGCAAAGATATGGAGCCACTATCTGAAAATGAAACTGAAAATAACTAACTGCTAATGAAATCCTAAACAACAAACCATCATTTGTGAGGTAGCTGCTGTAGGAACAAAAGAATAAAATTGTAAAACTGAATTATGAAAACAGAGCAAGGAAACACAAGAGATCAATATTTAGAGATACGCAAAGTTTGGTTACTGAAGCATGAAGATGACACTTCAGAACCTGAATATTCAAGCCACGCTGAACTGATCAGTTGTTGCTTCACTTGTCACCGGATAGCTGGTGTGCTTTTGTCGTCCTGCAAAAGAGAGAAGCCAAGCTCGAGCTGTTGCTGGAAATACGCTGCAGAAAAAAACGATCAAACCGACAAGCAAGTTGGGCAGTGGCTGTTTTCTGTAAGCCGCCTAACAACAGAACAAAGACAATGAAAGGATGAGCTTTGGACTCGAACACCTCAAAAACAAGCGGCGAGCTCTCAGAAGGCCTCCAATACAGAAGGCAAAACGTGACCCAAACACTCTGTGTGCAGATTGTCAGCCGTCTTTTCTTGAACCTGCAATGGCAACGAAATCGATGTGTCAAGAAATCATCACATCACATAAGTAATCATTGCTTTACGAGCTTCGCTGAAACTAATGGACGGATGATGAGCGTACTTCCAGTGGCCCGTGAGGAGCCGTAGCTGGCCTGTTGACGCTGCACGGCGCCTGCCAGCCCCTTGCAGGGACTAAGCAGGAGGGTTGGGGGCAGAGCGCCAGAGAGGGAGCCGGGGACCCGGTGCGTGGTAAGGACGAGCCGCTGCCGCCGAACTCTTGAACCTGCAAGTGTGTTCTGGCTACTTGCCTTGGCTAAGCCCAACCGGTGGAGCCGTGGAGGTTGACGTGGTCGCCGCAACGGCCCTTTTCCCCGCAGGGGCCCTGACAGCAAGAGAGGGAGATGGAACATGAGATCTAGGGGAGTAGCGTCTGCGGAGGCGGCCTGGCTCTTAGTGGCTGGAGCCTGGCCCGGTGCTCGGCCTCCCTCAAGCGGCCCTGTGCCCGCGAGTGGCGGCCAGCCCCGCGCGGACCCCTGTACCAGCGGCTGATAGCCCGCGACGGCAGGAGGCGTCGTCGGCGGCCGAGGCTCGAGGATGTGTGTTCCACCGCCAGTTACATCCGGCAGAGGCGAGGAGTTCTGGAGCCGCGTCAGGCGATGGCTGGGGCAGGGGCAGCGCGACAGCGATGGTGTCGGTATCTGGCTGCCCTAGGGTTCCGGCGGAGGTGCTTGAAGGCCGTCGGGCGTCTTCTCGTCCGAGGCGGTCGAGCCCAAGGCTGAGACGAAGACGACGAGGTATGCCGACCGCGGGCAGATCTCCTCCGCGGTGGCCGTCGAGGCGAGTGTCCACTTGCTATAGATGTGGCGCGTGCGGCGGCGTAGAGCCTCTCGGACACGGTAGCGACGGACGGGCGAGGGCCTGGCGGATAGGTAGAGCGAGAGGTCGGGTTCCTGGGCCCATCTGTCGGCGCAAATGACCGAAGCAACGGGCGAGAGGCCCAGAGTGGGAGTGTAACACCCTGCTTTTATTAAAATAGCGACAAATTAATTTATTTATGTAATTGTTTGGTATATTAACCTAGCAAATAATAATTTTTAGCAATTAAAATAAATCATAGGATTTAGAAACATGATTTGTTGCATCCATGCTGCTCAATGATATTTTTGTTTGATTTGCACTTTATTGAGATTTGAAAATATTCAAATGTATTTGGAAACCTCCCCTCTTCCTTTTTCACCCGCTTGGGCCGAAGGCCGCCCGAGCGTCGGCAGACCGGCCCATCTTTCTCGTGCAGGCGTCCTTCTCCTTCGGCTACCATGCGGAGCCTGCTGCTCAGAGTCGTCCCCTTCCTCCCTCTGGAGTCCGAGCAGGACTCGATGTCCAATCGACCGCCGCCGGAATTTTCGGACGAGTCCGTCCTGAGCACGCCTCCACCGGCCCGTAAAAGGAAGCCGCGACTCTCTCCCCTCCCCTCCTACTGGCACTGACGCGTCGGGCCACGGCACAGCGCCGTCCCCTTCCTCCGGACAGAGCCCGAACCGAGCACGACTGCCGCCCCCGACCGTATCCTAACCAACGAATCTCCCGAAGTCCGGATCTCCTACGCCTCCCTCGCGCCCCTATATAGGTCGGCCGAGCTCTGCCGTCCCTCCCCACAAGTTCCCGAGCAAACCACGCCCTCCAATCTTGCCCTAGCCGCCGCCCCGAGCTCCGCCACCGCCGTCGATTTCTCCTCGGGAAGACTTCTCCGTCGAAATTGGTTGTTCTCCAACCTTCGCAGCAAGGTCAGGGACCTTCCCGACCCCTTCTCCCTCAGTTTTGTGCACTATAGCCATGACGCCGAGCTTCACCGCCGTCATAGTTCCGCCATCTAGCTCACCGCATCCTCCCCGAGCTACCTCTGTGGCAACCGAAACCATAGATAGGTTCGGCTTGAACTCCTCTTGCTTCCCGACCAGGTCCCGAGATGTGCCGAGCTTCCTAGCCCCGAAAACGCCGTCTTCGGCCATCTTGCCGGCGAGGAATCGGCCGGGCGCCGCCCGACTCCGGCGACCAGAGCCGCCCCTCTTTTCCCGAGCTACCTGCGCCGTCCACGGCCGATCCAACGGCTCACAGTGAGAGATACCCTTTTCGACCGGCACTTTTGCAAAAGAGCCCCTGAGCTTTTTAATGTTCTAACCCGCAATCCTTTGGCGTATTTCTCAGATTACGCTTTCCTATTTAGAAAACGTATTTCCTCGGTTTTAATTCAAAAGGCGTTTTCAATATTTACAGATTTGCCACTCAGTTTATTTCGGCCATATTTTATTCGTTTTAGCTCCGATTTGATCCGTTCAAGTCTCGTTAGATTCATAATTTTGTAATCTATCTAATGATGCTACTGTTACTCATATTTTCAACTTTTTAAAATTCAAGATTAGATTTATTCTATTATTTTATTAAAGTAAAACTTGTTTATTTCATAACTTTCCCGTTTGAACTCCGATTTTCGTGATCTTTATATCGTTGGAATCGTAGCGACGCGTAGATTATTTTTATACACTTTTCAATCTGTTTTTCTACTGTTGGTGTACTGTTTCTAATATAGATCTTGTTTGCTTCGTGTATGATTGCCTCGATGATTGTGTGGTGATTTTATGATCGAGTTCAGACGGTGAGCAATACGTTGGTGATCAAGAGTACACGGAGGATCCAAGTTCTCCAGAGCACTTTGATCAAGGCAAGTATAGCATGGACCATCCTTGTTGCCTATTCACCTTAATCACTAAATTCATGATGCATGTGTCTACCTTGCCAACCATAGTATTTATTCCTAAGTTTTGATCACTTGATCTTTGTTACCTATGAGATTGCATTTGAGTAGTGATGCTAGCGCTTGATGATGCCATGATCTTATGAACTTGAATAATTAATTATGAGATAAAGATTAAAAGATGCTTTTTAGCAACATGGACTAAGGACTTAACTGTAAGTATGACACCGGGACTTACAGCGCAACCATGAGGGTCATATGGCTCTGACTTTAGTTAAGTATGAAGTTACTTTCTATCATGTTGTTAGTCTTGAAAGGTTCCTTGCCGAGCTGGTTGTTTTGCGGCTCCTGTCTTTGTGTGTACTGCTGTGTGTGTGCCACTAGAAGGAGGGCTCTACCACCCCTTGCCATTGCGCCCGGATTGATTAGTGGCATGTTAGGAAGGCTTTTGAAAGACTTCATAGTGTACCCTGCCGCACTTCCTTGGTGAGGTGACATGGGAGTCATGACCCTTGGCATATGGGAATCACGACTTATGGTGAAAGTGTGCAACCTCTGCAGAGTGTAAAACTGATATATCAGCCGCGCTCACGGTCACGAGCGGCCTTGGACGTCTTACAGGAACTTAACTAATTTAATATTGATTTATTTGAAGTTTCTATTGATGTTTATTTCATATTAATTATCATGTTTATATGATCATGCAAATCTTGTTCCTTGGTATAATCTGTTGCTGCTACTCAATTTGCTAAAATGTGATCAACTAAAAGCAACCGCTGTCAAACCAGTGTCTTGCCTTATTTGAGCCTCATAAACCCGTGCTATTCTTGTTGAGTACGACATGTACTTACGCTTGCTTTATTTTTCATATTTGGATAAAAATCCCGGATGGGTAACAGATGACTATGATGATTCTTCTGAGGATTACTAGGATTGTGGTTCACCAGTCAACTACTTCCCTGTGAATTGGAGCTTCCGCGAGAGATTATAATTATTAGTCCGCTGCTATTTATGTAAAGACTCTGTGATATTATTCGTTATGTATTGAACCTCGTGATGGTACTATGTAATTTGTCGCTTATGTGTGTGATTGATCTCTGAGCGCACATAAGTTGGTTCATTCAATTTTATCCTTAAAATTGGGTGTGACAGATTGGTATCGGAGTATAGGTTGACTGTAGGACGCAAACCTAGAAATTCTAGAGATGTTTTTCTCACCTTACTCATGCTTTTCACCTTAACTTGCTAACTGCTAAAATTTTTATGCTTCTCTTATCCTTATTCCATTATAAAAATATTCAGTCTATTCTAAATCTAACTTTGTCTTGATCTATATTGGAGAAGATGGTTCATGGTCGCAAAACTGCACGCATGAGCACCGGAGGCTACTACCCACCGCGAGCTTTGGACATTCCAGCTGAAGACGACGTGGTGATCGCCCCGAAAAATGAAAGTGAAGAGGAAGCTATGTACATGGAAGATGTTGAAGAGATCCTTCCGTCGCCGACGCCTGCTACTCCATCACCTCCACCACCTGTTGCATCACCCGCACCCGAAGCCCCTGCCAGAGGTGAACTGCCCAGGAGGATGGGATGGATCCAGGAGGAATATACTAAGTATCCAGAAGAAGATGCATTTTTCCACACAACGCTCGTCCACATGCTGACCCTCTAGTACGCCGACCTGCAACCTACTCTCAACTACTATACCATGGAGCACACGCATCCTCTACGAGACACCTACTGGACCACAGAGTTGAATATCAAGGTTTGGGATGCACAGCATAGAGCCTACAAGACGGAATCTGTTCACAAAAGCGCCGCTCCACGTAGGACTGTGGAAGAGAGCATGGAAGATGCCGCTACTCATGCCTATCTCTACTACCATGGTCGCCGCTATGAAGATATGGAAGGAGATGTCCATAGATTCTACCCTCGCGTGGTGACTGAAGAAGGTGACGTCGCCATGACTATGCCCGAAGTGGATCAGCCCGCTCTTAGAGCTCTAGCAAGATTGTCTTGGGCACTTATGGGAAGAGTCCATGGTTTGGAACGCGATTTGGCAAGAGCTAAGAGTGCCAACACACAAGCAGATCAAGAGATTGATGGATATCGAGCAAGACTCAACCAACCAAAGCTATTCCAGGAGATTCCCACACCTCCACCATTCAAGGATTCCGCTCCATAGGGTTAGGAAATTCCCTTAGCAATAAAAGACGCTAGTAGCGCTAAGTTGAGTCGAGTCGAGTCTTGTGTGGGTATGAAACTCTATGTGTTAGTTGCTTTGTTCTTATGAAATATTTGTGATTTGGTTCTTTGTAATGAGTGCTGAGAATTGTGGGCATGACTACAACTCTCTTAGTTAGGGTCTAAGATTTGAGATTTATTGAAGCAATAGTTGTTTTGGTTAAATTTGTGTTTCACCAAATCTGTTTTTCAGACCTCTTTGTCTTGTTAATTATTCTTAATTAATTTCGTAATTTCAAAAATTATGACAATTTAATGGGGAACAGTAGACTTCCAGACCTTTTATTTGCCATAAGAATCAAGTTAATATCCATTATGGTTAGAGAGATGTAACTATTGCAAATTGAAGTTTCTGCGCAGTCTGGCAGCCTGGACAGTTTCTGTTCATGTCTATTTTTGGTTAATTTAACTTCCGAGTCTGAAGAAGTGGTCAATATGGAAGTTGTAGAAAATTTTCTGATCTTTCCAACGGTATAGAGAACGTCTCTGTTTGATTTCGGAAACTCTAGATATGATCGTTTTTCTTCACTGCTGTTATCGGATCTCGTCCAGAAAATTCAGATTCGTTATTCATAAGTGATTGCATAATGGTAAAAATACTAAAACTCATTTATGTGTTGAAAAACAGATGACCGGTAACAGGAGGAATGCCAATCCACCACCACCACCGCAACCTAGCATTCAAGACCTCATCGCTTCGCAGAACCAGCTGATGTAAACTATGATGCAATTCATTCAGCACCAACCAGCTGGAGGACCGCAGCCTGTTCAAGCTCCTGCTAGAGATAAGCGAGGAGAATTTCTGAAGGGTCGTCCACCTGTGTTCAACCATGCCGCTGACCTGCTAGATGCTGATGACTGGCTTCGTGCTGTGGAGAGGCAACTCAACATTGCGCAGTGCAACGATCAAGAGAAGGTGTTATATGCATCTGGACAGTTGCAAGGAGCTGCTCAAGACTGGTGGGAATCATTCCAGTATGGTCGTTCCAATAATGCGCCTGCTATCACCTGGCAAGAGTTTTGTGAAAACTTTAGGTCATATCATATCCCTGAAGTCTGATCGAGCTGAAGCAGGCAGAGTTTAGATCTCTGAAGCAAGGACGGATGTCTGTGCCAGAATTTCGTGATCATTTTGTTCAATTGTCACGGTATGCTCCTGACGATGTTGCTAATGACAAGGACAAGCAACGTCTCTTCCTCAAGGGACTTCATGATAGATTGCAACTCCAACTCATGACAACCACCTACCCCAATTTCCAAGAGCTTGTGAACCGCGCTATCGTGATTGACAACAAGCGCCAGGAGATGGCTGATAACAAGAGGAAGAAGCAAGGACCAGGTTTTTCCAGGAACAACCGTCAGCGTCCCAATACCGCGCAGCAAAAATTTCAGCAGAAACACCAGGGGCCATTCAACCAGTGGAACCAAGGGGGATCTAGTCAGTGGAACCGTAATCAGAACCAACCTCGTTCCCCCTATCCTCAGCAGCAGCAGAAGACTCCCTCTCAAATACCCCAGCAAGCTACCCCGAGTAAGACTCCCATGAGGACTAATACACCGGGCACCCCCATCAAGTGTTTTGGTTGTGGAGAAACTGGACATCTCTCCTACAACTGCCCCAAGAAGCAGAACCAGCAGACTCCCCAGGAAAGCAACCCAAAGAGCAGATATCAGCCACCATCTAATCAAGGAAGGGTGAATCATGTGTCCACAGAGACAGCTCAGGAAGCACCAGAAGTTATGATGGGTACGTTCAGCGTCAACTCCATCCTCGCTACTGTTCTTTTTGATTCCGGTGCTTCGCATTCTTTCGTATCACAAAGTTTTGTTAGAGTACGGAGTATACCACTTTTAGCTCTACAAAACCCAATATTAGTAAATTCACTGGGTGGGGCTATGCAAGCTCAATATTATTGTCCTTCGGTTAATATTGCTCTAAGGGGGTAGACTTTAAAGTGAACCTTACCGTAATAAGAACAGCTGGGATTGATGTCATATTGGGTCTGGATTGGATGAAGAAAAATAAGGCAGTTATTCAGTGTGAGGAGAAGGTCGTTGTGTTAACTACGCCTAAAGGAGACAAAGTCAGTGTTGATGTAGTAATGCAACCACCACCTGCAGCGACAGTTAATCAACTCCAGGAGGATGACAGCCAGCTAGATCACGTTGTGGATGAGTTTCCGGACGTATTCCCTGATGAATTGCCAGGTATGCCACCCGACCGCGACATTGAATTTATTATTGAATTGTTGCCTGGAACTGCACCCATAGCTAAGCGTCCATATAGAATGGGAGTAAATGAGTTAGAAGAACTTAAGAAACAAATTAAAGAATTATTAGACAAAGGTTTTATTCGGCCTAGTTCTTCACCTTGGGGAGCACCAGTTATTTTTGTTGATAAGAAAGATGGAAGTCAGCGGATGTGTGTGGATTATCGGTCACTTAATGAGGTTACTATCAAGAATAAATATCCATTGCCTAGAATTGATGATTTGTTTGACCAATTGAGAGGAGCCTGTGTATTTTTCAAGATTGATCTTCGTTCTGGTTACCATCAACTAAAAATTCGTGCTACAGATATACCTAAGATAGCTTTTACTACACGGTATGGATTATATGAGTACACCGTGATGTCCTTTGGATTGACCAATGCACCTGCCTACTTTATGTATCTGATGAATAAAGTGTTTATGGAGTACCTAGACAAGTTTGTTGTGGTATTTATTGATGATATTTTAATATATTCGAAAAATGAGGAGGAACATGCTGAACATTTAAGATTGGTGCTAAAAAATTACGAGAGCATAAGTTGTATGCTAAGCGGAGTAAGTGTGAATTTTGGTTAAAGGAAGTTGCCTTTCTTGGTCATATTGTCTCCAATGGTGGTATAGCGGTTGATCCTAGCAAAGTAGAAGATGTTCTAAATTGGAAGCCACCAACAAATGTTAGCGAGATTCGTAGTTTTCTGGGAGTAGCAGGGTATTACAGGAGATTTATTGAAGGGTTCTCAAAGCTTGCTAAGCCTATGACTGCTTTATTAGAAAAGAATGCTAAGTTTGTCTGGTCAGAAAAATGTCAAAAGAATTTTGAAGAATTGAAGAAAAGATTAACCACAGCCCCCGTGTTGACTTTGCTGGATTTGAGCAAGAGATTTGCTATATATTGCGATGCATCTCGTCAAGGCTTGGGTTGTGTTCTTAGGCAAGAAGGAAGAGTTGTGGCCTATGCGTCAAGACAGCTGAGGAAACATGAATTGAATTATCCTACTCATGACCTTGAGTTAGCTGTAGTTGTGCATTCGTTAAAAATTTGGAGGCACTATATTATTGGGCAAAAGTGTGATATCTACACCGACCACAAGAGTTTGAAATATATTTTTACTCAGTCAGATCTGAATTTGAGGCAACGTCGCTGGTTAGAATTAATCAAGGATTATGATTTGGAGGTACATTATCATCCGGGAAAGGCGAATGTTGTCGTTGATGCCCTTAGTAGAAAGAGCTATGCTAATGAGATGCGAGTAACACCTATGCCAGAGGAGCTATGTGCTGAATTTGAGCGTCTCAATTTAAGTTTGGTTACTAATGCTATGGAGATAGTGGTTGAACCTACACTAGAGCAGGATATACGCAAAGGGCAGCTGGAAGATGAGAAGCTCAGAGAGATAGCTGAAAATGTAGTGGTTGGTAAGTCACCCGGATTTAGAATAGATGAACAGGGTACTCTATGGTTTGGAAAAAGGTTGTGTGTACCCGAGATAAGATCTATTCACGACGCGATACTCCGAGAAGCTCATGACTCAGCCTACTCCATACATCCCGGCAGCACAAAAATGTATTTAGATCTTAAAGAAAGGTATTGGTGGGTTGGACTTAAAAGAGATGTAACAGAATATGTAGCAATATGTGACACCTGTCAGAGAGTTAAAGCTGAGCATCAGAGGCCTGCAGGTTTGCTACAACCTATGAAGATACCTGAATGGAAGTGGGATGAAGTTGGTATGGATTTCATAGTTGTTTTGCCACGTACTCAGTCAGGGTATGATTCTATTTGGGTAATTGTTGATCGTTTAACTAAAGTTGCTGTAACAGAACCGGCTAAATCACCTGGCCCACAGGCGCCTGTCATTGTCACTAATGACTTCTGACAGCCGGGCCCGTGTCCCAAATGATCTAGGCAGATCTGTCGGGCTACATCAGCGCCCTAAACTCCGCAGGATCACCATTGCAGAATCATCACAGGATTACAACATTTCATAATAAATTACATCAGAGTACAGAAGCGGAATATTACATAACTTAAGTTTACAAACCAGTTGTTCCAAATAGAATTTAAGTACTATTATTACAAACCATAGATAGTGGCGGTAGCAGTTGAATAATTATACAACATTATGAATATGATAACTTAGACCCTGCCCACGGGTCCCACTTTACTCTTCCTCACTGCCCTCCTGGATGATGGTCATGCAGCACGGAGCAAGGCAGACCTCCGATGGCGGTTCACCTGCAGCATGGGTTACAAACCCTGAGTACTTGGGGTACTCCGCAAGACTTACCCGACTAAGGGTGTAAAATGAGACTCAGGAATGCAGGTCATAGGTAGGGCTAGCAGAGGATAAGAATTTGCGGAAAAGCATTACTAAGCAATATTTTATTTTATTGATATTATAATTGTATCCATAGTTCTAATAATCAACCTCAACCATCATCATTCATCCATTTCCTTCATTCGATCAGTTGACCTAGTTGAGAACAACTTCTCGGGGTAGGAAAGTGGATTGAGTCTCCATTAACCGAGGAGCACGTCGATTCGAATCCAGAAATAAACCCAGCTGGGGATTCTAACCACACTGCATATGCAGCACGCCGGCATACATATACCAACCCTTCATCTAGGTCTTTCTATCCCGGAACCGGTCCTGCGCCACCCGGGAGCACAGTACTCCACTCGTCTCCAGGCACGCCGGCCACGTGGGTACATGCTACTCCCGCCATCTCTCCACTCCCAGTGCGTGGTTGTCGGTTCCAGCAATAGAGCCACCTGACTCTAGGCTTTCCACATTGGTATGTGGCTAGGCTGTCCATCTCGATCCAGCACTCCGACAACGAGCGGTCCCTACTTTTATTTTTGGTTCGTGCCTGCCGGGTACCAAGTCATGGGAAATGCCGTCCCAAGAGCACAACACCCGGCGAAACACATTTCCGGTGATACCGACCAGTTCCAAACTATTCCGAAGGCGATCATGCACCGGGACTCTAACCCGAATACACATCAACCAACGGATAACAAGCTCTTCACTTAGTCATAGAGTATATGTACATCCATAGCACAGAAAATAGTTTTTCTTTTATGAAATTCTAATTTTCATTAAGCATGTCTAAGCACTTTTCAAATCATTTATTTATTTAAATCAGTTTTCAGGATAATTATTTGGGACAATGCATCTGGATAGGTTTTAATCAACTCCTATCAACCTAATGCAATAAGTTAACTCGAATTATAAGGAATTTCACAATAGAGGGTTAATGCACCGGGGCTTGCCTTGGACGGAGAAGAGGGTGGGATCGGGATCGGTCCCGCAGATGTCGAAACCCTGGATCGCCTCCGGATTGACCTCTCCCGCAGTGGCCTCGACCTTCACTTCGTCGTTCCCGGTCACTACACGTGTGCAATGATGCATGCTTAACATGATGCAATACATAAATAGAAATGCGATAATCAAATATCAACATCTTGAGTACAACTTTCCTTCACGGAGAAGCCGTAAACGAGATCTCAAAAAGTAAATCGGCATTTTACTTTAAAACCTATTTTTACAGTCATAGAAAGCCGCTGCACAGCTTGATGACTACTACAAAGCACTAGGTTATCAAATTTGCCAAGGATCACATAGTGAAAGACCCTTGGTCTTCCTTCAACCCAAAATCCACACAACAACCTAAATCCATTTCTCCTACTCATTTTATTTATTTTCCCTAATTTCACATGTATTTACTAGCTGACCACACTATCTTAAAATGTGCCCAAATTTCACCAACAGATAGGTTTCATCAAGAAACAGCACCACAATTATTTTCATGATTTTTGGACTTACAGGGAATTAATTAAAAATGCACAAACTTGCAAATATTAATTAATCTACTGATTTATTCACCAGGCAGAATATACTGGAAAACCACATTTTATATTTTTAACAAATACTACAGATAACATAGAGCATACACAATTATTTTCATAATTTTCCAACCAACAGATTTATTCATATAAAATTAACAAGTAACAGAACTATTCAAAGAAATATAAATAAGAAAAGCATTTGAAATTCGCTGGAAAAATAGGAAAGGCCAATTCGGCCCACAACGGCCCAACGCAGGCCAGGCCGGCCCAGTCGGCCTGCCCGCGCTCGGCGCCGGCGGTTTTGCAAAAGGAACCCCCGGGAACTGAGGAATCAACCCGCGGTCCTATTAGCACTATTCAAATGAGTCACGAGCATTGCACTTAGCCCCCTGGAACTTCTCGTCTTCTAACCCGAGACCCCTGGGCTCGGCTCTGTTTTAACAGAGACGGGGTACCGGCGGTTCGCCGCCCCTAGCTCGCCGACGGCGAGCCGAGGGACGAAACCGAGGGCACCGACGGACTCCAGACTCCTAGGCGAACCTATCGAGCTACTAAACGACGACAGACGACACCTAGACAAGCGGAAGCCACAGGCGCGGCGGCTCGGATGCGGCGGCGAGCACGTCGCCGGCGAGCACAGACCGAAAGAAAGAGGGGAAAAGGGTGCGCGAGCATCAGGAGCTCACCACGAAGCTGGCTGGCGGGTCGGTGGAGACGGAGATAGCTCGGAGGAGTCGGCTTGACTGCGGCGGCGGATCCCGGCGGCTCGGCACGGCGGCGACTTCGCGTTCCGGCGAACCTAGGGGACCGGGAGGCACACCGACACCGGGATGAGGATCAAGGTGACACGGGGAACATTGCGCGCACCAAACCGAGGCCTAGAGCTTACCCGAGCGAGCTGGAGACGACGGCGGGCTCGCGGCGGCGCTCTGCCCACCCGTGAAGATGGCGCCGGCGTTCCGGCGGCTACGAAGCTCTACAGCTCCCACCGACGGGCGCAAACGACGCGCACGAACCCTAGCTAGCTTTCTACGAGGTGGAGAGGATGGAGATGACCGAAGCACGGCGTATCTGGCCGGGAACCGCGCGGAGCACGACGGTGACCGGGGAGGAGAAAAATGGAGAGGGAGAGACGACCGTCGCCTTTTAGAGGGCAAAGGCGAGGGGAGCAGGCGCGGCGCGACGCGGCGCACGCGCGCCCGTATCTGGAACGGTCGCGGGGGCACGATCCCGACCGGCACGGGCGCCGCGCGCGCGCGCGCGCGACACGGCCATTGCCGGCCCTGTGCGCGAACAGGAGAGAGGGGCAGGTTACTGTAGCATAGGTCCCTAGGGTTGCGTCGGTTTTTGCCAAAATGCGGTTGATTTTGCATGTAAACTTGAAAAAGTTCAAAAACAAAAGTTGTAGGTTTTGAAATTCTGAACAACTTTGCTTTTGGAACCAAGTTCAAATTCGAAGTAGTTTTGAAACTACAGTAAAAGGGGTAAACTAGGTTTTTGAATTTCAAATTGTATTTTCAAAATTACTTTTGATTTTACACAATAACTTGAAAAATGGCCAAAATAAAAATTGTTCTTCTCAGTGAGCTTTACAACTTCTATTTAGGAAGTTTTGTCAGATTCCAAATAATTTTTGAAATGGTGTTTCAAATTCATTTTTCAATTCATAGATTTGAGCTAAATTCAAATTTTTATAATAGAACTTCAAAATCTCCAAAAATAAAAGTTGTCACATTTTAAAAGATCTACAACTTTCATTTAGGTGTCATCTCAAGATTCCTTCTAGATTTTGAATTAGGGTTTTAGGGTAAGATTAGGGTTTATTCGGATCTTTAATTCGAATTTCTAATTCCCAAATCAAAATCACCTTAAACCAAACCACTCTATGACCCTAAGCACAATCATATGCAGATTAATTAATTTAAATATGATGACATGGCATGTTTAATTAATCCGTAATACCCGGGGTATTACAGCCTTCCCCCCTAAAAGAAATCTCGTCCCGAGATTAGCTATTCTAGAAACTGAAACAAAGTAATGGAAAAGAAAATACACAAGTCAAAATATTTTTACACGAGCTCACAAAATAAGTAGAAGGGTTTTTAATACAGAAGATACTAGTCAGACCATTACATTCATAAGGTGGCAAAGAATTTCGGAAAGTTTTCTGCGAGATAGTCCTCGGATTCCCAGGTGGCTTCATCTTCGGAATGTTGGTCCCATTGGATCTTGTACCACCTGGTGGTTCTTCTCCTGGTAACACGGTCCTTGATATCCAAGACCCGTACTGGATATTCTGAATACGTCAGTTCGGGCTCCAGTACCACACCTTCTACATCGGTCACTTGGTCGGGAACTCGCAAACACTTCTTTAGCTGGGATACGTGAAACACATTGTGTACCTCTGACAGGTGATCTGGCAACTGCAACCGATAGGCAACTTTTCCCACACGCTCGGTGATTAAGAATGGTCCAATGTAGCGCGGGGCTAACTTACCTTTGACTCCAAAGCGATTGACTCCTTTCATAGGTGAAACCTTCAAGTACACATAGTCTCCAACCTTGAATGCTAGGGGTCTACGCCGCTGATCGGCATAGCTTTTCTACCGAGACTGAGCCACCTTTAGATTCTCTTGTATTACTCGAACTTTCTCTTCGGCTTCATTGACCAGGTCAACTCCATAAAACCATCTTTCACCGGGCTCGGACCAATTCAATGGAGTACGACATCTGCGGCCGTACACTGCCTCGAACGGAGCCATCTTGATGCTTTCTTGGTAACTGTTGTTGTACGAGAATTCGGCCAATGCCAAGCACTCGTCCCACTTGTCAGGGTAATTCAATGCACAGGCCCTCAACATGTCCTCCAGCACTTGATTAACCCTTTCAGTCTGACCATCGGTCTGGGGATGATAAGCTGTGCTATGCAGAAGTTTAGTACCCAATGATTCATGGAAGGATCTCCAAAACTTGGATATGAACTGAGTACCTCGATCAGAGACAATGGTCTTCGGCACCCCATGGAGTCTCATCATGTGTTCTATATACATCTTGGCATAAGTGACCGCGGTGTAGGTATCTTTAACTGGCATGAAATGGGCTTGCTTCGTGAGACGATCCACAATGACCCAGATCGAGTTAAATCCCCTAGATGTCCTGGGCAATCCCACGATGAAATCCATACTAATGTCTTCCCATTTCCACGCGGGAACCGGTAACGGTTGTAGCTCTCCACCAGGCTTCGTGTGTACAGCTTTAACCTTTTGGCAGGTGTCACATCTCGACACATACTGTGCAATCTCTATCTTCATCTTGGTCCACCAGAATTTCTGTTTCAAATCCTGGTACATCTTGTTGCTTCCTGGGTGGATAGAGTATCTGGTCAGATGCGCTTCATCAAGAATTTTGCGACGTAGCTCCGGAACTTTTGGAACTACCAAACGATTCTTGAACCATACGATGCCTTCATTATCAATTCTGAAACAATCCGCTTTCCCCGCCTGGACCTTTTCTTTGATATGCCTGATGCCCTTGCTTCCCCTTTGAGCGGCCACGATCTCATCACGGATGGGAGTTTCAATACTGATATTTGCCAGACTGCCCTGTGGAACTATTTCTATGCCCAATTTTTCCAACTCACAGCACAACGACAGATTGTAAGGCCTCACAGTCAAACAGTTGCAATGAGCCTTCCGACTAAGCGCATCAGCAACCACATTAGCTTTGCCCGGATGGTAGTGTACTTCAATATCATAGTCTTTAATCAACTCTAGCCATCTTCGCTGCCTCATATTCAGCTCTTCTTGGGTGAAGATGTACTTCAAGCTTTTATGGTCAGTGTACACATTGCATGTGCTGCCTAGCAAATAGTGACGCCAGATCTTCAATGCATGAACCACAGCTGCCAACTCAAGATCATGAGTGGGATAGTTTTCTTCATGGGGTCGGAGTTGTCGTGAAGCATATGCAATAACTCTGCCTTCTTGCATCAAAACACAACCAAGGCCAGTACCCGACGCATCACAATACACATCGAATGGCTTCTCGATATCCGGCTGAGCTAGGACTGGTGCAGTGGTCAAACACTTCTTCAAGGTTTGGAATGCTGTCTCACACTCTGACGACCACACAAACTTGACTTGATTCTTCAGTAAGTTGGTGATTGGTTTGGCTATTCTTGAGAAGTCAGGGATGAAACGGCGGTAATATCCCGCCATGCCCATGAAACTGCGGACTTGGTGAACAGTGGTTGGTGGCTTCCAATTTAGGATTTCCTCTACCTTACTTGGATCAACAGATACTCCCTCAGCGGAGAGAATATGTCCGAGAAAAGGAACTTTATTTAACCAGAACTCACACTTGCTGAACTTTGCATAAAGCTGGTGCTCTCTCAAGCGAGTTAGGACAATACGAAGGTGGTTGTCATGTTCTTCAGGTGTTTTGGAATAGACAAGGATATCATCGATGAACACGACAACGAATTTGTCGAGCTCGGGCATGAAAACGGAATTCATGAGATACATGAAGTAGGCAGGTGCGTTGGTTAAACCGAAAGACATGACTAGGTATTCATATAGGCCATATCTAGTGGTGAAAGCTGTCTTTGGAATGTCTTCGGGACGGATTTTGATTTGGTGGTAGCCAGACCTAAGGTCAATCTTGGAAAACACCTTAGCTCCAGCCAGTTGGTCAAAGAGTAGGTCAATACGAGGCAACGGATATTTGTTTTTGACAGTAACCTCGTTGAGCGGACGATAGTCGATACAGAGTCGAAGGGATTTGTCCTTCTTCTTGACAAAGATGGCAGGGCAACCCCAAGGAGATGAGCTAGGTCTGATGAAACCCTTATCAAGCAAATCTTGTAGCTGCACTTTAAGCTCCGCCAATTCCTTGGGAGGCATCCTATAAGCTCTACGAGAGATAGGAGCTGTTCCAGGCTTAAGCTCAATGGCAAATTCAACATCCCGATCAGGTGGCAAACCAGGCAATTCATCAGGAAACACGTCTGGGAATTCACAGACCACAGGAATCTTCATCACTTCTTCTACTGAGGTAGCACACAGCCTTTGCACGGATTTCTCCACCTTTCTTACTGGTAGGGGAAGTTGGATGAGAAGCTGAGTTTGACTATTAGGTATGTTCACCCTTACGGTTCTATTCAACACATCAATCAAGACCTTGTGCTGAGACATCCAATTCATACCTAATATCACATCTATATCCTGATCTTTTAGCACTATCATAGTAGTAGGGAACTTATGCCCTCCCAACTCTATTGGCACTCCCTGAACTACCTCTTTAGTAGACATACGCCCCCCGGGCGAATGTATAAGGAAATCTTCCTTTATTTTCCCAATAGGTATTTCATGCTTTACCACAAATGTACGGTTGATGAATGAATGTGATGCACCAGAATCAAAAAGCGTAAGTGCAGGGTGACCGGCAACAGGGAACCTACCCATCATGACGGGCTCTCCAGCAGGAATATCCTCAATCTGAGTGTAATAGGCCTGACCTGCTTTCTTGACAACTTTGCCCCTCTGAGCATGCTGTTGATGACCACGATGCTGACCCTGCTGCTGTTGCTGATGTTGCTGCTGACCACCTGGTGCATTTTGATTGTACCTCTTGGGAAAAGGACAATTGCGCGACCAATGTCCCATCTTGCCACAGTTGTAGCAAGGATGATTGTAGGTGGTTTGAGGGGTAGTGATACGAACACCAGGGGCATTCGGCTGAGTGGCATTTTGCTGGTTTGAAGTGTGGGAGGTGGCGGCGGTGCGCACAACCACCTGCTGTTGGGGGTAGGATGGTCGATTTTGGTGAGTGGGGTGGTAGATGAACCTCTGGCGTTTCTGACTGCCAGAGAATGCAGGCCTCTTGTTTTTCTTCTTCTCCTCCTGAAGTTGACGATTGCTTTCTTCAAAAGCTAAGGCGCAGTCAACAGCCTCATGGAAAGTGCACTTGAGGTTATTAGACAAGCTGCGCTGAATCTTGTAGTTGAGACCTCTGATGAAACAGGCCTTCTTCTTCTCATCGGTGTTGGTGTGTTCGGGTGCATATTGTGCCAGGTGATTGAACTGCCCCAGGTACTGAGTGACAGTGGATTCATTCTGCTTTAGTGCTAGAAACTGGTCTAGTTTCAGCCTCATCACACCCGCAGGGATGTAATGAGCACGGAACGCCTCGCGAAACTCTTGCCAGGTGAGTTGATGTCCATCATCCTGTGCAGCCAACAGGTTGGCATACCAAGTGGTCGCAGGACCACGAAGCTGCTGAGCTGCAAACAGGGGCTTCTGTATCTCAGTACAGCGGATCAAACTGAACTTCTGCTCCATAGTGCGGAGCCAATCATCTGCTTCCAGAGGTTCGTCTGCCTTGGTGAACACAGGTGGGCGAGTGTCAGTGAAGTCAACATAGGTGGTCTCTTCATTGTCGCGGCGACCACGACGTCCACCACGGTCTTGCTGACTCTGAGCTAGCATGGTTGCGACGTTGGTAAGCGCGGTGATAGCCTCTGCCAGAGTGTTCGGAAGTGGTGGTGCTTGGGGAGCACCGGTCCCATGAGCAGAGTTGTCTCCCATCTGTTGGCAAGCAAACCACTTAGGACTTATATTACATAGGTGGAACATAGTAGCACACACAGAAATAATACAATACCATGTTCATACAATAAGGCTTGCACCCAGGCAAAGCCACAACCCATAACTAAGGTTTTCTAGACAAGCACCTAAGATAGACAAAAGAGAGACTAGCTGACAACTCTAGGCCACACTGGCCTAGTCCTCGTCGATCTCCGACGCGCCAGAAGCGTCACTGTCCTCGAGGTCCTCCTCGATGTCCTCGTCACTCTCCTCGGAGTCCTCGTCGCTGCCCTCGGAGTCCTCCTCAGAGTCTGGCTCCTCAACCTCGAGAGGCACTGCCTCCTCGTCAGTCTCCTCCATGTCCTCATCCTCACCGAGGACAACTCCAAGCTCCGGCTCCTCCTCCTCAGGTGCAGGAATAGGGTAGAGCTGATCGTTGAGCTGGTGCACCTCCTCCTGCAAGGCGATGTTGTCCGCCTCAAGCTGCGCGGTACGCTGCTCCGCCCTCAGCATCCTGTTGACGATCGCATCCTCGCGCTCCCAAGCCTCATCCCGCTGCTGCGTCAGGCGGTCGACCTCCCGACGCAGGTCACGGTTGGTCTCCACGTCCTGGTAGTGGTGACGGCGAGCAACCTCATACTCCTCCTCCCACTGCCTGACCAACTCCCGAAGTCTCCCGACCTCGGCCTCCAACTCCTCGCTGCTGCGACGGGGTGAGCGACTCCCAGAAGCCTCGCCCTCACCGGTACGTGGCGCCAACTGGTGGTGCGGAACACCACGCGGTCCTGTCATCTTCCTGGCGGTGAGCTTGCAACGGGCCATCTGGAGAAGGTAAGTGGATTTATAAGTAATATGGGTTAGCAAGAATAGGTTTGGTAACTTATCCCAAAAACCCACTTTTAAGGAGGAAGTTATTTAATGTGTGATTAACATGATGCATGCACGTACTTACGAATTTTAAATTATGCAAGTAAACACATACATAAATAAATAAACTTTTAACATAGGGCTAATAATAATAGCATTATTCCTCATGCTACTATAGCCACATAATATTAAATATAGGTTAAATTAATACTACGGAATAAGTCAAGAATAGAAGCAATTTGGACCCAAAATAACATATTAAGTTTTATGATCCAAAACCTTTTGAAGTTTTCGAAAAGTAATCCGTAATGATTAGCAAGGTAATGCTTTGGTACCAACTGTAACAGAACCGGCTAAATCACCTGGCCCACAGGCGCCTGTCATTGTCACTAATGACTTCTGACAGCCGGGCCCGTGTCCCAAATGATCTAGGCAGATCTGTCGGGCTACATCAGCGCCCTAAACTCCGCAGGATCACCATTGCAGAATCATCACAGGATTACAACATTTCATAATAAATTACATCAGAGTACAGAAGCGGAATATTACATAACTTAAGTTTACAAACCAGTTGTTCCAAATAGAATTTAAGTACTATTATTACAAACCATAGATAGTGGCGGTAGCAGTTGAATAATTATACAACATTATGAATATGATAACTTGGACCCTGCCCACGGGTCCCACTTTACTCTTCCTCACTGCCCTCCTGGATGATGGTCATGCAGCACGGAGCAAGGCAGACCTCCGATGGCGGTTCACCTGCAGCATGGGTTACAAACCCTGAGTACTTGGGGTACTCCGCAAAACTTACCCGACTAAGGGTGTAAAATGAGACTCAGGAATGCAGGTCATAGGTAGGGCTAGCAGAGGATAAGAATTTGCGGAAAAGCATTACTAAGCAATATTTTATTTTATTGATATTATAATTGTATCCATAGTTCTAATAATCAACCTCAACCATCATCATTCATCCATTTCCTTCATTCGATCAGTTGACCTAGTTGAGAACCACTTCTCAGGGTAGGAAAGTGGATTGAGTCTCCATTAACCGAGGAGCACGTCGATTCGAATCCAGAAATAAACCCAGCTGGGGATTCTAACCACACTGCATATGCAGCACGCCGGCATACATATACCAACCCTTCATCTAGGTCTTTCTATCCCGGAACCGGTCCTGCGCCACCCGGGAGCACAGTACTCCACTCGTCTCCAGGCACGCCGGCCACGTGGGTACATGCTACTCCCGCCATCTCTCCACTCCCAGTGCGTGGTTGTCGGTTCCAGCAATAGAGCCACCTGACTCTAGGCTTTCCACATTGGTATGTGGCTAGGCTGTCCATCTCGATCCAGCACTCCGACAACGAGCGGTCCCTACTTTTATTTTTGGTTCGTGCCTGCCGGGTACCAAGTCATGGGAAACGCCGTCCCAAGAGCACAACACCCGGCGAAACACATTTCCGGTGATACCGACCAGTTCCAAACTATTCCGAAGGCGATCATGCACCGGGACTCTAACCCGAATACACATCAACCAACGGATAACAAGCTCTTCACTTAGTCATAGAGTATATGTACATCCATAGCACAGAAAATAGTTTTTCTTTTATGAAATTCTAATTTTCATTAAGCATGTCTAAGCACTTTTCAAATCATTTATTTATTTAAATCAGTTTTCAGGATAATTATTTGGGACAATGCATCTGGATAGGTTTCAATCAACTCCTATCAACCTAATGCAATAAGTTAACTCGAATTATAAGGAATTTCACAATAGAGGGTTAATGCACCGGGGCTTGCCTTGGACGGAGAAGAGGGTGGGATCGGGATCGGTCCCGCAGATGTCGAAACCCTGGATCGCCTCCGGATTGACCTCTCCCGCAGTGGCCTCGACCTTCACTTCGTCGTTCCCGGTCACTACACGTGTGCAATGATGCATGCTTAACATGATGCAATACATAAATAGAAATGCGATAATCAAATATCAACATCTTGAGTACAACTTTCCTTCACGGAGAAGCCGTAAACGAGATCTCAAAAAGTAAATCGGCATTTTACTTTAAAACCTATTTTTACAGTCATAGAAAGCCGCTGCACAGCTTGATGACTACTACAAAGCACTAGGTTATCAAATTTGCCAAGGATCACATAGTGAAAGACCCTTGGTCTTCCTTCAACCCAAAATCCACACAACAACCTAAATCCATTTCTCCTACTCATTTTATTTATTTTCCCTAATTTCACATGTATTTACTAGCTGACCACACTATCTTAAAATGTGCCCAAATTTCACCAACAGATAGGTTTCATCAAGAAACAGCACCACAATTATTTTCATGATTTTTGGACTTACAGGGAATTAATTAAAAATGCACAAACTTGCAAATATTAATTAATCTACTGATTTATTCACCAGGCAGAATATACTGGAAAACCACATTTTATATTTTTAACAAATACTACAGATAACATAGAGCATACACAATTATTTTCATAATTTTCCAACCAACAGATTTATTCATATAAAATTAACAAGTAACAGAACTATTCAAAGAAATATAAATAAGAAAAGCATTTGAAATTCGCTGGAAAAATAGGAAAGGCCAATTCGGCCCACAACGGCCCAACGCAGGCCAGGCCGGCCCAGTCGGCCTGCCCGCGCTCGGCGCCGGCGGTTTTGCAAAAGGAACCCCCGGGAACTGAGGAATCAACCCGCGGTCCTATTAGCACTATTCAAATGAGTCACGAGCATTGCACTTAGCCCCCTGGAACTTCTCGTCTTCTAACCCGAGACCCCTGGGCTCGGCTCTGTTTTAACAGAGACGGGGTACCGGCGGTTCGCCGCCCCTAGCTCGCCGACGGCGAGCCGAGGGACGAAACCGAGGGCACCGACGGACTCCAGACTCCTAGGCGAACCTATCGAGCTACTAAACGACGACAGACGACACCTAGACAAGCGGAAGCCACAGGCGCGGCGGCTCGGATGCGGCGGCGAGCACGTCGCCGGCGAGCACAGACCGAAAGAAAGAGGGGAAAAGGGTGCGCGAGCATCAGGAGCTCACCACGAAGCTGGCTGGCGGGTCGGTGGAGACGGAGATAGCTCGGAGGAGTCGGCTTGACTGCGGCGGCGGATCCCGGCGGCTCGGCACGGCGGCGACTTCGCGTTCCGGCGAACCTAGGGGACCGGGAGGCACACCGACACCGGGATGAGGATCAAGGTGACACGGGGAACATTGCGCGCACCAAACCGAGGCCTAGAGCTTACCCGAGCGAGCTGGAGACGACGGCGGGCTCGCGGCGGCGCTCTGCCCACCCGTGAAGATGGCGCCGGCGTTCCGGCGGCTACGAAGCTCTACAGCTCCCACCGACGGGCGCAAATGACGCGCACGAACCCTAGCTAGCTTTCTACGAGGTGGAGAGGATGGAGATGACCGAAGCACGGCGTATCTGGCCGGGAACCGCGCGGAGCACGACGGTGACCGGGGAGGAGAAAAATGGAGAGGGAGAGACGACCGTCGCCTTTTAGAGGGCAAAGGCGAGGGGAGCAGGCGCGGCGCGACGCGGCGCACGCGCGCCCGTATCTGGAACGGTCGCGGGGGCACGATCCCGACCGGCACGGGCGCCGCGCGCGCGCGCGCGACACGGCCATTGCCGGCCCTGTGCGTGAACAGGAGAGAGGGGCAGGTTACTGTAGCATAGGTCCCTAGGGTTGCGTCGGTTTTTGCCAAAATGCGGTTGATTTTGCATGTAAACTTGAAAAAGTTCAAAAACAAAAGTTGTAGGTTTTGAAATTCTGAACAACTTTGCTTTTGGAACCAAGTTCAAATTCGAAGTAGTTTTGAAACTACAGTAAAAGGGGTAAACTAGGTTTTTGAATTTCAAATTGTATTTTCAAAATTACTTTTGATTTTACACAATAACTTGAAAAATGGCCAAAATAAAAATTGTTCTTCTCAGTGAGCTTTACAACTTCTATTTAGGAAGTTTTGTCAGATTCCAAATAATTTTTGAAATGGTGTTTCAAATTCATTTTTCAATTCATAGATTTGAGCTAAATTCAAATTTTTATAATAGAACTTCAAAATCTCCAAAAATAAAAGTTGTCACATTTTAAAAGATCTACAACTTTCATTTAGGTGTCATCTCAAGATTCCTTCTAGATTTTGAATTAGGGTTTTAGGGTAAGATTAGGGTTTATTCGGATCTTTAATTCGAATTTCTAATTCCCAAATCAAAATCACCTTAAACCAAACCACTCTATGACCCTAAGCACAATCATATGCAGATTAATTAATTTAAATATGATGACATGGCATGTTTAATTAATCCGTAATACCCGGGGTATTACAGCTGCTCACTTTATACCGGTTAAGACTACCTATGCCGGAGCAAAGCTAGCTGAATTATATATGGCAAGAATTGTGTGTCTGCATGGGGTTCCTAAGAAAATTGTGTCTGACAGAGGTACTCAATTCACGTCGCACTTTTGGAAAAAAATACATGAATCTTTGGGAACTGAGCTGAATTTTAGTACTGCCTATCATCCTCAGACAGATGGACAAACAGAACGGACCAATCAAATATTAGAGGACATGTTGAGAGCCTGTGTGTTGCAAAAAGGTGATAGTTGGGATAAGAGTTTACCATACGCAGAGTTCTCTTATAATAATAGTTACCAAAAGAGTTTCAAGATGGCACCGTTCGAGGCTTTGTATGGTCGTAAATGTAGAACACCTTTATTTTGGAACCAAACCGGAGAAACTCAAGTGTTTGGACCAGCAGTGTTGAGAGATGCAGAGGAACAAGTTGCGAAAATTAGAGAAAACTTGAGAGTGGCTCAGTCGCGACAAAAGAGTTATGCAGGCACAAGAAGAAGAGAACTGACATTTGAAGTGGGAGATTATGTCTACCTGAAAGTGTCACCTATGCGAGGCGTAAAAAGGTTCAATATGAAAGGTAAATTAGCACCAAGGTATATTGGCCCATTCAAGATTCTAGCAAGACGCGGAGAAGTAGCTTATCAGCTAGAACTACCCGCAAGTTTGTCGGGTGTTCATGATGTGTTTCATATATCCCAACTTAGAAAGTGTTTGCGAGTGCCCAAAGAGCAAATACCATTGGAGGAATTGGTTGTTAAAGAAGATCTCACATATGAAGAATACCCAATTAAAATATTGAAAACAGCAGAGCGAGTCACAAGGAGCAGAGTTATAAAAATGTGCAAGGTTCAGTGGAATCGGTATTCAGAGGATGAGGCAACCTGGGAAAGAGAGGAAGAATTGAGAAAGTCGTATCCCCAATTATTTGAGTAAGCTAATCTAATCTCGAGGACGAAATTAATTTTAAGGGGGGTAGAATTGTAACACCCTAAAATTTGCTTTTATTAAAGTAGGGACAAATTGATTTATTTATGCAATTGTTTGGCATATTAACCTAGCAAATAATAATTTTTAGCAATTAAAATAAATCATAGGATTTAGAAACATGATTTGTTGCATCCATGCTGCTCAATGATATTTTTGTTTGATTTGCACTTTATTGAGATTTGAAAATATTCAAATGTATTTGGAAACCTCCCCTCTTCCTTTTTCACCCGCTTGGGCCGAAGGCCGCCCGAGCGTCGGCAGACCGGCCCATCTTCCTCGTGCAGGCGCCCTTCTCCTTCGGCTGCCATGCGGGGCCTGCTGCTCAGAGTCGTCCCCTTCCTCCCTCTGGAGTCCGAGCAGGACTCGATGTCCAATCGACCGCCGCCGGAATTTTCGGACGAGTCCGTCCTGAGCACGCCTCCACCGGCCCGTAAAAGGAAGCCGCGACCCTCTCCCCTCCCCTCCTACTGGCACTGACGCGTCGGGCCACGGCACAGCGCCGTCCCCTTCCTCCGGACAGAGCCCGAACCGAGCACGGCTGCCGCCCCCGACCGTATCCTAACCACCGAATCTCCCAAAGTCCGGATCTCCTACGCCTCCCTCGCGCCCCTATATAGGTCGGCCGAGCTCTGCCGTCCCTCCCCACAAGTTCCCGAGCAAGCCACGCCCTCCAATCTTGCCCTAGCCGCCGCCCCGAGCTCCGCCACCGCCGTCGATTTCTCCTCGGGAAGACTTCTCCGTCGAAATTGGTTGTTCTCCAAGCTTCGCAGCAAGGTCAGGGACCTTCCCGACCCCTTCTTCCTCAGTTTTGTGCACTATAGCCATGACGCCGAGCTTCACCGCCGCCATAGTTCCGCCACCTAGCTCGCCGCATCCTCCCCGAGCTATCTCTGTGGCAACCGAAACCATAGATAGGTTCGGCTTGAACTCCTCTTGCTTCCCGACCAGGTCCCGAGGTGTGCCGAGCTTCCTAACCCGGAAAACGCAGTCTTCGGCCATCTTGCCGGCGAGGAATCGGCCGGGCGCCGCCCGACTCCAGCGACCAGAGCCGCCCCTCTTTTCCCGAGCTATCTGCGCCGTCCACGGCCGATCCAACGGCTCACAGTGAGAGATACCCTTTTCGACCGGCACTTTTGCAAAAGAGCCCCTGAGCTTTTTAATGTTCTAACCCGCAATCCTTTGGCGTATTTCTCAGATTACGCTTTCCTATTTAGAAAACGTATTTCCTCGGTTTTAATTCAAAAGGCGTTTTCAATATTTACAGATTTGCCACTCAGTTTATTTCGGCCATATTTTATTCGTTTTAGCTCCGATTTGATCCGTTCAAGTCTCGTTAGATTCGTAATTTTGTAATCTATCTAATGATGCTACTGTTACTCATATTTTCAACTTTTTAAAATTCGAGATTAGATTTATTCTATTATTTTATTAAAGTAAAACTTGTTTATTTCATAACTTTCCTGTTTGAACTCCGATTTTCGTGATCTTTATATCGTTGGAATCGTAGCGACGCGTAGATTATTTTTATACACTTTTCAATCTGTTTTTCTACTGTTGGTGTACTGTTTCTAATATAGATCTTGTTTGCTTCGTGTATGATTGCCTCGATGATTGTGTGGTGATTTTATGATCGAGTTCAGACGGTGAGCAATACGTTGGTGATCAAGAGTACACGGAGGATCCAAGTTCTCCAGAGCACTTTGATCAAGGCAAGTATAGCATGTAGCATCCTTATTGCCTATTCACCTTAATCACTAAATTCATGATGCATGTGTCTACCTTGGCAACCATAGTATTTATTCCTAAGTTTTGATCACTTGATCCTTGTTACCTATGAGATTGCATTTGAGTAGTGATGCTAGCGCTTGATGATGCCATGATCTTATGAACTTAAATAATTAATTATGAGATAAAGATTAAAAGATGCCTTTTAGCAACATGGACTAAGGACTTAACTGTAAGTATGACACCGGGACTTACAGCGCAACCATAAGGGTCATATGGCTCTGACTTTAGTTAAGTATGAAGTTACTTTCTATCATGTTGTTAGTCTTGAAAGGTTCCTTGCCGAGCTGGTTGTTTTGCGGCTCCTGTCTTTGTGTGTACTGCTGTGTGTGTGCCACTAGAAGGAGGGCTCTACCACCCCTTGCCATTGCGCCCGGATTGATTAGTGGCATGTTAGGAAGGCTTTTGAAAGTCTTCATAGTGTACCCTGCCGCACTTCCTTGGTGAGGTGACATGGGAGTCATGACCCTTGGCATATGGGAATCACGACTTATGGTGAAAGTGTGCAACCTCTGCAGAGTGTAAAATTGATATATCAGCCGCGCTCACGGTCACGAGCGGCCTTGGACGTCTTACAGGAACTTAACTAATTTAATATTGATTTATTTGAAGTTTCTGTTGATGTTTATTCCATATTAATTATCATGTTTATATGATCATGCAAATCTTGTTCCTTGGTATAATCTGTTGCTGCTACTCAATTTGCTAAAATGTGATCAACTAAAAGCAACCGCTGTCAAACCAGTGTCTTGCCTTATTTGAGTCTCATAAACCCGTGCTATTCTTGTTGAGTACGACATGTACTTACGTTTGCTTTATTTTTTATATTTAGATAAAAATCCCGGATGGGTAACAGATGACTATGATGATTCTTCTGAGGATTACTAGGATTGTGGTTCACCAGTCAACTACTTCCCTGTGAATTGGAGCTTCCGCGAGAAATTATAATTATTAGTCCGCTGCTATTTATGTAAAGACTCTGTGATATTATTCGTTATGTATTGAACCTTGTGATGGTACTATGTAATTTGTCTTTTATGTGTGTGATTGATCTCTGGGCGCACATAAGTTGGTTCATTCAATTTTATCCTTAAAATTGGGTGTGACGGAGCCAGTGGGCCGACGACGGCAGAAAAAAAACGTTGACGAAAGAAAAGGGAAGGAATCTTTTCTCTTTATTAATAGGTATAGATATTGTTATTGCTCATCTATTAATTATTATTATTGTTATCTAAAACAGAGTTAGCGTTGCCTATATCTGTTTCATAACCTATATTTTCGTTTGTCTTGACCACTGTAGAAAAAAATCCGTTAGATCCAAAACTTAATCAAAATGCAGAGGTTAAGAGTTAAAATAACTTGCGGCTCTGTTCACCTGAGCTAGTTTCAACTTTCAGCCAATCACAGAATAATATTTTCTGTCACAACAAATCAACCATACAATCTAGCCAGCCGTTCAATTCAGTCAGCCTGATAAATTTGCCCTCCAACGACGAGGGCCTGTTTTGGGTGTCGATCAACTGTTGTCGGATGCCGGCGCAGGAGGTATTCGCCATGAGACTGTGGCTCCGGACCCTCTACTTCAAGTTCCCGCTGATGCTCAAGATGCTCACGAGGAGGGCCGCCAAGAGGATGCACACGGTGCTCGCGTTCCTTGACGACGAGGGCGCGTCGTCGGGGTGCCTGAGGACCGGGACCGCGAGGTGATGAAGCCACGAAAGGTGGTGGCTGGTGAGCGTGGTGCGGGTGGGCCGTAAGCTGTGGTCTGTGGATCAGGACCGTGGCGCACAACCACATCACCACCACCCCCCCTCCCCTTTGGACTAGCCATGACCATGTTTGATGTTTCAATGCCTATGCGTAGTTGTGTACTAGCAAATTGGCATAATAATGGATAGATTCAGATCGATTAAAAATGGGCACTGGTGGTGTAGCCACAGCACACGGAATCGAATCATGTTTGGGAGTTGCTAAAACGTCTGAATTTAGCTTCCTTTCAAGCCACATATTTTACTTTAAAACTACTTAATCCGTCCCAACTTATAGGTCATTTGACTTTTTTAACTCTAAATTTGATCACTCGTCTTATTTTAAAAGTTTGCGTAAGAAAATTAACTTAGTCTTGAATAAGGATAGCAACGGGGCGGGTCCAGACCCAAAACCCGCAGGTTTTAGACCTGGCGGGGGCAGGGGCAGGTCTGCTTTTAGCCCCGCGGGTTTCGGGTTCGGGGCCCCAAAACGGGGCGGGTTTTTATTTTCCCTCACGGGGGCCCGCGGAGCCTGAGATTTCGAGTTGAAAATCTGATCAGATCCCACAAATTTGGCCCAGCCCAACAAGAAATCTATGTATATAAGCAAATCCCTAACCAGCTAACCCTAATCCCTCTCTCACTCACTCCCAGTCTCAGCCGCCGCCCAGCCGCTCCCGCTCGGCCGCTCCCGTGATGCCTTCAGCGCGTCGCGGTGCCGCGCCCCGCGGCCCCTGCGTTGCTGCACCCGGCGGTGCCGCGCCGGTGCGGCTCGGCCTCAGCGCCCTGCGGCGGGCCGCCGGCGGCCAGGGCGGGCGCCACGCCAGGTTGGCTCGGCCTCAGCCCTCAGCGTCCCGCGACCGGTAGCCAGGGCGGCTCTACTCCCCACGGCGAGCGCCGAGCGGCCAGGGCGGCTCCGCGCCCCGCGACGGGAGGGTCGAGGACGAGCGGCGGGCCGGCGGGATGAGGACGGGTGGGCGGCCAGGGCTCCTCCACCACCACGCCGACTCAGCTCCGCGGCCCGCACCTCCGCCTGCACGCCGACGCGGCTGCGCGCATCCTCGACGAGGACGAGACGACGACGGAGTTCGTGGGTTCCGGGGAACCCGTCGGGTTTCGGGGACCCGACGGGTTCGGGGGTGGGGGCAGAACTTCACCCATTATAGGGTTCGGGGCGGGTTCGGGTCCTGCTATCGGGTCTCGGGTGCGGGTCTGCGAACGCTCCACCCGCCCCGTTGCCATCCTTAGTCTTGAAGAATTTTTATTAATAAAGCAGGTCATAAAAAAGTGATATTTTGCACAAATTTTTGAATATGACGAGAGGTCAAATTTGGAGAAAAAAGTCAAACGACTTATAAATTGGAACGGAGGGAGTTCAGCTTTAATTCGTTACGATTGTTACCGTCATAATAATCTGTAATTTTCAGATATATAGAATAAAAAACTCCATTAGACAGAAACCATACAATAGCAACTTATAATTGTTTCCATAGTCAGACAATATCAGAACTTTAATAGGAGTGTCTAGTTATCTCTCGACATATTTTATATAGTCAAATTTATTAGATTCTTTATACATGTGACCTAGTAGACACTTGTAATATAATACATACAAATCCTAAAGCACAATCATACATATAAAATATGATAAATTTATTACCAACAAAATCTGCCAACACATGAATAACAAAAAGTCAAATTTAGCATAAAACATATAACTATAAATAATAAATCATAAGAGAACAAATGCCATGCGGCTGTGCTAACCCGTCTAGATTCATACGACGCCTGAAGTAAGCCTAATTTTCAGAGAAAAGTGGATTTATAATAAAATTTCAAATTATATTTGCAATACAAAGTATGGTTGGGCCGAATTAGGAAAGACATGTTACCACGGGCCCGCAACCGCGAGTTGGGCTCGGTTTGGTTTAGGCGTTTAGCCGACATAGCAGTGACTCGAGAGCCGGATTAAACAAATAATAACAATCGAACAGAGGAGGGGAGAGTCGGCGGCGAGCCAAACCGAGCGGACGCCATGGATCGCGAGTGGGGCTCCAAGCCCGGTAGCGGCGGCGCCGCCTCCGCCCAGAATGAGGCCATCGACCGGCGGGAGCGCCTCCGCCGCCTGGCCCTTGAGACTATCGACCTCGCCAAGGACCCCTATTTCATGCGCAACCACCTCGGCAGGTAACCCGCCCTAAACCCTAGGTTCTTCTTCCAACTCGCGCGGTCGCGCCCTTCTCGATTCGCTTCGATCAATTCGCTGATTCTGCTTGTTTGTAGCTATGAGTGCAAGCTGTGCCTGACGCTGCACAACAACGAGGGGAACTACCTGGCCCACACGCAGGGGAAGCGGCACCAGACCAACCTCGCCAAGCGCGCCGCCCGCGAGGCCAAGGATGCACCCGCGCAGCCCCAGCCCAACAAGCGCAAGCTTGCCCCCCGCAAGTCTGGTGCGTGAAAAAAAAAAAAATCTCCTCTCTCCTTTTATCCGCAAAATTGTTGTTGTTAATTAGAATCGTCAACTACCAATTAGGTCTCCTTATTTACTTTCTGCAGTTGCTTGGACTGTTTATCAGATGAAGTATGCTATTACGCATGTTCAGCGTGTTTAGAATGAAGAAACGAGTTGAATCTCATTCTTTTTGTTGTTAATATGGAAGTTGAAATATTGAATCAAAATTATACCCGTATAAAGATATCAATGGAATTTAGTTCACCCAATATTGAATTATTGATGCGTAGCAAGTGGACCTGGAAGATTATTCTACTTCAACTTTGCTGTGCCGACCTCTCCATATTTTTTCTTATAATTCCATGTAATACAATACATCCCCTTGTGATTGTGTTTTCCACCTTTGAATTCTGCTGGAATTGGATTGATTCTTGCAAAATTTTGGTCAAATATATGCGTTCCAAAGGAGGCCTTAGAGTATGAAGAATTTGAACAAACCTGAATTTGTTCTTTTTTAGTTGCCCAATAAAAAGGTTTCCTGTTAAGTTCAGGTTCTCTGGGTTTCCCTGATACCAAATGGATGTTCCTTTGAGACAGAAAATTGTCTGAGTTAGTGTTAGTGATTACTCTACTGCGAGCATTTTTTTATAAGCTATTAGCCTCTTCTGTTTTGTTGTCACCTTTTGGTAGTACAGTACAACTTAAGTTATCAACACAGTATTTTCTTGTCAGTTGTTCTCATCAACTTTCTTTCCTCCCTTTGCAGTTAAGATTGGCAGACCCGGGTATAAAGTTACCAAACAATATGATCCTGAGACGAAGCAACACTCGTTTCTCTTTGAGGTTAGTATTCCTTGCATTTGCATTATTTACCAAGTCCTCACATCACACATGGTTATAAATTGAATATTGTAAAATGCAAGGTTTAACTTCAATCAGACATATCTACATGTAACTTTTGGTTAATTTCTATATTTTTCATGTAATTTAGGGCACCAACAAGTTTCATATGCCAGTGATCTTATATTGATTTCTGTTAAGTTACTTCTTGTTTGCATTTTAAAGATCATTTCATGCAGCTGTTTATATCAAATTTTGAAACCAGGGTTTATTCTTAATTTCTTATAAACTAGCATAGTTGATAGGTTTTCCAAATGTAATATGTAAGTAACTGCCTAGATTTTCTCAACTCTTTTCCTTGACTAGTCTCTCTCATTCTCATCTGAAACTATTCTTATCTTTAGAAATATTTAGTTTTATGCATTTGACTGAACAATAATACAATACAGTCTTGACGAATACAACACTAGATAACGGCATCATACCTCATAATTTGCAAATTTCACTTTACCATTTATTTTGTTATGATACTAAATACTTCTGTATATTGAGGTTACAATACTAAATACTTCTGTACATTGAGGCTTGGATCAATAACTGTTGTCATTTTTCATTTTAGATTGGTTACCCTGAAATTGAAGATAATTGCAAGCCAAGGCACCGTTTCATGTCATCGTATGAACAGGTAAACCTGGTCCTGTGACTCTGAGCATGCCCTTTGAACTATAGTATGTTGATTTTGTGTGTGTACTGTCTGGTTCACTAAAATCTATTCTGTCTTATTTGTACAGAAAGTCCAAAGTTGGGATAAGAGGTATCAATACCTGCTTTTTGCGGCAGAGCCGTATGAAATCATTGCATTCAAGGTAATCTCTTCCAAAAGTTTAATGTCAGGGCATCAGGTACACTGGTAAATTAAGTGTTATTAACACTGTTTGTTGCTGCAGATACCAAGTACAGAGATTGACAAATCAGCGAGCAAATTCTTTTCTTACTGGGATCCTGACAAGAAGGAATACCTGGTGAGTTTTCTTTTTTTAACAAAGTTTTATCTTGAATTTAGCTGTTTTTTAGCAATCTTGATTTCACAACAATACTTTGTGTTTTGATAACAGCTGCAACTGTACTTCAAGCCAAGACCGCCAGAAGCTAATAAACCACCACCAGCTCCTCCTGGAACTTTGCCTAATGGGACTGGGGTTCCTGGTGCTCCACCAAGGCCACCGGGGCAAGCTCCCCCACCCCCGCCACAAGTTCCACCACCCCCGCCTCATGCACCCCCTCCTGCACCTATGGGAATGGCCCCTAGGATTCCTCCACCACCTATTGGGGGTGTTCAACCTCCACCACCAGTGGCAAATGGTCCGCGGCCAATGATTCCAGCACCACCTAACTTCACTCCTGGAGCACCCCCGCCGCGCCCTCCAATGCAAGGCTTTCCTGGGCAACAGCAGTAGCTGACTTCTTAGCTAGCAATGTTCCAGTAATTGACAGTCAGCAAAAGTTTCACGCTTGCTTGTGTTGCCTTATGTTTTTTCAACTCAAAACTTTGTATCTTGTCATAGGCTTACATGGTCTCCGGGACTATACTCATATGCCAACTTGTTGGATTTTTTGTATCCACTTTTAATCCAAGTGCTTGTTTAAAAATAGCAAGTGCGCTCGTATTCTGTTTCCTGATCTCATATTCTCATGTTACAGTTGTGCTTTTGCGACCTTCGTGGATGCGCAGAATGCTGCAAACTGGTTGTCTTACGTTCTTTCACACATGTTCTTGGTAACGATTGTATCTACTTGGTTATGCTACCTGGTCGTAACCGAACGTCGAGACTTTAGCTTCTTGGATAACCATAATCACGCGTGACGAATAGAATGGTCACACAAGCAGAGTTTGACGAAACCACTTGCATTTCTAAAAGCTGTTTATCATTGCAATGTCTGTTGTTCAAGAGGTTCCAACGAAGGCCCCTGAATGCTCTTTTGCTCTACCAGCTAAAACTTAAAATAATCTGATTTCAACCTCCTACAAAATTCAGTGAAATCACAATACATCTCCTATTCCGCTACATCTTCTCAGTGCAGTACATCTATTCTGCGTTTGTTCAGCAAGTCTTCTCAGTGTGGTCAGTTTTGCTTTTCGTGACCCTGTTGGCGCAAAGAGGAGGCAGAAGCACAGCTACGAACCACTCCGCCAGATGTTGGCCTGTATAATTAATAACAACAACAAAAAACTGACTTGATATCGTGGCATAGAGGGTTAGTGATGCTCATTCGTGCGGGCGCACACTCTTTGGAGATGTAACATGGTTTACTTACAATCCAACCAATACTTTGAACGCGTCATAAGTTGCCCACTGCGCTCCTGTGAGAGTACCAACCATAATTATACGAAGAGGAAGGCCGCGCGTGAAAAGACCCCACATTCCAAGAGTTCTTACAGCCTGAAAGTATGATGGATTGGTCAGAAGCCAAAATTGGGCAACCCAGCAAAACGGTAATAATAATATGGTCTGGCAATTAGATGAGAACTTAAATTGTATAGTAACTTTTCAACCTTGAAATTTTTATTTTTTTTACTAGAAGCTTACATCGGCCACGGTGGCTCCATTTGCATTGTTCAGGAAAGATACGAGGTTGTCTGCAGGATGAGATATAGCCGCACAGAATACTCCAGCAATGTATCCCCCTGCAAAGCTTACTGCTAGTTGTAGTGGCTTACTGCATTGGTCTTTCGGTTTTGGTACTGCATGCTTGTAGACCATCTCAACAATAGTTTCAAAGCAAGCAAATTTCATCATAGTGTCTGCAGGGTAGTACATAAAGTAATTAGGGACTCAGGGTGCACAGGTCAACATAAGGATTCTGTGCAGATTTTCTCAACATGACCCAACACCTCAAAATTGAGTGGACATTGGGCAGTCAACTGAAAATCGATTTATTCAAGTTATCCACAAACACCACACTCGAAGATTATCTTCTGTACTCTTCTCTTAGGAAGAAAAATGTAACAAATAGTTGGTGCCATACGTTTTCATTTTCTACATGGTTACTGGCACACGAAACAGAAGTTCAACAAATGAAACAAGCATACAAAATCTGATACATACTTTACACTAGTAACCCTTGTGTGCTTTGATAACTTAGATTTCTAGCGCATTATTGCAGAGTGCAATGAATTGCATGGATCTTTAAAAGCTGTTATTGTAACAATTCATTCACTCCAAATCTATATTTCGTATAGTATTTTGGCACCAGCGACATGGGTAAGCAATGAAACAAAGCAGAGTACGAAATGCTGCACAGGCGACTAAATTACATAAGTTTTGGTACCGATCAAAATTATGGTATATAAAATGAGCAGTGATGAACCCTTAACAAGCAACTGTAATGGGAAAAACTAACAAGACATTTTGACTTACAGGGAACTTGGCGGCCCCAAAGAGGAAGTAGTCCTTTGTAAAGCCTGAAATTTGCACCCAGCGTTAAAGATTGTTGCTCTCCAAAACCTTAAACAATAACACATATCATACAAGAAATGCAGTATCTATACCCAAAGGCACCTTCAGATTGGACAATCTTCGGAAGCCCATCGACCAGGCAGCGAGCAAATCCCGGCTGTGTTTGGACTCGAATCTTGACAGCCTCCATGGGGCAGAGAGCTACATCTGCAATCACCTCAGCAGACGCCGAAGCTGCAAGGTAGATCAAAGTCCTCAACCTTTGAGCATCCTCGGGACCAGCAATGTCAGAGTAGCACTTCTTGAAGAACTCGTAGAACCCAAACTTGCAGGCCCCCTGGCAGCTGTACCCAACCAGAGTAGCCATCCAGCCCTTGAAGAGGCCACGGGGGCCTTGCTCATGGAGCATGACACCAAAGGCAGATGGAATGTCCCTGTACTTGCTTGGATCCACCTGAGTGAAGCGACATTGAAAGCAGGCAGCAGCTCTATTAGTCACCGAGACATGGAGAAGGAGAACAAGCAAAGGAACCTCTCCGGCCCTGACGGTAACGAACCTGCATGTTGCACTTGACGAGGTCGAGCGGGGTTACAGCGAGGTGAGTGAGGCCGGTGCTGAGGACGCCGCCCAGAGCGCAGGCAGCGTAGAACAGCGGCGTGTGCATCTCTATAACCTCCCTTTTCGCCTCCGCCTCCGCCTCCCCGACCGCCGCCGCTCCAGCTGCCTTCCCGCATCGGACGCGGGCGGCGGCCTCCCACCCCCTCCCGAGCTGCTCGACGCTGGCGACCAGCGCGGCCAGGACGCGGTCGAGGGGCAGCGGGATCGAAGAGCACCCGACCTTGTCACGGCTCGCCATCTCGGAGGAGCTGGGTGTCCGACGGGAGAGCTTGGTGGGCGTGGGCGTGGGCCACGCGCATGGTATGGAGGAGGGAGATGGGGATGGGGGCGCGGCGTAGGCCGCCGCGTTGGTGCCGCAGCCTGCAGGCGTCGTCCTCGTCACCGCCCCTAGCTTAGCTCTGGTGGAGAAGCTGGGCCGCTCTCCCTCCGTCGAGAAGAGTCCCGACGGGACCGCGCTTGCCGGCGGCCGCTGGCGTGTAAAGTGGCTTTGCCCCTTGGTGTTCTGTTCACTAACGCTGCAACGCGCGGCTGCTGCTTTTCCTCTGGGCCGCGGCCCCCGCCGGCGCGAGATTTGTGTGCGCAGTGCGCGGAAGCGGATGGCGTGGGGGCGGCGGGGGCACGGCAAAAGAGCCCAGCGCTGGCCAAGCGTGCCGGGGGGTGATTTTGGCATATCCGGGCTGCTTTTTTTACGCGGTCCGCGCCGGAGAAAAAGATGCGGCGCATGGCGGAAAAGAGGAAGAAACACTGTGAATTTTGTGGACAAACGAAAGCATGCATGCCTCGCACAGTCATATGTCATACCTCAGGCACGCTGTTTCGTCGTCGTGCATTAGCGTTCAAGTGCATGGCAGCACATGGTTTGAAACTTTGAAATCATGCGATGTTTCACGTGTTTTGAATTGTATGGTAGCTTTCATTCTTTTTTCCATTTTTTTCCCATTGGGATAAACTTTTAGGGTCCTTTCGGAACAGTGGCGGAATCAACAACTTTAATTAAGAGGGACCGGACAAATATTAAAATATATTAACACTTTTAAATGAGATAAATATATACATAAGTGTATATTTCAATAACTTTTCTAATACTTTTGTATATATAATTAGTATTTGTAACGAAAAATCACAATACTATACTATAAAATAAATGAATTATTGTCTAAATATACTACAAATTACAATATTTATAAGGGTATTAAAAAAACTTCTCCTGTATTGGGGGGACCGGGGGGGGGGGGGGGAAGGCCCCCTGCTGGCTCCCCTAGTTACACCACTATTTCGGAACACGGCATTTTAGTAGGAATTATATAAAATTTCATAAGAATTAGTTTACTTTTATAAGAACACAATAAATGGAAAAAAATCCCATAATTTAACTTATGCGCCGACTACGGTGATAATTTATTTGATCAACCGCAACTGTTTTTTCTTGGTGGTTGGAGGAGGGGGCGTTTATAAGGATGCCGTTACAATTTTACATGTTTTAAAAACTAACATTACTACATTTTTTTAGAATATACATGCAAAATATGACATTATAACTTGTTTGTTGTGGGAGCCATACCATATTATACGTATCCAACAATGTTGGGTTGTACAAATCTGACACCAGTCATGATCTCGTGGGTGCCAAGAGGGTTCTTAGCGGTTGCCACCGCCATTACTGGTATCTCGCAAGGAGAAAACGAAATTTACTGCCATTGGGAAGGCTATGAACTAGACCTCACGTCTAGCCACCACAAACTAGGAGCGGAAGACAAGATTTGAGTGATATACTATTAATCATGGACCTCTACAGCTACAGAAAAAAGATACATTTTATTTAAAACAAAACCCAGAATTTCAGTGAGGGCACATGCCCTCACTCCTTGTGAACCAGATCCGCTTCTAGCACGAGCATAGGGCAGCGAACTCAATTCGTTCCTTCAACATCAATTGGGTGAAGATGTAGCTTTGTGTTGTGTGGGTGTCGCCGCTGCCATCGACCCGACTATCGCCATCACTTGTTGGATCTCGTCGTCGATGTTAGTGGCGAAACTAAAGGGTATGTCAGGTATGTCCCAACATACCCTATTTGCCTTGCATGTACTCCCTCTGTCCATTTAAATATGTAATTATGGGAAACGTGTCGGTCAAATTACGTCAATTTTGATTAAGTTTATAGCAAAAACTATTAGCATTTATGTCTCGAAATAAATTTATTATGAAAATATTTTTTATAGCCGATCTAACGATACTTATTTTGTCTCACAAGAATTAGTATTTTTTACATATAACTTTAGTTAAAGTTTGCGACTGTTGATTTCTCGGAATGCAAGAATTGCATATTTATTTGGACGGAGGGAGTACACTACACCACAGCCCTATAGTAGCGATGCACCGTCGATCGGTATAGGTCAATATAGCAATGTTCCATCGGTCCATATAGATCTATGCCGACACTTACTTGGTGTTACGGTGTAGTGGTACGGTACATGTGTATGAAGTGAATAAAAAATTACCTGAAAAATATCTAACGGAGAAGGGACGTTGCGTCAGTGGTCTTGTAGTCCATGTCCATTGCATTCATACCCATGACGTCATGACCCATGTGATGAAGTATTGGGCTTGCCTACTGGCTAGACGACGTGATCACTGAATCGAGATAGTCCAACTCTCCGTCGATCCTAGTCTTCCACGAGAGCGACTCGCGAGACGCCGCCGGTGGCTAGACTGCAGGCTTGCAGAAATGGTGAAATGCCAAAGACAACGTCACGACGCGACTTGAAATGAAACTTCAAGCCGGCCAAACAACGGGACTCTCTCTTTATTTTTCTTTGTATAAATAAAAAAAATCCTATATCTACTTTAAGTGCTAACATTACCGAGTCATCCCTACCTCCTTATGCAGCGAGATCAATGATTCTTAACATCAGAAATGATCGAGATTGATCAAAAAGTAAGTATACATCACGTGAGTGTTTGTGTACTCTCTTTGTTCCTACTTCTGTCGTTGTAGGTTTCTGTGTTGCAAGTTTCACTGGATTAGACGAGGAGTAGAAGCTGGAATGGACGACAAGGATCAGGACACGAGCCCGTCCCAGGCATGGGCTGTGTTGCAGGTGGTGTCGACGCTGAGGTGGATAAGATGATATGCGTGTCTCGCAAGGCAGTGTCTTGGGAGCATTTTGGCCCATAATCTATACCTACTAATAAAGAGGAAATATTTCTTTCCTCTTTTTTCATTAGTGTTTTTTGTTCTGCCGCTCCCCGAGTATAGCAGTGCACCGACAGGTGGGACCTTCGTGCGTCTTCACGTTCATCGCTCGACCTCTCTCCCCCCACCGGCCCACCCACACCCCCACGCGTGATTTCGTCTGCTCCTCTCCCTTCCTATCCCCCACTCGCCTCCCCAGGCTTGAAACCCTAGCTCCAGCCGGCGGCGGCGTGGCAGCTATGGCTGCTGCGGTGGCGCTTAGACCGAGGATGAGGCAAGACGACGCCTTTGCAGCCCTGGAGGACACGGGCTCCTCCACTCGCGAGCCCCAGGCTGCTGGAGCAAGCAGCAGCGGCCACGTGCAACTCTAGCCGAGCCACACCTCGAGGACAGCTCAAGCGAGCGAGATCCAACCCAAGTCGACCAGATCCACCTCTCTAGCCATCTCAGATGGCGGCGGCATCGGCGTCGGTGCGGATTCTCCCCGATGGCGGCGCTGACATGATGAGCAGTGGCTCACCGAGGGATGCAGTACTAGAATTGGAATTTCAGGGCATCAAAAAGCAATTTACTATGAACAAGATGAGAGGAGCAGATGAGAACCAATTCAACTGACTTGTAGAGTGGATTGGCGAGTATAGTCTTAGATTTAGAAGTGTGACTGTGTGCGACCAAGGGAAATGGTTTTCCAAGTTTATTTGGGTCCATCTAATCACTGTCGCAAGTGGCTTGAGGATGTGTTTTCATGCATATTATAGACAGGTAATCAGGTTCCCTGCTATTCTTCATACTTGCCTATTGTTGCTATCTCTTATAGCACGAGTAGAAAACGGAAATCTAAAGGAAAAATGGGCAGTCATCGTTGCCCTGGGGCATAAGGTTTGGACCCGTGAAAAGTCTGCAGACTGGATATTTTTGTTTTTCCATATGTGAGCTATTTGATTTGCAGCCCTCTGCTTAGTAAGAATAATACGACCCCAGTGCAGCCTGTTTATGCCATGGTTTGAGTTCTTTTGAGCCATACGATTAGCTTGGATGCTATTAGGTTAGCTTCTATGATGTGTTTGTAGTACCTGTGTTCTGATGGATAGCCGTCCGAGGACCATCACTCTAAAGTGTTTCATTCTACATCTCTAAACTTTTAATACTAACAGTATAGACATTGCAAATTCAGGAATGGAGAGTGCCATGTCCGGCCTGAACTAAAGCATGCAGATACTAAAAGAGAGCAAATTCTCTCATCAAAGGAGGATTTACTATACCATCATAGATAGGGTAAGCTCTCTCGGATGAACGTGTATTTTTTTCCCATGTGCATGTCTATACCATCTTAGAAAGGGTAAGCTCTCCTGCTATAGTTGTTTGTGTGTTGCCTTTGTGTGTTGATCCCTTGGTTTACAGTGTTGTTGTTGTACAATATATCTTTGACCTCCTTAGATATTAGAAAATGTGCTTCTGTTTTTATTTAATATAATGACAGTGCCCAGCTAATCTTGCCCATCATAATGTGGTTATAGCCAGCTTAGTAGTAAGAATTTTGTTTGATAACACATACTGTCTTGACTATATGATCCCTCCTTTTTAAAAGAGAATGGAAGTTATTTAGGTGTCATTGTGGTCAGTTAGCTGCGGTCATTGGGGTTTGATATGCCAGAGTGCATTTTGGCGAATGGTACAGTGAAAACCCAGGGATTAAATGTAACACTACTGACTTGATTATCACTATTAATATTAGAATATAACATATGCAACAACCACCTTGAGGAGAGATCATTTTTAGGCTTCCTAAGAGGGTGTTTCTCTAGATGGCCTCCTTGTCCTTTGTTGCAAGGATAGCACGTCCTTTCTCAATTATTTAGTTTGCAGAAATAACATGAAATTGTGACCACAGTTTGCAGTGACTTGGCAATCCGTCTTGTGTCTTCCTTTTGAGAATAGGAGATTGCTTTAATATCTTTTTTATTGATGATCCAGATTTATATCCATATGATATATTCACCTCAATGATTAATTGGCCGGTCCTTTTTCCTTCTTGGACCATGCGTGCTTATCTCTTCTGTTTTGTGTGTGCATGTTTCAAGGCTCTGGTGAACGAAAGAGGGCTTCTCTGCTTATGGTTTTCTACTGCACGTGGGAGAGGGAGCACAAGTTCTTCAGGAAGAGTAAGGTTGCCTTGCCCCATTATAGAACGATTAGTTATGATTTTAATCACTCACATAATCTTTGCCCCTTTTTGGTGCCATATTCTAACTGCATGGTGATTTTATTGGGCCTTACCGAAAGAACACTGAAGTGACTCTGCAATCTGCATGGTGTTAGTCTAAGTTGTAGTATCCAGAAGCATCTTGGTAAGTTTTTTTGTTACTTTCTTAGTTGCTACTTGTGTATCATATATGTCTATGTTTATCCTATCTTGGTGTTTGCTTCTTTCCAATAACGACTCAAAGTGTACCGTTCTTTTGCTTTGGCGGGTTCACTGTTGGGAATGGTCCAGGGTGAGTAGCTACTTGTGTTCTACAACAAGTGAGTAGCTTTGTTTCAATCTCAAGATCTGTAACTTCTTAAGTATGATGGTCCCATTATAGTATGCTAGAATTATAGTATGTTCATTAAGTCTTTTGTATTGAATTAAATAATTACCTACATCTCGTTGAACTACTAATTTCAGATACTAATGGAACAATGTTTCAGAGCATCAAAGGCATACTAAACTGGATCATAATTCAATACTAGGGGCATATGGTTGAAGACATGCTATTATCTAAAATATGAAGAAGGGTGGCCTTGATATACCAGTCTTGTATGAAGCAAACTGATAATTCAAAGAGATGGTTAGTTTTAAAAAGCTTGATAATTCAAAGAGATGGTTAGTTCTGAAAGGTTGAGGAATTAGATAATCTTGTTATGGTGATATGAACTTTTATGTGACTATGCACAAATGTACAATACTATAAATGCATGCAGTATAATTGGTGAGCCTGCGACGCGGTGCTATTCGTGACATTGTTAATTTCATAAACTTTGCTTTTAGATTAAATGTCTCTTTAACATTAGTATTTAGTCTTAAAGTATTGTTATCTTATTATGCGACACATATGTTTTTATTACAAAAGTTTAGTTGTCCCATAGTAACGTACGGGCACACTTACTGGTAAGCTACCGAAGCCTGTTTACCGGGCCAATATATTGGACACTTAGTTTCTGACATGTTACAGACAATGAGATAACACACAAATTGTAATGGCATTATTCCATAGATGAGTAATAGTAGTTCTTAAATCCTGCAAAATTATAATGGCACTGATGAAATAACCCTTTTTCTTTCACGGAGGCTGCTCGTTCCAGTGACCTGGTTCGGCAGGCTTGGTTGTTCATCTCCCAACGAAATCGGGAAAGTGAGGGCCGGATACAATACTTGGCCCAAACCTGCTACACAGGCCTTAAATTGGGCTGGATCGTGAGAAGAGATCAGTACGAATGCCATTAGAATTTTGGACGCAGCTCACGGAAATTTCTCTGGATCCTCTTAGCGTTTCTTTTCAGGGATTGGAAGCACCTCAACTAGAATTTTGAACGAGTAGCTAATTGATAGAGTTAAAGTTTAGCTAGATAAAGATTATATTAATTAGGGTGTTTGGATGTTCTAGCTAATTCAAAATCTTGACTATGTTACCCCTTATTAATCTATTGTTTAGATTTTGCTAAAAAAATACTATTGTTTCGATAGCTAAACTTTAACTGGATGGGTTTGATGCTCTAAGTAAACTTTAGTTGGGGATAGTTTGGTCATTTAGACCTTTTAACTGGTTTTACTTAGGTTGAAACAGCTAATTGGATTGTGTATATTTTGGTCTCCAGCTAAACTTAAGCTAGGTTTAGCTATAAATTATTTGGATGAATCATAACTAAAATTAGCCAGCTAAAGTTTATATAGTGCATTAAAACACGGCCTCTGAGGTGTCTAGTGAACCCCACATTGCTGACAACTCACCGGAAGGCCTTCCAAATTTGGCGCAGATGGGAGGATAGGCCTGGTAGTAGGTACTCCCTCCGTCCCTTTACTACTGACGTTTTAGCCCCGAGCTCTTGTCCCGTTTAAAGTGTCGCACTCTACTGCCATACTCCTACACCTAAGGGACAGCCTCATCCACCGGTCAGCTGTATCATTTAAAAAAAAGAAAAATCCAAACCCATCCCCACCGACACCCATCGCACCACCCACCGAGCCCCTCGGTTCCTCCGCAGCGCCGGCCAACGGCGGCAGCTGAGGCGCCTGTCGGAGCGCCTCTTCCTCCGCGCACCTTGAGGAGCCAACCAACCGCGGCGCAGCTTCCCCGCCTCCTCCAAGCGCGGCATCGGCGCTGTCGTCTGGCAGCCACCTCCGACCGCATCTGGCGGCGGCACGCCTGGATCCGTCCGCATCCGACGACGACGCGCAGCCCGTGGAGCAGGTCCATCCGCCTGCACGCAGCCTCCTTCGTGCGGAGCAGCTCCATCCAGCAGCGTGGCAACATCCAGCGGAGTGGCATCCGTCTCCTCAGAGCGCGGCGTCGGCCCGGTTCTCTGCCACGCCATCTCCACCAGCATCCGCCCGCACGCCGCCAGCTCCGAGCAGAGCGGCTCCAGCAGGCGACAGGCATCCGTCTCCTTCGAGCGTCGCGTCGGCCCGGTTCTCTGCCAGGCCCGTTCCTCCCGCATCCGCCGGCACGCCGTAGGCTCCCCGTCGTGCCGCGGCCAGCGGCGGCATCTGTCTTCTCCGAGTGCGACGTCGGGCCCGTCCGCCGGCTGGCATCCTCTGCCCGCATCCTGACGCATCCTGTGGTCAAGCATGGCAGGCAGCAAGGGCTCACGTGGGACGCGGAGGTTCCTCCATCCATTGCGATGCAAGCACGCCTTGGGGATCCGATCTTGGCAAGAGCTGCGGTCGACCAGGCGCATGCCTGGCCGGGAAACTCGCCGCGGGACTTGGTGGGATCATGAGGAGAACCGTGTTGTTGTAGAAGGCATTGATTTCGCTCAAGATACACAGGAAGGAGGCGCCGGTCGATTCGAACTGTACCCTGATTCAGACGAAGAAGGTGATAAAGGTTCGTCCTTACTTGGGGTAGACGATGAGTTTGTGCCAGAGACGGAACCACAAAACCACATTTCAGTGAGCACGATTGAAGGGCCGTGTGCCAACCAAGGTCCCAGCCGTCTCGGGTATGCCAGCTTACAATTGGTTAATTGTTTTTTCACTGTAATAAATTATTGATTTCCATTTCACATTATGTGTAGAACCCTGTTTCAGTATTGGCGTGAATTTGTTTCCGAGGACAAGAAGGAAGTTGCAAGTGAAACTCAATCCAATGAAGTGAAGGCACTGGAGGCATGCTACAAGGATGACAAGAACAACGATGACAGTACCAAGGAGGGCATGCAACAGAAGATCTACCCCAAGGAGGAGATGCAGGCGGCGAAGTACGACACGGAGGAGCTTGTAGACCATAAGCCCAGCTTCTCTGATCTCTCAACGGATGACGAGGCAAGTTGGGTGAAGGATGGCATTGACTTGCGCGGCCATTCGCAGGTGGATGATGACAACTTTAACTACTAGGTAACGAACCTGATCACTTGCACCTTCCATGTTTAGGCGTACTGAAGGCCTCTCGCTTGTGCTTGTAAATGCACCCATGATGTGTCCACGAAGGTGTTCTGAATGTAAGTCTCCCCTAGTGCTTAGTAGCAGTTGTTCGGGCTTCATGGTAGCCTGGTAAGAATATGTGGATAGCTAGGTGTTGTGCTCTTTTGGTTGCATGTACAGAGCTGGAGTAATGTCTTAGTGTCTTGTTTGATTGTGATGTGCACCACTTCCATGAATATATGACATGGGTATTGTTAACGCTTTCTAGTGTGTCTTCTACTGAAATATGTGACATGAGTAAATGGGGCTTTCAACTTTTCATTTCTGAGGCAAAGGACATGCCACTCAGTATCTTTCAAGTTGTATCAACAATCAAATAGGTAAAAACTTGGATATTATAACTTGAAAATAAAAATGAGGGTGCTGCAGCTGCATCCACATTGCATATGGCTTCCCGCAGTCCTATTTACATGAACATCCACAGCTGCATACTTGCCGGCCTACGCAAAAGCTTCATGCAGTCCTATTTACATGAACATCCACACTTCCATACTTGCTGGGCTACGCAAAAGCTTCCTGCACTGCAGTCCTATTTACATGAACATCCACACTTCCACACTTGCTGACCTACACAAAAGCTTCCTGCAATCCTATTTACATGAAGTCTCCATCAATTGTTCAACAACTCCAAAGCCCTTTGAACTAGCTGGCTATCACAACTAAGAGATTTAGGAAGCATGCCTGCTGCCTCTAGCCCCTCCTTATTCATGTGAGGGATCTTGTACTTATTCCCTCCATTATCCTTCATAACTTCAGTCATGCAGCTTTGGAGTGTCAGGAACACCCGATTTAGAAGTATTGGGTTGTAGTTTTCATATTCTGCAGTCACATTCCGGATGAGGTCGTCCATATTGCTGGACGGTATTCTATCTGTTAAGGACTGCAGAGAGCTGAAGAAACCAAGGTCGAGGCAATTCATATCAGGTGAATTAGCAGGCTGGTTCCTTAGGCGTATATCAAGGCCTGTATTGGCGACTGCTGCAGCAAATTCCGCATCATCTGCCGGTACATGCGAAGGCGCGTTGTCCTGTTGAATCCATATTGTCTTGTGTCTATCTTCTCGAGGCCAACGGCCTTTTATAGCTGGCAGCAGGTACGTGATCATATAAGACCTCATTGTGCGTCTATCTACTTTCATTGTCTTTGTGATCGGAGTGCCCCTTGCCCTGTTGCCACTTCTCCTGCGTGCAGGTTCCTGAAATTTAAATGACAACGAATTTGGGTTATCAAAACTTACATAGTACATGACCCAGCTAAAAGATGACAAAGGTCATTACCTGTCGGACAAAAGGCCACATGCCTAGCTTGCCGTCAAAATAGCATCTACCTCCAACATCAAACCTAGGCCTTGCAATACTTGCATAAAACATAACTTTGTGAATGGCATTCTTGTTTTGCACTGTCCTATGAGGGTCTTCTTCATCTGGGAGCATGTACATAGTCTTGTTCTTCTTGGTCCCATTGAACCACTTCTCATCTAAGTGGATAATATCTTCCATTTCCTTGAACATCGGATTATGTGGCAGAGCACTTGGATCTATCATAGAGAGACACCACCGTAGCCTTTCCTTCTTGTTTTCTTCCCTCAAATATGGATTGAGTGAGTTGCTGTGTCGCCGTAGCATGCCTTCTTGGAACAACCTATGCAGAGTGCTTTTGTTGATAGCGAGGGCATTAGCTAGTGACCTTATGGTGCCCCTTCTGTTTAAGGGAATATCAACAACTCTTGAGAGATCCACTTCCAATTTTTTACGACCGCCATTCTTATGTTTCAATGATCCGAAATCTATTGGTATGCCTTGTGCCCTGCATTGTTCTGCTCGCTGCCATACCCGTTGGACTGTACGCACTTGGAGACCGTACTTTATAGCAACAACTCTTGTGCTGTTCCTTCTTAATTTTCCATTGATGCTATGCTGAAGCAAATCTTCATAGATATCTTGCCTTTGTTTTTGTGTCAAATTCTTGGTCGTATTTGATGCTGGTTCTTGTTGGGTTTGCTCATGTTCGTCAGCTGAGTCTGGCAACTCCTCATCAAATATGACGTCGAAACCATCTGCGTACATGTCAAACTCCATGGCGTCTTGTTCATCCAGTAAGTCCATATCATCATCGCCTACAAGAGTAAAATTGTTCATGTTGCGTATTGTGAATACATAAATTTTGATACATGTTGACATGGCTTGCTGCTGATGCAAATACTCACCCGCATGCAGGTTGTCTTCATCTCTGTGCGTATGATTTAAATCAAATGCATAGCCAGCATTTTCAGCTGCAATTGTCAATTTCAAGTGCATCTGTGAGTTATCGGCTCCGATGAATTGGAATGTGTACTAATAAAAAATAATAACCTGTCGGCTACTTTCAGGTGACTAATAAACTGTAAGAATTCATGATCCGTATTTCAATTTCGATAGGCAAATGATTAGTCTTGCTTACGTTCACATAGATGGAGTAATAATGGACATGAACTGATTTAGCAGTGCACTGTGTTCACATGGCAGAAAAATTCAGTTTCATTTCCTGCCTTTGCTGCCATGCTCAGCTATTTCTTTTTTTTTTTGTTAAAGTGCAACCTTAGTGTTATTAAACTGTTGTCCACCTTTTCAAATGGCATGGAATTTTGTTTGATACACATAATTGTAAAAATTATCTTGCTGCACTCAGTTTATGACAGAGAAATGAGAAAAAAAATCAAAGCACAGTCAAATTTAGGAGACGAACAAGAGAGAATTAGAAGAAGGGCAAACTTAATTTGGGAGACAACCAGATTTGCTTACCTTGAACATCATTTTGCTGTTCCTCAGGTTCAGCGTGATTGAGGTGGAAGTGGTGGCCTCTATGGTTGGCCCCTCCAACTTGTTCATCACCCACACCTGGAGCTTCACGGGACAAACCAGGTAAAGTTTGAGCTTCAGTAACTTCACCTGCCCCAACTGTTACTTTGAAGGAATCATGGACATGTTATTCACCTGGTGTCTTGTTCAGATCTGGCACCTGTTCTCCTTCATCCTCTGGAGTTGCATTCAAGTCAACGAGTATGGCCATGGAGAGTGAATGGTTCAGGGGGATGTGGAATGGTGGAAAAGATACCCCGGGAGTGAATTCATATGTGGAAAAATGAAAATGGCGCCGGTGGAGCTGGTTTCAAATTTTCGTTTTGTCTGTGTGTAAAAAAGGTTGACCTTCTGTTTTGGCTTTTGGCGCTAAAATTTTTGGCTATAAGATTTCCCCGTTTGTATAAATGCCGCTAAGGTTAAAGTGGAATGTACATTTAATGCACCTGCTGCTCCGACTAGTACTCTTACTAGTACTACTTTCCATCATTGCAAATTAGGGGTATATAGGTATTTTATCACTGCCCTTGGTATAAGTGTCCATGGCTAAAACGTCAGTAGTAAAGGGACGGAGGGAGTACTGTGTACTCCTTTGTCCCAAAATTCTTGACGTTCCACAGTTGACACAATGATACATAACGTCCACGTTCAAAACATCTTTGCTGCATCAGGTATTTTAGGTGCCTAAAATTTAGATTATTTCAGGCAACACTCTATATCACCAACTAGTATAAATACATGATTACTTTTGTGATTTGTTAGTTTGTCTCTATGTCATGACATATTAAATTTTTATCTTTATCTTCCTATAGAAATAATTATAAATTTTTAATTGTCATTGTTCTATCACAAATTAAATTTTGTCAGGTTTGTAGATTTGTCTAACGAGTTTTTATTATCGGTACCAAAAATTACAGATTGCACCTACAGAAATTGCAACGAACAAAACCAGCAATTTTAGTATAAAGTATATGCAATTACCGTCGCCTGAAAGAAAACTAAATTTCAGGTACCTGAATTTTAGCAAAATTCTGTCGGAAGGCCTTCCCCTATCAAACCATTCAAAATTGTCATAATTTTTTTCTAATTATGTAGCTTTTATTACTAGACATAATGTATCTAGAATGGAGGGAATATAAAACATCGGAGAGCTGTAAGCACCTCCACAAGAATGAGACTTGGCGAACAAATCCTATTTCATTTTTTGATGTATAACTAGCCAAACTAGCCACTCTTTTCCTCATACGAAATAATCGTTGTTAAGGACTTTGACCAATAATCGAACTATCAATATTATCATTCATGTGATGAAAGATCACAATAATAAGTCCTTGACAGTAAACTTTTACTTAAAAACCGTGTATTAATAAAACATATTGATGAGTAATTTCAAACAACATTGAATAAGTCTTAGGTAGTGTTTAAATTTAGGGTGTAAAGTTTTAGGGTGTCACATGAGATGTCATATAAAATGTTCAGATACTAAAATAAATTTCAAAACTCGCCAGTGAACCATGACTCCATGAGAAAGCCTAATTAATCTATTATTAGCACATTTACTGTAGCGGTATATCATCAATTCATAGACTAATTAGGTTTAAAAATTCATCTAGCAAAAGAGACGTAATCTGTGCAATTAGTTATTTTTTAGTCTATATTTAATATTATACACATGTGTCCAAACATCTGATGTAATAGAGTGTAAACTTTACGGAAAAAACTAAACAAGGCGGCCCTAGTTAATCAAGTGGCAGTATTCTCGAAAGAGATCAAATGAACATGATCGATATATGGGGTTTGCGGTTTGCTCATAGATACAGGCACATCCAGCCTTATCCACCTAATTGGTTTTAGCGTTTGTCCCGTTCCATCTTCAATGGTTAGATTCTGGTGGAAGGGGACTGCACACTGGAGTTTGCGATTCTCAACCTCTTGGATTTTACAAACGAGTGAACTAAGCGAAACACTACTGAACTTTTTACACCTGATCATCAGCTCTAAACCACCCGAGATAAAAAAAAGCTGCTGAATCGCTCTACGATTAAACTAGCGCATAAGCGGGCTCGACGAGGAACGCGTCAATGTAGTCAAAGTCCATGCGGCCCACGCCAGCGCTGGCCGGCGACATCCCCATCCCCACGGGCTGGAACGCCCCCTCCGCCGGCGACGACGGCACCGACACAGGCGGCGGCGCCCACACTGACGCCGACAGCAACCTCCGCGCCTTCCAGCCGAGCACGATCTTGTTCGGCGACGTCTCCTCCATGGTGTACCCGTCATTGAAGAGGCCGAGCAGCAGCCGGGCCTGGCTGTGGTTGAAGCAGCTCAGCGGCACGGCCCTGAACCCGTTGCCGCGCATCCACTCTCCCCACCCGGCCCTCGCCTCGCCGTCGCCGTCCATGGCGCGGTACGCCCGGCTCACGGCGCCGGCGATGTTCGGGGCGAGGATGGCCCGCTCCACCAGGCCGCGGACCCGGCTCTGCGTCGGGAACCCGGCCTCCAGCGAGTCCCACACCGCCGAGTACCGGTGCAGCTCCTCCATGAACCGCGCCACGAAGCCGCCGGCCTCGTCGTCGTCCTTCTCCGCGTCCCCCTGGTCCTCCTCGACCACCGTCACGACCTTGGCCCCGAGCGTGGCCATGCCGGCCAAGAAAGACGCCACCGAGCCGGTGGGACGCCTCACGGTGGTGGTCGCGGCGGCCTGGTTGAGCACGCAGTTGGCGACGAGGGTCTCCCCCTTGACCATCCGGACCGTCGCCGGACGGAACCGCTCGTCGGAGTCGAGGCGGCACTGCCCGAACGAGAAGGGCTGCCCGACGGACGCCGCGAAGGCGGCCAGGCGGCGGCCGGCCTCCTGCACCGCCCGGGCGCTGCCGCCGCCTCCCCGGGAGACGGCGGTGATGCGCAGGTGCGGCGGCGGCACGCCGTCGGGGCGCGAGGTCATGGCCTGCATCAGCGACGCCCACTGCACGCCCTCGGCGATGTCGTAGTCGACGACGTGCACGCGCCGGTCGCCCGCCACCGCCTCGAGGATGGCCTGGTTCGCGGTGAAGTGGCCGAACTTCATGTACGGCGACATGTCCTGCAGCATCTGGAACGCCGTAAGCACGTCGCCGCCGGTGTGCTGCTGGTGGTGGCCGTGGGACGCGGCGGCGGCCTGCCTGCCGGCGGCTCCCCCGGCGGGGTGGGAGCCGTCGAGCAGCGCCTGCAGCGCGTCCGTGAAGTGCGTGGCGAGGCGCTCCATGTTGGAGACGGCGGCGTTGTCGCCGACGTGGGAGACCATCTGCTTGAGCCGAACCAATATCACCCGGGCCAGCTCCCGGCTCTTGTGCGGGCCGGAGAGCGCCTCGGCCGCCGCCATGAGCAGGTGCAGCAGGCGGAGGCCCTTCTCGTGGCAGTCGACGACATTCTGCGCGTCGCCGTCGTTCACGGGCGTGCCGGGGTTCGTCGTGGTGGTGCTGCTTGGGGCGGAGCCATTGGAGTTGGAGCAGCAGTAGACGTCGTCGGGGAACATGGCCGGGTTGAGGTCGGCCGAGCCGAGGAGCGTGTCGTCGCAGAGCATGGACTCGATGAGGCCGTGCAGATCCTGGGCGCCGTCGTCAGGGTCAGGGCAGAGCGAGCCCCACTCGGTCACCGGGGACAGAGCATTCCACGCGTACATCCCCATGCCGTCGTCCAGCGACGGCGACGATCGCGACGACGAGGTGGTCGTGGAGCTGCAGCCGGAGAACTCGAGATCCCCGGCCACGTCGTCCATGGTCACTTCCATGGCCTGCGCCTGTGTCCTCTCCCAGGAGGAGGTGCGTGTCGTGCCGTGCTCTGCTCTGATTTGTGCTCGGAATCCTGAAATGTTCTGGCGCGTGGGAACAGGGGAAGATGGATCGGTGGGAGGGGAGCAGGGATTCGAATTCGACGAGGACGGGAAGGACACAGGGGGAGCGCCCTTTTTATAGACCCGGACGGAGGTACCTGCATTGCCCATTTTGGGCGACGGGACCCTGACGGCCCGGCGCTGGCACGATGATTTGGATTAGGATATTTGATTTGATGACCTGGACAGGTTTTGTTTTTCTTGTTAGCTAAACTGTACAGAGTTTTATCCATGGTACAATTCTCTTAATTCTACTGTCATCGTAGTCATCTTTAAGGCTTGGTATAGTCGAATGCTCCTAAAATTCACAGAGCATGTCATAAAAAAATTCACAAATAAACTCATGAGTCATGTCCATTAGAGCAAACCACCGTGACAGGTATGTTGTTACATGTAACATGTTAGCGGTCTCATAGGCCATCTCATGCAGTTTTATATAATATTTTCTTGATGATATGAAGAAAAGAGAGAAGGGGAGGGTCGTTGTTACACGAAACAACTGACTCATCAGCCAAAACTTAAAATTTAGAACTATAAGGCAACTATTGCATCATTGTATGCGTTATTATTGTCATACAACTCAGTTTTATTTTGTTACATTAAGTTGTCTCTTAAATCGTGTGGGATCGCTTTTGAGACAACGTTAATATACTTACGATTATGCAACAAGTTATGTTATGAAAATGGATAGCATAACCTACCATTATCTTAGTGTTTGGTCAACAAAAGAGAGATACACCCCTTTGTATGTACTCATCGCTATCATTCCCAAAATTTATCTGAAATGATTCTTATATTTATTTGAGTTATTACTAACGTATGCCATTATTAAAAAATAATTTCTTTATGTTAGATAAGTGATTAAATCTTTATCTTAAAATCAAAAGTGAGTCAAAATTATAGTTTAAATTATCTTTTGATATAAGATATAATTGAAGAAATATAGTTGAACGAGAGAACTTAAAAAATAAAAACAAGAAGTTAAAAAAAGACAAGACTCGATAATGTGGCAACTAAAGAAGGCACGCATAATCTGCAGGACTAATGATAATATTTTGATATCTTGATGAAAAGAGATGACATTGATAGAGCTGTTAATATGCAAACATGATATACTCCATAGAAGCGTATTGAGCATGTGAGCTATTATACCAAGATTGGGCATAAATATATAGCTTGGGATCACATATTCAATAACCAACCTAAAAAGCGAGATATCGAGCTGATTAACCATGGAGGAAACAAACTTTATAGTAGGACATGGGTGGTAGAGTAAGACATGGGGGTGGAAATTGATGAAAAGTGCAAGCTAAGTTACAACAAAAAAAAAGAAGGATACTAGTTCTAACTGGCTCAAGATCAAGAATAATCATTATAGAGGAGCGAAACATTGAATCAACCTCAACATGGATTAGGGGTCACCAAAAAGTCATAAATACCGATGGGATAAAATGTGTCTCCAACTTGTTTCCCTCTTGTGCTCAATTCACTTGTTCTTTTGCTTGTCACCATAGGTTGCAAATCCTCATCTAGGTAGAAAAGTCAGTATTTTAGTACTCTTGTTGTTCTAATTAAAATTGACTAGTGTTTGTGTTTTTAGTAGAAATTTTCTGTTCACTCTCTCCTAGTCGGTATTCCTTGATCCTTCATCTGAGATTTTGTCTTTATCCAATAAATCAAGTACTAACTCTAAGAGACCCTCAAATACTTGAGTATTCATTGGTATTAATTTCATAACAGGTGATCATGTAAAAATGAGGGAATGTATTGTTATATCAAAATTCGTGTGACGGGTAATGAAAGCAATGGGGAGGTAGAGTGGTTGCCAACCTTTTTAGTGAAATCGGCTAGTTTTCTAGAAGCTATAAAGGATTGAGCACAATCAGAATTTTAGATTTCTCTTAGTGAGGTGGGGTTCTTCTAGTGTTTTGCCATTCAAAATTAATTTTTTCCTGTTAAACATCTCCTAGTGATATTTCTATGTGCTATAACTAGTGATAGTGTTTTACTACTAAATAAATATACTAGGAGAAGGCCACCTCTTTGGTAGTGGAGGTATGGAGATATGTTGTCCCTCTTAGCATCTTTATCCACTAAGAAAGGAGTTGTCATAGGGTTAGTCCGAGGGACATTTTACTTATTTTCATTATGTTAGCGATAGTGTGTTTTTCATGGAAAACTCTACCTGGAAAATCGCAATCTTAAGTTCTTGTTCTTTTGTTTTATAGGAACTTTCTAGCATATAAAGAGTTATTACCACGGATCAGAATTGTTTACAGTTTGCATAAAGGAGGTGGTGGTAGATTCTATTGCTGATGCCTCTAGTTACAAATTGGTTAAATTCCCAATGAAGTATCTTGGACTCCCTATTAGTGACAAGGAAGCTATCCAAGGATAACTTAATTAACTATTAACTAAAATGGTGAAGAGGTTAGAGACCTAGAAGTGTGTCCAGTTATCTTATGGAGATCCATCCAAATCAACTCGAGCTTATTAGCTAGCAGCAATGCAGCATGCTAATGTAATCAATGGGATATTAGGATTTTACTAGATGTATGATGGTACGCACCAGAAAATCAACTCTGCAAGAGGAAAGGATCTCTAGGGAGGGGTACTCCCTCAGTCTCATTTTAAATTTGATCAAGTTTTTTTTTATAAAAAAACAATATTTGCGATTCATATGATCAGATTGATAGTTAAATATATTTTCTAAGTATATACCTATTGACACTTGTTTTCGTAAAACTTTGTTAATGTTAAAATATTTTGACTTAAGATGAATTTAATTAATATGCTCTTCTTTTGGGGCGGACAGAGAAGCGAAAATTTCTGTATGGGTTACCGTACTCCAAATGGACTCTTAGGAATTCACCATATGGTTTTCCTGTTGGGTACCATCAAACCATACAAAACAATAAAAGTAGTACTTTATCTTTCTTTTGTTTCTGTCCATGGTTCCTTTCCTTTCTTGTCTTTCTTGTTGGACATAACCGCTAGTTTTGTTTGATCGTGCTTCTGGTTGCATCAGTGCATGATGAGTTGTTGGTTACAAATGATCCAAAAAGATTCTTCCAACCCACTAAGTAGTGAAGCTTTTGTAAGTGAGAGCACTAGCTTGTTTCTATCGATGTCTCATATGCTGAAGTGGAGATTAGGCCATAATAAGGTTGCTGAAGGGATACCAAGCTCTAGAAAAATTGATCAGATCAATATATGTAATTTCTGACTATACAATTTGCAGTTTTTTTTCTTATGAGAAAGAAATAATGTTTGCAGCTTAACTAACTACAAAGTGCTTGCCAAATCTCTTGCAATAGCAGCAATAGTCGATTTAGGGTTTTTTAAAGGGCGTTAACAGGGCCTAAACCATAGGTGACAAATGAAGGTTTCCACATGGGATTCCAAATGATTATCCATATGTGTCTCTCTTATGGGGAGGGCCGAGGCTGCTAAGGACTTGTCACTATTTCAGTGCCAAATACGGAGGAGCGTCCAACAAGGGGAGGAAAAGACTTCAAAAGTCATGAAAAAATATTGAATTATTTTATTCTTATCAAACAGATTTTTACTCTTTAACAAAAAAGGAATATTAGACCATGTTTGGCAGAGCTTCTCGACCGACTTCTTGGGCTATTTGGAGCCGTTTTTTGCCAAACAAGGTAAAACTAAATGGCTTCACCTCAGGAGTACATTTAAATCATGCCATCACACAACATATACAGAGAGTGGAGCCAAAAATACTAGGTTTACCCGGTTTCACTTAGGATGCGTTTAGATCCATCCGAAATTTGGAATTTTGACACTGTAGCAGCGGGAAATCTTTTTCAATAAATGTCCAATTATGGCCTAAGTAGGCTTAAAAGATTCGTCTCGTGATGTACATGTAAACTGTGCAAACATGCAAACATTTCGTCTACATTTAATGCTTCATGCATGTGCCACAATATTGATGTGACTAGTTAAAATTAGAGGGTATTTAAATAGGGCCTTAGTTTTGGTGGGTTCTGTATGTGGTTTTGTGAGAGCGCATATTTAAGGATTTTTGTATGTGGAGCCGTTTTGCAAAATGATTCATTAAAACGGCTTCACCTTATTCATAGATGTTCATGGAACATTGGAACTGAAGAAAAAATAATGGCTTCGCCGGTGAAGTGTAGTGATGCCAAAGGGGACCTTAATTTACTTAGCAATTAACATTCACTTTCTGGACTTATGAGTGCAATATATGCTAGTAGTCCTGTTCTGTGTCCATATGATTGTTATGTTGCGAACTCAAGATCCAGGTGTTGCATATACGTAACGTTCCCTTTGTCACTCTTATCTGGCAATCTTCTATATGCTGCTTCTTTTACTTTTCATGGGGGAAAATCGGCGTCTGTTGTTTTGCATTTGGTTTGGTTAAGAGCAAATTGACAACTTGACCTCCCAACTTTGTGGGCCATCAGTCATGAATCACTGTTAATCTGCTGTAAGCAAAAGTTGACAGCCTACCTTTTCAGTTTTTCCCAAGCCACTTGCTTCGCCCCCCAGACCACTGGAGGGAGCAAATCCACCTAGAGCCTAACGCCTCCATGTAAAGCATATGATTGAGAGCTCTCACTCACTGACTCACTCCTCCATCTCGTCACCCTAGCTAGCTCCATGGCTCCATCCCATGTTGCTATGGAATCTTGTAATATGCCGTACGCTCCCGGCCAGCGGTCAACCAAATACTAAAATTTCATGGATCATGGGAAAGAGCCAGTGCCGGCCGGCAGTCCAGTTACCCAGTGGCATGATGCATCTCCTAGCTACCAGCTTGTATAATTAGCCAAATATTATTAGTTGTTAGCACCAGCGCACTAGCACAGCACGGAGACGTAACTCCGATGCCGACATGTGGCACCATGCATGGCTGCAAAGCAAAGCTGGCGCGGTTCCGCCATTAGTAAACGGCAAAGCTCCGGCCGGAGCCGTCGCGGTCGCCGTCGCCGTCCGTGGTCCGGATGCATGACCGAGTAGTACTGGCAAGTAGCAGGACAAGGCAGGTAGGCAGGCAGCAGCTAACGTTGCCCCCTTTTCCTTTAATTTGTGCGTCCAACTGGAACTGGCAATCGCTGCGAGGTCCTCGCTTCGGGATTGGCGCGCCGGCCGGACACGACAGCGACCTTCCGCCGGTGAGGTCGTCGCCAGGCAACTGAGTCGATCGGCAAAAAGCGCTGCGCCGTCTCTTGCGCCGGCCTGGTCATGGTGTGGAGCGATGGGGTTTTGGCCGGGTGGATCGATGGACACTGGGGGCCGCAGGGCAGCAGACGTCATGCATGCCTGCAGTTGTTTAAGGGTGGTGGCAATATAGAAAGGCTTGTTTCCGGCGTCGTCTTGTGCGTGTCCAACTAGGCGTACAACGATGATGGAGCGGAGGATTATTAATATATGGTTTTGATGCTGACAGGGGCAAAAATTCATTTGGTGGCCGCTCATGGCCGTCGTCTTGCGGATGCAGGATTAAACTAGGTTTTCCTAGTGAGCTGGTCTATGAGCTATCTTTCGAAGGAGAAGAAGAAATGATCTTGATTGATATATGTTCACTTGGAGTGACTAGCCGACTAGGTAAATGATGTTGCCCAGCTTATTGACTAGGGTCGATTACAAGGGTGAAATCTAGTGATATTACTTTAATTACTGTTGCCGTCCCCTCTCTCTCTCTCTCTCTGGAGTGCATTGCATTAGGTACTTATCTGATTTTGCCCGGAGAGAGACGGCTGACCAATAAAATCAATTAAAACGCTCTCGGCGATCTGTGTCCGAATTGCCCAATTGAGATACTACCCATCAACAACCTAAATTCGACCTGTCAAGAGATTTTGCATGTGTTGCCTGAAAGAAGTTCAGTATTCACTGGAATTTAAATCTCTGGCGTTATCCGTTGACAGATCGCCATTGATATACCACAAGAAGCTCTGTTTCTTAAACAAAAGACCAGAGAATAAATAATAATAACCTTCAAAACACAAGAGGACCAGAGAAGAGAAAGTCCCAATCTATTCTAAGAAAACCAAAATGATAGCACATTCCCCAATTGGACCACCTGCTCCAGCTGTCTACGCTCTACAACGATCCAACCCCCATTCCGTTTCCAGCTCCACAGATGCTCGATTAGGAGGACGATGAGACAGCTTTCCAGTTTGCAAACACGGGCGCTCAACTCTTTCGCCGTCTCTTTATCTTGTGGCATCAGCACCGGTGGCATATGCTCGGCATATAACCCCCAGGGCCCAGGCATATTACATCACCCAGCCCTGCTTGTGGGTTAAATAAATACAATAAATTACATGACTGAAATAAAGTGGTTTCTTGTCGCGGCCTGGGTCAGAAGGCATCGAGAATCAAACGGTGGTAACGTTAACATGCCGGGCGATGGCATCAGTAGCGACAGCCGAGTTGCTGATAAACTAAAGCCGCAAGGGAGGAAATTAAAAGGCTCTCTGCATTTGTTTATCTTCTGGCGATGGCCGATGCATGCATGCTTCGATAAGCGAAGGTGGGACAGCAAAATCATTGCTTGCGGTGGTTGTGGAACCGGCCGGACCCCATGAATTCAACGGGCTTGGGGCGGCGAAAATGTTTGTAATCGTCCTGTCACCAGCCTAGTTTGACATCAGCTCATGGAGTTTGCTTGCAACCTTCAGCTAACTCCTCACCTGAAAGAAACCAGTTCCCTAGGGGTTCACTGCCATCGCCTCCCTGGTAGCCGGCATTGCACCCTAGGGTTGTTTGTTCGTAGCTTCTGGTCGCGTTTCGGCCCCTTTTCTTAGCGCACTTTTGTAATCTCCACCGCAGGGCGGTGATTTGTGTTCATGTTTAACCGCAAGACTCCTCGGCACCTCGCCGTTTAGTCTTGTCGGATGTGTACTTTATCTGTAACTTCTCTTAATGAAACACTAGTCTATCAACCCGTGCTCTCGCACGGGTTAGAATCCTATGAATAAATATTTGTATTATTATACTTTTAAGTATCATCATTAATAACCATGTCATTGGAAATTAGTGATATAGTTTTATGTGGTATATACTAACCTCCTCCTTTTCTTAAGATGGTTGTTTTTTATCAACCAAATTTTTATGTAGTAATGGTTATACTATCAATAAAGATATGTCAAACATTTTAGTTCAATTTTAAAAAGACATCTCTTAAGTGTGTGTATGTGATTTGTACAATATGTATGTTTACTTTAATCATTTTTAGTTGCATTATTATTTATAAAATGAGCAATGTAGAAACATATTTTTCTTGTCGTTATGTAAAATTTTTGATAAGCTACTAAAATAATAGTATGATACAAATAATTTAGATACAAAATTAAATATGTTACATATATTTTTTATAATGAAATATTATACTTCATTTTCTAGAGCATAGAGTTCTTAAAATTAGTTTACAAATATTATATATATTATATGATGCTTAATAATTTACAAAATTTTGTTATCTCATAGTATTAATATAACTTAATTACTATTCCCTCTGTCCCAAAATAGATGTCGCTATGGGATGCGTGTTGGTCAAACTTTCTCAACTTTGACCGAATTTATAGAAAATACGTGTGAAACGACCTCGATTTTCGCGAAGGGAAATCCACAGGCTCGAATTGGATTGCTTGGGACAATCCATGAAATTACCCATATCTCAGTTGACACCAGGATCCATACAACGGTAATTAAGTCTTACATAAACATTTATTACATCGCCACATTGGCGGAATCATCATTCAGAGAAGCTTTAGAAGATGCGGAAACGTTTCATCCTTCACGGCCAACTTGAGTGTAGCACGTGACCCTATTCCTCGTCATCATCTCCCTCGAAGTCGTACTCATTCTCGTCACCTGACAGCAAATTTATCAGTACGATTTGTACTGGCCACGGAGCCCACCTATGCAGCATTTGCTTTGTGGAAAGTGGATGTAAGGCTATACAAGCAGACCTATAGGCTGAGGTTTTCCTATACAGCTGTAATCAATGTTTAATTAGTCAAGTTTTATCACCAGTTAACACCATCATCCCTTTTCCCATCACCACACCTCACATACCCACACCTCACTCTCATTCGACAGGCCCAACTCCCTCTCGGGCCTATCTCAGCGGCACACTATCACAACGGGTACACTGCCGGAAAAATGTTATCCAGGGGGAGAAAAGAATATGCTCTCATCTAATAGTGGTTGCAGAAACATTCGGAAAGGTCCATAGCCATCGAGTTGGCTTATGTATCGATCGATCAACCATACACTCTGCAGAGGTTTTACTACTCACAAGATTAGCCATCATCGATGCTGTACAATCATCTAGGCAGAATTCCGGGTGCTTGCTTGTCTAGGTCGGTACCACCCTACCACTCAGCCCTGGGATATTCCGGATCCAACACCGTCATGCTGAGACTGGGAGACGCAGTACCGGGCCCCATCAGTGGTACTGCGCATCTAGAACGGTACGGGAATCTGCCATCCGTCATCGTCCACCCTTATCACCTCTCAACCTAGCAGTAGTGGCACCGTCCTACCAAGTAGTCCAGCCGTCTCCCGCCCATCAGAAGCGAGTGAGTAGTAAGGGAATTCAGATGTTTCCGGTCACTAGTCAGATCTTAGGTTGTGACCAAGCAGGCATCTCCACTTAGGGGATACTCTCCCCGTGCCATCACGACACCTCCGCTCACGGGACTTCAATGCACATCCCGGAACCACCTCATAAGTCATTACCCGCCACAGGTATCTCTCGTGGGGATGCCCAGGTTGCACCCCTGGCACGACTTGCCCCACGGGCTTGTCTCACATCTCACTTGGTCGACATCAACCCTTACCACGCACCCAAGACGCACGCAGCACTCTCTCCCAGTGGTTATAATCAGATATACACCGTCCCAATTCCACCATATAGCATATAGCAAATAGTAAGTAGTGGAAAAGTAACAGTAAATTAAGTAGCAGCTAACCTAACAGCGGATAGCAGGGTATAATCTTATCAAGGCAGGGAATTCAAATATACTATCATGCAACCAATCCATGCATAATCATAAAGCAATAGCAACAATGTCATTTGCAATGCGTAAATAGGATCTAAGGATTTGGTGGGATGTGGCACCTTCGTAGTCGTCTCCTAGCTCCTGAAAGTACTCGTGGTCGTCTTCCTTAGTCAGATCCTCCTCCTGCTCTGAAATCGAACACGAAATAGTCGCGTCAGCGACTCCTATAGAGTATTTCAGAAAAATCTAATAAAATAAAGAGCCAAATGCACACAAACATAGTCTTAGATTGTAGATCTCATTTTTCTGAGAATTTTGATATATGGTGCGCAATTTTTGGACATCGAATGAATAAGTTATGAATTTCCGAAGATTATACTATTTTCTGAAAATGAGAAAATTGGTCGGTTAATCAGGGGCAGCTCGGGATTGGTCCACGTGGCGCGCGGGTCCAGTAGTGCGGCATGTGGCGCCTCATCAGAACACAGACCCGATGGTCGCCCACCAGGTGTTCGATGCTGGTTCCCAGAGAATCGCTGGCGTCGGCGTAGCTCGGCGTAGCTCTGCGGAGCTCGGCGGTGGTCGGGGGTAGCTCGGCGGAGCTCGGCGTAGTTCGGCGGTGGTCGGGGGTAGCTCGGTGGAGCTCGGCGTAGCTCGGCATAGCTCGGCGTAGCTCGGTGGAGCTCGGCATAGCTCGGCGGGGCTTGGCGGGGCTCGGCGTAGCTCGGCGGGGCTTGGCGGAGCTCGGCGTACCTCGGCGTTCCTCGGCGTAGCTCGGGCGAATCGGACATTCGGGCGCCGAGGGTGCCGCTCTCCCGAGCTCTCCCGGGGAGGCTCGGGCGAATCGGAGATTTGGTGCGCCGAGGGTGCCGCTCTCCCGAGCTCTCCCGGGGAGGCTCGGGCGAATCGGAGATTTGGTGCTAGCAGGGTTCCAGGGCGTCTGTTCAAGGCGGCGGTGTCTCTCCGGTGCGGCGGACGATGACAGGGCGGCGATGACCATATTTCGGCAAGACAGGGCTCGGCTTTCCCCAATTGGCGTGCTCAGGCAGTCGTCCGACCAGATGGTGGCGGGTTAGAGTCGTGGTATGGCCTCCTTCTCTCCCTCGGCATACGGCGGTTCTCCAACGAGGTGGAGGCGCACGTAGCCAAGGCGACAGACATGATTCGGGGCTCGGCTATCTATGCGGCGGTGCTGAGGCAGACTTGGCGAACCTCGTCGGCCTCTCTTCGCAGCGCGAGGCGATCGGGGGTACTCGAAACGGATTTAGGCGAGGCGGATCGTGTCGGCGGTGATCACGTTTCCCCGAGAACGCACCTCGCGGTGTTCCGGGCTATGGAGGTTCGATCTTCCGCAACTAAGCTTGTCCGAGGTGGTCGGTGAGTTGGTGTTCATGTTCCTTGGCGACGAGGGTTCGACCTCCAATTTTGGCTACCGAGGCTCCCAAGGTGCTTGGTTGTGGCGGCGACGTGATGCCGGCGGCGGCTGACGACGGCAAGGTGATTACGGTCTCGTTTTCGGCATAACCGGACGTGGTTCAGTCAAATTGGCGTGACTAAACGGGCATACGTCCGCTTAGTGGTGAACTAGTGACAGGGCAGGGCCTCCTTTTGGCTCCGGTCCGCGGCGGCGCTCCGGCGAGGTCGCGGCGCACTGCGGACGAGGCTTCCTCTAGCGCTTAGATCCGCGTAGCTACCTCAAGGGGTCGTGGCGGTGCTCCACGACGCTCTAACCTATACGGGTGCTAGTCGGATTGCTCGGAACGGGTGATTCAGCGTCGGAACGCGTCGGTGGTGAGCGCGCTCCGCCGAGAACGCGTCGTGCTGCGTTCTCGGTCTAGCAAGCTTGTAGTCCAGGGGTTTCGGCCGGTCGCATGAGTGCATGGTGCAGGTGATCTTCCTGAGCCGGTAAAGGCTCGTGCCTGCGCGTCCCGTGGGCGGAACGCCATGGCAAAAGCAGGGCGAGGTTCGGACATGGCGTGCGATGGCTCACCGTGGTGTCGGTGAAGCTAGGATGGCGGTGCAGTGGCGAGTCGAAGCCGTGCAGAGCGATCGCAGTGCCGTGCCGCTCCTCGTCCGCAGCTCGGGCTTCTCCTCCGTGCCCGGCTCCGGCGTGCTCCGCGGCGACAGCGCTTCGGCGGTGCTCTCCTCTCTCTGCTCCGCCCTTCTTCCTTCTCCCTCTCTCACACGGTGTGGTGTTGTGGCTTGTGGAGCCGCAGCGTGGCGGCTGCGAGTGGGAATGGGCTAGGGTTCCTCGGGTGCTCCAATTTATAGCGGAGCTCGGGTGGCTACCTATGGCGGGCGGCTCTGATCTGCTCGGGCTGATCGGAGGGCTGTGGCTTGCGCGAGCTAGGGTTCTGGTGGTGCGCGCGGGCTCGCTTGGCAGCCAAGAAAGGAGGGGACAGGCGAGGGATAGCGGGTTCAGGGCTCTGCCATGCGTGGCGCTGTCGGTCACGCCATTTGCATGACCCTGTCGGCCACCGTCTTCACGGAAAAGAGAAACAGGGGAAAAGAAAGAGTGACTGACAAGCGGGTCCCGGTTGGCAGCGGCTGCGAGAGGCGCTGCGCGCGTGCGGGGTGGTTTGGCTGCGAGATGGGCCGGCTGGCTGGGCCGAATCTGCTCATCCTCTTTCTCTCTTCTTTTTCTATTTTCACTTAAGTGTATAAATACATATATTACCCATTTTAAATATCGAGTAAATACAAACATAAATTACAATAAATCCCAAATGATGCATAAGTTATTATTCTATGTGAATGGAATTAAAATGCAAGCTATACTCCTTTATTACCAAATTCATAATGAAACCTATATGCTTGCACAAGAAAAATGGGTTTTCACAATAAATAAATGAAAAATTTTAATTGGTTGGGATTTTTAGGTTGTGTAGATTTTTTTTGGGTTGTTACAACGTGTAACATTTATATCTCTAAATAAATATATTATGAAAGTATATTCAAAGATCTATCTAATGATACTAAATATATATTATAAATATTAATATTTTTGTATATATACTTGGTCAAAGGCAAAAAGTGTTTGACTGCTCGGGAAGTGAGAATGACATCTATTTTGCGACGGAGGGAGTATGTCATTATTGACGGAATAAATTTAAGGAGTGGTAAGTTGTTAAAATATATAATTATTCTAATATGTACATGTTTAGTTCATCTATACGGTGGATCTTAACATTTTAGAAATATATAAATTTTTTTAAAAATATATATAGCTACTTTATAGATATTTTTAATGATCACTTATATTAGTAGTTATACGTTGCATGGGGTCTTTTTTAGTTTTATTGTATTTATGTTTCATTGATTGAAGAATTATTATATAGTTATGATAGCAGATTGTTTGTTTGTACAGGAATTGCTTGCCAGAATGGCTCAAACTGACTGAGTGGTACATAGATGTAGATAAAAATATGTGACAAATCTTAATGAAAAGCAGGTCAAAATAATGTATTAAAAATGCAGTGATATGGATTCACAAATGTGAATGTATTAAAAAGGCAATGAAATGGATTCATAATTATATTTGTCATGAAACATATTTGATATTGGTTTATATGCATAGTTTGATGACAAATAATATGTGACAAAATATCAATTTATTTTTCTCCTTGGAGGTTTGTTAAATGCTATGTTATAGAATTAATGATATTCTCCTCATTCAGTGCTGCCACTGCCACCATGGCAGTTTTCGAGTCACATGCAAGCTGATGCAACGAGAAGAGGAGGTAGGATGGCTACAGGGAGAGGAGGTAGGACGGATTGGATAATATGTGTATGTGTCCAACTAACAAACTTGATGAATCATTAGGTCATTAAAGTAAATATGATTGGTACGTCAATCTAAAATTTTATATAACATTTGTAAGACCGATCAATTTTTTGTTCCTATATGACCAAGTGTTTAAAACTTTTTCTTTACATCAAAAAATAGTTTATTAAAACCATAAAACATAATGTGTCTTGATATTTTTTTATTAATAATTATTAACCAAGTCAAAGATAGATAGGACAATCTAATATTTTATCTTAACCAACAATGAAATAAACATACGTGTTTTTAGATGGAGTTTTTTGCTGTACGGCAACAAAGAAAATAGATTTTATTTAGTATAACGGCAAAGGTGAGTAACAAACGTATTTGTAGATGGAGATTTTTCTTTTTCTTTAGAAAATAGATTTTATTAATTATAATGGTAGTGGTGGGTAATTTTGTATAAAATAAAATAGATTCAATGGTTATGGATGGCTAAGCCGTTTGATTTGATGGTCGGATGTTTCTGATTAATGTGAGATTTTCTTGCATTTATCTATTTTTCTAGGGCGTCTGGTGAGGATTAACGTGGAGGCTCCGTTGAGGCCTCTAATTAGTAATAGTAAGTTTAGTATAATGGCATAGGTGAGTAACAAATGTATTTGTAGATGGAGATTTTTCTTTTTCTTTAGAAAATAGATTTTATTAATTATAATGGCAGTGGTGGGTAATTTTGTATAAAATAAAATAGATCCAATGGTTATGGATGGCTAAGCCATTTGATTTGATGGTTAGATGTTTCTGATTAATGTGAGATTTTCTTGCATTTATCTATTTTTCTAGCGCGTCTTGTAAGGATTAACGTGGATGCTCCGTTGAGGCTTCTAATTAGTAATAGTAAGATTATCTATTTTTCTAGCGTGTCTGGTGATGATTAACGTGGAGGCTGCGTTGAGGCCTCCGTGTGCAACGCACGTTCCTGAAAAGAAAAAAAAGAAACCAGTTCCCGATCAAGTTGGTCCGGCGACATATATGACTCAGAACAGTGGCACGAGCATCGTCATACCCCTACCCCACCCCCACACTGGACTCACAGGGTTTGATCATGGCAGCTTCGCAGAATTTAGACGTTGGCTACGCTAAGGTTATCAGGTACATGCGTGGTGTTCTAGTCGTCAAATGGAAAAGAGTTCACCGGAGTGTGGTTGTGTGCTTCCTGAGGTTGGAAGTTATTTTTTTTAAAAAGGTTTCGTATCACCTCAGTATATTATGCATGATTGAGAAAGTAATAGATACTTGTTTTATTCGAAAAAAAACTACACGACATTCAAGCAACTACTATGACGCATCCAAAACTGATGAAGCAAATAACTGTACTCCTGTAGGGGCTAAGGCCCCTCCAGTTTCCTGAAAAAGAAAAAGAAAAAAAGTACTCAGTCATCTCATACTGCATCTGGTCAAACTACATATAGGACCCTCAAATCAAATATAAACGTTATCATCATCTAAAAAAATATTCTTAACGTTATATCATGATTCATGATAAGAAAAACTCTTACTAAATTACTTGTTAGATGTATGCTTTGGGCCCTGATTACCTAATCATGTGGCTGTAAACAATATTCAATCCTGATGAGCTCTTGACCTTTCCTCAAGAAGCTTCCACAGTGAGCTCATCATCGAAAAAGTGTTTTGTTGTCTCTACTCTCTCTACCAACAGTTTTTTTGAACTGTCCTTATTAATTTGTTGTTGTTTTTGTGAAAGTCTCCAACGCCAAAAAAAAAAAAAAGGGTTGGTTGCAGTTGGGAGCCTATAGAACAGAAGCACTCTCATCTTTGGGTCCGTAAGCAGCTGACCACAACCCAGGAAAGTTAATTTACTTCTTTCTACGGAAAGGAAAACGTCAGGTACGGTTTTAGAATCAATAGAGCTCTCTGTTGTTTTCAATGACAAGTAAGATGAGGGCGTCAGGCCGTCAACATGCTTAAGGTTCACTCAATTACAGGCTTACAGCATGAGAAAGCACCACACTTGAATACATCACATGTACTAAAATTTCATTTTGATTTAAAAATCTGGGGTAGGTACCTTATTACTTCTAAGCACTTCTTAAAGAAAAAATGTACTGTGGCTGCTATCACGAGCAGGCAACATATATCTGGTATAGTAATAATGCAGGTCGTATGCGCCTGATAAAACCAAAATAAGATGTCAGTGCGTTATATAATAATCGAGCGCATTTCATATGTAATCATTAACTGGAAGCTACACTGCAACTGCTAGCAAATCACACACAACACTGCAACTAGTGCTCAACGTTTCCTGATAACACATGCATAGCCTAGTCTCGGGGGAAGACATATGATCGTTAATGACTTTACAAAAGTGAAACTAAACAAGAGTTCAAGAAAACGAATACCGTCACACGCAGAGGCAGTACGTATCAGTCTAACAATCCAAAAAAAAAAAGGTTTGTAATGACATCAAAAGCTCAAAAGCAAACAGTAGAAACCTGTTTTTATCAGGGTCAACAGATTCAAGGTCCCTCCAATTAATATAAAATGGTATTACAGCTTCCAGAAGCAAAGATGTTCTGTCATTATCTGGGTCAACAAGTTCAAGGTCCCTCCAATTAATAGTTTTCATGCCATCTCATATTCTGTCATTAACAGGCAAAATTCATATTCACTTTCAATGATTTTTTTTTTTTCATCAAGATGTTGAACTGCAAGCTATAGGCAAACTAGAGCCAGACATTTTGCTGACATAGCTACAATGTGTCTCTGGATAATCATGCATCTGGTGGAGTGTAGGACATGCTCCTTAGTGACACAAAAGTTTGTTAAGTGTTAGTTTCTTCCTCTAAGAAGCTGAACAGGTAATAATAATAACTACATTTCTATTAACTTGACCAGTACGCAGGTGTATGTAACATCAGTACTATAAAACAAGGGACGGAGAAGAGTAATACATGGAACTTTTTTTTTTTTATGGTTAAAGATAATCTATATCCCCAGATCGACAAGCCTATGTGCCAGGTAGCTCCAATGGTTTGTGGTTTCGGTAGTTGGGGGGTTTGTTGTCACTATTGCTGAATGTTTATGGTGCTACATGACCCTTGGCATGGAACTATAATAAATATCTTAATGCAACGGCTCGACTACATGCCAACTATTCGTGCCATTTTCCCAAACTTTTATCTAGATACAAAAAGCGTTTGTTTTTTCACTGAATGATGCTTATGTTTGATTTGGGAACATATATTTGAATGACGTATATAATTTGCCAGTGGAAATCGTATACAATTTACGTGAAATTTAATTTGTTATTTCCATGAAAACATTAATTTCAAATTCTTAGTCTATAACTAGTATGAAAAACATTAATTTGAATATAATTTTAAAACTATTGTTTGAATTGTGCACCAACCCTCTGTAACCAGGCTCTAGGAAATACTCTTTGTTTATTGAGAACAACTAGTAATGATGTTCATATAATTTAAAAACTATTGTTTGGATTGTGCACCAACCCTCTGTAACCAGGCTCTAGGAAATGAGACTCTGTTTAGTGAGAACAACTAGTAGTGATGTTCGAAACACCACTATCATTTTATAATAACAACTGAAACCGAAATACATTTAGCGCTAGTTCGGGAGATCTGAAGACCAATCATGTGTGACAACTAGGGGCACCTAAACCCACATATTGGATTGTCATCCCTACAATTCATATTAGTTCAATCCAAAAGTTCAAGACTAGGTAATGCTTCTTTTCAAGAACCTTTCGTCATCTTGATTGTTTAACTCTGGACAGGTGCTCATGATGATTCCAGAGTAGCGCAATGGAAATCGTATGCAACTTGCAACTACATCATATGAAATATGCAACAAATTGCCCGCTTATTTCATTTCTTCTATATTATTTTTTGACATTAGCACAACAACATGATATATTAGCTACTTGATAACAACAAGTAATAAAAAAAATGCGTCCATGTCAGTTAGTATTGTAAAATGGTAGCACTAGCTCGCTTGATAAAGCCAAAACATATAAGATGCCAATCCCTTAAAAAGTCAACATTAGTTTCTGAACTTCGTGCTAAGCAAACTAAAGTACATGGCTGCAGTTTGCTTCCGGTTCCGGATAACCCATGCATCTTGGTGGAGGACACCTTGCTCCTTAGTGACAACAGTTTTCAAATGTGAGTTTGTTAACCGCACAGGCAGTAGTACTCCAAGAAGCTGCACTGGCGAATACATTTCTAGTGACCTCAGAAGCAAGTGCAGCGTATATATGTAACATCAGTACCACACAAGGGACAGAGAAGGAATTATACTTGATTGGAAGCGTGAAGTTTCTTGTTTTCAATAATGGGGGCGAAGCAAAAGATTCTTGTGAACAATGTTTTGATTAACTGTAGTTTAGAACCCTCAGACAAGCCTATGAGTCAGCTATAGGGTAGCTCCAAGTCTCCAACTCCAATGGTTTTTGTAGCCACTATTGCTGATGATCGTGGTGATGATGCTTCATGTCCCGTGGCAAGGGACCATACATATCCTAACGCAAAATTCACCAGCTTTTAAGTACTCCTATCTCTCGACGACGTGCCAACAACCCGTGCCCTTCCTCCAACCATCGTCCAGATACATGGAGCGTTTGTTTTTCTGAAGATTGAAATACTGCCCAGTTGCCTGCCGTTTGCAACTTGCAAAATTTAAATCTCCCTGTCTGATCACTCCTAACAAGTCACAAGTAGTGTCCGGATACCAAACTCGCCTTCCTGTTCACACAGTGACGACAGCGTCCCAGGCAGCTCCATGCTGAGGACTGAGGTCACACACACACACACACACACACACAGAGAGAGAGAGAGAGAGAGAGAGAGAGGCCGCGCCAGCATGTCCGTTGGTTTCTGAATACTGAATGGTGAAGAAGGTACAAAAGGTCTTTGGGACTACGGTCGTCGGGAGTAACTAGGCGATCCTGTGAGAATCGAGCAATCTTCAGTTTGTTTTGTTTCTCCGAGACACACGACCGTGTGGTCTGTGGATGCTCGAATCTTCACGCGCTTCAGAACACGGTTTCCCTATTTTGTGTTTGTGTACTGGTTGTCATCAGGAATCAGATTATGATCACTAGCTAATAGTAAACAATACCAAATGGCTAAGCTAAACGCGGGGAACCTTTTAAACGTGGATGCTACCGCTAGACATCGATCGGACGCCCACGGACTCTGCAGATGTCTTGTTTCAGAACGCGGCCTCTCTATGATGTTGTCATGTCTCTTCCGGAAGCGAGGAATCAGATCAGACGACGGCCTGTAATAATCAATTCAATGAAATGGCTAGACCACGCAAAAACCTTGTAATAAACGTGGTCGGTGAGCAGTGAGCACTCAAACAGCAGCGCTCAATCTTGCACGAGGAAGTACCTACGAGGAAAGGGCATGTGATGAAATCAACAAAATTCCTGCACGAAAGATTCTGGTGCCTTTTTAGTTTATTTTTTTGGGGCTGTTCTTCCCGAGACTCATGAATCTTCTGCCTGCCTAGCCCATCGAGAGAGGGCTGGGACTCTACATTGGCCGGGCCTTCGTGGCGAGAGCACTGGGCCAAAGTTGCCTCCCTACTCCCTCCGTCCTAAAATAAGTATTATTTTTTACTTTTTAAAATTGATGTTTGACCATTTATTTTATTAAATTTTTTTATAAAAATATAAAAATAAACAAATCAAGACTAAAGTACTTTTAATAGTGAATCGTTTCATAATAAAATAAAAAAATTCATAATTTTTTTAATAAAACAAATTATCAGAAGAAGATATATAGTCAAAATCCTAAAACAACACTTTTTTAGGATGAAGAGAGTATGTTCCTAAAGCCCATATGCTGTGTTGCCCACGTAAAGGCGGAAGGCCGCGCATGCAGTTCACAAAGCCCAGCTTGAGCGCGGACCACTACCGCCACAGATGCTCTAGACGACACACGACAGTCCGGCCTGCACCCGCTACGCCTACAAACAGGGGCGGATCCAGGATTTTATCTCAGAGTATGTCCCTAAAATTTTTGTTTTTATAATTCGGTAGAACCATTAGTAATTTATTAGTAACAATTGTAAAATTTACAACGAAACACTGTGTTTGGCCTGCTACAGCTGATTTATTGTTTGAGAAATATTATTTCATGATTGAAAATTAAGCCTGATAAGCTGAAGCGAACCGGCAGAAGGATTAAGTTAAAACTATCCACTAAATACAATATAAATAGTTTAAAAGTCGTACCAATAGTTATTTATGATGCAATATTAAAACACACTTTGCTAAATATATAAATAATTCATTATTTGTGATGTCAGCAAATAGCTATGAAAATAGATGATCAATTTTTGTAGAAAGATGAAGCAGAAGAGATCGAATACCAAAGATTGATTTACCTAGATGCAATAGAGTTTCGAGATGGTAAGGCTTTACCGGCGTGGCCGTGCCACTACAGATGAGACGTGGACGATCAGCCTCCAGATCCAATCCAACATCCAGGCCTCAAGGGCAGGGAGACTACAACACCAGGTCGTTTGTGCATTACAGAGCCGCCGTCAGGCGGCGAGCATGTTCCTCCGTCCTCCGATGGAGATTATAGATTACTTAGGAACCGGAAACTGGACGTGTGCACTTGTGTGTGTATTGCCGCGTGGGCCGCATCACATGGGCCTTCCATCCTAACGTAATGGCATGATGCGATGCAGGTTTGTTTTTGCTTTTATCACAAAATGTACTTGAATACTACTTGCCGCCAGCCTCGCAGGATATGCCGGTGCATACTCGGTATATCCTGTGGCTCCGCCGCTGCCTACAAAGCCCATCGCGAAGGCCGAAGGACGTTCGGGTACCCGCCAGAGTTGCTTAGCTAAGCTGCCGCTTGATAGATTTTTAATCAAAGAGATGAAAAAGGCTAAGGGCTTGTTTTGAACGTGGAACTTTTTTCCTGATGAAATTAAACTGATTGCTATGAAATTTCTATACCATTTTTATAAAATTTATGGGTTCCAAACAGACCTTAAAGCTGATTAATTAGCTGGCAAGCTGCCCTATCAAAAGGACAGAGTTAGTGAGACCCTCCGCGAAGGAAAGCTTTGCTGCTGCTGAGTTCCAGCTGACAGCTGCAACCGAGCAGAGCTGGACTGGCAGCAGTCAGACGCCCGCGCTGGCTGTTGGACTGAACCGATGGAGCGCTCGCTTTCCCTGGAGGCTGGAGCTTTCAGATCGGAGACGGACAAAATAAAGGGAGCTCGGAGGATATGAACTCGTCTCCTCCTAGCTAGCACAGCACCATCACAGGCTAATGAATAATGAGCACTGGAAGATATTGGAGGTGACATTTTTTTCTTTATTTCACTTACATTCTGCGTGAATGCAAAAGCATCCGAGGAGCACCAATGAAAGAAATATCAGTGCATCATTGTGCAGTGTGTGTTTCTCCATGCTGTAAGAAAGAATGCTTTGTCTTGTATGTTCTGGGCAGATGTGCTCCGCGCGAATGTGATGCATTCATCCATACACTGTTTGTGTAAATAGACTCTACGCATGCTTGATATTTAGAAAAAATTGGTCACTACCAGGAAAATCATGAATATTGTCCTTCTAAAGTTAATGGAGGAGCCATTTTGCCAAAAATAATTCCATTGATCTTATGGATCGATATCCTTGATCCAATTAAGTTTGAGGCATATGAAGGCATTGCTGATATTAGAAACATTGATATTTAAGCATGAGTTGATTCCTGCCAAAAATATGTTAGTTAGTCTTTATTGGGCTGATCAATTTCGTCCTCTCTTGATACAATCATCTTAGCATGCCTGCAAAATTGGTTGGTTCTATTTGGGCACCTTAAAAATCTAGAATTATATCTTCATCAAAGGCATACTCATGATGCCCAAAACATAGAGATGAGAAATCAGTAATCAGTATGTAATTTATAACTAAAAAAAACAGATAAATTTGCATAACTTGCCAGAAATATTTGCTAAAGACAAACCATGTAAAACAAAAAGGTTATGCCAAGTACAACAACATCATTTGTAATAATAAAATGCCAGACATTTGTAACACCCTAAAAATTCATTTGAATTTAGAGAATTAATTTGAGAATTTAATTGATTTTTCTTGCATTCAAACTTTGGGTAAATAAGAATTTTGAATTATTAAAATTTAATATAAGGAGCAGAAACTTGTTTGTGGCCATGCTGGTGCATATAATTTTTGGTTGAGTATATGACTAGCTTGGGTGGAATAAAAATCAAATTTCATTTGACTTTGGCTTGGTTCAGAATTTTCATAAAAATAAAAAGCAATTCTTCTTTTATTTTTCCTCCCCTGCCTTTCCTAGTCCAGCCCAGGCCAAACCTTCCCCTCTTTCCCTTCCTCCCCTTTGCACGCTGTTGACGATAGATATGACACAAATTTACACCTTCAAAACACCATCAACAGTCTCGGTTTGGAAGGAACATAGGCACATAATAAATATATTTTATCCAATAATAAGTTCCACATGTCCATGAAGTATTTGATGCAGACATACAGGAAATGGAGACAAATGGGTCAGTGGGACCCACCTAGTGGGGTTGCCCGACCCCCCTATGTGGCTCACCAGCCTCCCAAACTGGCCATAATTCGTGGGAAACACTCTAGAGTTGTTCTCCACCCTTGAATGGAGTGTGTGTTTCCTCTTAATGGCTCATATTTAGCTTACATGGATCCATGGGCCCACAAAGGAAGCAAACCAACCAACTCAAGACCAAACCAAGCTCCACCACACTCTATGACAGATGGGCCATGCTTCTAGAAGAAGGAGGGAGGCCCCACCTGCCATAGGGGGGTCGGCCGACCCCTGCATGGTGGCCTAGGGGCGTCCTCCCTCCTCCACCTCCATTTGCATGCCTCCATGTAAAGAAGCACATGCTGAATTAAAGAAGCACATGCTGAATTGTTCTCCACCATTGATCTAAAGGAGGTTACAATCCAAGGGCTCTCATCCATCATCACGCGGATCGATGACGTGGCGGTGGAGTAGCCCCTACTCCATCTCTTTACTATAAATACCCCTCACTCCCTCTCATTCAAGACACCACAAGGAGGAGCTCTCCACTCTCTCTCAAGATGTAGCACTAGTAGTAATGTTAGTGTTGTTAGGAGTTAGAGTGAGCCTCTGGTCTTCAGCTCTAGTCTTCCAGGAGGTCTGGTATGGTTCTAGTATTCCTTCTCTCTTTGTAAGACTTGAGTTATTATTATAGTTATCTTCTCTACTTTGCCTTAATACTTTACTTTATTGCAACATGACTAGTTATGTTGTATTGGTTGTTAGTATAGTCATAGTTATTTGATAGTAAGATAATGGTAGTATACCTTTGCACTCGTTCGCCGCCCTTAACCCGGTGCTCTAATCAATTTCACTGGATATCGGATTAGAGTAGTGAGATATAGTGTAGATGTGATGTCTAGACTATACTCTTGCCTGTGTCTGTGGCTTGTCCAATGGTTTGTTTGTGGTACCTAGTAGGGGTGATAGACCTATCTAGGCTTTGATCCCACCACGTTTGGGCTAGTTCTTAAAGCGTAGGCCTTCTTGTGCTAGGCGGCTTAGTACCCTTCTCATCCCTTTCTATTGCTAAGCGGTTTAGTGGCCCGAAGTGCAATTGTGTATGAACATTGACTTGCTTGATATGACTTGTCTTGCTAAGTTAGAACCACGCAAGTAGAGATAGATAATTGGAAACCTTATGCTCGCTTGTTGTCATCCTCGCTCGCTAACCTACTCTTTTATCATTGGAACTTCTCCTGTGTGTGTCGCTACACTTATCATATATATCATTTACCCCCACTCTAGTTTAGTTGGTATATTAGTCAGTAGATCATTATGGTTAGCTATCATATTCTTTAACCATTGCTTCCCTGAGGATAAATACGATACCCTGGAATACTCTTGGGTGAAATGCTACAACGGTATTTCTGTGCGCTTGCGGAATATTCTACATAAGCATAATAAATACCAACACGCACGCAGGCCACCTCAATCTAGCTGGGCCACAGCCGACAGCCCAAGTGGGCAAAGCCCACTGCCCACCCGCACCCTCTCCCCCTCTCTCTGTCTCTCTGTGCGTTTAGGCCCACCCGTCAGTGGCCCAACAGCCCTCGCACGCTCCCTCTCTCACTCACTGCAAGCCTGGGCCCACTTGACAGTCGCAGTAGTAGCCTCTGCATGCCCTCCTATATTCTCTCTAGGTCATGGGACCCACTCGTCGGTGACCCTGCCTTCTTCGTCCTCTCGCCGGGACATGGTTGTGGCATTCATCTCCTCTCTTCACTACGAGATGAAGACGCTGAGCGAAGGAGGCCTTCAAGAGAGCTTTCAAGCCAGGCTTTGATGCCCCAAACTCCTATAAGGCCCTAATTCGAGCTCACTCCCTCTCCCTTTCGTTCTCAGTTCACTCATAGACATTGTCGTTTCTAATTTCTTGGCTCGGAGCACCAATCACCGTAGGAGATGTGCCTCGGAGCTTCGTAGAGCTCCCTTGTGCTCGAACGTACTGATGCTTAGGTTTGTATGATCTTGCACTAGAACTGTTTAGGTGAGCTCAAACTAGGCTAGCACCTTTTTCTCTTGCATACGATCTTTGGAAGGTCCTTAGAGTCTAGATAGAGAGGTTTAGTCTTGGCTAGACCCATAGTTAATTCCGCATTATTTTTCGGTTAGCCAATGTGAGTAATTTTTGAAAGGACTATTCAGCCACCTCTAGTCCACCATCTCAACTCTACACCACTGCCACACACGTGCAACAACTCGGCTTGCACACACGCCAACCACGGGTGATCCGCCTCCACTGCCACACGCGCGTAACAACCGGGCATGCCTCAACAAATGTTTGGTCGATCAAATAAGCACTACATGGATTGAGAAATGGTCGAGAACCATGGGTAGCACTTCACTCTCCCTATACTTGGTTAGTCATCGTGTGGCAGAAAAGGTTGAGTAAGATCTTCATGAACCTTCAAGAGTCGGTATGCCTTTCTAGGCCAGTGCTGCCTATTGATCAGAAAGTGTTTCTTGGTCATAGTTGTTGATTCATACACTTAACTAGAGAGATAAAAGACAAATGGATCAATTGGATTTAGTTCATCGCAATAGTATTATGGCCACACTGATTGTCTTGTTCAAGTGGGAGACCGTTGGGTATACTTATTGTCTTAACATAGGGGAAGTCTTTTCTCAAGCAGATCAAGAATTTTCTTTCCCTACCTTGAGCTATGGACTAAGGGTGGTGTTTGCTCCAGCCCTTGCAGACTTAGGGTATGGAAACAAGAAGTTTGACTAAAAACTTAGTATTCATTGAATGACTAAATTACCCTCATTTACATTTAATTCACTCCTACCATGTCAGATGACTGAAAAATTTTGCAGGTTCTTTCCAAGCACTGTGCAGCTCTTAATGCAGTGCTCTCAAAAATAGATACGAGTATATATTTGACACATTCATCAGCCAAAGCAAGAAATCAACGCCACACATTGCACTTCATTTTTATTCATTTAATTTACATTGCTCATACTCAACTCCCACATAGGAATTATACCCCATACACTATTTCAAGTCATATTAATTCATTCCGCAAGCAAATTTTTTGGTACAACGATATTGAGGCAGAGCAACGAGTGTTATCATGGACACAACAATAGCACACAGGAACATGTCCGGGGCATTTAGTGTTCGCTGCTTCGGTGCACACTCCATACGAATGGCCATTCTGGGTATCCATTTCACCCATGACTCCTTGGCCTATTTTTTCACACAGGAAAAGAAAATCCGTGAAGTAAGTACATGAGTAGATACACAGAATTAATGGCCCCTATATAAGCATGAAACCGACATCATGAATCTATAAATTCATCAGTGTCCTTCTTGTTTAATCTTACAAGAAAGAAAAATAATAGATTGTAGAAATATGTATATTTTAAAGAACGAGAAAAAGAGGAATAGCTATTTTATACAGTAAGCACTGGATGACATTGGAGGTGACATTTTTTTCTTTATTTCACTTACATTCTACGTGAATGCAAAAGCATCCGAGAAGGAGCACCAATGAAAGAAACATCAGTACATCATTGTGCATTGAAAGAATGCTTTGTCTTGTATGTTCTGGGCAGATGTGCTCCGCTCGAATGTGATGCATTGACCCATACACTGTTTGTATAAATAGACTCTACGCATGCATGATATTTAGAAAAAATTGGTCACTACCAGGAAAATCATGAATATTGTCCTTCTAAAGTTAATGGAGGAGCAATGTTGCCAAAAATAATTCCATTGATCTTATGGATCGATATCCTTGATCCAATTAAGTTTGAGACATACCAAGGCATTGCTGATACTAGAAACATTGATATTTAAGCATGAGTCAATTACTGCCAAAAATATGTTAGTTAGTATTTATTGGGCTAATCAATTTCGTCCTCTCTTGATACAATCATCTTAACATGCCTGCAAAATTAGTTGGTTCTATTTGGACACCTTTAAAATCGAGAATTATATCTTCATCAAAGGCACACTCATGATTCCCAAAACATAGCGATGAGAAATCGGTAATCAGTATGTAATTTATAACCAAGAAAAAACAGATAAATTTGCATAACTTGCCAGAAATATTTGATAAAGCCAAACCATGTAAACCAAAAAGGTTATGCCAAGTACAACAAAATCATTAGTAATAATAAAATGGCAGACATGTGTAACACCCTAAAAATTCATTTGAATTTAGGGAATTAATTTTAGAATTTAATTGATTTTTCTTCAATTCAAACCTTGGGTAAATAAGAATTTTGAATTATTAAAATTTAATATAAGGAGCATAAACTTGTTTGTGGCATTCATGCTTGTGCATATAATTTTTGGTTGAGTACATGACTATTTTGGGTGGAATAAAAATCAAATTTCATTTGACTTTGCCTTGGTTTAGAATTTTCATAAAAATAAATAGCAATTCTTCTTTTATTTTTTCTCCCCTGCCTTTCCTAGTGCAGCCCAGGCCAAACCTTCCCCTCTCCCTTCTCAGTTGGGCCAGCCGGAGCGACCATCTCCACTTTTCCTTCCTCCCCTCTGCACGCGCAGGCCACCTCAATCTAGCTGGGCCACAGGCCGACAGCCCAAGTGGGCGAAGCCCACTACCTACCCTCACCCTCTCCCCCTCTCTCCCTTTCTCTGTCTCTCTGTGCGTCGGGGCCCACCCGTCAATGGCCCAACAGCCCTCGCACGCTCCCTCTCTCACTCATTGCGAGTCTGGGCCTGTTGACGGTAGTTATTGCTCATTTTTACCCATCAAATAAACATGAATCAAGGGCATAAAACAATACACAATATAGTTATGGGGTTTGATTCTAACAAGTTCCACGAGTTTTGATGTTCTCACTTGTTTTGCAGGGTATAAAAGGATATTAAATTTTTCACCGATTAAAAGTATCCCAAATGAGGAATTAGAGTTTATCATTGCATAGAGCTCGTCGAGACGATCGAAACGGACCTATGGTTTGCTATTTTTGGAGTCCGAAATAAGATATGAATTTTACAAACACTGGAAGATTCTAGAATCTGAGTTGTGGGATTAATTAAAGGTTACAATATTAATTGGACCTAAATCAGAATTTGGCCCATTAAAGACGATGTGCACATGGTGCAATGGCTTAGTACCATATTGCTTGTCCAAGGTAGAGGGGAGGCCAGGCGCCCCCATATAAGGAACCCAGGACCCCCCGAGTCAAGGGCACTATGATGGAGTTATAGAGGCGTCCCTCGAATGGATAACCTGTCAATTCTAGAGAATCAGGGCTAAACTTTCCAATGTAGTAGATTAGTTCTAGTTGAGAGTTAGGGAGAGTGGAGCTACGCTTCGGTTCTGGAGAAGTCTTCAGGGGTCTGGTATATCTTTGTATCTCATCTTTGTAAGACTTATACTTTAATATTAATCTTCTTCATTTACCTTTATACCTTTTATATATCTGGTTAGTATAGTTGTTACATCTTGGCATGGGATCTCCGTCTGTATCAGGTGCTCTAGTTATCATATGTGATTAGAGTAGTAATCGATAGTGTAGACGTGGTGTCTAGGCTATAGGTTACCTGAGGTTGCGTCCAATTCTTACGGTTAGTTGTGGTAGCCCCAGAGGTGACAGCTCTGTTAGGCCTTCGTATTCCACCACGTCGGAGTTGGTGTTTCGTAGAGCTTTTGGCAGCCTTCTCCTGACTACCTTTTTCCCAGTCTATTCGAGAGTCGGAAAGGTACTGTTGCTCCAAAGTGTTATTGTGTGATTGCTTTATCTACCCATGAATTAGTTTTATAGAACTAAGGTAATAGAGAAGTACTTAGGAACCTTGAACTCTCCCGTTGTCCTCTCACTTTAGCTATCTGCTCTTTTATCATAGAATTCTCCTGTGTGTCAGATATACATAACTCCTATCATTTACCTTTTACCCCTACTTTAGTCTATTAGTTATACTAGCTAGTAGATACATGATGGTGAACTATCAACTTCTTTAACCATTGTTTCCCTGTGGTAAAATATAAATAACGATACCTGAAATACTCCCGGTAAAAATACTACAATGGTATTCTGTGCGCTTGCGGGATCTTTCATATTCTAGTTGTGCATAATAAATACCAACAGGGCCCACTTGACAGCCGTAGGAGTAGCCTCTGCATGCCCTCCTATATTCTCTCTAGGTCATGGGACCCACTCGTCGGTGACCTTGCCTTCTTCCTCCTCTCACCAGTACATGGTTGTGGCATTCATCTCCTCTCTTCACTACATGATGAAGACGCTGAGTGAAGGAGGCCTTCAAGAGAGCTTTCAAGCTGAGCTTTGATGCCCCAAACCCCCTATAAGGCCCTAATTTGTGCTTACTCCCTCTCCCTTTCATTCTCAGTTCACTCACACACATTGTCGTCTCGAATTTCTTCGCTCGGAGCACCAATCACCGCGGGAGATGTGCCCCGGAGCTTCGTAGAGCTCCCTTGTGCTCGAACGTACTGATGCTTAGGTTTGTGTGATCTTGCACTAGAACTGTTTAGGTGAGCTCAAGCTAGGCTAGCACCTTTTTCTCTTACACAGGATCTTTGGAAGGTCCTTAGAGTCTAGATAGAGAGGTTTAGTCTTAGCTGGACCGATACTTTAATTCCGCATTAGTTTTTTGGTTAGCCAATGTGAGTAATTTTGGAAAAGACTATTCACCCCTCACCTCTAGTCCACTATCTCAACCCTACACCACTGCCACACACGCGCAACAACTCGGCTTGCACACACGCCAACCACGGGTGATCCGCCTCCACTGCCGCACGCGCGTGACAACTGGGCATGCCTCAACTAATGTTTGGTCGATAAAATAAGCACTACATGGATTGAGAAATGGTCGAGAACCATGGGTAGCACTTCACTCTCCCTATACTTGGTTAGTCATCGTGTGGCAGAAGGATATAGTAGTGGATAGTGTTGAAAGGTAGAGTAAGATCTTCATGAATGTTCAAGAGTCGGTATGCCTTTCTAGGCCAGTGCTGCCTATTGATCAGAAAGTGTTTCTTGGTCATAGTTTTTGATTCATACACTTAACTAGAGAGATAAAAGATAAATGGATCAATTGGATTTGGTTCATCGTAATAGTATTATGGCCACACTGATTGTCTTGTTCAAGTGGGAGACCGTTGGGTATACTTATTGTCTTATCATAGGAGAAATCTTTTCTCAAGCATATCAAGAATTTTCTTCCCCTACCTAGAGCTATGGACTAAGGGTGGTGTTTGCTCCGGCCCTTGCTGACGTAGGGAACAGAAACAAGAAGTTTGAGTAAAAACTCAATATTCATTGAATGACTAAATTATTCTTATTTACATTTAATTCACTCCTCTCACGTCAGGTGACTGAAAAAATTCGTATGTTCTTTCCAAGCACTGTGCAGCTCTTAATGCAGTCGTGCTCTCAAAAATAGATATGAGTATATATTTGACACATTCATCAGCCAAAGCAAGAAATCAACACCACACATTGCACTTCATTTTTATTCATTTAATTTCCATTGCTCATACGCAACTCCCACATAGGAATTATACTCCATACACTATTTCAACTCATATTAATTCCTTCCGAAAGCAATTTTTTTGGCACAACGATAATGAGGGAGAGCAACGAGTGTTATCATGGACACAACAATAGCACACAGGGACATGTCTGGGGCAATTAGTGTTCGCTACTTGGGTGCACACGCATGGCCATTCTGGGTATCCATTTCATCCATGACTCCTTGGCCTAATTTTTCACATAGGAAAATAAAATTTGTTAAGTAAGTACATGAGTAGATACACAGAATTAATGGCCCCCTGTATAAGTGTGAAATTGACGCCATGAATCTAGAAATTCATCAGTGTCCTTCTTGGTTAATCTTACAAGAAAGAAAAATAATCGATTGTAGAAATATGTATATTTGGAAGAACGAGAAAAAGAGGAATAGCTATTTTATACAGTAACAACATGGGCGGATTTACCTGTATTCCCAGTATTCTTGGGAATACAGAGCTTTTTGGGAACAATTTTTAGTAGATATAAGTATATACATGTGTATATAAATGTATAAGGCTATAATTTACAATATTTTCGTGTAATTGAGCCCAAAATTGGTAACAGACTGGTCTTTAGAGCATCTCCAGCAAGGGTCCCTACTTGACCCCCTACTTCAGATTTGGGTAGTGGAGGTCAAAAACACTGCTCCAGCAGACCCCATACTACACCCTCCAAGTTTTTTGGCCCTCTATTATTCTCCCAAGTCCCCCTATTCCTGTTGACCCTCTACTCCTGTAAGTGCATTCACCCCCTATGTGGGATTTTAGTGATTAATGACAATCAGATTAGGGACTAACGGTTTTATCAAGATTATGTACAGGTGTTAGTCCATATGAATGAGCAAATTGAAATATTCGGTGAAACAGCACCCCTCCAACTTGACCGAGTTACTTGGTGATCTTTACTCATAGTTTAGCAAGTTTTATCTTTTATTGAGTATAGGACTACCGCACTATCAAGAGGGATGCATAGCTAGTTGACTAGTAGATGGTTTAAAGTGCTCAATCATTGACTTAAAAAAACATGCTTGAGAGACACCTTCACACACTTGTGCACTGCCCTAACCTGTTCTGCCCCTAGAGAATCGGTAGTTCCGGTCTTGGACCGGTAGTACCGGTAGGACTTAGAGCAGGATCCTCTCCAGCAAATTGCTTGCTCTCGGGTTCCAGAAAAGTTTATTCCAGTAGTACCGGATTTTAATCCGGTAGTACCGATGTTGCACCGGTAGTACCGACTCTGCATCGGTAGTACCGGTAGGACTTAGCGCCGAATCTCTTCCCAGCCAACTCGCTGCTCTCGGGTTTCAGTAAATATATTTTGGTAGTACCGGATTTTAATCCGATAGTACCGGTGCCAGAGCGGTAGTACCGGTCCTGGACCGGTAGTACCGGTAGGACTTAGTGTCCAAGCAGTTACTCAGGGTCTGGATCGGTAGTAACGACTGTACTTCGGTAGTAGGTTGACTGTTGTATCGGTAGTACCGGTGTACCACCGGTAGTACCGGTCAAGTCAACTTGACTGACAAACTTTTCTACTGTTGGGGCCTCGTGCAGTGCGTGTGTCAGGCTTTTAACGTTCGATCTGCTGAGGTAGCATCGGTATTGCCGGTGGGAATCGGTAGTACCGGTAACTCCCAGACGGAGGAAGTATAAATACTTCTTCCCTCTTCTTTAGAACGTTACCCACTTCATTTGTTGCCTACCAACCCGAGACAACAGCTCTCTCTTGCTCCCCCACTCTCTCTCACACATTCGTTGCTCCTAGCTCAATCCATTGCAAGTTTCAAGTTGAGAAGTGAGATTCGAGTGAGGAAAACTTAAATCCATTGCTTGAGCACTTGATTCCTCCCTCTAGCCGGCTTTGCTTTGCATTTGTTACTCTTGGGTTCTTGGAACCCTAAGCGGCTAGGCGTTCTTCGGGAGAGCCCGGTTTGATCCATTTGTGAGGGCTCCCCGGAGTGTTTGTATCACCCCAAGATTCTAGTGAAGAAACTCAAGTGACCTTTGTGGTAACCTTGAGAGAGGAAAGGAGGTGAAATAGACTCCGACCTTTGTGGTCACCTCGACAACGAGGAGTAGGCCTTCCTTTGTGGATTGACCGAACCTCAGGATAAATAACTTGTCCCTTACTCTCTTTGTTGTTGTGTCTACTTGTGGTGTCACGGCTTCGACCGTGCTCTTTCTCTCTCTACCTTGTTCTTAGGTTTGGAGGCCTGATCTACGATTTGGTGGTGATTCAAGTTAGGGAGAAGGTTACAAGGGACTCTACATACACTTGGGTGGTTTGGTATAGCATAGATCTAAACTTACTGTGTAGTTAATCTTGGTTTCGTAGCTATCTGTTCTTGACCGGTAGTACCGGCGGATTGCATCGGTACTACCGACAGGTATCGGTAGTACCGGTCCAATCCCGGTAGTACCGGTCTCTGTTCTCACGTTTCAATTGAGTTTGAGTTTCAAGTTTTATACTATGCCTATTCACCCCCCTCTAGGCATTGTAGATTCTTTCAATTGGTATCAGAGCCTAACCCTCGTGTTAGCGCTTCACCACGTGAGGGAACACAATGTCGGAGATAAGTGAAGCTCAAATGACCCAATTTGCCGAGAAGATAGCAGAAAAATTGTTGGAAAATCAAGCCAAGCACTTTGAAGAGCAAATGAGCAAGATCAGAGAAGATATTGAGAGCTTGAAGGTAGCCTTGAGCAACAAGGATGAGAAGCAACCTAGTACATCAAACTCAAAAGGTGGTGCAAATGAAGAGGAGAAAGATCAAGAAGGTGACAAGACACCAAGAGGGTTCACCGTCACATCCTTTGACTACAATCTATTGAACAAGACCAATGTGAATCAAATGCCACACATCAACCTTGGGAAGCCACCGCCGTTTGATGGGATCAACTACAATGATTGGGCACACAAGATGAAGATGCATCTCATTGTGGCAAGGTGTTGAGAGATAGTGAGTATTGGCATTCAACCTCCGGAAGTAGATGGTGAAATCACTCCTCAAGATGTACATGATTTCCATCTTAATGCTCAAGCCACATCATTGATTCTCTCATGCCTCAAGCTCGAAGAAAGCAACAAAGTGCATGGAATTGAAAATGCTAAGATGATTTGGGATACACTTAGAGTATCATATGAAGGTGATGAAAGTGTGAGAAAGTGCAACATTGAGTTACTACATGGGAAGATTGAAAATTTCTCTATCAAGAGCGGAGAGACCACTCAACAAATGTTTGATAGATACATGACCTTGATCAACAAGATAAGAGCACTAGGTGATGAAAAGTGGGATGACAACTCGGCGGCAAGAAAGTTTTTGAGAGCATATAGGGTCAAGAACAAGACACTTGCGGCAATCATCATGGAAAGGCCAAACTATGAGAAGATGACACCACATGAGATGCTAACAAAGATAAAGCACCATAAAGTCCTTGATGACGAAGCTATTGAAAATCAATCACAAGAAACAAGCAACAAGAAATATGTGGCTCTCAAGGCAAATCATGAACATGCATCAACTCAAGAAAGAAGAAAGAAGTACAATGATGATAGCTCAAGTGAAGAAGATGATGATTCCGATGATGAAGCCGCACTCCTTGTCAAGAACTTCAAAAGATTCATGAGAAGAAGGATGTCAAGGAAGCTATGGTGATGGAAGCAAAATAAACAAGAAAAGAGTTTGCTACAAGTGTGGTGCCCATGATCATTTCATTGCCGATTGTCCGCAAAACAAAGAGAAGAACAAGTCCAACAAAGATGATGACAAGAAGAATAGAAGGAAGAAAAGAGGTGAAGCACACATTGGTGAAGAATGGTATTCTAGTGATGAGTCAAGTGATGATGAGAAGACCAAAGGGAAGGACAAGGAGAAGGGTGCCGCAAACATTGCTATTCACAAGACATCTTCTCCAAGCTTCTTCCCCAACAACTCATCTTCATCCAAGCTCTTCATCAACCTCTCCGACGACGATAACGTCACTCCAACTTGCCTTATGACTAAGGGGGAGAAGGTGCCACACAACTCTCCTACATGGTCTAGTGATGAACATAGTGATAATGAAAATGATGAGATGAATGAATATAAAAGGAGTTTGATAATAAAATTTGGTAAGAAAGGAGGCAACAAATTAATCAAATTGTTAATGAAACTAGAAAGTCGGAATGAAAGTCTTGAAATGCAAGGTGATTTGATTTCACAAGAAAGAGAAAAGAATCTTGCACTTGAAGCTTCTCTAACTGAAAAAAGGTTGAAAGTTGAGAAATTGACCGTGGAACTATCCTTAGCCAATGACTCTATTAAGAGGTTGACAAAGGAGTGTACCACGGCCAATGACTTAATTGCTAGTGTAAAGAACAAGTATAGCATAGCTCAAGAAAGCCTCACAAGGTTACAAGAAAAGTATCAAAAACTTGAGCTAAACTATAATGCTCTTTGCAATAGCCCCTCAACCTCTTCCAAGGTTTCCGATGACTCTAGCACATCAACAAGTAAAAGTTGTAAAAGTTGTCAAAATGTTGATATAAATGCATATGCAACTAACCTTGTTGAAATAGCAAAGAAGGACAAGGAGATTCATAGGTTAAACATGATATTGAGAAATGGTTGCAAGTGCAAAGACCAACAACCAAGGCTCACTCTCAAGTTTGCAAGGCATCCATCCATCAAGGAAGGAGTTGGTTTTAGTAAGTATGATGGCAAAGCCAATGGAAGAAACATGATCAATGGAGTGCCTTGTGTGAGGTTCAACAAGGGAGTTCCTCTCTTTGAGCTCATAAATAAGGCAAACAAGGTCACAAGTCCATCTACTCCGCTTGCAAATGACAAGTCCAACAAAAAGATGCAAGTGGAACAATCCAAGCAACAAGTGCCCATCTCACGAACCTATGTTAGTGATTACATGTGTTGTTGGGGTAAAGATAGCAAGATAGTTGTGAAGTATGTTGGTGTACTCAAGAAGAGGGAAATCATGAGGAGTGTTTGGGTGCCCAAAACTTATGTTACTAACCCCCTAGGACCCAAATCCATTTGGGTACCTAAAACAAGAACTTGATTTATTTTTGTAGGAATATGCCTCTGGTGGAACAAGTTGGGTGTTGGATAGTGGATGCACCAATCATATGACCGGAGCAAAGAACATGTTCACCTCATTTCAACCAAATTATGATTCATGTGAAAACATTGTGTTTGGCGACAATGGTAAAGGAGAAGTGCTCGGTTTGGGTAAAATTGATATCTCAACCGAAAATTCTATTTCAAATGTTTTACTTGTGCATTTGTTAAGTTACAATTTGTTATCCGTTTCTCAACTTTGTGAAATGGGTTACGATTGTCTCTTCACAGATAAGGGTGTGACCATCTATAGAAGAAGGGATTCCTCTATTGCATTTACGGGTCGTTTGAAAGGCAAACTTTATCTAGTTGATTTCACAACTAATAAGGTTGAGCCCGAGACTTGTTTAGTGGCAAAATCTAGCATGGGTTGGCTTTCGCATCGCCGGCTAGTACATGTTGGGATGAGAAACTTCGCCCAACTTCAAAGAGGCGAGCACATCCTTGGACTAACAAATGTTTCATTTGAGAAAGATAGAATTTGCAGTGCATGCCAAGCCGGAAAGCAAGTAGGAGCAAAGCATCCAATCATGAATGTTGTATCAACCACAAGACCATTGGAGCTACTTCACATGGACCTATTTGGACCCGTCGCTTACCAAAGCATTGGCCGTAACAAATATGGACTAGTAATTGTTGATGATTATTCTCGTTTCACTTGGGTGTTCTTTATGGTAGATAAAAGTGAAACACAAGACATCTTCAAGAAGTTTTCAAGAAGAGCACAAAATGAGTTTGAGGTGAAGATCAAGAGAGTTAGAAGTGACAATGGAACGGAGTTTAGGAACACCAACATTGAAGCCTATCTAGATGAAGAAAGCATCAAGCATGAGTTCTCGGTTCCATACACGCCACAACAAAATGGTGTTGTGGAGAGAAAGAATCGAACTCTCATTGAAGCCACAAGATCAATGTTGGATGAGTACATGACTCCACGCAATTATTGGGCGGAGGCGGTTAACACCGCTTGTCATGCCATCAACCGCCTATATCTTCACAAGTTTCGGAACAAGACTCCATATGAGCTTCTAACCGGTAACAAACCTAAGGTGCACTATTTTAGAGTTTTTGGTTGCAAGTGTTTCATACTTAATAAGAGAACCAAAAGCTCAAAGTTTGCACCAAAGGTACATGAAGGTTTTCTACTTGGTTATGGTACTAACGAACATGGATATCGTGTGTTCAATAATGTCACCGGCAATATTGAACTAACGGTAGACGTGTCCTTTGATGAATCCGATGGCTCTCAAAAGGATCAAGTCGATGATGAGCTTGTAGGTAAAGATGTTCCTCCAAGTGAAGCAATCAAGAAGCTTGCCATCGGTGATGTAAGGCCCAAGGAGACACAAGATGAAGAAGAAGATTCAATTATGTATTCCCCTCTTGACTCAACTATTTATCATGTGCATTAAAATGCATGTGGTGAAGCTTCCGCACCTACTACTCCGAGTGATGGGAATACACATCAAGCTCATGATACACATCAAGGGAATGATCAAGACCAAGTACAAGTAGAAGATCAACAAGATGATCAAGAAACAAGAGAAGATAGTGCAACAATTGATCAAGATCATGATGGTGATGGTCCAATGCAAAGAAGATCACTAGTGCCACATCCAAGAGTGCATCACAACATTCAATGGGATCATCCCATTGATAACATACTGGGAAGCATTCAAAGGGGAGTCGTCACTCGCTCACGATTAGCTTCTTTTTGTGAACATTACTCGTTTGTCTCCTCTTTTGAACCCATGACAGTGAAAGAAGCACTTAAGGACATGGATTGGGTGATGGCCATGCAAGAAGAACTAAACAACTTCAAATGGAATGAAGTCTTGTCCTTGGTGGAAAGACCCAAGCAAAATGTGATAGGAACCAAATGGGTCTTCCGCAACAAACAAGACGAGTTTGGCGCCGTGACAAGAAATAAGGCACGGTTGGTAGCTCAAGGATTCACCCAAATCGAAGGTTTGGATTTCGGTGAAACTTATGCACCCGTAGCTAGGCTTGAATCAATTCGTATATTACTTGCCTTTGCTACTTACCATGATTTCAAGCTATTTCAAATGGACGTAAAGAGTGCATTCCTCAACGGCCCCCTATCCGAAGTGGTGTATGTTGAGCAACCACCGGGCTTTGAAGACCCTAAATTTCCTAACCACGTCTACAAACTCGACAAGGCACTCTATGGGCTCAAGCAAGCCCCTAGAGCTTGGTATGATTGTCCTAAGGACTTTCTTCTCAAACAAAGGTTTGAGATAGGAAAGGCCGATCCCACTCTCTTTACTCGCAAAGTTAAGAATGATATTTTTGTTTGCCAAATATATGTCGATGACATAATATTTGGTAGTACTAATGTGGCATTTTGCGAGGAATTTAGTAGGATTATGACAACGAGGTTTGAAATGTCTATGATGGGCGAGTTAAACTACTTGGTTTTCAAATCAAGCAACTCAAGGATGGCACGTTCATTAGCCAAATCAAGTACACTAAAGACATGTTGAAGAAGTTTGGCATGGACAAAGCCAAGGCCATCAAGACTCCAATGCCAACAACCGTCCACAATGATTTACTAAAGGATGGTAAGGCCGTCGATCAAAAGGTATATCGCTCCATGATTGGATCTCTTCTCTACCTTTGTGCCTCTAGGCCCGACTTAATGCTTAGTGTAGGAATGTGTGCAAGATATCAAGCTAATTCAAAAGAATGTCATTTGATGGCGGTTAAAAGAATCTTTCGATATTTAGTTCTCACTCCTAATTTTGGCTTGTGGTATCCTAAGGGCTCCACATTCGATTTGATTGGCTATTCCGATTCGGATTATGGTGGTTGTAGAATCTATCGAATGAGTACATCCGGGACTTGTCAATTTCTTGGTAGGTCCTTGGTGTCTTGGAGTTCTAAAAAACAAACGAGTGTTGTCTTGTCCACCGCCGAAGCCGAGTATGTTGTGGCCGGCACTTGTTGTGCCCAACTACTTTGGATGAAGCAAACCTTAAAAGACTTTGGTTGTGAGGTAAACAAGATTCCCCTTTTGTGTGACAACGAGGGTGCCATTAAATTGGCAAACAATCCCGTAAACCACTCTCGTACAAAGCACATAGATATTCGGCATCACTTTTTGAGAGACCACGAAGCCAAATGGGATATCGTTCTTACTCATGTGAGAACCGAAGATCAACTAGCCGATATCTTTACAAAACCCCTAGACGAGTCAAGATTTTGTGTTTTGAGGAGTGAGCTTAATATCATATATTCTAGTAACCTAGAATGATCTCTTGCACATGTTCATTGTTTTCACCTAGAGATTATAGAAAAATCGTTACAAAACTTACATTTATGTCTTTCAAAATCTATTTTTTTACAACATTCCTTCAAGTGTGACTACGGTTTTGTATTGCTTTGCTGGTGTCTAGTCACATTTGGAAGGGTTCTAGTTCCTCATTTAGTTCACCTTGGCTGTAGAGTACCCCTTCCTGTTTCTGGACTGTCGGTAGTACCGGTTTCTGGCCGGTAGTACCGGCCGCACGTCGGTAGTACCGGTGCTTCCGTCGGTACTACCGGTAGTGCGTGGTTCTGGGTTAAAACCACTCCTCTCCTTCTCTTCTTCTCTTACCTCTTCACTTCTTTCTCACCCGGCCCGTCCCCTGCCTGTCTCTCCCTCGCCACCTTCCCCCCATCCTCCTCCCCGATCTCCTTCCTCCCTCCACCATTGCCAAATCCCTTTGAGGAAGAGCTTCTCCTCTCCTTGGAGCCTCTCTTGGATGACTTGGAGGCGGCCCCAACCTCTTCAAGCTTGCGGATTCGGCCCTTCTCGTCCATTCAAGGTACTTGGGAGTTCTCTCTTTCGATCTCCCAATGTGCTTGGTTTGTGGCCATGTCTTTGCTTGAGGTAGTTCCTACGGACATGTTCTTGCTTGTGCTTACCTTTTCCTCTCAAGCTCATGGTTGGTTTGGTGATTCCCCATGGATTGTTAGGGCTGCGGGATGTGTCGGTAGTACCGACCCCCGGTCGGTAGTACCGATCACTGGCCGGTACTACCGGTCCTGTTGCCCCACTAATCCCTGGTGCCTCCCCATCTCAACTCTGACTTTGGGACTCTCTCTCCATCTCTTGCTTATTCCTCTTGTTCTCTATCCTTTGCAGCATGTCTCGTGAAGGTGGAAAGCGCAAGAACCCCGTCCGTGCCACCCGTGGCGAGAGCTCACACTGTGGTTGCGGCTCCCATGGCGGAGATGGCGATGATGAGCCGAGTGGTCAGCCTATCCACTCTAGCATGTCTTCGCCTGTCCCACGCACTCATGCGGAGCGCGTGAGGAACGCTCCTCCGCTTGCCAGGGCGTCGGATGCCGAGGCAAATATTCGTATCCTTGGCAAGGCAATTGATCCTCGGGTTGTCCCTCGGACCCCCGAGAATGTGCAGCTGCTTCTCTCTCGAAATCTCCCTCGCCACCAGCACTTCAACGCTCGCATTCGCGCTCCTGCAGCTGGTGGTGGATTTTCAGTGCGTTCTCCTATTGATTATCGCCACAAACTTCAAGAGTTGAGGCAGCAACGCAATGAAAATCCTTACCTTTATGTCAAGGATCCCTCTCTTGAGGCTCATTTTTGGAGTCAGTTCCAGTTTGATTACTATCATTCTGTCATTTTGGGTTGTCAAGAACCCACTGGTGCTGTTCCTATCATTGCTCCCAAAGCAATTGATCTCGTTTCCCTTTGTGCTTTTGATGATCCGGATGTTGTTGCTTTGGTGAATGATCTTGAGGCATGGGGTTTGATAAATTTGATGGCTTTTCAGTGTTCCTGGAATACTGAAATAATTGCTCAATTTTACTCCACCTATCATTTGGAAGTTGAGAATCGCGTCATGCATTGGATGACGCAAGGGCAGTATTATCATCTTGATTACGTCACTTTTTCTCGTCTTCTTGGGTTTGGTCAAGCTGACCGTGATGCTCCTAGTATCTTTGATGGGTATGATCATATCACCTATCGGGACATCCGGCACTTTTACCTTCCCGGGAAGACTCCTGATTTCAAAAACACCTATCTTCGTCCCTATTATTATGTCCTCAATAATCTCATTCGAAGCACCATTGATCCAAAGATTGGGGATTTATTGCACCTTCAGCATGATGCTCCTAAGATTCTCTTGCGCTTTGGCGAGAGGGGTGCTCGCTTCTCTGTCTCGGACCTTCTTTGGTGCAAAATCTATTCTGCTTCCATTGATCCTCAGCGCCACCTTCCATTTGCTCCCTACCTAATGCACATCATTGAGCAAGTGGTTGGTCTTTCATTTGCTCATGATTGCAAGCATGAGCAAGTCAAGGTCCGGAACCTCCACACTCCTAAGGCCAAGGATGACTTCCTGCGTCTTCGTAGGCCTCCATAGGATGTGGAGGATGAGGAGGACTCGCCCCAGCGTCCGTCTTCGGTGCACCGCACTCGAGGTGCCGCTCGCTCCACCGCTGACCCCCTAGCTCCTCTCAGGGCCCTAGCTCCTCTCGTGGGCTTGGACCTCGCCGTCGTCACGGTGGTGCCATCAAGCTTGCGCTCCAGAAGATCTTCTCGGCCTTTTGCTATAAGGCTGAGAAGGATGACCGCTGCCTTCGAGCTATTGAGGACAAGCTCGGCCTGCCTCCTTCTATTTTGCATGAGTTTTGCGATCCTTTTGAGGAGTACGCCGAGTCTTCACGTGCAGCGGGTGGTCAGGACGATGAGGATGTGGACGAGGACGAGGACAAGGACGAGGACGAGGATGATGACGATGAGCAGGAGGAGCCTTCTGATGACGACGCCGACGAGGACGATGACTAGCTTTGCTTTCATGCGTGCCTACCCTTTTTGGCACTTGATGCCAAAGGGGGAGTGTTAGGCTTTATTATGATGTAATAAGTAAGTTGCGACTTGCTTTGCCCCATGGTGGTCCAGACTTTAGTCATGATTTGTAATATTTATATATTTCGTGGTGAACTATGTGTTGGACAAGAACTTTGTTGGTGTAATGCTTAGTTGTAGGCATAACTCTTGTGCTTAATGTTATCTTAGTGAGTTTGCTTTTATCTTGTGGTTTGTGATTTGTTTGTGACTTGAATTTTTCCTGTGCTTCACGCTTATCACTTGTTCTTGTCACACTCTTTTTGGCACCCCACGAATTACAAGATTTAGGGGGAACCTATCCAAATGTATGCACTCTTGACTATGGTTATTATTTGGAATTCAAATCCTATGCATACATTAAGGGGGAGCTCCATCCTAAATGTTGGATTCAAAAGCTTCAATTTATCTCAATCATATATAAGCCTAATTTGGTTGTCATCAATTACCAAAAAGGGGGAGTTTGTAAGTGCATTCGCCCCCTATGTGGGATTTTGGTGATTAATGACAATCAAATTAGGGACTAACGGCTTTATCAAGATTATGTGCAAGTGTTAGTCCATATGAATGAGCAAATTAAAATATTCGGTGAAACAGCACCCCTTCAACTTGACCGAGTTATTTGGTGATCTTTACTCATAGTTTAACAAGTTTTATCTTTTATTGAGTATAGGACTACCGCACTATCAAGAGGGATGCATAGCTAGTTGACTAGTAGAAGGTTTAAAGTGCTCAAACATTGACTTAAAAAAAAATGCTTGAGAGACACCTTCACACACTTGTGCACTGCCCTAACCCGTTCTGCCCCTGAAGAATCGGTAGTACCGGTCTTGGACCGGTAGTACCGGTAGGACTTAGAGCAGGATCCTCTCCAGCGAACCGCTTGCTCTCAGCTTCCAGAAAAGTTTATTCCGGTAGTACCGATGTTGCACCGGTAGTACTGACTCTGCATCGGTAGTACCGGTAGGACTTAGCGCCGAATCTCCTCCCAGCCAACTCGCAGCTCTCGGGTTTCAGTAAATATATTTTGGTAGTACCGGATTTTAATCCGGTAGTACCGGTCCTGGACTGGTAGTACCGGTAGGACTTAGTGTCCAAGCCGTTACGCAGGGTCTGGATCGGTAGTAACGACTGTACTTCGGTAGTAGGTTGACTGTTGTATCGGTAGTACCGGTGTACCACCGGTAGTACCGGTCAAGTCAACTTGGCTGACAAACTTTTCTACCGTTGGGGCCTCGTGCAGTACGTGTGTCAGGCTTTTAACGTTCGATCTGCTGAGGTAGCATTGGTACTACCGGTGGGAATCGGTAGTACCGGTAACTCCCAGACGGAGGAAGTATAAATACTTCTTCCCTCTTCTTTAGAACGTTACCCACTTCATTTGTTGCCTACCAACCCGAGACAATAGCTCTCTCTTGCTCTCCCACTCTCTCTCACACACACATTCATTGCTCCTAGCTCAATCCATTGCAAGTTTCAAGTTGAGAAGTGAGATTCGAGTGAGGAAAACTTAAATCCATTGCTTGAGCACTTGATTCCTCCCTCTAGCCGGCTTTGCTTTTCATTTGTTACTCTTGGGTTCTTGGAACCCTAGGCAGCTAGGCGTTCTTCGGGAGGGCCTGGTTTGATCTATTTGTCAGGGCTCCCCGGAGTGTTTGTATCACCCCAAGATTCTAGTGAAGAAACTCAAGTGACCTTTGTGGGAACCTTGAGAGAGGAAAGGAGGTGAAATAGACTCCGACCTTTGTGGTCACCTCGACAACGAGTAGGCCTTCCTTTGTGGATTGGCCGAACCTCGGGATAAATAACTTGTCCCTTGCTCTCTTTGTTGTTGTGTCTACTTGTGGTGTCATGGCTTCGACCGTGCTCTTTCTCTCTCTACCTTGTTCTTAGGTTTGGAGGCCCGATCTACGATTTGGTGGTGATTCAAGTTAGGGAGAAGGTTACAAGGGACTCTACATACACTTGGGTGGTTTGGTATAGCATAGATCTAAACTTACTGTGTAGTTAATCTTGGTTTCGTAGCTATCTGTTCTTGACCGGTAGTACCGACGGATTGCATCGGTACTACCGACAGGTATCGGTAGTACCGGTCCAATCCCGGTAGTCGGTTTCTGTTCTCACGTTTCAATTGGGTTTGAGTTTCAGGTTTTATACTATGCCTATTCACCCCCCCTTTAGGCATTGTAGATCCTTTCAACTCCTCCCCCCGCATGGCGATACATGGGCCAAGTTACCCGATCAGGCCCAGACTGCCAAGGACGCGTCGTCTACACGCTTTCCCGAAGATCATGTATATCCGCCGAAGACTTGGCGGACAAGGAAATAGCTTTCCTTGTATCTAGCCGATTAGTTTCCTTGTTCAGTTAGGATTGTAACCTGATATGTATGGCAAAACCGACTTGTAATCCTGCCCTCCGGACTATATAAGGCGGGCAGGGGATCCCCCCGAAACATCTCATCTACTAGCAATACAATCGCCGGTATTCCGTCGACAGTTGGCGCGCCAGGTAGGGGGTGTGCTTCCTGATCCATGGCAAACAAGGTGATTTTTTCAAGCTCCATCGAGCTCCTGACGCCAGGCCAGACCTTCACGGTGGGATCCATCACCTGGATCATCGGTCCCGGCGGTGAAGAAAAAATCCTGGATGCGGCCCAGATCGCATTTACTCCGACTCCTCCAGCAACCCCCGTCCTGACAAGAAAGCTCCACGCTACATTCGGAAGACCATCGATTACGACGACCTGATCGGATCTCCCAAGGCCTGTCCGAGAGTCTCCAGATCTTGGAGTCGACTGCAGATCGCTTTCAGCACCCGTCGACGGCGCAACGACCTTCTCCGCTGTAACACCCGAAAAATTGCATTCTTTTGAATAGTAGAAATTTATTTAATTGTGCAATTAATTGATCATTCTAATATAGGGAAATAATAATTTTTCTCAAATATAAAATCAAACCTAGGTCATACACATGTATGATGCATTCATGCTGGAGCATTTCTTCTTTGTACTGTTGTAGCTTATTTGAATTTCTCAAATGTTTCAAAACCCAATTTGAAAATCCTTTTGGAAAATGGAAAAAGGAAATAGAGCAGAACCCTTCCCCTCTCCTTTCTGGCCCGAGCAGCAGCTTGGCCTGTTTTCCACTCCCTGGCCCCAGCAGGCTCAGGTCGGATGGCCCGAGGACAGATCGGCTGATCTGCTCCCACCCTTCCCCTTACCCCCTCTGACTGTCGAGCGGGACCCATGGGTCAGCCCTTCCTTCTACACCTCCCTCGCCGCGCGAACAGAAACGCTGCTGCCGTGTTCATCCGCCGTGGCCGAGCACGCGCGCGCGAAACGTCCCTCTGCCATGACTGCCAGCCCGACCCCGCGCTCAGTGCTACCGACCAGTGGGACCCCCAGGACAGCCCCTCCCCTATTTCCCTCTGCTGCTCGCCGAGAGTCCGACGCGGGCAAGAAAGAAAACGGCCGAAGCCGAGTTCGACGCCGCGCCGAGAGTCCGAAGCAGAGAAGAAACGGCCGAAGCCGATTTCCCCGCTATTCGAGTTTGTTTCAATCTCCGAGATTGACGCCACACCTCGGGAGTATTTAAGCAGCGCCACACCCCCCCGTAGATGTCACCTAACCCTAGCCGCCTCTTCTCGCCGCCACTGCCGAGCTCCCGCGGGAACCGAGCAGCCGCCGCCGCGAGCAATTAGCTCGATTCGCCACCAATTTCCTCTCGGTAAGCCTTTGAGGAGCTTCGCTGTGATCTCGTGAAGTTCCCGAGCACTTTCCCCCTTCGATTTGTGCACTGACACGCCTCCGCCGCCGTTGCAGAGATCCACCGTCCGCCGGATCACGCCGCGAGCTATCTCCGAGTCGATTTCCGACCTTCCCATCACCCTAGGTGAGCTTGCGATGCTCTTCCCGATCTATGGGTACCCTTCCCGACCTATTTCATGCATCGAAGGCCGAGTTCGCCTTCTCCGGCGGCCTTCCGGCCATGGCGCTGCCGTCGGCCTCTGTTTTCCGGCCGAGAGCACCGCCACCCCTCCCCTCTTTTAATCTGATCCGCCGATTTTGAATCGGACGGCCGCAGAGCAGCCCATACCGATTCGGCCGGCATTTTTGCGAATAACCCCCTGCAGTTTAAAGGCTTAGCCACAGCCCTCAGCATATTCAGTAGATTACGTTTGAAGGTTTATTTATTTTCGGTATATATGAAAATGTGTTTTCAGATTTGAATTCAAAATTGTTTCATTTATAATTTCCACGTTTTAGCTCCGATTTGAACGATTCAAATTGCGTTAGATTCGTAATCTATCTGATGGTACCACTGTTTCATATATTTTCCACTCTTAAAATTCGAGATTATATTTAATCTATTATCATTCTATTATAAATCTTGTAAAATTCATATCTCTCTCGTTTTAAATCCGATTTTCGCAAACTTTATATCGATGTGATCGTAGCAACGCATAGATTTGTTTTATAACCTTTTTAATTTATTTTCTCTCTGTTGGTGTACTGTTCTAATGAAAACTCTTGTTTGAATGCATGATTGCCCCTGTATGCGTGTGTGTTGTTATGATGGATCGAGTATAGACGGTGAGCCATACGTGGGTGATCAAGATCAGTACTGCGACAACCCAGATCATCAGGAGTTTGCTGATCAAGGCAAGTATTAGTATGGATCATCCTTGTTGTCCTATTCACCAAATAAGTAATTGCATTTGCATGTGTCTTCCTTGTTAACCATAGTTATTTCCTAGCATTGTTACCCTGTTCCTTGCCACCTATGGGATTATGCATATGGTAAATGTTGCTAGTGCGTTTTTGGGAATCATGATCATGTAAACTTGATTAATTGATTATGCAATATGATTAAAAGATGCCTTTTAGCAACAGGGAACTAGGGGATTCGAGCATAGTTTTGTGATGCTCAAGATCCTTCACCTTTGATAATGATCTGTAAGTATGACACCGGGATTGACAGTGCAACTATGAGGGCTACATGGCTCTGGTTTTAGTCAAGTATGGGCACTTTTTTCTAGCTTGTTAGAGGTTACCGAAAGGCGTGATGGGACCTGCCGACTCGGGTATAGTGTGGCTCCTGTCCGAGTGTGTATAATCTGCGTGACCTTGTGCCACGAGGAAGGGGGGCTCTACATCTGCTTGCCGGGTTCCTAGCGGCCCTAACTTGTTAGGCGAAGTTCTTTGAAAGACTTCATAGTGAGACCCTGCTCACTCACCTTGGTAGTGTTATGGGAGTAATTAACCCGAGCAAATGGGAATCACGGCTTATAGTGAAAGTGCACAACCTCTGCAGAGTGTAAAACTGGTATACTAGCCGAGCTCACGGTCAAGAGCGGCCTTGGACGTCTTACGGAGTAGTTATTCTTTTGGGGTGATGCTTACTTATTGCTAAATCTATTTATTGCTACTCATTAATTATGTTTACTATGATCATGAGAATGGGCTTATTCATTTGTTGCTATCCAACTGCATAAAAGGATGATTAATTAAAAGCAACCTGCTGTTAAAACCGTGTCAACCTTTTGAGCCTCATTAACCCATGCTAGTCTTGTTGAGTACGACATGCACTTACGCTTGTTTATTTTTCAATACTCGGTTAAAAATCCCGGATGGGTAACAGATGGTGATAGTGATGAGGACTACCCAGAGGACTACTAGACTTGTGCTTCACCAGTCGACGTCCCTGTGCTATGGAGCTACCGCGAGAGTTATCTTTATTTTCCGCTGTGTAATGACTTTGATATTATTCGCTATGTATTAAACATTGGTTATGATACAATTTATGTAATTTATTGGCTTATGTGTATGACTGATCTCTGGACGCACATAAGATTATGCATCCCATTTTATCCTTAAAATTGGGTGTGACAAATTGGTATCAGAGCCGTGTTGATTGTAGGACGCAAGCCTAGTTAGCACTGGATAGCCCTTAGCTTTATTATCTCTTTTTACTTGTTATATTAATTTGCTACAAGTTTTTGCTGATATCCTACCCTTGTCCATTGCAAAATTTAGACTTAATCTTAATTCTTGTAGATGGCCAACCTTAAGCGCACTGCTCGCAAGCGTGTCATGCCACCTAAGAGGTACCTGCAGCGCTTCATCTCTGGCGGACGTGTTTCCCGACCAGAGGTACCCGTGGAAGACGTACCAGTGGAGGAGCCCCAGCAGGAGGTGCCCGCAGAGGAGCCCAGTGAAGAGCCCTTGGAAGACAGCTCTGAAGACGTACCTATGGAGGACCCTCAGAAAGATGAACCCGAGAAGGTGGAACCGCAGGGTGACCAGGATTGTGCTGGCGACCCTGATGACAAAGATGATGGAGGCGACTCGGATGACTCCGACGACCCCGATGACGATGGCGACGATGATGGAGACCAAGGTGGAAAACCCTGGGTGGGAATGATTCACTATGATCATCATGGTGATGACTACTACCACCCGCTGCTTCTCGACTTGGTGCGCCGCTTCTACCCCAACGCCTCGGTGCTGTACAAGACGGAGCACTGGAAGCACCCTGACTACGTCAACTACTATGAGACGAGGGTGTACATCAAGGAGGGAAGCCAGGTGAAGAATATCCACTATGCTGTCTCCATTCGACTCTCCAAAGCTGCCGCCATCAAGGATGTCACACGACAAGCTCTTATGGTGCACCGCCACGAGAATTGGGACATCATCAAGTGGGAGATGCACCGCTACCTTCCCCGCCGTCAGAGTGGCCAAGCTAACTGCAGTATCGCCGGTCCACTTGGAGAAGTGAACGCCTGACTCCACGCTGCCTTGGAATGTTTGGCTCAGACCAACACTTTTCTGGACCAGACACTGGATGAGCTGAACACCAGGACTGAAGCTAACTACAAGCTCAGCCGGGCGGTGAATGAGTTGAACAGGCAACTCGGTGTTGGACTCCCTCCGCCATCACCAAGGTGTCCAGCTGAATCGCCGCCAAGGAACCGAGGAGACCATGGAGATGCTCACACCCGCACCGACATTGACCCCTAGAGGAGTTACCCCCAGTTAGTAGCAAAAGACGCTAGTAGCGCAAGTTGAGTCAAGTCGAGTCTAGTTCGTGTCTTGTGAACTTTTGTGCTAGATTGCTTTTTCTTATGAACAATACTTGATTTGGAGTTTGTAATGAGTGCTGAGATTGTGGGCATGTCCGCAAATCTCTTTATATAGGTTTGAATTAATGCATAATAGTTTGGATTGATTATCTCAGTTTCCAGCAGTGCTGTTTTTCAGACCTCTCTGCCTTAGTAACTTTTCCTATTTAATTATGTATGACCAAAAATCATGAGAAATTTTTGTGAAAAACTAGACTTCTGTAGTTTTCTTTGGCCGTAAGAATCATCTCAATATCAGTTACGGTTTGGGAGAAACAAATGTCACAAGTCAAAGTTTCTGCGCTGTCCGTTACTCTGAAATAGTTTCGAATCAAATCTGTTTTTGATAAACTTAACGACAGAATCTAGAGAGATGGTCTGAATAAAAGTTGTAGAGTTTTTCTCATGCTTTCCAACCATGTATAGTATGTCTCTGTTTGACTTCGGAAACTCCAGATATGATTGTTTTTCTACTCTATCATTGTTGGATCGCGCTCGGAATTTCCTGTTCTAGTCTTTTAAGTGTTATTATAATGGAAAAGAATTCTAAACCTCACTTCAATGATTTGAACAGCAGATGGCCCACACCAGGAGGAACCCAAGGGGTGATGGTACCTCTGAAGAAAATGCTAATCCACCACCACCTCCGCCACAGCCTAATATGGAGCAGCTGATGATGATGCAAACACAGCTGATGCAGCAGATGGCCCAGAACATTCAACTGCTACAGCGAAACAATGGCAATGGGAACCCACCTCCACTGCCCCGTGACAAGAGAAGCGAATTCTTGAAGGAACGCCCACCCACCTTCGATCATTCCAGTGATCCTCTCCAAGCTGATGATTGGCTGCGTGCAATAGAAAGGCAGCTGGAGATCGCCCAATGCAACGACGTCGAGAAGGTTCTCTATGCATCTGGGCAGTTGCAGGGAGCTGCTCTGGATTGGTGGGAGTCTTTCCATTTTGGACGTGCCGACCCCATCTCTTGGCGGCAATTCCGTGAGGGGTTCCGCAATCATCATGTGCCTGCAGGGTTGATGAAGCTGAAGAAGAAGGAGTTTCTTTCTCTGAAGCAGGGAGGAATGCTAGTTGCTGAGTACCGTGACAAGTTCATCCAATTGTCGCGGTATGCTCCAAAAGAGGTTGAAGATGATGCCAAGAAGCAAGAGCTCTTCTTGGAGGGACTGAATGATCATCTCCAGTACTAGTTGCTCTCCCACACCTTCGCCAACTTCCAACAGTTGGTGGACAAAGCTTTGATCATCGAGAGCAAGCGCCGTGAGATAGATGAGAAGAAGAAGAAGAGGAAGTTTCAAGGGCAGTCGTCTGGAAGCAACAGTCGCTTCTGTAACAACCAGCAGCAGCCTCAGCAGCAGCAATGTTTCCAGGGACAGTCTGGATTCAAGAACAATTTCCAGAATCAACAACGTTCCCAGAACCAGCAGCGTTCCCAGTACCAGCAACAAGGTGGTAATCAGGCGCCACAACTGACTGCTCCCAACAACATCCTAGTGAAGAATGGTGCCCCCAACAAGTGTTTCCGTTGTGGCAAGGAAGGACACTTGTCCTACAATTGTCCTGAGAAGCAGAATTCCCAAGCCTCCCAGAAGCAGAACAACCAGCAGAGAGTGCCACCTCGCACCGGGAAGGTGAACCATGTGTCGGTTGATACGGCACAGGAGACTCCAGAGGTCATGATGGGTACGTTCAATATCGACTCCATCCCCTCTACAGTTCTTTTTGACTCTGGTGCTTCGCATACTTTCATTTCGCACACATTTGTTAGAAAGCATGGTATTCCCCTTAGTGTCATGAAACATCCTATTGTGGTTTCTTCTCCAGGTGGTGTTATGCAAGCTACTCTTCAGTGTCTCCCGATTACTGTCTCATTAAGGGAGGTAGAATTCGAGATAACCCCTACTGTGCTAAATACTGCCGGAATTGATCTTATCCTGGGTATGGATTGGATAAAGAAATACAACACGAACATAGGGTGTAAGGAGAAGGTTGTAACTGTCACTACACCAAAGGGAGATGAGGTCCGAGTTGAGGTTGCTCTGCAAGTGCAACAACAAGCCACAGTACATCAGCTCAGAGAAGAAGTGCAGCCGGATAACTCAGTGGTGGATGAGTTTGAAGATGTGTTTCCAGATGAGTTGCCAGGTATGCCGCCTGACCGTGACATTGAATTTATCATTGAGTTGTTACCTGGTACTGCACCTATAGCTAAACGTCCATATAAAATGGGAGTTAAAGAATTAGAAGAACTTAAGAAACAAATCAAAGAACTGTCAGAAAAAGGTTTCATTCGTCCTAGTTCTTCACCTTGGGGAGCCCCGGTTATTTTTGTTGATAAGAAAGATGGTAGTCAAAGGATGTGTGTTGATTATCGGTCACTGAATGAGGTCACCATTAAGAACAAGTATCCGTTTCCTAGAATTGATGACTTATTTGATCAGTTGAGAGGTGCTTGTGTGTTTTCCAAGATTGATCTCCGTTCAGGTTATCATCAGTTAAAGATTCGTGACTCTGACATACCTAAGACTGCATTCACTACTCGGTATGGACTGTATGAGTATACGGTAATGTCCTTTGGTTTGACTAATGCACCTGCCTACTTCATGTATCTGATGAACAAGGTATTCATGGAATTCTTGGATAAGTTTGTTGTGGTGTTCATTGATGATATCTTGATCTACTCCAAGAATGAAGAAGAGCATGCCGAACATCTGACATTGGTTTTGCAAAAGCTCAGGGAACATAAGCTGTATGCCAAGCGAAGTAAGTGCGAGTTCTGGTTGAGAGAAGTTGCTTTTCTAGGACATATTGTGTCCAATGGTGAAATTTCTGTAGACCCAAGTAAGGTGGCAGACGTGTTGAATTGGAAGCCGCCAACTGATGTGACTGGCATTCGTAGTTTTCTTGGTTTAGCTGGTTACTACCGAAGGTTCATTGAAGGATTCTCCAAGCTTGCGAAGCCAATGACTTCCTTGCTAGAGAAGAATGCCAAGTTTGTGTGGTCTGAGTAGTGCCAAGCTAGTTTTGAAGAATTGAAGAAGAGATTGACAACAGCCCCAGTGTTGGTTTTGCCGGATCTGAGTAAGAAGTTCTCTATCTATTGTGATGCTTCCCGCCTAGGTCTTGGTTGTGTTCTCATGCAAGAAGGAAGAGTCGTAGCATATGCATCGAGACAGTTGAGGAAGCATGAGTTGAATTATCCTACTCATGATTTGGAGCTAGCAGCTGTGGTTCACGCTCTGAAGTTATGGAGGCATTATCTGATTGGTCATAAGTGTGACATCTATACAGATCATAAGAGCTTGAAGTATATCATCACCCAGTCAGAGTTGAATTTGAGGCAACGTCGTTGGCTGGAATTGATAAAGGATTATGACCTGGAATTGCATTACCATCCAGGCAAAGCAAATGTTGTGGCCGATGCTCTTAGTAGAAAAAGTTATGCTAATGAGATTCGAGCAACCACTATTCCAGCAGAGTTGTGTGCAGAGATGGAGCGTCTCAACTTGGGAATTGTGATCAATGCTGTTGAGATGGAGGTTGAACCCACACTAGAGCAAGAGATACGAAAGGCTCAGTTGGAAGATGAGAAGCTCAAAGAAATAGCAGAGAACATTGTGGTTGGAAAATCACTCGGATTCAGGCTAGATGAGAATGGAACCTTATGGTTTGGGAAGAGACTCTGTGTACCTGAAGTGAAATTCATCCGAGACGCTATACTACGTGAAGCTCATGAGTCAGCATATTCTATACACCTAGGAAGTACCAAGATGTATTTGGATCTGAAGGAAAAATATTGGTGGGTTGGACTGAAGCGTGATGTAGCAGAATATGTGGCTATATGTGATACCTGTCAGAGAGTTAAAGCTGAACATCAGAGACCTGCAGGATTGCTACAACCACTAAAGATACCTGAGTGGAAGTGGGAAGAAGTCGGTATGGACTTCATAGTTGGATTGCCACGTACTCAGAGAGGTTATGATTCAATCTGGGTAATTGTGGATCGACTGACTAAAGTAGCTCATTTCCTTCCAGTCAAGACCACTTATGGAGGTCCTAAACTAGCAGAGTTGTATATGGAGAGAATAGTGTGTCTGCATGGAGTTCCAAAGAAAATTGTGTCTGATAAGGGCACTCAATTCACCTCACATTTCTGGCAAAAGATACATGAGTCTCTAGGTACTAAGCTGAATTTCAGTTCTGCATATCATCCTCAGACTGACGGTCAAACTGAACGGATTAATCAGATTTTGGAAGATATGTTGAGAGCTTGTGCTTTACAGTATGGAACGAGTTGGGATAAGAGTCTGCCGTATGCGGAGTTCTCTTATAATAATAGTTACCAGAAAAGTCTCAAGATGGCACCCTTCGAAGCATTGTATGGACGCAAGTGCAGGACACCCTTGTTTTGGAATCAAACTGGAGAAAGTCAAGTGTTTGGACCTGATGTGTTGAGAGACGCAGAGGAGCAAGTCCAGACAATAAGAGAGAACTTGAGAATAGCACAATCTAGACAGAAGAGCTCTGCGGATACACGGAGAAGAGAACTAGCTTTTAATGTAGGAGACTATGTATACCTTAAAGTGTCCCCGATGAGAAGTGTGAAAAGGTTCAACAGCAAAGGAAAATTGGCACCAAGGTATATTGGTCCTTTCAAGATCCTAGAGAGACGTGGAGAAGTGGCATATCAGCTAGAACTTCCGGAAAGTTTGTCCGGTGTTCATGAAGTGTTCCACATATCTTAGTTGAGAAAGTGTTTGAGAGTACCGGAAGAGCAGGTTCCTGTCGAGGAAATAGTTCTCAAGAAGGGTCTCACTTATGAGGAACATCCAGTGAAAATTTTCGAGACCGCAGAAAGAGTTACAAGAAGTCGGGTTATAAAGATGTGCAAGGTGCAGTGGCATCGGTACTCTGAGGAAGAAGCTCCTTGGGAAAGAGAGGAAGATCTCAGAGAAAAGTACCCGGAGTTGTTTGAGTAAGCACCAACTGAATCTCGAGGACGAGATTATTTTTAAGGGGGGTAGAATTGTAACACCTGAAAAATTGCATTCTTTTGAATAGTAGAAATTTATTTAATTGTGCAATTAATTGATCATTCCAATATAGGGAAATAATAATTTTTCTCAAATATAAAATCAAACCTAGGTCATACACATGTATGATGCATTCATGCTGGAGCATTTCTTCTTTGTACTATTGTAGCTTATTTGAATTTCTCAAATGTTTCAAAACCCAATTTGAAAATCCTTTTGGAAAATGGAAAAAGGAAATAGAGCAGAGCCCTTCCCCTCTCCTTTCTGGCCCGAGCAGCAGCTTGGCCTGTTTTCCACTCCCTAGCCCCAGCAGGCTCAGGTCGGATGGCCCGAGGACAGCTCGGCCGATCTGCTCCATCCCTTCCCCTTACCCCCTTTGACTGTCGAGCGGGACCCACGGGTCAGCCCTTCCTTCTACACCTCCCTCGCCGCGCGAACAGAGACGCCGCTAACGTGTTCATCCGCCGTGGCCGAGCACGCGCGCGCGAAGCGTCCCTCTGCCGTGACTGCCAGCCCGACCCCGCGCTCAGTGCTACCGACCAGTGGGACCCCCAGGACAGCCCCTCCCCTGTTTCCCTCTGCTGCTCGCCGAGAGTCCGACGCGGGCAAGAAAGAAAACGGCCGAAGCCGAGTTCGACGCCGCGCCGAGAGTCCGAAGCAGAGAAAAAACGGCCGAAGCCGATTTCTCCGCTATTCGAGTTTGTTTCAATCTCCGAGATTGACGCCACACCTCGGGAGTATTTAAGCAGTGCCACACCCCCCGTAGCCGTCACCTAACCCTAGCCGCCTCTTCTCGCCGCCACTGCCGAGCTCCCGCGGGAACCGAGCAGCCGCCGCCGCGAGCAATTAGCTCGATTCGCCACCAATTTCCTCTCGGTAAGCCTTTGAGGAGCTTCGCTGTGATCTTGTGAAGTTCCCGAGCACTTTCCCCCTTCGATTTGTGCACTGACACGCCTCCGCCGCCGTTGCAGAGATCCACCGTCCGCCGGATCACGCCGCGAGCTATCTCCGAGTCGATTTCCGACCTTCCCATCACCCTAGGTGAGCTTGCGATGCTCTTCCCGATCTATGGGTACCCTTCCCGACCTATTTCATGCATCGAAGGCCGAGTTCACCTTCTCCGGCGGCCTTTCGGCCATGGCGCTGCCGTCGGCCTCTGTTTTCCGGCCGAGAGCACCGCCACCCCTCCCCTCTTTTAATCTGATCCGCCGATTTTGAATCGGACGGCCGCAGAGCAGCCCATACCGATTCGGCCGGCGTTTTTGCGAATAACCCCCTGCAGTTTTAAGGCTTAGCCGCAGCCCTCAGCATATTCAGTAGATTACGTTTGAAGGTTTATTTATTTTCGGTATATATGAAAATGTGTTTTCAGATTTGAATTCAAAATTGTTTCATTTTTAATTTCCACGTTTTAGCTCCGATTTGAACGATTCAAATTGTGTTAGATTCGTAATCTATCTGATGGTACCACTATTTCATATATTTTCCACTCTTAAAATTCGAGATTATATTTAATCTATTATCATTCTATTATAAATCTTGTAAAATTCATATCTCTCTCGTTTTAAATCCGATTTTCGCAAACTTTATATCGATGTGATCGTAGCAACGCGTAGATTTGTTTTATAACCTTTTTAATTTATTTCTCTCTGTTGGTGTACTGTTCTAATGAAAACTCTTGTTTGAATGCATGATTGCCCCTGTATGCGTGTGTGTTGTTATGATGGATCGAGTATAGACGGTGAGCCATACGTGGGTGATCAAGATCAGTACTGCGACAACCCGGATCACCAGGAGTTTGCTGATCAAGGCAAGTATTAGTATGGATCATCCTTGTTGTCCTATTCACCAAATAAGTAATTGCATTTGCATGTGTCTTCCTTGTTAACCATAGTTATTTCCTAGCATTGTTACCCTGTTCCTTGCCACCTATGGGATTATGCATATGGTAAATGTTGCTAGTGTGTTTTTGGGAATCATGATCATGTAAACTTGATTAATTGATTATGCAATATGATTAAAAGATGCCTTTTAGCAACAGGGAACTAGGGGATTCGAGCATAGTTTTGTGATGCTCAAGATCCTTCACCTTTGATAATGATCTGTAAATATGACACCGGGATTGACAGTGCAACTATGAGGGCTACATGGCTCTAGTTTTAGTCAAATATGGGCACTTTTTTCTAGCTTGTTAGAGGTTACCGAAAGGCGTGATGGGACCTGCCGACTCGGGTATAGTGCGGCTCCTGTCCGAGTGTGTATAATCTGCGTGACCTTGTGCCACGAGGAAGGGGGGCTCTACATCTGCTTGCCGGGTTCCTAGCGGCCCTAACTTGTTAGGCGAAGTTCTTTGAAAGACTTCATAGTGAGACCCTGCTCACTCACCTTGGTAGTGTTATGGGAGTAATTAACCCGAGCAAATGGGAATCACGACTCATAGTGAAAGTGCACAACCTCTGCAGAGTGTAAAACTGGTATACTAGCCGAGCTCACGGTCAAGAGCGGCCTTGGACGTCTTACGGAGTAGTTATTCTTTTGGGGTGATGCTTACTTATTGCTAAATCTATTTATTGCTACTCATTAATTATGTTTACTATGATCATGAGAATGGGCTTATTCATTTGTTGCTATCCAACTGCATAAAAGGATGATTAATTAAAAGCAACCTGCTGTTAAAACCGTGTCAACCTTTTGAGCCTCATTAACCCATGCTAGTCTTGTTGAGTACGACATGCACTTACGCTTGTTTATTTTTCAATACTCGGTTAAAAATCCCGGATGGGTAACAGATGGTGATAGTGATGAGGACTACCCAGAGGTCTACTAGACTTGTGCTTCACCAGTCGACGTCCCTGTGCTATGGAGCTACCGCGAGAGTTATCTTTATTTTCCGCTGTGTAATGACTTTGATATTATTCGCTATGTATTAAACATTGGTTATGATACAATTTATGTAATTTATTGGCTTATGTGTATGACTGATCTCTGGACGCACATAAGATTATGCATCCCATTTTATCCTTAAAATTGGGTGTGACATCCGCTTCGCCAGGACATGACTCTGGCCATCACCATCACTCCTCGGGGACGCATCGTCGAGCTACGACCCCGAGCAGCCACGCTTTCGAGGGCCTCCGACCATGACCTCCCAAGTGGCTATATGCCATTCAGTCTGCGGAACGTGGCTTCCAATTTTGCACATCTACTACGCTCCTCCGGCCACACTTTCCCTGAGCACGTCGGCACCAGCTCCAGCTTTATCATCGCCGACAACGACTGCTCTGACCTCGACGACGTGGAAGGCGGTGATCTCACTGATCAACCACCTCCCACTAGACGGTTCATCGGCGGACCCGTCCTCGCCATCAGCAACGACAGCGCTCCTCCTCCGATTGAAACTGAAGAGGCCCGAGCAGCCCGCGAGGGGAGAAATGCCCACCGAAGACGGCGTCGCGAGCTGCAAGCCGAGGCAAGGAAGGCCACCGTGCGAAACTTAGAGCCAGAATTTGATCTGGTCGGCAAACACCAGGTCTACAAGGCCCCAAGTGTAAATGTCGCCGTCGCGATAGAGGAGGCCAAAAGACTGGCCCCGACACCTAAAGTGGAGCGCCTTATGACTTACCTCCAGGCAGCCCAAGTCTAGATCAACGAAGAACGCCAGTTACCACCTCCATCACATTCCACCGCGTCGGCCATCGAAATCATTCACGACGATGGTGGTCACTCCCGCGGCGGCCGGAGACGTCGTCGCCAAGATGGAGACCAGGAGGTGAACCAGTCCGACCTCCGTGAAAAGTTGAAGACTAGAGATCTCCGGGGGCGCATCGAGAATCGGAGGGAAGCGAGGCACTCAGCTGAAACTGAGCATCGTAAGGAATATGATGAAGCGCACGGTCCTTCGGTCAATGACAAAAATGCTCCTAGACTTCCCTTCACGGCAGAACTCCAAGCGATACGCTGGCCGCCAAACTTTAAGGTCGTTGGTGTCGAAACCTACGACGGCACCGCCGATTCCACCAAATGGCTTACCATCTACGAGATCGCGGTCAAAGCTGCTGGGGGAAACTCCGACGTCATGGCAAATTACTTGCCCGTTATGCTCAATGCATCCGCCAATAATTGGCTGCTGAGCTTGAAGCCGAACTCTATCGACACTTAGGACCAGCTGAGGGAGCAGTTCATCAACAACTACAGTGCCACCTGCAAGCAGCTCGGCACAAAATTTGATGTTGAGAAGCTCCAGCAAGCGTCGCGAGAATCATTGCGGGATTATATTCGGCACTTCTCAGAGACCAGAAACAATATTCCAGGTGTCACGGATAATGAGGCTATCTCCGCTTTCATACGTGGCCTCCGACCTGATGAGGAGCTCCAGAGGAAGCTATACCGCAGTAGACCAGAATCCATCGCCGAGATGCTACGCATCGCCAACAAGTACGCCGAGGGGAACGAGGCGGCCCGCCACTCCGTCCATAGCCGCCTCCACTTTCCCGACCAACCACGCCGCGAAGACACCGACCGCCGATCTGATCAGTGCCATGATGACCGAGGAGCCCGGCGAGACCACCACCGTGGCGAACGTGATCGCTGCGACCAACATCGCTTCGATCGACGTCGCCATGACGAACCAGAAGGCTCCAAGCCTGGAGAAAGGCGTCGCCATTACCCAGTCTACAACACCCGACTAGCCCCGAAGCGTAATTATGAAGAGGCCTACGACAAGCTTCTCGATAGTCAATGCCCCATCCACATGTTTCACAAGCATACCATGAGAGAATGTTATGGCTTCTCCAGGGCATTCCAAGAAGAAGAAAAGAAGAGGGCTCGCATAGAGTCCGAGAGAGACAAGCGCGATGACAATAACAATCAGCCTCTAGGCTTCACTGAAGCTCACCGAACGGTCTCCACGATCATTGGTGGCCGTGTAGCTATGGAGTCGACGAGTGAGCAGATGCTCGTCGCTAGACGTGTCAACTCCGTCGCCAACCACGACGCTTCCATCACCGACCTGAGATTTCCTCCTTGGTCGCACAAGGCCATCACCTTCAGCAGAGAAGACCAGTGGACGGAGATCCCAAACTTGGGGTGTTTCCCGCTGATCCTCGACCCAGTAATACGCAAGACACGCTTCCGCAAGGTGCTGATCGACGGTGGCAGCGGCCTCAACATCCTGTTCTCCGGAGCCGCCAAGGAGCTCGGACTCCGAGCAGAAGACCTGGAGCCGACCACGGCTCTGTTCTGGGGAATCATCCCAGGGCAACCCTCCTACACCCTAGGACAGATCAACCTGCCTGTCCAGTTTGGGACACCACAATGCTTCCGCATCGAGCACATCGACTTCTTGGTGGCCGACTTCGATGCCGCATATCATGCCATACTCGGCCGTTCAGTTTTGGCTAAGTTTGAGGCCATTCCCAACTATACCTACCTTGTCATGAAGATGCCAACAGAGACCGGCATCCTTACAGTCCGTTCTAACCTCCAAGTCGCGTATGACTGCGAAAAGGAGGCCATCGCCATGGCAGAAGCCACCGACGTCTCCATCCTGATGAATAAGTGCGCAGTGGACGCACAGAAGCTGGCGCCCGAAGAACAGGTCATCCCGGAGAAGACCCCGCCCAGAGCTGCTACCAAGAGCAAGAATATAAAGGACATCGTCCTCGTTCCCGGTGACCCGAGCAAGACTACTCGCATCGGGGCAGATCTCAACCCCAAATAGGAAGACGCGCTCGTCAGCTTCCTCAGAAAGCACGTCAGTGTTTTCGCGTGGAAACCCGCGGACATGCCTGGCGTACCGAGGGAGCCGATCGAGCACTCCTTGAATGTCTCGAAGACCGCCAAGCCCGTCAAGCAGAAGCTCTGGCGTTTCTCTCCAGACAAGAAGGAGGATATTACGGTAGAAATAGCTCGGTTCCTAGCTGCCGACTTTATAAAAGAGGTGTATCATCCTGATTGGTTAGCCAATCCGGTTCTTGCAAGAAAAAGAATAATGAATGGAGAATGTGCATTGATTACACCGATCTCAACAAACACTGCCCTAAAGACCCCTTCAGTCTCCCCCGTATCGATGAAGTCGTCGACTCCACAGCCGGTTGCGAGCTACTCAGCTTCCTCGACTGCTACTCTAGCTACCACCAGATCACCTTGAAGGAAGAAGACCAGGAGAAAACCTCCTTCATCACTCCCTTCGGGGCCTATTACTACAGGACCATGTCCTTTTGCCTGAAGAATGCTGGCGCGACATACCAGCGGGCCATCCAGGCATGCCTCAAGGACCTCATTCCCGACATCGCCGCAGCTTATGTTGACAACGTCATCATAAAAACCCGGAAGGCTGAAGACCTTGTCTCCAACCTTGAAGCAGTCTTCAAAAAGTTGGATGAATTCCAATGGAAACTGAACCCCTCCAAGTTCATTTTTGGCGTACCGTCGGGCAACCTGCTTGGCAACATCGCCATCAAACGAGGCATACTCCCCAACCCAGAAAATATCGAGGCCGTCATGAGAATGACCAACGTCAAGGATGTTCAAAAGCTCACTGGGTGCATGGCGACCCTAAGCCGATTCATCTCTAGGTTAGGCGAAAAAGGCTTCCCCTTCTTCAAGCTCCTCAAGGCAGGCAAAAATTTTGCCTGGTCGGAAGAAGCCGACTAGGCCTTCAACGACATAAAGCAGTTCCTGGTACATCCTCCGCTCCTTACAGCACCCCAAAAGGATGAAACTCTGCTACTCTATATCGCCGTGACAAGCAATGTCGTCAGCACGGTAATAGTCGTCGAAAGGGAGGAAGACGGTCACGCATACCCGGCCCAGCGACCAGTCTATTTCATTAGCAAAGTCTTGAACAAGTCCAAAGCTCGCTATCCGATGGTGCAGAAGCTGATCTACGCCATCCTCGTCACGTTACGCAACGTCCGCCACTATTTTGAAGCTCATCCAATTGTAATGGTCACCCAACATCCCCTCGGCAACATCCTACGCAACAAAGACGCCAACGGCAGAATCATAAAATGGGCTGTAGAGCTGGGGACTTATTCTCTGGAGATCCATAGCCGAACGACGATCAAGTCTCAGGTGTTGGCTGACTTCATCGCCGAATGGACGGAGGTGCAGGAGCAAGTACCAACTAAACATGAGGAACACTGGACGATGTATTTCGACGGGTCCCTCAGCATTGGAGGCGCAGGCGCCGGCGTACTCCTCATATCACCGATAGGCGAACGCTCCGCTACGTATTGAGAATCTATTTCAAAGCCTCCAACAACGCTGCCGAATACGAAGCCGCCATCCACGGCCTATAGATCGCCTCCGAGATCGGCATCCGACGGCCCATGGTGTATGGGGACTCTGCTCTGGTTATAAATCAAGTAAATAAAGATTGGGACTGTAACAGCGAGAAGATGGATACCTACGTCGCTGCAATCAGAAAGCTCGAAGGAAAATTCTTGGGCATCGGGTTTCACCACGTCGTCCGAGCTGAGAACCAGGCAGCCGACGAGCTATCTAAGCTCGGTTCATCACGAGCTGATATTCCTTCCGGCGTCTTCGTTCAAGACTTGGTCTGTGCCTCCATCCCAGAAGAAGAAGAGGCCAAAGCGCTCCCGTCTGGTCAGATAGCAGCTTGTATCTCTGATTCTACAGATGATTGGAGGGCACCCTTCATCGCCTATCTGCTCGAAGCCAAAATCCCCGAAGACAAAATAGAAGCAGAACGTCTTGTGAGACGGTCCAAGAATTACGTCCTCGTCGACAACAAACTTATGCGTAAAAACGCCAAGAGCGAAGTATTCCAGAAGTGCGTCACACGCGAGGAGGGCATCAAGATACTTCAAAAAGAGCATGGAGGCATGTGTGGAAACCACGCAGCCTCACGCACCCTGGTCGGCAAAGCTTTTCGAGCAGGATTCTACTGGCCTACCGCCGTCCAGGACGCCGAGAAGATTGTACGCCACTGCGAGGCATGCCAGTTTTTTTGCAAAGCAGATACATGTCCCAGCGCAGGAGATACTGACCATACCTACATCCTGGCCCTTTGCCACATGGGGACTCGACATGGTAGGTCCTTTCAAGGCGGCTAAAGGGGGCTACCGTTGCGTATACGTCGCCATCGATAAATTCTTCAAATGGATTGAGTACAAGCCATTGGTGAAAGCAACGGCGGCCAAAGCTACGGAGTTCTTCAATGACATCTCTCATCGTTTCGGTCTTCCGAACAGCATCATCACCGACCTCGGTACCACCTTCACTGGGAGTGATTTCTGGGATTTTTGCGACAAAAGAAGCATCGTGGTAAAGTATGTCTCGGTGGCTCATCCTCGAGCTAATGGACAGGTTGAAAGGGCAAACGGAATGTTGCTCGACGCCCTCAAAAAGCGCCTACACGAAGTCGTCGAAAGAAGTCCGGGAAACTAGATCAAAGAGTTGCCAGCAGTTGTCTGGGGCATGCGAACACAACCTAGCCGGAATACCGGCGTATCTCCATACTTTATGGTATACGGATCAGAAGCAGTGCTACCAGCCGACGTTGCTTTCCGAGCTCCTAGAATTGAGAACTACAATGAAGAAAGGTCCGACGGTGCACGAGAAGAGGGCATCGACAGACTCGAAGAAGAGCGTCTGGCCTCCTGCGTACGCACGGCCAAATACCTGGAGGGGATACGGCGATATTATAACCAGAACGTCAATGGCAGGTTCTTCGCGGTCGGCGACCTCGTCCTTCGGCGCAAGCAGAACAAGGAGGGCATGCACAAGCTTTCTTCTCCATGGGAGGGACCATATATGGTTAGAGCCATAACTCGGCCAGGCTCGTACAGGCTGTGTGACCTTGACGGCATTGACATCCCCAACTCCTGGAACATTGAGAACCTCCATTGCTTCTATCCTTGACAGAGTGTCGAGGCAGATATGTGTATTTTTGTTTCACTACCTCAATAAAAATAATATTGCCTCCATGCACATGTATGTCTACAATTGCAGATCAGTGAATTTGTCTCCAATGCGTAAGCCCCAAACCTGCTCGGGCAGCACGACTTTGCCAATGCGTAAGCCCCGCACCTGCTCGGGCAGCACGACTTTGCCGTTGCGTAAGCCCCGCACCTGCTCGGGCAGCATGACTTCGCCAATGCGTAAGCCCCGCACCTGCTCGGGCAGCACAACTACAACTACATGTAAGTCCCACACCCATTCGGGCATCCTAGTCACATCAACGCATAAGCCCTGCCTTCGACAGGCCACCCAACTTCGCCACTTCATCGACCACCCCGATGGATTCGGGAATCCATCGCCCACGATAAGCGTAACCCCCACCAGGCACGGGCAGCTTTGCCACCACGTAAGCCCCAGGGACGCCTGAGCCGTTAAGTTTTCGCTATTACGTAAGCCCCGGGGACGCTTGGGCAGTTTTAGTAGCGTCTCCAAAAGCCCCGTCGAAAGGAACGAGCACCGGTCGTCGATCACTCTAATGAGCTGTACGCTCTGGCTTCATGCCGACCAACCAAAGAAAAAAACGCAATGAGGACGTTCGAAGTACTACTCGGTTACTACGGGACGAAAATTCGACTAACGTTATAAGAGCAAAAGCGAATTTACGGAAACTTCATCCAGAGCGGCTTTTACATAATATGATTTCCGATCACATTAATCATCGTTTGTTGCACAAAGCAATCTACAACTCCAATGCAGGTGTCTTCAAGTGTTCTCCGTGGGGAACAGTTGTATATCTGCTGCCAAGAGTTCCACCGCGGGCTTCGCCTCCTCCTCCAGTTGATCCTCCTGCTGCTCGGTGGTGCCACGAGCGTAACCTCCCTTCACCCCGTCGTTGTTCACTCCAGGGTAATGGGAGCGCACTACACCGAGCATGTGGGCTGCTGCATTCTCCGCTACATCAGTGCGGAAGGCCTTGAAATGCCGCAGCGCTTCACGGCTACAGCGGATGATGTCAAAAGACCTCGGCGCATCCGCAGGAGGATCGCCTGGAGCATACTAGATAATATCCAGGACAGGTTTGATACCTTCCACCACAGCGTCATAACGGCTCTCGGCAGCTTCAAGGCGTTGCGACAGATCGTTCATCTGTGCTCGGGTTCTCCGATCAGTGTTTGTTGAGGACAGAAGGCGAAAATTAGAAAGTCTCAACAAGAGATACTAACGCATCCTACAAGCAGGAGAAACTCACCCAATTGTGCCTCTTCATTCCTCCGAGCAGCTTCCCGCAGCATGAATACTTCACCTTCTAGCTCTTTAACTGTACCAAGAAAAACAACGGATCAGCATTCCTTTAAAGAAGCAAATCGGGCAAAGATTGGACGTCTGATTAAGAATGTACCTCGACGTGCGGCTCCCTCCAGCAAATCGGACAGATTTGCCAGTCAAAGACTTTGAGGCTTAGCAATAAGGAGATGGGATACAGTAACCAGAGCCATAACGGTTTCCACACCTTTCTTGTCCTGCAGAAGTTTCTATTCGGCCTCCATCAAACCGTTGCAGTGCAAGTGCAACGTGTCGCGCTGCTCGCGGAGGTCCCCCATCGCCTTCTCCAGACAAGCAGTTTCTTTTTCCAGCCTAGCATTCTCCATCGTGAGTCCAGCCGCACGCTGCAGAGATTTCCTTCGATCTTCGGCCATATCATGTACGGCCTGATCGGCAAAAAAACAGAACATGACGAGAGAGTAAGCAAAGAAATCTCAAGGAAATTCAAGAAGGGTATAGTTACCTGAACTCGCGAGGACAGCTGCCCCAGACGGTGGAGCACGTTCCTGAGATTGGAGCAGGTGCTTGAGATATCCGCTTTTAACGCCTCCAGCTCTTCATCCGCCGTCCTTCCTCCATGACGATGGCTTACTGATCGTCGACCCGTCTGAAGGTTCTGAGCACCACTGGCAGAGTCCCACCCACAGCCTGAGAGGAGATCTCCTCGATGTCCTACTCTGGAAAAGTTGTGCCTGCCGGTGGTTGCTTGGGGATCTCCTGACTTGACCCCGGTGCTGCTCCGAAAGAAGGCCCGCCGGTCTGCGTATCCTCTCCCTGGTCGGATCCAGTGGGCGAGATCCGGCTTGAAGAATGGCCTCTTTCGGCGTACTCAGACTGCCGCTCTATACCCCATGTTGAGGGTGGTGAAAGTGGCGGCAGAGTCAACTCGTGGCGTTGGTCGGATGGTGGAGCCTGCTCATGCGAGTCCAAGTTCGGCTGCTGCTTTGGCGGCGTTTTCGGCGACTCTTGGTCGGAAGGCTAGCTTGCGGTACAACGATCCTTAGTTGAGGCATCACCACCAGTATCTCCATTGGTAATCCTCTCGACATCTTCGGCTGAAGGGTCCCTGAACAATAATACGGACTTCATATTACAAAGCGTACCGATCAGCAAAAAAAGGCAACAACAAAGAAGATCTGGGTACTTACAGTTCTGAGCGGCGACGTTTTCACGCGAAGCTTCTTTTGAGACCAGAAGTCCCCTCTTCATTGCAAGGCTTTTTGATCCACGGAAACTCCGCTTTTTGACGTTTCGGAGGGGGCCCGTCGTCATCACTTGAGCTCGGGATCACCGCCTGGCGACGGGCTCGCTCCTCGGATAGCTTTATTGGCTTCTCAGGCCCCCGAACTTTGCTTGACGTCCCAGCTTTATCAGGCATGGGCTGCTTGCCGCGAGTTTCTCGTTGGGAGGGGGTCTCCTGGTCCTCTTCCTCTTCGTCGGCTTCTGCATCGGAGGGCTCTGAGAAGTCCTCATCATCGCTGCCAGCCTGGTAGCGCTGTCGAGGATCAACTCCTTCAGGCCACTCCGCACTGGGCACCTCCGAGAAGTAGGCTTTCTGGTCCTGACCATGTATCTTCAGCAAATCAAATAAGATGCTAAGGATCAACATCAAGACAAATGACGTAAGGAAAGGAACCTATAAAGGCATACCTTGGGTGACGGATTCGCAATATGCAGTGCTTTCTGCTGTCCTCAGTTATTGATCAACGCTTTGTTGTCGAACAGCTCCTTCAGCCTTACCATGGTCTCCTCGGCTGACATCGGATCAGGGACCTCTCTGGTTTGATCAGTTTCGCCAACCCACTCATATGCAGGATGAATCCTATCTTTGCAGGGTTGAACTTGGTGCCTCACGAAGTTGGCAGCAACTCCCAACTCCATTCAGAGTCATCCCCTTCAGGATTTCCAGTAATTCGTTTACTTGAACCATCTGATCGGATGTGAGTCTCGATGACCAGCTTGGTTTTCTTTCTGGTATCTGCTCGACGGCGCACCGAACAGGAGGGTCTTGATTTGGCAGATAAAACCACCTCTTGTTCCAATTACGAAGACTGGTGTTGAGGGGGATAGAAAGATAATGGGTGGACATACCATCTCGGAGCTTAAGGTATACTCTCCCGGCAATTCAAGATCCCCCGCCGCTCGATTTTACAAGCATGTACAGGTGATGGAATAAATTGAAATGAGGAAGAATTCCGGTGAAGGCCTCGCAGAAGTGGATGAAAATAGAGATTACGAAAATGGAGTTGGGATGTAAGTGGCACAGCGAAATCTCATAATAGTCAAGGAGTTTGCGAAGAAATGGATGGCAAGGAACAGCAAACCCGCGGAGGAAGTAGTCGGCAAAAACGGTTATTTCGCCGGTGTTAGGCATGGGGTACGGCTCACCTTCTGATGGCCTCCATCTGGCGGTGGCACGATTTGAGAGGATCCCTTTCGCCAGCAACTTCAAGATGCCCCTCTCTGTCATGGTGGACGGCTGCCACTCATTGTCGAGCCGGAGTTCTCCAGGCTGCGGCTCTTTACCCTTCTTCGAGGGTACGCGCGAACTCTTCCTGAGCGCCATTTCTTCAAATTGAACGTGAGATTGGGTTACTAGAAGGTTGAATCGAAGAAACATTGGTGGAATCGAGCCTTGAATCACGTCTTTTCGAAACCCTAGATGGCGGCGGCTAGGGCTGGATGTAACGGTTGTTTGAATGGCTTTTGAGCGGCGGCGCAAGAGGGAAGACAAATCGTTTCATCTGCGGACAAGTCCTTATAAAGGGAAGTCTGGCGGTTCGGCTTCCTGCATAAGGCCCACAGGATGCTTTAGGGTTTCCGAGCACTGAATTGCTCGGGGACTTCGCCGCTTCGCCTGTACTTTAGAGCACAAGAGGTGCTCGGGGACTTCTCGTCGCTTCGTCAGCGTTTCTGAGCACTGAATTGCTCGGGGATTTTGTCGCTTCACCTGTACTTCCGAGCACAGGAGGTGCTCGGGGACTTCGTTGTCACTTCATTAGCGTTTTCGAGCACTGAACTGCTCGGGGACTTGGCCGTTTCGCCTGTACTTCCGAGCACAGGAGGTGCTCGGGGACTTCGTCGTCACTTCGTCAGCGTTTCCGAGCACTAAATTGCTCGGGGACTTCGCCGCTTCGCCTGTGCTTCCGAGCACAGGAGGTGTTCAAGGACTTCGTCACTTCGTCAGCGTTTCCGAGCACTGAACTGCTCGGGGATTTCGCCGTTTCGCCTGTACTTCCGAGCACAGGAGGTGCTCGGGGACTTCGTCTTCGCTTTGTCAGCGTTTCTGAGCACTGAACTGCTCAGGGACTTCGTCGCTTCGCCTGTACTTTCGAGCACAGGAGGTGCTCGGGGACTTCGTCATCACTTCGTTAGTGTTTCCGAGCACAGAACTGCTCGGGGACTTCATCGTTTCGCCTGTCCTTCCGAGCACAGGAGGTGCTCGGGGACTTTGTCGTCACTTCATCAGCGTTTCCGAGCACTGAATTACTCGGGGACTTCGCTGCTTTGCCTGTGCTTCCGAGCACAGGAGGTGCTCGGGGACTTTGTCACTTCGTCAGCGTTTCTGAGCACTGAACTGCTAGGGGATTTCGCTGTTTCACCTATACTTCCGAGCACGGGAGGTGCTCAGGGACTTCGTCGTTGCTTTGTCAGCGTTTTCGAGCACTGAACTACTCGGGAACTTCATCGCTTCGCCTGTACTTTCGAGCACAGGAGGTGCTCGAGGACTTCGTCGTCACTTCGTTAGCGTTTCCGAGCACTGAACTGCTCGGGGACTTCGCCATTTTGCCTGTACTTCCGAGCACAGGAGGTGCTCGGGGACTTCGTCGTCACTTCATTAGCGTTTCCGAGCATTGAATTGCTCGGGGACTTCGCCGTTTCGCCTGTACTTCCGAGCATAGGAGGTGCTCGGGGACTTCGTCGTCACTTCGTCAATGTTTCCGAGCACTGAACTGCTCGGGGACTTCGTCGCTTCGCCTGTACTTCCGAGCACAGGAGGTGCTCGGGGACTTCGCCGTCGATACATCAGCCCTTCCGAGCACTAAACTGCTCGGAAGTTTCGTCGCTTAGCCAACATTTTTGAGCGCAAGAGGTGCTCGGGGATTTTGTCGATCTTTCAAAGGATCACAAAGAATAAAGACTTGGACCCTGACACCACGTGCCTGCGTCACCTACTATCAGGCTCGGGGACTAAGTGGATACACTTCACCTAACGGTGAAGGTATTGTTTCCGAAGAACCAAAAGTGGATACACTTTACCAAAGAAAATGAATTTTCTAAATTTTTTCTGAGCTCCTTACATCCGTCTGGTCAAGCAACTACGAAGATTTGCACCTCCCGACGAATGCAAGGTGCTCGGGGACTAGCTGTGGGGGTATAGACCCATATACCCGCATGGTGATACATGGGCCAAGTTACCTGATCAGGCCCGGACTGCCAAGTACGCGTCGTCTACACTTTTTCCCGAAAATCATGTATATCCGCCGAAGACTTGGCGGATAAGGAAATAGCTTTCCTTGTATCTAGCCGATTAGTTTCCTTATTCGGTTAGGATTGTAACCTGATATGTATGGTAAAACCGACTTGTAATCCTGCCCCCGGACTATATAAGGCGGGCAGGGGATTCCCTCGAAACATCTCATCTACTAGCAATACAATACAGCAACAAAAAAGGACGTAGGGTATTACGCCTAGCGGCGGCCTGAACCTGTATAAATCTCGTGTCTCACGCTTCCAGCGTAACTCTTGCTCGTCTCAAGCGCACCTTCACCGATCAATCTACTACCTTGGGCATACCCCTCGGTAGACTATCACCGGTATTCCGGCGACAACGATTCTCTCTCTCTCGGCACGTCCCCGCGCGGCTCGTCCTAGGTGGGCCCGCCTCGCCGGCGTGGCTGCTCCCCGACGTTGCTCCTCCCCACGCGACACTCCTCCTCGACGACCCCCTCGCCGGCGCGGCCTTTCCCCGGCGCTACTCTTCCCCGCGCGCGGCTCATCCCCAGCTGGCCGGCCTCGCCGGCGCGGCTGCTCCCCGCGCTGCTCCTCCCCAGCGGCCTCCTCGTCGGCACGGCTGCTCCCCGGTGCTGCTCCTCCCCACGCGCGGCTCATCCCCGGCGAGCCCACCTCGTCGTCACGGCCGCTCCTCTGTGCACGAGATGGCCTTGAGAGGAGGAGGAAGGGGATGACGCATGGGCCCTACACGTCATTCTCTGCTGGGATGAATTTGGGAGGTCTGATTTAGGCTTGAGTAAACAACAAAAAATAGGTAGTCTGAGAATAGGGAGCTACCTAAACAGAGAAGTAGGGGGTCTGTTTTAGGTAGCATTGCTGGAGATGCTCTTAGGCCCTGTTTCCAAATTTCTCAGCTTCCTAAGCCGGCCCATTAGCCCAATAGACCCAAATCGCGCCCCCAATCGGCCAAGCCACCTAGACCCCAAATCCCCAATCCTGTGCATCTCTCACCCTAGCCGACCTGGCGTGAGCCATGACCGTGAGGGCGTCGACGCGCTGTCGCTAACCATAGCGGCGATTCCGGCAGCAGCCAGGGCCATCACGCGGCCGTGCGCGCGGGCCGCGGGGGTGCAACACGCCCAGCGCAGGCGGCACTCGGCAGCGACGGCAGGGCAGGCCGCGCGGGCTGCGGCGTGTTCCGCAAGCAGGAGGCGCTGAGGCGGGAGGCCGAATGCCGGAGCCAGGAGGCTGTAGGGCAGTGTGACAGAACCGCCTAAATCACATGGCCCACAGACACCTGTCATTGTCACTCATGACCTCTGACAGCGGGTCCACGTCCCAAATGATCTAGAAGGTTCTGCCGGGCTACATTAGCGCCCGATTTTCTCCAACAGGATCCCATTGCGAAGTCATTACAGAATTACAACATTTCATAATAAATTACATCAGAGTGAAAATGCGGAAAGATTATAAGGTACTTAGATTACAAACCGTTTGTCCAAATACGATTGAAGTGCGAATATTACAGACCATAAATACAATAAGTAGCAGTAGAATGACGATACAACATTATTAAGTATTTAACGATAAGAACCCTGCCCACGGGTTCGACATTACTCCTCCTCACATCCCTCTTGTACCACGGTCACACAGCAAGGGGCGAAACAAACCTCCGGCTGCTGCGTCCCTGCAACATGGGGTTAACAAACCCTGAGTACTGGGGTACTCCGCAAGACTTACCCGACTGAGAAAAAGGATTGAGACTCAGGAATGCAGGCTGTGGGGAGTCAAGGTAAGGCTGGAGCAAGAGTCGAGAGTTTTGCAGAAAAGCATTACTATCTTATTTCAATATTTTAACTCAGTCTTATTTTAATCATATCCATAATTCCAAATTCCTTTTCATATATCATTATACCTTCAAAATTCTTACTCATTCTCAAAAACACCTAGTTTCGAACCACTTTTCAATTGGAGGTCAAAGGATCAAGTCTCCATATCCGAGGAGCAACGACGATTCGAATCGATTAGTACCCAGCTGGGGATCCCTATCCACACTGCATATGTAGCACTTAAGCTTGCATATACCAACTCCGGCTACCACGATTTTTCTACCCCTGAACCGGTCCTGCGCCACCCGAGAACACAGTACTCCTCTCCTCTCCAGGCACGCCGGCCACGAGGGTACACGCGGCTCTCGCCATCTCTCCACTCCCAGTGCGTGGTTGTCGGTTCAAGTAGTAGAGCCACCGGAGTCAGAGCTTTCCGTAGTATGTGGCTAGTTGCAAAGTCTCGATCACAGCAGGCCTACAACGAACGGTCCCTAATTCTTTTTCCGCCGGCGACAGTGCATTGGGACTCCAACCCAGGTACAAGTGTCCCAACGGTTTTCAAATCCCTTTTCCACCGGTGGTCAAGCATTGGGACTCTAACCCAAGTTCACAACCAACAAACGGAAAACCCCTTTCTGACGGATACGGTGCATCGGGGCGGCTACCCAAGTACACAATTTCCGAACGGACTCATGCCCCTTTTTCCTTTTCTCAAGATTCATAATTGTCACATTAAAATAGCCTTTTTACGCAAAATCTAAATTGATTAAGCAGGACTAAGCATTTTCGAACATTTTTATTTTTAAACAGGTTTCCGGGATATTATGTATCAAGGCAGGTCATGCATCAATATAGGAGACAAACAACTCCTATCAACCTAATGCAATAATAGACTCAAGTGATAAATAATTTTATAAAACACAAGGTGGGGCTGAATGCACCGGGGCTTGCCTTGAATCGTGTACAGCGTCGGGTCGGGATCAGTCCCGCAGATGTCGAATCCTTGGATGACTTCTGGAGTGGCCTCCTCAGTAGTAGTCTCGACCTGGACCTCCTCGGGAACGGGCACTACACGTATGCAATGATGTATGCTTAGCATGGCATGAGGGCAACAAATGAAATGCTTGAAAGTAAACCATTAATACCTTGAGTACAACTTTCCTTCATGGTAAAGTTGTAAACAATTTACGGAAGGTAAAAACAATGTTTCCTACTTTTGTTTTATTGACCATTTTAACGGTCACAGAAAGCCGCTACACAGCTGTACTACAACTAACAAGCGACCCTAATACTTCTGTCAAGGATCACTATGGTGAAAGACCCTTGAAACCAATCAATCCAAAATCACGCCAAACAACAGGGATTATTCGCTTAGATTAATTCTACTAATCAAATACCCCACAACTATTAAACAAGTGTCCTAACAGTTTCCAAATGAGCTCAAACTTAGCCAACAGCTAGATCTTACCCTAAAATAGTACCACATAAATTTTCATGATTTTTGGATAATTCTGGAATTTATTAAAATTGCCCAAAGTTACATTTACTAATTAATATGCTGATTTTTAGTTCCCACAGACAATGTCCAAACCCTACATCTAATATTTTTATAAAATACTACATGCTCCAGAGAGTACCCAAAATTATTTTCATGATTATTAGATCAACAGAAATAATATTACAAAAATAACAAACACAGGAACTATTCATAGTAATTTAAAATAGAAATCCAATTGAAATTCCACGGGAAAAATGGAAAACTCCTTTTGGCCCGGGACGGCCCAAGTCAGACAGGCCGGCCCACTCGGCCGCTCCCGCACCGGCCCGCGCCCCAGGCGCCATGGCGAGGCACTGACAGGCGGCCCCCGCCTGTCAGTTCCTCCCCCTACCTCCCGCCGCGACCCGACACGCGCGCGCACGCGACGAGCGACCGCGGGCCTCGCCGCCGGCGACCCTAACGGCGAACCCAACCATGCCCGACCACTCCCCAGCACCACGCGGACTACCCAGTACCCTAAGCCCAAACACCGGCACCTCCGACGAGTGCAGACTCGCCCATGGCGGTCGCGGCGACATGGCCACCCTGCTCCGGCCGCGAGAACGCGGTAGAAGTGACTAAAAAGGCCAGGGGAAGATCAGGAGCTCACCACGGCTCTATTCCGACGGCTGGCCAAGGCTGAGATGGAGCGGAGCAGCGAGCAAGACGACGGCGGCGGCGTGCAACGGCTCGGCCCCCACGGCGAAGTCGCGTTCCGGTGATTCTAGGGGACAAAATGAAACGCCGCTGCGAGCATGAGCTAAGGTATGACTCAGAGAGTCGCAAACGGAAGGTCTAAGGTAGAAAGGCTCACCACAGCGAGCTCGACGCGAGAGAGGTGGCTGCGGCGGTGCTCTGTCGGGCCCGAAGACGACGGCGTGCGTTCCGGGGCCCTCGACGCACGGAAGCTGCACCACTGAGGCACAAGCTGCGTTCACGAATCCAGTGAGACTAGAGATGAGTGGAATTTGGGTGAGGAGGTCGGAGTGCGGCCGATTTTTGGCTCGAAGCCGAGGCGGGTGCGGCGGTGGTCGGGAAAGGATGAGGGCACGAGGGGGGGATGTCGTCGCCCTTTAAGCCGACCAGAGGGAGGGACAGAAGCGGCATAGGGCGGCGCGCGATCTCCAGCACGGGAAACGGCACCGGGGACACGATCCCGGCCGGCACGGACGGCGGCGCGCGCGCCCCACACGGCGGCGGTCGCGACTGTGCGCGAACAGAGAACAGAGGCAGAGTACTGTAGCTCTTGTGAATGCCATTCAACCGGTTTTTGACCAATACCGCCAGATTTTGCATAACAACATGAAAAGGTGTAAACACCAAAGTTGTAGAGTTCCAAATTCTGAACAACTTTGATTAATGGATCAACTCCAAATTTTGAATAATTTAGAAACTATTCAAAAGGGGGTAAAAGAGGGTTTTGAATTTCAAACTGAAATTTTAAAATTACTTTTAAATTTATTTAACAACTTGAAAAATTGTCAAAATAGAAGTTGTCCTACTTGAGGAGCTTTACAACTTTCATTAAATGAGTTTGGTCAGATTCTCAATAGTTTTTAAATTGGCATTTCAAATTTGAATTTCAAAGTGGTAATTAGGGTTTAATTTGAATTTCTATTAAAGAACTTCAAAAACACCCAAAATAAAAGTTGTTCTATATAAAAAGATCTACAACTTCTATTAAGGGACCATCACCAAATTCCAAGTTGATTTTGGTTTAGGGTTTCAGGGTCCGATTAGGGCTTAAATTCAAATCTTTCTTTTGATTGTTTTTAATTACCAAATCAAGGATTTATTTGTAATATCCATAACATTAATGAATAAGCCACTCTAAAGACCCTAATCACACTCATATGCAGATGCTCAAAAATAAATATGATGACATGGCAAAATTAATTAGCCGTAATACCCGGGGTACTACAGCCCTTCCCCCTTAAATAAATCTCGTCCCGAGATTTGATAGACGATAAACCTTAGGGTTAAGTAATGGAAAAGAAAATGTCTCAAGTAAAGCTACTCTAGTTTCCACCATAAGATAATAAGGGAAGTTCATACCGACTATAACCAGAAACTTTACATTCACAATGTAGCAAAGAACTCGGGGAAGTTTTCGGCGAGATAGTCTTCAGACTCCCAGGTGGCTTCGTCCTCGGAATGTTCGCTCCATTGAATCTTGTACCATCTTGTAGTGGTTCGCCGTGTGACGCGATCCTTCTGATCCAAGACTTGGATAGGATACTCAGAGTATGTTAGGTCGGGTTGGAGTTCTATTCCCTCAATATCCACGACTTGATCTGGCACCCGAAGACACTTTTTGAGTTGTGATACATGAAAGACATTGTGTACGGCTGAGAGATGATCTGGCAACCTCAACTTATAAGCTACTTTCCCATGACGAGCCATGATCTGAAATGGTCCAATGTATCGAGGAGCTAATTTGCCTTTAACTCCAAACCGACTAATTCCCTTCATGGGTGAGACTTTGAGATAGACATAATCTCGTGTCTTAAACACCAAGGGACGACGCCTTTGATCGGCGTAACTCTTCTGTCGCGACTGTGCAACCTTCAGGTTATCTTGTATTTGCCGAACCTTTGCTTCAGTCTCTTCCACCAAGTCAACGCCGAAGTACCATCTCTCCCCAGGCTCAGACCAATTCAGGGGTGTTCGACACCTACGACCATATACCGCCTCAAACGGAGCCATTTTAATGCTTTCTTGGTAGCTGTTATTGTACGAAAATTCTGCCAGTGCCAGACACTCATCCCAAGATTCGGTGTAATTGAGTGCACATGCTCTCAACATGTCCTCCAACACCTGGTTGACTCTCTCAGTCTGTCCGTCAGTCTGCGGATGGTATGCTGTGCTATGTAGAAGCTTTGTTCCTAGTGACTTATGGAAGGCTCTCCAAAAGTTGGAAATGAACTGAGAACCTCGATCAGAGACAATGGTCTTGGGCACACCATGAAGTTTCATCAAATTCTGGATGTACAGCTTTGCATAGTTCACTGCAGTGTAAATAGTCTTGACGGGGATGAAGTGGGCTTGCTTAGTGAGGCGATCAACCACAACCCAGACTGAGTCAAAACCTCTGGGTGTTTTTGGCAGACCTACGATAAAATCCATACTAATGTCCTCCCATTTCCATGCAGGAATAGGCAGTGGTTGCAGTTCTCCACCGGGCTTCATGTGTACAGCTTTCACCTTCTGACAAGTGTCACACTTCGCTACATATCGAGCGATCTCTATTTTCATTTTGGTCCACCAAAACCTTTGCCTCAAATCCTGGTACATTTTATTGCTCCCAGGGTGGATGGAGAATCTGGTCAAATGTGCTTCGTCCAAAATCTTTTGTCGCAACTCGGGTACCTTTGGAACTACTAGCCGCTCTTTGAACCATACGACCCCTTCTTTGTCAATCCTGAAACAATCCACAGTACCAGCTTGGACTTTCTCCTTAATATGCTGAATGCCTTTGCTTCCTTTCTGAGCGGCGATTATCTCAGCACGGATGGTGGTCTCAATACTAACATGATTCAAACTGCCCTGTTCAACTATTTCTACCCCCAACTTCTCTAGTTCATAGCATAATGAAAAGTCTCGGGGCTTCACTGCCAGACAACTGCAATGAATTTTGCGACTGAGCGCATCGGCAACCACATTTGCTTTGCCAGGGTGATAATGTACTTCAATGTCATAATCCTTGATCAGCTCGAGCCATCTTCGTTGTCTCATGTTCAACTCTTCTTGGGTAAATATATATTTTAGGCTCTTGTGATCGGTGTAGATCTTGCAAGTACTGCCCAGCAAATAATGACGCCAAATTTTCAGTGCATGGACCACCGCTGCCAATTCAAGATCATGAGTGGGATAATTTTCTTCATGACGCTTAAGCTGTCGGGACGCATAAGCAATGACTCGGCCTTCTTGCATCAAGACACAACCCAGGCCGGTTCCCGAAGCGTCGCAGTACACGTCGAATGGCTTTTCAATGTCCGGTTGAGCTAGGACTGGGGCAGTGGTTAACAACTTCTTCAAAGTCTGAAATGCTTGCTCACACTCAGGTGACCAGGCAAACTTGACCTCGTTCTTCAATAAGTTGGTAATAGGCTTAGATATTTTGGAAAAATCCGGAATAAAACGGCGGTAATATCCCGCCATTCCCATAAAACTACGGACCTGATGTACTGTGGTTGGTGGTTTCCAATTCAAGACCTCTTCCACCTTGCTTGGGTCAACCGATACACCTTCGGCCGTCAGAATATGCCCGAGAAACGGAACTCTGTCCAACCAAAACTCGCACTTGCTGAACTTGGCATACAGTTGATGTTCTCGCAACCGAGTTAGGACTACACGAAGGTGTTTGGCATGCTCTTTCGGGCTTTTGGAGTAGACCAGTATGTCGTCGATGAACACGACTACAAACTTGTCGAGTTTGGGCATGAAGACTGAATTCATAAGATACATGAAATAGGCAGGGGCATTGGTCAGGCCGAAAGACATAACCAGATACTCGTAAAGACCATATCTGGTAGTGAAGGCTGTTTTGGGAACATCTTCTGGGCGGATTTTTATTTGGTGGTATCCCGATCTGAGGTCAATTTTCGAGAATACCCTGGCCCCCGCAAGCTGGTCAAAAAGTAGATCTATGCGAGGCAACGGGTACTTATTTTTGATAGTGACCTCATTGAGGGGACGGTAATCGACACAGAGTCTGAGGGAGCTGTCCTTCTTTTTAACAAAAATAGCAGGACAACCCCAAGGGGATGAACTAGGCCTGATGAAACCCTTATCCAACAGATCCTGCAACTGAACTTTCAACTCCGCCAACTCCTTCGGCGGCATTCTATATGCTCTACGGGAAATAGGTGTTGTTCCAGGTCTCAGCTCAATGGCAAATTCTACATCCCGGTCAGGGGGTAAGCCAGGCAACTCGTCAAGGAATACATCCGGAAATTCACAGACTACCGGAATGTTCCGCACCTCTTTAACTATGGTTGCACATACCCTACCAACTGCTCTTTGAGGTATGGGAAGTTGGATGAGAAGTTGAGTTTGACTATTAGGCAAGTTTACTCTGATGGTTCTATTCAGCACGTCTATGAGAGCTCTGTGCTGATACATCCAATTCATGCCTAATATCACATCTATATCCTGATCCTTCAGCACTATCATCGAGGTCGGGAATATATGCCCGCCAAGTTCTATGGGCACCCAATGTACCATCTCTTTAGTACTAATGCGCCCTCTGGGCGATTGTATAAGGAAACTTTCCTCTATCTGCCCAATCGGAATTTCATGCTTGACAACAAATGTACGATTGATGAATGAATGCGATGCACCGGAATCGAAAAGCATGATAGCAGGATGACTTGCGACAGGGAACCTACCCAGCATGACGGGTTCACCTTCAGGAATGTCTCCAACTTGCGTGTAGTAGATGTAATACCCCGGGTATTACGGCTAATTAATTTTGCCATGTCATCATATTTATTTTTGAGCATCTGCATATGAGTGTGATTAGGGTCTTTAGAGTGACTTATTCATTAATGTTATGGATATCATAATTGAATCCCTGAATTGCTAATTAAAAACAAATCAAAAGAAAGATTTGAATTTAAGCCCTAATCGGACCCAAAACCCTAAATCAAAATCTACTTGGAATCTGGTCATGGTCCCTTAATAGAAGTTGTAGATATTTGTATATAGAACAACTTTTATTTTGGGTGTTTTTGAAGTTATTTAATAGAAATTCAAATTAAACCCTAATTACCACTTTGAAATTCAAATTTGAAATGCCAATTTAAAAACTATCGAGAATCTGACCAAACTCATTTAATGAAAGTTGTAAAGCTCCTCAAGTAGGACAACTTCTATTTTGACAATTTTTCAAGTTGTTGAATAAATTTAAAAGTAATTTTAGAATTTCAGTTTGAAATTCAAAACCCTCTTTTACCCCCTTTTGAATAGTTTCTAAATTATTCAAAATTTGGAGTTGATCCCTTAATCAAAGTTGTTCAGAATTTGGAACTCTACAACTTTGGTGTTTACACCTTTTCATGTTGTTATACAAAATCTGGCGAAATTGGTCAAAAACCGTGTGGGAGAATTGAAGTGCTACAGTGATCTGCCCCTCCCCGCTCTGTTCGCGCACAGTCGCGACCGCCGCCGTGTCGGGCGCGCGCGCCGCCGTCCGTGCCGGCCGGGATCGTGTCCCCGGGGCCGTTTCCCGTGCGGGAGATCGCGCGCCGCCCTACGCCGCTCCTGTCCCTCCCTCTGGTCGGCTTAAAGGGCGACGACGTCCCCTCCCCGTGCCCTCATCCTCTCCCATCCACCGCCGCACCCGCCTCGGCTTCGAGCCAAAATTGGCCGCGCTCCGACCTCCTCACCCAAATTCCACTCGTCTCTAGCCTCACTGGGTTCTTGAACACGACTTGTGCCTCTGTGGTTCGGCTTCCGTGCGTCGAGGGTCCCGGAACGCTCGCCGTCGTCTTCGGGCCCGGCGGAGCACCGCCGCAGCCACCTCTCTCGCGTCGAGCTCGCGGTGGTGAGACTCTCTACCTTAGACTTCCCGTTTCCGGCTCTAGGAGTCGTACCTTAGCTCATGCTCGCAGAGGCGTTTCATTTTGTCCCCTAGAATTACCGGAACGCAACTTCGCCGTGGAGGCCGAGCCGTTGCACGCCGCCGCCGTCGTCAAGCTCGCTGCTCCGATCCATCTCAGCCTCGGCCAGACGTCAGACTAGAGTCGTGGTGAGCTCCTGGTCCTCCCTGCCCTTTTTCCTTCTACTCTACCGCACCGTCGCGGCCGGGCCAGGGTCGCCGTGCCGTCGCATCCGCCATGGGCGAGGTGGAGCTCGTCGGAGGCACGTGGGGTCGGGGTTAACCTAGCTAGGGTGTGCGCTGGGCTTGGGGATTCTCGTAGGTGCGCGCGGTTTCATTGCAGAGATCGCCGGCGGCGAAATCCGCGGCGGGCCGCCGCGAGTGCGCACGCGCGCGGGCGCGCGGGAGGTGGAAGAGGGAGCTGACAGGGGGGCCCCGCCTGTCAGCGTCCCTTAGCGCGCGCGCGCGGCCAAGCGCGCGGGCCGGTGCGGGAGCGGCCGAAGTGGGCCGGCTTGTCCGACTTGGGCCGTTCTGGGCCAGATAGGCGTTTTCCATTTTCCCGTGGAATTTCAAAGGGATTTCTATTTTAAATTGCTTTGAATAGTTCCTGAGTTTTTTATTTTTGTAGTATTATTTCTGTTAATCTAAAAATCATAAAAATAATTGTGGATACTCTCTGGAGCATGTAGTATTTTATAAAAATATTATATATAGGGTTTGGACACTTTCTGCAGGAACTAAAAATCAGCATATTAATTAAGAAATGCAACTTTGAGCAATTTTAATAAATTCCAGAATTATCCAAAAATCATGAAAATTTATGTGGTACTATTTTAGGGTAAGACCTATCTGTTGGGTAAATTTGGGCTCAATTGGAAACTCTTAGTACCCTTGTTAATTAAGTATGGGGTTTATGGGTTAATAGAATTAAGTTAAGCGCATAATCCCTATTGTTTGGTGTGATTTTGGATTGATTGGCTCAAGGGTCTTTCACCATAGTGATCCTTGACAGAAGTATTAGGGTCGCATGTTAGTTGTAGAAAAGCTGTGTAGCGGCTTTCTGTGACCGTTAAAATGGTCAATAAAACAAAAATAGGAGTCATTGCTTTTACCTTCCGTAAATTGTTTACAACTTTACCGTGAAGGAAAGTTGTACTCAAGATCTTAAAGGTTTACTTTCTAGCATTTCATTTGTTGTCCTCATGCCATGCTAAGCATACATCATTGCATACGTGTAGTGCCCGTTCCCGAGGAGGTCCAGGTCGAGGCAACTACTGAGGAGGCCACTCCAGAAGTCGTCCAAGGGTTCGACATCTGCGGGACCGATCCCGACCCGACGCTGTACGCAATTCAAGGCAAGCCCCGGTGCATTCAGCCCCGCCTTGTGTTTTATAAAATTATTTATCACTTGAGTCTATTATTGCATTAGGTTGTTAGGAGTTGTTTGTCTCCTATATTGATGCATTACCTGCCTTGATACATAATATCCCGAAAACCTGTTTAAAAATAAAAAGGTTCGAAAATGCTTAGTCCTGCTTAATCAATTTAGATTTTGCGTAAAAGGCTATTTTAATGTGACAGTTATGAATCATGAGAAAGGGAAAAAGGGGCATGAGTCCGTTCGGAAATTGTGTACTTGGGTAGCAGCCCCGATGCACCGTAACCGTCGGAAAGGGATTTTCCGTTCGTTGGTTGTGAACTTGGGTTAGAGTCCCAATGCTTGACCATCGGCGGGAAAGGGATTTGAAAACCGTTGGGACAGTTGTATTTGGGTTAGAGTCCCAATGCAATGTCGCCGGCGGAAAAGAATTAGGGACCGTTCATTGGAGGCCTGCTGTGATCGAGACTTTGCAACTAGCCACATACTACGGAAAGCTCTGACTCCGGTAGCTCTGCTACCTGAACCGACAACCACGCACTGGGAGTGGAGAGATGGCGAGAGCAGCGTGTACCCTCGTGGCCGGCGTGCCTGGAGAGGAGAGGAGTACTGTGTTCTCGGGTGGCGCAGGACCGGTTCAGGGGTAGAAAAGCCGTGGTAGCCGGAGTTGGTATATGCAAGCTTAAGTGCTACATATGCAGTGTGGATAGGAATCCCCAGCTGGGTACTAATCGATTCGAATCGTCGTTGCTCCTCGGATATGGAGACTTGATCCTTTGACCTACAATTGAAAAGTGGTTCTAAACTAGGTGTTTTTGAGAATGAGTAAGAATTTTGAAGGTATAATGATATATAAAAAGGAATTTGGATATATGGATATGATTAAAATAAGACTGAGTTAAAATATTGAAATAAGTTAGTAATGCTTTTCTGCAAAACTCTTGACTCTTGCTCCGGCCTTACCTTGACTCCCCTCAGCCTGCATTCCTGAGTCTCAATCCTTTTTCTTAGTCGGGTAAGTCTTGCGGAGTACCCCAGTACTCAGGGTTTGTTAACCCCATGTTGCAGGGACGCAGCAGCCGGAGGTTTGTTTCGCCCCTTGCTGTGTAACAGTGGTACAGGAGGGATGTGAGGAGGAGTAATGCCGAACCCGTGGGCAGGGTTCCTATCGTTAAATACTTAATAATGTTGTATCGTTATTCCACTGCTACTTATTTTATTTATGGTCTGTAATATTCGCACTTCAATCGTATTTGGACAAACGGTTTGTAATCCAAGTACCTTATAATCTTTCCGCATTTTTCACTCTGATGTAATTTATTATGAAATGTTGTAATTCTGTAATGACTTCGCAATGGGATCCTGTTGGAGAAAATCGGGCGCTAATGTAGCCCGGCAGAACCTTCTAGATCATTTGGGACGCGGACCCGCTGTCAGAGGTCATGAGTGACAATGACAGGTGTCTGTGGGCCATGTGATTTAGGCGGTTCTGTCACAGCTGGTATCAGAGCGTTCCATTGCTAAATCATTACTGTATTACCCTGTAAAACTTCAAAATGTTTTGGATCATAAACTTAAAATTTGCTATTTTGGTCCAAATTGCTCATTCTTGTCTAAATCTGTATTATAGTTATGGTAGCCAGTGGAATAACACTATTATTAGCCCTATGTTAAAAATTATTTATGTATGTGTTATGCTTGCATTGGTTTTAAATTCGTAAGTACGGTTCATGCATCATGATTAATTCATTTCATAAATAACTTCCTCCTTAAAATGGGTTATGGGTTAGGATCTATCAAACCTATTCTTGCTAGCCTGTATTACATCCTCGCTAATCCCAACTTATCTTCTCCAGCATGGCACGCTGCAAGCAGACTGCACGCAAGATGACGGGACCCAGGGGTGTGCCTCGTCACCAGCTGGCGCCGCGCGACGGGGAGGCCTCTAGCAGTCGTCGCCCCCGCCGCAGCCGCGCTGAGCTACAGGAGGAGATAGAGAGGATGAGGGAGGAGATGAGGAGGATGGTGGAGGACTTCGCCACCGCTCGACGGGAGCACTACCAGGACGTAGCGACGATCGACCGTCTGCGGACTTCTGTGGCTCGTCTGATCGAGCAGAGGGATGCCACCTGGACGCGAGAGGACGCGACTAGGGCAAGGCTGCACGAGCTAGAGATCTACGTAGAGCAGATCGAGGACTACAACGACACATTGCACGAGGAGGTGCATAGGCTCAACAATGAGCTTAACCCGATCCTGCAGCCACGTGTTGAGGACCCCGAGGATGGGGTGGTCGTTGGTCCTGAGGATCAGGACATGGAGGACGTGGACGAGGAGATTGAGCCTCTCCAGGTGATCGTCGAGGAGGACGCCGACGAGGACGTCGAGGAGGGCGTCGAGGAGCACGTGGCGGAGGTTGACGAGGACGGTGTCGTCTCTGACGGGACCGTGGGTGACGACGACTAGACTAGCAGTAGGACTAGTGATGTCGGTTATTCGTACTATCTAGGGTATTGTAACATCAGTATTGCCAGGAAGACCTTAGTTATGGTTTGGGAACTATGTTAAGTTCCGTTTATGTACCCCGGTTATCGTATTGTATGGTGTGTATTGTATTAAGACGTGATTAAGTAATCTAAGACTCAGTTTGGCTTAATCCTGCACAGATGCCTGTTAACACCCGCTCGACTGGCGCTGGTACTTCTGAGGACAGGGCCATTCCGCAAGCACCGCCGATCCCACCCACCTTGGCTGATGCTATTGCTGCCTTAGCCAATGCTACGGCATTGCTCGCTCAAAACCGAGATGACCGTGGTGGACGCCGTGGTCGCCACAATGACGAGGAGACGACTTATGTGGACTTCACAGACACCCGTCCACCAGTGTTTACCAAAGCGGATGAGCCGCTGGAAGCAGATGACTGGCTCCGTATCATGGAGCAGAAATTTGGATTGATTCGCTGCACGGAAACCCAGAAGCCGTTGTTTGCAGCACAGCAACTCCGAGGACCCGCAAGCGCTTGGTTTGCAAACCTCCAGTCAGCGCAGCCGATAGGGCATCAACTTACTTGGGCGGAGTTTCGTGAGGCTTTTCGTGCACATTACATCCCTGCGGGGGTGATGAAGATGAAGTTGGATCAATTCTTGGCTCTGCAACAAAAGGAATCTACAGTCATGCAGTATGTCAGTCAGTTTAACCACCTGTCGCAGTATGCCCCTGAGCATACTAACACTGATCAGAAAAAGAAGGATTGTTTTGTCAGGGGTTTGAATTTCAAGATTCAGCGAAGTCTGTCCAACAATCTCAACTGCACTTATCATGAGGCTGTCAACTGTGCCATAGCTTTTGAAGAAAGTAACCGTAAGCACCAAGAAGAGAAGAAAAAGAAGAAGTCTGGGTCAGCTGGATCTTCTGGTCATCAAAAGCGCCAGAAAATCATATACCATCCTACTCACCATACCCGTCCCCAGTATCCTCATCAGCAGGTCGTAGTTCGAACTGCTGCTACTTCTCACACTTCTAACCAACAAAGCGCCAACCAGCCGAATGCCCCTGGCATTCGCGTAACCACTCCTCAAACAACTTACAACCAGCCCTGCTACAATTGTGGCAAGATGGGACATTGGTCCCGCAACTGCCCGTATCCCAAACAATACAATCAGAATGCTCCGAAGGCTCCTGGTGGACAGCAGCAGCAGACTCAGCACCGTGGCCACCAGCAGCAGGCCCAGAAGGGAAAGGTTGTGAGAAAAGCAGGACAGGTCTACTACACGCAAGTTGGAGACATTCCTGAAGGTGAACCCGTCATGCTGGGTAGGTTCCCTGTCGCAAGTCATCCTGCTATCATGCTTTTCGATTCTGGTGCATCGCATTCATTCATCAATCGTACATTTGTTGTCAAGCATGAAATTCCGATTGGGCAGATAGAGGAAAGTTTCCTTATACAATCGCCCGGAGGGCGCATTAGTACTAAAGAGATGGTACATCGGGTACCCATAGAGCTTGGCGGGCATATATTCCCGACCTCGATGATAGTACTGAAGGATCAGGATATAGATGTGATATTAGGCATGAATTGGATGTATCAGCACAGAGCTCTCATAGACGTGCTGAATAGAACCATTAGAGTAAACTTGCCTAATAGCCAAACTCAACTTCTCATCCAACTTCCCATACCTCAAAGAGCAGTTGGTAGGGTATGTGCAACCACAGTTAAAGAGGTGCAGAACATTCCGGTAGTCTGTGAATTTACGGATGTATTCCCTGACGAATTGCCTGGCTTACCTCCTGACCGGGATGTAGAATTTGCCATTGAGCTGAAGCCGGGAACAGCACCTATTTCCCGTAGAGCATATAGAATGCCGCCGAAGGAGTTGGCAGAGTTGAAAATTCAGTTGCAGGATCTGTTGGATAAGGGTTTCATCAGGCCTAGTTCATCCCCTTGGGGTTGTCCTGCTATTTTTGTTAAAAAGAAGGACAGCTCCCTCAGACTCTGTGTCGATTACCGTCCCCTCAATGAGGTCACTATCAAAAATAAGTACCCTTTGCCTCGCATAGATCTACTTTTTGACCAGCTTGCGGGGGCCAGGGTATTCTCGAAAATTGACCTCAGATCGGGGTACCACCAAATAAAAATCCGTCCAGAAGATGTTCCCAAAACAGCCTTCACTACCAGATATGGTCTTTACGAGTATCTGGTTATGTCTTTCGGCCTGACCAATGCCCCTGCCTATTTTATGTATCTTATGAATTCAGTCTTTATGCCCGAACTCGACAAGTTTGTAGTCGTGTTCATCGACGACATACTGGTCTACTCCGAAAGCCCGGAGGAACATGCCAAACACCTCCGTGTAGTCCTAACTCGGTTGCGAGAACATCAACTGTATGCCAAGTTCAGCAAGTGCGAGTTTTGGTTGGACAGAGTTCCGTTTCTTGGGCATATTCTGTCGGCCGAAGGTGTATCGGTTGACCCAAGCAAGGTGGAAGAGATCCTGAATTGGAAACCACCAACCACAGTACATCAAGTCCGTAGTTTTATGGGAATGGCGGGATATTACCGCCGTTTTATTCCGGATTTTTCCAAAATATCTAAGCCTATTACCAACTTATTGAAGAACGAGGTCAAGTTTGCCTGGTCACCTGAGTGTGAGCAAGCATTTCAGACTTTGAAGAAGCTGTTAACCACTGCCCCAGTCCTGGCTCAACCGGACATTGAAAAGCCATTTGACGTGTACTGCGACGCTTCGGGAACCGGCCTGGGTTGTGTCTTGATGCAAGAAGGCCGAGTCATTGCTTATGCATCCCGACAGCTTAAACGTCATGAAGAAAATTATCCCACTCATGATCTTGAATTGGCAGCGGTGGTCCATGCACTAAAAATTTGGCGACATTATTTGCTGGGCAGTACTTGCAAGATCTACACCGATCACAAGAGCCTAAAATATATATTTACCCAAGAAGAGTTGAACATGAGACAACGAAGATGGCTCGAGCTGATCAAGGATTATGACATTGAAGTATATTATCACCCTGGCAAAGCAAATGTGGTTGCCGATGCGCTCAGTCACAAAATTCATTGTAGTTGTCTGGCAGTGAAGCCCCGAGACTTTTCCTTATGCTATGAACTAGAAAAGTTGGGGGTAGAAATAGTGGAACAGGGCAGTTTGAATCATGTTAGTATTGAGACCACCATCCGTGATGAGATAATCGCCGCTCAGAAAGGAAGCAAAGGCATCCAGCATATTAAGGAGAAAGTCCAAGCTGGTACTGTGGATTGTTTCAGGATTGACGAAGAAGGAGTCGTATGGTTCAAAGGGCGGCTAGTGGTTCCAAAGGTACCCGAGTTGCGACAAAAGATTTTGGACGAAGCACATTTGACTAGATTCTCCATCCACCCTGGGAGCAATAAAATGTACCAGGATTTAAGGCAAAAGTTTTGGTGGACCAAAATGAAAATAGAGATCGCTCGATATGTAGCGAAGTGTGACACTTGTCAGAAGGTAAAAGCTGTACACATGAAGCCCGGTGGAGAACTGCAACCACTGCCTGTTCCTGCATGGAAATGGGAGGACATTAGTATGGATTTTATCATAGGTCTGCCAAAAACACCCAGAGGTTTTGACTCAGTCTGGGTTGTGGTTGATCGCCTCACTAAGCAAGCCCACTTCATCCCCGTCAAGACTATTTACACGGCTGTGAACTATGCAAAGCTGTACATCCAGAATTTGATGAAGCTTCATGGTGTGCCCAAGACCATTGTCTCTGACCGAGGTTCTCAATTCATTTCCAACTTTTGGAGGGCCTTCCACAAGTCACTTGGAACAAAGCTTCTACACAGCACAGCATACCATCCGCAGACTGACGGGCAGACTGAGAGAGTCAACCAGGTGTTGGAGGACATGTTGAGAGCATGTGCACTCAACTATACCGAATCTTGGGATGAGTGTCTGGCACTGGCAGAATTTTCGTACAATAACAGCTACCAAGAAAGCATCAAAATGGCTCCGTTTGAGGCAGTATATGGTCGTAGGTGTCGAACACCCCTGAATTGGTCTGAGCCTGGGGAGAGATGGTACTTCGGCGTTGACTTGGTGGAAGAGACTGAAGCAAAGGTGAGGCAAATACAGGATAATCTGAAGATTGCACAGTCGCGACAGAAGAGTTACGCCGATCAAAGGCGTCGTCCTTTGGTGTTCAAAATAGGAGATTATGTCTATCTCAAAGTCTCACCCATGAAGGGAATTAGTCGGTTTGGAGTTAAAGGCAAATTAGCTCCTCGATACATTGGACCATTTCAGATCATGGCTCGTCATGGGAAAGTAGCTTATAAGTTGAGGTTGCCAGATCATCTCTCAGCCGTACACAATGTCTTTCATGTATCACAACTCAAAAAGTGTCTTCGGGTGCCAGATCAAGTCGTGGATATTGAGGGAATAGAACTCCAACCCGACCTAACATACCCTGAGTATCCTATCCAAGTCTTGGATCGGAAGGATCGCGTCACTCGGCGAACCACTACAAGATGGTACAAGATTCAATGGAGCAAACATTCCGAGGACGAAGCCACCTGGGAGTCTGAAGACTATCTCGCCGAAAACTTCCCCGAGTTCTTTGCTACATTGTAAATGTAAAGTTTCTGGTTATAGTCGGTATGAACTTCCCTTATTATCTTATGGTAGAAACTAGAGTAGGTTTACTTGAGACATTTTCTTTTCCATTACTTAGCCCTAAGGTTTATCGTCTATCAAATCTCGGGACGAGATTTCTTTAAGGGGGAAGGGCTGTAATACCCCGGGTATTACGGCTAATTAATTTTGCCATGTCATCATATTTATTTTTGAGCATCTGCATATGAGTGTGATTAGGGTCTTTAGAGTGACTTATTCATTAATGTTATGGATATCATAATTGAATCCCTGAATTGCTAATTAAAAACAAATCAAAAGAAAGATTTGAATTTAAGCCCTAATCGGACCCAAAACCCTAAATCAAAATCTACTTGGAATCTGGTCATGGTCCCTTAATAGAAGTTGTAGATATTTGTATATAGAACAACTTTTATTTTGGGTGTTTTTGAAGTTATTTAATAGAAATTCAAATTAAACCCTAATTACCACTTTGAAATTCAAATTTGAAATGCCAATTTAAAAACTATCGAGAATCTGACCAAACTCATTTAATGAAAGTTGTAAAGCTCCTCAAGTAGGACAACTTCTATTTTGACAATTTTTCAAGTTGTTGAATAAATTTAAAAGTAATTTTAGAATTTCAGTTTGAAATTCAAAACCCTCTTTTACCCCCTTTTGAATAGTTTCTAAATTATTCAAAATTTGGAGTTGATCCCTTAATCAAAGTTGTTCAGAATTTGGAACTCTACAACTTTGGTGTTTACACCTTTTCATGTTGTTATACAAAATCTGGCGAAATTGGTCAAAAACCGTGTGGGAGAATTGAAGTGCTACAGTGATCTGCCCCTCCCCGCTCTGTTCGCGCACAGTCGCGACCGCCGCCGTGTCGGGCGCGCGCGCCGCCGTCCGTGCCGGCCGGGATCGTGTCCCCGGGGCCGTTTCCCGTGCGGGAGATCGCGCGCCGCCCTACGCCGCTCCTGTCCCTCCCTCTGGTCGGCTTAAAGGGCGACGACGTCCCCTCCCCGTGCCCTCATCCTCTCCCATCCACCGCCGCACCCGCCTCGGCTTCGAGCCAAAATTGGCCGCGCTCCGACCTCCTCACCCAAATTCCACTCGTCTCTAGCCTCACTGGGTTCTTGAACACGACTTGTGCCTCTGTGGTTCGGCTTCCGTGCGTCGAGGGTCCCGGAACGCTCGCCGTCGTCTTCGGGCCCGGCGGAGCACCGCCGCAGCCACCTCTCTCGCGTCGAGCTCGCGGTGGTGAGACTCTCTACCTTAGACTTCCCGTTTCCGGCTCTAGGAGTCGTACCTTAGCTCATGCTCGCAGAGGCGTTTCATTTTGTCCCCTAGAATTACCGGAACGCAACTTCGCCGTGGAGGCCGAGCCGTTGCACGCCGCCGCCGTCGTCAAGCTCGCTGCTCCGATCCATCTCAGCCTCGGCCAGACGTCAGACTAGAGTCGTGGTGAGCTCCTGGTCCTCCCTGCCCTTTTTCCTTCTACTCTACCGCACCGTCGCGGCCGGGCCAGGGTCGCCGTGCCGTCGCATCCGCCATGGGCGAGGTGGAGCTCGTCGGAGGCACGTGGGGTCGGGGTTAACCTAGCTAGGGTGTGCGCTGGGCTTGGGGATTCTCGTAGGTGCGCGCGGTTTCATTGCAGAGATCGCCGGCGGCGAAATCCGCGGCGGGCCGCCGCGAGTGCGCACGCGCGCGGGCGCGCGGGAGGTGGAAGAGGGAGCTGACAGGGGGGCCCCGCCTGTCAGCGTCCCTTAGCGCGCGCGCGCGGCCAAGCGCGCGGGCCGGTGCGGGAGCGGCCGAAGTGGGCCGGCTTGTCCGACTTGGGCCGTTCTGGGCCAGATAGGCGTTTTCCATTTTCCCGTGGAATTTCAAAGGGATTTCTATTTTAAATTGCTTTGAATAGTTCCTGAGTTTTTTATTTTTGTAGTATTATTTCTGTTAATCTAAAAATCATAAAAATAATTGTGGATACTCTCTGGAGCATGTAGTATTTTATAAAAATATTATATATAGGGTTTGGACACTTTCTGCAGGAACTAAAAATCAGCATATTAATTAAGAAATGCAACTTTGAGCAATTTTAATAAATTCCAGAATTATCCAAAAATCATGAAAATTTATGTGGTACTATTTTAGGGTAAGACCTATCTGTTGGGTAAATTTGGGCTCAATTGGAAACTCTTAGTACCCTTGTTAATTAAGTATGGGGTTTATGGGTTAATAGAATTAAGTTAAGCGCATAATCCCTATTGTTTGGTGTGATTTTGGATTGATTGGCTCAAGGGTCTTTCACCATAGTGATCCTTGACAGAAGTATTAGGGTCGCATGTTAGTTGTAGAAAAGCTGTGTAGCGGCTTTCTGTGACCGTTAAAATGGTCAATAAAACAAAAATAGGAGTCATTGCTTTTACCTTCCGTAAATTGTTTACAACTTTACCGTGAAGGAAAGTTGTACTCAAGATCTTAAAGGTTTACTTTCTAGCATTTCATTTGTTGTCCTCATGCCATGCTAAGCATACATCATTGCATACGTGTAGTGCCCGTTCCCGAGGAGGTCCAGGTCGAGGCAACTACTGAGGAGGCCACTCCAGAAGTCGTCCAAGGGTTCGACATCTGCGGGACCGATCCCGACCCGACGCTGTACGCAATTCAAGGCAAGCCCCGGTGCATTCAGCCCCGCCTTGTGTTTTATAAAATTATTTATCACTTGAGTCTATTATTGCATTAGGTTGTTAGGAGTTGTTTGTCTCCTATATTGATGCATTACCTGCCTTGATACATAATATCCCGAAAACCTGTTTAAAAATAAAAAGGTTCGAAAATGCTTAGTCCTGCTTAATCAATTTAGATTTTGCGTAAAAGGCTATTTTAATGTGACAGTTATGAATCATGAGAAAGGGAAAAAGGGGCATGAGTCCGTTCGGAAATTGTGTACTTGGGTAGCAGCCCCGATGCACCGTAACCGTCGGAAAGGGATTTTCCGTTCGTTGGTTGTGAACTTGGGTTAGAGTCCCAATGCTTGACCATCGGCGGGAAAGGGATTTGAAAACCGTTGGGACAGTTGTATTTGGGTTAGAGTCCCAATGCAATGTCGCCGGCGGAAAAGAATTAGGGACCGTTCATTGGAGGCCTGCTGTGATCGAGACTTTGCAACTAGCCACATACTACGGAAAGCTCTGACTCCGGTAGCTCTGCTACCTGAACCGACAACCACGCACTGGGAGTGGAGAGATGGCGAGAGCAGCGTGTACCCTCGTGGCCGGCGTGCCTGGAGAGGAGAGGAGTACTGTGTTCTCGGGTGGCGCAGGACCGGTTCAGGGGTAGAAAAGCCGTGGTAGCCGGAGTTGGTATATGCAAGCTTAAGTGCTACATATGCAGTGTGGATAGGAATCCCCAGCTGGGTACTAATCGATTCGAATCGTCGTTGCTCCTCGGATATGGAGACTTGATCCTTTGACCTACAATTGAAAAGTGGTTCTAAACTAGGTGTTTTGAGAATGAGTAAGAATTTTGAAGGTATAATGATATATAAAAAGGAATTTGGATATATGGATATGATTAAAATAAGACTGAGTTAAAATATTGAAATAAGTTAGTAATGCTTTTCTGCAAAACTCTTGACTCTTGCTCCGGCCTTACCTTGACTCCCCTCAGCCTGCATTCCTGAGTCTCAATCCTTTTTCTTAGTCGGGTAAGTCTTGCGGAGTACCCCAATACTCAGGGTTTGTTAACCCCATGTTGCAGGGACGCAGCAGCCGGAGGTTTGTTTCGCCCCTTGCTGTGTAACAGTGGTACAGGAGGGATGTGAGGAGGAGTAATGCCGAACCCGTGGGCAGGGTTCCTATCGTTAAATACTTAATAATGTTGTATCGTTATTCCACTGCTACTTATTTTATTTATGGTCTGTAATATTCGCACTTCAATCGTATTTGGACAAACGGTTTGTAATCCAAGTACCTTATAATCTTTCCGCATTTTTCACTCTGATGTAATTTATTATGAAATGTTGTAATTCTGTAATGACTTCGCAATGGGATCCTGTTGGAGAAAATCGGGCGCTAATGTAGCCCGGCAGAACCTTCTAGATCATTTGGGACGCGGACCCGCTGTCAGAGGTCATGAGTGACAATGACAGGTGTCTGTGGGCCATGTGATTTAGGCGGTTCTGTCACAGTAGACCTGTCCTGCTTTTCTCACAACCTTTCCCTTCTGGGTCTACTGTTGGTGGCCACAGTGCTGTGTCTGCTGCTGTTGTCCACCAGGAGCCTTCTGTGCATTCTGATTGTATTGTTTGGGAAACGGGCAGTTGCGGGACCAATGTCCCATCTTGCCACAATTGTAGCAAGGCTGGTTGTAAGTTGCTTGAGGAGTGGTTACGCGAACGCCTGGGGCATTCGGCTGAGTGGTGCTTTGTTGATTAGAAGTGTGAGAAGTAGCAGCAGTTCGAACTACGACCTGCTGATGAGGATACTGGGGACGTGTGTGATGAGTGGGATGGTATATGATTTTCTGGCGCTTTTGATGGCCAGAAGATCCAGCTGACCCAGATTTCTTCTTTTTCTTCTCTTCTTGGTGCTTGCGATCACTTTCTTCAAAAGCTATGGCACTGTTGATAGCCTCATGATAAGTGCAGTTGAGATGGTTAGATAGGCTTCGCTGAATCTTGAAGTTTAAACCCCTGACAAAACAGTCCTTCTTCTTCTGATCGGTGTTAGTATGCTCAGGGGCATACTGCGACAGGTGATTGAACTGACTGACATACTGCATGACTGTAGACTCCTTTTGTTGCAGTGCCAAGAATTAATCCAATTTCATCTTCATCACCCCCGCAGGGATGTAATGTGCACGAAATGCCTCACGGAACTCCGCCCAAGTAAGTTGATGCCCTACTGGCTGTGCTGACTGAAGGTTTGCGAACCAAGCGCTTGCGGGACCTCGGAGTTGCTGTGCTGCAAACAACGGCTTCTGGGTTTCCGTGCAGCGAATCAATCCAAATTTCTGCTCCATGATACGGAGCCAGTCGTCTGCTTCCAGCGGCTCATCCGCTTTGGTAAACACCGGTGGACGGTTGTCTGTGAAGTCCACATAAGTTGTTTCCTCATCATGGGGGCGGCCACGACGCCCAACACGGTCATCCCGATTTTGCGCAAGCAATGCCGTAGCATTAGCTAGGGCAGCAATGGCATCAGCCAAGGTAGGTGGAATTGGCGGTGCTTGCGGAATGGACCCGTCCTCGGAAGTACCAGCACCAGTTGAGCGGGTGTTAACAGGCATCTGTGCATAATTAAACCAAACTGAGTCTCAGATTACTTAATCAGATCTTAATAAATTACACACCATACAATACGATAGGCAGAGTACATAACCAACACTCGATACAGTTCTCAAACCATACTAAGGTTTTCATGGCAACACTGACACTACAATACCCTTAAGAGTGCAAATACTGATATCGCTAGTCTTAAGGCTAATCTAGACGTCGTCTCCCACGGCCCCGTCAGAGACGACACCGTCCTCGTCAACCTCCTCGACGATCACCTGGAGTGGCTCAATCTCCTCGTCCACGTCCTCCATGTCCTGATCCTCAGGACCAACGACCACCCCATCCTCGAGGTCCTCAACACGTGGCTGCAGGATCGGGTTAAGCTCATTGTTGAGCCTATGCACCTCCTCGTGCAATGTGTCATTGTAATCCTCGATCTGCTCTACGTAGATCTCTAGCTCGTGCAGCCTCGCCCTGGTCGCGTCCTCACGCGCCCAGGTGGCATCCCTCTGCTCGATCAGACGAGCCATAGAAGTCCGCAGTCGGTCGATCGTCGCTACGTCCTGGTAGTGCTCCCGACGAGCGGTGGCAAAGTCCTCCACCATCCTCCTCATCTCCTCCCTCATCCTCTCTATCTCCTCCTGTAGCTCAGCGTGGCTGCGGCGGGGACGACGACTGCTAGAGGCCTCCCCGTCGCGTGGCGCCAGCTGGTGGCGCGGCACACCCCTAGGCCCCGTCATCTTACGCGTAGTCTGCTTGCAGCGTGCCATGCTGGAGAAGATAAGTTGGGATTAGTGAGGATATAATACAGGCTAGCAAGAATAGGTTTGATAAATCCTAACCCATAACCCGTTTTAAGGAGGAAGTTATTTATAAAGTGAATTAATCATGATGAATGAACCGTACTTACGAATTTAAAACCAATGCAAGCATAACACATGCATAAATAATTTTTAACATAGGGCTAATAATAGTGCTATTCCACTGGCTACCCTAACTATAATACAGATTTAGACAAGAATGAGCAATTTGGACCAAAATAGCAATTTTAAATTTATGATCCAAAACGTTTTGAAGTTTTGCAAAGTAATACAGTAATGATTTAGCAATGGAAACGCTCTGATACCAGCTGTGACAGAACCGCCTAAATCACATGGCCCACAGACACCTGTCATTGTCACTCATGACCTCTGACAGCGGGTCCGCGTCCCAAATGATCTAGAAGGTTCTGCCGGGCTACATTAGCGCCCGATTTTCTCCAACAGGATCCCATTGCGAAGTCATTACAGAATTACAACATTTCATAATAAATTACATCAGAGTGAAAATGCGGAAAGATTATAAGGTACTTAGATTACAAACCGTTTGTCCAAATACGATTGAAGTGCGAATATTACAGACCATAAATACAATAAGTAGCAGTAGAATGACGATATAACATTATTAAGTATTTAACGATAAGAACCCTGCCCACGGGTTCGACATTACTCCTCCTCACATCCCTCTTGTACCACGGTCACACAGCAAGGGTCGAAACAAACCTCCGGCTGCTGCGTCCCTGCAACATGGGGTTAACAAACCCTGAGTACTGGGGTACTCCGCAAGACTTACCCGACTGAGAAAAAGGATTGAGACTCAGGAATGCAGGCTGTGGGGAGTCAAGGTAAGGCTGGAGCAAGAGTCGAGAGTTTTGCAGAAAAGCATTACTATCTTATTTCAATATTTTAACTCAGTCTTATTTTAATCATATCCATAATTCCAAATTCCTTTTCATATATCATTATATCTTCAAAATTCTTACTCATTCTCAAAAACACCTAGTTTCGAACCACTTTTCAATTGGAGGTCAAAGGATCAAGTCTCCATATCCGAGGAGCAACGACGATTCGAATCGATTAGTACCCAGCTGGGGATCCCTATCCACACTGCATATGTAGCACTTAAGCTTGCATATACCAACTCCGGCTACCACGATTTTTCTACCCCTGAACCGGTCCTGCGCCACCCGAGAACACAGTACTCCTCTCCTCTCCAGGCACGCCGGCCACGAGGGTACACGCGGCTCTCGCCATCTCTCCACTCCCAGTGCGTGGTTGTCGGTTCAAGTAGTAGAGCCACCGGAGTCAGAGCTTTCCGTAGTATGTGGCTAGTTGCAAAGTCTCGATCACAGCAGGCCTACAACGAACGGTCCCTAATTCTTTTTCCGCCGGCGACAGTGCATTGGGACTCCAACCCAGGTACAAGTGTCCCAACGGTTTTCAAATCCCTTTTCCACCGGTGGTCAAGCATTGGGACTCTAACCTAAGTTCACAACCAACAAACGGAAAACCCCTTTCCGACGGATACGGTGCATCGGGGCGGCTACCCAAGTACACAATTTCCGAACGGACTCATGCCCCTTTTTCCTTTTCTCAAGATTCATAATTGTCACATTAAAATAGCCTTTTTACGCAAAATCTAAATTGATTAAGCAGGACTAAGCATTTTCGAACATTTTTATTTTTAAACAGGTTTCCGGGATATTATGTATCAAGGCAGGTCATGCATCAATATAGGAGACAAACAACTCCTATCAACCTAATGCAATAATACACTCAAGTGATAAATAATTTTATAAAACACAAGGTGGGGCTGAATGCACCGGGGCTTGCCTTGAATCGTGTACAGCGCCGGGTCAGGATCAGTCCCGCAGATGTCGAATCCTTGGATGACTTCTGGAGTGGCCTCCTCAGTAGTAGTCTCGACCTGGACCTCCTCGGGAACGGACACTACACGTATACAATGATGTATGCTTAGCATGGCATGAGGGCAACAAATGAAATGCTTGAAAGTAAACCATTAATACCTTGAGTACAACTTTCCTTCATGGTAAAGTTGTAAACAATTTACGGAAGGTAAAAACAATGTTTCCTACTTTTGTTTTATTGACCATTTTAACGGTCACAGAAAGCCGCTACACAGCTGTACTACAACTAACAAGCGACCCTAATACTTCTGTCAAGGATCACTATGGTGAAAGACCCTTGAAACCAATCAATCCAAAATCACGCCAAACAACAGGGATTATTCGCTTAGATTAATTCTACTAATCAAATACCCCACAACTATTAAACAAGTGTCCTAACAGTTTCCAAATGAGCTCAAACTTAGCCAACAGCTAGATCTTACCCTAAAATAGTACCACATAAATTTTCATGATTTTTGGATAATTCTGGAATTTATTAAAATTGCCCAAAGTTACATTTACTAATTAATATGCTGATTTTTAGTTCCCACAGACAATGTCCAAACCTACATCTAATATTTTATAAATACTACATGCTCCAGAGAGTACCCAAAATTATTTTCATGATTATTAGATCAACAGAATATAAATTACAAAAAATAACAAACACAGGAACTATTCATAGTAATTTAAAATAGAATCCAATTGATTCCACGGGAAAATGGAAAACTCCTTTTGGCCCGGGACGGCCCAAGTCAGACAGGCCGGCCCACTCGGCCGCTCCCGCACGCCCGCGCCCCAGGCGCCATGGCGAGGCACTGACAGGCGGCCCCGCCTGTCAGTTCCTCCCCTACCTCCCGCCGCGACCCGACACGCGCGCGCAGCGACGAGCGACCGCGGGCCTCGCCGCCGCGACCCTAACGGCGAACCCAACCATGCCCGACCACTCCCCAGCACCACGCGGACTACCCAGTACCCTAAGCCCAAACACCGGCACCTCCGACGAGTGCAGACTCGCCCATGGCGGTCGCGGCGACATGGCCACCCTGCTCCGGCCGCGAGAACGCGGTAGAAGTGACTAAAAAGGCCAGGGGAAGATCAGGATCTCACCACGGCTCTATTCCGACGGCTGGCCGAGGCTGAGATGGAGCGGAGCAGCGAGCAAGACGACGGCGGCGGCGTGCAACGGCTCGGCCCCCACGGCGAAGTCGCGTTCCGGTGATTCTAGGGGACAAAATGAAACGCCGCTGCGAGCATGAGCTAAGGTATGACTCAGAGAGTCGCAAACGGAAGGTCTAAGGTAGAAAGGCTCACCACAGCGAGCTCGACGCGAGAGAGGTGGCTGCGGCGGTGCTCTGTCGGGCCCGAAGACGACGGCGTGCATTCCGGGGCCCTCGACGCACGGAAGCTGCACCACTGAGGCACAAGCTGCGTTCACGAATCCAGTGAGACTAGAGACGAGTGGAATTTGGGTGAGGAGGTCGGAGTGCGGCCGATTTTTGGCTCGAAGCCGAGGCGGGTGCGGCGGTGGTCGGGAAAGGATGAGGGCACGAGGGGGGGATGTCGTCGCCCTTTAAGCCGACCAGAGGGAGGGACAGAAGCGGCATAGGGCGGCGCGCGATCTCCAGCACGGGAAACGGCACCGGGGACACGATCCCGGCCGGCACGGACGGCGGCGTGCGCGCCCCACATGGCGGCGGTCGCGACTGTGCGCGAACAGAGAACAGAGGCAGAGTACTGTAGCTCTTGTGAATGCCATTCAACCGGTTTTTGACCAATACCGCCAGATTTTGTATAACAACATGAAAAGGTGTAAACACCAAAGTTGTAGAGTTCCAAATTCTGAACAACTTTGATTAAGGGATCAACTCCAAATTTTGAATAATTTAGAAACTATTCAAAAGGGGGTAAAAGAGGGTTTTGAATTTCAAACTGAAATTTTAAAATTACTTTTAAATTTATTTAACAACTTGAAAAATTGTCAAAATAGAAGTTGTCCTACTTGAGGAGCTTTACAACTTTCATTAAATGAGTTTGGTCAGATTCTCAATAGTTTTTAAATTGGCATTTCAAATTTGAATTTCAAAGTGGTAATTAGGGTTTAATTTGAATTTCTATTAAAGAACTTCAAAAACACCCAAAATAAAAGTTATTCTATATAAAAAGATATACAACTTCTATTAAGGGACCATCACCAAATTCCAAGTTGATTTTGGTTTAGGGTTTCAGGGTCCGATTAGGGCTTAAATTCAAATCTTTCTTTTGATTGTTTTTAATTACCAAATCAAGGATTTATTTGTAATATCCATAACATTAATGAATAAGCCACTCTAAAGACCCTAATCACACTCATATGCAGATGCTCAAAAATAAATATGATGACATGGCAAAATTAATTAGCCGTAATACCCGGTGTATTACAGGCAGCGTGCCGTGGCTGGTGGCACCGCGTGGGCGCGGCCAGCGGCGACGTCCGCGGCAGCCAGGAGCCAGCAGGGGCGCAGGCACCACCGCGCCAGGCCGTAGCGCGCACGCGCACTCGCTCAGGGCAGGGCAGCAGGCAGGTTCTATACTTCTTTTCTTCCCTCAATCCCTCTCTCTGTCCGATATTTAATTGTTCATTTGGTAGTGATTAGTTCATACTAATTTCCAGCAGGTAGTGCTATGGATTTGTAAAAATAAAAATCAGTTTATTTGAGGGCTGTGGGAATGGATTTTTTTTTTTCAAGTGGGAATACATAACATGTAAATCCTGGCTCCGCCACTAAGCACAGCGCCCGCTTCCTTCCATGGCAAGGCATGCGATGCAATGCCTGCACTGCAGCGCAGCACGCTCCATCGAACCGTGTCCATGTGCAAACGTGAGGTAAAGTGCGCGGCTAGCTACCCTACATACCCGGGCCCCATTATCAACATACGCGCTCTTGATCGCTCCTTCCTTTCTCCGATCCCCGGTGTACGCACGCATCGTGAGCCCCCTAAGTACAAAGGACAGGTGCACGTTTCCGGTGGCTGGGATGCTATGCCTGGATTGGTGTCTCGATCCTGCAATGATGGGTGGTCGGAAACAAATCGATTGCGCAGTTGCGCTGCATCTGCGAAACCAAGAGCTGCGGATACAGCGGCAATCTGTGTTTCGTTTTTAGAGTGGACTCATCCGGATACCCGGTTTTGTCTAAAAAACAGTGTCACCCGGTTCTTTTTTTTAGGGACAAGTCGATCCTGCAAAAATGGCTTGCCGAGGGACGGAGTGATTCCTGATGCAAACCAACCTCTGTGATCAGATTCAGAGTTTGGATCGGATCACTCCGTATCTCACTCCGTCCGTCCTGTAAACCAAACACACGTTGTTGACAGTATCCTGTGTCATCGATGAATCACGGTCGCGCGTGTTATGTATGTATACTAGCACAGGGTTTGGTTAGTTAGCACCCACGTTTATTGTCAACACTAAACCATGGACGGATCATCATCATCATCAAACACGCCAATTATAATACCCCCACACGAGAAGCGCGCCGTCATATCCTCGTTAGTTTGTTCCTGTCCGGATCGATCGATCAGGAATGCTAGCAAATTATCGCCTGATCACTTGCCGTAAGGAACAAAACTTTCCCTATATCGCTTGCTCTGTCTTTACATTTCCAGGTACAATATGGGTAATCGATCATTGCCGCATTTGCGGTGTCAGCCTTAAACCTGGGACCTACACATTCTAGATTTCTAGTGGTGGGTATGAACTTGCTTAGATGTGACGATAGCTTGTCAAAGTTCATCTGGGATTTATTATCTCTTGTAGAGCTGCACTAAGTGTACGGAGACAGTTGACAAGTTACTCCTAAACGGTTCCCTCAGCAATCATGACCATCGGTCACCACGGCCATAAACGACTTCGGAGAGACTACTTAACAATCTAAAACGACGTCAGTTGTTCTCCTGCAGATCTGACACTATCCTTTAGGCCCTGTTTACTTCGCAAAAACTTTTTTTTTTCCTCATCATATCGATTGTACTTTCCGTCTGCATGTAACACTAAATGAAGTAACAGCTGTTGCATGTTTGTACTTTTTGTCTGACTAGTTCGAGATGAATCTTTTGACTTAGACCATGATTGGACAAAAGTTATCAAATACAAACGAAAGTGCTACGGCGCATTTTTCACCTCTTTTCACTAAGTAAACAGGGCCAGTGTAAAATTATATAGAGACCGAAAATTAGAAAGCCTATTGTGTTCAGGCCTATTGTTTTTTTGCTTTCTGACAGCTAATCGATCTAGTTTTATGGTTTTCTAAATATGGCTTTATTATTATTGGTTTCCGACCGCATCAGGGAAGTTGGCAGTGCGTTCATGTGATGATTTCCGTTTCTTTTTCTTTCTCATGCAGAATAATATTCCTGAAACTCCAGTGGCCGGGCTTTGCTGCATTCCTCCTTTCTCCCATATGCCATGTTTAAGTCTAGGCACGTAGGAGTAGCTTCTCAAGTAAGAGCTGCCAAAGGGCAAAGTCGGCACATGTATGTCACTCTACTCCAAATTCTTCACGGATCACTGCCGGATCTAAAACAGATCCAACATATGGTAATTGTTAGTGATGAACTTACCTATCACTATCGGACTGATATAGAAAAAGGAGGTATAACAATCCCATAGTCTATCTCACAAATGAAAGATGTAATTAGTTTATCAGTCTATACTTGTGCAAAAGCTAATATAAAAGAGATAGTTGCTTGAAATTTATAGATGCACTTAGGACGATCAATAGCCAAACAGAGTTTCTTATATTTATTCTTTTTTTTTCATGTCCTGACTTCCTGACACACCTAGTTTTATTTATGTCCAATTATAACAAACTTTAGTTACAAACTACTCTATATATTTTTAACTTGTATTAACTTCAGCTATATGTTTGACGTGGAAATAAATACGGTCGTCCCTTGTTACATAAATGTTACGTGGTGTGAATGGTGCCTCACGTCATGCAGGTATACTTTTTGTTAAGTTTTTATATATTATATTAAAGATGACATAAATGAATAACTTAAAATCTCATATAAAAGTACTTCAGGGTTTTTTTGGGTAAATGATAGATATAGCTAATTCAGATGAAATATAAACATTTAGGTTTTCCTTTTATAATGGTGAAGGTGAATTTATTTAGAAAATTAAAATGATCTCATAGTTATTATCATCTAAAGCGATTAGTATCTACTAAGTTGATATATAGATGGATGATGTTTCTGATTTTTGTATATGACTCTTTTCTAGCGCGTTCAATGTGGGTACTTCAAAAGAACTCTCCGATTAGTAACATTATATAATCATTGACCCCCCACAAGTTTGTTGTTGTAAAGTTTATAAATATCTCAAGGTCCTATACAACTTCAACTTGCTAGTTGCTACCCCTAGTACTCTTTTCAGTTATCATAAAGCAAAAAACATTTCATTCTGGCATTGCCTATCTATCCTTCTTTTACTTTGGTTAAAATTGTACATTCTGAAACCATATTGGTAATTTTTTCTTAGCATGACAGTATCATGATTTTACTGCACTTTATTAGGAACAATATAGTATAATGACGATCGGTGTTCAAAGTTTTGTTTTCACACTATAGTGTTTATGATGTCTAAAATAACGAACGTGTATTTTGCACCCCATGTTTCTACTACCGTGTTCAACGAACTCAACCAAGTAGTACAGCGAGCGCACAGATTTGTCCCAGCTAGCTCGTATGTGAACGGTCTAGTACTAGATTAGAAAAGCGGAGCATCGAATAAGTACACACTTTGTTAAAAGCAGGGTGGCATGACACTGACACCTAAGCGCGCGCGTCTTCCAAATCGGTAGCCCAAACCCTTTGTCCGTGTGAGAGAGTGTGGAGGCGACCTGACCCTTTGCTTGCCGCTGCCTTTAATTTCTTTCCCACTCGAGCTCGACGCGCCACTATATATACATACTAGTCGACTTGCTCACGCATCAGCGTCATCACCCTCCTCGCCCAAGGCACGATCACGAACAGAGAAAGATCTGATCGCAATATAATGGTGAAGAACCCAGGCAGCAATGGCGTTCTCACGGCGAGCGCCTTTTCCGACAGCAAGCAGGCCAGGGCGCCGGAGAGCGGCGTAGGGGGCAGGACGGCGGCGGCGAGGCCGTACAAGGGGGTGCGGATGCGGAGCTGGGGGTCGTGGGTGTCGGAGATCAGGGCGCCCAACCAGAAGCGCCGGATCTGGCTCGGCTCCTACGCCACGCCCGAGGCCGCGGCGCGCGCCTACGACGCCGCGCTGCTCTGCCTCAAGGGCTCCGGCGCCGCCCTCAACTTCCCCTCTTCCTCCTCCTCCTCCTCCTCCGCGTCCTCGTCCCACCGGCGTGCTGGCGGCCACCCGGACGACGACCCGGCTGCCGGCGGAGGTGGCGGCATGTCACCGAGGTCCATCCAGCGAGCCGCGGCCGCGGCTGCCGCGGCGTTCGACGTCGACGCCGGCGGCATCAACGTCAGCGCCAGCGCCGACGACAGGTGCTCTTCCAGCGCCGGCGCGACGACGACGCCGACGTCTGCCTCGCTGTCGTCGACGACCACGACGCAGGGCAGCGCCGATCACGTCCGCCAGGAGCAGCAGCACGCGACGACGACGACGACGACATCATCCGCCGCGGCCAGCACCGGATCGCCGCCCGAGGGGGAGGAGCTGTGGACGGACCTGGAGGAGGCGTTCGCGTCGCCCAAGTTCATGGATCTAACGATGACGATGGCCACCGGCGCCGCGCCGTTCTTGTCGACGTGGGAGGAGCCCGACGACTGCGACGGCGAGGGCGAGCTGATGAGGCTGTGGAGTTTCTGCTAGGCCTCTACAGCTAAAGATCGACGAATGCTATGATGCAGAGTCAGTGTGCATGCATTGTTCCATATTTTTTTTCCTTCTCCCTGTCAGCATGCATCGTGACAGCATTGCAAGGAGTACCTAGCTAGGTGCATGCATGCCCAACCAGCTTCCACCAAAGATTCTTTTGTTTTTTGACAGGATCAAAAAGATAGATTTATTAATTATTTGTACTCATCTGAACAGTATAAGTTCGTTCATATGGATTGTTGTGCGAGCGAGAGCATTGGATATATACTTTTGCTAGATTTGCCTCCATTTTGTTAGAGAATTGTTACTACAATTTTCGTGATTGCTTAATCTAATCAGAAAGTGCTCGGATGGACGCGCTTTGTGTCTCCGATCCTGAGGAGGCTTCGCGTCTAAGCAGTTTGCAGCTGCACGCTAGCTGTGCTGTACCTCTGTACTGTACTGCTGCTGTATCATAGTTTTTTGGTGTTGTAAAGGTGAATGCACACGTTGCTTTTGATCCATCTCGAATCTAGCGCACCCGTCGTTCTCGTTTCCTTTCACATATGGACGGGTGCGTCTTCGGCTCGGTTGGCTGGAGGTGATAAGGTGAGCTGATTTTGACTGTTACTAATTTTTATGAGAGGAAAATACTGTTTTAGAGCTGATAAATAAACGTTTTTTAGACGAAGCGAACAGGGCCTTCATCGGCAAAACTTCATTCACACAATCACACATTCACACTCACCTCACCTGCTTATTACCCGATGATGTCTGTTCCACGTATCGTATATATAAGCTTAGCACATTAATTACATGCATGTTACTATGCTCTCTCCGTACTCGTATTACTTACCGTTTTAGTAACGACACAGGCTCTGTTCGGCTAGCTGATCCAGCCAGCACCAATCAGCCATTCAGCAGTGTTTTTCTCTCAGAACAATCAGCCAGCCAGTCGTACCGTACCAACCAGCCGAACAGAGTGACAGTCTCCAAAATATAACTTTAACTTCATATTTTTATAAAATATTTATTGAAAAGTGGTACATGCACATTTTTATAAAAGTCTATTTCAAGATAAATTTATTTATATAGTTTTCACATTTTCAAATTTAACAACTTAAAAGTTATTCATGATTTATATTCTCAATGTTTGACTAAAACCTTATACAAACGACAAATAATATGGGTATGGAAGGAATATATATGTGGTATAATGATGCAGTGGCCAATAAATTGTTGAGCAGTCCTTGTTTAAGATAAATAAATAAACATGGGATTGTTCATGTCGGCAAGTGTTCAAACAAAACTAGGAAACACACGCGTCGGTTCTGGAGCCTTTGAATCGTAAGGTGACTACGCAGCGATAGAGAAGTGCATACGGCACGTTCTGTACAGCTCAACAGAAGAGGAAAAATATTTGTTATTATACGGCACTTACGAATACCTCTCGTAGATCTCGAATTCTCAATCCTAAATTCCTAATGGTAGATCCACTACCATGGAGCTGACGAAATTGTTGGGTGTGATTGGAATCTATCAGACAGGTAGCGGTTTAATGTAAAGTTACAGCGGAACACGCGAACACCATCCATGGGCGGACCCCCAGGGCCCGGCGACCCTGGGCTCCTGCCCGGGCTCCTCCGTGACCGTGAGTGAGTGCCTGGTCGTGGAGCATTTCGTGTAGGCATGCAGGAAGGCTGCGAAAACACATAAAAAAACGACCGGCAGGAAGTGCACTATAGGAGTACCAAACTGGCCAACAAGTATTCAAATCACTTGATGAAGTAGTCATTTTTTTTGCGGTTTATTGAGAATCAAAAAATAAAGATGGCACGCACCATAAGACTTTTGAAGACATCGTCTTTTTTATGATAAAAAATAGCAAAACATATTTATTTTTTTAATTATACATTATAACACAGACACTCACAACGCACGTGTACTTCTATGAACGCACGCATATAAACTCTACCTCTATGAGCATATTCTGAGGACTGAACCTGTCAGGTACCAAAGTTTGGAGTACCCAACTTCAATGCAAAAACGACCATTCCCAACGCGACCCGGCCCAAGTAAGGCCAATGGAAGCCCACGGAGGCCGTGCCCGAGGCCCACGAAGGCTGCGTCTACGAAGGCCCACGACGTCATTGCACCAATGACAGTCAATTCTCCGATTCGCCCGAGCCTCCCCAGGAGAGCTCGGGAGAGCGGCACCCTCGGCGCCCAAATCTCCGATTCGCCCGAGCCTCCCCAGGAGAGCTCGGGAGAGCGGCGTCCTCGGCGCCCATTCTCCGATTCGCCCGAGCTTCCCCCATCCCCCTCGAGCGTAATCTCACAAAGGCATCCAAGGCACCGCTGATGTCAGCAGAGCAATTTTGGACCACAAGAGACCTCCCTGACCACTTTACAGGCACTGTCCCATCAGGCGAGATTCTCGACGTGACTGTGCTTCGCACGCCCCTGACGGCCATACCACCTATCAAGATTTCCCTGGCAACGGATTTGATAGGCCCAATACGGCCGTCCTCTCCACGGTATGGTCTACGGTGCGCCGCCCCGTTTTCCGCCGGGGTCTGTCAACTCCGACTACGACAGTCCGAGCGCCTGACGACGAGCTACGTAAGAACAGAAAAAGCGCCTACTGCACTGTCCACTCGAAAGGACAAGCACGCCTTCCATCCGGGCCCACCTAACCATCGGGAAGTACTGTCCAAAGGCCGGAAGTACGCCCGAGGAGAGATATCACCCTGCTCCATCCCATCACGCCTCCAGGAGTCCCGAGCCTCGGGAGACAACGCCCCGAGACGACTCACCCTCTTGTCACATCATGCAGAAGGACAGCCATCAGGTGTGACCTTACGGCAGGCCGTAATCCGACGACTGTTGCCGCCTTGGAACTCACCAAGATCGTGCGAACCACTACGGCCATACCGCAGAGACCCGGAGAAAAGACCGTAACTGACGACATGCCGTAATCCGACGACTGTTGTTGCCTCGGAACTCACCAAGATCGTGCGAACCACTGCGGCCATACCCCGGAGACGCGGAGAAAAGACCGTGGCTGACCACAGTCAAACGAGAAACAGTAACTCCTCACTGTAACATACGTAGCATTGTAAGCGCTGCCCTTGCCTCTTCCTTACGACTATAAAAGGGAGAGCAGAGGCCAGCTTTAGAACGACCCCCGGAAGTCTTAAGTTCTCACTCACACATACACACCGACAGCAAACAACTTGCATACACTTAGACACTCAAAAGAGACCTGGGAGCACTTCCATCTCTCGCCTAGCTTGTAACCCCCTACTACAAGCACCCCGGTGCAAGGCAACACGACTCTCCTCTCCACTGGACGTAGGGCTTGTTTGGCCTGAACCAGTATAATCCCTATGTTTCATTTGCACACCATCCGTAGGCTCAACCGCAAAACACATATTTACTACCCGGTGTTAGCCCCGCTAAAACTAGCACCGACAGAACCAAAAAAAATCCTCAAGATTAACGAAGTTACAACAGATAATATCCTATAATAACACGACAATTGACATGTTATATTCGCCCAGGCTCTGTGTCACCATCTATATAGAGTGTTCCGCTACCATGATTAATCTATTTAAAGATATAGATGATGATCATATTTTCGTAGACTAAGTTAAAATTTGAAATGACTACCACCTCCGGCCTCTGGACTAAGTTAAAGATCATGGTAGCGGAACACTCTTCAAATTTTCAAGATCATATTTTCAAGCTGAAATGACTACCACCTCCGGCCTCTGGACTAAGTTAAATTTTCATAGAAAATATGATCACCATCTATATCTTTAAATAGATTAATCATGATAATATATTCTATTATTTATGTCATACTTATTACACCTGTTAGTATCTCTCGGTATATATTTCGTCAAACTTTGAGACATTGATTCTTCGTGAAGTAAGAATGATATATTATTCTTTTGAGAGCAAATAAAATAAAATATAAATAATTAGTGTGTCCATGCTATGAGTATCTACGTTATACTATATAATTAAAAAGAAATCAAATGATTATTTTTATATAATAGGTAAGAGGTCTAATTACTTCTAAGTTGGTCTCATTTAAAAAAGGGAAAATGAACTGAAACAGCAAGTAGCAAGCTATTTAACTCATTCTGTGCCCTTTATACACTCAATGCTGTAGGCCGGTGGTGACTGAAGTATCGGGAGTAGCTTTGATTTGTACGGAACACTGACCAAGTTTATAGTAAAGTCGATCAAAATTAAAGGGTATATGATATTTGTGTATTTTTCATATGAACTTGGGCAAATAATTTGACTTGGATAAAGTTAAAAATGACCTACCACTAAAAATATATATGGAATACCTGATTGAGCTGGATTCATGAGTATCCAAACAAGGCTAACACGATAATGACAATTTCTCTCAATGGAAGGCCAGCGAATGCCGATACCTGTCGACAGTTTTTGGTATTTTCACTCTTTGCTCTCAATATAAAAAAAATTGATATGACCTAGCTTCACTTACGGAGATCCTAGTTACAGAAACATACGAACATTAAGCCACAAAATGAAATTACAACAGACCCAAAGGACCCAACAACTACAATGCATTGAATATTTGGATCTAAAAACAGTTTCAGCAGAATATCTTCCAGTGTGTTGAAGTTCAGGCCTCCAGCATTCACATTTGCGGCTCGAGGAGCTGCTGCATATGGCTTACGGGAAATGTGCACTCTGTTTTGTTGTCATTGTCGTCTTCAGGTATAAGACCAAACTTCAGAGGACTTCCGCCATGTATCGGCACTTCATCTTGGCTTGACCAAGAGATCATGCATTCTCGGACTGATACAATGCCTTCAGATCATCACTGGAATCAACAGCAGTTCTCTGGGTCATTTGTTCAGCAGCTTCTGTGTCAATTGCTTCTGAATGATGGTTTTCGCTTATAACATCAACTTTTTGGCTAGTTCTTTCACTATTCTCATTGTCATTTACCACGCTATTCAAATTTTCTGGCTCCTCAGATACTACAAGATCAGATGTCTGCTCAGCACGAGTGGTTTCAGGGCTAACAGCCATGCCTTGTGCAAGTGCTACATACCGAAGTACTAGTTGCTTGTACGAATTCAAAAGGCTTTCTACATCAGCAATAGTCAGATCACCAGCACGGGCAAACAGGAACGGGTACTCCTGGAATTTTTTGTTCAAGTCATCTTCATTGAGGAGCTCTCCTGCTCCTTTCTTCTCTAAATCAGAAACTGATTGCACCTGCTCAACATGTCTACCACTAACAGTCACATCACTGTCCCTTCTCATATCCTGTCCTGAACCTTGAACGTGATCTTTCAAAGATAAGCTGGCATCAGAATTCCTGTCAGCTTTAAGATTTTGTGATTTCCAATCTTGGACATCAGGATTCGTTTGACTATCCTGGTTTTCTGTGTCAGCTGATAATCCCAACAAACGTTCCCTTGCCAAATCCATCTTCCTTTGAAAATCTAGTTCATTCATGGATAATGATTCCCCATCAATGTTCCATATGAAAGACTCAGCAGACAATATGTTTGTAAAAAAGTATTGAGCCTCTGACACTAATCGTGTCTGCCGTCTATATCTTTGTATGTATAACAGATTTGAGTGGAGCTGCGGAGGATTAGCCTGCACTAAGAATATGTGCTTGATTATTACAACAATCCTGACTGTTTTGTGAACTGCAAAAAAAATGATTAACATAATAATATTGTGGCAAACAACAAAAGAATGCTGACATTATTGCCTGATTTGATTATTTGAAATGAAAACTATTAAAGCTACTCAGGCCGAAAGGGCAAATTGTCAACTACTGTTAGAAGATAACCACAATACATTTTCTAGTGCTCAGTGAGACTATTGCAGAAGGGTAAAATGTAATGACTTATTTAAGACCACCTATTGGTTATGTGTAATTGACTGAAAAATACTGACACTTACACAAGATGCTCCAACTCGAAGTTCTTATATTGATCAGTTCAGAACGATGTTCCTGCAATATTAGTCCAGCGGTTCTATTCTTAAACTTTTCTTCCTATGATGTTACTCCAGCGGTTCTATTCTTGAATCTTTTCAAGATCCTGAGAACTACATAGTTTGTTTGCTATTGGAAGTATAATCATTCTTGTAAGAAAAACTCAAGCAGATCCTGACTAAAATTATTACTCTCAAACATCTGCACCATAACACTAGCTCGCTATTGAGTCCATATTTACAAAGGATGTATCTAAGTAGATAGCAACAGCCATAGTGCTTGAGGAAAAAGGAAATGAGGAACATAGCAGGGATGCACTGTGCACAGACTGTCCAACACACTTAAGGACACCCCAGAGGTCACAAGAGACATGCCCAACGCAACAGATTTCATCAGACACTTTGCTGATATTTTTCTAAGGCCCCGTTTGGATCATTAGAATTGAATTCATTTTAAGAATCATAATTTACATACATATTAATTAATTTAATATGATTGTTTATAGATTATATTTGTATATTATTCTTGGCTATACGAGAGAGATACTTATGTGTTGTATTTTTACGGTGTGGGAGCGAGTTGAATAGCGTGCATAAATTGCAAAGTAGAAATATAGCATGGTGATCTATAGAATCAAATTCTATCTCTCAACCTATGAATTTAAGGTAAGCTAATATGTGAACTTTAGAAAGTGGTGGAATGTCACAAGTGAAATAGCCTTAGTTGTTAACTAGATTTCAATTCCTCTAAATGAAAGGATCTAAACTGCCCCTAAAGTCAATTCTACCAAACTGACACCGGCTCACCGGCACATTAAAACTTTGTCCTCACGTGTCAATGGGGTTGATCTTCAATGGGGAACTGAATTTAAAAAGTCCTCCAGACAACAGATACTTCTTTTCGAAGGATAGAAGCCATACCTTTATGGTGACATAGATAAGGACTGGAAGAAATTCGTCAGCTCCAGGGGGGTTTTCATTGGACACAATTGAAGCATTTAGAAGTAAGTTATTAATAACTTTACAGCAGTTCAGAATGCAGGCAAGCTTATCCCTTGGAGCTTTATACATGTTTATTTTCTGCAGCTCCTTCTGTGCAAGCTATACCAAAAACAAGTATCAATTAGTCACACCTATATGAAGAATGAACAGCTGTTATGAGGTGTATCTAAATACATGGCTTGGACCTAAATAAATGGATTGGCCAGTGGGGCGCAATATACATTTGTTGTCTAATTTGAAGATCAGAGGATCCACTGACGATGAACCATAAAAGTTCACATTTGATTTCCTTCAAAACTAAATGTGTCCTTAACTACTACTTGAGTGGATAACTGAGTGGCTGGCAGATGTAAGAAATTGAACTGCAAAAATTCAGAATGGAAGTGTAATACATGGATGGAATGGCATGCAAATAGTAGTATGTAGAGTATACACATATATTACACAGAAAGGCTCAGCAGGCAACCCAACCCAAGACACATGTACAACGCTATCCAAGTTCAGTTTCTGCCAGAAACTTTTATCATGTGCGCAGCTTGCGAGGTATGCAATACATCCAGCGAATAAAATGCCCCAAAAACAAGGGGAGTTAATTTTCATACCAGCCAGGATGTTTCATTTTGGTACTCTGGTTTTATATCCAAGTTCTCAGGCCTTATAAATTGCTGTAGCAAAGACATTTTCTCAAAAAGTTCTTCATCACTCTTCACATCTTCTGGGACTGAAGCAAATACCCGATTAAACAGCTTTGTCATAACATATTTCTCAAGTCCCTAAAAGAGAAGTCAAACATTGTCAAATTCCAGCACATACAACTATTACCCGTTATACAGCATAATAAAATGATAAAATCTTAGTTGGTATACAGCATAATAAAATGGTAAACTATTGGTCAGTATATAGCATAATAAAATGGTAAACTATTAGTAAGTAAATTCTATAATGATTAATACTCTTTTTTTGGCAAGATGCATTAAACATTACAGCATTTAGTTTCAGCTGCTTGTATGAACAGAACAACAGTATTATATGAAGCCCCGTTTGGATCTGAATTCATTTTAATAAATTATAATTTATGCACATATAACGTACTATTTAAGCTAATATGGTTGTATATGGAATATATTTGTACACTATCGTTAGCCATGCAAGGGAGATGCTTATATGTTGCATTTCTACTCTAGGGAAGCGGTTTGAAGAGTGTGCTATGAGTTGTAGAGTAGAAACATATAATGGTGATCTATAAAATCAATTTCCTTCTCCCACCTACGAATTTGAGATAAGCTTATATGTGAACTTTGGAAAGTTGTGGAATCTCAAATTTCAAGCCAAATAGCCTAATCCATTAAGTAGATTCCAATTCCTCCTAAATGAAGGGATCCAAATGGACCCTTAGTATAATAGATTAGTACTTGGCAGTATTATTTACCACTGCTAGTCTTAATCTAAGAAAAGAGCCGCATGACTATTGTAAATGAGTGAAGTTTTGACACCAAATGCCATTTTATTGGACAGGGAAATTATAAAATAGCAATGATCATAAAGAGTAATCAGATTTAAATAGAAGAGAAACTACTCAATAATATGTCCACCAAGATGAAGTGAAATTAATATGAAGGGGCAAGAAAACTAATTAAGAGAACTAATAATATGCAATGAAACCAAATCCAATATTGACATGTTTGATGCTGGGAAAATTTGAAGTCGTCTTGTACCCGAACAAGACAGAATAAGTCTTTGTATTAGGTATTGTGATATCCGGAGAAAAGAAAAGTCCCAATTGAGTGGTGGGTATCAAGCAAAATTCTCACAAATATACGCTTACAAATATTTCAACAGATCCTTGTAGTGGATTAGCAACAAGATTTCATTCCAAGGAGACATTTCTATAGTTGAATGGTATTTGGTAACAGTGCTGTTAAGGATGACCAAAAGAAGATGGCAGGATATTAACATTACTTTGTCTGGGTAAGCCAATATTTACCAGCATGTGTGGTTCTAAACTCCTAAGAGATGAAGGAAGAAATCCGCACTGGTGTGGAAAATAACCACTATGTGACTCCTGAACAACATCCTGGCAACCTATAAAATATGCGACTGTAGGAAAACAGCCTATGGACTCAGCTGATGACAGATGAAAGAGACAAGTAAAGAACACCGAGTACTGATGGGTTTCAAAAAGCTGAAATAATGTCATTGCAAACCAAAAACATGTTTAGTTCTAGCCCTGCATGTGAGAGTTATTCGTCCGATATTTGAATCTCAGTTTGCTTGGTGTGGTAGCTCAGTGCTGAACATGCGTTAGCTCATCTTTACTTCTGAGTCAGGCATCCGCAAGAACAAAAATATTGAGTCACATTAATAGCACTGCAGAGTGCAGAATGAGGAAATTACCTCACCAGCGCTCTCTAGTTCTTCCTCTGAACTGCCAGCCCATGGGGTGTGGGCTCTGAATGCCCCTTCCATGTTTTCCAGGAACTCCTGGACAGCAACACTATCTTTCTCTGGATCAGGAGCTCTGTTTGAGAACGTCACAATAAAGCTGTATGCATGAAACATAACTAGGTTAATTTCAAACATTTGAAAAATGACCAACATAAATGTCAAATATTAATAGCTACTAAGTCTAGTAAGAAAAATGAGGCATCTCCACTGCATACAGCTGCATTTGGAAAATTCAAGAGCACCCAATAGTTCAGGAAACGTTTATTCACAATCACAACTCTGGTCTTCTCGCCCCATTAGTAACATAAGATCAATTAGTAACATATACTCAGCTGTCGTGACTATGCCACAGCTCAAGTCAACCTTGGTTTTGTACCAGGCACTATTGGGAAATCCAAGCCATACTCTGACCCTAAACAGGAAACAAATAGTTACATGAACTAAAAAAAATTAAACCCACTGCGTTAAGCCCAATGTAAATACTCCATTATTTACTACCAATTCTGGCATCATCTACATGTGCTAAAGCATACACACAATCAATCAAGTTTGCAGTACGTTACATATGATAAACCTCAATGCAAAACTATATCACATTGCAGCTTACATTTACATATTGCAGCTTGAAAGGCATCTGTCAAAGTAACCTAAGCCTGCGCAAAAAGGAATGACCTGTAGATCCAGCTCGAACCTACATAGACGATAGTTTCCAGCCAAATAGCAAAACCTAGGTTAAACTCTGCCAAAACAGAGCTGCTGACCCTACAAGCTCGCAAACACCGTTGCCTTACATTTCAAAGGGCACGGCAATGAAATCCCACTCGTGCCCCTAATTCCCACAACACTTAATCGCCCACCTCGCCCTACTTCAGCCTACACAGGCCGGCAGAGCTCCGGCAATTGCAATATGCTTCGCCGAGGATCTCATCACCCACGAACTGAATCTCACAAGAACCTAATTTCACTATGGGATTGAGGGGGAGTGGGCTCGGGGCTAGAGCTGGCCTTTTAATGGACTTGACGAACTCGGCGGCGGAGGGCTGGCGCATGCGCTCGAGGAAGTCGTGCCAGGCCAGCGGCGCCGTCGAAGACCCGAAGGCGTCGGCGCTCCCCTCCATCGCCGTCGCCGCTGGATCGGAGTGCCAGCAAGTTGAGATCAGCGGATTGGCTGGGTTCTGAGGTGGCGTTTGGAACTTTGGATTGTGGGACATCAGGGGTGGGAGAGGGGGGAAAGTCAAGGTCGCCCCGGATGGACCGACCACGCGGCGATTTTCTGTACTCTCGGAGTCGGAGATGCCGAGGGGTTTTTTTTTTTAAAAAAAAAAAAACAATCGCTGAGGCCTGAGGGTACATGGTGTACTCCCTTCTTTAAAAAAAATGAGGGTCATTTTAGAATTTCATCATACGTATTATTTGATCATCTATCTTGTTCAATTTTTTTAATAAATATTATTTATCTTATTATGCCTTATTTTATCATTAAAAATATTTTAATAATAATGTATTTATTTTATATTTAACAAAAAATTTAGAATAAAACGAACGGTTAAACACGATGTCTAAGAATAAAAAAAACGATACTTGTTTTTGGATGAAGGGAGTTGATGGTCGTGTGGGCCCACAGCGCAACCGGACAAGAAAGATGGGCATTTTGTGTGTGTTTTTTTCCTTCTCATTTCAACGAAGTCACGGAAATAATTGAGATGGGTTTTTGTTTGACCTCATAATTAGAAATGCAGGTTTTGCTTTATCTGAATCACTTGGTGACGTAAAACCAATGAATAGATATGCATATTAATAGCAAAGGATGTGGGCTAGAGTTAAACTGCCAATGAACAGATATGCATATTAATAGCAAAGGATGTGGCCTAGAGTTGAATTGTTGAACTAACATAGATCCTATTTGCATCATCTAACTGTGCTAGAGGTTAGAGTTAGTTTCTAACTGTAAATTAGCCCTCAACTAGCTCTACCTCAAATGTTGTTTGATGTAAATGTTAGATTGATAGAAAAAATACTTTTCCAATCATTTATGTGGACCATGGTGTGGCTAGATGTGAGAAAAAAGCATGGTCTCCATCTGAACTAGTCCAAATAATCACCTCTTGGAGAGGCTAGTTTTTTGGGTGAGCTAGTTACAAATAACCCACTCTATCTCTCTTATTTGGATGTTTTAGACTAGTTGACCTCAAACTAGCTATAACCCTATGATCGAAACAGGGCCATAGTAGAACTTATCATTTGCGTCTTCTTGATTTTCAAACACAACACTGTGTTTTCTTATTTTTCGACGCCACGTCTACTTTCTACATTCGTGTCGCATCAAACAATGATTTACAGTGCGGTGATCTAGAGAAGCGTGTAGAGGTATTGAATGCCTCGTCTAACAAAAAAAAAACACCTAGTAGAACATATGTTACAGGAAAAAATGTCCTTCGCACTGTTTAAACCGATCACAGTAACTTAGTGCATCTAATCCTCACATGTTAGGCCTTAGGCAGTGGCGAAGCGCCATTCAGCAATATTTTTCTCTCAGAACAATCAGCCAGCCAGCCGTACCGTACCAGCCAGCCGAACAGAGTGGATAAAGTTTGCCACCGACATACCCTGAATACACTAGATATTATAGTGGAGCATTTTACTTCCATTAAATTAAAGCGAATTCCAGTTCATATAGCTTTATGTGCCAGCTACACAATACCTTACTTCTCATCCGTCCTCCGTAACTAGCATCAGGCTACCAAGGACGACAGTGATTATTTATGTTGAGTCAAAGCAGAGACCACCTGTGTGTGGATGGTGGTTTGCACGGGCAAAAACATCAGCATGCAACTTCTCTACCTAGACTACATGGTGCAACTTTTGTTTGAGGCTTACACTCTTGTTATCTTGCATTGGGGATGTCCACAAGTCTGTGATCTTAGCATCTTAGGTGATGAGATGTTATTTATACTAGATTTAGCACAGTAGAACTACACTTGGTTGTAGCAATCTCCACGTTCACTGATTTTTGCATCACTACATGTATCTTGTACTTGCGATGTTTGGGTTCATTCTTGCATTTGATCCACTAATGTTGCAGTGTGACTATGAAAACTACTCCTCACTAGTATAATGCCCGTGCTAACGCCACGGTGGCATTTCAAGGATGCACATGAAAACAACCATAATTACAAGATCGTAGGGAATAGAAGGCAACTCCAAACATGATACAATGGAACAACTTTCCAATAAATATGCACACTGATTTATAATCTTATAACTACTAATTCTGTATAGATTATACATTTACTAAGCCAAATCACAATGCCTCTGCCCGCTGCCCACATGGCCTCTTCACGATGTGGTTTTCTGCCAGCACCGATATCCCTCCTGCTCTGCAATAATGGTCTGCAGCAAGTCAGCAACAAGCAGGGGGGCTGTGTGTACACCAACGAAAGCATAGACAAGAATCATCTCGTGCAAGGAGAAATAATAGCACTTATGCAACTTCAGCAATGTGATTTGTTACTAAATTTGGCTAAACTGTAACCAATTTAGAGCTGTACGAGTTGAGTATAGCATAGCTTAGCAATACATGGGATTAATGGCATTGGTAAATAATTAGAAATCGTTGAAATCGATACAACGTAGTCTACTGTCCTATATAATGAATAATAAGTGAATAACTAAATAGCTGTGCACTGCTAGGATTTGTAAATAAACTAACAGATGCGCAATCCTAGGATTTCAGAAAACTGGAGCGCCATCTCATACCTTTCATATATAGGACAGTAGGCCAGCCATGATCGCATGGACAGTGACGAAAGAAGTCACTCCTTGTTCCTTGGTGGCGTCAAAGGCTGATCTGGAAAGAGGGCTTCCTGCATGTGAATTGCAGGTTATAGAGCCGAAGCTGCAACCAGCACATCAAATAAAGACAGGAGGAATTAAGACGAAAATAATGAATCTTCATGATAGAAACCATATTACAAGAAACAAATCACGATATAGAAATTAATAATGTGCAAATAAATAATGAGACTTAATGCAAGTATATCAGCAACCAACCAGTTAACTGGAAAATAGAAGACCTGATCTGCACCGCCATGGAGAACAATAGTGGGTAGTCGCTGTCTAACCAGAAGGGCAACCACAAAATATGTGGAACATTTCATTGCCTACTTGCTTTTCCTCGAATTCCTCATAGGAACCAGTCCCTTTATACCCAAATAAAAGAGAAAAAAATCAGCTTGCACTTAGCACAAGGTAGCTGACATTAATCCAAAATTTTCAGTCAACAATCCATAAAAAACCGAAAAATCAACAGGTCACAAACAAATAAAAAAAATTGCATGCTTACCTCTTCAATGACATTATTTACAGAAATATTAGTGGCAATCTGTGTTGGGTTCATCGCTGAATTTGATCTGCCATTCTCCTGTCTTTCTTTCTCACTGGTTGCAACATAATAGAAATCTGAAAACGTAGGCAGTAGCTGGAGTTTAGGGATTGTAGAATTTGAAGATACTGTCAAAGAAGTTTTCCTCGCTAGAATCAGCAAAATAAAAACGAAGATGGATTAGTAAGGGCAAAAAGACATTCGCATTGCACTATTATTAATTGGAATGGGGTATGAATTCTCACTTTTCAAATCCACATTTTTCTTTTTTCCAGTACATCTTTATCTATATCTCTCTTTTTATTTCCCATGCACTACATCTATTTCTTCTCTATAATTCAGATGTCGAGAGGTAAAAATGTCATCTATTATATGACGGATGGAGCAGGTGCATGCTGTACAGTAGGCCGACTACTGGTGGCTAATGCACTTCCAAAGATAAAATGCAAGTTATCACGATTGTTCTGTAACAACCCTAAAAACCCACACAACCTAAAAATCCCAACCAATTAAAAATTTTCATTTATTTATTATGAAAACCCATTTTTCTTGTGCAAGCATATATGTTTCATTATGAATTTGGTAAATAAAGGAGTATAGCTTGCATTTTAATTCCATTCACATAGAATAATAGCTTATGCATCACAATTAGGATTTATTGCAATTTATGTTTGTATTTACTCAATATTTAAAAAGGGTAATATATGTATATAAATACACTTAAATGAAAATAGAAAAGGAAAAAGAAAAGAGAAGAGAGGAAGAAAGGAAGCCAGCCTGTCGGCCCAGCTGCGGCCCAACCGAGCAAGCGCGCGCGCGCGACCGTTTCACCCACTCCCCCGCAGCCGTTAACCGTCCGGCCCCGCCTGTCAGCCGCTCTCGCTACTGTTCTTCTTCTCACCTCGCGAAAGACGGTGGCCGACAGACGCCACGCAAATGGCGTGACCGACAGCGCCACGCATGGCAGAGCCCTGACCCCGCTGTCCCTCGCCTGTCCCCTGCCTTGCTCGCCAAGAAGCCGCGCGCACTGGGAAACCCTAGCTCGGGAGCACCAATGGTCTCCACGTGCCCCCTTCGCCGCTAATCATCGTCCGCCGCCACGCCATGCCCTGGCCGTCTATAAAAGGAGTCGCCCAGAAACCCTAGACCTCGTCCCACTCGCCGCCGCCGCGCTGCGGCACAACCACTACACCACACCGCACAATAGAGGGAGAGGGAGAAGGGAGAAGGGCGGAGCAGAGGAGGAGAAGCTGCCGGAACGCCGCCGCCGCGGAGCACGCCGGAGCCGGACACGGAGGAGAAGCCCGAGCTGCGGACGAGGAGCGGCACGGCACTGCGATCACTCTGCACAGCGTCACCTCGTCACTGCACCGCCATCCTTACCTCACCAGCCCCACGGTGAGCCACCGAGCACCTCATCCAACCTCGCCGTGCTACGGTCATGGCGCTCGGCATCACGAGCGTGTAGGCCGCGGGCTGTTTCCGGCCCCTGAACACTTCGCACAACACGCGCACAAGACCGGCCATCAAACCACTGGACATCGGCTATGGACGTCAGGCCACTTCCGACGGGCATCGCCGTCACATGTGCTCGGAGCACCGCCACCTCGACGGCGTTCCCGCGCGCACAAGCCGTGAAACCGCCGACGCGACCCGCTAGCGTGACCACCAACTCACCGACCACCTCGGACAAGCTTAGTTGCGGAAGATCGAACCTCCATAGCCCGGAACACCGAGAGGTGCGTTCTCGGGGAAACGTGATCGCCGCCGACACGTTCCGCCTCGCCTAAAATCCGTTCCGAGTACCCCCGATCGCCTCGCGTTGCGGAGAAAGGCCGACGAGGTTCGCCAAGTCTGCCTCGGCACCGCCGCGTAGATAGCCGAGCCCCGAATCATGTCTGTCGCCTTAGCTACGTGCGCCTCCACCTCGTCGGAGAACCGCCGTATGCCGTGGGAGAGAAGGAGGCCCACGACATCATTTCACTAATGACAGCCAACCCTCGGGAGGGTGGCACTCTCGGCGCCCAAAATTCCGATTCGCCCGAGCCTCCCCGAGAGAGCTCGGGAGAGCGGCACCCTCGGCGCACCAAATCTCCGATTCGTCCGAGCCTCCTCGGGAGAGCTCGGGAGAGCGGCACCCTCGGCGCCCAAATGTCCGATTCGCCCGAGCCTCCCCGGGAGAGCTCGAGAGAGCGGCACCCTCGGCGCCCCGAATCTCCGATTCGCCCGAGCTCCGCCGAGCTTCGCCGAGCTACGCCGACGCCGGCGACTCTCTGGGAACCAGCATCGAACACCTGGTGGGCGACCATCGGGTCTGTGTTCTGATGAGGCGCCACATGCCGCACTACTGGACCCGCGCGCCACGTGGACCAATCCCGAGCTGCCCCTGATTAATCGACCATTTTCCATTTTCAGAAAATAGGATAATCTTCGGAAATTCATAACTTATTCATACGATGTCCAAAAATTGCGCACCATATATCAAAATTCTCAGAAAAATGAGATCTACAATCTAAGACTATATTTGTGTGCATTTGGCTCTTTATTTTATTGAATTCTTCTGAAATACTCTATAGGAGTCGCTGACGCGACTATTTCGTGTTCGATTTCAGAGCCGGAGGAGGATCTGACTAAGGAAGACGACCACGAGTACCTTCAGGAGCTAGGAGACAACTACGAAGGTGCCACGTCCCACCAAATTCTTAGATCCTATTTACGCATTGCAAATGACATTGTTGCTATTGCTTTATGATTATGTATGTATTGGTTGCATGATAGTGTATTTGAATTCCCTGCCTTGATAAAGACTTTACCCTGCTATCCGCTGCTAGGATAGCTGCTGCTTAATTTACTGTTACTCTTCCAACTACTTTCTACTTGCTATATGCTATGTGGTGGAATTGGGACGGTGTATAACTGATTATAACCACTGGGAGAGAGTGTTGCGTGCGTCTTGGGTGCGTGGTAAGGGTTGATGTCGACCAAGTGGGATGTGAGACAAGCCCGTGGGGCAAGTCGTGCCGGGGGTGCAACCTGGGCATCCCCCAAGCGAGATACCTGTGGCGGGTAAAGTTGTTGAGGAGGATCCGGGTGGGATAGCCTTGGTGGTTTGAAGCCCATGGACGGAGGTGCTGTGATGGCACGGGGAGAGTATCCCCTAAGTGAAGATGCCTGCTTGGTCAAACCTAGGACGGACTAGTTTCAGGTTCATGGGAATCCTTTTCTACTCACTCGCTTCTGATGGACGGGAGACGGCTGGACTACTTGGTAGGACGGTGCCACTACTGCTAGGTTGAGAGGTGATAAGGGTGGGCGGAGACGGTCGATGGGTTCCCGTTCCGTTCTAGATGCGCAGTACCACTGGATGGGCCCGGTACTGTCTCCCAGTCTCAGCATAACGGTGTAGGATCCGGAATATCCCAGGACTGAGTGGTAGGGTGGCATCGACCTAGGCAAGCAAGCACCCGGAATTCTGCCTAGGTGTTGCGCAACACCTATGATGGCTAATCTTGTGGGTAGTGAAACCTCTGCAGAGTGTACGGTTGATCGATCGATACATATGCCAACTTGTTGGCTATGGACCTTTCCTGTGAAGCTTCTACTAGTGTAGTGAGTGTTCTCTTCTCCCCCTGGAGGACATTTTTCCGGCAGTGTACCCGTTGTGGTAGTGTGCCGCTGAGATAGGCCCGAGAGGGAGTTGGGCCTGTCGAATGAGAGCAAGGTGTGGGTAAGTGAGATGTGGTGATGGGAAAAGGGATGATGGTGTTAACTGGAGATAAAACTTGACTAATTAAACATTGATTACAGCTGCATAGGAAACCTCAGCCTATAGGTCTGCTTGTATAACCTTGCATCCACTTTCCACAAAGCAAATGCTGCATAGGTGGGCTCCGTGGCCAGTACAAATCGTACTGATAAATTTGCTGTCAGTTGACGAGAATGAGTACGACTTCGAGGAAGACGATGGCGAGGAATAGGATCACGTGCTACACTCAAGTTGGCCGTGAAGGATGAAACGTTTCCGCATCTTCTAAAGCTTCTCTGAATGTTGATTCCGCCAGTGTGGCGATGTAATAAGTGTTTATGTAAGACTTAATTACCGTTGTATGGATCCTGGTGTCAACTGAGCTATGGGTAATTTTATGGATTGTCCCAAGCAATCTGTTGAATTACAATTCGAGCCTGTGGATTTTCCTTCGCGGGAATCGAGGTCGTTTCATGTTCTCTCCCAATAACGTCCCTGGTAGATGGAGGTCCACACCATCATAAAAAAGCACAACTTTGGAGCTTCAGATAGTTCAGAAAATGCACTATCCATCCAATGACAAATGACACTGATCCAAACACTATGAGTTTAAGCAAGTTGAAAGCATATACTATAACAATCACATAGTGCAGTAGTGATCAAAGCATATACTATAGTAAATAGAGTGGTGAGCCTGGAATAGACTTACCAAGTGAGACTGGATGCGTGCAGCATGCATATCTGCATTTGCAAAAACAAATAAGCTTTCAGATAGCTGCAAATATATTTCTCAAAATATTTTTTTCATACATCAATTCAGGTCATAATACAAGTATACAAATGCACGGACAGTCAACATTCAGTTTTACAAAGAGGCCTTATGCTGAAAAGGAGTTATGCTGCAAAAGGTTTGTGGTAACTTTTAAATTTTCCAACTGATAACTAAAATATCGATATGGATGCATAACATGGTTTGTGGTAACTTTTAAATTTTCCTAACTTGTACTTGACGTAGACAGGAAAGATCCTTCACCGCTCCAATCTGATGCTGCTAATCTGCACACATTTTTTTTTTAAATGAGGATATATGTGTAGGGTCAAGATGGCGGACTAGAGGAGGGGTGAATAGTCCGAAAAAATAAATCGCAGCGGAATAAAACCTAATCGGTTCTAACGACAATTCACCCCTCTAACTAAGACTCTAAGCACCTTGCCAAAGATCCTAACAAGAAGCAAAGGTGCAAGTCTAGTTTGAGCTTCCCTAAACCGTTCTAGCGTAAGATCACACAAACCTAAGCGCTAGTACTTTAAGCACCGGGAAAACTCCTATCAACTAGCAAGCAAAAGCGCACTAAGCACCTAAGCTCACTACTTGCTCAATGACAAGGATACACAATCCAAATCAAGGAGCGCAACTCACTTTAACTACACAAACTAAGTGAGAACTACTTCTAAGCTACACAAGCTAAGAAGGTGAGTGGCAAGCTACACAAGCTAACCGATCTCACAAGAGCAACTATAACTACACAAGCAAAGTAATGCACAATGCGAATAACTTGTGTAGAAGGGAGCAAACCACCGCGAAGGATGGGAAGATGTTGACGCGGTGATTTATTTCCCGGAGGTTCACTTGTCGCCACAAGCTACGTCCTCCGTTAAGACAAGCTCCAAGGTTGCCGCCGGTCCTCTTGCTAGTGGTGACCCGCAAGTCACACTCTCCCACGTGGAGTGCTTACCACAAGCTCTAGCACTTGACTCGGCCGGACCACTTGTCGCTCTTCACGTCTCGCTCTACTAGCAATGCTCTTTGCGATCTCCCGCGGGATGAGCTCCAACCCCTCACAAAGCCTCTCCGGAGCTAAGCACAATCTTCTTGCTTGCTTCACGGAGCCACAAGCCACCAAGCCGTCTAGGAGGTGGCAACCTCCAAGAGTAATAAGCACCACCGGCTTGCAACTCGATCACCTAGTGCCACTCGATGCAATCTCACAATGCAACGCATTAGAATCACTCACTATCAATCAATCGGATGAGCACTAAGCAAGTGAGTGAGTGAGAGGGCTTCCAAGCACACCTACACAAGCCACACAGGCCCAAGGGTGCTCAGCTGGTCGGCCAAGGCCGCCAAGTGCTTGGATTTATAGCCCTCAAGCGAATAGAGCCGTTGCCCTCTCAAACCGGCCGTCGGACTGAGCGTCGGACGCTCAGCCTCGCCACCGTCGGACCAATGTCCACGGTCCGACGCTCCCGATGGCCGCCACGTGTCACTAGCCGTTTGAAGTCGAACGTTGGATCACAACGGCTAACTTCCCGCGCTTCAGCTCACCGTCGGACGGAACACCGTCGGACCAACGAACTCCACGGTCCGACGCTTCCAGAGCTCCCCGAGCGCTGAAAACCGTCGGACGATCGTCCAACGCTCGCCGTCGGACTAAATCCAAGAGTCCGACGCTCTCAGAGCTCGCCACGTGTCAGCTCTCGCACGATCTGCACCGTCGGACGCTCGGACAAAAGTCCGACGCCCACAAACTTCAGCGTCCGACGCTCACAGGCCAAACACCGTCGGACGCACGAGGATGGTCCGACGCTGTCACTGCAGACAGCGTCCGACGCTCGCACTCAACTGCACAGAGGCTAGGGTTTACCGTCGGACTGAACGCAATAGTCCGACGCTCACCCAAGCCAGCGTCCGACGCTCTTTTTGAGCTCCTCTCAACTCCAAACTCCACCACCTTTACAAGTGTGCTAACACCACCAAGTGTACACCTCATGTGCATGTGTGTTAGCATTTCACAAACATTTTCAAAGGATTTTTCTCTCTTTTCACCGCGCCACTCGATCCTAACAACATATGCAAGTTAGATCACTCAAGTGGCACTAGATGACCGATATGCAAACAAGTTTGCCCCTCTTGATAGTACGGCCATCTATCCTAAATCCAGTCAAGCACTTCTCTACTCAACCTTAGACCGGTGAAATGGAAATGCCCTAGGTTATACCTTTGCCTTGCGCTTTCCATTTCGATCACCGTCTTCATCACCGTCTCCGACACCATCGATGCCGATGCAACACATGCACCGACACCTCATGAATGATTTGATCCACTTCATATCATCACGTAGCTTTTGGTTCATCGACCCTCGACTTGCTTGCTCTTCACCGTTGCGTTGGTCCATCGGCGGCAAGCCATCACCCGACTTGCCCTTCACACTTGCAACCGGTCCGTCGACGCGAAGCCTTGTCTTGATTTTCTCCACCTAGCCATCATGACTCCATGTCATGTCTCATGCGTTTAACTCCTTCATACCATATGTGTGAGCTAAGCATAATCTCCAAGCCATTTTCACCTTCATGGCATAGATGCTCACACACATATACCTGTGGACTAATCACCTGTGTAATCAACACTAAACACATATTAGTCCACCTAAGTTGTCACTCAATTACCAAAACCAAACAAGGACCTTTCAATATGTCAGTCACCAACAATAATTATTTAAACCATCTCAACAACTTGAGTATTCCCTTGGCCTTCGATCATATGAATCAGCACTCCCATCCCATGAGACCTTGTAAGAGAAGAAAGGGGTTTTCAAATTCTAATTGATGGAGAGGTGAGGTTCAGATCACACGTGTTCAGAAAATATTTTTCTCAGAACGGGACTTCTGACTCCATACATGGATGGGTAGGCGACCAAACACGTAACAGTATTAGTTGAAAGCTGAATGTCAAATCAGCAGTCAACATTCTTATTCCAAGGTTTCTATGTGAACTCAAAACTCACATACAGCAGGAAAGGAGAGAAAAACAAAGATGAAAGAAATGATCAGACCATGCTCCTGTAGAAGTTCCCATGGTAGAATGATGTGTCCATTCCTCCGATAGAACAAGCAGGCAATAAAATGAAAGAAGCATCAGGCCATCAGTTGCTTATATGTATGGAACAAGCTGAAAACTTACACAGTTACACTTTCTTATCTTGAGCAATAATTCCAATTCAAAATAATCATGCAAGATATAGCAGTGTTAGCTCTTCAAATACAGCTAACAAGAATTCATTTTTTTTTTTTAGTTCTGTAAGATGGTTGAATGCATAGTGGAACTCTTAATTTGCACAAGAAACCATCTCTGCACCAGCTAACTCCAGGGAAGCATTGAAGGACCTCCACCAAGCAGATATAGAAAACACCATACTGTATGTTGTGAACATGTAAATACCATAGCATTCTCATAGCAAACACCTCGCATAACTTGATCCTGTAGATGCTTCGAATCAGGTGTTTTTTCTTCAAGAGAGGGGGCGTAGAACCATTCTGAGAATAGATAACAGGGCATCCTGGAGCGAGTGGCACACTCAGTAAGATTGTTGACCCATCAGAAGATGAAAATCCACTCCTAACAGCTAGCAGAGGTTGGGGAAAATTACAAGCAAGAAAGGGAAAGAGAACAGGAGAGTGTACCTCTGGGCCATATAGCTCAATTGGAATGAAGTAGCCAGCATCATGGACAGTCATGCCATTTTTCAGATGCTTGAGAACACTCCTTGAGCCCCTTCCCCTAGAATGTATAACCATGTAAGGGCGACAAAGTTTCAATTACACCATGAGCATCTACATATCACAGTATACAAATCAGAGTAATGGAGTTGATTAGAAAGAATTTACTCCTCTCCTATTAACAGATGCTGTAGACAGGGAAAGGTACCACATTGGCCATCTCACAACAACTGTATTTCAGATTGGTCAAGCTTCCTCAACCAGGACTACCCATTCGTATACTAACAAAAGATTGAAACCAACATCACTACTCTTTTAAACAACGAAATGGACACAACCTCGGCACTCGGCAGGACTTTTCACAATTAGACACAAAAAAAACTATTTCAGAAAGGATTACTCTTTCGTGGTGCAGTAGTATTGCACCACAGTGGATTGACACTATTATTAGAATTCAGGGTAATCTGATGACTATCAGGGACCACTGTGTGGGGCAAGCAATCAAGAACCATTTATTATTGCTGCATGCATATACACTACCTGCTCAATAGGAAATAATCATATGGTTGCAGAAGTCATTTAGGACATTGACATGGTATCTAATATAACACTGTGACTTGTAAAAGAACAATACAATGTGAAAAAATTCTGTTTAGTGATCAATATATCAATATCAATTTTGTGGTCTTAATATACATAATTTGTTATGTATTTATACTCAAATAAATAGCTCAATCAAACCAGTGCACATCCTAAAATGACATACTTGCACCAGAAAATTGTATGAGTAGACTATAGGTTACCTGAAGTAAGATCCGCACAAGCTCAGTGCTGCCAAAGCGTGCAGATTCAAGAAAGCATTGGTTCACATTGTCTGGTTCATGCTCATCCATGTCCACCTCCGACGATGCCAGCGGTTCCTCCCGCTTCGGATTCTTGCTCTGAACCTCCTTCCCCTTGGATCCAATCTTCCCGCAAAATGGAGCCACCCATTAGGTTTAGAAATGAAATTTTTTGGGGAACTGAAGAAAAACATAAGAACACACAAATCTCGAAATCGAATGGCTACTAACCTGCAAATTCTTCTTTCTGTCCACTTCCATCCCAACCCCTGATCCAAACCTGAGAAAATTCCCCCATAACGTCACATAAATGGATTGAGAAACCGGAGCCAAAAAATGTGCACGAAACAGATCGAACCCACCTAAGGGAATAGAGAAGGAAATTTCAGCCGGGAGTCGATTCCTCGTGCGCGGTGGGGAAGACGGCGGCGCACCGGGGGTGGCGGGATCAGGAGGCTCCTGATCGGTGCGGGGACGGCGGCGCACCGGTGGTGGCGGGAAGATGGTGGCGCACCGGGGGCGAGCGGACGGGGAGCGGACGGCGGCGTCGAGGCGGCCCGGGTCGCGGACGGCAGCGGCAGAGCGACCGGGGCCGGCGTCCGGCGGTGGCTGAGTGGTGGCGGGAAGACGGGGCAAAGGAAGTGCTCTGGCACTGCTGCCTCCGTGCTGCGCTTGCTCTCCCGGCCGTCGCCGTTGCGGGCCCTGTCCGAGCTCGGCGTCCCTGAGCATGGCGAGCACCTCGGCCGCCTCGTCGAAGGCATCAGCGTCAGCGCTCCCGGCCGCCACCGCGGCCACCAGGCGCCTCAGCCGGCGCCTCATCGCCGCCGCCGCCGCCTCTGCTGAGACCACCAGCGTCGGCTTCGCCATGCCCCCACCTCTCCGCTCCGCATGGGTCGCTGGATCTCTCGCGGTCGTGCTGGGAGGATTCGCGGCAGGCAAGCGTTTGGGTCGCGGGGGGCCAGCGTGCGGGTCGCGATCGGGTGGAGGGCCGGGGTTCTCGCGCTGATCGCGGCTCGCGGGATCGCGGGGGTGGGGGGCTGGGGCGTTCCGCTGATCGCGGAAACGGGATTTGGGATGGGTGACCAAGTTGGACTTACAGCCCTTGATCTTGATTTTCAGCCCTTGTAGCCATCGATTTTAACTTGGATCATGATTAGATACACTCGTAGCCGTAGATTTCGATAGAGGTAGGCTCTGTTTACAAATCCAATTATAGAAGAGATATAGACTGGGATCTTCCAGTGCTATAATATTTTCGCATTCATTATTTTGACGCAGGGCCATGGTGTGTCTGTTTTGTAAAACTAATTTTAACATGTTGTGTGGAAATAACATAAAGATTTAAAATGCGAAGGAAAAAAAACAAGTGTAAGTCGTCTGATCATTCTTCAAGGGCTTAAATCATAGACCTAAAGTGTAAGAATACAACAGACTTGAAAAAAGGTACTCTACAGCTTGTATGAATGTCCAATTCCATACCACACCACTTCACAAACACATTTCTGGACATCCAGACAAAACCTATAAGATAGTAACTTTGTAAAGGTGGTCGAAGAAGTATCCAAGCTTATATAATAGGCTTTTTCTCGTAATGAACAACACACATCCATTGTTCGCAACTTCCCCTCTCGCCCTCGCAACGCGCAAGTTTTCTATTAGATTGAATTAGGGTTATGGTATTTCCAAGCCAAGTTTCTTGTATTGGAGATTTATTTGTTCCTCCTACTCCAATGCAGCGACGGCAAGGGGGCACGGTGAAATCATTTTCTTGATGGCGGATCTGTTAAAGATGATGGTGACATCTTGAAAGCCCTAGTTTGGTTTTGATAATTGATGATACCCTAAGGACTAACCTATTTGCTAAGTGATGGCCAAGTTTAGGTAGTCATATCCATGGAGTGAAAAGCCTAAGGTGATGATGGAGATCAAGATGGCTAAACCATGGATCAAGTGTTGAAGGTCAAGTGTAGATGTTCAAGTGAAAGAAAGTGACTTGAAGGCAAAGGTATAACCCGAAGTAGGCTTTCCTTTTGGTGATCAAGACACCTAGTGGGTGTGATCACATTTAGGGTAGATAGTCAACTATTAAGGGGAGAACAAGTGTTGGATTACCTTCAAGTGCTTTAGATTGCATTTCATTGCATTGAAACTAACTCAACCTAGAGATCAACTTAGAAAGCCTTGAAAAATGTTTTGAAAATGCTAACACACTGTGCACAAGTGTTGAGAACCTTGAGTGTTAGCACGTAGAAGCAAGAGGTGGAAAACTAACTTGTTCTTCTGTGTAAGCCGAACGTTGGACGATGGGATCTCCGGGGCGTCGGACCATTAGTGTGCATCCGACGGTCCCCCCCAGCTGTGCTATTAACTGTTCAAGGGCATCGGACAGTGAACCTTAGTCCGACGTTCAGCGTCGGACAGCGTTCGATGCAGTTTCTGCTCTCTGCGAGCTCTCTGAAAACGTCGGACGTTGGGAGCGTTTAGTCCGACGCACTTTTTGAAGACCATCCGACGATCAGCGACTCGGCTGTCCGCTGTGAGAGTCGGACAGTCCGACGGCTGGAGTGGTGCGCGCGTCAGACTTTTGGCTGACAGTCTGACGACGCGTCGCAGCGAGTTCACGGCGTGGCGTGGTGCGTGGCGTCATCTGTTCACGGCGTCGGACGCTGTTCTTTGGTCCGACGCAGAGCCTCGTACTAGAGTCCGACGGTTTTGAGCTCTCGGGAAACTCTCTGGAAGCGTCGGACTCTAGTGTTCTTCAGTCCGACGCATCCAGTCCGACGAATTGGAGAAGTTGGCGCGAGCAGTAGCCGTTGTGATCCAGCGGCTGTGGTTGAATCTGAGCGACACGTGGCTAAAATCCGTGCGTCGGACGCTATCCTTTGGTCCAATGGTCTCGGTCCGACGGTAGAGTCCGACGCCTTTAAAAAGTGTCTAACGGTTGTTTTCTGTGGGGTAACGGCTAGGAGTGCACTTGGGGGTATTTATACTCCTTCCCTGATCACTTGGTGACCCTCTTGCACATTTGATTCTTTGTCATACTCTTGTGAGCACTCTCTAGCCTCCCACTCACTCACTTATTCATCTTTGATCATTTTTGTGAGTTGAGTGATCTTCAAGTGCATCATTGCTAGTGATTTGCATTCTAGAGCACTTGAGAGCAAGCCAAGACTGAGTTCTTATTCTCTTGGGGCATTGCCGTGTCCCTAGCGGCTTGGAGGTTGATTTGGTGTGAGATTGATTGGAGATTGTTCAAGTCCACACCAAGGCTTCGTTTGTGAGGGGTTCTTGCAGTTATTCCCCAGCGGAGTGCTAAAACCGACTTTAGTGGATTGCTCGTGGTTGAAAGCGACTTCTCTTGTGTTGGTGAACGGCTCCCAGTGAGGTATTGGCGTGTGAAGCCTAGCTCGCAATCCACCAAGGAAGACCGGTGCCACAACGAGGAGTTGCGTGACGGCGATCACGTGAACCTCGGTAAAAAATCAAGTGTGCACTTCTCTACTCCACCATCAAGTGGATTTCTTGGTTGATCTTTGGATTTCTTATTGGTTATCTTCTCCCGGTGATTGGATCATCCTCTACACTCCTTGATGGTATATCTTTCTTGATCACTACTCTTGCGCTTTTGACTTGTTTAGGTGCCATCTCCTTAGGACTCAGAGGAGTTGGTTTCCAGCGTTTGTGTGCTTATTCTTGTGAGTAGTTTATTGTGCTAGGTGGCTTGCATAGAGTAGCCGTAGAGCTAGTGCTTAGCTTCACTTTCTTATTTGCTAACTTGTGCTCTAGTGCTTTGTAGATTTTAAATAGGCTATTCACCCTCCTCTAGCCTATCCGGTCCTTTCACATCTACAGCGTCACAACTTTATCGGCATGACGATATGGAGAATTTTATTTCTAAATGATAACATCAAGGTGGAAATGATGTCCACCATGGAGTAATTTTCTCCGGTCTTTTCTTCATTTTATTGTGGTTAGATCTGGCCACGATAGAAGGACTAGGGACAACAAGTTTCAGATTAGTCTTCCTCATTATTTGGTGGTAGAAAGAAGAAGAGGGTTCTTCGGTGACAGAAAGAAGAAGGGAAAAGAGATAAGAAAGAAGTTTCTCAACTCTGCATGCAGGAATGTTGGTTGTTGATCATTGGGCATCTGTTCTCAACCCCACTGACGAGTGTTTGCCTATTCATTCGTCCATACAAATTGTCAAAAAGGTTTGATTTTGAGATTTCAAGCTATTTGTCGGGTACCCAACTTCAACGCAAAATCATACTTCCCGAATGAAACCCGGCCCAAGAAGGCGCCAGCCGAGGCCCACGCGGGAACGGCCCATGCAAGAACTTCCCGCACGGCCTAAGACAAAGCCGTGCGGAAGCACATCGCCTCCCTCAGGCGCTCGGACCCCTCCGAAGAAATTCTTCGATTCACCCGAGCCTCCGCGATAGGGCTCGGGAAAGCAGGCCTCGGGCGATAGACTTCCGATTCGCCCGAGCCCCCCGCTACAGGCTAACACCCTCGGGCGCACCCCTCGGGTTCGCCCATGCCGTGCCGACGTCAGCAGGGCAAACTTGACGGCCAAGGGACCTTCCCTGACCACTTTACAAGCATGGCCCTATCGGGTGGGCCCCTTGACACAACGGCGCCCCGAACGCGCACGTTCACCGTACCAACTGCCCTATCTCCTCTGGCGAGCGATCTGACGGTCCTACTCTCACGCCGCTACAGGGACGGTCAACCGTACGGCCCCCCGGGCTGACGAGGAGATTCGCCAACTACGACAGCGACTACCATACCCCGGCCGCACGTGTGACACCAAGAAAAGGGGAATGACAGTCGTCCGGCCAACCCGGGGGAATGGGCAAGCCTTACGATCAGGCTCACCTACCCCCTGGAATGTACCTCACGAGGAAAAAGAAGCACCCGAGGGAGGACACTCATCCCGCTCCGTCCCATCGAGCCCCCAACGGCACCAATGTCTCCCGAGCCTCGAGGGCTTATACTCAAAGGTCAACCTATCTACTCGTTGCACTGTGCAGGGTAGGAAGTGATGGCATGACTGTTGACGGTGGATAACGTCAACTTTTATTAGAACTTTAAACACCAAAGGATACATGAATACACACTAGTCTAGGGTTTTAACTGACAGTTTTCATGAGTTTTGCATGTTCTGTATTTTCCAGGGGCTATTCCAGAAAAGCATAAAATGAGGGTTAAAGAGCATGATTACCACGTAACTTAACCGCCAAGGAAACATCATCACGAGAACACTAGAAGCATCTGGAACACACCCGAAACACCGGGGCCCGAGACCCACCAGGGTGGGGCCGGTCGGCGCCAGGGTAGGGCCGGCCGGCACCCCCCTGCTAGGGTTTCGGCCCACCTTCTGGAGTCTTCTTCCGCCGCCTTTGTGGAGTCATCTCAGCCCTTGTTTTAAGTCGGTTTGATCCTACGGCACACGTGCATCCCACCGGGCAATAAATAAAGGGGCAGACCCCCTGGAGGCATCAACCCATCATTCATTCAGGCATCAAGTCCTCAAGCCATCAAGAGCCTCCTAGTTCATCAAGAGCCTTCTAGTTCATAGTTCTAGCCTAGTTAGATTAGAGAGTAGAGAAGTTCTAGTTCTTCGGCGGATCTGGAGCCCCAGCGTCTGTCTGGAGCACGGAGTTCGGTATAATTCTAGTTCTTTGGTTGACCGCTAACCCCTTGATAATTCGAGCCTCGAGTTTTGGTTTTCTTGTTGGAGTATAACTATGCAGGAATAATATTATGACTAAGGAGAGAGTCTATTAGTGGCAATCATCAGGACTGCTGCTAACCAACTCGCTCTGAAGATCATTCAAGCACCAAGTGCTGCAGACATCAAGCCATGGGGAGGAGCATCCAATAGTTACCTGGTAACTTTATCTATGCACTTATTAAAGTCTACTTTATACAAGCACAAAATACTAAAAACATGTGAACACATGAAGGTCTACACTCTTAAAGAAGTTTCCTAATTGGGTAACGAAGCTTGAACTTCTGCTGGAAATATAAAATCAATCACTTACCATGGAGTGATATTAAACATAATCCCTCTCCATAAGATCTGGTATTTTTTATTGGCAATTGGGTTTCATAAGAAAATACAAGATCAATGAGCTAATCAACCCGACACCCTTACACTGCCAATACACTAGTCAGAAGGATCACTCAATTTGCAACATCAAAGACCCTGTCAAACGTCAAGTTTGGGGGAAGGCACCCTCCAATTAAAATCCAGCTAAGTATAAGTTTCCTATCTTATTATTATTACTATATCGCTTTTTCGTGTGAGTTAGCTAGTAAGATAAAATCTGAAAACCAAATAAATATCTATCTATATATTAGAGTTTGTTTAGAGTCAGTCTAGGCTAGAACTAAATTAAAAATGATGAACATTAAAATTTTGTCTTGGAGATGATGAATAGTTGCTCTGTCACAATACTTTTCAAATGCCTAGTTGTCAAACTTAAATTCTCCTGAGTTTTGGATATTACTGTTTTAACTTAAGAATTTACTCTGAACCTAAAACTTGTGGAGGCATATGCTTGAGCTAAGTCTAGATGATTGATTGAAATGATTCATGAAAGTTGAGCTACTATTTATCTTATTCCTAGCATTACTAAGTTCTGGAGATTTATTTCGAAAACTTAAAATTTACATGATGAGCTCTTGTATGACAAAATGTGAATTCCTACCAAAGCCATATATATGATACATCAAGATAGAAAAACCTTTTTGCACATTCATGCTGCTTGCTTTACATTGAGTTTAGTCAACTTTTGTTGAACACCATATGAGAGTCTTGTCATGCTTTTAAAACCAAGATCATGTACACACTTGAGCACATATGCATTATTTCTACCCTGCGAGTAATCGCAACCATTTCCACTTTCATCAATGTTCATCATGAAAATGTTTTCTCCTACATAGGAGTGAACACCAAAAATATATAAACCCCATAGGACAGCTCTGTTATAATTGCTTTAAGTTCTTATTATTATTATCTCTCCAGTTATTCAGATGCGAAGGATACATGTGGCTATGCAAAAATATAAAAAGGGAGTAAAAGATAGACAAGTGTCCCAGTATTAAAACAATGGGTACTAGATGCCCGCCTCCTGAATGATTAAAAAAAAGAGAGAAAAGAGAAAGAATAAAGATAGCCCATGTGTCCCTCCAAGTTATAAAGGAGAGTGAATTATTTTCAAAGAGTAAAAGTAGAATTAGGAATAGCCACTAAATACCACATATACACCTATCCACCATATTCCATACACATGTACATCTTGGTTTGATTGTATACCTCGATTCTCCGTGAATCCATTGTTTGACTTTACAACATATGAATTGCAAGCATGCTTTAAACTTTGTTATTGCCACTCCTATAAGCTCCACTATAAATCTTTAGTTATAGGAAGGCATAACATTAATGCCTTAAGTGAGATCCATAAATACCATATATACTGAGAGACTTGAGGTTGTCATACAATTAAAGCTCTGAGTTTTATTTTGAAAACTTGCAAAACTCCGGAATATTGGTACTGTGAAGAATTTGCTACATAGTGCAAGACTTGATTGTTCTTTCTTTCAATTACTTAAGACTGAGGCAAGAATTGTAAAGCCCCATAGTTAAAAGTAAAATGGGTAAGTTTAAAAGTTAGAGCAGTTTTATCTAATCCGGAGGAGGATCTATGTTTGCAGCATGTGTACTTGGGAAGTATGAAAACATTGTAGCAACTCCTGATCCAATTACATTAGTAATTAGGCTTAGTTCGTTTGCCAAGGGACTAACAAACAGATAAGCTGGGGGTATTGTTGACGGTGGATAACGTCAACTTTTATTAGAACTTTAGATACCAAAGGATATATGAATACACACTAGTCTAGGGTTTTAACTGATAGTTTCCACGAGTTTTGCATGTTCTGCATTTTCCAGGGGCTATTCCAGAAAAGCATAAAATGAGGGTTAAAGAGCATGATTACCACGTAACTTAACCGCCAAGGAAACATCATCACGAGAACACTAAAAGCATCTGGAACACACCCGAAGCACCGGGGCCTGAGACCCACCAAGGTGGGGCTGGCCGGCGCCAGGGTGGGAGTCTTCTTCCGCCGCCTTTGTGGAGTCATCTCAGCCCTTGTTTCAAGTCGGTTTGATCCTACGGCACACGTGCATCCCACCAGGCTATAAATAAAGGGGCAGACCCCCCTGGAGGCATCAACCCATCATTCATTCAAGGCATCAAATCCTCAAGCCATCAAGAGCCTCCTAGTTCATCAAGAGCCTCCTAGTTCACAGTTCTAGCCTAGTTAGATTAGAGAGTAGAGGAGTTCTAGTTCTTCGGCGGATCGGCGTCTGTCTGGAGCATGGAGTTCGGTATAATTCTAGTTCTTTCTCTATTATTGTATTCTTCATTATGATTAGGGAAACATTGTTCTTAATAGTTCATATGTTCTTGATTACAATAGTCTTTGTCTACTTTGATTATATGTCTAGTATAGTTGGTTTGATCTTATTGAATTCATGTAATTGCTCGTATAGCGCTTATTCATGCGTACGATGGATAGATGATGAACGATATGTAGACGTGATGTCTAGGTATTTTGTTTATCTGCGAGTGCACGCTGATGCGCCGGGTCGTGTGGTAGATCGCGTAGGTGACAGCTGCGTTGGGTCCTCTGTTGTCCACGCCCCGTATGTAGGCCAGCAGGCATGGTCACGAAGTTGGGTGATGACTCTGTTTCACACGTTTCCTATATGATGCCCTTTGCATGTGATTATGATATAGGATTAGTCTAACAATGATTGCTAGATGTAATTGCACTAATTAGAGTTATTCATTGATGTAGTTATAGAATTATCTTTGATATTAATTCCTTAGTTTATCCATTGGCTAGCTATTACTATGACTAGAGAAGTGCTCTGATGATTATCTTTTATTTATGATGCTTGATCATACTTATCACCTTTATCTTTATTTACCTTGTGACCTCTGCGTGTTATGAGTAGAGTAAATGACATCGGTAATGTCACTTATCCATTGTATACCATCACTATCAATATAATAGATTAAAATTTATCCTAGTCCTTTCCAGTGGTATAAATATAAATCGACAACCTGGTAGAACTCCCTAGGTAAAATGCTACAATGGTATAATTATCTGTCCGCTTGCAGAACTGATCTTAGTTTATATTATTTATATTTATATTTCTGCCTAGTCACATAGATTAATATATAAAACCTTTATTATTCTTAGCATTATTAATTAGGGATGACAACCTAGTTCTTGCATAAGAATGTTGGTAATAGAAAAGTGGCTAGTTGCTAATGACAAGTTAATTAATTACCATTCATCTTCTAATCTCGCCTCTCGCATTAAAAGTTATATAGTTATATTTGGCAACGTTAGTAGATGTGCAGGGTCGGACGTGACGGCATGACGTATTGCCATGCAGCCAACCATGTCCACCACTGTAAGACGCCTTGGAACTCACCAATGGAACAGTGGTGGATCAGCCGAATGACTAACGCCATGCCGCCGAGGCGCCAAGACGAGGGCGTGGCTGACGATAGCCACCGGTCACCACCGACTCCGCCATGCCGAGCACTGTAACCACAGGGCAACACGTGTAACTCTAACCTCTCCCTTGTAACTATAAAAGGGAGGGCAGAGGCCGATCACAGGCACGTTTTCACTCACTCACGACCAGAACTCCTACTCACTACAATCTACGAACCCAAGAACACACACACGAACACTCATACTCACAAGAGACTTGGGAGCCCCTCCCTCTCTCGACTAAGCTTGTAACCCCCTACTACAAGCACCCCGGTGTAAGGCAACATGACTTGATCTCACACTGGACATAGGCATTCATTGCCTGAACCAGTATAAACCCTGTGTTCCTCCTTGCATATCATCCATAATCTCAACCGCAATCTCTAAATTTACTAGCCGGTGTAGCATGCGCTAATCTAAGCACCGACAGTTGGCGTGCCAGGTAGGGGCCTTTTGCGTGTTGATCCAAGTTGCGGATGGCAGCTAACGTCTCTACACTTCCTGCTAGCGCGGTGCTCCGGTTCGGGAGCCTCGAGTTAGTGGCCACTGGCCACGGCCTCGAGATGAACCTCCGTCTGACCGAGCCCCGTGTCTTCTACGTCCTGATCCCAGCCCAGCAGGTGGCTGGGGAAGGGACCCCGTCGACACCTCTACCCGTTTCGGCGGACGGAGGGAACGCCACGCGCCGCTCCCGCCGAGCTAGGCGGGGAAGGCGCAACCGCGTCAACTCGGACCATGTCACGGGGGACGCGACCATCCCGGTGCCCCCTACGTGGGACACCACCCCCACGCTCACCACCAGCTCGACGCCACGAGCGGTGGAGGCACCACGCTCCCCCAACTCCGCGGAGTAATGTGGGAGGAGCCATGGCATCGCCCGCCGTTTCCCTTCGACCTCAGTGGGGAAGGCCGGCGACGCCCTCTCCATTCCCCTTCGGGCTCCACACTACTGTGGACGCCCACGTCCGTGCCGTTCGTGCCTATAGGCACGACCAAGCGATGACATCTGCCCATCGCCCAGAGGACCTGGGCGTCCTCAACAACTCTCTACCGTCCTCTCCTGCGAGCTCTCCTAGAGTATACAGCAGCGGAGAGTTGAACTCTAGCAGCAGCTCCACCCCTCCGGAGTACTCGGAGGGATGGGACCGCTACGGTCGCGTCTCGCCGTCGCGGTGGGATCTTGGCAGCAACGACGATGACTACTTCTGGGCGAACGTGGACTTCGACGTCTATGATCGCCAAGCCTTCCTCTCCACCGACAACGCGAGGGATAACACCCTCAGCATCTACTCCTCCGACGGCAGCATCATCGACCCCTCCCGGGAGTGCTATCACTTAGTGCACCCAAAGGAAAGACGCACCGGCGGAGCAGGCACAGGCACACACACCGCCTCCGCCAGCCCCTGGTCCCACGCCTTCAAAGGACCCGGGGGCTGGAACGTCCCGCCCTCTCCATCGTTCTCCGGAGCTTGAGCAACTCTGAGAGCTCGAAGCCCGGATGGACAAGGACCGCTTGCGCCTCGCCCAACTCTGGGCTACCCTGGAGCACGAGGAGGAGCAGGGAGACGGCGGAGCAGCACGACGCCGAGCCCGCGATGTCTAGGCCCGCATCATCGCCGATGACGGGGCCAGGACACCTGTGCCGGAACCACGGGCGAGCCGAAAGCACGCGGAGGCTGCGATGCTCCTTCGGAGCATGCCTGAGCCCTCCAACACGGAGGCCCGGTAGCTCAGGGACTAGCTCAAAGGTCTCCTGGAGGATGCCGCTGTCCTCCAGGCAGAAAGCTCGGCATTCCGACACCATGGTGCCGAGGAACGCTATCGTGGCGCCCCGACGCGCCATGAACGAGAAGCCTCGGTGCAGCTCGAAGCACCGAGGGCCCCTCAGTCCACCAGCGGCTCGGCAAGGACATTGACGTCCGTGCCATTCTCCAGGCCCGCGGTCGACGAAAGACCGACGGGACCGCACGTGGCTACAACATCCACCGGGGAGGACTTTACGACTCCGACGAGGACCGTGCGCCCTCACCCGAGCCACCGGGTCCTCGCATCTTCAGCGAGGCTATCCGGAGGGCCAAGTTCCCGCCCTCGGTTTCGACAACCGGCAAACATCGCCAAGTACTCGGGGGAGATGAACCCCGAGCCTTGGCTTGCAGATTATCGTCTTGCGTGCCAGCTGGGCGGCGTGCAGGATGATCTCATCATCATCCGCAACTTACCCCTGTTCTTGGCCGACTCAGCGCGAGCCTGGCTGGAACATCTTCCGCCGCGGATGATCTTCGACTAGAGCGATCTGGTCAAGATCTTCGTGGAGAACTTCCAGGGCACTTACGTGCGCCCTGGTAACTCCTGGGATCTCCGCAGCTGCAAGCAGAAACCGGGCGAGTCCCTCAGGGACTGCATCCGATGATTCTCCAACCAGTACAACGAGCTGCCCCAGGTCGCCGACTCCGACGTCGTCGGAGCCTTTGTTGTAGGGACGACCTGCAAGGAGCTTGTTCATGAGCTAGGGCGTCAAACCCCCACGAGCGTCGTTGAGCTCATGAGAATAGCTACCAGCTTCGCCTCGGGCGATGAGGCGGTGGGAGCTCTTTTCTCCGACCCCAAGGAGAGCGGAAGGAGGAAGCCCCCGAGGGCTCCTCCTTCCGAACCCACAACAACAAGAAGAAGAAGGGGAAGGGGAAGGCCCCCGTCCGCAACGAGCCCCTCGTTGCGGCTGCCGAACCCAGGGCGAAACTGCCGCGCCGCGGCCGCTTCGACGAGCTGCTCTCCAAGCCGCGCCCTTATCACCAGGGCCTGGTGAATCGCACGCTCGGAGCGTGTGTAATGCTCAAGAAGCATTACGACCAGCAGGCATTCCGGGACGCCGCCGGCAAGAAGCCCGCTGAGGATAAGGAGGACCAGGGAGGGAAGGACGACGAGTTCCCCTCATCGACAAGTGCCTCATGATCTTCGGCGGACCCGGGACTGCTCCCACGCCGCGTCAGTGTTGACATCTACTAACGTCGCCAAATATAACTATATAACTTTTAATGTGAGAGGCGAGATTAGAAGATGAATGGTAATTAATTAACTTGTCATTAGCAACTAGCCACTTTTCTATTACCAACATTTTTATGCAAGAACTAGGTTGTCATCCCTAATTAATAATGCTAAGAATAAATAAAGGTTTTATATATTAATCTATGTGACTAGGCAGAAATATAAATATAAATAATATAAACTAAGATCAGTTCTGCAAGCAGACAGATAATTATACCATTGTAGCATTTTACCTAGGGAGTTCTACCAGGTTGTCGATTTATATTTATACCACTGGAAAGGACTAGGATAAATTTTAATCCATTATATTGATAGTGATGGTATACAATGGATAAGTGACATTACTGATGTCATTTACTCTACTCATAACACGCAGAGGTCACAAGGTAAATAAAGATAAAGGTGATAAGTATGATCAAGCATCATAAATAAAAGATAATCATCAGAGCACTTCTCTAGTCATAGTAATAGCTAGCCAATGGATAAACTAAGGAATTAATATCAAAGGTAATTCTATAACTACATCAATGAATAACTCTAATTAGTGCTATTACATCTAGCAATCATTGTTAGACTAATCCTATATCATAATCACATGCAAAGGGCATCATCTAGGAAGGATGTGAAATAGAGTCATCATCCAACTTCGCGACCGTGCCTGCTGGCCTACATACGGGGGGTGGACTACAGAGGACTCAACGCAGCTGTCACCTACGTGATCTACCACACTTCCCAGCACATCAGGGTGCACTCGCAGATAAACAAAATACCTAGACACCACGTCTACATACTGTTCATCATCTATCCATCGTCCGCATGAATAAACGCTATACGAGCAATTACATGAATTCAATAAGATCAAACCAACGATACTAGACATATAATCAAAGTAGACAAAGACTATTGTAATCAAGAACATATGAACTATTAAGAACAATGTTTCCCTAATCATAATAAAGAATACAATAATAGAGAAAGAACTAGAATTATACCGAACTCCGTGCTCCAGAAAGACGCCGGGGCTCCAGATCCACCGAAGAACTAGAACTCCTCTACATCTAATCTAACTAGGCTAGAACTATGAACTAGGAGGCTATTGATGAACTAGGAGGCTCTTAATGGCTTGAGGACTTGATGCCTTCAATGAATGATGGGTTGATGCCTGCAGGGGGTCTGCCCCTCTATTTATAGCCCAGTGGGATGCACGTACGCCGTAGGATCAAACCGACTTGAAACAAGGGCCGAGATGACTCCACAAAGGCAGTGGAAGAAGACTCTAGAAGGTGGGACAAAACCCTAGTGGGGGGGCGTCGACTGGCCCCACCCTGGCGCCGGCCGCCCCTACCCTGGTGGGTCTCGGGCCCCGGTGCTTCGGGTGTGTTCTAGACTATTCCAGTGTCTTCGTGATGATGTTTCCTTGGCGGTTAAGTTTCGTGGTAATTATGCTCTTTAACCCTTCTTTTATGCTTTTCTGGAATAGCCCCTAGAAAATACAGAACATGCAAAACTCATGGAAACTATTAGTTAAAACCTTAGACTAGTGTGTATTCATGTATCCTTTGGTGTCTAATGTTCTAATAAAAGTTGACGTAATCCACCGTCAACAGTCAGCGAAAGCGTGAGCGTCAGGAGGTCTACACCGTCGGACCAGCGACACCACGCTTCCTCGACTGGTCCCTCGACGCCATCACTTTTAGCCGGGACGATCACCCGGACCACGTCCCATCACCGGGGCGTTACCCGCTTGTTGTCGACCCTGTTGTCGGCAACACGTGGCTTTCCAAGGTCCTTATGGACCGGGGCAGCGGCCTCAACATTTTGTACGCTTAGACCGTCGACTCAATGGGAATCAGCCGTTCTCTTCTCCGGGTGGTGACATCCCCGTTCCACGGGATAGTCCCGGGGAAGAGCGTACAACCCCTCGGACAGATTGACCTGCCCATCTAGTTCGGGGCTCCTGACAACTTCAGGAAGGGGACCCTTATTTTCGAGGTGGTAGGCTTCCGCGGCACCTACCACGCCATCCTCGGGAGGCCATGCTACGCCAAGTTCATGGCCGTCCCGAACTACACCTACCTCAAGCTCAAGATGCCGGGGCCTAAGGGGGTCATCATCGTCGGCGCCTCGTACCAGCACGCCTACCAGTGCGATGTTGAGTGCTGCGAGTACGCCAACGCGCCGGTGGAGTCCGAGGCCCTCATCGCCGACCTCGAGGAGCCGGCCAAGGAGGTCCCCGACCCCAAGAAGGCCACGGGCACTTTCGAGCCCGTCGAGGGGGTGAAGGAGGTGCCCCTCAACCCCGGCACACCCGATGGCAAGGTGCTGAAGATCAGTGCTACCCTCGACTCGAAACAGGAAGTTGTGCTCGTCGTCTTCCTCCGCAAGCACGCCGACGTGTTTGCTTGGAGTCCCTCGGACATGCCAGGCATCCCGAGAGAGGTTGCCGAGCACTCCTTGGACACCCGGGCCGGGTCCAAGCCGGTGATACAGCGCCTGCGCCGATTCGACGAGGAGAGGCGTCGGGCCATCGGGGAGGAGGTGCAGAAGCTTTTGACGGCCGGATTCATCAAGTAGGTCTTTCATCCAGAGTGGTTAGCCAACCCTGTCTTAGTTAAGAAAAAGAATAGAAAATAGACGATGTGTGTTGATTATACTAGTTTAAATAAAGCATGTCCAGAGTATCCATTTCCATTACCTCGTATTAATCAAATAGTTGACTCCACTGCTGGTTGTGAACGACTTAGTTTCCTTGATGCATATTCTGGTTACCATCAAATTCGGATGAAAGAGTCCGACGAGCTAGCGACTTCTTTCATCACCCCCTTCGGCACATATTTCTACATAACCATGCCATTTGGCCTAAAAAACGCGGGCGCAACCTATCAGCGTTGCATGCTTAAGGTTTTTGGGGACCTCATCAGGCGAACCGTTGAGGCTTACGTAGATGATATTGTGATAAAAACTAGGAAGGCAGACGACTTGGTAGCCGACCTAGAAGAGGCGTTCGAGTGCCTCAGAAAGAAAAACATAAAGCTCAACCCTGAGAAATGTGTCTTCGGGGTCCCCCGGGGCATGTTGCTCGGGTTTATCGTTTTCAAGCATGGCATCGAGGCCAACCCGGAAAAGATATCGGCCATCACTCGGATGGTGCCGATCCGCAACCTCAAAGGCGTACAGAAGCTGATGGGGTGTCTGACAGCCCAAAGCCGATTCATCTCATGACTCGGCGAAAAAGGCTTGTCTCTGTATCGGCTGCTGAAGAAAACCGAGCACTTTACTTGTACCCCCGAGGCCCAGGAAGCCCTCGAAAGGCTTAAAGCTCTGCTTTCGAAAGCTCCGGTGCTCGTGCCGCCCACCGAGAGGGAGGACCTCTTACTGTACGTTGCTGCTACTAACCAAGTCAAAAGTGCAGCAATCGGCAGCGGGAGGAAGGACATGCGCTGCCGGTTGTTGGTAATTTTAACGTCATCACTATTTAACAACATTAAAAACACATGTTATTGAATTAACTTGTCATTAGCAACTAGCCACTTATCTCTCACCAACATCCCTAAGCATTGAACTAGGTTGTCATCCCTAATTATATTAGTTAGGAATAAAGTATTAAATGAATCTATTATTTCGTGTGACTAGGCAGAAATAAATATAAGAATATGAACTAAAGGACAATTCTGCAAGCGGACAGATAATTATACCATTGTAGCATTTTACCTAGAGTATCACCAAGTTGTCGATTTATATTTATACCACTCGGAAGGTCTAGTAGGACTTAAATTATATCTACAACTTATACTGCTAATGTAAAAGATAAACCATAACTATAATCTTAATCATAGCAGGGATAAGTCACATGATAAAGATATATATAGGATAAACATGATCAGTCATCATCATAAATAGGTAAATATTAGAGCTCATCTAGTCATAACAATACCTAGCCAATGGATTGATAAAAGAATTAATATCTAAAGTAATTCTATAACTACGTTAATGAATACTATGATTAGTGCAATTACATCTAGCAATCATTGTTTAGCTCTACCTACATCATGATTAAATGTAAAGGAGCATCATCTAATGAGGATATTAAGACACAAGGGTCACCTCCTTCGCGACCGCGCTCTGCTCGTCCTACGTACGGGGGGTGGACTACAGAGGAATTAACGTAGCTGTTACCTACGCGAACTACCACACGACCCAGCACGTCAGGGTGCACTCGCAGATAAGCAAGATATCTAAACACCACGTCTACATACTGCCAATCATTCATCCATGATATCTCTGGACGAACTCTATACGAGTAATTACATATATTCAATAGGATCAAACTAACTATGCTAGACACATAATCAAAGTGAACAATGACTATTGCGATTAAGAACATATATAAGATTAACAACAATGTTTCCCAAATCATAATGTTGAATGCAATAAGAGAAAAGAACTAAAACTATATCGAACTCCGCGCTCCAGACAGATGCCAGGGGCTCCGGATCCCGCTGAAGAACTAGAACTCCTCTAGTTCTAATCTAACTAGGCTAAACCTATGAACTAGAGAAGCTCTGATGAACTAGAGAGGCTCTGGATGGCTTGATCTCCAAATGACTTGATGTCTCAGGGAGGGGGGTCTGCCCCATTATTTATAGCCCGGTGGGGTGCACGTGTGCCGTAGGATCAAACTGTGACAGAACCGCCTTAATAAGGCCCACGTGCACCGTCATCGTCCCTAAGGACCCACGATCAGTCTGCACGAGTTCCCCTTGACCTAGGTGGCCTGCCGGGTTCCCTAGGAAACCCTAACTTCCCGAGGATCTCATTGTAAGCCTTGCAAGTATAACAACATTTTACACAAATAATTTGAATCAGAGTATAAGGTGCGGAAGTATTCCATAAATCTAGATTATAAATATAAATTACAGTATCCCAACCAGAGTTTCGTAGTGGAGTAGCATATACAACTAAACACCCTGCCCAAGGGTTATATCTTATACATATCTTCACCCATGCGCGATCTGTCAACCGGCACGGTCCCGAGCATGACTGTGCCCTCGGCTCACCTGCAACAGGGGTTAACAAACCCTAAGTACTGGGGTACACCGCAAGACTTACCCGACAAAAAGGTGTAAAATTAGACTCAGGAATCCAGGCTGAGGGGAATCAAGGTAAAGCTTTAGCAAGAGTCAAAGTATTTTGCAGAAAGGCATTACTATCCTATTTTAATATTTTAACTCAATCTTATTTGAATCTAAATACATACTTCCAAATTTCATAATCATATATCATCATACTTTCCAATTAATTATTCTCAAAGACACCTAGTTCCGAACCACTTTTCAATTATAGGTCAAAGGATCAAGTCTCCATATCCGAGGAGCAACGACGATTCGAATCGATTAGTACCTAGCTGGGGATCCCTATCCACAATGCATATGTAGCACTTAAGCTTGCATATACCAACCCCGCCTACCACGGCTTTTCTACCCCTGAACCGGTCTTACGCTACCCGAGAACATACTACTCCTCTCTTCTCCAGGCACGCCGGCCACGAGGGTACGCGCTGCTCTCGCCATCTCTCCACTCGCAGTGCGTGGTTGTCGGTTTAAGTAGTAGAGCCACCGGAGTCAGAGGCTTTCCGTAGTATGTGGCTAGTTGTAAAGTCTCGATCATAGCAGGCCTACAACGAACGGTCCCTAATTCTTTTTCCGCCGATGACATTGCATTGGGACTCTAACCCAAGTACAAGTGTCCCAACGGTTTTCAAATCCCTTTTTTCGCCGGTGGTCAAGCATTGGGACTCTAACCCAAATTCACAACCAACGAATGAAAAACACATCCCCATTGATGACAATGGACAGGCCAAGTACACTGCCAACAAACGAGGACAATACCATTCCCTTTCAATGATTCATTCTTTGCATATCATCATAGTTTAAAATAGCATTTTTACAAGTCCAATTATTAGGCATGACTAAACATTTTTCAATACTTTAAATAAATCAGGTGCTCGGGGTATGATAAGTGGTTAAGGAAAGGTAATGCATCAATAGGTTATCACTCAACTCCTATCAACCTAATGCAATAGATTAACTCAAGTGATAAACATTTATAAATCGCAAGGAGGAGCTAATGCATCGGGGCTTGCCTGTGTTGCAGGATTGGTTAGTTTCCACAGAGATCATGACGTTGACATCACCACCATTTGATCGATGGACTTCCTCCGACTTGATTGACATAAACCTTTTCACTCGCGCGCACACTACACGTAAATGAATGATGCATGGTTTAATATGATGGTATGCATGACATGATGCACGATGCGAAGTACAAAGAAGTGCATTAATAGTAGATGAATAGAAATAAGAAAGTTGAGTACAACTTTCCTTCATGCTCAAGTTGTAAGCCAACCAAAACCAACTTGCTGATTATTATTCAGGGTTTGATAACATTTAATTATTTTATAAAGCAAGTCCTTCTATATTTACCAATAAAAGGACAAAACCCTAACATGAGAAACACATTTAACCAATCCTTTTTACCCAAGAGCTTGCATCATAAAGATAATCAATATTACATACATGAATTAACTAATGGAATGCTTAATTGAACTAAAAAGCATTTTAAGTTTTTCATTATCTCATTTTGTTATGAGCACAGCGAAACAAATAATCAAATGCCATGGAACAGCAAGGGTTTCGTGTTCCAAGGTCCACAATCAACTCCAAAAATCACTCAAGTCATTTCAGGATTTATGCTTATCATTTCTAAAATTATCAACTAATAATTAAAGCATATAATTAAGGGTATAAGCAAAATTTGTCAAATTAACCCCAAACCTTAATGAGAGTTAGGTGATTACAGTTTATGACCAAGGTAAAAATTTCACATGCTCGGGTTTTATAAATTAATTACTACAAAATAAACAAGTTTATAATACAATAATACATTGGAAAACAAGATAAATGTGAAACTCAATATTTTCTGAAATAACATGGCCATATTATTAATTCTCAGGCTACCACAACATCATTAAAAGACAGTGGAGCACCATTTCCAATTTTTATATTAATATATTATTTATAATTCGCTTTAAATCTAATTAATAGGCACCAAAGTAGGTAAATCAATAACTCAGGCATCCATACACCATAAATCATAAAATTTTAACCATGAATCACGGATCATACAAAGAAGCTACCACTAAATTTTCATGTCATTTGGAGAACTATAACTCCAGATACAAAAATAACAAGTAAAACAAGTATTTATTTCCTATTTAACAAGATTAAAGCAAACCACCATTAAAACAGTAAATAACATGCATGTTTTATATTTTTAATAAAAACTAGACATCTCAAGGAGCACAACAAAATTTGGTTCACCAAAATTGGAGTTACCAAACTCCAGATATGAATTTCCAAAGATTCAGCAAAACTTCTACAAACAGGTCCTTATGGCACTATTCATACGAGTCACAGTCTATGCAGTTAGCCCCCTGGGAAAACTCGTCTTCTCATCTGGGGTCCCTGGTCGTGAAAACAGAATAGAGGACCGCACGGTGATGCCGGTTCTGGTGAGGAAGGTGCTCGTGGACGGCGGGGAAGAGGTGGGGAAACATCCCGGGACTCGTGCACACCCGTTGGTGGCCTCGGCTTGGCTCGGAGTGTCCCGTAGGTGGTCGGGCAGTGCGCAGGCGCAGGCAGCATGGCGGCATGGCAGCTCGGCCGCCGGCGGCGGCCGTGTTCCCACCGTCAGAGACCTCCCCAACCCAAACCGAGGCTTCCTACGCGTTCAAGATGCTCACCGCGACTTGATGGTCTCGTTAGTTGGACGGAAAGATGATCAGAGCGGTGGGCTCGACGACGACCGCGACTTCGGCGGCGGTTCCCGATGACAAGACTTCGTCCCGACGACTGTAGTGCACCAAAAGCGAAGCCACTGACCCAGTGAGCTTCATAGGATGCCCAAAAACATGGAACGCAGATTGAAAAAAAGATCTAGCTCACCATAGACGACCGTGCTATGGTGAGACGAGTACGGCGGCGCTCCTACCGTCCACGGAGAAGACGCATGACGGCCTCGGGCTACATGCAATCACAGAACGCAATAACTGGCTCAAACGACGCGCAAGGAAGGGGCGGTTCTAGCTGCGAGATAGAGAGGGCGATGGCTGACTGTGCACGACGAATTTCATCTACGAATCGGAGCTCGAGCAGTGAAGCTCACCGGCGGCAATGGAGAAGAAGAGGGAGATGAAAAAGGCGGCCACCAGGGGTTTAAATACGGACATGGCGAGCACAGGACGTGTCCGGGCCCTCCCTCGAGCTCGTCCCCTTCGTCGAACATGGGCCCGGCAGCCAGGACGGCGGCGACGGTCGGCCGCACGCGCAGCGCTGTAGGCGAACAGAGGAAGATCGTGTGAGTTACTGTAGCTAGTCATTTTCACCTGTTTCTGTTTTTGCAAAATTACTTTTTATTTTTCATAGCAACTTGAAAAATTCCCAAAATAAAAGTTGCATAGAATTTATTGCTGAACAACTTTTCTTTTGGAAGGAATTCAAGATTTTAAGTGGTTTTTGAATTATGAAAAAGGGGCTAAATAGGATTTAAACGGGAGTCTGAAGAGAAACCCAAAAATCCAAATTCTATATAATAACTTCAAAATCTCTAAATACCAAAGTTGTTCCATTCAGTGAACCTTACAACTTTCATATAATAATTTTTGTCTAATTCTTAATGATTTTCAAAATAAGAATTTAAACTTAAACCTTTAAACATAGATTAGGATTTTATTTAAAATTTAAAATAATAACTTTAAATTCTTGCAAAATAAAAGTTGCTCAACTTTCCAAGAGCTACAATTTTTGTTTAAGGCCCAACCTCCAATTCTACTTAGTTTTTGATTTTGGGTTTTGGGACTATTTAGGGTTTTATAAATAATTTTCTTCTGAATTTTTTATTTGTTTTTAAATTAAATTTTCACACAAGCACTTAGATAATCAAATCACTCTAGATCACCTATGCACAATCACATGTAGTAACAATAAAATAAATTTTATTTTAATAAATGCACAGTAACAAGATTTTATGCGGGATGATGTGAAGGTAATCATGATGACATGGCAGGTTTTAATTATCGTAACACCAGGGGTGTTACACAAACCGACTTGAAATAAGGGCCGAGATGCATCGTGGGAGGCGGTGGAAGAGACTCCAGAAGGCGGGGCCGAAACCCTAAGGGGCGCCGGCCGGCCCCACCCTAAGGCCGGCCGGCCCCACATTATGGGGTCTCGGGCCCCGGTTGCTCGGGTGTGTTCCAGACTCTTCCAGGGTCTTCGTGATGATGTTTCCTTGGCGGTTAAGTTTTGTGTCTTTTACACATTTTAATCCCTCTTTTACGCTTTTCTGGAATAGCCCCTGAAAAATACAGAACATGCAAAACTCGTGAAAATTGTCAGTTAAAACCCTAGCTTAGTGTGTATTCATGTGTCCTTTCATGTCTAAAGTTCTATTAAAAGTTGGCGTTATCCACCGTCAACAACACCCTCAAGCTTACCTGTTTGTCAGTCCCTTAGCAAACAAACTAAGTCTAATTTACCAAATTATTTGGATCAAGAGTTGCTACGATGCTTTCATACTTTCCAAATACACGTGCTTTCAAACAGAAATTCTCCTCCGGATTAGACAAAACTGCTCTAACTTTCAAATTTACCCATTGTACCTTTAACTATGGAGCTTCTCAGCTTTTGCATAAATCTTGAGCAATCGAAAGATAGAACAATCAAGTAAAACACTATGTCTCAAATTCTTCACAATACCAATATTCCGGAGTTTTGCAAGTTTTCAAAATAAAACTCAGAGCTTAATTGTATGACACTCTCAAGTCTCTTAATATATGTGGTATTTATGAATCTTACTGAGGCATTAATGATGTTATTATGCCTTCCTACAACTAAGGATTATAGTGGAGTTTATAGGAGTGACAATAATAAGGATGAACATACTTGCAATTCATATATTGTAAAGTCAAACAATGGATCCATAGAGAGTCAAGTCATACAATCAAACCAAGATGTGCATGTGTATAAAATATGGTGGATAGGTGTATATAAGGTGGCTAAATGCAAATTCTACTTTTGCACTTTGAAAATGATTCACTCTCCTTTTTGTAACTTAGAACTTTCGCGGGAAATATGGGCTATCTTTATTCTCTTTTTCTTCTTTTCTTTCTCTCTCTCTCTTTTTTCTGGGAGGCGGGCATCTCAGTACCCATTGTTTTAAGGGGCAAACGTGTTTTTGCCCTTGTTTTCCATCGAAATTGTGATTTTGCCCCTCTTTTTTCACTTTGTGATTTTGCCCTTGCATACAAGCAAGTCAATGCGATTTTGCCCCCAGTCAACAGTCAAAACAGGGGTAAAATCGCAAACACCAGGGGCAAAATCGCGTTGACTTACGAGTAGTGAAGGGCAAAATCACAAAGTTAAAAAAACAGGGGTAAAATCACAGTTGGACTTTGAAATAGGGGCAGAAACACAAATATTCCCTTGTTTTAATTGTTGGGACACTTGTCCATCTTTTACTCCCTTTTCTTTTTTTCTTTTTTTCAATACTTTTGCATAGCCACATGCATCCTTTGAATATAAATAAATGGAGAGATAATGATAAGAACTTAGAGCAATTAAACAGGGGTTATCCTATAGGGTATGTTTTTGGGTGTCTACTCCCAGTGTAGGAGAAAAACATTTTTAAGGTGGATCTGGTTGGAAGTGGAAAATGATTGCGCTTACTCCCATAGTAGGAGTAATGCATATGTGGATGGAGTGTGTAAGTGATCTTGATTTTAAAAGCATGACAAGACTCTCATAAGGTATACAACAAAGGTTAACTAAACTCAGTGCAAAGCAAGCAGCATAAATGTGCAAAGGTTTTCCTATCTCTAAATGTATCATATATGGTTTTGGTAGGAATTCACACTTTGTCATATAAGAGCTCATCATGTAAGATTTAAAATTTAAAATAAATCTCCAGAACTTAATAATGCTAGGAATAAGATAAATAGCAGCTCAACTTCATGTATCATATCAATCAATCATTTAGACTTAGCTTAAGCATATGCCTCCACAAGTTTCACGTTCAGAGTAAATTCTTAAGCCAAAACAGTAATATCCAAAAACTCAGGAGAATTTAAGGTTGAAAACTAGGCACTTGAAAGGAATTACGACAGAGCAACTATTCATCATCTCCAAGATAAAATTTTAATGTCTCCAGTTTTTATTTGACTCTAAACTTAACTAGACAGACTCTAGACACACTCTTTAACATATTGCTAAGTATTTATTTAGTTTTCAAATTTTATCTTACTAACTAACTCACGCGAAAAGCGATACGGTAATAATAATAAGGTGGGAAACTTATACTTAGCTGGATTTTAAATGGAGGGTGCCCTCCCCCAAACTGGATGTTTGACAGGGTCTTTGATGTTGCAAATTGAGTGATCCTTCTGGGAGCAAGTGTATCAGCAGTGTAAGGGCGTCAGGTTGACTAGCTCTTTGATCTTGTATTTTTCTGTGAAACTCAATTGCCAACAAAAATACCAAATCTCATGCAGAGGGGTTAAGTTTAGTACCACTCTATGGTAAGTGATTGATTTTATATTTCCAACAGAAGTTTTCTAATTGGGTGGACCTTCATGTGCCCACATATTTTTAGGGTTTTCTAAAAAGTGTGGACCTTCATGTGCCCATATATTTTTGGTATTTTTGGATTTTCTTATGGTACTACGGTGAACCTTCATGTGTTCACATATTTTTGGTATTTTATGACTTTATAAAACAGACTCGATAATCGCATAGGTATAGTTACCTGATAACTAGGGATGCTCCTCCCCCAAGCTAGATGTTTGCAATACTTGGTGTTGATGATCTTCAGGGCGAGCTTGCCAGCAGTAGCCCTAGTGGGCTCCACTGATGGACTCACTCCTTAGTCATAATGTCGTTCCTGTATAATTATGCTCCAAAAAGAAAACCAAAACTCGAGGCTCGAATTTAAGGGGTTAGCGGTCAGCCAGATGAGTAATTGATTATTCTAATGAGCTAATATTAGTTGGCAGATTCTAGCAGGATTCTTCTTTTTACATTTTCTATTTTATGATGCAGTAAAATAAATATAGATTCTATTTTATTTTTATTTTGATGCCACTACAACAAATATTCCTACGGGGTTACCATAAGTCTATTTACATGGGGCTTTAATATTTTTGATGCAATAAAAGCTATACAATTTTTGTCTTTCTTTTCAATGCACTAATAAAACGGTAAAGATTTTTATTTTGTTTCAATATGCAGAAAGATAAATATACATGGTATGTTTGTATTTATTTTTAGGCCACCATGATCAGTACTCCTACAGGTTTTACACCGCAAGGGTTTCACATGGGGCTTCAAGTTTTTAAGATGCATGAATACAGCTTAATGCATGCCTATTCACTCTTGTTATTTTCTATGCAAAGCTAATGCAGAAGATGAAACCTACTTAAGAGAAAATAATTCATGCAATGCATAAAAGCAAAAATGGATAACTACCGATGTTACCTCACGGCGAGGGTTCCATGTTTTGAGTCTTCTGAATTGGACTCTTCCTTGCAGTGATTCATTAGTCAAGTACTTTGGTTTGCTCTTGAGGTGGTGTCTCCACTAGTGGCTCCCAATGGTGGTGCCACCTTTTTCCTTTCTTTTGTCGGCATCTCGAAGCCAATCTTATGTGCATCATTATTACTGGTTGAGAACTTCCACTTATCGAATTTGGGGGATTGTCTCCCCCACACTTTGATTGAAGTGTGTTCTGCCTAAAAAGACAAGGTAGAGATCAAGTGCATGGGCTCTGCTGGTGGGAAAACACCAACAGAACCAGAAATTTATTCATTCTCTAACATTTGGCACAATAAGATTGATGTTATTCATATTGTTCATTTATAACATGGGTGAGAATATAGAAGTATAAATATGGTATATAAACTTGTGAGATAGAGAGTGAAGTTACTTAACCGTTGGAAAGACTGTTCATCTTTAAATTTTTCATGATGACTATTATTTTCCAATAATAATAGACGAAGTATTTCTATCTTACTTGGTTAAGACTGAGATTAAGAGAATAGCGCTATGAACAAACTCAGAGAACAAATCATGTTGAGTTAATCAGGTTGATCAATTTAAGTAGTAACTCTAACATGGTTGTATTTTTTATTTATTGCATACCAAGATCAAGAGGAAATTAATAACCACTTACCTTAAGATGTTGTCTTCATCATTGGAGCATGATAAAGGGTAGATGAAATTCAATGGTCCTTTCCTTCATTGCATCTTGAGTTGTTCATTAACTTCTTTTCATTTACTCTGTTCTCACTCTTTAGACCTCCTGCTTCTCTCATTATTATTTTTTTTGCAAGGGGTTAGTAGACAACACATACCCAAAGGAATATTCAATTTAAAGTATGGATAGTGTTTGCCAAGGTTAATTTATAGCTTTAGTTTTAAATGATTCATCATTACTTCATTCAATTTTTTTTCAACAAGGTTAAGGTAAAGATATTATTTGAAAAGTACCTTCAACCTCAACTTGATTCTACGAATAGTCTCCTAATAGGATTTAAACATTTTTATATGGGAGAGGTGAGTCTACATATACAACCAAATTCTTAGACAAGTATGTTTTGATCTCATAGTTATGTTCAAGTAATATTCTGAAGCATACTTATAACATAACAAGGAAGTTTACATGACTAAAGATATTTATTCAAATAGAACCAAGAATATGTTTGGTGAACCACAGGAGCATTATTATATATTTTTTATTTGTTTTAATTGTTAGTAAGTTAAGTTTGAGCATGGCATCGGGTAGGAGTGACCAAGACAAATTAGCAACATGATATAAGATGTTGATTGTAGTTAAATATTGCATGAGGCTTGGACAAACGTACCTTATGTCTTCATCCCTCTAAGTAAGTGATGACAAATTTACTTGGAAGAGGATGCTCATCCAGTTCATCTGTTGGTGAAAACTTGTGATCTGCTGAGCAAGGCTCTCCTTCTATCATCTTTGTCTTTTCACCATCTGATGAACGTACAGATAATTACATGCTTTTCACTCATCAACCTTTTTTTAATTTTGATTGAATTACGGTTGATGAGCTTGGGTCCACTGGAGGTGCAAACTCAAGTTCCTCCCTGGTTTTCTTTGTCTTCTATTGGCATGGCAACGAGTTGTTCTTCTTTAAGGGACATGCCAGCCGTCTTGATGGTCAGGGCGGGGAACTTCTTTGATGTTCAAGTAAAACTTCATCTCCAATAGATTAAGGATGTTCTTTTCTGCCAAATATTAATGGACACATACCCGAGCGAATATAACAAAATTGAAATACAGGTTTTGTTGTCCATACTATTTTGTGATTTTCCTTTATGCTAACAAGATGATATATGGTTTTAAGATTGTTTAGCATAGATTGTGTCTATTGTGTTTTTTTATTATTGTTGCTACATTCTAGCATGGTTCAAAATAGAGATGACTTGCAACGAAAGATAAATGAATAAACATTAATACTCACAGTTCTTCCTCTTATAAAGAATGAGCTGGATCTTCTTGTGCAAAGTCATCACTGTCATGATTCATCTTCGTTGTGAACTCATCTCTTGACTTCCCCATATTTAATTCAAAATTTTCCTGCAGGGGTTAGTCCGACAAAATATCCAATGTCTACTACAGCAATTTATAATTCAATAACCAAACAAAACTCCATGTCTAGCTTTAGTTAAGGAAGGCATTTCAACCTAAGCACCACGCTTAATTTAAAAGCCTTTGAAAAATACTCATATGGCCGTATGTAGTACCTCCAAACCAAAACTTACTATGGTAGACAAAGGTAACATGAAAGCACTAGTACGGAATTATTCAGGTAGGGATGAAAAAGCATGATCATGGTGAGTTTTTTTAAAATACTAATCATGACCCTTCATGTGCTCATATATTTTTTTTTCTTTTAATAAGAATGCAAGTGAGATGGATATATGAATGGAACTAAATAAGTTATGAGTAGAAAGAATTTAAAATAAATAGGGTGAATATATGGATTTAAAGTAAACATGCAGTGGAATACAAAAGATAACTACTCATCAAATTTAAAGTCCATGAGCAAGACTTTCTCACCTTTATTTGATCATACTTACTATGTCTCACATGATGGAATTTGTGAGTGATGTAGCATCTTTATTCCCGTCACCTGATATATGAATTGAATTTTTGTGACGTCAACCTGTTTTTCCGATCTTGAATTTATTATGTTTCTTCTTTTTGTGGGAGCTTGCCGGAAGGTCGTAAACCGGTCGTTCATTACCCTGCATAAGATATTAAAGTAGACAAAATACGGGTAATCCTGCTTGAGCAGGGGTTAATGGTTATCTCGATTACATTAATAAGTATAAGTCTATCAATATTCTTAATATGCCTACCTACCTTCCCCTGTAACGGCGCCAAAAATGCTTGTTGGTAATTTTAACGTCATCACTATTTAACAACATTAAAAACACATGGTACTGAATTAACTTGTCATTATCAACTAGCCACTTATCTCTCACCAACATCCCTAAGCATTAAACTAGATTGTCATCCCTAATTATATTAGTTAGGAATAAAGTATTAAATGAATTTATTATTTCGTGTGACTAGACTGAAATAAATATAAGAATATGAACTAAAGGACAATTCTGTAAGCGGACAGATAATTATACCATCGTAGCATTTTACCTATAGTATCACCAGGTTGTCGATTTATATTTATACCACTGGGAAGGTCTAGTAGGACTTAAATTATATCTACAAGTTATACTGCTAATGTAAAAGATAAACCATAACTATAATCCTACTCATAGCCGGGATAAGTCACATCATAAAGATATATAGGATAAACATGATCAGTCTCATCATAAATAGGTAAATATCAGAACTCATCTAGTCATAACAATAGCTAGCCAATGGATAGATAAAGGAATTAATATCTAAAGTAATTCTATAACTACGTTAATGAATACTATGATTAGTGCAATTACATCTAGCAATCATTGTTTAGCACTACCTACATCAAGATTAAATGTAAAGGAGCATCATCTAATGAGGATATTAAGACACAAGGGTCACCTTCTTCGCGACCGCGCTCTACTCGTCCTACGTACGGGGGCGTGGACTACAGAGGAATCAACGTAGCTATCACCTACGCGAACTACCACACGACCCGGCACGTCAGGGTGCACCCGCAGATAAGCAAGATATCTAAACACCATGTCTACATACTGTCAATCATTCATCCACGATATATCTGGACGAACTCTATACGAGCAATTACATAAATTCAATAGGATCAAACTAACTATGCTAGACATATAATCAAAGTGAACAATGACTATTGCAATTAAGAACATATACAAAATTAAGAACAATGTTTTCCAAATCATAATGTTGAATGCAATAAGAGAAAAGAACTAGAACTATACCGAACTCCACGCTCCAGGCAGACGCCAGGGGCTCCGGATCCCGCTGAAGAACTAGAACTCCTTTACTTCTAATCTAACTAGGCTAAAGCTATGAACTAGAGAGGCTCTGGATGGCTTGATCTCCAAATGACTTGATGCCTCAGAGAGGGGGTTTATTTATAGCCCGGTGGGGTGCACGTGTGCCGTAGGATCAAACCGACTTGAAACAAGGGCCGAAATGCATCATGGGAGGCGGTGGAAGAAGACTCCAGAAGGCGGGGGCCGAAACCCTAGGGGGGCGCCGGCCGGCCCCACCCTAGGGCCGGCCGGCCCCACTTTGTGGGGTCTCGGGCCCCGATTGCTCGGGTGTGTTCTAGACTCTTCCATGGTCTTCGTGATGATGTTTCCTTGGCGGTTAAGTTTCGTGTCTTTTACGCACTTTAATCCCTCTTTTACGCTTTTCTAGAATAGCCCCTGGAAAATACAGAACATGCAAAACTCATGGAAATTGTCAGTTAAAACCCTAGACTAGTGTATATTCATGTGTCCTTTCATGTCTAAAGTTCTAATAAAAGTTGACGTTATCCACCGTCAACACCGGTCCAGCGGCCGGTCTACTTCATTAGCGAAGTCTTGTTCAAGACCATGACACGCTACCCTCAGATCCAGAAGCCGGTGTACGCAATCATCCTTGCTCGGCGCAAGCTGTGGCACTACTTCGAATCCCATCCCGTGACTGTGGTATCATCCTTCCCCCTCGGGGAGGTGATCTAGAACCGTGAGACGACTAGGTGGATCGCTAAGTGGGCCATCGAGCTCGTGGGTGACGGCATCACCTACGCGCCACGCAAGGCCATCAAGTCCCAGGTGCTAGCGGACTTCGTGGTAGAGTGGACCGAGAAACAACTGCCACCACTCCCGACCCAAGAGGAGTATTGGGTCATGTACTTTGATGGGTCGATGTTGAAGACCGGTGCCGGCGCAGGCATCGTCTTCGTCTCACCCCTCGGGGTCCGACTCAAGTACCTGCTGCGGCTACACTTCACGGCTTCCAACAACATGGCCGAGTACGAGGCTCTCGTCAATGGGCTCTACATCGCCATCGAGCTCGGGATCAGGCGCCACAAGGTTCGAGGGGACTCCCAGCTCGTTGTGGACCAGGTCATGAAGGAGTCGACGTGCCAGAACCCTAAGATGGCCGCCTACTGCAAGCTGGTGCGGTTGCTCGAAGAGAAATTCGACGGCCACGAGCTCAACCACGTCGCGCGCATGCACAATGAGGAGGCCGATGAGTTGGCGAAGATCGCGTCCGAAAGGGCCTCGGTCCCGACAGGCGTATTCGCCAATGATCTCCACAAACCTTTGGTCGACGTCAATCCCTCAGGAGGCAAGAGGAAGGAGACCCCCGAGCACCCGGGAGAACTCGGAGCGTCTTCAAGCCACGGAAGTCCCCCGGGGGCTGCCGACCCCTCTGACAAAGGGGAGCCACCCGAGACCACGGCTGAAGCCGACAACGAAACCGAGACGATGGAAATTGAAGCCGAATTGGACGACGATGAGCCAGATTGGCGTGAGCCGCTGGTCAGTTGGCTCATCTGAGGGATTTTGCCCTCGGACAAGGCCAGGGCTCAGTGACTGGCACGAAGAGCCAAGTCCTTCATGATGATCGACGGTGAACTCTACCGGCGTAGCCCTTTCGGGGTCCTTCAGTGCTGCGTCCCTTTCAGCCAGGGCAAGCGCCTGGTTGCGGCGATACACGCCGGGGCCTGCGATCACCACGCCGCGCCGAGGACGCTTGTTGGCAACGCCTTTCGACAAGGCTTCTATTGGCCAACCGCCTTGGCCGACGCTACCGAGGTAGTACGCTCCTGTGAAGGGTGCCAGTACTACGCTCGGCAAACTCACCTCCCGGCCCAAGCTCTCTAGACGATCCCTATCATGTGGCCTTTTGCCGTGTGGGGACTGGACCTTGTCGGGCCCCTCCAGAAGGCGCTCGGGGGCTTCACCCACCTTCTTGCCGCCATTGACAAGTTCTCGAAGTGGATCGAGGCTCGGCCGATCGCCCAGATCAGTTCGACCCAAGCAGTTTTTTTTCACCGACATCGTTCATCGGTTTGGCGTCCCGAACTCCATCATCACCGACAACGGAACGCAGTTCACCGGGAAGAAATTCCTGGTATTCTGTGATGACCACCACATACGAGTGGATTTGGCGGCGATAGCTCACCTGAGGACGAACGGCCAAGTAGAGCGTGCCAACGGCATGATTCTCGAGGGCCTCAAGCTGAGAATTTTCAACGAGTTGAACAAGTTCGGTAAGAGGTGGCTGACCGAGCTCCCTGCAGTGATATGGAGCCTAGGGACCATGCCCAGCCGAGCCACGGGCTTCATGCCCTTCCTCCTGGTCTACGGCGCCAAGGCTGTGCTCCCCACCGACTTGGAGTACGGCGCCCCGATGGTTCGAGCCTACGACGAGCAAGGCAACCAGGTCTCTCGGGAGGACGCGCTGGGCCAAGTCGATGAGGCACGAGACATGGCCTTGCTGCACTCGGCCAAGTACCAACAGACCCTATGAAGGTACCACGCTCGACGCATTCGAGGCTGAGGCTTCAGCGTAGGCGACCTGGTGCTGCAGCTCAGGCAGGACAACCGAGGACGTCACAAGCTGACGCCGCCATGGGAAGGGCCATTAATCATAGCCGAGGTGCAGCGCCCCGGAACGTACAAGCTGGCGAACGAAAAGGGCGAAGTCTACAACAACGCTTGGAATATCGAACAGCTACGTCGCTTCTATCCCTAAGCTTCCGAGCATTGTACATTCTATGAATCTTGAAATCAATAAAAGATCAGATTTCTTTTTCTCGAATGATTTTAAGATTTCTTCACCCGAGCCCACCCTCGGAAACGGGTGAACCGTGCAACTGAAAGTGAGGCTCGGCCCTATCTCCAATAGGGCTGACCCTCCCTCGGGGGCTAAGACGGGGGGAACCCCCGGACTCCTCCGAGACTAACCGAATTCGAAAACTCAATAATTTCAAAAACTATTGAAATTTTTTCTCCCGAGCTCACTCCTCATCCAAACCAAACGCAAAACTTATAAACCTTAGACGAGGAAAAGGGGTCCTAGAGGGTAGAGCCGGCCGAGCCGCCAGACCGCCTACGCCTCCGGGATATGGCACCTCCACTCGCCACTCTTCGCCTAAAGGCAACTTGCGCTCGGAAAAGGACTTATAAGAGTAGCCTCTGTAAGGAGAGAAGGCTCAGGTGATATCGAACGAACTCTTTTTTCCTAAAGCCCTCGCCCTACCAAAATTCCTAGAAACACGGCCGAGTCTATGCCCCTAAAGCTACGATGCCCGAAAAGGTCCCCTGAGGCTCGATGGCCCGGGCTCAGGTTTGGCGAGGAAAATTCTTAAGGAAAAAACGCTACAATGAACACACAAATTGGAAAGTGAACATGCACTGAATATTTACATAAATATTAAGGCCTCAAAGGACCGCGTTTTTGTTTCTTACAAAAACTTTCTGGGCACAATGGCCCGACCTTCCTAATCTAGGTTCAGGGGAGGGAGCTTCACGTCTTCTTCAAAGAAGGCCGCTAGCGCCATCCTAGGGACCTCCATGGAGCCGATCAGCGCCAGGAGCTCATCATCAGAAGGCTCGATGAAGCCCTCGTGTTGGCATTTCTTTACGTCGTTACAAAAGATAGACTAAAAGTCCATCCCCAGCAACGGCGCCAGAAATGCATATTGGCATTCCCAACCACCATTACTTCAGAAAGGTAATCCTTGTCCCTTAGTGGCACCGGCCTAGGTAATGTAGTCTGGTAATAGCAGTTAGAAGTGCCGGATTGGCCTTCCTAACCGTCATTACTTACGATATGCAAAACTATGGCATGGCGCTGTGGGGTGCACAAGAATTACAATCCTTAAGTAATGGTACTTAGGTATGCTAATCGATAGCTCAGTAAGGAATAAGACTACTCTGCAAGCGCACAGAACTATTATTGTAGCATTTTAACCCGTGAATATTTAAGGGTGTCGTATTTATAATTTTCCGTAGGAGGGCATGATGAATTCTATCTAGCTTTTGGTATAAACATGATCACTTATTGGATGCATAGGTAGGCATAGCATAGGCAGGGGTTAAAACATGTTTATAAGATAGTGGACACACATATCGAAGCAACCTCAAGGATAAAATATAAAATAAAGAATAAAGAATAACTGCGAGAGCAGGCATTGGTCATATACAGTTATGCAACGAATAGTAATTACATCGAATTAATAAGACTAGGATCAGGACTAAGTCTGGGATGATAGGGAGATCCCCGCAGCTGGTCTGCCAGCCGATAGAGACTTTACAAACTCCTACTCAATACCCGAACGTGGGGGAATGCTAGGGATGGACAGGGCTGTCACCACCTGCCCACCTATCCCTCTGCCCGTGAGGTACCGACATATCCGCTGATTCCCGCATACCCGAGCACCATGCCCGTGTAATTGGAAACAACTCCTAACCCCCCGGGACCCCAACCCTTCGGATTGACAAGCTCGGCTAGGAGCAACCATGACAGCAGAACGAACTATTATCCCATCCTTAATTCTCCCTCTATTCATACTAATTTGATGAACGATGAAGAACTTTGATGAACATATCAAAAACATAACACATAGACTATGGACTAGTTTACATGTTATGATCATAATATGGACAAGACTATACTCTAATTCAGATGCATTGCTATATAAATAAGATAAGAGCTTGCTTATAGAGGAGAACCGATGTGTATTCATACCAAGATGTTCTTGATTCCTCCAAGGAGACAAGCTCTCCTTGATAGCTTTGCCTTGCTCTACTACTACTACTAAACTAGAGAACAAGTAAGAAGTGTGAGGTGTGGTGCTCCAAATGTTGGTGTGTATTTTGGAGGGGGTGAAGCACATCTATTTATAGTTGATCAAGGGCGGTTTGGGCATTCTAAGTATGGTAGGAGGTGAAACCGCCTTCAGGGAACCGCCTTGAGCATGTGGCTGAAAACTGCACCCGGAAAGTGCCATCTGGGGGGCGGCCGCCCCCGGGGGCGGTCGGTCCCTGGGAGGTGGCAATTGGCCACCGCCTTCGGGTGGTCGGTTGCTCTATGGGCCTGGGCCTCCCCCGCGGTTACGGATGGATCCCGTTTGATGCTTTGATGGGATTTTCTCTTTTATTCTTTGATTTGCTCCTTTTCTGAATATGTTTTCTGGAAGTGCGCTTTCCGGTGATTTCCATGTATTTCCACGTGCTGTCCCTGTAAGTTAGGTACACAACAAAACTCGTGGAAAGATTAAATAAAGCCCTATTCTCCATTTGTTTTAGTATTTAAAATGATGTTATATTTATGTTGTTAAGGACCACCAACACCTCGCTGATGGCGTCGGTGTCGAAGTTCTCATAGTGAGACTTCACCACCGCCAGCGTCTTCTGGACGCCTGTCAGGAGGGCTTCCTTGAGATGGGCACCCACCCTTCTGTGGAGGGCTTCCAGGCGGCTCCTGAGCGAGCTCCCTGAGGGCTCACCACCATCGATGCCGAGGGCGTCGCACGGCGCGCGTGTCACCCTCTACAGATCCTGGTGCTCGGCGTTGTGCGCAGCGTTGAGGACGTCGATGGTTCCCTGCGCATTGACGCCCTCCGCCCTCAAGACTGTGGTGGCAAAACCGTCAAGCCGCGGACTATCAGAATAAACGAAAGGTAAAAGAGGTAAGACTTACCCTCGACTTCCTCCCGAGCCTTCCTCGCCTCCTTCCAGACGGCGTCGACCCCGCCCACCGCCAGGTTTAGGGCCGTCTGGGAGCGGTCCAAGTCCGAGGACAGGACCTCCACGGCGGCCTCCTTCTCGGCGGCGAGCGTTCGCGCGGCGTCCCGCTCCCGAGTCGCCTTGCCAGGGCAGCCTCCAGCTGCTGGACGCACTCCTCCAGGGGAGCAACTCGGCCCCGAGCCTCCGTGACCTCGACCTTCAAGATGTTGCAGTCGAGGGACACGTCGGCTAGCCAAGCCGTCGCACCGGCGAGCTCTTCCTGGGAGCGGGTGAGGGCCCGGCTCTTCAGCTCCAACCGCTTCCAGAGGCCAAGGCCCCGCCGGAGGAAGCAGGACTTCTCCTGGGAGATCGTTATGAGCTCCTAAGGGAAAGAGAAGTAAAAGCAAATCGGCGAGTCAAACAGCAGTGCCGAGCCGGAAACACCAAGGCGACAAAGGAAAGACGAATACACTCACCTGGAGTCACTCCTGGAACTCCGTGTCGATGGAGTCCGCGAGGAGGTGCAGGCTCTGTAACCACTGGGACTTGAGATCCTGGAGGACGTCCCACCGAGCGGCCTCGACGTCATCCCGTAGCGAGAAGACCGGCGGGGCTTCGCGGTTCGCCCCGCTGGTCCACTCAATGCGGGAGCCCGTCAGCACCCGGGAAGGGGCCCCATGCACGACCAACGCCGTGGAGCTCACGGGCGACAGCGCCGCAACCTTGCATGATGGCGGAGCGTCGACGTCCATGGCAGCAGCACTGGTGTTGGCCGCCTCCAGCGCAGGAGCGGGAATCGTCTCCGCAGAAGCCTCCCCGAGAACGATGACCGCGGGCGCCTCGAAAGTCGGAGCCGGAGCCGCCTCCTCGACGGCGGCCACGGCCACGATGACCGCAGAGGATGGGGCCGCCTCCGGTGCCACCGAGCCCTCGGCCGGACGAGCCTCCGCCGAGGGAGCCTCTTCAGCCAACATGCGACCCTCTTCTCCGGCGGTGCTCCGGGCCTGCACCTTCAGGACCTTCCGATGCGAGACCTGAGGGGCCGACCCCGGGTGTTTCTTGAAGCAAGACAGGGAGGCAATCAGCATTCGCAACATGAGGAACGAAAATCGGTAAGAAAACGAGTCGAGAAATCACTTACTTGGTCTCGGGGATCGCCGTCTTTTTCGTCGCCCCGGTGCTTGGCAGAGCGGCAAGTTCGGCGGACGGCGTGGGCTACGTCGCCGGCGGAGGAGTGGACAGCACCTCGATGTTAGAGTCATCACTGCCAGTAGATGCCCCTAGCGGTGGGGGATTCGCCTGACCGCCGGGGGTCACCTCAGCGCCGCCATCCTTCGGCGGGGACGCCTAATCCGGGCAGACCCCAGCTCGAGGTCCGTCGTCCCGGCGTCGCCCAACACCATCGCGAGCGGCGTCCTCTCCCCGCTCCCTCTGGCCTCGGCCATCGCGGCGACCAGCGACGCATCCAGAGGGAGGGTCCACTGGAATAGGGGCACCTAGGCCCCATCACTAGCTGCGGTCGAGGGCGCGGCCTCGGCCGTCTCGGGCGCCGGGCCAAAGCCCGTTCCCAGCCCCTCCGACGAGCCCTCGCGGCCGCCGATTGATGGATCCTCGGCCGCGACGGCCTCACCAACCAACACCGCACCTCCAGGCGCGGCCTCCCTTAACTCCGCTCGGGGGCTCGGAACATGGCCCTCGGCGCTTCCGCCGGCAAGCGCCGACATAGGAGCCTTCCCCGGCTCGTCGGCGCCCACCGCGGGCTTTGTGGCCACCATATGCTGGGTGGCCTCAGCGTCCTCATCATCGTTGTCGTCATCGTCGTCATCGTCTATGTCGTCCCAAGAGGGGGACTCCTCCTCCGGCTCCCAGACCTCCTGCTGGCGGCCGCGACGCTGGGCGAGCCTTTGGGCTTCCCGAGCTTGCTTCCTCCTCTTCGAGGTCTTCCTCTCCTTATCCGCCCTCTGTTGCTCACTCCGGAGGCGGTTATGGGCCCGAAGGATGGCATCCTCCGGGACGGGGGGCAGAGAGGGCCTTCTTTCCCTCGAGAGGCCCTACGCCGAAAGGGGAAGGAGGATCAGAAGGGGAAGAAAGACGAACAAACGATCGAGGCGAAAGAGAGATACTCACCAGCATCGCCACCTTCTTCAACTAGTCGAGGGTGGGGTGACCACTTACCGTGTACCTTACACGGCGCATGATCTCCTCGGAGCTGTGGCTCTGGTTCAGCATCGAGGTCCCCACCCTCGACACTCCCTCCGCCATCTGGTACAGGGTGAGGTGGCGCTTAATCAGGGGCAGCACTGCCCGCGCGTGGAAGTGCGCTACCACCCTGGCCGCCGTCAAGCCCTTGTCTCGCAGCGTCTGTAATGCGGCGAGGTAGGGACTCAGGTGCCTGGCGTCCCGCATCAGGCATCCCCACATCCATCGTGGAATGGGGGCGGAGATCACCTTCCCCGTATACTCGGGGAGAGCGTCGTCGTCGTTCCGCAGGTAAAACCAGCCATCGTGCCAGCCCTTGTTCAACGAGTGGGCCTTGCAGGGGATGTACTTGGCGGAGCGGACCGCGAAGTTGCAGCCCCCGGCGCTGACGGCCTTCCGCGGGTTCCCCGCGCCGAATGACTTCGTGTACGCGTCGACGCGGAAGTGGAACCACCAGAGGTCCCAATGCGGCATCACCCCAAGGTAGCCCTCGCAGACGGCGGCGAAGATCACCGCCTGTGAGACGGAGTTGGGGGTGAGGTTGTGCAGCTCCAGCTCGTTGTTGAAAAGGAACGCACGGTAGAACCGGCTTGGCGGCGACCCGAGCCCCCGCTCGTGGAAGGCGACGAAGCTCACCACGTACCCCTTGAGGGGCCGCGACTCCAGGTGGTCGCGCGGCGGCGTGATCCACTCCGGGCGCTGCGGGTCAGTGCAGCGGCGGAGGAGTCCTAACCGCACGAGCTCCTGAAGCTGTGCCTCCGTCACCGAAGAGGGGAGCCAAGGCTCCACCTCGAGCACGGCGGCGGCGGCGGCGGCGACGTCGGTGGGCGCTGGGTCAGCCATTGCGAGAGGAAAAGGACGCAAGAGGAAGAAAAGGATGCCGGCGGCAAGGGCGAGGAGCTTGCGAAGCGCTCTAGAAGACGAAGGCGAAGAGGCTAAGGTAAGCGAAGGCAAATGGCTAGGGTAAAAAGAAAAGGAAACGGTTCTTTCCTTATATACTTAGGCCACGAAAACGAAGCGGATGCGGAGAATCCGCCACATTAACTACGAGGGCCCCACCATGACTCTCCACATTCGCCGCCACCTTCGCGCACGCAAACGTCCCGTCTGCCTCGAACCATCGCGTCTGTCTGGCTTCCCTCCTCAAAAGGTGCATCGAATCATTACACTAACCCCCTCGATTTCGACGATCGCTCTCCTTCCCGACGAAGGAACCTCGGGCTCGGGCACTCGTTACGTTCCCAGGGGATCGAAGACTGGCCCTCTGTGGCTCGAACAGTCGCCCAAGGGATACCGAGCGAGGGACAGCAAGTGGGTGGATCACGAAACGGTCAGTATCCCGACGCCCGAGCGTCAAAAGGGACACCCCATGCTGTGTACAAGTCCCAGTAGCGAGTCGATGATGTGGGATCCCCCTGGGGGAGGCATCAGGCCCTCAGGACCCGTCGAAGGGACCCAACACCCATAAATCGATCCTCGAGGAACTTTTAGAGTGTGCTCAGGCTACTAGCCAACCCCCAACGAACGGGGCACGGACCTCCACTTGAACTGACCCGCTTGCAGCTCACCGGAAGTGCCGACTCGCGCCCCCACCGTGGGAAGTCGAGCATGACCAAACCTTCCTCTTCTCGAAAGAAGAGCGCGAAGGTCGAACCTAAAAGGACCCGATTGACCCCCGATACGAAAAAGGGGCTCGGGAACTCTCTCTGTGTCTTGGCAGGATAAAGGACGCTCTCGGACCAGCTGTCTACCCATTGCAAAGGCTCGGGGGCTCCAGCGACGAAAAACTCCTACCAAGGGACAAGTCGCCGGCAAGCAAGAAGGCACCCGAGACTCTACAAGCTCGATTTCAAGCCCTTGAAGGGATGCATCATCGCTCCAAGGCCTCGGGGGCTACACCCGGCGGGTGCGCTCGCGCGCACCCACCGGATAAAATAAACAAACTTTACTAACATGATAGGAGAAACCAACATGAGCCTCCGGAGGAGTGCCTTCACTCCACCACAGGCTCGGGGGCTACTGTCGGGTACCCAACTATGGGGTACCCAACTTCAACACAAAATCATACTTCCCAAATGAAACCCGGCCCAAGAAGCCGCCAGCCGAGACCCACGCGGGAACGGCCCATGCGAGAACTTCCCGCACGGCCCAAGACAGAGCCGTGCGGAAGCACATCGCCTCCCTCGGGCGCTCGGACCCCTCGGGAGAAATTCTCTGATTCGCCCGAGCCTCCGCGGTAGGGCTCGGGAAAGCAAGCCTCAGGCGATAGACTTCCGATTCGCCCGAGCCTCCCGCTGCAAGCTAACACCCTTGGGCGCACCCCTCGGGTCCGCCCGAGCTCTGCCGACGTCAATAGGGCAAACTTGACGGCCAAGGGACCTTCCCTGGCCACTTTACAAGCATGGCCCCATCGGGTGGGCCCCTTGACACAACGGTGCTCCGAACGCGCATGTTCGCCGTACCAACTGCCCCATCTCCTCTAGCAGGCGATCTGACGGTCCTACCCCTCTCATGCCGCTACAAGGACGGTCAACCGTACAGCCCCCCGGGCTGACAAGGAGATTCACCAACTACGACAGCGGCTGCCATGCCCCGGCCGCACGTGTGACACCAAGAAAAGGGGAATGACGGTCGTCCGGCCAACCCAGGGGAATGGGAAAGCCTTACAATCAGGCTCGCCTACCCCTGGAATCTACCTCATGAGAAAAAAAATGCACCCAAGGGAGGACACTCTTCCCGCTCCGTCCCATCGCACCCTAGAAGGCACCAAGGTCTCCCGAGCCTCGGGAGCTTATACTCAAAGGTCAACCTATCTACTCGTTGCACTGTGCAGGGTCAGACATGACGGCATGACGTATTGCCATGTAGCCAACCATGTCCAGCACTGTGAGACGCCTTGGAACTCACTAATGGAACAGTGGTGGATCAGCCGAATGACTAACGCCATGCCGTCGAGGCGCCAAGACGAGGGCGTGGCTGACGATAGCCACCGGTCGCCACCGACTCCGCCATGCCGAGCACTGTAACCACAGGGCAACACATGTAATTCTAACCTCTCCCTTGTAACTATAAAAGGGAGGGCAGAGGCCGATCACAGGCATGTTTTCACTCACTCACGACCAGAACTCCCACTCACTACAATCTACGAACCCAAGAACACACACACGAACACTCATACTCACAAGAGATTTGGGAGCCCCTGCCTCTCTCGACTAAGCTTGTAACCCCCTACTACAAGCACCGTGGTGCAAGGCAACATGACTTGATCTCACACTGGAGTAGGGCATTCATTGCCTGAACCAATATAAACCCTGTGTTCCTCCTTGCACACGATCCGTAATCTCAACCGCAATCTCTAAATTTACTAGCCGGTGTAGCACGCGCTAATCTAAGCACCGACACTATTCATAGCGTGGGTACAATTTAGGTGGAATTCAGTTTCTGAATATGTCAGAAACAAATATTTATGGTATCTAAGGATCGGGGTCAATCGATAAACCGTCTGGCGCACCTTAAGATGAGATGAAACGAAACAAGGTGATTCGACCCTCCAAAGGGTTCTTCTTTCGTCTCACCTGACTCTCACAAGGGGGTCTTCTTCCCATCTGAGCCCCGGAGGTGCGATCCACACCTCACCCGACCCTTTGGCGGAGCTTCCACTTCGCCCGACCCTTGGGGGAGTTACAACTCGTTCGCCCCATGGTGGGCAAGGTTCTGTCGTATTTGTCTCTCGGAGGAGATGACTCTGCCTTGCCCGACTCATAGAGAAGATGACATGACCGCTAACCACTACAGTATGCGAGGGGGCGTCGTCCATGCCTATGCTCTCGTACAGTATCACCATCGTACTAAGCCGAGACTTCCCACCATTGACCTTAACTAGAGGAGATACGTCATCACATCAAAACATCACTACGTTGCCTAACCAGGAATGACCCTTCATTGGGTCAACTGTGGGACATAATGTTCAACTGTCCCCTTGACCTGACCACCGTATCTGAGGAATAGGAGGACATTGCCTCTCGTCATCGCACCCGCATGGCTATAGCTCCTAAAGCGTCTGGCGGGGCCCATCAAAAAAGGAGAAGGACGACACCATCGCCACGGATTTGGGACTTCACCCTTTTTGCTTTTCTCTTTCTTTTTCCCTTTAACTCGCCCTCTCACTTGTAACCCATCCTCGCCTTAGACTATAAAAGGGGAGGTGGGGGTGTCCATGCAAAAGGAACTCAACTCAGTTCACACACCACAAACTCATTCGCCACCCACATACATAGAGACTTAGCTCTTCCCTCTCTAGAACTCTCTTCCCTCTCTACAACTCATGTGTAACACCCGTGCTACACTCTCGAACTCATCTGTAACACCTGTACAGATTAAGTGCAAGTAAGACGAGCTCCTCGCAACTAGAGGTAGGGACCTTTCGTGCGAATCACTATACATCCTTGTGTCCACTTAGCACACCATCTAATCCCAAAGTTGGTGCTGTTTCGAAACACCAACGAAATATATATAGTATATTACAGAGTGCTGGTAACTTGTTAATATACCTAAATATTATCTTAATATATAATCTTTTAAAAGATCACTAAGTCACATAACAACATTTTTTAGAAAAGTCAAGCAAAATGGTTAATGCGTATCCAAACAAACATGAATTCATATCATCCAACCAACAATTCCATTCGAATTCAACAGTATTAACATCGAGTAGAAGAGACATTACTCTAGTATTTAATATCACAACCACCCTAACTGTTCAAAACACAAAATAAATTTCATCGGACTACTCAAGGACAACGTCCACAGACTAAGCGAGACCAATTTTCACTAGGATACCCTGCATACTAAAGGATAACAGTAATATCAACATTCAGACGGTTCACGTTGCCACGGTTCATCGACGTAGGAATGGGTAATACCTTGGCGGTGGTTGAAACTAGCTTATAAGTCTGTCATCCATCTACCACAGTCGATCGATGATGAAACGGACAATACCTTACCTTATAGTCGTCGAACTAACTTCTGAGTTTTGTTCTTGAGCTTCACAAATATGTGGCGATGTTGCCTAGTGAGGGTGAGGATGATGTCTGTCATCCATCTTAATCGCCAGCAACATTCTCCTCGCGGTCTCTCACCCATATTTCGCGCATCACCTCTGATGAGATGATCTCGTATGTCCATCTCATGCACAACGCACGCTCTCAGCACCGACAATCTGCACACGCGGGGACGCTGGCAGCGAGCTAATCCTGGACGAGAGTCGACACCCTAACCCACGCAGCGATAGTGATTAAGAGAAGAGGAAGTGCAAGCTAGTGAGGGAGACAGTGATGATGGAAGAGGTGTATATATAAGTTGTTTCAAAGCAAAGATATATAATTAAGTTACAATTTAATTAAGTTACAATTCACATAGTTTTCTATAAGGATAGGTCTCGCGACCAAATAAAATATCATATGTCTCCAATTTCCTCTTTTTTGTGCACGAGAGAGTCCACATCATCGCGCCTCATTCGGAATGTCCTTCCTCTTCAAATCCGACATCGCTTTCCCCTTCCACCTCAGATCTCTGCTCAGATCGTGCAGCAACCTTCCACCTCAGATCTCTACTTAGATCATACAACAACCTACTCAGATCAACCATTTTCAAAAGGGAATCCCACCATCGCTTCCCCCTTCCACCTCAGGTCTTCAACTTCTGTGCTCCGATCGTACAACAACCTACTTAAATCAGTCATTTCCAAAAGGGGTACTGAGTACTGACGCCCAGGGCAGCAAACTACCGAGTTGCATAGATGGCCAATGCAGCGATCTAGCGTCCTCGCGGGCTTCTGACTATCGGCAATTCGGCAGCGATAGGAACGCCCAGCCTTGCGACATTGCATTCCATCGGGTAGCACTCGCGCGAAAGCCTGGCTCATAGATCTCGCAGGGCTTCCGGCCGGGCCCTCAACGTGCACACGAACTCCTGAGCTAGGGCATGTGAATGGCGGGGTGCATGACTCATAATTTAACTCTTCAAAATTCTTAAAATGACTTACAATTTGATACGAAGGGAGTATTATTAATAGTTTATTGTCTGAAATTTCAAACGGATGTAAAAACATCTCTGTTCGGCTGGCTGGATTGTACGGCTGGCTGGCTGATTGTTGTGAGAGAAAAACACTGCTGAATGACTGGTTGGTAAGTTCAAGCGCGCGCTCTCTCTCTCTCTATATATATATATAACTCTCAGGAGTAGTTACTCCCACCTTTAATAAACTATACTATGTATGCGTACATACTAATTTATCAGTTTGAGTATGTTTAGATACTCAATTTAAGATACTTCAAATCTTAGTATGCGAAATTTTTTCAACAGAATCCATACTTTTAAATATATTAATAAAATACCACTGCAGTAGTATATTAAAAAGTATAACCATATACTATACGGATGACAAAATAGTATAACCCCATACTAATCTAGATGATTTAGTATGACCATATACTTCGTCTTTATATAGTTTTTGGGACCATAGAGGATCTAAATCTAGAGGTATAGACGTGAGAGTAACTACTCCTTGAGAGTAGGAAATTGGTTCATCGTGCAAACGTTTAGTTACACTGATTTGCACTTTCAATTGTAGACCCTATTTAGACTCCTTAGAGCATCTCTAACAGTTTCGCAATTTTTGTTTTCTAAATTTTGTTATTTGTCAACTCCCAAAATAATATGGAGAGGAAAAATAGATCTCATCTCTAACAGTTTAGCAAATTTCATTTTTCAAAATACAAAACTGTCAGTCAACACTCCAGTGAATTCGGTATGCATCGTACCCGACGACACCTAGGAGTACAATGCTTGCAACGTCTCATCGCCGTTTCTTCTAGCCTGCTCACTCATGCTTCTTTTTTGTATACGTTTCATTTGTGCTCCAATCGCTGGCTACCACTGCTTCACCTTCGTGGCGGTGCGTGGGGTTCCGCGTGGTGTTCAACGGCGATGGCTAGCGCGTGGAGTTCTTGCAGCCCAGGCCTGAACCGCTGTCAGACAGGGACCGCTGTCAGAGAGGGAAAGCAAGCACGCACGGGGATGCGCGGACTGATGCGAAGCACGGAATCGCGCGCATATTTGCGCTCTCGAGGCCGAGTTAGGAAAAATAGGAAACTTTGGAGAGAATTTTTTTTCATTTTACTAAAAAAATTTCATAGATGAAAAAGATATTTATCAAACTGTTGGAGATGCTTACACTAATAACTGTTGGCCAAACTTTACCACTTTACCTATATTTAAGTGCTTCAAATTTTAGATGATTTTAGACAACACTCATATCCATATTGATACAAGTAAATTATTATTTTTATAGTTTTTTATTTATCTTTGTGACATGACATATTCAATTTTCTGTCCTTGTATTCCTATATAAATAACTATAAATTGTTATTTATTTTGTGCCAAAACAAATCATATTTTTGGCAGGATTATACTTTTGTTTAATGAGTTTTTATTATCAGTTCCATTGCGCATAAAAAATTGCAACGAACGAAACCTATAATTTTAATTTAAAATGTATATAATAACCATCACCTAAAAAAAATCTAAATTTCAGCACCTGAAGTTTAGTAAATCTCAAACTTTAGCCCTCAAAGGTCCATAGAGGAGGACTAATGTGTGTGCTAAAGTTTAACTAGAGCCCTAACTTGCTGTTAGTTTACAGGTCCATAGAACCCAACTAACTAACAACTAATTCAAGTACATAGAAGCTGACAATTAGTTGAGGACCAAATATATATGGATTAACAACTAGTCCCAATTCAAAGAGACTTATTATGATTGACATTTTTTATTGCTCATGATTTTCGTGATTCTACCAGCGAACCGATTTAGTTTTTGTACTATGCTACTAGCGAGAAGCACCCTTGTAACTTACTCTAATTTGCTTTATATGTTACTCCCTCTGTCCTATAAATCATTTCAACTTTTTTGAACCAAAGTATCTTAAATTTAACTATTATATGCTGAAATAATAACATTTATGATACCAAATAAGTATAATTAGATTCTTCATTAACCATATTTTTATAATGCCTATTTGTTGCCATAAATCTTCATAGTTCGCTCTATGGTTTTTGTCAAACTTGAGATGGCTTAACTTTCCAAGAAAATCGGAATGATTTATAATTTAGAACGAAAATACATTCTAAACTATATTCGCTTTTGTTTTCTCGACTCATTTACATGTTAACTTTATACATGTGTAAATAAACGGCATGCTGCACTATCAGGATATATTTCACAAAAGTAACAAATTTAATTTGATGTTACAAATGACAACACATTTTTTTAAATGCAGAGAAAATTGACGAAAGTAATTTGGAGTGGAGGGGGTTTAAGTTTTCCCTAGTTTGCTTTCTCTGTTATGATTTTTCTATAAGATACTACCAATAATACTTCTCTTCATCAATTCCCACTCCAGTGGATGTCATACGTTTCCTAGGAGGTAGTTGTTAGATACTCTTCCCTCTATTCCAAATTATAAGATATTTTAGCTCAGTATATATCTAAGTGTCTGTATCTAGGAAAGCTAAAACGTCCTATAATTCGAAATGAAGGGAGTAAAATAGTCTTAGGTGAACAAGTATAAAGTGCAAAAGTTATCCAAGCTCTTAACTAGTTGTTAAGCTAATTATCAAACACAACTAGCTAACAAGAACTAACAATTAACTCTCCCTGTGCCGGGAAAAAAAAAGCAATTCTTATTTTTTTAAGGAGTTAAAACAAACTTAAATATGAAAAATTACAAATGTTTATGACATCGAATTATTGCAAATTTTTTTTAGTAAATCTAATTGAAGGCATAACTCTAAAAGCTTTGTTAGACTTAGAAAAGTTTGACTTTACCCAAAACTGGAATTGCTTTCTTTTTTTAGGCGAAGTGAGTACAGTAGAATAATACTAGTAGGTTTCTAAATTTTAGCCAGCTACTTTAATTTTTAGGCGAAGTGAGTAGCATTTGCCACGTCTCATGCGTAGAGGGCAAGTATATTATTTGATTCTGTGCTCGCTAACAGAAGCTAAGACTATTCACACTTACAATCCTCTATTTTCATCCTCTATACATTCTGGTCATCAAGATTCTCTTCTCTATACACGTTTCTTCTGCACCCATCATCCTCTATTTCTCATAGTCATCCTCTATAAATTTTATCTAAATATATTCATGTGAGATCTTATTTTGAAGGATTTATTGAAACAAATTTAATGGTGTAATCGGAATTTAATTTGGTTTTTTGGTTTGTGAGTTATAATATTTTTTAGTTACTTTAAATAGTGGGCCCACTGTTGCATGGTCGCATCCCTCTCCCGCGCATGCACGCGCGTGCGTAGCGGACCGTCTGCTGTTGCCGTAAACTTCACGGACGCCCACGCTTACAGGAACATTTCGCGGACCGCGCTGCAGCAAAATTGATCGTGGATGAAGCCGTAGCGGAGCCTTTACAGGAGCCAGTGCGCATGGTCTAAATAAAAACTTGTCAATTGCCAAACCCAAACAGGCCAAAAGAGCTCATCTGGGCACCGGGCCAATTTCCACCGCGCCGAGCCAATTTCCACCGCTTGCACGGATGCAGCAGCAGTCTATTCTCCAGAAATGTCTGTGTGCCCCTCGTCCTCTGTACGTCTGCGCCACGTGATTCTCCAGTCTCTCCGACTACCAAGTGCGAAACGGACAGGCTGCAGTGAGTCAGAATTCAGAAAATCCACGAGGCCAAGACAATGATAAAGACGCATGTCCAGGTCCAGCGACGAAGGAAACGGCGTTGTTACGTTACGGACTTAGGGTAGGCGCTCGTGAGTCGTGACTCGTGAGTCCTTGTTGGGTCAAGACCGATGGTCGCTATAAACCAAAACCGAAGGCAAAACGTCAAAGCAAGGAAAACAAGTTGTGCTCCATGGTTACATTCATGATGATCACGACTAGCTGCCGCATTTGCATCAGCCTAAGACCCTATAACATCTCACCGCGATAAACGGATTAGAAATGCAGCGACCTGAGTTGGTTTAGTCAAGCAGTGTGAGCCTAAAGTTTAGGCTGGTGAGAAGTCCACAGTGTTGGATTAATTGGGCTAGGCCCATAGTTAGTCTAACAATTAATCACTAGAATTCTAAAGGCCCGTAATTAAGTGTTAAGTGGAAATAGAAATAGTACCACATGTTAGACTCACTGAGAGTGAGCCTAACTTAAATAGGATATTGGTTGACTCTCGTATGTGCAAGGAAAGAGGAAAAGCGGGGGACCACGCGCACGCCGCCGTACCGAGCCGCGCCCGAATGCCTGCGCCTGGGCGCCGCCCTACCATCCCTGGCCACTATAAATACGGCCACTCACCTGGTCACTCCCATCCTCAGCCGCCACTGTCCAATTCGGGTTTCATCCAAGAGTATAATCTGACACATGTGGTAAGAAAGTGTATGACGAGAGTCAAGCCCAAGCCTGCAACTTTTAAGAAGAAAGGTAAGGAAAAGAAAAAAGGTAATTGTTTTGCAAGCAAAACAACCTTGCAAGCCCCACAAGGCTGTGTAAGAGGCGAGAGATTTGACACCATTGGACCTTATCCATTCTGATCTGTGCGAGATGAATGGTGTATTGACCAAAAGAGGAAAGAAATATTTCATGACTCTTATTGATGACAGCACTAGATTTTGCTATGTGTATTTACTGAAAACAAAAGATGAAGCACTGAATTACTTTAAAATCTATAAAGCTGAGGTAGAAAATCAACTTGAGAAGAAAATCAAACGGTTGCGGTCTGATCGTGGGGGAGAATACTTTTCAAATGAGTTCACTCAATTCTGCGAGGAACATGGAATTATTTATGAGAGGACACCTCCATATTCCCCCCAATCCAATGGGATTGCCGAAAGAAAGAACCGCACTCTAACTGACTTGGTTAACGCCATGTTGGACACGCGGGACTTTCCAAGGAATGGTGGGGTGAGGCTTTATTGACTGCGAGTCATGTCCTGAATAGAGTTCCTACAAAGAACAATGAGAAAACGCCATTTGAGGAATGGAAAAAGAAAAGGTTAACTCTCTCATATTTACGCACTTGGGGATGCTTGGCCAAGGTAAACGTGCCAATCATCAAGAAGCGCAAGCTTGGTCCAAAAACTGTAAATTGTGTCTTCCTCGGCTATGCCTTACACAGTGTGGGCTACAGATTTTTAGTAACAGAATCTGGAGTGCCTGACATGAGAGTCGGTGCAGTGATTGAATCCAGAGATGCTACATTCTTCGAGAATGAATTTCCTATGAGAAGGAATGTACCTAGCATATCTAGTCATGGATCTCCTGATGCTCCTGACACTTTCGTGCCAACAGAAAATATTGAACAAATATCTGTTGAAAGTCTTGAGGAGGACAATGGTGGGGTCACTCGAAAGAGTAAGAGACATAGGGTTGCAAAATCTTTTGGTGATGACTTCACCATATACCTCGTGGACGATACTCCAACGACCATTAAGGAGGCATATTCCTCTCTCGACGCTGACTATTGGAAGGAAGCGGTGCGGAATGAGATGGATTCAATTATGTCCAATGGAACTTAGGAACTTGTTGACCAACCTTATGGGTGCAAACCTGTAGGGTGCAAATGGGTGTTTAAGAAAAAGCTTAGACCTGATGGTACTATTGAAAAGTACAAAGCAAGGCTTGTGGCTAAGGGTTATAACCAGAAAGAAGGCGATGACTTCTTCGATACTTATTCACCAATGGTCCGATTGACTACTATTCGAGTACTACTTGCCCTGGCTTCATGTCATGGTCTTCTCGTTCATCAGATGGACGTTAAGACGGCTTTCCTAAATAGAGAGTTAGATGAGGAAATCTACATGAATCAGCCTGATGGTTTTGTGGTAGAAGGTCAAGAGGGAAAGGTGTGCAGATTGTTGAAGTCTTTGTACGGCCTAAAGCAAGCACCTAAGCAATGGCACGAGAAGTTTGACAAAACCGTGACATCCGTTGGCTTTACTGTGAACGAAGCGGACAAATGTGTATACTACCGCTATGGTGGGGGAGAAGGAGTAATCCTATGCCTGTATGTGGATGACATACTCGTCTTCGGCACAAATCTCAATGTGATTGAGGAAGTCAAAGTCTTTCTATCTGAAAATTTTGACATGAAAGATTTGGGAGTGGCTGATGTCATTCTAGACATTAAACTTCTGAGAGAAGAAAATGATGGGGTTACTCTTGTGCAGTCCCACTATGTGGAAAAGGTTGTAAGTCGCTTTGGCTATAGTGATTGCAAACCTGTGTCCACTCCATATGATCCAAGTCTAGTTCTGAGGAAGAACCGAAAGCTAATGAAGGATCAATTGAGATACTCCCAAATCATTGGCTTGCTAATGTACTTAGCTAGTGCAACAAGGCCTGACATCTCGTATGCTGTGAGCAAACTTAGCCGTTTTACTTCAAAACCGGGAGATGATCATTAGCGTGCTCTTGAAAGAGTGATGCGCTAACTAAAAGCAACAGCAACCTACGGAATTCACTATGCCGGGTACCCAAAAGTACTTGAGGGCTACAGTGATGCTAACTGGATATCTGATGCTGATGAGCTAAAGGCCACTAGTGGATATAATTTCACACTTAGGGGTGGCGCTGTTTCCTGGAAGTCTTGCAAGCAGACTATCTTAACGAAGTCAACCATGGAAGCAGAACTGGCAGCACTTGATACCACCACTGTTGAGGCTGAATGGCTTTGAGAACTCCTGGTGGATCTGCCGGTGGTTGAAAAACCTGTACCTGCAATTTTCATGAACTGTGATAACCAGACTGTTATAATCAAGATAAACAGTTCTAATGACAATCTTAAGACCATTAGGCATGTAAAGCGGCGGTTGAAATCTGTCAGAAAATTGAGAAACTCCGGAGTGACAGCATTGGACTATGTCCATACGTCTAAGAATCTGGCAAATCAATTCACAAAGGGACTATCACGTAATATGATAGACAGTGCATCGAGTGAGATGGGACTAAGACCCACATGAAGTCTACCATTGTGGTAACCTGCTCTATGTGATCGGAGATCCCGTGAATTAGAGTGACGAAACAAGCTATGAGTAGACTGAGAGAAGAGATCCTTTACTATGTCCCTCTCTTGAGAATGCACTTCTCTTCCGTACTGTATGGCAGGTTGGTGAAATACCTTAATGTGATCCGTGTGGCTTATAGAGAAGCAAAGATGTTGGCCTACAGGGCATCTTCAAAGGAACACACCTATATGGGTTCGACTGCTAGTCACAGTCTATGAAATTTGGGTAGTCTCTAGATACTCATAAAAAGGCCCAGAGTGTGACTAATATGCTCCAACCAGAGGGGATGCTTTAGGCAGCCTAGTATCAGTAAAGGAGCTGGACAAAGCATACGACGCGCAAAACTGCCAATTCAAGGCATAGTCCATTGTACACTTATGACCAAGTGGAATCCCGTTCCTAGATGGATGTTCAACTTAACAGTCTCCATCGAAACACTGATATATCAAACAACTCATGAACTGAGAACATTAACTGTGTGCCCTAGAAATTCGATGGGTATTGTTGGATTAATTGGGCTAGGCCCATAGTTAGTCTAGCAATTAATCACTAGAATTTCAAAGGCCCACAATTAAGTGTTAAGTAGAAATGGGAATAGTACCACATGGTAGACTCATTGAGAGTGAGTCTAATTTAAATAGGATGTTGGTTGACTCTCCTATGTGCAAGGAAAGAGGGAAAGCGGGAAGACCACGCGCGTGCCGCCGTGCCGTGTCGTGCCGAGCCGCGCCCGCGCCCAGGCCATGGCCTGACGTGATGTGCTGGGCCATGTTTTGCCGCTCAGCGCAACGGTCACATGGGCCAACGATCATGTGCAACGGTCACATGTGGCAGTGACGTGGAACGCACTAGCGCCGAAGGGCAAAGGGGTAAAACCGCCTGCGCCTGGGCGGCTAGGGCTCCCATCCCTGGCCACTATAAATACAGCCGCTCCCCTGGTCACTCCCATCCTCAGCCGCCACTGTCTTCTTCTCCACTGCTTACTGTTCTTGAGTTGAGCTGCTCTCTGCCATCTCCGGCCGAGCTCCTTGCGCGCACAAGGGGTCTCGGTGAGCAAGCCTCCGGAACTCCGTCCGTCAAGCGTACCTGCACGGGTAGGCGGACGATACAGTTTTTGGGGAGCGCATCCGCGCGACTGCTCGCTGTTCGTCTTCGAGCCTTCGTTCTTCTCCGAGCGTTCGCGTGTCGGCACTGCGTACTCCTGCCGTCATCGACTGCTGCTCCGACTCCATCATCATGACGCAGACGAGGACCGGCGCTGGGAACAACGGCAATGGTGCTACCCAGAGTTCTAACCCGGGTTTCACCTAAGGGTATAATCTAATCTCATCCCTAGTAATATTTCCTATGTGCACAGTGATGTTGTGCGTATGATTTGGTGGAATCTATCATAGTAGCTGATATGCATATGCGATGCTTATTTTGATTACGTTATTATTATTGTTGCTGTCGGATTTATGGATTAAAGCATGCCGTCAAATGACTAAAAACTTAACACACAGCAACTAAACAAGTTGTGGAAAGTAAAAGAAAAGGCATGTGTAGCAGCTGACGATATTTTTCCTTCTAAAGATTGGAACACTATACCTATGCGCAAATTAAAATACCATGATAAAGTGAGAATTCATAGTCGCTTCAAGTAAACATCTTTAACCAGATTTGAACTCCTCAAATTACTATGCTTCACTGCTTCATCAGAAATCGAAACCAAGCCCAGAAAGCACTTCAGCTACAAAGAAATTGAAGTCCAGCACAAAGAATACACAAGCACTTGCAGCATAACATGGGAATCAATAAACCAAGACATTGGTGGCAGCAACCAGCAAGTCTCCTGTAATTTCACAGAGGAAATGCACACAACGCGCCAGGCCATGTGGCATGTGCGAACTAAGATTTGGAAACAAGATCACACATTTTTTTATACAACTATCCGACCTGACATAGGAGATGTGTAGACGACACAGGTCACGCGACGACCTACATACTACAAAAGTCCGCATTTACACATTCCACTCCTTAAAAGTATTCCTTCCCCCTTCCGTTTTGCCCCATTCGTGGAGTCGTAGTAAATTGCAGTAAAATTTTGACGGTTTGACCCCACCACTACCATGAAAGCGAGAAATCAACCACCCACACAAACACTCCCCCAGCCTAACTTCTCCCTCCCAATCTCCCCGGCACCCCACTGCCAGTCTACCACTAACTACGGGCTCAAGTGAACCAGATTAGCCAGACAAGGACATGGCAGACAGCGCAGACCCACCAACTCCGAAACGAAACGAAACGAAACGAAACAATCACAGACGAAGCGGAGGATGAGGAAGATTGGCAGCAAAAGCGATGGGGATTCCGCTCGCTTCTTCCGCTCCCTCCCCCTCACACCTTTGCCCACCACTTCCCTTAGCTCCTAAGCAATTGTTCATGGCTATCGATGAATGTGTAACCATGGTCATACTGATAACTACTGATTGCAAGCAGCTATGTTAATTCACAATATCAGCGGCCTCCTCTAAAGTAAGAGCTCAAAATTTACCACCTAAGCACATGAACGAAACCAAACCCCATAGATTAGGTAAATTAGAATCGACACACAGATCCACCAACTCTAACCATCTCCACTGGATTACAGCTTCTACGGTGGTGGTGGCGGCGGCTTGGTTCCTACACACTTAGCCCGTCCACGCCGCACTGCTTGTATTTCAGCGACTGGCTCCTCGGGCTGATGGCGATCGCGCAATCCACCGACACCTGCGGGTTTGGGGTTCGTTCGCACATCACGTCAGTTTCGCGCCGCTTAGTAGTGGAGGCAAAAAAAACACTTGCGGCGGAAGCGAACGGAAGTTGTTGGTTCCCGTTGCGGGTGGCGTATCGATTCGTACCTGCACTTTTGGGGAGGAGAAGCCGAGCACAAGGATCTTCGCACCGACGTCGCCGGTGATGCGGAGCTCGACGCGGTCGTTGATCGCGGCGTCACGGATGAGATCCTGCGCGTCGGTCTGGAGCACGTTGAAGCGGTCGACAATGACGCGGGTCTGGAGCAGGCGGGTGCTGTGCGCGGGCTGCTCGAACCCGGGCACCGCCGCCACCCCGAGCGGCACCCCGTGATACATCACGTCGAACGCCGTGGCGCCGTACCGGATGCCCACCTTGTTGGGGTTCTCGGCGGTGAAGAGCAGCGTGATGTTGAGGGAGAGGTAGGCGGCGCCGGGGGCCGCGGGCGGCACGCCGGCCGGGGAGGCCGCGGGGGACGTGGGCGAGGCCACGAGGAGGTACTGCACGGACACCTGGTTGAGGTCGAACTGCGGCTTGCGGGGCTTCACCACGAGCACGACGACGAGCGCGACGGCCAGGGCGAGGAGCGCCAGGAAGGTGAGCAGCAGGAAGAGGCAGCAGCAGCAGCCGCGGAACGAGGCGGACCCGCCGCCGTACCCGTAGTGCGGGCGCCGCTGCGGGTACCAGGACCCCGCGCCGCCGTGGCCGTCGCCGTTGGATCGGGTCGTCATGGTGCCGCCCGCCGCCCCGGGGATCGATGGGAGGGTTGGGGAGGGATGGCTTTGGATTTTTGGAGCCTACTGGGGCATCTGCGAGGTGAGGTGGTGGAAGTGCGGGCGGAGGCCGAGGGGAAAGTTTGGCGAGGCGAAGACGCGAAGTGCGGGGTTTGGGGGGCCAGAGCAGGGCTTGCCAGACAGAAGTGGGGAGAAATATGCGGTGGGGGCGGTGGGCGTGCGTAGTGCGTAGTGGGAGCGTGGACGTGTGCGCCGGTTTCCTTTCTTCCCGTTGTTCCATCGACCGCCGTTTATTCCGCTTGGGAGATGTGGTTTCTGGAGTCGAGATCGGTGTTTTGCCTGTTTGGACTTTTGAGTAGGGGAGAAAGAATGACGTGCCGACGTTGTTTCTTCCGCCTCTGAGCTTTTTATATATCATCAAGATCATGGAAATTGAGTCTGATACTCTGATTTGATCATTTGAGGAAGGGGATAAAGGTTGCGATCTAAAACACTTAAAGCGTCCATACATTACTTCACGCTGAACAAGGAATGCACCATGACACATGACTTGCAAGTTCCAACACATCCTTTGAAGCTTCCATGTCCGAACAATTGGCAATACGCCTCGGCATTCCATTTTAGAAGTCAACTCATATTTGGATTTTCTCTATTTCCAACCCCGTATGCCATAGTTGTGTGTGCAGGGTGATTTACCAAAAACAATTTTGCTTGGCATTTTCTATACCACTATACATATTTATATGGATTCCTACGTAAAATGATTTGGAGAGTTTTTTTTTTACGAACGTTCCACATAAAAAATAATTGTGATTTAGAAATGGAGTTGTAAAGATGTTTTCATGAAAAATATAAAGATAAATACAAGAATATATTATTAGGGACAAAATATGATCTACACAAGCATCTCCCTCAACAATCTAAAAAGCGGTATTAGGTCATCTCCATTATCAAATTATTGGAAGATTTGTATTGGGGAGCTATTGGAGATGCTTTTAACCAAGTTTCCCTAGTAGTTCCAAAACCCAAGCGAAGCTCCGAGTCTTCTCCGGTTTGGTCGTGGATTGATCGATAGAACCCATGGCCACCACTACACACCCCAAGGGCAAAAGGGAAGCCAGGATATTCCAAGCTGTGTCCGGATCGATTTCTTTGTCTAACTTGACCCTTAACCCCACCACAATGCCACAAACCCGCCATGTCCAAGACGAGCACATGTGTGCCCATCCTGGTGGCTTGCTAAGTCACCCACCAAGTCCTCTTGCACTTCTCCATCGGCTACTCTCCATGTCCGGAATGCAAGGATGCGTCTTCACCAACGCCCAAGGTCATCGACAGAAATGGCGATGTTTTCCTCCTCGTGTCCCTGTCAATTCCTACACACAACTTTATTTTGGGAGTCACTTTGGATTTCAGTTTTGGAACCTCAGACGCCATAGTCGTGACCTATGTGAGCAGGGTTATTCCCAAAGAGAATACATGGTTTACTATTTTTCATTTTAGAATGTTGATCTATCGAGAATATTTTGATGACACTTCATCCCGTCCACCAAAAGAAAAGAGGGGAAATAATCAGTGTAAACTCTCTATTTGGTGAAATCATAAAAACCTCTGAATTTGTATGCTTAAGATTTTTTTTTTTTGAATAGCATGTACATTCATATTTCATCTATAGATGCACATTATAGAAATTTGAGATGAAATCAAAAAATCGTATAACCCTTTGAAACTCAATCTAGAAAAAAAAAATCATTTTTTAGTGGAAGAAAAATTCATATGAAAGTAACAAATTTCAGCTACGAAAAGGCCCATTCCAAAGGCCCAAGGCCTTCCACTCTCCTCGTCTCCTTGCCTCCTCGGCACCTTCCCCATTCCCCTCCTACTGCCCGAGAGTTCTGACCAAACGAGCTACATCCAGCCGACCAAATCGCCGTGGAAAGGCGCAGCATGGAGGCGGCGGTGGAGAAGGAGGCCGAGCAGCAACTACCGCACGCGCGGAAGGATGACGCGCCCGCCGCCGCCGAGGAAGACGAAGCGGATTCGGAGGAGACCGAGCGCCGCAACCGCGACCTCAAGGCCGGCCTCCACCCCCTTAGGGTAAGACCCCGCCGCAGCTAGATCTGTCGCACGCCTCAACTATCTGGAGACTTTGCAACCCCCCACCCCCATTACCTTTGTGCGTGGTAGATTGATTGGTGAGATTGTACAAGTGGATTTTGACTCGGTGAATTTTGGCTGCGTGTCTGCAGCGCAAGCTCGTGCTCTGGTACACGCGCCGGACGCCTGGCGCGAGGTCGCAGGCGTACGAGGACAACATCAAGAAGATCATCGACTTCAGCACAGTATGTCTCTCGGATGGCTGTAGTTGTTGTGGGGGATTCCTAATTTCAGTTCAGCTGACTGCTGTTTCCTTTTGAATACTTGAAAGGTCGAATCGTTCTGGGTTTGCTACTGCCACCTTGCGCGCCCTTCTTCGCTACCGAGCCCCACTGACCTTCATCTCTTCAAGGATGGCATCCGTCCCCTCTGGGAGGTATTATTCAGAACGTGGCATTTTGTGTCGTCTCTCTGTCTGCGTGTTGTATGTCTCTCCCTGTTGCTAATGGTTGATGGTTTTCAATTGGCCAGGATCCTGCAAATCAGAATGGTGGCAAGTGGATAATTAGATTCAAAAAGGCAGTATCAGGTCGATTCTGGGAGGATTTAGTAAGTGAACTTGTACTATCAATGTATGTGTTATGATATATTGTTTGCTGCGGTTGATCATATTTTGGTTAAACCCCCCAAACTCATCCATTACCTGAGCCCCTACTCTACAATGATACAGTCACATAGGCCTGATTGATACCATATGCATAATGATCTCAGCTTATTATGAAGTCGTCCACCTTGGTAGGATCCTATCATCTTTTGTGATGAATCACTCTTTGATTGGCAAGCTATCATATTGAATGCCATGGTGATAGACCAACCTGTTCTTTCATGTATTATAAGCCAATCAAGATAATTTTGTGCTAGTCCTCTTTTTATTTACAGATTGGAATGGGTTAGTAGTTATTACTCATGAGTCATGATCAAAATGCAGATAAGAAATGAGAATGATCATGCCATTAAAATGTGATGGCAAGTTGAACCCATGATGAAACAAAACAAGTAGATGATAGGATTATTTTTAATTTTTATGCAGCGAGACATGTTGTAGTGTGGATCAATTTGAAAGTCGAAACTTGTCCCAACTCCCAACCATATTCTCTACTGTTATATTTTAATATGGTTGAGCTTGCTTGGAAGCCATATTTATAGTTTACCGGTTCTACTGAGCCAATTTTCTTCATTATGTCTGTTGCTTAAATTAATTGAACTGTACTACATATTCATTTTTTCCTGAACTTTTATGCTGTGAGCTTTGATTTGGATTGTAATTGTGATTTGGCGATGGCATTGTGAATGCGATTCATTTCCTTACCTGCCAGCATTTGTGGAAATAATATCAAATGTCATTTTGCTTGCCTTCCACATGTGAACTTAATGACATTGCCTGCACAAAATGGATGCAAAATGGATTGATAGCCATAGCGTATGTGGTTTTTATATGTTTGGCTTGACATATGTTTTCCAATATCTATTGTGCAGATGTTTCCTTACTATCCGTTTTGCTCTTTTATTTTCTATAATTAAAAAAGTTAAAGAGCAACATGTGGATAATAGCTTTGATGTCCAAGTTGATTGAATGGGCAATAAAACACTGTCAACAGATTACTTAATTTCACACTCTAAAAACACTCAATTCTTGGTTCAATGGTTCAGTCATGCACAATAATAAAGTTATTGAAGCATGGCATTCCATTTTGTTCCTTGCATCGTATGCTAGATGCTACTGTGCCTTGGTGATGGATGAGTTCACAGGGGACATACAATTAGATATCCTATGGTGTTTTTTTTTTTTTTTTTTTGCTGATGAGGTAGTGATAGTTCATGAAAGATGTGCATAGAGCGTGAGTAGATAGGAAAGTAGAGTTGTGGCTGCAAACTCTAGAGTTCAAAAGGTTGTAGATTTGATTATATGAGGTGTGACTTTGTCATACTACACGTGAGGAGGGAGATATTAGTTTGGAGAGTGAGGTACTGCTCATGAAGTTCTTTCAATGTTTGGAATTTATGCTACTGAGTACTGAGAGATGGGGATATCAATGAGACAATAAGGATGAGAGATGGGTATATCAATGAAGATGTTAACCATAGAATCAAATAGAATGGTCATAGACCTTCGCCTGCTATGTTGTATGATGCAGATTGTTGGCCTACTAAAAGGCTGTTGTTGTTGCTTGTTATATGCTAGATGCTACTAAATGGATGTTTCTGAAATTGACATTTTTTAAGTCACCAATTGTATATTTATCTGAGGTTTTGACCACAGAATACAGATAATATAGTTATAAGATGGTGCATTTTATCCAATCAGCCAAGAATTAACATAGAACAATGAACAATCAACCTACCTTTTTGGTTATATGCTTCTTATAAACATCTAGTAGATTGACTCGATTCTATATTGTGGCCATGTGCAACCCATTGTTCTTTTTTTTAATTATTTTGTTTGTACATTTGTGTTTATTCGTATGATATTGGATGGGATAAGAGGGGATAGAGCTGAAACCGTGGGAGTAGTAATACCCACTTTCTAGCTGATTTGTCATTCTTTTATGCCTTGTTTTGCACTCATATTAAGAGTCAGGGAATAAAATTGCTTCTTTCTGCACTTTTCAGCCTGCCAATCCATCCATGCCTACAACATTTGTACCATTTAGGCATATAATGGCACTATCTCTTTGTTTCATGTCATGAAGCACCGAGGCCACATTCACACAATGCACTGTTACACGGGGAAGTTGTCGTTCGGTTCAGTCTTTGTAGCCAATTAATTAATCTTATAATGGTTTTGCTCTAAATTTTTTCTGAATGGAATGAAGCTTGATGTCCGAGTGTACAAAATGTGTTCATGTTGTAGATTGTTTTTTTCACATGTATGATGGTTTAAATTTCAATTCCAATATATTTATGATCTCCAGGTGCTGGTGCTAGTAGGTGACCAACTTGAATATAGTGATGATGTTTGTGGTGTTGTGCTTAGTGTCCGTTTCAATGAAGACATTCTGAGCGTCTGGAACCGTAACGCATCAGACCATCAGGTTAGTGGCAGCACATGACACTGCTCAGATATGATCTTCAGGCTGTGTTACTCATTCATGTCCTTTTGCCGTTCAGGCTGTGATGGCATTGAGGGATTCTATCAAGAGGCACCTCAAGCTGCCGCACAGCTACCTGATGGAGTACAAACCACATGATGCCTCGCGGCGTGACAACTCGTCCTACAGGAACACATGGCTGAGAGGATGAGCCCCATGATTCTCGCCAGCTTCGGAACTAGTCTTTCACTGTGATGGTTCTCAAGCAAGTAGACTCTTTTTATTTACCAAGAACGCAGATATCATGTAATGGACTAGACACAAGCCGCTACATTATAACGCTCAACAATGAATGTTATGATGATCTGATGGGTTTTGCAACAGCATTGAAGTGAATGTTTAGGGAAGGCGCCTTAGGTTCTGTTGTTAATTGCTACAGAAATGGTAGCCAAGATATTACGCTGATTTATTTGGAATAACGCTGATGTTGATTTCTTCTGAGAGAAAAATAAAAATAAACGGTTTTAAGTTCAAGCGAATAAAGCCGACGTTGGCCTATTTTTTTAGCAGAGTATCGGGCACGCGCTACAAATAACAAATGGCTTGCTGTCATCCCCGACTACCCACGTCTCGCGTTCTTGCCGCTAGACAGTGCATTAGTGGCCCATGGACCAGGCCCATGGACCATCAAATGATAGTCCAGGGTCCGTAGGCCATAGCTAATCTGATCCGAACATTGGGGCTGAGTACGGTTAGAAAAGTTTACGCGGTGGCCTTTAACCAGAGTCCAGAGTCCCTTTCGTCCCTGATCATACGCCGCCCAAACTGCCCAAGTCCCTCTCCCTCCCGTGGTTGCGGCGCCCGCCTCCTCCCGCGCAATATGACTCGCGCCCGCGCAAACCACCCGCCTTCGCACTCCCCCGCGCGGGAAACGTGAGTGAAGCTAATCCAATTCCAGCACCACCTCCCGCTGCCTGCACTGTACTCCTTCCCAGCTCCCGAAACCCAAACCCTAGCTCTGACCCACCGCGATTCCCCATTTGATTTCTCGTACCAATGGGCGGATCCGCTGATCCCGAAGCGCCGTCCCCGTCTCCGGTGAAGCCGTCGCCCCCGTCCGCCGACGGGAAGCAGCTGAGGCGGCGCGTTCAGTCGAAGCTCTCGTGGGGGCTTGTCAAACCGGCCGGCGGCGGCCACGAAGGCGGAGGAAAAGGAGTCGGAGGCGAAGCAGGAAGAGCAGATGCAGAGGCTGTTCCCCCTGTGCCTGCGGCCGAAGAGGAGGCGGCGGCGGCGGAAGTTAGAGAGGAGCCGGAGAAGGGGAAGAAGAAGAGAAAGCCGCGGAAATCAGAGAACGGCAAGAAGGTACATTACCCATTTCAGCTGCTGATTTGTGTCTTCTCATTGAATTGTGCAGGGAGAGTACAATATCTGTAAAGTCGAATGACGATAGAGAAGCATCTTGCCTTCACCTGCTGTTCGATTTACTTATTAGTTTTTATGCGGCATACCATGCCATTGTTTTGCGTTGTGTAATTTTTTTTTTCTGATTACTGGTGATGCCCGATAATAATGCACTTCAACTTGGATAAGGAGGTAAGTCTGCAACCAAGTGAACCAACTATGTAGCTAAAATCCTACATGGATAGCATTCCACATGCCAAACTCAGTCTTTCGCGATTTAAATTGAGCTACATCTGTTTCTGTTTCTTTTTTTTGGAAAGGGCTGGAGAACTTTGGTCTTTAAATTTTGTTTTGATTCCTTGATCATACTTTCTACTACATTTGTTACTCCGTCAATACTCCCGCTGCTCCAAACTGTAAACCATTCTGGATTTTTTTAGATACACTATGTATTTAGTCATAGTGTATATCTAGGTCCATGGCGAAAGCTATGTATAAGCCAAAACGGCTTACAATTTGGAATGGAGGGAGTAAAAATGACGGGACCCCCTCTCCCCACCCCACCCCACCCCCTCTTTGTCCTGTTCGTCTTATGCCTTATGTTTAGCTTTTAAGATAAGAAAATAGGTATCCTTTCATTCCAACAAATAGGTATCGGTTTCCTATTCAGCTCACTTTTTTCCTTGCGCCTCTAGCTAAAATAGTTATTTTCTTTACCAAACTTTTGTAGCCCTCTTCAAACAAAGAGAAACATGGGCAGGATCCTGCTGACAAGGATGAAGTTATTTTGGTTGGTATGTTGTCCCTATGCCTTTTTTGTGGAACTATTGTCATTTCTATAAACTTTCACCAGTCTGGTCATCAATTTTGCTTGTTATTTGTGTATGAGAAGCAATACAGTCGTGCTGACAATGTTGCCCTGTTGAAATTTAGATGAAAGCCCTCAGAAAAAGCAACGTAAAGGCAGAAAGCAAGATGCAACACTGAAGGTGCCTAATGCTAGCAGAAAGCGTTGCAAGACGTTGGAATCTCCTGATGGTTAGGTCTTTCTTTTATTTCTATTTTCTTTAGATGGTACTGATTGTTACTCCAGTTGGAACCCTCTTATCAATACTCACACCTGTTAAAATTTTCCAACCTGTCAGTTTGCATTATAAAGTAGTAACAATGTTACTATCCACAAGTTTGAAATGGTAGACTTTGCATTATATCGTTGTGCGAAAACATTGTTCGATTATTGACAATTTTTATATGTACTTGTGTAGTATTTTAAATCTGTTTATGATTGCATACTTCCTACATAGAATGATGTTTCTGTGCGCTGTATAACATATGCTGTTTTGTTCTTATGATGCATATGGTGGTGGTGATAATAAATATTCCAAAAATTTCATGTATCTCAGCCTTTGTGCTTATATCCTTCTTATTATACTATATATACAATTTATTGAATATTGTTGGTGGGTTATGATTTGATGCCTCCATCGATTATAGTCCACTTCGATAGAAGTATGAATATATATTTTGCTCTGAAGGTCCTGGAAGCTCTCAGCAATTGCATATCAGCCAGATTGAAGCCGGCTCGCCTGTAGCAGCGCCAGTAATAATTGACATTGATTTGATGAGTACACCTTCTAAAGCAGGACATGCTAATCCAGTTAATCAGGATATATCACCGTTGAAAGTTGACCTAAGGTCAGAGGCGAAGATGGCTGCAGAGGTATGGTCCATCGGCATTGGTGAGATACATTGTGTGCCATTGTGTTGATGTTTTTAAGGTTGTATTGTTTGCTTTCCCTTCGACTTGTTTCTCGTTAGCTTGTTTCAAATCTTTTGAGGGGAATGTTTCAAATCTTATATATTATTTGGTAAATTTAATGGCGTCTCTACCTCCGAGTATTGTCACAATTAATGCTACTCTATGTTTACATCTGTTTAAATGCAACCCGATGAAACAAGTATGGGAAAAAAATGCTATGCGCCTATGCCATATCTTCCTTTTCATTTTCTCTCCTTGACCTTTCAATGTTCAGTAGCAGCTTGTTATCTTAAGTGTATTTCTATCTCCGTACAGGTGCTCTAGTTGCAACTCTAGTTGTTGAGGGAAAAAAGCACTTGTTATTTAAGTTTTCCCTCTTTAGTTGACTTTGTGTTTACAGTATTGTTGCATATGTGCTTTTTTCAATATAAAAAGTATATTTTGATTTAATTGCCAGGAAATTCGAAGGTTATCGTCCGGAAAGAAAATGCACCCTTTCTTTGCTTCTCGGAAAATGAATAAATGTGCTAACCAAGATCAAGATGTTATCAATATTGAAAATGTGAACGAGCTTTGTGATTCTGAGAGGGATCCACCATTTTATCCTATTCATGTTGTGTACCAATCAGAGGTATGCCAAGAAAATGCATGTTTTGTATATTTTCTTAGAAGTTATATCATTACTCGTGGTCAAGTGAAGTGGAATGCCTTTTTTTTGTAGGCCAGTATACCGATCCACTGGAGTAATTGGATAATCACTGATCTGTCTTGCTTTGACAGTGATACTGCCTCTCCTCTTAAAAAATCCGTGTCATTCTTTGAGGGCTTGGTTAAACCACTGACAATAGAAACTAATTGCAAGAGGCATTCTAATCAATTGGCAGAGCCGGTTCTTGCTGAGTGTACAACTTCAGGAATGCCCTTTCCTAGTTTTACTGACAAGCAAAGTGAACACAGCTGTCCTTCAGATGTGGTAGAATTTCCTGTTCTAACATTTTATACATAATAAGAGCTATCTTTGTTCTCTCATAGTCCATTGTTCAAACCATGCACTTATTTGAAGTTGTGCTTGACAACTGTTTGAACTGCCCAGATCAATGTGGACGACCAGAAATTGTTGATGCCTGGTGCTAGTTGCCAAACTTCTCTTCTTGATCTGAATGTAGAGCCAGATGTTCCACATAATGGGTAATCAGCATTATCTATGTTTTCCCTAAATGTTGCAGTTTCCTTCTAGCTGGTTCAGTAGTATTTTCACAACAAAATTGAAATGTTATTAGTTTCTGGAATCTTATTAGCCAATGGTGATCAGAATGACCATGCCAATTGGCCAACAGCCCATGCTATCAAAGAGTGTGGTCACTCAGCATTAATATAGTTAGTTTCTTTTCTAAAGAATGAAGACTGAATTTCCAAAGTACAACCAATAAGGATTTTGCTTGTCCACTGAAATATGAAATTGCACTCAAACTATGGATGGATGCTTTTTTGGTAGTCAAACGAAGTTGCAGCTTTGTTTTATTTTGTAGCCGATTTTAACTGTTTGCGCCTCGCTAATCAATTTACAGGGACTTGCTTTCCTCACCCTTCTAACACTATAAGCTCCTATCTCTGTGTTAGAATCCAACTAACTATTCATCAGAAACTTCAGGCCAACCAAATTTTAATCCAAATAGATGTATTGGTAAAATAACTGGTAGTTGTTTTTTTAATCTTCAACTTCACATAACATAGTATTTTCTATCGCAGTTGCCAGCCTACCTATTACTTATGGACTGACAAGTACCAACCTGAAACTGCGGCCCAGGTGAACATTGCTATTTGTGTTTGTACTGTCCTATATGCATAATATAAAGTTAAGCAATTGTGCACCCCATTTCCCTATTATTGCTTCTACTTCATTAGCCTTTTCTGCTAAAATGCTTCATTTAGGAAAGCGCAGATCAAATTTGTAGTATGCTTACATTTCATCTTAGGTTACTGTATATTTGGTTAAGCAGGTATGTGGAAATAGTGAGCATGTAAAGTTTCTCGCTGAATGGCTCCAAGGTTGGGATGAAAGAGGCCACAAGATTGGAGCTGCTAATGGGGACACTAATGATAGCTCATATCAAGATGAATCTGATTCATATTGTTCGGAGAGTGCTTCTGATTGTGAAAACACACTTCTAATCACTGGACCAGTTGGGGTGAGTGCCACTAAAGAAAAATTAGCATTTGAGCTGCATGCTTCATTTAAATGCCTTTGAGCTAGTTTGTCGTGTCTATGCTGATGCTAGTATTGTTTTATGAATGTGTGTCTAGCTGTCTGTAGCGAATCCCGTCCTAAAAAGGGAAATGTTTCACAGATCAATGAGCCTTTTTCTAGAAACTACCATGTGATATGCTAGTGCTTCTCAATTCCCATTTTATAATTCAGGATTTCTTCAATATCTCACTCTTCGTTACTTTTAAATGTTTATAAGGCCAAGGCTTATCAGCTACTCTCCCCATTGTCCAATGTTTGCCCATAGCACAACATGCACACTGACCCAGGTGCTTTGGGTTTTTTTTTTGGAGGAGCGTCGGTTGTGGGCTTTGGGCTTTGGGTTTCATCTTTATGTTTCCACAGGCACACTGACCACAGGTGTGGTTTTTATTGTACCGGGTCTCTTTCCCCTTTTTCTTCTTAATATAATGAAGCACAATTCTCTTGCGTTTTTGAGGAAAAAAAAGCACAACATGCACATTGACAAAGGAAGTACTATTTTGAAGAAGAAAAAAAAATCAAAGTGAAGTGGCAGTCTATACCCGTAACTAATAACATGATACAATTGCTTCTGTTTTTTCAAAGCATTTAATTGCCAGGAGAGAGTGGAAACATAACAATAACTTGACTTTCAATATGTTGAATAGACAAATGTTGTGGAATGTATTTTCCTGAGGCCATTAACACATTCTAGAACGGAGGTAGTAGTATGTTTACTTGGACAAAAGATTTACTGTATGACTTGGCTGTTACATAAAATCTAAGCTCGGAATTCTGCACCTCCTATAACTAATTCAAGAATTGTTTTGTATATTTGCAAGCACCTGGCTATGTCTCGGTGTAGTTATACCTATACATATATATAACCTCGATATACTCTCATTCATGTCTATGCTGCTATGATATCTTTGTTCTTAAATTCAGTGTGGAAAATCGGCTGCAGTTTTTGCATGTGCCAAGGAACAAGGCTTCAATGTGATAGAGGTAGTTTCACCAGCATTTCTTTTTGAGAAGTGGAAGTCTGGTGCTTCATATTATGCTTGATTTACTGATTAATGTTTGGCATTATTTCTAGGTAAATACATCTGACATGAGAAATGGGGCTTATGTAAGGCAGAAGTTTGAGGAAGCAACTAAATCACATGGCCTTGAAAAATGGTTTGTACTCACATTCTGGTTTGTGACGCTTCTATCCAGTTCACGCTGCAGCCTCAGCTGCATCTTCTTTCAGTTTTTAATATGTTAGTCTCTCTTGCTTTCATGAAGATGCTTAGCATTTTGCACTACCTTTGGTTGTCATGACTGCCAAGCTGTATTCTTGGGCGATACAACGTCCTTTATAAGTTATCATAGTCAGTTATGGATTTACCGAGAATAATCCAAAAACACGCCTTTCAGGAAGAAAGCGCTTCACTTTTACCGTGAGGGTTGATTGAATCGATTTGTTTGTGCTTGAGTATAAAAAATCCTGCTTATGTGAAATAGCACTAGCATTTAAGTCAGCAACCTTCATATTTGTAGGATTACTTTCAGAATATCAGGGCGTAACATGGTGAGGCATACTCAAGGAAAAAAAAAGAACGACATAACATGATGTATCTAAAGTTTGTGCAAAGTCCAACAAGATGAACTAATTGAAGGCCATGTAGGATTTAGTTGAATACACATAAGTCCATAAATTGGGCAGTATGTAGTAGTTCAGGAAATCAAATGGATCTCCTAGTAGTTCTGTCAGAAATTAGTAGTTCAACCAGCAGCCAGACAATATTTTTTCTAACCTGTAAAATTCTAGCTTAGTAAGTATAGTTCTGGAATCCTATACGTTTGACAAATGCACTTCCATGGATTGTGCAGATTTGAAAACTGGCCCTGTTGTTTGCCTTTTGTAAACTTGTCGTGTAGCATGCGGGAAAAAACACCTGCAGGGAATGATGGTTTAAGGAATTTGGGGCACATGAAAATAGCAATGACCATGCGAATAATGTAGTAGCTTGGTTAAAATTCTGTGAAGTTTTTCTGCAGAAGTAGATATGCAGTGAATTGTAGCTTAGGCTCTAATAATATGTGCATTTGTCTAATATTTCACATGGTTGCCTAGTTGAAGCAAACATACCTTTGAATCCTTTTTTTAATCTATTTTACAGGTCACAGGAGGAAGTTATCAATCCATTAAGGGATGATTCCTTGAATCCAGATTCAGAAACTCCTGATAGGACTGAATACCAACATTTGATGTCCGGTGCTACAAGAGTAATGATTGACTGTGATCAACTGAAATCACCTGTAGGATACTACTCAGGTTTGAAGGTCTGTGATGAAGCTCCTAAACAAGTTGCTAACAAGACACTCATACTATTTGAGGATGTGGATACTGTCTTTGAGGAGGATCGTGGGTTTATTTCAACCATACTTAAGATGGCAGAGACTACAAAATGGCCAATCATACTGACTAGCAACAGTGAGCATTTTTAACCTTTCCTTTTAGGCTCTTACAGAAGACCCTAATATTTTTAGTCAATGTGGTACTACACTAAAACTCTTGTTATTTTTGTCCATTGTTTGTAATTTGATAAGGGAAGGATCCGTCTTTGCCGAATCTCTTGGATCAACTTGTTTTGAATTTCAAATACCCATCGACCTCAGAGCTACTTTCACATGTTGCCATGGTAAACAGTCTTCCCTTCCTCTCTCTTATAGGCTGAGATCACAGAGCTGTTCTTTTGCTTGGCAGATTTGTTGAAAGTTGACTGTATCCTATCTTAATGCAGATTTGTAAATCTGAGGGAGTGAATGTCACTGTTCCTCAGTTAAAGCATGTAATTGATATTTGTCTAGGTGACATTAGGAGAACAGTGATGCTTCTTCAGTTTTGGTACCAAGGAGGGCATCAATTCACAGGTTTGATGCTTTACCAGGAAAATTTATCCATATTTTTTTTGTAGTATAATGGCTCATTGTTCACTTCTTTTAGACCTTTCGGTATGTAGAACTTACTATGCTTCTTTCTCATCGTATTAGCTTCTGCAATTCGTTTGTGAACCCTTGTTAAACTATGTTTAAATAATCCTTCAATAAAGCAAAGCTAAGTGTCCAATACATGATGAAGTAGAAGATGTTGGTTGTTTATGGGTATTGGGCTCAATAATAGTTCCCCAATCCAGAATGTAATGTGTTTTAGCTTTATCCTAAGGTTAAACTTAGCTTCTTTAACTGTGGCCATATTTACAGATAAATGCACCGATGTCTGCTGCAACATCAATTAGTTTCATAAAATCCACCATGAAATATGTCTTGATAGTGCATTTATTTGCTATTATAGATGGTAATACAATTTTCTACAGTCTAAGTTAGAGAAGTTTAAGTGTTTAACTTAGGACAAAACTGGAACACCTTGTATTTTGGAACGAAAGGAATATATTGATGGGGTTTGTCGCAGAGCATCGCCCTGCAACAGCTTTAAGAATTATATCATGAATCATGTGTGATATGCACATTAGTCACCTTATAAATCTAAGCTGGACCTAGGAGCTTCGAAATTTACTAGGGCTTGTTTCTGGCGTAAAACGAACTTCATTTATAGAGAGTTTTATCTACATGTTGCAGATGCTTTCCTTCATTCTTTCAGTAAATGATGTGGGTGTTAGATCTGTCAGAATGAACTATTGGCACCCCACACTAACAGTTGTGGACCCTTGTGCTTCCGAAAGAGCTGTTCTAGTTATTTTTCCATGTAATGCCTAACTTGCTGTAGTTGAGCTTGAATTATATATATATTTTTTATTCTGTTTTTGTTTCTTTTGCAATTTCATGCTGTGTTAACTTGAAGTGCTGATCATGTCCTGTTCTACTTTCAGGGAGGCCAAAGGAATGTTTGTGTGGTCCTTTCTCGCTTGATTTAGACGCTGTACATTCAACAGTACCAAAAATGTTACCATGGGAGTTCCCTTGTAAATTATCTGAAAAATTATGCATGGAGGTGGACAAAACTATCCTTTTAGCTGAAGAAAAGAAAAAACAGAAGGAAATATCAGATCTTGAAGTCCTGCAGTTACAAGTAACAGCACCTTTGGTCAAGGGAAGAAGCGCAGCTAAAACAAGAAAGGCTAAGAAATCCAAGTTGAAGCGCGCCCACTCAACTGGGCGTAATGACATTTCACCTTGCAAGAATGATCTTGACGATTTCCATGATCTTCCAGATACACCACTTCCATCTGATAAACAAATAAAAAGAAATCGACATTGTTCGCTGCTATTATCTGAGTCCGATGATGATCCAGCTGATCTAGGTACTGAAAAACATGACATTTTTACTGTTACTTTCCCACAACCTGCAGAGGTACCTCCTATAAATGTGCAAGGGATTTCTGATCAGTTCTGTTTTCCCGTCGAATCGCGAGAGACCTTTGAAATTGCTGATTCTTTCCAAAACCCACCTGAAAGCAACATGTATGGGTCCATTTCACAAGTTTGTGATACATTTATGTCACAGGGTGTGTCATGTGTACCTGAGTCATCCTTAATTGTGGACGGCACATCTGCATCCATAAGTGGTGATGAATTTTTGTCAAGGGCAGTGTCTAATGATTTTTCTGCCTTTTATGATGGTACATACACTGCGTCCAGAATTGTATTAGAAGACACTGACTGTGTGAAGAATCTAATGGCTGAGCGGCAGAAAGATGTAGAAGATGTAGTTGGTGAGACAAGTGAGGCTTATATGGAATCGTTTGGGAGGAATGAACAGGCAAGCTGTTCAACTGCTGGGTTTCAATTGATGGATGAATGTAGTCGTGCTGAAAGCATCTGGCTGCTCTCTGGCAAAAAAACTGACGACTCTTGCAAGGTTGAACAAGTACAGGACACTTGGAACAGGCTACGAAGTTGCTGTCTTGAATTTTCCAGTGAGGCTAATCACAGAAAAGCAGCTTCTGGAGCTTTGAAGCTTGCCTCAGAAGTGTCTGACTTAATATCAGAATCAGATCTTATGCTTTCCCGTTGCTACCCTCTTACTAAGGTCAGTCATATTCTCTTTTGCTTGCTTAAAGATTTATATATCTGAAATACAATATTTGACATAAGCATTTCTAAATTTATGCAGGATATGTTGGATCCATCTTCAACTCCTTGTGCTGAGCCAGATGATTCTTCTTGGTACAGCAATCAGTTTGAGATGGGATCTGTATATGCCCAGCATGCTCTTTGCATTTTCTCAAGGAATTCCCAAAAAATAGATGGTGGTTCTGTCGATTTATCACGAGAGTTGTTGTTTGCCAGTACAGCTGCTGTATCCCTTGGTAAAATTATCTGTTCAGGATTCAGGAATGATTGTGGATCTGCGAACATTTCTCATATGAAAAATCCAACTACCTGTATTTCTAAAAGAAGGTAAATAACGTGATTCCCTTCCAGTAGGTTAGTTGCTCGTATACACTGCTGTCATATCGCTGGTTATGATATAGAGCTCTATCTTCCTTAATGATCCGTTTTCTATTGTGGTTGTAAATTTAAAATGGACAGCTTATTTTAGTGGTCAAAATAGTAAATAGCTGCAGTAATGTGTGCCAATAGAAGATCATATAATGACAAAAATGCTGGCAGTTTTATCTATTTACAATTGTCTGCTAGTTATTATCTATATTAGATATTTTAATTGGAAATATATGTCATCTGGTACCTGGCTTATCCTGGAAAGCTATTAGCTTTTTATCATTGTGCCCCTTTGTTAGAGTGTGTGTATTAGGCCCATGAGGCTAGGCCCATGTGGCCCATGTATGTGCTACTATATTGCTACCCTTCTAGGGTTAGCTTAGTAATCTAATCACTCTTTCCAACATAGTATCAAGCTAGGGTTTAGTTTTTCCTCTCTCCCTCCTCCCCTCCCTCCCAGCCGCCGCCCCCTGCTTCCTCCTCGCCGCCAGCCATGGCCGGCGGCCGGCCGCCGGCTTCTTCCTCCTTCCCTTCCCTCCCCACTTCCCCTTTCTCCTGGGCGCAGCACGGGCCGGCTCCGCCCCCGCTCTGGGCGGCCGTGGCCGCGGTGCCGCCCATCCAGGGCGCGCCCCTGCCCGCCGTCGAGGCCGCGCGGGTCTTCTGCGAGGCCGCGCCGCCCCCTGTCGAGGCTGCGCAAGGTGCCTGCGACGCCGCGCGAGGCGCCTCCGAGGCCGCGTTGGCCGCGCCGGCTGCAACCATGGCCGCTCCGCCCTCCTCCGACTCCGCGCTGCACGGGCTGGATCCGGCCCCGCTCTGGCCGGACATGGCAGCACCGCAGCCCCTGCAGGGTGCGCAGGGGGCGCCGCCACTCGCCAGCCCTGCCCTGGCCAGCACCTTCCCCACGCAGCCCGGGCTGGATCCGTCCCCGCTCTGGGCGGACATGGCCGCACCGCCATCTGTACAGGACGCGCAGGGGGCGCCATCGCCGCCGCCTGGGACAGCGCTGCCGCAGCCGCCCGCGGCCCCTGGCCTGGCAGGACCCTTTCCCTCCCCGGTCGCGGCCGCCGCCTCCGTTTCCTGCGCCGCCATGCCGGCCTCCTTTGCCGCCAGACAAGGCGCCGGGGCCGGGCAGGCCCTCGACGCCGCCGCGCTGGACCGCGTCGCAGCCAAGCTCCGCGCCGCGACCCTTGCCTGGGAGCGGGCGCGCGATGCGGCCGAGGCTGCCGCCGCCACCGCTGGCCACCACCACCTGGGTGCCCCTACCGCCGCTGCCCTGCATCTGCACGGCGCCTACCACCCTCTGCCCGGCGCTGCCTTGGGTGGTGCCTTGGGTGGGGCTGCGTTTCCCACTCCTTCCCTTGCCTCGGAGCGGGCTCGTGATGCCGCTGATGCCTTGGCGTGTCAAGCCGCCGACGTGGACCCACTCCTCGGCTACCCTTCCCTCTCCTCGTCCTCCTCGACTGCCCTGGCCGTCCCTCCACCGCCGTGTTCGTCCACTCCGGCCCCGCCGTCTCTTCCTGGTCCTCCTTCCTCCGGGCCGGGCAGGGGTGGGGGGGGGGGGGGGCCGTGGCAGCCGCCGTCGACGCGGAGGGGGGCGTGGTGCGGGCTCTGGCTGTGGGGCCACGCCCGCGCCATCCTTCGGCAACCTCTGGTATGCCGGTGGCGCTCTTCACATTCCGGCGTACCTGCTTCCCTTCCCGGCGGCCATGCTTGCCGGTGCCGTTCCAGCTGCCCCGTGGACTCCACCACCACCACCCGGGGTTGCTCCGCCGCCGCCGTGGGTTGCTCCCGGTTGGGATCCGACGGCTTTGGCCTGCTCTTTCACCACCTCGGGCCTGACCCCTTCCGTCGAACGTGACTGGGTAGCCGACTCGGGTGCCACTTACCACACCACATCCGACCCCCGTCTCCTCACGGCTGTCCACCCTCCTTCTTCATCTCTCCCTTCGTCCATCATGGTCGCCAATGGAGCTTGTCTTCCTGTCACATCCGTGGGTTCCGCTACCACTCCTGGCTCCTTTCGTCTTCCCGATGTCCTCGTTGCACCCTCTATGGTTCACAACCTTCTTTCCATTCGCCGTTTCACTGCTGACAACTCTTGTTCTGTTGAATTTGACTCTTCTGGCCTTACTGTGAAGGATTTGGCTTCCGGGCGTCCACTCCTCCGCTGTGACAGCACGGGGCCCCTCTACACACTTCAGTTGCCTCCTTCTGCCCCTTCCACTTCTGCTTCCACTTCCACCCCGTCAGCTGCTTTTGCCGTCTCTCCTCCCTCTACGACTTGGCATCGCCGTCTCGGACACCCTGGCCGTGACGCTCTGATGCAGCTCAGTCGTAGCTCCGCCATACCCCATCCTCGGGCTCACGATGCGCATTTGTGTCATGCGTGCCAACTGGGCCGCCATGTTCACCTTCCATTTCCCACCTCTTCCTCCCATGTGGCTCGCATCTTTGACCTTGTCCACTGTGACTTGTGGACATCACCTGTACTCAGCATGTCTGGCTATAAGTACTATTTGGTGGTGGTCGATGACTTCTCTCACTACTCCTGGACTTTTCCCTTGCGTGCCAAGTCCGATAAATTCACCACCCTTCGTCACTTCTTTGCCTGGGTGTCTACTCAGTTTGGCCTCACCATCAAGGCCGTGCAGTGTGACAACGGTCGTGAGTTCGATTACTCCACCTCTCGGGCTTTCTTCCTCTCTCACGGTGTCCAGTTGCGCATGTCTTGCCCCTACACCTCCTCCCAGAACGGCAAGGCTGAGCGCATGATTCGCACCACGAATGACACCATGCGCACCCTTCTTCTCCAGGCTTCTCTTCCTGCCCGCTTCTGGGCCGAGAGCCTACATACCTCCACCTATCTCCTTAACCGCCTACCTTCCGCTGCCTGTCCAGCTCCCACACCTCACCACGCTCTCTTCGGTACCCCTCCTCGTTACGATCACCTCCGTGTCTTCGGGTGTGCGTGTTACCCGAACACCACTGCCACTGCTCCTCACAAGCTGGCACCCCGCTCGACCTTGTGTGTCTTCCTCGGGTACTCCCCGGATCACAAGGGGTACCGCTGCTATGATCTTGCTTCTCGCTGGGTCCTCATCTCTCGCCATGTGGTGTTTGATGAGTCCGTCTTCCCCTTCTCCACCACCTCCACACCTCCCGCTGATCCTGCGGAGGATTCTTTCTTTTCCGCCGACCCGGTGGTTCCGCCACCGTTCCCTCTTTACCCTGCAGGTACTGCTTCGACGCGCCTTCCTGGTGGTCCCACCTCGCCTCTGCCGACCACGCGCCCCGATCTTCCTCCAGTACCTGACACGACGGAGGCAGCCCCGGAGCTCCCGTGCCTCCTCCCTGCGGCCTCGCTGCCTCACGCTGTGCCTGACATCGCCGTCCCGATCGCGGGACCGAGCGAGCGGCCCCCACCTCCACTCGGGCGCTTCGGCCTTGTCTACCAGCGGCGGCAGGAGCCGGCTCCACTCCTGCAGGGCCCTGCACCCTGCACAGGACCGGAGGCGCCGTCCTCGGCGACTCCGGCGCGTTTCGCCCACCCGGTGCATGTCTACCAGCGCCGCGTGCAGCCGGCCCCGGTCCCGGTGCCACCACCGCCCTCGCCGGCACGGTCACCTACGGTGGCCTCTTCTGCGTCGACGCCCACGCCGCCGTCTCCACCACTACCAGCTGCCCGTGTCGAGCCGTCGGTGTACCACCCGCCGATTCTTCACCGACACCCGCGTCACGTTCACCCCATGGTGACGCGGCACGCGGCTGGTGTCCTGCGGCCCCGGGCTTTTGCGACGACGCCCGGGGACTCGCAGGTCTCTCCTGTACCCTCTTCTGTCCGCGACGCCCTGGCGGATCCTCACTGGCATCGTGCGATGGAAGAGGAGTACGCGGCCCTTCTGGCCAACCAGACGTGGGATCTGGTGCCGCGCCCGCCTGGTGCCAATGTGGTCACCGGCAAGTGGATCTGGACCCACAAGCGTCGCGCCGATGGCTCCCTGGAGCGGTACAAGGCTCGTTGGGTTCTCCGGGGCTTCACCCAGCGGTCCGGTGTTGACTATGATGAGACCTTCAGTCCAGTGGTGAAGCCCGCTACCGTCCGCACGGTTCTCTCACTGGCTCTCGAGCGCTCCTGGCCTGTGCATCAGCTGGATGTCAAGAATGCCTTCCTCCATGGCACTCTGACCGAGACCGTCTACTGCAGCCAGCCGGCCGGTTTCGTGGACTCCTCTCGCCCTGACTTGATCTGCCGGCTCAACAAGTCCCTCTACGGTCTCAAGCAGGCGCCTCGGGCTTGGTACTCTCAGTTTGCTACCTTCCTGTTGACTCTTGGGTTCACAGAGGCCAAGTCTGACACCTCGCTGTTCATCTACCACCGTGGGGGTGAGACTGCCTACCTGCTTCTCTATGTGGATGACATTGTTCTCACCGCCTCCAGCCAGTCACTGCTCCAGCGCATCATTACCTCTCTCCAGGCGGAGTTTGCCATGAAGGATCTGGGTGTGCTCCATCACTTCCTCGGTGTCACTGTTGAGCCCTGACCTTCAGGCTTGTTTCTCCAACAGCGGCAGTTCACTTGTGACATTCTCGAGCGCGCAGGGATGACTGACTGCAAGCCCTGCTCTACCCCCGTCGACACTCAGGGCAAGCTGTCAGAGGCCGCAGGTCCGTTGCTTGGATCCGAGGACTCCACCTCCTACCGGAGCCTTGCGGGTGCGCTCCAGTACCTTACTTTCACCTGGCCCGACATCGCCTATGTCGTGCAGCAGCTGTGCCTCTACATGCATGCTCCGCGGGAGCCCCACCTTGCTGCTATGAAGCGGCTCCTTCGGTACCTCAGCGGCACCATTGGCTACGGGCTACTTCTCGGCCGGTCCTCCTCTGCCGAGCTTGTGGTCTACACCGACGCTGACTGGGCGGGCTGCCCAGACACCCGCAGGTCCACCTCCGGCTACACTGTCTTCTTGGGCGGCAACCTTGTCTCCTGGTCGTCCAAGCGCCAGCCGGTGGTCTCACGCTCCAGTGCCGAGGCGGAGTACCGCGCCGTCGCCAACGGCGTGGCCGAGGCCGCTTGGCTCCGCCAGCTCCTGGCTGAGTTTCACCGCCCCCTCGCCAGGAGCACGCTCGTCTACTGCGACAACGTCAGCGCGGTCTAGCTCTCCACCAACCCTGTGCAGCACCAGCGGACCAAGCATGTGGAGATCGACTTGCACTTCGTCCGCGACCGCGTGGCCATCGGCGACGTCCGGGTCCTCCACGTCCCGACCACCTCCCAGTTTGCGGACATCTTCACCAAGGGCCTCCCTTCCTCGACCTTCTCCGAGTTTCGCTCCAGCCTCAACATCACTAGTGGCTAGTTGTGGCTGCGGGGGGGTCCTGTGTTCTTGTTTCTTTCTTGTCCAGTCTCGTACTCCGCTGCGCCGGTAGTCCAGACTGCGGGAGGGTGTTAGAGTGTGTGTATTAGGCCCATGAGGCTAGGCCCATGTGGCCCATGTATGTGCTACTATATTGCTACCCTTTTAGGGTTAACTTAGTAATCTAATCACTCTTTCCAACACCCTTGAACCTTACACGGTTTCTATTGCCAAATTCAAGTCCATACTGTAGTGATAGATTGTGGTTTCATCTACAATTTCGTTGCGCAAAAAATCTTTGTATTTTTCAGTTTGACTACAGAGCTCTTTCTGACAAGATGGTTACTTGCCAGCCATATGAAACTGCCATGGTAAAACTCTTTCTGACAAGATGGTTACTTGTCAGGCATATGAAACTGTCATGGTAAAAAATCCTGAACATCAGATTGTGTATAAGTTGTACCCGAATTAAATAGATTTGTGTCTTGTGAGTATTTTGTGTTAACCAGGACTGATTAAATAAATTACGTGCTCTTTTTGCATACCACTGGATGATTCATTTAGTATGCAAGATGCTTAGCTTTTTCTGAGTCCCCATAAATTTGGTGGGATCCACTGATATTGAACTGTTGATGATTTATGACTTTTTGTTGGGGTTAATCTTCACATGGAGAAATTGCATGATTAGCTAGTGGCAATGCTTTGTGCAGGGAGCGTCAGGTTCATCTCTTCGAAACCCTGTCTCCAGTAGTTACTCCAAAGTTGTTGCAGTCATTGAGAGGCCCTGCTTTTGTTGATTATTTGTCTTCAATCAGCCAGATTTCCCGATTAGAAAACTTGCGGCTCTCTGAAAATAAAGTAATAAACAAGCAAAGAAGGTAAGGTTTTTGCCTCAGTAATCTTTTTACTGATAATAAGCAACTATATGTAATTATGTGTCACCCTCTATAGAATTTTCTTGTCAGAACTCTGCCATAAAATGGGAACAAATAGCCACAACAGTACTTCGGAGTCCAAAATGTTATTTTGCATTTTGTAACTTTGCATTTTTCATGTTTGCGTGGTTTTTGTTCTATAGTCCCTGACAATCAGAGGAAAGTTAATAGTAAATTGGTCCTTTTTCTTTTTGTTGAAAATCACCTGACCTACTCTTCTGAAACACCTTTGAATCATAGACATCATATTACATGCTATAACTCTCTTCAGGTTTTGGTGGGTAAACGAATTTACAGCTGTTAAACTCTGTATATACGTATAAATAGGTGAACACCAGGATTTGTATCCCTAGTGGGTGGAGCATGATGCGCCCATGACTCCAGACCAAGAACGTTTTTCCTGTTGTATTTGATATGTTTATTTATGCAATTTTGTATTGCGTCGTTCCGTTTATTATTTTTTGGTTCAGTTGGATTACACATGGTTTCCAACAATTTCCCCCTTTCAAATAGTAATTTTATATGCAATTTGTGCCGTCCACTGAATTTGGCGCCACCTGGAGCTCCACGAATTTCTCATAAACATCTGTCTTTCCGGCTTGTTGCAGGTGTCGTCAGTCAAGACATTACTTGAGTTCTGGCGCACTTCCATTTTCACCTGAGGATGTTGTATTATTAGCAGAAAGCGGCTGCTTCAGTAGCAGACGCGAGAAGGTTGAGGTTGTAGAGCAAGCACCAGGCAGTACATAAGTTAATAAACTGGTGCTGATGATGAACGGCAGCATTTTGAATTTTTTTTTATTAGACTAGAAGGCAATAGGACGATGGCCTGATGGGTTGGCCTGGCCGAGCCATTTTTATAGTTGCAGTCCGTGATCCCAGAGAACGGCGGTAGAGTCGGAACCGGAACGGGTGCAGTTGATTGTTCCATGGTATCGCCTTGTATGATGTAATGCATGTTGTCAGTGTTGGCATGCTAATTTATCCCATGGGAACATGGGGTCTTCGAGCTGGTGATTCTCTACATGCCAGACATGTCATGATATGCCAAAGCGACATACTCCGTACTAGTATGGCGGACACAAAGGAAAATCTAATCAGAGAATTCCGTGTGTGCCACCGAATGATTTCAGAATTATAAGTTTGCCACTGAATATTTGGTGTGGACATGAGTGCCACTAAAAACGTTTTTACATTCTATATATGTCATTGCCGTCAACACCGTCAACTCGTCTGCCGTTAACTCTAACGGACTATTGTAGCGGCACTGGGTACTGTAGCTGTGACTACTGTAGAGAAATTTAAACATACTTTTTGTTGATAAGATGATTTCAAATTAAAAAAAATTTAACTACAAAGTTCCATAACTTTTCGATATCTACAACTTTCATTTTGGCTGTTTCTCCATCTGAGGTCATTTCAAAAATTCAAATTTCAAATTTAAGAAATTCATACGTACTTTTCGCTGGCAAAATTAATTCAAATAAAAACTTAATTACAAAGTATCATAATATCTCAATTTCTACAAACTTTATTTGAAAGTGAGAAATAACTAAACAACCAAAATAAACTTTGCAGATCTCGAAAAGTTAAAACTTTGTAGTTGACAACTTTTTAATTTGAAATCTTCTTGGCAGCGAAAAGTACGTTTGAATTTCTTAAATTTAAAATTTGAAATTTTTTTTGAATGACCTTGATGGAGAAACGGCCAAAATGAAAGATGTAGATGTCGAAAAGTTATGAAACTTTGTGGTTGATAACTTTTTGATTTAAAATCATCTTATCAACGAAAAGTACATTTGAATTTCTTAAATTTGAAATTTAAATTTTTCAAATGACCTCGGATGGAGAAACGGTCAAAATGAAAGTTGCAGATCTCGAAAAATTATGAAACTTTGTAGTTAACAATTTTTTCATTTGAAATCATCTTGTAAACGAAAAGTACGTTTGAATTTCTCGATCCGTCGCAGCAACAGTACCCGGCGCCGCTATAGTAGTCCGTCAGGAGTTAACGGCAGACAAGATGACGGTGTTAACGGCAGTGGCATATATAGAACATAAAAAAGTTTTCAGTGATACTCATATCCAGACTAAACATTCAGTGGCAAACTCATAATTCTATAATTATTCGGTGGCACATGAAATTCTCTCAAATCGAATTTCGGTATATAGGATACGAATATGATTCCTCTGCGTCAGATAACATTCCTCGGTATAGCAGTCACTGGTGTGTTGCGACCTGCTGGACACCTGTGAAAGCCCGAGTATGGGCAAGAGGCAGGCACAAGCTGATGAAAGGCTGGATTTTGAGAGGCTTTTGGCCTCGACGTTGACAGTAGACTGGAGACTGGAGTCCAAGGTGGTGGGGTCGTCGTGCCCAGGTCGGGTCGTCGTGCCGGTCGGTTACGTGGCGCGGCGATACACCGAAAGGCTGCAGGCACTGGGACACAGCAAATCGCTGAGCCGCGTGGGAGTACAACGCCAGTCAGTCCACGGCCACACCACACCTCGCGTCGTACTCGGAGCCCCCGATGAATGAGCTGGAACCCACCCACATGTGCTTAGACCATCTGCACTTTCTATCCTCTAAATTCATCTTTAAAAAAATATTTTATTCTAATCATCAAGATTTTCTCTATATCTTTTTCTTCTACACTCATCCATCATCTATATCATCCTCTATTCACAGTAAGGCCCACATGTTTCTAAAAAAATTTATTCAAATATATCCATATGAGATCTTATTTTGAAGAATTTATTGAAACGAATTTAATGGTGCAATCGATATTTAATTTGGTGTTTTGGTTTGTGAGATATAATATCTTTTTAAGTCAATTAAACATGTAGGGCCAGCGCACCTTTCTCTGTCTCCCCTCTCTCGCTCACCCGCGTGCATGCACTGAATCCTCCGCTAAAGCGTTGTCAGACCGCTCGATTTCCCGGAGCCGGAGCGACAGCGGACGAGCGTCCAAGACCCGCTGCGGGAACACCGTTCCAGTATATCTAAGCTGGAGCTGGCTAGCGGACCGGAGACCGGACGCACTGCGGTTGGCCTTAGACCAACCACAGTGCGGTCCAGGAGGCCATCCTGTAAGCTACCACGGAGGATGGATGGAGGATGGGAGAGCCGCAGCGCTATCCTGGGAGGGCTCCGGTACTCAACCGGACCAGCGCGCGTCCGGGAAGGATACCGGGCTTCCTGGACGACCGCCATCAGCCAGCGTGGCGTGGGGCCCACGCGGCGTTTGTCCTCGCCGTGTGCAAGAAAGGGGAGAGAGAAGGGCCGCCGTGCTCGCCGTGCCGAGGAGGAGGGCCGTGCCAGGGCCGGGGGCGGCGGCGCTAGACCAAGCCCGCGCTGGCCGGGGCCGGGGAGGAGGTGGTGGCGCGCTCGCCGGGCCGAGGAGGAGGGCCGCGCCGGGGGCGGGGAGGAGGCCGCCCCGTGCGCCGGAGCTGCCGCGCGCCGGGGCCCCGGGTCCACGCCGGAGCATCTGGGAGGCTCGCCGGTCGTCTGGGCCCGCGGCGGAGAGCCTGGGAGGAGGAGGAGGAGGAGGCTGGAGGAGGCCGTACCATCGGGGCCCGCGCCGCGTGCTCGCCGGGCAGCAAGGCCACCGGAGCCGAGGGCGGCGGCGCTCGCCGGGGGAGAAAAAGAGAGAGAGGGTTTGGTGAGAGGGAGGGAGAGAACGAGAAAGGAAGGGGAGAGAGGGGGAGGGTGGGTGAATAAAAAAAGTAAATATAAAGTAGAGATATAGAGTACGGATAGATGCGGAAGAATATGGTATAGAGAAGAGAATTTCGATGATAAAATAGAATATTTTTTTAATAATAAATTTAGAGGATAACGAGTGCAGATGGTCTTACATCAACGACGCTTTACATGGAGCACTGTCGTGTCGTGAAAGTTGCCATCTGGACCGAGACTGCGGAGGAGTAGGATCGAGAGCACTTTATCTCAACTTCCAACACGCAGATCATCATGTTGGAAAGAAAGGGAGATCTTCGTACAGCTGGCAGCACGGCACGCCACCCTTTTTTGTTTGTACTACTACTAGTATTAGCTACCGTGCATTCGTACCGTGAGGAGTTGATTGGACAACGCGCTGTACTTTCTCGGCGACCACACGCACCGGCGCACCGCACGCACATGGGCCCTCGTTTACGGCGGCGTGCTCTGCTCAAATCCAGCCATACTACATTCCAGGGTGTTTCGCTGGGACTCTGCCTCCTTTCATTCGACGGCGCTTCTCCTGCCCGTTTCGCAGTGTTTTCACGCATTGATGGCAGGACAAATTGCTCTCGGGGTCTCGGAAATCCTCTAGTAGCCTTTCTAATTTTCTATGCACTTTGCCTTGCTTTTCCTGTTTCCTTAAAAAAAATCAGTTGCCGTGATTTGCCCTAGCCAGTAGCCAACACATGTTTCCGCTTGCGCACGTGCAGGTGTGCTTACTACTGTAGCAGCGATTTCCAGGGTGCTTCCAAGTTCCGTTTCAACAGCAGCGATCTTGGCTTTCTTGCCATCGTGCGCACTTTAACGGCCGCCGGAGCAAGTCAGGTGCCAATCATCCCCATCTTTCTTTGCTGTACAGCCTGTTCTTTTGACTGAAAATAAACGCTGATTTCGATTCGTGCTGATTTGTTGTGAGAGAAAAATACTGTTTCGTGGCTGAAAATAAGCACTGATTGGTCAAAAGAACAAGTTGACGGCATGGCATGCAGAATTTTTTTTTTTTAGAAAAAGGCTCTGTCCCTGGGTCAAATTAAAGGGCTACTGTACGTGCGTAAGGTAAAAAACCGCGCTGCATATTGTAGTAGTTTCCTATGCGTGGTCAAAAGACTTTGGTGCGAGAAACAAGCCATTGAACAAGGAGCAAGACCGCGCGTGGCTGTCGTTGAAGTTGCAACAGCCGGCCTGGAGGTTGACCACAAACCTCAAAGCGCCGGTGCAATACTAGTTGTAGAAGTCTCCAAAGAAAACCTCGCAGAAAAGAATAACAAAAACAAAAAGAAGTTTCCAAAGGAAAAGAAAACAGTAACATCAAGGATTTGCCGCGGCAACACGGCACGCACAGATTTTGCCGTGACTAAACTCGCTCGTGTGGCCGTAGCAGCGAACGCATGCAGCCACATCGCTCACAGTGACACAGGGTTCTGGCCGTGGCCGGGCGGTAATGGCAGGTCGTCGGTCGTGTGGCGGTAAAACGCCTCCGCCTTGGCCGTGTTCCTGCTGCCTGGGGGCTGGGGGATCTGCTGGGCGGTTGGATTACTACGCTGCCCTGGGAACGTACCGGCCACAGCAAGGAGCCGCGCGTCTAGACATCACAGAGTAACCATCCAATGAACTTCATGAAAGCTACCGAGCCATGGAGAATGACAAACCACCACAGGCTGCACCTGTGACTGCACCTGTACGTGGTGCTCGCTCGTGCAGAATTTCACCGTGCTTTGCAAGTTGTTACCGATTAATTGCATGTGCTTGTCGTTTGATTGTGTTTCTCTGCGTGTGCTTAATAGGAGTAGAAAAAAAAAAGTTTGTGCAGAAACTAGTCTGTACTACATTGAATATTTAGAATTAGAAATATTGAAAAATAATTATTTATAAAACTAATTACACAGATAAAAACTAATTTACGAGATAAATCTATTAAAACTAATTAACAGATCTGAAAGGGCCTATTTAGTTGCTATCGTATAACTTTTACACCCATCACATTTGATATTTAGACATGCATGAAGTATTAAATATAGAAAAAAATTAACCATTACATAGATTGCGTAAATTGAGAGGTAAATCTTTTCAGCCTAATTAGCCTATAATTTAACAATGTTGTGCTATAATAAACATTTACTAATATTACATTGATTAGGCTTAATAAATTTGACTTACAATTTAACAAACTAGTTTTTTTATTAGTATCAAAAATGTCATCCGACGTTTCATGAATATCACACGCAAAAGGTTAACTACTGACAGGCTGACATTTTTTGACGAGCGCGTGATGGGTTCATCACTTCATCAGTCATCACATGCCCGGGTGCCCCTGACTGTGGCACTGGCAGGAACAGCCGAACAAGCACCCACGTGCCAACGCAACAACACATCGGCTGTTTGAGCTCATCAGCATCAGCTCACTCATCAGTGCCGGCCCACTGACACACGGCAGAAGTTAGAATACTGGCTGCGCATCTCGCCACGTGCCAAGCCATCAGCTGCTGAGCTCGCCACTGACGTTTGCCCTCACGTCAGCACCTTTCGCCGCGCCGCGATCGGCCGAAGCCCGAGCAGCGCCGGCGCGCGCAAGCAACGACGCCTCAACCCCTCGGCGCGCGGCCAAGCCAAGCCCGCCGAGACCGCGACCGGCAGGTCCCGCGTCTCCGGTGCCTGGGGCCCGGCCAGCCCGGGGCGCCACCGCCAGCGCGGGTGCGCCGCACCGGACCGTGATTCCCGCCTGATCACCGGGCCAAGACCAAGAGGGGGCGCGCAGCGCGGGGGCCCAGCCCAGCTTTTGCCCGCGGTTGCCGTGTCGCGTCGCTGACCCGACCACCGGGCCGCAGCGGCAAAAAGATGCGAGTCAATGCGGACAACCGGACAACGCTATCCCGTCCCTCCCCTCTCGGCCCCCTCCATCTCACCACCCACCGAAAACCCCCAAAAGCCTCAGCCGCGGCTACTTACCAAAAAGAAGAAAAAAAAATCCCACCCGCTTGCCGCTTGCCGCTTGCCGTCTCCCCGCGTCCCCCAAGCCGAGCTCTCGCTTTCGGCGTTCTCTCGCTCTCTCTCTCCTCGGTCCTCCTCGCCCCCTGCTGCGTCTCCCAGGGCGCCCATGAGCCGATGAGGACGCCGCCGATGGGCCCGCCCCACGCCGCGCAGGACCCCGCGGCGTCGCCGTCGCCGTCGGGCGGCAGCGGCTCCGGCTCCGGCAGGCGCGGCTTCCGCCGGCTCGACCGCCGCAACGCGTCCAAGAACATCCCCTACGACGCCGCCAACTTCTGTCAGTACCCGCCGTCCCCGCAGGCCGCCCCCGCGCCCGCGTCCGCGCCGGGGTCCGGGCGGGCCTCGCTCGCCTGCTCCATCGACCTCGCCAACAGCTTCCGCATCGGCGGCAGCGGCGACGGGGGCGGGGACCTCCGCTTCCTGTGCGAGAGCCTCGGCCTCTCCGGGCCCGACGACTTCGCCATCCCGCTCGCCGACTGGGAGGCGCACAAGGCCGTCCGGTCCTCCGCCTCCGCTTCCAGCTCCCCCAGCTCCGCACGCCCCAGCCACGACCCCTCCTCTCACCGGGACTCGCCGTCGCCGCTCTGCCAGGTGGGTGCCGAGGAGGAGGCCGCCCAGGCCGCGGACGCCGACCCGGAGCTGCCGGTCGCAACGGGGAGGGACGGCCGAATCGAGGCTCCGGAGCGGCCGGCACGCCTGGATCTGCAGCCCGAGCCCGCCTGCCCGGATGCGAGGAGGCCCGCTGGGGAGGGAGGAATCAAGGGCGTGCGCCCGCCGCCGGTGCTCAAGCCGCCGCCTTCGATGGCGCTGCCAGCTGTCTGCGGCGTGGGGTCCACGTGGGATATCTTGAAGTCCTTCGCGCCGGATGAGAAGGAGGACGCCCCCGCCGCCAACAGATGTGGCCGTCGTTTTGGACACCGGGATGCGGCGGACAAGGATGACGACGAGGATGCGGCGGTATCGCTAATGTTGGACGATTTTGGGCTGGAGGAGTCGTCCGAGGGCTTCACTGGCACTTCTTCGCTATCAACGACCAACGATGACGAGACCTCAAGCACCACCACGGAATCCATGTTCTACATCTCACCGAACGGGAGGTTTAGGAGGAAGATCCACTCATGGAGCCGAGGGGTGCTTCTGGGTAGTGGCTCGTTTGGGACAGTCTATGAGGGCATCAGCGAGTAAGTGATCTAAAGATGAAATTCACTTGCTCTTCGCCTCTTCCGCGCTGTTTAGTTGCTTGGAATAACCAACTTAGCATGCTATGTCCTGTCCATACTCCATAGGGTAGTGTAAGGTACAGCTAGAAGCCTCGATTAATACGAGTTTCACTAATCCAGGTTTCACGGAACTGATTCTATTGCTGAGTAGAGCTTACTGGCTTCATTTCTAAATGTTAGACACTAAGCACAGCCCACTAGTAAGTAGCAATAGAACTGATAGTCTTCTACAACTAAATCAACATGATCCTAAGTAATAGGCTTTAGATCTCCACTAAAATAATTGTCACAATTCACCTGCAGTATGAACCATTTCCTCAATCATACATGGGAGCATGACATCTTAGTGTGCCAAAAAGTTGCACTCATGACTTCTGGATCAGCAGAGAATAATTTGATAATCAATTGATTTTTTTTGTTCGTTTAGAACCTTGATTTTAGTTAAATTTAGAACTGAGGTTAATCATTTTTTTACTTGATTATGTGTTATTTGGTCATAATAACTTGGATATTCAGCTCTGGGAACAAGATACACGAATGTCTTATCCTAGATGAAGAAATACAACATTTGTCCTTTATTTTTTTCCGACAATGTGCAATAGGGATGGCTGCCTTCACTATTTAGCCTTCTGCCCTTCTCTAGTTTCCCGTCACAAGTTTGAAGTCTCTTACACGTTTTTCTGCTTCTGTGTCATTATAGTGAGGGCATCTTCTTTGCTGTCAAAGAAGTGAACTTATTTGATAAAGGGAGCAATGCTAAGCAGTGTATCTTTCAGCTTGAGCAGGTTCGTTTCGCTATACTTTTTCTTGATAATACGAGAGAGATAATCTTTTACTGGCGTTTTTCCATCATGTCATGAATTACATCTGCTATGTTCTTCAATTTGAATGGCACAGTTCATGATATGTTGAAAGCTTGGACATGTACATCTGTACATGTGGGCCTTCTCATCAATGTTTTCAGGTTGGCTGGTCGACCTGGGACCGACCAGGTGACTAATCGTGATTAATCGTCGACCAGGTTGATTAATCGACCCTGGTCGTCCCCTGGTCGTCCAGGTATATCAGCTGGTCGACCTATATATATACCTCTATATATACACTATATTATACACAACAAAGGTAGCATCAAGACTGCATTAGTGTTCAGCTGGTGACTCTCTTGCTATATGTTCTAACCCTAACAGGCCAAGATGTAAGCCGAGTAGTCCACATATCCGCCCTGTTAAATAGGCCCAAAAACAGAGCTAAACCTGGTCATCCCTGTCCTAATCGGACGATTAATCGTGATTAGTCGACGACTAATCGGACGACCAGGTTTCTGGTAGACCTAATCGAGTCGGATCCCCTAATCGAGCACTCCTGACCGACCAGGACGACTAATCGCGATTAATCGGACGACCTGAAAACATTGCTTCTCATGCAGCATGCCATACAGGAATTGAGACTTAAGAAAAAAAGGTTCTTCGTTTGCAAAGCATCCACCTCGTAAGTTAAAATTAGTACTATATAAGACTACTCACGCATCATTGTACAAGTTGTTGCTGCCTTGTAACTCAATTATTCTTCTGTCTTCCATTCCATGCACAAATTAAGGGGTTTTGGAAATACTATAAATAATAACTTAAGGGAGATGCCATTGTAGGGGTTGTCTGTTAATTTGTCTCTAGATTACATGGCAATGCATGAGACCGCCTGTAAGATAGCACCAGTGTTTTTGGCTTCCTCTGTGATTTTCTGAGATTTGATCCCGCGGCCTGTGTGCTGTTAGCCTTAAGATGGTTCCGCTAGCAAACTGTGCCCAGTATCCTCAAAAGAACATTAAGCGCAACATTTGAATTAGACCAGTCTAAGGTTCAGATTGCTATGATTCGTATGATTTACTTCTTACAACTTTGACCTTTTGCTCTTACAGTGTGTTGCAAAATCTGATCTCTTTTATTTTGTTTTAATCTTCCAGGAAATTGCACTTCTGAGCCAGTTTGAGCATGAGAATATAGTGCAGTACTACGGAACAGACAAAGTAAGTAGCTTCAGTTTATCATGCTGTTGTTATAATATGTATGTTGTATGCACAGAAATTCATTGTTTTCTTTATACCCCCTCAATGCATTGCTTAGGCTATTAGATTGATGACCCTCCAACTGTGTTGCTATTGCAGGAAGATTCAAAACTTTATATCTTCCTTGAATTAGTGACCCAAGGATCCCTTGCATCATTGTATCAGAAGTATCGCCTGCGAGATACTCATGTCTCTGCATATACAAGACAGATCCTTAATGGGTTGATTTACCTCCATGAAAGGAACATTGTTCATAGGTAATCAAATTAGTTTAAGTTCTATGATGGTGTCATTCAGTGTAACGAATCAGATTACTGGAAATAACAAGTTGTGGGCAATTATGTGCCCATTAGTTTAAATGAAGCCCTACAAAGCAATGCTCAATACCTGTATTTTCCACATTGATCTGAAAAGTACTGCAGAATTATATCAGCGTACTATTGTATATCTGTATGCTCTGAACTATGGTTTGAATTGTGATATTGCAGAGACATTAAATGTGCAAATATTCTGGTGCATGCCAATGGATCTGTGAAACTTGCAGATTTTGGACTCGCTAAGGAGGTCGATTGCATGCTGCAAATTTTGTCCTTTTTTGGTTCAATTTATCCGCTACCACTTCCTCTGATACAAATTTTTTTTTTATCAATACCCTTTCAGATTACCAAATTCAGTGCAGTTAAATCATGCAAGGGAACTGTTTATTGGATGGCACCTGAGGTAACCACCATAAAATCTGACTTGAGATTAGAACATTCTTGCATTTTGTTTGCCTTATGTTTACTTTCAGTGACTTGTCTAGAATAATCATCTCGAAGTAATAGACCTAAATTTTTGAAATATTATTTGTGAGTAGTGCCCTATGCCCCTACCTCGGTGTTATTTTTATAGATCTATCAAACATCTGGTGCAGTCTAATCAAAGTTTGTTGTTAATAGAGTAGTAGCTGAGTTGATATTTAGTGTGATTAAGTGACAATTCATTGATTTGACATAGGCATCCTTTATGTGCACTTAATGTGCTGGCGAACAATCGTGGTTGATGGATGACAGCTTATATGATTTGGATCTACACTTTAAGATCATTCTAGATGGAAGCACTAAAATCAAAATTTTCAGGTTGTCAATCCAAAAAAGACGTACGGACCTCCAGCTGACATATGGAGTCTTGGTTGCACCGTCCTAGAGATGTTGACACGCCAAATGCCATATCCTGACCTTGAATGGGTGAGAACATTCAGTCCTGACTTCTGCAAATTCGAGTTGCTCTTTTCAAATTATTTGACTGTGCCTATATGTACATGATTTATGAACTATTGATATATGCTTAAACCCATTCCTCTTGCTACTTGTTATGCAGACACAAGCTCTATACAGGATTGGTAAGGGGGAATCGCCAGCAATTCCAAATGCTCTTTCAAAGGATGCTCGTGATTTTATAAGCCAGTGTGTAAAATCCAATCCAGAAGACAGACCATCAGCATCCAAACTGTTGGAGCATCCATTTGTAAACAAGTCAATTAGATCAGTACGGTCTATGAGGACGACATCTTCACGCTCGAATTCATCTACACGTGGCATCAATTAATGGGTCGTTGATCATCTATTGGACAGTGGCAGAATGGTACATTAACCTTGTACCTGTTTGGGTCAAACTCATGCTAAGATTTCAAATGTCATGTTGAATGGTATAAAGCTTGTGGCTGCTCTTCCAGTCGTCAGCTTCTCAGCTGTGGCTTACTAGGGCGCCACTTGTTGCTTTTTATAACTGTGTGGTTAATCTGACAATTTGACTTTTGCTTGTTTGACCTACAGATATTGGTCCGCGCAAATCATGCGGAGCTGGCCGAAAGGGAGGGTTCTTTTGCCTGGAGCTAGTATTGTCAACGCTCAACAGCATGTCGTCAACCTCTTTAGTGTTTCATTAGTTGATTCTTTGGCATACGTTCGCGAGGAAGGTCCTCGTTGAGCCGCCGGCTAATATTCTTCTGCCTGGATAGAGAACAGTGAATGTGCATTTGAGCGCATGAGTTGTAGTGAGAACGGGCTGTGTAAATAGATTGTCCTTATGCCAATGATATGTTGCTATGAGGAAAAAGAAAAAGAAAAAAAAAAGTAAAAAGCTTTGGAACTGTCAACAGCAGTTGTTATATTTGAATTGCTGTCAGCTTTTGTGCTAAGGCAGGAAGCATACGGCTATGTTATCTTTCTCTTTTACGATCAACGGAGCTTCCTAGAAAACTCATATCGATTGGCTGTCGTTCTCCATTTGGCATGCGAGAGCATATCGCTTTCTGCCCGCCGGAGGAAGATTCCTTTCTCACGCGTTGTTACTTGACTTAACGTGTGTAGCTAGCCCCACTATTCAACCTAAGAAAAACTGCATTCAACATTGCATTCTTCTTAATATTCTTGAAGCTCTGCCTCTTGGCAACGAAACAAAGAGACAAATAACTCTTTAACACATGTGAAAGCCGCGGAGAGGTAGGAACCAACCATTCCTGCACTTTTCAGTCAGTTTCAACCTAGATATAACAGCCTGTAAAGTTTAACTGAATAATTGAATAATAATGGTGATATGGATTCTAGCCATGAGGGCGAAAGTAATTCTGATCCAGTGTCAAGAGATTCAAAGAATTAGCATAGTATACTCAGGTTAAACCACACTTTGTCACAATAATCGGTTGAATTGTGTGGTCTTTCTGACAAATGGGTCTTGCGGTACAAATCTTGAAACTTGGTGGCGAACAAGAGACAACAAATGTGCGGTGAAAACCCTCCATCGTTCTGCGCAAACCCACATCTACCGGACTGCTTTTCCAGTAACCAACACAGGTAATGGAGAAGCCTATGGTGATTCAGTGCGCCTTGGAATTTGGATGAGCACCCTGGTGTGGTCGCGATGGCTCTACTCTACATCAGAGCCGAAGTCGATTTTGCCTAGGCCGCAGGAGCTCTCTTGTCCTCCAAAAGCTTCAGCTCCATACACCATCCATCAATCTTTTTCATCTTTTCCAGTGTCTCAGATTTCAATTTTTCAGGGTCACCTTGTAGTTGTGCTTCAGCTAAGCGTATCTGTTAAAAATCAAGATAGACTCATCCATGTCAACTCACCCTGCTTTGGTTCCTAAAATACACCTTAGACTCCAGTATTAACTTTTTAAATAAAAAAATCTACACCCGCCATTCCAAATTATAAGATGTTTTAGCTTTTCTAAGTGCATAGCAAAAGCTATTTGTTTCTAGAAAAACCAAAGTGTCTTATAAGTTAGAATGGAGGGAGTACTAATGAATATCCTCAAATCAAAATGGGTTCCCTACTAGGCACAAAGGCGCTCAAACGATTGAAATATCACTAATGCAAGAAAAAAGTGCCAAACATTTAGTGAAATCTAGACTAAACAGGATGAAGGCTGGTCTTGCATGTTTAAAGGACATGTGGACTACATTAAATGCACTGAAACTAGAAAAGAAATTGCTGTTAATAGATACTATTAAGTTGGATTCTCAGCACTCAGCATGCATAAATCAGAAGATAGAAGAAATGATTTAAATTAAAAAATGAGGTCAGGTCCCAATTCTTACAAAACTAGGCTTGCAGGAAGACACGACTTTTCACTATAATATTTGATTTGAAGATACGCAATTGAAGTTTGCTATAAGCAACATCAAATCCAACTTAGTATTGGAGAAAAACTACCATGCCCAGACCCGACAATGAGAAAAATGATTTAACACACTAGTTTGGAACTGAACTCACAATCATTTTTTTTACATGGAAAATGTGCAGACACAAGAGAGGGCAAGAGTAAACCTTCTTTTTCAGTGCTCGAATTTTCTTGTCTATGTCTGGAGCAGATGATTCCGGTTGTGAATTGTTTGTAGTATTTGTGGATGGCGTTGCATGTGACTCAGAAATAGCAATGCCACTTATCTGCTTTGTTACACTTTCCACTAAATCCTTCTGCTTTTCCGTTTTGGAAGAAAGAGCCTTGTCAGTTTCTCCAGCATCAGTTCCCTCTATGTCCACACTCTTTCCTTTATCATTTGTCGAATTGGCCTGCTAATAAACATTTTCCTTATAAAACCATTGAGTCATTATAGCAAACAAAATTGTTGTATCTAAAACAGATCCTGTCATTACAGCAGTAGAAAACAATCAAAATAAGTGATGTCCTAACCCAATTGGGAAAAAATCGTGGCAAGTTAAACACAAAATCTTCAGTTTTTAGAAAATTTCATTGTTATATATCTATATCTTCACAGAACAAATTGTATTACCTCATTAAATAATTAAATAATCAGTACCCAATTCAAACTTACACATTTAAGAATTCTAACTAATTTACATCAGGAGAGCTAGGTCGCCATTTTGATATCCTCAATCAGCAACAATTGATTTTGGCCATGTGCGGTTAAATGAGTTCATAACATTGATTGGTCCATTAAAATTAATTTGACAACATAACCCATTATTAGTCCAAAACAACTTGTTTAGAAAGTAGCATGTGTCATATCTGTTCTGAGTTCATAAGATAACATCATAAAACATCATGAAAATACACATACTGTGCATTGAGTTGCTTTGAAAAGTCCCATGTTGAAATTATAGTCAGACCGAAATGAGGTTTCATGAGGAAAATGTTAAATATCCTGGGTGATTAGCTAATGAGTGTCAAGACTATAACAGAGGAAGGAGGAAAAAACTCTGATTACAAAGAGGAGGTGTTTTATACATAATCAAATTAATATAGATGATGCATTTTTTTAAGATGCATTTATACCATACTCCATCCGTCCTAAATTATAGGTACTTTTGGCTATTCTATATACAAAGCTTTTACTATGCGCCTAGATATACGATATGTGCCTATGTCTCCCAACTTTCAGAAAGCAGCAATTGAATTATGGAGCAACATGCTGATCCTCAATCGGACCAACCACAACATTTTGTAAAGTCATAAACAAAATCAACGCCCTTTCAAAATACATTTTAGGGGTTTAGGGCCTAAAGGCAACCACTTCCATGTTGCTACAAAGCTCCAACTCCATTGATTCAAAATTTGTCAGTGCATCACTCTGTCACAAGTCATAACAACCCAACCTTAATCTCACGATTTTCTTAATGTAAGATCCCTATGCTTTTATCCCCAGGACAGTACATGAAGACAACACATACAATCATGATGGTAGCAAGAAACATCAATAGGAGTGCAATGGAAAAAAAAAAAGTTGCTTAAGTGTGTGATTGCATTGTAGCAGTTACAGTCAATAGCCGGACAGGTACAGATTAGCAGAGTTGCCCCAAGGGCTTCTAGTACCTGAAGCCCTGAAGTAACACTGCTTGAACACCATAATAAATGAATGCAGATAAAATAATGCACGCTATTTCCACATGAATCACTAATTCAGGATTGGTGTTACCTAATGGTTGAGATGCCAAGACTGACAAAATTTTAGGTCTGATAAATGGAATACACGATGAAATTTCTTTAAAGAAACGTGAGATAGCCACTGCATTATGCTAGTTTGCATAGCCTTATGAGCTGCAGCAATTTCAAACAAAAGAACTCCATAAGGATGCCATAGAAATTGTTCATCACAAGCACACTTCAATGGTTAGCAGCAAATAGCAAGCGCAAGACATGCAAAACCAAGCATACTGTTGGAAGTAACATATTACGTCATTAACTTGAGACATGGTATATAAAACTATATTGAAGGGTTCAGTGTAGCAAAACTGACCTTAATCATGTATTGCTGAATGCTAATTATTGCTAGACACAAGCAATAAAACTACTGCAGTAGACAAACCCATCTGAGAAACTGCATCGTGGTTACCTAAATAGACCTTTTATAACTGCTCATCATCCATTTCTTACAGTCTAGCACAGAAAGGTATCATGGTAACGGTGGAAGCATTGGTTAAGGACCGACTTTTGCCTACACAAACTATTGCATATTAGCTAACTAATGCATGAGAAAAAAAGGTCAATCCCTCTCTCCATCACCAGCCCAACCGGACACTTGCTAAAGGCAAGAACTCTACCGATGATGAGCAATCCAATTCAACCAAATCTGACGGTTTCCCTCGCATCCATGGCGATACGAGCATAAGCACCAGACAGAGAAGCCCTACCTGCTGCCGTTTCTCTTTCCGTCGCTCGTTCCGCTTGGCCGCCTTCGTCTTGGGCTTGGCATCGGCCACTAGCGCCGGGTCGTACCCCGGCGGCACGTCGGGTCCTGACTTCCTCATCTGTGCCGAGCTACCCGATATAAGAAAAACAAAATCGAATAGAAACGCGGCGCTTGGTGATGCGAGGGAGGAAGCTCGGGGAAGGAGACGACGACTCACTAGAGCGCCCTTGGACTGGTAGATGGCGACCTCCTCCTGGGGCACGTAGCCGGCGCGGATGCGGATGGCCTTGCGGAGCGTGCCGTCGGGGCGGCGCGTGGGCGCGATGATGCGCTCGCCTTCCTTGGGGATGGAGAGAAGGCGCCGCTGGTCGCCGCCGCCGTCGCTGGAGGTGGCCATGTTAGGGGTGGCGTGCATGATTCGGATGCGGGGATGGGGAGGACGACGAAGGCTGCGGCGACGGCGGGCACAGGATGGGTTTAGGGGGAGTCGAGATGTCAGAGCGAAGAAGGCTGGAGTTGAGCCGAACGCCGGGATCGGGCCACCGGAGTTGTGCGGTTTTTTCTTGTACCTTTCCTTTTTCTTTCTTTTTCCAGGGATTTTCTTTTTATTATAAAATGCCATATACTGTACTAGACATGGAATCCAATACATATGGCAGGAAGGTATGGAAGAATTTGTGGTCTGCAAACTTTTTTTTTTTGCGTGGAAAGTGGCTAAAAATGGAATCTCTAAGGATTCTGGTTATTCCCGGTGGTTGCCGCCACCTAGGCGGTTTGGAGACGGCAGACAATTGTTGAGTGGCTTTGGTGATGGTTTGCGGCTATGATTAATTGATCATAGGGGCTCTTATATTCATCCCCGTGAGAGATCGTAAAGAGCAACTCTAGTAGAATCGTGGTTGATTGGAGTGCACTTCTTGAATTGTTCTTGCAACATCTAAGTTGTGGGATTGACGTGTAAAACCAATTAGCGCGCGAAACATCAAATTGAGACTTGATATAATATAAGGACGTAGGTTGCCAACAAACAATTGAACCTTGCGCAGTTTACGTTCTCCCACTCACGTTGTGCTTACTCTGTGTTTACTTGTTCTTGTGTATAGTTATTTGCCTGACGAGCTTGTTCAGTCTTAGTGGCAGTTGTAACTGGCTTTAGTTGCTCTTGTTATAGTTTTCATTAATTGTAGCTCTCTTGTTAGTTGCAGCTTGTTTGTTTGTGCGCCATACTCTAGATTAGAAAACCAAGTTACTAGACTCATGTAGGAGAGGTTTGCATCGGGTGAATTAGAGCCAAAGCATGTAGTTGCTATTAAGATCTCATGTTGTAATATCATTTGTTTCTGGTGTCTGTGATTGTAAAATACATTTTTATAGACTATTCATCCCACTCTAGCTATTTAGACCATACCAATGCCAATGGCTGCTAGTATCTTGGTTTGCATATGGGAACCTTATGATACTATGATCCTACTGAGTTGAAACAATACTAGTCCTATCATGTATCATAATTTATAGTATCCAAATTCTACATGAAGGCGTCACACGATCCAATGTAAAAAAATTCGTAGTGTCGGATATGAATATCAGGGTACCAAAGGGCGAAAGGTTAATAAACAATGAAACCAACCCTCCCCAATGGTTAAAAACAACGAGTTGGCATCGTCCGACCCCACGAAAGGCATTCCATCGCAAAATATTCCTCAAGCTAGGGTTAGACAAGATCCCAAAAGGTCGACAAGACTATTAACCACTATGGAATGGGAAAAGGAGCCCCTGCCCTTGCTTTTACTCTTGCACAATGGCGCTATCGTACTAGGACCTGACTTCTCATCATCGACAACCATGCCTAAAGGATGAACGTTAGCGCATCGACGTTCACTGTTCTGCCTAACCAGGGGTGGCATTCCTTCGTATCAACAAGCGACACGCACTGATGCACAGTAGGATTATCTCCTCAAATCAGCGGAAAAAAAAAAAGAAATGCCATCTACAGGAACAACAAAATACAATTACCAACTGCAAAAGGGGAAAGGGAACAACGAAATACAATTACCAACTGCAAAAGGGGTAAGGGGATGGGCATGGATTTCGGAAAAAGGGCTCGCGGGTTCCATATGCCTATTTTAGATCCGTTAGCGGATGGATGATGCCCAAGATGCTACAGGAATCCCAAACCAAAATGAAGGACCTACAATTCAACATATAAAGAATAACAAAAACTATGGACAGACAAATAACAAAACTCTTTAATTAATGACAAGGTGATTTTATCCTAAAAGGGGTCTGTACACACTAGCATCTAAATCTAAGGCTGTGTTTAGATGTTGTATAGTTGGAATTTTGAGTGTTGTAATATATGTGCTAATAAGTATTCAATCATAACTTAGATTTAAAAGACTCATATCACGATTTATATACAAACTGTGTAATTAATTTTTATTCTACATTTAATATTTCATACATACGTCTAAATATTCGATGAATCGAACTAAACAGGGCTAAGTAGGCTTGAGCAACCGCGTTGGGGTTGGACGCTGGCCCGGTCAGTGGATCCAAGCAAAGTAGAGCATGACGGAAGAAGTAGAGCATGAGCACGACGAAGAAACGGCGTCTGGCCTTGGCGTGGGATGGGACAAAGCATGAGCAAGACGAAGAAACGGCTTCTGGCCTTGGCGTGGGACAAAGCAAAGTCGAGCACGAGGAGGAAAAGGCCGGCCGGCCATGTAGCAACAGGGAGAGGCCGCAAGAAAACGCACCACTCTAGTAGACACGGGACAGGAGCAGACCAGATCTGTCCCAGCATCTCCCTGCACCCGGCTTTCTCTCCTTTTGATGCCTGTCTCCTCCCTCCTCCGCTTTTCCACTTTATCTTTCGCCAGTTCGCCGAGCCAGTTCACCACCGTGGTCATCAGAAAGACACAGAGCAGGGTCGAGCGAAAAGATATCGGCCTGCAACTGCAAATGCTTGCAAAGAAGGCAACAATGTCTACGGTGCAGCTTCTTTTCTGAACAAAGAACATGGCTGCTTCAGGAATTCATTCATCCAAACAGTCTGGCAACAAGGGACGTTTCATCCGCAAGCGAAAAAGCAAGATTCTAGTAATACATACTGGATGCAGGAATGCATCCAAATTCCCTTCTGATCTTTGAGAAGATGCATCAGTTCCTAAATCCATCTAATGTATACACTACACGACAGTATGTGCATGTACAAATGTCTGAACCCATTCGTCCAAGATCATACTGGTAGTATTCATCAAGCATCCCAAGAAGCTAAAATTACTTGAGATTCTTGGAAGATGCGAGTGCAGAAGAAGAATAAACAAACAGCACGGTTTGGGTATGTGCTCCGCAATCATGGAACCGGCACTTACATTTTACAAGTCCTTGAAAAGGCGAAGCTCTTAGCTCGCATCCTTTCAGCATTAGCATGCGTGTCGGCAGTGCTCCTCCCTCAACGCCAATTATTCAGAAAACTGTGCGTCGGGTAAACCGACCATCCTTTCCGCTGTTGCTAGGCACGCTCGGGATCGGTGGAACGATCATACCCAGAGAGACTTCACCAATGGACCCCATGATGTAAAATGTCAGTGGAGCAGTGAGCAGTCACCTGTTAACTCTGCGCATTTTTTCTTACTGTTCTCTGATGAACACTCTACGAATGAAGTCTTGGAATCTTCTCGAGTATAGCTTCGGGTCTACAGCAGAAATGCAACCAGGGTTGACCTGAAAGGACTTGTATGCATGCTCGAGTTTCTTGGTTATGTCGTAGTCTTGTAGAATGTCAATTATTCCAAAGAAGAGATAGACATCCCGAAATCCGCCACTTGATGTGGTTATAAACAAGTGCCTTTCGTTTAGGAGAAACTTATCGAGGACTCTCTTCGACTTCCGCTCTGCCTGTGCGGGCATAGTCTTGCCTAACTGCACCAGTGGTTTCCTGATGAGAGCAGACACAGCCACACAGGGGTTACATTAGCACAACAGAAAGGATTCGACAATATTATGGTAAGCAACAGCTACAGTTCAGGAAATATTAGCCCCAAAAGCTAAAGGTATCTTAAGGGTTCCTTTATAAGCGTTTGACTTAAACAAACACACATGACCCCATGATGCTCCTTGTTTGTTGGCTACATAGGAAGCAACAAAGTAGGATCATGATGAGAACATAAAATTGCATTACTGAAAAACACAACATAAAAATCAGCACTTTGACATAGTGGAGAGTAGCAATCTCCAAACCAAAAGTAGGAGATTGAACTACTTGTCAATTTAGAGAAACATAACATCTACTTTGTGGTGCTGCAGTGCCCAAATTATCAAAACAGTAAAATTGATGTCGTCATAGAAGCAAGCAGCTAGTAACTAGGCGCACCTAAAAGTAGCCAGGAGCAATCGGTAGCTTTTAACAGCGAAATATTACATATACAATACAAAATTTCTGAACGACAATAGCGCCCAAAAAAGAGAAAAATTATAATTATAACCCAACATTCTGATGATCTATCATTTTTTATATGAATAACAATGATATCGATCCATTGCTGGGTATGGTGCTTTATTACAACTAGGTTCATATTGAGTCTTCGTTATACCAGACAGTTCAGAATAGGTTGCAAAAAATAAAATAAAGTGAAAGAGGACACGAAAGCTATATGTTACCGAGAGTCAACAATGAAATCTCTGTCCTTGCATCCAGATTCCGTAAAGCAAAGCTCACAAACATCGCCTCCACCTTCGAATGATTTTCTTTTGCCTGTGGATTCTGATCAGACACAATGTCAATGCTAGATCAAAACTAGTGAACGTTTGATTAACAAAAAACAGGTAAGTGTCAGCTAATGTGCCAATGCTTGCCACAATTCAGAATGTTTGAAACTAACAGAATTCTATGCTACTTACTTGGCAAACCAATAAACTGAGATACACCTATTTTAGACATTGAGAAATCATTACGAAAGTGAACTCCTAGCAACAAGCTGTAGTCCATAATTCCTTGTGTCTCTAAGAATGTGCAGTCCATCTGAATTTGCCTGTGCGATAACATGAGTCAAACTTAGCATTGGTCCGTGCAATTGTCACGATATTGCAGCTATTGATCTTAAGTCAATCTAATGCAAAACTCACCTCATCAGCTCATCGTACCAAAATCTCTGCAGGTGGAATGCATAATCAAGATCAAGGTCCTTTAGAGTAGTTGTTTCATCGATCTTCTCTTCTGCTTTGTCAATAGTACGACCATGTGACGAGCCTTTCAAATCAAAACGTCTATGGATCTTATATTCTGAGCAGCAAAAATTGCCCATTATAATGAACCGGACCTAGTTGTTAGGTTGGGATCATGTCATTGTCGAGAAAATTTGCAAAGAAATAACACAAGTCGACAACAACAAATAAGAGAACTACACAAGTTAGGAGCATGTATCTTCACGCGAATTTTGCTTACCTTGGGACATCCAGCTTGCTTGATGCAATGCGTGCCATAGAACCTTGTCAACAAAGTGGACTTGTACTGACAAACATGTTCATAGTAACTCCGCAGCATCCTAATTAGAACCTACAGGGGAAGAGATTTTGAATAAACCATTGTTTATGTCGCCAACTAATATTAATGACCTACAAACAAGCTAAATTTGGGATATAAGGCTGTCTCCAACGAAGAGAGGCAAAAGCGAGAGGCATTCACTGATTTTAGGTAGTACACAGGAAAGAATTCGCGACCCATAACCCGAGCTTCTCCAACAACGAGACGCATTTCTCGCGTCGCTAGCCCCGCCGCCGCACGCCGTCGTCCTCTTGCTCGCCCCGCCGCCGCTTCTCGTCGTCGTCTACGAGCCCCGCCGCCGATCCCCTTCCTCCTCTCGTCACAGCGGCATCCCAGCACGGACGCACCTCCCCGTCGCCCCCCGCGCCGCGCCGCGCCGGTGTCTCCCCGCCGATCCCCTTCCTCCTCTCGTCGCAGCGGCATCCCGGCGCGGACGCGGCTCACCGTCGCCCCCCGCGCCCGGCCACGCCGCGCCGGCGTCTCCCCGCCGCGGGCCCACCTCACCGCGCCACGGACGTGGCATCATGGAGCTCGCCCCCATCCCAATCTCGGGGGCCCCGCCGGTGAGCTCTTGACCTGCGGCCGGCCAGATCCAGGCCAGCCCCGGCGGCGCGGAACTCCCCTGCGCGGACGCGACATCCACCACCGGAGTGGACGCGACCTCCACCTCGCCGAGCGGTGGAGAGGCGTCGGCGATGGCGGTGGCGAGGCGTCGGCTCCTCCTCGCCGAGCTGCATCCCCGATGTTGTGTGGTGGGCCCGGCGAGACGCAAAGGCACGAGAGAAGACTCATTTTTGCCTCCCGCTTCGTCGCCGACGCAAAATGGATGGCCTGTTTGTCTGCTCCGTTGGAGCGCGTTTCTGCGACCTATATACCCTGTGCGCAACCGTTTTTGCATATGGGTCACGGGGTTGGAGATAGTCTAAAGATGGACAATTAGTCTAAGTTCTAGAAGAAAAAGTGAGGCAGGTGTATAAAAATGCTATTGTACTGGTAGATCTCATTTTGCGGAAATCGTTCAGGCACAGAATTAAAAATGCTCAAAATGGTTGAACATGCATGTGACTAGCTCATGAACTAAGATACTTAGTCTATAAAAAATCAAATTATCACTAAGAATGACCTTCATTTCTGCCTTCTTCACGGTTTTAATCATGAACCTATCATCCTGTGTAACGAAGAAGCAGCTCCCACTCTTGCCCGGTGATGCCAGCTCACGGAGCGTGTCGCTTCCGCAGATGGCGAGCATGTAGTCCGCAGGATCCACCCCGAACAGCTTCCTCAGGTGCCTGGCATCACACAGCAGTCAGGCAATGTATCCATGTGCATAAACATTGCCGTTCTTCTCCGAATGACCAAAATCCACAGCCAGCAGCAGAGCAGTAGTATGGCACCTGAATACTGCGGGGCAGTAGTCCTTCCATCGGAAATCCAAGGAGTGATGCGGCGGCGTGAGCTTGGACCCCTCCGGCGGGAACCGCGTCCACACCTTCTCCCGCGGGTCGAAGTCCGATGACGACAGCTTCCTGAACGGCAGCGCCGATGACTTCCCCACGGAATAGCTACGGCACGAACACCAGAGCAACACTGAGACGCAGGGTATCCCAAGGAAGGAGAAGGACGCACGGAAACGTAGCAGCGCGGAGCGAGCATTGGTACCTTATGCCAAGCTGCAGGTTAAGCATGAGACCGTAGCTCCGGTGGCCCTTGGAGATGGTCTCCCCGGGCCGCCTATCCGCCACAGCGTCCTCCACCTCCCTCCGCGGCGGCCTGGGCCGCGAGGGCGGCGGCGTCATCATCCGGCGGAAGAGCGGGGCCGCCGCCGGCAGCGGCGGCGGCATTGCCCTCGCGCTGCAGCTGCGGCGGAGCGGCGCGGCGACGATGTCGCAGGTGATGTCCCCGGCCTCGCCGTCGCACTCCCAGATGCATATCCGCGGAGCCGGGAACTTGCCGTCCACGGACAGCCGCTTGCGCAGCGGCAGGTAGCTGCAGGACGCGCCGCCGGGGACGTCGCAGCCGCAGCCGCCGCCGCCGCCGCCGCGCCAGCTGGGCCCGGGCCCGCAGCAGTCGGCCTGTTGCGAGGTGGCGGCGACAGCCGCGGCGCCCGGCGGCATAGGCTCCGTCTCCGTGGGCGCCTCTCGCTCGAGCGCGGCCGTGTGGTTGGGCACGCGGGCGAGCCGAGTGAGTGACTCGATACTTCTATAGCAGCAGTACTAGGTTTCTCATTTTAGGGGACGGGAAGACGAGACGAGAGAGACGGCCGCTCGCGCTCGGGCTTCGGTATGACGGGTGGAGCCGTGGAGGAAGGAGGAGGAGGAGAGGGAGGGGGGAAGGTGGTGGCCGCTTTGCTTTCGCTTTCGTTGCTTTTGTGCGCGTCGGCTTTGGCACGCGACGCGATGTCAGGCCGGCGGGCGGGGACGACGACGAGTGCTAGTACTGCTAGACTAGTAGCGGTTGCGGGGCTGGAAGCCTGGAACTTAAAAGGGTCTCCCGCTCGGCGGGTCCGGCCGGTCGTGCAGCGGCGCACGCGGCCGGGGCGTGGGCGTCGTCTCCTCTGCCACGGCGGGTGGACGGACGACGCGGCCAAAAGCACGAGCAGGCCAAAATTTTCCCGGTTTTCACGTGAGTTTTGTGGCGGGATGGGCCTTTTGTACGCGGGCACGCGGCCGATTCGCGGATCTGCCCGCCGGACACAGCAGCAGCTACTCCGCGGCACACGTCGGCTCGGATTCCTCCTAATTTCGAGCTCCGAAGGAGAAGGACACGGAACGTAGCGTAGGCTGGGTGGGCTAACGAGTGCGATGATCCTCTACTACGGCCCGCCGCGGCCTCCATCGTACTGTGGTGAGGGGGGGGGGGGGGGGGGGGGGGGGGGGCAAGTAGCAGCAGCAATAATGGAGAACCGATACGGCTAAAGCTTGGTGAGAGAGCTTGGATTTTTTTTTTTTTTTTTTTGGAGATTAGAAAGCTTGGAATTCAATACTGCAAAGCTGGCAGGAGCACCGGATGGTAGTTAACAGGATGAGGCGATGAGCTGATTGGCGCTAGAATTTGTACCGACGATCTAATACGATGGTTCATAAAGGAAAGAGCGGTACAATTTGCAGATTCAACTGCCTTGCAGGTTACGTAAAAAGATCTGCCAACGATCAAGGTGCGAGGTGCCTCCCAAAGATCAGGGTATCAGTGGTTCATGCGTTCCTTTTTAACTGGTATATTCTCCATATCTTTTGAAAAATGTTGCCAACAATGAAGTTCTCTAATTGGAGAAAAAGATGCAGCGCCCTAATGGGAAGTCATAAAATCATTATTGTATTATTATGAAAAAAGGTCCGCACTGTTATGGTAGCGGATGATGTGTCACAAAGTGAATCTCTACTAATATAAAAAGTACCAGTTAGAATTCTGCTAAGTGCACCCACCAAATCCTTCTCATAGTCTATCTCTCTCCTAATCTTTGCTAAGCGCACCCCAAAATATGAACCCACAAAACCAACTCCGTTTAATCCAACGCTCTTAATGCACTCTTACCCCCTAATCTCTCTACTAATATAAAAGATACCAGTTAGAATTCTGCTAAGTGCACCCCACCAAATCCTTCTCATAGTCTATCTCTCTCCTAATCTTTACTAAGCGCATCCCAAAATATGAACCCACAAAACCAACTCCGTTTAATCCAACGCTCCTAATGCACTCTTATCCCCCTAATCTCTTACTCACTTAGATTCAAGGGTCCATATTATTTGGATCGAACATCATCACTCATTACCCTTCCCACATCCACCTCCCGCGCCCACATAAAAATCCCAGATGCCCAGGTTCGAATCATCATCGCAACACCTTCACCGATTGATTTAATTAAAAAAACGCACAAGGTGCTGCGGGGACTTACTCGGAGGTTCGAATCACCGTCGCAGCACCCTGTCCGATTGAGTTAATTGATTTAATTAAAAGAAAGAAAACCCACATGGACGTCGGGGCGTTACTTAGGCCCAATCGTCGCAAAGATTTCCCCCGAAGCCCGCGTTGCCTCCTGGACCATCGACGCCCCACCCCCAGGCAGGCGACCGCGCGCACGCCACGCCGCCAAAATCCGCGATCTGTGAATCCGTGATCGCCGCCGGTGAGGGCAGGGCACGATCGTGTTCGCTGGCCACGCCGCCATAATCCGCAACCGCAAAGAACGGGCGGCGCCATCATCGCGAGCCGCGATCGCCCGAGCCAACGTCGCGCACCAAGCTGCGATCCAGCAATCCCGTCGCGGTTAGTACAGCGACGCCCCATCTCGGTGACTACCATCCCTTCCTTACGACGACGCGGCAGGACGGCGTTGGTGGCTTCAGCCTTGTGGAGGACAAAGTCACGGCGGCGGCGGTGAAAGGTCCTTATTTGGTTTTGGTAATTGAGTGACAACTTAGGTGGACTAATATGTGTCTAAGTGTTGATTACACAGGTGATTAGTCCGTAGGTACATGTGTGTGAGCAACTAAGCCATGGAGGTGGATATGGCGTGTTGAGTGTTGCTTAGCTCACACATATGGAGATGAAGGAGCTAAACGCATGAGACATGACATGGAGTCATGTGGCTAGGTGGAGAAGATCAAGACGAGGCTTCGCGTCGACGGACCGGTTGCAAGTGTGAAGGGCAAGTCGGGTGATGGCTTGGCGCCGATGGACCAACGCAACGGTGAAGAGCAAGCAAGTCAAGGATCGATGAACCAAAAGCCACGTGATGATATGAAGTGGATCATATCATTCATGAGGTGTTGGTGCATGTGTTACACCGGCATCGATGGTGTCGGAGACGGTGATGAAGACGGTGATCGAAATGGAAAGCGCAAGGCAAAGGTATAACTTAGGGCATTTCCATTTCACCGGTCTAAGGTTGAGTAGAGAAGTGCTTGACCGGATTTAAGATAGATGGCCGTACTATCAAGAGGGGCAAACTTGTTTGCATATCGGTCATCTAGTGCCACTTGAGTGATCTAACTTGCATACGTTGCTAGGATCGAGTGGCGTGGTGAAAAGAGTGAAAAATCCTTTGAAAAATGTTTGTGAAAAGCTAACACACATGCACATGAGGTGTACACTTGTTGGTGTTAGCACTTTTGCAAAGGTGAAAGTGTTTGGAGGAGGTGTTGTGAGGTAGAGAGGGTGTGGTTCTCTCTCTTCCTCCTGCCGAGCTTGCGAGGCAGGATTCGGAGGTTTTTGGCGAAGTTGCAAGAGCGTCGGACGCTAAGGCCAGGGGGCGTCGGACCATGGGTTCGGTCCGACGGCCTGCCCTTGTCTTCTGTGCTGTGGTGCGAGCGTCGGACGCTGTCTGCAGTGACAGCATCGGACCATCCTCGTGCGTCCGACGGTGTTTGGCCAGTGAGCGTCGGACGCTGAAGTTTGTGGGCGTCGGACTTTTGTCCGAGCGTCCGACGGTGCAGATCGTGCGAGAGCTGACACGTGGCGAACTCTGAGAGCATCGGACTCTTGGGTTTAGTCCGACGGCGAGCGTCGGACGACCGTCCGACGGTTTTCAGCCCTCGGGGAGCTCTCTGGAAGCGTCGGACCGTGGAGTTTGTTGGTCCGACGGTGTTCCGTCCGACGGTGAGCTGAAGCGCGGGAAGTTAGCCGTTGTGATCCAACGTTCGACTTCAAACGGCTAGTGACACGTGGCGGCTATCGGGAGCGTCGGACCGTGGACATTGGTCCGACGGTGGCGCGGTTGAGCGTCCGACGCTCAGTCCGACGGCCGGTTTGAGAGGGCAACGGCTCTATTCGCTTGAGGGCTATAAATCCAAGCACTTGGCGGCCTTGCCCGACTAGCTGAGCACCCTTGGGCCTGTGTGGCTTGTGTAGGTGTGCTTGGAAGCCCTCCCACTCACTCACTTGGTTAGTGCACATCCGATTGATTAATAGTGAGTGATTCTAGTGCGTTGCATTGTGAGATTGCATCGAGTGGCACTAGGTGATCGTGTTGCAAGCCGGTGGTGCTTGTTACTCTTGGAGGTTGCCACCTCCTAGACGGCTTGGTGGCTTGTGGCTCCGTGAAGCAAGCAAGAAGATTGTGCTTAGCTCCAGAGAAGCTTTGTGAGGGGTTGGAGCTCACCCCGCGGGAGATCGCAAAGAGCATCGCTAGTAGAGCGAGACGTGAAGAGCGACAAGTGGTCCGGCCGAGTCAAGTGTTAGAGCTTGTGGTAAGCACTCTACGTGGGAGAGTGTGACTTGCGGGTCACCACTAGCAAGAGGACCGGCGGCAACCTTGGAGCTTGTCTCAACGGAGGACGTAGCTTGTGGCGACAAGTGAACCTCCGGGAAATAAATCACCGCGTCAACATCTTCCCATCCTTCGCGGTGGTTTGCTCCCTTCTACACAAGTTATTTATATTGTGCATTACTTTATTTGTGTAGTTGTAGTTGCTCTTGTGAGACCGGTTAGCTTGTGTAGCTTGCCACTCACCTTCTTAGCTTGTGTAGCTTAGAAGTAGTTCTCACTTAGTTTGTGTAGCTAAAGTGAGTTGCGCTCTTTGATTTGGATTGTGTATCCTTGTCATTGAGCAAGTAGTGAGCTTAGGTGCTTAGTATGTTTTTGCTTGCTAGTTAATAGGAGTTTCCCCGGTGCTTAAAGTACTAGCGCTTAGGTTTGTGTGATCTTGCGCTAGAACGGTTTAGGGAAGTTCAAGCTAGACTTGCACTTATGCTTCTCGTTAGGATCTTTGGCAAGGTATTTAGAGTCTTAGTTAGAGGGGTGAATTGTCGCTAGAACCGATTAGGTTTTATTCCGCTGCGATTAGTTGTTATAAAGGACTTTTCACCCCCCTCTAGTCCGCCATCTTGACCCTACAGGCGGCCACAATTACCAACGACGACACGCGCTCTCAATTGCTAGGTAAATCAACTTCAGTTGAATTGTGGAAAGGAAACTGGCCGACCGTGGCCGGCTGTGGCTGGCCGCTGGACGGCTGTGGGCGGATGTGGCTGGCCGGTGCCCTGCTGTGGCCAGCTGTGTCTGGCCGGGGCTGGCCGGGGCCTGACTAGGGCTGGCTGGTGCTGCCCGGTGACTGACTGGGTCTGGCCCGGACACGTAGCTTCAAACTGACCAAATCGATTCCAGATTTATGTTTTAAATATGGCTAAATGTTTCTGATTTATTTTTTTTTTAAATTAAGCTGTATAATACATTTACCGTTAGGCAACGCTTCCACATCCTGTCTATCTGCATGTTAGGACATCTAATATGGGGGAGAGGCGAGAAAACCCTTCTGCATTTGCTGACGTACCAAACAATGTTTCCTCATCTCACGTGGGGGAGAGACGAGAAACTCGTCCTGCAATGTCAGACATATCAAACATCATCGGTCATGGTATGTTCCTTCCCATCGTGGAAGGTCAGTTCCTATGAATAAATTTTTAAACAAAACTATGGTATATTGTGTGGACAGAGACAGATGTCGATAGACTGCAGCGAGAAGAAAGAAATAGAAAGGAGCGTGCATATCGCGCACGGAAAAGGGCCGAGGAAACAAGCGAGCAAAGAGAGGAGAGGAATAGAAAGCAACGTGAGTATCGTGCACGGAGAAGAACTATGGCAGTATCGAGTGTCACTGATCATGGTATTGCTTAATCGATCATCATCCCTACAAATATTTGTTTTTTATATAGGAAAAGAAATAGGGACCGCTACTAATCATGGTATTGCTTAATCGATCATCATCCCTACAAACATTTTATTTATCATTTGATTTGCTTTTTTAAATGATTCCGTAGCGTTAGCATGTGCAGTATACTAGTTAGGAGATGTTATCAAACTCAGTATGGGTGTAAGGCTCACCCATATAATTTTTTTTCGGTGAGGGAAGACAGTAGAACTTGGATTAGTTTAGGTCCAGACAGAATTTTTTTTTCCTTTTCTTGCAGAGGGCGACATTTGGGCTGGACTCTAGTCCGCACGATCACGCATTCACCAGTGTACAATTGGGCTAGGCCCAGAAAGTGTGCAGCCGCGCTCGCTCTGCGGCCAGAGGGAAAAAAAAAGTACATAAGAAAGGAAGAACAACAAACAGAAAATAAAAAACAAACAAGAAAAGACAGCAATTTCCCAATTATTACGCTATACTATACTACTAAACCCCTCCCGCTGCGCCCCAACGCGCGCCGCCACCAGAGACCGAGCCCGAGCTCGAGCCCGAGCCCTCCAAATCGATAGGGTTTTTTCTGCTCCCCCTAGCCCGCCGCCGCCGCCGCCGCCGCCGCCTCCGCCAGCGCGACCGATCGCAGTAAAAGTAGGCATTCAGGCGGCGGCCAGAATTAGCCTCAGGCGGGAGGAATGGCGCAGTCGCTGGAGCTGCTGCTGATCCAGTTCCTGATGCCCGACAACGACGCGCGTCGGCAGGCGGAGGAGCAGATCCGGCGGCTGGCCCGCGACCCGCAGGTGGTCCCCGCGCTCGTCCACCATCTCCGCACGGCCAAGACCCCCAACGTCCGCCAGCTCGCCGCCGTGCTACTCCGCAAGAAAATCACCTCGCACTGGCCCAAGCTTCACCCGGACTCCAAGGCATCACTTAAGCAAGCCCTCATCGACTCAATCACACTCGACCACAGGTTCTTTGCTAAATACCTATCGCCAATCCTTTCTGCGCATGTCTGCCCAGAATTTGCAAGCTATCAATCCACTTAAATTGCGCATTTGTGCTGCCTAAGAGACAACTTTGAGTGCGTTCTCAAGTTATTAGTTAGCATTGATCGTAGACTTGAATTGAGAGGTCCAGCTTTAGTAAACCTTCCTGTTTGGGCCCCAAACAACATAGAATTGCTCACATAATTAGTTTTATTTTACACCACGGCCCAAGCCGAATTTCATTACTTGAAAGCGACGAAATTACAAAAGTTTGTAGCAACGGAAACACACACACACACGTTCATCCAGCTGGCGCGCCCCAAACTACGTAACCAAAGAGTGTTTAAATTGCAATGTACAGCGAGCACAACAGTATTAAACTTTTTAAATTCCCATATGGCAGTATGGCACCAACAGCGCGCAAGCTGTGCCTAGGTTTCAGAGACCTCCTCTGACCTCACAGTCACAGCAAACACTGATCTCAGACGATTGCCATCCGGTTGTCAACTCCGTACATCAGGCCCTTCTGGTGAAAGTGCAGCGAAGAAAATCTGCTTGTGCTTCACCCAATTTTCGATGAGTACTGCGAAGATTATCTACACAATATATTCTCATCCATGTTATAACATGACTGATGACTAATCCGAACTTCTCATGATAATATACTTTCTGCTGTACTAAATTAATCATGGTTGATCTAGAGCTGGTTGATCCAGGCTGATGCTCTGTTCATTTGGTTACATGATAACCCACTGTGGTCGAATTATGGTAACTGATACAGATATTTGATGACCACCCATTTCTGGTTACTTCGGGTCTAGACCTAAATCTGCTTAGTTCTTGTTCCTCACATCTTCGATCACAACCCGCAGCTTAAGCTCTTGCAGAACTTCAGTTGTAAAGAGTTTAAACATTGAACAACTGCCATGTGGAAGCAAAGGACAAATGGCTTGTGATCTTTTATTGTGAAACTTTTGCATTCTAAGCACTCTTCATACATCATTCATTGGCGCTGAATCTTTGTGTAGTTCTCTATTTCATCCTACACATTTAAATGTCCCGTTGAGCCAATACGTAATGCAATTCAGAGAAAAAAACCAATGTCAAAGGGCTTATTACAATTTATCTGCACCCAAACTTCTAAAACACACTGTAGCATGTCTTATCCAAAGCTAAGCTTTTTGCTACTCATTTTGAAATTTGCATGTAATTTTTTAAATCACACTTCTAAATTTGCATGGCATCAGTATTGATCAGAGTCACCCATTAATGTTCAACCAATGACTGGATCTGGTAGGTTGAAATCAAGATATGCACATCTCTAGTACAGTTAAAACTTGATAAGAGCAAAGCCAATAATAGAGTCAAGTGTTTGTCTATTAGCCAAGCCAAGCTATATAATAGTAGTCTCTTATTGGTCTATTTTATTGGTATTTTTATCCATATTTCACATTCTCTTTCCTAGTCCCCCTCACATTCACTTAGTATATGGACCCACCTTGCCTATGCTTCCGTGCCCAGCTTGTTGCTTGTATGAGAGCCAAGCTTGTTGCTTGTACGAGAGCCAAGCTTTCCTCTCTCTCCTCCCTTCTCTCTTCCACACCAGCATTTGCTTGGCTATAAGTCAATTATTGTACTTGCTCTAATCAAAACGTGCTGAGAACCATAACAGAACATAGTTTTCATGGAGATCCTAGTTACAAGTTACAACACAAAACATGTCATCGGTTGGTGCAAATGTCGCAGATAAAACTTTGTGCTGTTTATCTATTTTTGACATGCCTTACAACTCTCTGTTCACATGTATTTCTGTTAAGCTTAGAGTCTCTATTTTCATTTTATGCAGTCATCCTGTAAGGCGAGCTAGTGCAAATGTCGTAAGCATTATAGCTAAGTATGCTATCCCTGCAGGAGAGTGGCCAGAGCTGTTACCTTTCCTTTTCCAATGCAGCCAAAGTCCACAAGAAGATCATAGAGAAGTAAGTTTATCTTGATGAATGGTTTATTCCTAACAAGCAGATGAATATATCCACTATTCATACTAAAGGAGAATGGCATTGTGTTTTCCTATTAGATGAATTATAGGAGTAGACGTTAAACAAACAAAATTGTATTTGCAATCTCATTTTCTTCTATCTGTAGTAAGCTTATGAATTTTTGCAACATCAATAACTAAAATTAGTGTGTATCTTTTGGTATTTTGACATCATATCAGCAACATATTGGCTTCACTATTTCATGTTGTGCTTGTGCACGTTACTACATTAGTCTATTGTGAAGTCTTAAATACGATGATACAGCTAATGACTTGTAGTTAAGGGCTAAACGGTCTGAGTCATTTTGTGTCAGCGTAAAACCCTTTCTGTTTTATTCTTTTTCCTGCCGGTCTGTAACACAAACAATGCATATGTGAAACCTAATTTGTCATTATACCATTCTTCAATGTTTGTTTATGAGAAGTTTTTACTTGCCATTCACTTCTCTTTCTCCATGTTTGTGTTAGTGGGTAACTGGGTCATTAGCATCAATAGATTGATCTAACATTCAGATAATGCATTTGTTAATATCAATCATTCATCCGAGCGTTGCATGTTGTACTGGCATGCTGCAAACATTTTAAAACCCTTTATTTCTGTTATAATTTTGTTCGGTGGGAACTTTTTATATTATCAAAGTTGTTTGTACAGTTATGCAAAAAAAGGTTGATTGTACTGGAAGCAACTGCTGATTTATCTGTGCAAACAAAGAGCTAATGCTGAGTATCTCAAGTTCTGCTGCCATTTTATTTCTTGTGCAGGTGGCTTTGATTCTTTTCAGCTCCCTTACTGAAACTATTGGAGCTACTTTTCAGTCGCATCTGAACAATTTGCAACCTATTTTACTGAAATGTCTTCAAGACGAAACTAGCTCTCGAGTCAGAATTGCAGCCCTAAAGTATGGTTAACTTCTGTGTCCAAAAGCTCATTGCAAAGAAAACATCTGGCCAAATTTTGCTCTGAATAAACTACTTTTCTCCGTGCAACAGGGCTGTTGGATCATTCATAGAATATGTCAATGATGGAGGTGACATTGTAAGTTTTGCTTTTCTATGTTTTTTTTGTTTCTTTGAAGTTAGTTTGAGTTGAGAATGGGTAGTTCTATGATACATATGGCCCTACTGCTTGGATTAATTTTTTATTTACAGCAACTTGAAATATATATTAATAGTGCATTTATTTCATAATGAGATGTTAATATATTTTCTATAAACTTGCTCAAAGTTTGACTTAGGACAAAACTAAAATGACTTACAATTTGAAATCGAGGTGGTATGCAGCACGCTCTGACTCATTGCTAATCTTTACTATGCAAACCTCTTATCCAAATGAACATACGTGCAAAATGAAAGTTGTTCTCGAGATAAGTCCACAGTTCCCATTGAGTTATTTATTATCATACTGCCAGAGAAAGGGGAACTCCATATTTAAGGGCTTCTTTTACCTGAGTTTTTTTTGGCATTATCTAGTTTGTAGTTTCTTGGAGGGACAAATTGCATTGGATAATTTATGATGTATGCACATGATATTCTTTCCAAGTCAGTGCAAAAATATGAAATATGTTATGCTACGCGCCATTTCACCTTGCTAACTGTGCGGATACTAATTTCCTAGAGTTTTGAGCACTTGGTTTAAGTGTATAAATGTTGTCTGCATCCTCCACTCTCTTCTTGCAGTTGCAATTTAGTTTCATGTTTGGTGATTGTTCTTGCAGAATATACTATTTGACACATTGCCACTGGCTAATGTTGTGAACTTGTAACCATATGTGTGTGCATTTCGTAGGTAAAAATGTTTCGTGATTTTGTTCCCAGTATCTTGAATGTATCAAGGCAGTGTCTTGCTAATGGAGAAGAAGATGTTGCTTCCATTGCGTTTGAAATTTTTGATGAACTAATTGAATCTCCTGCACCACTTCTTGGAGACTCTGTGAGGTCAATTGTGCAATTCTCGCTGGAAGTTTGTGCAAACCAGGATTTGGAAATAAATATAAGGCAACAGGTTTGATCAGCCCTCAGCATCCTCTAATATACCTCCCAACTTATTTACAGATTACTAAGTTGTATCAAATGATTGTTTCAGGCTATCCAGATAATTTCATGGCTGGTAAAATTTAAAGCATCTTTCTTGAAAAGGCACAAGCTGGTTATACCTATCCTGCAAGTTATGTGCCCATTGCTTACGGAAACAGCTAATGAAGATGAAGATTCTGATCTAGCAGCAGATCGTTCTGCTGCCGAAGTCATCGATACAATGGCTATCAACTTACCAAGGCAGGTTCTAGCACCAGTTCTTGAGTTTGCTTCTGTGAGCTTTCATCACATTAATCCAAAATATCGTGAGGCTGCTGTGACATCATTGGGTGTTATCTCAGAGGGTTGTTGTGAGCATTTGAAAGATAAGTTGGAGGATTGTCTGAAAATTGTTTTGGAAGCTTTAAAGGACCAAGAACAAATGGTTAGAGGTGCTGCATCTTTTGCTCTTGGTCAGTTTGCTGAGCACTTGCAACCAGAAATTTTATCTCATTATGCGAGTGTACTTCCATGCATACTAAATGCTCTTGAAGACCCATCAGATGAAGTTAAGGTATAGCCATCAAATGCAGATGATGTTTTCTATTCTATAAATGGGCAGCTAGCCAACGACCTTTTCCATAATTGTTTAGGTTGGATGGTAAACTTGTCAGTATAATAAATTAATTGATTTGTTCTTGCAGGAGAAGTCATATTATGCTCTTGCAGCATTCTGTGAGGACATGGGTCAAGATATCCTACCATATCTAGAGCCCTTGATATGCAGATTAGTTATGTCTTTGCAGAGCAGTCCTCGGAACCTGCAAGAGACATGCATGGTGTGTAGCAATATATAGTATTAGATAAGTTGTGTATTGGAAAGATGTAACCATTTTAATATATAATCATCTCTTATTTTGACAACGATGATATTTTCTGCAGTCTGCAATTGGTTCGGTGGCCGCTGCTGCGGAGCAGGCTTTTACCCCATACGCCGAAAAAGTCCTTGAGATGATGAAAAGTTTTATGGTGCTTAGTAATGACGAAGATTTGTGTGCTCGTGCTAGGGCTACTGAGGTTGTTGGGATAGTAGCAATGGCAGTTGGCAGAGCAAGAATTGAAGCAATATTGCCTCCTTTTATTGAGGCTTCTATTTCTGTAAGTTGTGGTTCCATTAATTTCAGTTACTTTTACAGCCTTGAGTGCAACCTTTATGTTCTTCGTATTCGCAGGGTTTTGGATTGGATTACAGTGAACTCAGAGAGTACACTCATGGTTTCTTTAGTAATGTTGCTGAAATTTTGGGTGATAGTTTTACACAGGTAACAAGGGTCTTTAAAGTTTTATTTAATTTCTGATTGATGTTTTGCATTCACCAAAGTGAGTTGTTTCACATTTCAGTATCTTTGCCATGTTGTCCCGCTTGTGTTTTCTTCCTGCAACTTGGATGATGGTTCTGCTGTGGACATTGATGATGCTGATAGTATCGAAAATGGATTTGGCGGTGTTTCATCTGATGATGATGTTAATGACGAACCAAGAGTTAGGAATATCAGTGTGAGGACTGGGGTATTAGATGAGAAAGCTGCTGCAACACAGGCTATTGGTTTTTTCGCACTACACACGAAGAGTGCCTATGCTCCGTATCCTTTAAGAAATGCTAAGCTGCTCTAGTCACAGTTTCACCTTTCAAAACTTCCTTGACCGACACTAGGTATCTGGAGGAGTCACTGAAGATTTTGATCAGGCACAGTGGTTATTTCCATGAAGATCTCAGGCTGCAGGCAGTCATTTCTTTGAAACGTAATTTACCACCTATTTCTCTTTGATGCATGAAGTTTCATAAGGAATTCCTTTCCCTTCTTGTCCCAGTACTGTCAGCATTGTGGAAATTTCATTGTCAGGCTAAATGGTTCAACAAAAAGAAGAGTTGATTTCTTAATCTGTAACTGTAAAAAAGTAGTACTTACAAAAAACTATATTTAATGAATGAAAATAAATGTCTTAAACCATGTTATGCAGTCTGCACTATGTGAAGTTGTCTGTAGCTAACTGAGTTACTGAAATACAAGGTGAAAAGGGGCAGATAATCCAGTGAAGTGTGGCCTTTTAAATGAAGTGCTTTATAACTATTGTCTTTGTACTGAGGTTACCGGCAAGCTTACTTCATTTTTGAATGCCAAAACTTAACAAAACATTAGGTAGAGGCAGACTCATGGACTCACCCAATAGTAGTGCAGGATCCAACTATTTTTGTATGATATTACTGAAAAAAAAAATCTACTCCAACAATATTTTGCATAAAATATAGGGTATGTTGTTAGTCATTTTGAATAATCAACTTCATAGTTTAGCACTAGTATATATGTATTATTTTTCAATATACCGTAAATTATATTATTTTCTATAGTGTTGTGTAAAATGTGATTTTATGGCTTTGATAGTAGTTACATTGTTAACCCTTCTTGCAGATATTCTAACTGCAGTTAGGGCAATACCTCCTACACATACTGTGAGTATTTTGTTGTGTTATTATTCATATGCTACTTCCTTCATACCTTCTGGCGATTTAAAGATTAATTTTGATGAAATTATGTTTTCTTTGGTACCATGCAGGATGTACTAGAGAAGCAGAAGGATGTCCTTGGTAAATGCTGGATATACCACATTTTAGGTTCATTTGACCTGTTTGATAGCAAATAACCATGACACATTTATTTTTCCAGACACTGTTCTGAACATCTACATCAAGATTATGACAGAGGATGACGATAAAGAGGTAGTTGCACAAGCTTGCATGAGTGTAGCAGACATTGTGAAGGACTGTGGTTTTCCTGCAATTGAGCCTTGTAAGCTGTGCCTGTCCAGTATTGGTTGGTCTGAAAACACTAGGTTGTGTTGTTAAAGACTGTCCCTTCTGTGCTTTCTTTCAGACATGCTAAGGCTTGCTGAGGCAACACTGGTCCTTTTACGTCAAGAATCAAGCTGTCAGCAAGTAGAGTCAGATAGTGAGGATGATGGCGACATTGACCATGATGAAGTCCTCATGGATGCAGTTTCAGATCTTTTGCCTGCTTTTGCAAAAGTGATGGGATCTTATTTTGATCCCATATTTGCAAAATTATTTGATCCTTTGATGAAATTTGCTGTATGTTACCCCTCCCCCCTCTCTGTATGCGCGTATTCTGTAGTCCTATTTGCTCCACATCAATTGATTAATTAATTCAATGGAAGTTCTATACTTCTGAAACACATGGTGGTCTTGTGTTTTGCTTTTGAAACTACTTCCTGGAATAAATGCAGAAATCTCCCCATCCTCCCCAAGATAAGACTATGGTTGTTGCAACCTTAGCTGAGGTTGCTCAGGAAATGGGTGCTCCAATATCTGCTTATGTTGATGTACGTTTCTAGCATTCTTGAATATCATTGATTTTTTTTATCATTTCAACATCCCCTTTCATACTGTTTCATTTGGATTCTTCAGAAGATAATGCCTTTGGTGTTGAAAGAGCTTGCATCATCTGATGCTACTAATAGGAGAAATGCTGCTTTCTGTGCTGGCGAGATATGCAAGAATGGGGGTGCTGCAGCACTGAAGTATGTTTTTTCCCCTAGAATCATCGTATTTCATGATGCAAGAAAGTAGTATTTAATTTATATGTGCATTAGCAATAAAAGGTTATATGCTGCACTAACAAAAAAATGTTGTATGCTTACTCTTGATGAAATGACACACATCTCTCTTGCGCCATTTCAGAAAAAAGCTTGTATTTTTTAAGTTTTCTGTATATTCAGAAAAGCTAGCTGATGAAATAATTAATTGCATTTTACTAATTTATGAATTTCTCAAGTGCAACGATTTTCTTTCTTATATAGATACAAGGGGGAAAGGATGTTTTATGCTCACTTTATCCATATTCCATATATTAGATTAATATATATGTCAGCAATTGGGAGCAGTTTAATTAGAACCATATTCTTTTCCTATCAATGCCATAGCATCCACTTCGAAACTTATATGCTGTTCGGGTTCTCTGTCTTTGCTGGACCCTAGAAGTAACCATGACCATCTGGACCTGATGATCTTTCAGAGTTCTTCTGAAAATGACCAAAAACGCAGACCATTTTTTTTTCCTCCATTGAATAGTCTGCCATGAGATTTGTTGATAAACTTGAACACTGCTCAATTTAAAGTGTTCCAGCATTCTGAAGTGTTGTATGGGGCTGCTAAGAATCATGAGACATTTGATGCTGTTACATTTTATAGGCAGCAGATGGATTACTTCTCAATGTCTCCATTACATAACTAAAATAAAGAGTAACACCTGATCCTGTAATTTGGTCGCTTACTAGTTCTTGTTCATCTTTATGCAGATACTATGGGGATATACTTCATTCCCTGCATAATTTGTTTGGTAGCTTAGAATCAGATGATGCTGTAAGAGATAACGCTGCTGGTGCCATTGCTAGGATGATAATGGTGCAGCCTCAGTCAATTCCTCTCAACCAGGTTCGAACAACTTTGTAGTTAGTATGTTTGGACAGCTTCATGTTTCAGATTCAAGAGTGTAAGTGTGTACCAAATGTTTGATTGCATTCTTACAGGTTCTTCCAGTTTTTATCAAAGCTTTGCCACTAAAAGAAGATCATGAAGAATCAATGACCGTCTATGGTTGCGTCTGCAGTTTATTATTATCATCACATCCCCAGGTGATTCCTGAACTGGATGTCCATTATCGATCGGTCTATATTCATGGGCCAAACCTAACTTTTTCTCTGTTGCAGATCCTTCCTCTTGTGCCTGACGTCATACATGTCTTTGCCCAAGTGGTGGTATCCCCAGATGAGAGCGATGGAGTCAAAACAAATATTGGCAAGGCTGTTTCTCACTTGATATCTGTGTATGGCCAACAAATGCAGCCAATACTGAGTGCCCTTCCACCAGCTCATGCAAGCGCGCTGGCTTCGTTTGCCAGTAGAAGATGACCTCTGAGGACCAGCTTTTCTTTGGCTCCTTGTTCTGCTTTATTTTGGTTTGGCTTTGTCAGCGATTGCCATTCTCTGAGGATCTGGTCACACGGATCAAGCCAGATGGAGTGCTTGCATTGCACATTGGCAAGAGTGAGCAGAGTTGTCAGGGTTGGCGCATGATTGGTTATATGGTGAGCTAGGTTTCTCACTTTTTTGAGTTGTTACATAGTTATGCTTGCTTTGGAACCCTGTACGGTTAAAGGTACAGCAGCCCTTGGTCGACAGCGCATCTGTTTTTTGGTTAAAGGTATTCAGGTCGATTTTTGGTTATTTATACATGCTTTTCTTTTCTTTTTTTTTTGCCTGTCTTTGCAATTCATTGATTGCTGTTGTATATAGAAAGAGAGTTTTTAAATAGAGAGAATGTATGACTCTTCAACGGGCAAGTTTTGTATACTCACTGCTCGTGCCACTTGCTGCTGTTGTTCCGGATTGCGTGCTTTGTGGTGCCCAAGTTGGCAAAAGGCGCTCCTTGTGTCGCGAATAGAAAAGCTTGGAAGCGGGGAAAGAAAAGAAAATCAAAAGTATAGATACTACTGGAAAGCTAAAAATAATTACAGGAAAAAGAGCCAGTACAAGGTGAGCAGCGCGGCCATGCGCTCATCGATCCATAGTGCGCGGCTGCGCCATGCCCGGTTTGGGAAAGTTTTGTTTCTTATTGACGAAGGATTAGCCGGGGACGGGAGCACCGGTCGCCGTCGTCGTCCCCGTCCGTGTGCTCCACGATCGGCTGTTTGGACCAAGGTCGGTGGATTGGATCAGCAAAAGCCCGATCTCGTGCTAAAGACCGACTGATAATACCGTCATCAATGATCAATCATAGGATCGGATCGGGTCCTTTCCTGCCTCCTCGCTCACCCGGTCACCCGTGCCTTTTTATTTTTGAGCCTGGTCGCACTGATATTATCCTCTGTGTCGCTCGGGCGAAAGCCGGCACTAATCTCGACGGTGATCGGACGGCGGCGGCGTGCAGCCAACCCCGTGTTGACACGCAGAGGTGGACAGCAGGACGAGGCGGGCCGGCACGATCTCGCCCGGATCGGGCGGCCTGCTCGCCCACTCACTACGTATACTACGCACGAAAGCCTACGGTACCGCCATTTTTGGCATCCGGCCGCGGCCATGTGCGCCCGCCTCAGCCAAAGACGCCCTGCCTACCTACACCGCCGGCCTGCCTAGCCCGTGTCTTGGCTACCTGCTGATCTCGCCCCATTGGCCGGCCGGCTCCGGCTGGCCGAGAGACCGTTGGGGCGCCTGGACCCTGGAATCCACAGTGGGCAGTGCACACACGGCCTCTCTCCGCGTTGCTCGGTGCATCAGAGCGCACGAGACTGCAGACCGAGAGACGAGGAGAGAGAATCCTCAAGCGATCGATGAGCCACCTAGCCCCGGCCGGCCGGTCGCGCGTGCCTCTTTTTAGGATCATCACGGTGCGCCTTGCTCTGTGGGTACGGTACGCCGTAGAACGTAGCACGACGGGGACGAGCTGTTTTCTTGTGAGGTGAGGATAGAAATAAAGGTGACAAAGGTGGCAGAGCTAGCAGTGAAGTGAGCGAGACTGCCGCTTTGTACCGCAGTACCGCTACTAGTATAGGAGTAAGATATTTACGGAGGCGCCGCGGGAAATCGTAATGTATTCCTGCCTTAGCGCTCCGCACAGCACGTCGGCTGCACACTTCGCGTACGTGTCTATGGGCAGCACACACGTAGACGTACGTACCCTTCCTCCGATTCTCCATCTATCATATCCCCTCGCGCACGCACGCCTGTCCCTCCCTCTCGCTACGCTATTAGTTAGTACATGCTTTCATTCTTGACCTTGACCGAACAAAATTAAAGCTACTAGCTTGTATTCCGAGCTAGGCATATGCATCCACTAGTACACATTTAAATATCACTCTCGGTCCATCACTGCCGGTTTGTTTTGGACCGGCAGTGATGGGCCCGTTCGAACCTCAAATTATTGGGCTGGCAGCCAACCGGCAGTGAAGTTAGGTATTATTGCCGGTTCGTGGCTGGAACCGACAGTGATGTTACTCCGCAGTATCACTGCCAGTTCATTCGTGGCTGGAACCGCCAGTGATACTGCTGCAGTATATAAGCTCGAGCTCGAGCTCCCTCCCTCCTCCTCTGTCCCAACAGAACAGAACATTGCGCGGCTGCTCTTCTCTTCTATTATTGTGGCTGCTCTTCCCCACGACCTCATTGTTGCGGCTGCTTTTCACCGAATTGCTTAAGGAAACTTTTAGAAGCTCAAGCATGGTGAAGATCTTCTAACTTATGATTAGTAAAAAGAACACTCTTTTGGATTTGTAGATTTACATTACTTTTGTGTTTGGAGATTGATTCTTATTGTAGTTGTCCATTTTAGAGAGCATATTTGGGTTGGATCTTGAGGAAGGCATCAAGGTAGTGGTAAATCCACTATTCAAAAGGTTAGTTAAAACCATTGCCACCTTTAATTTCAATTGGAGCTATATATTATTGTTCATGATCAAGAAGAGGGGTTGCATTTTATAATTTGTTCCTTTATTTTTATCTGGCATGTTGTAGAATAATTGTTTTTAGCAATTATAATTTATGTGGCAACCATTGTTTGCAGCTATATTATTATTTCTAGAATTTTTTGTGCAAATAATGTTGTTTATGATGGAGCCTTAATTTTTCTTATGTTTTTTGAATCTATTTTTACACGACATGTTGTAGAACAATTATTTTGTATGGGCTATCTATTTCAAATTTATAGCGCGACCGATTTGAATTTTTATAGGGCAAACAATTTCAAATTTTTTCAAAAAATACATTAAAGTTCTGTGCTTCAAATAATATGGTTGCGAAAGGCATATTAAAATTTTCCTATGTTTTCTCTGCCCTGCCCATTTTTCCTCTGCAGGCATGGATCGAAGGTGGATGTACGATCTGTCATGTACGGACCGACGGTACTTGACTGGCATCGATGATTTCATCAAGTTCGCCAGAGCCAACGCTGGGGACTCGCAGCCTGTATTCTGTCCATGCAAAGATTACAAGAATACGAGAAAATGGGGTGACGTGGATCATATACGATTGCACTTGATTACCAAGGGGTTCATGAGAGACTACATGATTTGGACTTTGCATGGGGAGGTTGGTCAAAATGGTGGACAAGAAAACAATGATGATGTTCCCATGCCTAGCATATCCCTAAACGAGTTTCTGCCTACTGATGATTACACAGAACCTGTGCCTACTAATAACAGTGTGTTTAGCAATACGTTAGCTGACGACACAGAGAAAAACGATGGCATTTCTCAGCTCCTGCATGATGTGCAGGGCGGATTCCTTAGTGCTACACAGTTGAAAAAACTAGAGATCTTGAGAAAGGATGCAAAAACATCATTGTATCCGACCTGTCCGATAAGCAAACTGGAAGACAACATCATGCTTTTAGAGTTCAAATCAATGAATGGATTGAGTGATAAAGTCTTTGATAACTTGTTAGGTATAATACAGAAACTGCTCCCAAAGGGTAACGAGTTATCCGAAAATACTTATCTGGCCAAGCAAATGATTTGCCTAATCGGCCTCGAGGTTGAGAAAATCCACGGTTGTTCCAACGATTGCATATTGTACCGTGGAGAAAAATACAAAGATTTGGATACGTGTCCCAAGTGTAAAGCTCCCCGATACAAGCAACGACTGTCAAATGAGGGTAGCAAGACCAGAGGAGGGCTCGTAAAGGTCGTATGGTATTTTCCTATAGCTCCACGAGTGCATAGGTTGTTTGCAAATGCAAAATCAGCGAAGCTGTTGCGTTGGCACGGCGAAGAGCGGAAGAAAGATACAATGTTGAGGCACCCCGCCGATGGGTCGGACTGGAGGACTATCAACACTATGTTCTATAAGAACATCGGTGGAGAGGTAAGGCATCTTTGGTTAGGTTTGAGCACAGATGGGATGAATCCGTTTGACCAGGTTAGAAGCAATCATAGCACTTGGCCAGTGACGCTATGTATATACAACTTTCCACCTTGGCTTTGTATGAAACGGTCATTCATCCAGATGCCACTACTAATCCAAGGCCCAAAACAACCTGGCAATGATATCGATGTGCTTCTAGAACCAGTGATCGATGAACTACTACAGATGTGAGAGACGGGTGTGAAGGATGTTTGCGATGAGTACAAAAAAGAACATGTCACGATAAAGGCTATACTCATCGCTACAATCACCGACCTGCTAGGGCGAGGTTGCTTGTCTGGAGAGAAGACAAAAGGATACACTGGGTGTGTCGAGTGCTTGGACGAGACGGATGCTATACATCTTTCAGAAAACAAGAAAATGGTCTATATGGGACACCGTAGATTCCTACGAAAGGATCACCCTTACCGCAGGAATAGAAGAGATTTCAATGGGACTATTGAGAAGCGTGGACCCCCAAAGTATCACGACGGCAAACAGATACTTAAACAAGTAAGCAAACTCACAGATGTAGTCCTTGGAAAGGGAGAAGGGGCAGTACCAGCGCCTGCTGATAGTGTCTGGAAGAAAAGTCAATCTTCTGGAAACTACCTTACTGGCCACTTTTGAGTGTACGTCATTGTCTTGATCCAATGCACATAACTAAAAATGTGTGCGGTAACACTCTTAACACGTTGATGAACACCGGGGGGACAACGAAGGATTCTCTCGCGACACGCTTGGACATGCAACACCTGGCCTCAGGAAGGAGTTGCACCCAATAACTCTTGAGGATGGTCACTTGAAACTTCCTGTGGCATCATGGACACTGAAAAAGGAAGAAAAGGACATACTTATTTCTTTCTTCAATGATCTCAAAGTGCCGACTGGATACTGTGCGAACCCGAAGAGGCTAGTTAACATGAGAGAACTTAAGTTTAATTACGGTTGTATGAAGGCTCATGACTGTCATGTAATTATGACTCAATTGCTCCCAGTTGCCCTGTGAGGTATCCTCCCTGATAAGGTACGTGCCCCGGTCATAAAGTTGTGTTCGTTCTTCAACGCGATTTGTGAAAAGGTCATTGATGGGGCCAAGCTAGATCAGCTGAAGCAGGAGATAGCCGAGATTCTATGCAGGTTTGAGATGCATTTCCCACCGACTTACTTCGACATATCGGTGCATCTACTTGTTCATCTTGTTGACCAAATTAAAGCCCTTGGCCCAATGTATCTACGCCAGATGTTTTCTTTCGAGAGGTTGATGAAAGTTTTTAGGCGGTATGTTAGGAATAGATTCAGACCAAAAGGTAGCATGGTTGAAGGATAGACAACGGAGGAGGCCATTGAGTTCTGCACATATTATCTGGACATCAATCGGGTCGAAGTTCCAGTATCTCGTCACGAGGGAGGGCTTGGGGCAAAGGAAAGATACATGAGAAAGCTATCACAATCAACGAAGTCATTTCTTTCAGACAGGCACAATTCGCCGTCCTCCAGCAGGCTGACGGTGTGATGGCATACATTGATGAGCACAAACAGATACTGCAAATTAAGCACACCGGTAGGTCACAGGCTTGGCTTGAGCAAAAGTATAAGGAGGAGTTTGGTGACTAGTTTCGACGCCGCAAACTAGAAATGGTCACAGGCTGTCAGCTAGATCTCTTAGCTCCCGGACCTTCGACCACGGTGATGATGTACCAAAAGTATGATATAAATAGTTTTACATTTTACACGAAAAAGCAAGATGGCAAGAGCTCCAACCAAAATAGTGTTGTTCGTTTCGACGCCTACGATGAACACGGCACGGAGGAGGCAACATACTATGGTTTCATAGATGAGATATGGGAGTTAGACTATGGACGACAGTTGAAGGTCGCTCTTTTCCGTTGCCAGTGGGTACGGCTAGACGAAATCAACACCGACAATGATGAATTCACTACCGTTGATCTATCGAAGACCGCATACAGAGACGACCCCTTCGTTCTTGCAAAGGATGTTTTGCAAATCTTCTATGCAAGGGTAATAATACAAAGGGAAGACTACAAGTAGTCATGCAAGGTAAAAGGAAGATTGTCGGTGTTGACGGAGTAACGGACGAAGAAGAGTATAGAGGTTATCAAGAAATGGCCCCTTTTGGGGCGGACGTTACCCTACCTATTCTTGAAGAGGGTGAAGAACCTGCATACCTTTGGAGTGATCACGATGAGGCCATCATAGTTCTTGCACCGTGAATAGTTAGAATATCAAACTATGTAATTCAAAAAGAAATGTTGTGTTAGTATTTTGCATCGAATTTGAGATCATATGGAGTTGTAAAGATTGATGAGTTCTTCCAATATTATTTAGAAAACATGTTATTCGATCATTTTAATGTTTATTTTTTGAGTAACGAATTTCAACAAATCATCGAAGCCAACAAACAAAAGCTTTAAAAACACAATCAAACCCTTCCCCACCGAACACACACATAGTTCTTTTGGTTCAGTCTCTGCGCTTTGGTCTCGGCGGCTTGGGTTCGAAGTCGGGCTTGAACCAATTTTTTTTAGGCATTATCTTTTTTTATTTTCACATCACTGCCGATTCCATACTAGAACCAGCAGTGATAAGAGCTATCACTGCAGGTTCCATACTAGAACCGGCAGTGATACGAGCTATCACTGCCGGTTCTATAATACAACCGGCAGTGATGTCATATTTTTTAAAATTGTAAAATTTTATTTAAAATTCATAGTAATTCATAGAAAACTCAAAAAATTGTAAAAATTATGTCATTAAATTTGTATTTAATTTTCCTACAACCTTTGTTTAGTTGATGTTTTCATTTGAACAATTTAAATATCTCATTTGTTTGAAAAAGTATGTAAATCGAGTATTTTAAAACATTTTAGGCCCCCACATGATCTCAAATGAAAAGGTTACAAAACAACAAAGTTATAGGACTCATCTGACTTAACAACTTTTATTTTGTCATTTTGTGCATTTGAATTTATTTAGAGATTGTGCATTGTTCATATCTCTAAAAAAATTTAAATCTCACAATTCAAACCAAATTTAGGCCACCGGTTGATCTCAAATGGAAAACTTGTAAACAACAAAGTTGTATGACTCATGAATATCTACAACTTTTATTATAGTCATTTTTCCATTTGAAACTATTTTACTAGACATGTCTCACAAACTACCATATTTCCATATAACTCATGTCACTTTATAGGAAATGGACTCGTCGTGAGGATGACCCGTGGAGGGTTCCAGAAAGTGAGAAGGAGCTAGTTTGGAACAAACTGGAAGGTTATTTCACTTTCCCTAACAACTATGATGAGGCTACTGTCAGGAAGAAGGCCAAGGAAATCATGGGTCATTCGTTCAAGACTTTCAAGGGAACCTTATATAAGTTAGTCAAGGAAGACAGGCAACCAAACTTTGAGAGAGGGGAATGTGCTAAGCAGAGGGACTTCTGGGAGGAGTTCAAGTCTTACAAGCTATCCGAAAAGGCCAAAGCAGCAAGCGAAAGAAATAGAGCAAACTCGCAGAAGGCAAAGGATCCTCATCACCTAGGATCACGTGGCTATGTCAGGAAGATTTCAGAATGGGAAACGGAAGTCCAGAAACTAGAGCAGAGCGGTGTAAGGATCAAGACAAGCGATTGGTAGCCTAAATCAGTCAACTACCTTCTCGCAAGGGGGGCACGGTATGACAGTACCGGGGGGCTTTCTTCTGAGCGTAAACCCGCCATCACCGACCTCCTCCAGAGGATTTCAACGATAACTGACGAAGTGAATAGAGGAATCCGCAAGTCGGATAGAGAAAATGATGTGCTCACCCAAGCTCTTGGGAACAAGGAGCACCCCGGTCGCACAAGAGGAGCCGGGATCGTTCCTTGGGAGAAAGCCTTCGAAGGCGAATCTTCGTCCTATAAGAGCCGGGCGAGGGCTAAATTGCAAAGAGAAGAAGAGCTCCAAAGGTGGAAAAAGGAAATCGAAGATAGCATGGAAGTACGGATAGCTGCTCAAGTTGATGCACGAGTTATGACAGCTATGCAATCCATGTGTTCGGCACAACCACAGCCTGTCCAGACGTGGAATAGCCCAGTGCTCAAGGGTCGCAGTAGCTGTGGATCTACCCTTATGCCTGACGAAAAAGAGGTCAATGCTCATTATCCGATGGACGACATCACTGAACCTGTTAATGTCAGGTTGTACATCTGTCAGCAGTGGACAAAAGACAAGGTCGCGGTCGGACAAGCCCTTCCGAGAGGAGACGGCATCATTCATGGCAAGTCAATGCCACTCGGGTATGCCAGGGTCAGCATTGATAAGATCTTGGATAAGAAGTTTAATAAGATACATATTGATTACCCAGTGAAGGAAGATAGGCCGCGTCTTGTTCACAACTTAGGCACTCATGTGGCTTGGCGCAAACGTTTCATCAAGCTAATGACCAGCCATCTTCAGATAATGAGGATGACGATGAATAATCGGCATCACCACCTACTAGGGGTTACTCGCCTGTGTTTGGACAGGAAGACCCTAGTTCTCCCTCGCCACCACGGCAAAAGGAGAAGACTCCTCCTCCTCCTCCTCCTTCACCGCTAAAGGAGAAGTCTCCTCCTCCTCCTCCACCGACAAAGGAGAAAACTCCTCCTCCACCACCGACAAAGGAGAGGACTCCTCCTCCTCCACCTCCCCCTTCCCCACCGCCAAAGAAGAAGACTCCTCCTCCTCCTCCTCCTCATCCTCATCCATTTCGTTCTCTAACATCAGGTTCGACCTCCCAACAGAAGAGGTCATCGTCTTCAGTAGGTAATGCTCCCAAGATAAGCAAGAAGAAGAAGGTGGATGCTAGCATTACTTCTTTGATGAAGGGCAAGACTGTGGAGCAGCATCCAATAACCAAGGAAGCATTTGTTTCCTTCTTTAAGCGAATAGCTAGTCTCCCTCCATGGATGCAACAGACGGAATTTGAAAGGCAGAACAACAAAGAGAGCAATCAGACTAGAGAAACAGAAATACAGACCCAACATTTGCTACAGATACAGAACTTGGCCAACAACATGGGCATATCCATGGAGGAGGTCGTGGAGTTATACTACGGAAGAAGAGAGTTTAAATCAGTAGCTGTCGCATACCAGTATTCAAGAGACAATCCTTTGGTCGCCACCGAACAAGAGTATAAAGAGTTGCCAACATATCTACGACAGTTGCATGATTATTACACCCTCGATAATGCCAAAGGCGAGTACATTAGCTTTGAAGTTTGTATTCCTCCTGGGCTGATTTTTAATCATCCTGAAGAAGAGGTGTATAGCGTTTATTATGAAGTCCTCTTTCAGCTCTTCCAACGGCGTTCACTCGATGTACAGATTTTGATGTTATGGACTATGTAAGTACCCTACCCTCACAATGTTATAATAAAGCACGTGATCTGTATTTCAATATATCCTGTGTTTATTATGCAGGTGTATGGCAAAATGGTGCCTACGGAAGCGCCTGATGCATGTAGACTTCTTGGATACCATATTTGTCAACGAGAAAACATGCGCTGCCGGGTGTCAAGATGACTATGTGCCAAAAAGTTTGAAGATTGAGTTTGAAAGGATGTTGAAAAACAACAAAACAAACATACTCCTACCCTACAACTGCGAGTATGTGTTCTCGGCCCTCACTTTGGTGTTCATTCGCTTAATATATATGACATTTAGTAACATGGACTTTCCCTCGTGATTGCAACCATTATGTCCTCGTAGAGATTTGTCTTGTAAATTCACATATCGAGGTGTGGGATTCCAAGAAGAAGCCACTTTCTCAAATCGACGATCTAGTCAATGTGTTGAATAAGTAAGTGAACCCAATATCACAACACTACTTTCTAATCACATAGGACATTGTAATGTCTATGGCCTTGATACTTTGTTTATAATGTCACACAGAATAAAGGCCTTACCTGACTGGAAAAATATCGATAGCAAGAAGCACAAGAATTGGAGTGAACCATTCACGGCTAAGTATATGCATGATATCAAGACCCTAGACCAACCGGCGGGGAACAACGAATGCGGGTTCTATGTGATGTGGGCTATGCTTGTCTACTTTGGTGTAAAAACCGACAAAGGAGATGAAGCAGTACGTAGGCTTCCCAATTGTATTGTTTTTTCTTATGTTTTTTCATCTGAATATCATCTTGATTCAATTATAGCGCGAAGCACACGGTCACAACCGGTTGGTCGATTTCGAGATAAGAGGAATTCAAGAAGAAGTAGCAAAGTTTATCAACGACGAGGTATTGAGTAAGAACGGATCATTCTGCATTGCCAAGACCAAGAAGTTCAAGAAGGCCTATGGAAGAGAACATGTGGATAGGCTATTGTAATGCAACTCTTAATTACTTCGTTAATTATACGTTTTATTTTGGAATTTTTGTAATATAAATGTTAATAGATTTGTAGTGACGTTGAGATCCACATCCATATTTAATTATTTGATTGCATCACCGCCGACACAACTCCCACCTCCCCCAGATATCCCCTCAAATTGAAAATAAAAGAATTAATAAAATACAAATTATAAAAATTATATCACTGTCGGGTCTCATTACAAACCGGCGGTAATAGTTAAGATATCACTGCCGGTTTGGCAGACCCGGCAGTGATGTCATGAGCTCTTCACTGTCGAGGTAGTTGTGCCGGTTCAAAATTCGTCAGTGAAGGGGGTTTTGACCCGACAGTAATATGTGAATATGGTGTAGTGATCACTAGCTACTTGCATGCATTCACGCATTATGTATGTGATCTTGAACTATATATTCGCCTGATTCTCGCACCCGATCGAGTTTTTTTTTTTCCCCGGGCGAACTTGCCCGGACAGCGTGAGACGACGGGCACGCACCACGCCAGTGCGTATACACGGACGTAGACCGATCGGAGCCTCCGACGACGAACATGTCCTTTAATTTGGTCCAGGACTAGCTAGCTACCCTAGTGCCCAAAGCTGATGAGTGGCTAGGCCACATGCTATAATCCGCAGGTTCCTAACAGGCCATGCATCAATCCATCGATCGACCGCGCAATCTATATATCTGCATGCCGACTATAAAGTTATTCGATGGAATGGTTCTAAAAGAAAGGTTCGTTCGTACGTACCTAACATATTTTCTTGGGCCATTTTTTTTTCTTTTTGGTGGTCGTGTTGGCGTCGCATCCGTTTCTCAGCCCAATTACATTACATACATATACATCGTCTAATAATAATCTATACCTAATACTAAAGAGGCAAAGTTTCTCCGTCTACCCTTCCCAACTACCGGCCCACTCACTCGGATGGTCCTGCTCCTCCAATAGAGTCCGCGTTAGGGAAAATAACGAACAAGCAGACGCACTAATCCTGCGCACATCCAGTGGAGACAAGATCAGATACAACACCTATTCGTTCATGGCAACAAGACCAGATGCAACACGTATTTGTTCGCAACACATCAAATCAAAGCCAAGCCAAACTCACAAGCATGCAACAAATCGAGACCCAAACAAAAGAGGCAAAGATGAATTCCAAATAGAACAGATCGGGGTTCACCTAGGTTGTCCGGCTTTGGTTGGTCTCCTAAGACAGATAACTTCCCCTTCCGTATTTTCGGTATAATGAAGTCGCATGCGGCCAGTAAAAGAAATAAAAAAAAGTAAAGCCCATGTATTCGTCCAGTCTAGACTGCATACGACTATACAACTCTAGCTCTGTCTAGACTCCAGACTGCATACTGTACCAACGCAGATGGAGTCCAAGACAAAATCAAATACCAAATCAATACTGTAACCTGCACAGGAGGACGATACCGACGCAAATATAGATTAGATGGACTCCAAGGCAAAATCAAATACCAAATCACGCAGAAGTACCAGCTAGAGGCAAACAACCATTACTATATAAAAAAGATTCCGAGCACAAAATCAAATATTGGTCGATATAATTTGGGCCTCGACAAGGCTTGGGAGCAATTTGGCCCCGCGGAAGAGGAGACGACATGGTGCCATGCAATTGCTCGAAGAAGGGTCGCGCAGAAACTCATGGCGTGGCATCAAGAACAAGTGCAAGGCAGCTGGAGAACTCGGGTTCCATGGCGTGGCACGAAGAATAGGGCATGAGGCAACCGGAAAATTAGGTGTCAGGATGGCTTAAGGAGGCGACTCGCTTACCGCGGTCACAGAAATTCAAAGAGGGCACGAGGTGGCAACGCTGCAATGGGTCTCTCCTGAGAGCCAGTGCGGCAACTTGGTCCTCTCTACGGCTTGGGTTGGGGTCACGGGACAAAGATTGAGAAGCAAGAAACGCTAGCGTCGAGCAGCGGGTTGTGTTGCGGCTCGCCGAAAGGCCGTTTGGGAGCGGAGGCGGCATTGGTCCTCGGTGTAGTGGCGAAGGACGCTGGGAGGCCGTTTGGGAGGGGAGAGGCGCTAAGCACGGAATATGGTAGTTTAATAGGGTTGGTCGCCCAGCGTGGATAGGATAGGATGGTGTAGAATGGAGTGGAGGAATTGCTTTGTCCAATGTCTAGGGCCTTGTATATACTTTTAATATCCCAGACAAATCATGAGTAACACAAAAAAAATTATATGTCCCGATGCAACGTATGTACATGTTTTGCTAGTAATAATAATATAATGATGGAAGGCTGGAAACAAAACACGCTCCGCATTATCTTCAATGCAACGTTTTATTAATTCCGATCCATGGACGACGGCGAAACGAGACCGGTTCGCCACAGACGGATCAATTCATCAATCGATGTCGAACAGGTCCGGCATGAAGCTAGGCCAACAGCAACGGGCAACGTGCGACGCGAGCAGCCGGCCACGAGGCAGGGAGACAAGAAGAAATCCACGGATCGGAGCGGCGAGCCGGCGATTGCTCACCGTCACCGGGCAGCTGCTTTTTGCTGTTGCAGATATATGGCGAGATCTGAAGAGGAGCGGAGCGGATCCGATGGCCCCAGGATCACACGCCTGTCCTCGTAATGGCACGCAAGATTCGATGGCTTGCAATCCAAGAGGGATTCTGATGGCACTTGCCGTGGATTTCCGGTCCTGCTTCTGCGCACCGCCAGCGCCTGCCTGCGCCTGCGCTGGATAAGGGAATCCATCCACGCGATCTCTCACTTTTTACCTTTTTCCCTAATGCACAGTTAAAAAAAGTTAGTGCTAGATTGAGCTTTCTACTCAAACTTAATTAAAAAAAAGGTGCCAGCAAAATGAACATTCATGACGCTAACTCAACAGAGAATGAACGTTCTATTATAGTTATAATGAAGAGAGTTTAGAACGAGGCCCGGTGAAACGAACGCCCCGCCATAGAGGCCATGCTCCAAACGCCAGAGATTATACAAAATGCAGTTTTTTTCTCTTGAATATATGTTCTCTTATGTAGTGAAGAGAATTTATCAATAACATGCCGGTGAAACCAACGCCCCGCTCTAGAGCCTGTACTCCAAACATGATTACAGAAGAGAAACCGTCACGTCTCAAATCAGGGCCCTACTTCATTTTGAGTGTCTCAACTACAACAATAACCCTTAGCTATAAATCAAGGTCCCTAACTTTTTATAACTAGTGAGACCCCATGTGTCTTTGACATTTTTTACTTTTATTTAAATTTCCTTTGTCTTCTCTTTCCATATCTCCCTCTCACTCTATGATGGCATATTGGGATATGTCATGAGTGGTCAAAGGTCGTGGATTGGGGGATCACACGTTTTGGGTAATCGGTGCCCGAGAAAGTGGCGGGGTGCCATGAAGGAAAGACCACAAGAACGATTGGCGAATGAGGAGGTTACGCTTGCGAGTTGTTAGAGACATCACCGAGAGGGCATGCTCACGGGAAGAAGGCTGTAGAGGTTGTGCTCGCAGAACATTGACTAGTCTTAGGAAGATGGATGGACCTAGAGTTTAGGCTAGGAGGAGCTTAGATCCGATAGGAAATGAGAAAAGATGGGGAGGGGGATACCTATCCAGAGGGAGGCTGCACCCTGCACATGGCCAAGAGGGAGCGCGTATGAGGGGGAAGTGAGAGCTGCTACAAAGAAAGTAGGAGATCTAAGGGGTTCTCCGAGAAATGAAGGCCTAAGAGCATCTCTAAGATATTAGCCAAAATGATTGTCCAAATTTAGTGATGTAGCTATTCTCTAAAATGAATGTCACTTAAGAAAAACTAGACTACTCCAATAGATTATCTAAATTGAGACACATGAGGTGAGATGGAGAGCTAGTAAACTTGGAGAGACATTTACATAGTCTGTTAGAGATATTTTTCCTTTAATAATAGCCAAATTTTAGCGGGTTTATGTTATTTTTAATAATAAATGACATAGATAATAATATGCAAATCTAGAGTGTTTCTTAATTTCATGATGGCATAAGTGATGACTTAAATGTAAGTTTAGGTGTTCTTTTATGTTTATTAATAGCGGCAAAGACGACGAACAATTTATATGCAAAATTACTTTTGATGATTGGTACCTGATGTTAATGTATACTATTTTTTTATAATAACAAATGCTGGTAACTTGGATATAGATTCGGACAGTTACTATGTTGTTTCAATAATGGTAAAAGGGGCGTAACTTAAATATGGATTTATTTGGGATTACTTTATTTTTATACTATGAGGGTGACAACTTTTCTATAGATCCTATCTAATAACTGCTCCCTCTCTATTTGAATCGTCTTGACTATATATATATATATATATATATATATATATATATATATATATATATATATATATATATATATATCTTTTACTACATATCTAGATATAATATATATTCAGACGTTTAGCAAAAAATTATGCACCTAGAAAAAGAGAGAAGACTAACAACTTGAAACGAAGGTGCCTTTTTTTTTTAAAAAAAAGGACAACTGATTCTATCTCGGGATATTTCTTATCCTCCAAGTAGTAAATGGATGTGGAGTAGTACGATGTCTAGCTGGATTAATACACGCCTGACAGGAAAACTTCAATTGTCGCCACGTTTTTTGTTCTTCTTCTTCAAAGCATTTCGCTGTAATTTGTAGCGTTTTCTTGATCCTTCCGAACAAGCCCCTGAATTCATTCATATTTCCCCGTATTACTCTCTAGTGCGGAAAACTGTTAATGAGACTGTTATTACCTGCTCTGAGCTGCATGTCGGAATCTTAAATACTGAAGGAGATGGATACTACAACTACAAATGTACCGTTATTCTTCCAGCCGAGTTGAAGGAGACAGTACGGCGCCAACAGAACAAGAACTACCGTGCGGTGCATGCTTGTTCGCTTTGGCTCCGCTTCCACTCGTTCGCTCATCCCTAGCGGCGCTGGGGCTCGACACGTGGCACGAGCTGCCCCAAGCATCGCTCAAAAACCTGTGTGTCGTGGGACCCATGATATGGATTCCGGAGACAGATGAAATGACGGATACGAACGACACAAGCGTGGATCACCATGTCTGCGATCGTATCGTAGATATTATTGTAGCTTTGTGACGAGTGCTTACAAAGTCACAAATACTGTCTCGTCAAAATTAAAGGTTCCGAAACTGAAATTGTTGCTGAAACACTTTAATACATGATGGTTAGCTTGGGGATTGCCAAAGGAGAATGCATGCCTACAGCCTTTGACAAAGGAGAAAGGAGAACAACCAGAGCTACGATACTAGCAGGCCAAACTTTTGCTCGTGGTACCGGGCTCCTCGTACTCTACTTTCACACCTACCCACACGCGAGCTATTACGTCCTCGCTGCCCAGCTGCACAGAAAGCCGTGTCCGGCAGTTACCCGACTGGTGCACCGGGCACCGGCATGTCAAGAGCTGCTAGGTGCTGTGTCCGTAGGCTCGTGGCGACCTCTGGTTGGTCAGTTTCTCAGCTCGTCGCTCTTCCACACATGTGCAATCTCGGCTCTTTGCATTCTCCGGTCTGCATCACCACGCCGGCAAATTAAACAGCGCGTTACGGTCTTAAGGATCGCTCTTCCACACATGTGCAATATCGGTTCTTTCCATTCTCCAGTCTGTATCACCCCGCCGGCAAATTAAACAACGCGTTACGGTCTTAGGATGGAGGAGAAATCAGATGCTTTCCACTCCATGCCCCTCAAAAAAATGTGCGTTCCGCCTAGACCCAAGAAAAAAGTTCAAAATTAATTTAGAGTAGCTCGAACAACTCCTAAAGTATCATCCTTCATCATGATCCCTTCCATCTCTCCTCAAATGAAGGGAGAGTCATATTTCTCTCAATATCCTGGTCCTTATTACCTACCGGAGCTCTCATTTGTGGTCCATGCTAGTCTCGTCCGCCGCCCTTGATGGAAGAGCTATTTTGGACTGCCTTACTAACCGCCAACCATCTTTTTCTTGTACTATATTGTAAAGAGCCAAAGACACAAATTTGTAGTAGCTTTTTTATTTTGGGTTTTATTTACAACCCTAGCTTCATTAAGGATGGACAGTAGCTATGTGATTCGATTGCCGGAATATAGTTAGGTCTTGTTTAGTTGCACCCATATCAATCTCTATCCACATATATTTGAGGTGCAAATTAATTTTAACTCAACCCACTCCAACAGATATGGATTGATGCAAAAAATAAATGTATCTAACGAGTCCTTAGACAAGTGGCATACTGACGTCACAGCGTGAGTAAGGTAATGACGTCCTCCATCTAAGATCACAGGAGCGTGGCAAAGCTTTTTTCCAGCGGCCTGACTGATAAAAATCTTCGGAGATGGACCAAGGCGGACAGATCGCGTGCTGCCTTTCTCGGTTCTTGGGGGCCTCACGTTGCTCTGCAAATTTTGGGTCACGGAAGGTGGTGGGGGTTTGACGAGTATGGAGAGCAACCGGCGCGGCGCATGCATGCAGATTTCGGAAAAATCTGTTCTTCCTCCACCTCTCCGCCTGTGAAAGTCCTCAAGGACGTTCCACGGCTTGCGCTGTGCCAACTGGGGGTCCACAAATGTGGTAACATGCATGCTTTCGACAAATGTAGCAAAGCGGAACGGGTCGGCGAAGCCTGCACCAGCGCACATTTTTCTATCTCCGTGCATAGTGAAGGTAAAAGAAGACCGGGCCGGCATCGGCGCACCGAACGAACGACGGAGCTCTGGCCGGCATGCACGACGTACTCCCGGCCGTTGGCGATACATACTCCGGGCGTGCACGAGCGCACACTCATGTCATCAGGCGCCCACCGGCAGGCACGTTGCGCGACCCACGAGCTGGCGTGAAGCGTCGCGTCCTAGCCGTAGGCCGTAGCCCAAGTTCCACAAAATAATTCCAAACAGAAGAGCAGCAGCCCCAAGTTCCGGCACCCAACTCATCCGTCCCTTCCTCGTTGTCCGTCCGTCCCACCTGTGAGGCTGTCACGTACTTGTGCCCCGCTGATGTGTCGTCCTCTCGCCGTCCCAACTGTCGCTTGTGGCCCGCCGATGTGTCCTCGCCGCGAGATCCATTCCGAGTCGAACGGCTCCAGGAGCGGGGTGACATGATCGACACGCTCGCCCGCGAGCTCGCGTGTGGTCTATGGAGACCCGGCCGGAAGCTGGAACGGGACGTGCCGGATCGTGTCAATCGCGCCGCCCACGGCTCAGCGGCTCAGTAGCTGCAAGCGGCGGCGGCAGGAGGATTCGCGGCGTGGCAGGGCGAACGTTGCGGCGGTTGCAGTGCGTGGGTACTGGGGACAAGGCTCTATTCCGGGGGGTTGGGGGTCTTTGGAAGCTGCTCAGCAGCGCAGCGCCAGCGTGGCTTGGATCCTTCTGTGCTGCGCGCTAACCGGGGGTTTGTCTCGCGCGCTCAGCGCAGCGCTAGCTTGCGTCAGTATGCTCAGAGCCAGACGCTGCGCATAACGATGCTGGTGGGTATCCAATAACCGTACCCAAATCCATACCCGTAGAGTTTGGGGAGGGTATGAATTACCCATTTAGCAGTGGGTGTGGGTAGGGTATTTCACGGGTATTACTCAGTTAACCGCCTACCCGCTGTAGTGGCGTACTACTGCGCCTGCGCTGCCGCTCTCCTCGTCGTCACCGATGCCGCCGCCGTGTACCTCATGCCAGCGCCGCCGCCGCCGCCCATGCTCTCCAGCTCCGTCGCAGTAGTGCTTCTCCGCCTCCCAGCCATGCGACGTCGATGGAATCAGATTGTCTTGAGCGGAAACCGGCGCCGGGATGGGTCGACGTGCTGCACGAGCGTCGAGAGCAGCTCACCGCCAAGAGCAGCCGAGGAAGTGCGGCCCACCACCAAGAGCAGCCGGCTCAGCTTCGTTGCAACTTGAGGCAGCTAAGACGCGCGGTTGCGACTTGCGGAAGCTCTAATCTGCGGCCGCGCCGCCAAGCTCTAATCTGCGGCCGTTCTCACCATTCGCCGCGCACAGATGTAGGTAGCAGTAGCACAAGGAGCTTATCCATTGGGTAATCCACATTCATTGGGGATTTTTTTTTGATGAAACATTCATTGGGGATTATCCAGTTGTTTTGGGGAATGGGTTAATTGGGGTGGAGAATCTACGGGCAAAGGTACCGATAAATCCAATCTTTGCCCAACGGCATCGTTAGCCGCGCATCTGCATATGCCAGGAACGGAATTACGTACGTATATCGCCCTTGTTTTAAGGGCAGTACTTATTATATAAGAGATTAGGAGAACTGGATTGATGGACACTGGGCACACGTTCCTGCTCCGTATGATTATCTACATACTTCTGTCGGCTTCTCCAGCCATGGCACGTGTATCATTAACAGGGTCCATTCTGCACTTGATTAAACTTATATATGCAGAAGCCGTTCGGAACCAGGGTGGTGGTTACCCGATTATTTTTTTTTATAAAAAAAATAAAGGTGGTTACCCGAATTGAAGCTACTAGTGGAAGAACGATGCAGGTATGGCCTCCCAAATGATTGTCAAGGTGGCGGCGCATACGCATGATACGCTCTTGGAACTTGCGAGCATCTACGGCGCCATACGTCTGATATAGTGATATGTTCTACGAAATGCAGCGAAACAGTTTGCTGGCCCGTTTTCTTCCTTCCCACCTTAAACCTATACTAGTACAAATTTGAAGGCCATGATCAGTAGCAGTAGTAGCACAACGTCGCCACACAAATGTATTGAACAAGAAATTTCTGTTCCAAGTAGCCAGCAACAAGCCACAGCCCCAATTCAGACAAGGAATTTCTCGAGAAAATGACAAGATCTTCTTGCTGATAAGTAGCACAGACGGATAAACCGACCGCATCATACTCACCATCTTGTATCGCGGACGCAAGTCACTTCCAGATGAGCACATCACATATAATAATATTAATAACAATACATTTCTCTCGATGAAATTTCGTTTTCAACGTTTTTTTTTTTTGGGGGGGGGGGGGGGGGGGGGGGGGGGGGTGCGGTGGGGAAGCCCGAATGGAGTGCGCATATGTCACGGAGGGGCCCCTCACAGAGGCAAAGGTATTTGTCCTCCCCTTGCTAGTGGCAGTGGGGGTGTGCGGTGAGCAGACAGCAGAGGCTGAGCCGGTGGTGAGCCGGAGCACCCCCTCGGCGGCCTACAAATACCCCGCACCTGCCGCTCCTCCTCTTATCGTGTGACCTCCCCCGCCCCGATCCGCAAGCGCCTGTGCCTGCGAAGCCTTCCACTTCCACTTCCACCGCAGCGCCAGACGAGTGCGATAGCTATACGGAGGAACCGATCCGAGACACCATCAAAACGAGCGAAAAATCGGTCCAAAACCCAGGTCAGACGCGCGTTAGAGTCTCCAAAGCTTATCCCTCCACTCCCCGCCGCAACCCGACCCGGCCGCAGCCTCTCGCTCGTTCCTCCTCCTGTGCTCGTCCTGACCTGCGCAACATTATTAACAAGCGAGCCACGCGATCTCAATATATAAACACACACGCACGCGCTCTAGTACCTGTAGCTAGCTGCACCATCAAGTGCTACAACCGTCACTGGTCGTGCCGCTACTTGTGGTAATAACTTGCTGAGAAAGGTAGCTTTGCTCGACATGGCACTGACAGTGTTCGAGACCACCGAGCAGCAGCTCCCCCCGTGCCAGCACCACCACCACCAGCAGCAGCAGCAGCAGGGCGCTGTCGATGGCGCCGAGAAGGCTGCCATCACGCTGAAGGAGACGGACCACGGCGGCGACGACCGGCGGCCGGAGAGGGACGACATATGGAACATGATCCAGGCGCAGAACAAGCCGCCGGCGCCCAGGCAGGCGCAGGCGCCGTACGTGCACCCGCTGGTGCGCCGCTCATCCAGCCTGCTCACCCAGAAGAGCCTGGAGATCTGCACCGAGAGCCTCGGCTCCGAGACTGGCTCCGACGGCTTCTCCGACGCCGACGGCGGCTCCGCCACCGACCGCTCGTGCCCGGGCTCCGACGACGACAACGACGAGCGCGTCGGGCTGGGGAAGGAGGAGGTGGCCCCGCGCGCGGCCCCGCCCCGGGCGTTCCCGCCGCCGCTGCCGTCGCTGGCGCGGCGCAAGGTGGAGTCCACCATGGAGATGCGGCAGGAGCGCCAGCACGGCCGCCTGCTCGTCAAGGTCGTCCCCGTGGCGTCCTCCACCCTGTTCCGCGCGCAGCGCCGCGGCGGCCGCCTGCTGCTGTCGTTCGCCGACACCGCCGCCCCCGCCTCCGACGAGCTGGACCGGAGCCGCGCCCAGCCGGAGACCGAGCAGCAGCAGCAGCAGGCCGACGAGGAGTTCGAGGAGGAGGACGAGGTCGAGGTCGTGGACAGGGGAACCGTGGTGGAGGTGAAGGTGAGCGCGCAGCCGCCGGCGCGCAGCGGGAGCGGCCCGACTCCGAGGGTGCACCGCTCTGCGCTCGTCATCAACAAGTTCGTGGGCGCCGAGCCGGTCCCGGTCACCACCTGCGAGATCGACGACGACGACGACGGCGCCACGGGGGCCCCACAGCACCAGCACCCGAGGCGCAGCACTGGGTCTACCACCACGGCGGTCGCGGCGCTGGCGGCAGCTTCGGCGCTGAGCGCGACCGCCGCGCCGCCGGAGAATGGCGGCGGCGGGGACGCCGTCCCCGGCGCCACGTGCGGCGAGAACAAGCTGCTGATGACGGCGAAGCGGCACAGCAGCAAGGAGGAGCTGATGAAGCACATGCGCCGGTGCAGCGGCCAGCTGAGCCCGTCGCTTTTCGTCTGGGAGGGCTGCATCGCAACCTCCTCCTGAACTCCCGTCGCCGATCCGTTCCATGTCCATGTCCATGCACGAGTCGAGTGCTCTGCTCTGTTTGTTTGCAGCTGCCGGCGCCGCCGCTGGTGGTGGTGCAACGTTCGTAACGTAATGCTGTCGTTGTTATTATTAGTAAAATAGTAAGTGATGATCGTACGTCACGTGATTGGCTTAGCCGTGTAGTATGTGTGTAAGAGGTGAGGGAGAGAGAGGTAGCCCCATTGGTTTGGCATGTCACCTTGCGTGCCCTGCTCATTGTATCTACTAGTACTACTACTACCATTTGCATTTGCATTTGTATGCTGCTGCTGGTACTACTACTAGTGACCGTTGTTTATGCATAGTATAAGATGGACTCTCTTATGACCTAATGCCGTCTGTGTTCTTAATTTATGGAGTCGGTGCATGATTCAGTTTAATAATTATATAATTATATAATTGATTGGTAACAGGTTTGTCGCGCTGACGGCTTCTTCCCGGAAATGGAACAGAGCATGGACTGACGTTTTGCCAGTTAAGAGCTCAGATTGGAGACTGCTAGCTACGAGAAGTGTTTTTCTCTCCCAACAATCAGTCAGCCATTCAACGTTGTTTTTCTCTTACAACAATCAGTCAGTCAGCTATACAATTCAGCCAGCCGAACAGGTGTGGTAGTAGTTAGTCTTCTCCTATGCTGTCGCCAATATAAATGATACCCCCTCTACAACAACAACAACATAAGCCTTCTGTCTCAAGCGAGTTGGGGTAGGCTAGAAATGAAACTCACAAGTGACCAAAATAAGAGAAACACAAAACGGACACAAGACGAAAGGTAGAGTTAGGGATAAATAGAAAAGGAAACAAATGTCACGTTTCAGTCACACTGATTGCTAACCTTCAGACGCTCCTATCCATAGCTAATTTCTTAGAGATATTCCAACTATATGTCAAAAAAAAAAAGATACAACTATACAATCTGTAGCTAGCTTAGCTTTAATCAAGTTTGTAGATTTACTACAAAAATATATTTTATAAGTATTTAGTGGTATTTATCTTGTACCATAAATGTTAGTACTTTTTATATGACTTTAGTCAAACTTTAAATCATTTGTTCAAAATCTTTTTATAGATGGAAGGGTATTGTGGAACATCTAGCTCTGAGTGGATAGTTATCCTGATGTCCTCAGGACTCAGGAGATTCTTTTTTTTTTAAAAAAAATCTTTTTTAAATGGCACAAGGAATCTCCACATGTATACATTGAACCATTCGGATTATCGAATTGAGCATGGACGCAGCGGGATAATCTGCGGCGCGGAGATATGAAGATAAGCATATCAGCAATGTAATGCCATCAATTCAGTTGAAATGTTTTATACTGTTATGGATCGATGTATATTCATTCTTTATACGTACTAGAAAAAATATCCGTGCGTTGCAACGGGAGAAATTTTACTACTTTATTTATGTTGTTCATTTTATGTTAAATATGAAATTTATAATATAGGCTAATATTGATAATAATATAATATTAAATCTACATCAAATTAAAATATAATGACCTCATTTAATTGGACCAGATTAAATTAAATAAATTTTAAGGCTCATAATAAAGTTAGTGCAATGTTAATCTCATATGTAAAATTGATAGCTCATTTAGTTAGGTCGGATAAAATTAAATAAATTTTAAGGCCTATGATAAAATTAGTGCAATAAAAGATTAGTCCCCGTATTGAAAATTGATAGGATTTTGTGTTTATCTGTTGTGAATTTTTTTAAAAAAGATAACAGATATATGACATGACATGAAGACATCATTCTTTGTTTTTCCTCCTATGAAAATGTGTTTGTTTTTTTTCCTTCTTTGAAATGCATCATTTTACACATGTCTTGATTTGTGCGACCAAACTTAGAAGTGTAAATATTATGAGAAGGAGGGAGTAGAAATTTGGGGAAAGCAAAAGTTTAGGTAGTGTCTAGGGTATACCTAGTTTATTTAGGAATTTTTCAAAATAGAGAAGGCCTCCGTTAAATACTCCGCATGTCCCGGGTGTGCATACCAATTTTTCTTTCCATTGCTGACGCTATTGGGTGCAAAGCTGACCAGAACTGTCCTTTTTAGGCTATCCGCAGTGGGTACGCGACCTGGTACTGGAAGATGGAAAAAAAGCTGCAGCGCCTACTGTAAATCAATCGGTAAAAAAGCGGGCGAGCTGCAGCCACGCTATTCTTGGCGCGGTGGCGGCCTTGCGCTACGTGCCGCTGCGGGCCCACGACGCGACCACGCGGAGAAAGAGGCGCGCATGCGAAGCAGAAGCAGGCGCATGCATGGAAGAGCGGCGGGGCCCACACCTTTTATTAGCTAAAAAAATGTTTTATCTCACAAACTAGAAAGTCAAATTAAATTCTGATTACACCATTAAATTCGTTGCAATAAATTCTTCAAAATAAAATCTCACATGAATATATTTAAATAAAATTTATTTACAGACATATGGGAGGGATGAGAGAGAGGAGGGAGGTGAGAGAGTGGGTGGAAATAAAAAAACGAAAAAAATATAGAGTAGAGATATAAAGTATGGATGGGTGCGGGAGAAAATAGTATAGAGTAGAGAATCTTGATGACCAGGACGAAATATTCCTTTTAGAGGATGAATTTAGAGTATGACGAGTGCGGATAGCCTTGCTGTGCCATGCACCTGCCCCTTTCTGTCTTTGGTCCATGAGCACCGTGTGCATGAAGATGCAGAGGGGTGGTGGCGTGTCCCTATTGGCCCAAGCAACATGGCCGGCTGCCTCTGATTCCTCGGCTTGGAGGATTTGGCCGGGGCGTTTGCTAGTCCGCTCCCCATCTCTGCCGTGCGCTCAAGAAAAAGAAAGAAAGCGAGGGAGAGAGCAAGCATGAGAGGGGGAGAGAGACGCAGGGCGAGCAAGCGGGCGAGGACAACGGCTCCCGTCTCCAACCGGCCTGGTGGCGCTTGGCGTGGAGAGGAGAGAAGTGCAAGGTGGTGGCCGCGGCTCCAGCGACCTCAGCAAAGCGGGCGGAGGGCGCCAACTGTGGAGCTCGGGGGTGCTCTGCGCGTTGGGGCGAGATGGGGCTCTGGCGTAGGCAGATTTGAGGGCAGCAGCGGCTAGGAGGCCTCTGTAGTTGGCACCGGTGGCTTCAGTCGCTGCGGCTGGAATTCGTTTCGGACACAAACTCTGGTGACGATTGCTTTCCTTTTTTAGTTTGTTTTACCGGCCAGCGGGACGGCCTGAGACTTTCGGTAGACCGTGACTCGGCTTAGTGCTCCGACCGCCAGAACAAAAAATAAGTTGACGAAAAAAAGAGAAAAGAAATCTTCTCTCTTTATTAGTATAGCTATAGATTTAATTAAAACTTTAGCTTTAGTACATCATCTTCTATTAAAGATACATAAATATTGATTTTGGCTCTAATTTTGACCTTATTAGTTTCTGTAATTTTTTCATCTAGATTCTAAATTCAATTTTTAGTGTTTACTATAATTTATATTTAGAAGTACCATTTTTTTATTTTATTAAAGATACATATTCTATGAATGCACTCTTAGTTAATATGATGACATAAGAAGTTATTTAACAGCTATAGATGTCGAATTTTCTCTACCAAAATATTATGCCTATATTAGTATTTTCTATCAAAATAGAGCTTTTACATACATTTAAATTATTAGTGTAGATATATTGTGAAATTTTTGACGAAACATATAAATTCATCTAAAGCAGCAACTTGCTTAAGGTGTTGTTACAAAGTATTAATATAATTCAAAATTAACTACGAGTGCCGATGATACTTTATATATTTATAATTATTACTACTAAACTGCAGAAATATAAGTATTTACCACTGTTGCATGCATCTATACTTGTCCTATGTGTTGTGGCACATCTCATATATGCTTATTATTTTGAACTAGCTTTTATATATTGACCGTAGTAGACGTGGGTAATTTTTTAAAAAATATTGAGATGAACTTTAGGATTAGAATGATAGATGTTAGTAACTCAGAAGTAAATTTGAGGAGATATTTTAGATTAATAATGGCAAAGAGGTGGGCTATTTTGATACCAATTTAGGGGCTACTTTAGATTATCTATTATAATGCCATAAATGGAAATTTTCAATCTAGATTTAGGGGGTACTTTATATTATTTTTCGTAGTAGAATTGGTGGGTAATTTATAAGTTGTTTTCGAGGTCACTTGTTTTTTTATAATTATATGGGTGGGTAGTTTAGATGTGGGGTTTACTTTACATTATTTTTTCATAATGAAAAATATGGATGTCAATGATGATTAGAGTTTTTTTATCTCAATGATGATTAGAGTTTCCTGAATTGATGGCGAGATGGTTTGTTACTACTTATGTCTTTTAGTGCGTTTTATAGGGACTAACTTATATGGTCCGTTGAGGACCTTTAATTAGTAATAGTGAGACCAATGGAAGCTTGATTTGCAGTTGATGGCTGTAAAGTTTTATAGACACTACTGGAATTGAGGCAGACAAAAAATGATTCTGAATGCTGGCATCCCCAAAAGCCGTTGCTTGGCCGACCAAACAAAACTGATTATCATGGCAGAAAGTAGTAACAAAAAAGGGTGTAGGGAGCATCATTGTGTCTTCCCTAGTTCGTAGTCTTGAAATGGTCACATATAACATCAGCCACCAGAGATTATTCATCTTGAACCAACTAATTAAAGACTCAAATTGAGATGCTGAATTCACCAATGCACTACGCTTTCAGTGGCTCTCAGGAACAGTTTATCAGAAGGAGAAACGGAATCGGAATCGGAACCGGAATCAGAATGGGGATCGGAATGCTGCAGGGGAGTGGAATGGAATGGAATGTCCCCCGCAGGTGCCGCCCTACGAGCCGTCCAAAACCACCAGGTCCAAGTTACGCCGCCAAGCTGCCAAAGGGCCACGAAGGACCAAAGCCAGAAAACCCAGAAGACTAAAGGGCTTGGTGTGATGAGAGAGAGCTAGCCATCTTTTCATGTCGATTTCGGCCTGCGAGTTAGAGTGGGAGATGACGATAATCTCCATGCGCGCGCGGCTCGCGACTTGCGCTCTCAGTTAGCCTTACGCAAAACGCGATATCCATGTGTATGCCTGCATGCGAGATTCTGACGGCGATGCAAGAGTTATCTGGAACTCGATGGCCGCGCAGCCGTGAGCCGGCCCAATCTTTTCTCTGGAGATGACAGCAAAAAGATCTGAATTCGGATGCTTCACGAGGCTGTCACTCCCGCTCCTCCCTGGTAATGCGAATTGCCATCGAGCGAGCATACACAATGGCACTGTTCATTCGCCTGTTCATGTCCACTTCAAGCATTTCTAAAGCAAGTTCCGAGACATACATATATGCCGGCCGGGACAACTTGCATTCGCATGGCGCTTTCGAATTTCGATCCGGAGCAGGACGAGCCTATCGAGCACGATATATTCCGTGCAGTATAATGGTAGGCACAGCAATTAGCATGGCTCTGTTACATAAATGGATAGGCTGCGAGTAATGGTTTTGCAGGTTTTGGTAGTTTTGAGGTCAAAGGTTCTTGGCTATTGTATGCTTGCCCACAGATTGCACACTAATATTAGTATAATCCATCTTTTAATCATGTATACATCGACTATGGCCAACCTGAATTCGGAAAAGGCTAGTTATGGTATATGTATAAAATATAAAAACTCTAATTGGAAGGGAATATATCTGAAAGAGATGGAACGACAAACGGGAAAGATTGCGTAAGGGCTAAGTGACGGCTTTCGACGGCGAGCTTTTGGATGGGAGAGCAACATCAGAGTAATGGATGGATGGTGATAACTAACTCCTCGAAACAGTACAGCAGCAGGAATGATTTTGCAAAGCTGTTTTTGGAAACAAAAGCATGCTACTGAGTACTGACATGGGCGGCCATCAGCAACAGACGCACAGGAGCACCTAGTCCTATCCAGAACAGTGCCCCAACCACGATTGCACATAGTAATATACTTGTCGGTGCTAGTTTTAGCGAGTGCTAATACCGGTTAGTAAACTTGTGTTTTGCGGTTGAGGTTACGGGTGGTGTGCAAGGGAGAACACAGGATTTATACTGGTTCAGACAATGAGTGCCCTACGTCTAGTGTGGGATCGAATAGTATTGCCTTGCACCGGGGTGCTCGTAGTAGGGGTTACAAGCTGAGCAAGAGGGAAGTGCTTCCAAGTCTCTTACGAGTGTCTAACTGCATACAGATTGCTTGTTGTAGTATGTTGTAGAGTGGCCGTGAGTGTGCGTGAGCTTGTCTGTGATCGGCCTATACCCTCCCTTTTATAGTTACAAGGGAAGGGTTAGAGTTACATGTATTGACCTGTGTTACAGTGCTCGGCATGGCGGAGTTAGTGATGATTGGTGGCGATCGTCAGCTAAGCCTTCGTCTTGGCGCCTCGGCAGCATGGCATTAGTCATTCGGCTGATCCGCCACTGTTCCATTGGTGAGTTCCAAAGCGCCTCACAGTGCTGGTCATGGTTGGCTGCATGGCGATACGTCATGCTGTCGTGTCTGTCACTGCACAGTGCAACGAGTAGATAGGTTGACCTCCGGGTACAAGCTCCCGAGGCTCGGGAAGCCTTGGTGCCGTCGGGGGCTTGATGGGACAGAGCAGGAGGAGCGTCCTCCCTCAGGCGCTTCTTTTTCCCTGTGAGGTACATTCCAGGGGGTTGGCAAGACTGGTCGTAAGGCTTGCCCATTCCCCCGGGTTGGCTGGACAACTGTCGTCCCCCATTTCCTGGTGTCACACGTGTGGCCGGGGTATGGCAGTCGCCGTCGTGGTTGGCGAATCTCCTTGTCAGCCCGGGGAGCCGTACGGTTGACTGTCCCTGTAGCGGCGTCGGAGGAGGACCGTCAGATCGCCTGCCAGAGGAGATAGGGCAGTTGGTACGGCGAACGTGCGCGTTCGGGGCGCTGTTGTGTCGAGGGGTCCACCCGATGGAACCATGCCTGTAAAGTAGTCAGAGAGGTCCCTTGTTGTCCAAGATTGCTCTGCTGACGTCAACTATGCATGGGATGCCTTTGAGAGAATGCGCTCGAGGGGGATGGCGAAGCTCGGGCGAATCGGAGAATTCCCGAGCATTCTCGGAAAGGCTCGGGCGAATCAGAGAATTGGCGCCAGAGGGTGCCGCTTTCCCGAGCTCTCTCGGGGAGGCTCGGGCGAATCGAAAAATTGGCGCCCGAGGGTGCCGCTTTCCCGAGCTCTCTCGGGGAGGCTCAGGCGAATCGAAGAATTGGCGCTCGAGGGTGCCGCTTTCCCGAGGGTAGGTTGTCGTTGATGCAGCATCGTCATGGGCCTCCGTAGGCGCAGCCTTCACGGCCTTCCGCTAGCGTTACCTAGGCCGGGTCGCGTTGGGAATGTATGTTTTTGCATCGAAGTTGGGTACCCCGTACTTTGGTACCCGACAGTAGCCCCCGAGCCTGTGGCGGAGTGAAGGCACTCCTCCACAGGTTCACTGCTGTGGCTTCCAGTCGACGAGATGAAGTATAGGTTGTTTTTTCCGATGGGTGCGCGCGAGCGCACCCGCCGGGTGTAGCCCCGAGGCTTTGGAGGGATGTTTTATCCCTCCAAAGGCTTAAAATCGCGATTATTAGTCCTCGGGTGTTTTTTGATTTATTTAGGGGAGTTGTTCCCTTGGAAGCGGAGCCCCCGAGCGTCCCATCGTGTAAGGGAGGTCGTTCAGTGGTCTTTCCAAGGTGCAGGGTAAGTTCCTGAGCCTCCGTTTTCGTATCAGAGATCGATCGGGTTCTTCCCTGTCTTTTTAGTTCGACCTTCACGCTCTTTTTTCGGGAAGAGGAAGGTTTGGTCCTGCTCGACTTCCCCGCTGGGGCACGAGTCGGCATTTCCGGTGAGCTACAAACGGGTTGGTCCAAGTGGTGGTCCGTGCCCCGTTCGTTGGGGGTCGGCTAGTGGCCTGAGCACACTCCAAATGTTTTCCGAGGGTCAATTAGTGGATGTCGAGTCCCTTCGATGGGCCCCGAGGGCCTGATGCCTCCCACGGAGGGATTCCATGTAATCGACTCACTACTGGGACTTGGACACAGCACGGGATATCCCTTGTGACGCTCGGGCGTCGGGATACTAGCCGTTTTCGTGACCCATCCGCTAGCTGTCCCTAACTCGGTTTCCCTGGGGTGACTGTTCGAACCACTATGGGCCAGTCTTCGATCCCCTAGGAACGTAACGGGCGTCCGAGCCCGAAGTTCCTTCATCGAGAAGGGGAATGTATCGGCGGAATCGAGGCAGACAGGCATAATGATTCGCCTCACCTTTTGAGGCCCGCAGCCTGACGGACGTGATGGTTTAGGGCAGTCGAGGCGGTTGCGTACGCGAGGCCGGCGGCGACGTGGTGATCGTGGCAGGCCCCACACGGTTAATGCGGCGGATCCTCCGCATCTTCCACGATGCGTCGCCTGGGTATATAAGAAAAACTCATGGTTTTTTCTTTCTACCCTAGCCATTTGCTCGTGCAGCCTTTCGTCTTTTTTGCTTTCGCCGTCCGTCCTTTCGCCTTCGTTGCTCGCTCGAGTGAGAAGCACTGTCGCGGCCGACATCGTTGCCTTCTCACAGCTCCTCTCCTCTAGCTCGCCATGTCTTTCTCCCCGGTTCGCACCGACGCCGCTGCCGCCGCCGCTGGCATTCTCAGGCTGGAGCCGTGGCCTCGCAGCTTCGTGGTGGAGGCGGATCTGGAGCGTCTCGTGGAGCTGGGGCTCCTATGCCCCCGCACCAACGCGGAGCGCCCGGAGTGGGTCGTGCCGTCGGACGACCACGACGAGCCGAAGCCCGATGAGGGGTACGTGGTGAGCTTCATCGCTTACCACGAGCGCGGGCTCGGATCACCGCCGAGCCACTTCTGTCGGGCGCTGCTCTTCAACAACGGGCTGGAGCTCCACAACCTCAACCCCAACTCCATCACGCAGGCGTCGATCTACGCCGCCCTGTACGATGGGTACCTCGGGGTACCTCCGCACTGGAACCTATGACGCCGTATCTCCCGCGTCGACTCGTACACCAAGGCGGCCGGTTCGAAGAAGCCGCGATAGATCCCGCGTGCGGGGGGCTGCGGTTTCGTGATCCGCTCCAGCGATTATATCCCCTGCAAGGCCCCCTCCTCCAACAAGGGCTGACATCACGGCTGGTTCTACCTCCACAACGACGGGGACGCCTTACCCAAGTATACGGGAAGGGCGTTCATCGCTCCCCTTCCTCAATGGGAGTGGGGGGTGCCCGGCTAAGGAGGCCAAGCACCTCAACGCCTACTTCGACGCGCTCCAGACGTTGCACGGCCGGGGCCTCACGGGAGCCGCCGTGGCGGCGCAGATCCATGCGCGGACGGTGCTGCCACTGATGGACCGCCGGTTGGCGCTGAACCAGATGCTCGTCGGGTCGTCGCGGGAGGGCACGGTGATGCTGCCCTAGGACATCGGCCAACAAGAGATTATGCGCCGGGTTAAGTACATGGTGGACAGTTACCATACCTGGAACGAGGTGAACCGGATACCCATGCGTCCCCGCACGGGCTTCATCGCGCTGGTGAGCATCGTCCGCTCCGTCGAGTTCGTGGTTCCTCGGTCTTTTTCCTTACTTCTTTCTTTGTTCGTCGCAGGGTCTTTCAAGGACCGGGAAGCCTTCCCTTCCGCCTGTCCCAGAGGACAAAGTTCAACGAACCTAGAACCGCCTTCGGGACCAAGCGGCGAAGGCGGAGAAGGACCGGAAGACCGCACTGAAGCAGAAGAGGGCTCGGAGGACGGAGGAATCCTCCCAGCGCCATCGTCGCCGTCAGGAGGCGGGGGAGCCGGAGGAGGACACCCTCTCTGACGAGGATGACGAGGAGGATGAAGAGGAAGAAGATTTCTACTACTTCACGGTGTTGGATCGGCCCTTCGTGGCCACAAAGCCCGCGGTGGGTGCCGACGAGCCTGGGAAGGCTCCAATGTCGGCGTCTGCCGGCAGAAGTGCCGGGGCTCGTGACCCGAGCCCCCAGGCAAAACTGCCGGAGTCCGCGTCCGAAGGCGCGGTCTCTGGCAGCGTGAGTACCGGAGCTACGGCTCCGCTTTCCAGCGGCCGCGAGGGCTCAATGGAGAGGCCGGGAACGGGCCCTGACCCGGCGCCCGAGCCAAGCCTGGCTGCTGCCGGCGGGACCGGGGGGATCCTGTTTCCGCGCACTCTCCCCTACGACGCGTCGTTGATCGGCGCGACGGCCGAAGGTGGGGGGAGCGGTGAGCGAAAGCTGTCGGAGCCGGAGCCGGCCCGTGCCAAGACGCCGGAACTTGGGCTGGGGTCCTTCCAGTCTCAAGCTTTCCCGCCGAGGGGCGACGACGTTGAGGCGGCCCCTGGCGCCCAGGCAGGGCCCTCACCTCAGGGCGGGGCCGGCCCGGACGCCGCGGTGGCTCCCACTCCTCCGCTGCGGGCGCAGCCCACGACGTCCGTCGTCTCGCCGAGCGCGGGGGCGGCGAAGAAGAGGAGGGTGGTTCCGAAGACGAGGTAGGTGTCCTTACCTGTTATTCCCTTCGTCGGAAATCTTGTTTGGCGTTATGAACGTTCCTTTCTTCCTTCTCCGCTTCAGGAAACGCTCGGGGTCGGACCTCCAGGTGTCGCACCTGAAGGTGCAGGGCCACGACACGGCCGGGGGGAGCGCCCGGCCAACGGACAAGGAAATCCGCCCCCCCCCCCCCCCCGCTGGTCCGGTCGTGGCGTCCGAGGTTCCTCCCTCGGGAGGAATTGTTCCGGCTGTGGCCGCCGTCGTCGCGCCCGTCATCAACGTGGATGCAGCGCCAGCGCGGACTCCCGAGGCCCCGGCCGTTACTTCTGGAGGCGCCTCGAGAGCGCCAGCGGATGCCGCCCCCACGGAGCCTGCCACAGCGGGCTCGTCGGCTGCGGATGTCGGCACAGGAGCTCCCCCCACCCGTGAGGAAGGTCCCTGGGCGTTGGCACTGAGGGAGCCTCGTCCTCGGGAGCTGACCGCCTCCCGGATCGAGTGGGCGGACCGAGCGGATCCTTAGGCGCCGCCCGTCTTCTCGCTCCGGGACGACCTCGAGGCTCCCAAATGGGATGCCGTTCAAGAGCTCGGGTTCAGCTCGGCGGCGGGTCTCCGCGCGATCGCCGACGTCCTCGAGACGGAGCTCCCGGCCCAGTTTCAGGTGAGCCCCCGTGTCTCGTAATTTTACCTGTGTATGAGCGTCGTTCTTACCGTCTCCGCTCCTCTCTCCTTTCCAGGACCTCATGCATACCTCTCGGGACAAATCCCGCTTCCTCCGTGGTGGGCTCGGGCTCTGGAAGCAGCTTGACCTCAAGGGGAAAGCTCTTGCCCGCGCCCAGGGCGAGCTCGCCGCCGTGACCTCCAAGCTTGCCGAAGTAAGTGTTGCCAACACTATCCTGAAGGGGGAGGTCACGGAGGCAAAGGGCCGAGCCGCTGCCTCGGCGATGCGGGTGCAGGAGCTGGAGAGCGCCCTGGCCGACATGGCATGGGAGCGCGACGCCGCCCGAGAGCTTGCCGCCGAGAAGACTTCTGTCGCTGAGGCCTTGTCTTTCGACCTGAGTGACACTGAGGAGGCATTGCGTCTGGCGGTTGGCGCGGCGGACTCGGCTCGAAACACAGAAGGCTCGGGAAGAGGCTGGCGGTATGTGCAGTGTCGTGCTTTTTCGTTCTATTCATCTTGGTTGCTTGCTGCATCATTGTTCACCTCCATGTTTTGCTCCCGCAGTTCTGCAGGCGGCTTACGACGGCGAGGCGGCCGATCACTTGGAACTACAGAAGGCTGCGCGCGCGCGCTGTGTGACTCCATCGGCACTGGTGGGGAACCTTTGGGGATCTCGCTCCGGAGCCGACTGGAGGCACTCTACGGAAGCATCAGTGGCCGGGTCATGGAGGCCCTACTGACGGGTGTCCAGAAGACACTGGCAGTCGTGTAGTCCCACTATGGGAACTTAGACGCCGGCCCTGTCCGCGAGGGCTTCCTTGACGCCGATGACGCCGAGCTCCTGGCGTTGGAGGACTCGATGGAGGAGCCAGGAGAAGCGTTGGCGGGCCTCTTCGAAGCCGAAGTCAAACTTCCTCCCCTGAACCTGCCATGAAGAATAGCCGGGCCGTAGTGCCCTTGTAAAAAGTAATTTTTCGTGAGTGGCTGGGAGGAAACAAACAATATGGTCCCTCGTGGCCTTTATATATATGTAAATATTTGCTGTATGTTTGTTTCGTTTTGTTTCTTATTTTTTCCTTAGGCGTTTTTTCTTGCCGATCCTGTGCCCGGGCCATCGAGCCTCGGGGGACTTTATTCGGGTGTCGTAGTTTTAGCGGCGTAGACGCAACCGATGTCCTAGGAGTTTTGGCAGAAAGAACTCTTGGAAAAAGCTTAATTGTTTCTTCCCGAGCCTCCTCCTTTTGCCGAGCGTAGATCTTATAAGTTTTCTTCCGAGCGCGAGTTAGCCTTCGAACGCGGAGTGGCGAGGGGAGATGCTGTAGCCCTGGGGCGTAAGCGGTCTCCACGGCTCGGCCAGCTCTGTCCTCTGGGACATATCTTACTCTTCCGAGTCTTATAAGTTCACGCTTGGCTTTAGGAGAGAAGCGTGTTTTAGGGGGAAACGATTTCAATGGGTTTTGAAATTTTTGCGTTTTCAAAATCGTTGAGGCTCGGGAGAGTCCGGGGGTTCCCCCCGTCCTAGCCCCCGAGGGAGGGTCAACCTTTTCGTAGGTTAGGCCGAGCCTCACTTTCCTAATGCGCGGCGAAATAAAAAGTCATTTCACTTCCGAGTGTAAGCTCGGATCGAACATCTAAAAACCAGGTAAAAAAGAATAGAACTCAGGTCTCTTTTTATTGATTTCAAGATTTTACAAATTGCACAATGCTCGGAATTTTAAAGATAGAAGCGACGTAGTTGTTCGATGTTCCAAGCGTTGTTGTCGACCTCGCCCTTCTCGTTCGCGAGCTTGTACGTGCCGGGACGTAGCACCTCGGCGACGATGAATGGCCCTTCCCATGGTGGTGCAAGCTTGTGGTGCCCCTTGTTGTCCTGTCTGAGCCGCAGCACCAAGTCGGCTACGCTGAAGGCTCGGTCCCGGACGCGCCGAGCGTGGTACTTGCGTAGTGACTGCTGGTATTTGGCCGAGTGCAACAGGGCCATGTCCCGAGCTTCGTCGATTTGGTCCAACGCGTCTTCGCGGGAAGTCTGATTGCCCTGTTCATCATAGGGTCGGACCGTCGGGGCGCCGTACTCCAAGTCCGTGGGGAGGACGGCCTCGGCACCGTACACCAGGAAGAAGGGCGTGAAGCCCGTGGCTCGGCATGGCGTAGTCCTTAGACTCCATATCACTGCCAGGAGCTCCGTCAGCCACATGGCTTAAAGCCTTGGAGAATCATGCCATTGGCACGTTCTACTTGGCCGTTCGTTTTTGGGTGGGCTACGGCCGCCCAGTCCACTCGTATGTGGTACTCGTCGCAGAAGGCCAGAAATTTCTTTCCGGTGAACTGCGTGCCGTTGTTAGTGATGATGGAGTTCGGCACACCAAACTGATGGACAATGTCGGTGAAGAATAACACTGCTTGTGCTGAGCTGATATGGGTGATCGGCCGAGCCTCGATCCACTTTGAGAACTTGTCGATGGCGACAAGCAAGTGGGTGAAGCCCCCGGACGCCTTTTGGAGGGGCCCGACAAGGTCCGGTCCCCATACGGCGAATGGCCAAGTGAGGGGAATCGTCTGGAGGGCTTGGGCCGGGAGGTGGATCTGCCGAGCGTAGTACTGGCACCCCACGCAGGAGTGTACTACCTCGGTGACATCGGCCACGGCGGTTGGCCAGTAAAAGCCCTGTCGAAAGGCGTTACCGACGAGAGTTCTTGGCGCGGCGTGGTGACCGCAAGCTCCAGCGTGTATCTTTTCGAGTAGGCGTTTGCCTTGACTGAAGGGAATGTAGCGCTGGAGGACGCCCGAGGGATTCCGTCGATAAAGGTTACCGTCGATCATCGTAAAGGACTTAGCTTTACGTGCCAACCGTCGTGCACTGGTTTTGTCCGTGGGTAAGATTCCTCGGACAAGCCAGCTGACCAGCGGCTCGCGCCAGTCTGGCTCGTCGTCGTCCATCTCGGCTTCAATCTCCATCGCCTCGGCTTCGTCACCGTCTTCAGCCAGGGTCTCGGGTGGCTCCCCTTTGTCAGAGGGGTCGATAGCCCCCGAGGGGCTTGCGTGGCTTGAAGACGATGCAAGTTCTCCCGGGGGCTCGGGGGTCTTCTTCCCCTTGGCTCTCGAGGGATCAACACTGACCGAGGGCTTGTGGAGATCGTTGGCGAACACGCACGTCGGGACCATAGCCCTTTCGGACGCGATTTTCGCCAACTCGTCGGCCTCTTCGTTGTACCGACGCACGATGTGGTTGAACTAGAGACCGTCGAATTTTTCCTCGAGCAACCGCACCAGCTTGCAGTAGGCGGCCATCTTGGGGTTCTGGCATGTCGACTCCTTCATGACCCGGTCCACGACGAGCTGGGAGTCCCCTCGGACCTCTAGGCGTCGGATCCCGAGCTCGATGGCGATGTGGAGACCGTTGACTAGAGCCTCGTATTTAGCCACGTTGTTGGAAGCCGTGAAGTGCAGTCGCAACAGGTATTTGAGCTGGATCCCGAGGGGCGAGACGAAGACGATGCCTGCGCCAGCACTGGTCTTCATCATCGACCCGTCGTAGTACATGACCCAATACTCATCTTGCGTCGGGAGTGGCGGTAGCTGCGTCTCGGTCCACTGTGCCGCGAAGTCCGCAAGCACCTGGGACTTAATGGCTTTGCGTGGCGCGTAGGTGATGCCATCGCCCATGAGCTCGATAGCCCATTTAGCGATCCTCCCAGTCGTCTCCCGATTCTGGATCACTTCCCCGAGGGGGAACGATGATACCACGGTCACGGGATGGGATTCGAAGTAGTGTCGCAACTTGCGCCGGGCAAGAATGATTGCGTACACCAACTTCTGGATCTGAGGGTAGCACGTCTTGGTCTCGGACAAGACTTCACTGATGAAGTAGACCGGCCGCTGTACCGGTAATGCGTGCCCTTCTTCTTGCCGTTCCACGACGATCGCTGCGCTCATAACTTGGTTAGTAGCAGCGACATACAGCAAGAGATTCTCGCCTTTCGTAGGAGGCACGAGAACCGGTGCTTTTTGGGCCTCGGTGGTCCAGGTAAAGTGCTCATCCTTCTTTAGCAACCGATACAAGGGAAGTACCTTTTCGCCGAGCCTCGAGATGAATCGACTCAAGGCCGCGAGGCATCCCATAAGTTTTTGCACACCCTTGAGGTTCCGAATCGGACCCATCTGTGCGATGGCCGATATCTTTTCCGGGTTGGCTTCGATGCCACGCTCGGAAACGATGAACCCGAGGAGCATGCCCTGAGGGACCCTGAAAACGCACTTCTCGGGGTTTAGCTTTATGTTTTGCTTCTTGAGGCAGTCAAATGCCTTTTCTAGGTCGGCTACTAAGTCGCAGGCCTTCCTAGATTTTATCACTATATCATCTATGTAAGCATCAACGGTCCGCCCGATGAGGTCTCCAAAAACTTTGAGCATGCAACGTTGGTAAGTTGCGCCCGCGTTTTTTAGGCCAAATGGAATAGTTACGTAACAATATGTGCCAAAAGGAGTAATGAAAGAAGTCGCTAATTCGTTGGACTCTTTCATACGAATCTGATGGTAACCGAAATATGCATCAAGAAAGCAAAGTCGCTCACAGCCAGCAGTGGAATCAACTATTTGGTCAATGCGAGGTAATGGAAATGGATACTTAGGACAAGCTTTATTTAAACTAGTGTAATCAACACACATTCTCTATTTTCTATTTTTTTTAACCAAAACAGGATTAGCTAACCACTCTGGATGGAAGACCTCCTTGATGAATCCGGCCGCCAAAAGCTTCTGCACCTCCTCCCCGATGGCCCGGCGCTTTTCCTCGTCGAATCGACGTAGGCGCTGCTTCACCGGCTTGGACCCGGCCCGGATGTCCAAGGAATGCTCGGCGACCTCCCTCGGGATGCCTGGCATATCTGAGGGACTCCAAGCAAACACGTCGGCATGCTTGCGGAGGAAGTCGACGAGCACGGTCTCCTATTTCGGGTCGAGGGTGGCGCTGATCTTCAGCACCTTGCCGTCGGGAGAGCTCGGGTTGAGGGGCACATCCTTCACCCCCTCAGTGGGCTCAAAGGTGCCCGTGGCCTTCTTGGGGTCAGGGACCTCCTTTGCCATCCTTTCGGTGTCGGCAATGAGGGCCTCGGACTCTACCAGTGCGCCGGCGTACTCGCAGCACTCGACGTCGCATTGGTACGCGTGTTGGTAGGAAGCGCCGATGGTGATCACCCCCTTTGGCCCTGGCATTTTGAGCTTGAGGTAGGTGTAGTTCGGGACCGCCATAAATTTGGCGTAGCATGGCCTCCCGAGGATGGCGTGGTAGGTGCCGTGGAAGCCCACCACTTCGAACGTTAGGACCTCCTTCCTGAGGGGTTGGACGCTTTTCCCGGACACTATCCCATGGAACGGGGATGTCGTGGCACGGAGGAGCGAGCGAATGATCCCCATCAAGTCGAGGGTCTCAGCGTAGAGAACGTTGAGGCCACTGCCTCCGTCCATGAGGACTTTGGAGAGCCTCGTGTTGCCGACGATGGGGTCGACAACGAGTGGGTAACGCCCCGGCGACGGGACGTAGTCCGGGTGATCGTCTCGGCTGAAGGTGATGGCGTCGTGGGACCAGTCGAGAAAGCGTGGTGTCGCAGGCCCCACGGAGTAGACCTCCCGACGCTCGCTCTTTCGCTGTCACGGCGTAGGAGCGGTCCCGGGCCCGCCGAAGATCATGAGGCACTTGTCGATGAGCGGGAACTCATCGTCCTTCCCGTCCTTGTCCTCCTGATCCCTGGTGGGCTTCTTGTCGGCGTCGTCCTTGAACGCCTACCAGTCATAGTGTTTTTTGAGCATGACACACTGCTCGAGTGTGTGATGCACCGGACCCTGATTGTAAGGGCATGGTTTGTTGAGCATCTCGTCGAAGCGGCCCCGAGGGGGTCGTTCCCTCTTGGGCTCGGTGGCTGCCACGAGCGAGTCGCTGCGGAGGGGACCCTTTCCCTTCCCTTTCTTTTTCTTGCTGCTTGGGCCTCGGGAAGAGGTGCCCTCGGGGGCCTCCTCCTTCCGTTTGCCCTTGGAGTCGGAGAAGAGGGCTTCTACCGCCTCGTCCCCTAGGACAAAGCTAGTTGCTATCTTCATGAGCTCGAAAACGCTGGTAGGGGTTTGGCGTCCGAGCTCATGAACCAGCTCTTTGCATGAAGTTCCTGCAGCAAATGCTCCGACGACGTCGGAGTCGGCGACCTGGGCAGCTCATTGTACTGCTTGGAGAATTACCGAATGTAGTCCCTGAGGGACTCGCCCGGCTTCTGCTTGCAACTTCTGAGATCTAAGGAATTGCCAGGGCGCACGTATGTGCCCTGGAAGTTCCCTACGATGATGTTGACCAGATCGCTCCAGTCAAAGATCAACCGCGGGGGGAGATGTTCCAGCCAAGCTCTTGCAGAGTCGGCAAGGTACAGGGGAAGGTTGCGGATGATGATGAGATCATCCTGCGCAACGCCAAGCTGGCACGCAAGACGATAATCCGCTAGCCACAGTTCAGGGTTGGTTTCCCCTGAATACTTGGCTATGTTGGCCGGCTGTCAGAACCGGGACGGGAATCTGGCCCTTCGGATGGCCTCGCAGAAGACGCGAGGACCTGAAGGCTCAGGTGAGGGCTCGCGGTCCTCGTCTGAGTCGTAGCGCCCGCCCCGATGGACATGGTAGCACCACGCCGCCACGTTGGTTGCTTTCAGCGCCACGATGGCGTGACGCTGAGCTTTCCGCCTGGAGGACGGCTGCGTCCTCCTGGAGATCCTTGAGCTGGTTCCGGAGCTGCCGTGCCGCCTCGGTGGAGGGCTCAGGCAGGATCCGGAGCAGCATTGCCGCCTCCGTGAGCTTGCGGCTTGCTCAAGGCAGGGCTCCTGGTGTTTCGGCTCCATCGTCGGCGATGATATGAGCCTGAACATCCCGGGCCCGGCGACGAGCTGCTCCGCCAGTGCCATGCTGCTCCTCGCGCTCGAGCGCGGCTCGCAGCTGGGTGAGGCATAGGCGGTCCTCGTCCATCCGCGCCTCGAGTTCCCGGAGCTGCTCTAGCTCCGGAGACTGGCGCGCGGGGCGAGATGTCCCAGCCCCCGGGTCCTACGGCGGAGCTGACCGTGCAGGCCGCCGAGTCGTCGGAGGCGGGGTGTGTTGCGGCTGGAGCGGGGAAGGTACGTCGTTGTCGTCTCCAGAATGGACGTCCTCCACCCGTCCGTCTTCGGGGTGCACAAAGTGGTAGCACTCCCGAGCGGGGTCGATGTAGGACTGGTCGGAGTCGGTGACGACGCTCGGGGCGTCCTACCACGAATCGTCGAGGTGGACGGTGAAGTCCACGTTCACCCAGAACTCATCGTCGTCGTCGCTGAGGTCGCGCTATGTAATACCCCGGGTATTACGGATTTAATTAATCTGCCATGTCATCATATTTAAATTAATCATTTGCATATCATTGTGATTAGGCCCCTAGAGTGATTTGAATTTAATTAGTATTTGTTTGTAAAATTAAAATTCCCAAATAAAGGTTTAAAAATTTACTTTTATTAGGACCAAAACCTAATTCAAAATCTAAAAGGAATTTTGAGATAGTCCCTTAATAAAAGTTTTAGATATTTTAAAATGGAGCAACTTTTATTTTTGGAGATTTCAAAGTTCTGTGGTGGAAATTCAAATTTATTTCAAAACAATGAGTTAAAACTTAGTTTTGTATTGGCATTTCAAAAATTGTTTGGAATCCGGCAAAACTTACTAAATAGAAGTTGTAAAGCTCATTTAGTAGAACAACTTTTATTTTGGCAATTTTTCAAGTTGTTGAGAAAATTTAAAAGTAATTTTGAAAATACAGTTTAAAATTCAAAACTCTAGTTTACCCCTTTTTCTGTAGATTCAAAAATATTTCGAATTTGGATTTAGTTCCAAAGGCAAAGTTGTTCAGAATTTCAAACCCTACAACTTTTGTTTTTGCAGTTTTTCATGTTGTTATACAAAATCAGTCGAATTTGGTCAAAAACCGACAGCCCTAGGGTCTAGGTGCTACAGTGCTATGCCCCCTCACCCTGTTCGCGAATAGAGCCGGCAGCCGCCGTGCCGGGCGCGCGCGCGCGGCCGCCCGTGCCGGCCGGGATCGTGTCCCCGCGACCTCGGCAGATACGGGCGCGCGTGCGCCGCGTCGTCCTGGTTCTGTCCCCCCTCGCTCCCGGCCTTTAGAAAGGCGACGAGGCCCTCCCCCTCGCCATTTCTTCTCTCCCGGCCACCTTCGAGCTCTCTCGGTCGCCGGCCAAATTGGTCGCCACTGAGCCATCATCACCCTCTCCATCTTGCTGCAAGCTAGCTAGCCTCCTTGCGCACCGCCTGCGTCCGTCGGTGAAGGCTGTGGAGCCTTGAAACCGCCGGAACGCCGGTGTCTTCCTCGCGGGCGGGCAGAGCGCCGCCGCGAGCTCCGCCGTCGTCTCGAGCTAGTCTGGGTAAGCTCTGGACCTCGGATTGTTGCGCAACGTGATCTCCGTGACCCCTTGAATCTTACGCGTGCGTCGGCGTACTCTCTGGTTCCCTAGGTTCGCCGGAACGCGTGTTCGCCGTTGTGCCGAGCCGCCGGGATCCGCCGCCGTCGCCAAGTCGCCTTCTCCGAACCACCTCCGTCTCCACCGACCCCTCGGCCAGCTTCGTGGTGAGCCCCAGATGCTCGCGCACCTTTTCCCCCTCTCTTTACCGGCTTGTGCTCGCCGGCGACGTGCTCGCCGCCGCCACCGAGCCGCCGCGTCCGTGTCTCCAGGTGCTGTGCGCCCCGGATCTCGTCGTGTCTTAGCTTGGTAGACTCGCCTTGGAGTGTAGAGTCCGTCAGTGCCCTCGGCTTCGTCCCTCGGCTCACCGTCGGCGAGCTAGGGGCGGCGGACCGCCGGCGCACCCGCCTCTGTTGAAACAGAGGGATGGCCAAGGGCCTCGGGTGAGAAGGCAAGTTTTCCCAGGGGGTTAAGTGCGAAGTTCATGACTCATGTGAATAGTGTAGATCGGACCGCGGGTTGATTTCCAGTTTCCCCAGGGTCTCTTTTGCAAAGCCGTCGGCGCCGGGCGCGGGCAGGCCGAGTGGGCCGGCTCGTTCTGGACTTGGGCCGTAGTGGGCTGGATTGGTTTTTTCCTTTTTCCAGTGAATTGCAAAATGTTTTCTTTTATATATTCATGTGAATAGTGCTGATGTTTGTTAATTTCATATGAATTAATCTGCTAGGTGTAAAAATGTGAAAATAATTGTGTACGCTCTCTGTAATATGTAGTATTTGTTAAAAATATAATATAGGGTGTTCCAATGCCTTTAATCTGCTGTATAAATTATTGAAGTAATTAATAAATGCAAGTTTGTGTAATTTTAATTAATTCTCTGTAAATCCAAAAATCATGAAATTTATTGTAGCTCTGTTTGGTGGTAAAACCTAGCTGTTGGTAAAGTTTGGTTGCAATTGAAGTTAGTTTGGTCAATTAATAAATATATGTGAAATTAGGGATTAATAAAGTAAATAGAAAAATGAATTTAGGTTTGTTGTGTGAATTTTTGGGTTGAATGAAGACCGAGGATCTTTCGCTGTGTGATCCTTGGCAATTCGAGAACTTAGTGCTTGATAGTAGGCATAAAGCTGTGTAGCGGCTTTCTGTGACCGTTAAAAAGGTCAATAAAACAAAGGTAGGAAACATTACTTTTACCTTCCGTAGATCGTTTACAACTTTAGCGTGAAGGAAAGTTGTACTCAAGGTATTAATGGTTTACTTTCAAGCATTTCATTTGTTGCCCTCATGCCATGCTAAGCATACATCATTGCATACGTGTAGTGCCCGTTCCCGAGGGGGTCCAGGTCGAGACTACTACTGAGGAGGCCACTCCAGAAGTCATCCAAGGATTCGACATCTGCGGGACTGATCCCGATCCGACGCTGTACACGATCCAAGGCAAGCCCCGGTGCATTCAGCCCCTCTATTACAAAATATTTATAATTCGAGTTAATCTACTGCATTAGGTTAATAGGAGTTGATTGTCACCTATCCAGATGCATTGTCTCAAATAAATACCCTGAAACCTGATTTAAATAAAATGGTTTGAGAAATGCTTAGGCATGCTTAATGAACTTAGCTTTGCATAAAAGAAAAACTATTTTCTGTGCCATGATTATACTTATACTTTAATTGGTGAAGAACTGGTTATCCGCTGGTCGATGTGTATTTGGGTTGGAGTCCCAATGCATGGTCGCTTTCGGAACAGTTTGGAACTGGTCGATGTCTTTGGAAACGTGTTTCGTTGGGTGGCCAGCTCATGGGGCGGCGTTCCCTATGTCTCACTCACCCGACAGACACGATAATAATAAAAACTGTCGGGTAGTCTTGTACTTGGGTTAGAGTCCCAATGCAGGATTGGCGGCAGGAAGGAAGTAGGGACCGTTCGTTGTAGGCCTGCTGTGATCATGATGAACAGCCTAGCCACATACCAATGCGGAAAGCCTAGAGTTCGGTGGCGCTATTGCTGGAACCGACAACCACGCACTGGGAGTGGAGAGATGGCGAGAGTAGCTTGTACCCACGTGGCCGGCGTGCCTGGATAAGAGTGGAGTACTGTGCTCTCGAGTGGCGCAGGACCGGTTCCGGGATAGCAAAGCCGTGACGACGGGTTGGTATATGTATGCCGGCGTGTTGCATATGCAGTGTGGTTAGAATCCCCAGCTGGGTACTTTCTGGATTCGAATCGACGTGCTCCTCGGTTATGGAGACTTGATCCTCACACTCTACACCGAAAAGTGGTTCTCAACTAGGTTATCTGAATGAATAAAGTAATTGAAAGAATGATGATACATGAGTCTGAATATTGAAGCTATAAATATGATTATAATAATGACAAAATAAAATATGGAACAGGATAGATTGCTTTTCTGCAAACTCCTCATCCTCTGCTAGCCTTACCCATAGCCTTGCATTCCTGAGTCTCATTTTACACCCTTAGTCGGGTAAGTCTTGCGGAGTACCCCAAGTACTCAGGGTTTGTTAACCCCGTTGCAGGAGGACCGCAGTCGGAGATCTGTCTTGCTCCATGTTGCGTGACCGTGGTCGAAGAAGATAGCGGCGATGAGTGAAGTGGAACCCGTGGGCAGGGTTTGAGTTATCTTAACTAGTATTGTGTAACTATTCCACTGCTACTGTTATGTCCTCTGGTCTGTAATAACTATATTTGAATCCTATTTGAACAACCGGTTTGTAATCTAAATGTTATGTAATCTTCCGCACTGTTACTCTGATGTATTTTATTACGAAACGTTGTAATCCTGTGATGATTCTGCAATGGTGATCCTGTCAGAGAAAAGGGCGCTAATGTAGCCCGACAGACCTGCCTAGATCATTTGGGACACGGGCCCAGCTGTCAGAAGTCGTTAGTGACAATGACAGGTGCCAGTGGGCCAGGTGATTTAGCCGGTTCTGTTACACGCTATGATGGTGAGGTCCAACCGCGACGATCCCACTCCTCCGAGTATTCTCGGGGAGTGAGACTATCAGTGGAGTCCGTCTCCCTGCCGCCATACGTCCTGAGACTGCTCCCGGGAGAAGACGGTAGGGAGGCCACGTGGTCGCCCACGAGGCCATCTAGACGCTCGAGGCGGTGGACAGGTGTCTCCACCAGATCGTGCAACAAAGCGCGGACTGCGCGGACGTGGGCATCAACAGCGCTTTGTAGCCCAAAGAGGGATGACGACGTCGTCCCCCTCCCGCCATGAGGGCGGAGAGAGAGACCCGTCGACGCCGTGTCCTCGCCCCCGCCCGGCCTTTGGGCGGTTCGCGAGTGTGCGGCTGCCGGCGCCGGAGGTGTCGGGGTGGCGGCCGGTGCCGGGTTGGCGCCCCCTGCTGGGGACACCTGGTTGGCCGCGCCTTCCGCAACCAGGGGCAGGTTAGCGCGGTTGCGCCTCCTCCTCCTGATCCGCCGGGAAGCGCGGCGTGCGGCGTTCCCCTCGTCCTCTGGGACGGGAGGAAGCGTCGCCGTGGTCCCTTCCCCGGCCGCCTGATGGGCCGGAGTCAGGACGATGATGGTGCGGGGCTCGGTTGGGTGTGGGTTCATCTCAAGCCCGTGGCCCGTGGCCACGAACTCAAGACTGCCGAACCGAAGCACCGCGCCAGCGGGAAGCGTCATGGCAACGTCAGCCATCCATAGCCTGAGTCAACACGCAAAAGGTCCGTACCTGGCGCGCCAACTGTCGGTGCTAGTTTTAGCGAGTGCTAACACTGGCTAGTAAACTTGTGTTTTGCGGTTGAGGTTACGGGTGGTGTGCAAGGGGGAACACAGGATTTATACTGGTTCAGGCAATGAGTGCCTTGCGTCCAGTGTGGGATCGAGTCATGTTGCCTTGCACCGGGGTGCTCGTAGTATGGGTTACAAGCTGATCGAGAGAGGGAAGTGCTCCCAAGTCTCTTACGAGTGTCTAAGTGCGTACAGATTGCTTGTTGTAGTATGTTGTAGAGTGGCCGTGACTGTGCGTGAGCTTGTCTGTGATCGGCCTATACCCTCCCTTTTATAGTTACAAGGGAATGGCTAGAGTTACATGTATTGCCCTGTGTTACAGTGCTCGGCATGGCGGAGTTGGTGATGACCGGTGGCGATCGTTAGCCACGCCTTCGTCTTGGCGTCTCAGTGGCATGGCATTAGTCATTCGGCTGATCCGCCACTGTTCCATTGGTGAGTTCCAATGCGCCTCACAGTGCTGGTCATGGTTGGCTGCATGGCGATACGTCATGCTGTCGTGTCTGTCCCTGCACAGTGCAACGAGTAGATAGGTTGACCTCCGGGTACAAGCTCCCGAGGCTCGGGAAGCCTTGGTGCCGTCGGGGGCTTGATGGGACAGAGCGGGGGGAGCGTCCTCCCTCAGGCGCTTCTTTTTCCCTGTGAAGCACATTCCAGGGGGTTGGCAAGACCGGTCGTAAGGCTTGCCCATTCTCCCGGGTTGGGTGGACGACTGTCATCCCCCATTTTCTGGTGTCACACGTGTGGCCGAGGTATGGCAATCGCCGTCGTGGGCGGCGAATCTCCTTGTCAGCCCGGGGAGCCATACGGTTGACTGTCCCTGTAACGGCGTGGGAGGAGGAGGACCGTCAGATCGCCTGCAGAGGAGATGGGACAGTTGGTACGGCGAACGTGCGCGTTCGGGGCGCTGTTGTGTCGAGGGGTCCACCCGATGGGACCATGCCGGTAAAGTGGTCAGAGAGATCTCTTGTGGTCTAAGATTGCTCTGCTGACGTCAACTATGCATGGGATGCCTTTGAGAGAATGCGCTCGAGGGGGATGGCGAAGCTCGGGCGAATTGGAGAATTGGCGCCCAAGGGTGCCGCTTTTCCGAGCTCTCTCGGGGAGGCTTGGGCGAATCGGAGAATTGGCACCCGAGGGTGCCGCTTTCCCGAGGGTAGGTTGTCGTTGATGCAGCATCGTCATGGGCCTCCGTAGGCGCGGCCTTCGCGGGCTTCCACTGGCCTTACCTGGGCCGGGCCGTGTTGGGAATGTATGTTTTTGCATCGAAATTGGGTACCCCGTACTTTGATACCGACAATACTTATATAAAAGTGAAGAGGGACAGGATCTAACATCTAAGATGGCACGATTTTGCCTGTACTAAATATGTCTTAGTCATAGTGTGGAGTTAATATAACCAGAGGCGACATCATGACCAATTGTTCAGCCTGATAAGGCCAATTTTCTGAAGATTACCAATTCCTTTTCAGTCATTGTTAATAAACAAAAGAATAATAATTTTTAAAATAAAATAAAATTAGATGTGAATGATAATGCAGAAAATTGCATTAGAAGGTAGGACAGGGTTTGTGGGAATCAGCCTAGGAGCTATATTCAGTAGTGCATGCCCCATTGCCCTGCAATAACAGCAGTCCGCTTATGTACGAGCCAAAACTAGGAGCCCGTGGAAAGGCACGGGGCCAAAAGGCGATCCAAAAGAAGCAGCTGTGGAGCGTGTAAAGCAAAGCTGGACAAAAAGGAAAAAAGGCTTATGCGTGCTAATGACGGGAAAAGGAGGAACCTTATGCCTCCGATGCTGGCCACCCTGCTTTTTTTTGCCAAATTCCAGCCGAATAAACACTGTCCCATACTTGAAGATAAAGAACCATTTCGGCAGTACTCTCCTATACCTCTTCCTTCACTTCACAGGCGACGATGTACCCACCACCATCTTGCATATATGGGGTTTGACATTCTCTTGTATTCTACAGTGTTAATTTTGGGACGTCCGTATTGTAGGTAACCCAGGCGATCAGACTCCAAATGGAATCCTTTTTATGCATGGTGCCCAAGAGGAACATGGCTCTGAGCTGATTGTCCAACAGACCAACACCTGTGCGGCTGTGCGTCACTTTGCCTTATTGCACCAGGACATATCCTACTGGAAAATGCAATCTGTCGAGAACAAACACTACTGAAAACGAGCAGCATCAGAGCTAGCAAGCAGGACGGGGTATCATAACCATCAGCAGCCAACCAAACGAAGCAAAGCTCCTTTGATCACGTCGTCGTCTTTATCTATGCATCGTTCACGCGGCTAATGGCAAAGCTTTATCATTGCCAGTTTGCCACGATTGTCCCGGCCGGCATTGGGGGAATAAGATCCATGGATGGATCGTGGATATGTACTGCAGGTCAGTGTCTGGCCACCAATCTTTCCGGTGGTTGGCCGTGGCCGCGAGCAGCTGCCGGACTGCCAATTTGTGTACCGGGCGGCGAATAATCAAAAGCTCTCGGTGTTCGGGCGTAGGGGAGTGTGCAGATTTGAGCCATCGCCGGCAGCCTTTCTCGGCTGCTGGCTGATGCAGCCGTGGCCCCCGTTGATCTCCCAAGGGTCTCACAATAATGGTAATCGTGGCCTTTCAGGCAGCTGCTTTTGCTCGCGTTGTACCAAAAGATGCTCGCAGTCGCAGGGTGCTAAATCAGTAAATTATAATCTCCACCCCGGCTGTCCATGATCAGAATATAGTTCACGAGTAATATCTTTTTGAAACAGAGATGGAAATGAATGGATACTAAAATGAAAGTCATAAACTTACGGTGCATGTAGAGACGAGTAATTTAGTGCTTGTTTAGATCATCACAGAGTTATTTAATCTTGATTATATATAGAATTATTATAATATGGATTATAATAGTGGGAGTGTTTGGATCTCTATATTATTGTTGGTTAATACATATTCCTGCCCTTTAGTTTGACGCCACTTTAGATAAGAATTATCATGGAAGCTCTAATCGGATCGATGTTGTACCCATTAGTAAGGGCCTCTTTGGAACACTGGGTACCAAAAGGATAGGGATAGGAAAATCATAGGAATTGAGATGCATTGCTTCTGTGATCCTATAGGAATAGTAACCAGGAATAGCCCTTTGGCAACAGCGCAGGAAAAACAAAGGAACCGAGTCGCTCAAGGGACAGTATGAACCAACCCGTCTCTTGGTCACGGGCGTGTGCAGCGGCGGAGGCGGCCTTACTCCTGGCGCCACTCTTGGTCGTGGGCACGTGCAGCGGCGGTGAGTGAGAGCTACTGCGTGCTGCTCCCAGCAAGCAAGGATCTCAAGAACAGGCAGGCACATACACGCGCGTTGTCATTGGGACGAGCTGTTGCCGCCATGGACCGGGACGCCAAGATGCTTCGTGCCTAGGACCTCGGCACAGTGGTCGGGCCCAGCAGCAGCGGAGCCGACGGTGGCGGCGCGCTGGACCTGAAGCTGGGCGCGCCGACGAGATCGAGGGCGGTGGCCACGGCGGCGCCCGCGCTACCGTGCGACACGGCGGAGGCGGCCTTCCTCCCGGCGCCCCTCTTGGTTGCGGGCGCAGGCAGCGGCGATGGCGGCTTCTCGTCCTCGTTGTCCGACAGGGCGTGCGGCGCGGCGGCAGCGGCGGCTGAGGCGGCCTTCCTCCCGGCGCCACTCTTGGTCACGAGCGCGTGCAGCGGCGGCGGCGGCTCCTTGTGCGGCTTCTTCAGCCTCCGGCTACTGAGGTCGAGATCCAAGACGTGCGGTGGCCAGGGCAGCGGCGGAGCCTGCGCCCATCAAGCCAAGCACGGGCGGCGGCGGCGAGGGTCAAGACCAAGCTCGTTTCCGTTCGAGAGGCAGAGGGTGAAGCAGCATGTCGTCCTGCAGGAAATTTTCAATGAAGTAGAAGCTCATGTTTGATTCATATGGAATTCCTACGCATTGGAGTCATAGGATAGTATTCCTATGGAAAGTTTCCTTCGTTTTTCCTAGCAACCAAAGGCAAGGAAAGGAAAATTTCCTACCAAATTCCTATCCTACAAAAATCTTGTGGCCAACCAGTGAACCAAAGGGGGGCCTAAGAACTACTCCATCAATCCATCCTCTTGCATGGGTAGAATCTTGAAAGACATAAGGACCTCCTCGTTCTTTTTAGATGTCACATTATTTTGTCCTAAGTTAAACATTACTATCTTTAATCATTTATTCTTAAAAAATATTATAGTTTTGTAGTGTATGAATTATACATTATGAAATTGTTTTCAAAGTGATGACTTATAGAGATATATCTAGCTAGGAAAAAAAGGTTAAGTTCTTGTTTAATTTTGAACATGTAACTCAGCTTGAGTCACACCCAACTAGTAGAGAACGGATCTTTGATCCGAGACCGGGAATGGGTTTTAGTCCCGGCTAATTTTGTGTTCGGGAGTAAAGAGACCTTTAGTTCCGGTTCCAGCCACGAACCGGGACTAAAGGTCCCTGCCCAATAGTCACTGGAAACTGACGTTATGTCAGGTGACCGAACCGGGACTAAAGGTTTGTCTTTAGTCCCGGTGCTTGATACCGACCGGGACTAAAAGTTTTATTCCCGGCTGTAGATACCGGCCGGGACGAAAAGCTCACTTTTAATCCCGGTAAGTAAGTCCAACCGGGACTAAAAGTCCCTGCGTATAAAAGCCAGCAGCTTCCTTCTTCCTCCTCTAGCCTGAGAGCTAGCTGTTCTTCCTCTCCATTGTGTTCTTGCTCTGTTCTTCGGCCAGTACCCCCATTTGTTGCAGAACTCCATCGATTTTTGAAGGTAACTAACTCCATTTTCACACCTTAATATTATATGTTATTGCATTGTATAGAAATAACCAAAGATATAACATGTTGTCTTTTATGTACATTATATATATATTCAATTATACATGTGATATATATAGTTTCCTAACTATATAGTTGGGTTAATTATTTACATATGCATGCTTTTATTTGATACGTGTATGCATATAACATTAGCGTAGAATACGTATTTAAATACCTATATTAAACCCTAAACCCTAAATATGAATTAAAAAGCTGAAATGAACCAAAAAAGAAAAAAATACCTTTACTCTCGGTTCGTGTTACGAACCGGGACTAAAGGTTCCTGCCAGGGCGACTAGGCTGGAGGGACTTTTAGTCCCGGTCCGTGATAAGAACCGGGAGTAAAGGGGGCCTTTACTCCTGGAAACGTACTCCCAGCTGGGAAACCGGGAGCAAAGCCCCTTCCCAACCAGGAGTACAACCCGATCCTGTACTAGTGCCCACAAAGTTACGTAACAGATAACCAAACTTCTACAAAGGTTTTTTTTCAAAGGAGACGAAAGCTTTAACCCTATTATTCCATAACATTATTAAAACATACTTTATAAGAAAAAAGAAAAAAAAAAGAAACATACAACACAACTCGCTAAGGATCGCATCAGTGAGCACAACTACTACGACAACTCCGGCAAAGGAGTAGTCTAGTTACTTTTCTTGTTGAGAGAGAGAGAGAGGGGGGGGGGGGGGGGGGGGGATTAAGGACCCAGAATATCTTGTATTGTATTGGTACAAACTTTGAACTCTATAATCATCATAGTCATATTTATGGACCGAGAGAGTATTTCTAACTATCTAAGTGGTGCCTTAATTTTCAGATAAAGTCCCTTTTTTTTCTTTATTATTAGACGTGCCTGCTTGTGCGTACCTCTTTGCGTGGATACCCTGTAGGGTGATTCGTGATGAAATTTCAACGCACGTTCAACCAAAGTGCACACGCATAAAAATTCATTATAAAATGTCGAACTAGTAAAAAAGAGCCAAGTTCATTTTTCATTTTAATTAGAACATCTAACTCAGCTTGAGTCACAGTCATAGAAGTTAGAAGGATGCCAAAAAATCAATTATATACACAACCAATGACCAAATTTTTACAAAGTTCCTTTTTTCCCCTTTGGAGGACGAAAGCTTTAGTTCATATAACATTACTAAAACATAAAATATCAAACCTATATAGTTTATAAAGGAAAAAAAAAGAGCAAAAAGAAAAAAAAAACATGCAACTAGAAGGTAATCAGTCCACCAATGAAAAACACAAACTCGCTGAGGATTAGCTTTTTAAAGTATGGATTCAGCTCTATTTGTAATTTGTTGAAGTACTTTAAAGCTAGGTTAGGGATCCATTTTTTCCGAAAATGTGACCTTAGCATTCGCGCTAAGAAACCAGGTATGTAGAGGCTAGCACAGTCGTTGATATAGTACTCGATCCATAAACAAATGCAAAAGACATCATTTTCCATTAACCCAGGCTTTAAATTAAAGGTACCAGTAGCATAAGTCCACCATGACCTCGCGCGCCTAGCTAGTGCGGACTACCTCGCCTCCGAGCCCACCATGCATGCATCTTTGCAAAAGCAGATTAATTGAGAACGCCCGGAAATGCAACCAAGGTTGAACGCCCACTTGCATTATATTGCTCATGGCGCAGCGCAGCTTACGGGCACCTGACATGTGTGAGCAAAGCTACAAATCATTCGACACTATATCGCAGAAAAGCTCGAAATAATTCGTGCCTTTTCCTCCTTTTTTTGCATTGCATGCATCATGTGGTGCAACTTCCAGTGATCTCCCCAATCCATATCCATCTCCAATTGCATAGCGCAAGCAAGCCAACCAGCCAACTCGTGCTGCTGGCGGACCGGTTGCTTGCTTGCTCACATCACCCTCGTGCAATGGTCCATCTCGTGGGATTAATGCGGCCGGCAGCACCTCCCGGGAGGCCGGGATGCCAGCGCCTGTGCCTGTTGTGTGTCTCACGGTCGTCATGGTCACGGGCCACCGGTGGGTGACGAACGCGCGCGGGCGAGGGCGATGGCTTGATGGGCTTGGCTTTGCGTCTGCGGGAGGCCCACGCCCACCGGGAGAATGAAGGCGACGCATTGGTTGCCTTTGCCTTTGCCTGAGCCCGTCTCGGTCGCACAAAAGGGCTTTAATAATTTCATTTCAGGGACAGGGACTGCGTCTAAGCATGGGCTCCACTGCCCAGTTAACAGACTGTCATCGCGGGGGCTTTTCGGGCTGGTGCGTCGCCTCCTCATCGACCCGGGTGGCTGTGGCTGAGATAGTGAGATAAAATGAAGCAGGCGGCGGAGACAGCAGCGCGGCAGATGATGATAACGTTTCTAGAGGAAAGAGTTGGCCAGCTTGTGCCTCCTCTACGGCGGCCTACGCAGGGAGGGACATGGACACTCTCTCTGTTCTAATTTACATATCATTTTGGTTTTTAGACATATCGTATGTCTAGATGTTTAAAACAAAATAGATATTCAAAACGACCTTCAATTTGGGATAGAGGACGATAGTCATACTTGTGGCACAGCTTAATCATGCAAAGGTAGGTGTACCGTGTACATATGGCGAACAAATCAATCATTTCATTTGTTGATTGTATGATACCGCCGAAAAAAAGGAGAAATACCACCGATTCAGGTGGTTGGTCTTGGACCATGTCTGGGGCTTGGGTCTGCTGTCTCTTAACCTTTCTGGAGGCCCATCTTTTGTAGAGGAAAGGAATCCAAATTGAACTGTAGCGCTTGGGAGCAAGCCCACAAAGCCATCCGTTTTACTCCCCCTGTTTCGATTTATAAATCGTTTGATTCTTTTTCTAAAGTTTGACCACTCATCTGATTTAAAAATTTATATAAAATGTCACTTTTTTATTATGACCTACTTTATTAATAAAAGTTCTTCAACAATAATTTAAATTTAACTCTTTTGTGTACCTTTTTTGAATAAGATAAGTGGTCAAAATTAGGGTTGAAAAAGTCAAACGACTTATAAATTGGGACAAATTAAGTACCTCCGAAGTACACTCGAAGTTCACTTTTCCTCCCTGGGTTCAGGTAAACTACCTCACTGAACTTTTAAAAACATCTGTTTTACCTCTCTGACCCAGATATAAGCAGTTTTGATGGTGGTGTTGTATATTTCTTTTGTATTTATTTTAGTTGAATCTTTGAAAATTCAGATTAAATCACAAAAAAATCATAAAATAGAACATTTAATTTTGTTGGACTCCACATGAGTAGATCTACACACTAAACATATCATTAATATGCTTTAGTAAAATAGTTTTTGTTGTACCTTTTGACATGTTTTTCCTGTAATTAATACATAAGTGCAGTTTCTATAGTTCAATTATCGTGAACCTTTTATGATGAGCTAATTATTGTATGCTTCAACTATAGTAAAAAACTTCATACTCATTGATTTATAGCTTAGTTATAAATTTCATACTCACTGGATCATTTTGAACTTAGTTGTAAATTTTCATACTCATTGGATCATTTTTAACTAAGTTATAGATTTATTTTAATTTAATAAGCATAAACCTAAAAAAATCTATAACTAAGTCATATATGATCTAATGATATATTTCAAGCATACAATAACTAGTTCACCATAAAAATTATAGCTATGAATTAATTACAACATAGATTTAAAACTTCAACAAAAACATCAGATTTTTTTTACTAAAGCATGATTTTTCAATGATTTTTTAAAGATTTAGGTGAAATAAATAAAAAAGACCAAGACAAAACCGTCTTCAAAACCGCTTAGTTTATAACAAGGTTAGGAAGGTAAAACGAACGGTTTTAAAAATTCAGAAGGTGGTTTACCCGGTTTTATAGTTTAGGGAATAAACTTCGACATTAGTTCAGTGAGGTAAAATGGATTTTTTTTTCCATGTCAATTCTGCTGCTGGTTTCGGTTTGTGCTGCAGCCATACGCCTATACCTAATCAAACGCCAGGTTGGGCCAAAAAAACAAACCCGACTGTTCTTGGCTTGCCCAATTCATGACTTTAGTTTGATGTTTGTTGGGTCAAACTTTGTAGCCCACATTCGCACGACGAATATGTTGAGTCGGGTTGACTTATTTCTCGGATTGTTCGTGTTAGATTAATCTTAGATTAAAAATTGCAGCCTGTACTGACTCAAAGATTATTTTTTTTAACGAAGCTGTGTCATACTGTTAGGTATACCTTATGCAGCTACAGCAATATGTTTTTGAGTCTTGACGATGGTAGTGTAATGTATCTTGTATACGCTTTCGAGGATTCAAGTGAAAGCAGCAAGCATGCAACTGCCAGCTTCTATTGCATCTTTAACTGTTTCAGTTGAGTTCACGTTAGCGGACGAAAGGTACAGACAAGTATCAACTGGATAGTTCTCAATTGCAGACCTTCGTATTTCATCTTTCAAGAGTGAATCGACCTTTTCTCCCCGTCTGGTACATGCCTTGTCGGAATATCGCACCGGTAATTTTCATTCATAAATCATGGCAGCCGCCGGCCTATATGCTCTACATGGCCATCTAGTGAAAAGTGCATCAATGATGACAAACGATGTACATATATCAGAATTACTTACAGTAAAATGAAACAGAACAGTAAAGAGACGAGCCTGTCAACATTCACTTCAGTAGGTTCTTTTCCAACGGAAAAGTTTGTACTTTCTTGTAAGATCTTCAAACTAATGAGTACATCAACCCAAATCACTCTAGGTAGCAATACGGGTAAATTTTGTCCTGTTCATTTACTACACTAGAGCCAGCGGGCATAATTGAACCTTACCACCTTCAGGGCCAGCTCAACGTTGAAGGATTGTGTCAATCTGGCGACACCAAAGATCGCTACCAGATGTTCTTTGATTGCTGACACCAATACCATTCCTCTCAATTGCGCTTTACTGGCCGTTGCACATAAGATTTGTTTGGATCTTCAGTCTTTAGTTTTGGGGGTTTGATTTCGCCTTTCCGTCCCTGCAGAAAGGAATTTCAGTTACAAATTCATGAATGGAAGGTAGTACTTGAAATATGCACTAACCTTCTTTCCTGTCTTCATGAAATCCCTCCAGCTTGAGACCTAAAATCCCAAAATCCATTGTATTAGGCAATCGATTTGCTATAGCAAAGGTAGTTGCACTATATACAGATCACTATTATCATAGTATGTCACTAGAGAAGTACACCCTCTGGTCCAAAATACATACACATTTGACTTTTCAGTTTTCAATGTGTATCTTTGACCACTAATTACTTCTAGAATATATTCTGAAAGTCATTTGAACTAAAGAGATTTTGCATGTACTTCTAATACAAATCCACATATAACCAACATGTTTCCAAACCAAATAGTGCAATAGTTATTTAATAGTCATATTTTTTTAAGGTTTAACTAAATCTAGCCCTAAACGACATTTGCTTGAGGCCAGAGGGAGTAGGCCACAAGTACTCCAGGACTAAAGTCTAAAGCTAGCATTTGAGGTAGTATCAGCTACTAGGCAAAATATCTCATGATCCTTCCCTTTCCAGCTTTTAGTGCATACTCGTATTTCAGTACACACAGACCTAATTTCCTACTGACATGTTAACGGAAAGTGAGCATAGCTAACATTTTCAATTTTGTACATAGAATAGACTGCAAATATACCCGCTGGTCTCTGGTCTCCTCCCACTTCTCTTCATGCTCTCTCTTCCTCTTCCACATCTCTTTTGTTTCCTCCTCATCCTTCTTAAGTCTTCCTTCTTCCTCTGATATCTGTGCAGTGCCCACATGAATATTAACTCATCGACAATTTCATTTCTAAATTAAAACACTAGTGGAAAAACACTCTGCTTTACCCTCATTTGCATTTTTCTCCTACGCCATTCTTTCTCGGTCAAAATTTCACGTACTTTAATTATTAACTGCTGCTGAAATTCATCTGATCGTTCAAACTGCTCTTCATACTTTCCCTGCATATATGCAAGCAAATCATTAGGGGTTCTTAATTGTGGAAGATGCAGGGGTTATGAATTGTGGAAGATGCATGAAATCCAATAAGATAAATCAAAGATTTCACAAAGCTGAACTATTATCACAGTATTTTGTTCACATGCAACTACTGAACCACACAGATGATGTTTGCAAAATGAAACATCTGATCACATGCATTGAGCATTCATTAGAGATTTCAACAAACAAAGTTCTCAGATACATGAAATATTTTTCTTTATGGATAGATGTTTTTCTCAAGTTTGCAAAGTCCAATCAAAAGTCACATTACCTTCCATAAGATTGTCTTACCTCATCTACGAGAGATTTTATCTTCGAAGCACTGTCTTTCTTCAGCTCCTTTTTCCGCTTTGTCCTCAATTCTTCTGTATTTTTCAACAAAAGGAACATAGAACTTTGTTTAGTTCATTGTAGCAATATTTCAGTTGACTAAGTTGTTATTGTAAAGGATTAAGTCCACTTTTAGCCCCTCAACTCTTGTCTTTATCTAATTTTAACCCTCAACTATAAATCCGTCTAATTTTGGCACCTCAACTATCAAAACCGTTTAATTTTGACCCCAGAGCCATCGAAAGCCACTCCAAATCGCCTCAGGGGTCAAAATTGAATGGTTTTGATAGTTGAAGTGCCAAAGTTACACATAAACAAGAGTTGAGGGGCTAACAATAGACTTAATCAACTAATTTAGTTTCAAAATATTTATGAAAAATAGACTTATCAATAAATATTTATATGCACATCATTTGAATTTTTTTTTTTTGTTCTGAATAAGAATCTGAATTTCTTTAAAATGTAATCCATATGTTTGAAGTTCTCATATTTTTTTTTTAAAAAAAACAACTGTTCAAACTAAATCGGTTTGAGAAATGACGAAATCCAAAGTTGCGAATCTCAATGAGATATATAATTCTATAGTTGGTCATAAATATTTATCAATCGGTAAATATAAATTTATTTTTTTTTCATAAATATTTAGGTATTTACTTATACAATTAGATATTAATAGGTAAAATTTTAATACATATAAATATTTACTTATAAATGATGTGTGGTTATATTTTAATGCATATAAATGTTTATTGATACCTCTATTTTTTCATAAATATTTAAAACAAAATTAGTTGATTAAGTCTATTTTTAGTTCCTCAACTCTTGCTTATGTCTAATTTTAGCACTTCAACTATCAAAACCATTCAATTTTGACCCCTAGAAGTGGTTTTGGATGGCTTTGGGGTTAAAATTAAATGGCTTTGATAGTTGGGGTGCCAAAGTTAGATGGTTTTATAGTTGGGGGTTAAAATTAGACAAAGCCAAAAGTTGAGGGGCCAAAAGTGGACTTAATCCTATTGTAAAAAATGTACATAAAAAAGATCACCTTTTGCAGCAGTAACTTGGTCAAGAATGTAGCCTCTTTCCTGTGGATCAAGCAGGAGCTGCTGTGCTTTTGCCAGAGCTATACCATCAAGTGATTATATCAAGTTATCAACAGGCGAGGAAAAGAGCTATACCATTCAAACATGGTCACTTTCAGTGGAGCTATAGCAGATTTAACTACAGAAGTACAAGCAGAGATAGTGCAACGTTACAAGTTCTTTTCTCTAGAAAACCACAAGACACATAGAATACTCAAAATGATCAATCCTAGGTTAACAGTAACACCTTAGCACAACTATCTTAATGAGCAAAACCAAAAATGCACAGATCCCGTTTCAAGCTGATTTCTTGTGCAATTCTTTAAATAGTTGTGCCTTAATGTGGATATCAGGTGACATCCAATTAAATCCATCTCCAGTTCTTTTCTAGTATGAATTACAAATTTGTGCCCCTTTCCCCAAGTGAAAATTTAAAAGCCTGCCAGGATGGGTTAGCTTCAAAGTATCCATGCTGGTGCTAACCATTTCAAAGTTATTTATTTATTCTGAATTTGAAGGATGTACAGAATTACCAACCAACATATGTTCCTTGATGGTTTGTAAATCACACAAATCATATTTCAAAATCAAATCCACATATGCCTTACAGCAATGTAATGTGGTAACATTTCATGACAAGGCAATATAATAATTTACTGTAGCACTTTGCTTTTCATGTGCTCCATTAGTTTTGTTACTGGCTTATTTCAGTACCTGCAAAAGCTTCTTGTGCCTGAGGATGCTTGCATTTATCAGGATGGACCAACAATGACAACTGCAGAAAGTGAAACAAAAAATATTAGACCTACACAAAAAATAAATCAAATGAAAGACTTTATAAATATCAATTAATGTCTTTATACCTTCCTATATTGCTTTTTCACCTCATCTGGTGATGAATCAAAAGATAACTTAAGATGCTCGAAGGGGTTTAACTTGAAGCAACCAAGTATCCTGATAATTTAAGACGTGTCAGGACAACAACAACAACAAGAAGAAAGCCTTTTAATCCCAAGCAAGATGGGGTAGGCTAGAGTTGAAATCCAACATGAGCCCCAAGTCACGATTCAGGCATGTCAATAGCTGATTTCCAAGCATTCCTATCCAAACACAGATCTCTAGGTACATCCCAACATTTTGAATATCTTTTTATTGCCTCCCCCCATGTCAGATTTGGTCTTCCCCTCCCTCTCCTCGAATGATATTTCGACTTAGGACTCCGCAATGCACTGGTGCCTCTGAAGGTCTTCTTTGGACATGGCCAAACCACCTCAATTTATCCAAATAGCATTACAGGTCAATTGAGCCATTTATTTCAATTGAAAATATTCTCTATTTCCCATATACATGCTATTACAAACTTCTAATCTTTGTTGCAAATGCAAAGAAATACTACTGTATAATTTCAACTTATAAAAAAAACATCATTGTATAAGTTCTAGGTTCATGTATACTTGGTATTACTTTTTTTTCCAAACGGGGTAGTCTAGGCATGCAAGGTTGCTAAACAAGGGTCGCGGGAATAATTTTGTAAAACTACTTAACTTTATGATGGCAATTAGCAAAAAAAAAAAAAATGATGCCATAACAGTCTTCACAATGCGAATCTACAATTCATTCAAACAATTTGAAAATTTGAACTTTAGATTCAAACATTAGGTCAGTCACAAACTACAAGGTCTAGCTCCTGCCAATCAAACTTGAACAATTCAATTCCAATGCTCTGTTACTGAACTCAAGTACCAACAATGGCTCAAAACCGCAAATTCTACAGCTATACCAGGATATAATCATTGCATAGGGAAGTGGCAGGAGCCAATTTCCTGTACCACGAATTTCCACAGCAACAAATAATAATAACAACAGCAAGCAATTAAGCAACGTACGGAGACAGCTAGAACAAGCGAACTACCGTACAATCGTAACCTAGGGTTCATTCGAGCTGAAGGGTTCCCCAAATCTCAGCGAGACTTGGCGCGCGCCCAGCCAATTGCTACACCCACTAGGCCGCAAAATAGAGGTGGAAAACCTGGAACGAATGGGATCTGAAGCTACATGGTGCGCAACGGTGATCCGCAACGAAAGGGAACCGCCGTGGAGAAGATGAGAAAGGGAGGGAGGGGAAGAAGACCTGAGCACTTCGTTGTCCCGCTCGGCCTCGCTGACCTCCGCGAGGAAGCTCTTGAGGAGCTGGTCCTCGTCGGCCTCGGACGACCCCATGGAGGTGGCGGAGGGGTCAAGCCGAGGACGAGAGAACACGCGGTCGGGGCGGGGCGGGGCTGGGCTCGGGACTCGGGAGCTCGGCTCGTGGGGGACGACGGCGTGCTGCGTCTGCGTGACTAGTGTGGCGCGGGGAGGGATGGAACACGAACGGGATGGAGTCGGTGGCGGACGCAGGGTTCAGATTTGTTCTGCTCCCAAAAGTTCCAGGTCGTGGCGTCAATACAGCACTCCTGCTGTGTGCCGGCGTGGGACAGGGTGGGGGGTGGCTTCGGCGGCACTCGGCAGAGTGGGCCCCGGGTGTTTTGTGGGCTGAGCCCATCCTTCCGCTTGAGTTCCAATCAGCAGCAAAATGGTCGTTTGACATCCTCTTAAAGTTACGGCAAAGTCAATCGAAAAACGTTTTTTTTACATCCTCTACGTTTTGAAACCGTTCAAATTTGCTTTTTATATGATTTTGGAAGCAGTTTTGATCGACGTGGTGTGATGCCACATTAACGGTCTTACATGATGCCACATCAGTTATGATAGAGAGAGAAATTTATCTATAAGGCCAATTAAACTTTGTCCAAAGAATTACAAAAAATATTTTTTAAAAAAATATTATCTGAATATTTTTTTCTAAAAATACAACTAAAAACATAAAATTTATTTAATCTTATACAAACATATAATACTTGTTTTAGCTTGGAAAAATATGAACCACTTTCATTCTTTTTCTTAAAATAATGCTCTATATTATGATTCCTAGCTTGAAAATATTTTAATCTTATAGTTTCCTCTCTTCTGTTGGTGTTTATTTGTCAGTATATGATCATGTTATCTGTTCTAATTGCTCTATGTTGACCCAAACCACAAAAAGTTCAAATAACTTTGGTGACAACACTTATGTCATGTAACCATCTCATACTCGATCCTATTTAATATGAACACATGTGTTACTTGAACATGGATGCACGCTCTCAATATGAAAGCAAATACATCACCCATCACAAGTCTTGAGGTTGACAAATCATAAATTCACCATATATATCTCTGTTAGCACATTGTAATAATTTTGGTGTTGACAGCTCATAATATTTTGTTACCTTATTTCCATATCATTATATCTTGTATGGTGGTGTCAATTGTGTGCTAATAATTCGAATCTCACCAAATAGAATTCATTTGCATGTTAGTAAATAAGAAACATGAAATAGAGGACGTTTTGTGGTATGGTGTTATCCAACTGGTGTGGCATGTCTGAGTCAACGCAAACTAACAATAATAGACGAGAGCATCTAGTAGCAAATAAACATCAAAATGAGACAATACAATACTCATATTTCCAAGCTAGGTACTATAAGACAGAGTATGACCTTAAGAAAAAAAAATGAAACTAGTTTTCATAAATGTCTGGCCTAAATCATTTTCTCTATGGAATTTCTAGTGCTAGATTTTAGAATTTTTAACTGCATAGTTTTTTTTAAAAAATAAATATTTTAAAAAACTATTTTGTATCTTCCAAAATTATTAATAGTAGCTTAACCTAGCTGCACTTCATCCTGCAAAAGCATGTTTTAAGGACAGGGTATCTATGTATAGAGCTATTTTGTCAAATAATTTACTAAAACGGCTTCAGATTTACCAACGAAGCTGAAGCCGAAAAATGGTTTCACTATAGTGGAGCCTTACCAAAGCAAACCTCAGTCCAAGAGTTGGACCTGTCGCCACACAACATGGAAATTGGACTCTTAATGACCACATTTTGGTGTATTTTGTCTGCTACTGCTAATCGCTACAATAATGACATTATTATCAGTGGCGGAGCTTGAACAACACTCTAAGGGGGGCCATCGTCAATGAATTAGGAGGGGCCACTAACAATACATAAACCAATTTAGGCGTTTAGCCATGGATTATTGTGTGTTCATTAAGAAAAATGGAAAACTTAGGGGTGGCCATGGCCCATGTTGCCCTTAACTATCCTCCGCCACTGATTATTATATTATTATTACAACTTACAACCTTTGCCACTTCGCTGGCAATCCCACCAATCAAATACTTGTAATAATATATCATGGCACGGTGGTCCGGCCGTCCAGCATGCACGACCTTCGAATCCAGCACATGCTGCTTTGCCGCACCGCCAAAAACGCCCGCACGCGCGCGGGGAGCTTTATTGCTCTGCTTGCAACAACTACTTGTGTTCCTAGTACCCACCGCTCCTGCCGGGAGCCGGGACGCCTGCTAGTGGCCGTCGTCGCGCTTGTGAAGGATCTTGCCGGCGAGCACCGCCGACTCGATGACCCCGCGTATGACGGACGCCGTCTGGCCGACGCCGCACTGGTTCCCCGGGAACGTCGGCCCCGCCGGGCTCACCCTTTCGAGGCAGCTCAGCAGGTTCTCGTTGCACCGCGTGTTCAGGTAGTCATCTGCGGCGGGGACCAGAGAGAGAGAAAAAAAAGAGTCGATCAGCAGGGGGTAGTCATCAACGGGAAAAAAAAAAGTGGAACTACTCGTGGCAGGCGTTGACGATCAGCAACGAGACGACGAGGCGTGGCGACACATGTATGCCGCAACCACCACTCGTTGTTCGTGCTCCAGTGCGCACCAGCCGATGGTCCGGGGGAGATACTCCAGCGGAGACGGGGGTCGTCTATGCAATCAATCACGCGCACCGACGCGTGCAAGCGACGCCACGGTGCCGCGCCGGCAAGGACGACGCGCCGCGATCGGGCGCGCACATGTCGGTTGGCCGCGACGCGCCGACGCAACGGCTGGCCTCGCTGTCAGTGTCTGCTCTCACTCTCAACTCGCGCGCGGTGGGCTTGCGCGGGAACATGCGCGTTTAGGCAGGCGTGACAAGGGCATGCCGGTGAGCAAGGCTGATAATATAGCCAGTTTGATTGGCTGTAAGGTTTTTTATAGCCATTTTCTAGGTCACTCGTATAGTAGTAAGTCTTTTATAGTTATTGTATGGTCCATTTATCTCTCTCACAAAGTTTATTGGTTCTTGTGTCTAAGCTAACTGTAAGCTTAGAGCCCGCTTCCCCTCTCTCTCCTCCCTTCTCTTCTTCACATCAGCATTTAGCCGGTTTACAGTTCGTTATTATACTTGCTCTTAGGGGATGTTTAGATCCCAAAATTTTTGGGATTTTAGCACTATAGCAGTAAGGAATGCAATAAGTGTCCAATTATAACCTAAGTAGACTTAAAAGATTCGTCTCGTGATTTACAGGCAAACTATGCAAACATGCAAAAGTTTTATCTATATTTAATGTTCCATGCATACGTCACAAAATTAATGTAACTGAAGTTTTAAGATTTTGGAGAAAAACTGAACACCCCTTACTGTAATCTTATCTGGTAGCCTTGTACTACTAGTTTCAGATCGTGTTAGGTGGCGTGTCAACTCGCGAAGACCTGGCGTGCGACCGGAAACCATCGGTGTTGTCGTCTCCAACCTCTCAAAACTTCCATCACATCAATTTTATAGCACATACATGGAATATTAAATGTAGACGAAACTTTTGTATGTTTGTACAGTTTGCCTGTAAATCGCGAGACGAATTTTTTAAATCTACTTAAACTATAATTAAATATTTATTACAAAAGATTCCCTACTACTACCGTGTCAAAATCTTAAAAATTTTAGGATCTAAACACCCCTGAGCGTTGGCCTTCGGTTTCAGGAGGAGGAATTGAATAAAGTGCAGAGTTGGGGAGAGTGAAGAGTGCGTACTGTTGTGGGTGGCGACGCAGTGGTCGTGGACCATGCAGCAGGCATCGAGGGCGTCGCAGGGCTTCTCGCCGGCGCAGCCGCTGTACATAATCCCGCAGTACTTCCCGTACCTCAGCAGCGGCGGGACTTCCGTTTTCAGGGACAGGGTGGACAAGGAAAAAAGCAACCGCGTCAGTACCCTTCCTTACCCGACTGAAAGCTGACAAGCAGCCGGCTTCAGGTAAGCCTGCTTGTCCACCAGAAAAATTGTAGGCTACGCAAATTCTTGTCCAGCCTTTCAGTTTTGCTTTCCTGAAGAACAGCTGAACCGGACTAGCTTCTGTGAAACTGCTGGAGCGGAAAGAGAAGAGAAAAACCTCCAGACAGCCCAGGACTACGACTACTACGGCTCTGTTCGCTGGAGCTGATAAGCTGAGCTGATTTCGGCTGTTGCTGATTTTTTGTGAGAGAAAAATACTGTTTCAGAGCTAAAAAATAAGCGCTTTTAGACGAATCGAACAGGGCCTACGACGACGACTACACGGCAATGACAGATTCCCAAGGTTGTGACTTTGCTTACCTAGGCAGAACGATGATTCGCACGTCCGGCTACAATCCTGGCTCCCCTGTGGAAAAACAACAAGCCCGTGCATGGTGGTCGGAACCGATCAGCTCCAAACAAAAGCACTTACAAAAGTTGAGACTCGGCTCGCCATCACCAGTACTCCGGTCCTTACCGAAGGCGCTGTCCCTAGCAGGTCGCCGACGTTGAGGGCCTGTGACGCCGTCGCCACCAGGAGAAGAAGCAGCAACGAACACCAAGAGAACGCGAGAGCGGATGCCATCCTCTCTGGTGTTCGTTTGCGCGTCTCGGCGGCGTGTGTGGTGTGCGGGAAAGAAAGAAATGGATAGGCAGACTGGCAGAACGCGAAATGTTTGGTCTCTTTCCGGTGGGCGCCGGCCGGCACCGGCAGGGTTGGTTATATATATCTATGGTATAAGCTTGGAGTGGTAGGACGTGTGTACTTGGTGAGGGAGGATGGATATTCTGGGAGCTGCGTGTTTGGGCTGTGGAAGTTTCGGCCGCGCATCTTACTGGAACAGGATCACACGAACATTGTGGTCACTTGCGCAGCTCTTGAAGCAAAGCTATACGGCGACATCACCTAGAAAAAACACTTCTTTTAGTGCACCTGCACCATTGTGGCAATGTCCCTTTTGCATAGGAGTACATCTGAACTTAAATGTTTTGCCTGTTTAATTAATTGCGGGTTGGGGGTGGCGTGACGCGGATCTCACACTGACCCCGCACGCTGATGAGTGACGACAGCAGGGTCATCTAGCTTGCAGGTCACAGAGTTGCCATCGCAGCTGGTGGGCGTGGCTGCACAAGTGGCTGGGCCTGGGCTGCTGTATTTTTGGAGTCCTACGACCTCTCCCTGCTTTGGCTTGTGCTAGCGTGATGATGCTGGCATGCATGCTCACATCATGGACAAGATTTATGTGTTATCCTTCATGTGTTAAGACTAGTGACTCACCAAACAGCTGATAGAATACATGATATTTGACCTCATGCTTGCGAGTCCGTGTATTTTCACCTATCCTGCTTACTTAAATGTTATACAAGCCAGATCAAACTGAAGCGGTTTGAGTGTCTTGCTGGATCATCATGAGATGACTTGGCAACCATAGAGCTTAAGTCCCTAACCGCTGCGCATTGTCTAAATTTTGGTCCCTTGAGTACTCTAGAACGATTGGAACATTGCACCCAATTCATATGAGAGACTGAGAGATGAAGCTAGTTTTAATTTTACAAACTTATTAGGCCAGCTGTTCAGGTGAAGACTGGATACAGTCACGTAAACCTTGTGTTTCCTGTTCCGTAGCAAATTGTTCGATGGCTACACGTACAGCAACTGCCCACGTCTCAGGGGCAGAGCCAGCCACTAATTGTGATCAAGTGTGACACGTTTGTAACATGGATGGAGTAGATTATTTGGCTGGGAACAACATGAGATTAAAGAATAGAAGTACGTACGTGCACTATATAAACAAAAGAAAAGAAAAGAAAAGAAAGGTAAAAGCCTATTTTAGAGCATCTCTAATAGAACTAGAATAAATAATTGGTAAATCAATGAGTTTTCAAGCGGCTATAAAATTGAAAGCCCATTTATTGGGTTTAAAATTCCAAATCCTAAAAAATGGAAGATAATTTTGCATCAGGAGTTCTTGACTATTTTCAAATCAATCTAATTTTGCATCAAGAGTCATGCGCAGATTTAATGCGATTTTTGTGGCTGAGTGGAATATATAGGAAATTAAAAGACTAACATTATTTGACTCACCAAATGACAAGTAAAAAATGTAACATTTGTTTGCTATATAGAAGAGGGCCAAGTATGACCACAAAGATGATGTGATAGTTTGTTTTTTCTTTTCTTTTTTTTTTGGGGGGGGGGGGGAGGGAGGGGGTTGGGGGGATCATATCCAAACTAGTTTCCCAAGGGGCTGTTTGGATCCTTTGGAATTAGTTAACGTATTAGGCTATTTCGCTTGAACTTTAATACTCCAATACCTTTTCAAGTTCAGATAATAGGATGAAATTGATTCTATATATCACTATACTATGCTTCTAATGTAAAACTCATGCCGTTTGACTTGCTTCCCTACAATAGAAATGCAACATACTAATATATCTTTTACTTGATTAACAATAGTATACAAATATATTCCATTCGTATTAGATATATTAATTTGTCCCTAATTTATAATTATTAAAATCAATTTAATTCCAAAGATCAAAACAGAGCCTAGTATTTTCCATAGAGACTTTTTTTTAGGGACATAGAGACTGTTTTTTTGTCATTCTCGAAGGTGACCAGGCGCTTAGGAGAACAACAACCTCCATGACATTTTGGCCCGTTGTCCTCCACGATCAACCGGGAAGTATGCTGTCCTGCGACCTATCACATGCCTTTTTTTTCTTTTGTTTTAATGAAACCACGACAGGCAAATGCGGGCCGGATATGTATGGCAAAGTTTCAGGACATTCAAATTTTTGGAATATAGGTTCTGGGATGAGATATTGGTAAAACTGAGTTTATCTTAGGGGTGTTTAGTTTCCAAACTTCTCCAACCCTTTTTCAAGATTCCTCGTCACATCGAATCTTTGGACGCATACATAGAACGTTAAATATAGATAAAATAAATAATTAATTACACAGTTTATCTATACATGTCAAAACAAATTCTTTTAAGTCTAGTTAGTCCATGGTTGGACAAAAGTTATCAAATATAAACGAAAATGCTAGAGTATCAGAACCTAAACTTTTTCCCCAACTAAACACACCCGACGCCGTCCCAGCGCCTTCACCTTATGGGACCAAAGTCGTAGATCAAAGGGCTTCACATTAGTGTACTTCTATCAACTAATGGACTAATGGCTAGTTGGGTTGGGAGCTAAACTTTGGTTCAATTCTAGTTCACGTGTTTGGATGTTTAGACCTGAGTACCTGACTAAACTTTAGAAGGGGGTATCAAACAGGCCCTGAATCTTCACGCAGTGTTGATCAAGTGATTTCTTTCACCCAAGGATTTTGAAGGCTTTGATTGGACAATTGCTCCTGAATTAGGACATCACCTCCGTATACTTGTAGGTGGTCCATGTACGCGCAAGACTGCAAGAGGCAGTGTCGCACAGGCGTAAGAAAGTATCCTCGGGCAGGCACGAGCGTGCAGGTTGCGTCATTCAACATCCAAAATAGCACAGCGCAGCCTTCGGTTCCAGAAATCAGAAAAGCGAGCAAAAACAGCCAACGAAGCGAATCATGAAACAATTCGGCCACATTTATGCTTCCCTTCTACGAGCAATGCTGGCGTTGGTATCTCCTCACGATTGCATATTTATGGCTCACCAATTCACTACCTGTCCATCCAGCAACTGCCTTTTGCCTCCTTTCCCTTCTTGCAGGGACGACATAGAATAGTGTCCAAGGGATCGGACGGACCCCAAAAGGTTTCTAATAAAGGAAGAAAAGAGTTGAGCCGCTTTTCTCAAGAAACGAAATGATGTTCAGAAATAGAGTTCCGCCCACATATATAATTGGTCATGATGAAATCGATACTAATCATTCTTACTCGCTTCTTGCTAATGTGAGAGCTAGTAGCACCAACAACTGCATCACTTTTTTTAGTTTAGTCACGAGAGTCATACGCTAACTGATCCATAGTCAGAAAGGAAGATGAAAAGAGTTATTATAAACAAGTTCAGCAGATCAAAAGTGGAAATGTAAGTCAAACTTATTATTGTCGAAAAAGACCAAATTAAACCTCTTCCTCATGCCATATTTTATTCATAGTACAAGCATAAAAACACAACTAAGAATCGTTGGTTGCAAATTTATAAGCAACAGTTACGAATAAACATAAATATGATATTTCCCTCCCGTACGCATGGACTAATAATTAAGTTTGGCCCTGAAGAATTGAATGTGTGAATTTCCCTATTTTTCTGGAATTTAAATGGTTAAAAAATTAATTATAGATCATACTCTCTCCATCCCGAAATACAAGTCGTCCTGAAAGCTGTCGTAGATACCAAGGAATCTAACCTGAGGAAGTCTGCAGCAATAGCTTTTCATCTTGGAGCAGCTCTGGCTGGGAGCCTCCTCTCACAGCGTAATGGTCCTGTTTGATCCAGGGGCTAGAGCTAATTTAGGCTAGTTTGAGCTCAACTAACCCAAAAGTATCCAAATAGAAGGGCTAGAGTGGGTTATTTGCAACTAGCTCACCCCAAAAAATTAGCCCCTCCAAAAGGTGATTATTTAGGCTAGTTCAGGTGGGGACCATGTTTTTTCCTCACATCTAGCCACACTATGTCCCACACAAATGATTGAAAAAGTACATTTTCTATCAATCTAACCCTTACATCCAAACAGCACTTGATTTAGAGCTAGTTGAGGGCTAGTTTGCAGTTAAAAACTAACTCTAACCTCTAGCACAACTAGAGGATCCAAACAGGGCTAATGTATCTTTCCAATTTTTTTTATTCGTAGTGGATGTCAAGCTGATGGATGACAATGTAACACCCTAAAATTTTGAATTTGTTAAATAGAGATAAATTGAATTTATTTATGCAATTGATTTCCATTTAATATATAGAATAATAATTTTTAGCAATTAAAATAAATCATAGGAAGTAGAAACATGATTTGTTGCATTCATGCTGCCTCTATTTATTTTGTATTGATGTATTGGAAATATATTTTGAAAACTCATTTGAAAAGTGATTTAGAAAAATAAAATGAATAACCTACCTCACCTCTCATGCCTGGCCCAAGACCCCGGCCTGCTCTCCTTTTTCCCGAGCTGCTAGCTGCCCTCTTCCGTATTCCCACCGCGCGGCCCAACTTCAGGCCGAGCCCAGCGGTTGGAGCCCCGCTCCCTCCCCCTTCGGTGACCGACACGCGGGGCCCACGAGTCATCTTCCTCCTTCTCCCGCTCGTGTTCGAAGCGGACACGGCCGCGCCGTAACCACCCCGGCCTCCTCTCTTGGCGTGGCCGAGTCCATCCCGAGCACGCCTCCACTGGCCCATAAAAGGAAGCCGCGACCCTCGTCCCCCTCCCTCTGCCACTGATGCATAGGGCCCGCTGCCCCGCGCCATCCCCTTCCTCCAGTCGGAGTCCGCGCGAGGCACGGGCGCTCCCTCCTCCGGGTCGAGTCCCAACCGAGTCCAGCTCTCCTACGCCTCCCTCGCGCCCCTATATAGGTCGGCCGAGCCCTGCCGTCCCTCCCCACAAGTTCCCGAGCAAGCCACGCCCTCCAATCTTGCCCTAACCGCAGCCACAGAGCCGCCGCCGCCCCGAGCTCCGCCGCCGCCGTCGATTTCTCCTCGGGAGGACTTCTCCGTCGAAATTGGTTGTTCTCCAAGCTTCGCAGTAAGGTCAGGGACCTTCCCGACCCCTTCTCCCTCGGTTTTGTGCACTATAGCCATGATGCCGAGCTTCGCCGCCACCATAGTTCCGCCACCTAGCTCGCCGCATCCTCTCCGAGCTACCTCTGTGTCAACCGAAACCATAGATAGGTTTGGCTTGAGCTCCTCTTGCTTCCCGACCAGATCCCGGGGTGTGCCGAGCTTCCTAGCCCCGAAAACGCCGTCTCCGGCCATCTTCCGGCGAGGAATCGGCCGGGCGCCGCCCGACTCCGGCGACCAGGGCCGCCCCTCTTTCCCTCGAGCTAACCTACGCCGTCCACGGCCGATCCAACGGCTCACAGTGAGAGATACCCCTTCGCCGACAATTTTGCAGAGAACCCCCTGAGCTTTTTAATGTTCTAACCCGCGGTCCTTTGGCGTATTTATCTGATTACGCTTTCCTATTTAGAAAACGTATTTCCTCGGTTTTAATTTAAAAGGCGTTTTCAATATTTACAGATTTGCCAGTCAGTTTATTTCGGCCATATTTTATTCGTTTTAGCTCCGATTTGATCCGTTCAAGTCTCGTTAGATTCGTAATTTCGTAATCTACCTAATGATGCTACTATTACTCATGTTTTCAACTTTTAAAATTCGAGATTAGATTTAATCTATTATTTTATTAAAGTAAAACTTGTTTATTTCATAACTTTCCCGTTTGAACTCCGATTTTCGTGATCTTTATATCGTTGGAATCATAGCGACGCGTAGATTATTTTTATACACTTTTCAATCTGTTTTTCTACTATTGGTGTACTGTTTCTAATATAGATCTTGTTTGCTTCGTGTATGATTGCTACGATGATTGTGTGGTGATTTTATGCTCGAATTCAGACGGTGAGCAATACATTGGTGATCAAGAGTACTCCGTTGAGGATCCAAATTCTCAGGATCACTTTGATCAAGGCAAGTATAGCATGGACCATCCTTGTTGCCTATTCACCTTAATCACTAAATTCATGATGCATATGTCTACCTTGGCAACCATAGTATTTATTCCTAGTTTTGATGACTTGATCCTTGATACCTATGAGATTGCATTTGAGTAGTGATGCTAGTGCTTTGATGGGTCATGATCTTATGAACTTGAATAATTAATTATGAAATAAAGATTAAAAGATGCTTTTTAGCAACATGGACTAAGGACTTATCTGTAAGTATGACACCGGGACTTACAGCGCAACCATGGGGGCTATATGGCTCTGGCTTTAGTCAAGTAGGAAGTTACTTTCTATCATGTTGATTAATCTTGAAAGGTTCCTTGCCGAGCTGGTTGTTTTGCGGCTCCTGTCCTTGTGTGTACTGCTGCGTGTGTGTGCCACTTGGAAGGAGGGCTCTACCGCCCCTTGCCATTGCGCCCGGATTGATTGGTAACTTGTTGGAGAGCCTTTTGAAAGACTTCATAGTGAGACCCTGTTATGCACCTTGGCAGTGTAGTGTGGGCCTTGCAAACCCCTGACACATGGGAATCACGACTCATGGTGAAAGTGTGCAACCTCTGCAGAGTGTAAAACTGATATATCAGCCGTGCTCACGGTCACGAGCGGCCTTGGACGTCCTACAGGAATTTAACTAATTGAATATTGATTTATTTGAAGTTTTTATTGATGTTTATTCCATATTAATTATCATGTTTATATGATCATGCAAATCTTGTTCCTTGGTATATTCTATTGCTGCTACTCAAATTGCTAAAACATGATCAACTAAAAGCAACCGCTGTCAACCTGTGTCTTGCCTTATTTGAGCCTCATAAACCCATGTTATTCTTGTTGAGTACGACATGTACTTACGCTTGCTTTATTTTTCATATTTGGATAAAAATCCCGGATGGGTAACAGATGACTATGAGGATTCTTCTGAGGATTATTAGGATTGTGTTCACCAGTCAACTATTCCCTGTGGATTGGAGTTTCCGCGAGAGAGTTATCTATATTATTCCGCTGATATTAATGTAAAGACTCTGTGATATTATTCATTATATATTAAACCTTGTGATGGTACTATGTAATTTGTCACTTATGTGTGTGATTGATCTCTGGGCGCACATAAGTTGGTTCATTCAATTTTATCCTTAAAATTAGGTGTGACAGACAAGCGCTGTGAGTAGGCCCTGCCGCGCTGCAGAAGCTAAAACGTCTTGCTTTGTGATATTTTTTCCAAACGCTAGGACAACATGTATTTTCAAGACAGAGGGAGTAATACATATCATCATACTATTTAATTTTCATTGTTTCATTGTATTTACTACTAGGTGGGTGCCCGTGCGTTGTAACGGGAATAATAAACTTATTTAAACTTTTGTAAATGAGTGATTTAAAAATATATATATAAGTATCAGATTTATATACCATGTTCTTGTTATCATGACAAAATAAATGATGCAGACATGCCTCAACAATATTTTAAAGAAGCAAAGATATATTATGATATACAATCAACTTATTAAAAGGGCTTATATAAGCCTACATGAACAACCTTGATGTCAACATATTAATTGCCAGCTAACAACAATAATAGATTTCATATTACATTCCATCTATCTGAGCTAACTAAACTCAAAACAGAGCATCATTGCCAATCTAGTCACACGATTTGGTAAAATGACCATTTATCATACTCTAATGATCAATCCATTAGTCTTCTACACATGGATAGAAAATGTTTTCCTGGTGGTCAAAATTCACTACCAATCATGCATTGGTGAGCTACCATTGCAACTTGTCATGACACAAATGCCCTCTGAACATTAGTTGGTAAACACAAGAAAGAAAGAAAAAAAGAAAAAGAAGTCAGAGGAGTAGAAAGGAAACTGACTAAACTGAAATAGGAAAGGTAAACTGCACCAGGTGAAGGAAGTTTCGATCTATCCTTTCAGTTGGATTTGGGAGCTAATTGGCCATCCTTGCAGCATGTAGAAAGGCAAGAGAAGATTCAATAAAAACACAGTAAATGAATATCATCTTGGTACCACTCGGCACTTACACTGAAAAACATGTTAATGTGTTGCTGCTGAGCAACATGTTGGAACCGAGTTCACGATCTAGCACTCCTCAGGACGTCGACGGCGGCGTGGTGATCGCGGCGAGTGCCCGCGTGAATAAGTAGATGGAAAATAGAAACAATAGATGAATATTATGCTGCTGACCTCACAGCCTTTCTGGTCCCTTTCATTGCTATTTATACTCTAATGCAAGATACAGACTCGGGTTCAAACTCCAACCCTATCCACGCCATGTCGCACGGAGTGCGCTTCGCCGCGGCAAGCACCACGTGCGCTCAATACGTCATGGCGCGGGACTCGACCAGAAAAGACTAGGCCATATTATAACCGAGCACGCCTTCGATTACATCAGCCCCTACTCCAACTAATGCAGGACTCTAACATGGAAATTACAATGCATCAATTTAGCTTACAATGCATCAATTTAGCTAACACAACATCTGTCACATATGATCCATTCTGCCTCCTCTATGTTGAGCTAACACCTCCATAAAACCATGGACAAAAAATATTAAAATCCACATAATTCATAACATAAGAAAAGTGGATGCATTAACTACACAAATTATGATATGAAACCACGACCTCTTTAGACATGTAGGTAACTGAACTCCAAGAACACATTAACAGAGGCACATCTAGTCAGTGGACCATATTAGCAGTTAAAAAGACTATCAAATGTCAGACATAAGACTCTGAAGCTCTTATTTTCAAATGTGGTTTGATGTTGGAAAATCCCTACGAAGATTCTTTGATTCTATTTCCGCTAGACATGCATGGAGTTACAGAACACTGAAACTTAATGGTTTTCAGGGTTAAACATGTTGGACCAAATTTAAACAGAGAGTGAGAATACAATAAGCTGTGTGGCATGAGAATTTGAGGCACTTTTTCACTAATGCCAATCAAATGAATGAAGGCAGCTTTGTTCTGCTGCAAGGCATACTTCAACACTTGAATCGAACAAATTTTTGGCAAAATGAAATATATTAGCATAAATGCAAGATTTCAAGGACACATTAATTTGCAGTGTTGAACCAAAGGAATAAAGGAATATGTAGCCATTCAAATGATACGTTAGTCCAGCATAAGTAGACAACATTGCCAAGCAACTAAGAAAAGAGAACGATGAAAACATTGTGCTTCTCAGGAAAGGAATACTATGCTATAAAAATTTAGCACTATTAATATGAAAAGAAGTGGCAAGGCCCTAATTTCCATTTTTGCAGCCAACAATCTCCTAATAAGTTGTAATCCTGAATGAAAAGGCGCTCTCTCTAAATTATCAGTACAGATAGATAGATAGAGATGATGATGTAAACAAGCAAATTACAGTACTATTTATTAGAAGACTACGCAGAATATGGATAGGTGTATGATGACATATACTATCTAGGAGTGCTCCATTAGCTAGGTAAAAAAACGAATCCTGCTAGAGATGGATCGGTCGTGGATGGACGGAGTGATTAGCTGTAGATAAGTAAAGCTAAGATTTGGCGGCGGCAGGGAATACAGGGTCAAGCGAGACGACGAGGACACGTACATGGGAGCCACCGTGGCCGTCGAAGACGGCGAAGAAGTGCATGGGCGAGCCGTCGACGGGCCAGGTGCAGAAGTTTGGGTGGAGCGAGACGGTGTCCTCCATCATCCGCATGCGCCCTGCCATGTACACGGAGTCGAAGGCCACGGGCCACACCTACGCGGGGCGGCTGGGGCTGGGGCTGCGGCTGCGGCTGTGGCCCCGCCAGAGGGAGCGGCGCGAGCTCCATCTCCCGCACCTCCGGCTCCGGCTCGGCCTCCTCCTGCTGGTCCTCGCCGTCGGGCCTGTCCGCGAGCCATGGGACGGCGACTGCGACTGCGATGGCGGCGGGGATATAGATGAGGACGCGAACCAGCATACCGCCGGACGGAGGCGGCGCACCCAGCTCGGACCCGCCGCGTCACCGGATCCTTGGGGCTCGAGGCGGTGTCTGCGCATCCGCCATTCTGGGTTGGTGGTGGATGCGGCGTTGGTTCCAGGAGGTTTCGTGGGAGCCGGGCGGGGCGCATCGCGTCTCGCGAGAGGATTACCGAGGCGAATCGCGAGCGGCAGTGGCTCGCAGGGCGAGGCAGGCGGGCGGTAGACCCTGTCTTTTTAGGAGTAGAGATTTAGGCTCGATCAATGCCTTACCTTTAAACTACTACTCACACAATCATCACCCTGACAAGTCTCCACTTTAGACATGGCGTATGCGAAACAACTTAATTATATATATATATATATATATATATATATATATATATATATATATATATATATATATACACACACACACACACACACGATTCATATGGTCATTAATGAACTACTCTGGAAAGAGGATGCAGTAATCTTGGATTAACTCTAGACACAATGTGTGTTTGTTTATTAGAGTTAATCTAGGATTAATTTAGTGGTTTTTTAGTCGTAGGCAACATGCCTCATGATAACGAGATGCCTAAGGTGATTTAACTTCGAAACATGGTTACTCAATCTTTCAGAAATGCTCTTAGGAATAAGATATGTGTGACTATGTGTGTGCACATACTCATAGGTGTAGGGTAAATTTGCGTGCATGTATGTGTCTACCTTATTGTGAAGTGGCAAGAAATAATAATGAACATAACCTATGCATGCATTGAATCCAACATATTTTGCCTCTTGCATGTATGCATAAGAAGCAAAACAATATAACATTGCATGCATGTTCTATTCCATTTATCAATTAAATACAAAATATTGTTCTTGCGGCACTCTTGGTACATATACTACATGAAACCCAACATTAGGAATGGCCTTTGATTTTGTCTCACAAAGAGTGTTATTCTCACTTAGAAGTTAAATATTTTTTAATCTTTTGCCAAAAACATGGAACAAATTATTAATATTTAAATATTTATGGTGAATAATAAATACCAATTAAATTAATTATTTAATATATATTCATAATAATTTTTTAGATACAAATAATGTTGTTAATATTTTTTAATCCAATTAAACTTATAAAAGTTTGATATCACGGAACCTAAATGTCATTTTTTTAAGAACGAAGAGAGTAGGTTGACCTGACCACGCTAAGTCAGCAGCGCTCTATTTCAAAGAGGAGAGTAGGCCTAATTAAAGCTCCAGTTCCCTTCCTGAAGATGAATGATGTCTGTGTGACTGTTATTGGAAAACTAGAGTGGCAGTACCATAGTAGCATAGTAGAACTATATATATATGACGACTAATGACCATCAAATATCAAGAAAGGAACTTAATCTAGTCTAGTTACGAATTCATGCTACTGAATGTCCTCAGTTACTTATAGCGGTCTGCAAGCTTGTGCTAACCTCCAAAGGACTGATTTCGATTTAATTTGCTGGTATATATGAGAGAGAAGAAAAACGAATCGTTGTATTTGATTGATGAGGATATCCCATGCATGCAGTTGCAGACACACTACCGATTGAGATCAATACACAAGAGAGGGAGACTATAAATAAATGAAAATAAACTAAAAAAAATTAGCCGTGGTTGCTGGCAACTGGCAAACATGCATTATCCATAAGTAGCTAGCTAGCTAGTTGCATGCATGGTATTATGATCAACTATGAGAGATTGTGGTACGGGGTGTTTGTTTCTACGGTTGTTTCGTTTCGTTTTGCACATCTCATCATCAAGTGGTGGGATATGGGATATATGTTAGCTTTCAGATGGACCTGTTCTCTAGGATCGCCGAAAGGCTCGTCGTGCGCTGTCGCTTGAGCCCGGCCCCGGCGGCGCCTGTTGATGCCGCAGCTCCTGACTCCTCGGCCGCCGCCGACGACGCCGTGCGCTCCATGACGGCGCGCAGGGCCTCCTGGATGGACGCGACCGTGTGCTGCGGCGATATGGGCGCCTCCTCCTGCCGGTGCTGCTGCTGGTCGTCGTCGTCGTCATCCGCCGCCGACGAGGGCCCGTCGCAGCCGGCGGCGCTGTCGTCGGCGGTGATGACGAGCACGTTCTTGACGCGACCGCCGAGGGTGGTGATCTCGGCCTTGAGCGCGCGCAGGCGGAGCGCCTTGAGCGCGCGGATGAGGTCCGGCAGGAGGTCGGCGCGGTCGTCGCAGCAGAGCGAGGCGCGCACGAGGAGGCGGCCGTGCTCGTCGCTGGAAGCGTCGACGGTGAGCTCGTCGGACTCGGTGGGGAGCGGGCACGCCTCCTCCGTGATCTCCGACGTCTGCCGCTTCAGCTCCTTGACGTGCTGGATCACCTCCGCCAGCAGCGACGCCTTGTCTGTCTGCATGCATGTGACACGCATGCACGCACGCACACACATGATCGATCCGATCCGAAAAAAAAACAAAATGAGCTAGGAGGAGTAAATCACAAGGAAGGAAACACAAACACAACGCTAGCTAATTAAGCAGAAAGACCATGCGCGGCCGGGCCAGCAGCATGCACTAGTTGCCAGAATGATGAGAGGGGGAAGTATGCGGTGTACGCATGCAGATGCAGGCCAAAAGGAGGCCATGCGTGCCGTGGCATGCATGCTTCCGGCTACCGGCCCGGCCCCCCTCCTAACTTGGAGCGCGAAGATGGCTCGTAATCAATACAAAATGTTAGTGCAAGGCATAGGTCGTTGGTGTCGTTGTTGGTGCGCTGTTAGTGGTGCTCGCACGCACGCTTCCACGAGCGATCTATGTCGTCATCGCTCTGCTCTTTTCGGTCTCAAGTGGGGCAGCAAACCATCACCACTCCCCTTCTGCTATCGCGCCTACCTGGGGTCAAATGCATGCATGCGCCTACTTACTAGACTAATAAGCTATGGTGCACTAAGAACGAACAAGCACAAGGAGTACAGTAGTGTACTCCTATTTGTTAGTGGCGTGTCATCAGACAATGGGATGCAGGTTCTCTGAAGAGGAATAGATCAATAGAGGATCACAGGCTCGGATCCTTGGGCGGATGCCGGATGGAAAGGAGGATCTCTCGAGATGGCCAGCCAGCTTTTTTGTTTATCTCTGCTAACTGCCACTGTTCATGTCCGAGACTGACACCAGCTCCCGTGTTTGTCTCTCCTCGGAGAGGCCGGCAGTAACTCCCGCATCGCGAGCTTTTTGTTCCCTTCCCGGTCTCTCTTTTTCGCGTCAACTAGGCGGCTCCCTCCCTCGCCATGTCTCCTACCTCAGCCCTACACCTGTGCAGTGCTATAGCTAGTAGTGCTAGCTATCGGATGGAGAGCCAGCAGCTAGCTTAGCTAGCAATGGAGTTCGCGCGCGAGCACGCAGACACATGATGCATGCGTTGCAATAAGCACTCGTAGATCACTCGATCCGCGCATGTCGTGACGACGTCGATGATTATTTATTAGTTTACTAGTTACCTTGGTTGTGTTGGGCAGGAGGCTGCGGAGGCGCGCGAGGTGCGCGTTGATGCGCTCGCGGCGCCTGCGCTCGGCCTCGCTGTGGCTCTTGGACGCGGCCAGCGCCTTGGCGTCCATGATCTCCTGCGCGGTCATGCGGCCGAAGTCTCCGAACGGCGACGACACGAAGGGCGGGGGCATCATCATCCCGCCGGAGCCGCCGTGGTGCCCCATGTAGAGGCCGCCGAGGCCGAGCGGGTCCGACGACGTGGACGGGCCGCCGCCGCCCCCGCCCGAATGGTGATCGTACGCGAACTGGAGCGCGCGCCGCGCGTAGAAGTCGGCGAAGAAGGGCGGCGGCGGGGGCGGCTGCGGGGGGAGCGGCGGCAGAAGCGGGAAGAACGGGGACTGGCCATGCTGGCCGCCGCCGACGTTGTGGTGGTGGTCCTGCTGGAGCTGCTGCTGCTGCTGCGGTGGCGGCGGCGGTGGCCAGCTGAGGATCTGGGGCGGCGCCATGGTTGCTGCACTCACGCTCCCCACGCTACTGCTCGCCTCGAACACCATGCCCGCAGCGTCTTGACAACCACCATCTCCTAATCCTTGCTCCACCACTCCGCTCGTGGCGCCACCGCAGGCCGCCCTCGCCTGGTGCTCGAGCTCCTCCTCGTCGTCGTCGACGAGCACTCCAACTTCCTGGTAGTGGTGGTGGCGGTGGTCGCCGTGACCACCCATCGATCAATCGCCGATGATCCTGATTCGAGGCGCGAGGAGCTAGCAGCAACTGGCTATCAAATAAGGTCGCGGTCGCGGTGTGTGTGCTCCAACTCCTACTCCTACTCCTACTACGGTTAATTGGCGTGGAAGCGAGATGGAGGAGGGATGGATGCTTCTCCTGGTGTGTCTAGGGCTAGCTTTTGTATAGGGTGTGTCATGTGGCAGCATGATGCGCCTTTCGGCCTTTTTGTCTTTCGCTTATGATCTCGCCCGGCCTCGCAAGAATCATGGCGACCTCCCCCTGGCCTGCTGATCACACACAGACACACAGCAAAAGGCCTCGCCTTTTTTTGTTTTTCTTTCTTTTTTCTCGCTTGAATTCGCTCGCTCCCGGCCTGGCAAAGCCCTCCAGACGACGACCTGACCTGATACCATTACTTGGCTGCCACGCCTTTCGATGGCCCTGTGGGGGCAAAGGCTAGTAGGGTAATATAATTACTAGGCTAGAGCAACGGAGACAGGAGAGGGAAAAGGGCGTGTAAATGGAGCTGATCGATCAGGCCTGGAACAGGACCAAACTAAAAGGGGGACGCCCTGTGAGGGAGACGGAGGGGGCAAAAGATTGCCTGGACTGGCCAGGACGGGAGAGAAGAAAGGAGCTCGTGTCATGCTGCCTCATGCTCATGCTCATGCGTGTGTGTGTGGATGGATGGTTGCCTGACTGAACGCCCTGCCTCGGTCAAGGCCCCCGTGTTATGCAGCAGCAGCAGCAGCGAGCGCCGAGCGAGAAGGAGCACCCGTCCACTTTACGAATCCACGCCTCCCCGCGCGACACAATCATTGTGTCTTGGAATACACTCCTCGCCGGCTGGCCAGCCTGCGCGCGGGGTTTGCAGCGGCGAGAGGCTAATATACTAGTGGTACGAGTAGACGGATTTGTTACTCTAATCCCTGCGTGGGCGCAGGATTGAACAAAACAGGATCCGCGCGAAAAGGGCATGCAGCAGGCTAATGCCACTAATGGCGCCACGATTATCAAGCGGTTTCAAATCTTGGCCCATGATTACAACAAGGCCCGCCGCTCGCCGATCCGCGCGCGCGGGAGAGCTCTCTCTAGGCAGCTAGCTCGCGAGGTCGCGAATGAATGGGGACGATGGGGGATGAGCATGACTGCATCACATCCCGCCGCCCCGGCCCCTGCATGCCGGCGCCATGATGCCGCCCCGCGCTCCGCCCCGCCCGCGACGCGCGTCGTCGACGACACGATCATGCTGCTGTGCCCGCTCTCCGCTCCCCCGGCCAGGCCGCGCGCGACAAGTGTAGCAGCCTCGTTCCGCACCCCAGATATCGCGTCCCTCCCCGCGCCTTCGTGATTGCGTTCGTACGCCGGGGCCGGGAGCGGACGGAGGCGGAGGAAGACAAGCACGCATCCGGCCGTCGAATCGGCCGGGTCCAGAACACGATTCAGGTTTGCCGCTGCGTCTGCATGGCATGGCACGCGGCCCCTTGGGCCATGTGCGCGTCATGCAACGTGACGGTGACGCGCGCCCCAGCTGATCGAGAGCGCGCGCGCGCGCCTGGCAGTGGCAGTTTCAGAGCGCGGGGGAGACTAGCGTTAGCTGGCAGGGGCAAAACGACCGGCGAGGACTCATCATGCCGCGGCTCCGCCGCATTCAATCTGCCCTTGTTTTGGGCTTGCTCGGTTGCTCCCTGCTCGTAGCGCTGGCACGTCGCCCCTCCCGCTGGTGCTGACGCTGTGCTACAGTGTCGAGAGTAGTATTTATGTTTCGCGTACGAGTACTACGAATCATCACGGGAAATTAAAAGATCCGACGATCCTTTAGCAGTCGTTCGGACGCGCGCAGTCTCCACACTGTAGTTCCTTTTGCACCCTCTGTACTTTCCTTTGCCAAAATGGAAAGTGTGAGAAGCCAGATCAAGTTGGCCCCAGAACCGTGCAATTAAGTCCAGAAAGAAATGGAGTATAACATGATAAAGGCGGTGTTTAGATACATCTCTAAATTCTAAAAGTTCCATCACATAAATGTTTAGACATATGAATGAAGTATTAAATATTGATGAAAACTGAAACTAATTTAAGCTTCCCAAAAAGTTACGACACAAATCTTTTAAGTCTAATTAAATTATAATTGGACAACTTATTGTAAAAGTTACCACGCTGCTACAGTAAATATCTTTTGCAAAATGTTGAATCTAAACACCCCTGAAACTAAGCATGCGTTTCATATTATATGGGCTAGTTGTAACAGGCTACATAATTTTTGACAGCTATCTATTTTTAATTTAAATTAGCCCTATTAATTATTTGTGTGACAGTTAGTTAGTCAACCATAGCTAATTTGGATTAGTTTTTAACTCCGAGTAACAACTAATCATTTGTATCAAACAGGTTCTAAGAACACCATTTTTTTGTAAAGAAAACTAAAATAACCCACGAAAGAAAAGATAAAATATGCCTAATCATATGTTTATGTATATCTATACCTGTAAATATCTAATAATTGGGATGGAGGAAGTTTTAGCTTTACCAAAATTATTCCAAATTATAAAGCGTTTTAGCTTTTTTAGATTCATTGTATTTGCTACGTACCAATATTTGATGCATAGTAAAAGGTATGAATCTAAAATGCCAAAATATGGGATGGATGAAGTATCTTACAAATTTTATTAAACATGTTAAATTATATTATGAGGTAAACAAATAACATATGTAACCCTCTTTTAATTGTGTGGATTAAATCCTATACCATATTTTAAACCTGATAGCACACACTAACCACTTGAGCAGTTACTCAGTCATTGGTGCTTTTAGAGAGATAATTTACCTAGAATACCTTATGACTCGTTTTGAATGCTTCGGTACATTGTATTTAGAACTAAACGAGCGTTAAAAGAGTGAAAAATTATTTCTCTCCTCTCTCACTCACTCCAGTTTGCACATGTCTATATCTAACGGTGCATCGTCCAGAACCCTCATTGTTTCCTCACTTTTATACCCCATGCGTCTCTCTCTCTCTCTCTCTCTCTCTCTCTCTCATTCATCTCGTTCCTCACTGACTCTTCTCGCTTTAAGTTTAGAGTCGCGAAACATTAGTTGGCCATGCACCACTCATATCTGTCACCCCAAAATTTCATATTTTAGATTGTGTATAGGAAACATTAAAAAATAAAAGATTTTGTAGGGTTTTTTAATAAATCCATGATTTAACCAATTTGTTATAATTTTAAACGGTTTAAAATGTATTTTATCAAAATTTTAGAATTTAATTTAATATGTGACGAGATCCTAAGATAAGCTAGGGTATGTTAAGCCTTAGACACAAGGTTCCTGACTGAGGACCCCCCTACCCGATCCCCGCAGGATCGACCGAGGGCTCGGGGGATCCAACCCTCAGGTTCACTTGCACACACCTTTCGGCCAAGGTCTCAACCGAGCCTATGCACACCCTCCACTTCTACTCAAGGCTCGGGGGCTCGCCTGAGCCTCAGGCTCATGACAAGAGTCTAAGCCCGATCCTTGCCCTGCCTCCGCTGGTAGCCAAGGCCCGGGCCAGAAACAGACGTCCCTGAGTGTCCAAGGCTCGGGGGCTCCCCAACACTTTCCAGGAAGCACAATGTTGACACTTCTTGGCGCAATCACCAGAGAGAGGGTGTTAGGCTATCTCTGATAACGGCGCCAGAAGTGCTTAGGGTATTTCTTATGTCTATTGGATAATTCCGCAAGCGCACAGAATATACCGCTGTAGCACTTCACCCGGGAGTATTCCAAGGTATCGTTATTTATTTTATCTCAAGGAAAAGTGATTGCTAGAAATGTTAATAGAAAGAGATCTTTAAATCTATCTCAACTTAGCACCACTAGTGCAGAGGGGGTAATCGAAATATGATAGGAAGGTGATGATTCAAATATAACAAATGAAATACTTAAAAGATAACTAGTGTAGTGTAGCTAGGTGGGAGGACAACGAGTGAGAAAGATTCCTGTGATTCAAAATTTACTCCTGTGATCTATCCTATCAAATGGACGAAATACACTAAGACTGCTACCTTACTTCCGGTGTATAGAGGATAGGCGAGACAGTAGAGGATATAACCTCTATCCGAAGCGGCTATTCTCTTATGGGAGCCTACCTTTGAAAGGTCCTTGTTTGGTTTTGGTAATTGAGTGACAACTTATGTGGACTAATATGTGTTTAAGTATTGATTACACAGGTGATTAGTCCACAGATACATGTGTGTGAGCATCTATGCCATGGAGGTGAAAATGGCTTGGAGATGATGCTTAGCTCACACATATGGTATGAAGGAGCTAAACACATGAGACATGACATGGAGTCATGTGGCTAGGTGAAGAAGATCAAGACAAGGCTTCGCGTCGATGGACCGGTTGCAAGTGTGAAGGGCAAGTCGGGTGATGGCTTGGCGCCGATGGACCAACGCAACGGTGAAGAGCAAGCAAGTCAAGGATCGATGAACCAAAAGCCACGTGATGATATGAAGTGGATCATATTATTCATGAGGTGTTGGTGCATGTGTTGCACCGGCATCGATGGTGTCGGAGACGGTGATGAAGACGGTGATCGAAATGGAAAGCGCAAGGCAAAGGTATAACCTAGGGCATTTCCATTTCACCGGTCTAAGGTTGGGTAGAGAAGTGCTTGACCGGATTTAGGATAGATGGCCGTACTATCAAGAGGGGCAAACTTGTTTGTATATCGGTCATCTAGTGCCACTCGGAGTGATCTAACTTTGCATTGCTAGGATCGAGTGGCGTGGCAAGAAAGAGTAAAAAAAACCTTTTGGAAAATATTTGTGAAAATGCTAACTCACATGCACAAGGTTGTAGAACACTTTGGAGTTGGCACATTTGCAAAAGGGTGGAAGTTTCGAGCTCGCAGGAAGCTTGGTTAGATCTTGGATGGATAAAATGTTTTTATCCTTTGAGTTTTGGATCAAGCAATCATATGGGTTGTGTAGCCCTCTGAATAAGCTTTCCAAAATGTCCTAGATCATCGAAATCGGAGTTCGGAGCTAAGAGATATCGCCGTTTTACCGAACGGGGGCAGGCGTCGGACCCTGGGAAACTATAGTCCGACGCTAAGCGTCGGACCAGTCCGACGGTTCAGTCCGACGCCCTGAAAATAGCCGTTCGAAGGGCCTAAAGCGTCGGACCTTTGAGGTATAGTCCGACGCCCACCCCGGGACAGTCCGACGCTACAGCCCGACGCTATTTAGCTCTCGGGAAACTTGTCTGTAGACCGTCGGACCCTAAGAATTGGTCCGACGCTCCACGGTCCGACGCTCCCAGAGAGCCGTTCGAGCGCGGTAACGGTTGGATTCAAACGGCTAGTGACACGTGGCGCTTATCCAAGGCGTCGGACCGTGAGAATTAGTCCGACGGTTGCGCGGTTGACGGTCCGACGCTCGGTCCGACGGCCGGTTTGAGTTGATAACGGCTCCTTTGGCTTGAGGGCTATTTATAGGAGTGTGTGGCCGGCTGTGAGAGGTGTCTTGAACCTTGGGAATGTGTCTCCCTTGTTTGTGCATGGCTTAGTGCTCTCCAACTCACTTGTGCTTGTAGAATTCACATTCGAGGAGTGAGTGATCGATCGATAGTGCGTTGCATTGAGAGATTGCATCGTGTGGCACTAGGTGATCGTGTTGCAAGCCGGTGGTCTTGTTACTCTTGGAGGTTGCCACCTCCTAGACGGCTTGGTGGCTTGTGGCTCCGTGAAGCAAGCAAGAAGATTGTGCTTAGCTCCGGAGAAGCTTTGTGAGGGGTTGGAGCTCACCCCGCGGGAGATCGCAAAGAGCATCGCTAGTAGAGCGAGACGTGAAGAGCGACAAGTGGTCCGGCCGAGTCAAGTGCTAGAGCTTGTGGTAAGCACTCCACGTGGGAGAGTGTGACTTGCGGGTCACCACTAGCAAGAGGACCGGCGGCAACCTTGGAGCTTGTCTCAACGGAGGACGTAGCTTGTGGCGACAAGTGAACCTCCGGGAAATAAATCACCGCGTCAACATCTTCCCATCCTTCGCGGTGGTTTGCTCCCTTCTACACAAGTTATTTATATTGTGCATTACTTTGTTTGTGTAGTTGTAGTTGCTCTTGTGAGACCGGTTAACTTGTGTAGCTTGCCACTCACCTTCTTAGCTTGTGTAGCTTAGAAGTAGTTCTCACTTAGTTTGTGTAGCTAAAGTGAGTTGCGCTCTTTGATTTGGATTGTGTATCCTTGTCATTAAGCAAGTAGTGAGCTTATGTGCTTAGTGCGTTTTTGCTTGCTAGTTAATAGGAGTTTCCCCGGTGCTTAAGGTACTAGCGCTTAGGTTTGTGTGATCTTGCGCTAGAACGGTTTAGGGAAGCTCAAGCTAAACTTGCACCTTTGCCTCTCGCTAGGATCTTTGGCAAGGTGTTTAGAGTCTTAGTTAGAGGGGTGAATTGTCGCTAGAACCGATTAGGTTTTATTCCGCTGCGATTAGTTGTTATAAAGGACTATTCACCCCCCCTCTAGTCCGCCATCTCGACCCTACACGTGGTATCAGAGCTTGGTCTCTCAATTGCGGTCTTAACTGACCTGAGAGGATGGCAACTTATGGGCTAGATGTTGATTGTCCATACACATTTGATGGCACACACTTTGCACGTTGGAGAAATTGGATGGAATGTAATATTAAATTTATTTCTCCCCAAATGTGGTGGATCGTAGATGTAGGCTTTTCCCATGCGATTGATGAGGACAATCCTACCGAAGCGCAAGGGAAATGCTTACAACTCGGTTACCAAGCTATTAACATGTTTCATAGAGCTTTGGATGATAGCATCTTCGGAAGGATCATGCACTTTGAGACCGCTCATGAAATTTGGGTGTATCTCAATGAAAACTATGGCGCGCTCTCCGAAGATGAAGATGATGCCAAAGATATGAAGCTTGGTGATCAAGAGCACCTTCACAACTCCATGATTGTGAAGAGTTGTTCCTCCTCTTCGTCAAGTGATGATGTTGATACTACCACAAGAGCACTTGACAAGGGAGTTGATAAAGCCACAAGTGATGTACATGATGATTCTACCTCAAGCTCACTTGATGATGGCTATGAGAGTGATGCATCCACAAGCTCTTCATCCTCATCGCATTGCTACACATCACTTGGTGATGGCAAGGTATCAATTGGCAATGTGGTTATTGATTGTGATGATCAAAATTTCGAGCTTGTGCGCAAACTCTTTAATGCTTTAGAAAATGAGATGAATAAAACAAAGAATTTGACTAATGAAAACTCTTTTCTAAAGGACACATGTGAACAACAAAAGCATCTACTTTATGTCATGAGTTGTTCACATGAGGAGCTAAAATTGACTCATGAGGAGCTTAGTGTTGCTCATGAGAATTTGGTAAAAGACCATGCTTTTCTCACTAAGGAGATTTCCAATGAAAAATCTAAAACTTGTGAGAGCTCATCACTTGGGTCAAATGATCAATCACATATTGCAACTAACCCTCGTGATGTAGGCATGAAGAATGTATCCTCCTCATGTGATGATATGCCTTGTCCTTCATTTTTACATACTTGTTCTACTTCTATGTCTTGTGAGACTAACCTTTTGAAAGAGAACAATGAGCTCAAAAGTCAAGTGAAGAACATGAGTGACAAAATAGAAAGGTGGAACAACTCAAGTGTCACCCTCAATAACATGTTAAAGAATACAAAAATTGTCGGTGACAAGAGTGGCCTTGGGTACATCAAAAAGAAATGGGACATGACCAAAGGTGAAAGAAAGAGAGCTAGAAATGAGAAGAAGCAAGAGCGAGAAAGACTTGCTCATTTCATGTGTTTTATATGCCATGAAATGGGTCATCTAGCTTTGTCATGCCCTACCAAAGAGAAGCCCAAGAAGAAAGAAGAAGTGAGGCTCACACATCCACAATGTCCCAAGTGTAGCACTAGAAGTGATATCCCTTCTACGTGCCTATACAAGAGATTTGTGAGGCCTCAACAAAAGCCACAAGACAAGACACCCCAAGATCAAGTCAAGACCAACCATGAAGTATGCTATGGTAACTTGAAGAAGAAGAAAACAAGAAGGGGTAATGGAAGAGGAAGGCGTCAAACTCATATTCATGATGCCAAGTTGATGATGAGCAAGACTCAAGAGAAGAACAAGATGGCTCACATCAAGTGTTTCAAATGTGAAGACATGGGTCACTTTGCCTCGAAGTGTCCTAACAAGCTTGAGAAGAAGGCTCAAGCAACTCAAGAGAGGCGAGACAATGAGAAGCACAACATGAGCAAGAAAGAGAAGGCTCAAGCAAAGCAAAAGTGCTACTCATGCCGGGAAAGGGGACACATGGCTAATTCATGTCCCCTAGGTAACACTCCTAAGCCTATTTCAATTCATGCAAATAATTTGCTTAGGAAGGATGACAATGGTACCTCATCGGTTGCTATTGCAAAACATCCCGCTATCCATACTAAGGCAATGCCTAAGTATGTTGCTCCTAACTTGAGAGGACCCAAACTAGTTTGGGTAACATCAAAAAGTGGATGATTGCGTGTAGGTACCATGGCATTGGAGGCTTGATTCAATTGGCATTCTTATTGATCATCATATATTGAGTCAAGTCATGAAACCTAGTGCAAATCCAAACCAATGCCAAGTCAAATAAAGTGATGTCCAAGTGCTATAACATACAAGTGCAAAAGTTTAAGTTGTGGGTGATCTTTTGGTTAATTATTTGATGACTTGCAAACAATTGAGTTGAAGCTTGAAAATGGATAATCATGAACTATCAAGGTATATCATTTGTTGATCAAACTTATTTAGATGCATATGAGTTGATTGAATTGGATAAATATGCATATGTTGCTTGCAATAGGAAGTTTGAATGGAATAATTGCTTAGTGATCAAATTTGAGTAGATTTGGTTGGATATAATCACAAGATTACATTTAGTAAGTGGATTGAATGGATTTATGTCTTGTGAAAGTATTCAAGCAAGTTTAGTTCAAGTTTGGTTCAATTTGATGAAGATTAGCTCAATTGATCAAAATTGTGAAACTGAGCTAGCTGAGAACAAAGCCATGTTTGAGTAATCAAAACTATTTGGATTAGCTTGAAAAATTGATATACATGCTCTAGACTTATGGTACAAGTTGCTGTGAAGATCTCATAAGAATTGGATAAGGATTACATTGGTTTTGGAGTAGTTCTTGTCAACTATAGTGCAGCAGTTTTTTCAGCATGTAGTAGTGTGGAGAAAAATGATAGTTGGCAGTCTATACTTGGTCAAATGAAGCTCAAATTTTTGTGGTTGCTAGTAGACTCATAGAAGGTCATCTCCACAAAATTTCATGGCAATTGGACATGTACATTGGGAGATATAGCATATTCTTTAAAAGGTACAGAATCTGTCCACAAGAGAGAATTATTGAAAATATTTGGTATCTCTTGCATTGAAAGGCTCTCAAGTTGGAATTATGATTACAAGTGGTTGAGAGTTTCAATTGTTTGGTTTTGGATCATGAAGATTGGTTCTCAAGTGAAGGTCAAGACCAAGCAAAGAGAAGATGAAGCTTAAGTCCTAGTGATGATTAGAGAACAATTGGATAGAAAGAAATAGAAAGAAAAGGACTTAAAGAAGTAGAAAGAAAAGGACTTAAAGAAGGAATTCAAGTTGATTATCATGTTAAGTCCTTAGATCAATCAAGGAAAGGCAATTCAAATAAGTATTGAAGATGTTTCTTTGGAGAGATGTCACTTCTCCCGATTGTCGGGGCGTGCCGCCTTATGTAGGTAAACCAAGTGGGTGATTCTTGGATGGCTAATATGGAAGTGGTGATCTGAAGAATCATTGAAGATGCTTAGTTGAAGAAATTAAAAGGATTGATCTAAAGAGCAAGCAACGTACCAAATAAGAAGTCAAATATTCACATGTGGTACTCATGCAAATCCAAGTGGTATTCTCTCATGCAAAGCTTGATCAAGAAAAGAAGCAAGTAAACCACAACATTGAAGCTAGCACTTGATCATATGGGTGAAGAATAGAATTCATGATGATAATTGGTTTTCACCAAGCTCTCCAAATGGACTGCACTATTGCTATTTTAGAGATTGATTGAAAATGACTATCCTATACTCCGAGATAGCAAAGGTATTATTGTATGGCATATGCATCCATATTTTGATAAGGACTTGATTAGAGCATATAGTCATACATAGATGAGCATTCATAAAAAAAAATTCAAATGATTTTAAGTTTATATGATGCTACTATTGCTTCTATGTCTTGTTTGATCTAGTGGCTAAATATGACTTGTTCATGAGCATGTGAACCTAGTGTTTGAACTAGTTGAATGAGCAAAAAGGATCTAATTCAACATAGGCAAGATAACCCCTAGTGGCGTGAAGAAGCTTGTCTTTGGTTCAAACCGAGTTAGATTACTTGTGCAAATTTGCTAGTTTGAACTAATCAAGAAAGAAGCTCTTGAAAATAATCTAAGTTCAAGAAGCACAAGACATCAATTAAAATGGATATCAAGTTATTTCTTCACGTGATACTCATCTACACGAGGTATTTTCAAGTGGTATCCGACAAGATGTGCAATTGATCCTCAACTTTTAGTGATCATCAAGATGAAGACTTCCCACACCAAAAGAGCTCAAGTTCAAGTGGATGACCGATCATATGACATAGGGGAGATACTTATTCATTTGGTATCAAGAGATGCAAGGTCCTACATATGGTATCTCATTCTTTGGATGGTTTTCAAGTGGTGTCATTCCAACTCAAAATGGTGGTGTCCATCAAATGTGCAAGAATCTACCCTCAACATCCCTACCACACACCTTTGTCACAATAGAGCATTGACTTTTATGGAAATTGATGACAAAGGGGGAGAGATTTGGACAAAGATATAAAATTGTGTGATGAGGAAGAGATAATCAAGATGGATGGAAGTACGCAAATGAACCATCATGGAGGCCGATGATGGGAGAGCAATAGGCCAACAAGAAGGATGATCCGCAAGATTGAAGATTATAAGGGGATCAAAATTCTTGGACAAGAGAAGCACACAAGTAGGGGGAGCAAGCTCATGGACATGGTTGATTGCATTTGAAATGTGCATATTCATATGCTTGCTTGCATTTGCACTTAGTTTTCTACACATGGTATGTTACTTGTGTGGTGTATGCTAGTATAGGTTTGAATGATGATTTGATAACTAGCATGCATAGGTTGTTAGCTAGACTTGTGTTTATCAAGTATTTACTAGAACCTTACCCTTTAATGTTGATCTCACGGGGTATCTAGTATTCTGGCTTGTCTAACTAATCTTGATGCTAAGGGTGGACTTAATGGTGCAACTTCAATTGGCTTCAAGCAATTGGTATCGAGCAATTGGTATCACACTACAAAGGTTTATTCTATGCACCTTAGCATCACTTAGTAGTGTTGGCACTCCCACAAGTTTCATATTTATGCATGTGTGAAAATTTGAAACCAAACCATTTGAGCACACATGTAGGGGGAGTTAACACTACCAAGTCGGGTTTTATGGAGTTTATCCAAGTCTAAAGATTTGAGCTTAAAGATGGATAAGTAACATAAAATTCAACCCAAGTTAGTAATTTACACTTGTGTGAAGAGCTAACTTGGTTAATGCGCTTAATTTCCATATCTTTGTAGAGTTGTCATCAATTACCAAAAAGGGGGAGATTGAAAGGTCCTTGTTTGGTTTTGGTAATTGAGTGACAACTTATGTGGACTAATATGTGTTTAAGTGTTGATTACACAGGTGATTAGTCCACAGATACATGTGTGTGAGCATCTATGCCATGGAGGTGAAAATGGCTTGGAGATGATGCTTAGCTCACACATATGGTATGAAGGAGCTAAACACATGAGACATGACATGGAGTCATGTGGCTAGGTGAAGAAGATCAAGACAAGGCTTCGCGTCGATGGACCGGTTGCAAGTGTGAAGGGCAAGTCGGGTGATGGCTTGGCGCCGATGGACCAACGCAACGGTGAAGAGCAAGCAAGTCAAGGATCGATGAACCAAAAGCCACGTGATGATATGAAGTGGATCATATTATTCATGAGGTGTTGGTGCATGTGTTGCACCGGCATCGATGGTGTCGGAGACGGTGATGAAGACGGTGATCGAAATGGAAAGCGCAAGGCAAAGGTATAACCTAGGGCATTTCTATTTCACCGGTCTAAGGTTGGGTAGAGAAGTGCTTGACCGGATTTAGGATAGATGGCCGTACTATCAAGAGGGGCAAACTTGTTTGTATATCGGTCATCTAGTGCCACTCGGAGTGATCTAACTTTGCATTGCTAGGATCGAGTGGCGTGGCAAGAAAGAGTAAAAAAAAACCTTTTGGAAAATATTTGTGAAAATGCTAACTCACATGCACAAGGTTGTAGAACACTTTGGAGTTGGCACATTTGCAAAAGGGTGGAAGTTTCGAGCTCGCAGGAAGCTTGGTTAGATCTTGGATGGATAAACTGTTTTTATCCTTTGAGTTTTGGATCAAGCAATCATATGGGTTGTGTAGCCCTCTGAATAAGCTTTCCAAAATGTCCTAGATCATCGAAATCGGAGTTCGGAGCTAAGAGATATCGCCGTTTTACCGAACGGGGGCAGGCGTCGGACCCTGGGAAACTATAGTCCGACGCTAAGCGTCGGACCAGTCCGACGGTTCAGTCCGACGCCCTGAAAATAGCCGTTCGAAGGGCCTAAAGCGTCAGACCTTTGAGGTATAGTCCGACGCCCACCCCGGGACAGTCCGACGCTACAGTCCGACGCTATTTAGCTCTCGGGAAACTTGTCTGTAGACCGTCGGACCCTAAGAATTGGTCCGACGCTCCACGGTCCGACGCTCCCAGAGAGCCGTTAGAGCGCGGTAACGGTTGGATTCAAACGGCTAGTGACACGTGGCGCTTATCCAAGGCGTCGGACCGTGAGAATTAGTCCGACGGTTGCTCGGTTGACGGTCCGACGCTCGGTCCGACGGCCGGTTTGAGTTGATAACGGCTCCTTTGGCTTGAGGGCTATTTATAGGAGTGTGTGGCCGGCTGTGAGAGGTGTCTTGCACCTTGGGAATGTGTCTCCCTTGTTTGTGCATGGCTTAGTGCTCTCCAACTCACTTGTGCTTATAGAATTCACATTCGAGGAGTGAGTGATCGATCGATAGTGCGTTGCATTGAGAGATTGCATCGTGTGGCACTAGGTGATTGTGTTGCAAGCCGGTGGTGCTTGTTACTCTTGGAGGTTGCCACCTCCTAGACGGCTTGGTGGCTTGTGGCTCCGTGAAGCAAGCAAGAAGATTGTGCTTAGCTCCGGAGAAGCTTTGTGAGGGGTTGGAGCTCACCCCGCGGGAGATCGCAAAGAGCATCGCTAGTAGAGCGAGACGTGAAGAGCGACAAGTGGTCCGGCCGAGTCAAGTGCTAGAGCTTGTGGTAAGCACTCCACGTGGGAGAGTGTGACTTGCGGGTCACCACTAGCAAGAGGACCGGCGGCAACCTTGGAGCTTGTCTCAACGGAGGACGTAGCTTGTGGCGACAAGTGAACCTCCGGGAAATAAATCACCGCGTCAACATCTTCCCATCCTTCGCGGTGGTTTGCTCCCTTCTACACAAGTTATTTATATTGTGCATTACTTTATTTGTGTAGTTGTAGTTGCTCTTGTGAGACCGGTTAGCTTGTGTAGCTTGCCACTCACCTTCTTAGCTTGTGTAGCTTAGAAGTAGTTCTCACTTAGTTTGTGTAGCTAAAGTGAGTTGCGCTCTTTGATTTGGATTGTGTATCCTTGTCATTAAGCAAGTAGTGAGCTTATGTGCTTAGTGCGTTTTTGCTTGCTAGTTAATAGGAGTTTCCCCGGTGCTTAAGGTACTAGCGCTTAGGTTTGTGTGATCTTGCGCTAGAACGGTTTAGGGAAGCTCAAGCTAGACTTGCACCTTTGCCTCTCGCTAGGATCTTTGGCAAGGTGTTTAGAGTCTTAGTTAGAGGGGTGAATTGTCGCTAGAACCGATTAGGTTTTATTCCGCTGCGATTAGTTGTTATAAAGGACTATTCACCCCCCCTCTAGTCCGCCATCTCGACCCTACAACCTTTTAAGAACTTGCCTAAAACACGTGGAGGGATACTAAGACTAGACAGGGCTGTCACCACCTGCTAGCACCCACAAACAATCCGTGCGACAAGCGGCATTCAAAGGCAAGATCTAGTCTAAGCACCACGCTTACACTAAGCCTTACTACTCTACCAGTGATCAAAGCTAGCACCCTATGACAGGCGATGAACTACACACGTGAGCTGGTTACAGGATCACAATCTAATGCAAACCGACCAAATAATATGATAACTCACAACAATACTATTAAAATAATACACTAAGTAAGGACTCAGTGAAGTAAAGTAAGAATAATATATTAAAGTAGCTAAGTCTTACAGAAAGACAAAGATACAAGAGTTATAGCAGACTCTCTAGTAGACGACTCCGGAGACCCCGAGCGCAGCTCGACTCAACTCTAACTCCCACACTAGACTACAACTACTACTAAAGGTGGAACTACACTACTTCTTCACTTGTATCTTGAATGAACCATGTCTTGAGAGGGTGGATGCAGCCTCTATTTATAGGGGAAGATGGAGGAGTGCCACGTCAGCGATCCGTGTGTCTTTCCACCTTGGCCCTTGGATAAACCGACCTTGCAACCGCCACAAATCGACGGCAATGATGAAATGAGCACGTGGGAGGCATGCTGGAAGGCGGTGGAGGCCAACCGACCTGCCTGGGCACCAGGGGTGGTTCGACCGACCCCCCCTATGGCAGGTGGGCCCAGCCAGGGTCTTCTAGAAGGAGTCCCCACCTGACATAGGGTGTGGTAGTGGCCTGGTCCCACATTTGCTGGTTCGGCCGAACCATCTCTAGGGAGCTGGGCCTACCACTGTGGTCCCCATCTGTCATTGACTGTCCCCTTGTATTGGTTTCACCTTGGTTGCATGTTTATCACGTTGAATCCTTGTGCTTTGTTTCTCCACCATTGAATAGAGACACAAGTTGATCTGATGGATGAATTGAGCTTGGTGGAGGGTCACATGGATCTTGCCAAGTCACCAGAGCCAGGTGGGCCCCATCCATGGTTCGGCCGAACCATGTCTCGCCCCTCCTCAAGCTCTTCTCTCTTCCATTTGATGTTGTAAGCTTTGTGTTGGAATGTGGTGGCCTGGTGTAGGGTCGAGATGGCGGATTAGAGGAGGGTGAATAGTCCTTTTTAACAACTAAACGCAGCGAAATAAAACCTATTCGGTTCTAGCAATAATTCACCCCTCTAACTATAACTCTATGCACCTTGTAAAAGATTCTAGCAAAAACAAAGGTGCAAGTCTAGTTTGAGCTTCCCTAAACCGTTCTAGTGCAAGGTCACACAAACCTAAACACTAGTACTTTAAGCACCGAGGAAACTCCTACCAACTAGCAAGTAAAAGAGCACTAAGCACCTAAGCTCACTAAGTGCTCAATGACAAGGAACACAATCCTAATCAAGGAGAGCAACTTGATTAGTTATACAAACTAATCAAGACACTAGTTCTAAGCTACACAAGCTAAGAGCGTGAGTGGCAAGCTACACAAGCTAACCGGTCTCACAAGAGCAACTACAACTACACAAGTAAAGTAATGCACAAAATAAATAACATGTGTAGAAGGGAGCAAACCACCGCGAAGGATGGGAAGATGTTGACGCGGTGATTTATTTCCCGGAGGTTCACTTGTCGCCACAAGCTACGTCCTCCGTTGAGACAAGTTCCAAGGTTGCCGCCGGTCCTCTTACTAGTGGTGACCCGCAAGTTACACTCTCCCACATGGAGTGCTTACCACAAGCTCTAGCACTGGACTCGGCCAGACCACTTGTAGCTCTTCACGTCTCGCTCTACTAGCGATGCTCTTCGCGATCTCCCGCGGGGTGAGCTCGAACCCCTCACAAACTTGCTCCGGATCCAAGCACAATCTCCTTGCTTGCTTCCACGGAGACACTCGCCACCAAGACGTCTAGGAGGTGGCGACCTCCAAGAGTAACAAGCACCACCGGTTTGTAACTCGATCACCTAGTGCCACTCGAAGTAATCTCACAATGCAATGCACTAGCGATCGATCACTCACTTCTCCGATGTGAATTGTATGAGCACAAGTGAGTTGGAGAGCACTAAGCCAAGCACAAGCAAGGGAAACACATTCCCAAGATGCAAGACACCTCTCACAGTCGGCCACACACTCCTATAAATAGCCCTCAAAGCAAAGGAGCCGTTATCAACTCAAACCGGCCGTCGTACCGAGCGTCGGACCGTCGCACGCGCTACCGTCGGACTAATGTTCATGGTCCGACGCCTTGGATTTGCGCCACGTGTCACTAGCCGTTTGAATCCAACCGTTACCGCGCTCTAACGGCTCTCTGGGAGCGTCGGACCGTGCGTCGGACCGGAGCGTCGGACCATTGTTTAGGGTCCGACGGTCTACAGAGAGTTTTCCCGAGAGCAAAATAGCGTCGGACTGTCCTGGGGTGGGCGTCGGACTATACCTTCAAGGTCCGACGCTTTAGCCCCTTCGAACAGCTGTTTTCAGGGCGTCGGACTGAACCGTCGGACTAATGTTTCCCAGGGTCCGACGCCTGCCCCCCTTCGGAAAAACGGCGATATCTCTTAGCTCCGAACTCCGATTTCGATGACCTAGGACATTTTGGAAAGCTTATTCAGAGGGTTACACAACCCATATGATTGCTTGATCCAAAACTCAAAGGATAAAATAGTTTATCCATCCATGATCTAACCTAGCTTCCTGCGAGCTCGAAACTTTCACCCTTTTGCAAATGTGCCAACTCCAAAGTGTTCCACTACCTTGTGCATGTGAGTTAGTATTTTCACAATTATTTTTCAAAGGGTTTTTCACTCTTTTCACCACGCCACTCGGTCCTATCAATGCATGCAAGTTAGATCGCTCAAGTGGCACTAGATGACCGATATGCAAACAAGTTTGCCCCTCTTGATAGTACGGCCATCTATCCTAAAACCCGGTCAAGCATTTCTCTACTCAACCTTAGACCGGTAAAATGGAAATGCCCTAGGTTATACCTTTACCTTGCGCTTTCCATTCCAATCACCGTCTTCATCACCGTCTCCAACACTATCGATGCCGGTGCAACACATGCACTAACACCTCAATAATGATATGATCCACTTCATATCATCACGTGGCTTTTGGTTCATCGATCCTCGACTTCACTTGCTCTTCACCGTTGCGTTGGTCCATCGGCGCCAAGCCCACTAGCTTGCCCTTCACACTTGCAACCGGTCCGTCGACGCCAAGTCATGTCTTGATCTTCTCGCCACATGACTCCATGTCATGTCTCATGCGTTTAGCTCCTTCATACCATATGTGTGAGCTAAGCATCATCTCCAAGCCATTTCCACCTCCATGGTATAAATGCTCACACACATGTACCTGTGGACTAATCACCTGTGTAATCAACACTTAAACACATATTAGTCCACCTAAGTTGTCACTCAATTACCAAAACTAAACAAGTACCTTTCACCTGGGGCAACCAAACATGGTTCGGCCGAACCACATAGGTGGCCCCTGGCTACTCACTTTTGCACTGTTTTGGTCTTCCCTGCATTCACAAGTTTAAAAGTACAAGTGGAACTAGTTGTTGATAAAAATATGTTCATGTTATGTTGATCTTCCTTGAGTCCGATGCCTGTTGATGGTGTTTGAGTGTGGATTTTTATGGTATATCCATCGTCAACACACAACACTGTCAACCACTCCTCTGATGGGGTCAGGTACGGAGCGTAACACAAAAGGACAAAGCCCCTCTGCTAGGTTTAGGGATAGGGGGCTTCCAAGCCCGCTCGTTAGCCCCTCAAGCCGGATGCCTTCTCTGCTGAAACCTCCAGAAGGTGCACCTGGTAGAGGATGTGTTGACACTTCTTAGTGCAACCACCAGAGACAGGGTATTAGGCTATCTCTGATAACGGCGTCAGAAGTGCCCTGAGGGGTATTTCTTATGTCTATTGGATAATTCCGCAAGCGCACAGAATATATCGCTGTAGCACTTCACCCGGGAGTATTCCAAAGTATCGTTATTTATTTTATCCCAAGGGAAAGCGGTTGCTAGGACTAATTAATAAAAGAGAGAGATCCTTAAGTCTATAGCAACTTAGTATCAATTAGTGATAGGGGGTAAATCGATAAATAGAGGAAAGGGTAATGACACAAAGACACGACAAGCTTTAGGATAACTAAGGATAACTAGTAGAATATAGCTAGGTGGGAGGACAACGAGTGAGTATAATACTCCTATGACTCTTACTTTACTCTTGTGAACTATCTTATCAAATGGATGAATTACATTAAGACAGCTACCTTACTTCCAGTGTGTAGGGGGTAGTGTGAAACAATAGAGGATATAACCTCTACTCGAAGGCCTACGCTCTTATGGGAGCCTACCTTTTAAGAACTTGCCTAAAACACGTGGAGGGATACTAAGACCAGACAGGGTTGTCACCACCTGCTAGCACCCCACTAACAATCTGTGCGACAAGCGGCATTCAAGGGTAAGATTTAGCCGAAGCACCACGCTTACACTAATTCTCACTACTCTAGCTGGGTACCAAACAGCTAAAGCACCGTATGACAGGCAATGAACTACACACGTGAGCTGATTACAGAATCACAATCTAGTGTAAATCAACTATAAGGCAAGACAAGACACAACAATACTATAATGAATAGTAAAGCACTAAGTAAAGACTTAATAAAGTAAAGTAAAGATAATATATTGATAAAAGTAAAGTCTTACAGAAGGAAAGGTACAAGAGCTATACCAGACTCTCCAGCAGGCGACTCCGAAGACCCCGAGCGTAGCTCGACTCGACTCTAACTCCCACACTAGACTAATACTACTACTAAGGAATGGAGCTTCTCTTGTCTCTTGTGTATCTTGTGTGTCTTGTGTGTGGTGATGGCAGCCTCTATTTATAAGGGAGAATGGGGAGGTGCCACGTCAGCGATCTGCGTGTTCCATGCCTCTCCACCCTTGGATAAACCGTCCTTGAACCGCCTCAAGATGGACGGCCGTAGACAAACCAGCATGTGGGAAGTGTACTCAAGTCGGTGGGGAGGTAACCGACCTGGCTGGGCACCAGGGGGTTTCGGCCGACCCCCCTATGGCAGGTGGGCCCAGCCAGGGGCTTCTAGAAGGTGTCCCCACTAGTCACAGGTAGTGGCTTCCCATCTACTGAGTGTTTGTCACGTTGGTTCATCCCTTAATCCTTATGCTTTGGTTCTCCACCCTTGAATGGAAACACATGTTGATCTGATGGTTGAAATGAGCTGAGTGGAGTGTCACACGGATCATGCCACGTCACTAGAGCCAAGTGGGCCACATGGTGGGGTTGGCCGACCCACACATGGGCCCACCCTGAGCTCTCCTCTCTTCTACGTGATGTTGTGCACCATATCTTGAAGTTTCATGGCCTGTTTGATTTTTCCTGCATTCACAAGCTAAGAGTACAAGTGAAACTAGTTATTGATAAAATATGTTCATGTCATGCTTATTCTTCCTTGAATCCGAGGCCTGTTGACGGTGTCTGAGTGTGGAATTTTATGATATATTCACCGTCAACAGGATGGTCAAAGCAGGGCGATCGGGGCGATGCCTAGAGCTTCTTTGGCTCCACACCCAGTCAGATCCAGAGAGGGAGAGGGTGAAAGGGAAACAAATTAGATCACTTGTGTCCTCACGACGAAGAACTGAAGCTCTACAACGATCTTTCAAAATCATTTTTTTGGTATCTAATCAATAGTATAACATATAAAGAAAATATTTTTGGCAGTGTAATAAATGGTGTCAGCATCCGTATATAATAGCAATTCATGGAGTCATTCATGATCTTTTATTTGCCATATTGGATAACAAGGTTAAAATTTTTAGTTGAATCTTGTGACTTCCTTGTAATATAAGGGTGATCTACAATATGCCTTTCCTAAAAAGGAGTATTAAGCCAAAATGTTTTTCCATTAGCTAAAAATGTGCTTCATGGAACTTTAGACCAAAAAAAAGGCTTGAGTTTATCTTATGCATTAACTCTTGAGTTAATAAACAATATCATGCCTCACCAGAGATGTGCCAATCCGTTGAGATATGGTATGTTACAAGTGAAATATTTGAAATAAGAAATGAATTCAATTTTTTTTGGTCGAATAACGAATCCTTGTAATCCAGCATATGTAATGTCTTGTCCAGGAGCCAGAGGAAACGCGTCACAGGTACACCATTGCAATTAGTAGGTATGACCGTATGAGAGCGTTCATGGTGGACCCTCAAGAACAAATGATTCAGTAACCTATTCAAAGAAATTTACTCGAGAGACATATATGGGCCTGTTTGGTTGGAAGCTTGGATAACTTGCCTGATAAAAAGTGTTGCCTGAGAGTTGCCTAGAAAGTAGATGATATTTGCCTCACCAGGCAAGTGTAAAGAAAGGTGTTTGGTTGGTGCCTGGATCTATGAAACTAATGTGTAGATAAATAATGCTTTCTTGTGTAATAAAAATGTAATATATGTTGTTTAAATAATACATGAGGATAAATGAATGATTTAAATAAGTAATAAAAATCCATAACAGAAATCCTACCATAAACAGTGATATCAATGAAAGGAGAAGCATTAATTTAATGCCTTGTCGGATATAAAACATTTTTAGCAGTAACACAGTAACACTTTTATAGTAGCACTGTACCGGTAACAGTTTCTAAACAACATTAAAAAATAGTATACTACTTTGATTGCATGCCAGGCAAACCAGATGCGCCCAGGCACACGAATTTGGTCGCCTCGCCATTGAAGTGTTGCCTGGTGCAAGCAGCGTTTCTGGGTTGCATCCAAATGTGATCCAGGAAGCTTCTAGGCAAGCGGCCTCCCAGGCAAAAGAGACACAGCCTCTCAACCAAATACGCCCATAATTTCCCGTTATGAAGCCTGGAAAGGGGGTGTACCTACCTTCTCTTTCTTGGGCTGTGAAATGTAGAATGCTTCTAGGCGTACATAACAGAAACGGAATTGAACTAAGCTTAGCCCAAGGCCCTGTAAGCACGTTTTGGGCCAGTGTAGGAATGAGCCTGGTAGAGGTCTCGGCAACGTTAAACCAAAGAAAAAGCATTCGTGGACTATTTTCGCCCTTGCTTCTCTTGAACTAAGGCGTTGAGTTAAGGCGTTGAGTTGCTCTCCTAAAACTTTATTATATCCTATTACATTAGATATTTTTCATATGCATGATTTATAGATTAAAAAATAACTAATTACACAAATTGTAACTAATTTATAAAACAAAATTTTCAGACCTAAATAGTCCTTGTTTTGATAATATTATGCTACAATTAACATGTGATAATAATAGATTAATTAGTCTTAATAAATTTATCTCGTCTACTGATAGAATTATTTTATTGATATCCGAACTATTCATGCAACACTCCATGTAATATCTGATTTGACACATCAAAACTTTACGCGCTGAAACTGAATAAGGCCTATTCTCCCCGTCCCGTTGAAAGTGTTATTTTTACTTTTAAACTTTTTACTTGACCGTTCGTTTTATTTAATTTTTTATATAAATAATAGAATAATTAAATTATTATTAAAATATCTCTAATGCTAAAATAAGCCATAACAAAATAAATAATATTTATAAAAAAACTTTGAATAAGACGAACTGTCTAAGATTGGCATATAGGCTCTGTTCGCTTCAGCTGAAAAGCTGAGCTAATTTTGGCTGAAACTGATTTGTTGTGAAGGGAAATACTATTTCAAAACTGAAAAATATGTGCTGTTTAGTTGAAGCGAACAGAGGCATAGTCTACCACGACACTTTTAATGGGACCGGGGAGTGCCCTGTTTAGATCCAGTGCAAATTGCAACTGCAACTAGTCACATCAACGTTGCGGCACATGCATAGAGCATTAAATGTAGACGAAATGTTTGCATGTTTGTACTTTTTGCATGTACATCACGAGACGAATCTTTTAAGTCTACTTGGGTCATGATTGGACAAAAGTTGTCAAATACAAACGAACGTGCTACAGTGCAGAATTTTGTCTAGGCCCCGTTTAGATCCCAGTTGCAGTTGCAATTTTGCACTGTAGCACGTTCGTTTGTATTTGACAACTTTTGTCCAATCATGGCCCAAGTAGGCTTAAAAGATTCGTCTCGTGATGTACATGCAAAAAGTACAAACATGTAAACATTTCGTCTACATTTAATGCTCCATGCATGTACCGCAACGTTGATATGACTAGTTGCAGTTGCAATTTGCACTGGATCTAAACAGGGCCTAAATCGTCCAGTAGTTATCAGTCCGTGCCAGTAGCAGAAAACTTCTGCCATTAGCAGCACTAGCAAGTTGTACCAGCAGAATTGCAGAAAGGTCCCGTACTGCTCAGGGCTTGCTATACCTGGACATGGAAGTTTGGAGTATAAAAACACCACGTCGTAGACGTTCTGCCGCGTTTGACCGTCGCAAAACACGGCCTCACAAGATTCTAGCATGCTCAGCCGCGCTGGCCTCACGTGATCTCCCCGCACGACCCGCCGGCAGCAGAAACTTCTTTTCTCCCTTGGATCCACCGGCGCGGCGAGTCTCGTCTCACTAGGATGAAACTGGCGAAGGACATTGGTCTGTCTCAAATTTATAGTGGCCTAGTGGGAAATAGGCGTACTAAGTGCCTGACTGCCTGGTTTAGAGCAATCTCATTCATACCTGTGCGCAGACACTTTTGGGCCTATTGGTCTCGTGGTGAGGATATACAATGTATTTACATGCAGGGTTTATATACGGGTTACTAGCTACTCCTCGGTCCCAGGATATAAACTCCTCGGTCCCAGGATATAAAGTGTAACTATCTCTAGTTTAAAGACTAAAAAAACATAATTAATTTTTTCTCTGAGTACTAATACTATTATATTGACGTACATGCGTTGAGAGAGAGCACGTCTTATATCTTATAACATATACATAATAAAAAAGTGGTTAGACCTTATATCTTAAGACGAAGGGATTATTACGTACCCTTGCTCGCTCCAACATTTTATTTTAAATTATAAGATGTTTTGACTTTTTAAAATTTATCGCTTTAGCTGTCTATATATCTAGACATACCGTCTCCATCCATAAGTCTCCATCGTCTGAGAAAAATAAGTTTTCCAATAGTCTTCATCTTATTAGATCTAGATCACGAATTCGCCGCGTCCCCGCCCGCGTCTCCTAATACGTGCTGTGCGTGCAATTTTCATATAATAAATTTACAAATAACATACTGATACACATAAGTATTGTCGTTCAACACATTTCAAAAAAATTAAAACAACTTATCCAGCATAGTTTTTCTAACATAACTTGTTCGGGACAAACTTGTCAACCTAAACAATTCATTCAGAGTTTATAGAATATAAAATGGGTACGTTAATCTATACTTGCTAATAAAGAGGGAAGATTTATTTCACTTTTTTTCGTCAACCTCCACTTCCACGTTATATCCGCGTTCGATAAGAAAACGAATTGCCCATTTCCATGGGCTCCCTCAGGTCTCGGTGTCCGCACGAGCAACAAGTAATGCCTCTCCTCAAATTTATTTCGGTGTCCCATGTCCCTATCTTTTCTGTCCGATCCTGCGTTCAGGGAGGCTGGACACGCGCCGCCGAGCCCGTAGCCGTTCCCCAAGCTCCTCATCCGTTTCGATTGGCAAGTCTGTGAGAAAGTTTAGGGCAAGGAAGCCAGCCGTTGTTTTTCAGAACCAAAGCCAATAACTGCCCAGTGAAGATCTATTTTATATTAAATTAAATTAAAGTAGAGTTTCTTACTTAGTACGGCATGAATTTTGATCTCAATGATATGAAACACATGTTGTGATCATATAAAATATAAACCTCTAATTTTATATCCTCCTATCATGGAAAAGAGCTAGATTATTGCAAGATGAATTAAATCATATGTCATGGTTGTTAAATAAATCATTGGGTTAAATCATCAGAGAAATCGCGCAGCAAAGTATAAACCCTGTTGCAACGCAAAAGCAGTTTTTCCGCGCATGAAAAAAACCAAGGAAACCAAACCCAAAAACTATGCTCACCTGCGGCATCAAACCGTGTCATCCAACTTTTCAACAAAAGCAGCTAACCACAAGGCTATGTAAGCTTAGGTGACGTTGAATGAATCGTTTTTCTATTTATCGTATTCAACAATTCAAACCTTTACACGAGTTGGAAACGGAAAGGGATCGTCTGGATGAGTGCGTTCCTACAGCAAAAGGCGACATAATGGGCCACATTTTAAATCTTATTTATAATTGGCCATGTTTAAATTTTTTTCTTAATATAAGACGTGTACTTAATCCGATTTAATTTTATATGTCCGGTTGACATTAGTATCATATGGTAAAGTGAGTGAGGGCAACCAGGTGAGATACAAATAAAACAAGAGACATTCTGCTAAGAAAACTCATATCTTTCTTACCTTTTTAGCAAAGAGATGTTGATACGCAGGTCAAACACGTATAATAATTACTTTTTTCTGCATTGGTTACGAAATCAATTGAGTTAATGATTTTTTCTTTGACACTCTCTAACTGCAACGTACGGTCACTAACAATTGAGTTAACGAAAATTTATTTTGATACTCTCCCGTTGCAATGCACGGGCACTTTTGCTAATATAGAAAAAATGAAAAGGCAAAGTGGGAGAGAGAGAGAGAGATAAATGAAAGATAAGAAAATCAACGAGGAAACTGCATCACTGCTGTTGGAACCACAAGCCAGTGACGAAATAACCCTGGTGCACAGCTCAAATATCATCTATAACTCTCTGAAAATATATGGTAAATTTGAAGTTGTTTAGCGGTAAAACATTGTTTTACCAAGCTGGACCCTGGCGTCGCCCATGAGACCATGCGCACTGGAGTCCTGGATCCCGTCCGGGAAGGTGCCACGGAGGAGAGAGAAGACGATTTTGCCGGATGAAAACGCCGCAGCGGCGTCCTGCATCCCGTCCGGGATGCGGCCGGATCCGCAGTTCCCAGTAGGGTGGCGGGCGTCCGCTCCGTACGTGCGGGCCTACCACCGAGCTGACAAAAGAGAGAGAGAGAAAGGAGCTACAGGGAGGAGCGCAGCGCCGTGCCGAAGAGGGAGGAGCGGCGCCGGGCCGGGCTCGCGCCGCCAGGGGATCACCGCCGGGGGAGGGAGTGCCGCCGGGCTGGGCCCGGGAGGCCATAGCGCCGGGGGGCCGCGCCGGGCTCGCCGGAGAGGGAGACGAGCCCGGGCCGCCGCGCTCGCCCGAGCCGCCGCGCTCGCTGTCGCCGGAGCCGGAAGGTGGGGGCCGCCGCGCTCGCCTGGTCCGCCGGCGGCTCGCGCGCCCGCCGGCCGCCACGCCTCCACCCGCCGGCGGCTCGCGCGCAGGACACGCTCTACCGTGGGGAGAGAGGGGTGGCGGCGAGGAGAGAGGTGGGGAGGGCGCCGGGAACGGGGAGGAAGGGATAGGGTGGAGAGAGAGAGGGGGGTGAGAGGTGAGAGAGGGGAGGGGAATAAAAAAATGAAAAAGTAATATAGAGTAGAGGTATAGAGGATGGATGGGTGCGGGAAAAAGTGGTATAGAGGAGAGAATTTTGATGATCAGGATGTATAGATGAGAAAAATAGAGGATGATGAGTGCGGTTGGTCCGACGACAACAAAAGGATGTTCGCTCAGAGCAAATGATTGTCTTAATTAATGGATTTGCGTAGAGGGCCGTCCTCTAACTTTGTTTTTTTCATTTACTAATAATAAGCTAATCTACCATATAATGAAAGAGTAAATGCTCTCCATAAACCTAAGTCGTACGGGCTTCATTAATATATAAGCAGGCTCTTCTGTTATTTCCAGTTTACCTGGTAGTACGTAGCTCACGTGTCGCGTGTCATATATACGCTTGAGCTTATTCCTTAAAATCAACGTTTATTTTTACTTATAAAAGTAATATTTTCTCTAACAATAAATCTGTATGAACCAAAATTAACTTTTTTTCCAGACGAACAGGACGCTAGCTAGCCTAGGTAGGCCACACATCTCTATGCTCGTACACTCAGGCCCTGTTTAGTCGCTGAGAAATGAGGTGAAAAGTCACTGTAGCACGTAAGAAATCTTTTCCAATAAATATCCAACCATGGCCTAAGTAGACTTAAAAGATTCATCTCGAGATGGTCAGGTTAAAAGTACAAACATGCAACAACTACTACTTTATTTAATGCTCTATACATGCGTAAAAGATAATCAATATGACGAGGAAAGAATTTTTTTTTTAAGTAATCAGGGCCTCATACTTGATGGAAATAGGAGCTGCAGGCTGGAAGACATTTGACCAAACCTCCCTTCACATTCATATTTTTGCGAAGGAGAGACTTTCACGCATCAAGGGCAGTGGGCCAGCGGTAATACAGCCGTACCTGCTGGTGCGGAGATCTTGATTTGTCCACATCGCGTTAGATCCCCAGTCGCCTCGCTACTTTTATACTCCTCACCGAGGACACCACTGGCGTTGGACGGATCATCAGCGATAATAAACCGAGAGCCAGTCCAGCACCAGTCCCCTGTCATCACACGCATTCACGCCCCCAGCCTCCTCCAAAGCTGCTCTCCCGCCGCGGTGCATGCCCGCTCTTCTCCCCGTTGACGTGCACCTGCACTCCTCGCCGGCGCGCCGCAGGCCGCAGCAGGCGCCACGGCTGGTCAGACGACGCTACGAGCTCCGGCCGCCGGCGGCGCGCGGCATTGGTGTTGACTTGCAGCGTGCGGCCGCCCGCCATTGGCAGGTCCAAAGCCATCTCATATCCTCTGAGATACTAGTATGGTCGTCCGTGGCAAGCAGAGACCGGTGGCCGGCGGGCTGGTCGGGCCGTGGGTCGTCATGGCCGTCCTCGTCCACTCCTCCTTCCTCGGCTCCACTGTCTTCTTCACGGCCGTCGACGCCGCCCGCACGTCGGCGTTCGTGGTGACGACGACGGCGGCCCAGCTGCCGCCGATGGCTCCAGCGCCGTCGCCCGCCGACAACGCACTCGGGGACAGCAAGAGGACAGTGCCCACCGGCTCCAACCCCTTGCACAACCGATGACGACGACGCGAGGCCGCGGCCCGCGCGCGAGATCGATCAGGAGCCAGGGACATGACGCGTACGTACGTTGGAGAAGAGATGGCGGCCGGATGCATGCGCTGGAAGTACGGTGATCTTCGTGAGTGAGCAGGCAAGCAAGACAGCAGCCAGAGGTACGTGAAGAATGAGGTTGCGACTTGCGAGGTACAGTTGCCGGGCGATGCGTGGCGCGACGACTGCCGTAAGCTTCTGATTCTGCTTCTTTTCTTCCTCCGCGCTTTTGGCAATTCCGAGTGAGGAGAAAGGAAGCTGAATGAGAAGGATTACATCCTTTTGACTTTTGAGCGCGTCAGATAGCCAGATAGGCGTGCTGTTAGCTATAGGAGTCGTAGCTTGGTAGAAGCTCTTTTTTTTTTTCCTTTCATTTCAGTTTGGCAAGCATATGTTGGATGCTTTATCAAGTAAAAAAATTCGATCATGCAATGTACTCATTTGTTACTCCAGCGAGGAATAAGTATATGTTTCATTATGCATGTGTAACTATGCTCACTGCTGAGGGATCATTCAGTTTTCAGTAGCTCTTCCAAAGGTATGAGTAAACAGCATATACGGTCACTACAGTGTCCGCTGAAAACTTTGGACTGCTTCAGTTTTGGGGTACGTACGCTAGCATTAGAGTGCACACGGCTGCAGGCATTCATGGAGCTAGGTTTATGGGTGTCAGTGACATGGCAGAAAAGCAGAGACCTTCTTTTCCGTGAAAATGCTGAGACCTTTTTCCGTGAAAACAAAAACAACGGAACGCTTGTCTGGAACTCTGGATGCAGCATACTACGCATGAAACTCGCTCGCGTTGGCTCATTGCAGCGCACCGCCATCCGAAACAGTCCAAGACAAGGTCTACGCAGCTACGACAGCACTATAGCTACGACGTTACTCCTATATGACCACGGAAATACAGTAGGTTTGGTTCAAACACGCGCGGCCCGCAGTTCAGAAACACGAAATTAATTTGCATACATTAGCACACCAAATTAATTCCAAGATTCCGACAATTAATGCTAGCTCTCAGTGGGGAAAAAAAATATAAACCTGTTTCAAATGCAAGTCAGGACTGTACCGATGCTAGCCGCACCAAGGCGCCAAGCAAGCTCCTTGTTTTGAGCGAATGAATATATACAATTCCGTCGCTGAAACGGAGCCGTGCATCGTCGTGGGATTCATAGGCGAGCTTGGCATCTTCCTCTTGGAAGCTTACTATTACTGCTACTATTAGTACTAGCAGCAGTACAAGTTTACTACTAGCGAGCGAGCGGGTGCATGCATGTGTGTGCGGTTGTGCAGCTTAACGCGCAAGGCGCCGGAAAAGGTGCCCTCATGTTCTCCGCTCCCTGCCTCCATTTTACTATTTCTCTGCAGTCTGCACTAACCACGAGTCCACGACGCACGCCCTATGTTTCAACGATGCATTGCATGCACAGCCATGAGGTCATCGCCACCTGTATCTCATTCTCACCGCGAGATTGTGGGTTAGTTTAATCGGAGGTCAAAATAAGCAGACCTGCATAGGGCTGCTCTCTCACTTTTTTTTTTACTGGTCACAGGTGATCTGCTGAAATAATTCCCTTGTTAACTAGTAGTATTCCTATTAGTACTTTTAGGGGAGGACGGAGGAGTACTCTGTGCGTGGACGTGATGTTTACATGCAGCGTGCTACCCATCAGATGTACTGCTTCGGTGCTGTTTGGTTGCGCTGCTACAGTATCGTGTAAATGGAAATAAACTAGAAATATGGACAATGGACGCCTCATCCTATATATAGCACATGGTGATAGTTTAGGGCTTTAGACCATGTTAAGGTCCGTGGTGTTTTGGTAAAATCTATGAATGAAAATGGTATGGATATTTATTCGACCGTCCGTTCAACCGAATCTGTTTAGAGGTGTTTAGATTTGTCCGTATCCGAGTCCGGATATTCAATATCCGATACCGTATCCGTATCCGAATACTCAAATCGTATATTTATGATGTCGATATCTAATCGTATCCTATCCGACATAGCTGACACTATCCGTATTCGAATCCGAATCCGACCAAAAATATGAAAACAAATGTAATATCAGTGATATCCGTTCGTATCCGATCCATTTTCATCCCTAGTAAAATCTCTTTTGTAGAAGTGATGCTAAGCAGGGTTTCTAGAGCGCATGATTTTATTTTAACATGAATAGAATCTACATTGCTGACTTGTTTCATTATTTAGTGAGTATATTGTCTTTGTCAGAGAGAATGAATTATTATCAAATGGTGGTGGCAGAATGAGTAGAAGTGGCTTATAATGATTTTAGAGCCTTGTCACTGATGTGGCCGCCATGGACATCAAGCTGCCCGGATGCACTGAACCCATCAAACTATACCCGAATTTGTAGAAGTAATGCTACAAACCCATAAAAATATAGTCTGTCAACTAAAATTAAGAGCAAGGAAATAGACACATAAATGGAGTTTATCTTATTCATTTTTATTTTGTAATTTATATGCAGACATATGCCACATTCTATATTGATCATAAATATGGTAACAACGCAAATCAAAACAATGAGAAAATGAGCTCATAGTCTAATGGTTGTGATGTTTTAGTGGCACCTCTACGGGCGGTGCTTGACTGCTCAGTCGAGTTTAGATCATTTCATAGTTTTCAAGCAATACTACTAAGAGAATGTGGACTGTGATATAATCTCACTGATAGGTCAGACACTTATATTTGGTTGGTGTAGTAATAGGTATGGAGCCGCTGAAACTTCAGTAGACCCTGAGCAAATTAATTGTTCATAGTAGATCATGCAATTAAGTAATGGGATGTACAAAATAAATAAGTATCAGAGTATGTAACTTGAGTAATTTCAAGAGGCGTAAAGGACAGTTTCAGCCATGAAGTGTAAAGGAGTTTCAGCCATTATTGATTTTTGTACGCTTTCTAAGTTTCTCATTAGTACCCAGTGAGAACCTGGAAGAAATATCCATCAAACACTTTTGCTTATAACTTGGAAGAAATAGATTAAACTATGGAAGAAGAGGATATGATACAAAAGCATATTGATATTATTGTGTCTTTTTCTTTAATCATTCGAATCCTGTGACTTAGTCTTCATCCGAAGTGAAGATATGGTGCCTTGTACACATAATATTTACAACACCTGGGTAAATTTAAGGCTCTAAAAATATTATGGCATTGTTGCTTATTTTACAATGGCAATACAAGGGCAAGCTAGAAGCTGATCTAATTTAGATTGCAAGAAGAATATGTTTTGCATATAAGCAATTTCTTCTCAGCTCTAAATATGACAGGTTTTGCAGCATAATTAGCAGTAAAAGTTAGGGGAGTTGATTATGATAACATATTCAGGTAATAACCAAGGAGAATAAGAAGTGTCAGGTTCTTGTGTAAGAATGTGATTTCACAGCATAAAAGACTACCAAAGCTTGTCTCTGCTATCCCAGGAGAAAGCAAAATCGTGAAATAGGATGATCTGCTGAGGGAATCCTGAAGTTGTATATATGAAATCAATGTTTTTTTATAGATCAATGAAGATATTATAAGCACAGTAAGGTAAAACAATTGACTCAGAGGAGCACAAATGGCTTTACCTAAAAATTAACTCCTACAGTCTACTGCACAGATAGGAAATATCAAATCAGTAAACATTAAAGATCAGAGAACGTACTATGAATCAGTGAGTCTGAAGGTGTATTGTTGAAAGACACCCGAGCAAGCCTGTCAAAAAATTCAGTGCTCATGAATGCTAAATCCTGAGTCAGAACCAATCTTATACCAATAGCATCAGCGGATTAGATGGAGTTCAGTTCTCATGATCGAAGCTTGAAATAAAAATGAAATTCATGTAATAGAGTAATGGTATGGCCATTTCGTCGAACACATGATATGCAAATCCGGGAGGCCATCATGGCAATCACGTAAAGGACGGCACCCAATATGCAACCACTTCATCTGCTAAGTGAGAGGAGATCGACGCCAATCTACTCTCATCCCAGCCAAAAGCCACCACCGCAGCACAGCACAAGCACTGAGATTTGTCATCTTCACCTGCTCGTCTGTCGCCTGGTGTTGCTGGCCTTGTTGCTGGAGGGCCTGTGCCAACGCCGGTGGTCCAGTGAGGCATCGGCCACGCTCGCGCTCGGCTCGCCGGCGGGCTGCGCCTGTGCCGCTGGCACGCACTCGTGGTGGCGTTCGCTGGGAGCCACATCAGTGTGGCGGCGTGCTCGACTCGCTGCGCCATGCCAGAACTTGCAGTTGCAGTCCGTGGTGGTGGCCATGTATGGCTAGCCTAGGGCCTAGGGGCCGGATCCGTGCAGCGCATCACTCGACTCGCCCGCGCTGCCTCGCCGGTGACCCGCGCCGCACCGAGCACGACGGCAGGAGGGGCCGACCCCGCGCCGCCGCAATCCAGGTGGCCTCGCAAGGTCGGCAGCAGCCGCAGCAGAGCAGGTGGAGATCGACGGGACGCCCGTGAGGCCGAGTAGACTCGGAGCCGCTGAGGCCCCCCGCCCGTGACGCAATGGCCGGGACCGGAGCGTCCGGGGCCGTCGCGCCTGCACCCGCCTGTGCCGGGGTCGTCGCGGCCACAGGGGCCCGCACCCGCATAGGGATGGCCGGAGCCGCCACGACTGCGCCGGAATGGCCGGGAACGGAGGGTCCGGGTCCGCCATGCCCGCACGCCGCCGGTGCCGTTAGGGCTCTCACCCGCGCCTCGCGGCCGGGAATACAGCGCCCGCGGCCGGGAGAGAGGGAGGTGCGGGAGTCAGCCGGGTTCGTGAGGATTCGCGATGGTACGGGTTTGCGTCTTAACGGGTGAGTAGCCCGCTACGGACCTGATCGGACGGTCCATATCACTCGATGGCTTGATCTGATGGTTAACGGGTTATCAGGTGACCTGGCCCTATCCACTGGCCCGCTTTTGTTGCAGAAATCGCATAAGGGAGATTTAGCATGTACTCCTAGATGTTACTGTGAGAAATACAATTTATTAAACTACATTTATTTACGTTTATGTTACGAGTGGATCAACCAAACAGCTCCGTCCTAGTACGGTAGTACATACTGCGAATTAGGCGCTCATGAATGTGTTGATGATATTTGACTGGCCGTGGTCCGTGGATATGGCCGGTAACAGACATGCATCTCTGTTTCGAAAAGACGCGGCTGGGGTAAAGGTAGTGCGACTACGACCCATGTTTAGCACTAGCGGAATTCAAAAGAACAATTGAAATCACACAAAACTTAGTAATCTCAAAAAAAATAGTAGTAGTAGTAGTAAACCCTTTTTCTTTTCAACCATGGTAATCTTACTATGGAGGGACATATTAACCCTATTCGTTTGAATCAACGCTTAATTTCAGTTACAAAACAATAATTTTCTCAAACAACAAATCAGCAAAAACCAAAATTAGCGCTTATTTTTCGCCCAAACGGACATAACGTAAGCACTAGAGAGCTAAAAAAAATGGATCTCCAACATTACAAATGTGTCATATGCCAAGGATCAGTGGAAGAGTCAGCAATTCATCTAATTCTTCATTGTCCTTTTGTTGCACAATGTTGGGTTTGGCTTAATGTTCATGTGGACCAAACTTTAGACCCCTTCCAAAATCTCTAAAGCTTAAAACATCAGCTAGGGGTGTCCTTTTTTAAGAAATCATAATCCTGATGTGCCGATCCATTTGGAAGGCAGGGAATGACCTAATTTTTCGTCAAGCCAAACTAAATTTCTATGGGACAAAAATTTCAGAGGTGAGTTCCATAGCTGCTTATGCTGCGAACAAAGAGAAGTTGATCATGGATAGGCAATTTAGCTTAACTGGGCTCTTAGCTTACAATAGTGTGTCTGATCTTTTTCTTAAGTCTGCTTAGCTTTATTTTTGTACTTGTAATATGTTTTAAAAGCTTTAATAAAAATACTATAGGGGTGTAAACCCCTCCAGTTTGACTAAAAAAACTAATTGTGCGCACGTGGACGTACGTCGTGTCTTGTGTACTCAAGGTTTATGTTAGGTTATAAATTGAGGAATGGCATACTCGTAGTATACTCCAAGGGTATGCGCGTCTAATCTTAGTCCAATACTTGCCGAAGTGCGGTCTAATCTGTTGATCGTATACTTCAGGAGTACTCCTACTCATAGTCCAGTTTTTTTTTCGGAAAGGCTCCCAACCGGGCGTCCGCACCCTCCGGACGGCGCTTTGCGGCCCCTCCCGTCCGCGCGTGGGGTTCTTTTTTTTATCTTTTTTTTTTATTTTTTTTCATTTCCTATTTTATTTTTCATTGTTTTCTATTTTCCTTTTTTCCTTTTTATTTTTTCTTTTTGATTTTTTCCTTATTATTTTCTTTTTTACTTATTTTTTATTATTTTAATATTTATATATTTCGTATTTCTTTATATAAATGTTGTAAAAGTATATAAGAAATGTTGCACATGTTGTTGTAAGTGTTTTAGATATATATTGCAAGTGTTTCTTAAAATATTTTTTTTTCGGATGTATATTTTAATTGTATGTTTCTAATATTTCACCTATGTTTCTAAAATAATTATTTGCAAGTGTTCTCATTTGGATGTTGCGTATATTTCCATATGTATTGTGGGAAATGTTTTATATGAATGTTGCATATGTTTGTAAATGGTTTCCAAGTATTTTTAGATATTTTTTTCAAATGTTTCATCAGCATGTTTCGAGTGTTTCAGTAGTGTCGTATATATGTTGTAATTATTACATCTAAATGTTTCAAAATTAGATCTAATATTGTAGTTAGTGTTTCAGATGCATGTTTCATTCCATCGCTCGGATTGGGAGGCTTGCCACCGGCGGCGATCGTTCTCCACCCCAGCCGGCGTGACCGCACATCTTTCCAGCAACTGTAATCATCTCTATGCGCGCGTGCTCATCTTCCTTACCTCTTTCTGTGCTTAATAGAGGCCATTCTCAATCCTCGGCTGCTTCGAATCTGGTACGGCCGGCGTAACCTACAACCAGCCGTCATCTACCTCCTCTATTGTCGGTTAACAGGATCGACCGTTTCCTCCTATGCTCAGCTTTGTCTGGAAGAATGGGTGAAACATGCATGCAAAATCATATATTCAGTGTTTCATTAGTTTCAAAAGTATATTGCAGATGTTTCGTATGGATGTTGCAAAGTTGTTGTATATGTTGTAAAAAAATATTAAAATATATCCATGTTGGATCTTATTTTAAAAAATTTATTGTAAAAAATACGATGGTGCAATCAGATTTTAATTATAGTGCTTAGTTTAGGAATTATAACTTTTGAACTTTAAAAAACCATGAAACGTGCTATACTGTATGTGCGTAGTACTACGCGTGTAGTAGCATGCAGTAAAACTACTAGACAGCAGCAGGAGCATGTGTGTAGCAGGTGCGTGACAGTAAGGGGCAAAGCAGCAGGCGCGTGCATATGACGAGGCCTAGGCAGCGGCATGCGGGCGTGATGCGGGCGCGCGTGCAGAGGCGCTGCGGGCGTCTGGGCGGGGTTGTAATCCGGACGTCCGGGCGCTGATCAAGCCCCTTTTTTTTAACTTATTACTCATAGTCCAGTTAGTTAAGTGTGAGACCGGGGAAGTAAATGGCATCGAAGTGCGGCCCTTCTGTGTGTTTTGATTAATCCATGGAAAGGTTGTGGACCTGTGGCCACGCGGCCCAAGAGATTCCAGCTTCCACGGCGCGGGCTGGCGAGGGGAGCCCGCGCCGATCGCTGCCTGGGTCGCCAAGGTTTCCGGGCGTTGTTTATCGCTTCGAAGGCGTTGAATGTTTGCTGCTCCCATCAATGATCACGTGACGTGGAAGCCAGCTCGCGTACCCCCATTGGTCGTTCGCCTTCTCTTCTGGCTGCCGCCGATCGATCCATCCATCGGTCAGCTCTCAGCTGCGACCGCGGCATGTCACGCTCACGCCGATCCCTCTTTGCGTCTGGCGCGTCGTCGGTCGGAGCTTGCGTGCGGGTTCCCGAGGGAGCGTGTTGGCGCCAAGTGGCCCTGCCAAACCCGTCCGTAGGCCCATATACTCCAGCTAGGAATGATTTGTAGTAGTCGACGTACTACAACCCAATTGAGACAGAAGTGGGCCAACTACGGCCTACGATGGCCCGGACAGCTCTTCTTCCTCGCAAAGCGGCACAGGCAAACAGCGGCACCGTCAGTCCACGGTCCACCATTAGATGCTTCATCTATACCTACCTACTAATAAAAAGAGGAGATTTCTTCCCTTTTTTTCTCAACCTCTTTTATTCTGTCATGAGCTCACTCATCGCTCTATATACCTACTAATAAAGAGAAAATATTTCTTCTCTCTTTCTTCGTCAACCTCTTTTTTTCTGCCATGGGCCCACTCGTCGCTCGCGTTGGTCATCCTATGAGTCGGGTTGCTCGCATTGGTCATCGTACGAGTCGGAATAAATAAATACTGCCAGCCGCGGACGCCTCGCTCGTTTCCTTCGCCAGAAAGGCAAGAGACACAAGAGATCGATGGAGAACAGCTCATCCGCCGCCGCCACTCAGGAATCGGGTTGGTCGTCCCTCCCAGGCGACCTACTGAAAACCATCCTGGACCTGCTGCCGTGGTCGTGCCACCCGAGGTTCGCCACCGTGTGCAAGCACTAGCGCTCCGTCGTGTCGCCCTTCAACCCCGCCTGGCTAACACCGCTCCTCCTCAACGCCGTTGACATCGGCTCCACTAATCTTCGGTACTACGGCCCCTACCACCACAAAATCTTCGAGGTCAACTTCGACTTGGAAACTCCCAACGCCAAGATCGGCAGCGCCAGGTGCCGGCACCTCACGGTGCTGCAAGCTGCTGCGGATCATGAAATTGCCGTGCAGGTGCCCCGCGGCGAGCCGGCGCACGCCGTCGGAAGAGACAGAGGAGGTCCAGACCTACGACAGGATTATCATTACGTGCATAGGATGTGAAGGGTCGGGCAGCCACCGAGATTCCAGCACCATGCCGAAGGGGATGGGAGGCCGGGCTGCCGCCGGTCGCCGGATCCTTGCTCTTCTTTTGGGCTGGCGCGTGCAGTCACCGCACCCAACAGCATAACTCGGATCGTTGTCTCATGTATGCCCAGACTCGATATCGACGTGTTGGCACCTTGAGGTCACATTGCTTAAGTTGTTGTCAGGTGAAGTCCGCGTGGACATGGACCATGTCAAGGTTCACACATGTCTCATGGACCAGCAAATGAACTACACCTCACCTGCTTGGCTCACTAGCTGCCATGGTGAATATCTGAACTCTGAAAGAAGAGGAAGACAGGCCTGTTTGCTGCTTCAGAAACTACTCGTTTTGCTTGCAAGTGCTGTCAGCCTTGGATCACAACTGGATGGTGGATAGGAACGGTATAGTCAAGGTTGTGTGTCTACTGCACTCGCAAGCCCCTCGACCGGCCGAATCTGCTGGCGTCCGAGTTTCAGCAGGATGGACACCAATGTCGCGTTGTGCGGGTGAGGTATTTTTTTCTCCTCCCATTCCAACGCACGGGCAGGTTTACTAGACAATCAATTTTCCATTATATTCTATCATATATTTACTGTTCAATGATTAAAAAACAATCAAGGGGAAAATAAAAAAACAAATTTAAATTACAAATGCAAAAAAACTGCGAGGAATTGAATAGGTTATTAACAAATTAAGATGAAAATAACTACCCGTTGCAACGCACGGGTATTAGTGCTAGTTATTTTATAATAAATTAACAATATTAACTAAATATCGTTAGATTCTTCATCTAATATTTTTTTCATAGTACTCTTATTTGGTGTCATAAATCTGTGTATTTTTTCTATAATTTTGATCAAACTTGAGATTCTTTGACTCTATTTTTATAAAATGACTTACAGTTTAGAATAGAGGGAGTATATGTTTCTAGAGTGAAACCCCATTGCATTAGAAAATGGAGAAATTATTTTTTGGTTAAATATACTTATCTAGATGGAGAATGCCATTTCATGATTTCTCGCCACAACGGGTGTATCCTATCATTTCATTATTCATTAAAAAAAAAGATCCACATTGGCTAGAAAATCCCCGGTATTTTGGCTTAAGAAGATCTTCTCACGCACATTAAGAAACCTCTCCAACCTCTACTCCTTCCATACACAGGGCATTGTAGCTCCATGAGATGAGCTGGTCATAAACCTATGCTTTGGATGTGGGGGCAGATGAGGGAGTTTTTTTACTATCAGGAAGTCTCGAAAAAACAACACGCTAGTGTGCCACACCTAGAGCTCTAACCCGCACCACGTATGTTTAATACAATCAACGGAATTACAATTGTGCATTGTTGAAGTCCCCATTTCACGATGATGACAGGTTAAGGAGCAACAAATTGACCAAATCATGTGTCCTCATCATCACCTCACCACTAGTGAGGAGATATTTAAACTGGCAATCTTGGCTACCTGTTAGCAAAACACTTATAGGCGTGATAACTCAATTTCTCTCCCCAGAAATGCAAGAGTGCTATATAGAAAGCCTCTTATTAATGATCTTAATGATAATGTGATTTCACTACCTGTGTACACATTTAAGATGATATCACAACACAAGAACAAATCTGGTGTTGTTGTCCAGGTTTTTTTCAGAAATCTATTTTGTGTCTAATTTGCTTGCTCTGTGAAATCAATGATTCGCCTAATAATATATTATCAATGTTTTTTCATCCTTTCAATTTATGTATTTGTTATTGGTTGAAGTTTGATATGTGGAAAATATTGCGAAGGATAAAATCTCTCGTAGTTATAATGACAGAAACAATGGAAGTGTCAGTGCGGAACTATTAACTATCTAGAAAGAAAATGTGATTCGTTAGGTTCATGATATCGCAAGATAAGAAGAAATATGGTTGTGTTGATTATGTCTTTTCAGGAAATCATTTGAACCGGAGGTTGAGATCATAGAACCCAACCATCTTGTACATAACATACAAATGATTGGTGTTGTTGCTCAGTTTTTTCAAGAATGATTCGAACAAGCATCGGGGGTCAAGATTATAGAACCCAACCATCTTGTATATAACATACAAAAGATCGAAGACATTCTTTTATTGGAGGAAGATTATAGAACCCAAATGAATCTTATGCTACTGTGGTAAACATAAAGAATACTTATGTTTATCTCATCAGCACAATTTATCTTATTTTGTAAAAATGCTTATCTCATCCAAGATATCACTTTCAATCCTTTAGATGATGGGAAAATTGAACCACTAAGTGTTCCTTATTCAGTTTATAATTAGCCTTTCCTTCAAGGCATTCATTGTCTTGTCACTTAGTGAATTTTTAGTTCTACACTTCTACCATATGTTAAATATAAATCATCTTCTAGCAAGGTGGCGTGTTAATTACAACTTATGACATATTCCTAACTGTTCCTTATTCAGTTTATAATTAGACTTTCCTTCAAGGCATTCATTGTCTGATCCCTTAGTAAATTTTTAGTTCTACACTTCTATCATATGTTAAATATAAATCGTCTTCTAGCAAGGTGACGTGTTGCTGACAACATATGACATATTTCAAAGAAATTGACAATGAATAGAGATATTAGATGGGGATGGGTTGTGTGATTATGGTTACTAACCTTGGGGATAAGAGAAGATTACCACTCCTGGAGTTCACTGTGTATATATAGAGAAAGCTAGACAGCCTCATGGGCCATATAGGCCTGGGCCTTCATACACTTAACACCCCTTCAAGCTCAACGGGTAGGCGGTGGAATCAAGCATTGGGTTTGATCAGGTGAACCCGATGCTGCTCTTGAGTTTGTGCTTTAGTAAAAAATCAACCAATTGCAACTCTAAAGGCACATAATAGAGAGAAATAGTTTTCTGATGACAATGAGACTTTGTAATAAAGGCACCCACACCAATATGCTTTGTAAGTTCATGTTTCACAGGATCGTTGGTAATTTGTATGGATCCTATATTATCACAGAGAAGAGGTGTGGCAATATCAGATGAAATACCAAAATCAGCCAACAATCATTGAAGCCATATGTTCTTTCGCTAAAATTAATATTTATTTCATTGTGGGGATCTCCCCCGATAGTATTTTGCTATAAAAAGGGCTTGATGTTTGGCCTCCGTAGTAGAATGAGATAATGATGCTTGTTTCTTTGACTTACATGCAATAGGAGAATAGCCAAGAAGAATGCAGTATCCAGTGATGGAACGTCGATCTGTTGGGTTGCTTGCCTAAGTAGAGTCCGAGTAAGAATGAAGCTGAAGCGGGTTGTCATGTGCATAGAGTAAACTTTGAGATGATGTCCCTCGTAGTATTGCAGCACGCGAAATAAATGCCCAAAATGAATGGAAGTTGGAGCACAAATAAACTGACTCAAAATATGGACGGCATGAGCAATATTAGGCCAGGTGAATAGGTGATAGTGATATAAAGAAGGTTGCCCACAATATTTTGATATAAAGTAGGATCCTCAAGAGGTACCCCATTAGTGAGACGAAGGTGCAAGTGAAGATCCACAAGTGTAGCAATAGTTTGATTATCCATGATGCCTGAACGAGAAATAAGATCTTGTATGTACTTAGACTGTGAAAGATGACAACCCTTGGTCAATCGCTTGACCTCAATGTCCAAGAAATACCTAAGGGGTCCCAGATCAATCACGTGTAATTAGCATATATCATCAACATACAGAAGAAGCAAAGTATGACCATGTGGTTACAAATGGATAAATAAAATGAGATCATGATCACTAGGTGAAAACTAGCAGCCCGTATGATAGATACAAAGCACTAATACCATGCACGAGGAACCTGCATAAGACCATATAAAGCACAAAGAAAATGACAAACATATCCTAGAGGAGCAACGACACCTAGGGGAGTTTGCAAAAGCCTCTCTAGTCAAATCACCATGAAGAAAAATATTCTTGACATCCATTTAAGATATAGGCCATGAAGAAGAAGCAACCACTGCAAGTAGTGTACGAACTATTGTCATATGACCAGGTGCAAATGTCTCATCATAATCTTAACCTCAAGTCTGCTGAAAACCTCTGGCAGCAAGACGGCTTATATCTCTCTATGGAGCCATCTAACATGGTTTTAACTTTGAATACCCACTTAGATGTAATAGGTACTATGTGTGATGGCAATGGAACAAAATCCCAAGCACCATGATGATCAAGGGAAACAAATTCCTCAGGCATAGCAACCTGCCATTCTAGAATATTAGAAGCTTCCTAATAAGTGGATCGCTCATCAACAATACATTGACATGAGTAAAACCATACTTGTCTGTAGGATGAATAGTGCTAAGATCTTGAAGATGATGTCGTGGACCAACTTGTAACTCATCAGAAATAATAGATGACTCATCAATAGAATAGAATCATCAACAGCGGCCTGGTCAGGACTGACCAAGGTGGTAGAGCTTGAGGGATGCTAAATTGGGGGTTTTAGGACGACGATTGAAGGCACGTGTGATAGGTGGTTTTGAGATGTTGCATGCGGTAAAGGTGGCGTGATGGGAATAAGCACCATCGCTTGATGAAATTGGAAGAAGACACAAAAAGTAGGTGGACCCTGTGGGAGAAGGAAGAGGTCAGAGTAGGACGCTTTACTCTGTGTCTGGACTGAGTGGGCCGCACTTTCTTAGCTTTCGTCGGTTGGGCCGTTGATGAGGCTTTGCTAATCATCGTTCTAAGATACCGGGGTATCTTGACCTTAACAACTTCCTTATATTGATTTCGACTTTTAAACCTACGTGAGTGAAACCGTTTGGGGCTGGTTTTGCTGGTTCTAGATTCTCCTCTCTCACATGCACTAGCAATTAGTTTCTTTTGTACTTATCATTTTTTAGTGCAACACATTAAAATGAGTTGCATTTAGATTGCTATTTGTCCCAAAAAGGCCAAGATTTTTTGAAGCATGTTTTATCTAGATTTTTATAAAAATCTTTTATTTGAGAAATGGTATCTATTCTTACAGTCAAACGGTTTGCTAAAGTGATTCTGATTCACCACCGGAAGTGTTTGTTAAGAGAATATGGAAGCAAAATGTTTCTAAAAGAATCTGGAGCCCTACCAAACGCCCCTGAGACCATTTTAGTCAAGGTTAAGATTGCAATTCCAAAATGCCCATCACTCAACTATCTGGTTTTTGAAGGGTGGGTCCGAGTGTCTATGTTCATCTATTCTGACCCCCTATGGCGACGTTGAAAGGTCCTAAATGGCTGGAGGGGGGTGAATAGCCTATAAAAACTTCTACAAACAACACTTAGAACAATAGGTTATACATTTAAACGGCGAAGCGAATTTTGCGCTAGCCTACTAGAAATGTAAGTCACCTAACCATTCTAGGCTATTGTCTCTAGTTCACACACAAGAAGTTAAGTCACTACTTTACTTTACTCCTAGGTGAGCAACTACAAAAGAGAGCTACACAAAAGTAAGTACAAGAAGGTAAAGAGTAGAGGGGGTAATTTTTATACCGCCGGCGTCGAGATGATAAACCAATCAATCAACATAATTTGAATCCTCGGTAGAGAGAGTTGACACAAGATTTTTTACCGAGGTTCACTTACTTGCCGGCAAGCTACTTCTCGTTGTAGCGATACACCCACTTGGAGGTTCACGCGCTAATTGGCATCACATGCCAAACCCTTCTCAAGGGTGCCGCACAACCAACATAAGATGGGGATCCACAAGCTACGCACAATTCACTAGAGTAGCCAATTGCGATCTCCCGCGGGGAAGGCTCAAGAACCCCTTACAACTTCACCGATCGGAGGCGGAGACAATCACCAACTCCCCTCAACGATCCTCGTAGCTCCAAGTCGTCTAGGATTCGGCAAACTCCAAGAGTAACAAGAGAATCCGCTGCGAAAAACACTCACCAAGTGTCTGTAGATGAACACACTCATGCAATGCACTTGATGCTGTCCAATCTCATCAAATGATGATCTCAATCAAGTGGAATGTGTGAGAGAGGAGTGGAGAAGCTCACTAGCTTATAGAATCAATGAAAATGTCTAAGAGTTAGAGCACAAGCCAGCCACTCCACTACTTATAGGCCCCACTCAAAATCCAAATGTTACTCACTATTTTCAGGGGCACCGGACACGCAGTTAGTTCACACCGGACGCGTCCGATGCAGCTCCGATGTATTGCCTAGCGACACGTATACTAGCCGTTTGAAATCGTCCATTGCACGTGCTCACACCGGACGCGGAGCCGTCACACCGGACGCTCCGACGCTCGTGTCCGGTGTCCATGCAGAGAGCATCCAGAGAGCTCCAGATGGCACTGGATGCGTCCGGTGCAGGGTCGCCGGACGCTCCTCGGCGTCCGCTGTTCCAACGGCTCTCTGCTGTTCGCCACGTCAGAAGCACTAGATGCTGGAACAGTGTTCCCAGCGTGTCCGGTGACCAGTTTCCCGCGTCCGATGAAAAACTTCACCGAACCGACCCGAGAGCATAGGGGTGGCACCGGACGCTCCCAACGTCCGGTGCACATGTTTTAGCACTTTCACAAGGAGTTAGCCACCGGATAACTTCAGCAAGTTTCCGATGCACTTTTTTACTAAGAGAAGTCACCGAAAAGCGCTGAATCCTGCCTCGTAAGCTCGGCAGGAGGGAGGGAGGACCCAAACCCCTCTCTAACTCTCAAATTTCACCCCATTTCCAAAGGCGCTAACACTCCAAAGTGTCTCTCACTTTAGTGCACGTGTGTTAGCATTTTCCAAAGAGTTTTCCACGAGTTTTATTAGTGTCACTAGCATCTACATGCATATGCAATGAATATGAACACCTAGTGGCACTTTGATAACCCTATTTCACAAACGATTTCTCCCCTCTTGATAGTACGTCTATCTATTCTAAATGTGATCACTCTCTCTATAGAGTCTTGATCACCAAATGCAAAAGAGCTCCTATTTGTTATACTTTTGCCTTGAACTCGTAGCTTTTGTCCATCTTCCTTCTCATCTTTTGATGAAGCTTGTAGACACCTTTGATGATGGACTTATACCATTTGTATGGATGCCGTCATTAGGGGTTTCTCCTTTTTTTATGGGCTTACACCATTTTCATGGACGACGTCAATGCCCTATACTTGTGGCCTCCACCGACCTGGTCCTTTGCTCCATCTTATTGTTTGCTAATTAATCTCATGAAACATTTAGAGCAAACATTAGTAAACTAGATTTCATCAATTACCCAAAACCAAGTATAGGCTTTCAGACGTTAAAGCGTGGTGTATTAAACTTATTTCCACCTTGATATAAAGACGCGCAAACTTGTTGCGTGATCGAGAAAAAAAGTCCAATGGATTACCAAAATACTGTGGCTTATCTCTTGAAGTACATGTTTCTGGACCACCTAAATACTATGGTTTTGGAATCCCGTGTGGCATCACAAAATGGAGAAATTGGTTACGGGTTAAATATACTTATTTTCTGGATGGAGGGTGCCATTTCATGATTTCTCCCCACAACGGAATATCCTTGCATTTTATTATTCAAACAAGCAATAAAATTACAGCTGCACATTGTTCAAGTCCCATGATGAGGACTTAGAAGTCGAGTGGCAACAAACTGAGCGACCCAGGTGTTCTCATCATTACACTATCTTCACTATATTTGGTGGTTGTCTCCCTAATAGTCCTTGTACCTTGTTCAACCCTGTTCGGCAGGACTTATTTGTGGTTGTGGCTAGATTTGTTGTGAGAGAAAAACACCATTTCATATTTGAAAAGTAGGGCTGATACTGGCCGAATAGCTCAAGTGAACAGGGTAAGACTATTGTTTATTTTTGGCACAACCAAACACAATAAACCGCTCCAGTTAACAAATTTTGACCGAATTGGCATATACTTGCTGCCAGGTGCTAAGTCTTTACTGATGAAATATGACAACATGGTGCCCTTGATGATCCATTTTTGTGGTGGTTGGACAAGGAGTCAAGGAGGGATCTTCTATTGCATGCTTGATCACCACAATTATACATTTGAAGGTGTGTGTCTGTATCGCCTGACTTTTCTAACAAGGCAAATTTTCACGTTGGAAGGCAATGTAGATTTTATTTTTGTTTGTTTCTTGCAGCTTTGTTAAAAGCTAATGTCAGCTTAATGTAGTTTTTTACTGCCTATTGGACAATACTTCCTGCATAGTAGTGCCTGAAGTTCAAAACTGTACATTCCTGAGGCAAAATTGTGTTTGGGGTATTTGCTTCTGTTTTATATTAGTCTCTACTACTGTACAAGTTACCCATTAACCATCAAGTTGCTGTATGTGTTAGCCGTGGCTGAGCGTCAGCGGCTCAGCGCGAGAACGGCGACGCAAACGTAGTTAGTGCCGCAGCCCACAGCCCACAGCCCACGGCCCACGGCCCACGTTCGTTCGTGCCTTGCGGACCGAGCACTCTTCTTCTTCCTTCTTGTAAAGGCGGCACCGGCACAGTAGCACAGCACAGCAGCAGGCAGCAGACATTACCATCACACGTCTCCTCGCCGATTCCCCACCCCGCAGGCCGCAGCGATGGCCTCCGATCTCCCGTTCCCTCTCTTCGTGCTCCTCTTCCTCGTTCTCCTATCGACGCCATGCTCCTCGTGGCGACCGGCCGACGACGACGCCGCGTCGGTCTCGAGGTCGGTCTTCCCCATGGACGGTGACGTGGCTTGGGTGGTGCAGGTCAGCGATCTCCATATCAGCACCTACAGCCCTGAGCGTGCCGCCGAGCTCGCGCTTCTCGGCACCGCGCTGCGTGCAATCCGGCCTCACCTTCTCCTCGTCACCGGTGACATCACTGGTGAGCCCTCTGCTCTCATCTTTCTGGATCTGAATTTTTCGGTGTCGGATTCTGGAACTTGTATTCTAACTAGACAACTAGTCATTGTTGGGCGTTGTCCCGTGCCCATGGATACTACTAAGAAAATACTGGGAGCAGACAGCATATCAAGTACATGGTGGAAAATTGACCAGAAGTACTTCAAACAGACCAAATTGGCATACCAACGAGAAACCTATATAAAATATAATAGTAGTACAAAATATAAACTTTGGGAACTCGAGTTATTACTGCTATGGCTTTTAAGATAGCTCATTCCAATTTGTTTTCTGCTAAGTGCTAATGACCATGTAAATCATTCTTTTCTTATTTGGCATGCAAACCATTACTGGTCCAACAGGATATCCAATAACAGAACAGAAGAAAACCTACAATATAAAGAATCAAGGCAAGAAATTTGTGCATCGAAACAAAAAATTTTGTTTATGGCAAATGGAATTCTGGAAATGATGTTACATTGTTGCCGTATTGGAAGAAATTTCTACCATCATAAGAGAACCTTTTGGAGCACCCAGTACATGCAAGTATGGTAGATAGAAAGGCCTTGCAAGAATAATAAGGCAGTAGGATAAGAACACATGATTAATACAATTGACCAGTATCGCTGTCCTTGTGATTTTATGACCTGTTATTATATATGTACTAACTTCGCATTGTCATTGTCATTTCGATAAGATGCTAAGAATGAGCAAAGAACTAGTTCAAGGCAGGACGAACACGAATGGGTTACCTACAAGAAAACTATTGATGCAATTGTTGGACAAGGTGGCATTGATAAGAGCAGGATATTTGACATTAGAGGCAATCATGACACATATGGAGTGCCCTATAGAGGAGGAAAATTGGACTTCTTTTCAACTTACAGTGTTAACTCACAGTTTAAGCGACCAAGCACCATCAGTAATATATTGCTTCAGGTACGACTTGTACCTGGTTCAGCCCTCACTGTTTGTCATCATTGAATTTATTCTAGGTATTTCTAGGCACCATTCTGTACTCAAATCCAATGGGTAGTCAAATTTCAGCTAAATTATGATCCCTTTCTGCCTCAAGGTGTAAACTGTTGAACATTATTGACTACTAATGCACTAATTAGTAAATCAATGTCCCATTTTAATATCATTCTTTTGTATATTAAATGTCCAATGCAAGTTATGAAACATACTTTGGGAGTTGTGCATATGTATTTTCATGATTAATTGATTATTCATCTTTAAACACTACAGTTCTGAAACTAAATTTTGTCCTAAAAGGCACTGTAGGGAGACAGGAGCTACCAATTTCTGGGTATTGATGATACAATGAGTGTTGGCATTCGTTATCCTGCAAATCTTTTTGGTCATTCAACTGATAAAAGGATAGAAACAGTAAATTCAGAGCTTCAATACTGGACCAATCATTCCAATGTTCCAGTTATGAAAGTTGTTTTCGGACATTTCCCAATGTCATTCACTGCATCATCTGAAAAAGGACAGCGATATGAAAGTGTGTTTGCAAGGCAGTCTATTTCAGCATACCTGTGTGGTCATCTCCATGCAAAAGTTAGTGAGCAGCTTTGGAGGTATCATGAAATCAGAACAGCAGAAGATCACAAGTCAAGCTTTTGGGAATGGGAACTTGGAGACTGGAAGGACTCCAGATTGATGAGGATTTTAGCAATAGATGGTGGTGCAGTCTCATTCATAGACCACACGTTGAAACAGGCACTCGAAACTTCCATCTTGATCACATATCCAACAGATTCGAGAAGTATGAATATGTTGGATTCAGAAAAGTGGTCGATGAGAAATGATATAAATGCCCTTATTTTCTCTCATCAGGTTATCCGTAATGTGAGTGCTAGAGTCTTTGACTCTCATAGTGAGTTTAAGATTGTTGAGGAGGTACCTATGCAGCTTGTTGCCAGTACTGCTCACAGACCTTTGTTCCATGCCAAATGGAATGCTGAAAATTACAGAAGTTCATCCGCTACTCGCTACTGGTTGCAGATGTTTGTTCTTGATTCTCATGGTGTAAAAATTTCAAGTGAGCAGAGACCATTTTCAGTTGAAGGTAAGATGGCAATTCCCACAAGCCCATGGACCAACTATCTGCTCTTTGAAGTCCAGTGGGAAGACATGTATCAAGTTCTTCTGTGGAGTAATTTGGCCTTCACCATTGTATTGTTGTTCATACCCAAACTATTGTATCATTTTGTTAGGAGAAGTTCATCATATCAAAGGTGGGCTGTGTCAATTCTGTCATCCCCCATCCAGCAGAGAAAAGCTTACTTTTGGTTAGTTTGGTTTTTAATGGAGGGCACAAGTAGTAAACCTTTCTGGTTTTCTATGGTAATATATATGGTCTGGCTAATTGAAATGCCATGGTTTTGGGGTCATGCAACATCTGAAAATGGAGAAATTGCTCAAATGTATTTATCTGGATGGAGAGTGCCAGCTCATGATGGGGGCTTGATCGGCAATAAACTGAGCAACCCAGATGTGCTTGTCATCACACTGCCATTCTTATATCTGGTGGTTGTCCCTGCAATAGTTCTTACATATGGTCTTTTTGCAGAAAAGGCTATTGTGTGTTTGCGGCACAGAAGAAGAATAGTATACCCTGCTGACTCAGCAGATATGCATGCTGAGTCACCAAGCTTGCATCCAGTTGCTCGAAGGGCTTTACTAATGAAATTCACAGAAAAGATGGTTTTCATGATGATCCAGTTTTGTGGTAGCTGTACAAGGGGGGCTCTTTTACTTGCATGCCTGATCACTGCAGCAATACATTTGAAGGTACATCTTTCTGTCCCTCAATCTTTCTGACAAGGCTGTTTTTCATGTATTAGTGTTGATATTAATGTTGGGTGTTTCTTGCAGCTCTGTTCAAAGCTAATGTCAGCTTATGGAATTGTACCAGTAGCCTTGTCACCTCCATTGACATGGATACCACTGTTGTTATTAGGTGGTGCTGCATATTGTACAGTTTTCCATGCAGATTAGCGCTCACTACTGTGCCATCCTGAAGTGAACTTATTTGGATTTGGGGATTAGCGCTCACGGCTGTGCATTCCTGAAGTGAACTTAGTTGCGTTTGGGGTATGTGATGCTGCTGTGCAGTAAATCCTGGAACATGTCGCCCTTCAATGGTTGCCTGGTTGCTTGGTTAGTGTATGGGTGCTGGTTAACCAAAGATGAAGTAGGAACCGTTTAATGGTTGAGAGTGCAAACTGCATAGTAGAACATCTGGATGAATGGGCCAAAACAGGTAGTATTGGCTCGTCGTCATGTCTAATCCTGGTGGCAGCAATAGAGATGAGGCAGCAGCGTGGACAGATGTTGAGGGGCAGTGTGGGGAGTGATGGGGCAGTGACTCAATGACATCTCTGCTGTGTGGAACAAATTAAGATGTTGCGATGGATTTGAAATGGAAAAAACGCGAAGATCTTCAGGAAGTAGAAACACAAATGGTGCAGGCACCACGGCTATTTACTCAGACGCCCTAAATGTACTCAGTAGTCCAGCTGGTTGTACTTGTACATCGTTCAAATTTTTTTTTTCACAACATGTACCTCGTTCAAGTTGAGCTCGTCAATCTAGAGTGGTAGGCACATACTAATGAAGTACTCCGTACAGCACACTAGACAAAGCAAACTCATAATGAACCAGGCAAGTATTATACTTAAACCAAAGGTAGCCACCATGAACGCTTACACTGATGAAATAAAACTTAACTAGCGATATTAAAATGCATAAAAAAAAAGAACAGCACCTGGAAATAAGACCCGTCACTAAGTTCATAACGAACACAACACAAATGAAGATAACACGCACAAAAGCGAAGCACGGCATGCCTGCTTCCCTAGATTTCACCCGCCGCGCTAATCCTGTCCATGATATTAGCGACGACCTCCTTGGATTGACGCAGCAGGACGATGCTCTTCTTGAGGCGCTCACGCTTGGTTCCGGTGCTCGGAGACGGCGCGAGCATCTTCTCCACCCCGGCGAACTTGTTGCTCAGCAGCTCGTTGCCGAGCTCCTCCTCGAGGTCCTTCTCCACCAGCAGCTTGACACAGAGAAGGACGTGCAACGCCAGGCCATCAACGAGCCTCAGCACTATGCTCTTCCAGTACGCGGTCAGGCGCGCCCTCAGGTCGAACGCCTTCCCTGCCAAGTCTGCGTACACCCTGAGATGCGCCACGTCCACCTCGCCAAAGCCTTCCAGGGTGATCCTCGTCGGCTTCGGCTTGTCCTCCACGGCCTCCATGAACTTCTCGTACCCTTCCATGATCTCCGCCCAGGTCTTCATGTAGTCGGGGTTGGCGGTGTAATCCGCCACCAGCTCCATGGCGATCAGCTCCTTGACGTGCTGCGCCGAGCGCAGACGCGCCTTGTCCATCAGCGTCTGCACGGCGCGGCGGCACGGCGACTGCATCTGCGGGAAGTTGTCGGAGTGCTTCAGCAGGACCTTCATCACCAGGTCCTCCACGTACTCCCACACGCCGTTCACGAGGTCCTGAGGCACCCGATCGATGGTCTCCACCTTCTTCTTCAGCAGCACCAGAAACGCGGATCTTGGCAGGAAGTTGGGGAGGTTGATGCCCTTCGTCTCCTCCAGGATCCGCACCTCCTCTATCAGAAACGGCTCCTTGCCGTTCGTCGGGCAATTAACGGGCAGGCTCTTTGCATACCCACTCAGCATCTCGGCGATGCGCGCCATGCCGTGGAACTCGCGCTCATCAGGGTACTTGAACAGCCGCTCCTCCTCGACGCGCGCCTGGTCGTACGTCTCGTCGCCGATGCGGTTGCGGACGCAGACGTAGCCGAGGCCGATGTGCACGTCGTCCATGGTGACCTTCTCGAGCAGGCCCTCGGGGGCCTTGTCCACCTTGGTGACCACGGCCAGCGTGCGCTCCCCGGTGCGGTCCACCTGCTGCGACATGCGGATGGACTCGCACGTCGGGAAGTCCACCGTGGCCGACAGCACGTTGAGGATGATGCTCTCCTTGGGGGCGATGTACTCCTTGATGATCTTGGCCACCTGGTCGTAGATGTCCTCGGGCTGCCCCTGCACGGGCACGCGCGTGATGCCGGGGAGGTCGACGAGCGTGAGGTCGGGCACGCCGCGCTTGCGCACGACCAGCGTGATGGGCGCGTCGGAGATGCCCTTGCCGCTCCCGGCGATCTCCGCGGTGGCGGGGTTGATGGCGTCCGCCACGCCGGCCTCGGTGGTGGTCACCACGCGGCCGTTGCTGTACTCGAGCTGCAGCTTGGGCGAGTCCGCGGAGGGGTCGTCCTGCAGGCGCATCACGAGGGGCACGCGCGTGCAGGTGCCCTGGCCGCGCGGCAGGCTGATGCCGGCCAGGGACTCGAGCACGCTGGACTTGCCGCTGGACTGGTCCCCGACGACGACGATGGTGGGCAGCTGGATGCCCTCCTGCGTCACCTTGAGGTGGCGCAGCCGGTCCACGGCGTCGAGGAGCGGGCGGATCTGGTCGTCGTAGGAGGCCGCGATTGCGCTCGCCGTCACCGCGCTGCTCGCAGCGCCATCGACGTCGCTCTTGCCGTCGTCGGAAGCGTTAGCCTTCTTAGGCTGCTTAGGCCCCACCATCTGGAGCTTATTGGACATATTGCGAAGTGCAAACAATGGTGGGCACGGCGGTATGGTGGACTGGTGGTGGTGCTGGTGCTGGAGTGTGGCTGCTGGTTCTTGAGCGATGTGTGAGATGTTATAGTCGGCATGATCTATATATAGCGACAAGCAAGGAGTGACGCCACTGGGAAGGCGAAGGGGCGCGCTCCCAGAGCTGTTGCCTGTGCGGTGCGGCTTTGCATAGGAAGTCGCAGCGGCGCTGCTGGGAGATGAGACGGCAGGGTTCGTTCCGGCTCCCGATGTAGCACATCCTCATGCGCCGCGCGGAGCATTTCTCTCTGCAGCATTTACCATCTGTAGCAGTTCATACTTCACGTTTGGAACTTTGTGTAGTGTTGCTTTATTACGGCCGACCCTGTCCCTGCTCCCCGCTTTGCTTGGAAGTTGGAAGACCGGCCCAGATGAAAGGGCCATCTGTTCTTTTTGGGTCTTTTACATGCATGTCATTATAAAAGTTGGCAGTCACACGCATGTCATTAAAAAAATTGGATTCACATAATTACCCCTGGTCTCAACTTTTCTTACGTGTAAGGCTAACTGCACTGTGGTCGCTGGAGGACGTGGATAGCGCAAAATCTCCCATAGCGCTGTACGGGAAAGCATACGCTACCCTCTAGTACGCGCGCTTGAACGCCAAAGCCAGCGCGCATCCCGTTCGCCCGCAATCGGCCAGCGTGGCGTGGGGCCCGTGCTCGTCTGCTCGCGAGGCCGCCCGCCGCTCGTCATGGCCGCCGCTCGCGAGGTCGACGAGGAAAGGGGAGAGGGCCCCGGCCACCTCCGCCGCCGGATACGGCCGAGGAAAGGGGAGGGGGCCGCCAGACGCGTGGGCGAGCGCCGCAGTCGGGCTGCGCGGGCGAGCCCCGCCGCAGGGCGCACGGGCGAGCACCGCCGCCGGGCCGCACTAGCGAGAGAGGAGAGAAGAGGGAGGTGAGAGAAGAAAGAAGAGAGAGAGTGGGTGGGAAATAGAAAAAGGAAAAAGAAATATAGAGTATAGATATAGAGGATGGATGTGTGCGGGAGAAAGTGATATAGAGTAGAGAATCTCGATGATCAGGACGGAATATTTTTTTAGAGGATGAATTTAGAGTACGACGAGTGCGGATAGCCTAAGCCATTCCGTCCAATTACGGTTGGTAATGGAGGGTGAAGAGACTGAAGTGCCACCGAGCTGAAAGATTTAGATGTTACGCGTATGCCACTTTATTACTGGGCGTTGGCGGCGGTGTCGTGGTGGGTGGTGGCCGGGATGAGGCCGGCGCGGACGTTCTCGGCCGACTCGAGGACGGTGCAGGTACCACACCAAAGGCAGGCATCAGCAAGGCTATCTAGCTAAACGCTAGAGCACGAACAGGCGCAACAAAAGATAAAAACGAAACTGCAGTGCTCGATCGACCACAATGCATGCCAGCGGCCATAGCCGGGAATAATGCATGGATGAGAGGAGGCAGTATTCAGAGAGACGAAAACACTAGTGAAAGGTTGGCAATGCAAATTAATAAGCTCGGCGGCCATTGTTGCGTGCGTACCACCAGGACGGGGACGGCCCTGCGTCGGCGGCGGAAGCAGCGCAAGGTAGAAGAAGCAGAACGCCGCTGCCGCCAAGCACAGCAAGAACAGGGACGACCCTGCGCTGGTCTTTCCCGCCTTGCAGGAGAGACGCGGCGTCCTGGAGCGGCACGCGCGGCGCGGCGCGCCGCGGTGGGTCCCCGTCCCCGGCCCCGGCTCGGCGTCCGGGTCGGACAGGAAGGCGCATCACCGTAAAGCCGGCGCCACGCCGTCGCGATGTCCCCGGTCTCGCACGCGCTGGGAGGGTCGGGGTCCGGCACCAGCTTATCCAGCAGCGGCGTCGACAGCAACTTCACGTCCAGAAGCGCGGCGAGCGGCGGACGGCGAACGGGCGGCGAACGGCGGAGGAGCTTCTTCCCGGAGGCAGAGGAGCTTCTTCAAGCGGCCTTCTCGCCCGATGGTGGCCTGCTCGCGACGACGACCTGCTTGCCCAACGGCCTGCTCGTGACGGCGGACGACGGACGGGGTGACGAGCGCGTGGAGCGCCGCTGCGGAGGAGCTCCGCCCGGACGGTTGCGGCGTCGCGGGGAGCTCGCCCCGGAGCCCCCGGACGGCTGCAGCGAGGGCGTGGGAGCTCGGCCCTGGCCGGCAGCCACGGGCATGGGGGAGCTCTGTCCTGCCGGCCGCCGCGAGCACGGGCGCGGGGGAGGACGAAGGAGAGCTAGAGATAGACAGAGGATAAATATGTATGTAGGGGGTATTTTGGACCTTTTGATTGGCTGGACCCACTTGTCAGGACTCTAAACGGCAAGAATTCAACGGAATGCGGACGGAATGGCATAGAAGAAAAAGAAGTTTAGAGCGATGGTATTCGTGAGAGATTAAACTTTTCAGTGGCGTGTATGTGGAGATATCTTTTTTAATGACATGTATGTAAAAGACCCGTTCTTTTGAGAGTTCATCTGCTAGGGCAATGGATCCAATCCATGATTTCTACGGCATTTTTCATATAAAGGATAAATTAAATGCAATACAAAAGGATAATAGATCAACGGTGTCAATTAGCTATGTCCATCTCAGTTTCTAAAGATCAGGATGTCGATATATGCAAATTTCTCTTTTTTTTACTAAGATCGAACCACAAAAAAAATGTAAACAGAACTGCTTTCACCTTTCTACTACTCATACAGCAAGTCATATATCTTTTCCCTTCTGCCTTGGGCTCACATGAAGTAGTACGTGAAACGAAAGGGTCTAACATATCAGTTATGTATTGCAGCATGTACTATCTGTACCGTTCAAATCTGATTTGAGATTCGCACTTTGTACCCTACCCAATACACACTACTATTCTGTATATGCACAAATCTCAAAACGCGGTGTAAACGGTCTAGATAGGCAATGCTGAGCATGTATGCACTATAAAACTGCATTCTCTAACATATAGCACTGTTCTATATAAACCAATGCATATTGAGAACCTCTGAAGATAAATATGACCACCAATGCTAAAATCATGATGCTTACATACATGAGTCTTTCCTGTTATGACCGAGAGGCCTTAAGAGGGGGTGTGAATTAGGATTTCTAAAAAAAATAAAATAAAGGCTCAAGCCTAAAAAAACTAAGGGCCCTATTTAGATTCGCTGCAAATTACAATTGCAAATAGTCACATCAACGTTGCGGTACATGCATGGAGCATGAAATGTAGACGAAATATTTGCATGTACATCACGAGACGAATCTTTTAAGCCTATTTAGGTCATGATTGGACAAAAGTTGTCAAATACAAACGAACATGCTACAGTATAGAATTACAACTGCAACTAGAATCTAAACATAGCTAAAAACCTACACATAAGTTCTATCGAGATGTGCACTAGGTTTTTCTATGTGTTCCAATCTCTACCACACTAAGTTTTGCACCATGAAGTCCAAATCTACACGAGGCAATTCTAGGAAAGGTAACTGTGGAAGTAAAGAGTAAAGAAAGTAAAACTCCAGGCACAATCACTTTTTACCAAGGCATTGGAAATCACATGTTTTTCGCGTCCTCATTGGAGCTCCTTGAACTGGTTAAGCCTCCGGTTGGCTAAATTTATGGATTAGCTAGCCATTAGAGCTTCTCAATAGCAAATGGGTCTCGTACAAGGCCTTAATTACTCGGACGGCTCATCGTCGTCTTTACTATGAGCACTTCACATTAAACAAAGAAAAACATAATCAAAAGAAAGTTTCCCCATTTGCAAATGGGTCTCTATCTAGGCCTTAATTATCCGGACCGCTCCCCTCATTTTCACTATGAGAACTTCACATTAAACAAAGAAAACATAAATAGAAAAATAAATAAAATAAAAAGAAGAATAAATACCACATAAAAGAAAACATAAACACAATGAAAAAGAAGGAGAAACCACCGAGAAGACCGAAGACGCGGCTTCTCGCTTGTAAGGGTCGGCGCGTGGGCCGAGCGGAGTCGTTCACTCGCTCAGAAGGTGCCGTGCTCATGTGCTCGTGGAATTATGGTGGTTGGCACACAACTTCAGTCCAATCGGTGAAAGGTCCTAAATGGGTAAATGGGTGAATAACCTATAAAAATTCTATAAATAATACTTAAGACAAGTGGTTAACAAATTAAATAGTGAAGCGAGTTTGCGCTAATCTACTAAAAGATACATGCCACCTATCAAATCATAGGCTATTGTCTCTAGTTACACACTGAGAGGCCTATGTATCACTACTCTTAGTCTAGCTACTCCTAATGAACAAACTAATAGTTCTACCTCTAAACAAGATAACGCGATAAATAAATAAGAGGCAGAGAACTTTATACCACCGGTGAAGAGATAAATAACCAATCAATCATAATAAACAAGAGAAATCCTTGATAATGGGATGACACAAGATTTTTTACCAAGATTCACTTGCTTGCCGGCATGCTACTTCTTATTGTAGCGACACACTCACTTGGAGGTTCACACGCTTATTGGCATGCATGAGGCAGCACCGCCCTCTCGCACAAAAGAAGAATGGCGCTGATCAGATGAAGAGGATCGGACACGACATCAAATTTGGATGACCGAAGGCAAATAATTGCCCGGACAACATATAGATTTTCCGTATTATTTCGCTATATGCGTGCCATGAACTATAGTTCTTTTGTTATCTACAATATGTGCTACCATAACGTTATTCATGAATTGCTATTAGTAATATATATATGCTTCTGGAAACATGTTTACTTGCTGGGCGTTTTGTAATGAAAATGTGTGTGTTATTGTTCTGGAGGCTACTCATGTGATTTCACATTATTGGTGAAACTTCAAATCGAAATGACCAAAACCAAGACCGCAAAAATAGGTGTAAACTTTGTAGGAGCAACTAACAAATTTATAGTACCAGGTTGGATCCAACCCCATGGCGCTGGGTTGGCTAACGTCATTCAATTCCTTAGGAGAATTTTTTTATTGTTCTATAAACAAAAACTATTACCACTCTTTAACATAATTGGTCATATTGAGCCATCGCACAAGAAGACACTGGCAGAATCTTACTCGTCCTATGCCAGTATATGCCAGTATATATATTGGCATATTGCATGCACTTGAGCCGGCGATGAAGATCATTCTTCTCTCTCTCTCACTCTGTCCTTTCTTTTGTCTCTTCTTCCCAGCACTTGACCCTCTAGCCAGGGTTCTCGATCTATATATACAGTACAGGCATATGCCAGCCAGAGACACCAGACTCATTCAAATGAACAAGCTAGTGACAGGCATGGAAGCACTGCAGGTTCCATATGCTATTCTAGGTTGTACTAGCACACTTGTGGTAGGATGGCTGCTGCACTGGGTGTACAAGTGGATGCACCCTCCGTGCAACGGCAAGCTTCCTCCTGGCTCTATGGGCTTTCCTATTGTAGGTGAGACCTTCCAGTTCTTCAGACCGAGCCCTTCCTTGGATATCCCTGACTTTTACAAAGAAAGATTGAACAGGTGAGAATCTAACATTCTTGGATTGGGTGGACGTGGATATGATTCTCCTTGATTTTGAATCATGCACAATTTTTCTTAGAGTCCAAACCACGTTTTTCAGTGTTTTAATTTGCATGAAAATTAATTTGCCTAAAAAAGGAATCCTTTGGACATTAATCTGATATTCAAAATAAAACTTTGACTAGCAAATTTGTTAGCGTAATACTACTCCTAGTCATAAATATTTAGAAATCTTATGGACAGCTTAAGTTTTAGTACAATTTTGGATTCAACATATAAATAAAGCAATCACTCCAAGTCCAAGCTAGCACAGGCCTTAACTTGCTCTCTTTGGAAATGCAGGTACGGCCCTGTGTTCAAGACAAGCCTGGTGGGGCAACCAGTGGTGGTGTCCATGGACGCGGAGCTGAACCGGTTCATCTTCCAGCAGGAGGGCAAGCTGTTCCGAAGCTGGTATCCGGACACCTCCAACAGCATCTTCGGCAAGGAGAGCATCAATTCCTACGACGGCATCCTCCACCGCTACGTCCGCAGCCTTGCCACACGCGACTTCGGCCTCAACAACCTCAAGGGGGCTTTCCTCACGGAGATGGCCGACGTCGTCGCCAGCAGCCTCCAAGCATGGGCGGCACAGCCCAGCATCGAAGTCAAGGAGGCAATCTCAAATGTAATTACTCTCTCCATCACAAAATATATTACTTTTTTTGACTTTTAGATATCATATTTGACTATTTTTTACAAATAATAAAATAAATAAGTCATTATTAAATATTAAAGCATGACAATAATAAAACGTCATAGAAAAATAAATATTATTTATACAAAAATTTGAACATCAAATAAGGTGTCTAAAAGGCACAAACGTCGTGTATTTTGGGACAGAGCGAGTAGTTGGTTACTAATTTCATTAAGAGTAATGTTATGTCAAGGTAAAGAATTTACAGAAAAGCTGATGTGGCAGTCCATAGTTCCTCCTCTTCCATAAATTAAGCATAACTCTCATGAAAAGGTAACACACCATTGTGCCACGTGCGCATCTCATAGAATAGGTAGTAGGTGGTTTTCTTAGATGCATGCGTATCAAAAGAACAAAAAGATTGTTCTTAGGTTACTTGTTTTTTTCCAAAACAAAAGTTGGAAGTAGTAGGCTACTTTCGAAAGAAAGAAAGTTTAAATAGGTTGCTATTTAGGTCTTGAGTGTTGACAATAACTAAGCAAGCAATTAGCTTTGGAGTTGTTTGAGCTAATGCTTCTGCAATTTTGTTTATTAAGAAGAAATAAAATCTTATGTGGTACTGCACATATGAGCTAATGGTTCTTTCATTGCATCCAGATGATCTTTGACATGACGGCAAAGAAGCTGATCGGTATTGACGTTGCAAGGGCTAGAGAATTGCGGAAGAATTATGATTCATTTTTCCAGGGACTAATCGCCTTCCCGTTGTATTTTCCTGGGACAACATTCTACCAATGCATGCAGGTATATGTGTATAATTCAAACTATATTTAACTTTAACAAACGATGCGATTCTGAGGTTTCTAGCTACATATACATAGTATATTCTTTTAGGGGTGAGGGTGTGTGGGGGGAGCAAATTTTTTTAGCTTAGTTCGAAATTCATGTATTCTTGTTTATTGTGTTCTCCTGATTGGTTTGAGACCCAACTCCAAACTGGTCTTAAAGAGCCGACCTTAACAAGCTGCTAAAATTAAAATTTCCTTCGTGATAAGCTAAGATAAATAAGTGCAATCGGAGCAATTTTCAAATGAGTTTAGCCAGCTCAATAAGCTTTTTGTCCAGCCCGGCATCGATAGAGGGCACAGTTCACTGTACATTTCATTTTGATAAAAGAAGCACTTTGCCTGGTTTCACAAATGCATAAGAATTGTTTAAATTGGAAAATAAGTTATGAAATAACTTGGTCTTCAGAATCATGTTATGAGACCCCGATTTTCGTTCTTTCATGATTTGAGGTAATTCCATTCAGAACTAATTTTTATTAGTATAAAAATGAGTAGTTGACGTCGAATTATGTTGGCCTACATATAGGAGTATTCAATAAGTCCTAGCATAACTAACACAGTAGTATATACCACATACACACTAACATAACTGATTATGGGTCCCAAATTTCGATCCAGATTGATCTTTCTCAGTTCTATTTCCTGATGAGTACGTACAGAATCATTTTTCATCGCTTTCAACTTCCTGTGTGTGCTTATGTAGGGAAGGAAAAAGGTGCAGAGTGTTCTCAAAGAACTTCTAAAGGAAAGGCTAAGTGCCCCCGAGAAACGACATGGGGACCTTCTTGACATAGTTGTTGATGACCTGCAAAGTGAAAAACCAGTGGCGACTGATAAGTTTGCAATTGACGCAATGGCAGCACTCCTATTTGCCAGCTTTGCCACTATTTCTTCAACCCTCACTGTTGCCATGAAGTTCCTTACTGACAACTCCGAAGTTGTCGAAGCACTCACGGTTAGCTTGTTTTTCAGTATGTAATCATCGTAATTGCAATTATCTACTTAAATTTATGTCCTTTTTTATAATCTGGTTCTCAGTCGAAGGCTCAAAGCACTCTGGTTTAATTTTAATCGAGTGCATAATGAAAACATCGTACTTTTGCAGGAAGAGCACGAGACAATATTGAAGAAGCGAGAGGGCGTGAATTCTTCAATCACATGGGATGAGTACAAGTCCATGACGTTTACTGCTCAGGTGATTTGATGCTAGGAAATAATAAATAGCTAAAATGCATAATGACGCCGTGCTCGTTGCTCTATCTTTTTTTTTTTTTTTGAATTTCTGCGGTACTTTCATTACGGTGAAAGTAAGAAACACCACCGGTGGTCTCGTTTCAAAAAACATGAGACCTTGATGGGTTCTTTCACTTTAAGTCTTGAACATAATGTTTAAATGAACCCTTCATATATAGATCCTCTTTAGCTCTTCAAACTGATTGAATTGTTTGACATGATTAAGGTTATGAATGAGATAACTCGAGTGGGTAGCGTGGCTCCTGGGATTTTCAGAAAGTCTCTCAAGGATGTCCAAGTGAACGGTAAGTAGTATATTCATTATGCTAAAGTGTACGGCAAGCATGCAGAAGAATTCGGCTGTCATGATATAAATATATAGTTTCCATCTCTAACTCTAGGATATATGAGATCCAAACTAGCCTGGCAATAAAGCTTAATACAGATCATATTCTACTGAATTCATACTCATACCGAAGACAGCAGCATCCCATATTCCAGCCCAGGCAAACAAGTTTTCATCTACTGACTGACTACACTAACGACTTCTTGATGCAGGCTATACAATTCCTGCTGGTTGGCTGGTAATGATCAGCCCAATGGCAGTTCATCTGAACCCTAGATTATTTGAAGATCCACTCACCTTCAACCCATGGAGGTGGCAGGTCAGTTGTCAGGATCGAACACATTGACTTGTCATTTCCTCCCCTAATTTAAGCGACATGTCACTGTAATGCAAACAAACAACTAGTACATAATAAGAGAACTAGAAAACTACACTTCCGGCTACCTGATTTGGACACAACTAAGCTAGAAAGTGCCATTTAACACAAACGTTGCCAATTAAGTTACTAGTATTTGTTTACCTACAATTGAGCAATTCAAGTTTATTCATCCAAGAATGGACCATGAACCCCGAGGAAATGCAGGAGGACAATAAGAGCACTCTGCTGAGGAATTTCATGCCATTTGGGGGAGGCATAAGGATCTGCGTTGGGGCAGAGTTCAGCAAAGTCCTGATCGCGCTTTTCTTCCACACCTTGGTGACCAATTATAGGTATATAAATGTGTTATTTGGGTCTCCAACCACCTGTGTTACATCAAATTATTTGTATGTGCCTTGCATAAGACAGTTTTGGTTCCTTAATTTTTTTTTTCTTTCCTAATGACCAGATGGAGGGAAGTCAAAGGAGGCGATGTGCTACGCATCTCAGAGATTGTGTTTCCACAAGGCTACCACATCCAGCTGCTTCCTAGGACCTGATTGATGGACCAGGCCATGCATATTATGAAGACGTGTTGCTATGTTTTTCACTATTCAAGACCAGATGTATTGTATGTCCATGTTGGTGCTAAAATTACGGGTTCCTTGCCCTGTTCAGTTGGCAGAAAACTGTTGTGTGCCATCTTGTCATTTTTTTTGAAGTAAATCATATGAATCAAATCATATTTCATCCACAAACTTATTATAAGCTTCCTTACGTATCTCATACTAGGAAAGTAGGAATAAGGATTCAATCTGAAGCAAAACCCGAGGACTAGAGCATTAGTGGATAATCTTTATTACAGGGGGATATCATCATAAGACAACTTTCTTTCCATCATAAATCTGGCTATAGACAAAGAGCAAACTGCATGTACCAACCGTTCAAGCTACAACTCACTACCTAAGCTCAAAAACAAATTAAAAGTTAACCAAAAGATTAAATTCGATAAGGAAAAAAAAAAAAGCATCCACATCTCCACTTGGGCTAACCTTTTTCTTTTGCCCAGTGCATGCCACAGAAGCTGTCACCATGATTCAGCTTTGTGCAGCTTTGGAAGGGCTACTGATTCCTACGACCGACCACCACAACAGCAAAAGTTGGCAGTGCTGGACCAGCACAAAAGGGAGGGTCTGCTTCCGGCCCACAGACAATGAGCAGAGACTCCAATAAATCAGGCAGTACCTTCCAGGGACCATCGCCAATGCAATGCCTTGGATTACTCCAATCCAATCTACTCAATCGATACCAAGCTAGGCTAATCTGCAAAGAATGATTGTTGGTGCGCGTTATTGCTGGAAACTGCCAAAGCCGTGTGACTATCTGAACTTTTTAAGGGAGATGCTTTGTTGAGGATAATGGATATACAGAAAGTTTCAGTAATCGCTCTGATTCAATTGACATCTACAGGTGCTTACCGCATATAGATGAGCTTGCTACGCAGAATTTGCAGCTATGGCATCACCGGTATTCTTGACGTGAAGCTCCACATTACGCAGATCGCGAAGATGCTGCAAAATCTCCTGGAGAAGGTCCATGCCCTTGTCTCCTTTCTTCAGGGACTTGATGCAGTGCCTCAGGAATTCCTTGTCCGCCTCCAGCGCCTGCAATCTTTCATAGACATGATCAACCTCCTCTATGATCGCCAGCCTCTCCTGCTCTTTGACGAGCACCGACACCGGCTTCGCTGCCGAATCATCGGCTTGATCTGCCTCTCCTACTCCTGCAGATGGCGTCTGATCACAGGTCTCGTCGCCGACCGCGTCGAACAGTGGCAGAAGACTCTTCCCTCTACTGATAGAGGCCCTTCCTCCTCCGAACCTTGCCTTGTCACCGGTGACAACATACCCAGGCGACTGAAGGCCATCGGCCGACAAATCAAAATCACTCGAGGAATGGCCAGTGGCTTGTTTGCTGGTGTTGACATCGTCGTCTTCCAGCGTGAAGAGCCTCTCCTCCAGCGTCTTGAGTTCCTCCAAGATGGAGAGTCTCTCCATCTCGAAGTACGTCAAGGAATCATCCAGCGCCGCTAGGTGCTTCGCGCCGTCCTTGTCCCTCATGGAGCCAAGAGCAGCATCCGACGAGCTCTGGACGTTGCCGCCGCCGCCGTCGGGAGACTCGCCGAGCTCGCAGTAGTCGTCGGAGTGCCCGTCGCTGTCGTCCTCGCCGCTGGAGGACACGGAGGTGCCACTGCCACTGGGGGTCAGGCAGCTTACCCCATTGGCCTTGCAGCTCGCCGTCCTCTTCCTCTCCTTGTCCTCGCAGTGCTGCACCTTGTGCCTGTACAGCTCGAGCTCCCTCTCCAGCTCCTGCTTCTCCCTCTCCCGCTTGGTGACCAGCTCGTTGAGCAGCTGCAGCGCCTCCTGGTCGTACTCCGACTGCTCCTCCATCATCCGCTGGTACTGCAGCGCCTCCATCTGCATCGCCGCCTTCTCTTCCTGCAGCCGGTTGATCATCGCCATCGTCTGGTTGGTCGCGATGGCCGCGGCGTTCCGCTCTTCCTCCAGCTCCGCGTACAGCGCGCCCAGCGCCTTCCGCTCGGCCTGCAGCGCCGATTTCAGCTGGTCCACCGTGGAAGGCTCGCCGCCGCCGCCGCCTTCAATCTCGCTCGCGACGCTCCCATCCAGAGACAGCGACAGCGACCGTTTCCTCTCGAGCAAAAACATTCTGTCGGAGCGTTGTGTGGCGACGCTGCTCGTCGGTGTCTCAGGTGCTTTGTCTTCTTCGATCTCGTTCTGCTCGTTTGGTTGGAGGTCTAGTCCCGTGCTCATCGTCGCTTCCTCCTGTTCAACTTCACATGCTTCTAACAATCGAACGAAAGCAAAGTTAAATTAAGTACAACAAAAGCGCCATTTATCAACTACTACATATCAGTGGGTTCAATCAGTTAAACTACCTTGCTCAGTTGGGTCTAGCATCTCCAATGGCAATAGTAGATCATCTGCAGCTGCCAATGGAGCAACCGGTTCCTGGAATGCTGCCAAATCTTGAAATGGAACGGCATGGTCATCTTGTTCCCGTTCGCATATATCGCTTCCGATTGATACTTCGCAGTTCGTGTCCACCTCAGTAGTTCTGTTGTCATCTTCAGAAACGGCTTCCGATGCTGAAGCTAAAAACATGTGATGGTTACCAATCGCAATGCAATATATGGAACATGATGCTGAGAAGCACATGAGAAAGTACCTTGACGCACAAAGATGTGTTCTTCCTCGGCCGTGGAATCGCCAATTTCAGCAGCAGTAGTATCTTCAGGAACATCTCCATCATCTTGTGAAGTGGAATTATGATCAGGATGAGATGGATCTGTTGAAGTATCAGGACAAGGCACGGCGGGGCTGATGAGCTCGACGGAGTCCTCGGCCACATCAGCCGGCGTTGCAACCGAGGAATCCAACATCCTCTTCTCCTCCAGAACCACTCCGATATCCACATCCCTCGAATCCTGCTCGTCTTCTACAACACGATCCATTCCGTCCTCCTCTTCAGCATCCCGATGAAGACCCGAATCGTCAGCGATCGTCATCTCATCAAGCGCCACCACCGACACCAACCGGTCGTCCTCGATCGTGATGTCTTCGACATGATCCATGAATTCCAAGGATCCATCCTGAACGGCAGCCATCACCTCGTCCTCTTGATGTTGGCCTTCCTCCGGCTCCACCTCGCTCTGCTGTTCTTGTTCTTGGTTCTCGACCTCCCCCGGCTCCTCCTCCTCGTCGTGATCATCTTGAGCCAGGAGAACATAGCCTTGGCCGCCATCTTCTGCTTCCTCGGTTACTTTCTCCAAGACATGCTCATGCTCATGTTCATCCCTCGTGTCTTCCAGCTCGCGAAGAGAAGTCCGTACGACATCTCTGCAGCAGGCACAGCACGCATCCGCATCGCGTGTCTTCTCCTTCCACGGCGACCGGCGGCAGCCGTCGCACATCTCCCCGGGCTCCTCCGCGAGCCGACGGTGGCGGAGGCAGTACCCGAGCGCGGAGATCTCCGCGGCGTGGTCGCCGCAGAGGGCGTCCCGCAGCCAGCGCGCGGCGCCAGCGCCACAGCCTTCCGCCGCCGCCTCCGCCTGGAAGAAGAGGCAGTCGACGCGGGAGCAGAGGAGGCACGGCGGGGTGAGGCGGAAGTAGTCGGCGAACCTGGCGATGGCGTAGGCGAGCAGGCCGTTGATCAGGAGCAGCGCGATGACGATCCACTCCAGGGCCGCGTACGCCAGCGCGGACGTGACCCTGCACGTCCTCCGGTGGAGCGCCGCCGCCAGCAGCTTACCCGCCGCCGACGCCGCCATGGCTCGGCTGTCGGCTCCCGCGCAAAGCTCTCTCTTTTCGTCCTCGCTCGAGACCGCGCTTACGGCCGCGGCATGGACGACCCTTGCTCGGATGGATTGGAGCCTCGATCGCCGCCGCCGAAGGAGACCGGAGGAAAGTGTGTGGAATGCTTGCTGCGAGTGGCGACCTGCAAAAGCAGAGCCAGCAGAGTGGGGGAATGGAATGAGATGGCAACTGGCAAGGGAGAAGGGTTGCCGGGTTGGCAGGATGATGGATGGATGAGTTGTTTTGAAGCTTCTCGCCTTCACCTTTGGAGGGAGAAAGGTCGGGCCATTGGACCCCATGAATGAACGAAAGAAAAGAAAAAGCCTTGATTTTTCAGGTACGATTTTCCTGTTCGATGCGGCCGGTGGGCGGGTGGGTCAGTGGAAATGGTGCACCGGCCGAGGTGACGAGCTTCTGTGAGTGGTGAGCACGACCGGGCGGCAGTCCGGCGGATTGGTCTCGACTCTCGTCCTCTCGGGGTAAAGACTTGCGGTTATTAGGACACAAAACCAACATGAATGTCAACGGTCATCAAGAGATAAATCACGTACTCTTATGTGCTCTACTCCGTGGATAAGAACGCATATATCCGACTTGACAGGACAGCATCAACAGGAAAAGAGTTGCTCTCCTCTCAGTCACAGAAGAGGCCAGGCTTTTACATTTCAGCTCGTAGTGGGGCACTCGTAGCCAGACAGACGTGCTTGCTGTGTCTTGCATTGTTGTAGGAAAAAAAAACAGATGTAGCTGGAACCTTGAGGCTCACCACATTATGATTCCATGGCTTATTATTTATAATAACTTGTGTCCGTTTCATATATACAGGCGAAAGGAATCAAAGTATCCTCTAGTAGGCTGAATAACCGAAGAAGCGTTATGGCAAGGCAGAGAACGGAGGACGGCTGTTTCAGGCACCAGCTAGGCTCCATGAATGCAGTTGTAAACGCGCCATGGGATTGGGATCGGATCCAAAATTCCAGGATCGGATCCAAAATTCCACATCCTCTGCCACAGCTCCGCACACACTCATCAATTGCTCTCACGTGCTGCACTACGACCACTAGCACTTGTGCAGTGCTAACATTCGGTAACATGTGTTTTCAGCGGCAGGACAACAGTAACCATTCCTGCAAAGAGCACTCTAAACCGCGAGTAGCGGTCCCTATGCGGGGAAAGCAAGCAGAAACAGGAGCGGCGGGCGGCAGGAGTAGGACGGTTGCCAGGACTGTTGATGGGGAACTGAAAGCCACGGATGTTAGGCGAGCAATGGGAGGGGAGGACGTACAAGAGCTGGACCGAATGATTCTGATCCGTTGCGGTGGTACGGCAGTGCCGTCCGTTGGTGGCGAAACGGGCGCCGTGCCCCGCCAAGAGGGCCAGAGGGTTGGTGGACCAGCCGAGAGGCGACGCCGGGAGCCCGGGACAGGGGGCTGCTGGAAGGTGGTGGGAGTTGATTGCGCGGCCGCGGCGCGGCGCCCCCACCCGCCACCGACCCAACACCGCTTTCGGCAGCCTCTTCGCCTTCGATGAGTTTGATGAACGGATTCCTATTTCCTACCACTCCTGGCTCCCAGCGCGTGGCTTTCTAATCCTTCCGTTTCTCAAGAGCAAAGACCAACTTCAACAGACTACCTAAACAACATATGTATCTCTAATTTAGATAGCCGAAGACAAAAAAAAAAAAACTCCAACAACTGCCAATCAGACTACATACTTTTATTGGCTTAAGAGCATCTCCAGCGTGCTACCTAAACCCACTACCTATATTTGGACAAAGGAGGAAAAAAAACTACACACCAACAGAGTACCTATCAGCCTACCTATATTTGTTGGCCCAACAAATTTCTCTTCTCACTGCATATTCCTATTGACCCAACAAATTAGCCTACCTACTGTATTTTCCTTCTCCCCACGTGCTTCTCTCTCCTTCCACCGTGACCGTGTGGGAACCGCCGCCGCCGCCTGCGCCCGACTCCCTGGCAAGACCCCGCCTCCCCGGTGATTCCCTAGCGACGGTCGGCCTTCTTCCCTGTTTTCAACGACTTCCCGTCGTTCTTCTCCTCCTCCGGTGCCTTGCTCGTGGCGGTGCGACATGCCTCGGCGGCGCCCTGGCCCGGTGGCGGCGCTCGCGCGGCCGACCTCGCGGCATGCTCCAGTGGCGTTCTCCTCCTCCTCCGGTGCCTGCCCGTGCAGCCGACCTAGGCGTGCCCATCCTCAGCGTGGCGGCCTCCCCTGACATGGCCTGGGCGCGGTGCCCACCTCCGGCATGACCTCCGGCGGCGGTGAACCTGCCCAGTGGTGCCGCCCATGGCCTCTGCTCCGTCCGATGCCCGACATCCGTGCACCCCGCCTCTCACCATGGCCTTTGCTCCGTTCATCTATGGGAAGAAGAAAATTAGAGAGAATGACATGTTGGACCCGCCTGCCATTCTCTGCTAGAATAGATTTAGGCTGTCTGGTTTAGGTAGTGCTGCTGGAGTTGGGAGCAAAATATGGATAGTAGAAAAATAGGTGGCTACCCAAACTAAGATTTAGGTAGCACTACTGGAGGTGCTCTAACAAATTTCCTCCTCCACTACCTATTTCTGTTGGGCCAACAAATCTGTCTACCTTTTCTCTCTCTCTCTCTCTCTCCCACCCACCTCTTTCTCCTTGGCACACAAGCACACGTCACGCCTGCAATCATCTTGGTCGTATCACGCCGCCGCTCGCCCCCGCCCCCAAGTCCAGCATGACCGGATCCGATGCCTACTCCATGGCCCAGTGGCCCTACTTGCCACGTGGAGGCCCTGCTCGTCATCGCGGGCCCCGGTCACCGGCGTGAGCTTCTTCTCGCGAGTGTGGCTACCCGACGAGCGGCTCTACTCCGACGGGCGTTCCCCCGGGACCCGTGCCTCCTCGATGGCCCTCTCGGGCACTCCTCGCTACCCCTCGGGTGAAAGGCTCCTCCCAATAGGCAGCACCGACGGGCGTGCGGCTCCTCCATGACGGGTGGCGGGAGCTCCATCCCGCGGGTGCAATGGCTTCCCTGCTGAAAGTGCATCTAGTCCTTTAGTGGGTTTTGGTAAATTGAATGACAACACAATTAAAGGTCTAATAAGTTTGCTAAATGTGCCCAAGGTTTAACAAGAAGGCAAACTTGATGGTATTCCACATATTGTTCAATGAAAAGCCAATATTGTGTATTGTTATATTGGAAGATCATGAGGACAATATAGTTCAAGCAAAAGACAACAATGCAAATGGAATTGATGAAATAGCTTATATGGTGGGATATCATAGCATCATAATAGAGCAAGCGTATTTGGCAAATGGAAATGAGATATGAGTTGATGGTTTTGGATTGGTCTCAATAATGGCTTGCTTTTCATGAACAAGAAGAGTTTGATAATGGACTAGCTTTGGTCAAGCTAGAGGTATGAAGATATAGATTGAAGTAAGTGTTTGGAAAGTCAAACCAAAATGAAGAGGATATAAGGAATCGTGAATTGGCTTGACTACTTTGATATTGATTCATATATATCACTCTATGTGAAGCTTGATTGATCTCAACATTCATATCTAGAAGATATTCAAGCAAAGATTACAATATTGAAGAAATGGTGTTCAATGGATGCTTAATATGATGTGACTTGAGTATGGCTTGATAAGGTAAAGATAGCAACGAAAGGGCTTCGAGGGACTAAGCACAGGTGAAGGGTAAGCAATGGTTTGGACCGAGGTACTACGGCTAAGGTGAAGAAGAGAGTACTTGCTTTGTCGAGCAACTAATTAAGCTATGAGGAATCATATTGTGTTGAGGATCAAATCATTAGTGGAAGTGACTTGAAGCCATATATTGAACTCACATGTGTTGAAATGGTTCAAGTCACATGCTCAAGGTGTGCTTACTCGAAGTGATGAGATAAGGATGATTGCAACCCCTTATGAAGTGACATTGGGAAGAAATGGCATATGAAGACTTGAAGATTCAAAGAAGGTTTAATTTCCTTTTATCTTTTGAATTTGAGTCTAGGGATGCCGTACTATCAAGGGGGTTCTTAAGGACATATGTCCAAGAGCTGAACCAAGTGCTCATATTCTGAAAATATTATCTTTACACTCTGACAAATCCAGCAAAATAAACTGCACTTCTTTCTGCTGGATATTGCCAGTGCGGCAGTGCCGCACTTAAAGGGCGGCAGTGCCGCACTTCATCCCACCGTTGGATGACAGAGTATAAATACTACTTTTGCAGCTCTCAACAGGCTCTTCTTCCTCCTCTGGCCACTCGACCGTTTTCGAACAGAAAATAGACTGCCTCTCTCTCCTCCATTGTTGCTCCTCACCTCTCAAGCGGATCCACCATTCCAACCAGCAAAACTTGAGAGAAAATACAACAAACTTTGATTAGAGGTCAGATCTACTGCTTTCAAAATTTAGAGAGCACTTGGTTCACGTTTGGCCGGCGTTCTTGAGTTACATACCCTTGGAGCTTTGCTCCTAGCTGGCTAGGCGTCGCCCTAGAGCTTGCCAACTGTTTGTGGCATCCTAGGGAGGTTTGTAAGACTCTCTTGCAGCTAAGAAATCACCCCTCACTTCAAGAGTTCACTCTCTTGACTTGAAAACGAGGGAGAGGCAAGCCTTGGTGGCAAGCCCAAGCCTCAGTGGTGTACCTCAACAACGTGGACGTAGGCAAGCCTTAGTGGCGAGCTGAACCACGGGTTAAATCCTTGTGTGTTGTCCACTTACTTGTGTTGTTGAGTTTGTGCTAGGGTTGCTCAATCCGTTCTCGTGAGCTCAAGCTGTGGTTTCTAGTCTTCGAACTGTGAACGGTGTTGCTACTGGAGGATAAGATTCTACTTGTTGAGCTCTTTCTATCCATATATTCTGCTCTGCAAAATTCTCTGTTTCGCAGGTGAGGCAGTGCCGCCCTTATAGGGAGGCAGTGCCGCAACTGTGTTTTTATTTCCGATTGAGCTGAAATTTTGCAGGCTTACTGCTAGACACCTCTAGAACATCTTTACCAAGTTTGGTCTGCAGTGGAGGATTATTTGGAGTGCGGCAGTGCCGCCCTCTGAGTGAGGCAGTGCCACCCTCAGTTCTGATCTCGGATCAAGTTGAGTTTTTACAGGCCTATTCAGCCCCCTCTAGGCCGACATCAAGGTCCTTACAAGTGGTATCAGAGCCTGGTCTCTTAGTGTTGGGCTTAACCGCCTTGAGAGAAGATGTCGACACATGAGGAGGTATCTCTAGAACTTTTACTTTCAGATGGCTCTAATTATACATCTTGGTCTGCTGCTGTGCTTACTGTTTTTAAGGCCATGGGTCCTCAAATAGAGCAGATTGTAGATGTGAGCATTTCACCTCTTAGTGAAGATTTGGACTATCTATCTAGAGAGGAAGTAAAATGCTTACAATACAATGCTCAAGCTACTAATGTCTTATTTAGTGCTTTGAGTGAAGATGTATTAGATGCTATCATATTTGGAGATGGTGAGCCACTTGATGATTCTCATGTCATTTGGACCACACTCAAGAAAAGATATGGCAAGTCCAAATGTGATGAGAAGTTGATCTCATTGGAGGAACCACTTGAGGAGTGCTCTACTTCATCGACAAATTATAAGCCTCAAGTGATTCTCTCAAATAGCACAAGTTATCAGGCCACATCCACTTCCTTACCAACATATGACTTGAGGGAAATCAATGCAAGGGTTGGTGAGAATAATACTTTTACATGTGGTATTTCTACTTCCTTTAGTTCTTGTGAAACTAACATTTTGAAGGGAGAAGAAGCTTGTGATCGGTGGAGGCCAAATGATGAATCCACCTCACCAAGAAGCTCAACTCTCTATGTCACTTCTCATATGGGTCTCATGGCAAAGAAATAGAAGAATATGGAAAGTGAGAGTGAGATCTCAAGTGAAAGTGAGAGTGAGAGGAAAAGTGAAGATGAAGGTGATGATGATGAGTTCAATGAACACCTTGCACATCTAAGCAAGAAAGATACGCTGATGGTGCTCAAGCTTATAGAGAAAATAGATGAATAAGAAGAATCACTTCACAAGCAAGAAGATTTCCTTATCAAAAAGATCAAGTGCTTGGAGAAATTGACCAAAGAGCATGAAAAGCTTAAGTGCTCTTATGCTAGTTTGGTCCAAAGTTATGAAAACTTGTCAAATGAGCAAACTAATGCTACTAATTCTCTATCTTGTGTTGCTCAATTAGAATATGAGAATTATATGCTCAAGAACAAGTTGGAAAGACTCACTAGCAAGAATGAGATTTTACAAGAAAATCATGAAGAGCTTTTGTGCTCTCATGAGAAGCTTATGGATTCTCATCTCATGCTGGAAATTGCTCATGAGGTTGTGGTAACAACTGTAAAATCATACCAACCTCTCACACACAAGTGCACATGTGCACAAGTTCAATCTATTTTATCATGTGCTAACAATTGTTGCTCTCAAGCAAGTCAACCTTCCGTTGAGCATGTACTTGTAGAAAATTGTGATGATTCCATTGCAAAAGAAAATGAACAGCTCAAGAAAGAAGTTGAAAGGCTAAGAAGGGACTTAATTTATTGGAAGGTAAAGTGTAATGCTCAACCTTCTCAAGATAACCGTGAAGACATAGTGAAGAAGCTTGAGAAGGGAACAACCGATGCATACACCAAACCCCATCAACATGGTCACAAGTCCAGTAGTGGCAAAGTCAAGAAGCAAGTTGGATCTACCCAGAATGCAGAAATTCTAAGGGGCGGCAGTGCTGCTCCCAAGTGCGGTAGTGCCGCACCTGGACAGAATAGGAAAGCTTCCAAGGTCAATAAAGTGCAAGATCAATCAAAGAAGACTCTCATCACTTGCTTCAAGTGCAAGAAAGAGGGTCACCATATGAGCGATTGCATCTTGAAGAAAGAAGAGAAGGGCATGAGCAAGATCCATGAGAAGAAGAAAATGGCTCATGTCAAGTTCTTCAACATAGGACACAATGCCTCTATGTGTTCCAACAAGGTTGATGATCAAGCCATACTTCCAAAGAAGAAGGCAAGTACAAGCAAGAGGAAGTGTTATGGATGTAATGAGAAGGGTCATGAAATGGCATCATGTCCCTACAAGAAGGATGAAGGCTTAGCATCATCAAGAAAGAGGCTCATTGGCAAGGTAGCAAGCAGAAGGTAAGAAAAGAAGGGCAACAAGAACAAGCGCCGCCTATGCTACACTTGTAGAGAGAAGGGACACCTAAGCAAGGATTGTCCCATAGGTACCACTCTTAAGCATAACTCATCAATTGGTTCAAATTTACTTAGGAGACCCAAGAATGACACTTGTGCTAGAAAGGTGATTGGTTCACCATATGCTAGCACAAAGGCTATTTAGGTACTTAAGTCTCATGTGACTAACCTTGATGACCCATCATAGTATGGGTACCAAATTGTGCCTAAATGAGTGTTGTAGGTACTTGAAGGTGGTACGAAGCTTTGGGGTGCTTGAGCAAACTTATTGAAAACATCATCTCAAGCTATCAATCTGTTTACGCCAAAATCTAGACTGAGTACAGATAGTCGATGTCGAGCGCAGATAGCTGATTTCAGGACAGGGGCAGAGGCAAAGACAGAGATAGTCAATTGGGTCCCGGAATCGATTGTTTGGGCCGAAGCGAAGACGGCGCGATTGAAGGAAAGAGACAATTGATGGCGTCAGCACGAGTCTCTGGCGCAGGGAAGCGATCACGTTGGGAGTCCGTTAAAGAAAGGAAAGGTTGGGATCCAAGTTACCTTTAATTTAGTAGAGTTTGTTAGTTTTCATATTCGTTTTGAGTTGTAATTCGACTAGGACTCTATCTTGTCTAGCCCAGGGTATAAATATAAACCCCCGCCATTGTAATACGTACGTACACATCAATACAACACACCTTTCGGCTCTGGCCAAACCCTTAGGAGTAGGAGTAAAGTAGATTCCGGCGAGTTTCTTCAAATAGGCTGGGTGTCATCCGGTGGACGCAAGCTTGCTTGTAAGTACCGTCATGCCTCGCTAAAGCTTTGTCTCTTTAGTGTCATCCGGTGGACACGGGAACATGGTTGATCGGGGTTGATTCTTGTTTGGTATAAGTTTAGCGTCATCCGGTGGACGTGGACTTAGATCAAATAAGGGTTAGTTATCGATTCATGTTTGTTTTCTCGTTTAATCTATGTTTAGCGTCATCCGGTGGACGAGGGCTTAGGTTAAGCTTGATCATGTGCATGGATTAGTTATCAGTTCTTACTAAATTGGCATCTTAGTTAGATTCATTAAGTTACCAAGATGTTATGTTATTCTTTACTGTTTATTTATTTCTATAACATCTTATTGCCCGATCAAGATTGCATAGTATTGGCCTTAGATCTATATGAAAACATTCAACTATGTTTTATTCATGTTTATACTCTGTCATGATGGTTGCTTTCCTGCTTTATCGGCCAGTACTTCCGCAGTCTTGCTCGTATGTGATGTGGGGGCTTGGCAAGAGCCGATCTATATGGATGCAGAACCGCCGGCCTTTCAGACCAGTTCCGTATTCCTATTAGATCTACTTGTGGCTATTGCCACCGTCAAGTGTTCTGCTTCACGGACCCTGCATCGGCTAAATAGCCGATGCAGCTATGCTTCCACGAGAAACACTAGTTTATCGATCGTATTTGCCAAATCGGCTAAATAGCCGATTTCTCTCTGTTTGATAATTTGACCTATTTGTATCAATCGATTACATCTTGATCTGTTATAGCTTTCTGCATAAACCTATTTAATGCAGATTGTCATATCTATTTACGCATATTAATCGATCATACATCAGTTCAATGATTATTCTGTAGAAAATCATGCATGCATGCCGGAATCGACTCTTTAGTCGACCTCCGATCATATCGGCTCTTAGAGCCATATAGTTGGAACTGCCTGGACCCACCGGCTGGTTCCGCCTTGTGATTACTGATTATTATCTTTTTCCTTGTCAATTGCAGGTCAAATTGACTGTCACGCTTGAGGGTCATCGGCACTCTCGGACCGGGTTTCGAAGCTAGCTGGATCTGAGAAGCTCCAACGCTCTTAAGATCGTATCCGGCTTTACTAGTGTGTTGAGCGCGAGGAACCACTTTTTGTGCCAACTCACTTTTTGGCACGCCCTGTGGGACACGTTTCACTCATGCCTAAGGGCAAGGAAGCAATGGGCGACGCTCCTAGGGACGACGGCATCATCCGGGTTAAGCGTGATGAGATCGAGCCTGAGGATGCTGTGATTCTGGACAAGATCATCGAGGAATTCACTGACGCTTGCCTGCTGTCGTTTATCAAGAATTGTGACGGCCGCGTGGTCAAGAAGAATCCCTACCCAAGTTGGGTCATGCCTGGCCATAGCGACAAGGGCGAAGAGGAGTTCAAAGATTTTCTTCAGGACGCCATCTGGTCCGCCTCACATCAGGCAGTCGGGCACCACCACAATGTCTTCCTGCAGACATTCTATACTATCATGAAGACGTCCTCAACAGGCAGGATTGGGAGTCTCTGGGCGCGACATACTTCAACATTCCTCCAGAAGATTCCAAACCAAGCGCAGCGACAGGGACATCCAATCCTCCACCGCAATAGCCGAATCCACCAAAGCCGTCTGTTCAGAGTCCCAATATGACGGTGGGTTCGGCTCCAAAAATAGTTGCAGCTCCCAAACTTTACAGGGATTATACTCCTGAGTAGATAGCTGCGTAAATGCAGATGACTGGGAATGCACCGGTCGGGAATATGCCTATGCCAACGGCACCAGTTATGCACCAGGTTATCACTATGGGCATACTTATCAAGAACTCACGTCGGCGCCGCATCCTGGATACTCCCAGCCACCTCAGGATGAATTGATAAGCAAGATGGGTGAGATGCTCAGAGACCAATTCGGCTTGCAGCCGAAGGCGGGAGTCGCAATCCGATACAGGTGCCCTTACCCCGAGTGGTTTGATCGTGCGTTACTGCCGCCGAGGTATCGCATGCCGAACTTCGCCAAGTTCAGTGGGCAGGATGATGTGTCCACCATAGAACACATTAGCCGATACCTTACTCAGCTTGGCGATGCATCATATGAGGATGCTCACAAGGTTCGCTTCTTCTCATTATCATTGACGGGTCTGGCTTTCAGTTGGTTCACCACCCTGTAGCCCGGATCGATTTAGAACTGGGCGGAATTGGAGAGCAAGTTCCATAGATATTTCTTCTCCGGTACTGGAGAGAACAACATTGTTGATTTGACCAGCATGCGCCAGAAGAATAGCGAAACTGGGTCAGCTTTCATCAAGCGTTTCAGGGAGATGAGGAATATGTGCTATTCTCTGAATTTGACAGACAAGCAGCTTGCTCACCTGGCTGTCGGCGGACTACTTCCACACGTCCAAGAAAAGCTGGTGGGCACTGATTTCGACAGCCTCAGCCAGGTGTTGCAAAGGGTGACAGCGCTCGAGACCCAAGCTCAAGCCTTCAAGAAGGAAACAAAATACAAGCATACTGCGTTCGTCGACACCTCTGATTCGGAAGAGGAGGATGAAGACAAGATTGATGCTGTCGAATTGAAGTGGGGCAAGAGGCCCATGGCCGTACCTAAGAACTAGAGCGCAGATGATCAGTACGACTTCGACACACACAAGCTGGATAAACTCTTTGATTTGTTGGTCAGTGCTGGGCAGATCACGTTCCCTATAGATTATGTTAGGCCCTCTCCTGAGGAGTTAAAGGGGAAGTCGTTCTGCCAGTATCACGGCCGCGACTCGCATAGCACAAATGAGTGCCGAGTCTTCAGAAGCCAGATCCAGAGAGCCATCTCTCGTGGCCTATTGAAGTTTGACAGCCCTACCAAGGGGAAGATGAAGATTGACAAGTTCCCATTCCCAAAAGGCCAGAATATGGTCGAAGTGATGACCCCCGCAGGCAAGGTGAAGGTTCTGACCTCCAACCAGACGAAGAAGGACGCATCGGTCGACTCAGACATGCAAATAACGGCCGAGGAACTAGAGATGATCAGGAAAAGCAGGGAGCAGAACAAGAGCCGCTTCGAGAAGGGGGAGTCCAGCAAGACCAAGGTGACCTCTCGCCACCTATTGAACAAATGGCGAAGGGAGAGGGAGAAGAATCACCAGAGGCAATTTGAAGATGAAGAGTACTGGAGGTGGGCCCGTGAGGAAGAAGAGGCACGCTATCAGGAGGAACTAGCCTACCGCCGGGAGGAAGAGAAAGAAGAGCGGCATTGCCCGTTCTTTCGACATTGCTGGAACAAAGTTTTGAAATTGCCGATCGTCCGCAACTGTCCGGAGTGCAGTGATCAGTACCGAGAGTACAGGCGTTCTCAAACCAACCGTCGGTCTGTGCATGAGAGGCTTGCATGCCCGCACGACATGCAGGATCGGCGTGAAAAAAGGGATGTGCACAATCGGCTCGACGCGGCATTAGTCGATCGTGAAGAGCCCAAGTGGCAGGAAGACCAGTGGTGCCCTGGATACCTGACCAAGATCTAGAGAGACCATGTGCAGTGCCTCAGAAACAGAGAGCTCAAAGGAGAAGGGCGCCCTAAGCAGGTCTGGCACGAGAAGCCCTCTCAAGACAAAGGGAAGGCAATAGCCGATACACAGATGGTGTTCGTGCTCCCAACAGAGTTCAGGGCGCCCAAAGCTAGGAAAAGAGACGTGCCATCCGATTCTGATGAGTCGGAGTTCGAGCAAGGTGCCGCCAGGCTAGTTTTCACGCAACAGGCTACATTCGAGAAGCCACCCAAGCACCGGCACCTGAAGGCCATGTACCTCAAGGGATATGTTGATGGAATGCCAATGACCAAGATGCTGGTAGATTGTGGTGCTACGGTTAATCTCATGCCCTACACCACCTTTCGCAAGCTAGGCATGGGCCCTGATGACTTGATCGAGACCGACATGATGCTCAAGGACTTCGGGGGCAACTCTTCCAACACTCGGGGGGCAATCAATGTCGAGTTGACAGTCGGGAAGAAGACATTGCTCACTACCTTCTTCGTGATCGACAGCAAGGGCTCCTATAGTTTGTTGCTTGGATGTGACTAGATCCATGCCAATTGCTGCGTGCCGTCCACGATGCACCAATGTGTGATTCAGTGGCATGGTGATGACGTTGAAGTGGTCCCGGCTGATGATTCAGTGAGCGTGGCCACAGCAGACGCCGCCTATTGGGAAGCCGGGGATCATGATTGTTTTTCTGGCAAAACGTGGGATGAAGGCTCCATCAAGGTCAGCGATGAGAGTTAACAGTCGGTCCGGGCAATCGGCTCTGAGTCTTTTTATTAATGGAGAATCCGATCGATGGCACCGAGGGCAAGCTTGGACAGGGCTTTACGTCGGTCGACAAGCTTGAAGAAGTAGATATTGGACCTGGGGACAGACCAAGGCCGACGTACATTGCCGCCAATCTTGACCCTGAGTTCAGGCGGGAGCTGATCGACTTATTAAAAGAATACAAGGATTGCTTCGCCTGGGAATATTACGAGATGCCCGGTCTAGACAAATCGATTGTTGAGCACAGACTGCTTATCAAACCCGGGTTTCAGCCGTTCAAGCAACCTCCACGATGGTTCAAGCAGGAGGCATTGCCAGATATCAAGGCCGAGATCGAGAGGTTGTTGGAAGCCAAGTTCATCCGAGCTTGCCGATACGCCGAGTGGGTATCGAATATTGTCCCTGTTTACAAGAAGAATGGCAAATTATGGGTTTGCATTGATTTCAGGGACTTGAACAGAGCTACCCCAATGGACGGCTACCCAATGCCGATAGCCGATATGTTAGTCGATTCGGCTGCAGGGCACTAGGTCATCAGCTTCATGGATGGTAATGCTGGCTACAATCAAATCTTCATGGTTGACGAAGATATTCCTATGACTGCTTTCAGGTGTCCTGGTCCAATCGGTTTGTTCGAGTGGGTTGTGATGACTTTTGGCTTGAAAAATGCCGGTGCAACTTACCAAAGGGCTATGAATTATATTTTTCATAAAATTGATCGGCAAGATTGTTGAAATCTATATTGACGATGTGGTTGTGAAGTCCAAGAGCTATAAAGATCATTTAGCCGATCTAAAGGCCACCCTGGAATGCACGAGAAAGCATGGGCTGAAGATGAATCCTAACAAGTGTCCTTTTGGGGTGTTGGCAGGAGAATTCTTGGGCTTCATGGTCCATCGCAAAGGCATCGAAGTTGGCAGTAAGAGTAGAAAAGCAATCGATCAGCTCGTGCCTCCAACCAACAAAAAGGAGTTGCAGTCCTTACTTGACAAAATTAATTTCATCAGAAGATTCATTGCCAATCTGTCAGAGAAGGTGCTGCCATTCTCACATTGTTGAAGCTTAAGGACAGTCAAGAATTTAGATGGGGTGATGCACAGCAAGAGGCTTTTGACGAAATCAAAGAATATATGAAGTCTCTACCTGTTTTGGTGCCGCCACAGGCAGGTAAGCCTTTTAAGCTGTACGTGATGGCCGAGGACCATACGATTGGCTCGGCCCTTTTTCAAGAATTTAAAGAAAAAGAGAGGGCAGTTTTCTATCTGAGCAGGAGACTCTTGGATCCCGAGACAAGATACACATCGACTGAGAAACTGTGCTTATGTTTATTCTATTCGTGCACCAAGTTGAGGCACTATTTGTTGTCAGCCGAGTGTGTGGTGGTGTCTAAGGCAGATGTGATCAGGCACATGTTGTCAATGCCAATTCTCAATGGATGGATCGACAAGTGGATTTTGGCACTCTCTGAGTTTGACTTGAGGTTCGAATCGGCTAAAGCAGTCAAAGGGCAAGCGATAGCCGATTTCATCACCCAGCATCATGGAGGCGCTTTTAGCATGATTGATGTAGCGTCATGGACTATGTTTTTCGATGGGTCGTCCTGCAAGCAAGGTGGAGGTGCTAGGGTAGTACTTATATCACCTCGAGGGCAACGTTTCGAGTTCGCTTTCCAGATCGGGTCTACGGTGACAAACAAACAAGCTGAGTATGAGGCGATTTGGAAGGGATTTCAGGTTCTGCACGAAGTAAAGGCCGATGTAGTTGAGGTTTTTGGAGATTCATAATTAGTCATCAACCAATTGCTCGGCCTATTTGAATGTAAGGATGACATACTCAGAGGCTATCATGATCAGTGGCAGACTTTGATCAGAGGGTTTATGGCAGTTTCACTTTATCATATTCCCAGAACCCAAAATCAAGAGGCTAATCGATTAGCACAGAGCGTCTCGGGTTACAGGTCGATGCAGGAGATCTTCAATACCGAGCAATCAGTTGATGACTGGTGGGGTGAGATAGCAAGTTACCTTGCAAATCCTTCACAGAGAGTCAGTAGAGAGTTGAGGTACAAAGCTATCAAGTATGTGCTGCTGGATGGTCAGTTGTATTATAAGACTGTCGAAGGGGTACTGCTAAAATGCCTTAAGGCAGAAGAGTCGGTAAAGCTAATGAGTGAGGTTCATGAAGGGGTCTGCGGTGCTCACCAATCAGCTCGCAAGATGAAGTGGATCATCAGAAAAACTGGTTATTATTGGCCAACAATGCTCGAGGATTGTTTAAAATACTATAAGGGCTGCCAAATGCCAGAGATTTGGGAATGTGCAGAAATCTTCTGCTTCAGCTATGAATCCTATCATCAAGCCATGACCGTTCAGAGGTTGGGGAATCGATCTGATCGGCCAAATCTATCCACCGTCCAGTAAAGGTCACAAATGGATACCGGTTGCAACTGACTATTTTATTACGTGGGTAGAAGCTGTTCTTTTGAAGAATGCTAGGTCCGGAGATATAATTGAATTCGTGAAAGAGCATATCATCTATAGGTTTGGCATACCACAGACCATCACGACTGATCAATGGACAATATTCACTTCGGATGAGTTTCTGACCTTTGCTGATGACATGGGCATCAAAATTTATAATTCTTCACCTTATTACGCCCTAGCCAATGGTCAAGCTGAGGCTTCAAATCAGATATTAATCAAGGTCATCAAGAAGAAGATCGAGCAGACTCCCAGGAGGTGGTACTTGACGTTGAGTGAGGCTCTGTGGACGTACCGAATGGCTCTGCATGGATCGACTAAGGCTACGCCATATGAGTTGGTCCATGGACACGCTGCTGTCCTGCCTTGGGAAATTCAGTCTGAAACACGGCGTGTCACGTTGCAGAACAAACTTACAGCCGGTGAATATAAAGATATCATGATGGATAACCTTGAAGATTTACATTGTCATCGGCTCAAAGTTTTGGAGTGTATTGAATGAACAAGATGTGGGTGGCCAAATATTACAACACCAAAGTAAGAGGCAAGAGCTTTGCTGAGTCAGAGCTGGTCTGGAAAACTATTCTACCTATCGGGACTAAAGATAGCCGATTCGGCAAGTGGTCGCCAAATTGGGAAGGCCCGTATCAAAATGTGGAATGTGCGCCCGGTAATGCCTATATACTTGAAGATTTGGAAGGAAGATTTGCTAGGGTGATCAATGGAAAGTATCTGAAGAAATATTATCCAAGTATCCCAGTTGGGGGTTGATAGCCGATCGGTGCAAGATCTGGCTCCTATCGCCGATTCTGAGCAGAGGATCGCCTTCAGAACGAAAATTAATGTTATGTAATAGCTGATTTCGTTTTAACGAATCGCCTTTAGCATAAAAATGAAGCACCCTCGATGGAGTGTAACAGCCGATGCAACATGCATCGCCTTTAGAGTAAAAAATAAAAAGAAACAAATGAAGAGAAACCAAACAGTACGGATTGCCGAAGAGTTTGATTCCTGATCATATTTACATAAGAGTCCTAATACATTCTAATTTGGATTGTTGGTGGCTCTGTTGATGACATCGTCAGCAGCGGTGACGGCGGTGACTCCATCGGCATGGGGGAAGAAGGCTCCTAACTGAGCATGGGCCTTTTCCATGTCCTGCCCTTCCGGGAACCCTGGCTCGATGGCCTCCAGGGCTATGCCGGACTGGAGCCGCGCGGCGGCGAGAGCTCCGGTGGTACCGTGGCGGACGCCGGCCATGGCCACCTGGCGGACTCGGTGGTGGACGTCCTGGAGCCTCTGTGCCAGCGTATCGTCGTGGGCGTTGACGACGTTGGCGGCGTCCTCAGCTGCGACACGCAGTTCGTCGAGCTGTGCAGTCAGGGCTGCAAAAAGGCAGGAGGGTCAGCGTCTCTATCAAGGTGTTGCAAGAAGATACCGGGGATTTTACCTGCCACCGCGGCGTCCGACTCAGCAAGGTGAGCATGCATGTTCGCCACCTCGGTCTCGGCGGCGATGAGGGCAACGGCTTGGGCTACGTTTACTCTCTGCAGCCGGCCATTCTCCTTCGTAGCCTCTGAATAGAGGTTACGGTATTCCACCATCTGGTGGTGGAAGCGGCGGCCATCGGCGGCGGTGTAGGAACCGGCCGAATCCGAGGAAGACCCCGATGCAGATCCCTCTCCGGAGGCGGCGCTGGAAGCCGGTTGAAGAATAGGCTGAGGCACGGTATGGCGTGGCCGGGAGCTCTCACCTATCGGCGCACCCGGAGGCAGAGGGAGATGGCGTGCTTGGTTGAAAGGATGGCGGAAGACAAATCCGTCAGAATTGGAAGTCGGGGACCAATGTCATAGATGCAGATCGGCTTACCTGCTGTAGATGGCCAGCTGCCGATTTGTCGCCCAGCGCGTCGGGCCGCGAGATGGGCCCGCGGCTTCTCCTGCTACAGGAGCGATTCTGGTGGCCGCAGGGGCAGCCTGAGCGGGTCCAGCGGCGGTTCCCGAACCACCAACGTCGGCGGTCGACAGATTGCTACATGAACAAATGATGATTAGGTATGGATTGGGGACATCAAGAAATGAACAGTGATATTACCTCAAAATCGTCTCCAGCAGATTAGCCTGGGACCCCAAGGAGCGGATTCGCTGAAGAAGCTCGTCGGTCTCGGCTGGATCAGACGCCGGGCGCTTGCCGCGATTTCCATTGCTGGCCATTGGTTTGGATTGAGAGGTCAGGTGAACTGGGTCTGAGATGAAAAGGCGTGAAGGAAAGCCGGGCGATTGGAAACTGGTGCGGAGTGCGGTTGCTCGCTCAGGCTTGGTGTCTATTTATAAGACGGAGGTGTCAAGGCAGTTTCCTCGGGAGACGAGACGGCGCGGCGGATTTTATACTAAAGTTAACCCACGTTTCTTGAATCCGGAATAGACGCGGCGCGTGGGGAGTGGAACGTCTTGATCGGCTATTGTGGTCGGTTGCTCAGGATCGGCTGTTTGGGTCGGTTGGTCAGGATCGGCTGTTTGGTCGGTTGCTCAGGATCGACTGAGAAAGCGATTTCTCCTATATCGGTGCTAAGGATCGGGCTGTTTAGCTGATTCGAAGACAAAACAAGTAAATGGACGATCTCAGTCTGGCCGGCGTACATTATACAGTTGTTCAGGTCACAAGTGAGCAAAGTTGAAAGATTACAAGCCCAACAAAGACCGAATAGAAGAGACACATTCATCATGGAGATTCTGGCCAGCCTGCAGTGATTCTTGGTCTTCATCAGCTGTTGAGTTCAGGAGGTTCAGGCGTTGGTTAATCTGTTTGCCTTCAACAACCCTGGCACTGACTTGTTTCTTCTTCTGAGCCATATCAACAGTACTGGTTCACACGGAGATTTCACATTGAGTGATGACCGAATTGACTTCCTCAAGCTCTTTCATCAGCTGCTCGTGCCTGATTTTCAAAGTTTCCAGTTCTGATTCGGCTGTGTTGATGGAAGCCCTCAGCGATTTGACTTGATCGACTGGTCCGCTGGCTTCCTGTTTACTGGTCAGCCTGTTGTTTCTCAGCTGTTCAAGCTCAATCAGGTTTGCATGAGCAGTTTTGATTCTTGGAGTGGCACTCTTAAGCTTGGCAAGCTATTTCAGGGGGCTGAGAGTTGCTGGACGGGCCTGTTGTTGGATCAGTTTGATAGCCTGATCGATTGGCTCAGGATGCAGGGCTAGATTGGCTAAATTTACCTCCAGCCGAGGAAGAAGCTCACTTAGCCGATTTTTAAAATCTGACTCTGGCAGCGTCAGAGACTTGGAGCTAAGTTCTTCCTCATCACTGCACTCTTCTAAATCGAAGGAGTAGCTGGGGGTGGAAGGCTACATCACCTGCATTCATATGTTAGATGGTGATAACGTAAAGGGTGATCAGTCGATCGGTTGAAGGATAAATGCTTCACCTGTCTAGAGCCTGAGGTTGGAAGGGCTGACGAAGTTGTTGGTTGAATCATCAAAGTTGTTTCTCTCTCGGCGGAGGGTGTAGTTTCCACGCGTGTCTCTACGGTCGATTGGGGCTCTGCGAGGATGAAAAGTGAGTAATTCAGTGAAAGCACAATGGTGTTAACAGCCGGATAGTGTTACCTGGTGATTGGGCGGGCGGCGTCCTTTCTTTTTCAAGCTCAGCCCATGTATCTTCAGAGGAGGGGCTGTTCGGCTGCATTTTTTGAAAAGAGCAAGAGTGCCCAGTGAAATAAGGTTGTGTGTTTGCAAATTTGATCATCGACCGTGTTTTCAGCAAATACCTGAGTTTCTGCTCCTTCTTGCTGGATGTTGGTGGTTTTGACCATGCTCAGAGAACCTGCATCAGTGTTCTGATGGCCTATGGTTTCTGGTTGGTCTTCAGCCTGAGTACCCCTAGGAAGTGTTTGAATCGGCTGGATGTTCACCTGGTGATTAGCCGATTCAGTCAGATAAGCTAAATAAATAATGCAAGGAGTATTTCAAGACATCCAAGTACCTGGGCAGGCTTCCTTTTGGATCTTTGTTTCTTAGTGGTCACCTTCTGAAGGCTAGATGAGGCTTTCCTTTTTGAAGTTGGAGCAGTTGTTATGCTGGCAGGAGCTTTCATCAGCTTCTTCAAGGATGGAGCCTGAGAACCCAACCTTGCAGATGGGCAAGGGGGATAATAATTGACTTGCTCTAGTGGGTCAGACTCTGGATCCTGCATAAGCAAAAATTAAGATACGATTGACAGTCGGTTTGGATGAGATCGGTTAACAATACTTACTGCTAATTCAGAATTGAAGCTGGGGTCCAGAGCTTTGCATTTGTCATGTACTCCTTGGCAGAAGAGATGGGCATGCCATTGTTGCCACCAGCTGTCAAAGGTCTCATGAGTCATTGAAATTTGACACCAGTTTGCTACTGAATAATGTGGCAGGTCTGTCCCCAGGTTGAAAACTCTGTTGGCCTCCAGCATGGTAGTGATTTCATCTCTAGGCTTCAGGAGGTATGAGAATGGGAGATTAGGGGGCAGTTGCTCAAAGCCTAGTTGCCTTGCTGCCAAATTTAGGAGATAAAATTCATAGGAAGGATGGCTGGGCTCATTACTGCCAGCACCTCGGAGATGCTTGAAATCAACCGGTAGTATGCAAGGTTTTATGATGACATTAAAGATTTCATTTGCCTTGTCGTCTGAGCATCCTGTGGTGAACTTAAAGCTGTAGGGCATTACGAATTCTTCTTCCTCTTCATAGGGAAACCAGCTCAAGGTTTTTGCTCCCAGACCTCTGTAGAATGCTTCAAGTAAGTGGCCTCGGCCAGCATTGATAGTTATGGCTGAGGCAGCCTCCCCAAAGTTCTGGCAATCTCTTATGACCTTGTCTTGATCTTCTGCATAATTGATGGAAGGGTAGCTGAGATTGTTGAGATTTGGCTTGACCATCTTATGCAAGTAGAGATTAAGCCACAGTTGGATTAGCCAGGAAGGACCTGTTGTGCACTGTACTTCCACACCTGTCAGCAAGAAGCCAGATATTTGATTCATCAATCTGTAGGCGGCTCCTAGCAAAATCTTCCCCAAAGGGATTGAGTTTCCACGAGCCAATTGCTCTGCAAGAGCCTTGAGGGGGTAAGCTGGTCCAAGGGAGGCACCGCAGAAGACAAATCTCTCTAGTCAAAGGATTAAGAAAGCTATATATTCTTTTTCACTGATGTTGAGAGTTGTCAGGTGATGAGTTTAAATGTAGCCAGTCCAGCCTTTGTACTCATTGAACTTGGGGGTTGCTTTTCGCCGGTCGAGATGAGATTCCAGAACTGATAGCTTCCTGTGATCTGGAGGCCGGTGAGCATATGAATGTCACCTAGAGTGATGGTCATCGGCCCATCTCTGGATGAACTCCTCTAGACTCTTAAAAAGATTCAAGTGTATTTCACAAGTGATTCGAGTACTTGATGCACATATTAAGGGGGAGCCCATCCTATGTCTTGTGTCTTTTGAGACTAACCTTTCCTTCTAGTGAATTTGTGTAGTCTCTTGGTGAGAATGAGTTTCTCATGAGTATGCTACATTAACTCAATCCAAATTGGTAAAGTTATCTCTTATATTTCATTTGGGTTGCAATTTTATCTCTTGAGTAGCTACTCTCCATAATATAGCTTAAATTCCCTTGTTTGGACTTAATTAATCAAAAGTGCATATATTCTTGCCTTCCAAATATATATGTATGCACTATCAAAAAAAAGGGGGAATTTAGTCTATGTTATGAGGTTTTGCAATTAGTGATCTACATGCCTTTCACATCAAAAAGGGTCACTAGTTTTAAAACTCTAGCTTGTGCAATTTAATGCTCTTTTGTCCATGTTAGCATTCTTAGGTGACACTATGAGATACAAGCATCCACTCCACTTGACATCAACCTGTGAAGATTATCTCGATTGGACCATGCATGGAAGTGAGTGCGGCACCCTCCCGCCCCATACTTCAATAAAATATGGATCTTGGCATCTTAAGCCAAAACTGGGAATTCAAATCCCCATTCACATATTTAGGTGGAGGTCCTACACCCATGACTCAAAGATCTCAGCATTATATTTCAATTGATGTCAAGAGTTTGAAGATCATGTTTCAACTGGTATTTGTGGATAATCTATCAATTCAGTACATCATGAAATATGACTTCAATTGGTATCTCAAAATAGCAATAAGAGCTAGCATGGACTTTCAACTGAGATCAAGCACAAGCTTTTGATATCTCCTTGAAGATAATCATGAAGAAGAAAGATGGGCATACATGGAATTATTATTGCATAAAGTACTACACCCATCAAAGCACTAAATCCAAATTCATTATCATGGTGGAGATTGTGAGGCTTAGAACAAAGGTACATCACTCCATGAACTCTTGTACTACCTTTGTGCATCTAGGCCCTTACATGCTAGTTTGTGCATGTGTATGCAATACTTTGAATCACATCATGAGTTTGTTCTTGTGATGACGATTAGAGAGTTCTTTAGATATTTTGTTGATACTTCTTGTGATGATGGCATGAGTTACTCTCATGTTAAAATATCATCTAAGTGAAGTATGAGCCAAATATGCTAACCTCTCAAGAATCTTGACTTAAATAATTGCATACTTTATTTGGTAGAAAACTTAGGAGAAAGATCCTATATGCCAAACTTTTACCTATATCTTGTCCTCACTTGTCTACCATCATTTCTTTATCTCGGTGGAGAGATCCTTTTTCGAGATTAATGCCCAAGGGGGAGAAATATTGGGAGAAAGTATGAGGAGAGATTGATATGTGGATGTAGGGGGGTAAAAGAGAGGTATATAAGATTTTTTAAAAATTGTGTGGTGTGTGCAAGGATAGTTTAAATTGATACTCTTGATAAGGACTGTTTATGCTAGTGTGTGACATTCTTGCCTTGAGTGGTGCTGCATGAACTATCATTAGCATCATGTTTATCATGTTGACACCTTGCACCCCACGGATGCTATGATATAGAAAAGTTCCCACACTTTTTCTTAAATATGTGCATTTGGCATTTGAGGCCAAAATTTGAATTCCTTTCAATGCACACATTTAGGGGGAACTCACTATATCATAGGATTCAAAATCTTATTTATCAATCTCTTATAAGCTTTAATTGTGTTGTTATCAATCACCAAAAGGGGGGAGATTGAAAGTGCATCTAGACCTTTAGTGGGTTTTGGTAAATTGAATGACAACACAATTAAAGGTCTAACAAGTTTGTTAAGTGTGCCCAAGGTTTAACAAGAAGGCAAACTTGATGGTATTCCACATATTGTTCAATGAAAAGCCAATATTATGTATTGTTATATTGGAAGATCATGAGGATAATATAGTTCAAGCAAAAGACAACAATGCAAATAGAATTGATGAAATGGCTTATATGGTGGGATATCATAGCATCATGATAGAGCAAGCGTATTTGGCAAATGGAAATGAGATATGAGTTGATGGTTTTGGATTGATCTCAATAATGGCTTGCTTTTCATGAACAAGAAGAGTTTGATAATGGACTACCTTTAGTCAAGCTAGAGGTATGAAGATATAGATTGAAGTAAGTGTTTGGAAAGTCAAACCAAAACGAAGAGGATATAAGAAATCATGAATTGGCTTGACTACTTTGATATTGATTCATATATATCACTCTATGTGAAGCTTGATTGATCTCAACATTCATATCTAGAAGATATTCAAGCAAAGATTACAATATTGAAGAAATGGTGTTCAATGGATGCTTAATATGATGTGACTTGAGTATGGCTTGATAAGGTAAAGATAGCAAGGAAAGGGCTTCGAGGAACTAAGCACAGGTGAAGGGTAAGCAATGGCTTGGACCGAGGTACTACGGCTAAGGTGAAGAAGAGAGTACTTGCTTTGTCGAGAAACTAATCAAGTTATGAGGAATCATATTGTGTTGAGGATCAAATCATTAGTGGAAGTGACTTGAAGCCATATATTGAACTCACATGTGTTGAAAAGGTTCAAGTCACATGCTCAAGGTGTGCTTACTCGAAGTGATGAGATAAGGATGATTGCAACCCCTTATGAAGTGACATTGGGAAGAAATAGCATATGAAGACTTGAAGATTCAAAGAAGGTTTAATTTCCTTTTATCTTTTGAATTTGAGTCTGGGGATGCCGTACTATCAAGGGGGTTCTTAAGGACATCTGTCCAAGTGCTGAACCAAGTGCTCATATTCTGGAAATATCGTCTTTACACTCTGACAAATCCAGCAAAACAAACCGCACTTCTTTCTACTGGATATTGTCAGTGCGGCAGTGCCGCACTTCATCCGACCTTTGGATGACAGAGTATAAATACTACTTTTGCAGCTCTTAATAGGCTCTTCTTCCTCCTCTAGCCACTCGACCATTTTTGAACAGAAAATAGACTGCCTCTCTCTCCTCCATTGTTGCTCCTCACCTCTCAAGCAGATCCACCATTCCAACCAGCAAAACTTGAGAGAAAAGACAGCAAACTTCGATTAGAGGTCAGATCTACTGCTTCCAAAATTTAGAGAGCACTTGGTTCATGTTTGGCTGGCGTTCTTGAGATCCATACCCTTGGAGCTTTGCTCCTAGCTGGCTAGGCGTCGCCCTAGAGCTTGCCAACTGTTTGTGGCATCCTAGGGAGGTTTGTAAGACTCTCTTGCAGCTAAGAAATCACCCCTCACTTCAAAAGTTCACTCTCTTGAATTGAGAACAAGGGAGAGGCAAGCCTTAGTGGCAAGCCCAAGCCTTAGTGGCATACCTCAACAACGTGAACGTAGGCGAGCCTTAGTGGCGAGCTAAGAAATCCTTGTGTGTTGTCCAGTTACTTGTGTTGTTGACTTTGTGGTAGGGTTGCTCGATCCGTTCTCGTGAGCTCAAGTTGTGGTTTCTAGTCCTCGAACTATGAACGGTGTTGCTACTAGAGGATAAGATTCTACTTGTTGAGCTCTTTCTATCCATATATTCTGCTCTGCAAAATTCTCTCTTTCGCAGGTAAGGCAATGCCGCCCTCATAGGGAAGCAGTGCCGCACTGTGTTTTTATTTCCGATTGAGCTGAAATTTTGCAGGCTTGCTGCTGGACACCTCTAGAACATCTTTACCAAGTTTGGTCTGCAGTGGAGGATTATTTGGAGTGCGTCAGTGCTGCCCTCTGAGTGAGGCAGTGCCGCCCTCAGTTCTGATCTCGGATCGAGTTGAGTTTTTACAGGCCTATTCACCCCCCTTTAGGCCGACATCAAGGTCCTTACACCTGCGATGGTGGCTTCTCCCTGGCCGAAGCTTCAATAGGTGCGGCGGCTTTCCCGTGATGGCCGAGTTCGTCTAAGGCAACAAGTAGAGGAAGATGATGACATATGGGCTCCATATGTCAATTTGAGAGACACGGTTTAGGCAGTACTATTGGAGTTAGAAGCACAATTTAGATGAAAGATACCTAAATAAGTAAAAAGATAGTTTGATTTAATTAGGTAGTACTGTTGAAGATACTCTAATGGTCGTGCCTCCCACTTCAAGGTCTCTGCGCGCCACCCAACCCGACGCGGCGCGGCCCACACCGGCCATCATTTCCCGGTTGGGGTTTCTTTAGCCAGCTTTGAGAACTACTGGTGTGGCATATGGAGCCAAGCGGTGTCCGATCATCTCCGAAAGCAACAGTCAACGAAAAAAAGGCTAGTATTGCAGGATGGAGAAGGGTCGTCTATTGAAGCTAACATGAGATAGTAGGGACGTGGCCATAATGCAAACATAAGAGACATGTGTTTATGTCAATAATTGTTGATCTCACCGTTTCCCATCCCAATTGATAGTCGAAGTGGCATACATAGAGTCTTGGGCTATATGTAATGTGTGTGCGTGTGTGAATTGGCCTAGCTGGCCCAGCCCATGTATGCTATCTATATATGTAAAGACTAAAGTTGTACTGTACAAGGGGATTCCAGAAACATCCCACACATCTCTTCATGGTACCGGAGCTGCAATCCTGGGGAATGGAGGCGACCACCTGCTCAACCTCGTCGGCGTGAAGGTGGCTGGCGTAGAGGCGTCAGGACTCAAGAGGCAGAGCAGCGAGCTGCTTAGGTGAAGCTTGTGGTGCAGAGAAGTGGGACCAGGCAAGGGAGAGGCAGGTTGTGCGCAAGAAGGGGGCAGTGGCAACTGCAATTGGAGGTAATCCCGAGTGGCTTTCTTGTGTGTGCTTCCTTCTGATTTTGGGAAAACGGAGGTGAGGAAGAGTTATGCATATAGTACTGTGAGAGAGAGGAGCAAAGAATTGCTTTTAGTCTGCTTGTGCGTGCTTGCCATTGGAGGGTACAGAAATTGCAGCTGTGCTGAATTTGTAGAACACAGGGAGAAGAAGAAAGAGAGTAGCCATTGCTCACTACCAGTAGGAAGAGGAGGTGAACTTGTCATTTGTGCTGTGTTTGCTGTGATTTAGAGAGAAGCCACAGACGTCTGATTCCTGGTTTAGGAAGAAACAAGCTACAAGCTGTTGTTGGGGAAAGAAAGGCAAGAGTTGGAGTACTGATTGTAAGTGAAAGTGAGATATTTTTCCCTGATCTGTTAGAACACCATGGGGAAAAATCAAGGAATTGAGCAAGTGCTTGGAAAACTTGTGGAATTGCTGACAACAAAAAGGGATGAGGTTTCAAGTTCGAGTAGGGAGATTGTGGTTCTCAAACCAGTCCAAAAAATAGAGTTGATGCCAAATGATATCAAGCTAGAGGGCACCAAAAATTATCTAGCTTGGTCTAGAAGGGCACTTAGGCTGCTGAAAGCTAAACAGCTTGAAAGCTTTGTAAATGGGGGATCACCCGAGCCAGAATATAAATCTAGTCCTGAACGGAATACATGGGATGCTACAAACTCCTTGGTAGCAGCATGGATGTTGAGTTCTATGACCCCAGCCATTGCTAGCACTGTTGAGACAATAACAAGTGCAACTGATATATGGAAATATTTGGAAAAGATGTACTCCGGGACTGGTAATGTGATGTTAATGGTTGAAATAGAAGACCGCCTCCATGATCTCAAATAGGGGGAGCGATCTGTAACAGATTATGTTGCAGAATTAAAAGGGTTATGGGCTGATGCTGATTACCTTAAACCTATTGAGCTGCCACACTCTGAATGCGTTGCTTGGGTGAAGAAGTGGATAGAAGAAAAAAGAGTCATCCAATTTTTGAGAGGATTAAATCCAGAGTTTGAGGCAAGATGCTCCACCATGTTCCATCAGCCTAATCTTCCTAGCCTTGAGGATGCCATAGCAGCCATAACACAAGAGGAGTCTAGGCTGAATGTGATGAAAGGAAATTCTCCATCTCCATCTTGTCCCATTTTTGCAGCAACAGGAGTTAAAGAAGATCGGAGGTGTTTCAATTGTGGTGACTCTGGACATTTGATTCTTGATTGTCCTAAGCCACTTAAACCTAATAGTGGAAGAGGAAGAGGTATTATCAGGGGCGCTCTAAGAGGTGGTAGAGGCCGTGGAGATAGAGGTGTTTATAGGGTAAATGCAGTGGGCTCACAAGGGGAATTTTTTAAAGAAAACAAGGCTTCAATAGTGGACCATCAAGAGAAAGGAAAATGTGCAAATTCTGAAGATCAAGATCAGGAGATCCATAGTGGTGACTTCATCAACTTTGCCTATATAGATGAAGGTAACTATGCTCATGCATCTATTCCAAAGAAAATATCAAAATTAAATTGGATCCTAGATTCAGGGGCATCAAAGCATGTCACAGGCACATCGAGTGAGTTTGTTTCATATATGCAATATCCCCCACATGTAAAGAGACTATACAAACTGTTGATGGTACATCACAACTAATTAGAGGTGTTGGCACAGTACATTGCACTCCGCATATTAAATTATCATCAGTTTTGCATGTACCAGCCTTTCCAGTCAATCTTGTATCGTTAAGTGCGTTAATTGATCAATTGGATTGTTGAATTATTCTTGATAAAGAGATTTGTTTAATTAAGGAGAGACAGACGGGAAGGAACCTTGAGAGTGCAACCAGGCATAGTGGCTTGTGGTACATGGATCGTGAAGGAACAAATTATGCTTTGTGTACCGTCTTAGCAGCAACAGTGGGAGAAAAGGAGTCTATGGTGATGCTTTTGCATTGCAGAATGGGACATCTTTCTTTTGATAAAATGTATAAAGTCTTTCCTGATGAAATGTGTGGGGTTGGATAAGAACAAACTTTTTTGTGATGCCTGTGAGTTTGCAAAACACACAAGGACATCTTATGTGAGTAGGGGCATCAGGAATTTGTCCCCTTTTGCGCTAATTCATTCAGATGTTTGGACATGTCCTATGGTTTCTATTAGTGGAATGAAATACTTTGTCACTTTTATTGATTGTTTTTCACGGATGACATGGGTATATCTTATGAAGGATAAGGATGAGGTGTTGAAATGCTTTCAAGACTTTTGTGCACTTGTGAAGACTCAATTTAATACTCAGGTTCAAACAATTAGAACAGATAATGGAACCGAGTATGTAAATAGGGAATTCTGTGCATTTCTATCAGCAAATGGTATATTGCATTAGACTACATGCCCTGATACACCTCCACAAAATGGCGTGGCTGAGAGAAATAATCGTCATATTTTGGAGGTTGCTCGCTTACTAATGTTTACTATGAATGTGCCCAAGTTTCTATGGAGTGAACTTATCTCATCAATCGTACCCCATCTAGAGTACTTGGGATGAAAACCCCTTGCGAGATGTTGTTAGGTGAGAATAAGTTTGTGGTTCCACCAAAAATCTTTGGATGTACATGCTTTCTGAGGGATCATAGACCCTCGATGGGAAAGCTAGACCCATGTGCTCTAAAATGCATCTTTGTGGGATATTCTTCAGGACAAAAGGGCTACAAATGTTGGAGTCCTAGTGAGCGGCGTTTGTTTGTTAGCATGGATGTGACATTAAGGGAATCTATTCCCTTCTATGGAGAGAGGAGTGATTTGAGTTTTATCTTAGACTTTGATCTTGCTGGATCGGATGAAGTTACTCGGCAGGTGGAGAAATATGATGTTGTACACATTCCAGCTATGAAAAATCTAAGGAGAATGGAAGCAGTGATTAGCAGGGTTTTTATTACCGACCGGTAGCCGGTAACCGCCGGCCGGCGGTACCGGTATACCGGTCCGGTTTGACCGGTTACCGGTAGAAACCGGTCGAATTCAAATTTTGAGTTTGAACCCCAGTTCAATCGGTTCCGGACCGGTATACCGACCGGTTTGACCGGTTACCGGCCGGTTTGAGCGGTTTACCGACCGGTTTGGTGGTAACCGGTCGCATTTTCAAATTTCAGATTTATTTTTTTTTAAAAAAAATGCTAAAAAAATTTCTAAAAATAGTTCATGATTTATAGAATCCAATGATGTCAAAGTTTTTTAAATTTGAGTGCGTTTAGTATATTTTTCGACCTTCATGATTTAATGGGCCTAACGGGACTTAATGGGCCTTTTTTTTTTACTTTGGGACTTCGAAAAAAATTCTAAATGTAGTCAAATTTGAAAAATTTTGACACCATTGGAATCTATAAATCATGAAGTATTTTTAGGAATTTTTTTACCATTTTTTCCACCGATTTTAAATTTGAAATTTCGGTTTTTTCAAACCGACCGGTACCGGTACCGGCCCGGACCGGTATGACCGGTAACCGGCCGGTTACCGCGGTAACCGGTCGGTAAAAAAAACCCTGGTGATTAGTGCCTCGAGTCCAAGCTCAGGGGTAGAGACAAGTGACTTGGTGAAAGCCCATGTTTGGTTTTGGGTGATTGATGAAACCTAGTTTGCTAATGTTTGCTCTAAGTGTTTCATGAGATTAATTAGCAAACAACAAGATGGAGCAAAGGACCGGGTCGGTGGAGGCCACAAGTGTAGGGCAATGACGGCATCCATGCAAATGGTGTAAGTCCATCAACAAGAGGAGAAAGCCCTAATGATGGCATCCATGCAAATGGTATAAGTCCATCATCAAAAGGTGTCCACAAGCTTCATCAAGAGATGAGAAGGAAGATGGAGAAAAGCTAAGAGCTCAAGGCAAAGGTATAATCTATAGGAGCTCTTTTGCTTTTGGTGATCAATACTCTATAGAGAGAGTGATCATATTTAGGATAGATAGCCGTACTATCAAGAGGGGAGAAATCGTTTATGAAATGCGGTTATCAAAGTGCCACTAGGTGTTCATATTCATTGCATATGCATATAGATGCTAGTGACACTAACAAAACCCGTGGAAAACTCTTTTGAAAATCCTAACACACGTGCACTAAAGTCAGAGACACTTTGGAGTGTTAGCGCCTTTAGAAACAGGCTGAAGTTTGAGTGGTAGAGAGGGGTTTGGGTCCTCTCTCCCTCCTACCGAGCTTGCGAGGCAGGATTCAGCGCTTTTCGCTGATTTCACAGTATAGAAAAGTGCACCGAAAACTTGTCGAAGTTGTCCGGTGGCTAACTCTCTGAAAAGGTGCAAAAACGTGTGCACCGGACGTTGGGAGCGTCCGGTGGGGTAGCACCGGACGCGTCCAGTGTGAACCCTGTGCTCTCGGGTCGGTTCGGTGAAGTTTTCACCGGACGCGCGAAAATCTTCGCCGGAAGCACTGTGAACACTATTCCAGTGTCCGGTGTAGCTGACTGGGCACGTAGCAGTTGACCGTTGGAGCGGCGGACGCCGAGGAGCGTCCGGTGACCCTGCACCGGACGCGTCCGGTGAGCAAATGAGCTCTCTGAAACCTCTCTGGAACAGCACCGGACGGGCGTCAGAGCGTCCGATGTAACGGCTCCGCGTCCGGTGTGAGTGCGCGCAGCGGGCAATTTCAAATGGCTAGTACACGTGTCGCTGGACGATACACCGGACGCTGCACTGGACGCGTCCGGTGTGAACTTAAGGTGCGTCCGATGCCCCCGAAATCAGTGAGTAACGTTTAGATTTTGAATGGGGGCTATAAGTAGTGGAGTGGCCAGCTTGTGCTCTCTCTCTTGGACATTGTCATTGACTCTACAAGCTAGTGAGCCTCTCCACTCCTCTCTCACACATTCCACTTAATTGAGATCATCATTTGGTGAGATTGGAGAGCATCAAGTGCATTGCATGAGTGTGTTCATCTAGAGGCACTTGGTGATTGGATTTCGCAGCGGATTCTCTTGTCACTCTTGGAGTTTGCCGACTCCTAGATGGCTTGGAGCTGCGTGGATCGTTGAGGAGAGTTGGTGATTGTCTCCGCCTCCGATCGGTGAAGTGTAAGGGGTTCTTGAGCCTTCCCTGCGGGAGATCGCAAAAGACTACTCTAGTGAATTGTGTGTAACTTGTGGATCCCCATCTTGTGTTGGTTGTGCGGCACCCTTGAGAAGGGTTTGACGTGTGGTGCCAATTAGTGCATGTACCTCCAAGTGGGTGTATCGCTACAATGAGGAGTAGCTTGCCAGCAAGCAAGTGAACCTCGGTAAAAAATCTTGTGTCAACTCTCTCTACTGAGGATTCATATTGTGATTGATTGATTGATATTCATCTTCTCATCACCGGCGGTATAAAGATCATCCTCTCTCTCCTTTACATTTGAGCACTTACTTTTGTTCTGGTGTACTTATTGTAGTTGCTCACCTAGGAGTACAGTATAGTAGTGACTTAGCTTGTTGAGTGTGATTTAAAGACTATAGCCTAGAACGGTTAGGTGGCTTGCATTTTTGAGTAGGCTAGCGCAAAATTCGCTTCGCCGTTTAATTGTCTAACCTCTTGTCTAAGTGTTGTTTGTAGAAGTTTTTATAGCCTATTCACCCCCCTCTAGCCATTTAGGACCTTTCACTTGGACTCAACTCCATGTCAAGAGGATAATTCCAAACTAGATGGCCCACGATATAAGGGCCCCTTGAAAGTGTATGCAAGGAGGACATCTAAATCTCAGGAAGAGGTTCCAGCAACAATTACGCCGACAACTCATGAACATTCTTCCTCAACCCCTCAAGAGATTGTTGATGTGTCATCAACTTTTTAGGCCGAGGTTGAGAACTCAACGGTGGATGATTTGCCCATTGCATTACGAAAAGGAGCACGGGCTAAGGCCGGTGTGCCTCCACCAATGTATGGGTATGAGCATGATATTGTTAACTATGTCTCTTATGCATCATTATCTCCTGCATATAAAACATTTGTTGCATCACTACAATCTATCATAATCCCTAAAGACTGGAAAGAAGCAAATCAAGACCCTAAATGGTGTGAGGCCATGCTTGAAGAGTTAAGAGCTCTTGAAAAGAATAAAACATGGGACCTCGTAAATTTACCTACTGGCAAGAAAGTTGTTAGTTGCAAGTGAGTTTTCACTGTGAAGCAAAATCCAGAAGGGAAGGTAGAAAGGTATAAGGCAAGATTGGTTGCTAGAGGGTACAATTAAACATATGGAATTGATTATGATGAGACATTTGCACCTGTGGTAAAGATGAGTACAATAAGAACATTAATTTCATGTGCTGTGCTGCAAATTTTGGCTGGCTGTCACATCCCAAAATTTCTAGTTTGGGTTTTGAATAGAAAACATTAAATAAAATGAATTATTTAATAATATCTTAAAATTTATTTGAGGTTTAGATAGTTTTTTGAAAACAAGTTTGTTAAATAAAAATGATAGTTTTTTTGAAAACAAGTTTGTTAAATAAAAATGGCTAAAAAAATCTTAATTAATTTATTACTGGGGATGTTGCATTCATGCCGCCTGCATAGTTTTTATTGGATGAAAAATAATTATTTTATAACTCGTTAGGATCCAGTCAATTTAATTTTGTTATGAAATAAATAAACTATTTAATAGTTTATATGGGAACCAAATTCTCAAATATATTTTATGAAGTAATTTGCAAAGCAAAGTAAAAGGAAAACAAAAGGGAGAATACCAAAATCCCTCATAACCCTGCTGTCAGCCCAACCCACCTCTCTCCCCCTCTCTCTCCTTTTCCTCTGCGCCTAAAGCCAGCAGAGGAAGCCGAGCAGCCCAGCCCGAGCCACTCCCCTCTCCTTCGCTTGGGCCGACCACAGGCCCAACCTGGGAGCAGGCCGGACCACAGGCCAAGCAAGCCCGCAGCCGTGTCCAGCTCCCTCTCTCCCTCTCACAGCGCCGACAGGCGGGGCCCACCCATCAGCCCGGCCCCGCGAACGGCCGAGCCGCCCCGCCCCGCGCCTTATCCGTAGCCGCACCGAGCCACGTCCGCTCTCCTGACTCACCTCGCGATCTCTCCAACGCCCCGCTCCGCGTGAACCGACCCTCGAGCGATCAGGAACGCGCTGCGCACTCGCCGCGCACCCCGTCGCCATCCCCCCGCCTTGCACACTCAACGGCAAGCGCCTCGATCCGCCCTTCCGCGCTGGATTGAGTCACCGAACAACGCGCAGCTCGCCGCTCTCTTCTCAGGACCGCGCTCACCCTCTCCTTCCCTATTTTTTCCTCTCTCCTCTACGCTATTGGATCGGTCCGCCATGACCGGATCACTCCCGAGCTTCGCGGACTGGCCACGGTACTCCTTCCCTCCCTTTATAGGTAGCACTAGGAGGACCGCAGCGCTCGAATTCCTCTTTGCTCCCTCTCTAGAGCCCCACCGTGCCGCGGTGGGCACAGCAGTGCCACCGCCGACCTCCACCAGAACCGCCGAGCCACCACCGCCATCGATTCGCCATCGCCAGGCCCCTCAAGTCCCAATCGAGAGCACACCAAGGTTCACACCAAGTTCGTGGAGCCTCTAGAGGCCTTCTTCCTCGAAGTGGACGCTCACCGGCGCGTGATGCCGGAAACAGTGCACCGCCGTCTCTGATCCGAGCGACAAGCCTCCTCCAGAACGTTCCCCGCCCGCGTGGTTACACTTGGTGAGCTCGTGATCAATAACTCTCCCTACTACACCTTTTCCCGAGCCGAATCGTGCTCTAGAGGCCGGATTCGCCGACTCCGGCGAGGAGCTGACAATGGCACCACCGCGGCGGGAGCTGGATATGCCCCGGACCGCCGCGATCTTACCTGAGACCCAAAACGAGTTCGCTACTCTCTCCTATATGCCCCCATAGTCTCCCTAAGACAAACCGAGACCCCTAGTGCCTTTACAGGCGACTCCGGCGAGTCGCCGGCAAGGAATCGCCACCGCCGGCCCCTGTTCCAACAGCACCCCACCCTCTATTCTCCCTTTGTTTTAATCTGGGCCCTCCATCTCCGATCCTAGGGTCTACGGAGGCCGATACCTAGCACATTTTCAGAAAAGCCCTTACACGTTTCAATGATGAACCTGCGGTCCAACCGCTACTATGCACTGTGTCTTGAGAATCTTATTAAGTAGCCCCTGTGTTTCTGAATAATTAAGCCTCAGTCTTTGGTTTACTTTTTAATCTGAATTTTGATTAGTTTTAATTAAAAATAGTTTCCAATAATTACAACAATACTACTGGCCTTAATTCACGCGTAGTTTCTCCGTTCTAGCTCCGAATTGGACCATTCAACTTGAGCTAGATTCGTAATTAAATAATCTACCTACTGTTTAGTTCACTTTTAACTTCTAAAAATTTATAATTTATTTAATCTATTATTTTATTAAAGTAAAACCCTTTTATTCATAACTTATCTGTTTTAAATCTGAATCGATTTGTTCAAGTTGCATTGGTTTCGTTTTGGCGAGCACTACGCGTTAGAGATACTTTCGTACTATTTTCCTACTATTTGGTGTAATGTTTCTTATTATGTTTTGGTTGGGCCATGTTTGTTGATTCTCGACAGAAGGAAGTGAGTGCGTGGATTTCCAAGATCCGGTGTTCGATACTCCCTACCCTAATCACTTTGAAGGCAAGTGTCCTTGCTCATCTTGCACCTACTTTTATTTACTTTTGAGTTAGAGTAGTTAGATCCTTAGTTGCATGTAGAGTCTAATTTTGAATCCTATGATAAGGTTTACTAGCACTTGTTTATATCATCCATGAAACCCCGGGTTGGGACATGTTAGAAGTCGTGCTTAGCCTTGCAGTCTTGGGTTGGGAAAGAGTATAATTAACATTGATTAATGACATATGAAACATGTGGAACTGGTAATCTTTTTAGAAACATGGTGATTAGGCAAATCCGGCAGGATGGACCGTTTGGTGGAGGTTTTGGTTTGTGCCGTGTAACGGCTGTTTATGATGGTGATTTGGGTTTGTGCTAGTTATCCTGCCTGCATCCCTAGGATCCGGTTCTCAGAGCATGTAACCCAGCTTTACAGTGAAACCATGAGGTCTGGAGTGGGGCTGGACCTGGCTAATTAATTAGTTTCCTCTAAGTTTTGGCTTTACACGAGAAATGTTTTGTGGCTCAAGAAGGGGCTTCTGCAGTGGGTCGTTACCCCTGTCGGCGGTGAAACCTTAAAGGTACGTGTAAAACAGGCTTAGAGGGATTTGTAATGGCCTTGTAGTGTGACCCCGCCATTCACCTAGGCAGTGTTTGGCGTAAGGGGTAACAACACGACTCGTGGTGAAAGTGTGCAACCTCTGCAGAGTGTAAAACTGATATATCAGCCGTGCTTACGGTCAAGAACTGGCTTGGATTTCTTCGGGATTAGTTGCTTACTCTGGTTCTTGGTTGGGTGGTTCCTTTGGGAAAGGAACGGGTGCTTGGATAGACTTCCAAGTGTTGGTTGCTTGGACTGCTCGGTTGGATTTCCGAGTGTTGGTTACTCTGAGGAGATGAGATTTCACCTAGTTAAATAGGTGCTTAGGAATTCAGGTGATAGGATTTTGTTGCTTTAGGTGTTGTGTCCAAACTAAGTCAGCCTACCCTTGTTATTGGCCCCATGTCATATTTTTCCCACACTTGCGGATTACATTTCGATGTACTCACCCTTCCTCTTTGTCCCCCTGCTACCCCACCCAGACGTTGGAGTTGATGAGGAGGAGTACATAGAAGACGGTGCTTTCAACCCTGACGATGTGTACTAGGCTGGTGCTGCCCCCGGTCGACATTCCTGTGGAGATGGCGTCCAAGATTTCCGCTAGAGTTTTTATTTATAACTGTGTATTTTTCTTTTAGACCCAAGGGGTCCTTTTGTAATATTGTTCGCTGTGTATTTAACATTGTTATGATATTATAATGAAGTCGATATATGTATGAAAATTGATCCTGGCATACATATATTGTGCATTCGATTTTATCCTTAAAATTGGGTGTGACACTGGCCATTGTACCAATTGGACGTATGAAAGGTCCAAGTTGGCTAGAGGGGGGTGAATAGCCTAAATAAAAATTCTACAAATCACTAGACAAGTGATTAGAATCACAAGAGGCTATAAATGCAATGCTAAGGCAATCACTAATCTAAGCAAGCCACCTACACAATTCTAGTCAAAACTAAGCCCTAAGCCACACAAGCTTACTAGCACAAGCAACAACTACACAACTACACAAGTTAGCAAGACAACTAAACTACTTTGCACAAGTAAAGAGATGAGCTCGGCTTTTATACCCTTGCCTTGTGATGAACCCAATCACCGGGATAATCAACAAATCACTCACACAATGGTGAGGATATCAATATGAACACAAAGATTTATCCCTGGGGTTCACGTGCTTGCCGGCACGCTACGTCCCCGTTGTGTCGACTTCAACCGGTGGTTCGGTGGCTAATCGGTATCACACACCGAGCCTACACTAGGCGCCACAAGAACCTACCACGGAGAAAGTAACTCAATGACACGAGCAAACCACTAGAGTTACCTTTGAGCACTCCACTCGGGGAAAGGCACAAGAACCCCTCACAATCACCGGGTGTGAGAAAGCACAATCACCAAGCTCCTTCACACCTTCTTCTCCTCCAAGCCGTCTAGGGACACGGCAATGTCCTAAGAGAATAAGAACTCCGCAATGGCTTGCTCTCAAGTGCTCTAAGATGCAGCTCACAAGCAATGATGCACTTGAGGTTCACTCAATCTCACTAAGGATGATCAAAGTGATGAACTAGTGAGAGAGTGGGAGGCTAGAATGCAACAAAGTGTATGGCAATGATCCAACTGTGCAAGAGTGTCACCAAGTGACTAAGAAGGAAGTATAAATACCCCTAAGTGCAAGTCTAGCCGTTACCCCACTCAAAACAGCCGTTAGACACGATTTTAGGGCGTCAGACCCTAGCGTCGGACTGGATCCGTCGGACCAATCCTCCGCGTCCGATGCTCGTGATATTGCCACGTGTCAAGAGGTTTAAACCACGATTATCCGATCTCAACGGTCAGCTGATGCGCGGCAAACAGACCGTCGGACGGTTGATCGTCGGACCAACGAACACGGTCCGACGCTCATTGCAGAGCCACCGTCGGACTGAAGATCAACAGGCCGTTGGACTAATGAAAGCTATCGTTCGACACTTCTAGAGAGGATCCCGAGCGTTAAAAACCGTCGGACGGCAGTTCGACGCTTGCCGTTGGACGAACAGGAAACGTCCGACGCACTCTGAGCTCATCACGTGTCAGCACTCACACGTTCAACACCGTCGGACGCTCGGACTATGGTCCGACGCCTCCAAACTTAGTGTCCGACGCTCTCAGACAGGTTAGAGCTAGGGTTAGGCGTCGGACGCCAACCAATGGTCGGACGCTCTGAAAACTTCGTTTTTCAAGTTCGTTTTTCGTCCCTTGCTTCTATGTGCTAACACTCAAAGTCTTCAACACTTGTGCACAATGTGTTAGCATTTTGCACACATTTTTTCAGGGTTTTCAAAGGCATTCTTTAGGTTGGTTAGTTCAATGCAAATGAGGTGCAACCTATAGCACTTGAAGGTAATTCAATAGCTTAGTTCTCCCCTTGATAGTCGGCTATCTATCCTAAATGTGATCACTCCCACTTGGAGTCTTGATCACCAAAAAAAAAGCCCTATTGGATTATACCTTAGCCTCTAGCTTTCCCTCTTTAAGTCCTTTTCTTTCTTCCTTAACTTGATCTTCACTCGAGCACCAATGCCTACTTCAATTAACCCTTTTTGCTACACACACTTAAGCATTTAGGTTAGTAGGTAGGTTTCATCAATTGCCAAAACCAAACTAGGGTCTTTCAACATAAAGAATGCTTTTTTGCATGGTGATCTTCAAGAGGAGGTATACATGGAGATTCCACCTGGTTTTTCTAAATCTGATACAACTGGAAAGGTTTGTAGATTGAGGAAATCTTTGTATGGTCTCAAACAGTCTCCAGGCCTGGTTTGATAGATTTAGACATGCATTGTGTCATATGGGATATAAACAGTGTAATGGTGTTTTCTATCGACATTTTGGACGATGGATTGTAGTTCTAGCTGTATATGTGGATGATATCATCATTACAGGTGATAATGAAGAAGAGATTAAACAATTGAAGCAAAGACTGAGTAAGGAATTTGAAGTAAAAGATCTTGGTCAGCTCAGATACTTTCTTGGCATTGAAATTGCTCGATCTCCAAAAGGTATAGTTCTGTCACAAAGAAAGCATGTGTTAGACTTACTTGGTGAGACTGGCATGCTTAGGTGTCGACCTGCATCGACTCCTATCGATCCAAACCAGAAATTATGTGCTGAATCAGGTGATCTGGTGAATAAAGAGACTTACCAAAGACTTGTCGGAAAGCTTATCTACTTATGTCATACAAGACCTGACATTTCCTACGCGGTGAGTGTTGTGAGCAGATATATGCATGATCCAAGAAGCGGGCACTTAGATGTTGTTTACCGGATACTACGGTATTTGAAAAGTAGCCCTAGAAAGGGACTCATGTTTAAGCCCCATGGTCATCTAAATGTAGAAGGTTATTGCGATGCTGACTGGGCAAGCTGTCTTGATGATAGAAGATCAACTTCACGCTATTATGCTTTCGTTGGAGGAAACTTGATATCATGGAGGAGTAAAAAGCAACTAGTTGTGTCTCGTTCGACAACCGAAGCAGAGTATAGAGCTGGCCCGGTACCAGAAGACAAGACATGGGCCGCACCATCAAAGCTGGGCCGGCCCAGAAGACAAAGACATGCGACGCAAGACTGCACCGCACGGTTATTGTACCAACTTGTCTAGTTTACTTCTAACCTTGTCCCTTCATACTATATAAGGAGGGGCAGGGATCCAACATCTAGATCAACCCACATATGATATGATAGCAATACAATCCACCAGCACACAGGACGTAGGGTATTACGTCTCGCGGTGGCTTGAACCTGTATAAATCTTGTGTCTCACGCTCTCTGCGTAACGGTTGTTCGTCTCAGGCACACCTTCACCGATCCATCTACTACCTTGGGTATACCCCTCAGTAGACTATCGGTGATATTCCGTCGACAGTTGGCGCGCCAGATAGAGGGTATGCTTCCTAATCCCATGGCGAACAAGATGGAAATCTTTTTTCGTCGTCGACGGCGAACCAGATGGGAATCTCTTCTTGGTCAACATGACGTCCTCGGCAAGCGACGATGCACGCCGGCCTGCTTCGGATCCTGCTTCATCCTACGGGCGGGCGAACACCAAGGGCGCAGTGGACGGTGTTGCGCCGCCAAGGTCATCTGGTGCCGCGGTATTGCTGTGCTAGTCGCTTTGAAGGACCAAAGCACCACGAGGAGACAAGCAAGATCGCATCTAATCTACAGGCCCTAGAAACTACGATCACCTGGAAAAAATTGTCTTCTTCGGAAAGCTAAGTGAATTTCCTTGTCATGTGTTGATTTAATTTAAATATACTACATACAAGTTTAGCACAAAAATTATCCTCTTTGTGCTAATTTGAGTATTTCATGTCTCCCTATATTACTCAAATAATCCCGCAGCGTGTCTCTTGCTGCAGCACGTCAACATCGCCGACGGATCGGTGGCTCGTGTTGTCAAGGGACTTCGACAACTACACCTCCATGATTTAACGTTCACGAGTGCACAGCGCCGCAACCATCAGACAGCGAGCCATCAAGCCGAAGCAAGCGAGCCGTCCAAGTTGCTAGCAAGCCACGTCGTGCCATCATGCGGTCGCGTCGAGCAACTTCTCCGAGGCGTCAATCAAGGTAAGTCATATTTTTAATATTCTTCTACATATTCTTTTACCTCCATATATTTTCAGAAATTATCTCCATGTTTCTTCGCCACCGACCTCTCCATAAACCCCGACCACTCTCGGGTAGTAACCGACAATTTCTCCATAAGTCCGACCACGCTTGGCCAATCAGAAGATTTTATCCGCCGACGAGATACTAAGTATCTCTCCGTTTTCTTCTCTTAACGGTTGCTTAACGTACCTTAATAGCACACGCCTTAATCCGTGAAACCGCCCCGTAAGCCGTAAACTCACATGGTCATGTTAAGAAACCTCTGAACCATACGCCAGGTCAGGTGCTTAAACGTAACATGCCAACTACCAGAAGAAATTACGTGACCTGACAAGAGTAAGAAACGGACAATCTTATCATGCATTCTACAATATTGGGATCCGCTCCAAAACGTACATCATGTACTACCCACTGTACATATTTATTTTGCAAGAACTCGCCACCGAACTCTCGTCGCTCCTCTCCGTCCTCGCGTTGCTCAGACTTCACCTCCGACCAGATTGGGGACTCGTCGCCGCTCCACGCCGCCCTCGCAATGCTCAGACTACGCTTCTGATTAGGCTGGGGACTCGTCGTCGCTCCTCACCGTCTTCGCGCTGCTCGGACTACGCCTCTGACCAGGTTGGGGACTCGTCGCACTCCTCGCCGTCCTCGCGCTGTTCGGACTACGTTTCCGACCACGCTGGGGACTCGTCGCCGCTCCTCATCGTCGACCTCGCGCTGTTCGGACACCGTCTCCGACCACGCCGGGGACTCGTCGCTGCTCCTCGCCGTTCTCGTTGTCGCTCCTCGTCGTCACCGACCACGCTGCGGACTCGTCGCCGAGCTGTCAAGTCACTCCACGCTGTTCGGATCAGGGTGCTGATCTTGGGCAGCACATCGGGGGTCTTGATATGCTCCTCGCCGTGCTTGGGGACTTCGTCATCACTTCAGATGATCAACAATTTCAAGAATTTTTGACCCTGACACCACGTGACTACGTCACCTACTATCGGGCTCAGGGACTAAGTGGATACACTTCACCTGACGATGAAGGTATTGGTTCTGAAGAACCAAAAATGGATACACTTCACAAAAGAGAAGGCTCTTTAAAAAAAAAATTCTAAGCTCTTTACATTCGTCTGGTCAGGCAACTCCGAAGATCTGCACCTCTTGATGAATGTAAGGCGCTCGGGGACTAGCTGTGGGGGCATAAACCCCCGGTACCAGAAGACAAGACATGGGCCGCACCATCAAAGCTGACCCGGCCCAGAAGACAAAGACGTGCGGTGCAAGGCTGCACCGCACGGTTATTATACCAACTTGGCTAGTTTACTTGTAACCTTTTCCCTTCAGACTATATAAAGAGGGGTAGGAATCCAACATCTAGATCAACCCACATCTGATATGATAGCAATACAATTCACCAGCACACAGGACGTAGGGTATTACGTCTTGCGGCGGCCTGAACCTGTATAAATCTTGTGTCTCACGCTCTGTGCGTAACGCTTGTTCGTTTCAGGCGTACCTTCACCGATCAATCTACTATCTTAGGTATACCCCTCGGTAGACTATCGGCGATATTCTGTCGACAGTCACTCACAGTAAGTGAGATGTTATGGGTAAGGAGCCTTCTGTCACAATTAAATGTGCTAAGAAAAGGACCCATGAAGCTTTGGTGTGATAACAAATCAGCTATCAACATAGCCAACAATCCAGTTCAGCATGATCGAACAAAACATGTGGAAATCGAGCGTTTCTTCATTAAGGAGAAAAGATGATGGTACTCTTCAGTTGAGTCATGTTAATTCAGGAGGTCAAATAGCAGATTGTTTAACTAAAGGTTTAGGAGGAAAAAAGTGTAATGTAGCATGTAGCAAGATGGGTATGATAGATATCTATCATCCGTCTTGAGGGGGAGTGTTGGGCTTAATGTGTGTGCGTGTGTGAATTGGCCTAGCTGGCCCGGTCCATGTATGCTATCTATATATGTAAAGACTAAAGTTGTACTGTACAAGGGGATTCCAGAAACATCCCACACATCTCTTCATAGAGGCTCGTTTATGACACATTTATATTACTACATTTATTTGTATGATGGGACCTATTGACACATAGAAACCAGACATGTAACAAATATTAGGGTACATAGAAATATTGTACGTTACAGAAAACAGATTTTTTTTACACTACAAGACAAAATATTACATGGTACAGAAAACAAATTTATTTGTGCACTACAAGACAAATTTATTTCCCATCTCAACTGACATACTTCTCATAGATTGTTGGATTTGCCAAAAAGCTATAGATCACACTCTCATCTGATGTGGGCTGCTTCCTGCAATAGCACTGAGTAGCCTTGGCATTGGAGGCATTTCTAGTTCGCATATTCCCTCGAGAAACTGTACCACCTCAATCATCGTGGGCCGATCAGACTCAAGATCTTGGATGCACCAACATGCGACTTTGCAAACTCTTTCAGCTTCCTCTGTGTTCACGTCACCATGCAAGTTTGCATCCACAATGCTCAGAATGTCTCCATGCAGAAGATTGCGTGCAACTTGCACAGGTAAATAGTCTCCTTGGCCTTCAGAATGACTGGACGAATGTTCAATACAGTTCCTCTTTCCCGATACGATCTCTAGCAAGACCATCCCGTAGCTATAAACATCAATTTTGGGAGTAATAGGTGTTCCACTGATCCATTCTGGAGCAAGATATCCGACAGTTCCTCGGATTGTAGTCACAACACGGCTGAACTCCCTCCCAAGTAACTTCGCCATCCCAAAATCTGCAATTTTTGGAACAAAAGATGCATCCAGAAGTATATTCTGTGGTTTGATGTCACAGTGTATGACGCAGTCTCGGCAGCCATGGTGCAAGTATCCTAGACCTCTAGCAACTCCAAGAGCTATTTGGTATCTCATGTTCCAATCTAAAATTGTACCATTACTTTGGAACAGATGAGAATCCAGGGAGCCGTTTGGCATGTGCTCATACACGAGTAACCTCCTATCACCTTCGCAGCAAAACCCGATCAATTTCACTAAGTTTACATGCTGGATGACTCCAATTGAATTTACTTCTGCCCTAAATTGTTTCTCTCCTTGTCGGGCGCCATCGAGCCTTTTCACTGCTATGGCAATCGAGTCACTCAGGCACCCCTTAAATACAGAACCAAAACCACCTGCGCCTAGCTTCTCTGAGAATTTTTTGGTTGCATCTTGCAAGTCAACATATTTGAAAGCAATTATGCCAACGCTACCTTGATCATTGTCTACTGTGGGTCTAGACCACTTCCCATTTCTCCTCCAAACCACCATGAGGAGAATAAAAACCAAAGCGGCAATGCTTGTGCCAACGACAACACCAATTATCATGGCACTCCTATTGTCTTTCCCACTCTCTAACTCTCTTGCAGCAAGGCGAAGGTAAATAATTTCTTCATTACCGTCAGTAGCTACATTAAGTAACTCGTCATGCCAGATAGAGCAACCATCTTTTGTGTAAGAATATGCAGTGCAAGAGCAATTACTCAAACAAACTTGTGTGCATTCTTTCGCGCTTGATGCATTTGGCATGATTTTGCCATTCACAGGCAACCTAATGCCTGGCATAGAGTAGAATTTGTCTGCTATACCTGTTTTGTTTCCGTCGTCGGTGCCGCAGTTCAGTGGAGTGTTTCTGATGCACCCGTCTGTTCTGTCCTCTATCTCCCAATCCGCAGGTGACCTTTCAGAGAATCCCTTCATGCAACTGCAATAAGGATCTGCACTAGAAGTGCAGACCGTGAAAGGGCCACAGACAGCATACACATCACACTGATGTGCTGGTTGATTGTCCACTGCCATCCAATCCTGCCCGGTCCAAACACGCACTTGGTTTTGACCAGAGACACTCAGCGTAGTGAGTGTGATAATGCTCTCATCAAATATGTTGTAGGTGAAGTAAAGCTCTTGGTCGTTGTTGACGAACGTAAAATTGGCGTTTGGGGAACCTGCAGACATCTCCGGCACCGAGCTGAAGAATCGACCATTCCAGGTGCTAGACCAATACACAGCAGATGAGTTCCATAGCATCCTGGCAACCCCATCGTGATCCAGCCTCGAGGAGTACATACCAGAAGATAGATCGATGGAATTCTTCCTTGAAACAAGTTGACGGTTCAGGCCTGTGACCTTGTTCCATCCAATCTTTACACCAGGCAGCTGGGTGTCTGTTGGGTAGTCGAAGCTTTCCCAGAATGTGAGCGAAGAGTTGGAGGAGCTCCTTAGAACAAGGTTGCCACTGCCTAAGAGCACAGCAACCGTGTCATTGGTTGTTGTGTTTGCCCGGGTAGACCAGATGGTGTTGCCCTGAGCTGAGGCAACCATGTTGCCGTCGCCGGAAATGATGAGCTTTGGCGAACTGGAATTGGAGACCGGATTGTCCCTGTTGGCTGTCCACACAGGGGTAAGCACGGGAACTTTGTCGAGCCATATGCCGAGGTAGGAGCTATTAGAGGACGAGCTCCCTGTTTGGAGTTGGAAGAAGCCGAGCGCGAACTTGCCATTGGCCGAGACAAGCCTGCCTCTGCCGGCAAGCGCTTGGCCGGGTCGGAGCGTGTCTGTGGCGGCGGAGGGCGGGGCTGCGTGCAGGATGACGAAAAGGAGCACAGAGAGAACAAAAGGACGGAGAAGATGCATGGGGGAGATAAATGGCGGAGCTGCCGGGGAGATCGACCAACGGGATCGGAGAGAACCGAGTTTTGTTTGAGGTAAAGGGAGAACGAATTGTTGAAGCTGCTCGCTAGCTTGCCAGTGCCCTGTCCGGCGCCCGGTGGGAGGGGGCTAAATAGGTGCCCTGCCAGTGCTGTCGCTATTTTTCACGACTTGCTCAGGTCAAGAGTCAAGGGACAAGAGATTGTACAGTTGGCGTTCAATGCACGTTACCGATCTTTTCTTCCTTTCCTACCAGCGATCGATACTATTGGGATGGAGCCATGGAGGGGTCAATTCACAGATACGGAGTACTGGCATAAATGGCGTGCAAAATTCAACAAAAACGTACGCAAGGGTTTTGACAGCTTTATGATTTATTATTGGTGGGACTTATGGAAATAAAGGTATAGAAGAATTTTCCAGGATAAATATCTATAGACAAGACAAGTTGCTCTTTTGTGTAAGGAGGATATACAACACTTCTAGTTGACGATAAGATCAAATGTGGAGGAAGAATAACGGTTTCAATTGTTTTCCGTGGGTTATAGATTGGTATTTTCTTCTTGTCTCAGGGGCTGTCCCTGAAGTGGTTTTTTGTTTTGTTTTGTTTGTAAGTGGGAGTTGCTCGGACGGATTGGTTGTTTGATTAAGTAATGACTTATCTTGGGTGTTTTTCTGTAATTTGTGTGTTTTTTCCTCATTTTAAATAAAAAATATGGTAAAGCTCTTGTCGTCTTTCTAAAAAAATAGAGCATCTCTTATACTTTTTTTTTTACATTTCTTGAGAAAGGCAATTATGTAATTAATTTCGGTCAATTTTTTGGCCCTCCATCGATAAAGATTTATGTAAAAATCTTTTTTTTTGTGTTAGTGAGACAAAATATCGACTAGTGATAGGCCTGATGACTGAAGAGTGGACTCAGGCTTTGATGATCAATTGATGCCGCTGGTCCAGTTCTGAGGTGATACCCATGTACTTCCTCCGTCCTAGAAAACACGTAACCTCGTACCACGTAAAGTAGTTCATATTTGATCAAATTTTTAGTGAATAGTATTTATATTTAAGGCTCTAAATTAATATATTATAAAAATATATTTTATTAATTAATCTAATGATGTTTATTTGATATTTTAAATGTTTTTAGTTTTTATCTATAATTAGTCAAAGTTGATACACTAAAACATGTTACTATGATAAAATTATATTTTTTTTGACGAAGGGAATATCATATTAATTCTCATCAAATGCGTGAAAAATTCTCACAATAATCAAAAGCATCTAGACTAGAGCTTGTTTGTAATAGCTCCAAGTTCTCTAGATCCACAAAAACCAGCTCTGGATCCTATTCTTTTACCTAAACTCTTCTCCCACCCTCAGCTAAAATCGGCAAAATTCTGTATTTAGGGCTAGATCACCTATTGCATAGAAAAAATGATTCGTTTCTTTTCTTTCCTCACGACACCCGACCTACGCCGTGTTAGAAGTTTTGGGCTATGACCCAAATATCTCCATAGAAACTTTAAAGGCCCGCTCACACATGTATGCATATGTGATATGCTGGGGACTTTAGTCCCACCTTACTAGTCTAGAAGGAGTAAAGCCAACTTAAAAGTGTAGACTATCTCTAACTAGTTGAAGCTATGTGAGAGAGGGAAAAGGAAGAAACACAAGCGTTCGCCTCGCCGGGCGGGGCGGGGCAGGGCTAATGGGCGCGCACGCACTTGCTATTATTTCCAATCTGTAAAGCAAGTCGTTTAGGGTAATGTCGGGTACCAAAGTATGTGGTACCCAACTTCGATGCAAAAACATACATTTCCAACACGGCCCGGCCCAGGTAAAGCCAGCGGAAGCCCACGAGGGCCGCGCCTACGGAGGCCCATGACAATGCTGCATCAATGACAACCTACCCTCGGGAAAGCGGCACCCTCGGGCGCTAATTCTCCGATTCGCCCGAGCCTCCCCGAGAGAGCTCGGGAAAGCAGCATCCTCGGGCGCCAATTCTCCGATTCGCCCGAGCCTCCTCGAGAGAGCTCGGGAAAGCGGCACCCTCGGACGCCAATTCTCCGATTCGCCCGAGCTTCACCATCCCCCTCGAGCGCAATCTCTCAAAGACATCCCATGCATAGTTGACGTCAGCAAGAGCAATCTTGAACCACAAGGGACCTCTCTGACCACTTTACAGGCATGCTCCCATTGGGTGGACCCCTCGACACAACAGCGCCCCAAACACGCACGTTCGCCATACCAACTGCCCCATCTCCTCTGGCAGGCGATCTGACAGTCCTCCTCCTCCCACGCCGCTACAGGAACAGTCAACCATACGGCTCCCCGGGCTGACGAGGAGATTCGCCAACCACGACGGCGACTGCCATACCCCGGCCACACGTGTGACACCAGGAAATGGGGGACGACAGTCGTCCGGCCAACCCAGGGGAATGGGTAAGCCTTACGACCGGTCTTGCCAACCCCCTGGAATGTACCTCCCAGGGAAAAAGAAGCGCCCGAGGGAGGACACTCCCCCGCTCTGTCCCATCGAGCCCCCGATGGCATCAAGGCTTCCCGAGCCTCGGGAGCTTGTACCCGGAGGTCAACCTATCTACTCGTTGCACTGTGCAGGGACGGACACGACAGCATGACGTATCGCCATGTAGCCAACCATGACCAGCACTGTGAGGCGCCTTGGAACTCACCAATGGAACAGTGGCAGACCAGCCGAATGACTAATGCCATGCCGCCGAAGCGCCAAGACGAAGGCGTGGCTGACGATCGCCACCAGTCATCACCAACTTTGCCATGCCGAGTACTGTGACACAGGGCAACACATGTAACCCTAGCCCTTCCCTTGTAACTATAAAAGGGAGAGCAGAGGCCAGCCTTAGACAATCTCTCAAGCTCACACACACTCACAGCCACTCTACAATATACTACAACAAGCAATCTGTACGCACTTAGACACTCGTAAGAGACTTGGGAGCACTTCTGTAAGTGCATCTAGCCCTTTAGTGGGTTTTGGTGAATTGAATGACAAGACAATTAAAGGTCTAATAAGTTTGCTAAGTGCGTGAAAGGTTCAACAAGAAAGCAAATTTGATGGTATTCCACATAATGTTCAATGAAGGCCAATATTGTGTATTGTTGTGTTGAAAGATCATTGATACATTCTAGTTCAAGTGAAAGACAACAATGCAAATGGAATTGATGAGATGGCTTATATGGTGGGATATCATAGCATTATGAGAAAGCAAACATATTTGGCAAATAGCAAAAGAGACATGAGTTCATAGTTTTGGATTGGTCTCAATCATGACTTGCTTTTCATGAACAAGAAGAGTTGATAATGCATTAGTAGTGATCAAGCTATAAGTATGAAGATAGATATTGAAGTGAGTGTTTGGAGTGTCAAGCCAATATGAAGAGAATATAAGGAATCGTGAATTGGCTTGACCATATTGATGTTGATTTATATATGTCACTCTATGTGAAGCTTGATTGATCTCAACATTCAAATCTAGAAGATATTTAAGCAAGGATCACAATATTGAAGAAATGGTTTTCAATGGATGGTTAATATGATGTGACTTGAGTATGGCTTGATGGGGTGAAGATAGCAAGAAAAGGGCTTCGAGGTACTAAGCGGAGGTGAAAGGTAAGCAAAGGCTCGGACCGAGGTGCCATGGCTAAGGTGAAGATGAGAGTACTTGCATTTAGTCGAGAAACTAATCAAGCTATGATGAGTCGTATTGTATTAAGGATCAAATCTTTAGTGAAAGTGATTTGAAGCCATAAATTGAATTCGCATGTGTTGAATGGTTCAAGTCACATTCTCAAGATGGATTGGCTCGAAGGGATGAGACAAGGATGATTGCAAACCATTATGGAGAGAGATTGAGAAAGAGGACAATACGATTGATGGTGGAATCCCCAAATTGTAAAGTACAGCGGCAATAAGCTCAAAGGAGTTTAAATTCTTCTATGTTTTGAATTTGAGTTTAGGAAAAGCCGTACTATAAAGGGCGATACAATGCGCAAGCTTAAACATGTGAGCAAGTGCTTTAGTCTCCACCAAACATCATATTTTACCTCTAAAAATCAGCCTGCAAAACAGTTTTGCAATCGGAGCTGTTTATGCAGAGCGGCAGTGCCGTTCGGGCAGCAGTGCCGGGCTAAGAGCAGCACTACCGGGACTTAAAATCCGACCGTTGGCAGAAAAGACTATATCTTCCACATCTCGTCGCCCCCAATGGCTAGTTCGGCCATTCCCATCCCAAGTGCAACCAGAGAAGCTCTCTCTTCCTTTCTCTCACTCCATTGGAGCCCCTCAAGCTTCTCCCCTTGATTCCTCTCCGATTTCTTGAGAGTTTGAGCCTCCAAACAACATTAGAGAGCAGCCCCAACTGTTCTTAATCTCCTAGAGCACTTGGTTCGCGTTCAAGCCAGTGGATTGTGTTCATTACTCTTGGCGCAAGGCTCCTAGCCGCCTAGGCGTCTCCCGGGAGCTTCCAACTCGATTGTGGCTGCCCCGGTGAAAGGTCCTAAATGGCTAGAGGGGGTGAATAGCCTATAAAAATCTACAAACAACACTTAACAAGCCGATTAGTAACAATAGCAAGCTTAGCAAAACACTAGCTCTAAACTACACTATGCAAGCCACCTAGACAAGTATACTAGACTATGATCACTAGTTCACACTCAAAGGCTATGTCACTACTATACACTATTCCTAAGTGAGCAACTAGCTAACGAACTACACAAGAGAGTAAGTACACAAAAGTAAGAGTAAAGGTGATTTCAATACCTCCGGTGTAGAGAAGATATGAAGTCCAATATAACCAATCAATCAAATACAAGAGAAATCCTCGGTAGAGAAATGACACAAGATTTTTTACCGAGGTTCACTTGCTTGCCGGCAAGCTAGTCCTCGTTATAGCGATACACCCACTTGGAGGTTCACGTGCTAATTGGCATCACACGCCAAACCCTTCTCAAGGGTGCCGCACAACCAACACAAGATGGTGATCCACCAAGCTACGAGCAATCCACTAAAGATGCCTTTTGCGATCTCCCGCGGGGATAGGCTCAAAAACCCCTCACAATACCTTGATCGGAGGCGGAGATAATCACCAACTCCCCTCAATGATGCTCGCAGCTCTAGGCCATCTAGGAGTCGGCAAACTCCAAGAGTAATGAGAGAAACCGCTGCGAATCACCGCTACCAAGTGCCTCTAGATGATCTCTATCAATGCAACGCACTTGATGCTCTCCAAACTCACCAAATGATGATCACAATCAAGTAGGATGAGTGAGAGTGGAGTGGGAAGGCTCACAAGTATACTATGATGTTCAGGAGCGCCAAGAGATCCTCCCCAAACCAGCTAAGTGACTATTTATAAGCCACACACAAGAAACTAGCCATTTAGACTTTTCTGCGTACCGTCGGATTGTCCGACGTCCACACCGTCGGACTATACCGCACGGTCCGACGCCCTGGATGAACGCCACGTGTCACTAGCCGTTTGAAGTCGAACGTTGGATCACAACGGCTAACTTCCCGCGCTAAACGAACCGTCGGACGGTATATCGTCGGACTAAAACATACGGTCCGACGCCCTCAGCTGACCACCGTCGGACTCAGCCAGACGGAGCCGTCGGACTAACGAGCGCGGCCGTCCGACGTTTCCAGAGAGCTCTCCGAGCCCTGAAAACCGTCGGACGTTGGTCCGACGCTCTCAGAGCTCGCCACGTGTCAGCTCTCACTCGATCTACACCGTCGGACGCTTCGGCTAATGATCCGACGCTCAGAAACTGAGCGTCCGACGCTCTCAGCAGTGTTAGCCATCGGACTGAAGACATTGGTCCGACGCTCTGAGACTCTACGGTCCGATGCTCTGTTTTCTTTGGATTTTCACTCAAACCTTTCACCCTTTGTTCCCATGTGCTAACACCAAGTGTTCTACACCTTGTGCACGTGTGTTAGCCTTTTCAAAAGAGTTTTCCAAAGGTTTGTTAGTGTCACTAGCATCTATATGCAATGCAATGATCATGAACACCTAGTGGCACTTGATAACAGTATTTCATCAACGATTTCGCCCCTCTTGATAGTACGGCTATCTATCCTAAATGTGATCACTCCCTCTATGGAGTCTTGATCACCAAAAGCAAAAGAGCTCCTATGGATTATACCTTTGCCTTGAGCTCCTAGCTTTTTCACCATCTCTTGATGAAGCTTGTGGACTCCTTTTGATGATGGACTTATACCATTTGTATGGATACCGTCATTGCCCTTTACTTGTGGCCTCCACCGACCCGGTCCTTTGCTCCATCTTGCCATTTGCTAATCAATTCTTATGAAACACTTAGAGCAATCGTTAGCAAACTAGGTTTCATCAATTACCCAAAACCAAACATGGGCTTTCAATCTCCCCCTTTTTGGTAATTGATGACAACCTTCACAAAGATATGAAATGAAAACCAAGTTTGCACTTTGGTAGTATTAGCTCCCCCTACATATGTGATTCCTTATGTTTGGTTCAATTTTCACATATGCATGAATTTGAAGATTTGGGTGAGCTACTACTATCAAATGATGCTATGGTATATAGAATGGACCTTTGAAGCGTGATACCATCGGAGTTGCGGAAATATACCATCCTTAGCACCATTGTTTACTAGTCATGCATCACAAACTCAAAATACCTCATGAGATCAACATTTAAGTAAAAGAGTTACTTCGTATGACATGTAAGTCCTATGCATGCTAGTTTGTCAAATCACCATTCAAATCCTATTTCTAAGCATTTCATCAATTTAAACAAGTATAGGAATTGAAGTTTTGACAATGCAACAATTCATATGTTAATGCATACACAAATGCAACAACTTATTCATGAGCTTACTCCCCCTACTTGTGTGATTTCAAAGTTTTAATTGAACCCTTTCCTTTCTTATCTTTGTGACTTTCTTCTCCCCCTTTGTCAACAATCACCAAAAATGGTGCAAATTATGGGAGTATCAAGTCAATAAATGGGGTTTAGTTCATGTTCACATTGGTTCAATCTAGATCACTTGCCTAGAATATGTAACTAAGTTTGAGCCAAGGACAAGCTTCTTCACACCTCACTAGTAGGGTTATCTTGACCATGTTAAGTTACACATCATGAGCTCATGTTCTAGATTCAACATTAGGTTTGCAAGCCCATCAATATGTCATATGCTACCACTTGATCATACAATCATAAAGAACAAAAGTGGTACCATATATACATGAAAGCATTTGATTTTTCATGAATGAGCCTATAAGATGCATTTCATGTCTACATGAACTAGATAAATCCTTATCAAAGTATGAATGCCATGTCAACCAATTTTACCTTGCTTTAATGGAAGAAGAGGCATGTCATATAATGTGGAATACTTTTCACTTCATGTTGGAGTAGTCTAGTATGTTTAGCTCATTTCTCAACTTGCAAAATCTTGACTCATCAAGTGGCTTGGTAAAGATATCCGCTAATTGATCTTCGGTGCCAACACTTTCAATTGCAATGTCCCCTTTGATTTGGTGATCTCTAATGAAGTGATGCCTTATGTCAATGTGCTTTGTTCTTGAATGTTGCACGGGGTTGTTGGTTAGCTTGATAGCACTCTCATTGTCACATAGTAAAGGCACTTTCTTGTATTTCCAAAATCACTCAAGGTTGCCTTCATCCAAAGCAATTGTGCACAACAACTTCCGGCACTAATGTACTCCGCTTCGGCCGTTGAGAGAGCAACACTATTTTGCTTCTTTGAAGACCATGATACAAGTGACCTTCCAAGCAATTGACAAGTTCCACTAGTGCCCTTTCTATCCACCTTGCAACCGGCATAGTCGGAGTCCGAATATCCAATAAACTCAAAGTTGGACCCCTTAGGATACCACAACCCAACATCTTGTGTGCCCTTGAAATACCTCAATATTCTCTTTGCGGCTTTCAAATGACTTTTTCTTGGTGAGGCTTGAAATCGTGCACACATGCACACACTAAACATGACATCCGGTCGAGATGCGGTCACATAAAGGAGACTTCCAATCATTGATCTGTATAGCTTTTGATCTACCATTTTGCCACTATCATCCAAGTCCAAATGCCCATTAGTTGCCATAGGAGTATTCATGGGCTTTCTATGTTCCAATCCAAATTTCTTCACCATGTCCCTTATGTACTTGCCTTGACTTACAAATGTACCATTCTTCATTTGCTTAACTTGAAGACCAAGAAAGTAGCTAAGCTCACCAATCATGGACATTTCAAACTCACTTGCCATCATATTTCCAACTTCTTCACAAAAATCTTGATTTGTTGATCCAAAAATGATATCATCTACGTATATTTGTAACACAACAAATCTTTGCAAAGTTTCTTAGTGAAGAGAGTTGTATCAACCTTTCCCATTTTGAACCCTTTTGAAAGAAAGAAATCTCTCAATCTCTCATACCATGCTCTAGGTGCTTGCTTCAAACCATACAATGCCTTTCTTAGCTTGTACACATGGTTGGGGTTCTTCACATCTTCAAATCCAGGAGGTTGTTCCACATAAACCAACTCATTGATGTACCCATTGAGAAATGCACTCTTGACATCCATTTGACATAACTTGGTGTTGTGGGCACAAGCATAGGCTAATAAGATTCTAATGGCCTCCAATCTAGCAACCGGTGCATAGGTTTCTCCAAAATCAAGACCTTCTACTTGAGTGTAACCTTGTGCAACCAATCTAGCCTTGTTCCTTATTATTATGCCATCTTGATCTTGCTTGTTTCTAAAGACCCATTTTGTTCCTATCACATTGTGTTTCTTTGGTCTTTCCACTAGCTCCCAGACTTGATTTCTTGTGAAATTATTGAGCTCTTCATGCATGGCATTGACCCAATCAACATCTTTCAATACTTCCTCAATCTTGGTTGGCTCTATGGTTGACACAAATGAGAAATGCTCACAAATTTGAGCTAGTCTTGCTCTAGTTTGAACTCCACTTTGAATACCACCAATGATTTGATCCAAAGGATGATCCCTTGCAATAGAGACCGGTTGGAGAATAGAAACTTGATCATTGCATTGAGATGAACTAGCTTGTTGATCTTGTACTTGAGATTGATCATGTGAGTCACTTACACTTGCTTCATTTTCAACTTGCATACTAGTATGAATTGCACCATCATCTTCATCATCATTGACTTGCCTTGGCCTAATATCACCAATATCCATATCTTTCATTACATTTGCCAAGTCATTGCCTCTCACGTCACTAAGATTTTCAACTTCATCTTGAGAGCCTTGGGTTTCATCAAATTCAACATCATGTACCTCCTCAAGAGTACCACTAGCCAAATTCCAAACTCTATATGCCTTGCTTGTGGTTGAATAGCCAAGTAAGAAACCTTCATCACATTTCTTTTCAAACTTGCTCAATCTTGTGCCTTTCTTGAGAATGTAGCATTTGCAACCAAAAACCCAAAAATATGCAATGTTGGGCTTTGTACCATTCAATAGCTCATAAGGAGTCTTTGCAAGCATACCATGGCAATATAAGCGGTTGATGTAGTAGCAAGCGGTGTTGATTACTTCGGCTCAAAAAGAATGACTAACATTGTATTCACTTAGCATTGATCTTGCCATATCAATCAAGGTTCTATTCTTCCTTTCAACAATGCCATTTGATTGTGGTGTATACTTGGGTGAGAATTGATGTCCAATGCCATACTCATCACACAATTCATCAATCTTGGTGTTCTTGAATTCACTACCATTGTCACTTCTAACTTTCTTGATGGTTGTTTCAAACTCATTTTGGCTTCTCTTGACAAAAGACTTGAATATATCATACACTTCACTCTTGTCAACCAGAAAGAATACCCTTGTATATCTAGTATAGTCATCCACAATCACAAATCCATACTTGCTCCCACCAATGCTAGTATATGTGGTTGGTCCAAACAAGTCCATATGCAAGAGCTCAAAAGCTTTACTAGTACTCATCATGCTCTTCTTAGGATGTGTATTTCCAACTTGTTTGCCGGCTTGACATGAACTACAAAGCTTATCTTTCTCAAATGTGACATCTTTCAAGCCTCTAACTAGATCATGCTTCACTAGTTTATTCAATTGTTTCATTCCAACATGACCAAACCTTCTATGCCATAACCAACCCAAACTTGACTTAGTGATCAAACAAGTTGACAATTGAGTTTCACTAGCATTGAAATCCACAAGATATAGGTTGTCATATCTAAACCCTTTGAATATCAAATTTGACCTATCAACACTAACAATTTCAACATTATCAACCCCAAATATGCACTTGAAACCGAGATCACAAAGTTGTGCAACCGAGAGCAAATTGAAGTTCAAGCTTTCAACTAGCAACACATTTGAGATGGACATATCATTTGAGATAGCAATTTTACCAAGTCCTCTCACTTCCCTTTCTTATTGTCACCAAATGTGATTGCATCATAGCCACTATTTGCACTTGTGTTGAGAGAGCCAAACATACTAGAATCACCCATCATATGTTGAGTGCATCCACTATCAAGCACCCAATGCCTCCCTCCGGCTTTGTAATTGACCTAAAAAAGAGATCAATTCCTTTTAGATACCCAAACTTGCTTGGGTCCTTGAAAGTTAGTGACTAAGCTCTTTGGTACCTAAATGGTCTTCTTCTTTGGACCCAACATGGATGTACCAACAAACTTAGCCTTCACACCATTTGAGACCTTTGTAAGAATGTAGTAAGAATCAAACTTAATTGAGGATACATATGCATTGGATTTCTTGCTTTTGCAATCTTGCTCTATATGACCAACTTGCTTGCATTTTGTGCAATACCGGCCATTTCTCTTCACAAAACAAGTCTTGTGAGGAGCAAAGGCGGTTTTGCCTTTCTTGAGGGTATAGCCCAATCCCTCTTTGTGGAGAGATGCCCTTTGGCTACCCAAGCACATAAGCAAGCGGTCCTCACCACTATAAGCCTTAGCTAAGGAGTGATTGAGCTTTTTAACCTCCTCCTTTAGGTTCTTGTTCTCAACTACTAGTGAAGGGTCACTAGTGGGTGAGGTAGTAGTGGGGGTGCTACAAGAAGGATTAGTAGTAGCAACAATAATAGGTTCACAAGAAATATCACATGTTACACCTATGTTGCAAGTTTTAGTTTGTTTCTTTTTCACTTGTTGTTGCAAGTCTTCATTTTGCTCAACTAGAAAGGAATGAGCTTCATCAACCTTAGTGTGAGCCTTTTGGAGCTTCTTATGGTCTTCCTTTAGACTCTCATAAGATGCTCTAAGCTCCTCAAGTTCTTACTCAATGGATTGTTTATCCTTGCGCAAGCCCTTACATTCCTTTCTAAGTTTATCAGAATGAATACGTGCATCATCAAGCATTTCAATTAATTCCTGTTTTGTTAGGTCATCATCACTATCATCATCACTAGATTCGGTGTCGGATGATACCTTAGAGCCCTTGGCCATGAAGCATGAAGGAGTATCGAAGATGGAAGGCTTGTTATGAATGGCAATGCTTGCATGTGCCTTCCTCTTGCTCTTCTTGTCATCATCACTCTTTTCATCACTTGAAGAGGCATCATTATCCCATGTCACCACATGAGAATAGTTCTTCTTCTTCTTGTATGAGGATTCCTTCTTCTCTTTCTTCTCCTTCTTCTCATGCTTGTTCTTCTTTTTACCCTTGTGATCATCTTCACTTGAGTGTGGGCAATCGGCTACCAAGTGATCTTTACTTCCACAATTAAAGCATCTTCTTGGGCCATCAAATTTTCTTGCATTCTTCTTCCTTCTTGCCCGGTAGCCCTTCTTCTTCATGAACTTGCCAAATCTTCTCACTAGAAGGGCCATCTCCTCATCACTCTCACTTGTGCTTGATGGATCTTCACTTTATTCAACTTTTGCTTTGCCCTTGTCCTTTGATGATGATGTGGCTTTGAATGCCACACTCTTCTTCTTCTCATCTTTGGAGTCTTCATCTTTTTTTTCTTCTTCTTATTAATCAACTCCTCCTTGTCATCATCATCTCTATAAGCATCATCGGTCATCACCTCTGCTAACACTTGATTTGGTGTCAATTCACTCAATGTTGTCTTCACCAAAACCGTGATCAAGGTAGCAAATCTCTTGGGCAAGCTCTTCAAGAACTTCATGGAGAAGTCACTATCTTTCACTTCCTCATCAACGGCCTTGAGATCATTCACAATGACTTGCAATCTATGGAACATCTCCGGCACGGTTTCATCATCCTTCATCTTGAAGCTTGCAAACTTGTCCTTCAAGATGTATGCTTTGGCGGCCTTTACACCCTTGGTGCCCTCATATGATTCCTCAAGCTTCTTCCAAGCTTCATGAGCACTCTCAATGTTCTTGATTTGCTCAAATATTTTTTCATCTACGGCCTCATGAATAGCACAAACAGCAATGTCATTGAGTTGAAGCAATCTTTCTTCGGCGGTTGTGGGATTGGCCGCATTGGCAATCTCAATCTTTGTTTCCACAACCTTCCAAACCTCTCTATTGATTGACTTGATGTGTGAGGTCATCTTGCTCTTCCAATATGCATAATTTGTGCCATCAAATTGGGGTGGCTTCTCGGTGTTGTTGATGTGAATATTGAGTTGAGCCATTTTTACACCGTAGGTTGTTAAGCCTCAAATCAACGGTGCCTCGGCTCCGATACCACTTGAAAGGTCCTAAATGGCTAGAGGGGGGTGAATAGCCTATAAAAATCTACAAACAACACTTAACAAGCCGATTAGTAACAATAGCAAGCTTAGCAAAGCACTAGCTCTAAACTACACTATGCAAGCCACCTAGACAAGTATACTAGACTATGATCACTAGTTCACACTTAAAGGCTATGTCACTACTATACACTACTCCTAAGTGAGCAACTAACTAACAAACTACACAAGAGAGTAAGTACACAAAAGTAAGAGTAAAGGTGATTTCAATACCTCCGGTGTAGAGAAGATATGAAGTCCAATATAACCAATCAATCAAATACAAGAGAAATCCTCGGTAGAGAAATGACACAAGATTTTTTACCAAGGTTCACTTGCTTGCCGGCAAGTTAGTCCTCGTTGTAGCGATACACCCACTTGGAGGTTCACGTGCTAATTGGAATCACACGCCAAACCCTTCTCAAGGGTGCCGCACAACCAACACAAGATGGGGATCCACCAAGCTACGAGCAATCCACTAAAGATGACTTTCGCGATCTCCCGCGGGGATAGGCTCAAAAACCCCTCACAATACCTTGATCGGAGGCAGAGATAATCACCAACTCCCCTCAATGATCCTCGCAGCTCCAAGCCGTCTAGGAGTCGGCAAACTCCAAGAGTAATGAGAGAAACCGCTGCGAATCACCGCTACCAAGTGCCTCTAGATGATCTCTATCAATGCCATGCACTTGATGCTCTCCAAACTCACCAAATGATGATCACAATCAAGTAGGATGAGTGAGAGTGGAGTGAGAAGGCTCACGAGTATATTATGATGTTCAGGAGTGCCAAGAGATCCTTCCCAAACCAGCCAAGTGACTATTTATAAGCCACACACAAGAAACTAGCCGTTTAGACTTTTCTGCGTACCGTCGGACTGTCCGACGTCCACACCGTCAGACTATACCACACGGTCCGACGCCCTGGATGAACGCCACGTGTCACTAGCCGTTTGAAGTCGAACGTTGGATCACAACGGCTAACTTCCCGCGCTAAACGAACCGTCGGACGGTATATCGTCGGACTAAAACATACGGTCCGACGCCCTCAGCTGACCACCGTCGGACTCAGCCAGACGGAGCCGTCGGACTAACGAGCGCGGCCGTCCAACGTTTTCAGAGAGCTCTCCGAGCCCTGAAAACCGTCGGACGTTGGTCCGACGCTCACCGTCGGACTATCGCCGAGAGTCTGACGCTCTCAGAGCTCGCCACGTGTCAGCTCTCGCTCGATCTACACCGTCGGACGCTTCGGCTAATGGTCCGACGCTCAGAAACTGAGCGTCCGACGCTCTCAGCAGTGTTAGCCGTCGGACCGAAGACATTGGTCCGACGCTCTGAGACTCTACGGTCCGACGCTCTGTTTCTTTGGATTTTCACTCAAACCTTTCACCCTTTGTTCCCATGTGCTAACACCAAGTGTTCTACACCTTGTGCACGTGTGTTAGCCTTTTGAAAAGAGTTTTCCAAGGGTTTGTTAGTGTCATTAGCATCTATATGCAATGCAATGATCATGAACACCTAGTGGCACTTGATAACAGTATTTCATCAACGATTTCGCCCCTCTTGATAGTACGGCTATCTATCCTAAATGTGATCACTCCCTCTATGGAGTCTTGATCACCAAAAGCAAAAGAGCTCCTATGGATTATACCTTTGCCTTGAGCTCCTAGCTTTTTCACCATCTCTTGATGAAGCTTGTGGACTCCTTTTGATGATGGACTTATACCATTTGTATGGATGCCGTCATTGCCCTTCACTTGTGGCCTCCACCGACCCGGTCCTTTGCTCCATCTTGCCATTTGCTAATCAATTCTCATGAAACACTTAGAGCAATCGTTAGCAAACTAGGTTTCATCAATTACCCAAAAACAAACATGGGCTTTCACCCGGGACGTTTGTTATCACCCTCTACATCTAGTGGAACACCCTCATCTCAAGAGTTTACTCTCTTGACTTGAGAACGTGGTCAAGGTTGAAAGAGACCAAAGCCTTTGTGGTTACCTCAACAACGTGGACATAGGCAAGCCTTAGTAGCGAGCTGAACCATGGGATAAATCGGTGTCTCATTTGTGTTCTTGTGATTTGCATTGCTTACTCATATTTGTGGTGATTTTAGGGATTGGTCCTGATCTACTTGTGTGCAAGCTTCCGCTAACATCTAGGTGGTGGAATAAGCTCTACACAGCCCCAGGAAGCTCACAAATTTACCCGATCTATTTTTCGTTGGATAGTTTTTGAACTGTGAGCTTCGGAGGTCTGCCAGGGCAGCAGTGCCGCTCTGAGGAGCAGCAGTGCCGAGCTATGTTCTGACATTTGTTTGAGCTAAAATTTTATAGGCTTATTCACCCCCTCTAGGCCCCTTTTGGTGACATCAAGGTCCTTACAAGTGGTATCAGAGGCTGGTCTCTCAACTACGGGCTTAACCGCCTTGAGAGAATATGTCGACACGTGAGGAGGTATCTCTAGAACTTCTACTTTCCGATGGCTCTAATTATGCATCTTGGTCCGCTGTTATGCTCACTGTTTTTAGGGCCATGGGTCCTCTAATCGAGCGGATTGTAGATGTGAGTATTTCATCTCCTAGTGATGATTTGGACCATCTATCTAGAGAGGAAGTGAAATGCTTACATCTCAATGCTCAAGCTACTAATGTCTTATTTAGTGCCTTGAGTGAAGATGTTTTAGATGCCGTCATATTTGGAGATGGTGAACCACTTGATGATGCTCATGTCATTTGGACCACGCTCAAGGAAAGATATGGCAAGTCCAAATGTGATGAGAAATTGATCTCATTGGAGGAACCACTTGAGGAGTGCTCTACTTCATCGACAAATCATGAGCCTCAAGTGATTCTCTCGAATAGAACAAGTGATCAGTCCACATCCACTTCCTCACCAACATATTACTTGATGGAAAGCAATGCAAGGTTGGTGAGAATAATACTTTTACGTATGGTACTTCTACTTCCTTTGCTTCTTGTGAAACTAACATTTTGAAGGAAGAAAAGTTTGTGATCGATGGCGGCCACATGATGAATCCACCTTACCAAGAAGCTCCACTCTCTATGCCACTTCTCATATGATCCTCATGGCAAAGAAAGAGAAGAATGTGGCAAGTGAGAGTGAGTGTTCAAGTGAGAGTGAGAGCTCAAGTGAAAGTGAAAGTGAAAGTGAAAGTGAGAGTGATGCTGAAATTGATGATGAGATTGATCAACACCTTGCACGGCTAAGCAAGAAGGACAAGCTGATGGTGATCAAGCTCATTGAGAAAATTGATGAACAAGAACAATCACTCTTGAAAGACCCTAATTTGGTTTTGGTAATTGATGAAAGCTAGTTACTAATCTAAGTGCTAAGTATGTGTAGCCAAGAGAAGATTAGTGATAAGGAGGAAGATGACATGAGCTCAAGTGAAGATCAAGATGGAATGATCAAGGAGAAAGAAAAGGACTTAAAGAAGAAAAGCTAGAGGCTAAGGTATATTCAAATAGGGCTTTTCTTTTAGTGATCAAGACTCCAAGTGGGAGTGATCACATTTAGAATAGATAGCCGACTATCAAGGGGAGAACTAAGCTATTGGATTACTTTCAAGTGCTCTAGGTTGCATCTCATGTGCATTGATCTAACCAACCTAGAGAACCTCTTTGAAAACCCTTGAAAAATATTTGCAAAATGCTAACACATTGTGCACAAGTGTTGGAGACCTTGAGTGTTAGCACATAGAAGTAAGGGGTGAGAAATAGACTTGAAAAACGCTAAAAAAGGAGCGTCGGACGGTGTAGAGGCTTAGCGTCGGACCATTTGTTCGTGTCCGACGCCTACACTTTGAACTGTGCTGATGGCGAGCGTCGGACCATTACCCTCTTCAGTCCGACGATGCCGAGCAGCGGCAGGGTGACGCGTGGCACGCTGAGGAGCGTCGGACGCTTGAGAAAAGTCCAACGGTGGGCGTCAGACGGAGTCCGACGAAGTTTTAGCGATTTCAAACCTCTCTGGAAGTGTCGGACGCTAAATTTCTTTAGTCCGATGGTACTCGCGCGAACGTCCGACGGTACGCGCACAGTGAACTAAGAGAGGGCCTCGGACTCTGTTGTTTAGTCCGACGCCCCCAGTCCGACGGTGTAAAAACTGGCGTGAAGTCGACCGTTGAGATCGGACGATCGACGTTGAATCCAGCTGACACGTGGCTTCATCGTGAGCGTCGGACGTAGAGTATTAGTCCGACGGAACCAGTCCGACGGTAGCGTCCGACGACATCAAAACGTGCTTAACGGCTGTTTTGAGTGGGGTAACGGCTAGAATTGCACTTGGGGGTATTTATACTCCCTCTCTGGTCACTTGGTGACCCTCTTGCACACTTGGATCATTGTCATACACTTTGTTGCATTCTAGCCTCCCACTCTCTCACTAGTTCATCATCTTGATCATCCTTAGTGAGATTGAGTGAACCTCAAGTGCCTTCTTGCTGTTGTTTTGCATTGTAGAGCACTTGAGAGCAAGCCTTGGTTCAGTTCTTATTCTCTTGGGACATTGCCGTGTCCCTAGACGGCTTAGAGGAGAAGAAGTTGTGGAGAAGCTTGGTGATTGTGCTTGCTCACACCGGTGATTGTGAGGGGTCTTGTGCCTACCCCGAGTGGAGAGCTCAAAGGTAACTCTAGTGAATTGCTCGTGTCATTGAGTTACTTCCTCCATGGTAGGTTCTTGTGGCGCCTAGTGTAGGCTCGGTGTGTGATACTGATTAGCCACCGAACCATCGGTTGAAGTCGACACAACGAGGACGTAGCGTGCCGGCAAGCACGTGAACCTCGGGGATAAATCTTTGTGTTCATATTGCTTTCCTCGCCTTCGAGTGAGGGACTTGATCTTTATCCCGGTGATTGACTTCATCTCAAGGCAAAGGTATAATCGACAATCATCCCCTTTCTTATTCTTGTGCAAAGTAGCTTGTTCTCTTGTCTTGAGTTGTTGTGTAGTCGTTTAGCTTTTGCTAGCTTACTTGTGTGGCTTAGAACTAAGGATTAACTAGAATTGTGTAGGTGGCTTGCCTAGGTTAGCAGTTGCTCTAGCATTGCGCATTTCGCCATATTTGTTACTAACCTCTTGGTCTAAGTACTTTGTAGAAATTTTATTAGGCTATTCACCCCCTCTAGCCATACTAGGACCTTTCAACTCTACAAGCAAGAAGAGCTCCTTGTTGAAAAGATCAAATGTTTGGAGAAGTTGACCAAAAGGCATGAAAAGCTTAAGTGCTCTAATGCTAGTTTGGTCTAAAGGTATGAAAACTTGTCAATTGAGCAAACTAATGCTATTAACTCTCTATCTAGTGTTGCTCAATTAGAAAATGAGAATCATATGCTCAAGGACAAGTTGAAAAGGCTCACTAGCAAGAATGGGATTTTACAAGAAAATCATGATGGGCCTTTGTGCTCTCATGAGAAGCTCATGGACTCTCATCTCATGCTAGAAATTGCTCATGAGGTTGTGATAACATCGGTAATATCATACCAACCTCTCACACACAAGTACACATGTACATAAGTTCAATATATTTTATCATGTGCTAACAATTGTTGCTCTCAAGCAAGCCAACCATCCGTTGAGCATGTACTTGTAGAAACTTGTGATGATTCCATTGCAAAAGAAAATGAACAGCTCAAAGAAGATGTTAAAAGGCTGAAAAGGGACTTGATTCATTGGAAGAAAAAATGCAATGCTCAACCTTCTCAAGATAACCGTGAACACATGGTGAAGAAGCTTGAGAAGGGAACAATCGATGCATGCACCAAACCCCATCAACAAAGTCACAAGTCCAGCGGTGGCAAAGTTAAGGAGCAAGTCAGATCTGCTCAGAATACAGTTTCAAGGGGCAGCAGTGCCGCACCTGGGCAGAAGAGAAAAGCTGCCAAGGTTAACATGGTGCAAGTCCAACCAAAGAAGACTCTCATTACTTGCTTCAAGTGTAAGAAAGAGGGTCACCACATGAGAGATTGCACTTTGAAGAAAGAAGAAAAGAGCATGAGGAAGATCCAAGAGAAGAAGAAGATTGCTCACGTTAAGTGCTCCAACATGGGACACAGTGCCTCTATGTGTTCCAGCAAGGTTGATGACCAAGCCACACTTTCAAAGAAGAATACAAGTACAAGCAAGAGAAAGTGTTATAGATGCAATGAGAAGGGACATAAAATTGCATCATGCCCCTACATGGAAGATGAAGATTTGACATTATCAAAGAAGAGTCTCATTGGCAAGGAAGTAAGCAAAAGGTAAGACAAGAAGATGTCTTACAAGAACAAGCACCGCCTATGCTACACTTGCAGAGAGAAGGGACATCTAAACATGGATTGTGCCATGGGTAACAACACTTCTAAGCTCAACTCTCCAATCAATTCAAATTTGCTTAGGAGACCCAAAAATGACACTTGTACTAGAAAGGTGATTGTTTCACCACGTGCTAGCACAAAGGCCATTTGGGTGCCTAAGTCTCTTGTGACTAACCTTGATGGACCCATCATGGTATGGGTACCAAATTGTGCCTAAATGAGTGTTGTAGGTACTTGAAGGTGATATGAAGCTTTGGAGTGCTTGAGCAAGTTTATTGAAAATATTATCTCAAGCTATCAATCTTATTCATATTGACTATTCTCTGAAGATTGACCCAAGGGCAAATTGTAACACCCTAAAAATTCATTTGCAACTTAGGAATTAAATTGAGCATTTATTTAATTTTTCTTTGCATTTAAACCTAGGCCAAATAATAAATTTTGATTAAATAAAATGAAATATAGGGTTTAGCAACATGTTTGTTGCATACATGTTGAAGCACAGTGTTTTGTTTGGGTGTAGTGCTATGTTTCTTGTGGTTCAAATCAAAATTTTATTTGAATCTATTTTGGTTTCAAAAGTTTAGAAAATGAAAAGCTTTTTCTTCTGTTCTCTCCCTCACCTTTCCAATCTAGCCCAGCCCAACCGGCCTCACCCTCTTCCCACTCTTTCCTTTGCGCATGGGCCGCACCCAAGCCAGCCTAGCAGGGCCCTTGCTTTTCCTCCCTCTTGGCGCGCGCACAGGCCGAGATCGGCCCAATCCGGCGGCCTGCTCAGTGGCCCGAGCTGGCAAGCCCAAGCGAGCTGACCCCCTCCCTATCCCGCATGCTCTCCCTCTCTCACTGCCTGCTGGCCTCGCACGTCAGCCGAAGCAGAAGCACCCGCACTCCCTTCTCCCTCTCTCTGCGCGTCGGGCCCCAGTCGTCAGCGCCTCTGATTTCTTCTTCCTCGAGCCTGGAATCGAGCAGGGCATTCATGCCCCTCTTCACTGCTCGCTTGAAGATCCTTCAAGCCGGCCATCAATCGCCCGCATCCAAGCACAGCAGTGAAGCCGAGCCGTAACGCCCGAGCATAACCGCCTTGCTCTGCCCTATAAAAGCTGCTGCCGAGCCCCTCTTTTCTATGTTTGGTTCACAGGGCGCACACCCTCACTACCACTGTCAAATTCGTGATTTAAGCCTCAATCGACGTCGTGGTCGTGCTTCAGAGCTTCGCAGAGGTACACCACGACCGTAGGTGCCCTTATCTCTCTGATTTTGATCATGAATCACTGGAAATCGAGCTCACCGGCGGACTTTCTCTCTCCAGAGCGCCGCCGCACGCCGCCGAGATCCTCGGAACGCTCTCGAACGCTGAGAACCATCTATTCAGATCCGTGGTATAACTCTTGACCTTCTCGTGCCTTCAATTCCTCTTTTCGTACACCAAATCACCGCAGTCACAAGCTCCGACCACCGCCGCCCATGGCGCCACCGCGGAGCCGTCATTCCGACATCCTTCCCGCTCCCATCAATAGCCTCCTTGCATCTGCGAGCTCGTGCACACCGTCTCTGTACCTTCGGTTTCGCGAATCATGACCGGAGCGATGGATTGTGCGGCTCCGGCGAGCTTGGGCCGTCTGCATCCATGGCGCCGACGCCGACGTACTCCACATCACCATCAATAGCTCTATCGAGTTAGCGAACCTGTTCGCATCATGTTGGTGCAATCAGTTTTGGTTTTGGTGAACCAGAGCTTGGGATGGCTCTTCTCCGGCGAGGCTCCACCATCGGGAGTCATGGCGCCGCCGTTGACCGGCCTTGGGTACGGCGGGGAGTCTCCCCTTTTCCCCTGAGCCGTCGGATCCGACGTGGACGCGTGAGATTAAATCTTACCGGTTCGTTTTATAACCGGTGTACCGCAACTATTCTGTGAACACGGTCCACAGCACCACGCGCACGGGTTCACCAGCACAGCGTGCACCGAGCCAATCGGCTCATGACACGTGGCCGCCAAGTCAGCACACGCGGTTAGCAGCCGACCGGCTCTGTTCATCTTGCAGAAAAGCCCCTCTATTTTACTGGAATAAACCCGCAGTCCGACTCTATTAAAAAATAATCAATATCAGCCCTGTTTCTTACGTTTTAAACCCTGTGTTTTTGAATATTAGGACCCGCCGTCCATATACAGCGCTGGATTTCATTTTTATTTGTTTTAATTCGAAAATAGTTCAAATAAATCACAGATTTGCCATTGCATCTTATTTTGCTCAAAACTTTCACGTTTTAAGTCCGTTTTGAGTGATTTTCGCGCTCACGTGTTCGTAGCGAAATGTAGAATAGATTTATAAACTTTTTATTCCCTGTTTTTACTATTTGGTGTACTGTTCTAATGGAAACCTATTTGTATGCATGTATGGCTTGGTTTGGATGATTGAATGGTGATTATCTATAAGTTTAGAAGGTGATCAAGTTGAGTTTGTTGAGGACCAAGGTGCTGATCAGTACTACCAGGAAAATAACTTTGTGGAAGGCAAGTGTTACAAAGGCTCCTTGTACCTATTAACAATTAATCATTCATATATGCATGTGTTAATTTGGTGAACCATAGGGATTTACCTAGTTTATTTTTGTACCACATATCCTTGTTACCTATGGGTTGGTATGCATGTTGGATAGTTGCTGCCGTGCAAAACAAAAGTTAATTATTTAACTTGACTAATGACTTATGTAATATGATAAAATGATGCTTTTTAGCAACAAGGTATTAGGGGCTTAATCCTGAAGCGGCCACCCAGGAGGTTCCGTACAACCCCGAGGACTAAATGGCTCTGGTCTTAATCATATAACTAGTGCGTCTCTAGCTCATTATTGGTTACCGAAAAGCCCAAGAGGGGGGGGTGCCTCGTGGGGTCATGGATGTTCCTGCCTCGTGTATTGTGCTGCGACCACTTTACACATGTTTTGGTTTTTGAGGAGGATACGTCTGTGCACACTTGCCATTGAAACCTCATGGCCACTGACTTGTTAGGGTGCCTAGTGAAAGGTTTTGTATTGAAACCCTGCCATTCTTCCAGAGAGGAGGTTTATGGGGTTCGCGACCCCTGGCAAATGGGAATCACGACTCGGCGGGTAAAGTTGTATAAATTCTGTAGAATTCTCTCATCTGATATATCAGCCATGCTCACGGACACGAGCGGCCTGGATCCTTCATGATTAATTTCTCTGGGTTACCTTGAAGATTGGTTGTGATAAAATGATGATTCAATTATAAGTATTCAACTGGGATGGGTTTTACTCACTATAAGTAGAATTAAGATAAATAAAATATGATCAACTTAAAATTGCTAACCGCAGTCAACCGTGTCAAGCCTTTTGAGCCTCATGAACCCCTTTGTTATACTTGCTAAGCATGGTGCGCTTACACTTGTTGTAAATTCAATGAAAATCCCGGATGGGTAACAGATGAAGGACATCAGGAGTTCTCCGAGGACACCTAAGACTTCTAGTTGGTGTTCACCAGTCAGAGTCCCTGTGGCAGCACGGGCTAGTTTCCGCTATGTAATAATTTGCCTTTGAGCAAAGACTATGTGACAATAATGTAATGAATTATTCGATGTAATATAGTACTTTACTTTGATATTATACAATTTGGTATTATATGTGTGTTTTGGATATCTTGGGCACTCATATATGAGTACTTGGTTTGCTTTGCAAAACCGGGTGCGACACAAATTGATCTATATATTTCTAACTTCATACTCACCTCGGTAACTAGTACCTATCCCTTGCTAACTAGCCGCTTGACTTGTGTAGTCACAAGTAATTCACAAATATGTGTGTGTTTGTGAATTATTAGGAGTGGCTAGAGTATGTCAAGTTTAAATGAATCATTTGCCATATGATGCTTTTAATGGCTCTCTAGTAGAGCAAGATCTTATTTATGGTGTAGGTAATGAGGAACCACCTTGTAAGGCAATCAAGAAAATGGCTATTGGTGACACAAGACCACAAGAAATCTAGGTTAAAGAGACAGGAGGTCCTCAAGCTGCGGCTGCCCCAAAACCAGCTGATGCAGTACCTGCGGCAGTGCCGCAGACACCCGTGGCAGTGCCGTGCTTATGCAGAATGCAGCAGCTGTCTCCACTCCAGTTTGTGGACAAAACCTACAACCTATATATGAGCAAGATGAAAACCACCTTATCCACTGCATTTAAGAAGGGGTGGTAACAACTAAATCTCAAGTGCAAGTTATATTCAAATTTTACTCCTTTGTGCCTTGTGTAGCCACTTAGGGAAATAAAGTGCTTGAGGATATCCATTGGTTGCTGGTCATGAAGAAAGAGTATGATAGAAATTGAGTTGATAATCCATACCAAACAACTTAGATGACTTGAGTTTCCTTCATGGACTTTAAACCAAAAATTTCATGATGAAGCAAGTTTATATTCATCTATGCATATTATGAGTTGGTTTGAAGAATTTGAAAACTTGGCTTACATTGGAGGATACAAGTGCCAAGAATGAAGAATTAAGCTCAAGTAAAGTAGAGGGTCTTATTATTCACAAATTAAGAAGCCTCTACTTCATGGAATTATCTTATATGGTAGATTGCCAAGTTTACATTCTTATCTTGTTGCTGTCTACATGTTCTAATGGTTGTGAGTATCACTTGGCATATTTCAATTTGATTATCCTTTTGTTGCCATGACCTAGACATAGAGTGAAATCCCAAGTTCTTAAATGAATAAAGTGCTATGTGAGAAATTCAAATGCTTAGAGCACTTATCAAACGGGAATTTACTCTATGACTAGAGTTGTGAGACTAATCTTTCTCTCTAAGTGATTTATGTAGTCTCACTAAATGAGAATGAGTTTCTCAAGTGGAATGTTCTATCATGTGAAGGTCATCAATCCAAAACCATGTGATGTATTCTCTCTAGTTAATTTGGATTTGATCCATCTATGTTAGCCACTCACCATAATATGGCTTAAATCTACCCTTTAGACTTAATTGACCAATCATACACACTCACATTTCCATTCCACTTAAAATTGTGTGCATGAGGCATTAAGGGAGATTTAGTCCATGTTATGAGGCTTTTTCACTTTGGTAACCCATTTACCTTCCACACGTAAAGGGTTACTAAATAAGAAACTAGTGCTTGTGTTACTAATGCCCTCTTGTCTTGAGCTTATTCATAGAAAATTATAAGAAGAGGCTATGCTTGTCAAATTGAATCAATCACAAGCTCAATTGTTGCTCTTCACCTAAAGCAAGATGTGGTTGCTAGAGGCTAAAGAAATCAGATTTGAATGAAATCAAGTTTGAGGTTGAGTTGGATATACTACAATGGAAGAATTCACAAGAATGCAAGCATTGATAAGATAACTTAATGGAAACAACATCTTGTGATTACTCTCAGGCAAATTCAACTCAAGATTGGACAAGAAGGAGAGAACAATTGAAATTTAGCAAATCTGTCAAGAAATCTGAAATTATGAGTTAGCTGCCTTCAAGCTCAGTTTTGAAGATCCAAATGTTATTGAATTGAGCTGAAACTTTGTGAGCATGATGTACACATATGGATCTTATTGCTGTACATTTTGCATGAAGATTGGATCAGGAGAACTTCAGTTTTCAGTTGAATTCTTTCAGCTTCAGCACTGCAGTTTCAGACTTGAGCAGTTTTGGTAGAGAATTTATTTGGCTGACCAAATGGAGTCCAAATGACCTGAAATTTTGTCAGAAGTTAGAGGATTCATATATGAACATGTCTACCAAATTTCATGCATATTGGCCTAGTATTTTGGGAGATATGAATTTTTCTCCATGGAAGACAGAATCTGAAAATTGGCTGTATGAAATTGGATTGCACTGAAACTTCATGATTCAGTTGGCTCTCAAGTTGGTCATCAAAAGTCAGTAGAAGAGAGAAGTTTCAGCCTAGACTAAAGGAGTTGCAGTCAAATCAAAAGAAGCAGCAAGTAGTTGGAACTAGCTGAAATCATTTGGAAACAATTGGAACAAGCTGAAGCTATTTGGGCTGCAAGCAACTTGAAGAAGGATGAGATCAGTTGGAAGATAGTACAGACTTCTCCCTTGGTCTTATGTTATTGATATGCATGTGTGTACTATGTGTACTTTTGTATGCACAAATTGAGGGAGAGTTTAGCCTATGTCATGTAGGATGAATAATTGCTTTCAAGTTGATGTTGAGTAGTCTCACACCTTGGAGAAAGAAGAATATCAAAAAGGGATGGATGGTTCCTTTAGATTCTCTGGGTTGTTTCTCAGTTATTCTAGGAGGTTTCGGTCTTCATAAACCAAGTGCTTCTCAGTTTATGTTGAATGACCCAATCCTTATTAGTGGAACCAAATTCAAATAAGTTGGAGAAAAGAATTGAAAAAGTGGACTTTCATAGCTATTTCTCCTCTCTAGACTTCATCATGTGCACATGGATCCATCTTAATGATCATTCAAGACCTTGTCAACAAGAGTGGTAACTCTTAGTTCTCAATTTGCAAATTTTATGAATATTACGTTTTGCTCTCTATGTGAGTTGCTTTAGGTAAAAGAAAGAACTAGGAAGCTAATATGGAACTTGGATGATCACAAGAGTTCAAATTCATCACATTTCATCAAGTGATAACTATGGCTACAGAAATCTTTGAAATCTTTCTTATGATAGTCATGAAAATATGTGTGGTGATCTCTCTACCTTTGTGGTGGTATGTTTCCTTTGCCATAATTTCAATTGTTGCAAATTATCATGCCTTGACCAAGATATGGGATGAACTCCTCCGGACTCTTAAATCGATTCAAGTACATTTCACAAGTAATTCGACTACTTGATGCACATATTAAGGGGGAGCCCATTCTATGTCCTGTATGTTTTGAGACTAACCTTTTCTTCTAGTGAATTTGTGTAGTCTCTCGGTGAGAATGAGTTTCTCATGGGTATGCTACATTGACTTAATCCAAATTGGTAAAGTTATCTCTCATAATTTATTTGGGTTGCAATTCTCTCACTTGATTAGCTACTCTCCATAATATAGCTTAAATTCTCTCGTTTGAACTTAATTGACCAAAGGTGCATATATCCTTGCCTTCCACATATATATGTATGCACTATCAAAAGAGGGAATTTAATTTATGTTATGAGGTTTTGCAATTAGTGATCTGTATGCCTTCCACATCAAAAAGGATCACTAGTTGTGAAACTCTAGCTTGTGTAATTTAATGCTCTCTTGTCCATGTAAGCATTTTCACGTGACATTATGAGATACATGAATCCACTACAATTGGTATCAACCTATGAAGATTCTTTGGGCTGCAAAACATCCCACATCAGGCATGGATGTAGGGGGAGCCCCATACTTTACTAAAATGTGAATCTTGGCGTCTCAAGCCAAATTAGGAATTCAAATCCCTATTCACATATTTAGGGGGAGGTCCTACACCCATGGCTCAAAGATCTCAGCATTATATTTCAATTGATGTCAAGACTCTGAAGATCATGTTTCAGTTGGTATTTGTGGATAATCTATCAAATCGGTATATAAAGAAATATGACTTCAATAGGTATCTCAAAATGGCAGGTAGAGCTAGCTTGGACTTTCAATTGAGATCAAGCACAAGTTTATGATATCTCCATGAAGATAATGATGAAGAAGAAAGGTGGGCATAGATGGAATCATTTTTGCATAAAGACCTACACCCATCAAAGCACTAAATCCAAATCCATTATCATGGTGGAGATTGTGAGGCTTAGAATAAAGGTACATCACTCTATGAACTCTTGTACTACCTTTGCGCATCTAGGCCCTTACATGCTAGTGTGTGCATGTGTATGCAATACTTTGAGTCACATCATGAGTTTGTCCTTGTGATGACGATTAGAGAGTTCTTTGGATATTTGGTTGATACTTCTTGTGATGATGACATGAGTTAGTCTCATGTTAAAATGTCATCTAAGTGAAGTATGAGCCAAATATACTAACCTCTCAGGAATCTTGACTTAAATGATTGTATATTTTGTTTGGTAGAAACTTAGGAGAAAGATCATATATGCTGAACTTTTAGCTACCTCATGTCCTCACTTGTCTATCATCATTTCTTTCTCTCGGCGGAGAGATCCTTTTTGGAGATTAATGCCAAAGGGGGAGAAATATTGGGAGAAAAGTGTGAGGAGAGATTGATATGTGGATTTAGAGGGGTAAAAGAGAGGCATATAAGATTTTTTAAAAATTGTATTGTGTGTGCAATGATAGTTTAAATTGATGCTCTTGATAGGACAGTTTATGCTAGTGTGTGACTTTCATGCCTTGAGTGGTGCTTGAGCTAACCTGTATTGTGTGCATGAACTGCCATGAGCATCACATTTATCATGTAGACACCTTGCACCCCACGGATGTTAAGATATAGAAAAGTTCCCACACTTTTTTTAAATATGTGCATTTGGCATTTGAGGCCAAAATTTGAATTCCTTTCAATGCACACATTTAGGGGGAACTCACTATATCATAGGATTCAAAATCCTATATTTATCAATCACTTATAAGCTTTAATTGTGTTGTCATCAATCACCAAAAAGGGGGAGATTGTAAGTGCATCTAGCCCTTTAGTGGGTTTTGGTGAATTGAATGACAAGACAATTAAAGGTCTAACAAGTTTGCTAAGTGCGTGAAAGGTTCAACAAGAAAGCAAACTTGATGGTATTCCACATAATGTTCAATGAAGGTCAATATTGTGTATTGTTGTGTTGGAAGATCATTGATACATTCTAGTTCAAGTGAAAGACAACAATGCAAATGGAATTGATGAGATGGCTTATATGGTGGGATATCATAGCATTATGAGAAAACAAGCATATTTGGCAAATAGCAAAAGAGATATGAGTTCATAGTCTTGGATTGGTCTCAATCATGACTTGCTTTTCATGAACAAGAAGAGTTGATAATGGATTAGTAGTGATCAAGCTAAAAGTATGAAGATAGATATTGAAGTGAGTGTTTGGAGTGTCAAGCCAAAATGAAGAGGATATAAGGAATCATGAATTAGCTTGACCATATTGATGTTGATTTATATATGTCACTCTATGTGAAGCTTGATTGATCTCAACATTCAAATCTAGAAGATATTCAAGCAAGGATCATAATATTGAAGAAATGATTTTCAATGGATGGTTAATATGATGTGACTTGAGTATGGCTTGATGGGGTGAAGATAGCAAGGAAAGGACTTCGAGGTACTAAGCGGAGGTGAAGGGTAAGCAAAGGCTCGGACTGAGGTGCCATGGCTAAGGTGAAGAAGAGAGTACTTGCATTTAGTCAAGAAACTAATCAAGCTATGAGGAGTCATATTGTGTTGAGGATCAAATCTTTAGTGAAAGTGATTTGAAGCCATAAATTGAATTCACATGTGTTGAATGATTCAAGTCACATTCTCAAGATGGATTGGCTTGAAGGGATGAGACAAGGATGATTGCAAACCATTATGGAGAGAGATTGAGAAAGAGGACAATACGATTGATGGTGGAATCCCCAAATTGTAAAGTGCAGCGGCAACAAGTTCAAAGGAGTTTAAATTCTTCTATGTTTTGAATTTGAGTTTAGAAAAAGCCGTACTATAAAGGGGGATACAATGCGCAAGCTTAAACATGTGACCAAGTGTTTTAGTCTCCACCAAACATCATCTTTTACCTCTAAAAATAAGCCTGCAAAACAGTTTTGCAATCGGAGCTGTTTAGGCAGAGCGGCAGTGCCGCTCGGGCAGCAGTGCCGGGCTAAGAGCAGCACTGTCGGGACTTAAAATCCGACCGTTGGCAGAAAAGGCTATATCTTCCACCTCTCGTCGCCCCCAACGGCTAGTTCGGCCATTCTCATCCCAAGTGCAACCAGAGAAGCTCTCTCTTCCTCTCTCTCTCACTCCATTGGAGCCCCTCAAGCTTCTCCTATTGATTCCTCTCTGATTTCTTGAGAGTTTGAGCCTCCAAACAACATTAGAGAGCAGCCCCAACTGTTCTTAATCTCGTAGAGCACTTGCTTCGCGTTTAAGCCGGTGGATTGTGTTCATTACTCTTGGAGCAAGGCTCTTAGCCGGCTAGGCGTCGCCCGAGAGCTTCCAACTCGATTGTGGCAGCCTCGGGACATTTGTTATCACCCTCTACATCTAGTGGAACACCCTCATCTCAAGAGTTTACTCTCTTGACTTGAGAACGAGGTCAAGATTGAAAGAGACCAAAACCTTTGTGGTTACCTCAACAACGTGGACATAGGCAAGCCTTAGTGGCGAGCTGAACCACGGGACGGTGTCTCACTTGTGTTCTTGTGATTTGCATTGCTTACTCATATTTGTGGTGATTTTAGGGATTGGTCCTGATCTACTTGTGTGCAAGCTTCCGCTAACATTCAGGTGGTGGAATAGGCTCTACACAGCCCCAGTAAGCTCACAAATTTACCCGATCCATTTTTCGTTGGATAGTTTTTGAACTGTGAGCTTTGGAGGTCTGATAGGGCAGCAGTGCCACTCTGAGGAGCAGCAGTGTCGGGCTATGTTCTGATATTTGTTTGAGCTAAAATTTTATAAGCCTATTCACCCCCTCTAGACCCCTCTTGGTGACATCAAGGTCCTTACAACTTCCCTCTCTCGCTCAGCTTGTAACCCCTACTACGAGCACCCCGGTGTAAGGCAACACGACTCGATCCCACACTGGACGTAGGGCACTCATTGCCTGAATCAGTATAAATCCTGTGTTCCCCCTTCACACCACCCGTAACCTCAACCGCAAAACACAAATTTACTAGCCGGTGTTAGCCGCGCTAAAACTAGCACCGACAGGTAATAACAAGATTTCCAAAGTATAAATTTACTTTATATTTCTATAAAAATATTTATTGAAAAGTGATATTTGCATACTCCTATAAAAATATATTTTAAGACAAATTTATTTATATAATGTTTATATTTTTCAAACTTAATAACTTAAAAGTTATATATAATTTGTATTCCTAATATTTGATCAAAACTTTATCCAAAATAACTTGCTTTACCTGTATAGAGGAGTATTTCTTTTCTTACTACTAGTAGATTGTTCGTGCTAACGCAACGAGTTCATTCTAGGAATGGATATGAAGTCATTGAAACGACGTCATTTTCATACTTTAAGTCTCACGCAATTGTAATTGGCAATGTACATATTTCGTAGAACAATGATGGATTATAATGCACAATAAAACTCATGTGTCCCATAGTACAAATGATTTATGTTGCTGAAGCAGATCTTTGAGTTCTTCAGGGATATTATCTTTACATTCATTTAAATTGCTCTTCAAAATATTCAACTGGAACTGCATTCTCAGTGATTGTGATTTCTGTTATGTCAGATAATAAGTTACACTATGATATGTTATATGTATTTAAAAATGCACATCGAATACATATTTATAATATGCTCATAGTGTTGATGTATGGCAATTTGCCATACCATGACTTTCGGAAGTTATATGAAAGGAATCCTGCCAATTTTCTCGAGAAGAAGAGCAAGTGTTTATTTTTGTTAGATAAATCAAAGTATTTATTAAAAAATGAAATTTATTAAAAACTATTACCAGTGCACTGTTTTTGGGTTCTTTTTTTTTGAGTTCATGACGCCATATATAAAGATTATCATTCCATCAAGGATTTGCCAATATCATGACTTTATTGAAATAGTTGAAAACATTTTGAAATATCATTATATATGAAATGCTTGATCATTACCCATGTGCCATAGATATGGAGCATGCGGATCCATAATATACACAATTTTTTTTCATGTCTGTTATTATGAATAAAGTGTAGAATCTATCTCTATATTATAGCAATAGAATCTGTAAAAAACACAGAAGTTGTTAGTGCAACATAACAAAGATCATTGACTATAAGTGGGAAAAAAAACTTTTTTTCTATCTTACAGTGTTGCAATATGTGTAGTCCATATTAGGCCAACATTCAAACACTATTGCTAACTCTTTGTAATTTACCTCATCATACCACCGCACATCTTGTCCAAACTCAATTATGGACTGTTGTTTTTGTGAAATTCATTATATTTTGAGTAATTATATTACTATATTATATTCAGAATAAGGGAATAATTACATCAACTTACACAAAACTGGAGATCTAAATTGTGAGATATAAAGATTTATGATGTAGGCAATATCATGTTCAGCTCGTATAGTAGTTGTTGATGTTGTTCTTTTCAATAGACGTTGTTCTCGATGTTTTTTATTTTTGTTCAACTCTTTGTTCGTTGGTTTCATGAGCTCGTATCCTTGCACAATACTCTCATTGTTTTTCTTTTTCTTTCTTAGAGCAACTCCAACGGTTTAGGAGGAGTCGTGATGCGAAGCGAAGAGCGACGCGTGTATATGCTCGCTGGGGAGGAATTTTCCCCAAGTTGCCAAAGATTCAAAGGAAAGATGTGAAACTGATGGTGAGTGTTTTTTATTAATTTGCCAAAAAAATCAAGGATTGGGTGGAGGGACAGCAAACTGTTGGAGTTGTTCTTGCCTCTTCCGCTTGGCATCATTCACAGCTGCTACAAATCGTCACAACCACGATTCCCTTTGCACGTTTGAAGTCATGACAGAGTGTTGCCGTGTTGCGCCAAATTGAATCTAGGCCGGGTGGAGGAGGATTGGTGGACAAAATCTGCATGTGTATCCTTGATTGGTGAAGGTTGTTTTCCTACGATTATGGGCGTTGTATGGGGGTGGGGGGGTGGGGAGGGGGATTTGATGGAGATCCGTTGAATCTCAGTTCGTTCGACGTCCGTTCGATGTGGGTGAGTAAAGAGAGAAGAAGTGAGAACATATCCGGTGAGTACGTTTTGAGGATGTTTATTTGTGAGTGAAAAAGTTCTGATAGGTGTTGCAAAGGTCATCTCTGTTGGATGAGTTTTGCAATGCATTTTTTTTAAAAAAAAAAAACATCAGAACAGGGCATCTGGCACACACGCTGATCCAGCCCCGCTCGGCTGTAACGCCCACACCCACCGGCCAGCCAGCGCCCGCCCACCAGGCCACCACCGAGAAGCCACCGCACCACCCGCCCTCCCGGCCGACAACATCACACCACCGCCCGATCCGGCCGCAGCCTCTCGCTTTTACCCCTCCCGCGCCTCCGCCTGCGCCTCCGCGCTGACGCCCACCGCGGCGTCCGGCCCTGAGTCCAACCCCAATTCTGCCGGGGCAGCGGCTCTCCAAATCCGATTTTTTTTTGGCTGCCCCAAAAGGCCGCGGGGATGAACCGGATCCCGTCCGTCTCGCCGCGGGGCGGGGCGGACGATGACGGCGCCGCGGCGGCGTCGCCGCCCCCCGATCCCGCGGCGCTGTCGCGGTGGGTGCGGGCCTTCTGCGTCATCCGGTTCGACCTGGAGCGCGGGCAGCTGGTGGAGGCCTGCTACCCGCCCGACGCGCTGACGGCGCCCGGCGGCGGCCTCGACCGCCTCGTCGCCTTCTCCTCCTTCCCGGACTCCATGTCCCACCACCTCCCGCGCCACCGCTCCTCCGTTCACGACTCGCTCTTCTCCTTCCGCGTCCCGGACCCGTCCTCCCCGCGCCGCGCCTTCCTCTACGGCTTCGTCTTCAACCGCCAGCGCCAGGACGAGCGCCTCCCCCGCGGCGGCGAGCAGAAGTCCGTAGTCATCCTCTCCCACGCCCCCTACTCCTCGCTCTTCCGCCTGCTGCTGCAGATCCTCGGCCCGCTCTGCTTCGACGTCGGCCCCTCCGCACTGGCCATGGTGGCGTCGCACGTCGCCGCGTGGCCCGCGCCGGCGCCAGGGCGCCCGATGGAGCTTCCGATTGGCAGTGCCGCGCTGCGCGTGCACCTCCCGCCTGCGGCTGATGACCCAGGTCCGCCGCCTGCGCTGCTGCCCGCGAACCCGTCGGTGCCGTACGGACTCTTCCATGATGCCGACCTGTTTGCCGCGTTCCGCGGCTTACTCCTCCACCTATGGACGCTCTGGGAGCTCATGGTGGTTGGCGAGCCTGTGCTGGTTGTTGCCCCGTCCCCAGCTCAGTGCTCGGAGGCTGTGGCTGGGCTTGTTAGCCTTGTTGCTCCGCTTTTGTACAGTGTAGACTTCAGGCCGTACTTCACCATCCATGATCCGGATTTTGCTCGCCTGAATGCGCTTGCGGAAGGTGAGGTGTTCCCACCAATGGTACTTGGAGTGACCAACTTGTTTTTCTTGAAGAGTCTTAAGAGCATTGCCAATGTTGTATCTGTGGGAAGCCCAAATCCAAATTCAACAAGGGTGCTACCAGTGGGTGGCCAATCACCAGGGAATGGAATGAATGGGACACCTGGGAAGCTCAAGCTTGAGAAACTTGCAATCAATAAGTTCTCTCCAACTAGCCTATTGAATTCCATCAAATTGAGAAGAGAAGGCCCTCTTTCTCTCATGACAGAGCACAAAGAAGCATTGTGGAGCACGTATTCGCCAACCACAAAGCCCGATACTTCTGTTCTAAATAGGCTCATTGACGCTGGCATGTCACCGAGGATTGAGGAGTCCATGTCAGTAGTCAACAATGAGATATTGCGGCGGCACTTCTTGGAGTTGACGACCAACTTCCTTGCGCCTTTTGGGCCGTATCTGAGAACTACAACACCATCAGAAGGGAGTTCACCTTTTGTTGACCCACCATTGCTACCACCATTTCATGCAGATGAGTTTGTCAATGGTTTAGCTGCTAGAGGTCCAGGGAAATTTTTGTCTAAAAGGATGAGGTCCAATTGGTTGGACCTATACAGGTAAGCTGTAACCTGTAACTGTTTTTATTTGTGAAGAAATTTGTTAGGCGTCTTCTTTGAATTACTGGCATAATAATGAAGCATGACCTGTGTTTCTCATATTTAACAGGAGATTCCTCGAAGGCCCCAATTTCATGCCTTGGTTCCGGCAAAGACGTGCTGCTGCAGAGCAAGAACAGCAGAGGCTCTGGAGGCAGGCTCGCATGAATGTTGACATTGAAAAACTGATGTCAAATATGTCCGAATTAGAGAGGATTGATTCTTTTAATGCTGTTGAGCATTATCTTCTCAGAGAGATGGAGGTAACTTTCTAAGTCGCATCTTTCCTTAAAAAATCTGACCTACTAGGTTTTGCAATTTCTTAACATGACAACATTACATTATTAAGAAATTTATTCAGCAAGTTAGGTGTGCAACTTTAAGTTTCATCACCCAGACAAGTTCTATGTTCTGACAAATGTAGTGCCAAGAATAGCTCAGAATACAACATATCAGATAATGAAGAAAAAGTTACATATGTTTTTATAGATGAATTTGTCGAAGACTGCAAACGTATCTCAACATGAAACATAAATAAGACTTAAATGTCCGACTCTAGACTCAAATATTAAGAGGTGAGACAAGGGGCATCCTGGCATTATCTGTGTCTCTAGGAATTAAAACAATTGAAATAATATGTACCGGTAATTAATTGAGAATGTTCTTGCTTAGGGATCAAATGTTCCAATACCCAGAAAGTCAGATCCCTTTTAGGGAAAAAAAAGATTCAGCGTCATCTATCCATGTTGCATATATCAAAATTAGCATGAGTGAAGTTCTTATAACAAACAGATTAGTGTCACTAGCAGTTCGCATAAACTTCTTGTAAAGAAACGTAAATACTAATATACTATAATTGCTTTCGCTTGCTGCCACAAGAATATAGTTTGTTTCCTTAGTGCTGATAAAATATACATTTTCGAGCTACCATCTTGCACCAAGAGCATAAGCATATTTGATGCTAGTCTGCCATCTTTTTGTTAGTTTGACTATAGACACTCTTCTTCCACACTAAAAAAATTGGCAGGACATCTGTATTTTAAATTTTGATGAAGACTTTGGTACTGTATTAAAGGGACCCTTTGTTTCCTGACTGCCATTCCTTAAGAAATCTAGTTTTCCACAATAATTCACATAGCTTGAATATTTATTACTATAGAAAAATTGCTACTTTACCAGTTGGGAGCTAATAAGAGCAATGTTAACTGCCTCTTTATTTGAAGAACACCATGTTGGGTTAATGTTTGAATGACTATTCTACTGTACAGGAGTACAGGACTATATTAATCATAGGTTTTGTTTTCTATTATTTATATTGAATGCCAATAGAGGAATACTGTATTTTTTAAAATCTTGTAGTTGCCTTCATTGGTATCACCAATAAACTAACCAAAATGATGTTCCTTATGGATAGTTGTTGATTGGCTAAAAACTGTAATCTGCACACATATATTTCTGGACTAACTAATTCCCAATATATGTTCTCTGGTCCAAAGTTTGTTAATTTCTGACTTCACATTGATGGTTTATAGCTTTCAGCCTTTTACCATCTTGGATTTGTGTTTGGTTCTCCCTCCACTCCAAATTACAAGACTATTTGGTTTTTCTACATTCATAGCTTTTGCTGTGAACTTAGATATATAGTTATACAATATGTCTAGATACATAGTAAAAGCAATGCATCGAGAAAAGCCAAATTGTCTTATAATTTGGAACAGATATTTTGTTGGACCAGAAATGGGCATGATTCTTAATGGTTTATATACCTTGTGCCATTAACATGCTCAACATCCCTATTTTGCCATTTAGCCATATATTCTGTAGATATTTATCAAGCGAAGCTCCTAATGTTAATGTCTTTGTCGTCCTCCAGAACCCTGGAAAAGGAAGTGCTGATTCAATAGGAGCATGCCAAAAATTGAAGGTAGACCTCCAAGCAGCATTCAGTGTCCTGCCAAAAGACATGCAACAACTCCTGCTCTCCAACCCTAAAAGAGCTGTTCTTCTTCAAAGTAGTCAAGAAAAGGCCCTGGGGGGCAACGGCATTGTCCAGACAAGTTTGTAGCAGTTCTCCCCCCCTCTGTAACATTACCATTGTGACTATTTTTCCCACACATAATACAAAGTTACACATTTATATACTTGCTTGATGGGTTAACCCACGTTTGTCAAATCTGTGTCTCTTTCCCTCGTTCTTCCTATATTAGTTTTCCATAATAACCCTATTGGCAAGGCATGGAAATCTTAGCAGACTAGCAGAGCGGCTACCGCTTCTCTATGTATGCAGGTTTGGAACGTGGCCTTTTCCTCTTGCACCCAAAATGATACAACAACGTGCAGCCTTGCTCCAGTGCCGGATTGACATGGTTTACTGCTGTATTCCAGTGCATGATGACGCTGCGTGTCCAAATATTTAGGCGGCTCCAACACATCGATGCTGTCAGTCGGTGCAAGCAGCATATTGTCTCTCTTCTGCAGTCTGTGTAAAGTTCAGCTCATAGATTTGCTTTCGTGCTTCCGCAGTTTGAGGAAGTTAGAATATGGGGCGGATTCTGGTCGACAGAAGACAGATTTCCCTTGCACTAGCAGTAGATGTACTGCTGAATTTCGAATAATAATACATGGACCTGATTTACAACACCATGTGTGCTTGCCATTTGAGATTGAAATTTATCCAGACATGCTTCTTTCGTATTTACTTTGGCCAAATGAATACATTATAGAATCCAAACGAAAAGTGTTGCAGAAAAGTGCATGAATAATATTGAATTTTTTCAAAGATGTATAGCATGGAAAAGATATAATAGACTCTAAATACAGTGGAAAATGGTCTTTTCTGCGTTCATAGAAGTGGGTACATGAGGAAAAATTCAAAATATTCAATTTATGTCAAACTAATATTTGCTGAACACTCCCCTTACAAAACCGTGCTCTGAATCTGGGCCTGCTAAGTGTTGAGGATGAAGTCAGCTAGTGTCATTATCACCCTGTTTAGATCTAATTGGAAGCATGATTTCTCTGGATGCGTAAACTTGCTTTGGTCCTGCGGTCCTTGCAAGATTGTGACAGGTACCAAGAAAATAACATTGTCGAACTCAACCTACATGAGTAGAACTGCAGAAGTGATATCGTTGAAGATTGTGAGCATGAAAAAAAAAAATCTGGACAAATTCCACCAGTGAACTAGCTCTTGGCTAATTCATAGTATTCAGGAAACAAAGCACAATAGTAAAAACACTGCTGAAGATGGAAAGGATGATACTCAAAGCTTACCTTTATGCCGGCATAAATTGCGAAGCCACTGCGCCACTGCGATGGTTAGGGTGGTAAATGCCTGTATTGCCCGCTCAATGAGGCGTCGCTGATTGCTTTGGGCGCAGATCGCCCCATTTGATAATGAACGGCTCAGTAATGAGCTGGGTGGATCAGGCCCAATGGGTGGCAATCGCGCCTTTTAGTTTTCTGATTTTCTTCTCTGACAAATTGTAGGTAAAAGGTTCCTTGTATTTCTTCATCAACAATTATTTCAGTACCTCAATTAATCTTGTGCTCCTATTCCTATCAGCTCTTATTTTGCATCTGGGTCACTAAACAATCTAAATGGCATGTGGAAATATATCAAGATGGACCATACAAGATGACACATGACACCGTATCAATATATCATAGTTTTTAGAGAAAATCCCGACGAGACGGCGAGCATCACATGTTAACAAGTAACTGAGGCGGTATCCACTACCTTAACAGAGTAGCTAGAATTCAACATTCAGCAGCAACTTTTAGAGATAGAAGATGTAGCCATGTAGCAGCATACAGAGCCGGAAAGTGTTCATTTTAGCCGAGAGATGAGTTCACGTGTTCGACTACCATACTAACTAGTAGCATTTCTTAACCATGCTATTGACATAACCCTACAGTTCAAAAGCGTAGTCCATCTTCAGTATCCGGAAGGAACTCGAGCCTACTCGCTGGAGCTAAAAATAAGTTTTGATTTTGACTGATGCTAATTTCTTGTGAGAGTAAAACACTGCTTAAAAAGTGTTATTCTGTTTTTTTTAATAAAATGCATTATTCCGTTCGCTTGAGCTTATCGGCCAAAATCGTTGTCCTGGATAGCCTTAGCTGAAAAGAACAAATTGAGCAAGATACATCAAACCAGAAAAGGACACTAATCATTGAAATTATAATGATGCTATCATCATTAGCTAGCGCAGCACGCAGTGCCGCCATCAGGAAGAAGAGGAGAGGGGGTGGGAGGCTCACTGGCATCCAGGAAGAAGAGGAGAGGGGGAGGGGAGCTCACCGACGGGCCTAGAAGGAAGGGAGCCCAGGGAGGCAGGCCGGCTAGGCGGTGGGAAGGAGAGTGGGCAGTCTTAGGGTCCTAACGGCGGGGGAGGCGGCCGGGCCAGGAAGGGGGCAGCGAGCTCCATGGCCGCCGGCGCCATGGAAGATGGACGGGAAGGGAAGAGGTCATCGCCATGGAAGGGGGGGGGGCAGGGGAGGAGGGCGGCCGCCGCGCCCTAAGTCGCCGGAGCTCCGGCGAACCCTAGGACGCCACGGCAGGGCAGTGGCAGCGATGGGGGCGAGGACGAGGAGGGCGCGGCCGCCGGCGAGGAGGAGAAGGAGGAGGCCGCGGCTGCCAGGGAGGACGAGGCGCGAGGAGGAGGAGGTGCGGCGGTGGCATCGTTGCTGGGCCGGCAAGAACGCGACGGGAGCGTCAGTCACCTGTCCCCGAGATAGACCCAACTATAAAATGCTTGGCGTGACGCCAACTAACAGCAATTTTGAAAGATTAACCTCAAACTAACAACAATGTCTAATTAAGATACTGATGGGATGAATAAGGCTCACCTAGTTGCTGTGGCCGCACTTCTTCTTGCAGCAGTTCTTGGCCCCAAGAGGTAGGCGAGCATAGCACCTGAAAGAAAACAAATAAAGATAAGCTCTATCATCTGCATTACGGTCACTCTATCCTAATCCAACCATTAAATATGGCCAATTCGTAACTAACTTATCGTCTAGGTGATACGAATCCAATAGGCAGGACTGACATTGCAGATCAAAAGAGAAATGTGGTTTGGGTGTTTGTTCACAACTCCAACTGGCATGTCTAATTACAACAAATTCTATTATCAGATAGATGTGATGTGAACAGATACTCTTAGAAATGATACTATTTCGAAAGCCATACAAAGGCACCTGTAACTGACAAACAAACATAATAATCTCTGCAGTCGTAGCAAAGTACTGATAGGGAAATTGACATCTCAAACTCAAAAGCCTCAAACAGAGATAAAGTTTGTTCATAAGGTGATTTTGCAGGTTCAAGTTACAACTTACAACCAATTCACTACCGTTTTTGGCATCCAATGAACCCGAGCCTCAATTCCATGCAACTAGCTAGCCAAGACGGAGACACAGAAACCTGACGCGCGTAGAAGGAGGCCGGTTCTCTCCATCCGCTCGCCGCCCCGCAACACGGAGAGGAGACTGCGCTCGGTCGAGCACCACCTGGGGCCCAGCGTCCTCGCGAGTCGCGATCAGCTCCGGCGCGGCGTCCGCCCTCTGCAGCCCCGGTGTCCCCGCGACCGTCGCTGCTGTCCTACTTCGCCACTCGCCACCTTGGCCGGAGACGAGCACCACCAGGACACCAGGTATTCCCTCCCCTTCCTGCTGTGCGAAGCCGTGCACCCAAACCATAACCTGATTCGTAGGTAAAACCGTGCGCCCAAACCCTAACATACCATTCGTAATCGGATCTGAATCTAATCACTGGTGTATATGCATGTATAATGTATTATGACTCCTAGCTTCGATGGCTTTGCAAAACTTATTGGGTATACATGTGTACATACACCCATGTCCTTTACTGGATCCGCACCTGACTACTGTCCTCTTGGTCAGATGCCGGGTTACTATGACATCGATGACATCCTCATGGAGGATGAGGTAATTCGCAGGCTTTCATCCCCTCTTCATGCATGATGCTTGTGTATATGTGCTGAGTACAATTTTTTGGCTCTGCCTTCAGCCTATTTCAGTTGTTTTCCAAGTAACTGCAAATGGTGTTGGCCTGCTAGATCCTGGTGCTGAAACTAACTGTGTAAGTGTATTCTTCTTATGTCCTCATATTTGACGAATGCGATTTATGCACTTCTTGAACAGTAGTTCACTGAGAGGCTTCTTAGTTCTTGTGCACTCCTTGACTTGTTTAAACTGATTGTGATCACTGCACTTTTTTCTTAATTCTTATTGTTGTGGCTGCAATATTTGTCATGAACCCCAACTGGGAAAGTGGGAATTGGAAGTTTTGCATCGTGGACGAACTTTACTCTTTCTACTAAAATTGCTAATATGTATGTCTCTCTTGTATAAAAGAGAATCTGAGTTTCTTTTTTTTATATCCAGGTAGAGAAGGGTGCCAAGGTGGACCTCCCATTTTGGCTTGCGCATGGGCTGCTGTCTCTGGAACAAGCTGTGTCAATAAACCCACCTCCATGCTTCACACAGAAGTAGGTTTTTTCAATGTCTGTTATGACATTACTGCATACACAGCAATTCTTGGAGCAACAGCAAAGCATGCGGGAGCTAGGAGTATTTTTATTTGGAGAAACATACTTGGAATTCCCTATCAACAACTTAATAAAAGGATCTGACTTTTTTTTTTTCACCATTGTAGCCTACTGTAGTTTTCCATAATAGATGGTAGCATCTTTCAGAGTTTTCTCTTATAATTTAATGACAGAGTTTATTCAAGATATGAATCTTCGTGAGTCATGATGGGAAAATTCAAACGGTTCTCCAGAATTTGACTTTGCTGGATGGATTGAGTTCTGGTTCATACAGATTCTGCAGTGTTATTCTCTAACAAATTTGTATTCTGTTATCTCAATATCATATGTAGTGCAGAACTCGGAAGGAGATCCAAGCTGATGCGTCCTGTGTTGATTTGAGGGTTCGTTGCCCGTACTTCTATGAGCTAGGATGCAAGATTGTTCCTTTGTAAGTTCCCTCACCACTTTAGTCATGCATATCAATGCCACAGAGGACTCATTGCATGTACTTTTATGAGCTAGGATGCAAGATTGTTCCTTTGTAAGTTTCCCTGCTACTTTAGTCATGGATATCATAGATTTCATGGTTCTCAGTTTATTTTCAAGTCTTTTTGAAACATTCAATGCTTTATTTTCATTGAGTCAAGCTTACAAGTGAATTATTTCTGATACATGAGCAATTGAATTGCCACCTTTCATCATCAGCTTGGGTTTTGTTGAATTGTTAATCCATGACTCTGAACTTTCAGTATCTTTGCTCCCAGTGTCTCCACCATGCAAATAATGTTATTCAACCATCAGCAGGACAGGGTTCATTTATAAATTCTTTTGGATTCTCAAAAACATGTTCATATGTTTAAAGTTCAGGTAGCTGTGATCTCGTCACATAAAAATATTCCTTTCATTCTATGTTAATTTGTTCAGTATGGCCTTTTTTCCGACTTTTGTTGACTTAATTAGCTCTCAAGTTTGCTGTTTCTATTTTTGACCTGAAGTCAGGAGGCTTTGACCTGACTGAAATTTTGAGGATTTTATTTCTTCGGGGCTGCAAACCTAGCACACTATAGATTGAGATGTCTAACCAGCAAGCTGATTTAATCCCTTACCTAGCTAAAACACACCAATCTACTTATCTCCTCTTGATTGTGATCAAATACTCATGTCTCTATAAGTCTCTCAACCTCACTAGGAACTAAAACATTCAGATTAGGAACTCAGACTCAGAAAGATTTGGTGCTGCAAGTGCACACCTTTTCTGTTTATGTTGCTCAGATTATAAAGACATGTGAACTGTATGTACAGAAGCCTAGTCTAGGCATTAGCTGAGTAGTGGAGCATAGAAGCTTGGAAAAAAAAACTGAACAACTGACCACTAACACTAAAACCAGTAGCCCGCTAACTCCACACGCCTGTTCTCCTGATAACTATGACTAACAGAAAGCAAAACAGGAGATAACAACTAACATTGACTGTACACTAGCTACTGATGTGCAGGGATTACAACTAACAGTGTCTGCATTTGTGCCACTGTAGCTGACATGGCTGCCACCATCCTGGGCTTATTGCCATATCTTGTCATCCAATGCTGTAAGATTGTTATTGTTAATTTGCCTTTAGGGTAGGACTACAGATCATAGTGACCAACAAGTGGTTGGGGCAAATTAAGGTAAAAGCCAAACAGGCCCTAACCCAATGTAACCTGACTAGGTTGAAATGCAAATGATTTTTTGCCAGTCCATTGACTTCTTTCTTGTCTAGTCAATGTATCCAGTCCCTCTATGCCAACCAACTGTCATGTGATAATGTGCAAGTTCTGTTTGGCTCCTCCAATGAGTAATAGGTCATCCCTTTGCTTTTTTTTTAAAAAAAAAAAAAATAGGGTCATCCTTACTGAGGCATTCCTTCTACATCTTTTATGCTAATAGAAATGTGTGAGTCCTGATGTGTTGTGGTCAGTGTTGCATGGTGTGGGTGTCACTGTAACTCGGGCGTGGGTCTCCGATTCTGTAAGTTTTTTTTGGCACATACCAAAGACCACTCGGAATCTGACATGAGTGCAATAATTAAGACATGGGTACCTGTGTAACACAGCTTCTTTATGCCTATCAAACTATCATGATGAACATTGATATAAACAGGTTAAGATAACTGCAGAAGTTGGCAGTTTTTTGGCTTAGCCGCTTAGGATCAAGATGCAAACCATGGTCAGAGTCTGAGAGTCAGTCAGCGTAGGAGAGATCATCCCTTCTGATTGAGTTATCCTTAGTTTTTCCTGCATGTTTATTTGACGACTATACTAGTAGGAATATGATGGTACTAGAGTTCTGTTATTTTTCCCCATAATGGTGGACTGTTTCAATGATAAGATCAATTTATTCCCACAAAAGGACAGCTTGTATTTCTTACAAAACCAAGGTCCTTTCACCATGGAATATCTAGCACACGGGATAGCCTTTATAGGTTGGGTTGAGACGTCTAACCACCAAGCAAATTTAATCCCTTATCTTATTAAATGCACCAATCTATTTATCTCCTCTTGATCGTGACCAAATACTCTTGTATCTGCACAAGTGCCGCTGTAGCTGACTGCTGGCATGGATGCCACCATCCTGTTCCTATTGCGACAGTATGTCTTGCCATCCAATGCTGTAAGGTTGTCATTATTAGTTTGCTTTTTTGGGTAGACAATTCAGTCATATTGACCAATAATTGGTGGGGACAAATTAAGGTAAAAACAAAACAAGCCCTAACTCGATGTATTACTGTTTGACTACTATACTGGTAGAAATATGATGGCACTAGAGTTTTGTTATCCCCCCCCCCCCCCCCCCCAAAAAAAATTAATAACGTTTGATTGTTTCAGTGATGAGATCAATTTATTCCGCCAAATTGACATGTTTTTGCTTCTATTTTCTTACAAAATCATGGTCCTTTCATCCTGGAAAATGGAAAGCAATTAATTCATAGGGGAATATTTATCTTGGTTGTCTAGCAATCTCCTGCATTTTCCATTGAGAGATAGTTTATTGTCAACTCAATTCTTTATGATGGAGAATAGTTCGCTGTTGATTTTATCATCATTACCACCCTTTCCCTCTGTACAGTCTACTTTCAATTCTATATGGTGGGAACTAGTTCATAACCAATTCTATGACTGATACCACTGGTCTATCGCTGAATCGCCATGATGCAGAATTTCATCATAATCTGACACATGCCTTGATGCCACAAGTTTTAATTAGTAACTTGCAGTTTGAAATGACTTATTCCATGTTGCTCATATATACTGCTTAAAAGCCTCAAGCTATTTTAGGTATTCGCCTTCCTCATGACACAGTGCAGCTGTTTACACACACGTGTTAATGATACATTATTATCATAATCTGGCAGACCTTGGTTTCCTTTGTGTTCTTTTATCAATTTTTATGGATGTCAATACTGTTATGGAATATTGAAGCCATGGACTCAGACTTAATGCTAGTGTGAACTCCTGTTCCTGTATAAGATAAGTTTAGTTGTATTACTTGAAGATGTATTTCATTCCCTCAATGAGCCATTTCAATTGGGATATCAGTGCCTCCTTATGGTTCAGGAGATTTGACAGTCAGACTCATTTAAAAAAATGCCTGATGATATTGCTTACTTTCCTGTGTTTTCACATTGACAGGGTGAGTGACAAGAGCATTGGCCTGTTCTTGCGATATGCATTCACCAGTAGGTACAAAGATGTTCTAAGCAAGTCCCACAGTTCTTCCATGATGACAGTGCCCAAGTTCGTTCCACGCCTTACGAAAGAAGAAACTCGAGGTATGGAAACGTCTCCTATGGTAATCATCATCAGGCATGTGTCCACTATAGTTAAACCCTTTTTTTGGTACTTGTTTGTATTCGTGTAGTGTTTGAATCTGCCAGAGAATCCATGGCTGGTTTCAAGAAATGGCGAGCAGGTGGGGTGAGACTGCAAAAGGCTTCAATTCTTGGCCGGAAGAGGAAGACAAAACTGCCTGATGGACCACCTACACCTTGAATGAGTTTTAAGGTCTCCATGGAAAAGATTGGTTGATAGTTGAAGTGATGTGCGCTGCTTTGGTTTGCTAGCACCGTGAGCAATGAGAAAAGTGAATAGCAGATTAAATCTGGATGTACTATGATCTGGTGTACATTGTGCACTGCTGGATAGTCTGACAGCAGCTCTGATCGGTCCACCCTTTGCAAGGAAAATGAACGCTTAAATCATGATATCCTGTTTGGAGCAATTGCAACTTTGAACCACTTTCAAGAGTTTGGGACAATTTTACATATTCTCAGTGGAGGAGAAAAGGGAACATGGAATTGGGATATGATGATGAAATGATTTAGGGTAAGGTTAACGTGATTTTACCTTTGACCTCAGTAACGTGGTTTTACCTTGCCCCGTTGTCCCTTTCAAAAGTTTCATTCAATGCTATGTTTTTGGTTTTGGTAAAAATAAAATCCCTACTGAGCTTGAGAGTACATACATAATACTGGTGCAGAAATGAAAAATCCAAATCGTCTTATGCAAAGCAATCTATGGTTCCAAATAGAGATGGCAACGGGAAATTTCCTGTTCCATATTAGATCCCATCTCTATCCCCGCGACCCTGCCAGAGTGCCAGGGAGAAAATTTCCTGTATCCCTTATCTTGAACGCCACTGGGATCACTTCTTCTCCATTCCTGTCCTCGTGCGACGATTAATCTCTATACCCAGTGTAACTGAGTATACCTCTTACAAATGCAGGATCATGCCAACAGCCAACAAATCATCCTTAGAAAAAAAACAACCAACAAATCAAATACTCACACGAATTGGCACAAAGTTTACAAGAATGACAAATATGAAAGACCGTCCAGGAGTCCACCACACATCTGAGCTCAAGACAAACTGACAAACACTTAAAGACTGTCCAGGCGTCCAGCACACATCGGAGTTCAAGGAAACGGATGAAAAAGACAATCAATTGTCGTCGAGCTGGAATCTCTGACTATGGCACCAGTGTGCCTCAGGAGTCAGGACAGCTCAAAAATGTCTTACGAACTGAAATCAGGCCTGTTTAACGCGGTAAGCAACAGACCTCGTGTGAGAAACTCTATTCCACTGGTACATCGAGACCAAGACACCGTGTCACTCCCTCTCCTTTGTAGCAAGTATACATACAAAAATATATGCTGTGGGACCTTATGTAGTCATGTTTTTTAGAGCAAGGTTAGCTAAGGGCTTCCCTAACACAACAGCATAGAGTGCTACCCCAAAGTCCACATCTGCATTGTCATCGCAAACAATAGCTCCGCAGGGTGGCATAGTATCCTACTCCCTCCGTTCCAATTTACAAGTCATTTGACTTTTTTCGCTCCAAATTTGATCATTCATTGTTAGATAACTCTACCTACTTGCATCTTACTTTCCTGCATTTTACTTTTAGCACCCAGCTTTTAGTAGCTAGTTTAAAAGTTAAGCTAGTATCTACTTTATACCTGAGAATATGCTGTAGTGGTTGGCTGATCCACTGCCATATAAGCAGGGGCAGGCCACCAACTCTTGTAAGCCAATCGCTCCCTTTACCATTCAATCCAAGCGGCCAATCAGCCAAGCTGCCCTCTGGACTTTCTATCACTCTTGATCCATTAGATGAGCAACCAATAATTGGTATCAGGAGCCTAGGGTTTTAGAGAGTCCTAATCCGCCGCTGCCGCCGCCACCTCCATGGCCTCCACTTCTGCAGACCGTGCAGCCGCAGCAGCAGCCGCAGCCAAGGGCAAGAGCGGGAGCCCCTCGGATTCCAAGATCGGCGACAAGGTCGTGGTCTAGGAGAGTCGCGAGGCGCGTCTCACCGCCGCCGAGGCAGCAGCGCAGCAGGCGGCGCAGGCGGCGGCAGCCACGGCCCAGACCGCGGTGGCCGCGGCCGCGGCCGCCGCGATCCGCGTGGAGATGATCGAGGAGGAGGTGGAGGCAGGCGGGTTGCGGGAGGGATCGCGGAGTCCAGGGCGTCATCGCCGTCACCAGATCGGTGCCGCGGAAGGCGCGGCCGGTCACCGGTGATGCAGGTATACCGCGACGCCGGAGGCACGTGGCCACAACTCACCCGCTCCAACTACCACGAGTGGAGCCTGCTGATGAAGGTCAAGCTTCAGACGCGCGGGCTCTGGAAGGCGGTCCGCTAAGGTGAGGTATCTTATGCAGATGATCGGCGGGCCTTGGAGGCCCTTTGTGCTGCGGTCCCGCCAGAGCTGGGAGCCTCCATCGCCAACAAGCCGATTGCCAAGCACGCCTGGGAGGCGATCGTGACCAGCACGTTGGAGGAGAGCACGTTCGTCGCACTACGCTGCAGCGCCTCCGAGGGGACTGGGAAGGCTTGGCCTTTCAGCCCGGAGAGAAAGTTGAGGACTTCGCGTTGCGGCTTACCAGCCTGATGGAGCAGATGGCGATCAATGGTGACACCGACCTCAACGAGGAACGAGCGGTGGAGAAGCTCCTGTGGTGCATGCCGAAGAGCCTTGGGCAGATCGTGAATTCGATCGAGACCATGCTCGATTTCAGGATGCTCACCATCGAGGACGTCACCGGGTGGCTCAAGACGGTCCAGGACCGCGAGTGCGCGCCAGAGACAGAGGCGGCTTCTGGTAAACTCCTCTACACCGCCGAGCAGTGACGGGCCTTCGACAAGAAGAAGAAGGAGGAGGGCGCTGGGTCGTCCAAGGACCGACGCCGGCGTCCCCGCGGCGGCAAGAAGAACAAGCTGCACGACGGCGCCGGTGGTGCCGGTGGCAGAGGACAAGCAGGCAAGGCTGGTGGCGCCGGCGGTAAACGCAAGGCGAACCAAGACGACACCTGCCTCAATTGCAACCGCACCGGGCACTAGGCACGCGACTGCCCCCATCCGTGACGGAACCGGGAGCGCGGAGCGGCGAATGTCGCCGAGGTGGAAGGGTAAGCCGCAACCTTTCTCATCCACGGCTACGTGGAGATCGAGGAGGAGGGGTGCTGCAAGCATCAAGCTTCAACCTTCCGAGCTTTGAGTACCGATCTCGAGCTCGAGGAGCCGCGTGCACGCGCCTACCTCGACCTGGGTAGCGACAATAAGAAGCTTGATGGCTGGTACCTAGACAGCGGCGCCACCCACCACATGACTGGGCGTCGCGAGCTCTTCACCGACCTGGACACATTGGCTTGGGGAGTCGTGAGGTTCGGTGACGAGTCGAAGGTGGAGATCCAAGGCGTCGGTTCCATCATCCTCGAGGCCAAGGACGGCGAGCACCGGGTGCTTCACGACGTCTACTTCATCCTGGCGCTCCGCAACTCGATCATGAGTCTCGGACAGCTCGACGAGGGAGGCTCGAAGGTGGAGATTGAGCATGGCGTGCTGAGGATCTGGGATCGTCATCGGCGGCTGCTCGTCAAGGTATGACGCAGTTGAAAGCTCTAGTTTGGTTTTGATAATTAATGACATCCTAAGGACTAACCTAAGTTGCTAAGTGATGGCAAGGTTTAGCTTGGTCAAACCATGGAGTGTGGAGCCTAGGAGACTATATTGATCAAGATGGCTCTACCATGGATCAAGTGAACAAGAAGTGAGGTGATCAAGTGTTAAGCAAAGGCATGAAGGCAAAGGTATAACCTTAAATAGGCTTTTCTTTAAGTGATCAAGACACCTAGAGGGTGTGATCACATTTAGGATAGATAGCCGACTATTAAGGGGAGAACGAGTGTTGGATTACCTTCAAGTGCTCTAGGTTGCATTTCATTTGCATTGAACTAACATAATCTAGAGATCAAAGTTAGAAACCCTTGGAAAATGTTTGCAAAATGCTAACACACTGTGCACAAGTGTTGAAGACCTTGAGTGTTAGCACATAGAAGCAAGGGGTGAGAAATAGACTTGAAAAAACGCTGAGAAATGAGCGTCGGACTGTTAGCAGGGGCAGCGTCGGACTATCGTCTAGAGTCCGACGCCTAACCCTAGTTCTGGCCAATGGCGAGCGTCGGACCATTGCCCACTTCAGTCCGACGGTGCCGAGCAGTGTCGGCGTGACGCGTGGCATTCGGGAGAGCGTCGGACGCTAGAGCTTCGTCCGACGGCAAGCGTCGGACTGGAGTCCGACGGTTTTGAGCGAGTTGCAACCTCTCTGGAAGCGTCGGACCATGGTGATCATTGGTCCGACGGCCAACCTCGCGAGAGTCCGACGGTGGCCGAGCTGTGTCTCGTCTGTGAGAGTCGGACGGTCCGATGCCTGGAGCAGTGCGCGCGTCGGACCATCAGCTTGAGCGTCCGACGGTTGGGAAAACGGCGCGAGAAGTAGCCGTTGAAATCCAACGGCTGTGGTTGAACTGTATTGACACGTGGCAGCCATCCGAGCGTCGGACGCGAAGGATTGGTCCGACGGAACCAGTCCGACGGTCGGTCCGACGCCCCGAAAAGTATGTTAACGGCTGTTTTTCAGTGGATAACGGCTAGGATTGCACTTAGGGGTATTTATACTCTTTCTCTGGTTACTTGGTGACAACTCTTGCACACTTGAATCATTTGCATACTCTTTGTGAGCATCCTAAGCCTCCACTCACTCATTTGATCATCTCTTGTTCATCCATTTGAGTTGAGTGATCCTCAAGTGCATCATTGCTTAGTGATCTGCATTCTAGAGCACTTGAGAGCAAGCCAAGGCTGAGTTCTTATTCTCTTGGGACATTGCCGTGTCCCTAGCGGCTTGGAGGTGATTCCGGTGTGAGGTTGATTGGTGTTTGTTCAAGCCCACACCGAGGTGATTGATTGTGAGAGGTTTTGTGGTTATCCTCGGCGGAGTGCCAAAACCAACTCTAGTGGATTGCTCGTGGTTGATAGCCACTTCTCTTGTGTTGGTGAGCGGCTCCCGGTGAGGGATTGGCGTGTGAAGCCTAGCTCGCAATCCACCAAGGAAGACCGGTGCCACAACGAGGAGTAGCGTGACGGCGATCACGTGAACCTCGGTAAAAAATCGAGTGTTCCTTGTCTTCTCCACCATCGAGTGGACTTTTGTCTTTCCGGTAATCTATTGGGTTTGATCTCTTGGTTTTCATATTGGATATCTCCCGGTGATTGGTCTTCACGGTGTGCGGACTTCACTTCAATCAAGCACATTGGTATAATCCACTCGATCTTTCTTCCTTGCGCTTACTACTTGTTTAGGTGCCATCTCCTTAGGAACGGAGGAGTTGGTTTCTTGCGTGTTGAGTGCTTATATTTGTGAGTAGCATATCATGTTAAGTGGCTTGCATATAATAGTTTAGAGCTAGCGCTTTGTCTCACTTGCTTATCCTCTAACGTGTAGTCTAGTATTTTGCTAGAATTTTTGAATAGGCTATTCACCCCCTCTAGCCTATTCAGTCCTTTCAGCAGTGCCAACCGCCTCTACATCCTCCACCTCAACACCGGCAAAGCCACTCCGCCTCGCTACTCGGAAGGATGATGAAGAGTGGCGCTGCCATGAGCGCTACGGTCATCTCCACTTTGATGCGCTCCGGAAACTCTCCAGGAACGACATGGTGCGCGGGCTGCCGGCGATCCACCACGTCGGCAATTCTGCGATACTTGCGTCATCACCAAGCATCGCCGAGCTCCGTTTCCGGCCGAAGCCCAGTACCGAGCACGGGAACAGCTCGAGCTGGTCCATGGCAACCTCGGTAGACCAGTGACGCCGGCGACCATCGGCGGCAGACGCTACTTCTTGCTGCTCGTCAACGACGCCACTCGCTATATGTGGGTGGCACTTCTGACCACCAAGGACAACGCCGCCGACGCCATCAAGCATCTCCGAGCTGTGGCGGAGAACAAGAGCGGGAAGAAGATGCGGATGCTCCACACCGACAACAGCCACGAGTTCACCGTCGCCGAGTTCGCGTCGTATTGCGCCGAGGAGGGCATCCAGTGCCACTACTCCGCCCCATACTCGCCCCAGCAGAATGGCGTCGTGGAGAGGCGTAACCAGATGGTGGTCGCCATGGCGCGAGCACTGCTGAAGCAGAGAGGACTGCCGGCGCGCTTCTGGGTGAGGCTCTGGTGACTGCTGTGCATTTGCTGAACAGGTCACCGACCGAGGCGCTGCAGGGCATGACGCCGTATGAGGCCTGGCATGGGAAGGCACCAGAGGTCGGACACTTGCACACGTTCGGCTGCGTGGCATTCATCAAGGACCTCACCCAGCTGAAGAAGCTCGACGACCGCAGCCGCCCCGGCATCTTCATCGGGTACGCTGACGGCGCCAAGGCCTACCGTGTCTTTGACCCGACAACCCAGTGGGTGCGCGTATCGCGCGACGTCGTCTTCGACGAGAGCCGCGGCTGGGACTGGATCAAGGAGGGAGGCGAGCATGCTCCGGTGGACGAGGAGTTCGTCGTCGAGCACTCTGGGAGAGTGGTGTGGAAGGACCGCGTACTCCAACGCCGGCGTCCTCTGCTCCGAGCTCCGCCTCTGCTCCGACCACTCCGACCACGCGGTCTTCAGCTCCGGGGGAGCAGGGGACCACGTCCCCGACCACGTCCCCGACCACATCCCCGACCACGTCTCTGACCACGTCCCCGACTACTTTCGAGCAGTCTCCGAGCACTGCTCTGACCACGGCAACGGCTCCGACCACGTCGATCAAGTTCGCCATGCCGCTGGAGGACGACGAGGACCGTTTGGATGCGCTCTACGACGACAAGCCTCTCCGGTACCGTCGGATGAGCAACATCCTCAGTGAAGAAGCTCCTTCCGAGCAGGCGCCGCGACTCTTCACACAGTTGCATCTCTCGCACGCTGGCGAGCCCACCAACTACGCGGAGGCACGAGGTAATCCTGAGTGGGAGGCCACCATGAAGCAAGAGCTCCAGTCGGTGGAGAAAAACAAGACTTGGGAGCTCATGGACCTGCCTGCGGGACATCGCCCGATCACCCTGAAGTGGGTGTTCAAACTCAAGAAGGATGAGAAGGGGGCGGTGACCAAACACAAGGCAAGGCTGGTGGCGAGGGGGTTCGTGCAGCAAGAGGGTGTGGACTACGACGACGCCTTTGCGCCAGTGGCGCGCATGGAGTCAGTCCGTATCCTTCTCGCACTGGCAGCTCAGGAAGGGTGGAAGATCCACCAGATGGACGTGAAGTCGGCGTTCCTGAACGGCAACTTCAAGGAGGTATACGTGCGACAACCACCAGGTTTCGCCGTCGCCGGGAAGGAAGACAAAGTCTACCGTCTACGCAAGGTCCTCTACGGCTTGCGGCAGGCGCCGCGTGCTTGGAACGCGAAGTTGGACACCACTCTGAAGGCGATGTGCTTCCACCAAAGCGCGCACGAGGTAGCGGTGTACTGGCGGGGTAGCGGACGCTCTGCTCTGCTGGTCGGAGTCTACGTCGATGACCTCATCATCACCGGTGTGGATGAAGAAGAGGTGAAGAGGTTCAAGGAGCAGATGAAGAAGAAGTTCGACATGAGCGACCTTGAGCTTCTCTGCTTCTACCTCGGCGTCGAGGTGCGTCAGGACGACACTGGCATCACCCTCCGTCAAGCTCACTACGCCAAGCGGATCCTGGAGCTCGGCGGGATGACTGGATGCAACCCAGCTCACACGTCGATTGAGGAGAAGCTGCGGCTCAGCCGTGAGAGCAAGGCGGAGGAGGTGGACTCCACCCACTACCGGCGGCTGGTCGGCAGCCTCCGGTACCTCGTACATACCCGGCCGGACCTAGCATTCGCCGTCGGGTACGTGAGCCGGTTCATGGAACGGCCCACGCTAGAGCATCTGCAGGCCGTCAAGCGCATCCTCCGCTACGTCGCCGGGACCCTGGACTATGGTCTCCACTACAAGAGGGCTCCTGGCACAGCGCGCTTCGTCGGCTACTGCGACAGTGATCTTGCCGGCGACATCGACACAAGCAAGAGCACCAGTGGAACAATGTTCTTTCTGGGTAATTGCTTGGTCAGCTGGCAATCGATCAAGCAGAGGGTGGTGGCACTGTCAAGCTGTGAGGCAAAGTACATTGTCACCACTACTGCAGCAACACAGGCCCTTTGGATGTCTCGACTGCTCGGGGAGCTGCTGGGTAGGAAAGTAGATGTGGTGGAGCTGAAGGTGGACAATAAGTCTGCTTTAGCTCTGACCAAGAACCCGGTCTTCCACGACAGGAGCAACCACATCTGGATCAAGTACCACTTCATCAGGGACTGCTTGGAGGACGGGAGCATCAAGGCCAGCCACATCGCCACTACTGATCAGCTCGCGGACATTCTCACCAAGTCGCTGGGCAAGGCTCAGTTTCAAGAGATGAGGATGAGGATCGGCGTGAAGCAGATCACCTAGTATTAGGCTTAAGGGGAGATTGTTAGATAAGCCTAACTGCTTGTATCTTACTTTCCTGCATTTTACTTTTGGCACCCAGCTTTTGGTAGGTAGCTTAAAAGTTAAGCTAGTATCTACTTTATACCTGAAAATATGCTGTAGTGGTTGGCTGATCCACTGCCATATAAGCAGGGGCAGGCCACCAACTCTTGTAAGCCAATCACTCCCTTTACCATTCAATCCAAGCGGCCAATCGACCAAGCTGCCCTCTGAGCTTTCTATCACCCTTGATCCATTAGATGAGCAGCCAACATTCGTCTTATTCAAAAATTTATGTAAAATATCACTTTTTGTTATAACCTGCTTTATTAATAAAAGTTTTTCAAAAATAATTTGAATTTATTCGCAATTTTTTGAATAAGACAAATGGTTAAACTTAGTGTTGAAAAAGTCAGACGATTTATAATTTGGGACGGATTAAGTACATAGTAACATCTTCCCGTGCATGTGAAAAAAAAGCAACGCAGGGAGGAGAGAAAAGTGACTGGACCATGTTTTGTACTGAAACTGAGAGCACCACTGCGTCGAGAGTATAGGAGCTCTACCCCTTACGCGTCTAGATTTTTTTTTTTTTTTCAGACAAAACGTCTAGGCCTACTTCTCCCAGGCCCGCTGAGCATCACATTGGGCCGGACCGTCCGCTTGTGCCGCGCCGAGGCTTCTTCTCCTCCTCGTCGTTGTTCCATTCAACGCACTACGCTACAAGATTCACTTTCGGACTATTGAAAACAATGTGTTTAAACTTCCAACGCTGATGGATACTATTGCAAACTTGCTTCTCCCAATATGCACCGACCCTTTTCAATTAACACATCCAGCGAGAACTGTACAGTATGTTTAAATGCTGATGGAAAGCTACTCGATCCCTAAACTACCAATTGCAAAGCTGCCTCTTCCAGAATATATTCTGTACTCTCCGTGTGTGCTTGTTGAAACTCGATGGCCATACAAATGCATAAGGGGGAAAAAGTCTACTTTTGAACATCTGTGATATTTCTAAACAATATTTCTAAGCAGTCAGTTTCCAAGAAATGTTGTCCTTTGCACGCATAACTCCCTATGTCTTGAAGAGAGGAGTATGGCTGCGGCTGATTTCTACAGCTGATTTAGTGTGAGACAAAAATATTGTTCCATTGCTGAAAATAAGCTGAAAGTAGCTCAAGCAAACACGGTTGTCGAGTTTCCAGCAGCTTTCATGTAATCATGTCCCTACTCAATTTAGTGTACATGAGTCATGTCGGAGCTATCATTTTACATCTCCAGATCCCTGGAAGAACACCATAATGTGTTCCACAACTTCAACATGAGCATTATTTGTTTTGCAGGCATTAATAAAAGGTCGATTGGAAGAAAAGTTATATGTACCTCAAGCAACAGGGCTGCCATGTCATGAAAACTGACATTTACATGGCCACATCAGGTTGTTGGGGGTTGGCTGCTGCCACTTGACGCCTTTGACGCTCTCGCAAGTAGAGGACAGTTACAAGGCAAGCAAAGAGAGTCAAAATTGTTGCATTCCCTTCATCCATGAGAACATCTTCCACCCATTCCTTAACAACAGGGTATATTTCTGGAAGCGAATCGATAAAACGAACCTGAAATTTGAAACTTTTTTTTGCTGAGCATTGCAAGAATCAAAACAATTGCCGATATGGTAACAAGAAACAATACATGCAAGCACTTGCCATGAATTGACTAAAACTACAAAGCACGTCAACATGCAACAGGACTCAGGCTCAACATCGCCTTGTTCATGCAGTGCCTAAACAAGACAACATATGGCACACCATACTCATGAAAAACAGCTCATGAATTGTGGCTTGTTGAGCCATTTTATTTACCAATGAACCTTTGAAGGGTGAAAAAAATCTTGCATTGTAATTAAGGCTATAGAGCATAAAATCAGAATAAAGTGCCAAAATATGGGGTAACAAAGCGACAATATTCAAGTATGCCTGTGTTAAGAGCAGGAAATTCGTGGTACCCAGCTTACTGTTTTTGCCGAGTCCAGTCCAAGGCAAGACTTAGTATACCAATGTGTTTTAACATCAGTATGTTCAGCTAGTTAGTTACCACTCGTTTGATTAACAGTTTTAAACCTTTTTATTAAAATCATGAAACTCAACAACTCCAAATATAGGAATAAATTAGAAGGCTTTCCAAAATTATCATTTAATGGACTAGAGACTAAAGTTCATTGGATACATTTGACATAAGTTACTGGGAACTGGTCAAAAACTAAAAGGTATCAGTAGCAGCAACCCATTGGGAAATCGATACAAGGAAAGAGTTTTGGCACAAACTATTAATAATTATACATGTTTCAAGTGAAGACATAAAAGGAAAAAAAACAAGCTATCCCATGTGAAAGTCACAGTAGCATATAACTGTACATACTACATACATAAAATAATGTCTTACCAAAAAACTGTCTGCATAGTTCTTCCTTAGCCACAAACTTGTTAGTGCAAGCATGACAGGGAGCTTAGCAGCTGAATCCACCTCAACAGCTTGATCATAATATCTTTTTGCCAGGTGCAAATCAAGGGGAAGTCCATGACCATGCTCATGCATGTACCCAAGGTTAAAAATAGCCTGAGCATTAGACTGTGACCGAGCATGCATATATGCCTCTGCTGCACGTTCGTAGTCCCTTGCTACACCCTGTAACAGAGAAAATACAGGTAGGTGACGCCATATTGCCAGTTTCTCAGCAAATGCAGATTCTTCAAGTAACATCATATGGAGATATTTCAGTTTTTTTTTTTTCTCAAACACGCAGGACTGGCTCTTGAGCATGGAGATTGGATATTCCCCGAGCTCCGGCCCAACTCCACTAGAGGAACTCATCTTTTACCAAAACCAAAACACTACTTAAGAAAACATGACATTTGGTTTGTTTAAATGCATAAGTTGCCAAAAGAAAAGGTATTTATATTGATGGCATCAGTAATCAGTAACCGCAGCATATATTCAAACATTTTCTGAAGCTCATAATTTCAAATCAATATATTGTTAATTGTATTCTAAATGATTGTACAAATAATCAAATACACAATGGTCATGCTAACAGGTACACTAATAGTGCTTTCCAATAAAAACTAGAGCCCCAAATACTTAAAAAACATATGTGAACCCACTGAAGATCCTGTCGAAAAGAAGTGTATACAGATTCAAAATTCTAGCACAAGCAGCCCTAACCAACTTTATGTGTTTTAAAAAGTCAGATTTGACTGTAGTACATACCCGACCATAGTAGTAGGCATCGCCAATCAACAAAGCAGCATGCTCATTACCCTGCTCAGATGCTTGCCACCACAAAGCATGTGCACGAAGATGTCTTTCCATATCTGTGCAAAAACTAGATTCTCCCATGCAAATACTTTGATCACCATACCTATCCAGAATCCAGGCAGCATTGCTCTGTGCAACCTCATATCCAAGATCTGCCATTCTGGAATACAAGAGCAATGCTTTCCCTACATCACCTTTCAAATAAGACTCCAGAGCCCATCTGGACAGTGAACTCCAGGGTCCCCTCTCAGCAACAGACTTGTACAGCAATGTTGCCTGAAACAAGAAAATAGTAAGATGATTATATACTTGATTGAGGCATCAGAAGTTATTGCTTTAGTTGGTTCATGTTTCCCTATTTGTATTATTATAACAGATCAGTATCAAAAAGATCAATCAAACTGGCTACTAGAGGATTTCTTCAAGTCTTATTAATTGAGATATGCATTTCAGCTTCTATGCCTTCTTTTTTTTTTTTACAAATCTAATTTAACTATGACTATGCAAATGAAAATAAACACATATGCAATCTTAAAGGTAAAGGCATGTACCACTATCAAGAAACAAAAATAGGAACAGGAACAGGAACAGGAACAGGGGTTTATTGTTGCATGATGAAACAATCAAGACGGCATATATGAAGGAAGTCTGTGTGCATATGACCCATTGGTGTGCATGTGACAAAAATTCCTCACGCCATGGTATTTCAGCGATTAGCGTAATGTGGGGCCTGCGTGGCATGGCTTTGGCTCCTTCTAAAACGGCTCCAGCTCCTCTACAAATGCAGCTTCTTTAGTGGACCTGAAATCTATGGATAAACGTTTGGCAAAACAGCTTCTCATTTTTTTTTAGAAATGGGTAGACAGGGTCAAATGTCCATTGTACCCTTGCCTATTTGACAAATGAGTTATATATTTGACCTTAGATTTCAAAGTGATTTTCATACGAAATAAACAAATGTTGATAAGAAAATAAAGAATAACCCATGATTGAGTATGAGAGGCAACTGCAAACCAGAGACAGTACTGTGAAATGATTTTTTGGTGTTGTAGACTCAACGACTGCTTTTAAAGGCGACTGAGGTGTTTGGTTGGTGGAATGATGTGGTCCATCATCATCTCAATCTCTAGTTTTTGTTTGGTTTGTGGAATCGAGTTGATCCATGACTACCTCATTCCTCACAAGCTAATAATTAGTAACTAGTATGAAGAATGAAATCACCATTCCACTAAATTTGAGGAATAAACTCATGATGCATCACTTCCATCTAGGATAAGTTGATTCCTCAAACTAAACACACCCTTAATGACTGGTATTAAAAGACTGTTATTATGGATTGTTTTGTTGGCATGTAGGATGGGTGAAATAATCACAAAAGGCCCAATCCACTATAATTCCTTCCCTTAGTCCCCTTTAAAGCCCGTTGCCACCACATGGTCCAAATAAGCGCAGGAGCGAGTCTTCTGTTACCATTGGCCAGACACCCAGACTTCAAGTTACCGTTGCCGTAGCCCCTTCAAACTGCACAGTGGGGTCCACCCCTGCCTTCAACTCCACATGTCAGTTGCTCGGTTCCACCACCTCCTGCCAACTTTGCCGGCTGTTGCTACTTGTTTTTCTCTCCATGGGCCATGGTGGTGCCGCCAGTCCTGTTCGAGAGAGAAAAGGCTGCACCCATGTTTTGCCTGTTCTGGGGGGGGGGGGGGGGGGGGGCAAAGCCAGAATTTTTTGCTCCCTTGTGCTAACATAAAAATGGGTCGGGCTCCAGGCTGCTCCAGCTGCGAAGCACTTTGTTTGACACTCGTTCGGTACAGCTTCATCCAAAGCCAGACCAGAAACTCTTTTTGAGAATGAGCCATACCAAAGGGGAGCATAGTGTTACTATAATAGATAGGTCACAGCTGGCAACAATAGCATCACAGGAAAGTCACTAGGCTGAAGTGGGCTGCTGCTCTGGCAGGAAGCAGGCAATGATGCTTGCAGGCATATGTCAAGATGTCAAGTTCCCATAGCCTTGTAAATTTTGAAAATAGAACTTGACATATTTAGGCTTGACATGCAAACTTTGAATTATCCTCATGGGGGACGAAGGACGAAAATAGAACTTCTGTTTGTCTTCAACTATTTAGGCTTTTAATGATGATATTGCTACATATGTGATTTTTTATTCTTAATAAAGTGTGTATATATACGGATATACCTATGGTTACATAACGATATCTAATTTTTTTGGGTGTTTTACTTTGAGATTGCTTTACTATTCAATATTTTCCCTAGAGTACCCACTGAATACATTCTATGTTTTATGGAAGAACATTGTCTCTATACACTAAAATACTACACACAGAATCAATGTAAACAAACAATTCCTACCCTCAGGGGATCAATCAAGAAAACAAAAAAGACCTATCAATATCAGATGTGATTAGCCAACATTGCACACATTCTTCGTGTTTATATAACTCGTGATGAAAATTTCTACCTAAAGCCTTTTTACCAGGGATCAGGATGATCTGATCACAAAAGGCTCATGAGGTATCCTAGTTAACAGTCACAATTTAATTTAACCAACAATGTAATAAAAGAAGTTTAGTCATTTACCATATGGAGATTCCTCTTAAGACCAATGCCTTTTTGGAACAGCTTCGCCACCTGATAAATAGCTTTTGGTTGCCCAGCATTAACTGCATGAAGCAACAGATTGCATGCTCTGATTACATCCCTCTTTACACCAATACCCTTAAGATACAACACACCAAGGTTATAATGTCCCCCAGCTTCCTTATTCTCGGCTGCAAGTTCAAAAAGTTCCCTTGCCTGCAACAACAAAAAGGATGGAAAGTTCCTCAGTTCATGAGCATTTAGACTAGATATATTATGTGGACAATTTTTACTTGCATGTTATGCAGGTTGCCAAACCTAGTGTACTAGTATATGGTTTATCCTCCCCCCCACCCCCCTCTCCCAGCCCCTCACCCACACTCCTTTGTTTCCTTTTATCTTATAGGTAAAGAAATGAAAAAATGATAAACAGGCTGCCTGCATGTGAGAAAAAAAAGTACATGGTTTATTTGGTTTATTTCGTTTTTTCTTTTGAAAGTGTGCCTCTGTGTCTTTATCTCAAAAACCCATAAGACTCACCCACTTCTCCATTCACTTTCAAAACTTGTTTTCCCATGGCATGCCATGCCATAGATTCAATACATGGTTGACCACATGCACCATGTAATTGGTGTTTGCTTGTTGAATTAGCGTCAAATGTCGTCGATCTCATGGCAGAATGGTATACAATTAGTGCTGGTAGGACTAACAGATAAAGGTAACACTAATATGATCGCCTGTGCAAATATACTTGTGTATTGAATGAATTCACAAACACTAGCAATTATTCAACAGCAGAGTGCATAACTGAAATGTTTCTCACAATAACGTGTCTCCACGGAGACCAAAAACAGGGGGCACCCAAAAACTCCAAGACATTATAAATATGACTTAATTATAATCTTACATGTCTTAAACTACTAGGATAAAACGATGGACGCTGGATGCCATACGTTAAACATAAAAAATAAACAAAACCACTCAAGTTTTGCTCCATAACAATTATCCTTTGTGATGTTAATATGAAAAATCATGTCGCCAAGATCAATGGTACTCTTGTGGAACTAAGGGTTCCATTGTTATTAACAGGTCACTCGTTTAAGTACATCTATACGGATAAGTTACACATAAAAGTATGTTTACCAAAATAAAGTAAAGATAAAGTTTATTCACCTACAAAATTCAATGACCATTAAGAAAGGACAGTAGACGCTAAAGAGAAGTGTAAATGGGAAACATTTAGTTCCAACAGCGTTTTAAGTTCTCTAGTGTTCAGCTATAGATATGCAATTGTATCGGAAGTTCTTATACAACATACTTACTTTTGTCAAGTTTTTCTTCTCCACCCCATAACCTTTAACATATAGATAACCCAATCCATTGTAAGCTGAGTAGTGTTGCTGCTTTGCAGCAAGTGCCAACCACTTGTATGCTTCAGTATAGTTCCTTTCCACTCCAGCACCTCTAGCATAGATCTCACCCAGAAGCTCCAATGCTCGTGTCTCGCCTTTCTCAACAGCCTTAGAAAACCAATGAAATGCTTTTCCATAATCACGACGGAGCCCGCGTAGTCCATAGTAATACAGAAGCCCCAATTTGTACATGCTAGCAGCATTGCCTCGCTGTGCCTGGTACTCTGTGATTTGGAAATCTTCATCGTCCTCACCTCGGGACTTCCTCAAGGCCTCTTTATTTTCTTCAGTCCCACTGTGAAGACGGATTGGTTCAATCACTGGTGGCTCCTTTGATATCAAGGAGCTTGTTAGGGCGGCTTCTGCAAGTTCAGCGTATAGTATAACAGCTTCTTCATACATCTGAAAATTAAAATGATAGGATTTGACAGGTTGAGCCGAATTTAAACACCAATAGAGGACTGGAGTAGAACAAGCTACATGATAATAATTAGGTTAGAAAAAACTACTATAACATATCTATATGACAATTAACAAGGGTAGCAATGACCCCAAAATGGTAAATTAGAGGATAGCTAAGAAATTATATTGAATCAGATTGAGCAACCCCCTTTTTTATATGAAGTAAAGCTTATTGAGATAACCACAGATTGTGCAATACATGCAAGCAACCAAAAAGAATTAAGAGCTAGGGCAAGACGCTAAACTGAATATTTTTAAGGTAAAATATTATCCCTCATTCCATTCCATCAAAAGAAACACAATAGTTTACAGTCTGATGCAAGATAAAAAGAGTAAACGTGGTTAAAGCAGGCTGCTCAATGGTACCCAAGAAAAAAAATCATCATGGTTAGTACTGATAAATTTTGTCAGCTCGATTATTGCTTCTTAAATAACCTCCCAACTTGTAAGATGACTTTGTGTCATGGAAAGCAATAGTTCTAGAGAAGAATGTGTAGACCTACCGTTACATAACCCTACAATGACGAAGAGGGAATTTGATTCTCTAAGGTGTAATGGTTTGGTTGTGCACAAATTAAAAAAATAATGTGGTAAAAATAAGAATCACGCTACAAATTGGCGAAGACACTGGCCTTGCAATTTCTACCAGTAACTAATGTCCCCAATTTCAGCAAGTGTAACTACCAATTGATTAACCGAAACAATTTGCAATTCTGGTGCCTGCTCACCCGAGGGAACTAACCTTTCGCAATTTTGATCTACCCAAGCACGAAAGCTAACATCTGACCAAAACCTCCTCAATTTGCAAGTGCGCCAACGCTCTCAAACATTCAACCCACCCAATTAGAGTATGCAGATTGTACGAGCGACTAAAAGCAAACGGTCTCGACCACCTCACCTCCTGGCGGAAGTAGGAGTACGCGAGGGCCATCTTGGACTGGAGATCTCCCGCGTCGGCGGCGAACTTGTGCAGCAGGAACGCGAGCGATCGGGATGCCGGGCGCGTCATCCCGGCGCCGGTGAGGAACGCGAGCGCGGACTGCGCGCCCGGGTGCCCCGCCTCTGCCGCGGCCTCGATCTGCGCGGCTGCCGTGGCGAACGCCGCGTCGTCCCCATCAGACGCTGCGGAGAGCATCGCGCGGGCGCCCGCGACGAAGAGCGCGTCGGCCGGCGAGTCCGTCTCATCGCCGGAGGGGGGAGGGCTGGTTGGGTCGAGGAGGGGGACCCAGGACGACGGGGAGAGGAGCGGGTCGGCGGCCGGCGAATCGTCGGCGAAGTCATCCCACCCGTCGTCGTCGGCGGCGGAGTCGGCAGAGGGGAGGGACGGGTGCGCGGCCGAATCCTTGAGGAAGTCCTCACCGGAGAGAACCAGAACAAACGGGCGCACTGCGGCAGCTGGGCGAAGGAGAGAAGCGACCACGGCGAAGGAGACGGCGACGAGGAGGAGGAGACGGCGGTGCAGGGCGCGAGCCATCGGGGAAGACGTGACAGAACTCGAGATCCCACCCCCGTTGCAGGAAGCCAGGGACAGTGTGGGTTGGGACTCGGGAGTTAGGAGCAGGAACCGTGTCGCTGGCAGGTGGGGTAGTCGAGAGGGCAGCTTTCTACTACTAGGATTGTGATGACATGGCGATGGGACACGCGGTAGAGACGTGTCCGTGCTCCGTGCTTGGCTGGACGTTTGGGCCTTGGCTGGACGTTTGGACCTGGGGTGGATCCAAACTCGAGGGATTTTGCATCGGCTGTGACTGTGAGCATCCATCCATATAATATATATATATATATATAATATATATATATAAGAGTCCTAAACCGCCAATAAATCGCTGGACAGCCGGCGTGCCCACACGTCCTGTTTTGTTACAGTTTCGGTACAGTGCTGGGTGCCCCGTCGCTGCCCGCGTTAGCTCTCACAGCCATTCAGGCTCCTGTTGCCGTATTCCCGTGCGACGCGTGCCGCTGAATTGGAAGCTGCCCAGGCACCGATGGCCCTCCCGATCCCTCCGCGTGTTGGCGCACGCCGCGTGTGGTCCATGTGGTTAAAAAAATCGCCGTACCTCGACGCCTCCACCAGAGAGCGCAGCGCCTCGCGACATCCGCTTCCTCGCCTTCTCCTCTCCCCTGGATGCGGCGCGCGGCCCAGTCAGCAGGAACGCGTTCCGGTCGGCCATGACCTCACGTCGCCCCCCTCCCTCACCTCGCTTCCTCTGCTCTCGGTATGCGACGCCCACCGCCACCATACCCGTCTCCACCCGTGCCCTGTCCTTCCTCCGTATTCATAAGCTCCTCTCGCCTTCCGTGTGTTGGTGGCCTACAGATCCAGCCTCCCCATGGTCAACCTGGAGCTTTGACCGAAAATACGCCAATCCAAGAGGAGCGATCTCGGACGGGCCCCATGGCACAGATTTGGCGGCGGCAACGGGAGTCGTCCATCTGCCTCATGTCGTCGCCCCTGCTGTAGTGGCCTACGGTGGCCTCCACATCCAGCCTCCTTGGCTCCTCACCAAGGTACTTCTTTTCTCTCAAATTTGGTTCCATCTGCGTGTCATGGCTCATACCGGATCAACGACGGATTCGTGGTGATGCTCATCTACTAGACCAGGTGGATGCCAACGACGCGTTTGGAGGAAAAAATCGAGGACACCATTGTCGCGGCCGTCAGGTTCAATTGAAGTTGACGCCCTTGCTAGCGGGTTGTGCCGGTGGTTGGAACATGTTATGGACAACAGTCATGCAGTGGTTTCGCAGTTGCAGCCTCAGCTGCTCACGGACGATGATGTCCTCCATGCTGACTAAATACTAATCCGCCCTGAATCGATACGCTGCTCAGCATGTGCATAACTACATTTTCATGTCATTTCATTTTTGTTTATATATCAATGCTGCTTCAACCGACGTGTCTGCGTTTGAAATCTACAGCCCGCTAATGCAGGTGGGCAGACAGAGTAAGCTTTTGGCAGCCTTCCTCACACGCCATCAAAGTGATTGCTGAAATTCAGTTTCAGACCATGTGAGTTTGCTATTTTGGGACACGGTCAACACAGGGGAACCTTGATTTACGACGTTGTACTGTCATCTCCCAAAAGTAGAATTTAACCAACCTGGCTTTCACGATAAAAATATGCTTGCTTGTGTGGTCTCAACTTTAATTTTGACGATGCTTCTTATCTGCATGCTTCATTCAGTTCTTCACACATTTTGTGGCCTTTGTGCGTTGGTGGCGACATTTTGAGTTCTGATGCCGACCAACGGCCCTCTGCCTCCAAGGTACACATATGCTTAGTCTACAGCCCACATATAAGGATTTTTCTTCAGAAATTTGTACATTCACATTCTCTATGCTACATGCTTCATCTACAGCCCATGGACATTCACATACAGGTCTGACATAACCTACCATCTCTGTCCCCTTTCATTCCTACCTGCATAGCACATAGTTATCTCTGGTATTTATAGCAAATATGGGTGTGCTCTTTTATCCTACTTTGTGCTGATTGATTATTTGCTTATATACAACCTATTCTTATGGTAAGCTAGCCATCTAGCTGCCAATTACCTTTTCTCATCTCTGCAAACTATATTTTTTGGCCACCTGTTGTTCAGCTAATTTGGTGGAAAACTCTTGCAAATTTGATATTTTTGCCTTTCCACAGTCCCACTTATCTCTATTGAATAGGTGGTCTTCCACGAACAAGGTAATAGCATTTTCTTATGGTATATATTGTAGTTGTCAGCCATGTGTTTCCTCAGTAGTTAGCATAGTTTCCTATTTTTCATGGTTCTGTTCTTAGTTTATCCAAGGCTAATTATTATTTAGTAAAGGAGGGCATTACATTTTTTCAACAGTCACACCTTGCTTTATTTGCAATACCAGCTATCTGCATTCAATGTAGATTTGCTAAGGTACATCTTTACTGCTTGAGAAGCATTTTCCATTGGCATGCTTTCTCTCAGTGCTAAACTTTTTAGAATTTAGAGGCTTCATGTCGGTGCACCTGAGATATCTACATATCTGGGCAAGAGTGGTTTTGAGATGGCTTCTACAGTTGTGTATTAGCAAGTATTCAGCATCATGCTACAATATGCTTATATAGATAGGAGACTCTGTCTTCGGTTCTTTTTTTTTTTTCCTTCATTTCATTACCAAAGGGGCTTGCATGGGTGCCTTTACATCACATTTATATCATTTTTTCCTAGGAAGGAGATGGGATCAAATGGCATCTACCTACAATATTGCTGCCAGGTCAAACACTACTTGCATGGTCCATCATCATGGCTTCCTATGCCACATTTGCATGCACTTTACAGTTACCTGCTGTTCTGAAAGTATTTAGTTTTCTTATAACACATTATGGTTTATTTTGTTAAACTGGTTACAATTAGTTCTCTCATAATCCTCTCATAGGTTATCTACCATGTTTTTTTTGGGCATACAACAAGGCATTGCATGAGCTTTTCTTTCAACTGATATAAAAGAAAATAAAAGACAAATAGCAGTTTGCTTTCTCATTCATTAATTGTGTCATGTTGTTACTTCCGACTTTGTTCCTCGCTACGATCAGCCAGACATTGACTAGCTGTACAATATTCGTTAGATATGATTGATTCGAACAACATTAGATCATCTTATTAGAATGCTTATGTTTATATTTCGTTAATTAGTGGTTCACTTGTGCATGCCAGCCTTTCAGAGGTAAGTTTGGCATGCCCTGGCCAGTCTAGAGTTACCAGTCTCATTTCTTTATCTTTTATGAAACCATTCTTATGATGCTAACACTTTTGTTTAACTGAATGGTGAACGCTATTTCTGCAGATTAGCATCATAAAGAAGGTTCTCAGTTTTGCATATGAGAATATAATTCATTGTGAAATGGCAGTCGGAGATGATAGCCTAAAATGTTGTTGATGAACATTGAAAAGAACCTTTTCCTATACTTTTGTCCAAGAATGGCCACATTTCTTGTAATCCTGACCAAATTAAATAGTGAACTAATATTTATGTACTTTATATACGTTTGATTTAGTGTTATGCGGTGCAAAATTTCCCTTTCTACTATTTTGTACATCCCCTGTATTGTTAAAGTATGTAAATTTCAAATAGTTATTAATAATGGTGCTGTAAAACATAAATGATTGTCTTATATATCACATAGGTAGTGCTACTTTTTACTGTACCACTTTTATGGCACTCCCCTCCTCAGCCGGCGCGGCGTCAGCGCGCCTACCCATGCTAGTATGTCCCATCGGTCGATGATTGTCTTACGATAGGTTTGCTTGGGCTGGGCTGGGTATTTCACGATTGAGGCATTGTTTAGTTCTAGCTAAAACTTAGTTCACGTAGGATAATTTTGACATATGCATGAAATATTTAATATAGATGAAAAAATAATTAATTTTATAAATTATGTGTTACGAGATAAATATTTTAAGCTTAATTAGTACTCTCTCTGTGCATATATTACTTGACGTTTTGGACAGCACGGTCTCTAAAGCATAACTTCGACTCCATATTTCTATAAAAATATTTATTGAAAAGTGATATATGCATACTTTTATAAAATTATATTTCAAGACAAATCTATTTATATGATTTTTATATTTTTAAACTCAACACAGGTATTCATGATTTATATTCTCAATATTTGACCAAAATCTTGTCCAAAACGATAAGTAATATGGGTACGGAAGGAGTATATGATTTGACAATATGATGTTATATTAGATATTTGCTAATGATAGATTAATTATGTTTAATAAATTCATCTTGTGGATTACTTGCACTGAGAGAATTAGTTCGTGGGCCCTAAAAGAAATGCGACGTACTCCCTCCGTCCCAAAATAAATGTCGTTTTAGAATTTTGGCTATCTCCTTTTAATCATTCGTCTTATTAAAAAAATTATGAAAAAATTAATTATTTTATTATAAAATGATTTATTATTAGAAGTACTTTAATCTTGATTTGTTTATTTTTCTATTTTCGTAATTTTTTTGAATAATACAAATGGTCAAACGTCGATTTCAGAAAGTAAAAAACAACACTTATTTTGAGACGGAGAGAGTATTTTATTGGCCCTGTGTTTATTGAATTTTGTTGTTTGGCCCTAAACAAAATTGGTTTAGTTTTTTGGTCTTTTCGTCCATTTCGTCAGCTTACTAGCACATGAGAAATGATAAAAAGACCAAAATACCATTCAGACAAAAATACTTTGAACAATCATACTCTTCAAATATGGCATCGGATTAAGATAACTTTTATATGAAAATTATGGATTTCGACAAGATCTGTAACTTTCTAGTCTTGAGTTTTTTTATTGAGGACATTCGAATACTCAAAAACAAAAATATAAAATTTTAGCACCATAACTATCACGTACTAATGCTTGACACATTAGAAAAATAACATAACAACTTTAAACGTAAAAATTCAAAACTACAAAGTTGTAGATCTCATTAAGGACTACAACTTTGTTATAAAAATATCTTCATTTAACCTCATAAAAAATCTTATTTTCTAATGTGTCAAGATCTAGTACGCGATAATTATGGTGCTAAAGTTTTATATTAAATTTTTGAGCATCTAAACATTCTCTAATAAAAAAACTCAAAACTATAAAGTTATAGATCTTATCCATATATATCATTTTCATCTAAAAATCATCTGCATCCGATATCATATCGAAGAGTTATGATTTTTTGAAATATTTTGTTTAAAGGGTATTTAGATCTTTTTGTCGCTCCTTATGTACTGTTAACTGACGGAATGGATGGAAAGGCCAAACAACGAAGCAAATTTCATTTAAGGGCCAAATAATGAAGTTCGATGAAAACAGGGTCAAGAAACTGAACCATGTTTCTTTTAAGACCAAGGAACTAATTCTCTGTTCTGTAATTCGTTTTTTCATTAGTATCTGAACACCACATACGACATCGCATGCAACATTTGCTATGACACTGTTGACACTTATTAACGTCTAATTTTATTATCAATTATCCCTGCATTACACATGAATATCTAGTACAATAGGGTTATTACTAATAATTTCCACGAGTTTTGGTGAATTGTATATTTTCCAGGGGATTATCCAGAAAAGCTTAAAAGAGAGATTAAAGTGCTTAATTATCACGAAACTTGAACGCCAAGGCAAGATACGTCATCGACAAGATAGAAGCCTCTGAAAGCCACCCGAAGCAACCGGGACCCCACCTGGCAGGTGGTGGGGCCGGCCGGCCCCAAGGGGGGGCCGGGCGGCGCCCCCCTTAGGGTTTCGCGCGCCGCCTTCTGGAGTCTTCTTCCACCGCCTATAAGGAGTCATTTTGGCCCTTGGTTAAGTCGGTTTGATACTACGGCACGCATTCATCCCACTGGGCTATAAATAGAGGGCCAGAGCCCCCCTGGAGGAGGCCAGATCAAGAGCTGAAGAGCCTGAAGCATTAGATAGATATCCATTAGATCTAGACTAGCAATTAAGAAAGAGATTAGAGACAGAGTAGATGAGTAGAGATTCGGAGGAGTCCCGGCATGTCGGAGTTTCTTCGTAGCTGTATTCGTCTGGATTCAGCTCCCTCGTCCGGAGTTGCGTTCTGAGGTACTTTTGTATTCAACATTTTGATTTAAGTAAACATTTGTTCTTATTCGTTCTTAAGTTTACAACTCATATTGAGTGCTTTGATCTTGGTAGCTCCTAGATCGAAGTAGGAGTTGGTAGTATAGACGTGGTGTCTAGGCTATTATTACTTGTGAATGTCCCCTGATTGGCCAGATAGCTGTAGTTCGCGTAGGTGACAACTACGTTGAGTCCTCTGTAGTCCACTTCCCGTTGATAGGATCGATAGGTGTATAAGTGCTTGGTAGGAGAGAACTCTGATTTCTGCTCCTATTCAGGTCACTGTCCAGTTAGAACGATATTATTCAAAGCTTACCGGTTGTTGGAACTAGATAGTCACTACCTATTTCCTTATTCTTGATATTCTCTGGATTAATTGTGTTATTGGGTTAAGAATAAATAAACTTAGTCAGTATCACCTACTGTTCCTTTGGGTTTGATATTAAAACCAGGATTGTCTAGTGAAGTGCTACATCGGTATTCTATCTGTGCGCTTGCGGATACTTTGATAATAATAATATTTAATAGAGTGCAGTTAATTTATACCAACAAGCATTTCTGGCGCCGTTGCCGGGGAACGGTTTGCTGATCTTGACTATAATCTATCTTAATCTTATATTATACTTTTATCTTTTATCTTTTACCTTTTTAAATATGGAACCTATATCCCAACTTTTATATCAATACGGAGCACCATTGGGATCGTATCTCCAGCCAAAAGAATCATCTAAACCTATTACATCATCTGGCTATGAGCTATGTCCGGGATTAATTAAGTTAGTTCAGAAACACATTTTTTCTGGTAGTTCTAGCGAAAACACCTGTTCCCATTTAACTGATTTTGAGCAAACATGTGTATGTCTGCATATTAAGGGCATGACAGATGAAACTTTAAGATGAAAACTTTTTTCGTTTTCATTAACGGAAAAAAACAAAGAGATGGAATAATCGTCATGTTGGGAGTAGTCAAGGAGATTGGGAAGTATTGCGTGCTAATTTTTGTCTTAAATTTTTCCCTATCGAAAAAGTCGCTAAATTTCGTTTTGAAATTATAGAATTCAAACAACTAGATAACAAATCATTAGGCAAGGTTTGGGAACGTTTTGATAGATTCATAAATTCTGGATCTAATCTTGATTTGCCAGAACCCATGCTTTTGCAACATTTCTTTTTAGGCCTTAATGATAAAAATAAAGAATACCTTAATTTGGCCGCGGGTGTAGCATTTATGCATATTACTGCTACACATGCTAAAACTATTCTTACTAATATCTTAAATGATCTCCCTGAAGAAAAAGAAGAGTTGTTAGAAGATGAATTTTTGTCACTCAATTCTAATTTTTTGTTTAATTCATCTCAACCTTTACCTGAACTATCTAATGATAAGGAGATAACTCCAATTTCTGATTTTATGCTTGAATTTGAGGATGAACTTTTTGATGATTATGGAAATACCTCATGTCATCATAAAATTATAAAACCTTAAGAATCTATAAATTTTAAAAAATTTAATGTTTCTTATCCTGCTGATTTAAAATTTCTTAGAGAAATAACAAGATAAATGATTTTTGTTATGAGTAATGAGTGGTTGATAGAATCTGAAATGATATAATTCGTTTAAATTCTCCTGTCATTACTATTAAATATCAAATTGATGCATATCCTTTTGATGCCTTTTATAAACAAGTAGTAGGTGTCAATATCATGTCTCTTACATTTGCTGAAAAATTCTTGAAAGATATGTGTTGACATCTACTAACGTCGCCCAATATAACTTTATAACTTTTAACACTAGGGACGAGATTAGAAGATGTATGGTATTTTAATTAACTGGTCATTAGCAACTAGCCACTCATCTATTACCAACATTCTTTATCATAAACTAGGTTGTCATCCCTACTTACGAATGCTAAGAATAAATAAAGGTTTCATATATTATTCCATGTGACTAGGCAGAAATATAAATAAATATAAACTAAGAATAATTCTGCAAGCAGACAGATAATTATACCATTGTAGCATTTTACCTAGGAGTTCTATCAGGTTGTCGATTTATATTTATACCACTGGGAAGGACTTGGTTAAACTACAATCTATTATATTGATAACAACTATATACAATGAATAAGTAAAATTACCGATGTCATATACTCTACTCATAACAGGTAGAGGTCACAAGATAATAAGGATAAATAGGGTGATAAATATGATCAAGCATCATTAATAAAGATAAACATCAAAGCACTTTCTAGTCATTGTAATAGCTAGCCAATGGATAAACTAAGAAATTAATATCTAAGGTAATTCTATAACTACGTCAATGAATAACTCTAACTAGTGCAATTACATCTAGCAATCATTGTCAGATTAGTCATATATCATGATCACATGCAAAAGGCATCATCTAGGAAAGGTGTGAAACAGAGTCATCACCTAACTTCGCGACCGTGCCTGCTTGCCTACATACGGGGGGTGGACTACAGAGGAATCAACGTAGCTGTCACCTATGCGAACTACCACACGACCCGGCACATCAGGGTGCACTTGCAGATAAACGGAATATCTAGACACCACGTCTACACATTGTTCATCATCTACCCAACGATCGTTTGGATAAACGTTATACGAGCAATTACATGAATTCAATAAGATCAAACTAACTATACTAGACATATAATTAAAGTAGACAAAGACTAATATAATCAAGAACATATGAACTATTAAGAACAATGTTTCCCTAATCATAATGAAGAATACAATAATAGAGAAACAACCAGAACTATACCGAACTCTGCGCTCCAGACGGATGCCGGGGCTCCAGATCTCGCCGAAGAACTAGATCTCCTCTACTCTCTAATCTAATTAGGCTAGAACTATGAACTAGAAGGCTCTTGATGAACTAGTAGGCTCCTGATGGCTTGAAGACTTGTTGCCTTCAATGAATGATTGATTGATGCCTCCAGGGGGTCTGCCTCTTTATTTATAGTTCGGTGGGATGAACGTGCGCCGTAGGATCAAACCGACTTAAACATAGGGCCGAGATGACTCCTAAGAGGCGGTGGAAGAAGACTCCAGAAGACGGGCCGAACCCTAGCCGAGGGGCGCCGGCCGGTCCCACCCTGGCAGGGTGCAGGCCCCGGTCACTTCGGGTGTGTTCAAAAGAGGCTTCTAGTGTTCTGATGATGATGTTTCCTTCGCGGTTACGTTTCGTGATAATTATGCACTTTAATTCATCTTTTATGCTTTTCTGGAATAACCCCTGGAAAATACAGAACATGCAAAACTCGTGGAAATTGTCATTTAAAACACTAGACTAGTATGTTTTCATGTATCCTTTTGTGTCTAAAGTTTTAATAAAAGTTGACGTTATCGACCGTCAACAATATGCCTTTAATTTCCACGAATAAATAATTGAAAAGTCGCTCAGGACATATTATTCCTAGTTCAGGAGTTTTATGTGCTCTTCCTATTGTGATTAATGAATTCCAAATTTTGCTGAATTTTTATATCTTTGATGTAATGATTGGATTACCAATAGGAAAACTTTTGCGGGAAGGTTGTACAGGCAATTTAGATATTAAATTTGGGAAAGGAGTTAATCTGCCTATAACGCATGCATTAAAAGCTAAGGCAGAGCCACTTCCTGAGTTAGATCCAATAGAAGAGATTAAGGCTTTGTCGTTTGAAAAATTTATTGAACCTGATTTAGAAGATGATACCCAGTTCTTCATTAATGAAGAGGAGGAGGATCCTGTTGATCCTGAACCTCTGGATGAATTACTAGAGCCACCTAAGCCTTCTATTGAGTTTAAACAACTACCTCCTAGTCTTAAATATGTTTTTCTGAATAATGATCCAAAATTCTCCAGTGATTATAAGTGATAAACTTTCTGATGAAGAATCTTTTAGATTAATAACTGTTTTAGAAAAACATCGTGCTGCTTTTGTTTATTCACTCCAAGACCTTAAGGGGATTAGCCCTGTTTTATGCGCCCATCGCATTCCAACCAATCCAGAAGTTACATCTTCTAGAGAGCCCCAGCGTAGGCTTCAAAATGCGATGAGAGAAGTTGTTAAGAAAAAGGGCTTAAAACTTTTGCATGCTGGGATTATTTATCCTGTGCCGCATAGTGAGTGGGTAAGTGTTGGCGGTCCTTATAGATCATTTTTAACCGCCAACTTATGCCTAAAGGGAGAGAAACTATGTAATACCTTTGGTATTAGAATTCAATTAATCTGCCATGTCATCATATTTAAATTTAAGCATCTGCATATGATTGAGCTTAGGGCCTAGAGTGATTTGATTTCAGCTAAGTATTGATTGTGTACTTGAGCCCTTAATCAAAAATCAAAAATGAAATTAAATAGAAATTGAATTAAACCCTAATGTTGATCTAAAAACCCAATTCAAAATCTATATGAAATATGGGAAAAGTGTCTAAATAAAAGTTGTAGAGTTTTAAAAATGGAACAACTTTTATTTTTGGAGATTTTGAAGTTATATTATAAAAATTCAAATTTAACTCAAATTACTATATTGAAATTTATATTTGAAACTTCAATTTCAAAAATATCAAGAATCTTCAAAAACTTCCTTCATTGAAGTTGTCAATCTCTCTGAGAAGAACAACTTCCATGTTTACTAATTTTTAAGTTGTTGAGAAGAATCAAAAGTAATTTTAAAAATTCAATTTGAAATTCAAAACCCTTTTTACCCCCTTTTCTGTAGTTTGAGAATTTGACCGAATTTGAACATACTTCAAAAAGCAAAAGTATTCTACACAAAATTCTCCACAACTTTTATTTTGGGACCACTCACTGATTCAGCTTGGGTAGGGCTTAATTGAGTAGAATAGCTTTTGACTTTCTCCCGGTGCTACAGTAGACGAGGGGGGTCCCCTGTGCACGAGCGCCGCCGTACGCGCGTGCCGCGCCGCGCGCCGGCCGTCGTCCGGCCGCCGGGGCCGGGGCACCGCCGCGTGGTGCGCCGCAGGGGGGGGCCCGGGACGCCTCGCCCTTATCTCTTCCCCGTCCGCAGCTTTAAATGGCGACGAGCTTCCCATCGCCTTCTTTCTCCTCGTTTCACCGGCGACCGTTACTACCGATCGGCGGCGACCGTTACTACCGATCGGCGGGATTGGTCGTGCCCCGACCAACTCCACCCTCTCAATCCCATAGCCAGCTAGCCAACTTCCTTGCGCACCGCCTGAGCCACTTGTTGAGGTTTGCCGTTGCCGGAGTCCTGCGTGGCTGCTGCTTCGTTCTCCGCACCGACCGAGCGCCGCCGAGGGTCTTCTCGACGCGGATAGCTCGTCTCGGTGAGCCTCTCTCCGTTAACACGTGTGTTCTACGTTCCGTGTCTCGCCGTGGTGCTCATGTGCGCGACGGTTTCTTGTTTGGAGCTCAGGGTTCGCCGGAACGGGAGATCGCCGTCGAGTCCGACTTGCTGTTTCCGACCGTCACCGTCAAGCTCGTCGTTCCGAGCCTTCTCCGTCTCAACCACCTGTGATTCTTGATCCCGGTGAGCTCTGTGGTACCCTCGATGTCGCCGGTTTAGCTTGTGATGGTCCGTATGTCTCGGAAGTCGAGTCGCTGCCGCGGTGAGCCGCCATGGCCGCTCTCGGTCGAGCTCGGGAGGCCGGGGGGCGGTGCGGAGTCCGTAGCTGGGATGCGGGCACTAGTGGGGAACTCGTCGGAGTGTTGATCCCCAGTGTCGGTTCCGCCGGCACGGCCGCGCCGGTGGCGCAGAGCCGCCGCGCGCGCGCGTGTGGGAGACGGCGGGAGGAAGAAGAAAGGAGGAAGAGAAGGAGTGACTGACGGGCGGGGCCCGTTCGTCAGTGGCGCGGGGCAGAAAGAGGCCGCGCTGGGCCGGCCTGCGTGCTGTTGGGCCGACCCGGGCCAGATTGGCGTTTTCTTTTTTCGGGAATTTCCAAAGGGTTTTCTATTAATATTTGAAATGAATAGTTCTGCGTTTTAATCTTTTTGTGAGAATTAATATACTACCCCAAAAATTATGGAAATTTTTGTGAGTACTCTCTATAGTGTGTAGTATTTTATAAAAATATTAAATATAGGTTTTGAACACTTTCTGTAGTAGTTAAAAATCAGTATATTAAATAAAAAATGCAACTTAAGGCATTTTTAATTAATTCCCTGTAATTCCAAAAATCATGAAATTTTATGTGCCACTATTATAAGTCAAGATCTATCTGTTTGTGAAGTTTGAGGTAAAATAGAAATAATTTAATTAATTGTTAATTATATGCTTGGTTAATTGATTAATAAAATAAATAGGAAATTTTGGTGATTAGGATTTGATGTGGATTTTTGGATTGATTGAAATTCTAGGTCAATCACCTTTATGACCTAGGGCAGTATGAATTAGATTATTCATGTCTAGCTAAGATAGGGACATATACTCATGTGTGGTTTATTTATTTGTTATTAAATTTCGTCTGTCATTTCATGTGCATCACATTCATACATTCATTCATTACAAACGTGTAGTGACCGAGAATCCAGAGGTTAAGTCTGAGGGTCCATCTGAGGAGACTACTCAGGAAGTTATACAAGGGTTTGACATTTGTGGAACTGACCCGGATCCGACACTCTACGCAATTCAAGGCAAGCCCCGGTGCATTCAACCCCTCCTTGTTATTTAAAAATATTTATCACTTGAGTTAATCTATTGCATTAGGTTACTTGGAGTTGATTGACAACCACTTGATGCATGACCATCCTTGACCAATTACCAATAACTGATAACCTGATTTGATTAAAAGTATTGAAAAAATGCTTAGTCATGCTTGACGGTTAGATTTGCAAAAATGCTATTTCAAACTATGATGATACAAATGCAATGAATCACTTTATGGGACTGGTTATGTCCTTGTTGTTGGCAGTGTTCCTAGCTAGTTCATTGTCCTCAACAGGGATGGTTTTTCCCGCTTGGTTGGCCAACTGCTTGGGTTAGAGTCCCAACTTTCGTCGCCATCGGAAAAGGGATGTGAAAACCGGGTAGTTACCAGTGTACTTGGGTTAGAGTCCAAATGCATGGTTTCTAACGGAAAAATATTAGGGACCATTCGTTGTCAGGCCTGCTGTGATCAAGACTTTGCAACTAGCCACATACTACGGAAAGCCTCTGACTCCGGTGGCTCTACTGCTGGAACCGACAACCACGCACTGGGAGTGGAGAGATGGCGAGAGTAGCGTGTACCCTCGTGGCCGTCGTGCCTGGAGACGAGAGGAGTACTGTGCTCTCGGGTGGCGCAGGACCGGTTCCGGGGTATGAAAAGCCGTGGTAGGCGGGGTTGGCGTATGCAAGCTTAAGTGCTACATACGCAGTGTGGATAGGGATCCCCAGCTGGGTATTAATCGATTCGAATCGTCGTTGCTCCTCGGATATGGAGACTTGATCCTCACACCTACAGTGAAAAGTGGTTCGGAACTAGGAATGTTTTGAAATAGATTAAGTAAAGGAAAGAATGTTGATATATGAGAAAGAACTTGTAGAAATGAATAATGATGGATAGTGTTATTGAAATAAAATATTGAGATAGGATTAGTAGTGCTTTTCCGCAAAACTTTTGAACTCTTGCTAAGCCTTACCTTGACTCCCCTTAGCCTGCATTCCTGAGTCTAATCTTACACTTTTAGTCGGGTAAGTCTTGCGGAGTACCCCATGTACTCAGGGTTTGTTAACCCCGTTGCAGGAGGGCAGCAGGAGACCGAAGTTTGTCTCGCCCCGTGCTGCGTCACTATCGTCCAGGAGAGTGAAGAAGACTAAAGTTAAACCCTTGGGTAGGGTTCGTGAAATATTTAACTATCTGTCGTACTGTTGTTCCAAACTCTACTGCTACTCTTTTAAATTTATGGTCTGTAATAACAGCACTTAATTTTATTCGAACACTGGTCTGTAATATTAAGTACTATTTATTCTTCCGCAAATTCTACTCTGATGTATTTTGTTATAAAATGTTGTAACTCTGTAATGACTTCGCAATGGGATCCTGTCGGAGATGACGGGTGCTTATGTAGCCCGGCAGAGCCCGCTTAGGTCATATGGAACACGGGTCCGGCTGTCAGATGTCATTAGTGACGTTGACAGGTGCCTGTGGGCCACGTAATTTAGGCGGTTCTGTTACAAACTATTATACTTTAACTGATAGCATTAGCCAGGTATTGCAGTGAGTGACGGCCTTGGAGCTTCAAACCCGGTCAGAGAGTGTCGATAACCCTCAGGCGTGTCAGTCAATTTGACCTGCAATTGACAAGAAAAAGATAATAATCAGTAATCACAGGGCGGAACTAACCGGTGTGTCCAGGTAGTTCCAACTATGTGGCTCTGAGAGCCGATTGGATCGAAAATCGACTAAAGAGTCGATTCCGGCATATATGCATGTTTTGTTATAGAAACATATACTGAACTGATACATAATCGATTGATATGTATGATCAAATAGAACAATCTACATTAAATAAATCTATGCAAATAGTTGTAACAGATTAAAACATAATCAATTGCTGTAAACAGGTCAAATCATTCAGTTCAGGCTGTCTGAACGTCAAACAGACAGAAATCGGCTATTTAGCCGATTTGACATAATGTGATCGGTTAATTGATTTTTCTCGAGAAAACACAACCGTATCGGCTAATTAGCCGATTCAGGGTCCGTGAAGTAGAAAACTTGGCGGTGATTAGTTCCGAGTATAAATCTAGTACTAATACGAAGCTGGTCTAAATGGTCTGCGGCTTTGCACCAGTTTAGATATATTCTCGAAAATAATCACAAGCAAATCTAGAAGGAATACAGAGCTGGTCTAGAAGGCCGGAGGCTCTATGTTCATTCAGATCGGCTCTCGTCAAGCATCCATAGCACGTATGAGCAAGATTACGATAATACTGGCCGAATCAAGCGATATCATAATAAAGCATAAACATGAAAGAGACATAAATGACATTTTTCATGTGGATCTAAGGCCAATACTATGCAATCTTGATCGGGCAGAAAGATGTTATATTAATAAATAAACAATAAATGACAAATAACATCTTGATAACTTAATGAATCTAACTAAGATGCCAAATTAGTTAGAGTCGATAACTAATCCATGCACATAATCAAGCTTAACCTAAGCATTCGTCCACCGGATGACGTTAAACATAGATTAAACAAGAAAACAAACATGAATCGATAACTAACCCTTATTTGATCTAAACCCACGTCCACCGGATGACGCTAAACTTATATCAAATAAGAATCAACCCCGATCTACGATGCTCCCATGTATACCGGATGACATTAAAGAGACAAAGCTTAGCGAGGCATGACGGTACTTACAAGCAAGCCTGCGTCCACCGGATGACACTCAGCCCGATTGAAGAACTCGCCGAGATCTACGTTACTCCTACTCCTAAGTTTTGGCCGGAGCCGAAAGATGTGTTATATTGATGTGTTTTGTATTACAATGGCCGGGGCTTATATTTATACTCAGGGCTTTGATAGAGTCCTATTCGAGTTACAACTCAAGATAAATACGGAAACTAACAAACTTTCCTAAATTAAAGGTAACTTAGAGCCCAATCTTTCCTTTCCTCAACGGACTCCGAACGTGATCGATTTCCTGGCCGAAGATCCACGCTGACGTCATCAAATCGGCTATTTGCGCTGTCTTCACCTCCAGCCCACAATCGATTCCGAAACCCGATCGACTATCTCTGCCTTGGCCTCTGTTCCCGAAAATCGGCTATCTGCATCCGGCATCGGTTACTCGGTCCAGATTTTAGCGTAAATAGTATGTATCGAATATCTGGTGTGATAGAGTACGAACTAGATTATTATTCATTGATGTGGGACACTAACTTCTTTGTTGTAGGACACTGCTGAGTGTACCCAGAGCAAAGAAAAAAAAAGTAGAGCAATTCCTCGGAAGAGACGAAGAGTAGTGTCGTGTACCACTAAAACGGTATCTGGGTCCTCTCTTCTTTTCGCATTCCAGCATTCAGAGAAGATTTATGACACCTCAGATACAGTATATCACTGTTCCATTCCATGCACAGACGCCATTGAACAAACAAAAGAGGCCTGGACAGTGGCCACTGCTTCGATCGAACAAACAATAATGCTGCAGTATTACTTTACTAACACAATTAACCACAGGTACATGATGCATGTCTGACCTACCAGTCGCATCCATACAAAACACACATGAGCGGATGAGCCTGCGTCGGTTGTAACACACGTATATGTATCTCCATCCATCAAACATGGTGCCCTGCGCTGCCACACGATTGAGTTCACGATCGACCGGACACCGATGACACAGCAGCAGCACTTTATTCATGCGCGGGCAAGCATACACTACACTTGTTCAGTAGCACACGTACGGTGTGTCGTGCTCAGCTGGCGTTGACGATCATCCTCATCCCCATCCCGCAGTGCCCGGTGAGGCTGCAGATGAAGTAGCTGGTGCCGGGGCCAATCGTGATGCGGTCGCTCCCCGAGCTGTACGCCCTGCCGGAGGGCCGGCAGCCGTTGTAGCCGCCGGCGTCCACGGCCACCACGTTGTGCACGGAGGGGTCGTAGTTGAACTCTGCACGCAGGAAGGGGAATAAAAAGCCACATAGTAAGCGTCTGCTTGGAGTTAGACATCACCAAAGCTGCTGCCTGCTGCCTGTGATGTAATAAGTTTGGCTTGGCTACTACTAAGACTCAGTACTCACCGAGGACGTCGCCGGCGCGGAAGCTCCTGCCCTTGGACCAGCCGTCCGCGTTGAACGACCAGTCGACCCTGTGGGTGGCCGCGTCGGCGACGCCGAGGAGGAGGAGGCAAACGGCTAGCAGGCCGCCGAGGGCAAGCCCCCGCGTTGCACTGCCCCTTCCCTGAGCCATTCCTGGCTGCGCCGTTTCTTGCTTGGGGCGCTTCTTCTCTGTGCTTCGAGGCTGAGAGCAGAGAACTGTGATGCTGCTTCGTGTCTGAGCTCAGTGATGGGTGGAGAGAACATGGGGGTGCTTCTTATAGAGGCGAGAAAGGGGGCAACCCTGGACCTGGATCCATCCAAAAAATAAATAAAAAATCCAGTGATTGTACCAGAAATGCGATGTTGGTTGTACATGTATCGAATGGCTACACGGCGCGCATGACAGAAGCTAAGGGCTAAGTTGAGTTGAGCGGAGCCTAAGCTCTCGCTCAGTCTCGCGCTAAAAGAAGAGCCATTGCTACATGCAACAGTACGTCAAAATTTAGAACGCGTTCCCTAGCCTGCTCTCATCGTTTACCTTGGCCTTTGGCCAGAAAACAGCGACATTTTCACGTGTTTTCTGCTACGGTACCTCAGCCTACCCAGCAATCTTTGTACTGCTCGAATTGTACTGCTGAGTTGCTGTGTCACAAGTGCCCAAAAAACTGCATGGGGAACCGGCGAACTTGTGCATTGTATTGGCGAGTGTTTGTGTGGTTGCTGAACTGATAGCTGGTTTTTGGGAGACTGCACGGCAAGGGCCGAACACAAGTCTTTGTCACGCTCTTACCAAAATGCTTCGGTTCTCCAGTCGCTGTTGCGAAGAAATTGTCATACTTCCATTTCGCAAGGAAGAGGAGATGCCATCGTTGTCGAGGTAACTCGGCTAGCATACTCTGTCATCATCGTAGCAACTAGCAAGTCGCTGCACACTGCACGCTTGTGTTCGGTCATATCCGCATATCAGATTCTTCGGTTTGCTTTTGAGGATTGATTCAGTTCGTTGTGTCGAAGTACACAAGCATGTTTCAGTAAATGTCCTTCAGCAGTATATGTCGTCAAAAATGCACGTGGTTCTTTGGCCAATCTGCTTGTTTTAGCTGAAGAAAACTGGCTTACTTGCAACAGAGTAGCTAATGCAATGATAGATCAGGGCTACTTCACTCATTGGCTACCTTTTAGGTAGTATCCCAACTTTGTCAAGCTGTTGCCCACTTGCCACCAAGAAAACGGTTTTAAATATGGGATGAAACTTAGACGCTAACACAGCTAGTTTCTCAGTCTCAAGTCGCTTCAGGTTTTGCGTTTTTACCAAGCACTCTGTCCGTGGTTGAGTGTCTAGGCGGTAAAACACACTCAATTTTCTGAAAAATATAAATAACACCAAGTGACCCAGTGTTACTTGTTCAGATCCCAAGTTGACAAGTTCTCAAACTGTGCTGCCAAATTATGATTGATTCGTTGGAATGGACTTGATCAAGAGAGGTTGCCCCTGCCCTGATGTAACCAAAATTGTTGTCTCAACGACCGCGAGATCTCAATCATCTGGACCAACGGGTACCATCGATCACAGGAGAGCATACACCAAAATCTCCCATCCTAAACAATGCTTTGGGCGTACTAATCAGGATTCGTCCCTGTGCTAAGGTCGAGAAGGGCCCGTGATTAATTGTGTTTGTGTCGTAACAGGACGAGGAACCCGTGATCTGCCTCGACGCCACAGGCGACAGGTGGCTTGCTGCCATTTCTGCCCTCGCAGTCTCGCACAGCTGCTTTTGCCGCCTTTGACATTGCTGTTCTTGTCCTGCGCGAAGGAGAACCAAGAGCTGAAGATTCTTCGGAATCGATCAAGTTTCTGCGGTCCTCGTGACGATATTGCATTACAGGACGACAGTACAGTGAAGTTTCAGGGAACTGGTGGCTGAGAAGCCGTGGTGATCACTGTTCAGTTCAGAGAATTTGGCGCTGGCGAGGAACAGAAGCATTAGGTTAGGTGCGCCGCCCTGACGGCCGCTTCATGAGCTTTTAGGCTGTTCAATCGTGTCTGTGCTATTTCGGGGCGTACATGTGCCTCCTTTTATTTTTTTGACAATAAGTGTCTTCTTTTGGTTGGCTCGCAGGGCACTTTTTGGTGGTTAATCTTGTTTGTTCTCCCGTTCAAACACTACGGATGTGTTTGTCGCGGTTTCTAGCTCCAGATTCCTTGGTTAGCTTGTGGCCTAGCTTGTGGGGCTGTTACAAGGTGGACTTGTTGTCGTGCTCCATATTCCGGATTTCTAATTCTGGTGTTCTGCGACAAAAGAATCTACATGGACAACTTTTGTTTTTTTGGAAATGTTGTGCCGCGCTACAGAAGTGGGAAATTCACATCATCTTCAACGGCCCTTCAATATATCTTTTCCAATAAAATAGTATCGAAAGATTAGGAGTTTAGATAAAATGTTGTTGTAGAGCAGTTTTTTCAATCTTTTAGAAAAAAAAAATCAAGATTGAGGATTGGCTTTGAAAACACTTGGAGATGCTCTTAGTCCTTGGGTTGACATCACTAACACCGTTGCCTGTTTGCCGCCTCAGCTTTTCCTCCCTACCAAATCTGGTTGGTGCTTGGTGCTTTAAACCATGCTTGAGTGCTCCATGCTAAGGATGGCAACAGAGCGGGTTCGGGGCGGGTGGAGCATTCGCGGGTCCACCCCCGAAACCCGCTAAGAAAACCCGCCCCGAACCCGAACCCGCTTCGGGTGAAAATCCACCCCCGCACCCGACCCCGACGGGGACCCGCCACCCGAGATTCATCAACACTGTGCTATGACAATATTAATATATTCACAGATCACATCACATTAAAATAAATACAAAACCGGAGAAATATTGGCAACAATAGTCCATACTCATTAGTCACTACACAGGGACAACCGGACAAGAACTAGTGCCCAGCCGGCCGCAAGCAGCATCCAGCCATGCACAACTAATAGTTTTTGAACTTTGAGGGCAATCAATGACCATGTAGCAGCAGCAACCTGTAAGGCTGGTAAGCAACAAGCAGCTGACCACGGGAGATTTGCAAATAAAAATTTAACAGCTTGGGGCCGCTCGTCCTCTTGGGGGCAGCTTGTCCTGGTGTGCCTGGACGGAACCGCGGAGGGTCGCAGGCTCGCAGCCCGCTGGAGCCAGGGGCGGCGCAGGGCCAGAGGACGGCGACCTCTGCCCTTCCTCCCAGCCCGCTGCCCGCAGGAGCCAGGGGCGACGCAGGGCCAGAGGGCGACCTCTGCCCTTCCTCCGCAGACTGCACGGGAACAAGGCCGGCGAACGGCGAGATGCACTGATGCGGGATTGCGGGGACGAGGGGGCGCAGTGTGGCTGCGGGCTGCGGCGGTGGCGGCCTGGCGGGGGCCGGGCGTGCCGCGGGCGTGGTGCCGCTGCGATGCGGCCGTGCATGCGCGCTCTGGCTTGGAAACAGGGAGAGTGTGGAGAGTCCGTTTTATATACTTAGGGTAGCTGGGCCAGTATATGGGCTGGTTTTGACAGATTTCGGGCCCCCGATGGGGACCCGCGGGGGGAATTAAAACCCGCACCCGCCCCGACCCGTTTCGAGTCTCCGAACCCGAAAACCCGCGGGGAAAAATCTAGACGCCCCCGCCCCCGCCGGGTCTAAAACCCGCGGGTTTCGGGTCCAAACCCGACCCGTTGCCATCCTTACTCCATGCTGACAACATGGCGTGTCTCCAAACTTACACATGCGTCATTTCTCCTCTGCCACCTACCCCCTTCAAAATAGGGGTTCGTGGTCGCTGTCAGAATCATTGGCGTGTAAGGTGGACACGAGGACCGTGGAGTCACCAATGCGCACGGAGCGAGGCCTCATCGTAACAATCTAAGTGTTGAGATTGCATTTTGCACTTGCATTGCATGAGCATGAGCATCATCCATTCATTTACATACTTTAGCATGGAATGATACTTCATCAATTATTATGCTTGCTTTACCATGAACGAACTTAGTTATGTGAGAATGCTTAATGATCATGTTTGGTAATGCAAGTGATCATGTTGTTTGCTTACTAAACTAGCCTAGACCCACTTAGGATACAAAATGGAACAATGTTCATGATAATGACATTGCCTAATTAAGCTTCTAAGTGATGTGGTTGACTAGAATCCCACCCTAAAGTGCTTTTGTTTGACCCAACTGAAAGGTTTACTTCAAGTGTTTGCATTTTTGTTCACCCTTAATAAAAGTTGTAGAAAATTTTATAAGTAACAAACTTTATTTAAATATCATGGTGTGAAAATGTGCCTAACTTGGTCAAATAGTGCTCACAATGTGAAAATCAGTGTTGTTTTGGGACTTGAAAATTTTGCCAAGTCAAAAGTGTGATTTTATCTTCACTCTCCTCTGGTTAGGGCTCTATAGTTTGAGTTTTAGGCCGAATTACAGTTTGATCCTTAAAGCAAAGTTAAAGTACTTGTGTAGCTCTACAAGTCGTATTAGTGAATTTTCACTAAAACACTACGGATTAGGAGATAGAGGAGGCTAAACCCGTCGGCGTTCAAATGGCTATTGGAGGTATGAACCCTATAGGAGCCTGTCTAGGTTGACAAATTAAAGCGTAGCCTTGCACAACCTGATTAGAAGGTTTGAACCTAGTCGTCAACGTCCAGCCAAACAAACACGTCCTACATAAACTCACTCATCACTCATGCATCACGGACTGGCTGAACACAGCGAGCATGCGGCAACACCGCACATGGTTTCTACTAAGAACCTAAGAATGCAATTGCTAACAAGTCATTTGTTGGGAAAAAGCTCGTGCCACTGTAGTGAACAGCTATTATATAGTACATCTACTCCTACACACAGGCACAAAGAACACCGTCACATGCACAGTTAGTTGCAAAGAAGTGTAGAATGGTAGCTCGACTACTTCGCCACTGCTAAGGGGCTGTTTAGTTACCAAAATTTGCTTCTCTCTTTCTATCATATCGATTGTATTTTTTACCTGTATAGATCACTAAATAAAGTAGCATCTGTTGCATGTTTGTATTTTTCGCGATGCTAGCTCGAGATGAATTTTTTAAGTCTACTTAAACTATGATTGGACAAGTTGTCAAGTACAAACAAAAGTGGTACAATGCACATTTCACCATCTTTTTGACAAACTAAACGGAGCCTAAAAGATCTAAGCACCCTAGGCCTGACGCCTACTCCGCCAGGCGGCAGAACACTAAATAATCACAGAAAGCATGTGCAAGCAAAACCAACGATGGATATGTTCGTTTCAACTTACCAACTCATCAGCCAGCAGCAATGTTTTTCTCTCACAATGAACGCAATTTAGCAACAAGAACGATCATGCACGGGAAGTGTTTTCTGCCAAGTGGGTGCCAACGATCAGAATGGACGTTTATAAGTGACGTATTTGGGCTTGGCCCGCTAGTTGCAAGTGACATATTTGGGCTTGGGCTGCCAGTTGGATTAGTAGCAGGGCTACCTACCTATACACAGTGCATGGCGTCTTTCAAGAAGATTTATATCGGTCTATAATTGAGAAAACAATAATAAGTGACGCAAATTAGTGGTCTGCAGTTAAACTCTCATTATGCTAGATTCTTTTAAATCCAAATGGAAAGATCTTCAAATAAATCGACATGCATGAGAGAAAAAAAAACCGACAGTCTGGCGGAGAGAAAGGGAGTTGACTTGATTTTCGTTGGAATGGAACAGCGTGAGAAAACCAGAAAATGACTTGTCTTGATTTTTGTTGGAATGGAGGAACGGCGTGAGAAAATCAGAAAAATGATCGAGCTTGTGTGATATATCTTGTTGGGTATAGGTTCGGGCCGTGCGTATCTTGCACTGGTGCCGCGGTCCAGTCTCGGTAGGACAGTTGCTTTTGTTGGCGTCGCGGGGGTACCTTGGCATGTCCAACTGAATCCAGCCCAGACCAAGATCCTGCGTGAGCGTGACGACCACCGTCCTCCCAAGCCGCGAGCACACGAGTTGCGCGCGCGCCCGCCGCCCGAGCCCACCGGCTGGCCGGCGCTCACACGAACGGCGCACGTACTTGAGGCTTGGGCTCAGAAATCGGAATGAATGCTCTTGTAACCGAACGCATCATCGCCAGCTCGAGTAGCATATGCGCGCTATCTCCTCTGTGGGCTGTGGCTAAGCCGGAGCCAGTCATGGTCATTCATGGTCATGGATATGGATCAACACAGCACAGTCGCTGATTTGCTTGCCCAAACGCCGCTACAGATCAACGTACAAGGCATGGCGCTTGGCGCGGAGTAATGCACTAGGGACAATAGCAGATGTGGTTGAGATGCGTCACGTGTGCCCGGTTCACGTGAAGCTCTATGACACCAGCTTTACAGACATTCTCCTCTTTCTTTCCAATCTCATATCATGTCAACGACAGCAACAGTGTCCAGTCAGTGACTGTCAACGCTACCATGCATTTACCCCTTTTACCAGGGTCTTTGTCTTTTACGTACACTTGAACAAGAACTAAGAGTACCAATGGCAGAACGAAACAAAATGAATGAAATCTATAACCCGTCCCCGACCCCCCGTCGCACGTACGCTCTCACTGTGCCTGTATTTGGACCCAGATCCCCTCGCTGGGGATGTGCCCGTTCACCACGAACAGCATGTAGTACCCCGGTGGTGCCAGCACCGCCGTCGCCGGCATCGTCACCGACGCATTGAACGTGCCGGCCCGGCCGCGCACCACGACATTCCTGGTGACATCGAGGAACAGCAGCCGCTGGTTCATCGCGAACGAGTGCGTCGTGAAGGACGGCGCCACCATCGTCACCGCCACGTCACCGAGGAGGCCGGCGGCGCCGCCACGCCTCCTCCGCGCCGACGCCGGGACCGAGAACTGGAGCGCGATCGTCGCCCCGTAGGCCACGCTCATCGGCGCGCCGGCGGGGGACGGGTCGAGGATCCTCGGCCGGAGCATGTCGTTGGACGGGTCGAGGTACTCCGGCGAGAAGGCCTCCAGGCTGAGGTCGGTGGGGAACTGCACGTTGCTGAAGTTGTAGTAGGTGTGCGGGTTGCTGCCGCCCACCAGCAGGCGGCCGTCGCGGAGGAGCACCGCCGACGAGTGGTACAGCCGCGCGACGCCCGTGGCGCTCTGCTCCTCGAACCGGTCCCCCGGCGAGTGGTCCGGGCGGTAGACGACGGGCGCGAACGCCGGGGTCTTGGCGGACTCCCACCCGGCGGTGCCGTCGGCGGCGCCGTTGATGATCGCCACCTCCGCGCCGTTGGGCAGCAGGATCATGTCGCCCATCACCCGCGGCGACGGCATTGTCTCGATGACCCACGCCGGCGCGGCGTCGGTGATCTTGATCCGCCCGCACGTCGCCAGCGCCGGGACGAAAGTGCCGGCGCCGCCCTTGGTTGAGTTGTAGGAGCCCGCCGGAGCGCCGCCGCAGACCAGCACCTCGGCCTCGGTGGGGTTGGGTCTCAGCGGGAGCAGCACCGAGGAGCCCGAGCTGGGGTAGTTCCGCGGCTCGCCGTCGCCCAGCACAGGGTACGTCCGCACGATCCTGTTGCTCTTGTAGTCGAAGAGGACGGCGCGGTTGTTGGAGAAGATGAAGAGGTTGCCATCTATGTTGAGGTGTACGAACGGATAAAGATTGTTCTCCTCGGGATCCTTGGTCCGCGCCAAGAATGGCATTTGGACGACGGACGTGTCCGAAGGGCCGGACTTGGGGTAGAACTCGTAGCTGAACTGCCTCCGGCCACCGAGGATGAACGCGCGGCCGTCGGGGAGGATCTGGTTGGTGGCGTACCACCGGTTGGCGGCGAGCGCGTCCTGCTTCTCGGACCAGTCGCAGCTCTTGCCGCCGCCGCACGCGGGCATGGTGCGCACGTTGCGGAAGCCGTCGTTCCAGCCGCCGGTCTGGACGAGCGTGCCGTCGGGCGCCACGGTGCCCGAGGAGCACCAGGTGTCGGTGAAGATGGAGAGCGGGCGGAAGGCGTTGGCGGCGACGTCGTACTCGGCGGAGTGCGCGGTGCAGTCTCCTTGAGGGAGCACTTTCTCCTGCGGGTTGACGCGGCAGCGGCCGTCGGGGAGGGACAGGTTGGAGCGGCCGAAGTCGGTGCGGTCGAAGATGATGACGCGGTCGTGGTGCAGCAGCTGCATGTGCATCGCCGACACCCCGATGCTGCGCTGCAGGAGGTCCCACCTCCCGCCGGCGCCGCTCGCGGGCGCGATAATGCCGGCGGCGCAGGCGCAGGCGAGGAGCAGGGGAAGAACGGCGATGTGGCGGGCACCATTCTTCTTCTTCTTCGCTGCCCATGCAATCTCCATGGCTGATCGATGGGACGGGCACAGGCACAGGCACAGGCTTGTAGTAGATGTAACGATGTTGTGTCGTTTCAGGGACAGGTTTTCTTTGATTCCGTTTGCTCGGTTAAGCGTGGGGGTGTTTAGCTCCTGAGCAGCAAAGCGTATATATACGCAGCAGTGCACAAGGGTTTGACCAGTTTTTGCCCCCTGATTTTTTTCACGCGATAACATTAATACGATGAAATTTCTCGTTCAGACGCTGGAGTGAGCTTTGGCCAGGTTGGGGAGGTTTTCTAGCTTTGCAGCTACGATTTTTATTTGGTCGATTGATGGCCCTGCCTTAATTAACTTCGTTTTTTGTTCTGATGATGTTTGGTTTTCCGGTATGTATTCATGAGTCCACGACCACCAACAGCTAGCCAGCCCGGTAATCTGGCGCTCGATCTCAGAGTACGTGCACGTACTTCCCTGCGGACGCATACAACATACCAGGAGCACGGTATGATGTGGTGCTGCCTGATCCATCATGTTGGCTAATATGGCTTGGTCGTGGGCCGTGGCCCGCCCGGAGCTATAGCGTGCCTGTTCGGAGACCGCGATGTACGTACGTCGGACTCCGTCGATAAGGATTAACGAAGTGAAACCGTGCACCCCTGAACAACAGCAGATCGGACCACCTTCCTTCTGCGTCGGGAGACGATCTAGCGAAAACGCCCTGGAGACGCAAGTCTTGGCAAGATGAGACAAGCGGATCGGAGACACCCACGGCGACGACGGCCCTACCACCATAGCTAGGCGCCGCGGGTTGGACGAAACCACGCGGCAGCTCACGTCGTCGCGTTGCGTTTCTTTGCCATGAGGATTGCCGGCCGGCCGGACGCTCGCTCGCACGCCGGCGCGTGCATGTTGGCCATGCATGCATGTGGCACATGCGGCAGAGAGAGAGATAGGACGTACGTATCCGCTGGCCGGGTCGGACCGTAGCGCAGGTAAGGGGGGGGGGGGGGGGGGGGGGGGGGTGTTACATACATGCATGCACACGGCGTCGTCTGCGTTTTTCGTCTTTCGTCGCGCGTGGTGGCCTGGTGGTGGGCGGTGGTGCTGTAGACTGGAGTAGCAACAAACGGCGGAACGTGACGCAAACGAACAGTGGACGTGTTGCTTAGGATTTGATGGCGGAGCACGGGCGATAGAGCGCCGTGCCGAGCTGCATGCGGCGGGCCCTTTGGCGTTTTATGGCGCTCACCGAACCGTGCGGTGCGGCGCGGCGGGCCAGCCATGCATGCCGCCGATCGAGCTGGAGGTTTGGTTTTTACGCCCTCATGCTCGTTTTTAAAACGGGGACCAATGATATTAAGCGTTTTGGTTAGCTGTATCACATTGATTTATAAAATGAATCATTCCTATTCGAGATGATCCCAGCGAATTGTATACCTGACTAAACCTTTTTCACATATGCTTCGGACCATATTCATTCACTCTGTTCGCTTGAACTTACCAGTTAGCATCAGCCAGTCATTCAGCAGTGTTTTTCTCTCATAACAATCAGTCAGCCAGTCGTACAATCTAGCCAGCCGAACAGAGTGATTGAGATTGTTTGGTTTTGATCCTATTATGATTTATAATTTATAATTAAGCTGCTCACATTCTAAACCTGATCAAAGCTTGGTGTATGTGGTTTTGATCAGCGCATAGGTAAAACGAGCAGGACGACGGCGAGGAGGAGCGTCCAACGGCCCAATTCGCACCCTGTTTGCACTTGCTGCTGCTCCGAGAAATAGTCAAGACCAGGGGCGAGTCAGTTCAAGGCCCAGGAAGCTGAATATGTGAGTTGTGGGCCGGAATAGTTGTAAGTGCTTGCAAGCACTCAGTGCCCGAGTCCCGCCGCCTATTTCTGTTCTTTTTCTTCCTGTCCAAGTGTACTAGGCATCGTGTCAGGCTCCATTCAAAGAGCGTGTGGTGTCCTTTAGGCCGAAGGGCTGTTTAGATCAACCGCACTCATCGTCCTCTAAATCTCTCATCTAAAAGGAATATTCTATTCTAGTCATCTAAATTCTCTCCTCTATACTACTTTCTCCCGCACTCATCCATCCTCTATATCTCTACTCTAAATTTATTTTTTCTTTTTTTATTCTCTACCCACCCTCCCCACATTCTCTCTCTCTCTCCCTCCCACGAGGGCGTGCGGCGCGCAACCCCGGCAGCCGCTGGCCGCGCCCCGGCCACCGTTGGACGCGAGCCGAGCAGGGCCGCGCCGCCGCGCTGCCAGCGCCGCCGCTCCCGCCCGGGTCCACCTCCCCAGCGCCCCTGCAAGCAGCGCCGCCCGGCTCCACCTCCTCGGCAATGGCGCGGCCGCGGGCAACCTCGGCCCTCCGGCCATGGCGCACGGCGACCTCGGCCCTCCGGCCATGGCGGCGCGTGGACGCGAGCTCGGGCACGGCACGTGGACGCGACCTCGGCCCCCCGGCCATGGTGCGCGGGAAGCTCGGCCCCCGGCCATGGCGGCGCGGACGCAAGCCTGGCCACGGCACGGAGGACGCGAGCTCGACCACGGCACGCGGACGCAAGCTCGGCCCCCGGCCATGGCGGCGCGCGGACGCGAGCTCGGCCACGGCACGGAGGACGCGAGCTCGGCCACGGCACGCGGACGCGACCTCGGCCCCCCGGCCATGGCGCCGCGGACGTGACCTCGGGCCCCGGCCCTGGCGGCGCGCGGACGCGAGCTCGGCCACGGCACGAAGGACACGAGCTCGGCCACGGCACGTGGACGCGACCTCGGCCCCCCGGCCATGGCGCGCGGTGAGCTCGGCCCTCCGGCCATGGCGGCGCGGACGCGAGCTCGGCCCCTGGCCATGGCGGCATGGACACGAGCTTGGCCACGGCGCGGAGCACGGCGACGGCGCGGCCACCTCCATGGGTCCCGCGTCCACCTCGCCGGCGACCTCCCTGTCGCTTTCCTCCCTTCCTCCTCCTTCTTCCCGTGCGCAGGGACGACGGCGACCGTGGCAGGCGGTGACTCTCTCTCTCTCCCCCCACTCTCCCTCCTCCTCCTCGCGCCGTGGTGGGCCCGAGCAGCCTGTTCCGGACGTCCGCCAGCTTGCGAAGTTTGCCGGAGGTCCGGCTCATGGAGGACGCCATAGCGTACCCGCTGCGGCTCTTTTTCCGCTATCGCGGTCCTGAAGGACGCAGTAGTGGACGCCGGTGCAGTTGGTCATAGTTGGGTGAAAAGGGGTGAAAAGCGCACTATAACACTTTTGTCTGTATTTGATAAGTTTTATTTAATCATGGCTCAAATAGACTTGAAAGATTCATCTCGAGATAGTCAGGTAAAAAATATAAATATGCAACAGCTGCTATTTTATTTAATACTCTATACCGGCGTAAAATACAATTAATGTGATAGAAAAAGAGAAAAAAAAATTAAGAAGTAAACAGACCCTGAACCTCTCGCAGCTTACCATGGGCTAAGCAGAGCAACGCAACTGGGTATGACAAGGATTATATTGGAGACGGACGTTTGGCAAGGCTTTGAGAACAGACCTGATAATTCGTTGACTGGAAGGTGCTCTTTTTAAACAAATTTGTGTGATGATGACAAACAACATTGTATCCTACTCCATCTCAATATGTCCTGGAACCTGTAATAGGGTGGCCACCCAAGCGCCTGTCACGCTAACGGTAACAGCAATCCCTGTTAGTTTATCTGAAATGAAGCGCTCATTTCGGATGACGCTAATTTTTTGTGAGAAGAAAATACCGTTTTATATTAAAAAAACTATAACAAGACAAGCGATCAAGCGAATTTTTCCTATTTGTCTTGAGATCTACTGGGATCCCTGTAGATAATAGCCATCTACTAATAATTATCTCTTTTTTATCCAAACAAGTGTATCTCACTAGTTAGACCAAATCAGATAATAAGAGATAATAGATGGAAAAATAATTATTACTATTAGCTAGTTAATAATAGTTGTGCAGCTAATAGGTTGAAAAATAATAATAATAATAATTATTAGCTAGCTAATAGCTGTCCAAACATCCTCCAGCTAATAGGTAGTTAATAGTTCGTTAGCTAATATTAAATCTATTAAATATGACTCGTTAGCCAACTAATCATTACATTACTACATAAAATCTTTTGCGAAACGTTCACATTTTATTTTCCAAGACGGACAGGAAGGATAACTGCCTCGGTTAGTGTCTGCCATTAACCGAGGAAGTTAGAAATAACCGCGTCGCAAAATTGATTAACCGAGGCAGACACATTAAAATACCCACCTCGGTTAATATCGATTAACCGAGGCGGTCACATTAAAGCCATCCGCCTCGGTAAATCATTAACCGATGCAGACATTCTAAAGCAACCGTCTCAGTAAATCATACCCAAACCAAGAGCCCACATTGGCCCACTATCGTGTCCAATATATAAACGAGAAGTGTGAAACCCTAACTCAGCACTCCCTCTCCCTCACGAGCACAACCAGCAGTGGGAGCGACGGCGCCCCTGCTCGAGCTCTCTCTCTCTCTCTCTCTCTCTCTCTCCGATCCCTCTCCCTCCCTCTCCCTCCTCCTTCCCGAGCTCGGCACGGCAACCAGGGTGCGCGCGGCGGCCCCTCCCAGCGGCGGACTTTGTTGTTGATTCTTCTACTAAACATGAGATTAACAATGCAAGTAACAATAATTTGGTTTGTTTATTTTTCAAAAGTTTGGGGTGTTTAGTATGGCTTCTTCAGAAGAGTCATAGCCGTTTTGACTCTTTTTCAATAAAAATGGTCTCTCTCGTATAAAATGTTTGGTAAGGTTTCTGTGAAGTAGCCAAATTCGAAGCTAGAGCTGAGAAGAAGCCCTACTAATCGGACCCATAATTGTTACATGTTTGTTGGCCCACCTCTTTAGTGAACTATCATGCTTAGGCTCCTCAAGGTTCTAACGCCTATAACCTAGGGCAATAGCATATCTGGACTCTTAAAACCTGTTCGCTTGAGCATATCACCTAAAATCAGCATTTAGAGCACATCACCTTAAATCAACATTTATTATGCAAGTATTTTTCTCTCATAAGAAATTAGCGTCAGCCAAAATCAGTGCTTATTTTTAGCCAAACGAACAAGCCGTTAGTAGGCTCCTCAAGGTTCTAATATCTATAACTTGGGACAATAACATATCTGAACAGTGAACGGATCCTCACTGAACTTTTCAACCATATGTACAGCCTACAGTAGATACCAAAAGTGATAACAAATGATGCTTGGTAAGAAATTTTAGGAATTAGTTCGTCCTAATTGTTGTGAACAACGTCTCTGAATACTTTGTTTAATTCCTTGAAATTAAAGAAGGCTCACCGGTCTTGATCTCCAGCCTTACAACATGAATGTGACAGTGTCAGAAACCAACGTCACAGAAGCCTCTTAACCAAAATCACCTATGGCGGACGGCGGCGGGTGAACCGTAGAGTCGAGTGTTGTTTTCGAATGAACTGGAGTGGTTGGATGAAGATTTTTTTTAAAAAAAAATTAAGCAGATATTCTTCTACTATGTGAAAACAAGTTTGTTCTAAAAAAACAAAAGATACTCATCCCTAACTATATAGTGCTTCCATCATCCACTCCAAGTCCCCAATTATACTACCCAAAATATCATAATTTGATTATAGATGTATAATTTTACCATTGATTAAATAAAAAATAAAAAATTATCACACCTTTTTTCAGTGCTAATCCCCTCAAATTTAGAGGCATAAGGTGTCTATGGACCCACCATTTAATATGGGTCTAGTGCCTCCCTCATCGATATCTCCGTCTTCCTAGCCGTCAGATCTCTCCTTAGGCTGCGTTTAGTTCGCAAAAAGTGAGGTGAAAAGTCACTGTAGCACATAGAGAATCTTTTTTAATAAGTGTCCTATCATGGTCTAAGTAGACTCAAAAGATTCGTCTCGAGAAAAACAGGTAAACCGTGCGAACATGTAACAACTGCTACTACATTTAATGCTTCATACATACGTCCAAAGATTCGATGTGACGGATAATCTAGAAATTTTTTGGGAACTAAACAGGGCCTCAGAGTCATCCAATATTCCTTCAACCGTAGTAAAAAATTATCAATATAAACCTGTTGTCTCGTTTATTAGGTCGAATAGACGTAAACCTCACACCAGTTGCAACTAATCCTCAAAAGTCGAAGTGTTGTGCTGCGAATGAATCCTTTTTTTTTCCCAGATTTTCTTTTCACGGACGAAATATATTTTGAGGACTTCCTCAGTTGTTACCTCAACTCATCTTTCTGTCGAAAAGCAGTAGCCCTTTTTTTCTTTCTGACCATTCAAAGCTCCTTTTACTACTTGGACGGATCTTCAGTGCTCCAGTTGAAATGGACGCTTCTTTTTGCAGATTCCCCGCCCTAAGATACATGACAATAAACTACTATGAATCCAAGTATACAGTACGGTTGTGTTTGTTGAAGATTGGTGGATGAAATTAGTTTTTTCAGGCACCAGGGCCATGGAGAAGTGGAGAACAGACAAAATTACAGTAGGTACAGTCTTCGGACCGCTGTAAGGTCAGTACACAGTACTGCTTTATTTGCAAGTGATCTAATTCATCATAGTTTAAGTCTCCATCTGAGTGTACTGCAGTACTTAAACCCATAATGTTCCTTTGAGTTGAGGCACAGTTGTCCAAACTGAAGATTATTAGTTTGACATCTGCAGTTTGTTTGTCTTAATAATCACTAGAATAAGCGATGTTCAGACCTTGCGTTTTGTTGAAGAGACTTGTTCTTCTAATTATATGGAGACATCCCTACTCTTATCCCCCACCCTCCCCCAAAAAGCAGGCAAATCGTTTCTCTTCTAGACATGGTACGTTATCAGAAGAAAATAGTGATGTCCTAGTTCAGAAAACATGTTTCTCATGTAGTCATACATGATCAAGTTTGACTTTGACATCGAACGATCCTTCTACATCGCCGCAGGAGGACGGTCAAGCCACACCCGACCTCGACGCGATGCCCATGCCGCACGAGGCCGCTCGACATCTTGCACAGTTTACTTAGGAGATACAGGTCAAGCGAAGATCACCCTTAATCGCATTCACCATGGCAGAAGGCGGCCACCAAAAGAATCCCACCAACCAGAAGTAGACATATATTGTCGCCCAACGACTAGCGCACATACCGACCACCGGATGGGGCGAGGTACTCCTCAAGAAGAGGTTGGATGTCATCCTGACTCAGGCGTCGCCATTTTCTCCCACGTCAAGCAAGCATATGACACCATCCGGACAGGTAACTTGATGTCGAGCCAAACTGCTGCAATGGAAGAGTTGTTTCAGCGACCAATACTAGGGCTGGTAGAAGAGCCGTTCGTATCCCGGCGCGCTCTTCTCGGATGAAGGAGTAGGAGCGTCCAGATCGCAGCTCGGTTGTGTATCTTTATGTAATATTGAATGTTATTCTGGTCTACTAGGTCTAGCCATTGGCTGTAATCGGTAGACCTTTTTGGGTTCTCATCAAAGTATCTCATTGTATGCTTAGGTCTTATTCTTAATTACAATTAAGCAAACCTTTTATGTATTCGAGGAAAAAAACTTTGACATCGAACTAAAGACAATTGGTTACCCTCATCCACCTAAATGTGTGTGTGATTGGAGTCAGCGCCGCACAGCATTGCCCTCGTTTGTGCTTTTGAAGTGTGATCAGAGTGTCCACATATATTCTTCACCTATAAAAGCGGTTACTTTCGTTAACCTAAATCAGGTTCCTCATGAAGGGACTAGAGACCTTGCAAACAGCACGCACTCCTCTCCTCTGTGATAGGATAATGAAACTTGGTAGTCACAAACTTGCTTCCATTCACCACCCACTCCCACTCGAAGCGCTCTCTTCATGTTTCAGTGCATGTCTGCATGAACTACAGTCCTGGAAGAAGAAAGGTTATATGCGCATCGGCAGTCTGCACAACGCGACGCACGACGCGAATATCCAAGCATCCAATGAGAGAGCAAACTCCTTTAGAATAATGGTTCTTGTACCATCAATCAGTGGCATCCAAATTCCAAAAGCGAAGCTCCTACCTTGTGCCCATAATGGAGCCAACCCGTGCATCTACGCATAGACGATCGAGGAAGAGGACATGCATAGCATTCTTACATGCCAGTGGTCAAAGCCTCAATGACGACCTTCCGTGGCCGATGCCGCTTCCCTGTCAAGCTAGCATCCGGCGACCGCGAGATTCTTAGCCGGGCTGAATACCATCTAGATCCTCCGCTTTTGCCCGTGCGTGCCCTAGCTTTACCACTCATCATCATGGCCGCATCTGTGTCACTGAGGACGACTTCCTGTTCCTGATGCGTCTTTTTGTCATCCGGCTTTCTAAGCACCTTTAGTTTGTTCCTCGCCAACACATTGTTCTTCTTGATCCAATGATCTTCAGTTAACACCTGACCATGTCGGGTGTGCTAGCTATTTACAGTCTTCATTAGACTATAATATTTTCCCCATGAAGGATTCTATCCCTGCATGGCGACGTTCTGTCGTCATTTTTCTGTGCAGAGTTTCTTGTATATTCGGGTTGCTTTTCCTGTTTTCCCGCTGCCAGATCCTGATATAGAGTTGCTGCCTGCCTGATACGTGAGAATTAATGTGCCCATAGAAATGGTCGTTCTCAGCTAAAATGAACGAGAAGATATGCCTCAAGTCTCAACTCGGTCGGCATTTCAAAATTCCAATCCAGCATCACTTGCTTCGGTGACATGCATGTGCCTGAACACTCCATTCCCTCCTCCCCTTTTCTTCCATTCCTCCTCTTGATCTATTCTGATTCCTTCAGATGATCTGCTCAAAGATATCGTAGTACTGTTGATCGATACATGCATCTTCAATTTCAAACACATGCATGCAACTTGAGCCCCCAAATAAAGCGTGCAGCTGCTGAGCTGCGAGGAGGATAAGATCAGCCGGCCAATCAGTAAGCACGACCATCATGGAGAGTGTTGCAGCATCTGGGTTTGACATCGCTGCCATGCCGGTTTGACAGATGGGTGAAAGGCTGAAAGCACATAAAACGTCGGTTCAAGCCGCACGCGCGGTCAGCAGACTGCACGGGCGTGCAGTGCCATCAGCTAAAGATATGGGAATATTTATTATTGGTGAGGAAAAGAACAAATTTTTTTTTTCATTTCTTTCTCGTCCGATGGCCATGTTTTGGCGAGAAACAAGAGGGCTCTCTGACCGGCAGTACAGTACAGTACTCTGAATGTGCTGAAGGTGGCGAAAGGAGGGGGAGGTGTGAGGTTAGGATTCTCGAGAGATCTGGCAGGCAGATTGAGATTCTTGGCGAGGATACAAGCCGATCTCCAGTGTCCGGTGGCGTATCGGATCACAATCACGTCGGTGCCATAACGATTTTGATCTGTGCTGCAAAACAGCAATGCTGTCATGCTCGGATGGCCGTGCTGACTGCTGACTGTAAAGGCATCCCGCGGCGGATTCCTGACTAAATTGTGCATGAGAGCTTTACCGGAGCTTTCGAAAGCAAGGTAAGGCTAAACAGAGACGTGTTCCAACTCGCTGATTGAAACATTCCTCGTGGAAAAACGGGAATCGCGTTTCTTTCTTCACTTCGTCTTGGGTAGGGCCTCTTGGCAGCTTCCAGTTCAGGTGTCCATGTCTGAACTTTCATCACTTCATCAGCCCCCTTTGGAAACGGGTAACAGACTTACTATTGACATCCATAGGGTGCGTAGGCTCCTGCATGTGTTACTGTCAAATAAACTATATACGTCCTTTGGTAGACAGACCATTTTGACACGAAAGAAAAGAAAACAGCATACAAGAATGTAATTATGGCATCGTCTGCAAATATCCTAAGATGCAACACTTGCTACCTGTTGCAGATATGCGTTTTCTGAACCTTTATTCAGACATGATGGCACATGATGTTTGGCCTGCTTGCTTGCACGCGAAATCAGTTCAGCTGCGGCCATGCGCCCATGCCATGATGTGGTTGGTGGTGAGTAAGACTGAGCCCGGCCAATTCAAGCCAATGGCAGGCACGCTGCGTGCGCTTCAATTCGCAAGCTGCCGAAACCATGTACTCGATCCGGCACGAGCGCGGCAAGCGGGGACGACGCACTCTCCCTCCCTCAGGTGGTAGTAGCCAGTAGCCGTCGCCCGTCTGCTTGTGCTCTCTGCAGGCCTGCCTGCCAGTAGCCTTGGGCATCTTGTGATGGCTTGAGGGCGCAAGGCGCCTGTCCATCATGGCACGGCGGCAGCGTCGGGAAGCGACCACAGATTCTATGCTGTCGCCTACTGGATCGGAGGAGGAACCGGTTGGGTACGTAGTGAGTGCCTACAGAATTGTTAATTGCAGTAGGAGTGCTTAAAATGACAATGGCGGGCACCATTAAGTTTTAGCCTCCTACTAATAATCGGAGGAGATCGCCTTTCCCAACACGGAGTGACAGGGAAAGAAACACTTGTTTGTTCACTTCATGATGCCTGCGAAAAGCAGAAAGCGCGGGGCCGGAAGGCAATGATTTGGCCTGGACATTCCGTGGCTTCCGCGCTGGGACAGACAGACACACACACCATGAATCCATGACGACGGCACCGCGAGTTAAAAAATAAAAACAGCATGAGGCTTTCTTAACAACGAGGAGAAACGAACAGCAGACCATATACATATACATATAGTATGGCGACGCGACCAGACCAGGGTAGTGACAGTAAGCTTTTGCTTTCCGACACCGCTACAACAACCCGGGCTGGGCATTGGACACGCTTTGTCGCTTACTAGCTTGCTGGATTACACGTAGCTCAAAGTCACATACAGTACTGGTTGCTTGCACGGCATCTACTCTTCGATTGGATTAGGATTAGGTGGTGCATTATTAACACGGCGAGTGTTTGTCGTTAGGGACCAAACGAACGGCGGCGGCTGCTAAGATGACCTGCTGCTGGCGCTGACGAAGGCCTTGATGTGCGCGAGCATCTCCTGTGTCCGCGGCTGGGACAGGTGGCAGTTGTGGAGCACCTGGAACGCGTGCCCGACGCCGCCGTACATGGCCTGCTCCACGCACTTGCCGGCCTTGCGCAGCGCCCTGCACAGCTCCAGGTTGCGGTCCCGCAGGATGTCCGTCTCCGAGACGCACACCAGCAGCGGCGGCAGCGGGAGCGTCTCCAGCCGCGGCGCCGCCCGGGACAGCGGGTTGCACCAGGGGTGGTCGCGGCTGCCGCCGGCGCCCGCCGGCAGCGCCAGCCGCCAGTAGCAGTCGGAGGTGGCGAGCGTCAGCGCCGACCGCGGCGGCTGCGCCAGGCTCTTCTCCGACGCCGTGCGGGCCTCGCCGCCGACGAACGGCTGGATCAGCACGGCGCCCCTGACGGCCAGCGGGGACAGCGCGCCCAGGTGGCCCTGCCCGAGCCGCGCGGCGACGTGGAACGCGATGCTGGCGCCCGCGCTGTCGCCCATGAGGAACACGCGGTCGAAGCCGCAGCGAGCCCGCCACCACGCGAGGTCGTCGGCGACGGCGCGGCTGGTGGCCGCGGCCTGGACCTGGGCCTGGTGCCGCAGCCACCGCACGGCGGCCAGCCCGTCGTCGAACGCGGCGGGCAGGCGGTGCTCGGGCGCCAGGCGGTAGTCCACGGACATGACGGCGCAGCCGGCGCGCGCGGCGAGCTGCGCCAGGAACTCGTGGTAGCAGCTCCACGCCGCGGACCCGACGCAGAACCCGCCGCCGTGGAAGTACATCACAACGGGGGGCCTGGACGCCGCCGCCGCCGCCGCCGTCATCGGCGCGTACAGGCGCGCGCTCACCCGCGTGGCGGGGTCGACCACCACGTCCCTGGCGACGACGCCGCCGGGGGCGCCCGGGGCGGTGCCGCCCCACGTGCAGGGCACGGTGGGGATCGCCGGGAGGCGCTCGACGTGCCCGTCCTTGTACACGCGGATCAGGCCGTGGATCTCCTCGACGACGGCGCCGTGGCCGTTCTTGGCGGCGACGACGGCGGCAGGCTGCTGCTGCTGGAAGCTGACGACCCTGGGCTCACCGACGACGTGCAGTGCCCCCATCCTCCTCCTCCTCATGCAAAGCTGCCGGCCTCACGGGCGGCACGGCGGGCGGAGTGCAAAAGCGGCAAGCTGCTTCGGCCGTGCGATGTGTCACGTCCCGGGGGCCGGCGACCAAGCACAATTATGCAGTCGTGCGACCGTGTGTTGGGGTCCTTGGGGCGCCCTCGGCCGGCGTCGCGGGTTTTATAGCGGGGGCTGCTGGGAGCGGGGGGCGGTGGGACAGGTGTTGGAAGGGCGTTGGCGCAAGGGCCAAGTGGGCTCGGCCGACAAGTGGAGGCGGGTCATTCGCGACGTCGTGCGGGTGGGGTCGCCTTCCCGCGGGAAGCAAGCAATGGACTTTGGAAGAGGGGGCGTGAAATCAAAACCCATCTCGCGATCGGCGCACGGGAAAGTCCACGGGGACGGATCCGGTGGATCCTTTACCCTGTGTTCCTCTCATGTCTATCCGTTCCTGCTGGCCACTGGCTACTCCTTGAAGAAAGACGCCCTAAAAACTTTCAGACAGTTTAGTGGACAGATAAAATGTTTTTTCTCTAGCATGCACATGTATATAGGGGGTGTTTATTTCAGTGAGTGTGTGTTAGGGGCTCCTTGGTTCATATCTAAAGTACTTTCGGCTAAGTATGGCTGTCAAAGGATGTGCCCGTGCAAAACCAAGGTCAAACTTGTGGCGAAGTTTGGCAAAGAAAATAACTCACATGTGGTATATGGTGTCAAGATAGTGTGGCATCATATAATTACAGTAGTGAATAAGCATACACCTAAAAACTGTGCCACGCTCATGGGCATGACATGTTGAGTTGCATTGGCACCTGAAATCCGACTACTCATCAGGTTTTACCCGAAAAAAATGGTATGGAATGAAGTTTCTATCCGTGAGTACTTTACTGAACAGAATTATATACCCATCAAGTATAGCGGGTATGGGTGTGGATTTGTACTGTCTATACCTGTGTACCTGTGGGTGGGTAAGAAATACCTGCGGATGGTGTATTTTAGCTATATTTCTACTAGCTCAAGTGTTTGACCATGATGTAATGATGCTATTTTTATATATTAATGTCAACTCATTGCAATGATGCCTTTTGATATGAATGTTAGTATTGGAATGATATTATTTTTACATGTGAATGTGTGATAAATATATTTAAAATATCGGGTCTGCTGTCAGGTGCAGGTTACTCGTCAGGTAGAATTACCCGGTTATGGTTATAGGAACATTATCCTACCCGTGCGTGGGTACGGGTAACCCGATGGATACACTTTCATCTCGTGAGTGCGAGTGGGGGTTACTACTATCTATCAAGTACATACCCGTTACCATCTTTAGTTGTAAGCATGAACTAAACATACCCTTAACCGAATAGAGAAAGATGCCGAAAACAACAGGTGACACGGATGGGTCGACTATCAACTAACTCTCCGTGAAAAAAACGTTTTTACTTTTAAACTTCCTATTTGATTGTCTGGCTTATTTAAAATTTTTATATAAATAATATTTATTTTGTAGAGACTTATTTTAACATTAAAATGCTTTATCATGAAGGGTCAAACAAGAAATATGAAAGTAAAATCAACGGAGGAGGTATGAAACAAAACCACCAATGATGGTCGGACGTCCAGACGCTATAGCAATTCCGATATGGATATGGTAGCTACTACTAGAACGATGAATTGCTACGATCAAACCGTTGGAAGTCGGATCATTGACCCCCCCCCCCCCCCCTCCCTTTTTTTTTTTGCTCAGTTTACGTCGGGCCGTTAGAGCGGGACTTCTTTGGTAAAAAAAAAAAAACTTGGATAACTTTGTTTTTCCTAGCATATTTAACGCTTCTCTGGTTGATGTTGCGGTTCGATTGTCACTGTACATTTTTTTGGTAAAAAACAATAAACTAAACAGTAGATTTGTTTATTTTAGTTCCTGTGATAAGTAACGTAACGGTAAGTTTGTTGGCATAGATGATTTGATGATCGAACATACGCGCGTATCATTTTACTTCGGCCGGCAACATGGGAGTCCTTGTCATTGCCGCTGCTGACTCCAGGATCTGGTCGACCCGGTCGTGACCGTGATCGTAAATAATCCAGCTGATGTGCCAATAGAAGCAAGTGGAGGTGGGTGGTGTTGCGGTCTCGTGGGTGCATGTTGGATTCTAAATCATCCGACCGTCGCATTCTAAGTGGAATGGCTGCCTTGTTTTTTTTAAGAAAAAAAAATACAAGTTTCGTAAAATTCTTTGATTTTATAGTGTAATGAAATGTGTATAGATGTATCTAACTTTATATAGTTTTGAAAATCGTAATATGGTTAAAATTATCTTGGGGGTTTTAAAAACTTCACTCTACAGCTTCTTTTTATAAACCATGGTTTTATATTCTAAGAGTTTAAAACCTGCAATTTACAAATATAGTTGTTTCTTAATACATTAAAGTCCGGATGGCGTTCTCCGTAAACAAACTTCGAACCCTTGGATGGATGAATTGACGGTCAGTAGTGTGAAAAAAAAACTTACTCTCTTGTCCCGTGAATTTACGGTCGGTGGGAGAAAAACTTCCTCGCAGTCATGTGTTCAAAAAGCACCAATAAATGGGTCAATCCTCTCACCGGTAATTAATGGGCGCATGTGTTCGGATGGGGCATGGAGTTCTAAGTTTTTCTCGGACCGAGATAAAAGGTCCTCTGGGTTAACCGAATATTGCTCGGGGTTGTCTACCCCGCAGCCTGAGTCAAATAGAGCCAATATTTTATATAAAGAAAAAACAAGTTCTCCAACTTCTATAGTCTCCTCCTTAATTTTTGGATATGTGCTTGTGTTCATCACTTGCACATTGATATTGGGTGCTAGTTTTCCGGGAAAATAAATTGGGTGGACCTAGGTGGCCAGGTCCAAACCATCATCTATACACCCCACATGGTGGATCGTTGCCATGTGTACAGGACTACAGGTAGCCATCACCTGGGTTGACATAAAATTTCTGACACATAGTCAACAGTAATGGAAAGATGATACAATACACTTTTAATTATGAAAACAACTTTTGTAGAACATTATAACAGTCATACTGTCGTCATTGGACAATTGTACTATTGTTGGTTGACGATCAAAATATACAAAATCGAATTTATAACATGTCTAAAGTACTAGAAGTGTAGAACAAATACAGGTCGAAGAAGATGAAATTTTGGATATGCATTCTTCAAAGTCCCGTAAGTTTTGCCGCATTTTGCTACAATGTTCCGACCATAACACACCGACCTGTCATATCACTATCTATGAGCTTAATGACAGTCCTCCTACCCTGCCATAAATAAATTAAGATAGCCATCTTAGTCAGTCAGTCCTTATATATCCTAGCTAGTAACTATTCTAGTATGCTAAAGGAGTAGGAACCGGCCTAACTTTTGAGTTGACGTCCCTCCGCAGTCCAAATGAAGCTTCGTCCTCCAGCTCCCGTCTCATCAAATCACCAGCACCACCAAAAGAAGAAGAAAAAACACACGGTCGCAGGTCGCTCACGCGGCACGAGAAGGCCGGCGATGATTGCCGTCGGCCGGAGAGCCGATGGCGACGCCGCCGCGTCGTCGTTCGATCGCTCTGCTCTGCTCGATCCCACACGCGCGCCACACCATCCACGTGCTCGCTTCCTTTTCGCCCCTACCGCTTCAGACTCAGCTCCGGCCATCTTTTAGTTCGCGTCGCATCAGAAAGGCGAGCGGCACACACGGCGCATCAGAAAGGGGGTTGCCAGCTGCGCTGCGGACCGGGTTCACCAACCAAACCTCCAGATCGGGTCGGGTGGCATCGTCGCCATGGCAACGTCACGCTTTGGACGCCGACCTTTTCATGTTGTCCAGACTGAGCCAGCCAGCCAGACGGGCCCGGCTACGCCGCTACGGTGTCCTGCCGGTCCTCCTCCCCCTGTGCCCAGGCGAGCGTGGAGACAGTGCTGACCATAACTGCTGAGCTTTTGCAGTGGCTCAAACCAAAGCCGTGGTTATCCGCTTTCTGTGTCCACGTCACAACTTTCTGATAATTTGCAAGGGGGCCAGCAAGGAATATCATCAAGAAGTGAGCAAGCCTTCAAGGAGTGTGTACTGTACTCCGGTAGTCCGTAGTACTACCCTGTAAGCGGCAAACTGATCGGTTGTTGGCTTCCTCAGTTCGTCCTCTAAAAACCAGAGCTAGTACTAGTAAACGCGATAGAAGACCAAATACGGAATAGTGCCGACGTTGCAAACGACCCGCAAAATATTTGACACAACCAAGTGCTTCTAGAAAGTCAACAAAGTAAAAAACAAAGGCAAAAAGAAGGCCCTAGCAAAAGGAGGGCTGGAACCTGCCGTAACCGCAAGACGCACGCACAAGTAGGAAGTAGCCAATTTAGCTAGGGTACGGCCAGACCCACAATGGACACACAAGCAGCCAATTTAGCTAGGGTACGACCAGACCCACAATGGACACACAAGTAGCCAATTTACTAGGAGCAATGGAGCATATATGCCGACGGTCACTCGCAGATTGACAGGGGGAAGAAATCATTGGCGGAATTCATGCTGTCCACGGGTCCTGCTTGTGCTGTTGTGCAGCTGTGCGTACGAGGGGAAGCACCGCCACCCCGTCCTGCCGGAGCTGTCGCCGGGCGCGGCCGTTCCCCGACCGAATCACTCCCGTCCCCCAGTCCCACGGCCCGGATCGATCCGCGTCTTCTATCCTCTCCAAAGGCCACGGAGCAGCAGCGCGTGTCAACTGTCCAGGTGTTGTCGTTCCCAGCAGCAATAAGTCAGCGACACCGCGGCAATCGAGCTAGTGTTTCGGTGATTGCCATCGAGGCATTCGTTGCCGGCCATCGATCTCATCCGAGTACCGCGGCGTTGCCCTGCCCGGTCCAAAAGGCGGTGGGTCGGCTGGGTGGCAGCCCAGTGGTGTGGAGTAGTGGACAGGAGGACAGCGGCGGTGAGGTCCTCCATGCAGCACCCTTTTTTGCTTGGGAGTTGAGACCAAGCAAGGATCGATTGAGCCGGGACGACCTGGCTTCTGCGACACCCACGTCCACGCGATAGGCACCCACCGCCCATGGCCAATCTCCGGCGAAGGTCCCCCCGGCGAAACCAACTCGTGTCCGGGTCCGGCCGGCCGTAAATGGCAGTGTTAAGCTGGCACTGGCCAGCACCAGCAGCATGTATATGCAGGCCAGGCAGGCAGGTCAAAAAGGCCCACGGGGGGTTGCTTGGTTGCTGCTTTCGCAAGTGAGCTCAGTGTCAGTGGTAGGAGCATTAGCCCCGTTTAGGATGGACCTATAGCCTAAGGACTAAGGACAGCAGCTATATCTCCACTCAGTCGATCACCTCATCTCGAAGGATCAACCGCCACAACTTGCAAGTGAAGCTTGGAAAGGGTAAAACGAAGGAGCTAGTAGTGCCTCCAATTCTGCTAAGATGGTATTCTTTCCAAAGCAAAATACTCATTGCAGTAGTAATATCATGAGACTTGGGCCGGCCTTGTTATTCTTGGGCTTAACATGAATCTTTATGGCCCTTAACTGACTACTCGAGTTGTTTCGGGCCCAAAGATCTCCCTTCTCATCAGTGTCGTACGAAAACCCTGAGTCCATTTATGAAGACCAGTAGGACCACTATACCAGCAGTTACTTGTGAGTATATGTACACCAACTGCTTGGTCTTATGGTTGAAAATGGAAATGCCTGGCAGTGGCAAATTGCTGTAACATATTTCTTCTCTTTTCCTATTTTCTACACAACAAAAAGAGCACGGTTGGAACATGAGAATGTTTTTTTTTCTCTGTTGTGTTTGTTTTTTACGTGAAATTGAACCGATTCCGGAAAAAAATTTGGATGGTTTCTGCAAAATTTATAATTCCAAACGGACATGTGCAGTCAATCAGTCATTTCTAGTATATGTCTGAATCAACGAGTCCAACCGATCATGACAAGGGGAATATCATCAGTGACTTATTTTGTGTCCTCACTTCGAATTTCCAAACAGAGCAGACGAATTTAACCTCAAGCTGCATCTGCAGTGCCTAGTCATACTGTGGAATCTCTACTGTCAAGGAACGTCACTAACCTGACTATTGTTCAAACCATCACCAAACATGAGAAAGAAACCGTTGACGTTGTTGGCAGGCACGACACGATTTCACGAGACTGCCAGAGCAAGGACTCCACATTAGTATCGCACAGAAGAAGTGCCGACAGTCAAATAAACCTTGGCCTCTGTCCACTTTGTTGAGTCAAACGCAGGAAACTGTACAGGCAGACTAGTGACCTATTAGCACTGGATGTTGCACTCATCTGTTTTCAGGCCAAAAAAGCAGTTATTTCAGTCCTATAGTTTCTTGAAGGTGCGGTACGGTGGAGCCTGATCACGCCATGCTGGTTGCATTCTTCCTCTTCCTCGTCACACTTGGCCACCTCGTGGCCGCCATGAACGAGACGGTGTTCACCTACAACGGCTTCTCCGGCGCGAACCTCTCCCTCGACGGCATGGCCACAGTGATGCCGGACGGCCTGCTCATGCTCACCAACGGCACCGCCGCGCTGAAGGGGCACGCCTTCCACCCCACTCCGCTGCGCTTCCACGGCGGCGGCGTGGACGAGCACGCCGTGGCGTCCTTCTCCACAGCCTTCGTGTTCGGCATCATCGGGCAGTACACCGACGTGAGCAGCCAAGGCATGGCGTTCGTCGTCGCCGCGAGCAGGAACTTCACCTCGGCGCTGTCGGGCCACTTCCTGGGTCTGCTCAACGCCACCGACAACGGCGACGCCAGCAACCACCTCTTCGCCGTCGAGCTCGACACCGTCCTCAACGCGGAGTTCCGGGACATCGACGACAACCACGTCGGCGTCGACGTCAACAGCCTCACCTCCGTGCGCGCGGCCTCCGCCGGCTACTACGACGACCAGACCGGATCGTTCAGAAACCTGAGCCTCATCAGCCGCAGGGCCATGCAGGTGTGGGTGGAGTACGATGGCCGGGCCATGGAGCTCAACGTGACCATGGCTCCTGTCGAGACGCCCAAGCCAAAGAAACCTCTCCTGTCCACCGCCGTCGATCTCTCGGAGGTGGTCACGGACCCCGCTTACGTCGGCTTCTCCTCGGCGACGGGGATAATCTTCTCGCACCATTACGTTCTGGGCTGGAGCTTCAAGATGAACGGCGAGGCCCCGGCGCTGAACTTGTCGATGCTGCCACCTCTGCCGCGCACGGCGACCGGCAAGACGCGGCCAAAGGTCCTCGAGGTCGTCGTCCTGCCGATCGCGTCGGTGGCGCTCGTCCTCGCGCTGGCCACGGCGATCGCCGTCGCCGCCAGACGGCGCGCGAGGTTCGCCGAGCTGCGCGAGGATTGGGAGGCTGGCTTCGGCTCGCATCGCTTCGCGTACAGGGATCTGTTCCACGCGACGGGCGGCTTCAAGGACGAGAACCTGCTCGGGAGAGGAGGGTTTGGGAGGGTGTACATGGGCGTGCTCCCGAAATCCAAGGTGCAGGTCGCCGTCAAGCGGGTCTCGCACGAATCCAGACAGGGGATAAAGGAGTTCGTCGCGGAGATCGTGAGCCTTGGACGCCTCCGTCACCGGAGCGTCGTGCAGCTGCTCGGCTACTGCCGGCGGAGAGGTGAGCTCCTCTTGGTCTACGACTACATGCCCAATGGCAGCCTCGACAGGTACTTGCACGACGACCCAGATAATAAACATAAACCCACCTTGGATTGGGGCCAAAGGTTCAAGATCATCAAAGACGTGGCGTCAGGCCTGCTGTATCTCCACGAAGGCTGGGAGAAGGTCGTCGTCCACCGGGATATCAAGGCCAGCAACGTGCTCCTCGACGCGGAGATGAATGGCCGGCTGGGCGACTTTGGGCTTTCAAGGATGTACGACCAGGGCACGGATCCAAGCACCACCCATGTGGTTGGCACCACGGGGTACCTCGCCCCGGAGCTCGGGCACAGAGCCAAGGCGGCGCCAGCCACTGACGTGTTCGCGTTCGGCGTGTTCCTTCTCGAGGTCGCATGCGGGAGGCCGCCCGTCGTGGAGGACGACGACGCTCAGGGGGGCCAGGCCGTGCTTGTCGACTGGGTGCTTCGCCATTGGCGCAACGGCTCCATCATGGAAGCAGCTGATCCGAGGCTCGGAAACGACTATGCCGACGGGGAGGTCCAGCTGGTGCTCAAGCTTGGCCTGCACTGCTCGCATCCTCTGCCCAGCGCGAGGCCCAGCATGCGGCGAGTTGTGCAGTGCCTTGACGGCGACATGGTGTTCCCGGAGAATAGTGAGGCGACGCACATGGATTTTAGTTTCAGCATGGCGACTCTGATGCAGGACCAGCAGCTTGAGCTGGATGCCGTGGCGTGTGAGTTGTCTTCACCGTCAAGCGCTGGTACTATGTCTAGCACTCTGTCGGGAGGAAGATGACGGCATATGTGAAAGTTCTGCACTTGTCTGGCCGAGTAAAATGCCCACATGTTTTGTTGTTTGGTTCCCTCAGACCGAAAGCAGGTGAAGCAGGTGTATGCCGCCGGCTCGTGTCTTGTAAGATATATGCAGTAAAGGGAAAAGTGCAGATCAAGTTATCGTCTGAGAGCTTGAATTCCAGTAACTAATCTGGTATAAACAAAAATGTGAGTGACAAGAATCTGAAATTGCCACCTAACATGCATGATAAACTAAGCATATTATACAAAATATTTACGTCAAAATCCTGTGGAATTTCAGTGACTACCTGACAAATGTTTTGCTCGCTACTTATACTTTTTTTTTAAAGTTGTTTAGATTACACGTCTGAGAATGAGTCAAGAAAGAACGCTCGGCCGGCAAAGTAGCGACTAACGAGACAAAAGAAATACTGTATATTTCCCTGGGGTGGAATGAGACGTTAAGTCTGAGGAAAAAGTCTAAATCCCCCTGAACTATGGACCCTGAAACACACGACCCCCCAACCTATAAAACGGTCTAATTTACCCTCTGAACTATCCAAAACCGTCTATTTTACCCCCTGGGCAGTTTTCGACGGTGGTTTGCTACAGTAAAACCAGTTTTCTATTTTTTATTTATTTCCGCTGAGTGTTTGAAAAAATCATAGTAAATCATAGAAAAATCATAAAATAAAAAATTCAAATTTGTTGGACTCTACATGATTAGATCTACACAGTGAATATATAATATGGTATACTTTAGTACAAAGTTTTTGTTGTAGATTTACAGTGAACAAATCTAAATTTTTTACAGCAAAAACTTTGTACTAAAGCATACCATATTATATTTTCACTGTGTAGATCTAATCATGTGGAGCCCAACAAAGTTGGATTTTTTATTTTATGATTTTTCTATGATTTACTATGATTTTTCAAACACTCAGCGGAAATAAATAAAAAATAGAAAATTGGTTTTACTGTAGCAAACCGCCGTCGAAAACCACCTAGAGGGTAAAATAGACGGTTTTAGATAGTTCAGGGGGTAAATTAGACCGTTTCATAGGTTAGGGGGTCATATGTTACAGGGTCCATAGTTCAGGGGGATTTAGACTTTTTCCTTAAGTTTGGCAGTGTAAACATCCAACCAACATCCTTTCCAGGAAGGAACATGCGACAGACATTGGTGAATGGTGATGGCATTACTTTGTTGAATTGACTAGGAAGAAGACCTACGCCAAGCAATGTTAACCCTTCAGTGCAACAAAAATTACTCCACATATTATAAACTATATAGTGCCGCAAGCCCGCAATCGGTCTCAAAATAGACTACTGCCTTCCCAGTAACAAATGTTCGAGAAGTTTGCCCGGCTCATGCTTAGCGTCACGGCAGCCATGGCTAGCGTCAGGTCCATCTCCATCCTTCTACTCTTTGTCCTCCACAAAATTGAGCTGGTTTCATCTGCCAGCGGCGAGCAGTTCGCCTATGAAGGTTTCGCTGGTGCAAAGCTCACCCTTGATGGCTCTGCCGCCATCACGCCAAGCGGCCTGCTTGCTATAACCAACGACAAGCACACCAAAGGCCATGCGTTCTTCCCGGCTCCTATCCACTTCCACGGCCACGGGCCAGTGAGCAGCACCGCTCCCCAGTCATTCTCAGCCACTTTCGTGTTTGCCATCATCTCTGAGCACGCCCAGCTGAGTGACCATGGCCTCGCCTTCGTACTCGCACCCAGCAGCAACCTCTCAGACGCCACTGGAGCACAGTACTTGGGGATACTCAACATCAGCAACAATGGCAAGGCCAGCAACCGCATCCTCGCTGTCGAGCTTGACACCGTCCTCAGCCCCGAGTTCCATGACATAGACAGCAACCACGTCGGCATTGACGTGAACAATCTCCAGTCCATGGAGTCTCACACTGCCGGCTACCACGAAGACAGCACTGGCAACTTTCTGAACCTGACGCTGATGAGCCGTAAGGCCATGCAGCTGTGGGTGGACTACAGCGGCCAGGCCATGCAGCTCAATGTCACCTTAGCTCCTCTGGATGTTGAGAAGCCCAAGGACCCACTGCTGTCAACAACCATCAACCTTTCAGAGATAGTGAATACTACAGCATACATCGGGTTCTCATCGGCAACAGGTCTCTCTATAGCATACCATTACATACTTGGCTGGAGCTTCAGTTTAAATAGAGCTGCACCTGCCCTCAACTCATCTAACCTACCTGCGCTGCCAAGATTACCTCACCAGAAGCACTCCCTGTCTGAAACTTTGGTGATAGTGCTGCCATTTGCCACGGCTGGTTTCATCATCGCATTGCTCATTGTTGCGTTCATGTTTATGCGAAGACGGTTGAGGTATGCTGAGCTCCATGAAGATTGGGAGGTCGAGTTTGGGCCGCACCGGTTCTCTTACAAGGATCTCTTCCATGCTACTAAAGGGTTTGCGAGCAAACAATTACTTGGGATAGGAGGATTTGGGAGAGTGTACAAAGGGGTCCTTCTGGAATCTAACTTGGAGATTGCAGTAAAGAGGGTGTCACATGATTCTAAGCAAGGAATGAAAGAATTTATCGCAGAAATTGTTAGCATGGGGAAGCTTCGACACAAAAATCTAGTGCAGCTACTTGGATATTGCCGTCGCAAAGGTGAACTTCTATTGGTCTATGACTACATGTCAAATGGTAGCCTCGACAAGCATTTATATGACCAGAGCAGACCTGTTCTAAGTTGGAACATAAGGTTCCACATCATCAAAGGCATTGCATCTGGTTTGTTGTACCTCCATGAGGATTGGGAACAGGTTGTTGTTCACCGAGACATTAAGGCAAGCAATGTTCTTCTTGACAGCGAGATGAATGGATGTTTAGGTGACTTTGGCCTTGCAAAGATGTACAGTCATGGCACGAACCCAAGGACCACAAATGTCGTTGGCACCATGGGGTATCTCTCCCCTGAGCTGCTCCGCACAGGGAAAGCATCACCAGGAACCGATGTTTTTGCATTTGGGATGTTTCTATTGGAGGTGACCTGTGGACGAAGGCCATTAGAACACGACCAGGTTGTGCTGCTAGACTGGGTGCTCGAGCACTGGAACAAAGGAGCAATTCTTGACACGGTGGATGGACGGTTGAATGGTCAGTACAGTGCAGAAGAGGCGAGCTTGGTTCTAAAGCTGGGCCTCCTATGCTTGCAGCCAATGCCTAATGCACGGCCTAGCATGCGGCAAGTCTTGCAGTACCTCGACGGTACACTGACAGTCCCAGAGATGGCAATGATGAACCTGGACTATGGCACTCTGATGTTTCTGCAAGGTGAGGGCTTCGACTCGTATGCCATGTTGGATGCAGCGTCACTTGCGACAAGCATTGGTCCTGGATCTGACCTCTCAGGAGGACGATGATGTTAACTTGATTTCCTATTGGATATCAGTCTTGGCCATTAGTGTAGCCAGTTCTTTTTTTAATCAGTAGCTTAACTCGGATCAGAAAATGTAACCCTGTCTAGTGCTTAGCTTTGTATTACTCCCATAAACTCAAATAGTCCAATATACATATGCCCACATGATTTGTTATGAAGCAAAATATGTAATCTTGGTAATAGCAGGGCAACAAAAAAACAACTGCATTATCTGCATCCACACAAAATCTATTTGGGATGAAAATTGTAACAGAAGAAAATAACTTATATCGCATGTTTAAGTGTTCAACAGAAACACCAAAATTGCCGCACAGTACTAGTATCAGGTTATGCATGTGGGCAGAATCAATGTTTGCAACACTGCCCATGAACGGTACCTATCAAAGGAACAGTATACGTACAAGCAGGGGGATCGTAATGCACATTGTGCGATGCATTTTTGCTTATTGGTTCATCTCCTTGCTCTCTTGCTCAATCATATAAGCCTTCTTCATTTCTTCCAGGACTGCATCGTTTGTGCTGCCAAGGCATATAAAGCACATGGTGAATATACACATGAATAGGATGTGTTTCTTAAGCCAACATTAGCTTTAGTGAACAAATGCAATACACAACTTCTTGAAAGAGAGTAAAAGTGAACATCTTGCAGGCTACAGTGATATGTCCCAAACTGAGGAAAACAAAGCACTTCAACCAAATGAATGAAAATCATTAGTATGCTCACTAACTTGTTGTCATCACGTGAAGACACTCACATTCTGGTCATGATGAATGGCAGCACAGCTCTTTTTTTTTTTAATTTTCCCATACAAATCGATCATTACTAAATAATATATGGGTCATCAAATAGCAAACACAGCATTAGTATCGACAGGGAGTCAAGTAAATTGTCAACCATCAACCTTGTCCACTGTTTTACATCATTACCCATGAGAACATGCAGTCATGAGCAATGATATCTGGTTACACTTGGAATACTTGACAGGAATGTACACTGAACTTGACTATCAATATTCATCACAAGTAAATAGTAGAGAAAAGATTAACCATATCTAGCCTGGTGCTTACTGATAAGATAAAACTGTAGCAACATGTACTAATCACCTACTCCGTAGCAAAGTATTCCAAAGTCAAATCAACCTCCAGAAATGCATCTTACGAATAGCTAAATGAAACATGTAGCTGTTCGTAATGAAAAAAAAAATCTAGAAATGAAAACAGGAAATCCTGAAGAGTGGGTGGGCTGGGTGGGGGTGGGTGGGTGTGTTCTACATATTTATCTCTTTAATGCAATGATGCACATCTCTTCTATGTATTCTACAAATAAAAATAAAATATATATGAAAGGTGAATAGTACTGCTACATGCAAGCAGACTGTAGACATTAAATGTGAGTGCAATTTTATCATACACAACAAAACCAAACAAATAACCGAGATGCCACCTGGATGCTTATTCTAACATAGTGAGCTTACAAGACTGGAATGTAATAAGCACTTACTATTGATGAAGGCACTCATTCAACTCTTTTGCTTGTTTGCGGCATTGCCATACCACAGAAAATGTTCTTCCTCGAGCACACTCAGCATACTTTGAACAATAGAAATCACATTCCTTAAGGGCCTTTTGTTTCATTTTGCTCCTCAAAGCTGAAAAGCAAAACAAATAAAGGGCAGAATTAACACTTGGAAATAGATACAAATACAACAATCTTTAAGGGTTTCCTGGGCACAATCTAAAAATCATTCTTAAATAATGATAAAGAGCATCTCCAACAGGGACATGCTAGTAGACTACAAGCCTTGCCATTTCATTAGTTTGCCTACATGATAGAGACAGAAAATTTGCTACTACTCAACAGAGAGATGGGTCTTAGTTACTAAATAGTAGCTAGCCTAATGGTTTCAACGCAAATTCCAGGTCACGAAATGATGATGTGGGTCAAGGATAAAACAGTAAGGATTATAATGTTTGCTAGATATAGTGCATATAGCCCCTACGTCCCAAAAGGAGTGCAATTCTCGCTTTTTGAGGAGTCAAACAGTTTTTTAAATTTGACCAAATCTATAGCAAAAATACTAATATCTATGATACCAAATAAGTATCATTGGATTAATCATGGAATATATTTTCATAATAAACCTACTTGGAGACATAAATGTTCATACTATTTTCTTACAAACTTAGTCAAAGTTTTGAAAATTTAATTTGGTTCAAATCTAGAATTGCATTTATTTTGGGATGGAGGGAGTAGATTTGAAAAGTTTTATATACTCCATAGATGACATGGACACATACTATGGAACGGTTTCTAATGGAGATGCCAACAGCAATAATCCATTGAACAAAAGCTATTTGTGGCAGAAAACATTCTGGCGATGATGAACAGTAATCCATTAATCCAACCATTTGATCTCCTTTCTGAGATTCAAGATTAATTAACGGCTTACTGGGAGAAAATCAGTTGAGGCATTTCCTCAATAATTAAGAATAGTTAGTTCACTCCACCGGGCATGTGAAACATTCTGTGCACTTCTGTGAGAAATCATTCTGATATTGATTCTGTTACAGTACAAAATAATGCACGAATACTCAGGTGTAACGAGCTGGTAGATAATGGCCTATGCTGATAGGTACTAATCTGTTGTACTAACTGGTGATAGACTACAGACTGACAACCAACATGAGTTAACAACACCATTTTGATGGAAGTCCATGCAAACTACCTATCGTCGTGCAAATACCAACTGCCACACAATCAGCCGAAGCGAAGCGACCAGCATAAGGCGAAGAACCAGCGATTTTATTCGTGTAGCCAATTATCCATCTCACATAGAGAACTAATAGGAGCTCCGCACACTCCAGGACGCCAAAATCAACAAATGAAAATGCTATGAGGCACGGGTGGGATGTTGCGGGCGTCACCTTCCTCGACCTTCTTCTTGACGTGATTCTCCCGGGCCTCCTGGAGGTACCCCATGTCGCTGGCTCGCGGACTAGTAGATGATACCGAATTGGACTAGGGGAAGAGATCGAACAGTTGGGGTTAAACCCTAGCGCCCTTGGAAGCGAACGCGGACATTGACGGCGAGGTTTTCTCTCTCCTCCTGCACCGAGTGGGTGAACTGGTGAAGCCACTCGCGTTCGCTTTTGGCTGCAGTTGGGCTGTTGATCCGTCAGTCTGCGGCCCAAGCGTTACATGGGCCGCTTCTGTTGGAGCCGGGAGCGCAGGAGCCGCGGTCCGCCGTCAGCGGAGTGAGGGACGGCGCGCGGCACGCCGTCGAGCGGCAGAGCGGCGATGGCGCGGTGCCGGTGCCGGACTGACGGAGGAGCCGAGGAGGGCTGGACCTGGACGAGCGGGCGACCGGCGATGGCGGACTGGCGGAGGGCGGCCAGCGGCGTGACGCGATTCTGCGTCCCGCATCCGAGCGAGCGGACGCTCCTGGCTGCTGGCCGCTGGGTGGCTGCCCTGATGTCCTCTACGGAAGGGTGGGCTGGTGGGGTGAGTGGGGTGGCCTGTTGGGCCATTGGGCCGTCTGGCAGGCAGGCAGGGTGTGGTCTGTGGGCTTCTTTGTGTATGACGCGAATATCAATTTTGAGACCTTAAGTATATTATACATGTATATATACCTCTAAGAACTAATACAAAATTTTTTAAAAAAGGTATGCCTATAAATACCCAGTCACAACTGTAGGTCTGCCCATGCTAATAGTACGTCGAAATAGTTTGGCCCAAGGCCTATACGTCTGAAGATTTTGCCTTTAAAACCGAACAGTTCTTCTTCTTCTTTTTTTTTTTACCTTTGGGACTGTTGGATTGGCGTAAAAAAAAAAGAACTGTTGGATTAGTCGTATCGTGTGGTGATGGGGTGAATGAAGGTCTAAACTCTGAATGCATCGTTGTCATGATGGGACCAACAGTGGTCTCAGATTTCGGGATTGCTCATACCTCCACTCAATCACACGAGAATGAGATCATTGGATGGATTCCCACGGTTGGGCGATGAGGACAAGTCCACCAACACAACACCAGCAACGACCGAGTCACGAACTAGTCCTGGCAGGTACGGCTAACTGACGAGCGAATACTGCTGCCGAGCTCGATGCTTTTGGCACCAACCTTGTCCTAATAAACAAAGAACGCGGGACGGCAAATCGGCAATGGCATCTTAGAGGAACGCGTAGGCACACTTGTGGTACACTCATCGGGGATTTAGGTGAAAAGGTTGTTTCTTGCTGTATGATTATTTGACTCTCGCGGTAACTTCGATCGTCCGTATGTGTTTCACAATAGGGAAATGGATCCAGGTGGAAGAAGGATGGGTTGCCCAACGCGGCAACGCCAACGCCCAACGGTACACGCTGGAGGAAAAAGAGCTCGAGATGTTGGTGGTCATGACTTTGGTGGCGGCAAAGGCAAATCCAGTGCTTGACCAAGGACAACGCACTGCGCATGCGGATCATCGCGTGCATCAGACATCGTGCATAGCGAATTTGGATGGTGCTGCTGCTCACGGAGAGGCACGTACATACATATATTATCCTATCTGTAGTTATCGGCGCAACTAGCCAACTGGGTAAACGTAACGTTAGCACTTAGTAGCAGTTTGGGAAGAAATTCAGGTTCGTTCGTTTTCCTGAAAAAAAAAGAAAAAAAAATTGAACCGAGTAGTAAATACTTCCCTCAAATTGTATTGCTGTACTTGGAAGTGGAACCCGAAGTCCAGGGTGACAGAGACGCAGGCAGACTCATGGAAATCTAGATTGTTGCAGACTTGCAGCGCAGGTTGCTGCGATAAGATTAAACCTGCAGTCCCAATCGCCTTCAGCTGCAGGCAGCCACGGATGAGGACGGTAATGACGACAGGTGTCCGCGTCAGTGCAGATGATGGGCTCGGCGCGTCTCTTTAGTCTAGTCTTTACACCATCGCCGGAATAAAGAAGGCGCACGACGGGGACGCCGGCCTTCTTTGCACAAGTGACAGGTAGTGACTGTGGCTCTGTTCGCTTCAGCTGAAAAGCTGAGCTGATTTGGACTGAAACTGATTTGTTGTGAGGAGAAATACTGTTCCAGATCTGAAAAACATGTGCTGTTTAGTTGAAGCGAACAGAGCCTGTATCGCTCCCCCTGCTTTGCCTTGGATCCATCACGGCATCATCAATTCATCACCCTATGGCCTTTCTATCCTGCCCTGCACATGATCTTTTTAACCTGCTAATAATAACTGAAAGATCACGCCGCGGTCTGTGGTGTGGCAAGATGCATGCATGCATGATAGCGAGCTCCCCCGCCTTTTCCACTGATCTTATGTCGCACTGTCGTGCCCTCAACGATTGTATATATGGACTAGGATGAGCGGTCTCATTAAGCGGCCGGCTTGTTTGACGTTTGCGTTCTCCTGTCTGATTTGAGAGCGCTAGTCAGTTTTCTCTTATTGGTCCATGGGTTTTGTACCCAAAAACTACGATCCGAGCGAGATTAATTCTTCAGATCAATACATACTGGACGACTAGCTAGAGCAAGGGTCGAACATGTGACCGAGGACGAGGAGGTAGTACAAGAAATCAGTAACGGGCGTTCCGGCCACATATTACCACGGCACCACGCCAGCACGTACGTTGTAGGAGAACGTCACGCTGAAAGCAAAAGCGGACTACTACTAAATGACTGCACCACCCCCCACGGGCCATGATGCGCGGCGGCGGTGGCAACCGCGCCTTGCCAATGGGCGACGCCGGTCACTCGTGAGAAATTCGCCTGACCATCAAAAGCTGCTTCGGAATTCATAAACTATACTCCGGACATGCAGAGTTGCGTACAAACCGCCTTGTCACCGGTCACCACTCGGAGGTTTTTATTAGGCTGTAAAGTGGCTCCAGTGCTCCACTGAAATCCTTTTTTCTCCGAGACGCATATCTAAAGGTGTAGTAGTTGTAAAATATTCACGGATAGACTCGTAGAGAGGCAAGAGCTAGCTGCGTCGGATGAACGCATGCCTGAATCGATCCGTGCACGTACGAAAGACGGAAAGAGAGAATAAATCGAATGTTCCATTAAGAAAAAGAAGACGACGACGACAAGGGATTCGTCAATGAATATGCAATAATTGTACTACTTTATACATTATACATAGAACTACCACTGGTACATACGCACCCCACTGTGCATATGCAGCCTGCACACACGCTTCGCACTTGTACAGTGTGCTGGACGTTATAATAACGGCATGGGAGAAAACGACCCGTCTGCCGGTTCCAACAAACGACGAGACGACGCTTGTGCGTGCGTCTAGAGCTCACAAGTCACAAGCAAGCTCGTTATTTGATTTTGCTACGAACATTATTGGCGCCGGCGAGTTGGACGGGAGCGAGCGGCAGTCCGTGAACCATCGTATATGTGCTGCGGTGGCTCTGCTTCTGCAGCAAAATGCAATTCCCCTGGTGCAGGAAACACTTTATTCGCGCCACGGGAAAAGCTATCCCGGCAAGCCACGAATTGCTCCGATCCGCTCGGCGCCGTGTCTTGTCCACGGCGACATGCTCGGGATCCCGCTTTACAGCTGTTGGATTGCTCGTCAAAGGACAGGCCTGCCGCCCCAACCGCTCTAGATAAACTAACATTAAGGCTAGCCGCTTAGCGGACTAAGCAAAGCATCAACGCCTGTACTTCAAAGTGTATGCCAACGGAATTCTAAAGGGCCAATTAGGATGTAGATATTCAGGAAGCAGGTGTAATTGAATTGAATTGAATTGATTTCAATACAAAATCAACATTTGTATTGAAATCGGCCACAATTCAAATTATGTTGTAAGGATGACTATTAAATGGTGTAAGAAACCTCGACACAACAAATATCTAGTGTTTGGGGATTTCTGTTCTTCTTTAATGAAATCCAAGAATGTGTGTGTTTGTAAAGCATGACTAGAAATCCATATCTCTCGATTTCACTCTCAAGCGTTAAAGGGGGGCAACTCACCCTTAATACTAGAAGTCCCTCCATTCGCCACCACTATGGTTGCCAGTACCTCTGGCCACCAAGCGGCGACAAGCCTATACTAGTGCTACAAAGTAACATTCGTTCGTGGCAAATCCTTTCTATTATCATTTCTCTCTTCTTTTCCCCTTGTGTTGGGTGCTCTTGCGAATAACAGCGCCAATAATTTTGTGGGATTGTTGGATTCAAAACCTCCATACTCCAAGGCCATATCTAGCCTTTTGTCACTCTATGTAGATCCCCAGTAGTGGTTCCCTCCAAGGCCATGGGTGGTGGTCTGGTGGCAAAGGCTTGGCAGCCTTAGCCGGTTTACCAAAAAGACAAGCTTGTGTCATCTTCCTTTTTGTGCCGTTCTTTTCGGGGTGGTTCTAGCCGCTGGGGGTGAGGGCTCTTCAACCTCATGGCAAGGAGGGTGTAGTTTGTCGGATCCCTGCCATCACAACATGAATGGTGGTTGTTGTGGTAGCTCTTGCCTATCCTCTAAGTCTGTCACTCTAGAGAATCCAAGCATGACGTTGTGCCCCTCGATCCCTCCACAACATTTTATTGACGTGATTGTAGTCTACACAACAAAAGTGATACACTCGGTATGTGGAAGATATATCACCTTGGTATAGTCTGTCTTGTTACTCATCCTCTTCGATAGTCACGATCACTTGTTAGCCTTTGCATAGTCTGCATAGAAGCCATTCATCCTCGAGCACTATCTTTTGTGCTTGAAGTTGATTATTGTAGGTATGTTGGTACTCGTTTTGGACATGCTTGGCACACCTTGTTGGATGTCATCGTGTCCTGGGCTAATGTTCCCCTTTGGTGCCTCTGTACTGTTGGCACTCTTTCATCCTGGTCCTGTCATCAAATCAAATGTTGATAGGTGCTATCCACCCCTTCCACATTCCGATCCCATTGTTGTCGAATCAAATGTTGAGAGGCTTCCTCTTCTTGTCATGTGTTGTACCTTCAGCTTGAAGGAAGATTGTCATGTCCGGTGCTCATGTGTTGTGTCTCATTGTACACCTACTTATGTAATTATAATTATGTCACCAAACAAATTCTACAGATTTATAGTCGATTAGAGGCAGCTTGGATTTTGGTGCCTAGGTATCGAAAAGTTACCATTTTGGAATTAGTGATTTTTTCCCATTGTGATGAAGTCTCCATTTTGGCCTTTGCATTTTGGCAAGTGGCGTGGCAAGCGACGCACACAAAATGCACGTCATTCCAAACTCCAAAAGCCTGCTGGTAACTTTGAGGCTGAGGTGGACAGAAATCAACATGCAGTACAAAACTTGGAGACTACCCAATTCCCGAAAGAAGCAGCATCGGCGGCACAGCAGCGCAGCGCAGGTTTGCCCGTCCAGAGCAAACTCCGTAGTCCACAAGAAAGTCAGGTTTCTTCAGCACAGAGCACCAATCCAGTGACTAGTATAAGAAGCAGTCAAGCAGGCCATCAGCGGTTCACCGCCACCACAGCACAAACCCGGACACCACCGTTGGCAGCCGCAGCCAGGGAGCCATGGGCCTCTTCAGCAAGAGCACCTCCAAGCAGACCGCCAAGCTCAAGTCCCTGGTGAAGCTCGCCGCGGCGCGCCTCGCCGTCGTCCGCCGGCCGCGCCTCGGCCGCCGGTCCTTCGCCCGCAGCGACGTCGGGCAGCTCCTCTCTATCGGCCATCTCGACCGCGCGCTCGTCCGCGTAAGTCCACGTCTGTCTGTCTGTCTGCTCGTGTCGCGTGTGCTAGAGCTAGAGTGTGCCTCCTTTTGCCAGTTTGCAGTAGCGATACTGATACGGAGCGTTGTGTGTTATCGTCGAGCAGGTGGAGCAGGTGATCGAGGAGGACAACATGCTGGAGGCGCTGGACGCCATCGAGCTCTACTGCAAAATCATCATCGAGCAGACCGCGCAGCTGGAGAAACCCAAGTATGTGCACTGCAGATTCTCCCAATCTCCCCGTAATCGTAGCCTCTTGGCTTCGTTTTGATTCCCGTTTCCTCGGACCACCCGTCTCACACGGAAAGATCGCCACTTTGGTTGGTTCGGCGGAGCCCAGGGAATGCAGCGAGGAGATCAAGGAGGCGGCGGCGGGGCTGATGTTCGCGTCCGCGCGCTGCGGCGAGCTGCCGGAGCTGCTGGACGCGCGCGCCATCCTGGCGGACAAGTTCGGCCGGGACTTCGCCATGGCGGCCAAGGAGGGCGCCCACGGCGTCGTCGACCCCACGGTAGCTTTAACTCTTTTCAATTTCAACCACTGCTCGCTTATTAGTTTACAGGTTGTCTCCCCAACTGCACTGCATGATGGGAGTTGGGAGCTGAAACCTGGCTGCTATTGCAGTTGGTGCGCAAGTTGTCCGGCGAGAGGGCGAGCTTGGAGCAGAAGAGGAGGTTGGCCAAGGAGATCGCCGCCGAGAACGACATCTTGCTGGAGTTCCCTGCGACTGCGAGCCCAGTAGAGGTTCACCAAGATGGTCGCACGACCTCGCAGATCAACGGTCAGAGGCCAAGCGAACAAACGAAGAATGCGCCGGGCAGAACGTTTGTCGAGGAGAGTGCGGTCAAGACGGATCGTCGTGAGGTTTGTGCCGTGATCGCACTACAGGATCATCAGAAATCCAGTATCTGCTTTGCGGCATTTGATCTTAAGAATCGGTGTGTAACATGTGCAGCAGGGGGAGCGGAATAATTCTGTTGATGGCAAGGTGAACCACCCGAGCCTTGCTCAGCTGAGCCTGGACGAGAAGGTGTTGAGGGAATCCAAGAAGTACCCCGACGCAAGGATGGCGGCGGAGGCAGCCTTCGCGTCCGCCAAGTTCGCCGCGATGGCCGCCCGGGCTGCCGTCGAGCTGTCTCGTTCGGAGTCCCTTGGGAAGGGATCGAGGGGCGGCGGCGGCTACGACAAGGTCCCCGCCGTGCAGACCACGGCGGCGGCAACGGAGCAAGAGACGGCGCCGCCATCGTGGACGCCGCACAAGTCCACTCCTTCGCCGTCGCCGTCGCCGTCGTGGAGCGACAGGAGCACGGCGACCTCGGTCGGGTCGTCGGACACTGCGCACAAGGGGAAGGAGCTCGTGTTCGACCAGAGCGACGGGGAGCTGGAGGACGAAGTGACGGAGGGCCTCGTCTGGCCCCCGTCACAGAGCCGCCGCCCATCGTACCGGAGGACGGCCTCCACGGTGGGCGGCGCAGGCGTCGGCCCGTGGCACGGGGACGCCGGCAGCACAGGCGCGCCGGCCGGGAACAACCACGCGCGCCCGCAGTACAGGCGCCACGCCACGGAGTTCGCCGCCGCCGGCAACGCCCTGGCTGGCGGCCAGCGCAGGCAGTACGTGACGCAGCCGCCGCCGTACAGGAGGGCCAGCACGGGCGGAAACAGCGACGGCGGCGGCGGCGCGTACGAGAGCTCGTCGTACGTGCACCCGCCGTACTCGAGGATGGCGTCGGCGCTGGAGCGCGGCAACGAGCACATCGCTCGGCACGAGGAGGTGCGCAGGATGGGCACGGACGCGCGGGCGCTCCAGGAGCGGGTGTACGGCGCGGCGGCGGCGGCGCCAGGGCAGGGGCATGGGCCGCTGAACCCGGAGAGGAGGGCCATCTCGGTGCGCACGCGGAGATGAGCGAGCGTTTCAGCATCGCAGCTCGTGGCCACTCGGCATTCGTCAGTTCAGTAACTTCAGTCTTCAGAAGAGTAGGAGATCGGGTCCGTTGCTTCGCCGGCAGAGTGGCGGTTCCAGCGGTTTGGTCCGGGATCCATGGAGATTTCCTGCCTCTGGAAATGAAACACACATGGGTAGAATCAAATGGAAGTAATTTTGCATGCATACTGGTGGGCAGGTGGCCATTTTTGTACAGAGGATATTGCGTTGTAATTAGCTGCGGATTGTGTTTTCTTTCCTGTAGAAACTGAGCTTTGCTTCATGGTAGGTGTTCCTAAGCTGCAAATTCTGTCTGCAGCAGTGAAGGTACGCGCCGCCGGCCGCAGCCAGCTCAACACCGAGGCTGATGCCCCTGGGCCCTCTCTGTTTGGTCCTTTTAGGGGATGTTTGGGACTGCTCCGCTCCACGGTTTTCAGCTCCGCTCCGTAAATTTTTGTCAAACGGGTCTAGCTCCACGCACGCTGCTCCAGGAAAAAAAGGTGGAGTTGTGAGAGCACATAAAGAGGTGCTCCACAAAAAATATAAAGTTGGTAGAGCTGCTCTATGGTAAAGTTTGTGGAACAGAGTTTATGGAGCAGTCCCAAACAGGCTCTTAGTCGCGTGCGGCGTGCCACGGAAGCGGATTCGCGCCGCATGGGGTCCGTAGTACAGGTCGCCACGACTACCGCGTGTCCGGCAGCTAACTGCCATCGGTCATCTGATGATGAAGATGAACTGGACGTTTGGACCACGCCTACTCCAAGTCCGGTCTTCCGGACCTTTTCCTGCGCTGGATTGGGTTTCGTCAATTTCATGTGTTGCAACTTGCAAGGTGTGTAGCGTCACAGCCAGGCTCTGTGCCATATGACTGCGGACTGCCGCCGCCTCTGCTTGGCATCTTGTCGAGTCCCATGCGCTGCCCTGCGGTCAGAAATCAGACGAACTTTTTTTTTTAAAAAAAAGAAAATCAGATGAACTTGAGAAAAATCACCTTTTCACGTGAAATTAAACTAAGGGTTTGTTTGTGTCTCAGTTTCTTATTGAAAATCTAGGTATTAAACATTGGATATAGAATGTAGATTTTGGATTGAAAAGGATATTCGTTGATCTTATTTTCATAATGATTATTGCCTTTGTACAATGAAAATCTATAAATAGTAGGTTTCATATAGAGCGTGTTTGGGACCATGATTGCGGGCCACGTGGTGCGTAACACTAAAGCCAGTTTATTTCTGCGGTATCGATGCCGTATTACCATATACGGCGAAAAGAATCCTGGTGTCGCGTTGCGTTGGCGTTCTTTTGGCCGCCACCAAGCACACGCAGTCCAAACACACGCATAGGTAATTGGATTTTAGAATCTTAATTTTTAAAAATATATTTCATTTATATATTTTTATAAAAACATTTTATTTATAAATTAGAATCTAGCCTACCAACAAATATCTTATAAAACAATTATAATTCATTATCTAAAACGTTTCTTGAAAAAAAATAGATCCGAAACGTTTTTACGGAAATCTAAATATCTATCAAACGTACCATAAATCTCTCTAGAAGGAAATTATATGCATATGCTAAATCTTTTCTTCAAACTTTCGCTATATCATATATGGATAAAAAAACATCAAAACTGGAGGTGCAAATATATAATGACTCGTTCAACTGGCAGTAAAAATGAGCTGAAGAGAAGGCTAGCGTACACAAAGCTAACCACACCATTTCTGCATGCTCCATTTGGTTTTTATCCCTGGTACGATCCGTTTTGCACGTTTTGTTTGCTTTGCCACCAGTAAATCTGTGCATGTTTTGCTTGCTAGTACTTTTTTTTTTACGGAAAAGCTGTTGCCCGGGCAAAATTTCCTCTCGTGTCACCTAAATTTTTGGCCGTCCGATCTGTGCGGCGGAAAGTGCGCGGACGGAGGATCGCAGTTAAGGACGTGCGGACAGAACTGCCACGCTGCCATCAGCCTACGCGCGAATTCCCGTGCTCGGCGAGATGATCACTGAGGCAAAGTGCGTGGGGGGACAACCACAACCTGTTCAAATTGTCGGTTCCAGGCTGACGCGCACCGCTCGGCTCCTCTGCGCTGCTGCTGTGCACTGTGCATGCACTGCTGCTGTGCGGGCGTTGCCGCTCTGCGTGCGCTGTGCTCTCCTTTGACTGTCGCTTATCATTAATGTATTTGTACATGTCCAGTATTCTCCAGTTTTCATGAGCGTATATATGTTGGAAACGTCATAAAAATTTATGTTTTTTCCTTATAGTATATTAATATATTTTTATATTATAAATAAAGGTCTAAATTTCATGTAGTAGTGATGTAAATTTAATTTATTTGATTGTTGTCTATCTAAATTCTGTAATTTGTTTGTATTTTTTTTTATCAATCTAAAATTCTTCCAATTTGCCTTCCATAGAATAAATTTGATATTTGATTTCTAGATATCTGTAATCTGTTTGTTCTTTTGCTATTTGAATTTCTTCAAATTTGCTTTCTATAGAATAAATTTGGTATTTGGTTTTCTGTAAATTTATCTTTGATTTATTTTTATTTAGCTTGTTTCTGATCCATTCGATGTAGATTGTGTGGTATTTGATTTTCAGGTGTTGCTTGCTCTTTTGTCACCCAAATGTGATCTATTTTGATATTTGGGTGACACAAAGGGTTTGGTCACCCGGGTGACACCAAACTCTAAATCACCCGGGTGACTCATAGACAGATCTTTTTTTAGGCACGCGCGGCAATAAACCTCTGAACTTGCAAATGCAAAACGAGCTCATTTTAGACAGAACTGCCAACAGAAACACTAAAATTGGACTTCACAACGCTTCTAGTATGCTCCTATAAAACATTCTGCCGCCAATTCATGCTTCAGATCAATCCACAAAGGAATCAACATCTTCTTCTCCCTCCTCTCTTTTCTCTCTATGAAGCTGTTGGCACAAAATATGATTCCTCGCGCTCAATACACTAGCGAAGTCGGATATGATCTCAAGAGTGTCGGAGCTTCCAAAATTCAGCTAGCTTCAAACCCGGTCCAAGAGTGCCGATAACCCTCAGGCGTGCCAGTCAATTTGACCCGCAATTGACAAGAAAAAAGATAATCAGCAATCACAAGGTGGAACTAACCGGTGGGTCCAGGTAGTTCCAACTATGTGGCTCTGAGAGCCGATATAATCGGAAATCAACTAAAGAGTCGATTCCGGCATGTATGCGTGTTTTGCCACAGGAAACAATTATTGAACTGATACATAATCGATTAATATGTGTAACCAGACATGACAATCTACATTAAACAAATCTATGCAGATAGTTATAGTAGATCAAGGCATAATCGATTATTGTAAACAGATCAAGTCATTCAATTCAGACTGTCTGAATGTCAAACAGACAGAAATCGGCTATTTAGCCGATTTGGCAGAACACGATCGGTTAACTGGTTTTTCTCGTGAAAGCACAACTGCATCGGCTAATTAGCCGATCTAGGGTCCGTGAAGCAAAAAACTTGGCGGTAGCAACAGCCACAAATCGATCTATAAGAATACGGAACTGGTCTAAAGGCCGGCGGTTCTGTATCCGTACAAATCGGCTCTTGCCAAGCTCTCTCATCACGTACGAGCAAGACTGCGATAGTATTGGCCAAATCAAGCAGTTATCGTAACAAAGCATAAACATGAACAAAACATAAATGAACGTTTTTCATGTAGATCTAAGGCCAATACTATGCAATCTTGATCGGGCAAAACGATGTTATATTAATAAATAAACAATAAATGACAGATAACATCTTGATAATTTAATGAATCTAACTAAAATGCCAAATTAGTTAGAGCCGATAACTAATCCATGCACATGATCAAGCTTAACCTAAGCCCTCGTCTACTGGATGACGCTAAACATAGATTAAACAAGAAAACAAACATGAATCAATAACTAATACTTATTTGATCTAAGCCCACGTCCACCGGATGACGCCAAATTTATATCAAATAAGAATCAACCCCGATCTACGATGCTCCCATGTCCACCGGATGACATTAAAGAGACAAAGCTTAACGAGGCATGACAGTACTTACAAGCAAACCTGCGTCCACCGGATGACACTCAGCCCGATTGAAGAACTCGCCGAGATCTACGTTACTTCTACTCCTAAGGTTTGGCCGGAGCCGAAAGGCGTGTTGTATTGATGTGTACGTACGTATTACAATGGCCGGGGATCTATAATTATACCCTGGGCTTGACAAGATAGAGTCTTAGTCGAATTACAACTTGAAACGAATATGAAAACTAACAAACTCTCCTAAATTAAAGATAACTTGGAGCCCAATCTTTCCTTTCTTTAACGGACTCCGAACGTGATCGCTCCCTGGCGCCGGAGACCCGCGCTGATGTCATCGAATCGGCTCTTTCCTTCAACCGCACCGTCTTCGCTCCGGCCCAACAGTCGATTTCGAGACTCGATCGACTATCTGTGTCTCTGCCTCTGTCTCAAAATCAGCTATCTACGTTCGGCATCGACTATCTGCACTTAGTCCAGATTTTGGCGTAAACACATGCCCCCAATTTTGGGATAAACTGGTTTTATTCCAAAATTAGCACCGAGCCTCGACTCAATCCATTCGCTAGCCAAAATCGCAGTCTCCCGCTCAGCACTTCAAAGTCCCGCGACGAACCGAAACCCTAGCCCGGAAAATCCCCCGCTGCATCTCCGGCTTCGACCCGCCGTCTTCACAATCTACAAGCGATGGTGTCTCCTTCTGAAATCCCCGAGGTACGAATCTCGCCAATCTGCTCTTCATTCATGAATTCTTGTTCGATTGGTCACATATGTCACCCGCCTCCAGATCTTGAAGAACGAGATTTTGATTTCGCTGTCGGACGCGCCTTCCTCGGCCTGATAGGCGATTCTGATCCCACGGAACTCATCAGCATGGAAACCAACCAAATCCCCTTCAAAGCTTCCCCGGTAGATTCATCATCATGGACGAAAAACTCCTTCCGGAACTGGCCCAACAAGCCTACTGGATGGAGGAACTGGTTCCGTAGGGTATCAGAGAAAAAGCGAGCAGATTGGGAACTGCGCAACCTAAGTCAGTGCCTTGACTTGTCTCTCTGCCAGATGAAGAAGAATGAACCGCTTCTCATCGCCGCCAGTTATTTCTGGTCAAATTCCCTAAATGCCTTCATATTCGGAGACGGGCCGATGACCATCACCCTCGGTGACATCCATATGCTCACCGGCCTCCAAATTACCGGAACTTACCAGTATTGGAGTTTAGTATCCATGGGCGAGAAGAGGTTCCCCAAGCTGAATGAGTATAAAGGTTGGACAGGCTATATTGATACCCACCACATGACAACCTCCAGCGTCAACGAAAGGGAATATATAGCATTCTTGATCCTGTGGCTGAAGAGGTTCGTCTTCTGTGGCTCTTCTCTTGGACCAGCCTATCCTTTCAAATTTATTGCAGAGCAACTAGCCCAAGGTCAATCAATTCCTCTGGAAAAACTTATGCTGGGCTCTGCTTACAGACTAATGAGCCGAGTTGCCGGCTACCTGCTCAAAGGCGAAGAGGTTTAGTGCACAACAGGGCCCTGGTGGCTGATTCAATTATGGCTAAATCTTCATTTGCACAAGATGGTCAGACCAAACTTGAATAATCTTGGCTACCCTTCTATAGAATATGCAGAAGATCAAGATAAAGTCACCTGTGGTTGCCAGAGCTTTGGCGAGGCTGCTTCAGCCATAAACATCAATGCCAGTCGAGGCCAGCTGCTTGAAACACTCTATAGAGGCTTGGGATCAGAAATTTTGAATTGGTTCCCCTACACAGAGGATGAGGAATTCCCAATGCCTTACAGCTTCAAATTCAGCACAGGATGTTCTGATGCAGGAGCAACTGAGATCTTTAATGTAATGATAAAACCCTGCATATTACCAGCTGACTTCAAGCATCTTCGAAACTCAAGCAACACTGAACCCAGCTGGCCTACATACGAATTTTACCATCCCAATGTAGCAGCCAGACAACTGGGCTTTGGCCAACTGCCCCCCAAGCTTCCATTCTTACACCTCCTGAGGCCTAGAGATGAACTCACAACAAAATTAGAGGCCAATAGAGTGTTTAGCCTGGGGACAGATCTGCCACACTATACCATGGAGCAATGGAATCAGATATCAATGACTCATGAAAGCTTTGATCAATGGTGGCAACAATGACATGCTCATCTATTTTGTCAGAAAATTCATGACAAATGCCAAGCCTTGAACCCAAGTTTCAACTCTGCCGCAGCAGTAAGCACTGGTAACCGATTTCATCACAAACGGCTGTTAATTATATCCTAACATCTTGTCAATGCAGGATCCAGAGGTTGAACCACCAATGCATATCGAGTACTATCCTCCATGCCCAAACACCAGGCTAGGCTCCCAGGCTCCATCAGTGAAGCAAATGATGCAGGCCCCTGTCAGCATAACTGCCCCATCTCTGAAAAGGAGAGCCTCATCTAGTCTCAAAAAGACGACCACCAAAAAACAGAGATCCAAGAGGAAGCCTGCCCAGGTACTTGGATGTCTTGAAATATTCTCTGTATCATTTACTCAGCTTACCTGACAGAATCAGCTATATAACAGGTGAGCATTCAGCTGATTCAGCTATCTTCTGAAAGCATTCAGGCCGAAGTCCCTCCAGAAACCACATGCCGCCAAGATACTGCTGAAGGCTCTTTGGGCATGGATGAAACCACCACCATCCAGCAAGAAGGAGCAGGAACCCAGGTATCAATCAAACTTGCAAGCATACAATCCCACCTTGCTGAATGTTTTCTGATTCTTTCTAAAAATACAGCCGAACAGCCCTCCTTCGTGGAGCCCACTTGAGGAAGAGAAAACACCATCTTCTGAACACCCAGGTAGGGCTCTTCGGCTGTTAACACCATTGTGCTTGCTTTGTTTCTTACTCACTTTTATTTCTACAGAGCCCCGACTGACCACAGAAACACATGCTGAGGCAGCCGCCACTGCTGGAAAAGAGATTGCCACGATGGATCAACCAGACACTTCATCAGCTCCACTTCCTTCAAGCTTTGTTCAGGTGAAGCACTCATCCTTTAACCGATCACATTATTTATGCTATCACCTCCAAACATCTGAATACAGGTGCTGCAGCCTTCGACTCCCAGCTACTCCTTCGACCTGGAAGAGTGTTGTGATGGAGATGAACTAAGCTCCAAATCTACAACGCTGCCAGAGCCAGATTTCATGAATCGGCTAAATGAGCTCTTGCCTCAGCTGGAGATAGACCTTGCCGACCTAGCCCGGCACCCTGAAACAATTGACCAGGCAATTGAGCTGATTCAACAACACACACGCCCGGCAAGTCTCGGCCTCCTGAAGCAGCTTGCCAAGCTTAAAAGTACCACTCCAAGAATCAAGACTGCCCATATAAACTTGGCCGAGCTTGAACAGCTGAGGAATAACGAGTTGATCAACAAACAAGAGGCCAGCGGATTAGCCGATCAAGTCAGGTCATTGATGACTTCCATCACCACGGCTGAATTGGAACTGGAAACTCTAAAAACCAGGCGTGAGAAGCTGATGAAGGAACTTGAGGAAGTAAACTCGGCCATCACTCAGCATGAGATCTCTATATCAACAAGCACTGTTGATATGGCCGAGAAGAAAAAACAATTCAGCGCCAGGGTCATTGAAGCAAGCAGATCAACCAGCGCTTGAACATCCTCAATTCAACAGCTGATAAAGACCAAGAATCCCTGTAGACCGGCCATGCTTTTCATGTTGAATGTATTTCTTTCATTCGGTCCTTATTGGGCTTGTAACTCATGTCTAACTCTTCCTGGGAATCATGCAAAGCATATTGGCCAGACTGAAATCGGCCTTCTTCTTGTTCCATCTTTGAATCGGCTATTCAGCTTAATCCTTAGTACTGTCATACAATGCGCAGAAATCGGCTATTTAGTCGATCCAAGTAATTGACCCAGTTAGCCGATCCTGAACAAACGGCCTGATTAACCGATTCTGGGAAACCGACCAAAATAGCCGATCAAGACGTTCCACTTCCCACGCGCCGCGTCGGTTCTGGATTCAAGAAACGTGGGTTAACTCCAGCATAAAATCCACCGCGTCGTCTCGTCTCCCGAGGGGAAAACCGCCTTGGTGCCTCCATCTTTATAAATAGACGACCGGCCTGAGCGAGCAACCACAAACGCCATTAGCCCTCGCTCGCTCGGCCTTAGCTCTTCGCCTCTTCTCCCTAACCAGAGCAAAGCAAATCTTCAACACCAAACCATGGCCGGCGACGGAGACCGTGGCAAGCGGCCGGCTTCGGATCCCGCTGAAGGCGACAACTTCAGCCGGAGCCTGTGGGCCGTGGGTGAACAAAGGCACGGGTTGCGAGCCTGGCTAGGGTAAGGTTACTGTTCACTTCTTGATAGATCTGTCTGATCTAATCTGACCGCCGACGACTTGTATAGCAATCTGGAAACCACCAGTGCCGGAGGCTCGGGAACCGCCGCTGGGCCATCTCAGGCCGCGCCTGCGGCCGCTTGAGCCACCCCCGGTGCGGGTGCTACAGCGGGACCATCTCGCGGCCGTCATCATTGGGCGACGAACCGAGAGCTGGCCATCTACAGCAGGTAAACCAGTTTGCATACATGGCGTTGATCTCTTTTAACCCTGACACATCTGCTTCTCTGCCATTTTTTAGTCAGGCCCACCTGATTCCTTTTTCTCCGAGTACGCCAATTGGTCTCGACACCCGGACACCCCGGACTGCGCCTCCTCAAGACCCTCCTCAAGACCTGGCCTCAAGCGCTTGTTCTCGTGGGGGATCCGATTCGGGGTCCTCCGCGGACTCTGACGGGTCCTACACCGCCACCGACGGTTGCCGCTTCCACCACCAGATAGTGGAGTATCGTAACCTCTACTCAGAGGCTACGAAGGAGAATGGCTGGCTGCAGGGCATCTCTGAAGCCCAAGCCGCTGCCCTTGCCGCCGCCGAGACCGAGGTGGCCAATGTGCAGGCCCAGCTCGCTGAGTCGGACGCCGCGGTGGCAGGTAATGCCTTGAAGTCACTTCGTGATATGCTGATGATCATCTTCGTGCTGACTCTTCTTTCTTCTTGTAGTCCTGATCGCGCAGCTGGAAGAGTTGCGCGTAGCCGCCGAGACCGCCGCCAACGCCGTCAATGCTCGTGGCAACATGCAGGCGGAGCGGCTCCTGGATGTTCACCACCGCGTCCGCCAGGTGGCCATGGCCGGCGTTCGTTACGGCGCCACCGGGGCTCTCACGGCCGCACGACTCCGCTCCGGCATAGCCCTGGAGGCCGTCGAGCCCGGGTTCCCGGAGGGCCAGGACATGGAGGAGGCCAGCGCCCAATTGGCGAACTTCTTCCCCCACGCCGACGGGGTTGCGGTTGTCACCGACGCCCAGGATATCATAGATCGGGCCACCCATCATCCGAATTAGAATGTAACAGGGCTCCTCTGTAAACATGATCAGAAATAAAAACTTTGTCTATAATCGCGAATCCGATCTCCATGTGTCTGTATATATTTTTTTATTATTTTTGGGCTGAAGGCGATGCAATCACATCGGCTGTTACACTTCATCGGGGCTATTTCATTTTTGTGCTAAAGGCGATCCGTTAGAGCGAAATCGGCTATTACAGACTCTTATTTTTGTTCTGAAGGCGATCCTCGGCGTAGAATTGGCTCTAGGAGTCAGATCTTGCATCGATCGGCTATCATCCACCAATTGGGATACCAGGATGGTATTTCTTCAGATATTTTCCGTTGATCGCCCTGGCAAATCTCCTTCCTTCCATATCTTCGAGTATATAGGCATTGCCAGACGCACATTCAGCAACTCGATATGGGCCTTCCCAATTTGGCGACCACTTGCCGAATCGGCTATCCTTGGTCCCGATAGGTAGGATAGTTTTTCATCAGCTTCTCACACCTGGCTATCCTTGGTCCCGATATGGGCCTATCCTTGCTCTGATTCGGCTAAGCTCTTGCCTCTTATTTTAGTGTTGTAATACTTGGCCACCTATATCTTATTAGCTTCGATACACTCTAGGGCTTTGAGCCGATGACAATGTAAATCTTCAAGACTGTCCATCATGATATCCTTATACTCACCGGCTGTAAGCTCGTTCTGTAACATGACACGCCGTGTCTCGGACTGAATTTCCCAAGGCAGGACAGCAGCGTGTCCATAGACCAACTCACACGGCGTAGCTTTAGTCGATCCATGCTGAGCCATCCGGTATACCCATAGAGCTTCACTCAGCGTCAAGTACCACCTCCTGGGTGTCTGTTCAATCTTCTTCTTAATAACCTTGATTAAAATTTGATTTGAAGCTTCAGCCTGACCGTTAGCTTGAGCATAATAAGGCGATGAATTATAAATTTTGATGCCCATGTAGGTCAGAAACTCATCTGAAGTGAACATGGTCCCCTGATCTGTTGTGATGGTCTGTGGTATACCAAACCTGTAGATGATGTGTTCCTTCACAAACTCAATTATATCTCCAGATGTGGCATTCTTCAAAGGAACAGCTTCTACCCACTTAGTAAAGTAGTCTATTACAACCAAAATCCATTTGTGACCTTTACCGGACGGTGGATAGATTTGGCCGATCAGATCGATTCCCCAACCTCTAAACGGCCATGGCTTGATGATAGGATTCATAGCTGAGGCAGGAGACTTCTGCACATTTCCAAGTCTCTGGCATTCTCGGCGGCCTTTGTAATAATTGAAACAATCTTCGAGCATTGTCGGCCAATAATAACCAGTCCTTCTAATAATCCATTTCATCTTATGAGCCGATTGGTGAGCACCGTAGACTCCTTCATGAACCTTACTCATCAGCTTTATCGATTCTTCTGCCCCGAGGCATTTCAGCAGCACCCCTTCGACAGTGTTATAATACAACTGACTGTCTAGCAGCACGTACTTGATAGATTTGTACCTCAGCTTTCTACTAACTTTCTGTGAAGGATTTGTAAGGTAACTTGCTATCTTGCCCCGCCAGTCGTCAGCTGATTGCTCAGTATTGAAGATTTCCTGCATCGATCTGTAACCCGAGGCGCTCTGTGCTAGCCGATTAGTCTCTTGATTCTGGGCTCTAGGAATATGGTACAGTGAAACCACCAAGAACCCTCTGATCAAAACTTGGCACTGATCATAATAGCCTCTGAGTACGTCATCTTTACATTCAAATAGACCAGGCAATTGGTTGATGACTAGTTGTGAGTCTCTAAAAACCTCAACTACGTCGGCCTTTGCTTTATGCAGAAGCTGAAATCCTTTCCAAATCGCCTCATATTTAGCTTGATTGTTTGTCACTGTTGGCCCGATCAGGAAAGTGTACTCAAATCGTTGACCTCGAGGTGATATCAGTATTACCCCAGCACCTCCACCTTGCTTGCAAGATGATCCATCAAAGAACATAGTCCACAACGCCACGTCGACTATACTGACAGCGCCTCCATGATGCTGGGTGATGAAATCGGCTATTGCCTGACTTTTGACTGCCTTAGCCGATTCGAACCTCAAGTCAAACTCAGAGAGAACCAAGATCCACTTTTCGATCCGTCCGTTCAGGATAGGCATTGACAACATATGCTTGATCACATTGGTTTTAGAAACTACCACACGCTCGCCCGATAGCAAATAGTGCCTCAGCTTGGTGCACGAGTAGAATAGGCATAAGCACAGCTTCTTAGTCGGCGTGTATCTTGTCTCGGGATCCAAGAGCCTCTTGCTCGATAGAAAACTGCTCTCTCCTTTCCTTCAAATTCTTGAAAAAGGGCCGAGCCAATCGTAAGGTCTTCGGCCGTTACGTACAGCTTGAACGGCTTATCTGCCTGTGGCGGTACCAGAACAGGTGGAGACTTCATATATTCCTTGATTTCATCGAAAGCCTTTTGCTGTACGTCACTCCATTTGAATTCCTGAGTGTCTTTAAACTTCAACAGTGGTGAGAACGGCAGCACCTTTTCTGACAGATTGACAATGAATCTTCTGACGAAATTAATCTTGCCAAGTAAAGACTGCAACTCTCTCTTGTTAGTTGGCGGCACAAGCTGATCGATGGCCTTCCTGCTCTTGCTGCCAACCTCGATTCCCTTGCGATGTACCATGAAACCCAGAAACTCACCAGCCGACATCCCGAAAGCACACTTATTAGGATTCATCTTCAAGCCATGTTTCCGAGTGCATTCCAGGGTAACCTTCAAATCGGCTAAGTGCTCCTTGTAGCTTTTGGACTTCACAACCACATCGTCGATGTAAATTTCTACAATCTTGCCGATCAACTTATGAAAAATATAATTCATAGCCCTTTGATAAGTTGCACCGGCATTTTTTAAACCGAATGTCATTACAACCCACTCGAACAAACCGATCGCACCAGGATACCTGAAAGCAGTCTTAGGAATATCTTCATCAGCCATAAAAATTTGATTATAGCCGGCATTACCATCCATGAAGCTGATGACCTGATGCCCCGCAGCCGATTCGACTAACATATCGGCTATCGGCATTGGGTAGCCGTCCATTGGGGTAGCTCTGTTCAAATCCCTGAATTGATGCAGACCCGCAACTTGCCGTTCTTCTTGTATACAGGGACAATATTCGATACCCACTCGGTGCATCGGCAAGCTCGAATGAACTTGGCTTCCAGCAACCTCTCGATCCCAGCCTTGATGTTAGGCAACGACTCCTGCTTGAATCGTCGTGGCGACTACTTGAACGGCCGAAATCCAGGCTTGATAGGCAATCTGTGCTCGACAATCGATTTGTCCAAGCCAGGCATCTCGTAGTACTCCCAGGCGAAGCAGTCTTTATATTCTTTCAATAAGTCGATCAACTCCTGCCTGAACTCAGGGTCAAGATCGGCGGAGATATACGTCGGCCTTGGTCTGTCACCAGGTCCGATATCCACTTCTTCAAGTTTATCGGCCGACGTAAAGCCCTGTCCAAGTTTGCCCTCGGTGCCATCGATCGGGTTGTCCATTAATAAAAAGACTCAGAGCCGATTGCCCGAACCGGATGTTGACTCTCATCGTTGACCTTGATGGAGCCTTCTTCCCAAGTCTTGCCAGAGAAGTAGTCATGATCCCCAACTTCCCAGTAGGTAGCGTCTGCTGCGGCTGTACTCATCGAGTCATCAGCTGGGACCACCTCAACCTCATCACCATGCCACTGGATCACACATTGGTGCATTGTTGATGGCACGCAGCAGTTGGCATGGATCCAATCACGCCCAAGCAGCAGACTGTAAGAGCCCTTGCTGTCAATCACGAAGAAGGTGGTGAGCAGCGTCTTCTTCCCGACTGTTAGCTCAACATTGATTGCCCCCCGGGTATTTGAAGAGTTGCCCCCGAAGTCCTTGAGCATGACGTCGGTCTCGATCAAATCATCAGGGCCCTTGCCCAGCTTGCGGAAGGTGGTGTAGGGCATGGGATTAACTGTGGTGCCACCATCGACTAGCATCTTGGTCATGGGCATCCCATCGACATATCCTTTGAGGTACAGGGCCTTCAGGGTCGGTGCTTGGGTGGCTTGTCAAAGGTAGCTTGCTGCGCGAAGATCAGCTTGGCGGTGGCTTGCTCAGACTCCGATTCATCAGAGTCAGAGAGAACTTCAACCTTCCTGGCTTGGGGCGCCCTGAACTCAGCTGGAAGTACAAACACCATCTGCGCATCGGCTGTCGCCTTCCCTTTGTCCTGAAGAGGCTTCTCCCGCCAGATTTGCTTCCGGCAGCCCTCTGCTTTGAGCTCTCTGTTCCTGAGGCACTATACACGGCATCTCTGGCTCTTGGTCAAGTCTCTGGGGCACCACTGGTTCTCCTGCCAAACCGGCTCTTGGTGATCGACTGCTGCCTCGTCGAGCCGATCGCGTAGGTCTCTTTTTTCACGCCGATCCTGCATGTCATGTGGGCGTCCGAGCCTCTCATGCACAGACCGGTGGTTGGTCTGAGAGTGCCTGTACTCTCGGTACTGATCACTGCACTCCGGGCAATTACGCAGAGTCGGCAATCTCAGACCTTCATTTCAGCAATGCCTGAAGAATAGGCAATGCCAGTGGCTTTCCTCTTCCTCCCGGTGGCGAGCCAGCTCCTCTTGATAGCGGGCTTCTTCTTCATCACGAGCCCATCTCCGATACTCCTCTTCCTCAAGCTACCTCCGTTGAGTCTTTTCCTTTTCCCGTCGCCATTTGTTCAGTAAATGGGGGGATGTAGGCCCAGTCTTCTTGGTGCCGCTGGACTCTCTCTTCTCATATCGGTTCTTGTTTTGCTCTCGGCTTCTTCTGATCATATCCAACTCCTCGGCCGATATCTGCATATTTGGATCGACTGATGCACTCTTCTTGGCCTGGTTGGAGGTCAGAACCTTCATCTTGCCTGCAGGGGTCGCCACCTTGACCATATTTTGGCCCTTAGGGAATGGGAACTTGTCGATCTTCATCTTCCCCTTGGGAGGGCTGTCGAACTTCAATAGGCCACGGGAGATAGCTCTCTGAATCTAATTTCTGAACGTGCGGCATCCATTGGTGTCATGTGTGCTGACGCTGTGGTATTGGCAGAACGGTTTGCCTTTTAAGTCTTCGGGAGAGGGTATCACATAATCGGTAGGGAACGTGATCTGCCCAGCACTGACCAGTAGATCAAATAACTTGTCTAGCTTATGTGTGTCAAAGTCATACTGATCGTCTGCACTCCAGTTCTTGGGCACAGCCATGGGCCTCTTGCCCCACTTTAGTTCTACAGCAGCAATTTCATCATCGTCTTCATCATCGGAATCTGAATTGCTGATGTACGCGGTCTGCTTGTATCTCTCTTCCTTTCTGAAAGTTTGGGCCTGCAACTCAAGCGCGGCCACTCCCTGCAACACCTGGCTAACACTGTTAAAGTCGGTGCCCACCAGCTTCTCTTGAATGTGCGGGAGCATTTCACCGATAACCAAGTGAGCGAGCTACTTGTCAGACAGATTCAATGAATAACACATATTCCTCATCTCCCAGAAGCGCTTGATGAAGGCCGATCCGGTCTCGCTACTCTTCTGGCGCATGCTGGTCAGATCGACAATAGTCTTCTCCCCAGTGCCGGGGAAGAAATAGTTGTGAAACCTGCCCTCCAAATCCTCCCAGTTTTGAATCGAATTGGGCTCTAGAGTGGTGAACCAACTGAAAGCTGGTCCAGTCAATGACAGTGAAAAAAAGCGGACCCTGTGAGCGTCCTCATACGACGCCTCGCCAAGCTGAGTCAGGTACCGGCTGATGTGCTTTATGGTGGACACGTCATCTTGCCCACTGAACTTGGTGAAGTCCGGCATGCGATACCTCGGCGGCAGCGCCACGCGATCAAACCACTCCGGGTAAGGGCGCCTGTATCTGATCGATACTCCTGCCTTCGGCTGCAAGCCGAATTGGTCCCTGAGCATTGCACTCATCTTGTTCATCAATTCATCTTGAGGCGACTGGGTATATCCAGGATGTGGCGCAGATGAGAGCTCATTATAGGTATGCCCGTAGTGATAGCCCGGAGTGGGCCCGTTCTCGGTCGGCGCATTCCCAGTCGTCCGCATGTAAGCAGCAATTTGCTCAGGGGAATAGTCTTTGTATAGCTTAGGAGCTGAAGCTATTTTTGGAGCCGAACCCACCGTCATATTGGGATCTTGGACAGACGGCTTTGGCGGATTCGGCTGTTGCGGCGGAGGATTGGAAGTTCCGGCCGCTGCACCTGATTTGGAGTCTTCTGATGGTATGTTGAAGTATGTTGTGCCCAGAGATTCCCAATCCTGTCTGTTGATGACGGTCTTCATGATATTATAGAATATTTGCAGAAAGACGTTGTGATGATACCCGACTGCCTGATGTGAGGCCGACCAAATGGCGCTCTGAATAAATTCTTTGAACTCATCGTTGCCTTTGTCGCTGTGGCTAGGCATGACCCACCTTGGATATGGATGTTTCTTGAACACGCGGCCATCGCGATTCTTGCTGAACGACAGCAGACAGGCATCAGTGAACTCCGCAATGATCTGATCTAAAATCACAGCATCTTCGGGCTCGATCTCGTCGCGCCTGACTCTGATGACACCGTCATCCCTGGGAGTGTCGTTCTCCAGATTCTTTCCCTTAGTCATGAGTGAAACTGTCCCACCGGGCGTGGCAAAAAGTGTGTTGGCATAAAATGTGGTTCCTCACGCTCAACACACCAGCGAAGCCGGATATAATCTCAAGAGCGTTGGAGTTTCCAAGATTCAGCTAGCTTCAAACCCGGTCCGAGAGTGCCGATAACCATCAGGCGTGTCAGTCAATTTGACCTGCAATTGATAAGAAAAAAGATAATCAGCAATCACAAGGCGGAACTAACCGGTGGGTCTAGGTAGTTCCAACTATGTGGCTCTGAGAGCCGATATAATCAGAAATCGACTAAAAAGTCGATTCCGGCATGTATGCGTGTTTTGCCACAGGAAACAATTATTGAACTGATATATAATCAATTAATATGTGTAAACAGACATGACAATCTACATTAAACAAATCTATGCAGATAGTTATAGTAGATCAAGGCATAATCGATTATTGTAAATAGGTCAAGTCATTCAATTCAGACTGTCTGAATGTCAAAGAGACATAAATCGGCTATTTTAGCCGATTTGGCAGAACACGATCAGTTAACTGTTTTTTCTCGTGAAAGCACAGCTACACCGGCTAATTAGCCGATCCAGGGTCCGTGAAGTAGAAAACTTGGCGGTAGCAACTGCCACAAGTCGATGTATAAGAATACAAAACTGGTCTAAAGGCCGACGGTTCTGTATCCATACAAATCGGCCCTTACCAAGCTCTCTCATCACGTACGAGGAAGACTGCAATAGTACTGGCCAAATCAAGCAGTTATCGTAACAAAGCATAAACATGAATAAAACATAAATGAACGTTTTTCATGTAGATCTAAGGCCAATATTATGCAATCTTGATCGTGCAAAGAGATGTTATATTAATAAATAAACAATAAATGACAGATAACATCTTGATAACTTAATGAATGTAACTAAGATGCCAAATTAGTTAGAGCCGATAACTAATCCGTGCACATGATCAAGCTTAACCTAAACCCTCGTCCACCGGAGGACGCTAAACATAGATTAAACAAGAAAACAAACATGAATCGATAACTAATACTTATTTGATCTAAGCCCACGTCCACCGGATGACGCCAAACTTATATCAAATAAGAATCAACCCCGATCTACGATGCTCCCATGTCCACCAGATGACATTAAAGACAAAGCTTAACGAGGCATCATGGTACTTACAAGCAATCCTGCGTCCACCGGATGACACTCAACCCGATTGAAGAACTCGCCGATATTTACGTTACTCCTACTCCTAGGATTTGGCCGGAGCCGAAAGGTGTGTTGTATTGATGTGTACGTATGTATTACAATGGCCGAGGATCTATATTTATACTCTGGGCTTGACAAGATAGAGTTCTAGTCGAATTATAACTTGAAACGAATATGAAAACTAACAATCTCTCCTAAATGAAAGATAACTTGGAGGTCAATCTTTCATTTCTTTAACGGACTCCGAACATGATCGCTCCTTGGCACCGGAGACCCGCGCTGACGTCATTGAATCGGCTCTTTCCTTCAACCGCACCGTCTTCGCTCCGGCCCAACAGTCGATTCCGAGACTCGATCGACTATCTTTGTCTCTGTCTCTGTCCCGAAATCGGCTATCTGAGTTCGACATCGACTATCTGCACTCAGTCCAGATTTTAACGTAAACACAAGCCAAAGACCAAAAGGAAAGCTGAACCATTGTGTTTACATAAAAGAACAAGGCACAGGAAAGATTATTCGGAGTCCACAACCACAACATGGGTTTCTTCCACGGGAAGACCTCGAAGCAGACCTCCAGGGTTAAGAAGCTTCTCAAGCTGGCCTTGTCGCGCCTTGCCATTGCCCAGCGTCGTCGGCTTGCTCGCAAGTCAATCTCACGCCGTGATGTCAGCCAGCTCTTTGCGCTCGGCCACCTCCACCGTGCCTTTCTTCGGGTACGGGACCTATGATATCTAGATGCACATCAATTGTGGTGACACTGACACTCTCTTTTCTAGTAACTCGGTTGAGCTAATTAATGGTCGTGCGCATCTTTCTTGGTTGCAGGCAGAGCAGGTCATAGAGGAGGACAACATGCTCCAAGCCTTCGACATCATTGAGTTATACTGCAAATGCCTCATTGAGCATGCTGCACAATTAGACAAACCACAGTACGTACATGCTGTAAAACATCTTAGCTTGAAACTTCGATTTGATCTCCTATCCTCCCTTTTCAGTTTTTTGACCATTGTGTTCATTTGGTGTGCAGGGAGTGTAGCGAGGATATCAAAGAAGCGACAGCTGGGATCATGTTTGCGACTAGATGGTGTGGCGACGTGCTGGAGTTGCTCGTCGCACGCAGCATCCTCGCTGATAAATTCGGAAGCGATTTCACTGTGGCTGCAAAGGAGGGAACCGGAATTGTCAATCCGATGGTAATTAGTGTGTCATTATTCATTTCTGCCTTTCTGCCACATCCAATTGATTTGAAGCTACCCGTCAAAAACAATTGATTTGAAACTGGAAAAGGGAATCCTAACATTCTCAGGATCGTTTCATGTACTATTGCAGCTGGTGTGGAAATTGTCCGGCGACAGAACAAACGTGGAGCTGAAGAAGAAGGTGACCAAGGAGATCGCTGCTGAAAACAATATACTACTAGTGGACTTCTCTGAGCTCTAAGAAGCATTCAAGTAGTAGGACGACATTGGCAACGCTTCAGCTGTTGAGATTTTTGCCACAAAACGACGCGAGAAGAAGGATGTGTGAAATCTCATAGTCAGAGTATATGACTGTCCTACGCTACTCTGACTGTCCTACGCTAGCTACAAAGGACAACTTCCTCCCACGCCAAAAGATTGATTTGGAGTCTGGACACGACAATTCCAACTATATATGGTGGATCAAACAATGGGCACCCACTGATAGAATAAAATTTCTGAGTATCAGATAGCCTTCAAATGCAACAAAATTTGCTAGCGTGAAGCAATTGAGGATGTGCATATCTAAGTTAGGGCCCATTCGGTTAGCCCGAAATCCGTCCTGAAATAGTTTGAGGTGATCAAAGGTTATATAAAGTAGCCAAACAATATGAGCAGTCGTTCCTGAGAATGGTTCACTGGGAACCTTATTGATCTTTTGTATGTACGTAGTACTAGTAAACGTGTACATTCCGATATATGTATTTATAATTATGATAAGCGACGTTGTATTTTCATTATGATATATAGTTAAAATTTTAGATTGTTCGATACTTAGAGTAAGATATGATACGTGCATTATTCTGTTAGTAGGACACATGAACGTTTTTTTTCTAAAAAAATCAATTTTGTTTTGAAGAGCTTGTATGCCTGCAGTAATAAGAAAAAAAACAAATTAAATTAATAAATATTTGAGAGGTCATAACCAGTAATAAATATATTCACATGATATGAAATGTAATAGTGCTAAAATTCAACTTGTCAACAACACTTCTCATATACATGGGTTAATCTTGAAGGCACTATGCGTCCAAGAGAGATTGTTGAATTAGGCAAAGATGTGCACTACAATTTGCTAAGTGTTGCTACCTTAACGCAAAAAGCAGTGTTTGGCAAATGGGTTATGAGTGATGGGATTGTGAAAGGGAGATTGATAAATGGCTAGGATTAAATGAGATGTGAAGAAAGGAGGGATAGGGTGTAATATTACCCTTTGGAGAGTTGGATATTATTTCCCTATCCCATTTGCCAAACAAAATCAAAGAGTTATGTAACTTAAGGTTACAATCCTATTCAACTAACTTAACAAGCTAGACTAGAAATGTGTTCACAACCTAGTAGTAAAGTGAGTAAATGCGAAAATCATAAATAAGTTAGAGATATATATACTCTCTCGATGATGATTTTTCTGAGGCATCGACAAACTTATGCTTCCTGTAGTAATTGTTGGAGTCCCTCAAGGGCAAAGCTTCCGGTCGGGTAACTCCGTGGATAGCCCATGGGCTTTCTCACGCATAAACATGTCTCTGTGTGACATTTTCTAGACCACCTCTGATGTTTCCACTATCTAGTTTCCAAACAAATTACCACGAGCCTCATTTTCACCGGTACACCAATGATGGCCGTACCATAAACATAGTTGATATGGTCTCACAAGATACAAGCAATCAGTCAAAAATTTTCGGTTTCGGAATTAATTCCGGACAGAACACTCTTGGTTATAAATTTCTCCTGGTCTAAATTTCTATTTGGTGATTGGAATTTCCGGCCACAAATAGAAAACTCTCATTGTGATAAGCTTTGAGTCGACAACAATTATGTCTAGGATTTTTTTAGCGACATTTGAGCAATAAGACACTTGTTAGTAATTAGTTTTCGATCCCTTTTTGTTTAGTGACATTTGAGTACTTACACACTTGTTAGTAATTAGTTTTCGATGCACCTTTGTGGTACATACCTATTACTCAAATTAAAAAAACAAGGAACTTAGAAAATGAACCATGCTTCCAAATTTACGCCCTTTACGTCATAGCCATTGATATGCAACAAATGGGGCAGCCTCTCCTTTTTTCCAATTACACTTTTCACCTATTCAAAATTGGAATACTAAAATATTTATATTAGTCCTTTGTTTGCATTGTCATTATGTGCCTGATTGGTTGGGTACCAAAACTTGTCCAACCAAAATTGTGGCAAGCCAAACTTTTGGTTTCCCAAAATGAAGGTTTGCCAAAGTTAGGCAAAAGATATAGGTATGTGTTTGGTTAAGTAACATGACATAATAGTGGGTACTTCTTCTTCTTATGATTTTAAAGAAGTTTGTCTTGTTTTGCCATGACTTGGCCATAGGAATTAGTGCGCTAAGTTTTTAGTAGTGAACCAATTGATAGCCAAAATTTGTAGGTATGCCTTGATTTTAGTTGGGCAAGTTTTGGAACCCAACCAAATCATCATGCCCTATATTACCAAAACCCACGATAAGGTTAGATGCATTTTCACATACATGACACATACAGAATTATTATTAATGAAAAATCTCTTCTACTACTAACTGGACTACTCACAATAAAGTGAAATAAAAACCCGTCTTCTATTTTTCTCTTGCGATTTGAATATTGCTCCATTGTATTCAAAAGGTTTACATAATCCGATAATAGTAATATCCACAAATATTAAATGCAATACCATATAATATTGGTTAGTTGAGATACTACATAAAGAAATTTAGATGTTTTTCCGTCTTAAGTTGAGATTATGTGACTATTTGGCTGCATTGCCTTGGCCTTCAAAATGGCCTTAATATTCACGTCTTTTATCCAAAACTTCCTTTAATCACTAGCCAATCTAGCATATCTCTCCACCATGCAGATTTTTATGTTCATCTTGTACCAAAATTTTAATGTCCAAGTCACACTCTTCTAAAAAAGAGCGAAGCAAGCAACAATTATCACAAGGTGAATTTATAATAGGATATTTCTAGAACTATAATGCATCATCTGCTTCTAAAACATAAAATAAATGAGGAAAGAAAATAAAAACCATTATGTTATAAACATTGCTTAGAGAACTACCTAGTAATGCATAACATGTGATTGTATAAACATTTATGATGTACAAGGAAGCCTATGAATTTAATTTGTTCATAAAGAAAAAATGTGAAACCTTCTTTCTAGTAAAACGATATAAACATAATGTAGATGAGTACATAATAATAAAGACCCTAAGGCGCCAATAAATCGCAGCCTTCTCAGACCACCTGCTACTGTTTCCTAATAGGAATCCTAAAATCCTGGTTACCTGTGCCAGCGGCTCGTGGCCTGCTGCTATTCGCGCACCGTTTGTTGGCAGTCCGCAGTCCGCCTCTCTGGACCTTCCTCACCGTGGACCACGGCTTTACACGGCGTCTCTATATTCGCCCTTGGCTTAATCGGGTCCATCGCCCGCTGGTCCGGCCCATTGCCTGCTTCGTCTGCGCCCGCCGCCACTGCTATCCCCGCGGGCATCTGCGCTGTTTCTTGCCGCCGTCGCCGGGTCGTCTGCGGCCTTTCTTGCCTCCCTCACCCATCTCCCCAGCTGCCCTCTCGCCCCCGCCCGGTTTTCAGTTGCCGCCATTGCTGCTCCGCCACAGGCCGCTCCTCTTCGGCGGCGCCACCGCCGGAATCGAGGTCCACCTCCATCGCCTAGGTCGCCCGCTTCCCCCGCGTCACGGACGAGTCTCGGGCGGTCCTTGCCTACCGCCATTGCTGGTTCGCCGGAGCTCCGCCCTTTTCCTCCAGGCCACCGCCAGATCAACGTCGTCCTGTGTCCGCTACCTCGGCTGCCTCGTGCGCTTCCCCCGCCTCACCGACGGGTCCGGCTAGCCTGCCCGTCGACTCTGGCCTCTTCGTCGGCCGCCATTGCTCTGGACCCGGGGGCTGCTGGTGCTCCTCGGTGCCGTCGCTCGGATCGGCACGCGGTTCCCTTCGGTTCTCCGTCTCCTGTATCGGTGTTGCCGTCGGATCTAGACGCCCTTTCGTCTAATCGTGTTGCCGTTCTCCTTTCTCGGATCTTCCGTCGGTTCGCTTCGCCGTGCTCTCCTGCTCTTCAGGTGCTCTGCTCTATCGTGGTTTGTTCTACATCCTTTCAGTGTCTTCCGGTCTTTTGTACTTATTGCCGTGCTGTTCGGTATTGTTGAGCCTCGCAGGTTGTCTGTGTGCCCCGGTCTTCTCTGCCTTCGTTCGCGTTGCTCTTGGTCCCGTTGCTGTGCCGGACGTGCCAGCCACAGCAGCTACGTCATTACTGCGCTTTGTGCGTTGGCTCTTTCCATTTCTTCTCTGCTCTATCTGTGCATACTGTCATCCATGGTGATTGTCGTTACGTTATTTTACATCTTACGTCTATGCCGGATCTGTGCTGCCAAAATTTGTGCCATTGCTGTTGCACGCCTTTGTTTATTTACTGGGGGTCATTGTGCTCATGCAGCCCACCTACTCTTTTCGGCTGTGTTTTGGTTTCTCCGGTGACATGCTTCCTACCTCTACATGCGCCGCCAACACCTGTGTGGTTGTGCCAACCATGATTATAGTTCAGTTGTTTTATGTTTCACGTTCGTCGCCATTCTGTCGTGCCGGTTTTCATGGTCCCCATGCGACATATTTTATGCTACGCACCGTACCTATCGGCCATCAAACAACATACTTTATGGCTCCATAGACCCTCCGTCCACGTCTTTGGCGGTCCTATGTGTTTAGTGTTTGTTGTCTACTGTCGTTATCGTGTTTCTATTTTTGCATACTGATTTCGCCTCCCCGATACCTTGCTGTGTGCTTTCGTCGTTGCTTCTGCCTATACAGAGGCCTACATTCCTTTTTGCTGCTGTGATGGTGCGAACGAAGCGTCGCTGTCGTATTACTTCGCCTATGCAAACTGGCCCTTCGTCACCTCAAACTGCATTGGCACCCCGTGGCCGTTCTGCCAAGGCCGCCGCTGTGAGAAGATCACGTCGTCATAACCCTTCTGCTACGTACCAGGAACGGCACATTGCAGCTTTCTTGGGTATGCCGGTGTCGTTGTCCTCATGTCTTCTGTCATTGTTTACAGTTGGTTTGCTCAAATCGCCTGCTCTGCTGTCTTATTATTGTGCTCAGCTCGTGCTGCATGCTTGCTCAGACAAACCATGCCTGTTCTTGTGCGCTCCGCCAGAGTGTTCCTTTCCCTATTCATTCCTTTTACTGTGCTGTGCTCTCCTGTTTGCAGTTTCTTTGACTGCGCTACATGCTGATGCACCCTCATGGGCCTTCATTGTTCGTTAGTATCTTGCTCTTTGCTGTTTTCCCTGCTATGTGATGTTCGTACCGGCTTACCTTTTTACTTTCCTCGCTTCTTCTTCGTCGGTTCTATAGGGGACCATTTCTGCCCTCTGGTACCGCGTGCACAGTGTGTTCGCAACCGCGCTAATAGAATGCGGTCTAATAGAATAAAGAGAGCGGCGAGACAAGGTGTGCCCTGTTCAATCAGTCTATTCCTTTCACGTTTCTCCTACCTGCAACCTTCGCGATCTGTTGATTGCAGGTGCTCTTCACCCCTCTCGGGTTCTTACGCCCATTACTTCTTTCCCTAGGGACTACGTTGATATGTTAAAAGGTACGACGCCTTCCGAGCCGCTCGCTACGTCTATGCCTTCTATTTCCTCTGTTGTTCTATCTTTTGCTGATTCACGTTCTCCTCTATGCTTCCCCTTTCTTTCCTCACTGTTGCCCAGCTACTTATCCTGGCCGATCCTACTACGGCGCTCCTGACTACGAGTGTGGTTATTGTGGTGCTGTTTTCTGGTACAATGAGAGGGTCGTCAATGATACTTCATATAGCCAGCGCCGGGTCGTCTACACTCTGTGCTGTCATGATGGCACAGTCTCACTGCCCACAAGGAAACCTCCCCCACCACCATTATGCAACTTGCTTTCTCCTGACGGTGCCTCACAACGCAGGGGTTTCATGCATTTGATTAGACAGTACAACTCTCTCTTTGCTTTTACATCTTTAGGTGTTCATGTAGATACATCTATCAACACCGGTGGTGGCCCGTATGTCTTCCGGATAAATGGTGTTGTGCACCATCAGATTGGGTCATTGGTTCCCAAGGTAGGTAGCAGGCCTCAGTATGCGCAGCTATATATTCATGACACAACCAATGAGGTGCAGAATAGGCTCAATATTTTTTCCGGGCAGCATGGTGACCGGCCAGATAAAGATTTGGTCATTGCTCTCACTGCCATGCTTGATCAGTGTAATCCATTTGTTAAGAAGTTCCGGATGGCACGTGATAGAATGTTGTCGCCGATAGCTCCTGACATTGCAATTAAATTGATTGGTGCAGTTGATGCCCATGGTGATAGATACTCCACTCCGAGTGTGCCGGAACTTGCTGGTTTATTTATTCCTGCTGCATCCGACACAGTATCAGAGTTTGATGTTGTTGTTGAGACCACGTCTTCTCAGTTCAAGCAGATTTCTCCTGTTCATCCTGCTCTAATGGCATTGCAGTACCCTCTCTTATTTCCGTATGGCGACCATGGTTACCATACTGGAATTAGACTGAAGCCACATCCTTCTGGTCGCACTGTAGCACGTAAAAATGTTTCCATGATGGAGTACTACTGTTACTACATGCATTATCGTAAGGGAGAGCCAAATCCAGAGATTTGTAGTGGCCGCCTTTCTCAACAGTTTGAGGTGAATGCCTTCTCATGCCTTGAGAGCAGTAGGCTCAGCTTCCATTACTTCAATCAAGACCGTCTCCGTTGTGAGACTTACCAGGGAATATCAGATGCAGTTTGTAAAGGTTCATCAACTGGCAAGGATGTAGGTGTCAAGAAAACATTGCCAGGAAGTTTTATTGGGAGCAAAAGATACATGCAGCAGAATTACCATGATTGTCTGGCTATTTGTTGTGTGTACGGTCCACCGGATATATTCACTACATTTACTTGCAACTCTAGGTGGCCTGAGATCTTAGATGCCATCAATTTCGAACCAGGGCAGAAACCTTCTGACAGAGGTGATATGGTCTCCCGTGTGTTCCACATGAAACTTCATCAGTACCTGGATGACATCAGAGAAGGTCGTTTCTTTGGTCCTGTATGTGCAGGTTCGCCTATTTTGCCTCCTTCTACTTGCTTCTTCCTTCCATTCCTGTTTTCCTATGGATGGAGTCCTTACCTTATCGACTATCTCGGTTTGTCTTTTCCAGTTGCACATACAAATGAATTTCAGAAACGTGGGTTGCCGCATTCACATATCCTTGTGTGGCAGTCCAATAGTACACATGAGCCATCAGCTGCTAATGTTGATCAGTATATCTCCGCTGAACTACCCGGCCCTAACATTGATCCTCTTGGTTTTTCACTGGTGCAAGAGTTTATGCTGCACGGTCCTTGCGGCGCATCACACCCAAAAAGTCCATGCATGAAGAATGGTGTTTGTTCGAAGAGATATCCAAAGCCTTTCCGGTCAGATACTGGTTTTGATCCAGATGGGTATCCGTTGTATCGTCGCAGGGACAATGGGATTGTTGCAGATAAAAATGGAGTTTGCCTTAGTAATCAGTGGGTAGTGCCTCATAATCTCCAGGCTTTGAAGAAGTACCAGGCTCATATTAATGTTGAGGCATGTAACAAGACCTACTTAGTCAAGTATTTATTCAAGTATGTCAATAAAGGCTATGATTCTGCTAGGTTTAGATTGTCCGGCACCCGTGTCTGCTCAGCTTTAGCACAGTCTCATGAACAACCAGCACAGCAACCTCAGGATTCAAATACTATTGATGTTGATGAGATTTCAGATTATATTAAGTCTAGGTACCTCTCCTGCTGTGAGGCGGTATGGAGATTGTTCGGCTTCGAAATACATGGCAAGTTTCCGCCTGTTGAACGCCTTTTAGTGCACCTACCTGGCATGAACTTTGTCACTGTTCATGATGATGAAGATCTGGAGCAGGTTGTTCACAATCCAGAGTCAACAAAAAGCATGCTTACTGAATGGTTCATAGCAAACAGAGACTCCAATGTAGGACACCATCTAACATACTCCCAGTTTCCGTCCATGTTTACATGGGAGGCTGATTATAAAAGATGGAAACCACGCAAGAGAGGTTTCAAGATAGGGAGAATTCGGTATGTGCATCCAAGTGCAGGCGAGACTTTTTATCTCAGAATGCTTCTCATGGTGGTCAAAGGAGCCACGTCTTATGAAGATGTCAGGACTTATGAGGGGATAGTGTACACAACATTTCGTGCAGCGTGCCAGGCTAGGGGTCTAACTGGCGATGATACTGAATGGTCTCTTCTATTTGATCAGGCAGTCATTTGGGCTACACCATACCAATTACGAAATCTTTTCATGACAGTTCTGGTGTATTGTCAGGTTGGCAATGTTAGAGCACTCTTTGATAAATTTTGGAAATACATGGCTGATGACATCATGTATCGACTACGTGTTGCGTTACAGAATCCATCTTATGTCGTTCCTGATTCTGTCTTGCAGTCCAGCTTGATAAAGGAGCTAGGTCACCTCTTTTCCAGTAATGGATTATCGATGGTTTCATATGATCTTCCTCATGTCCATGACTCAGCTATTGACCAAGGTACTAATAGATTAGTGTTGGAGGAAACAAACTATGATAGAGTCCACCTACTTGCTCAGTCTGCTACGATGTCTGCGGCTCTTAACACTGACCAGAGAAAGATTTATGATACTGTGGTTACCTCCATCGAAACAGGCCATTCTTTCATTTATTTTGTTTCTGGGCACGGAGGCACAGGAAAGACATTTCTCTGGAATACCATTTTAGCAACACTAAGGGGCGAAGGTCACATAGTTTTGGCTGTTGCCTCTTGTGGAGTTGCATCCCTGCTTCTTCCTGGAGGCCGCACTAGCCACTCAAGATTCAAGATCCCATTAGATGTCAATGGAAATACTCTTCCTACTATAGGAAGAGGCACTGTGCTGGCTCAACTCATTATGAAAACTTCCTTAATAGTATGGGATGAGGCCCCAATGTCACACAAGCATTGCTTTGAAGTTGTTGATCGCACTCTCCGGGATATTCTGTCTGTTCCTGATGCAAACTGTTACAAACTGCCGTTTGGTGGTAAGCCAATGTTGTTGGGTGGTGATTTCAGACAAGTCCTCCCTGTCATACAAGGAGTTGATCGCGCAGAAACATTAAGGTCTTCATTGCTAGGTTCCTATCTATGGAAACATGTTAAGGTCATGCGCCTTACTGTAAACATGAGATTACAGAAACCCTCTCTATCACCAGAGGATAGAACCTCCATGCAAGAATTTGCAAAGTGGGTTCTTGATGTTGGCGAAGGCCGCATCCCCATGTTTTCAAAACATTCAGGCTCAGAAAAAGACTGGATACAAATACCTCCAGAATTCCTCTTGATACCACAAGGACCAAATGTGCCAGCTATAGTTGATGCAATATACGATAGGTTTGATCAATTCTACGATTCTGTGGCCTACCTTGCCCAGAGATGCATTGTGTGCCCATTGAATACAGTCGTCGATGAGATTAATGCTTCTATGATACACCAAGTGCCTGGTCCAGTGCGTGAGTACCTTAGTTATGATACCATTGCCAACTCGGCAGAGTAGCCATCTAACTATGCAACACTATATCCACCTGAATTCCTCAACTCCGTTGTCCTCAATAACTACCCTCAGCACTGTCTTATTCTCAAGGTCGGGGTTCCAGTAGTGCTTCTAAGAAACATTAATCAGGCCATTGGACTCTGCAATGGTACTCGCCTCCTCATTGAAAGACTAGATGAATATGTAATTGAAGGCCACATCATGACAGGGAACCATATTGGGGATACAGTATGTATACCACGGATTGTTCTTAATGGCACAAGCACTAAATGGCCCTTTACATTACAGCGACGCCAGTTCCCTGTTCGGCTGTGCTATGCTATGACGATCAACAAGTGCCAGGGTCAGACACTTGACAAGGTTGGGGTTTACCTTAGGCAGCCGGTCTTTACACATGGGCAGCTGTATGTCGCTATTTCAAGAGTCAGCTCACAGCAAGGACTAAAAATTCTTATTGAAGATGATGATGGTCAGCCTGTTTCAGTAACAAGAAACATTGTATATGAAGAAGTTCTGCAATCTGTGTAGCTATGCCCTCTGTACTATACTGTGTTGCTATACCTCCATGTAGTTTCTACCTACATTCTGTGTTCGTAATGTATCTTATGCTTTCCCACGCTCCGGGCAAGTATATGCACATATTATATGATGTTTCTACATATATATAGAGTTTTGATTCCCTTACATGTTATGTGTGCCTTCAAATCCATTCAATGTTGTGCTTCCCTATTGTACCAGTCCATTGTGGTTTATCTGCTTATATCATCTTCTCTTTATGCTTCTCCATTCCATGTGCAACACATTGTGTAATGTCTCATTGTTACACCGTAATAATCTATTATGTACTTATACATCTTCCATGCAGGAAACATGCAGTACATCTTACTCAAGGACATCACATCTGAGTCAGTGCAGCAGACTATTAAGGTTAGAACTGTCAGGTTCTGTGAGTACCTCAGTGATGAGACCCCTCGGGTTACTCTGCGAATGGACCTCGTGCTCCTGGATGAGCAGGTAATTATCATCTCCGTGCACATTCTGTATCACAGCCAGTATTGCTATATCTTTATGCATTTTTTCCAATGCCTATTATTGCAGGGCAACAGCATAGAAGCACAGATACTGAAACCATGGGTTCCCACTTTCAAACAGCAGCTGCAAGAGGATTCTGTATACTACATCAAGTATTTCCAAGTTCTTAATGCCCAGAACTCATTCCGCCCAGTCCAGCACCCCTGTATGATACGCTTTACAGCCCATACAAAGGCCACTCAGGTCAAACTGGTTCCTGCCGCATTCCCCTTATATGCATGTACACCGGTCACCTTTCCATTGCTTTATGAAAAGGCCCGCAACCCTGACTATACATATACATCAGGTATGCCTTCCCCACTACCATCATGTCACAATAAATGTATCTAGCATACGTCTCTCTCAGTTTAACACAGACCATACTGTTTATTTCCTTTTTTTGCTAAACTAGATGTCCTCGGGATTTTGAAAGGGTGCTCACCCATCAAAAGTCAGCCAACAGCAAGAGGCGTCAAGCCATTAAGGAATGTGTCCATAACCGATGGCAAGTATGTATCCATATTCCTCCTATTACCTAATCTGTTCATTACATCTCTAGCATTGTAATATTATGTCTATTTTGACAAACAGAGACTATGCAACTGTTGCTCTTTGGGACCAACAAGCATAGGCCTTTCAAGCTGAAAAATATATGCAAATGGCTACAAAAGGACCAGTCGTATTGCTGTTTGTTGCCGTTACTGCTCGCATATTTCAAGGTCTTTAGTTTCTTTACACTCTGCCTGCTCAGATACACAGGTCCACATGTTATTCACATCTCCCTTTTCCCCCCTCTTCCATGTGTGCAGACACTCTATCTCTCCAGGGATCCACACTCTGCAGATTCTACGTCAATCCTCAACTGCCTGAGGCTGTTGCTCTCCAAGACAGGTAACACATGCAAAAAAACATATTTATGCGCAATTACAAGCCTATGTGAATACACTAAAAAATAGTGATATATCATATAGTCCTTTCGAACCCACCATCGGAAACAGTAACACCCATAATTATTTCAACAGTGCCACTGGTTGTGTACCAACACCAACATGGCATGGCCCTGACCCATCTCAGGTTACACCCATAGAAATTACAGTGGCTGACCTTGCAAAGTTTGACAATCCACATGTCATCTATGTATGTCGCTTACCTGCAAAAACTTCACTTACAGATTTGGTACCTGCATATCTCTACTGACGCCTTTTTGATATTTTATATAGTCTAAGAAATATGCTGTCACTGCAAAAATCAAGACCATTGTGCCCAATGAATCCTGGTGGTATCTGGCCTGTAATGTCCCTTCTTGCAAAAGAACAACCAGACAGATCGGAGACACATATAAGTGCACAAACCCAAAATGCTCTGGAGTAAGCGGTGGTCCTAGGTATGTTCCATTCCCTGCCTTTGTACCTAAACACTGTATCCAATTATTCATTACAGAAACCATAATGTGTCAATACGAACGTACAGATGCAGGATCTATAAAACTGAATTTATCATACTATGGCCTCATGTGTACTTTTGTTGGTACAACATGACATCCAGGTATCGATTACCTTTGTTGGCCACTGATCCTACCAAAAAAACCGACGACACTGATGCCCCAACCGTACGACTCACCTTTTTTGGACCAAAGGCAGAAGAGTTGGTAGGAGCACCTGTTGAAGACCTGATTAACAGTGATGGTGGACTTGGAGCGTTTGTTCCAACACGTATAACCAGCTTATATGGAAAACAATTCAATTTACGAGTGAGTGTATCATCTATGTCACTGCAATCCACAAGTATGATATATCAGGTTGATGCTGTCTTAGGCATGGCTAATATACCATCTCTGAGCCCTCAGCCTACTACATCTGGTATATATTTTTTATGCCCTCTGCTGTCTTTATGACTCATGCATGCATACTATTTACATTTCACACTCATATACATACAGATACTGGCACAACAACAACAACCATCCACCAAACAGAGTCCTCTTCACAGCAGCACAGTCATATAGTTTCTGACAAAGATGCTCCTCCACTACTGTCAAGTGTCCAGGTAACACCACAGCTGTCAAAAACACAGTTTGCTTACTAATTTCTCCATGCCCTGACCACGGTCTTTTTAGGCAACCCAGACAACACCTATGGCAGCACCAGTGATGACCCCACCATCAGAGCAGGTGTCACAGCATATCTATGTACTCTATGTAGTCCTTTCATGCCCAACCATATGTTACACATGCATTAGACAAGTATTGCTATCCTCTATCATCTTTCTTAGATTTACCTGTCACAGGACCTCAGAGTGTTAGGCAAACGTCCAGCTGACGAAACGGAACACCATGTTGATGAGAATGTCACCACGTGAGTACACTGAAACATTTATATCATCAGTGCCTAACTCTACCTACATAGCTAACAATACTACCATGTAGCCATGCTGAGCCACATGGAGCACCATCTGCCAAACGCCACCTACAGTTCCCATCAGACGAGCACGAGAGGTATATGCTCATCTTCTTGCTACTGTGTCTTTCTAGCTCCATTTTCCCTATCGTGCCTAAGACAAATATATCTATGTTTTTGCAGCGGTGACACGTAGCTCCCATCATTTCTATCAGCACCAGAGTGACTGCAACATGGTTACTAGCCTTTTCCCCGCATCGGCAGCAACCAAATATTAGGGAGTCAGTTCGTTTTGTGGGCTCAGCCCATGGTGGAAACCTATTCCCCTTTGTAACATAGATGTGATCGTTGTCGCATGGTGCCTAATCTTTTCTGCCTGTGCTATCCCAACTGCCGTCGCAAAAACACTTCCTTTTCTCAGCTATGTAAGCCAGCGTCCTGCTTCTATCATGAATACCTATGTGAATCAGACAAGTACACCGGTGCATGTATATAAACTGTGATCATCGCTATAAAGACTTATCAATGACTTTGTTTGTCCATCGCCATCTCTTGATCCATTCTGGTTCTATAAAGGTGCTTATCAAAGCGAGCTCACACACACTGCTCTGACGCACTTCCTGTTGCGTCGACAGCAGCATAGATTCTTTTCCACCTAAAACGCTCACTATCATCAATACTGTTCGCCTCCTAAAGATGAACCCACCGTATCTACTACATTCAATGTCCACGCCAATTGCAAATACCCCAGGTGACAATGCCTGCCTTTTAAGTTCTCTGCTCCATTCCTTTCACTATCCTCAGTTAAACTATCACAGCTACAGTACACATGGTCAGATTCACCAGAGCAAACGCCATACGTCCACACGCCAAACCAACCATACATAGGCACAGACAACAATTAATATTTACATACAATAGCAGTGACAGAGCAAAATACGGTTAGATTTGCTATAAGACAGCCACACATGTCACAAGCTTCTGATTCCATCTATGGTCATGCATTTTTACACAGCATTAAACATGCTAAACTGCATGTGTTTTTTACAAGCGTACCACATGATAGATTTTACAACCATGCCTACACCATCAGTGCCTTAGAACCTTACGCACTGGTATTTTACAGCCATACGATTCTAATAAGCAAAAGAAAAAACCAACTCCACCACACATATTGCTACCAGAACTGCCCAAGCAAAAGACTCATGCTTTCAATAGACAGCGAACCCATCCGAAACAAACAGCTGCCTAATACTGCAGATTGTCGTCAGCACCCAAAAGGAACAAGCACTTCACAGTTAAGGCTTCTGAGTTTAGACACTGCCTCACTCCCCTAGCTCCACACCTGAATATGAACAAAAAAAACACCACTATAGTCATTACATCCATGGTCACAAATCCTTGGGAAAACAAATAGCCACAGACAACAACTGTTAGATAAGGAAAAAGCATAAACCATACCACCAGCAATGCCTATTATATCAGCTCCCTCATCAATAAGACTGACCAGACGGGCACCAAAGTTCCGTGGCCATGCATCAACACCACTGCTGCCGATGCATTTCAGATTCACTACACGTGCTACACCTGCTCCTTGACCATAGGATTTGGGAGACTGAACATGCAGAAAATCACTAAACTCATCACATAAACGTTTCATCTGCAGAAAGATTTTACCACAGCGCTTCCGCACTGCTACAGCCTCTGTCTTCGAATCTCTAAGAAAGTCAGACAACAGAATGCTCCAGTTCCGCTGCGCCGCAGACTCACCCTTAAAGAACTTCATCTTCTCATAATTAACATCCCTAACCTCAACATTTGCCTGACTGACCATATGTTCAATGACTGCATCACATACGCTCTCCATGGCTTCATACCTACCACCGCTCTCCATGCCGTAAAACTTACGGTGGATTCTTAGATCACCAAATCCAGGGGGTGGTGTGTCCATGTCAATCCAACCACGGCAAATGCGTCCATCCTCGATAACAACCCCAAATCCATACACATGGAGGTCCAACCTGCACGCGATCTGCTTCAGAATCACCTGTCGTGACAGTTCAACCGACCACACAGCCTGCATACATACATGCTGCATTACACACATACGCAGTCACACTGATGGAACGCTGATGAACGAAACAAAGTTAAAAAAAAGAGCACGTTTCGTACGGTTACGTACCCGAGGAACATACACATCAAGTAATCCCTCAGCTTCAGGGTCTTCAAATAGTTCATCAGGCTCATCAGTGCTGCTAAAACTGAAAAAATCACGTGATGCAACAGCTTCGCGAGATCCATTGACGAAAACACATCCTAAATCTGCAGACCCATGAGACTCGCCACACCCACCGCCGACCACTTCACCTGCACTTCCAGCAACCGACGCAGCATCGACGCCGGCATCAGCGACCTGACAAACCAATTACCACACACGAACAACGCTTAGAAACGTACGTTGTCCACCGAAGCAACCAAAATAGGCAACAACCAACAGAATCCAGGACCTAACCTGCGTAGGGATATCCGGCAACGTGGCAGGAGAACCAGATCCCGCGCAGGTATTCATCTCTGATCCACCCCCACCGAGGCGTCCAAGAAACAGCGACGACACCGAGAAACAAAGACAGAAAGACAGCCGCCCCTCGGACCATCCGCCAGCACCTCCTTATATCCGCTCCACCCCACTGAAACCACACGCAAAGCGGCCCTGGGCCACGGCAAATGGACAGCCCAACACCAATATTGGCGATACGCACAAAAAAAAAAAACACATCGTCAGCGCAGGCCCGACCAACATAGAGCCTTGCTGCCTCCCTGAAAAAAGATTATATAACATGCACTGTCCATCCGGCCCTAACAAACACAGTTGAAACAACGTAACTATCGCATTTCCTGTGCCAACCATCCGTCGCCGGCGCAGCGATAGCGCGCCCCTCATCCTAGTATACATAAATATCTAATGAATGGTTCAAATGGCAGTAGCATTGAGCTAAACTGCAAATTTGTCGCTAAACTATCATGTTTACGAACCTATCCCTTGCACGTGTTTCATTAATTCATTTCTTGTATATATTTTGCTAATGTTATTTGCTTTACTACCAGTAACTTTGACCACGTTTAGCTTGTTGACCCGTCTTTTAGACATGTGTTACAACATGGCCTTGCTCTTGCAGGCGCAAATTCAATGTGCTTAAACCAGACTGACAACAAAGCCACTAAAATTAGACTTCCAAAGGCTACAAGCATGACCCTATAAAGATATCTCTCTCACCAATGAAGACTTCCATCAATCCACAAGACAACGAGCAAGCACCTTCTTCAATCCCCATTCCAGCCCATTTAGCAAACACAAACAAGCAACAGGCAACTACTAATCAACCATGGGATTATTCCAGAGGAAGACATCCACGCAGACCTTTAGGATTAAGAAGGTTCTCAAGCTTGCCTTATCACGCCTTGCCACCACCCGCCGTCCTCGCCTTGCACGCAAGTCCATTAGCATTAGTGATGTCGGCCAACTCCTTACTCTCGGTCACCTCGATCGTGCTCTTCACCGAGTATGAACCTATAACCTCTAAATATACATAGAAAATGTGGCATCATAGTATTGCAAATTCCAATGAAGGATCACTAATGCTTGCATTCACCACTCTTTGTGCAGGTAGAACAGGTCATAGAGGAGGACAACATGCTACAGGCACTCGACATCATAGAGCTATACTGCAAGCGCCTCATCGATCAAGTCGTGCAGTTAGACAAGCCACAATACGTATCTTCTTTGCAACCTAAAAAGTGTCTCGTTCAACACCTTTAATTTTTGGTTCTGTTGCTTATATCTCTTTTATTGTTGCATGACTAATTGACTATTATATTTTGGTGTTTAGGAACTCCAGCGATGAGATCAGGGAGGCGGTTGGTGGTATCATGTTTTCAGCTAGGTGGTGTGGCGATCTGCCAGAGCTACTGCTCGCACGCACCATCTTGGAAGATAAGTTTGGCATTGACTTTGCTGCAACCGCAAAGGCCGGAGAAGGAAATGTTGATCCCATGGTAAGTAATGGCACCATCTTATATATATCTTGCACATCTAATTGATTTTGTTTTGGAAAGATGGATCGTTGACATTTACATTATTGGTTTTCTTTGTTAATACAGTTGGTTTGGAAGTTGTCTGGCGATAAAACAAACATGGAGCTGAAAAAGAAGGTGACCAAAGACATCGCCATTGCAAACCATATGATGGTGGACTTAATTGAAGATTTAGAGTAAAGCAACGCCCATATTCTTCCTTACAAGGGACGAGTCGCCTTATGAATGCACAATAGGAAAGATAATTCAACTAGCATTTTCCAACTCGGAAGATGGGCTGGAAGGAGAATAACTGAAATCTGAAGAAGACGATGGCTACAATGTCCATGAGAACATACATGTTCATTAGTGTGTGGTTCCCCAATCGCAATAAACATTTTTAAGGATGAACGGACGAGCTCAGATCAATAGTTATAGCTAGCTAAGTTGTTGATATATCCTATATTGAGTAAGGTGTGTAGCATTGTGCTATAACTTTTTTTTTTGTAAAAAGGATGTGATGTTGTAGGTGTCATTGAGTTACAAATATGCTTGTAATAATCCAAGTCTCGGTGCTAGAGATCTTGACCTATTAATAATCAGTAATCTCCAAATATTTTGTGTTATTGTAGAACATTTTATCATATGACCCTATGGACGCTATTGCCACTGGATTTTAAGTTCCATTGCCTAGCACAGAGGCCTTTTGGCCAGTGGCTGCCAATTTGACTGGGCCAAGCACCCCTATTCAACCACCCCATCCTCCAAAGTCTGGCGCCTGAGACACTACATCCCTATACCGAAGCAACAATGATGAGCTCTAGTTTAAGGGCGTCTCTAATGATCTGGCTCTAGGTTAGCTAACATTGTTTGGCTGCCCCACGTAATGGCCCCCTAAAATAGAGTCCCTACTCTGAATTTGTGGGCCTCCTCTACTTCTGAGGACCCTATTTTCTGAGCTCGACTAGCAATAGCCCTCAAATTCATTTAAGCAAACAGGGGAGGGCCGGGAGTCTCCGTCAGAAGACCGTCACACCGACTTCTCCTTCAAGTGGTAGGAAGGGGAGAAAGATGAGAAGGGAAAAGACGAGCGCTAGGGAGTGAAGGTCACATAGGATAACGACGGTGCGACAGAGAAGCATACGGAGGAGAGATGTCACGCGTGAGGGAAAGATAACTCACACGTAGGGTGTAGGCTCGCACGAGGTAGAAAATTCGTGGCATGCGTGAGAGTGAAAAGTCAATGGGGGGGGGGGAGGAGCGGACTAAGGGTGAGTAGAAAACGGAAGCCAGCCCTAATTTGAGAGCTTGGCCTAGAGCCCTATGAACAAGGGCTGGAGGAAATATTTGAGCCCCCCCTCAAATTTGAGAGCTCTAGTAGGGCGTAGGGGTGACATTCAAAAAAGTAGGATGAGGTGTTGAAATTGCTCTAAAAAAGACAGGAGAAAGTAGAAAAGGCATTGCTGTATCAAATGAAGAGGAGATAGTCTCACACGCGTCACAAATGAAGAGAAGTCATCACCTCTAGAGGTGAAAAATAGATCTGATATGGTCGGATATTTATGCATATGAATACAGATAGCTAGAGTAAACCTTAGATTCAAATCTGATTACTGATATTTCGAATATAAGATACAAATTGGTTGTCGACATCATGTATATCAACTATCAAATTTGACTATTCACATACGGTAACGGTACTGAGTATTAAATCACCAGATTCACATACGGTAAATTTGATATGGATATTCAGGCCATTCGGTAGTTCAGATAATATATCCACACCATCTATACCCTACACTAGTGTCTACCTACACGGGCCATGGAATGAGAAAACACATATATATATATATATAAACATAACTGGCACGGTAGGGCGTGCTATCGCCGCGCCGGTGCTGAACGGCGGACTCGGTGAAAATTTGGACGCAAAGAAAATACACGCTACCATCGCGTTTGTGCTGAACAACGCACCTGATGAAAAATAAGGACGGCAAAAGAAAAACACAAAAAACACCGTACGGTAGGCGCGGTAGCACTGCGCTAGCGCTAAATGGCGGCCTCGACGAAAAATCTAGATGGAAAAATGCGCGCTACCGACCCGTTGGTGTTGAATGGCACACCCGTTCAAAAATATCTAGACCGCAGAAGGAGAGAAAAAAACACACGGTGAAAAAATTTGGATAAAAAAAGAAAAATCGATGGAAAACTATGGGTGTTGACAGAAAAAAGTTAATTTTTTTAGGGCGGACAACAAAAAAAAAATCTGACGTCACACTGATGTCAGCATGATGTCAGCATGAACAGTAGCCGGGGTGCTCTCCGGCCAGGGATTCTTCCCTGGTTGAGGAAGCATGAACAGTAGCCGGGGTGCTCTCCGGCCAGGGATTCTTCCCTGGTTAAGGAAGTTTATTATATTCCTATAATTTTTTTCTCCCTACAAAGGGAAGTTGCTCCTAGCGCTCTCGTTCAATCCGTACGCACCCAAGCGTGGAGAGCGACTCCGTACGCCTCCTACAGTAACTCATGTCGTTTTTTTCTTTTTCCCCGCTTTTTCGCCCGCGATGGCTTCCTTCCTAGCCTTTGTTGCGTAGACATGGTTTGGCCACGTCGTCCGAAATCCTTGTCCACACAAAATCGCATCCTCTCCCTCGGTCTCTCCGAGGCGATGGCGAACGGGGCGACGGCGACCCTCGCGGCCGGCGCACCGGCGGCCGTCTTCTTCCCCTCTGTCCGCCACACGGGTGAGTCTCGGCACTCTCTCTTCCTTCTCTTCCCCTTCCTCTTTCTTCCTCCCCATCTCTCTGCCTGCGGCGCAAGGGGACCTCCGTGGTGGCCGGCCCACGGCGCACCGGCGATCATCCTTCTCCTCCTCCATGCCTCCCTTGAACTCGGCGTGCCTTCCTCCCGCCGGTGTGCATCTCCTCCTGTGCTCCACGAAACCCTAACGAGCTATCTTCGTCTCTTCTCCACGGTTCATGAGGATGGAGGCACGTACAACAGCGCCAGCGATCTTGACGGCGCCACCCCCCATGCCATCGCTCTTCACCACGATGGGGATGACCCAACCCCGATTCCATATGGTGCGTACGTTGCCTAAAATTTGATAATATTGACAAATATTTAGGACTGGAAGTACCAAATCGAGTTGAAGTCATCTGAAGTTGAAACCTCATCCTTCTCTTTGATGGTTTCATTTTTTCCTAAGTTCAATTCCTTCGGGTCCAGCAATAATATATGTTTTTTTTGTTTTTTACTGCAGGGAGGTAGAACAATTGGGGTAAACTGTAATTATCTTTTGTGTGTTTAGATCAAATGCAGGCGCTGCGGCGAAGTGTAAATCAATCCCTTCTCACTTCTCTCTGTTTCTTTTTGCTGAAGACAGAGAATGCAGGGTGCAGGACTGCAGGCTAAGGTTCTGCTATCAGGTCTTGTGCTTCAGTGAGCCACAAGGATTTCATGTGCTTGCATCCATGATTTGTTAAATAAATATAAGCTCCTACAAAGTCCTGAGACTTAATCTCTCGCTATTGCCATTTTAAAAATCAAATCAATACAGCCATGGTTAGGGATATGTGTAAGACAAAGTGTCAGGCTAATTTAAGCAATAGAAACTACAGATTTTGAACCCATCTTCAAATCAACGCTTGTGTTATCAGTCAACCAACTTTAGAGTGGACACTACAGACAATGAACCCATGAGAATTTTTCTCATCAAATATTTGAATTTCACGATTGCTATTTTAATTGATTTGCAAACTTACAAGTTGCTTTTATTTCCCCATGGCATTATGATTGTGCATTTGTCATTTTTGCATATCATGTTTTCGCCTGATTTTATACGACGCTGCTCGCTATGCCGGTTCTAGGATTACATTGTGCCAACAGAGCTCAAAGTTAGGATGGTTAGGCCCTTTTTTATTTTTAGCTTCATATTTATCTACTTAATGGAGGGTGGTAAGTTACCTCTCACCTATGGTCATCGTTTTAGGCATGGGCTCCTTTTGTTATTCACAAACTCGCGTAGTATTAGTTCAATATATGCTGTTCCAAGATGGGTCAACCTTGAACCCAGTTGTATTCCTTAATAACAGGTAATGAGGATAGTATTCCACATGGTTTCGTTGACCTGTTGGCATCTTCTGATCAGATCGCCATATGATTTTGAAACTTATACTCAAACATTTCTGGGGTTCATATTCAGGTTAGTATACGAGGGAACAAATTATTGACAAGTAATTGTTGTAAGGATCAATCATAGTTAGTGATCCATACCTCCGTTAGTCAGCCATTGAGTCAATTTGCTTACAAACATATTTTTGCATGCTGCCTGTTGTTGCAGATGAATCTGGTCAGTGCTAATATTTACTGCACCATGTGTGCAGTTAAGCTTGAAAGGACCGAATCAATGCCTAGGGGGGGTAATAGGCTCTTCAAAAATCAGACAAAGGTTAGCATAAATCTGCAGCCCGACAAAAACGGCTAGGCCAGCTCCTCAACCCGGCTAGGCCGGGTAACCCGGCTTGGCCGGTTCTACAACCTGGCTTGGTCGATTTTCACGGCTTCACTCTGAGGTGCCCCGGAACTTCCAGGTTGCGCTGGAACTTCCGACCTGCACAACTGAAAACGAGGTACGAAGCCTTTCTCTTTTTCACTAAGATCACAACTCGACTTGAGGAGCTTATGTAGGTGTATGAACAAGTCCAAACACCTCCTGCAAACACAAAGCACAACAACCGAGTAGCACAAGTGGAATATGCAAGAAAATGTGCGATGAATGAGCAAAGGACGAGGCAAACCAAGAGAAGACATGGGGATTTGTTTGACCGAAGTTCGGCACACCGAAAGGTGTCCTACTCTCCGTTGTGGAAGCCGGTGAGGACCCAACCAAGGTCAACTCGTGGCCGGACCCGAAACGGTCTCTTTCCACCTTCTTCACTAAGGAGCTTTCTTTCCTTTTTCAACGGAGAAGCAACCCTTACAACAATGGCCACTACGGCAGCCTACAACACCCCACGGGTGCTCGTCGGTGATGCCTTGCCACCACGGAACCGAAGCTCCAAGCGGAAGAACGCAACGAATCAAAGAATCTTCGACTTGCTCAAGTGCTCAAGAATGGGATGGCTCACACAAGCTCTTTGAATCGCTCTTGCCACAAAGACAAGTCTCTCAAGGCTCAAGCTCACTCACTAATCACGGATTAGTAATTTGTAATCTTTTCACTCACAAAGAGAGAGTAGAGAGAGCAGAGGGCTTTTCTAGTCGTGAATGGGTATTGGGAGAATCAGCAACCTTGAAAGAGGGAGTGGGAGAGGTATTTATAGCCTCATCTCCAAAACTAGCCGTTGGGACAGAATCGACAAACCCGGCCTAGCCGGGTTGGGCACCTGGCCTGGCCGGGTTCAACAGTTCAAACCTCAACTAGCCGTTGGCGGGGCGGCTTGGCCAGGTAACCTACCCGGCTTGGCCGGGAAAGCCGGCCTGGCCGGTTTTGCTACCCGGCCCGGCCGGGTTAGGCTGCCCAGCCAGCTGCCTCTCTCACTTCCTCCCTTCTCTGTCAACCTATTTTCTCTCAGGTTTTTGTCCTTGAGCACTGTCACTTGTCTCCAAAACTTTAGTGAAAGCGACTCTCCAAGAAGGGGCAAACACAAATACAACTCACACAAAATTTTGCTTTGCCCTTCACTTGAGTTGTTCTTGACTTTTCAAATATTTTGCCGCTTTGAACTTTGAATTGTTGAGAGCTTTATCACGTCATCTTCATGATCCCTTCATCTTGAGCATGTGACTTGTGTCGAAGTGTCTAAGTCACTTTGAACATTTGATTGGTCTTCCACATTGACAATCACCACTTGCATGGCTAATTTCAAGTTGGTTTCTTCTTCACCTTAGCTAGGTCCCTCGGCCGCCAAGTCGTCACTTGCCCTTCACCTTTCGTTTAGTCCCTCGAAGTTGCCCACTTGACATTAACACCACATCAAGATTTATGTGCATTGTCCATGCTTCACATCATGCTTTGAATACCATTTCAATTGTATAATTTTTGTCTTTTGCTTCAACTAGATTGTTTCCATTCATCAATATAAGCTAGATAACCAAAAATATGCAATCTCATATGGATTTAGAATAATTCAATCATCAATGTGCACCTGTGAATAAATACCTGCAAATCTCACAATGTTCATTAGACATTTAATAGTGTTGTTATTAATCACCAAAACACTTAAGGATCTTAGATGCTCTTTCAATCTCCCCCTTTTGGTGATTGATGACAACCCGATTAAGGCTTACAAATAATTATAAACAAAGGAGATTTGGATTCAAAAATTTGTGAGTGTCTCCCCCTCAACATGTGCATATGTATGGAATTCATAAAAGATGACCTCAAATATCAATTTGCACATATTAAGACAAGTGGGAGACTCCCCCTAAATCATTGCATCCAAATAACCACAAAGTAGATACAAGAATAAAACATGATGCAACAAGATATATATCACCCAACAAATAAAATAACAACAATACACCATCACAAGAGAGGAACCACAAAGGCAACAAGAGAGCTAACATTAATAATAATAGAAAGAAAACCACATAGTAGCACTCATTACAATTATTCCTAAGTCCACGAAATAACTAGAGAGCTAGATTATACAATATGTCTCTCTCAAGATGATACAACAATAATGCTCAAGTCTTGATCACAAAGATCATACAAAGTGGCTATACAAAAGTGAACTCATCCAAATCACAGAGATATGCATGGAAGCTTTAATCCACATCTTCTCCCCCTTTGTCATCACATCATCAAAAACATGAGAAGAAATGGATACGATTTGGAGAAGTCACAAGAAGGCTCACAAAGCGCCAAAGGAACCACTGCCACTGCCACCTGTGCTGTCATAGTACCTACCACTGCTGTCAAAATAGCTGCCACTAGCTCCTGACTACTGCCACTGAGGTGGAATTGATCTTGAGTAAGTCTCTGAAGTGTATGGCGGAGCAAAAATAGAAGTGCTGAGTCTATGTGCAGCCTACTCACTCTCTGACATACAGGGCTGCTCAAGAGGTCCTGAAGAGTAAGCTGGAACTGTGCTGTATCCTGCCTCTGAGCCATATCCTGTCTCTATCCCATAGCCTGAGCCTATACCATATGCAGCACCACTGCCTGAAGCTGATCCGGGATACGGAATCCCTGAAGACGAACCATCATGTGTGAAAGGTGGCAGCGAGAAACCAAGACCTGTGGATGGTGGAGGAGGAGCTATTGACGTACCAGCCTCCTGCTGATATCCATAGCCATGTGAAGATGAAGAACCGGGACCATAAATCTGAGAGTAGTAATCCTCACGCTCCCACTCCTCCTGGTAACTCTCAAGTGGCTGCGGAGGCGGAGGAAAAGGCTGCTGAACTGGCTTAGGAGGAATAGGTGCACCTGGTGCACGAGTCAACGTCTCTCTCACCCAAGCATGATGTGCCCTGGCCTCTGCCTGCTCACTGTAGGCTCTCCTATCAATGTCATCAATGCGCTTGCACATTCCGAAAATCATGTTGAACATGTTTCTGATAGGAGAGGGTGGCTTGTCCCTACCATGTCCTTGGGAGTGCTATCTGTGAGAGCCACCATGCTACTGAGGAAGACTAGAAGTGTCTCCTGGAGCTATAGAAGTGGAAGTGGAAGCTCCAGGATCAGTGGACACAATCGGTGTATTGAGGCAAGTAATCCTTAGTGGTTTGTGCACCACTTCCTTCACAAATGTCAAACCTGTCACATCCTCAGTCATCTTCATAATGTATGGTCCATATGCTGCAGTCTGCATGAGATACTCAGATATGCCCTTGATCTCGGCCCATATAAAGTGAAATACACTAAAGCGTGCTGCAGAAGGAGCCATCTTGGCAAGCAAGTTCTTTGTATAGAATGTGATGTTCTCATTGTCTCCAGACTTAGGTGCAAGAGTGGCCCTGAACATCCTATTGAGATATCCAAAATAAGAGTAGATGCCCTTCACAGTGCCAAAGTAACCTTGGGAGTTTAGAGAATACATGAATTTCATCTGTGCTCCCGGCAAATGCAACTCTGAGTGAATCTTGTGCCTCTTCATATCATGCTCATCAAATCCAAACACTGTGCTGAACCTCTCATAGGTAACACTGTACCAAGCACCATCTATCATCCAGCTCATAGTCCACAGCTTCTGATCTGCATTGGACTCATCAACATAGAGTGTAGCATAAAATTGAGCAATCAATTCATCACTCCAGTTATACTACAAACCCATGATTTTCTTTAATCTCTTTCTCTCATACTCTCTTATGACATCATTAAAAATTAGATCATTTTCCTCCTCATGTACTCCCAATCAATGCACTGAGCCCTATGGATATTTCTAGGAAGAATAACTAACTCATAGAAGTCCTGGTGAAATAGAGTGTGAAACCTGTAATCTGTAGCAGTGTGAGGAGCCTACCTGGGATCAACCTTCCTTTCATTTCTGCAAGCCTCTGTCATCCCTCTAGCCATGTAGTCAACTCTGGCTCTTCTCTGAGGACCTTGTGGGCACTGCATCCTGAACATCTGATCTGGATCAAAAAAAGCTGAAGCACCTCTTTGACTGCCTCTGACTGGCTGCTGCTGCTACTGTTGCTCATCTTCCTCATCATTTGCCTCATCAACATCATCATCATCATCGTCATCATCCTCTGAGGGATCTGCCGGACCCTTCTGCCTGTGCTCAACTCTGTATTCCTCTTCCTCATCATCATCACTAGAGGAACCACTATCCTGAATCTCTGGCATAGATACCCTGGACTGAGTACCTGAGGAGAGCCTAGTCTGAGGGCGAGTCACACCTGAACCCTGTCCAACCACAGTCTCTTCCTGATCTCCTGCCCCTGATCCTTCTCCTTCATCTGACTCTCTTCTGACCCTCTTCCTTCTGACATACTGTCTCTCCATTGTCCCTGAGGCCACATACACAAAAGATATCCAATATAGCATAAGACCTCTGACAAGATATAGCAAGATGTGAAGAGAGTGTATAATAACATTGGAAGGACACTTATGTCAAAATCTAGTTGAGAAGACTAACACAATTTTTACATGAGTTTCTCTCTATTGTTATTAAACACGAAGATAAGGTGCAATGCTTCCGATTGACTTGTAAGATAATACGGTGACAAGCATTAAGTGGACCTTTCTGAAGAAACATACCACACTAAAGTTACAACACTTCAATGTACTATGTTTCTAAAGAAATTTCTACTTTATGCATATCATCATACAAAATATCTACACAAGTTAGTCACCTTTGAAGTGCCATAACAAATTCTGTGCAGTGACAAGATTTTTGTTCCACTGAGCAAACCAGCAAGGCAGAGGAGAGGGGTCAGCCAGGGAGTCAAACCCGGCTGAGCCGCCACCCATATCCAGCCTAGCCGGATAGCCGGCTTGGCCGGCTAAGGTACTCGGCCTGGCCGGTTCGCCCAGTCGACCAAGAATCATCCCCCTGCACAAATCCACCATGGGACTTCCTCCAAACTTTGAGCATTGCATCTAGGTACTACATTCCATCATCCAACCGAAGGAAATCCAAAGATATTGCCTAGAGTAGGAGATCGAGCACCAAGAACAAATAATACCTTGGGGAGAGAGGAAGAAGAGCTTGGAGAAGATTTGGGCTGCAAATCCCGGCTTGGCCGACCGAAGGGAGGCTCTAGCCGAGAGCAATCTTGAATCCTTGCCCTAGGGAGAGAGATCGGGAAGGGGCACCTTCACTTCACCATGGGAGCACTTGGGATAGAGAGCACTGGTGAAAGGGGATGAATGGCGTCGGTGGAGAAGAAAGGGAGGTCCCCCACTGTAAATCCCGTGAGCCCTGACAAGTGGGGCCGAGGCCGACAAATTCGGCCTGGCCGGGTATGGGACCCGGCTAGGCCGGTTTTGGCCCAAGCTCCAGATGCTGTCCATTATTGTCCCTCTGCAGTCCTTTCCTCCAAATAATCTTTTCCTTATTTTATCCAAGAATGTTCTGTCAGATATTCATTATTTTCACTCCATTTAAGCTATCTTTTGATGAGCACCAAATTCATACCAAAAATCTAAACTTTCTTTTCCTTTTATGCTTGCACTAAAAAAATATTCCAACTTATGTCCATGTTTCTTTACTTGAGACTTTCCAAGAGAGAGAGAGAGATAAAGGTATAATCTAGATAATTTTTCGCAGATTTAGGAAAGTCATATCTTGAGTGATTAGCCAAACAATCAACCATGGTAAACAATAATCACTCTAGACATGACTAGGTCACAAAGACCAAGAACCAATATTTTTCAAATAATCCTACACAAAGTAAGGCATCTAGTTGGGTTTTCGCAAGTTCTATCCTATGTCAAATAGATGCACACTCTAACAAGCAAGACTCCTAGATGGTCTTTCAATAATAAAATTGCTTCAATTAAATCATACCTTGGCCTCTAGCATCCTTACGCACTTTTAAGATTTATCATTCAAGCATGAGTATGGATAATACTTGAGAAACTTATTCTCAAAGAGACCAACATTTTTTCTTAGAAAACTTATTAGTCTCATGAATTCTAGTCATAGAGTGAGCTCCCCCTTGATATGTGCTTTAAGTGATGTGAATAACTCTAACTAGCACTTGTATTCAATGAAGAATATGGGAACTAACTCTATGTCTAGATCATGGCAAAAAGAATTCAACGAGATTAAAACTTGTGCCAAAGAAATACTCACGAAGCTATTCTCAAGATCAATTTATATGTAGTTGCAGCTTGGAATGGATCTTCAAGTGGCAATTGTCATTCAATGAAATCATCCACTTGAAACATGATCCTTTCTAACTTGCTTTCTATGCACATGATCTTTCAACAAGGTTAGTAACCAAGAGATTAGATACATGATGAGCTCCCCCTAAAAGAGTGCACTAGAGATCTTGAATTACTCATCAACGCACATTAGATAAATTTATATCTATGGGGATTCATCATATACCTATTCTCAACATAATATGTAAAGCATGAAGAGCTTGTTATATAAGTGATACTTACAGCCATTTTGTGCCTGAACCAGTTTAATATATGTTGGATTATGTAATGAAAAGAACCACCACAGAATGTAGGCCTTTGTGCTCAGCCCGCAGAAACCGGCCTGGCCGGGTCTAGGACCCGGCTGAGCCGGCTACCCAGCCAAAGCCGGCCTGGCCGTGTCTGGTACCCGGCTGGGCTGACTTTGTCAGTAGTACCGGTGTTTTACCAGTAGTACCGGTCCTGGGTGGTCTTCTTTGATTCATTCCTTGTGCCTTACTATTTGTGGGTCCCAAAAGTGATTATCTACATGATACACAAGTAATGCTCCACTAGAGAGCCATTAAGAGCACCACATGGGACACAATATAAATTTTGCACAAGGACTAGCCACTTTCATGAATATATATCTATGCAAAACCCCTTTTTCAAGTGATGCACACATATATATTCAATGTCTACACTGAGTAGCATGGCTAGGAAACATAAATGAAACTTGTTACCGAGATGCCATTGGATGAAGCAAGTGTTATGATAAAGTCTTGACTTGTAGTAATTTTGTTCTTTTCATGTCAAAGTCAAGCCTCCAATGCACCTGCATTTACCTATTTGCCTATCAAGCTTGTTTTGGTATCCAACATTCGTTGGATCCTTTTGGATTAGTTGCCAAGCACTTAGGCACCCAAATGGCATTGGCACTAGTTTTGGGTGGACTCATCTCATTACTAGTACCAACTCCATTTGTGGTCCTCCTAAGCATATAACCATGATCAAATATGTTCGGCTTAGGAATGTTACCTTTGGGACAGTCCTTTGCTAGGTGTCCCTTGCCTCTACAAGTGTAGCAAATGCGACCATTGTTTGCAATGCTCTTATTTTGCTTGTTGGGACAGTCACAAATGTAATGACCCTTCTCATTGCAACCATAGCATCTTCTTGTTTCTTTTTGAGCTTGCCTTCTTTGCTCTCTATCTCTTAAGTCCAAGAAGCAACTCTTGATGGAATGGCCCTTCCTCTTGCACCTCATGCAAGCACTTGGACCATCATCTTTGGCTTGCTTTTGCAACTTGGTGGATGCTTTGGCTTCGGCCGCTTCACACTTGTCGGCCCAAGTCTTGTATGGACACATAGCACCTTCATGCCCATACAAGCCACAACCATAGCACATTCTTTTTCCATGTCTCTTGCTCTTGGTTGAGTTGCCGTTGCTAGGAGTGTGATTCTTTTGTTGGGTTGTGGAGGAAGCAAGGTTTGATCCCTTCTCAAGCTTCTTCACCATGACATCACGGTTATCTTGAGGAGGTTGTGCTTCCCTTTTGCCCTTCAATTGAACCACATCCTTTTTTGATCTTTCAACCTTATCTTTGATTTCTTTGTTTTCTAATGAATCATGCTCAATCAAAGATTGGTTTGCTTGAGAAACACACACATTAGCACAAGAAACATTTAATTTAGATGGTGCATGTGTATGTGCATGTGTATGAGGTAGAATTGATTTTACCGATGTAGTTGCCACCTCATGAGCCATTTCAAGCATAGTGTGTGAGTCCACTAGTTCATCATGTGAGCACTTGAGATGAACATAGTTTGCTTCAAGAGTGTCATATTTGCTAGCAAGTTCATCTAGCTTTGCCTTGAGCTCTAAATTTTCTTTTTCTAGTTGAACAACACTAGAAGAAGATTTAGTAACCAAATCATGCTCAATTGACAATTTTTCATACCTTTCGGTCATTGCCTTTAGCTCTTGCAATTTGGAGATGGTGAATGCATCTTTTCTTTCACGAAGTTGCTTTTGTTGCTCAATTGCCATCTCAAGCTTGTCATTGTGATTGATAATCTTTATGAAGATATACTTGTCCTTGTCACTAAGATGATCAACCAAGTAACCATCTTCAATCACAATGCGCTCGCGATCTTCTTCTTCATTCTCCTTTCTCTCTTCCTCAACTTGCAATGGCCTTTGCTTAGCCATGAAGCAAGTTAAGTCAGAGAAACTACTAAAGGAGGTGCTCTTTGCAGCTGGAAGAAGATTAGCCTCAACAAGCTGGGCTGCCGCAGAGTTGGCCAACCCGGCCTGGCCGGGTCCCATACTCGGCTTAGCCGGGTTTGCCTCTTCTGCAGCAAACTGGCCCGCGATGCTCCCTTCGTCTTCCTTCAACTCCTCACAGCAGGGTGATGCAGAGGTGATGGTAATGGAGTTCTTCTCTTCTCCCATATGTTCATCAAGGTTGGGCTGTCCAAACTTTTTGCAAAGTTTGACCCAAACAAGATGAGCATCCTCAAGGCACTCACCATCACAAACTACACAATCATTGTAAACCTCTGCACACATAGTTCTCATAAACAAGAGTAAGATATGAGCATTGAGTACCAAGCATGGAATGCTTGCTACTACAACACTCTCACAAATCGGATCCATATCACGTAAAGCATTGAGAACATGTGATGACCAAGAAAAAAAGTTTGAGCCATCCTTGCGGAGTAACTCAAACGGTACCTCACACGAAGAAGACATCGATCCTCACAAACAGCTAAGCTTCAATCGTGAGACCAAGCTCTGATACCAACTGAAAGGACCGAATCGATGCCTAGAGGGGGTGAATAGGCTCTTCAAAAATCAGACAAAGGTTAGCATAAATTTGCACCCCGACAAAAACGGATAGGCCGGCTCCTCAACCCGGCTGGGCCGGGTAACCCGGCTTGGCCGGTTTTCATGGCTTCACTCTGAGGTGCCCCGGAACTTTCGGGTTGCGCCGGAACTTTCGACACGTCGGAACTTTCGGTATGAGCCGAAACTTTTCGACCTGTACAGCAGAAAACAAGGTACGAAGCCTTTCTCTTTTTCACTAAGATTACAACTCGACTTGAGGAGCTTATGTAGGTGTATGAACAAGTCCAAACACCTCCTGCAAACACAAAGCACAACAACCGAGTAGCACAAGTGGAATATGCAAGAAAATGTGCGATGAATGAGCAAAGGACGAGGCAAACCAAGAGAAGACACGAGGATTTGTTTGACCGAAGTTCGGCACACCGAAAGGTGTCCTACTCTTCGTTGTGGAAGCCGGTGAGGACCCAACCAAGGTCAACTCGTGGCCGGACCCGAAACGGTCTCTTTCCACCTTCTTCACTAAGGAGCTTTCTTTTCTTTTTCAGCGGGGAAGCAACCCTTACAACAATGGCCACCACGGCAGCCTACAACACCCCACGGGTGCTCGTCAGTGATGCCTTGCCACCACAGAACCGAAGCTCCAAGCGGAAGAACGCAACGAACTAAAGAATCTTCGATTTGCTCAAGTGCTCAAAAATGGGATGGCTCACACAAGCTCTTTGGATCGCTTTTGCCACAAAGACAAGTCTTTCAAGGCTCAAGCTCACTCACTAATCACGGATTAGTAATTTGTAATCTTTTCACTCACAAAGAGAGAGTAGAGAGAGCAAGAGGGATTTTCTGCTCGTGGATGGGTATTGGAATAATCAGCAACCTTGAAAGAGGGAGTGGGAGAGGTATTTATAGCCTCCTCTCCAAAACTAGCCGTTGGGGCAGAATCGACAAACCCGGCCTAGCCGGGTTGGGCACCCAGCCTGGCCGGGTTCAACAGTTCAAACCTCAACTAGCCGTTGGCGGGGCGGCTTGGCCAGGTAACCTACCCGGCTTGGCCGGTTTTGCTACCCGGCCTGGCCGGGTTAGGCTGCCCAGCCAGCTGCCTCTCTCACTTTCTCCCTTCTCTGTCAACCTCTTTTCTCTCAGGTTTTTTTCCTTGAGCATTGTTACTTGTCTCCAAAACTTTAGTGAAGTGACTCTCCAAGAAGGGGCAAACACAAATACAACTCACACAAAATTTTGCTTTGTCCTTCACTTGAGTTGTTCTTGACTTTTTAAATATTTTGCCGTTTTGAACTTTGAATTGTTGAGAGCTTTATCACTTCATCTTCATGATCCCTTCATCTTGAGCATGTGACTTGTGTCGAAGTGTCCAAGTCACTTTGAACATTTGATTGGTCTTCCACATTGACAATCACCACTTGCATGGCTAATTTCAAGTTGGTTTCTTCTTCACCTTAGCTAGGTCCCTTGGCCGCCAAGTCGTCACTTGCCGTTCACCTTTCGCTTAGTCCCTCGAAGTTGCCCACTTGACATTAACACCACATCAAGATTTATGTGCATTGTCCATGCTTCACATCATGCTTTGAATACCATTTCAATTGTATAATTTTTGTCTTTTGCTTCAACTAGATTGTTTCCATTCATCAATATAAGCAAGACAACCGAAGATATGCAATCTCATATGGATTTAGAATAATTCAATCATCAATGTGCCCCTATGAATAAATACCTGCAAATCTCACAATGTTCATTAGACCTTTAATCGTGTTGTTATTAATCACCAAAACACTTAGGGATCCTAGATGCTCTTTCAAAGCTCTTTTATTGTTAATTCATAGTATTCACCCGCTTTTATTCGGTTCCGATCATTGTGATTTCAACAAACTTTCTGTTCCTGGGCCTCCGAAAAACCACATGTAAATCAGGACCATCATTTGTTGATGCTGATTGTTTATTAGGTATTTATGAGCTCTCTCGGCTCACGGTGTTAGCGGAAACTTACTCTTGCAGACCTCTCCAGTCTGTAGTGACAAGGAAAGTAAAAACAGTCTAAAAACACTAAACACTATTGATGTTTGCTACTTACTACAGCCACTTTTGGTTCCCTTTTGATGCTCAACTATGCCAAATGCTAGTGGACATATCGCTTATTTTGGTAATTTATCATCCTCTTATTCATCTTTGTTTCGTAGTCTCTGTTATATCTGTTCGCCATGTGCACTCATTTCTGCTTTTATGGCCCTGCAGGTACCCGGTGGTGTTCATTAAGGATTTGTTCATCACCAATGGTGCATTCTCAATTTCTCTTCGTTCTCTTTTTGTAATACCCCTGGTATTACAATTTAATTAATCTGCCATGTCATCACATTTAAATTTAAGCATCTGCATATGATTGTGCTTAGGGCTCCTAGAGTGGTTTGATTTCAGCTAGTATTGATTGTGTAATTAAGTCCTCAATCCAAAATCAAAAATAAAAATTAAATAGAAATCAAATTAAGCCTCAGAGTTGACCTAAAACCCTAATTCAAAATCTATGTTGAATCTGAGGAAAGTATCTTAATGAAAGTTGTATAACTTTTAAAATAGAACAACTTTTATTTTTGGAGATTTTGAAGTTATATTATAAAAATTCAAATTAAACTCAAATTAGTATGTTGGTATTTAAATTTGAAAATTCAGTTTCAAAAATAATGAGAATCTTCAAAAACTCCCTTAATAGAAGTTATCAAGCTCACTGAGTAGAACAACTTTCATGTTGACCATTTTTCAAGTTGTTGAGAAAAATCAAAAGTAATTTTAAAATTTCAGTTTAAAATTCAAACCCTACTTTTACCCCCTTTTCTGTAATTTGAAATTTTGACCGAATTTGAATTTCATGTCAAAAGAAAAAATGATCTACACAAAATTCTCTACAACTTTTGTATTCATCACTTCTTCGGATTCCGGCTGGATTAGATCGAATTGGAATCAAATAGCATTTGACCTACTAAGCCTACTACTGTAGCTACAGGGGGGTCCCCTGTTCTTCTTCCTCGCCCGTACGCGCGTGCCGCGCGTGGCGCCGGGTGCCGTCCGGCCAGCGTGGGCGGGGAGGGGCACTGTCGAGCAGCCAAGAGGGGGCCCCGGACCCAGCCCGAGCTTATCCTTCCCTTGCCTGTTCCTATAAAACCGACGAGCACCGCTCCTCCCCATTTTTCCTCCCCGCGGTCGCTGTTGAGCTCATTCGGATTACGGTGAAATTCACCGTGACCAAGCCACCACCACCTTCTCCATCTCGCAGCAAGCTTGCTAGTTCCCTTGCGCATCGTTTGGTGCCTTTGGTGTGGGCTGTGGTGTCTCGTACGTCCGGGAACGCGGGTCGTCGTCTCCGCGTCCGACCGGAGCGCCGCCGCGAGTCTTCGGGCCGTGCCTAGCTCTCCATGGTGAGCTTCTTCTCATTAGGTTCCGTGTTGTGGATTCCCTAAATCCTACTGATCCTTTTGCGTGCGGTGGTCTTCGCTCAGGTGCCGTAGGGTCGTCGGAACAGGAAGTTTTGTCTCCAGTGAACGCCACCGACCTGCCGCTGCCGTCACGCTCGTCGATTCAAGCCACTCTAGTCCCAACCCACAACCGATTTGGTCTTCTGGTGAGCCCCCGAATCTCCCTAGCCCATTTTTGCTAACTCAACCATGTCTCAGTGGTCGGAACGGGGCCGCCGTGCCGCCGTGGTCCGCCATGGGCGAGCACGAGCTCGCCGGAGGCGGGTAGGGCGTAGGCTGTGTGAGTGGAATGGTCGGTTAGGGTCTAGGTGAGTCGCTGGGTCGTTTAGGTTCGCCGTTGGGGTCGCCGACGGCGAGGTCCGCGCCGCGCCGCGCGCACGCGAGAGCGCTCGGCTGGAGGTAGGAGACGGCCCTGACAGGGGTGGCCCGCCTGTCAGCGCCCGGGGAAGGAAGAGCGCGCATGCGCGCGAGGGCTGATGGCTGGGGCCGGCCTGTCAGCGGCCCGGCTCGAAGGCGTGCGCGCGCGGGCACGTGCGGGCTGTGCTGGGCCTGTTCTCTTAAGTGGGCCGAATGGCCTTTTTATTTTCCCGAATGATTTACAAAGCTTTTCATTTTTATTTAGAATAAATAGTATTGTGTTTTAATCTTTTTGTGTGAATTAATCTACTATAGCAAAAATTGTGGAAATATTTATGGATGCTCTCTGTGATGTGTAGAATTTAATAAAAATATGAAATGTAGGATTTGAGTGCTTTCTGTATTAACTAAAAATCAGCACATTAAATGATAAAAGAAACTTTGATAATTTTTAATAAATTCCCTGTAAGTCCAAAAATCATGAAAATTTAATTGGTACTGTTTTAGGTCCAGAGATAACTGTTGGTGAAGTTTGGCATCAAATGGAAATATTTAAATATTTATTAAATTATATATTGGTTTAAATGATTAATAAAAGGGATAGGAAATGAAATAATTATTGATTGGTGTGATTTTTGGATTGGTTGAGATTCTAGGTCAATCACCTTTATGACCTAGGGCATTGTGACTTAGAGTAATCATGGCTAGCCTACGGTAGGGTCTTGATCATGTGTGTGCCTTATTTATTATTGAATTTCATCTGTCATTTCGTGCGCATCACATTCATACATTCATTCATTGCAAACGTGTAGTGACCGAGAATCCGGAGGTAAAGTCTGAGGGTGCATCTGAGGAGACTGCTCAGGAAGTTGTGCAAGGTTTTGATTTTTATGGCACCGACCCGGATCCGACACTCTACACAATTCAAGGCAAGCCCCGGTGCATTTGCCCCTCCTTCCTATTTTAAAATGTTTATCAGTTGAGTTAATCTTTTGCATTAGGTTAATAGGAGTTGATTGACAACCCATTTATGCATTACCATCCTTGACCACGGATCAATACCTGAAAACCTGATTTTATTAAAGTATTGAAAAATGTTTAGTCATGCTTAATGATTAGATTTGCAAAAATGCTATTTTGAACTGTGATGAGACAAATCAAATGAATTACTTTATGAGAATGGTTATGTCCTTGTTGGTTGGCAGTGTTCCTAACTAGTTCAGTGTCATCAATGAGGATGGGTTTTCCCGTTTGGTTGGCCAACTGTTTGGTTAGAGTCCCAACTTTCGTCGCCATCGGGAAAGGAATGTGAAAACTGGGTGGTTACCAGTGTACTTGGGTTAGAGTCCCAATGCATGGTTTCTAACGGAAAAATATTAGGGACCGTTCGTTGTCAGGCCTGCTGTGATCAAGACTTTGCAACTAGCCATATACTACGGGAAGCCTCTGACTCCGGTGGCTCTACTGCTGGAACCGATAACCACGCACTGGGAGTGGAGAGATGGCGAGAGTAGCGTGTACCCTCGTGACCGTCGTGGCTGGAGACGAGAGGAGTACTGTGCTCTCGGGTGGCGCAGGACCGGTTCCGGGGGGGTAGGCGGGGTTGGCGTATGCGAGCTTAAGTGCTACATACGCAGTGTGGATAGGAATCCCCAGCTGAGTATTAATCGATTCGAATCGTCGTTGCTCCTCGGTTATGGAGACTTGATCCTCACACCTACAGTGAATAGTGGTTCGGAATTAAGATGTTTTTGAAATGAATAAAGATGTATCGAAAGAATGATGATGGATATTGGAAGGTACTTGAGATATGGAATGATTAATAATATTATGGAGATAAAATATTAAAATAGGAATAGTAATACTTTTCCGCAAAACTCTTGAAATCTTGCTAAAGGCTTACCTTGACTCCCCTCAGGTTGCATTCTTGAGTCTAATTTTACACTCTTAGTCCGGTAAGTCTTGTGGAGTACCCCATGTACTCAGGATTTGTTAACCCCATTGCAGGAGGACAGCAGGAACCTGAAGTCTGTCTCGCTGCGTACTGCATCAGTATCGTCTAGGAGAGTGAAGAAGAATAAGGTTGAACCCGTAAGCAGGGTTCGTGTAATATTTATCTATCTGTTGTACTGTTAGTTCTACCGCTACTGCTACCCTTTTAAATTATGGTCTGTAATAACTGCACTTAATTTCTATTCGAACATTGGTTTGTAATATTAAGTATTATTTACTCTTCCGCACTTTTACTCTGTTGTATTTTGTTATGAAATGTTGTAATCTTGTAATGACTTCGCAATAGGATCCTATCGGAGATAACGAGTGCTTATGTAGCCCGGCAGAGCCCGCCTAGGTCATCTGGAACACGGGCCCGGCTGTTAGAGGTTATTAGTGGCGATGACAGGTGCCTGTGGGCCACATGATTTAGGCGGTTCTGTTACACTTTTATGTTGGCGGGCATCGATTGGGCTCATCTAATTGGTATGCTACTGCTCCTGTTTCACAGACTTGAGATCTTTTCCGCCTGTTTTTGTTGTTACAGAGTGAAGGTTATTCTACAATGCTTTCGACTACAATTCCCAGTTACAAAGTGATTCGGTATGTCATTTGCTCCAGGCTACTACCATGTATTTTCTGAGTGAAACAATTTTGGCTGGCATGGGGACACAAAATTATTTGCCACGACAAAATTAATAGCGAGTGAGAAGTTTAGTAAATTTGAACCAGACTTCAAATCTCCCAAGTTTTACAAGTTTGTTTTTTGTATTGCCTGATCTTGGTATGTAACAAGCCGGGTAATTATCTTCTGCATATTTTAAGTATAATAGTTTCAGTAGAGTAAAATAAACTACCTTAAGACCAACGACATGCTGTTGCTAATTAGGGCCTTATTAATCACTACCATGTTAACCTATACATAGCCAGTTTACATAAAATGGTGTACATTAGACTAACATTAGTTTCATTTCACTGAAAGGAGTATATCTTCATTACAGGAGGCAAAATAGGTGTTTTCAATCTTGGGCTATACTTTCGGCTGCCCTCTATTTTGCCATCCTGATTACATTAGTTACCATGGTGGCTGGTACCAAGCAGCAGCCATTAGGAGTCCAGTCTAGCAATAAACAAAGACATGCAATCAAACAAGGATAAATAGATATAACTCTTGTTTTCCCAATTATTTTCTTCTTGATTTGAATCAGTAGTTATGATTAGTGCTTCAGTATTCCTCATGAATCTTTTGACTTTCCAATCTGAAAATAGAGAAGACTTCTCACATGCTGTTTCGGCAAATTGAGGCAGTCACTACCTGCATATTTTTGGCGTTCTTATCATTTAACTTAACTCTGCATATGTCTCTACCTTCCTGCATAAAATTGCTTTCAACCAACCAGCTATAGTTACAGCTATTTGCAACATTTCATGGATTGCTGTAAGTAAAGCTTCAGTGACATATCTCTGAAATATATTAAACGTTCAAAAATAAAAGCTAAAACTTAGATCTATAGCTACTTAATTCAATGAGGAATTCTTAGCAGCCCCGGTGTTCAGCGGTGGCACCAAGTTGCAGGCAGTAGGAGTTTCGATTTAGCAATAAACAATAGTGACATGCCACTTCAAGACGATGAAGCTACTTCCTAGCTACGAGGTATGAAATCTCCACACTCCATTTCAGTGTCCAAATACACAATAAAAGTTATCCCTGCGGCATAAAAAAAACATGTCTACCTCACCGCTGCATTCCTATTTTACAGGTGACACACTGAGATATTAAGGAAATTCAGGTGATGCATTCTGCGCACAGAACACAGAGTTCCTTGTTCATATCTCCATACACTTAACATTATATCCTGCATAAACAGATTTATTATCTGGCTGTCTCCTTGCTTGACTGCTACAACACAGGTTCGGCCCAATTTCACATCAGCCGATACTATATTTATCTACCCAAGACCATTTAACCTGCTGGGACCTCTGAACAGGATCCTCCAAAACACCACGCCGATCACTTCTTCGCTGCGTCACCTAATCATGGAGCACAACCCTCAGCATCCGATCTGATAACGTAAAGGATCAGATCCTATGCACAGCATCATGTCAACATCATCTGTACCAGACCTACCTGCATATGATATATATGTACTATACATATGTGTCTATCATGTATGTGTGTAATCAAATGTTGGCTTCCTCTCACCACATCTGTATAATACCCGCAGCCATATATAATATAAACATGCTCTAAGTGTGTACACACTAATTGTATGCATAAGCAGTGTATAAATTGTGTGCATGTCGCATCTATAACCTGCTTGCACTCGCGCGCAAAGTGCGTGCCCTTTGTACTAGTTATACTATAAAAAGTTCTCTTTTAAAGGCAGGAGAGCTGCGCTTCTTTGTACATAGAGAGAAAAAAATGATCCCCACACATCAGCCCCACTCATACAGGGATTAGATAAAAACTAGAGAAGTCTTGACTGACTGTATGAAGGATTATCTCATTCAACAAAATCACAAATAGTAATATATCAATAATCCCACAGTGGTATACACAGGCGCAAACTAATTTACAATCGCTACTATTAGAGGAAAATGAGTTAAAAGATCAGTGTTTGGTTCTGAAATAGATAACCGGAGTTGTAAATTTAAATAGCTATTCTATTTTAACGGGAAGAATAGTTAGACAATCGAAAATCGCTTGTGTAGAGACCACATTCCTATCTTCATGAATCATGTGGAAATGGGGCTACATTTTGAACTTACCCAAAGCCCAACATATTGAAACGGGGATACTTAGGATTGCGTTCGATCTTGCATCAGTGTTCCATACTAAACTTTTGTTTGCGTTTTTTTTTTCTGGGGTGGGCGTGTACAAATCTAACAAAATCAAAATCAGTGCCACACTTATCCTTTACCAAAATCAAATCAGTGCCACACTTATCCCGAAGTCTGTAAAACAGATATTAAAAATCGAACAAAAAACAGCAAAAACGAGCTAGTAACACAAAATATCAGACAACTTAAGAGATAGCATTATAGCAAGACCATTTCTCTGCGCGTGTTCCATTTGCCCTCTAGCAAATACATTCACGTGCAATTCTCTGTACCTCTATTAACGTTTCTTTCCACGTTTACCTCAGTTCCTTTCTTTAGGCATGTGTGCAACGGAGCTGTGATCTTGCAAATGCAAAAAGAGTGCTTTTAAACCGAACTGACAGCAGATACACCAAAATTGGAGTTCCCAGACAAGACGAACGGCACTATAAAACCTTGCCCCTCCGACAGACATCCTCATCAGTCCACAAGCAAGTCATCTTCTTCTTCCCCGTCCTCTCAACCAAGCAAAGGACCAACGGGCAACTAAGCTTGGCATTTACATAACAGGGTAAGGAAGCCAGCGCCAGGAACACCGTCCAACCTCCAGCAACAGTCGATCAACAATGGGCTTCATCCACAGGAGGACCTCCAAGCAGACCAGCAAGGTTAAGACCCTTCTAGGGCTCGCCTTGTCCCGCCTTGCCGCTGCCCGCCGTCCCCGCCTCGCTCGCAAGGCAATTTCCCGCAGCGATGTGGGACAGCTACTAGCACTCAGCCACATCGATCGTGCTCTCCACCGTGTATGACCAGACTATCCCTAACATTCAGTTAAATGAAGCTTCATACAGGCTTATCAATGCTGCACCTTCTCTATCTCCGTGCAGGCAGAGCAGTTCATAGAGGAGGACAACATGCTGGAGGCATTCAACATAATAGAGCTATACTGCAATCGCCTCATCGAGCACGCAAAGCAGTTAGACAAGCCCCAGTATGCATCTTCTCTACACCCTAACATCTGAGTATATCTTGTTCTCGTATATGGTAGTACTATTACTTCACACCACTTTTATGTTTGCATAACTATTCTGTTCAAATTTAATCCGGTGTGTAGTGAATGCGGTGAGGACATTCGGGAGGCAGCCACCGGGATCATGTTTGCAGCTGGGAGGTGCAGCGATCTGCCGGAGCTGCTGTTTGCACGCACTATACTGGCAAATAAGTTTGGAGATGACTTCGCCATGATGGCAAAGGAGGGCACTGGCGTCGTCGACCCCATGGTAACTAGAACAATATCCCATATTCATGGTCCCATCAGATTCATTCGGAACTGGAAACAGCGATAGCTGGAACTTACACGGGTGGTTTGTCCTACCCTTTCAGTTGGTCTGGAAGCTATCTGGCAACAAAAGAAACATGGAGATGAAGAAAAAAGTGGTGAAAGAGATTGCTGCTGAGAACAATGTGCCAGTGGACTTCTCTGAGTTCCAAGAAGTAGTTGGGCCGGATGGCAGCAGCAACTTTCCCCACCATCACAAGCTCAACAACGAAGCTATATAACAAATTGACATGGATGAAAGTTCAGAGTTATCATTCTCCCTCGCATGACAAGGATCCATGCGATATTTCCAACTCTGATGGAACAGACAATGGGCAGCGAAAACAAAAGAACATGAAAACTTCGGTGTGGACAAGAAGATGAACTTTCAGAGCATCCAGCTCAGATGCAACAATCCAGAATGAGGAAATGTGTCAAGCTTCCAAACTTACCAAGTTCTGGGTGTGCACATGTTAAATATGTAACTGTAAAGCAACCAACAATGTCCAATTAATTGAGTCAGCACAACCTTCTATTTCTTCATGAACAGCCACAGCAGTAGCCACCAGTTATATAATCTACATAATACTCTGCCCTTTCTTCTCCAGCCCATCAAGTCTCCAAAAAAAAGGCAACCACCTTGCCACAGAATTTACATACAACCTATTACAGGTTCTCGAGTCTTGACCATAGCACCTGTTAAAATATGCGAAAGATCTCCACTTCATGTGGAGTTTGTGTTTTGAAATTCTTTGTGGATATATATATATATATATATATTTGTAAGATCTACTTCCTCATGATGTACATGTGCTTGATGGGCTAATATGACATCACTACAAATGATATTGAGAGGTCTTTTATGCACCGAAAAAATCACATGCTACTAAACATGTGGTATTAAACCTAATGTGTTGTAAAATGAATTATCTAAATATCTAAGGTGTTTCAAACTCAAAGTTAGCAAGAGGAAAAGGAAAATGAGAAAGCACCAGCTAGCAAAGAGGGCCGAGGACAGGAAACCACAGCATGCTTTGTGTGCTGTGCAAGATAGAAAAAGGCACAACAGCCTGACACTAGATCAGCAGAGGCTGAGAGACATGAATGATGGAATAACATAGGGCCAAGAGCTATCCCATGTCCCCAATCTAAGACTCCTATTTGTTGCTCTCTAGAGAAACTAAGGAATCATGATTCAACAGCAACAAGAGGCATATACTAGGTAATTTGACACGAAACATGTATGTCAGGGTATCACTTCATTCATTCAGTCTTGAAGAAAGCTAAGGTCATTGCCTAATGCCAGTAGCTGTACTCGAAAATAAGGTACTACTAATCTACATACGTAATCAGTAATAATCAAGTCTGAAGAAAGCTATAAGCTATCTAGTCTGCTTTTAGCTTTGTACCACCCGGCAAAGAAGGATGCAATTCTGGTTTTGGACCAAGTTGAGTCAACTAACTTCATAGAAAATATTGTCAACATTTGTGGCTCCAAGTAGGTATACTATGAAAATATATATTTCATAACAAATCTAATTATAATCATTTGGTATCATAAATAATATTCGGCCTCTTCGTCTGGCTGATTTTCGTCGGCGGCGGCTGCTGCTAATTTGTTGCGAAAGGAAAACAAGTAGTTCTGATTTTGGTTAATAAGCTCCAGCGAACAGGCTGGTTAACGTTTTATATATTTGGTCAAAGTTGTAGACTCACTTGGTAGAAAGCTAGGATTGAATCTTTTGGGACAGGGGGAGTAACTGAGATCAGTGTGTCAGTAGGGGAATTTCATCAAGCAGCTGATGAGCACTGCAATTGGCCCCAGTGCCCCACTGCAACCGTGCCAATTCGGTACTGTGCAAACATAGTCGCGTCCAAAGTGCAAGCAAACAACCCAAAAACCAGCGCCGGCGGAAGAGTACTAGCGCAAGGCAATAACGGCAATCACTCAAGGCTCAAGCAGATTGCGTTGCAGACGATGGCAAGAGATAATAGCAGTAGAATTTAGTAATTTATTGCACAGAAACAAGCTACTATATCATGACAATCATCCAGCAAAGGTGATAACACAGCAGTTTATAGTTTCACCACCACACAAAAGGAACGAATCCGGAAAGGGAAACGACGAGGAAGAAAAGGGCGCAGCACCTCGTCCATCACTGCACCTTCAACTCCATCACGTTCTTGGCCTTGGGGGCGTAGAGCGAGTAAACCACCGCTTGCCGCTTCGCAACCTCTAGCTGCTTCTTCCCCTCCGAGAACGCCGCCGCGGCGGCCGGCGCGTCGGCGAGGGCGCGGTTTTCGCGGAAGGCGTCCGCGGCGCGGCGGCGCGTGTACTCGCGGATGTTGTAGTCCGAGAACTGCTTCGCCGTGCGGAGTAAGGAGCGGAAGAGCGCCAGCACCTCTGACCTCATCGGGGCCGCCGCCGCCATCCTACCGTGCAGCGGTGCCGAAAGCTCTCGGCAAGGGGGAGCCGGAGGCTGGAGGCAGAGAGGCGGTTGCGTTTGGTCGAGAGGCGAATTCGTTCTCGTCCACGGGGCCTAATGGGCTAGAATATAAACCACATAGGGCCTGTTTGGTTGGCACAGAAACCCCTGGCCAGGTCTATTGGGGCTCATTTCACGGTGTTTGGTTACTTGCTATGAGCATTAGCCTGGCCAGACGAAGCCACTGTACAGGTCTTGGCCTGGCCCTGGAAAAACGGATGGGCGATCTATTTTCCTGGGGCCTAGCTTGGCCAAGCCGTGTGCCAGCTTCCGTCACCTCCTAGTTGCGAGCTTGCGATGCGGCGCGGCGGTGGAGGTCGCGCGAAGGTGTACCTGCTCTCGCACGGCGCAACGACGTGGGGCCGCGCGGATCTTCCCTAGCTCGCGGCCAGTTCGGTGGCCGTCGCCCCCTGCTCGCGGCCGCTTCTTCCCCGTGCGCGTCCGCTTCTTCCCCGCCGTCGTCCCTGGCAGCTTCCTCCGCGTCGGCGTGCGACAGCTGCAACGGCGAGCAGCCGGTGGTTTGCGGTGGCATGCGGCGTGCTGAGCCAGTACGTCAAGGCGGCGGAGGCCGAGAGGACGCGCGTGTGGCCGCCGGTGCGTCCCCTGCCCCTCATGCCGGGCGCCGACCTTGACCAGCAGGAGGAGCCTGTTGGTACAAATTAACTGCACTCTATTAAATACGATTATCCGCATGCGCACAGATATAATACCGATGTAGTATTTTATCCGGAGGTTTTAAATATCGTATCCACAGGAAACAGTAGGTGATAATGACCAAAACTATAGACTTAACCCAACAATTAGGCTAGATAATATTAAGAAACAATAAATAGCTATTGACTATCTATTTCCAACAACCGATAAGTTTTATATAATACCGTTCTAACTGAGCAGTGACCTGAATAAGAGCAGAAATCAGAGTTCTCTCCTACCAAACATTTATGCACCTATCGATCCTATCAACAGGAAGTGCACTACAGAGGATTCAACGTAACTGTCACCTATGCGAACTATCACTATCCAGTCAATCAGGGGACATTCACAAGTAAACCTAACTTAGGCACCACGCCTACACTACGAAATACTACTTCAATCTATAGGGTCCTAAAGATCAAAGCACTCAATATGAGTTGCAAACTTAAGAACAAATAAGAACAACTGCTTACTTAAATTAGAATGTTGAATACAAAATTACCTCAGAACGCAGCTCCAGGCGAGGAAGCTGAATCCAGAAGAATACAGCCACGAAGAAACACCGACAGGCCAGAACTCCTCCATAATCTCTAGTCTCCTACTCTATCTCTCTAATCTCTAAACAAGACTAGATCTAAAAGAACTGGTCTCTCCTAATTGTTACATCTAACAAGCGAAAAAAAATAGCGCGCTATTGCGCCGCAATAGCATCGCTATAGCGGCCCACAGCACCTGGCGCAACGATATTGCTAGTTTTTATGCTATGCGCGCTATTACCGGTATAGCGCGCTATCTCGCCGCTAAATCAATTTAGCGCCATAGCGCCGCTAATTGGCCGCTATGCCTGATTCACTGTGTGGCAAAAAAAGAAACTTGGCCTAATCGAATTGAGCCCACCACTGGCTCAAAAAAGAACACATGTATTTGGAAGCTGGAACCCTAGACCACTCACACAAGACTCGATTGAGTCACGGCAGCAGCTAGGCGTGGCGGCAGCTGGGTGGCTGGGCGACGGGTGCGGCTAGCCAACGGGGGCGGCTGTGCTACATGTTGGCATTTCTAACGTCACCACTAAAAATAGAGTTAGATTCTACTCTTAGCAATGGCGCTAAAATTGATGGGAGGTATAAATTAATGTGCAATCTGATTAGTCTACAGATCACTTGAACTCTTCTCTATCTTTTAGAAGTAACTAAGTTGTCATCCGTAGTATGATTCTAAAAGATCTCTCCTTCTTGCAAGTGACTGGAATATATTATACTGTATCCGCAAGCGCACAGATAAAATATACACATGTCGGGTACCAAAGTATGGGGTACCCAACTTCGATGCAAAAACACATATTCCCAACACGGCCCAGCCCAGGCAAAGCCAGTGGAAGCCCGCGAAGGCCGCGCTTACGGAGGCCCATGACGACGCTGCATCAACGCCAGCCTACTCTCGAGCGTACGGCACCCTCGGGCGCCAATTGTCCGATTCGCCCGAGCCTCCCCGAGAGAGCTCGGGAAAGCGGCACCCTCGGGCGCCGATTCTCCGATTCGCCCGAGCCTCCCTGACAGAGCTCGGGAAAGCGGCACCCTTGGGCGCCGATTCTCCGATTCACCCGAGCTACCCCATCCCCCTAAGGCACAATCTTTCTGAAGCATCCAAAGCACAATTGACGTCAATGGAGCAATCTTGGACCACAAGGGACCTCTCTGACCACTTTACATGCACTGTCCCATCAGGCAAGATTCTCGACGCGACTGTGCTTCGCACGCGCACGACGGCCATACCACCTGTCAGGACTTCCCTGGTGACGGATTTGATGGACCCACTATGGCCATACCTGCCCTAGTATGGTCTACGGTGCTCCGCCCCGTTTTGCGCCGGGATCTACCAACTACGACTACGACAGCCCAAGCGACTGACGAACGGGTAACACAAGAACAGGAAAAGAACCTACTGCACTGTCTGCTTGAAAAGATGAGCACGCCTTCCATCCGGGCCCACCTGACCCTCGGGAAACATTGTCCAAAAGCCGGAAACACGCTCGAGGGAAGGTGTCGCCCTGTTCCACCACGCCTCCAGGAGTCCCGAGCCTCGGGAGACAACGCCCCGAGGTGACCCATCCTCTTGTCATATCATGCAGGAAGACAGCCATCGGGTGTGACACTACGCCACGCCGTGATCACGACGACTATTGCCACCTTGGAACTCACCAAGACCGTACGAACCACTACGGCCATACCCCTGGAGCGCGGAAGACAAGACCGTGGCTGACGACAGCCAATAGTGGTCACAACTCCCAAGTGTAACATGCATAGCAATGTACGCGCTGCCCTCACCCCTCCCTTGTGACTATAAAAGGGAGAGCAGAGGTCAGCCTTAGGACAAGCGCTCACACACCCCACTTCTCCACACACAACTACAAGCTACTGTCATAAAACTTGTACACACTTACACGCTTACAAGAGACTTGGGAGCACTTTCCTCTCTCGCACAGGTTGTAACCCCTATTACAAGCACCCCGGTGCAAGGCAACACGATCCGCCTCTCCACTGGACGTAGGGCCCTCTTGGCCTGAACCAGTATAAACCTTGTGTTCCCCCTTGCACACCATCCGAAGCCTCAACCGCAAAACACAAACTCACTAGCCGGTGTTAGCAACCGCCAAAACTAGCACCGACAGTTGGCGCAGCCAGGTAGGGGCCTTTTGCGTGTTGATCCAGGTTGCGGATGGCAGCCAACGTTCCTGCATCTCCTGCTGGCGCAGTGCTCCGGTTCGGGAGCCTCGAATTCGTGGCCATTGGCCGCGGCCTCGAGATGAACCTCCGCCCGACCGGGCCCCGCGTCGTCTCCGTCCTGATCCTAGCCCAGCAGGCGGCTGGGGAAAGGACCCCGGTGACACCTCTGCCCGTTTCAGAGGACGGAGGGAACGCCACGCGCCGCTCCCGCCGAGTTAGGCGGGGAAGGCGCAACCGCGTCAACCCAGGCCACGTCACGGGTGACGCGGCCATCCCGGTGCCCCCTGCGTGGGGCACCACCTCCACGCTCGCCACCAGCTCGACGCCACGAGGGGTGGGGGCACCACGCTCCCCCACTACTCCACGGAGTAATGTGGGAGGGGCCACGGCATCACCCACCATTTCCCTTCGACCTCACTGTGGAAGGCAGGTGATGCCCTCTCCATTTCCCTTTGGGCTCCACACTACTGTGGACGCCCACGTCTGCGCCATTCGTGCCTACAGGCACGACCAAGTAATGGCATCTGTCCATCGCTTGGAGGGCCTGGGCGACCTCGACGACTCTCCACTGTCCTCTCCTGCAAGCTCTCCTAGAGCACGCAGCGGCAGGGAGTTGAACTCCAGCAGCAGCACCACCCCTCCGGAGTACTTGGAGGGATGGGACCTCTACGGTCGCGTCTCGCCGTCGCGGTAGGATCTGGGCAGCGACGACGACGACTACTACTTCTGGGCGAACGTGGACTTCGACGTCTATGACCCCCAGGCCTTCCTCTCCTCTGACGACGCGAGGGACAACACCCTCAGCATCTACTCCTCTGATGGCAGCATCATCGACCCCTCCCGAGAGTGCTATCACCTAGTGCATCCGGAGGAAGCTGCGTTGGAGGACGTCCACTCAGGGGAGGAGGAAGACGCACCGGCAGAGCAGGCACACACCACCTCCACCAGCCCATGGTCCCACGCCTTCGAAGGACCCGGGGGCTGGAACGTCCCACCCACTCCATCATTCTCTGGAGTTTGAGCAACTCCGGGAGCTCGAAGCCCGGATGGACGAGGACCACTTGCGCCTCGCCCAACTCCGAGCTGCCCTGGAGCACAAGGAGGAGCGGGGAGATGGCGGAGCAGCGCGACGCCGAGCCCGCGATGTCCAGGCCCGCATCATCGCCGATGACGGCGCCAGGACACCTGTGCCAGAACCACGGGCGAGCCGGAAGCTCGCAGAGGCTGCGATGCTCCTCTGGAGCATGCCTGAGCCTTCCAGCACGGAGGCCCGACAGCTCAGGGACCAGCTGAAAGGTCTCCTGGAGGACGCCGCTGTCCTCCAAGCAGAAAGCTCGGCATCCCGGAACCGTGGTGCTGAGGAACGCCACCATGGCGCCCCGACGCACCGTGAACGAGAGGCCTCGGTGCAGCTCGAAGCACCGAGGGCCCCCTCGGTTCACCAGCGGCTTGGCAAGGACATCGACGTCCATGCCATTCTCCGGGCCCGCGGTCGACGAAAGACCGACGGTGAAAGCCCTTGTTTGGTTTTGGGTAATTGATGAAACCTAGTTTGCTAATGTTTGCTCAAAATGTTTCATGAGATAAATTAGTAAACAACAAGAAGAAGCAAAGGACCGGGTCGGTGGAGGCCACAAGAAAAGGCAATAATGGTGTCCATGCAAATGTATAAGTCCATCATCAAAGGTGTCCACAAGGTCCATCAAAAGATGAGAAGGAAGTTGATAAGAAACCGGAAGCTCAAGGCAAAGGTATAACCAATAGGAGCTCTTTTGGTTTTGGTGATCAAGACTCCATAGAGGGAGTGATCATATTTAGGATAGATAGCCGTACTATCAAGAGGGGAAAAATCATTGATGAAATGCGGTTATCAAGTGCCACTAGGTGTTCATATCAGTTGCATATGCATGTAGACGCTAGTGACACTAACTTGACCCGTGGAAAACTCTTTGAAAAGGCTAACACACGTGCACCTAAGTGTGAGACACTTTGGAGTGTTAGTGTCTTAAGAAACGGGGTGACCTTTGAGGGTTAGAGAGGGTTTGGATCCTCTCTTCCTCCTGTCGAGCTTGCTCAGCAGGATTCGGCGAATTTTAGAAACGTTACAATAGAAAAACGAGCGTCGGACGCTGCTAACTTGCAGAGCGTCAGACCATCAGCTTGGATCCGATGGTCAACTATTTCAGAGTGTCGGACACTGGTTTGGCGAGCGTCGGACTAATCCTCTTCCATCCGATGGTGCAGCGCAGTGGCTGAGTGACGCGTGGCAAGTTGTGGTGCGTCAGACTCTTCAGTTTAGTCTGACGTTGAGCGTCGGACTAACGTTCGACTGTTTTCTGCGCTCGGGGAGCTCTCTGGAAACGTCGGACCATGGCAACGTTTAGTCCGACGCGCAGTGAAAGATCAGTCCGATGGTAGCTTTCCGTGGAGCGTCGGACCATGGGTTTTGGTCCGACGGCTTTTCGTCCGATGGTTGTTTTTGGCGCGAGAATAGAGCCGTTGAAATCCAACGATCAACTTCGAATGACTGCTAACACGTGGCGAGAATCAGGGGCATCGGACCGTGCTCTTTAGTCCGACGGTTGCGCGTCAACCGTCCGACGGTCGCCGTCCGACGGTGCGCAGTGTAGCCTAACGGCTACAACTTTGTGAGGGGCTTATAATTAGACCCTTGGCTGGTTTGGAGAGCATCTATTGGCACTCCTAAACATTATACCATACTTGTGAGCCTTCCCACTCTACTCTCACTCATCCTACTTGATTGTGATCATCATTTGGTGAGTTTAGAGAGAATCAAGTGCATTGCTTTTATAGAGATCATCTAGAGGCACTTGGTAGTTGTTTTTCGCAGCGGTTTCTCTTGTTACTCTTAAAGTTTGCTGACTCCTAGATGGCTTGGAGCTGTGAGGATCGTTGAGGGGAGTTGGTGATTGTCTCCGCCTCCGATCGGTGAAGTTGTGAGGGGTTCTTGAGCCTTCCCCGCAGGAGATCACAAAAGGCTACTCTAGTGGATTGCTCGTAGCTTGTGGATCCCCATCTTGTGTTGGTTGTGCGGCACCCTTGAGAAGGGTTTGGCGTGTGATGCCAATTAGCGCATGAACCTCCAAGTGGGTGTATCGCTACAATGAGGACGTAGCTTGCCGGCAAGCAAGTGAACCTCGGTAAAAATCATTGTGTCAATCTCTTGCCGAGGATTTCTTGATTATTGTGATTGTTCTTATTGGTACTCATCTCATCACTACACCGGCGGTATAAGATTCACTCTGTCTACTCTTTACATTCTCGCACTTACTCTTGTGTAGCTTGTTAGCTTAGTTGCTCACCTAGGAGTAGAGTAGAAGTAGCAACTTAGCCTCTCGTGTGTGAAATAGAGACTATAGCTTAGAATGGTTAGGTGGCTTGTATTTTTTAGTAGGCTAGTGCAAGAATTCGCTTCGCTTATTATTTATCTAACCTCTTGCTTGAGTTGTTGGTTGTAGAATTTTTATAGGCTATTCACCCCCCTCTAGCCATTTAGGACCTTTCAGATGGGGCCGCACGTGGCTACAATGTCCACCGGGGAGGACGTTACGACTCTGACGAGGACCGTGCGCCCTCACCCGAGCCACCAGGTCCTCGCGTCTTCAGCGAGGCAATCCGGAGGGCCAAATTCCCGCCCCGGTTTCGACAACCGGCGAAAATCACCAAGAACTCGGGGGAGACGAACCCTGAGCTTTGGCTTGCGGATTATCGTTTTGCATGCTAGCTGGGCGGCGCGTAGGATGACCTCATCATCATCCGTAACTTACCCTTGTTCTTAGCCGACTCAGCACGAGCCTGGCTGGAGCATCTCCCCCCACGCTTGATCTTCGACTAGAGCGATCTGGTCAAGATCTTCGTAGGGAACTTCCAGGGAACGTACGTGCGCCCTGGCAATTCCTAGGATCTCAGAAGCTGCAAACAGAAGCCAGGCGAGTCCCTCAGGGACTATATCCGGCGATTCTCCAAGCAGTACAATGAGCTGCCTCAGGTCGCCGACTCCGATGTTGTCAGAGCATTCGCTGCAGGAACCTCCTACAAAGAGCTCGTTCATGAGTTAGGACGTCAGACCCCCACCAGCGTCTCCGAGCTCATGAAGATTGCAACCAGCTTCGCCTCTGGGGACGAGGCAGTGGGAGCCCTCTTCTCTGACCCCAAGGGCAAACGGAAGGAGGAGGCCCTCGAGGGCACCTCCTCCCGAGCCCCAATCAGCAAGAAGAAGAAAGAGAAGGGAAAGACCCCCGTCCGCAACGACTCCCTCGTGGAAGCCACCGAGCCCAAGGGGGCACGGCCCCCTCGGGGTCGTTTCGATGAGATGCTCAACAAACCGTGCCCTTACCACCAGGGTCCAGTGCATCACACGCTTGGGCAGTGTGTGATGCTCAAGAAGCACTACGACCGGCAGGCGTTCAAGGATGACGCCGGCAAAAGGCCCGTAAAGGACCAGGAGGACAAGGACGGGAAGGACGATGAGTTCCAGCCCGTCGACAAGTGCCTCATGATCTTCGGCGGACCCGGAACCGCTCCCACACCGCGTCAGCGAAAGCGCGAGCATGGGAAGGTCTACGCCGTCAGACCAGCAACACCACGCTTCCTCGACTGGTCGTTCGACGCCATCACCTTCAGCCGGGACGATCACCCGGACTACGTCCCATCGCTGGGGCGTTACCCGCTCGTTGTCGACCCTATCGTCCACAACACGAGGCTCACCAAAGTCCTCATGGATGGAGGTAGCGGCCTCAACATTCTCTATGCTAAGACCCTTGACTCGATGGGGATCAGCCGCTCGCTCTTCGGGCCACGACGTCCCCGTTCCACGGGATAGTGCCCGGGAAGAGCGTGCAACCCCTCGGGCAGATCGACCTGCCCGTCTACTTCGGGACTCCTGACAACTTCAGGAAGGAAGTCCTGATGTTTGAAGTGGTGGGCTTCCGAGGCACCTACCACGCCATCCTTGGGAGGCCATGCTACGCCAAATTCATGGCGGTCCCGAACTACACCTATCTCAAGCTCAAGATGCCGGGGCCAAAGGGGGTGATCACCATCGGCGCTTTCTACCAGCACGCGTACCAGTGCGACATCGAGTGCTGTGAGTACGCCGGCGTGCTGGTAGAGTCTGAGGCCCTCATTGCCGATCTCGAGAAGATGGCAAAGGAGGTCCCCAACCCCAAGAAGGCCACGGGCACCTTTGAGCCCATTGAGGGGGTGAAGGAGGTGCCCCTCAACCCGAGCTCCCCCGACGGAAAGGTGCTGAAGATCAGCACCACCCTCGACCCAAAATAGGAGGCCGTCCTTGTCGACTTCCTCCGCAAGCACACCGACGTGTTTGCTTGGAGTCCCTCGGATATGCCAGGCATCCCGAGGGAGGTCGCCGAGCACTCCTTGGACATCCGGGCCGGGTCCAAGCCGGTGAAGCAGCGCCTGCGCCGATTCGACGAGGAGAAGCGCCGGGCCATCGGGGAGGAGGTGCAAAAGCTTTTGGCGGCCGGATTCATCAAGGAGGTCTTCCATCCAGAGTGGTTAGCTAATCCTGTTTTGGTTAAGAAGAAAAATGAAAAATAGAGAATGTGTATTGATTACACTAGCTTAAATAAAGCTTGTCCTAAGTATCCATTTCTATTGCCTCGCATTGATCAAATAGTTGATTCCACCACTGGCTTTGAACGACTTTGCTTTCTTGATGCATATTCCAGTTACCATCAGATTCACATAAAAGAGTTCGACGAATTAGCAACTTCTTTCATTACTCCTTTCGGCACATATTGTTACGTAACCATGCCATTTGGCCTAAAAAATGCGGGCGTGACTTACCAGCGTTGCATGCTCAAAGTTTTTGGGGACCTCATCGGGCGAACCGTTGAGGCTTACATAGACGATATAGTGATAAAATTTAGGAAGGCGGGCGACTTGGTAGCGGACCTAGAAGAGGCGTTCAAATGCCTCAAGAAGCAAAACATAAAGCTAAACCCCGAGAAGTGCGTTTTCGGGGTCCCTCGGGGCATGCTCATCGGGTTCATCGTTTCCGAGCGTGGCATCAAAGCCAACCCGGAAAAGATATCGGCTATCACACAGATGGGTCCAATTCGAAACCTCAAGGGTGTGCAAAAGCTCATGGGATGTCTCGCGGTCTTGAGTCGATTCATTTCAAGGCTCGGCGAGAAGGGACTTCCCTTATATCGGTTGCTAAAGAAAAGTGAGCACTTTACCTGGACCACCGAGGCCCAGGAAGCCCTCGAAAGGCTTAAGGCTCTGCTTTTGAAAGCACCGGTTCTCGTGCCCCCTATGAAAGAGGAGAATCTCTTGCTATATGTCGCTGCTACTAACCAAGTTGTGAGTGCAGCAATCGTCGTAGAATGGCAAGAAGAAGGGCAGGCGTTACCGGTACAGCGGCCGGTATACTTTATCAGCGAAGTCTTGTCGAAGACCAAGACACTCTACCCTTAAATCTAGAAGCTGGTGTACGCAATCATCCTTGCTCGGCGCTAGCTGCGACACTACTTGGAATCTCATCCCGTGACCATGGTATCATCCTTCCCCCTCGGGGAGGTGATCCGGAACCGGAAGACGACTGGGAGGATCGCTAAGTGGGCTATCGAGCTCATGGGGGATGGCATTACCTATGCGCCACGCAAGGCCATCAAGTCCAAGGTGCTAGCGGACTTCGTGGCGGAGTGGACCGAGACGCAGCTACCACCGCTCCCGACCCAAGACGAGTATTGGGTCATGTACTTCGACGGGTCGATGATGAAGACCGGTGCCGGCGCAAGCATCGTCTTCGTCTCACCCCTCGGGGTCTGGCTCAAGTACCTGCTACGGCTGCACTTCGCGGCTTCCAACAACGTGGCCGAGTACGAGGCTCTTGTCAATGGACTCCACATCACCATCGAGCTCGGGATCAGGCGCCTCAAGCTTTGAGGGGACTCCTAGCTCGTCGTGGACCAGGTCATGAAGGAGTCGACGTGCCAGAATCCCAAGATGGCCGCCTACTGCAAGCTGGTGCGGTTGCTCGAAGAGAAATTCGACGGCCTCGAGCTCAACCACGTCACGCACAGGTACAACGAGGAGGCCGACGAGTTGGCAAAGATCGCGTCTGAAAGGGCTTCAGTCCCGACAGGCGTATTTGCCAATGACCTCCATACGCCCTCGGTCAACGTTGATCCCTCGGGAGGCAAGGGGAAGGAGACCCCCGAGCTCCCGAGAGAACTCGGAGCGTCTTCAAGCCACGGAAGACCCTCGGGGGCTGCCGACCCCTCTGACAAAGGGGAGCCACCCGGGACTGTGGTTGAAGCCGACGATGAAGCCGGGGCGATGGAGATTAAAGCCGAACTTGACGACGACGAGCCAGATTGGCATGAGCCACTGATCAGTTGGCTCGTCCGAGGGGTTTTGCCCTCCGACAAAACCAAGGCTCGACGGCTGGCACGAAGGGCCAAATCCTTCATGATGATCAACAGCGAACTCTAACGGCGTAGCCCTTCTGGGGGTCCTGCAGCGTTGCATCCCTTTCAACCAAGGCAAGCGCCTGGTTGAAGAGATACACGCCGGGGCCTGCGGTCACCACGCCGCGCCAAGGACGCTCGTCGGCAACGCCTTTCGATAAGGCTTCTATTGGCCAACCGCCGTGGCCGACGCCACCGAGGTAGTACGCTCCTGCGAAGGGTGCCAGTACTATGCTCGGCAAACTCATCTCCCAGCCCAAGCTCTCCAGACAATCCCTATCACGTGGCCTTTCACCGTATGGGGACCGGACCCTGTCGGGCCCCTCCAGAAGGCGCCCGGGGGCTTCACCCACCTGCTTGTCGCCATCGACAAGTTCTCAAAGTGGATCGAGGCTCGGCCCATCACCTAGATCACTTCAACCCAAGCAGTGTTGTTTTTCACCGACATCGTTCATCGGTTCGGCGTACCAAACTCCATCATCACCGACAACGGAACGCAGTTCACCGGGAAGAACGATGACCGCCACATACGAGTGGATTGGGCGGCGGTAACTCACCCGAGGACGAACGGCCAAGTGGAGCGTGACAACGGCATGATCCTCCAAGGCCTCAAGCCGAGAATTTTCAACAAGTTGAACAAGTTCGGCAAGAGGTGGCTGACCGAGCTCCCCGCAGTGATATGGAGCCGAAGGACCATGCCGAGCCGAGCTACGGGCTTCGCGCCCTTCTTCCTGGTCTATGGCGCAGAGGCTGTGCTCCCCACTGACTTGGAATACGGCGCCTCGAGGGTCCGAGCCTATGACGAGCAAGGCAACCAGGTCTCTCGGGAGGACGCGCTGGATCAAGTCGATGAGGCCCGAGACATGACCTTACTGCACTCAGTCAAGTGCCAACAGACCCTACGGAGATACCACGCTCGGCGCATTCAAGGCCGAGCTTTCAGTGTAGGCGACCTGGTGCTATGGCAGAGGCAGGACAGCCGAGGTCGTCACAAGCTGACGCCACCATGGGATGGGCCATTCATCATCACCGAGGTGCTGCGCCCCGGAACGTACAAACTGGCGAACGAAAAGGGCGAAGTCTACAACAATGCTTGGAATATCGAACAGCTACGTCGCTTCTACCCCTAAACTTTCGAGCATTGTACATTCTGAGCATCTTAAAATCAATAAAAGATCCGATTTCTTTTCTCGTATGATTTTAAGATCTTCACCCGAGCCCACCCTGGGGAATGGGTGGTCCGCGTGACCAAAAGAGAGGCTCGGCCCTATCTCTGATAAGACCGATGCTCCCTCGGGGCTAGGACGGGGGAATGACTCCTCCGAGCGTATCGAATTCGAAAACTCAAAAATTTCAAAAACTATTGAAATTTTTTCTCCCGAGCTCACTTCTCATCCAAACCAAACGCAAAACTTATAAAACTTAGACGAGCAAAAGGGGTCCCAGAGGGCAGAGCCGGCTGAGCCGCGAGACCGCCTACGCCTCCGGGATACGGCACCTCCACTCGCCACTCTTCGCCTAAAGGCAACTTGCGCTCGGAAATGGATTTATAAGAGCAGCATCTGTAAGGAGAGAAGGCTCGGGTGATATTGAACAAACTCTTTTTTCCTAAAGCCCTTGTTCTACCAAAATCCCTAGGACCACAACCGAGTCTACACCCCTATAGCTACGATGCCCGAAAAGGCCCCCAGAGTCTCGATGGCCCGGGCTCAGGGTCGGCGAGGAAAAAGCTTAAGGAAACACACTAAACGAATATGAGAACTGTAAAACACAAACATGCACCGAACATTTACATAAATATGGCCACGAAGGGCCGCATGTTTGTTTTTCATGAAGTTTTCTTCCTAAAAACGGGCTTGATGGCCCGGTTCTCTCTCTCTCTTAATTAAGGTTCAGGGGGAGCTCCACGTCATCCTGGAAGAGGCTCGCCAGCGCTTCTCAAGGGGCCTTCATCGAATCGACCAGCGCCAGGAGCTCGTCGTCTTCGGCCTCGAGGAAGCCCTCGCTGATGGGGTCTGCGTCGAAGTTCCCATAATGAGACTTCACCACTGCCAGCGTCTTCTGGACTCCCGTCAGCAGAGCCTCCTTCAGCTGGACGCTGACCCGGCTGTGAAGCGCCTCGAGCCGGCTCCGGAGCGAGCTCCCCGAGGGTTCCCCTCCGGGCTCTCCTCCGGCGCTGAGGGAGTCGCACAGTGCGCACGCCACCCTCTGCAGCTCCTGGTGGTCGGTGACTTCACCGTTGTAAGCCGCCTGCAGGGCTGCGGTGATAGAACGAGAAGGTAAGACAGAAACTCCGAGCGACGAACACCCAAGGTAAAACGAGACGAGTAATACGACAGGGCACATACCGTTGGCCTCCTGCTCAACCTTCTGGGCCTCCTCCTGGACCGAGTCCACCGTGGTGATGACCTCAGTCAGAGCCGTCTGAGTCTGACCCAGGTCCTTGGCCAAGACTTCGGCGGCGGAGGCTTTCTCAGCCGCAAGCTTCTAGGCGGCGTCGCGCTCCCTAGTCGCCTCGGCCAAGGCAGTCTCCAGGTCCTGCGCTCAGCCCGACTCTCTGCCTCCGCAACCTCCGCCTTCATGATGGTGCAATCGACGCGCATTTCGGCGAGTTTGGCGGTCACGGAGGCGAGTTTGTCTTGGGCGCGGGCGAGGGCTTTCCCCCTTGAGGTCCAACTGTTTCCAGAGCCTGAGACCGTGGCGAAGAAAGTAGGACTTATTCCGGAAGGTATGCATGAGGTCCTAGAAGAGGGAAGGAACAACAGCGGTCAAGGCACGCACACATGTATGCGGACGAAGCCGCGAGACATATCCGACGAACACGAAGGCTTACCTGCAGCTGCACGGGGAGCTCCATTTCAAGGGCGTCGGCGATCACCCGGAGACCCGTAGCCTAGTTCGGCCCGAGTTCCTGGGTGGTGTCCCACTTGGAGGCCTCGAGGTCGTCCCGAAGCGAAAAGACGGGCGGCGCTTGAGGGTCCGCGTGGTTCGTCCACTCGATCCGGGACGCGATCAACTCCCGGGACGGGGGCTGCCGCAGCGCCACCGCCCAGGGGCCCTCCTCGCGAGGGGCTTCCGCATCGATGTCCATCGCCGCCGCACCCGCAGTGTCTGGCCTCGTAGAGGCAGCTTCGGCCGACGCTCCTAAGGCGTCCCCAGCGGCGAAGACTGGGGCCTCAGAGGTCGACGCCCGAACGACCCCCACAATGGAGGCCGAAGCAACGGACGCGGCAACGGTGGACGCAGACAGAGCGACTCCCCTCGAAGAGGGTCCCTCGGATGCCGTTCCAGGGCCCGCGGGAGGAGGGACCTCCTCGTCCAGCGACCCGGCGCCTCTTCCAGCGGTGCCGCCGCCCTGCACCTTCAGGACCTTTAGATGCGAAATCTGGAGGTCCGACCCCGGGCGCTTCTTGGAACGAAAAACGCGAAGGCGGGCGTTCATGAAACGAGAACAAAAATCTGTGAAAGAACGATTCAGAAGAGCTACTTATCTAATCTTCGGGATCGCCTTCTTCTTCTTCGCCGTCCCGGCGCTTGGCGGAGAGACGGGGCCGGCGGACGACGCGGGTCGCGCCACCGACGGAGGAGTGGGCGCCACCTCGGCGTCAGGGCCAGCCCCGCCCTGAGGCGGGGGCCTTGCCTTGGCGCCGGGGGTCGTGTCGACGCCGCCACCCCTCGGCGGGGACGCCTGAGTCTGGGAGGACCCCAGCTCGAGGTCCGGTGTCTTGGCGCCGGCCGGCTCTGACCCCGATGGCATCCTATCTCTGCTCCCCCTGCCTTCGGCCGTCGCGTCGATCAGCGACGCATCGGAAGGAAGGGCACACCGAAACAAGGACCCCCCGGTCCCACCGGCAACAGCCTGGCCTGGCTCAGGCACCAGGTCCGAGCCCGTTCCCGGCCTCTCCAGCGGGCCCTCGCGACCGCTGGAAGGCGGAGCCATGGTTCCAATGGTCTCGCTGCTAGAGACCGCGCTTCCAGACGCGGTCTCCGCCAGTTTTGCCTGGGGGCTCAGGTCACGAGCCCTGGCACATCCGCCGGCAGACGCCGACATGGGAGCTTTTCCTGGGTCGTCGGCGCCCACCGCGGGCTTTGTGGCCACTACAGGCCGATCCGACAGGATCACCAAATCATCATCATTGTCATCATCATCGTCGTCATCTTCCTCATCATCTTCGTCGGTGGGGGAATCCTCCTCCGGCTCCCCCGCCGCCCTCTGGCGGCGGCGAAGCTGGGCAAGCTCCTCGGTTCACTGGGCCTTCTTCCTCCTCAGGGCGGTCTTCTTGTCCTTCCTCGCCTTCTCTTCCTCGGTGCGCAAGCGGTTCTGGGTCTGCTGCAGCTGGTCCCCAGGATAGGGGGAGGGAGGGCTTCCCGGTCCTCGAAAGGCCCTGCGACGGAAGGAGAAGAAATTAGAAGAAGACCAGGGAATCACAAAGACGGCGACGCAAGCGGTGCTCACCAGCGCAATGAAGCCCGTGCGGGGACACGTGGGCACCCGGTTCAGCTCGTCCCAGGTAGGATGACCACCCACCATGTACTTGACGCGATGCATGATCTCCTTTTCGCCAATATTCTGGGCCAGCATCGCCGTGCCCTCCCGCGACGTCCCGATTAGCATCTCGTTCAGCGCCAGCCTGCGCTCCATCAGCGACAGCACCGTTCGCGCATGGAAGTGCGCCACCACACCGGCTCCCGTGAGACCCCGATCGCTCAACACTTGGAGCGCGTTGAAGTAGACATCTAGATGCTTGGCCTCCTTAGCCGGGCACCCCCACTCCCATTGAGGAAGGGGAGCGGTGAGCACCCTTCTCGTAAACTTGGGAAAGGCGTCCCCGTCATTGCGAAGGTAGAACCAGCCATGGTGCCAGCCCTTGTTGGAGGAAGGGGCCTTACAGGAGATGTACGAGGCAGAGCGGATCACGAGGCCGCAGCCCCCCGTGCGTGGGATCTCCCGTGGCTTCTTCGCACCATCCGCCTTGGTGTACCAGTCGACACGGGAGATGCGACGCCACAGGTCCCAGTGTGGGGGTACACCGAAGTAACCCTCGCACAGGGCGGCGTAAATCGATGCCTATGTGGAGGAGTTGGGGGTGAGGTTGTGGAGCTCTAGCCCGTTGCTGAAGAGCAGCGCCCGGCAGAAGCGGCTCGGTGGCGACCCGAGCCCGCGCTCGTGGTAGGCGATGAAGGTCACCACGTACCCCTCGTCGGGGTTCGGCTCGACATGGTCGCACGATGGCACGACCCACTCCGGACGCTCCGTGTCATTGCAAGGGCATAGAAGCCCCAGCTCAACGAGTCACACTAGGTCCGCCTCCGTCATGGTGCTCCGCGGCCACGGCTCCAACCTGAGTATGCCGGCGGCGGCGGCGGCATCGGTGGCAATAGGGGAGGAAGCCATGGCGAGCTAAAGACGAAGAGCTACGGAAAGACAATGATGGCGGCTATGGCGGCGCTTCTCACTCGAGCAAACAACGAGGGCGAGGAGATGGGCGACGGAAGCAAGAAGACGAACGGCTGCGCAAGCGAATGGCTAAGGTAATTGAAAAAAAATCACCATTTTCCCTTATATACCCAGGCGGCGAATCGTGTTAGGTGCGGAAAATCCGCCGCATTAACTGCCTGGGAGCCGCCACGATCCTAGCATCGCCGCCAGCCTCGCGCACGCAACTACCTCGACTACCCTGAACCGTCGCGTCCATCAGGTTTCGGGTCTCAAAAGGTGAGCCAAATCATTACACCCATTCGCCTCGATTCCGCCGATACATTCTCCGTCTCGACGAAGGAACCTCGGGCTCAGACGCCCGTTACATTCCCAGGGGATCGAACACTATCCCACAGTGGCTCGAACAGTCGCCCCAGAGAAGCCGAGTTAGGGACAGCAAGCGGATGGGTCACGAAAACGGCCAGTATCCCGATGCCCGAGCGTCACAAGGGACATCCCGTGCTGTGTCCAAGTCCCAGAAGTGAGTCGATTAAGTGGAATCCCTCCGTGGGAGGCATCAGGCCCCCGGGACCCATTGAAGGGACCCGACATCCACTAATTGATCCTCGGAAAACATTTGGAGTGTGCTCAGGCCACTAGCCGACCCCCAACAAATGGCGCACGGACCTCCACTTGGATCAACCCGTTTGTAGCTCACCGGAAATGCCGACTCGCGCCCCAACGGGGAAGTCGAGCAGGACCAAACCTTCCTCTTTCCGAAAAAAGAGCGTGAAGGTCGAACTAGTGAAAAAGACAGGGAAGGACCAGATCGATCTCCGATACAAAAACGGAGGCTCGGGAACTTACCCTGCACCTTGGAAATACCACCGAACGACCTCCTTTTCACGACGGGAGGCTCGGGGGCTCCGTTTCCAAGGGATCACCTCCCCCTAAATAAATCAAAGAACACCCGAGGACTCGTAATCACGATTTTAAGCCTTTGGAGGAATATAACATCCCTCCAAAGCCTCGGGGGCTACACCCGGCGGGTGCGCTCGCGCGCACCCACTGGAGAAAACGACCTATACTTCAGCTCCTCGACAGGAAGAGCCAGCTTGAACCTATGGAGAAGTGCCTTCACTCCACCACAGGCTCGGGGGCTACTGTCGGGTACCAAAGTATGGGGTACCCAACTTCGATGCAAAAACACATATTCCCAACACGGCCCAGCCCAGGCAAAGCCAGTGGAAGCCCGCGAAGGCCGCGCTTACGGAGGCCCATGACGACGCCGCATCAACACCAGCCTACCCTCGAGCGTACGGCACCCTCGGGCGCTAATTTTCTGATTCGCCCGAGCCTCCCCGAGAGAGCTCGGGAAAGCGGCACCCTCGGGCGCTGATTCTCCGATTCGCCCGAGCCTCCCCGAGAGAGCTCGGGAAAGCGGCACCCTCGGGCGCCGATTCTCCAATTCGCCTGAGCTACCCCATCTCCCTCAGGCGCAGTCTTTCTGAAGCATCCAAAGCACAATTGACGTCAGCGGAGCAATCTTGGACCACAAGGGACCTCTCTGACCACTTTACAAGCACTGTCCCGTCAGGCGAGATTCTCGACGCGACTGTGCTTCGCACGCGCACGACGGCCATACCACCTGTCAGGACTTCCCTGGCGACGGATTTGATGGACCCACTATGGCCATACCTGTCCTAGTATGGTCTACGGTGCTCCGCCCCATTTTGCACCGGGATCTACCAAGTACGACTACGACAGCCCAAGCCCCTGACGAACGGGTAACGCAAGAACGGGAAAAACACCTACTGCACTGTCCGCTTGAAAAGACAAGCACGCCTTCCATCCAGGCCCACCTGACCCTCGGGAAACATTGTTAGAAAGCCGGAAATGTGCCCGAGGGAAGGTGTCGCCCTGTTCCACCGCGCCTCGAGGAGTCTCGAGCCTCGGGAGACAACGCCCCGAGACGACCCACCCTATTGTCATATCATGCAGGAGGACAGCCATCGGGTGTGACACTACGCCACGCCGTGATCACGACGACTATTGCTGCCTTGGAACTCACCAAGACCGTACAAACCACTACGGCCATACCCCTGGAGCGCGAAAGATAAGACCGTGGCTGACGACAGTCAACAGTGGTCACAACTCCCAAGTGTAACATGCATAGCAATGTACGCACTGCCCTCGCCCCTCCCTTGTGACTATAAAAGGGAGAGCAGAGGTCAGCCTTAGGACAAGCACTCACACACCCCACTTCTCCACACACAACTACAAGCTACTGTCATAAAACTTGTACACACTTACACGCTCACAAGAGACTTGGAAGCACTTCCCTTTCTCGCACAGCTTGTAACCCCTACTACAAGCACCCTGGTGCAAGGCAACACGATCCGCCTCTCCACTGGACGTAGGGCCCTCTTGGCCTGAACCAGTATAAACCTTGTGTTTCCCTTCCACACCATCCGAAGCCTCAACCGCAAAACACAAACTCACTAGCTGGTGTTAACACCCGCCAAAACTAGCACCGACAACACCATTGTAGTATTTTACTAGGAGTATTCCGGGTTGTCATTTATATTTTACCACTGGGAAGGGTTGGCAATAAATGGGATGCAGGTAGATAGATGTCATATGCATATGCAAATATGGAGATTGCCATGAATAACCTATTTACTCAGAACAGGGGTTATGTCACAATAATAATGATATGTATGATAAGCATAATGATCAATCAACTATTCAATCAACATAATAATGTTCACTTAGAGCACTTCCTATCTAGGCACTAGCATAGATTAGTTTGAAGCATAAGGATATGCTAAGTCATTCTAACTATACTATCAAAGACATATTAGATTGGTGCAATTATACTAGCAATCATGGCGAAGATACTTCATATTCATACTTAAGGGAATATTACTAAGAAAGATTAAGATCATAGCCAGTCTTCTAAAGTAATAATAACTTCCTACTCCCCCTATATTCGAAGCGTGGACTACAAAGGACTCAACGGGAGTGTCACATCCGCGATCTACCACAAAACCTAGAATATAGGGTGCATTTGCAGACAAACCACATCTAAGCACTACGCTTACATGTTGTTCATCACCCACCTATGATATCAATGAATGAGCGCTATACAAACCTATGTATGAATATGAATGCATCCTAACTATGCAAAGTATACAATCTAGATAAGCAATGAATAGCATAATTGATAACATAATCAATAGTAGAATAATGTCAATTAACTTTATCTCAAGCACTCAAAAGAGGTTTAAGATACAAAAGAGAGCTTACAATGGCTTCGGGAAGCTTGCTAACTCCAGACAGATCCGGAACTCGAGTAGAACTCGCCTCCTTCTACTTCTAACCTATGTAGCTATGCTCTAGATGGTGAAGCTCTAATGATTCTAGGGTTTCTAGCTTTGACTGGTTGACTGAATGATTGATCTGATTGTGATCTGTCTAAAACCCTGGGGTCTGGGGGTGCTTATATAGACCGATGGGATGAACCGTAGTCCTTGGATCAAACCGACTTCAGCGGGCGGCTAGGATTGCATGAAATTTTGGGATGTGGGTCCACGTCGAAACACAGGCGAGAAGGACTCTCTAGGGGATCGGCCGACCTATCAGGGAGATCGGCCGATCTCCCCTAGCTGCCAACTGGGCCCCGCTTTGTCAGGCATGTCTCTGGTGTCTTCTAGAATATTCTTGATCTCCTTTCGCGGTGAAATTTGTTATTTTAATCCGACATGTGGGCCTCCCTTGATTCTTTTATGTATAACCCCCTGCAAAACACTGATTCACTAAAACTGTGGAATTCTGTCAGTTAAAACCCTATTCTATGGTGGTGTCTGCTTTTATACCCTTATTTCATGTTTAGTTGACGGGTAAAATCATACAATAATTACCGTCAACACTACACTACTACCTCACTTGAGGCCGCCAACGACGATGTCTGACCCTGTAACACCCGAAAATTTTTGATTTATTAATTAAGGATAAATTGAATTTATTTATGCATTTGCTTGGCATTTAATTTAGAGAATAATATTTTTATTCTTTTCTTGGAAATTAAAAGTAATCATAATTTAGAAACATGTTGTGATGCATTCATGCTGCCTCTATTTATTTTGTATTGATGTATTGGAAATATATTTTGAAAACTCATTTGAAAAGTGATTTAGAAAAATAAAATGAATAACCTGCCTCACCTCTCATGCCTGGCCCAAGACCCCGGCCTGCTCTCCTTTTTCCCGAGCTGCTAGCTGCCCTCTTCCGTATTCCCACCGCGCGGCCCAACTTCAGGCCGAGCCCAGCGGTTGGAGCCCCGCTTCCTCCCCCTTCGGTGACTGACACGCGGGGCCCACGAGTCATCTTCCTCCTTCTCCCGCTCGTGTTCGAAGCGGACACGGCCGCGCCGTAACCACCCCGGCCTCCTCTCTTGGCGTGGCCGAGTCCATCCCGTGCATGCCTCCATTGGCCCATAAAAGGAAGCCGCGACTCTCGTCCCCCTCCCTCTGCCGCTGACGCGTAGGGTGCGCTGCCCCGCGCCATCCCCTTCCTCTAGTCGGAGTCCGCGCAAGGCACGAGCGCTCCCTCCTCCGGGTCGAGTCCCAACCGAGTCCAGCTCTCCTACGCCTCACTCGCGCCCCTATATAGGTTGGCCGAGCCCTGCCGTCCCTCCCCACAAGTTCCCGAGCAAGCCACGCCCTCCAATCTTGCCCTAGCCGCAGCCACAGAGCCGCCGTCGCCCCGAGCTCCGCCGCCGCCGTCGATTTCTCCTCGGGAGGACTTCTCCGTCGAAATTGGTTGTTCTCCAAGCTTCGCAGCAAGGTCAGGGACCTTCCCGACCCCTTCTCCCACGGTTTTGTGCACTATAGCCATGATGCCGAGCTTCGCCGCCACCATAGTTCCGCCACCAAGCTCGCCGCATCCTCTCCGAGCTACCTCTGTGGCAACCGAAACCATAGATAGGTTTGGCTTGAGCTCCTCTTGCTTCCCGACCAGATCCCGAAGTGTGCCGAGCTTCCTAGCCCCGAAAACGCCGTCTCCGGCCATCTTCCGGCGAGGAATCGGCCGGGCGCCGCCCGACTCCGGCGACCAGGGCCGCCCCTCTTTCCCCCGAGCTAACCTACGCCGTCCACGGCCGATCCAACGGCTCACAGTGAGAGATACCCCTTCGCCGGCAATTTTGCAGAGAACCCCCTGAGCTTTTTAATGTTCTAACCCACGGTCCTTTGGCGTATTTCTCTGATTACGCTTTCCTATTTAGAAAACGTATTTCCTCGGTTTTAATTCAAAAGCCGTTTTCAATATTTACAGATTTGCCACTCAGTTTATTTCGGCCATATTTTATTCGTTTTAGCTCCGATTTGATCCGTTCAAGTCTCGTTAGATTCGTAATTTCGTAATCTACCTAATGATGCTACTGTTACTCATGTTTTCAACTTTTAAAATTCGAGATTAGATTTAATCTGTTATTTTATTAAAGTAAAACTTGTTTATTTCATAACTTTCCCGTTTGAACTCCGATTTTCGTGATCTTTATATCGTTGGAATCGTAGCGACGCGTAGATTATTTTTATACACTTTTCAATCTGTTTTTCCACTGTTGGTGTACTGTTTCTAATATAGATCTTGTTTGCTTCGTGTATGATTGCCTCGATGATTGTGTGGTGATTTTATGATCGAGTTCAGACGGTGAGCAATACGTTGGTGATCAAGAGTACACTGAGGATCCAAGTTCTCCAGAGCACTTTGATCAAGGCAAGTATAGCATGGACCATCCTTGTTGCCTATTCACCTTAATCATTAAATTCATGATGCATGTGTCTACCTTGGCAACCATAGTGTTTATTCTTAGCTTTTGATGACTTGGTCCTTGTTACCCATGAGGTTACATTTGAGTAGTGATGCTAGTGCTTTGATGGGTCATGATCTTATGAACTTGAATAATTGATTGTGGAATAAAAGTTAAACGATGCTTTTTAGCCACATGGACTAAGGACTTGTCTGTAAGTATGACACCGGGACTTACAGCGCAACCATGGGGGCTATATGGCTCTGGCTTTAGTCAAGTATGGGGTTACTTTCTATCATGTTGTTAATCTTGAAAGGTTCCTTACCGAGCTGGTTGTTTTGCGGCTCCTGTCCTTGTGTGTACTGCTGCGTGTGTGTGCCACTTGGAAGGAGGGCTCTACCGCCCCTTGCCATTGCGCCCGGATTGATTAGTAACTTGTTAGAGAGCCTTTTGAAAGACTTCATAGTGAGACCCTGTTATGCACCTTGGCAGTGTAGTGTGGGCCTTGCAAACCCCGACACATGGGAATCACGACTCATGGTGAAAGTGTGCAACCTCTGCAGAGTGTAAAATTGATATATCAGCCGTGCTCACGGTCATGAGCGGCCTTGGACGTCTTACAGGAATTTAACTAATTGAATATTGATTTATTTGAAGTTTCTATTGATGTTTATTCCATATTAATTATCATGTTTATATGATCATGCAAATCTTGTTCCTTGGTATATTCTATTGCTGCTACTCAATTGCTAAAAATGTGATCAACTAAAAGGAACCGCTGTCAACCAGTGTCATGCCTTATTTGAGCCTCATAAACCCGTGCTATTTTTGTTGAGTACGACATGTACTTACGCTTGCTTTATTTTTCATATTTGGATAAAAATCCCGGATGGGTAACAGATGACTATGAGGATTCTTCTGAGGATTATTAGGATTGTGTTCACCAGTCAACTATTCCCTGTGGATTGGAGTTTCCGCGAGAGTTATATATATTCCGCTGATATTAATGTAAAGACTCTGTGATATTATTTGTTATATATTAAACCTTATGATGGTACTATGTAATTTGTCACTTATGTGTGTGATTGATCTCTGGGCGCACATAAGTTGGTTCATTCAATTTTATCCTTAAAATTGGGTGCGACAGATTGGTATCGGAGCATAGGTTGACTGTAGGACGCAAGCCTAGATAGAGTGGACATTTTAGGATGTGCTTTCCTCATCTTATGCATGCTTTCTACCTTAACCTTGATAATTGCTAATTTATGTGCTTCCCTTACCCTTATTCCATCATGAAAATTTGATGCTTCTCTTCTTATTCTAAGATCTATCATGCTTTCATGCTTTCTCACCTTGTTCTATTATGAAAATTTTAATTTCATTCTCATTCTACCTCTGTCTTGGTCGAAAATTAAGAAGATGAGATATGATCGTCAAACTACCCCATAAGTGTGTTGGAGAAGCCAAGCCGCAAGCCTGACTGCCAATGTGAGGATGAACTTAGGAATCAAGAAAAGATGCCCAAGCTCGATAAGAAGAATCAAGATAGGAGTCCAATTAGATAATAGAACGATTTAGATGTGAGTCAAGTTGAGTAGAGTCTTGTGTGCGTGTAAATTTTATGTGCTTGTTGCATTGTGCTTATGAATTTTGTGTGATTTGGTTCTTTGTAATGAGTGTTGAGAATTGTGAGCATGTCTCCAATTCTCTTAACTAAAATATCTAAAGGATAAAGATTGTTAAATAAATAATTGGGTTGAATAATTCTGGTTTTCCCGAAATCTGTTTTTCAGACCTCTCTGTCTTATTAATTATGCTTAATTAATTTCGTAATTTCAAAAAATTATGAAAATTTTAAGGGGAACAGTAGAATTCTATCCCTTTCCATGGCCTCAAGAATCACATTAATAGCTATTATGGTTTTGGAGATACAGTTGTTGCAAATTGAGAATTCTGCGCAGTATGGCAGACCGGATAGTTTCTGTTATTGTCAGTTTTGGTTAATCTAACATCAGAATCTGGAAAAGTGGTCCACATGAAGATCGTAGAGAATTTCTCAGGCTTTCCAACGGTATAGGGAACGTCGCTGTTTGATTTCTGAAACTCTAGATATGATCGGTTTACTATGCTGCTGTTATCGGATCTCGCTCAGAAATTCAGATTCATGCCTTACAAATGTTTACATAATAGAAAAATTCTAAAACTCAATTATATGTTAGAAAAAACAGATGACCGGTAACAGGAGGAATCCTAATCCACCACCACCACCACAACCTAGCATTCAAGATCTCATCACTTCGCAGACGCAGTTGATGGAGACAATGATGCAGTTCATTCAAAATCAACCAGCTGGAGGACCACAACCTGCTTAACCTCAAGCTAGAGATAAGCGAGGAGAATTTTTGAAAGGTCGTTCACCTGTGTTCAACCACGCCGCCGACCCATTGGATGCTGATGATTGGCTTCGCGCCGTGGAGAGACAACTCACCATTGTGCAATGCAATGATGAGGAGAAGGTGTTGTATGCATCTGAACAGTTGCAAGGAGCTGCTCAAGACTGGTGGGATGCATTCCAGTATGGTCGCCCCAATAATGCGCCTGCTATCACCGGGCAAGAGTTTTGTGAGAACTTCAGGTCATACCATATTCCTGAAGGTTTGATAGAGTTGAAGCAGGCAGAGTTTAGAGATTTGAAGCAACAACAAATGTCGGTGCCAGAGTACCGTGATCAGTTTGTTCAATTGTCGCGGTATGCTCCCGATGATGTTGCTAATGACAAGGACAAGCAGCGTCTCTTCTTCAAGGGACTTCACGATAGATTGCAACTCCAACTCATGACAACCACCTACCCCAATTTTCAAGAGCTGGTGAATCGCGCTATAGTGATCGACAACAAGCGCAAGGAGATGGCTGATAACAAGAGGAAGAAGCAAGGACAAACCTTTACAAGAAATAACCGTTCGCGTCCCAACACCCAGCAACGGAATTTCTAGCAGAGCCACCAAGGGCCATCAAATCAATGGAACCGCAATCAGAACCAGCCTCGTTCTCAGTCTCCACCACAACAGCAGAAAACTCCTACCCAAACTCCTCAGCAAGCTACCCCTAGCAAGACCCCTAACAGGACCAATACATTTGGCACTCCCATCAAGTGCTTTGCCTATGGAGAATCGGGACATCTCTCTTATCACTGTCCCAAGAAACAGAACCAACAGACTCCCCAGAGTAGCAACCAGAAGGGAAGACATCAACAATCATCTAATCAAGGAAGTGTGAACCATGTGTCTGCGGAGACAGCTCAGGAAGCACCAGAGGTTATGATGGGTACGTTCAACGTCAACTCCATCCCCGCTACCGTTCTTTTTGATTCCGGTGCTTCGCATTCATTCATATCACAAAGTTTTGTTAGGATACACGGTATACCACTATTAGCCCTACAAAACCCATTATTGGTAAATTCACCCGGTGGGGCTATGCAAGCTCAATATTATTGTCCTTCAGTTAGCATTGCTCTAATGGGGGTAGACTTTAAAGTGAACCCTACGGTAATAAGAACAACCGGAATAGAGGTTATATTGGGTCTGGATTGGATGAAGCAGCACAAGGCAGTTATTCAGTGTGAGGAAAAGGTCGTTGTGTTAACTACGTCCAAAGGAGATAAAATCAGTGTTGATGTAGTAATGCAACCACCACCCGCAGCGACAGTTAATCAGATTCAAAAGGAATACCCAATTAAAATATTAGAAACCACAGAGCGATTCAGAAGGAGTAAAATTATAAAGTTGTGCAAGATACAGTGGAACTGAATTTCAGAAAATGAGGCAACATGGGAAAAAGAGGAAGAATTAAGAAAGTCATATCCCCATCTTTTTGAGTGAGCACTAACTAATCTCGAGGACGAGATTATTTTTAAGGGGGGTAGAATTGTAACACCCAAAAATTTTTGATTTATTAATTAAGGATAAATTGAATTTATTTATGCATTTGCTTGGCATTTAATTTAGAGAATAATATTTTTTTTCTTTTCTCGGAAATTAAAAGTAATCATAATTTAGAAACATGTTGTGATGCATTCATGCTGCCTCTATTTATTTTGTATTGATGTATTGGAAATATATTTTGAAAACTCATTTGAAAAGTGATTTAGAAAAATAAAATGAATAACCTGCCTCACCTCTCATGCCTGGCCCAAGACCCCGGCCTGCTCTCCTTTTTCCTGAGCTGCTAGCTGCCCTCTTCCGTATTCCCACCGCGCGGCCCAACTTCAGGCCAAGCCCAGCGGTTGGAGCCCCGCTTCCTCCCCCTTCGGTGACCGACACGCGGGGCCCACGAGTCATCTTCCTCCTTCTCCCGCTCGTGTTCGAAGCGGACACGGCCGCGCCGTAACCACCCCGGCCTCCTCTCTTGGCGTGGCCGAGTCCATCCCGTGCATGCCTCCACTGGCCCATAAAAGGAAGCCGCGACCCTCATCCCCCTCCCTCTGCCGCTGACGCGTAGGGCCTGCTGCCCCACGCCATCCCCTTCCTCCAGTCGGAGTCCGCGCGAGGCACGAGCGCTCCCTCCTCCGAGTCGAGTCCCAACCGAGTCTAGCTCTCCTACGCCTCCCTCGCGCCCCTATATAGGTCGGCCGAGCCCTGCCGTCCCTCCCCACAAGTTCCCGAGCAAGCCACGCCCTCCAATCTTGCCCTAGTCGCAGCCACAGAGCCGCCGCCGCCCCGAGCTCCGCCGCCGCCGTCGATTTCTCCTCGGGAGGACTTCTCCGTCGAAATTGGTTGTTCTCCAAGCTTCGCAGCAAGGTCAGGGACCTTCCCGACTCCTTCTCCCTCGGTTTTGTGCACTATAGCCATGATGCCGAGCTTTGCCGCCACCATAGTTCCGCCACCTAGCTCGCCGCATCCTCTTCGAGCTACCTCTGTGGCAACCGAAACCATAGATAGGTTTGGCTTGAGCTCCTCTTGCTTCCCGACCAGATCCCGAGGTGTGCCGAGCTTCCTAGCCCCGAAAACGCCATCTCCGGCCATCTTCCGGCGAGGAATCGGCCGGGCGCCGCCCGACTCCGGCGACCAGGGCCGCCCCTCTTTCCCCCGAGCTAACCTACGCCGTCCACGGCCGATCCAACGGCTCACAGTGAGAGATACCCCTTCGCCGGCAATTTTACAGAGAACCCCCTGAGCTTTTTAATGTTCTAACCCGCGGTCCTTTGGCGTATTTCTCTGATTACGCTTTCCTATTTAGAAAACGTATTTCCTCGGTTTTAATTCAAAAGCCGTTTTCAATATTTACAGATTTGCCACTCAGTTTATTTCGGCCATATTTTATTCGTTTTAACTCCGATTTGATCCGTTCAAGTCTCTTTAGATTCGTAATTTCGTAATCTACCTAATGATGCTACTGTTACTCATGTTTTCAACTTTTAAAATTCGAGATTAGATTTAATCTGTTATTTTATTAAAGTAAAACTTGTTTATTTCATAACTTTTCCGTTTGAACTCCGATTTTCGTGATCTTTATATCGTTGGAATCGTAGCGACGCGTAGATTATTTTTATACACTTTTCAATCTGTTTTTCCACTGTTGGTGTACTGTTTCTAATATAGATCTTATTTGTTTCGTGTATGATTGCCTCGATGATTGTGTGGTGATTTTATGATCGAGTTCAGACGGTGAGCAATACATTGGTGATCAAGAGTACACTGAGGATCCAAGTTCTCCAGAGCACTTTGATCAAGGCAAGTATAGCATGGACCATCCTTGTTGCCTATTCACCTTAATCATTAAATTCATGATGCATGTGTCTACCTTGGCAAGCATAGTGTTTATTCTTAGCTTTTGATGACTTGGTCCTTGTTACCCATGAGGTTGCATTTGAGTAGTGATGCTAGTGCTTTGATGGGTCATGATCTTATGAACTTGAATAATTGATTGTGGAATAAAAGTTAAAAGATGCTTTTTAACAACATGGACTAAGGACTTGTCTGTAAGTATGACACCGGGACTTACAGCGCAACCATGGGGGCTATATGGCTCTGGCTTTAGTCAAGTATGGAGTTACTTTCTATCATGTTGTTAATCTTGAAAGGTTCCTTGCCGAGCTGGTTGTTTTGCGGCTCCTGTCCTTGTGTGTACTGCTGCGTGTGTGTGCCACTTGGAAGGAGGGCTCTACCGTCCCTTGCCATTGCGCCCGGATTGATTAGTAACTTGTTAGAGAGCCTTTTGAAAGACTTCATAGTGAGACCCTGTTGTGCACCTTGGCAGTGTAGTGTGGGCCTTGCAAACCCCGACACATGGGAATTACGACTCATGGTGAAAGTGTGCAACCTCTGCAGAGTGTAAAACTGATATATCAGTCGTGCTCACGGTCATGAGCGGCCTTGGACGTTTTACAGGAATTTAACTAATTGAATATTAATTTATTTGAAGTTTCTATTGATGTTTATTCCATATTAATTATCATGTTTATATGATCATGCAAATCTCGTTCCTTGGTATATTCTATTGCTGCTACTCAATTGCTAAAAATGTGATCAACTAAAAGGAACCGCTGTCAACCAGTGTCATGCCTTATTTGAGCCTCATAAACCCATGCTATTCTTGTTGAGTACGACATGTACTTACGCTTGCTTTATTTTTCATATTTAGATAAAAATCCCGGATGGGTAACAGATGACTATGAGGATTCTTCTGAGGATTATTAGGATTGTGTTCACCAGTCAACTATTCCCTGTGGATTGGAGTTTCCGCGAGAGTTATATATATTCCGCTGATATTAATGTAAAGACTCTGTGATATTATTCGTTATATATTAAACCTTGTGATGGTACTATGTAATTTGTCACTTATGTGTGTGATTGATCTCTGGGCGCACATAAGTTGATTCATTCAATTTTATCCTTAAAATTGGGTGCGACAGACCCAGTGGAGAACATTCAAAGCCCTGATGTACGGCGGGTGGGCGCTGGTGCTCGACGATTTCACGGAGGACAAGGCGGCGGACCTGCTGCGGCTCGCCGCGGCGGCGGTGCAGGCTAGAGGCACGGAGCAGCAGCCGCGGCTCTCCTCGGTCGCCGACCTGCCCGTGGCCAGGAAGGCATCGTTGCAGAGGTTCATGGAGAAGCGCAAGTGCAGGGTCCGCCCTCCGTTGTAGTTGTGGACATGCTGCTGGTGGTGGTGGCGGCAAGCACGACACCTCGATGCTGCTCACGGTGGGGCACATCACCAGGGTGCCCACGCGGCTAGGTTGCGCTTCGTCCGGTATGCGTTTCTGGTGGCCTACTGCTCCAGCCGCATGCTCACGTTCATGACGTCGCAGCCGCGCACACACCTCGCTCGCTGTGGACCTCATCATCTGCGCCGTCGTGCCGTGGTGTTGCCATGCTTGTCTCGCCGCTGCCCGTTGCTCGCCATGCTGCTGCTCGCCGGCCGGCCACCCACCACATGTTCGATGAAATTCCACAGAAGGGGTGAACTCACCGGCTCAGAGGAGAAGGTGACTATATGCAGGACAAGCCAGCTAACCAAACACGAACTCATCCTAGCTTGACTTACCAGCGCACACAACCAAACAAATAGGTCTTGGCTTGATAGGGACAGGCTTAGGCTAGCCTGGCTCAATTTCGCTAGCCAGGCCTGTATAAGAAGCGAACCAAACAACCCATACAGTACTCCCCATCGTCTCTAAATATTTGTCGTTCTACCTTCTTGAAAAATAACTTTAATTAATTTTATATAAAAAATATTAATATTTATGATACATAATTGATACCATTGAATAGATCTTTTAATCTAGTTTTTTAAATAAATTTATTTGAAGATGTTGCATGTATTTTCTATAAATATAGTTAAACTTATGGTAAAAAACCAAAAATGACGAATATAAGGGACAAAGTGTCGACGGAATATCGCCGATAGTCTACCGAGGCGTATACTCAAGGTAGTAGATTGTTCGGTGAAGGTGCGCCTGAGACGAACAAGCATTGCGCAGAAAGCGCGACACACAAAATTTATACAGGTTCAGGCCGCCACGAGGCGTAAAACCCTACGTCATGTGTGCTGGTAGATTGTATTGCTATGATATGAGTCATTTTGAGGGGATCCCCTGCCCACCTTATATAGTCCGGGGGACAGGATTACAAGTCGGTTTTATCATGTATATCATATTACAATTCTAACCGAACAAGCAAAATAATCGGCTAGATATTAGGAAAGATATTTCCTTGGTTATTAAGACTCCTAAACCGGCAGATATACGTGATCTTCTGGAAAACGTGTAGATGACGCATTCTTGGCAGTCCGGGCCTGGTTAGATGATTTAGCCCATGTATAGCCATACGAGTATACAGGTTTATACCCCCCACAGCTAGTCCCCGGGCACCTTGCATTTGTCGGGAGGTGCAGATCTTCAGAGTTGCTTGACCAGACGGATGTAAGGAGCTCAGAATTTTTTTGAAAAGAGCATTCTCTTTGGTGAAGTGTATCCACTTTTGATTCGCCAGAACCAATACCTTCACCGTTAGGTGAAGTGTATCCACTTAGTCCCGAGCCTGAGAGTAGGTGACGCAGACACGTGGTGTTAGGCTCAAAAAAATCTTGAAATTGTTGATACTGTGAGACGGTGACAAAGTCCCTGAGCACTTCAAGTGCTCGAAAACGCTGACAAGGCAACGATGAAGTCTCCGAGCATAGCAAGTGCTCAAAAATGCTGACGAGACGATGACGAAGTCCCCGAGCTCAGCAAGTGCTCGAAAATGCTGACGAGGCGATGACCAAGTCCCTGAGCACAGCAAGTGCTCGGAAATGCTGACGAGATGATGACGAAGTCCCCGAGCTCAGCAAATGCTCGGAAATGCTGACGAGGCGATGACCAAGTCCCCGAGCACAGTAAGTGCTCAGAAATGCTGACGAGGCGACGACGAAGTCCCCAAGCACAGCAAGTGCTCGAAAACACTGACGAGGTGACGACGAAGTCCCCGAGCTCAGCAAGTGCTCGGAAATGCTGACGAGGCGATGACGAAGTCCCCGAGCACAGTGTTGGCGTTTCTTAGCGTCATTACTAAAGATGGACTAAAAGCCCATCCCTAGCAACGATACTAGAAACGTGTGTTGACATCCCTAACCACCATTACTTTAGAAAGGTAACTCTCGGCCCTTAACGGCGCCAGCCAAGATAATGTAGTCTGGTAATAACAGTTAGAAGTGCCTGATTGGCCTTCCCAACCATCATTACTACGATATGCAAAAGTGAAGCACGACGCCTTGGGGTGCAACAAGAATTACAGTCCTTAGGTAATGGTACCTAGGTATGCCAATTATGATAGCTCAGTATAGATAAATCCGCAAGCGCACGGAACTATCATTGTAGCATTTCAACCCGTGAGTATTCAGGGGTGTCGTATTTATAATTTCCCGTAGGAGGGCAGGACGAATGCATCTAGCTTTAGCATAAACATGATCACTTATTGAATGCATAGGTAGACATAGCATAGGCAGGGGTAAATCATAGTTCAAAGATAGTGGACACACATCTGAGACGACCTCAAGGATTAAAGAGAAATAAAGAATAAAAGAATATATCTAATTGAGCAGGCATTGGTCATATATATAACTATGCAAAGAACTGTTAGTAAACATCTAACTAGTATGTCTAGTATCAGGACTAGGTCTGGGATGACAGGGAGATCCCCGCAGCTGCTCTGCCAGCCGATAGAGATTTTACGAACTCCTACCCAAATCCGAACGTGGGGGAGTGCTAGGGATGGACAGGGCTGTCACCACCTGTCCACCTACCCCTCTGCTCGTGGGATACCGACATATTCGCCGATCTCCGCATACCCGAGCACCATGCTCGCGTACTTGGAAATAACTCCTAACCCCCTAGGACCCCACCCCTTCGGAGTGACAGGCTAGGCTAAGAGCAACCGAGAAGGCACGACGAACCATCACCTCATCCCTAGTTCTTCCTCTATTCATACTAAGTCGATGAACGATGAAGAACAACGATGAACATATCAAGAACATAACACATAAACTATATGCTAGTTCATATATCATGATCATAACATGACCAAGACTATACTCTAGTTCATATGCATTACTATATAAATAAAATAAGAACTTGAACTTGGAAGAGAACTGCATTGTATTCATACCGAGGTGTTCCTTCTTCTCCCAAGGATACAAACTCTCCTTGCTAGCTCTTCCTTGCTCTAATACTAAAACTAATCTAAAGAATACAAGTGAGAGGTGAGGTAAATGGCTCCAAATGATGGTGTGTGTTGAATGATGAAGGAGCACCATCTATTTATAGCTAGAGTAGGGCGGTTTGGCGTCTCTAAGTTTGAAAGGAGGTGAAACCGCCCTTGGGAAACCGCCTAGAGCACCGCCTCCGAAGACTGGGCCCGGGAGGCCCCACCAGGGGCGGCCGCACCCAGGGGCAGTCGGTCCCCTGGCTAGGCCCGCTGGCCACCGCCTTCGGTTGGTCGGTTGCTCCCTGGGCCTAGACCTCCCCCGCGGTTACGGATGGATCCAATTTAGTGTTTGAGGTGGGCTTTCTTATTTTCTTGGATTGCGCCTTCTCTGAATACGTTTCCTAGATGTGCGCTTTCTTTATGGTTTTTGCGCATTTCCACATGTCACACCTGCAAGTCAAGTACACACCAAAACTTGTGAAAATGTTAGTTTAAAGCCCTACCTACTATTTATTTTAGTAACATATTGGCGGTAAGAAATACCAACACACAGCAAGTGCTCGGAAACACTGACGAGACGACGATGAAGTCCCCGAGCTCAGCAAGTGCTCGGAAATGCTGACGAGATGATGACGAAGTCCCCGAGCATGCTCGGTAATGCTAACGAGGCGACGACGAAGTCCCCGAGCACAGCAAGTGCTCAGAAACACTGACGAGGTGACGACGGAGTCCCCGAGCACAACAAGTGCTCGGAAATGCTGACGAGGTGATGACGAAGTCCTTGAACACAGAAAGTACTTGGAAACGCTGACGAGACGACGACGAAGTCCCCAAGCACAGCAAGTGCTCGGAAATGCTGACGAGGCGATGACGAAGTTCCCTAGCACAGAAAGTGCTCGGAAACGCTGATGAAGCGATGACGCTCGAGTTTGTAGACGCTAGTATCCAGTAGTACCTATACAAGTATTTGAATCGTCGCGTTCCTCTTTATAATTGACTTGAGAGGGAATGAAAACAGCTCACCTTCAAACTTGCGCGACGTCCAGTGGCCATTTGAGCAAGAAACTGCTGCTGCTTACCCTAGCCGTCGCCACCTAGGGTTTCTGTAACCACCAAATCGAAATCCGATTCCGCTCGGATTCCTCCTATTCAACCTTCCGCCACCGCAAATCTGTGCGCTTTTTGAGAAAATGGCTCCCAGAAAGAGCGCGCGTGTCCCGAAGAAGCAGAAGGAGCCGTAGCCCGAAGAGTTCCGCCTGGACCAGGAGTGGCAAAAGTCTTCGATGACGGAGAAGAGTATCTTCGCACTGGTGGCGAAAGGGATACTGCCGGATCGTGCCACCGTTGGGTGGAGGCCGTCGAATGGTGAGCCATTCCCCATGCCCAACATTAATGAAGTAAATGTTTTTGCTGATTATTTTCTCCGTGGGTTCGGCGTTCCTTGCCACCCCTTTCTTCGCAAACTTTTGGATTACTACGAGGTTTCTCTTTGCCATCTGCATCCCAATTCTATCTTCCATATCTCCGTCTTCATTCATCTATGTGAAGCCTTCATTGGAATCAGGAAGCACACCATCTGCCTGGCGCGCCAACTATCGACGGAACATCACCGATAGTCTACTGAGGGGTATACCCAAGGTAGTAGATTGATCGGTGAAGGTGCGCCTGAGACGAATAAGCGTTGCGCAGAAAGCGCAAGACATAAGATTTATACAGGTTCAGACCGTCGCGAGGCGTAATACCCTACGTCATGTGTGCTAGTGGATTGTATTGTTATGATATGAGTTATTTTGAGGGGATTCCCTGTCCGTCTTATATAGTCCGGGGGGCAGGGTTACAAGTCGGTTTTACCATGTATATCAGATTACAATCCTAGCCGAACAACTAAACTAATCGGCTAGATATTAGAAAAGATATTTCCTTAGTTATCAAAACTTCTAAACCGGCAGATATACGTGATCTTCTGGAGAACGTGTAGATGACGCGTCCTTGGCAGTCCGGACCTGGTCAGATGATTTAGCCCATGTATTGCCATACGGATATACGAGTTTATACCCCCACACAGCGGGAGTAATGTCTAGTCGGACATTTTGGTTTCGTTGAATGGAAAAGTCCATTCTGCTTTATTATTCAACTGTTATCATATTCGACATAATGATATTTTTCATGTAGATATTTTTTTTTTTTTGAAAAAAGTTTTATTTCATTGCATAAGTTATTTACTCAATCAAAGTTTCAAATGAAGCAAATCTCTAGCAAAGATACTTGACGATAATCAGGCACCTGTAATGTCACGAATGAATGAAGCAAGCACTTTTAGATGGTATCGATCAGAGCCAATCCACCCTGTTCTTTCCTGATTATCGTCACTTAAATGAAATCCCACTAGCTGAAATAGAATCCGTCAAGTAAGAGATAAGCCAAGCTCTCAAAAAGTTCGCGAGGAGTAAAATAAACTATGTAGCAAGCCTATTCTAAAACGACCACTCATGTCTGGCAAAGATCTCTTGCCTCTGTGAAACAAGTTAAAATTGATCGGTCATAGTCCTTTTTAAGATGAACCAAAAGCGTGTCCAATGTGTAGGCTTGAAAACAACCTGTAAATATAAATAAGAAGTTAGTATCTTTTTATCAAAAACTACATCATTTTGACCCAATAAGATAGACCAAATGATTGTGCTTGCTTTCACACAAGCGCCATGTTCTATAAGCTCTTATTTCCAGCTCAAATGAAAAAGAGGCTAGCTTGATAATGTGATATTTATATCTCGCTGTCACTTCTATCTGTGCTCTGATGTGAGAAGCAAGCATGCGATCTTGCTGCTTGCGTGTGATGTCTAGGGAGTGGCTTTGCCTCGAGTGGCAACGCTATTAAAGCTATCAAAGCTCAGTCAACGCATAGGCAACTCAAGAAATATGTGCTCGATATGACAGCGCTATGAAATAAAGAAAATTATACCAAAATATTAGGATTATATAATTTATGACTTATATTCATAGTTTTAAAAAATATTGTAATAATGTTCATCTTATCTTATTTATGTTTGATCTACTCCTCTAAACTATACAGCTTCAAAAACTTTAGAGCACTATATTTCAATTTTAAGATCTAAAGAGCTTTTAAAGCACTATAACTACGTTATACATGATCCAATAAGTATGAAATTTTTACTACAGTTCAAGCATATAATAATTAGCCCACCATAAAAATTTCATCACAATTAGACCAAAAAAACTGCAGCTATAAATTAATTAAAGAAAAACATAGATCTAATGGTACAACAAAAATTTTGTATTAAAGCATACCATATTATATATTTATTGTATAGATCTAATCATATGGAGTCCAATAAAATTGGATTTTTCATTTTATGATTTTTTTTTGTTATTTACTATGATTTTTCAAAGATTCAGTCAAAATAAATAAAAAAGAAAAAGACAAAACCGCCTTCGAAACCACTCATAACCAGGTCAGAAACGCAATATGAGCGGTTTCATAAGTTGAAGGATGTATTTTGCCCGGTTTTGAAATTGAAGGATGAAAAATAGACTTTTGCGATATTTGAGGGACCCAAAGTGAATTTTTTCCTCAGTGGAACAGTTGACCTATCCTGGAACAGTTCCTGACCAGGATCAAGTGGATCCTCTTCTTCCACTCATTCCTGGTCCGAACCTCCCAGGAACCATTCCTGTCTGGTAAAAAAAGCCTGTTCGGAGAAAGAAGATAGGAAAAAAGTGCTACTTGCAAGTGCTTGTTCGCTTGCTGCTAGTGCATTTGCTGTCACAGAACAAGACTGGTACTTCACATGATAATAGGAAACCCAACAGAATATCTACATCCAAAACAAACATGAAGGCTGTTGAACATAAATAATATAAGCAGGAAGTCTCATTTAACCATGGAATATTGGTGCCCATGGCATAAGATAAGCTTGTAAAAACATGGAGAATCAGCTGTAAGTCCCATGGAAGAACATGCAGCCTTCAGAACTCTCCCCATATACAGTCGATTGAAAACGGGACGGAAAAGAAAAGGAATCCATGCAAGGGCGGTTTGTCGACCTGTTTCTTGTTTGCGTCTTGTAACACATAGAACTTGCTGTAAACAGTACATATGTCCACCTCCATTATTGTGCATGCATAAACCTGAGCATCATTCATGAGTGAGCCGTTCGTGAGTAGAAGATGGAATTAACACCTTAACACAAAACAGTAGCAAAGGACACTTCCCTCCTAAACAAAGCTTTTCAAGAACATTGGGCTCAAATTTCTGATAGCGGTGGAATTAACATGAAGATTTTTTTTTTTTTCAGAATTTGGCAATTGGCAACAAACAAATCTACCAATTTGTAATCTCTTGCGAGCAATTCAGGATCAATATTACTGTGTGCAGATAATCCAAATAGAGCATGTAACGTATAAACTGCGTGCAGGTAATCCAAATAGAGCATGAATGTATAAACCATCTTAAAAAAAAGCTGAAATGCAAACTTATTAATTCGATATCACATTGGCAATGCTGCATAACCATGATGTCTGAAAACATAGCCACTGAACACCTTAGCACAAAACAGCAGCACATGACATGGTACTCATAAACAAAGCTTTTCAAGAACATTGGGTTCAAGTTTCTGGTAGTGATGGAATTAAGATGAAGATGTTTTTAAAATATAATTTAGCAACAAATGAATCTATCACTTTGTATTCTTGTTTTGTATTACAAATTTAAACTTAAACAAATGTTACTAATCTAAAGTACCATAAAAGTCAACAGATTATAAATAGTATGGACCGATTATAAATACTGAATATCTCAGGCTAGATGAAACCTATCATACTGCAAATATAGCCTGAAGCAAATAGCTATACAGATCATACCACCTTTGACATAATAGCTACATCACCATAAAAATAGTGGGGTTACCGCACCCTGAAAGTCCACAGATAATGAGTATTACTTCAACATTACGAGCTGACTTGCATTGTAAATACTTGATAATAGCTGTTCAAAACCTAGTTTTGACTTCTGATGTTGTAACAATCGAATTGTTGTCAAGAACCTACACAGCAACTAGTTGCAGAACTAATGACTAAAAACCTATATCTCAACGTCATGTGGTGGAGAATAAGAATTTAAAGCCTTAAATTCCCAAGTATAACAGCAATAAAAAGATAGTATAATTGATCGTCTAAAACCATGTGACATTAAGTTGTTTCTAAATTTAACAGCCAGACTAAAAACAAGAACAGCATAAACAACTTATTGAAGTGAAGGACAACAGAAAAGAGTTAGCAAGCACATACCAAAGGCATCTATTTAGCACCAACTTGTTTTCATCTGATGACTACAGTTGATTTAGAAGAGCCATTGATAACCCGTACAATGGCAAATCCTTGAAACCTCTGCCATTACAGGTCCATCACACCTATTTAATCAAAGATAATGAGCTATAAAAATCAGCCAAGCAATATACTTGACTACTGATGACTGAAGGGCAATATGTTGTTGAGGTAGTCACAAACACACTGTCCTGCATACATGCTCTTCTAATCATTCAATACAATGAAGAGGCATCCCAAAACCTTTCAATTGACATCAAAACTTATTTACATCCTGATGGTAGTTTAGAGTTTTGACCGGAGTGGGGAACATACCAAAATCTATAATGTTATACAGTATAAATGCGACACTGAGAAAACTAAAGTCCAATGGTATTCAACATAAAAATTCTACTGGAAAGAAAAGCACAATGCAAAATTAATGACCGATTAAAATTCAACAACTGTATTGTCGATAAGGAAAGAAAATCTTAAGCCAAAGAGCATACCTTAGGCTCATCACAATAATCTTGTTTGGAATGCTTGAATCTTTGTGCCACGTAAACTGGTTATTGGTAGCCATAGCTTAGTTCCTCCTAACCTGAAAAGTTAAAAGGAACTGACGTCATATATACGAGCAAATAAAGCATATAAACAGCACAATTTGTTGTCATCAGTGCCAGCTGACCTGGTGAAGGTTGAGAAGTTCAATGTATTACTGGACAGCTAGTTGAATAGCTCAAGGGTGATCAGACAGTAAACTCGATTTTTGCATGATTATACAGCTGCATCACTGGCTGGCATGTGCTGTTTGCTGGAGACATTCCAGCATACAGTCAAGTATAAGACAAACTTCATAGAAAGTCTCATGATTACAGTACCCCTCCCAACAAAACATCCTAACCAACGAATTAAATAAGCAAATATCTAGTACAAGACCTTTAGAACGCATTGCACGGAGCAGGGTCAGTACATATTTCCACCTTCTTGCTTTAACCAACCAATTATTCAGTCGAAAAAAATGATCAGGAACCAAACATCCTTCTGAGTATTCAAGAAAAACTTTGATTGCAGCACCAAACTCTTGCGCTTTGCAGAAGCTGTCAATTACCATACCAATGGTAAAGTTGTTTGGAGAAACATTTCTACTGGTCATATCCATATAAGTTTGCAACATTTCATGTAGATCTCCAGCTATGCACAAACCATGAATCAAAGTATTGAATGCCACAGCATCATATTCAATTCCCTTATTATCCAATAGGCATTTTGCCACCTTGAATTTCCCAGCCCTACAGAGGCACCGGATTGCAATAGTGAAACTAAACATATCTGGCCCAATTCCCTTCTTTACAAGATCAACCAACAGCTTTAGGACTCTAGCAAACTCACCAGTGTCGCAGAGCCTACTCATAAGAGTGTTATAGCAGAACACATCAACATTCCAGTCGAGCTCTTCGCTGTATTCCAGCAAGGACACAGCTTCTGAAAACATTGAATCACGGCACAAGCAATCGAAGAGAATATTCACTGTCTCAACGGTCATGGACACTCCTCTGCTAAGCATAACATCTACTTGCCGGAATGCCTCATCCAAGAAACCCATTCTGCACAGGGCAGACATGTAAATATTATAGGTAACAGCATTCGGCGTCCACCCCTTGGCCTCACTCTCCCTTAAAATTCGTTCCACCTTGCCAAATTCCCCCACACGACAAAGCCCCTGGATGAGCACACTGTATGAGATGACATCCGGTGCGCACCCGACTTGGATCATGGTATCAACTAACCTCTCTGCCTCGAGGACCCTGCCCTGGTTACAGTACCCGTGCAGTATCGCGGTGTAGGAACGGACGGTGGGGCAGACGCCTTCCTCTAGCATGCTGTCAAGGACGCCCCATGCCTCGTCCAACCGCTGGGAATCGCAGAGCATCCAAATGAGGCAGTTGTACGTGGCAGCGTCAGGGGCGCACCCCATGGCGGCCATGGTTCCGAAGAAGGCGCGGTACACTGCCTCGGATGGGGCAGCATCGATGGACTTAAGCAGCGCGGTGAAGGCGGAGGTGGTGGATCCGAGGCCGGAAGCAAGGAGGGAGAAGGCGTCCAACGCGGCGCTTTTGCTGCCGGAGGCGGCGAGGGAGGAGATGAGCGTGGTGAAGAGTGGCGCCGTGGGCGGGAAAGGAAGGGAGCCGAAGAGGCGTAGAACCTCGTCGTGGCGGCCGGCGCGGGAGTAGGCGGACATAAGGGCGTTGTAAGCGGTGGGGGTGGGAGCTGCAGGCACTGCGCCGGCCGGCGGCGAGGCCGGGGGCGAGCGGGTGTCGGCGAGGGAGGCGACAGCGGATAGGAAGGAGGTGAGCTTGCGGTCAAAGGGACAGCGGCGCGGCAGCGAGGGGCGGAAGGGCATAGGAGGCGGCGACGGCGGCGGGCGGCGTGAAGGGCGGGCACGGGCAAAAACGGCAGGGTTTTTGCCGAGTAGGGGAACTTGCAGTTTCCGTTTCAAACAAGGCTGCTGGGTCGTTGGGCAGGGCTGTCCTGGCTCGGGCACATATGGGTGGTGGGCTGGTGGCCCAAAACATGTAGAAAGGCTGAAAGGGCCTTCCAAATCGCGTTCCTTCGGCTTCGGCACACTGTCGAGGAGGGCAGACGGGAAGGGACGAGCCGACGCCGGTGGGCAGTGGTGGCGGCGGTCGCGCCGCAGCGTTTCCCTTCAGCTTCGATCACGTTGGTGGCGGCGCCGGCCACAAAAAAGGCTCACCCACCGAGGAGTTGACGGCTGTCGAGCCCTGGCACGAGGTGAGTGCATTTTTCTGCCTCCCCACGTCGTACCCGTTTCTCGGGCTTGGTTCATCGATTTGGTAATTATCCCATCCCTGTGGTGTTTGAACTTGCTTGTAGGGCGGAGAGGTGACAGGAAACTTGTTTATAGTCGTTTTCGCTACCGTAGGTGCCGCAGTCGGTGTTTGGCGAAGGGGGAGCAATGGGTTCGGTCTCGGACTGCCAGGCGAATGGCAACCACCAGCCGCCGCAGGCAGAGGCGGAGCAGGTCGTCGAGGAGGGCGATGCCGGCGACACGATCAATGGCAACTATCAGCCGCCGGAGCCAGTGGCTGAGGCGGGGCAGGTCGTCGAGGAGGGCGATGCCGGCGTGACCATGGAAGGCGTCGCTTCCATCGCCTTGCTGCCTACCGGTGCCATCTCCGGACATTTCATTCGGCTTCCGGACTCCATCTGCTATGGGCTACACGGCACCCGTATTCATCTCTCCCCATTCCCCCTTACAGCAGTTGTCGATTACTTGATTCCTTCCAAGTTTCAAGCTTGGGAAAAATATTGTTATGTTGTTCTCATTTCTAACAGAAGTCACCAGTTCCTTTTTTTTTTTTTTCAATGCATAAGATGAATGATAATGTTATATCATAGGAGGGTTTCTCATCTGTTGGAATTATGTCACCTCTTTTTGGTGCCACCATCCCGATCAATGCCACTAACCAGACCAACATTTACATTGTTTATACACAGCATTTTTTTGAAACAAAAAGTATGTACAAATTGTACAACCTGTTGAATCAGGAGCTTCCCTTTTATGCTACTGAATTCTTTTAGATTCAGTTGAAAGGGGCTAGATTAGCCATTTTGATCTTTTTGGTAGATATGGTGGATAGCTTCAGTGAGATAATCTGTTCAGTAGATTTGAGATGGTTGGTTCGGATACTTTGTTCTTTGCACTAGTTCACCTTCCATGCTCCGTGCCTTTACTTTTTGCTATATAGAGAACAGAAGATATGTTTGAAATTTTATATTATCATAAGACTATATTAGCTTATTTTGCTATTTTCTTCCCTTTTATCTGTAAGCAATATCTTGCGAGAGGGAATGTAGCCGAGGAGAGGACTACCGCCTTATAAAGCTCACCATTATTGATTTTAATGTGAGTCATGTCTTATGCATTTGCTTTGCTTCATCAATCATATCTTGTACTAATCAATTATCCTGCTTTTAACTAAAACCTCTCTTGGTTATTTTTGGTTCATCATAGTTGATGTAAAAAGATCATACTCATACACCTAATTACATATTAACATGAAAATATAAAATCATATGTCCTTTTCTCAAATAAGAGGATGGCGAACTTGAACCAATACCTCACCTAGAATGATTGCTCTAGGCTAAATGTGTACCCTCATGAAACTGTGAAGTTTGTGCGACACAGCCCAAAGCCCAAAGCCCCAAAGACATCTTTTCTCATGGAACTATGTGGCTTCTGTGGTAGAGGCTATTTTTTCTCATTAAACTGTGTAATTTGTGCAACAGAGAATAATTTTTTCCAGAATGTATGATGTTTTTGCGCCGAGGTTAGCTTTTCTCATGAATCTGTGATGCTGATGTGACAGAGCAAGAGAGAGAAGGTGCTTGTGGTGGAATGCAGGGGCCATGATGCTGCTCGATTACAAAACATTGACCATTTGCATGGGTAAATTTTGCTCATTACATTTCACAGCTCAGTTTGGTGCTACTGAATTTACCTTTCATCAAACAATGTCAAGTGGTGTTTTTGTTGCTCATACTTGAGAATTTGCATAATTTCTGTCGCTGTACATGAATGAAGAATCTATATGGCTTCTTGTGTCCCATTGGCTGTCAACATGTTATTCTTGTCTTATTTTTTTGGCACTTCTGGAACATAACAATTTTACCATATTTTGCATGACATTCAGCAAAGTTCTTTTGTAGTGTCTGCGAGCTAGTCTTATCAAGGCATGTTTTGCCAGATATTTAGAGTAATCTAATCTGGAAATGATAGTGGCTTGGAGCCTTGGATTATAGCTAAGCTTTCTAACACACACTTGACCTCCAGTATCCAAATTGCTTAACATTTCACTGTGTATTCTGCACATTTTGGTCGTGCACTCGCGCATCTGGTCTGTTATTATCGATATAAATTTCCCAAGTTGCTATCATCTCTTAAACTTGGTAGCAACAAGGCATGCAATAGCAACTGGATGCTAATGGTTCAAATCTAGATGTACACCAGCAAATGATAAGTTCATTATTCTGCAACTTTAGATGTGGGAGGTCAGGCATGGTGTGCTGGAAAGCATACCAACTTACAATCTTTTCTAATTAGATTATTCATTCAAGACGTCTGTGGAGCTACATGCTTGATAATCTCAGCAAGCTCTGTATGTAAAATGTATCTGTTTCTAGGGATTTTTATTTAACTATTTCATTCTGGCGTGGTATTCAAGCAGCGCCAATATTCGTGATCGTCTAGGGGTAGCACCAATCGAAGAAAAGCTTGTCCAACATCGGCTGAGGTGGTTTAGCCATGTCTAGAGGAGACCTTCAGAGGCACCAGTGCATTGTGGAGTCCTAAGTCGAGATATCAATTTGAGGAGAGGGAGAGGAAGACCAAAGCTGACATAGGGGGAGGCAATCAAAGAGATTTGAAATGCTGGGAGATCTTTTTTTTTGGATAGGAATGCTTGGAAATCAGCTATTGGCGTGCCTGAATCGTGACTTGGGGCTCATGTTGGGTTTCAACTCTAGCATACCCCAACTTGCTTGGGATAAAAGCCTTTGTTGTTGTGGTGGTGGTGGTATTCAAGCAGCCAAAGAGCTATGATTGATCAACTCTAATCTTACATGTAGCAAAGATGTGCTACTACTTTAACACTTCTTCATAATTTATAACTGCTTATTAGTGTAGAACATCCATGAGTCATGCCCAGTGCTTTAAATAGCAAGGTCCCTTCTTTTTTTTTCGAAAAAACTTAGGAAATGGCAGGGAGCTCCTACAATTCACTTAAGAAGAAAGAATTGACCCAGTTATTTAGGAATCTGGGCCTAAAAACCATACAACCACATGGTTAACTAAAGGAAAACCAATGAAAAAAACTGACCATTACAGCCCAGGTGACTCACCCACCCAACAAGGTCCTTATCAGTCAAACAATAGAGCAAGCCTTAGCTGCATAATGGGCTGATTCGTAAGTTCTTTGTTGAGTTAATACTCCCGATTATTGATAAACTCAGGCCCCTGTTTCGTTTTTCTTTTTCTTTTTAGTTTCTGAACTCCAACTTGGCAGTCTATGAGTTTTTTGGTACAAAAAATTGTTCAAACATTTCATCTTTTTACAAAGATAGTAGTGTTACTTTGGACAACAGTAAACAGTTGCAAGGTGGTGCTTTAATAAAATTAATAATTAATTAATGTGCCAATGCCGATGCTTCTGTTTTGTAAGTAATCCCATTCTCAATTCTCCAAGACTGATTCTCCCCATGCTGTGGATGAACCCTCACTGCTATGTAGATGTTTAAATATAGCTGTTAGTGGATTCCTAGAGTGATCTTGGTTTCCCTGAGACCAATAAACTACTGTGCAGGTGGGAAGATGACATTGTTGGTTTGGTTGAGAAGGAACATGGAAATCAGAAAGTCTTGCTCTCTTTTGAATGTGAGACGCTGAAGGCTGATAAAGACGCGGAAGATCATGTTGCCAAATATATGCCTAATCTATGTGGACTGGATGCAGTTGGTAAGCACTAAGACTGCATAAATTACGAGAAATGTTCAACATGAATACCAGTAATTTAGCATAAATATGCCATGTATGCTGAAAATCTGCTCTGGATATATAGCATGTATAACCATCAAGTCTATACAAAGTACTGCACAATGTGTGCAACCCCTTATCGGTAGCACATGATTTCATTCAACAGCTAGATTTTCCAGCAGCTGTGTGGCTATATCCACAACCTTTTCATTCATTCTTCTTTGTTTTGCAGTAAATATAGGGAAAATGAGCATCTCAGGCATCAATCTCGATGAGGAAAACGAACCAAGAGGGGACAACTGAGAGCAGATGCGCTTTGCTAGAGCCTAGAGGGTGTGAACAGTGGTCATTGTTCACCAGCACTGGTAAACTCTGCACGAGTCACCATCAAGGCATCAAACGCTTACACTGCACTGAATATAGCAATCTGATAAATGTCTCACTACCAATGTGGCAATGTCTGTAAAATTCTGTGGTTGTGAATCGGATTAAAAACTTTTACCACGCCGTTTCTGGCACGAATCCCAAGGGTTGGTTGCTACTGGCTCCTGTGCGTTTTTTGTCCCTGGCGGCACTGTTTGTCACGCTTTGTACGTATGCCTAGCATTGCTCGTCTGTTTATGAGAGTGGTGCTGTGGTTCATCTGTTCTTTTGCGACCATGAAAAGAGCCCCGGGTTCGTCCGTGACGCAAATGGCTTTGCATGCTGCACGGCACAACAGGTACCGTCTTTTTGCGGTTTTGCCATTGCACTTCAGTCCCGAACTCCCGATGTGCACTGCGATCACGGTCCTCTGATTGAAAGCTCCAGTGGTTTTCAGATCAGTCAGGGTCAGGGCCTCAGGATTCGTTCGGACGGACCGGTGGCATAGACGATACAGGCATGCATCCGAACATGCTGGCTGCTTCGGCGAAACGGTTGGTTTTTCGGTCACATGCACTCATCATGCGCCATGACAGGGAGAGTTGCACGCACATTTGTGATGAAATCATGTGCGAATCCTAGATTGATCATTTACCCAAAAGAGACCACGCAGGACGGAAACGCTTCTCCAGTGTACGTAGGACAACGGCAAGGTGACTAGGTGCGCAGGTGGGGAAAAGCGTTGGCGTTGCATGCCCATTCCCACGGCTCTGCTCTTTTTCGTCAGGACGTGCTTCCCACTCCGCCCGCACAAAATCGTCACCCCGGGAGGGGCCCTGATCTGCCGCCACGTGCCTAGCATCGAGATCCTACGGACCCAGTCGCTTGACCCGGTCCGCACGCCCGCTGTAGCTCGTGGCGGAACGAACGTGGAGAACGCGAGGGGGAATCGGACCGTTTTTCTGACACGTCGGGCCCGCAGGCCTCGGTCCCAGGATGCAGTGACGCGGGTCGTTAGGCTATGTATTTCCTGGGCTTGTCCGTGCCACGGAATTTTTCCGAAGAAAGTGCGGGCGTGAGCGACGAGCCCGAGCGGCGAGAGAATAGAACGGGGAGACCGGAGCGGAGGAGCAGGAGGACGAGGAGGGAGGGGGAGAAAGGGGACCGAGAGGGGCGCGCGCGAACAGAAGAGAGGAAGAGGAAGGTGGCAGGGTCGGTTCCGCGACCGCCGGCGTGAGATTCCGGGCCGCCCGTGCCCGCAGGTGAGCCGCATTGCCGCCTCCGCCGCCTCTTCGATCGGTGCGCGTTGCGCATTTCAGGGGATGGTGTGCGGAATCCTTCGTAGGATGGGATCGAGGCGCGTATAAGGCAATGGGGTTGCCGGGTGCTCATCTGTCTTCAGGATGCTGTGCAGGCTGCATTCGTTTTGGGGGACACCCGCTTGTGCGTCAAACGAGCCTTTTCTCCGCGGTATTGCTGTTGCATGCGGGAGGGAGGGGGTGGCCCATTGCGTGCTTCATCGACGAATTAGATCAATTGGTGTAAGGCGCAGTGCATGCAGATCGTTGCGGGTGTGGCTTTTGATCCAGGAGATTTTTGTTGTTAGCGGTCAGAAATGGCAAGATTTTCAAAACAATTCTGGGTCCGCGTCATGTGCAGTGGTTCACTCCTCTATATTTTAGTGCAAAATTCCTTGGTGATATCGTGTTCCCGACCAATGGAAGATTGTTAAGTAGAGGTTGGGTCATTTAAGAAAGGTTCTTTCATGCCGTGCAGCCTGAAACTCTCTTCGCAGAAACACAATATTTTGGCTGAATTGCGGTCCGCATGTTGAGTGAGGCAGACATAGCAACGCTTATGAGTGGAATGCTGCTTCAAAGTACTCCGGTTTTAATTTTATAAGAAAGAGGGGATGTAGACAATTATGCGGTTACTTTTTTTTTGTTTGTCAAGAATCATTTATTATAAAGTTTGTTTTGGCACCCTAACTACCACCATGAAGTCAAGTTCAGTTATTTGTGGGCTTCATGATGTTGGAACTCCAACTCTTATCAGCCTATCATTTCTAGTATTGTTTTCTTTCTGTAAAAAGTATATACTATTACACTGAACAAGACCGTGAGAGTTTGCATAGTTTATTAAAGTTGCCCTCTCTTTGTGACTATGTTGTGCTATATGATACTCCAGGTTCAAATAATGGATTAAAAACTTGAGCTAACACTTATGGTGGATGCTGAATTCAACCCAGTGAATCGGAAGCTGACCCATGAAGAACTAAAATAACCTTTATGCTTCAGTGCCTTCTGGTAACTTCCCTATTCCTGTGAAAAACTAGATCGCAATTCAGAAGATCATATCACAGTTGCTCTTGCCTTAGCTATAATTTGTACGATACTACAAATCCATAGGATTGGTAGGTCAGTTATTGGGCTAACTGGTAGTTTATGCACATATTTTCAGTAACTATGCATGGTCATGGCTTAGTAACGTTGTTGTTAAAAAAAAACTTCTCATTGTGAACATGAGGAATTGGAGTTTTCTTGCATGAGGAGGGTCACTCAAGAATTTATAAAGCTAGTTCAAATTTAAAAGAGTCCATCCATATTACCAGATTCCAGCAGGAAACCACTGAAACATGATTTCCTGTTTGAACCTGGTAGTTTCTTTCTTTTCTATTATTCCTGCATAGAATAATTCTAATGAAATCATCATTAATAACACTGTACTTGTCGGTGGGACAGATATCATCCTGAGGCCTCCATAAGTCATCAACCTAGAGCAGAAAATGTCAGCTCCGGAATTCAGAACTTCTTACCAGCAACAGCAAGTAAGGGGGGACATATGTTTCACTTACATTCTTAATTCGCCTATCTTTTCCATGTCCTGATTCTGTTATTGAATTTATGTGTAGTTTTTATTGGATTTTACCATGTCACTTTAGTAAAGTTCAGTTGATTCTAAGTTTCACTTAAAAGATACTGTGAAATGTTGCAATGCAAAGCTTGATAGAGCTCAGTTTGGTTGATCAATGGGTAAAATGGCTGTTATGTTATTCATATAGTCATTGTTCTACTGGAATGGTACCATTGTTCTCTTCTGATTTGCTCTCGTGGTTGTTTTTACTAACAGTATATACACATAATTGCTGATGTAAAAGGTCGCACTTTTCCTCTTTTTAATTAAAATGAAGTTCCAATAGGTCTTGTATCTTTGGATTGTTTAATTCAACCTGCTTTGGTCTTGTAAAAAACTGCTTTGTTTCATACTCTTGACAGGTATCATCTTCACAGTCCCCTGAGAATGTCGGTCAACTCAAGGTCTGCCGATGTGGGTCAGGAGACTCTAACTTCCAAATCACAAATAAATCTGACGGTGGCGAAAATTCACCAACAACTTGTGCAAACTGTCAGGTCTGTTGGATTTTCCTGCAGTTGAAAACATGTGTTTTCACGAAGCTGTGCTTGGTTTTACATAAAAACAAATATGCAAAGGGCCTTCTCCCAGTGGCCTTTCAATGTTCCATTACTAGAAGAAATCCCGTGCGCTGCTGCAAGGATTGCAAAGAATTTAGAATAAAATTAAGTGGAGGTGATGCTGATATCTTGCAATTAAGAGCTTGGAAGTTAATGGGATGACATGGTTATTAGTGGGAGATGATGTACAGTGGGGATGATGTGGATGGTTTGCATGTTGAGATAGACTTGCAATGGGGATTAGCTTTATAAGAGATATAGATATGGATATAGATTTCCTAGAGATATAGATATAGATTTCCTAGGGCAAGTGATACACTGTAGAGCTATGCATCAGTTACTTCAGATTTACTGTTCCTAGTCTCAGTTGCACTTCAACCAGCATTTAGTCATATCAGATAAAACTAGAACTGCATAAACACTATTAATTCAGAATTCACATATTCCTTTACTGCAGGTTCTTAAGAGTGGAAATTTACTGCTCTCATCTAAAGGTATTATTTCTGCTGATAGTACGCATAAATTCTGTTTTCACATGGCTACTTAACTTGTGGTAAAGTTATCATATGTATATGAAATAGGATGATTATCCTTCTGATAGTCTAAATTAGACCAACATGATAACCTTCTAACCAGGAGCGAAGCCACAGATTTTAGCCATTGGGGTCAGCATATAATAACCATGCTTATACATGTTACTTCTCTTCTATAAAATAGCAATGTTGTAACGGATTTTGCGGGAAGTCGCTGGGGTCATCGGACCCTGATAACTAGCCAACGTTCAAAAAGGCGATGCCTTAGGTGCGCCTAGGCGCGACTAGTCGCTAGTCGGAGGGTGTCGACCTGACCTATGGGGATAGGCAGACCCTAGGCGGCACCAGTGGGCGTGGAGGAGCGCCTGGCAGAGGTCGCCGGTGGGGAGGAGGAGCTTCGAACGCGTGCGGGAGGCCGCAAACACGGGTGTGCACTGGCAGCGGCGCCAGACACGTGCGGCGGCAGGCGCGCACTAGAGGAGAGAGATGCCGGAGAGGGAGAGGAATCGGTGGCGGCGGCTGATGCGGGAGACCAAGCAGAGGAAGCGGGCGTCAAGTGCGGCAGTGACGAGGAAGGGCGTCGAGTGCGGCTGGAACTGGAGAGATGGATAAGGCTGGGCCTCTTGCCTCTTGGGCCTAGTGAGAGATGGGCTGGAGTGTTGCCTCTTGGGCCTTTCTATCTATCTAAGCCAGCCTTTCTATCTATCTATAAGCCCACTATTCAGTTGTTTATTTTTTCTTTTAGAAGATAATATATGTATATTAGTATATATATACAAACCGCCTAGGAAAACACCTAGGCTCGCCTAGGCCAGCCTAGGCGCTAGGCTATGGGTCATCCCTAGAAGTCACCTAGCGCCTAGCTATAGATTCTCCCTTGCTTCTAACTTCCGAATTTATCGGTGGTCGAGCTTTCAAGTACAGAAAACAAAAAAAAACTGTTATTGAAGGACAACAGAATTGGTGGCATATTCATTGTATTGCATTGGGCATCATGGGCCGATTATATAGAGTACATAGGACTAACATCCCACGTGGGTGGGCAATGTGGTACTATTCCTATTTACTCTGACAAGCTAACATCCCCCCCAGTCATAAGTGTCAACGCATGGTGTATGTTGTAGGAGAAGAAGCCGATGAGTCCTCATGCAAGGCGGTAGCCCTTTGTACTGATGTCGAGGTAGCCAAGCGTGAGGGCAGGAGTCGTGGTCGAGGATATCGTGCTGGAGATAGCTGAGATCGACGTAGGTGTGATCGGGTTGTCGTGTTGATGGAGTTGTAGGTGCACAAGAGGCGCCATGATGATAACGGAGACGCGTCAGGGCGATTGTCGTGGAAGAGGGCGATGCCAAAGTCAACACAGTCAAGGGCGTCATGGACGTAGAAGAAAGGTGCCGATGCGTGGGAAAGGAAGGGTCGATGGCAAAGTCGATGTAGTCAAGCCGCCTGAGCCGAGGCATGGGATGGGTTTGCCAATGCGTTGGGGACGAAAGCACACACCAGTGTTGCCAATACCAGACATACAAGGAAGAGGGTCCCAACCATGCGTCAACGTCTGATGGAATTACAAAGAAGGACTCGGCGACGGTTGCAGTGGACAGAACAGTGGGGTAGAAGGTGCTGACGCAGCATGCAATTGTTGGAGTAGATTGAGTAGGTGGGATGAGATGGCGACACTATCGTTGTGTTTGTGCAGGGCGAAGAAGTAGCAGCGCGGAAGCAGACATGTCGAACCCAGAGGCGAGCAGTCCAGGCGAGTGCGGATGTTGGGGAGTGAGTAGTCCGGACGCAGAGTGTGGTGGTGGTGGTGGATGAGCAGCGGAGGCCTCACGCTCAGAGGTAGCGTTCCAAGTTGACATCGAAGACCTGATCAGCAAGACGAAGACCTCGTGCAGACGGATGGCGCAACAAAGATTACACAACACAATCGTTGATGCACAGAGTACGGCGATGTAGATGCAATGGCATAGCCGACACACAACGACGGTGATGTGGCTCGATGAGGCGACACAACAACAAGCTAGCATCCTTGTTGCTCGGAGTAGATGTGCGTAGAACTTGGCGATGGACTTCATGGGAGCCAGGTGAACCGCATATAATCAGTTGTACGGACCAAGTACGCGTGAGGTGGAGTGAGATGGAAGTCAGTGGAGGTGTCCCGATCTGTGGCAGCGATGACGAGCCGGCGATGTAGACGTGCGGAATGAATGACCAAGAAGCGACGCAGGAAGACGGGCGTCCCCTCGGCATTGCATGCCCCAGTCAGACCGCACAATTAAAGACAGAGAAGCTGGTGGAGTTGATGCCGGGGTCAGAGTTGGTAGACGTGAGATCAGCGAGCAATGGGTGACTCAATCCCGATCAGTGATCGGGTGAACCAAAAAGATACAGCGGCAGAGGATCGGGTGTACCCAGCAACGCAACACCTAGTTGGTAGCGGCGACCCAAGTGGGCGGCACAGGGTGCACGGTGGGTTGTGGTCACGCGGGGTCGAAGGCGCCAACGCAAATTGGTCAGCCACCACCATGGCAGCTCTGTGTTTGGGTCAACATGGCCCAGTCCACCACCACGGTGGTGTGAGATGAGTTGACGCCTAGCGTCCTCCATGGCAAGCATGGCGACAAGGTGGCGCAGTGTCACGAGAAAGCCCGATTTGCTGCTTGCCGACGATGATGGTAGCCGGATTAATAGGATCAGTGCCTAAACATGGGTGCTACCCCCAGCGGAGATTGATCTCTCCCCGAGGGCGTGCAGTGCAGAAGTGGTGCCAGCTAGGGTTAGGATCTAAACCTAGGCGAATGATACCATGAAGGAGAACAGAATTGCTGGGATATTCTTTGTATTGCATTGGCCACTTGAGGTGATTATATAGAGTACATAGGACTAACATCCTAGTGGGTGGGCAATGTGGTACTGATTATATAGAGTACATAGGACTAACATCCTAGTGGGTGGGCAATGTGGTACTATTCCTATTTACTCTAACAGTTATGAGCGGCGCCCAGTATGCCAAGCGTCGGCACAACGATAGTGGCTAGGATGGTACGAGTCATTAGGGGCAAATAGCCCAGTTATCTCCTTGATTTATTATTATTTCCTATTTTTAGCCTTAAATTTAGGATCTCAAGGTTGGTTGTTTAGGAAGGGATAAATATCTCCAAACAGTAATGGAAATAATTAAGCAGAGCAACAGATTAGTTGCTTGGCTTCTCTCTGTGTTCTCTCTCTCCCTCGCACATGGCTTCTCTCTGTGTTCTCTCTCTCCCTCGCACATCCCTCGTCGTGATCACCACGGCGCCCGTACGCTGCCGGCGGCCAAGCTCCCGGCCTCCGGTCTTCAGCCCGTATAACCTCCGCAGAACTCACCGTAGGGCTATCAGTCCTACCAAAAACATACATCTTGAGAATTAATAGCAGTAATCTCTGTTGAATAATCTGCTGCAGTTTCCATTGTACAGCAAGTTCCTTAGCTTAGTTACTAAGTTTTCTTGACTTGCATGTAGTCAAAGTCTTAGGCAGCAAGTCAAGGTATTTTCTTAGGTACTAAGAAAGCCACCAGGGCTGGTTTCTCTGTACTCTATCTGCTATAAATAGAAGGGGAGCACAACAGCCAGCTGCAGTTTTGCAGCTCCATTCACTTGTGTGTGTGTGCTCTATTCTCAACCTCATCTTCTACCTACAGCCGTGAGTTGTGAAAGGGTGTGAGTGAGTTGCTTCTCACCTGTGCAGCCGGCTGGTTTCTAGCAACTGGTATCAGAGTTCTCGGAGGTGGTGTTCATCGAGCAAGCCCGTGGAGCCTGCGCTTGCGCAGTTGCAACACCTTGTGCTCCTGCCCTTCGATGACGAATCCTGGGGCTTGCTTGGTGAACACCTCCTCGGAAAGCTCGCTGTTGAGGAAGGAGGACTTCGCATCCATGTGGTGGACGCACCAGTCCTTCACTGCCGCCAGTGCCAGCAGAAGGCGAATGGATCCTACTTGTGAATACCGTTCCGGTACCAGCCGGAATGGCTGAAATATCTCGTACCACCATGCCCATCGGTACGCTAGAGACTACATTACGTACCGGCTATTATTCCGGCCAATTCCGTCCATCCCGGTTGATTTCGTTCGTTCCAGACGCCCAAGTGGATCTCGACAGTCGTCTCGGTACCGGTGTTGAGGGTGAGAGTGAGAGAAGGTCGAATGTGCGTTCTGCTCGAGGGTTGGCACGCTTTTGCTATTCCCATTTCATACTTGATTATTGGGCCCCATAGGAGGAATACCAGTACATCACGCATCCAACATAACCAAAGCTATGGGACGTGGAGTAATTATAGTAGCCCAAGAAGGCCATATATAGGGACATACTGGCATGCCAACTCATCCTTAGTTTAAATAAAAATTATAAACTGAAATATAAATACTAGTAATATTAATTAATTTATACTTTGAAACGGTACACCGGTATTGTATGTCCGCTACCGAATCATTCCATACCAATGAGCAAACCGGAATGCTCGCTGGAACGGTATTTACATGTACGGGATGGATTCCATCCGCGCCACCGGCGGAAGACCTCGAAGTCAACCCCCTTCCGCGCGACAAAGCCTCTGGCGACAAGCCACGCCTTGTGCTTGACAATGGCGCCACTCTCATTTTGCTTCACCTCGAAGACCCACTTGAGCCAAATTGGCCGGCACCCGAGCGGCAGATCGACGAGCTCCCATGTCTTGTTGTCCTCAACCACCTTCGTCTCCTCGAGCATGGCTTGCCGCCGGTTCGGATGAGTAGTAGCTCCTTGTCGTCAAGCACTTCGCTTGTCGTGTCTGGAATCGGAGCGTTGCCAACGAGGCCCGTAGGCGAGCTTGGCCTTGGACCGTGGGTGTCACATCAAGGCGAGCTAGGCCTCTGGCTGGCAGTCACCACATGGTCAGAGAATTGGTCCACGCTGCCACCTAGCGAGGGCCCCACGTGGGCGAGGGCCCACATGTCAGGTCAGGGCTGGACGTGGAGGCAGTTGCGCCAGAGTCAATGGGTGGGAGAGAAGAGGGTGAGAGAAAAGGAGAGAGGAGAAAAATTAAAATATATTCTACTGATGAATTAGTCCCACATGAGAGGAGTGGTAGGCTTGACATGTGGACACTTGTTGGGTCCACATCAAAACACAATTATCTTGCCACATCAGTGTGTTGTTTGGACGCGGATGAGACCCAGAAGCAAGTTTTAAGGACCTGAAAGTAGTATTTTAGGAGTACAAGGACCAGTTGACACCCTTTGCCAAGTTCAAGGACCACCCATGAATTTTTCTCGTCATATTTTTCTCGAATGACGCAGGAGAACTGTGTGTCATTTCATTAAGATAGGAGAAAAACGAAAGGAAAGAAAGGAAAAAGACAAAGGGAGAGGCATGAGGCACACTCATTTTGGTCCTACTTGCTTTAAAAGGCATGTCCAAAAAACATATGATATATACAGATGTGTTTTTGATGGAATCCCTCTGAGTGTTTCTGGAGCTTTGTCGTCAGCAGATGATGAGCCACATTTGTGGGGTATGGCTGGATCTTGAAACTTGTTCATCTCCACGCTCTAGTAACAACTGAGGGTTAAACGTTTAGGTCATGGTTGTTCTCAGTTAAAAGGCGATTGCTTGTTTTTCTGGTTTTTAGAGAGTGTGGGTGTGTGTTGTAAGGGTTCTTACCCCTTTTTTCTTCTTATTATTTTGATACGCAGGCACGCAGCTCTCCTGTGTGTTCGAGAAAAAAAAAAAGCATATGATAGCTGTTTATAATTCCTATAAAATCATATGCTTAACATTTTGGCGCAGGGTCAGACAATCTTTGGTCAAGTCTCAACTGTTGGTGTTGGGGTGTATGTGTGTGTGTGTGTGTGTGTGTATGTGCTGTCTTTGTTTTTTTGCACTATACTCTTCCAGGGGCGAAGCTAGCAGCAAATCGACCCCAGTTCACCACTAAAAGTGCACATATGTTTTTATAGAGATATGTGGCAAATCTTAGGATCTTTAGGAGCAAAAACTATAATCACCCTGATGCATTAACATCAGGAAAGCTGAAATCTCTGTACTCTTCTTCTTAATGAAATGATGCACAACCCTCTTGTCATATTCAAGAAAAATGGTGGAACGTCTATAGGATAGTTGTCCATGTTTGCCCACACCTATACTTAGCCCAACAGGCCAACATAGAACAATAAGAAGTTTCCATATTTTAACCACATTTAGCAGGGGAGGTTATATTTGCAGTTTAATTAGGTGCTGCTTTCACCTGATCCTTTTTAATGTGGAACCTTTTATAGAAGTTTTGTTGCTTCATTCTGTCATCTTTACATTTGACCACTTCTGTTTCAACATGAAGTTTACATATTTCTGTCTACACTACGCTTCCCATTTCATTAAATTGGTAGCTTACAGGGATTGGCTGGACAGTATGGAAAAAGCGTTGGTTTATTCTTACAAGGACATCGTTAGTGTTCTTCAGGAGCGATCCTGTAAGATGAATTGTTACCATTCCTCTATATTGTTCCCTTTTCTTTAACTAATTAGTCTAAGTATAAAATGTACTTTGTTGTGTCTCTTTGCTTCAGTTACATTTCTCTGAATAATTTAAATTGTTGTTTGGACTACAATAAATTTTGGTGTAATAAAGCACACTCCAAGGTGAAGTGTATTCTGAAAGAAGACATTAGGTGATGATACCTTTATCAGTGCAACTGTAGAATGCAATCTGGGGAAGCTACAAATTGTACCTCGTCGTATACCCAATGGACTCCCACATGCTGATCAGATGTTTTGTTAGCCTTATGAAAATTGGAATATAAATTCCACAAATTTGTTTTGAGGAAGAGTAAGTATATGAATCCAATTCTTAGCATCCACACCTAAACTATACAAAATATTTTTAACAAGAAGTTTGTGTAGCTCACTATCCCAATCAAGTAAAGCAAGTTATACCACTATTAGCACCGTAGCAGGTGAACTACAAACTAGCATCCTGATTTGATCTAGGTCATTGTGCCGTTATTCACTATACCTACATAGTGTACATGAAAGCTGAATGAACCTGTCATGGGCAGCCAACGGGCTGCCAACGGCCCAATGGGCCAAGGCGTCATGGCTTAGCAGCCAAGTTAGGATTAGGAAAGATATTAGATTAGATCTATTAGAGGGATTGCTTAGGGGTCAAGTATTGTTTGCCTGGGAGTCAAGTGAGCCTCTCTATATAAGGAGAGGAGTTGTATCAGTCTAATCAAGCAATGATGAAGAAATAATCCTCTAGTCTCCCTAAATCTCTCAAGCTCTAGGCAAAGCATAAGGCCTAATTTATCACCACCATAACAGAACCTATAAGTGTAAGTGAAGTGGTACTATAGTTTGATTCTGTGCAAAAAAAGAAAATGATAATTCCACTAATGGCTGTCCATATAACCATTTTCAAGAGGTAAACATGATTGCAGCCACATGTAAAACTGGTGAAATTTTCTATGGGTTTGGCTCAGTAATTTATTCAAACTGAAATGTTAGGTTATGCAGAAACATTGCAATTATCCCCAATTTTCTGATTTACTTGCAGAATGTTCCCCCTCCCAGAGGAAGTGAACCAATTGTTACACTTGGTGGAATTGACTTGAATAACACTGCAAGGTGTGGATTTAATGCTGATATTTTTCGAAGTATAAATCCCCTTGAATAATGTCTTATAATCTTGTGCAATGTTTCAGTATGATAGTCAAAGAAGAAAGGAAAGTTATAACAGTCGTCTTTCCTGATGGCCGTGATGGGCGCACTTTCACCCTTAAGGTTGGTTGTGTATGGCGGTTCAGTTTCTTAGTTACTATAGGAAGGTTGGCATTTGGGAGTGTGTAACGATGTTACTGCTGCAGTGACTAGGGAAACAGGTGCGTCGGTGGGATCGGGGTTGCAATGTGGGCGTCCAATGATAATTAATAGGCTCATGGTATCATATAGGGATTTAACGGTGTGATTTTTCATTAAGCAGGCAGAAACTACAGAAGACCTAAATGAGTGGAGAAGCGCATTGGAGAATGCTCTGGCTCAGGCACCCAGTGTTGTGAATACAGTGGGACAACATCCGATAGTCAGCACTGATATAACAGAACCTATTGAAGCTGCTGTTGAACAATGTAAGCTATGTTTACTTTATCAGAAGTTGCATTTGTGGCTCTCTTTTACTTACTAATAAATCATAATTTCTGTTGGAGTGTGTATTCAGCCCATGAGGCTTAGGCTCATGAGGCCCATGTATCCCTAGTATGTATATCACTAACCTAGGGTTAGGGTGGCAAGTAATGAAAATCAGTTTCTAACATGGTATCAACCTAGGTTCCTCTTCTCCTCTTCTCCCAGCCGCCGCCGCCGCTGCCTGTCGCGCCGCCGCCGGAGCCATGGCCGGCGACCCTCCTCCTCCCTCCTCCTCCTCCTCCTCCTTTCCTCCCCTTCCTTCCTCTCCTCTGCGGGGCCCGCCGGGATTCCCCTCGGCCTGGGCAGCCGCCCCTCTGCAGCAGGCCTGCGCGGCCGTCGCCGGCCTGCAGGGGCCGGCCACCGCCCTCCCCCGGCCGGATCCGGCCACCGCCGCCGCCTCCCAGCCGGCCGCCGCCCTCCCCCGGCCCGATCCGGCCGCCGCCGCCGCCTCCAAGCCGGGGCAGGCCGCCGCCGCCGCCCCCAAGCCGGGGCAGGCCGCCGCCGCCCCCCAGCCAGGGCAGGCCGCCGCCGCTGCCTCCCTCCTCCGGCCAGAGCACGCTGCTGCCGCCGCCTCCCTCCTCCCACCGGAGTACCTCCAGCAGCCGGCCACCGCGGCGTCCCTCCTCTACACGGCAGCCCCCTCTCTAACGGCCGATTCGGCCTTCGCTGTAGCCCTCCAGGCTGCCCGGGTCGCCGCTGCTGAGGCCCAGGACCGTGTCCGCCAAGCGGCACAGCTGTGGGAGCGCGAACGGGATGCAGCTGATGCCCTCGCTCGCCAGATCGCGGAGGCTGAGCACCACCTCTACCTCTCCGCCGACCACCAGCCGGTCACCTCCTCCGCCACCCCGGGTCGCCAGCCGTCCACCCCGACTCACCAGCGGCCCGATCCGGCCGACCTAGTGGTAGCTCAGCTCCATTACCGGGCGTCCGGTGTCCAAAACATCCGGAACCTCGTTCCTCTCGTCCTTGACACCGCCTCCACCTCCTACGCCCGCTGGCGCGACTTGGTCCTCCTCACTCTTCGTCGCTACGCCCTGGACGACCACGTCCTCCTCGACCCGCCGGTGGCTGTCCTGGCTCCCTCTTGGCAGCGCCTGGACAGCCTCGTCCTGTCCTGGATCATCGGGACCGTCTCTCTGGATCTTCAGGACACCATATACACTCCTGGAGGCACCGCACGCCAGGCCTGGCTGGCCCTCGAGGGGCAGTTCCTTGGCAATGCCGAGGCCAGGGCCCTTCGCCTCGATGCGACCTTCCGCACCTTCTCCCAGGGAGACCTCTCGGTGGCTGAGTACTGCCGCCGGATGAAGGGCATGGCGGATGCCCTCGCCGACCTCGGCTGGCCTGTGGAGGATCGCATCCTCGTCCTCAACGTGCTCCGCGGCCTCAACGACACCTTCGGGCACTTGAGGTCGTTGATCACCAGGCAGAGGCCCTTTCCCACCTTCCTCCAGGTGAAGGACGACCTCGCCTTGGAGGAGATCACTCTGGGCATCACTCCGGTGTCCTCCACTCCGCCAGCGTCGTCCTCCTCCTCCTCCACCACCACCACCGTCCTCCAGGCCACTGGCTCCCGGACGTCTACTCCCCCTCACCCGGGTGGGGGCCGGGACCGTGGGGGACGTCGTGCTCGCGGTCGTGCTCGTGGTCGCGCCGGGGGGGGGGGGGACCGGGGTGACCGGGGTGTCTTGTCGACCCCGCCGCCACCTCCTGCTCCTGGTGGTGCGCCCTGGCCCTCCTTTAGCCACCCTTGGGTCGGGCGCATCTCCATGTGGCCACACCAGGCCCCTGGAAGAGGCCAGCGTCCCCAGCACCCAGCGGCCCTGTTCGCCGGCGGTGTCCCGTCGTTCCAGCCGGCCTGGATGCCGCCTGCCCCACCTGGTCCCCCAGCGTCGACTCTCACTTGGGACCAGGCCTCCCTCGCCTGCCAGTTCAACACCATGGGGCTGACACCGCCAGTTAGCTCTGACTGGATTGCTGACTCTGGTGCCTCTCACCACACCACGCCGGAGGCTCACCCTTCTCTTCCTTCTTCTATCGTTGTCGGAAACGGTGCATCCATTCCGGTTTCTGCCGTGGGTTCTGCTGGTACCCCCGGTTCTTTCCGCCTTTCCGATGTTCTTGTTGCTACTCAGATGACTCATAATCTTCTTTCCATTCGTCGTTTCACAGCTGACAACTCTTGTTCTGTTGGGTTTGACCCCTCTGGTCTTTTTGTGAAGGATTTGGCTTCCCAGCGTCCTCTTCTCCGATGTGATAGCGCGGGACCCCTTTACACCCTCCGCCTTCCTACTTCAGCTGCACCTCCCTCGACTTCTTCGTCGTCTCCTTCGCCAGCTGTTTTTGCTACCACCACCTCTTCCACGACTTGGCACCGCCGTCTCGGACATCCCGGACGCGACATTTTGTCTCAGCTCAGTCGCTCCTCTGATGTATCTTGTACCCGGGCTCCAGATGAGCATCTGTGCCATGCGTGCCAGTTGGGCCGTCATGTTAGACTTCCTTTTACTTCTTCTTCTTCTCATGCGGCCTGTATTTTTTATTTGATCCACTGTGACCTATGGACATCTCCTGTATACAGCATTTCTGGTTATAAATACTTTTTGGTGGTGGTCGATGATTTTTCGCATTACTCTTGGACTTTTCCTCTCCGTCTCAAGTCCGATACCTTTCCCACGCTCCTTCACTTCTTCGCCTGGGTGTCCACTCAGTTCGGCCTCACCATTAAGGCCGTCCAGTGTGACAACGGGCGTGAGTTCGATAACTCCACCTCCCGCTCCTTCTTTCTCTCCCGTGGGGTTCAGTTGCGCATGTCTTGCCCTTACACTTCTTCGCAGAACGGCAAGGCCGAGCGCATGATCCGCACCACCACGGAAGTCATGCGCACCCTTCTCATTCAGGCCTCGCTTCCTGCTCGTTTCTGGGCTGAGAGCCTCCACACCGCCACTTATCTCATCAACCGCCTGCCTTCCACAGCTTCCCCTGCTCCTACTACTCACCACGCTCTCTTCGGTACACCTCCCCGCTACGATCACCTGCGTGTGTTTGGGTGTGCGTGCTACCCCAACACCGCCTCCACCTCTCCACATAAGCTCGCTCCTCGTTCTACTCTGTGTGTCTTCCTTGGATATTCCCCTGACCACAAGGGGTACCGCTGCTATGATCTCTTTTCTCGCCGTGTTCTCATCTCTCGCCATGTCGTGTTTGATGAGACGGTGTTCCCTTTCTCCACCCCTTCCACACCCTCTCCGGATCCCGAGGTTGACTCTCTCTCCTCCGCTGACACGGTGGTCCAGCCGCCATTCCCTTTGTGCCCTGCAGGTCTGGACTTCCTACCCGCGCCCCACACGACGGGGAGGACTCCGGAGTGTCCCTCTCCGGACCGGGGGCCTACGCCACCACCTACCGTCCCCGACGCCACTCTAGCTGCCGCTATACGGCCTATGCTGCCTCCCCCTCCCGGGCGCTTCGACCACGTCTACCAGCACCGGAGGGGGCTGGAGGCACCTCCACCGCCTCCGCCGTCGCCGCCGACGCCTCCGGCGGGGCCTTCGTCGACACCGACACCTCCGGCCGGGCCTCCTCCGCCGGAGACGACACTGGTGGTCCCTAGCCGTTTCACGCACCCCGTGCGTGTCTACCAGCGCCGTCCGCAGCCGCCACCGGTTCCGACACCGCCGGTGGTGCCTTCTTCTCCGGTGCCTCCAACGCCGTCGCCGCTGACGCCTCCGGCGGGGCCTCCGCCGCCGGCACCCGCTGCCCATGCCCCCCGGGGCTCTCTCGACGAGCCGGTGTACCACCCGCCTCTCCTGCACCGGGACCCTCACCACGTTCACCCCATGGTGACGCGCCAGGCCTCCCGGCCCTGGGCCCTCTCCGCCGTCGCCTTCGAGCCGGGGGTCTCTCCTCTACCCTCCTCCGTCCGTGAGGCCTTGACGGATCCTCACTGGCACCGTGCGATGGAGGAGGAGTACGAGGCCCTGCTTGCCAACCAGACGTGGGACTTGGTGCCGCGTCCATCTGGTGGCAATGTGGTCACGGGCAAGTGGATCTGGACGCACAAGCGTCGGGCTGATGGGTCCTTGGAGCGCTACAAGGCCCGCTGGGTCCTCCGGGGCTTCACTCAGCGGCCCGGCGTGGACTACGACGAGACCTTCAGCTCCGTGGTGAAGCCTGCGACAGTCCGTACTGTCCTCTCCTTGGCTCTTGAGCGCTCCTGGCCCGTGCACCAGCTGGATGTCAAGAATGCCTTCCTCCATGGCACTCTGACAGAGACGGTGTACTGCAGCCAGCCGGCAGGCTTCGTGGATCCTTCTCGTCCCCAGATGGTCTGCAAGCTTAACAAGTCTCTGTATGGTCTGAAGCAGGCACCTCGGGCGTGGTACTCCACCTTTGCTTCATACCTGCTGACTCTTGGGTTTCTGGAGGCCAAGTCGGACACCTCCCTGTTCATCTACAGCCATGGGGGCGAGACCGCCTATCTACTGCTCTATGTGGATGACATTGTCCTCACCGCCTCCAGCGAGTCCCTCCTCCGCCGCATCATCTCCTCTCTTCAGAAGGAGTTTGCCATGAAGGACCTCGGTGTGCTCCATCACTTCCTTGGCGTCACTGTCGAGCCCCAACCTTCCGGCATGCTCCTTCACCAGCGGCAGTTCACTCTGGACAATCTGGAGAGAGCTGGGATGTCCGACAGCAAGCCCTGCTCTACTCCGGTTGACACGCAGGGCAAGCTGTCTGAGGCAGCGGGCCAGCTGCTTGGTCCAGCGGACTCCACTGCTTACAGGAGCCTTGCTGGAGCGCTCCAGTACCTTACCTTCACGCGGCCTGACATCACCTACGCCGTGCAGCAGCTCTGCCTCTACATGTATGCGCCGCGGGACCCTCACCTGGCTGCCATGAAGCGGCTCCTCCGGTACCTTCGGGGCACCCTCGCCTACGGGCTGCTCCTCCATCGGTCCTCCTCGGCCGAGCTGGTTGTCTACACCGATGCTGACTGGGCGGGCTGCCCGGACACCCGCCGGTCCACCTCCGGCTACGCTGTCTTCCTAGGAGGCAACCTTGTCTCTTGGTCGTCCAAACGTCAGCCGGTGGTCTCGCGCTCTAGTGCCAAGACAGAGTACCGCGCCGTCGCCAACGGCGTGGCCGAGGCCGCCTGGCTCCGCCAGCTTCTGGCTGAGCTTCACCGCCCCCTCGCCAGGAGCACGCTCGTCTATTGCGACAATGTCAGCGTCGTCTACCTCTCCACTAACCCTGTGCAGCACCAGCGGACCAAGCATGTGGAGATCGACCTCCACTTCGTCCGTGACCGTGTGGCCATCGGCGACGTTCGGGTCCTCCACGTCCCAACCACCTCCCAGTTCGCGGACATCTTCACCAAGGGCCTTCCCTCGTCGACCTTCTCCGAGTTTTGCTCCAGCCTCAACATCACTAGTGGCTAGTTGTGGCTGCGGGGGGGTCCTGTACTTGGTGCTCTTCTTTCTTCTTGTCCAGTCTTTGACTCCGCTGCGCCGGTAGTCCAGACTGGGGGGGGGGGGGGGGGGTTGGAGTGTGTATTCAGCCCATGAGGCTTAGGCCCATGAGGCCCATGTATCCCTAGTATGTATATCACTAACCTAGGGTTAGGGTGGCAGGTAATGAAAATCAGTTTCTAACAATTTCTACACCAAGAAGTTCGACTTTTGGGGGGAAACACTAGCTGAGTGCTCGTGCGTTGCAACGGGAAAATGCCATGAACTCGAGAAATACTCATCCTGCCTAATGTCCAATGCCTGATTGGTTACTCAAATCTTAGAAAAATTGTAAGTTGCAAATCAAGAATGCATAGGGCACACAAACTTTATTTCTACTCAGGAAGATGTGTATAACAATATCAACAACTACAGCACTAATAGTTTATTCAAGAGATGTCATTATAATCTGTCGAGAATGATTTCTTCTTTAAGAAGAGCGTGCATAAATATTTTTCTAATAAAATATTATATATGATCACCTGAATATTGTAAAGTACAAAATTATGAATTAGGATTGGAGGTACGACGTATGGAAACATATATTTGAAAACTTTCAGAGTCCAAAGAATTTCATAAGCCTTCTAGAGCCTGTGCAAATTTCTCTATTCCGACATCTTAGCGAGAACAAATGCACCAGTTTGGCTAGAGCCTAGAGGAGTACTGCTAGCCACCCATCTCCACCCAGGCATCACCAATCGTTGCCTTCGACGACCTTGCAAAACATCATCTTCATCTCCTTTTAGGTCACGGCTCCTTGAGCAGAGTTTAAAAATCATGAGCAAAGCTCTATTCGCAGATTTGGATGTCGCACATGGTTTGAACTGCGCCATGGCTGCCGACTGCCGTGGTGATCTAATCCCACTGCGCTAGGGGCCGTGCAGTGCAACCACAACCCCAATCCGCTCACCTACTTATCGCCGCCACCGCGACGACACTGCTCACTCTGATTCCCACTGTCACCGTAACACAATGGCTGAAAAAGTTCTACAAAGACGGCATCGCCGTGGGTTCGTTCAGCGCCGTCCGCAACGGCATCACCGTCTCTGCATCTTCGGGAAACTTCGGCCCAGGAGAGTTCACCACCGTCAACGTCGCGCCCTGGATGCTGATGGTTGCCGCGTCAACCATCAACCGCCGGTTCCTAGCGAGCGTCGTCCTCGGCAACGGCGAGACATTCACCGGCACTTCAATCTACGCCGGCGCGCCGCGTGGCAAAGACAAGGTACTGCTGATATACGGTGCGGACGTGGGTTCGCAAGTGTGCGAAGCCGGCAAGCTCAATGCCAGCTTGGTCACCGGGAAGATCGTGGTGTGCGACCCTAGCGTGAATGGCCGGGCAGCGAAAGGCGAGGCCGTCAAACTCGCCGGTGGCGCCGAAGCAATCCTCATCAGCGACGAGAGTTTTGGCGATGAGGCCATAACGACCGCCCACATCCTCCCTGCAACAACTGTAGATAGCGGTGAATGAAGTCGAACCTTGATCTTTCGACAGGCAGCCCCTGACGGCGCTCTGGATCCTGGCGGCAACCCCTGACGGCTGTACGATATCCGGCCACTCGAAGACGATGGATCGGAGGCGGCGACGATGACGGCACTCCTGATCCAGGCGAAGCAGCAAATGCCACACGAAGGCTTGGGCAAGGGCGGTCAGCGGCGTGTCCAGGCGAGTTCAGATCGCAGCGGGGAATAGGTGGGTCGTGGGTGGTTGCATGAAGTGCCGGAGGGACGATTGATTAGCGCGTTACATGGAAGCGGGCCAGGGTTGCAAGCGTCGCGGAGGCTCTACGAAGCCAGGCAGAGTGACGCGAGGCGACGCACTACTGGTGCCGGGTAGAGTCTTGTTTTCGTACTTTTTAGCAGTAGAGAATAGTTACTCAAAATTTCAATAGATGCATCAATTCCCAACAGAAATTGATAGCTCTTGGCTCCTCATCTTGTACTTTATTTCCTCAATGAAATGACACACAGCTCTCCTAATTGTTCAAGAAAATAGCTCTTGACTCCTGTTTTTTCATTTCTGATAGCTGTGCCTGTAAAAGTATGGTGATACTGTTCCAATTTGTGTTCAGCTACCTTTATTTTATATGTCCTCAATGTGTTGTTGATTTAGAAGTTCTATAAGGCCTGGATGAAAGTAACTTGTGCTGCGAAAATTGAGTGTGTGCCAGATAAACATTCCAGTTCTTTGTTCGATTCTGTTTGTTTGTGAAGAAACCAGAGTTTTCTAGGATACTAACTTAATCAAGTTGCATGCACCCTACAGGGGCTTGGACAATCATTTGTTAGTCAATATACATGAAGTACCTTACATATTTCATCAAAATCACTGCATCCAGTCATCTCAAGAGTTAAAAAGAGAACGGAGGATATCAACAATTGCACCATTTATCCATTATCCATGAGTATATATTAATAGATTTTGGGCCTTATGGACCAAGATGGGATACACACACTAAGCTACCATGTATACATATAGTACAGGTGACATAAAAAATATGAAAATTTGCATCAGATGCCAGATAATGTAGTATATATTTGCTGGCATATTAAAATCAGAGACTTCTCATAATGGCGCTCGAGACTACAATATTTGGAATAGTTGTTTTCATCTATTTCTTTCTTACTGTGATTTGGTGGGAGGGACTGGAGTTGGAATAAAAATAAGGAAATTCAATCCATTGCAGCGGAGGATAAGTCTGTAATCGGCAGACCAGCAGAATTTGCACTTGTCGATGCTGATGGCACTACAGCATTCCTGGAGAAGGCCTTAAAGTTCATCGAAGATTATGGTAAATTCTTTTTCCATGTTTTAATAACTCAATACACTAATTTGCCTGGAATTTCCTGTAGTTATGATTTTTTGAAATAAATATCCTGGTGAACATCAAATAACATCCAAGTACAGATCTATATATATATTTACCAAGTCGTTTTCGGGGAAAAAAATATATTTATCAAGTTGATGTTCAATGATAAGCGGACCCCGTCCCCCCCTCCTTGTAGGTGTCAAGGTTGAAGGAATTCTCCGTCAGTCTGCAGATGTTGAAGAAGTCAAACGCAGGGTTCAGGATTACGAAAAGGGTGATTTCTTGTACTTTGACCACTTTCCCTTTTGAGTAAAGACAACTAGGTTTGGCATTTCTCAGTGTCTTACCAAGAGCTTATTGTATGTAGTTCTAGTAAGTTATTTTTCTTTTTATTAATATCCATACATATTTTCATGAAGCTAGTTTGGGAGGGTTTAAGTTTGGATAACCCGAGAGTTGTATTTGCTCTGGCTTATTTGCTATCTATGTGTTTAAAACCACATGTTTCAATATAAATTTGTAGGAAAGAATGAGTTCTCCCCAGAAGAGGATGCACATGTTATCGGTGACTGTATTAAGGTATTTATTTGACAAGCATTTACTATGATCTACAGTAGGAATAAACTGTGGGTCTATTCCTTTAGTAACATTTGTTGATTCTCATTCGCTGCAGTGCATTCTTCGAGAGATGCCATCTTCTCCAATTCCGGCACCATGTTGCACTGCCCTGGTTAGAGCTTACCGTAAGACTGACTTGAAGCTTACTTATTTTTTTTCAGCAATCTGCCCAATCTTGATTTTGAGTGCCTAAATACCTTTCATGGAGTACATACCAAAACCCAGCTTAACTTCTTATCTACGAAACATTTTGTTATGCCAAAATTATAAACTGATCAAATAAAACGGTTGTACAGGAACTGACAAGACAAAAAGACTCGATGCTATGAACAGAGTGATATATGAAGTTTTCCCAGAGCCAAATCGTCAATTGTTACAGAGGTATCTACCTATATTGATTTGTTTCCAATGTGTTATCAACCAAATTGTAGAACTGCACAAATTATGTTCATGGTGTCATGATCCCTCCTGTCTGTTCATTCCTAAAGAATATGTATATGATTTTTTTTTTCATATTTAATTTAGTTATCAGTTTCCTTTAGCCTGTATGGTAAACTGATAATAGCAGAAATCCATGAAACTCATTGATTTTCTTTTAGGATTCTCAAAATGATGCAGGTTGTTGGATCACACAAAGCTGTAAATAGGATGTCTCCATCTGCTTTGGCAGCTTGCATGGCTCCGCTTCTTCTTCGTCCTCTTCTTCTTGGTGAATGCGAAATTGATAGTGAATTCAGTATGGCTGGGGATGGTTCATTCCAGTTGCTTCAAGCTGCTGCTGCTGCCAACCATGCCCAAGCTATTGTTATTATTATGCTTGAGGAATACGATCAGATATTTGATGTACCTGCTTTGCCCTGGACATGCTTTTTCTTTGCAAGCTCATTTTATTTGAACCCATACTGCATTGCTATGGATTTTAATCCAACAATTACCTGTTTAGGATATTGAAGACGGTTCGTACTCTTCAGATGCTTATACCGAGTCTGACATTGACAAGGAATATTCGACAGACAATGACATCCCTGAAGATGATGATGATGGTTCCTATGGTTCTGGTGAAGATGTTGAAGGAGATTTGAATGATGATATTGAACACTCTTCTGGAATGAGGGTTGAATGCGATAGTAACATTAGTATTGATAATGCAGATGATAAGGTACTTCATCTAATCACTGTGTTCTTTTCTAATATTATGGAAAGGAGGATATTTCTTTTCCTGTAAATCTTTATGATCGATATCTTGTTTTATCATGCTATTCATTGTCTTGCTTTTAACATCCAGAGCTTATCTTCCTAAATATAACCATTCAGTGTTCACAGGCCTGGTAAAACATTTTCCATTTTCACCAATTTTTGTTCTTGAACACGCAAGACAGCTGCATATCTGATTATACTAAGAAGAAACATTTTCACCAACAATATTTTGATAAAAAGAGATCTTAAATTTTCTAGTACTTCAAATGATGATTATGGATTCCGGTTTTCTGTCAAACGTTCCTCCACTGGTCATTAGTTTATTATGTGATAAAATTCACTGCTCAACATTGTACCTTGGAGACCCTACAAAAGTCAACAAGATTCTATACTAACTTTCCCGAGAATGAATTAGTGTTATGCTCACGGGAATACCCATCATATTGTACTATTAGAGAGTCTTTTCCATAGCATTTTTTTCATCCACCTCAGACAGTATCTGCAGGAGAATGAAAGGAGAAGATGCTTTATGAACTAACTCTGTGGTCACCTCTGTCCCTCCCTCCATTAACTAACATAAAGTTGCTAAAATAAACCAGGAAAAAAATGCTTCACCCAACAAACACCTCAAGACTGAACTTTTAAAAATCCCACTTGAAATTGCAACAAATAGTTCATGTTACTACAGCTTTGTGACCTCGATCTAGTTGATATGTTGCTATCAGATCATGTTTTTTAAATTTTCAAAATAAACAGTATTTTCGTTATGTTGCTATCAGATGATAGTTTTTAAATTTTCAAAAGAAACAGTAATTTCGTTATGGAGGCAGAAATTTCTGTTCTGCACATAAGTCCCATATCCTAGTCCTTCCTTAGCTAAAGTAAATTTAATGTGAAGTTAGCAGTCAAAAGGGCCTCATTCATTGATTTTTTTTTTCTCGAACACACAAGAGAGCTGCGTTTACATTAAGAACAAAAAATGGGATAAGAACACCCACTCACACCACTATATCCAAATTAAACAGACTAGTCCTTGACATACAAAGTAGGCGACCTTGACCCAAATATTAACTCTCATTCAGCCCCTAGGTATGGAGGTTATTGATACCTCGTGCCCCTGCCAAGCTCCACAATATATAAGTTCCTCACTAGCGAGCAACAGAGCTCTAGCTTAGGTTTGGAGATTCGGCATCAAACACACACTGATTACGAATATTCCACAAAGCCAGTATGCTCCCAGAATAATAAGTGAACAGCCACTGCATTTGAACTTCTGTCCCACCAGTCATCAAAGGAAGTCTCATCAGACTGGGGTCTAAGCATCTGTAAGCCCACTCTTCGCAGGAGGGAGAACCAGAATTCGCGAGCAAAGAGTTATGCATAACACTGGACGAAGTCTGAAATTACTACATCACATTTTTTTATTTTTTAAAACATATAACTTTCCTTTCTCATTAAATGCCCTTGCAACCTGTTTTGCCCTCACAATTTCTCATTACCCATAGGTGAATAACAATATATCAAGCACTACATGTGATGACAATGATAAAGTTGTTCAACCTCCTGCAAGGGCCATGAGAATAGAACATGGTGTGCCCATGGAAGACAGTAGTCAAATTTCTTCTCTTCCAAAAGTGGATGATACCTCTAAAATGCAGAGCAACAATTCATCCACAGATCATATACAAAAACCAAATACTCATTCATCATCTTTGAGTGCAAAGTTTACAGATAAAACTGGCGGCTCAACTAATGAAAGCAAAAGGAACTCATGGGGGCGTACTTCAGTAAGTGTAATTGTTATTCACATAATTCTGTGTGTTAGAATTAGTGTTATCCTACAGTTTGGACTTTGGATGAAACACTTTATTTACAGGCAAGAAAAGACTTGTCAACAGAGGAGGCTGGCTGTTGCAGCGATAATGACGAGTAAGTAGCCTTATGTGCAATGCAGCTGGACAGTGCTATGTATCAGAAGAGTTATAGACATCTAAAAGCAGCAAATTCATTTTTGTATGTTGTTTGGCTAGTTCTCAGCAACCAAGAAATCATCACATGACGTCCCAAAGAAAATAACTGAAATAGCCCACTGTTAGGATTTTAGTAATGGGAATAAACTATTTCTGCTCTTAGGTGGTTGCCCAGTTCTATTACTTGGCATGATTAAAAAGAATGTGATGGTTAGCTTACAAAGATTATATTCCTTTTGCATTCTTCTCTCAACTCCCACTTGTAGGATGAGTAGTACATGTAAAATACAAACTTCCTTTTCAATTTATACATAGAAAGTTTTTTTTTCCCTTGCACTGCATATAGGTTCATTTGCCCTTTGACTCTTCAATTTGTAGGTTTTATCAACTTGGCATACTATTTACAGTTTCATGTTGCCTTTGACTCTAAATAAATGTATTAAAAAGGACAGATGGAAACTTAGAAAGATAAAAAAAATCAAGTAAGCTTTAGAATTTACATCTGTTGATATTTTCAGATGCCTTTTCTTTTCTAATTCAGCTTCTGAACTAGGGCTCATATTGCGAAGCTTGAAAACAAGACGACCCATCTCCAATCTAAACTTACAGAGGAGGTACAACCTTTTCCCTAGGATCACACAAAAATCATGTTATTTAACGTTCTTCCATGTAAGATGATTCTATTTTCAGGTAAAAGAAAATACAGTCCTCCAGGCAAATTTAGAAAGGCGAAAAGAAGCATTACATGAGCGCCGTGTAGCACTTGAAAAAGAAGTAAGAGTCCAAACTTAAGGCCCGGCTTATTATTATTGTTGTTGGTGGTGTTGGTGGTGGTGTTCTGGAAAGAGAATACTCCCTACCAGGCAGGGTAGAACTTAAATAACTAAGAAAGACACAAGATATCATGCATCATGTTGAAGGTGAGGTGTTCTACTAGCAGTTATGCTGCAAGTACTATCCAAACATCCAAACCCAATCCTAGCCCAAATAAATTTGAGAAATTGATCCTTGCTTCTTATGTTTTAAGATTCAACAAATGGACTTCCTGCATTTTGTCCGAGGCATGGTCATGGTACTCGGTCAGAAAGCTGTTTATTCTTCTCATTTTGGATGCCCGGGACAACTAATATGCAATATCTTAACGTGGTTCTTCTTTTTTTCCCATTTGAAGCATGAGTACTTTCAGAACAATCATCTTCTTGCCACCTGTACTTATCCATTGCAATCATGTTTTATTGTTGTAGGAACATCTCCCTGGTAACAACAATTTTTATTCTATTTTATGTTCTAATGTCATTATGCAGCCAACTTTGTTTACCTCACATTTTATCAAAAACTTATGGTTCTTTACTTGACCTGGGTTATTATCATGGTCAGCAAATTGAACATGATGCCACGGATAAGCATCAGTTTATTTCTTCCTTCAGATAAAAAGTTTCTAGCATTGTAATGTTTGGGTGCAGAGGCAGGGTAGGGGCAATACCATTTAGTAAACCATTAATAAAATATTAAAATGTCACTTTATCATTGTCATGTATCCATCCAGCACTGGACCATATATTTTGCTTCTGTACACTGGAGATAGAAGTATAGAACACGAACTTAGCAGGTGGATTTTTCCATCCTTCTTCATTTATTTCAGCTGCCTTCTGATTTCTCGGTCTCATGTTTCATATTTGTTCTATACTGGGAGTTCTGGCTCAGAACTATGCTGCATTTACATGCTTCTGGGAATTGTCTTGTTGTGCTTGCAATGTTGTGCTTTTTTTCTCTGTTCAACAAGAATACTTTGCACATTCAACAGGTGGAAAATTTACGAGACCAGCTCCAGAAGGAGAGAAATTTGAGGGCTTCATTGGAGTCTGGGCTAATGAATATGCGAAGAGGACAGGTGTCCTTCCCCTCAACGATAGACACCAAGGTACCCTATCTGAATCTGGATATTGAGGTAGATAATGTTTTTCGCCATTTGAAGCTTTTTTTTTTTCTGTGTTGGTAATAGACTAAGGCTGATCTTGAGGAAGTTGCTGCCGCTGAAGCTGATATTATGAACTTGAAGCAAAAGGTTTCTGATCTTCGGGGACAACTCAACAACCAAGTCCAATTGAGTTCCACCTTGTTGTGTGAATCATGCAACAACAAGCGATCCACAAATGCAGACAAGCTTGTCGAGTAAGGTTTTGCTGCGGAGCATTCAATATTAGTATATTATTATTGTATTATTTTCTCAGTTCTCACTGTTTATAATAATTGCCCTTGCTTTCTGCAGAGGTGAACAAAACGCTGCCCTTTCCCCACAGATTGGCTCCTCAGTCGATGCACCACCAATTGTAGGGTCTAATTCTGTACCTGACATGTTCTGGGCTACAAACCAAATGGTTCAGAAGATGTTGTATTCAAAGGGTGAGAATGCAAAGGACGGGCATGACGGATCAACATCAAGATGGAACTTTGCACAGAGACCGCACTCAAACAGTCCAGTTATGAGCCGGGTTCAAGGTTCCAATGCATATTCAAGTACTAAAACTGAGGTGATCGCATTCTGCTCCATAAGAAACACTAATTTTACTACCCTGGGCCACCAAAATCACCCTTTTCTGTGTCTTGACAAGATAATCTTAACGATGCCACTTTGACTTAAAGTTACTACTGCCACTCTATTTTCAGGAATCTGGAGGCGCACCTTCCTCTGCCTTAGCCAAGCTGACTACTCGACTTAACTTTTTGAAAGAAAGAAGGGCCTTGCTTGCCAGTGAAATGCAAAACTTAGATCTAGGTCGCTCCCAGGCCGAGAGGCAGACAGCTCCTCCGAAAACTGAGACTCCAACTGAGAAGTAGAATCGTGTTACTGCATCTTTTTTAGGCTACAAGCCAACAAAAAGCATTGTGCCATCGAAGTGGGACAAGTCGAGCTGCCACGATCGATGCTCATGTAAGATTGCAGGCAGTGACAGAAAATTTCGATTGGACAATGGACAGACTACCTAGCTATAGAGTCACTTGTTTTGTAAATTGCACAGGTAAATCGTGCCTTCACCATGATGATTCATATGTCAAGTTTTGTAGCGAAACCGACGACCGACCTGGTTTGTACTATTGGCTCTGTTCGCTTCAGCTAAACAGCACATATTTTTCAGCTCTGAAACAGTATTTCTCCTCACAATAAATCAGCTTCAGGCAAAATCAGCTCAGCTTTTCAGCTGAAGCGAACACAGCCATTATCTCCAAATTCGCAAAATTAGCCAATGTGCCCTTGCATATAATTTGTCGGTCTGTCTGGGTACTCTGGTATGTACATCAATTTCATTTATGATCAAGCTTAGTAAAAAAAACACGGTACCATGTGTATCTATGCCATTAGTGTACCGTACGTATATATGACCTAAATAGTAATTCCACTAGAAGTTGGCAGTCCCAGTTCTAAAAAGAGCGACCAGTATGCTTTGAACATTGTGCTACTCCGTTTTATTTCGTCCATTTGCACTATTTGAAAAGCATGATAGATTCTGTTGTTTAATGCTTACCATTTTCTCAATAATATTGATCATTATTCTATTATTTCATGATTTACCATTTTCTCAATAATAGATAAATCCTGTTTAAAAGTGGCCCAACGTCTGTTTATTCCGTTTAAAACTTAAAAGTGGCCTACCGGGCCGGCAGGGGCCGGCAGCTGAGGCCCGCTAGGGCGCGATACATTGAGTGAGTGACCGCGTGATTGCGTGAACGTCTCTGAGCACGACCTCCCCGGCGCCGCCGTACGTCCCCTTCCGGCGTCGCCAGTCGCCTCCTGGCTCCGCCTCCTTCGTCGCCTGCTCCATCGTTCCTGTGTGGCATTAGCGTCGATTGATCGGCGAGAAAGGGGACAAATACAGCCGCCGCTGCAGGCGCAGGGAGCAATGTCTACCGTCGCCGACATCCTCACCGTTCCATGCTCCGCGGGCCGCCGCCCGAAGCGGAGCAGCCAGCCCCGCGGATGCGGCTCTGGTTCCCTCTCCGTCCGTGCGTCCTCCGGCGCAAACAGTAAGCGCTACGAACCACGCCTCCTTCCCTTTCCCTTCTTGGGCTCGAGCCATGGCTTGACTGCTGCGTTTCGCCCAAAATTGCCTCCTCGCAGCGGTGACGCTGCTGGACTACGGTGCGGGGAACGTGCGCAGCGTGCGCAACGCCATCCGCTACCTCGGCTTCGGCATCCGCGACGTGCAGAGCCCGGAGGACATCCTCGCTGCGGAACGGCTCGTCTTTCCCGGTGTCGGCGCCTTCGGCTCCGCCATGGACGTCCTCAACTGCACGGGCATGGCCGACGCACTCCGTGAGTACATCCAAAGGGACCGCCCCTTCCTAGGCATCTGCCTCGGTCTCCAGCTGCTCTTCGACTCCAGCGAGGAGAACGGCCCGGGTAAGTTCTTCTCACTCTCCGACGCCACTTCGTCCGCGACTTGCTTAACTGTGGAGTATGGATGAACGGTACTGTGGTTGGTTTTGCATTTACCGTCGCAGTGAGCGGCCTCGGTGTGATACCGGGCGTGGTCAGGCGATTCGACTCCTCAAATGGTCTCATAGTTCCACATATTGGCTGGAATGCTCTCCAGATCACCAAGGACACGCCACTACTGCAGGGAGCTGATGGCCAGCATGTGTACTTTGTTCACTCCTACCGCGTACTGCCTGTAAGTAACAAGTAACAGCGCCATTTAGATTGCGTGCTGTGGTTGACTCATGAGGTGTGACTCGTTCCTTTCTTTACATGCTTAGTCAGATGCTAACAGAGAGTGGATTTCCTCGATATGCAACTATGGTGACAGCTTTGTATCCTCCATCTCAATGGGCAACATTCAGGCAGTTCAATTTCACCCAGAAAAGAGTGGAGGTAAATATTTACTACATCTGATAGCGAACATAAGTCAGTTAGGATAACAGTATGGTCTCCAATACGTCCCTTTGACTAGCAATACCTATGGACATATATTATTTCAAATAGAAAGGGTTTTATATTATGCTCTGTGGAAGTATTTTTTTTCTTGTTTGATCTATTAACATTAATATTGCGTTGTCCAACTTTATGACTTTTTGATATTGATAGTCAAAGCTAAAAATAGTTTACCTGCAACAATCCTGATTAATGAAGGGACTTGTATTTGTGATCAGAGGTAGTCTTGACACTTGGATTTCCTAAATTTAAACTTAATAATCATATAAACATTCTTTTCCATTGTGCAGCTACCGGGCTTTCAATTCTAAAAGAATTTCTCAGTCCTAACTCTTCTGGGACCAAGGTAATAGTAAAATAGTTTCTAGTAGGCGCTCTCTTTTGTTTAATGTATTACTACACATTAAATTCATACTTATATTTGCAATGTAGGTCCCAGCACGTAGGAAAGCATCAAAACTTGCGAAGAGAGTAAGCTTTGTATTGCCAATGTTTCAGTGTGTACCACAGTTTAGATTGCCATCCTTATTCTCTTAAACTATTCAGGTGATAGCATGCCTTGATGTTCGTTCAAATGATAAAGGAGATCTTGTGGTAACAAAAGGCGATCAGTATGATGTAAGAGATCATACTAGCAGCAAAGAGGTACTCACCTTTGTTCACTAGTGCTAAGTGTGGTTAAACTTCTTAAACATCAGGACTAGCTCCAGGTGGCACCTTTGGCCTAGTTCTAGGTGATACTTTGTGCTTAGTTCATACCTCAAGGATATGTTAAATCGAGAATAAATTTAAAACAGTTTTATAATATTTTGCCTGATACACAGCTTTCTAATAAATCGTACATATTTACATCGCATGCTCATAGGTAAGAAACCTTGGCAAGCCAGTCGATTTAGCAAGCCAGTACTACATAGATGGTGCTGATGAGGTACTTTTGTGCATAGGCTTTTTTCTCATGTTGTCATTTTATTTATGTAAATTTAATTATCTGATATCATGAATAACATTCCCCTTAGGTCAGCTTCTTGAATATAACTGGTTTCCGTGACTTTCCATTGGGTGATTTGCCAATGCTAAAGGTTTGTTTAAGATCTGTAGTCTCCAAGTGTTGTCTTTACTCTTTACACCCCCTTTGTCTGGTGTAGTGACATGGAATCTTCATTAGGTACTGCGCTGTGCCTCTGAAAAGGTTTTTGTGCCACTTACAGTTGGTGGGGGCATACGAGACTTCACAGATGCAAATGGAAGGTTATTTCTCCTGTTATGTTCTTGAGCAATAGGAACTCCAGAAAATGTCTGCTTAGCAACCTAGTTTTCCTGTTGACTTGCTATAGTTTTATTAAATATACCGTGCCCCCCCCCCCCCCCCCCCCCCCCAAAAAAAAAGGCAGAAATCACCAAAAACACAAGTGCATGAAACTACCAAAGAGAGTAGGCCGCAAGGACCAGAAAGGAAGAAACAAACCCCACAAACAACACAAAGAAAAGAAGAAAAAAAAAGAGAGAAAGGAAAAAAGAACTAGAATTACAGTGCGTTAAACCAGCTCAAAATATTGTGTTAACTTCATTAGAGAGATTTATTGAAGTTGATGCAATGTTGTAAATTCCGTTTTGTTACTGGCCGTTCCAGATGGAACACCTAGTACCGTCGCATGAGACAGTACATAAGAGATCACATCTCATCGGCTGTTCTGGGCATAATTGAAGTTCCATGGATATCGGTACCAGTCACTGTAGCTCACTTCCATCGCTCACAGCGAAAGCCCAGCCAGTGCTCCCTTCCATCACTGTAGTGCTGAAGCCTGAAGCTAACACACACACACTGTCTCAGCCATCTTCATTTGTCCCTGTCATTGGTGTTTCTTGTTTTAAACCAACAAAAAAGAATGAACAATACAGTGGAGCCACCATTGCTGCTCCAAAGCAAGCTCGCCGGCACCAGGGAGTGATGAGGACCATGGGAATCAGCCAAACGGGTTGCCGGCATCGGCTGGGATTGCTCAGCAGTCTCAACTACCTTTCTCAGTTCTGTACTTCCATCTCACTGGCAGCATTGTCATCGCTGTGTGAGGTGATAAGATGTGGGGAATGGGGATTTTGGGGAAGAGGAAGAACGAATCAAAGATAGGGGAAATATATGCAGCTTGGGTAGGAAGGCATTGGGCTACAGCTGCTTGTTGGGCTGGTCCAACAAGTCCCATTATAGTCCAAGAAGGCCTCAATGACTGTTAAAATCTCATTTTTCTTTTGTTTTTGTAATATAATATATTATTGTTTGGTAACACTGGAATAGTATGCCGGAATGGACTGGTATCAAAATGCTCTGTTCCAATAGAAGAACTGTGGAATGGCCTCCGGAACGGTATTGACAAGTATGAGCTGATGCCCCAGGCCAATTTCCTTATTTTATTATCTGAGTAGGCTTGGTTTAGGTTTATAGTATACATTTTTTTTGCCTAAGTTTTTGGTGTGAGACAGTTTCTCATCTCTTCATCTTGTTTCTTGATTCCTTAGGAACTCTGCATGTTTCCTGTCTTCTGATTCAAACTTTTTTTTATGGAAACTTTTGGCTCCAGCAAAATTTCCAATGTGTGGCACTTGTTTTAGTTAATACTGAGATGGGAGAAAACATATCCATGTAATCGTGTACATCTCTTCGCAGATACTACTCAAGTTTGGAAGTAGCATCAGAATATTTCAGGTCGGGTGCTGACAAAATTTCAATTGGAAGTGATGCTGTTTTTGCTGCTGAAGCCTTTTTACAAACTGGTGTATGTATTTTATTTTTCTGTACAATGTTCACTATTTTCCCATTATACAGTTCGTTCTGTTTATCAGGTAAAGACGGGAAAAAGCAGCTTGGAGCAAATCTCTAGAGTATATGGCAATCAGGTTTTTCTTTATTCATTTCTACAGCATTACAATTTTCTTATCTATTGGTTTACTGCCAAACATAGGTTAAAAGTTTGTATCTGGTTTTTACATTACTAGCTAGTTTTCATGATATATGATAGATGTTTCCTTTTGTTGCATATTTTTTCTGAAAGTAGTAACGTCACAAAATACCGTATGCAAGTCTTTGTTCTGCCACCCATATGCCACCAAATTTTAGAGGTCCTTCTATGTTTATCTTTTTATTTTTGCTGAAACTCTGATTTGTGATCACATATCCTGTGAAACTATTAAAGCTCTTCTAGATTTCACCATCTACATTTATTGACATGATGACTCATGACCGCCTATCATGGTTCAGTAAGCTGAATTTCTTATCATTCAAAATCATTTGAAAAAAAGAATTCGACTTTGTTAAAGTTAAAATGAGATGATGCCATATTGATGACCAATTTGAGCAAAAGCCAATGGAAACCATTTGGTTCCTGCCAATCTTTTCGGCTGTGCTGCTCATATACTGATCAATCAATCCGGTAAAAGATTTACTTCTATGTGTACCTCATTTTGCTAGAAATATTTTTAACATTATCCATAATCTGCCTTTGGCCTTTGCTGATTAGCATTCATCTTAAGTTCTTAACTATCTACATACAAATAGCTATTTCTATCTTATTCGAATTGTTATGTGACCTATAAATCACTCATTGTAATTAACTAATTATTTCTATTATTTAGGCTGTAGTTGTCAGTATTGATCCTCGGCGGGTATATGTCAAAAGTCAAGAAGATGTGCCATTTAAAACTGTAAAGGTGTCCACTAAAGGTATATTCTTATTACTTCTCTATTTTGTAAACTAGCAGTTGTGTTTTAAGTTCTCCCGTCTCGTGTATTCCCAGGTCCATCAGGAGAAGAGTATGCATGGTACCAGTGTACAGTAAGTCATTCTTGTCTATTTTAACCACATAGACTGTTTAAAATTTGTCCTGCCTTCATTTCTTGTTGGGCTAAATTTTTAGGTCTATTATCGGCAACGGCAACCATGACTTACAGTGGCATGATTGATGATTTATTCTTCAGGTGAATGGTGGACGTGATAGCCGACCTATAGGAGCATATGAACTAGCGAAAGCTGTGGAAGAATTGGGCGCAGGAGAAATACTTCTTAACTGCATTGATTGTGATGGTATATTCGCAGTTGCTGAATGATTTATGTTTCGCATGCTATGGCATATATTTTCAATGTTTCAGCTTTTGTGCTGAATGATTTTGTAATCCATTTCATACAAATTATTATTTCACCCCATTCATTCATCTACACAAGAATCAAGAATGGCTGGGTTTTAGGTTGTCTCTCCAAGCCTACCGCAACCCTCTTCATATATCTTGGCTAGGGATGGACTATGTTGAAACAGCCGGTTGAATGTCCTATTCACGTATAATCTTTTTTTGTGATGGTGCCTTAGCATATTTTTCTTTCTTTTTTCCTTGAATATGCAGGAGAGCTGCTTATCAATATATTAAGAATAAAAGGATTTTGATCCCATAGAACACCACAGTTTGACCACACAACACTTTAGCACGATTTTCAGAAAGAGGGACCCCTATTGTCTATTGCAAAAGTGCATAATATTTGACTAGGTTAAGTGAGGAAATTTTTTTAACATAGGTAAACCCAGATTCCAAGGTCATAGATCGTTTGTTAACTTAGTCAAACATTATGCACTTTTACAACAGACAATAGGGGGTCCCTATTTCTGAAAAACATGCCTATGTTAATATAGGTTGAACTAAATAGATCTTAAGCATTTAGTTCTCTTAATAATAAATATTTAATAAGGTACATCTTGTGTTTGGAAATTTGTGGTTAGGGTTGAGGTTGCCTGTTTGAATTTTCATATAAATTTGTTATTCTTTTTATAGGCGAATATATAATCACGATTGCAATATAACTTATCCTGCAGGCCAAGGCTGTGGATTTGACATAGATTTGGTTAAAATGGTTTCTGATGCTGTGACAATCCCTGTAATTGCGAGCAGTGGTGCTGGTGCTGTTGAACATTTTTCTGAAGTCTTTGAGAAAACAAATGCTTCTGCTGCCCTTGCTGCTGGCATTTTCCACCGGAAAGAGGTTTTGATGTTTATCCTACTTCCTCTTCTATTGCAATGCTATGCCATATTTCCTGAGACTTCTTTTTTTGTCTAGTAACTTATTCTGCTGCCCTTGGCAACTAAAATTATATGATTACTCAATAATCACTGCCACTATGCTAGATTTTAAGGGAACCATTGATCTAGAGGCCTTCTTTTAGTAGTATTATTATTACTCGAACTTGGTTATTATTATTGTTTTGTTTTTGTTCATATAACCTGCACAACTTTGTTGCTAGTGTTAGATTCTCCTAGAGTAATGTTTTGCTTAGTCTGCTGTTATTCTCAATAGATCAACTCACGTCCGAGCTTTTACTCGTCACGTCACAGGTTCCCATACTAGCAGTGAAAGAGCATCTGGTCAATGTTGGTGTGGAGGTCAGGCTGTAGCAGGGAGATCCTTCGGTTTGTTGAAAGATTCTTTTCCGATGTCGCAACTGCTATCAGTTCTGTTTCTGGAACATGTTGATGGCAGTGCATATGCCCATGAAGGGAACTGCAATTTGGTAATAAGTTAATAATGTGATGCTTAATAGTAACAGATTAAGCATCACTTTCTTTTGCTTGTGTTAAAGATTTCCCGTTGTGGATTGACCGTCTCCGACCTGTTTCGCGTCATAATCGTCACCTTTGTTGGATTGCTCGTCACTAAGTGTACCAATACCATACAAAGACACGCCTCTGGCGAGAGCGACTTGAGGAGGCAGAGGTGCGCGGTGGGGAGCGTGTGCGGGTGCATTGGGCCACGATGCCGGCTGCAGGTTTACAAACTTTTCAGATAGAGGGATTTCTCCCCACACACGCTTATTACAGCTAGGCCACGGATGCTATTACGATTACGGGCTAATGATGAAGTCCGATTGCGTCTCTGGATTGTGACTCCTTGTGGGAGATGCCCTTTGTATCTGTGTTTATTTTTCTTTACTTCTAAACGAGCTTTCGCTCACCTCCGCCTCATTGAGCCTAAAGAAACCTGCTTGGCTCACTTGTGTACTGAACAGTATCACCTCCGCTGTTTTAGATATCTGCTTTTGTGTGTGTCCACTCAGGTGTGTGTACACTCACGTTTCAAATCAAATTATATTGTCCTAATAGTAAAAAATATAATAAACATGTAGGATACTAAACAAATGCACTATAATACAATAAAACTAATGTGATTGTAGATGTTGATGTTTTTCTATAATCATGATTGAAGCTAGAAAAGTTTTAGTCTAGAGCTTACTCCTCGAATCCTCAGCCCTCCCGAAGTAATGGATATTTAAATATCTGTGGTTTTGCACGGGCAATATAATATATCAGTATCCTTTCTATATTTATAAAAGCATGACTTGTAATATATCTTTGCCTTTTTAGCATAGTGTCTAGAATACAACATGTATTTTCAGGATAGTAAAATAGGACGTCTATAAACATATAAAAAGTTGACTAGAGTGATGAACGGACCCCATATCTCTTTGAATTGACTCATCAGCAAGCCTTCATCCATATCGGTCGATTCCTGAAGTATCTTTTCTTGCATGGCCTATTCCACCAATAATGAATAATTGTGAAACAGTAACCTAAAATTTTATCACTTCAGAGTGGAAGAATAGGCATGTCAACAGATGCAGCTGGGGTGCGGGGGGGAAGACCCTGATACCCGGGATTCTTATGAACTTATGTCACGACATTCCGAATAACTTTTTACCAATTCAGAGCGCTGGCGGGATATCATCTCTATACTATGGGCTACGACATCCTCAAGGATCATGTAAATGGCAAACCTGGGCAACCAATCAATGAATCAAACACCATCTGGGACTACGTCAGGGAGATCCCCTCACTCCAATGCTATTCATCCTCGCCATGGAACCATTGCAGCTTATGTTGGATCGGGCCACTCAGCTTGGGCACCAATCACCAGTTGGCGCTGCACTGATTCGTTGACGGACAAGTTTGTATGCTGATGACTGATGACGTGGAGCTATTTATTTGTGAGGCCAACTATCAGTGACGTGATCAGTGTCCGCCTACTTCTCTAAGCTTTTGGTACTCCATCTGGACTGATGACCAATATATACAAAAAAAGATCTAAACTCTATCACACATAAGGTGATCACTGGAGATGACGGCAATCAATGACAGTTTCCAAGGACAGATCCCTGCAGATATCTTGGACAAATCCCTGCAGATATCTGGGGCAATCAATGACAGGGTCGCCCCCGACTGCCCTTGCATATTGGAAAAACCAGGAGGCAAGACGAGCAGGTTGTTGACAAAATTGGTGCCAGGTTACGGGGTTTCCGTGCTGGACGGCTAATAAGTTGTCTCGTCTTTCCTCTGGAAGGAAGCAAATGATAGCCGGCATCGAAGGTGTCTAATTCACTGGAGAAGGGTGAGCAGCATTGGGTGGCCTCGGCGTCAAAGATTTATCATGTTTCAACAGATGGCCATGGTTGCAGTGGACAGAACCGAAAGGACCTTGGACTGATCTAATAATTCATCTTTCTGAAACTGAACGCGAGTTATTTCAGACCTGGCACCTGCACCACAATCACAGTAGGCACGCGCAAAGTTCTGGATGGACCGTTGGCTCAATGGGCGAGCACCAAAAGACATTGCACCTGATTGCTATTAAAAAAATAATCAGTGCAGACCGCAGATGGATGCGAGGTCTTCGACCGATCAGCACAGAAAATGCATTCCGGCAGTTAGGTTTTTTATATAAAAAAAATACAAATTGCAGTTACATAAAGGTTACGAAACACCCAGATTGTAAATACACATCAAAATAATGAATTCCGTGCCGATGCATGCTCGAGAGAGAAGAAAACAACAAGTACACATCAAAATCAGCCTATAAAACCCAATTTGTCGGTTCTTTCCCTATTAGACTGGGAGGGAAATTGCAACTGCTAACCGCATCATCAAACGTGGGGGACGACAGACAATGAACAGCCTGACCAGAAAAGATAGATTGGAACCAAATCTGAACAGACATTGAACAACCTAAAGCTACCTAAAGAACGACGGCTTCATCAAGATCATACGCACATCCACCGCGCCGCGCACCACAGGCCGTGAGTTCCCGTACTCGTCCCCGTGCGCCAGCGACGACTCCCAGTCTAGCAGCTGCACCGTCTTGCCCAACGGCATCGTCCCTTCCAGCAGCCTCGGGTTGCCCTCCACCTCATTACGACGACGCCTCTTCATCTCCTGCTCCTGCTCGTCGTCGTCGTCGTCCAGCAGGTCACCGAGCACCAGCGCGTCCAGCAGCCGCACTCGCGCCCTGCCGATGACGGCGGTGTGGCGCGAGGTGTGCGGTCCCCCGCGGTTCACCACCACGGAGTTCGTCCTCCTTCGGAAGAGGCAGTCAGCACGTTCCACGAAGATGTCCAGAGATAGGCGCGGCCAGTCCCACGAGACGGGGATCCTGAGCCCTAAATTCCACTCCCTAAACTCATCCTTGTCGAACACGAACGGAAGCTTTTGCCAGTCGACTAACTCGCCGCCGATGCCCACGTAGATGGTGCAGCTCCGTGGCCACGCCGGACCACCCAAGCCGTGCATCCTCGGCAAGGTGAGGCTGACCTCCAGAAAAGCCGCGGGTCGATGGATCGGCTCCTCTTTTGCCTTATCACATTCACCCATGTCGTGAGGTGACGTGACTCGCTAGCTAGGCGGTGCCTCCGCCTTTGCGGCAAAATATGTTTTTCCTTATATAAGCAAAAGTAGCCTGGGTTTGTTTTTATTCTCATCTATCACGAGGAGCCCGGGTACAATTCTTCTATCACGACTCACGAGGCCCTGTCCCGCGGTCTTAGAAACAGAGGACTCCTTGTCATCGCACCACACGCAACCCCAGTGGGAACTCTACACCTCTTTTCATTTTAGGCCCCGTTTAGATTGGCAATTTCGCGGGCCAAAATTTGGTTTTTGCAGTTTGGGAACTAAACGGCCTGGGCAAATTTGCTCTGCGATGGCGGCCCAAATTTTGTCCTGCCCCGCATGTCATATATGTCCGGCGGCTGTCAGTGGGCACCAAACCCTACCCATTCCCCATCCTCCGCTCCCTCCCGCAGCTGACGCCCCCCTCCACATCCTCGCCGGCCTCGTCCCGATCCACGGTGGACGCCGCCAGATCCGCCACCTCTGACCTCGGATCCGCCACCTCCGACCTCGCTTGTGCGGCCATGGACGACTACGGGAGCGGCTCCAACGACGCCGGGTACGGCGACGATGACAGCCGCACCAGACACTTTTTGCCCCAGTCGCCCGCCTTGTTCGATGCCGGCAGCGGCTCAACAGCGGCTGGCTACGCAGGCGGCTCGGCAGCGGCAGGCTACGCCGGCGGGTCGTCAGCGGCATTCTACGGCGGCGGGTCGGCAGCGGCATTCTACGGCGGCGGGTCGGCAGCGCCAGGCTACGCCGGCAGCTCGGCTGGTGGAAGCTTCGGTGGCGCCTCCGCGGGGTGGGGGGGTTCGAGCACTCAGGCCCCCACTTGGCGCGGCTTGGACACGCTCCACCTCAACGACCAGCGTGTCTGGCCGGACATGAGCTCGTACCAGAGCCTCGTTCGTGGCGACCAGCCTCCCTCGCCGTACGGTCACCCACCATCTGTATGCGTCCGGCCACCTCGCAGCACCGGCGAAGGAGAACGAGGCGCAGGCCATGCCGTGCCTGTGCCTTCTGCGCCAGTCATGGTCGCCGACGGTGCCCACAACGTCCCGCCGCCCACCCAGGTAATGCATCTCATCCCACCACACCTCCAAACCCTCCCGCTATACCTTGGTTATATGGTCTTCCTGCTGTTATGGTCCATCTAGGCTAGGAAGCTTCGGGCGAAGTGGTCCCCACTACGCAACTTGCAGTTTTGTCAGATCTGGTGTGCTCAAATTGATAACGGTAACTGTGTGAGGGGTGTTATGAGCACGGCTGGCTGGAAGGAGGTTATCGAGAGGTTCTCTGTTGCCACTGGCAAGCCACACAAGCGGTCGCAACTACAAGGCCAGTACAGGAAGTTGAGGCGGCAATGGCACTTTTGCGAGAAGCTGCGCAAGGCCAGCGGCTTGGGCCGTCGTCCGGATGGCTCTGTTCTTGCAGACGATGACTGGTGGGAAGAAAATACTAGGGTATGTCACCAATTGCTTTTTTTCCAACTCATGTAGACTATAACTGTTGTCGCTCTACCTAATGAACCCTTACATTTCAGGGGAATCCGGATTGGAAGCAATTCAAGGACGGCTGGCCGATCTACCTGGCTGAGATGGATCGAATGTTTCCTGGGGTCACTGTGGATGGTTCCACCGTATTCCTGGCTGATGATGACTCTGCTGGTGCCGGGGACAGTTCTGATGAACATGCCCCAGATGAGCAGGAGACCACAATGACTCCTCCGAGTCGAGGCACCAAAAGGACGAGCAGCACCAGCACATGTGCCTCTACCCCAAGCAAGAAGTCCAAGAGCCCTGTAGTTCAGTCCATGCACAATAGCATGAGTGCTTTCAACGAAAGCCATAAATCACGCACGGCTGCCCTGAACGACCTTGTTCACGAGAGGACGAACAGGGCGACTGCTAGGGAGGAGAAGGTGGCCCGAGTCATGCAGCTGGCTAAGGAAGTGGGTGCTGATGAGGCCAGCCCGTTGTGGTTTGCCGTGATGCAGGTGGTGTCCAAGCACGAGACGATGGACTTCTTCATCAGGTCATCCCCGGCTGGAAGACTGGTTGTCCTGAAGACGCTGGCTGGGGTCAACAACTAGACCATTTGCTATTTAATTAGTTCTTATTTTGCTGCAATGTAGTAATGAAGTCATGAACTCTATGTGTTGTCCTTCAACTATGTGGTTTCTGTTTGGTACTGGAACATCTAAGTTGTATTAAAATTTGATGCACTATTAGTATGCACCTTATTTCAGCTGTGTCGGGTATGTCGACATGAATTGGCAGTAGACAGTTCGCCATGTGTTGCAAGTTGAATCTGATTGAAGCGACAATTTGGTTATGTGTTCTTGACAAAATTGGTTCTGTGCACAGGGGAATGCTCGGCTGGCCTTTCTGGATGGTGGGGAGGATTCATCTGATGAGGAAGCTTACGACGATGCAGTCGATGTGTAATACCCCTGGTATTACTGTTAACTAAAATGACATGTCATCATATCATCATGTGCATTTGCTTGTCATTAGGGCTAATAGTGAGATTAGCTTGTTTAACTCTTGTGTGTGCTTGAAGGAACCCTAATTGAGTTGTTATTTCTTGTTGATTTTTTTAATTTTTCCTAAAAACCCTAATTAAAGGCTTCAAAGTGCACTTTCTAAATTTGATCAAATCTGAGGTAGGTCCCTTAATAAAAGTTGTAGAGTTTTTAATGTAGAACAACTTCTATTTTGGGTGATTTCGAAGTTATGTTGAAAATAATTGAATTAAGCTCAAAACAGTGTTTCAAATTTTGAATTTAAAACTATATTTCAAAAATTATTGAGAATAGGACAAAACTCCCTAAATAAAAGTTGTTGGCCTCAATGAGATGTACAACTTCTATTTTGACCAATTTTCAAGTTCTTCAGAAAAATCAAAAGTAATTTTGAAATTACAGTTTGAAATTTAAAACCACCTTTTACCCCCTTTTGAATATTTTCAAATCCTGACCGAATTTTGAATTGGTACCAAAACAAAAGTTGTTCAGTACTTAAAGATCTACAAATCTCCTTTTGACCACTCCCTCAGATTCGGCCATCTACATGATCAATTTGGACGAATTGCATTGCATCAGGTACTGTACCCGAGTACTGTTCATCTGCCACCCTCAGCGTACCCGCGCGGCGCGCACGTCGCCGGCGTGCGCGGCAGCGCAGCGCGTGCGCCGGGGCCGGGGCACTGTTCGTTGCGAGCGCAGCACGTCGCCGGACCCTCCCACGTCGCGCCCGACCGCTTTTCCCCGCTATTTAACCCCCCGAGCACCCTCTCCCAGCTCAGTTCTCTCCGCCGGTCGCCGTCGAGTTCGCCACGGTTCGCGGAGAAATTCGTCGCCCTCCGTTGGCCTCCATCCTCTCCATCTCGCCGGTTAGTAGAGTGGTTCCTTGCGCATCCTTTGGTGCTCTCGGGGCTCTCTCTAACGCTTTGTGTGTTCCAGGGTGGTCGTCGCCGCGCGCGTGCGTTCGCCGGAGCGCCGCCGCAGGGTCGATCGCGTGCCAAGCATCTCGGGTGAGCTTTAGTCCCTAGATCCTCATGTTCCAGCTTCTTTGTGATGTTCTAGTTCTCATGTGCGCGTCGGTTGGTTTTATGGTGGTCTAGGTTCGTCGGAACGAGCCGTCACCGCCGGAGCCGAGTCACTTCGTCCGCCGCCGCCGTCAACCTCACCTCTCTAGCCCGTTTCAGCCCCAACCGTAGACTTCACTAGCCCCGGGGTGAGCTACCGATCCTCCCCATGCTCTCTTTTCATCTTTTACCGGTCTCGGGCGGCCGGCGCATGCTCGCCGAGCCTTGGCGTCCGCCATGGACGGGATAGATCCCGTCGGAGGCGGCTAGGATCGGGGATAGGTGTACTAGGGTGACCGCTAGGTCGTAGGGTAGCCGTAGGTCGTGTCCGCGTCGCCGTCGGCTCGCCGGCGGCGAGGGTCGTGCCGGCCCGCGTGCGCCTCGCGCACGGTGCGCTCGGCCGGAGGAGGAAGAAGGACCTGACAGGCCGGCCCCGCCTGTCAGCGTCCGGGGAAGAAGAGAAGAGGAGCCCAGGTGTTGCTGGGCCGGCCTGCCGGTCTGTGGGCCGAGTGGGCCGAATGGGGTTTGTTTATTTTCCAGTAAATTTTGAAATGCTTTTCTATTTTAATTTGGTTTGAATAGTAGCCTGTTTTATTATTTTTGCATGATTAATTCTGTGCAACCAAGAATTGTGAAATAATTTACACATGCTATATATGTAGTGTAGAATTTTATAAAAATATTGTTTGTCATGTTTGGGTACATTCTGTAGTGGTTAAAAATCACTAAATAAAATGAAAAGTGGGCCTTTGCACATTTTTAATTAATTCTAGGTAATTCCAAAAATCACAAAAATTTAATTGGTACTGTTACTAGTAAAGATCTAACTGTTGGCAAAGTTTGGTCCCAAAATAAATTAGTTTGCTTCTGTAATTGAACTATGTTGGTTTATTAAAAAATAAAAATTCAATTAGAATTTGAATTTAGGAGTGTTAAGTGATTTTGGATTAAATGTGGTTCTAGGTCAACCCATTTAAGACCTAGGACACCGTTGTGAAGTCATGATGTGTTGTGCTAGGGTTAGCTTCCTTTTCCGCACATGTTTACTTTTTGCATCGCATTCATACATGCAATATTGCACCCGTGTAGTTCCCGTGTCTGAGGAGGTGAAGCTCGAGGTGTCTGAAGAGGAGGCAGTGGAAGGAGCTCCTGAGCCTGAAGCCTGTGCCACTCCTGCCCCAGTTCTGTTTGCTCTGCAAGGCAAGCCCCGGTGCATTTAACCCTCTATTTACAAATGCTTTATCACTTGAGTTAAACTATTGCATTAAGTTGATAGGAGTTGTGTGATGAAAACAATTGATGCATTTATCACCCTTGACTACCATTACCAAGATAACCTAATGATTTTCAAATGTATTGCAAAATGCTTAGTCATGCTTAAATAATAGAATTGCAAAATACTATTTTAACTTGAGGATCACTATGAAGAAATATCAAGTGAAGGGTATATATGTCCATGTATGATGATTGGGGTACTTTGGCCGGTTCACTATCATCATTATGGATGGGTTTTCCGGGTGGTTGGCCAATTGTTTGGGTTAGAGTCCCAACTTTCGTCACCAACGGAAAGGGATTTGAAAACCGAGCGGACTCCAGGGTATTTGGGTTAGAGTCCCAATGCATGGTTTCCGGCGGAAAGCAGTAGGGACCGTTCGTTGTCGGCCTGTTGTGATCATGATGAACAGACTAGCCACATACCATTACGGAAAGCCTAGAGTCCGGTCGCTCTATTGCTGGAACCGACAACCACGCACTGGGAGTGGAGAGATGGCGAGAATAGTGAGTACCCTCGTGGGTTAGAGTCCCGGATTGGAGGTGTACCGTTTTCTCGGGTGGCGCAGGACCGGTTCCGGGATAGAAAAGCTGAGATGACGGGTTGGTATATGTATGCCGGCGTGCTGCATATACAGTGTGGATAGGAACCCCAGCTGGGTCTACTTTACTTGATTCGAATCGACGTGCTCCTCGGTTATGGAGACATGATCCTCACCCCTACACCGAAAAGTGGTTCTAAGAGTAGGATGTTTGAGAATAAAGAATCAATGTTTAGAGAGAGGATAAAGAATGAATTATGATAATATTGAATTTAAGTGAAATAAAATATTATGATAGATTAGTAATGCTTTTCTGCTAAATCCCTATCTCTGCTAGCCTTACCTATAACCTTGCATTCCAAGAGTCAAATATTTCTACTTTGTCGGGTAAGTCTTGCGGAGTACCCCGTACTCAGGGTTTGTTAACCCCGTTGCAGGAGGGTCGCAGCCCGAAGTCTGCCTTGGTCCTTGTTGTGCCACCGTGATCCAGGAGGAGAGTGGTGAGGAGTAAAGACAGAATCCGTGGGCTGGGTTCGTGTATCTATTTATCTATTTATGTTGTACCGTTGTTCCATGCTACTGCTACTATTTCAAGATGGTCTGTAATAACTGCACTTAATTACTATTTGAACTCGGTTTGTAATCTAAGTTCTATTAAATCTTCCGCATTTACTCTGATGTATTTTATTATGAAATGTTGTAACTCTGTAATGGCATCGCAATGGAGATCCTGTCGGAATACGGGTACTGATGTAGCCCGGCAGAGCTGCTTTAATCATTTGGAACATGGGTCCAACTGTCAGAAGTCATTAGTGACTTTGATAGGTGCCTGTGGGCCATATTATTAAGGCGGTTCTGTTACAAGTGGTATCAGAGCGATCTATTGCTAAATCATTACGGAGTTGTTTTCGAAAACTTCAAAATATTTTGGATCTAAAATTTAAGTTAACTATTTTGAGTCCAAAACTGCTTTTCTTGTCTTACTCTGTACTAGGAGTAGGGTGGCATGTGGAACAATATTATTACTATTATTATTGTTAAGCCCTATGTCTGAAGTATGTTATTAATATTTATTTACCTGCATTGATTTAAAATTTGCGTAAGAACGAATCATGCATCATGTCGATTCACATGTTAATAACTTCCTCCCTAATGTTGGGTTTTGGGATAGGATTTACCAACCTGTTCATGCTAGCCTGTTCTATCTTGTCTTACCCTCTCTTTGTCCAGCTGGCTCGCACGAAGCTGACCGCACGCAAGATGGTGGGACCGCGTGGCATTCCTCGTCACCAGCTCGCTCCTAGCCATGAGGAGGGCGAGGGCTCAGGCAGCCGTCCGTCGCAGCCGCAGGGAACTCAAAGAGGAGATCAGGGCACTCAAGGCCGAGGCGAGACTGATGGAGGAGGACTTTGACCGAGCTGTGCGTAACCACTACAGGGATGTGCGCACCAACCGCGACCTGCACCGAGAGATTCACCAGGTCGAGGCCGAGGTGCAGGCGGCCATGGAGCGGGAGGCGGCAGCGCTGGAGCGTGAGCAGGCGGCAGTCCAGCAGAGAGACGAGGCTTTGGGGCGCGAGCAGGCCGCCCTTGGGCGTGTGGAGTGGGTGGAAGCCCACAATGGCAACATGCAGGCGTACATCAACACCCTGCATGAAGAGGTGCACAGGCTTAACAACCTGCTTAACCCTATCTTGGTTCCCCGTGAGGAGGACCCGGAGGGTGGCGTGGTTGTCGGGCCTGAGGACGAGGGGAGCGAGTCCGAGGAGTTGGGCTACTTCGAGCCCGTACCACTCGCCGAGGACCCAGCAGAGCCTGAGGACCAGATGGTGGAGGACGACGTCGAGGAGGAGATCGTGGTCATCGACGACTAGTTGCCCGTGCTGCAGCGTTGGCAGTTGCTTGTATCTCTATGTCGTAGTTTATGAGCCTTAGAACTTTAGTTGTGGTTGGGGATCTATGTGCTGTATGTCGCTAAGACTATGTTTCTTGTGTTGTTATAATTTTTAGTTTGTGATGTTACTCCGTTTCTATTTAGTAATGTCAAGTCCAAGTTCTGAGTTAAGTGTGCAAATCAGCAGATGGTTCAGACCCGTGGTCAGTCCAGCAACCAGGGAGAGGACGGTCTTCCTGAGGCACCACCCGTGCCACCAAGCCTCGCTGATGCCATTATCGCACTTGCTAATGCGGCGAATGCTTTCGCTCAGAATCAGGGTCAGCGTGGAGAGCGCCGTGGGCGCAATAATGGGAACCAGGAAACTACCTATGTGGACTTCACCGACACCCGTCCACCGGTGTTCACCAAGGCGGATGAGCCGCTTGAGGCGGATGACTGGCTCCGTACCATGGAGCAGAAGTTTGGTTTGATCCATTGCACCGAAATCCAGAAGCCACAGTTCGCAGCACAGCAGCTGCGTGGCCCCGCAAGTGCCTGGTATGCTAATCTCCTGGCAGCACAGCCCGCAGGACACCAGCTTACCTGGGCAGAGTTTCGCACTGCATTCCGTGCCCACTACATCCCTGAAGGGATAATGAGAATGAAGCTCGACCAGTTTCTGGCATTGCGGCAGGGGGACTCCACTGTGATGGAGTACGTGACCAAGTTCAACCAATTGTCTCTGTATGCCCCAGAGTACGTGAATACTGATGGTAAGAAGAGGAGCTGCTTTGTCAGAGGCTTGAACTACAAGATCCAGCGCAGCTTATCCAACAACCGCCACTGTACCTATCATGAAGCTGTTGACAGCGCGCTCGCTTTTGAAGAAAGTGACCGCCAACTTCAGGGAGAGAAGAAGAAGAAGAAAGCTGTTTTCTCTGGCAGCCAAAAGCGCCAGAAAATCATCTACCATCCCCACCCACCACAACCGCCCACAGTACCCACAGCAGCAGGTAGTTGTGCGTACCGCCGCTACCTCCCACACCTCAAACCAGCAAAACACCACTCAGCCGAATGCCCCTGGCGTTCGTGTCACCTCACCGCAGTTCGCCTACAATCAACCATGCTACAACTGTGGTCAGATGGGACACTGGTCCCGCAATTGCCCTTTCCCCAAACAGTCCAATCAGAATGCACAGAAGGGCGCTGGTGGACAGCAGCAGCAGCAGCAGGGACAGCACCGTGGACAGCAGCAGCAGGCCCAGAAGGGCAAGGTGGTCAAGAAGGCTGGCCAGGTGTACTACACCCAGATCGCTGATATCCCGGAAGGAGAGCCCGTCATGCTCGGTAGGTTCCCTATCGCTGGTAACCCTGCAATTACACTCTTTGATTCTGGTGCATCACATTCATTCATCAACCGTAATTTTGTCGTCAAGCATGACATTCAAATTGGGGAGGTTAATGAAAATTTTATCATACAATCGCCCGGGGGGCGTATCAGTACTAAGGAAGTGGTATTTCGGGTACCCATAGAATTGGGAGGGCATAAGTTCCCGACCACTATGATAGTGCTAAAGGATCAGGACATAGATGCCATTTTGGGGATGAATTGGATGTATCAGCACAAGGCTGTGATTGATGTGCTGAATAGGACAATCAAAGTTAACATACCTGATAGTCAGTCCAAACTTCTCATCCAACTTCCCTTACCTTTGAGAAATGTGAAGCAAGTTAATGCCACCTCAGTCCTGGAAATCCATAACATTCCAGTGGTTTGTGAGTTTCCGGATGTCTTTCCAGAGGAGTTACCTGGGTTACCTCCGGACCGTGATGTTGAGTTTGCCATAGAGCTTAAGCCTGGTACGGCTCCTATATCTCGTAGGGCGTACCGGATGCCACCAAAGGAACTGGCAGAGTTGAAAGTTCAGTTGCAAGAATTGTTGGACAAGGGTTTTATCAGACCTAGCTCATCACCTTGGGGTTGTCCTGCTATTTTCGTGAAAAAGAAGGATAAGTCTCTCAGGCTGTGCATTGATTATCGTCCTCTTAACGAGGTCACCATCAAAAATAAATACCCATTACCCCGCATCGACCTTCTATTTGACCAGTTATCTGGGGCTAAGGTCTTTTCAAAGATTGATCTTCGATCGGGGTACCACCAAATAAAAATCCGTCCTCAAGATATCCCTAAAACAGCTTTCACCACCAGATATGGCCTATACGAATACCTAGTAATGTCTTTTGGCCTAACCAATGCACCTGCCTACTTCATGTACCTAATGAACTCCGTGTTCATGCCTGAGCTTGACAAATTTGTAGTCGTTTTCATTGACGATATCCTTGTCTACTCCAAAACCCCCGAGGAACATGCTAACCACCTCCGTATTGTCCTAACCCGCCTAAGAGAGCACCAACTTTATGCCAAGTTTAGCAAGTGTGAGTTTTGGTTGGACCGAGTTCCATTCCTTGGTCACATTCTGTCTGCTGAGGGAGTGTCCGTGGATCCAAGCAAAGTTGAAGAAATTCTGAACTGGAAGCCACCCACTACGGTACATCAGGTCCGCAGTTTCATGGGCATGGCAGGTTACTATCGTCGCTTTATCCCGGATTTCTCCCGGATATCTAAGCCGATAACCAACTTGCTAAAGAATCAAGTGAAGTTTGTCTGGTCGCCAGAATGTGAAGAAGCTTTCCAAAAGTTGAAAGAGTTGTTGACCTACTGCACCGGTGTTAGCTCAGCCAGATATAGAGAAGCCGTTTGATGTGTACTTGTGATGCTTCGGGAACTGGTCTTGGCTGTGTGCTGATGCAAGAGGGCCGTGTCATCGCCTATGCTTCGCGGCAGCTCAAGCGTCATGAAGAAAATTACCCCACCCATGACCTAGAGTTGGCAGCCGTTGTTCATGCACTGAAGATATGGCGTCATTATTTGTTGGGAAGTACCTGCAACATTTACACTGATCACAAGAGTCTGAAATATATTTTCACTCAAGAAGAACTAAATATGAGGCAAAGAAGATGGCTCGAGTTGATCAAAGACTATGACATTGAGGTACACTACCACCCTGGCAAGGCGAATGTAGTCGCCGATGCACTCAGTCGCAAGGTTCACTGCAATTGTTTAAATGTAAAGTCATATGCGCTGACCTTATGTCATGAGTTGGAAGAATTGGGTATTGAGATGGTGCCACAGGGCAGCATAGCCAACATTAGAATTGAAACTTCAATCCGAGAACAGATCATTGCCGCTCAGAAGAAAAGTAAAGGGATCAGGCATATCAAAGAAAAGATCCAAGCCGGCAAGGCCGACTGTTTCAGGGTTGATGACGATGGTGTGGTATGGTTCAAGGATCGATTGGTTGTCCCCAAGATTCCTGATTTACGTCAAGCGATCCTCGATGAAGCGCACTCCACAAAATTCTCTATTCATCCAGGAAGCAATAAGATGTATCAGGACTTGAGGCAAAAATTCTGGTGGACCAAGATGAAGATTGAAATTGCTCAGTATGTGGCAAGGTGTGACACATGTCAGAAAGTTAAAGCCATTCATATGAGACCTGGTGGAGAACTCCAACCACTGCCAGTACCAGCATGGAAGTGGGAAGATATCAGTATGGATTTCATTGTGGGATTGCCCAATACAGCTCGAGGCTTTGATTCCATCTGGGTCATTGTGGATCGTCTGACAAAACAAGCTCATTTTCTGTCTGTCAAGAAAAAGTACAGGGCATCTATGTATGCAAAGCTCTACATTGAGAATTTTATGAAGTTGCATGGTGTACCAAAGACCATTGTTTCCGATAGAGGAACCCAGTTCCTATCAAATTTCTGGCAAGCCTTTCATAAGTCAATGGGTACCAAACTGTTGCATAGTACTGCGTATCATCCGCAAACCGACGGGCAGACTGAGAGAGTCAATCAAGTATTGGAAGATATGTTGAGAGCTTGCGCGTTGAATTACCCGGACAAGTGGGACGAGTGTTTGGCCTTGGCCGAATTCTCATATAACAACAGCTATCAAGAAAGCATCCAAATGGCTCCATTCGAGGCCGTGTATGGTAGAAGATGTCGCACACCTTTGAATTGGTCCGAACCAGGAGAAAGATGGTACTATGGGGTAGATCTGGTAAAAGAGGCTGAAGACAAGGTTCGAGTGATACAAGAGAACTTAAAGATAGCACAGTCTAGGCAGAAAAGTTACGCTGATAAGCGGCGACGACCGCTAGAGTTTAAAGTGGGAGATTTTGTGTACCTAAAAGTGTCACCAATGAAAGGAGTGAGCCGTTTTGGAGTTAAAGGCAAGCTAGCCCCACGTTTCGTTGGACCCTTTGAGATCATCGAACGTGTGGGGAAAGTAGCCTACAGGTTACAGCTGCCAGAGCATATGTCAGAAGTGCACAACGTGTTCCATGTGTCACAGTTGAAACAGTGTCTGCGAGTACCAGATCAAGTAGTTGAAGTGGAAGGGGTTCAGTTAGAGCCAGATATGACAACCTCTGAGTACCCAGTCCGAATTCTTGACATCAAAGATCGTGTTACCCGCAGGACCTCAACCAGGTGGTACAAAGTACAGTGGAGTCAGCAATCTGAGGATGAAGCCACCTGGGAGTCAGAGGATTTTCTGGCAGAAAAGTTCCCTGAGTTCTATGCTACCCTATAAATGTAACTTCTCCCCGCCTAGTGTTTTTTTTTGTGCCTCTGGGTGTGTATTGAATGTACTGTTACATTTTCTTTTCCTCTACTTTGTGTAAAAACAATGTTGTCTACCTAATCTCGGGACGAGATTTCTTTTAGGGGGGAAGGCTGTAATACCCCTGGTATTACTGTTAACTAAAATGACATGTCATCATATCATCATGTGCATTTGCTTGTCATTAGGGCTAATAGTGAGATTAGCTTGTTTAACTCTTGTGTGTGCTTGAAGGAACCCTAATTGAGTTGTTATTTCTTGTTGATTTTTTTAATTTTTCCTAAAAACCCTAATTAAAGGCTTCAAAGTGCACTTTCTAAATTTGATCAAATCTGAGGTAGGTCCCTTAATAAAAGTTGTAGAGTTTTTAATGTAGAACAACTTCTATTTTGGGTGATTTCGAAGTTATGTTGAAAATAATTGAATTAAGCTCAAAACAGTGTTTCAAAATTTGAATTTAAAACTATATTTCAAAAATTATTGAGAATATGACAAAACTCCCTAAATAAAAGTTGTTGGCCTCAATGAGATGTACAACTTCTATTTTGACCAATTTTCAAGTTCTTCAGAAAAATCAAAAGTAATTTTGAAATTACAGTTTGAAATTTAAAACCACCTTTTACCCCCTTTTGAATATTTTCAAATCCTGACCGAATTTTGAATTGGTACCAAAACAAAAGTTGTTCAGTACTTAAAGATCTACAAATCTCCTTTTGACCACTCCCTCAGATTCGGCCATCTACATGATCAATTTGGACGAATTGCATTGCATCAGGTACTGTACCCGAGTACTGTTCATCTGCCACCCTCAGCGTACCCGCGCGGCGCGCACGTCGCCGGCGTGCGCGGCAGCGCAGCGCGTGCGCCGGGGCCGGGGCACTGTTCGTTGCGAGCGCAGCACGTCGCCGGACCCTCCCACGTCGCGCCCGACCGCTTTTCCCCGCTATTTAACCCCCCGAGCACCCTCTCCCAGCTCAGTTCTCTCCGCCGGTCGCCGTCGAGTTCGCCACGGTTCGCGGAGAAATTCGTCGCCCTCCGTTGGCCTCCATCCTCTCCATCTCGCCGGTTAGTAGAGTGGTTCCTTGCGCATCCTTTGGTGCTCTCGGGGCTCTCTCTAACGCTTTGTGTGTTCCAGGGTGGTCGTCGCCGCGCGCGTGCGTTCGCCGGAGCGCCGCCGCAGGGTCGATCGCGTGCCAAGCATCTCGGGTGAGCTTTAGTCCCTAGATCCTCGTGTTCCAGCTTCTTTGTGATGTTCTAGTTCTCATGTGCGCGTCGGTTGGCTTTATGGTGGTCTAGGTTCGTCGGAACGAGCCGTCACCGCCGGAGCCGAGTCACTTCGTCCGCCGCCGCCGTCAACCTCACCTCTCTAGCCCGTTTCAGCCCCAACCGTAGACTTCACTAGCCCCGGGGTGAGCTACCGATCCTCCCCATGCTCTCCTTTCATCTTTTACCGGTCTCGGGCGGCCGGCGCATGCTCGCCGAGCCTTGGCGTCCGCCATGGACGGGATAGATCCCGTCGGAGGCGGCTAGGATCGGGGATAGGTGTACTAGGGTGACCGCTAGGTCGTAGGGTAGCCGTAGGTCGTGTCCGCGTCGCCGTCGGCTCGCCGGCGGCGAGGGTCGTGCCGGCCCGCGTGCGCCTCGCGCGCGGTGCGCTCGGCCGGAGGAGGAAGAAGGACCTGACAGGCCGGCCCCGCCTGTCAGCGTCCGGGGAAGAAGAGAAGAGGAGCCCAGGTGTTGCTGGGCCGGCCTGCCGGTCTGTGGGCCGAGTGGGCCGAATGGGGTTTGTTTATTTTCCAGTGAATTTTGAAATGCTTTTCTATTTTAATTTGGTTTGAATAGTAGCCTGTTTTATTATTTTTGCATGATTAATTCTGTGCAACCAAGAATTGTGAAATAATTTACACATGCTATATATGTAGTGTAGAATTTTATAAAAATATTGTTTGTCATGTTTGGGTACATTCTGTAGTGGTTAAAAATCACTAAATAAAATGAAAAGTGGGCCTTTGCACATTTTTAATTAATTCTAGGTAATTCCAAAAATCACAAAAATTTAATTGGTACTGTTACTAGTAAAGATCTAACTGTTGGCAAAGTTTGGTCCCAAAATAAATTAGTTTGCTTCTGTAATTGAACTATGTTGGTTTATTAAATAATAAAAATTCAATTAGAATTTGAATTTAGGAGTGTTAAGTGATTTTGGATTAAATGTGGTTCTAGGTCAACCCATTTAAGACCTAGGACACCGTTGTGAAGTCATGATGTGTTGTGCTAGGGTTAGCTTCCTTTTCCGCACATGTTTACTTTTTGCATCGCATTCATACATGCAATATTGCACCCGTGTAGTTCCCGTGTCTGAGGAGGTGAAGCTCGAGGTGTCTGAAGAGGAGGCAGTGGAAGGAGCTCCTGAGCCTGAAGCCTGTGCCACTCCTGCCCCAGTTCTGTTTGCTCTGCAAGGCAAGCCCCGGTGCATTTAACCCTCTATTTACAAATGCTTTATCACTTGAGTTAAACTATTGCATTAAGTTGATAGGAGTTGTGTGATGAAAACAATTGATGCATTTATCACCCTTGACTACCATTACCAAGATAACCTAATGATTTTCAAATGTATTGCAAAATGCTTAGTCATGCTTAAATAATAGAATTGCAAAATACTATTTTAACTTGAGGATCACTATGAAGAAATATCAAGTGAAGGGTATATATGTCCATGTATGATGATTGGGGTACTTTGGCCGGTTCACTATCATCATTATGGATGGGTTTTCCGGGTGGTTGGCCAATTGTTTGGGTTAGAGTCCCAACTTTCGTCACCAACGGAAAGGGATTTGAAAACCGAGCGGACTCCAGGGTATTTGGGTTAGAGTCCCAATGCATGGTTTCCGGCGGAAAGCAGTAGGGACCGTTCGTTGTCGGCCTGTTGTGATCATGATGAACAGACTAGCCACATACCATTACGGAAAGCCTAGAGTCCGGTCGCTCTATTGCTGGAACCGACAACCACGCACTGGGAGTGGAGAGATGGCGAGAATAGTGAGTACCCTCGTGGGTTAGAGTCCCGGATTGGAGGTGTACCGTTTTCTCGGGTGGCGCAGGACCGGTTCCGGGATAGAAAAGCTGAGATGACGGGTTGGTATATGTATGCCGGCGTGCTGCATATACAGTGTGGATAGGAACCCCAGCTGGGTCTACTTTACTTGATTCGAATCGACGTGCTCCTCGGTTATGGAGACATGATCCTCACCCCTACACCGAAAAGTGGTTCTAAGAGTAGGATGTTTGAGAATAAAGAATCAATGTTTAGAGAGAGGATAAAGAATGAATTATGATAATATTGAATTTAAGTGAAATAAAATATTATGATAGATTAGTAATGCTTTTCTGCTAAATCCCTATCTCTGCTAGCCTTACCTATAACCTTGCATTCCAAGAGTCAAATATTTCTACTTTGTCGGGTAAGTCTTGCGGAGTACCCCGTACTCAGGGTTTGTTAACCCCGTTGCAGGAGGGTCGCAGCCCGAAGTCTGCCTTGGTCCTTGTTGTGCCACCGTGATCCAGGAGGAGAGTGGTGAGGAGTAAAGACAGAATCCGTGGGCTGGGTTCGTGTATCTATTTATCTATTTATGTTGTACCGTTGTTCCATGCTACTGCTACTATTTCAAGATGGTCTGTAATAACTGCACTTAATTACTATTTGAACTCGGTTTGTAATCTAAGTTCTATTAAATCTTCCGCATTTACTCTGATGTATTTTATTATGAAATGTTGTAACTCTGTAATGGCATCGCAATGGAGATCCTGTCGGAATACGGGTACTGATGTAGCCCGGCAGAGCTGCTTTAATCATTTGGAACATGGGTCCAACTGTCAGAAGTCATTAGTGACTTTGATAGGTGCCTGTGGGCCATATTATTAAGGCGGTTCTGTTACACGATGAAGCTCTGGTTCAGCTCTTGTATGACGATGAAGACGACTACATTAACGGTATGTACCAATATGCTGTACATGCTGATAAGCACTTGACTAGGGCACCATATAGGAAACCCAAAATGACAGGTTTGGAATGGGTGCATACCAAGCTGCAAAATAAAGTGCTCTGCTACAACATGTTTAGAATGAGCCCCTCAATGTTTATCAAGCTGCATAACGTCTTGGTTGAATCCTATGGTCTGGCAAATACTAGTAAGTCAACTTCAGTTGAGGCACTAGGGATGTTTTTGTGGATGATAGGTGGTGCACAGTCATGTAGGCTAGCAGAGGACCGATTAGAGAGATCACTAGGAACTGTTTCTAGGAATTTTGAAAGAGTTCTCAAGTGTGTGATTAAGCTAGCTGCAGACAACTTGAAGCCTGTGGATCCACAATTTAGAACCATACATACCCGATTGCAAAGCCCTAGGTTCCACCCTTACTTCAAGGATTGTATTGGTGCCATAGATGGAACCCATGTACCTTGCATAGTGCCGAGGGATGCTTTTGTGCAGCACCTGTGTCGCAAGGGCATGACAACCCAAAATGTGATGGCCGTCTGTGACTTTGACATGCGGTTTACCTTTGTACTGGCCGGATGGCCTGGATCCGTACATGACACACGGATGTTCAATGATGCCAGGACCAGATGGAGCCACAAATACCCGCATCCACCACCAGGTATGATGCTGTCCTAACTAAGACAAGCGTTGCACATATATAGCATGAAAATAACCTTTAAGTTTGTTGTACAGGGAAATACTATCTCGTTGATTCCGGGTATGCAAACAAAGTAGGCTACCTAGCTCCGTACAAGGGGACAAAGTACCACTTGCAGGAGTACAGAGACGCCCCACCACCTCAAGGTAAAGAGGAAATATTCAATTATGCATATTCGAGTCTTAGGAATGTCATCGAAAGGGCATTTGGGGTTCTCAAACAGAAATTTCGGATGTTGAAGGAGATCCCGCCATATGCACCCCACAAGCAGGCTGAAATTATATATGCAGCATGTGCTTTACATAACTTCATTAGAGAAAGTGGCATAGGTGATAGACACTTTGGTCGTTGTGACCGTGATCAAAACTATGTGCCAGGAGAAGGTACAGAAAACCAGCCTGACACTGAAGATGCACATGAAGAGACTCCTATGCCGGTAGATGCTGCTTATATGAATTATTTCCGTGATGCACTTGCGAATGCTTTGCTTAACCGTGAATAAGAGGTCTGTATGTCATGACGTTTATGGTTTCAATGGTGTTGCTGTTGTCCTGACAATGGTAACTGTATCAGTTTTTATTTCTTTTTTTTTTTGCGAGTAAACTGTATTCCTTTGAAAACATTTGTATTTGAAGGACAATAATGTGTTTGTTGTGATTGTATAATAAAATTGGCGACATTTGTATGTGAAGGATAATAATGTGTTTGTTGTGATTGTATAATAAAATTGGCGTTGGGTACCTGATGATGATGTGTGCATATATGCAAAGTGCAGGGAACTAGTACCATACATGGAACATGGCAATTACTGCACCTGTGCAATAGGACATGTGCAGTTTGTGAACTAAACGGGGGTACAAACTTTGTGTCAGCTTTTTGGGTGAACAGTCCCTCAAATCTGGTCGCCACCGCTTTTTGCTCAAATTTGCCGATCTAAACGGGGCCTTAGAATTTTCCTGTTCTCTTCTTGTACTGATGAACCTACCTAGACTGCAACGTCTTAACACAAAGGTAATAATCCAGCTCACGTTAGAATGTGTACTTTGGGTCCGGGTGCCAAAAATGAAAAAAGTAAAAAAGTAAGGCCTTGCGCCTTGTAAGTTGTAAGGCCAAAACACAGCGGCTTGGAATTGAACATTAGTAGTCTCGTAACTCATCTCATGTAATCTGTAGAATACCAAAGCTGCACCATTCTCTGGCCAACCGGCGTGCCACGCCGTCGGCTATTCACGGCCATCGGATCGGACAGTCGGACGGTCCAGATCGGACGGTGCCCCACTATTTTGCAAAAAAAAAACCCCTCAAACTCGAACGAAATCAACCCGTCGTTCATCCTCCTCTCTCAGATTTTTTTTCAAAGAAGCCCTCAGTAGGAGATGTTTCCAACCGCTGGTTTTAAGACAAATTTGAAATGTTACAAAAATTATTATTCCATGATCGGTTAATAAATTAAATTTAAAGGGGTTGATGCTTGATCTTTATAGGACTCGAAATATATATACAATAACATGAAAAAATCCGCGGTTAACATATACAATCATCCATAAATGATAATTTTCAAATGTTATTTCTCCAATATTATTTCTTTACCTCTTGCCCATACTTATTGGATGGATAAGAGGTGAAGGAACTAAGCAATATTATCTTTCATCTTGAATATATATATTCTCACTTGGTACCCTACTACACTTGACAAAAACTTTTACGAAAAATGGTCTACTAGCACTATCAATAGCCCATACAATAGCCATAAGCGGCAACGCCGCGAACATTTCTAGTATCATAGGATTCTTACTTATGTGGAGGAAAGAGAGAGGTGAGAGAGAAAGAGACTCGCGAAACAACCACCTCATGAGCTAAGATTTAGAACTATGAGACAATTATTCTACCAATGTATGATTTGTTGTTGCTATACAACTCACAATATTCTACATTTACTCTATACATAAATTAAGAAATTTTGAGTTACTATAAGACAACTTAAAAAATAACCATTCTACATGATATCTATTGAGTAGTTTTAAAATGACATGTCATTATATAAAACTATCAATGAGACAATACCAATGTATTCGCCCTTAGGAGATGTAAATTGATGTTACTGGCCTACTATATGGGCTAGCTGAACAACCACAATGTGGTTTCTCCTACTTCTGCTGGCTTCAACTTAGTCATCATCTGAATAGAGGACGAATAATGTCAGTAAATGGGAGACATAAGTCTGCTATTTCCTCTGTTGTTGACGTTGCACGCTTTATATCATGTTGTATAAGAATGCAATCATATTGATATAGGTTAACATTATTGTAAGAGCATATGTGAGACTTGGTCCAAGTAAACGCGATTGGATAGGACAGCCCTCCCCTGATACACCCATTCAAGAAGATGAAGTACCATTTCATTCTTCCACTAAGATAAACTAGGATGATCTAATAGGGAGACACACCATTTGTAGCAGAAGGTTCACATATTAGCTGCAGTGCTGAGGAGGCATACTATTACTACTAGAAATTTAGCGTCCAGTTTCCTGCTTATCTGCACAGTTTCAGGCATATCCAATGTTATTTTAGGAACATTTTTGATAATTTTTTGGGCCATACTGCCATCGGACGTCCGGACCCAAGCGGACGCCCGTCCGCGCTGCCACTGCTCTGCTCTGTTACGGACCCCATCCATCTACATGCGCTGGCTAACTTGCGCCCGGTTATGTTGGTGCTACGCCGCTGCTGATGCATGGGATTAGATAGCATTTGTGGGGCCTGCCTAGCTGCATGGGTCTCTTGCTGCTGCACCTTACATGCGAGAAAGGTGTATATGTCATGATTTTTTATGTTAAAAATCTATATCTCCTAAACCAAGTACCCTAATTAAAATCCGACTGCACCATCATGTTCCTTGTAATAAACTCTTCAAAATAAGATCTCATATAAATATATTTTGATAAATCTTTTTTCAACATATATAGTGTCTTTTGCAACATCTATACGAAACACCTGCAACATACCTCTAAAACTATTGAAATACTGGATACGTATTTTTGCAACACAAACTCTTGTAATACGAAATATACATTTAAAACATACTCTTGAAACGTATATATGGTCACTACAATATAGGCAAAATTTAGATAAAAACGTTTTCAATGCACGTTTAAAATAGGTACAACATTTGAAATATATACACTTTGCAACGGTACGTGTATAACCACTTCAACATATGTAACACCCAGGTGAAACACATAAAACATCTACATAAAAACAGGCGAAACATTTGAAACATAGTTACAATATTAATGTATAGTCATTGCAACATATACATCACCCTGTTCTATTTTTACAACATTAAGATGAAATACATAGAACATCCAGACGAAACATCTTAAACATTTGGAATATAAGTTCGAAACATGTGCTTTCGTCCCGATGTCAATTTGCTGCTTGGAGAAAAGAGACTGGTTGTTGCGGAGCTCGACACGGCGACGCATGGAGCTAGATGGAGGGAGTACAACATATGCAACATTTTCGATCTACTTTGACAACATACATGTAAAGAAATAAAAAATATAAATACTAAAAAAATTGAAACAAAAAGATAAAAATAAAAGAAGAATAAAAAAGACTAAAAAAATTGAAAAAAAAAGATAAAAATAAAAAAAAATAAAAGAAGAATAAAAAAGAAAAAGAAAAAAGAATAAAAAAGAAAAATAAAAGGAAATAAAAAACAAAAACAAAAAAAGCGCAGGGGCGGGCGGCACGCGGCCTGCGCCGCTCCGAGTCGCGCGTGGCGTGCGGCGCGCGGAAGGCGCGTCCGGCGCGGACGGACGCCCTAAGCAGATCATTACCGTATTTTTTTTGTGGTGTGTGTGTGGGGGGGGGGGGGGGGGGGGGCAGCACTACGTGGGTGTGGCGTGTGGCATTACCTGAGGTAATACATATACGCTGAACGTTTCAACTCAAGTGCATCGCAGTGTACTATCAGCTCGGCCAGTAGGAGTGTTCTTCTAATCTTCTTGGACTTGTAGTAGAAGATATACAAGTTGCAGACGCGTTAGGAAAACGGGACAAGATGCGTTGACTTGACTTGGAGCACTCTGGGTCTGGGCCTGGAAGAGTTTCATATAGACTTTGGATCCCTAGCTCATGAGTGATACCCTTCTTTCTACACTCTCTCATCCAACACTACTCCAATTAAGTTTCCTCCCATGGCTCATCAGCCTCGCGTGGCGCCGGCGGGTAGCCTGGAGATGGGCGACCACGCCCAGGGCGGTGTGTACCCGCCGCTGCCAGATCACAGCCAGTCTGTGAACCGGCAGCAGCTCGGCGGCGGCGGCGGCGGCCCCCACACCTGGGTGGGCAACGACGCCAACACGCTGCTGGTGGTGGCCACGCTGATCACGACGCTCACCTACCAGCTCGGCACCAACATCCCCGGCGGCTACTGGCAGCAGGACACGCCGGCGGCGTCCAGGGACGGCAAGCAGCAGGTGACGTACCGCGCCGGCGACCCCATCATGCGCGACCTGCACCGCCCAAGGTACGCGCGTGCTCTACCCTTCGTTTCCGCCACGTACGGCGCCTGCTGGCTTCTGTGCGATCGAGCTGACCTGGGGCGTGCAGGTACCTGGTGTTCATGGGCGCGAGCTGGGTGGGGTTCGCGAGCTCCATGGTGATGACGCTGAGCCTGCTGGTGCGGATGCCCGTTGACTCGCGGCACGTGCGGTGGTCCTTCGTGGTGGCCTACTCCAGCCTGGTGCTCACCTTCGTGGTGTCGCAGCCCAAGACGCACCTGTCGCTGGACCTCCTCATCTGGGCCGGCGTCCTCGTCTTCCTCTGGATCATCGTCAGCCTCCACCCGGACCGCCGCGCGCGCGCCATCCAGGTGCTCTGCTGCGGTAGCCGCGAGGCCTGAAGGAAACCACGGCGTACGTATCACGAATGATCGAGTTGCTTGTGTTCACTTCACGAGGAGAACTACTCTTGCATTGCATAAGCTTCTTCTCTCTTGTTTTTTTCCCCCACCTTGACGCACCTTGACGGCTCGTGAACTGATTAGTTGTTATTGCTTGTTTTGGTGATGGGGAAAATTCATAATTGACAGTCTTTTCTCAGCTTGTCAATCAAGATGTAAAAAATCCCGTTGCAGATTAACATTGAGAGGGTTGCAAGGGTATCTGGTGAAATTGTCGGGTAAGCTGCAGAAGGTAGCCAGAGCCTGTGTCCTTGATTGAGCGCTATAGTAGTCTACATTCGTATCTAGTAGAAACTTGATAGATAGATACACTGGAATTAGCATAAGCTTTTCGGTACCCACCTGCATTTTAAAAAGTACTAGACTGGATGTTTCCATGTCAAACATGTAAAGAAGAAAAATCAATGGACATCTGCTGGTTTTAATTTGCTAGTCCTGTTGGCCCGTCTGAATTTGTTTTCCTGAGTACACTGTTATTCAAGCTGCAATGACTTTTGGTGTATGTCTGGTTGCATTGGCTGATTCTAGCGAATAGTACTTTTGAAAGATAGATTCAGTAAAGATGAAGTTCCAAGTTAATCGGCAAAAAGGATGCCTGTTACTAGGTGATAGTAACAGAGAATGTTTCTTCCTTTCTCATCAGTCGTTACTACTTTACTGGTACAGAGCAAAATGGAAAATGAGCTTAATTAAGAAAAGAGTATTTGCCGAGCCCCAAAAAATGTACAAATGACACGGCTCACAGTACTAGGACTCGACAAAGTCCAACCGTGCAACGCGCTATTGCGCCACTTGCTGGCTTGCAGACACTGTGAGCAGCCATTGACGACTGAACGCGTTGCTCTCAAGAGGTCCGAATTGACGTGTGTTGAGTTGTCTTTTCGTCCATGGTTCCTGCTGCCTGGGCTCATATTGCTCACGCCTCATCCAGTCCATTCTCTATTACAAGACATTTCCTTCTCAATCTATCTTGAAATTTTGTAGGAAACACGGCAAGAAATTCAGCCTTTCTCTCTTTTCATGATTGCTAGGACGAATGGTCGATGTATGATTGATATTCCGAACAATACCCTTGTCCTTGAAAGTTGAAAATACTAGCACAGACTCTTTGATAAGGATGGCATACTAAAAAAGAGAATATTTAAGGGCCTCAGCTTCTATCCCACTTCCACATAAATAAAAACCACCAAGAACACTCGCTTGTGCTTGTGTTGGCGCACCCTCGGTCAACAGGATTCCGAACAGCGCCCATGGCTAAAACCGGGGCGGGAAAAGGGGAGGTGAATAATTTGCGTCCACGAGATTCGAACCCAAGACCTCGTGCACAGCATCGCGCGTGGCTTACCATCCCATCTACACTGCATATGTGGCCATGGACAGGATGTTTGCCTTTTAAACTAACCCACAGATAACCCTTTAGTCCCGATTTGTAACAACAACCGGGACTAAAAGGACCTTTAGTCCCGTTTCGTAACACCAGTCTGGGTTGGTGTTACAAACCGAGACTAAAGGCCTAGACCCTTTAGTCCCGCTAGTAACACGAACTGGGATTAATATTGAACCTTTAGTCCGTCCCGAACACAAAAAAAAAATGTCAAGACTAAAGCCAAAAATCGATGCGGACCAAAAGTCATTTCTCTAGTAGTGGACAGGGCCTGTCCGACCAGGGAGGAGAGCGCATCGCCGTCGCCCCGTTCTTCTTCCTCCTCGTGCCGCCGCTCCTGTTCATCTTCTTTCTCGCGCCCCTCGCCCCCGCCGCTGCCCACCGCCCACGCCGCGGCCCCCCTATCTTCCCCGCCTCCAATCCCGTCGCCAGTGGCCCAAGCTCCGCTGGCCGCCGCCATGGCCGGAGCGCCCCCGCCCTGACCTTCCCGGCCGTCTCCACCGCCGTCAGGGCCCCTAAACCGCCCGCCTCTATCCCCACCGTCTGGCCGACCTTCCTCCCCCGGTCCCCCTTCCTTCTATACCTGCCGGAGAAGCGGCCGGAGAGAGGGGGCGAGCTCGGGCGGCGGCGGTAGGCGAGCTCGAGCGATGCCGGAGTTGGAGGAGGAGGAGGAGGAGGAGGAGAGAGAGGAGGAGGCCTACCTGCGTGAGCGCGGCCTGGTGCGGGCACGGGCGCAGGCGACAGCGCGAGCGCGCGCCGGGGAAGATGAACAGTAGCACGAGGGGGGGTGGTCGGCAGGGGCGGATCTCTTAGTATGGCAAGGTATATATGGCGCTTGCCATACCTTGATTTCCCAAAAAAAAATTTTACCCCCAGATAACTCTGTACCATGAGCATATCAAAGGAAATGGAGTTTGGTTGAAAAAAAACAGCATTCGATTCGCCTGGAGGAAAAATAACGGAAACGAACCGTTATATGGCCTCATGGGCTGCTATCGGTGGTCTATGGGCCCTTTGGCCTCCTGGGCTGCTTTAGTCTAACAAAATAATTATAGAAGCTACAGCTATAAATTATTTCAATTAATTACAGAAAAACATCGATCTAAAACTACAACAAAAGTTCTATACTAAAGCATACTATATTATATGTTCACGTGTAGATATGCTCATGTGGAGTCTAAAGAAATTAGATTTTCTATTTTATGATTTTTCTATAATTTACTATGATTTATCAAAGATTTAGCCAAAATAAATAAAAAAGAAAAATACAAAACATTTATAGCAAAAACTTTGTACTAAAACATACCATACTATATGTTCACTGCGTAGATCTACTCATGTGGAGTCCAACAAAATTGGATTTTTCATTTTATGATTTTTCTGTGATTTACTATGATTTTTCAAAAATTCAGCCGAAATAATTTAAAAAGAAAAAGACAAAACCACTGCCACTGTAGCAAAACCACCTTCGAAACCGTTCCATGGAGGTAAAGTGCACGGTTTGAAAAATTGGGGGAGATGGTTTGTCCGGTTTTACAGTTGAGGGAAGTAAAACAAATTTTAGCGAAAATTGAGGGAGGTAAAGTGGACTTCTTCGGTAGAAGGCTCGACGTTCCAATTCACCAAACTTTTCATGTCCCCGTCCGACGGCGCCGGCGTCCAGCGACTCACAGATCGTTTCCTGTCCCACGGCGTCGGCAACTCGATCAGGTGTCTGCCCATCTCTCACCGTGCCACGCCACCGCCGTCGCCAATTCACTGCGAGTCACGAGATCCAAGCGCGAGTCGTGGTCGTCGTTAGTCCTGATCAAGGATGTATCCAAAAGAAAAAGATAAAGACAAGGCCGAAACAAGAGGTACATATTGTAATTTTATAGGTGGGAAATTTAATCTGTTATAAATTAATTTACACGTTCCGATGTCCGCTTTAATAGTTTAATACTCCCTCCGTTTCAATTTATACAGCCTGTTCTTTTGACTGAAAATAAGCGTTGATTTTGGCTCGTGCTGATTTGTTGTGAGAGAAAAATACTGTTTCGTGGCTGAAAATAAGCGCTGATTGATCAAAAGAACAAGCTGTATAAGTCGTTTGACTTTTTCGGCGTCAAGTTTGACCACTCGTCTTATTCAAAAATTTGTGCAAAACATGATATTTTGTGTTATGACTTGCTTTATTAACAAAAGTTCTTTAAGAATATGTTAAATTTAACTCTTTTTATGCAAATTTTTTTGAATAAGACGAGTGGTTAAACTTAGGGTTAAAAAAGTCAAACGACCTATAATTTGGGACGGATTAAGTATGATTTAATGGTGTGTTACCTCGGTAGAGAGATATTCAAAGGAATTGATCTTGAGAGAATTAAGAAATCATTTCAGAAAAAGAAAAATAAACAAGTGCAATTGCCTATATCGTCTAGACGTAATTGATGTTCATCGTCACTTGGTTAGTCTATCGACTTACTCTACTTGTATCTTCCTATTTATTCTAAACGTTTTTACTTATATAGTAGATGACAACGTATAAACCGATACTTTGAGAAATCTTTGATACGTATGTTATTGATTTCACTACACCTTAATTTTTTTTCCATCCTCTGCCACTGATGGTCGGACGACGGTTCTCGACCTAGTCGGACAGGAAGATTGGCCGAGATGTTCCATGTCGACAGCAGAGAGCTGACTGTATAAGCTCAGTTGACTATGAGCTGGTGTGCAAGAGATCCACCTGTTACTCTGTTACCTGCCAAAATCTTTCAGTCGATTGACATGCATGTTCGCTTGTTGACTTCTATTGATTATGTTTCGCTCCAGTCCAGATGTTCTAGTGGCGGCGTCCGGTTCATGATAATCAACGATTACTGAAGCACGAATAAAACCGTCGATGATGCGCCTTGGGTTGTAGAACATGGTCCCCTCCGGGGCCCAAGCAGCTCAGAGAGAAAAGAGTTTCTACTCCTGTGAAGTGTGGTCTTCAATTTTAAATTTGACCACTATTTTTTTGTTTATAATAATGTCGAACAATATGGGACTATGAAAGAGTGTGTGTATATATATATATATATATATATATATATATAGTATTATTATATAGTACTTGGGTACTAAATAATTATTTGGTACGCAGCAGATTATTAGCCAGGCAAACAGGCGCACCCGCCATCGTCGTCCGTTCGGGCTGGAGGCTCGCAGGCCCGGCCCACTTTGTTCGGCCGAGGTCCAGTGCATGTCAGCTTGACAGCTCCTAACCTCCCGCACCCACGTTCTTTGCGGTTTCAATTTCTCTCGGCCGGCACCGCCCGTCCGCATCCCTCCCCAATCCCCACCACCACTGCCTAGCGCCGCTAGCGCTCCGCCGTTCGTCACGCCGTGCCACGCCGCCGTTCCCCAATCCCCACCACCACTCCCAAGGCGAACCGGGGCAGCGGAGCTCTCTCCCTCTCACCTCCGGCGTGTCGCTCCCTGCCCCCTCATCTCCGGCGTTGCTCCCTGCCCCTCACTCCGGCGGCGCGATGTCGATCCCCATCCTAATCCCACCGATGGCGGCGGCGGCGGCGGCGGGCACCCTCCGCTCATGGATCCACTGCCATGCTGCTCGCCGTCGTCACCGATGGCTGGTGGGTGACACCTTCGTCTCCGAAACCTATCGGCTTCTCCCCCAGCACATACGCGGAGAGGGAGAAGGCTGCTCTGCACGCGCCTCCAGGATGCGCACGTCGTCTGCCTTCCGCGTCGGGACCCCGTCAATCAGGTCCCAGCAACTGCGAGGAGCTTGACTTCTTCATGGTACGGCTTGAATCCCCTATATGCTCCTTCCTGTGTGCATTTGTGCGTTTCATTGCTGTAGGCTTGCGGATTGACGGGGTGGAATTTTTGGAATCTGGGATTCAAGGAAGGATCGGTTGGCTACCCAAAATTTGGGATTGAAGAAAGGATTGATCCCGCCTGTTCATTTGATGCGCAGAACAGACCAACAGTCTCTGTAGTTTTTAGTTGTAGAGCATGTCCAATTGTCCATTGAAGTGGTCCATTTGTTTGGATTGCACCCCATCGTGGTTCATCATGTTCTGTTTGGATTGCTTGTATCAGCTAATACTGCCACGCAAAATATACCACTCCGGTTCATCAAATAGTAAACAAATTACTACTAAAAAGGAAATGCTGCTGCTCCACATTAATAAATTAATCCTTCAACTACAAGTAGGTAGAATAAGGCCCTGTTTGGATGCCTAGTTTTTGTTCCAAAACCACTGTAAATTATAGATCTGAGAAATTTTCCGGCCCAACTTCGAAATTGCTGCTTGGAAGCCCGGTGAGCTGACTAGTTTTACATCCGATTTAGGCCAAAACCGATGTAAAAAAACTATGGTCTCCGCCGGCCCGAGAAAAAAACACGACATCTATCGGGGAGAACTCCGCTTGCTAGACCCGACGGAGCCGCGCGATGGTTCCCTGCGGTGACGGCGCCGCCGCGGCGGCGGTGGCGGTCTCCAGCTGAGGCCGGTGAGAAGGCAAGGGTAGCTCGATCTCCCTTCCCTGCTAGTCCCGACGGAGGTGAGGGTTCCTTGCGGCGGCAGCGACGGCGGCGACATGGCGACAGCGGCGAGATGGCGACGGCGATGGCGACGACCCTGAGTGCAGCGAGAGAGCATCCATGCAAGCGTGAGAAAATCCACATCCTTGGCACGTGAATCCTGGAGCCTCAAAGACAGAGATCGAATCGACTTCAGGTATCCTCCCCTCGTGTTCTTCTCTCCCCTCTCCTCGTATTTCTGTTCTTCACTTTTCTGTAGCTGTTCTTCAAATTACTGCATTACTCTTCTTGGGAAATTACTGCATTGCTCTTCTTTTCCAAGATGTGTTTATTGGTGGCTATATGCATGTATAGTTGTATCTGAACTTTGAGGTTCAGTCTTGGCGTGTTGCAGCAATTATGAACAGTAAACTGATATGGAACTGTCATTTGGTCTGAACAAATGGGTGATGGCTTGTAATAATCTTGTAAATTTGATCATCAGAATGACATGCCTAGTTACTGATCATAGGATCTTATATCTTATCCTTGTGGTCTGTGCGATTGTGTAACATGCCGAGAAATTGCTATTTGTGCTTTTGAGATGCAATGCACAGTCGGTAGCTCATACAAAGCTGGAAGCTAGCTGTTACCCAAACAGCATTTTCCGAGTGCAAGAAAAAACAGCAGTATTGTTGTGCACTGTAAATTACAGGCGGAAGTGGTTTACATCCGAAAAACATTACGTTACTCCCAAACAGGGCCTAAGTAGGTAGTACTTTAAACCAAGAAATACTACTCCAGATAAGAACAAAATTTACTATGTGAACATCCTAACCATTGTCTGAATTGTCAGGTTAGTCCTATGTTAATATCCAAGGTAAATTCGATTAATTCTTCTAGTGTATTTGCATCTTGATGATAGTTTTCCTCTAATTTTAATGACTATTAGTGATAGTATTAAGGGCACTGACGCATCGCGCCGCCCATCCGGGTCCTTGCCTTAGTGCTGCTGTGAGCGCACCCTTGCCTTAGCGCTGCTTCGAGCGCATGTGTGCTGTGGCCTGAGGTCTCCCTCGCCGCCTGCAACTTTTTGAAACATCTGAAGCTGTCCCGGTTAGTTAAGCCATTCTCTGAATCCCTGAAATTCTGTAAATTTAGAAGCTGCCAGGTTAAGCCACTGAATCCCCACACAAATAAAGCATGGCTCATGAAATTTCAGTTCTTTTGAGACAACTGAATCCACCACTGTCAAATTTATATTGATCTAACAGAAAGGTTGAAGAGATGTGGATGCTGATCTGAAAATTGTTCTCAGTAGAATCCAGCGGTGCCGAGCTGCCATGATTCATGTGTTTCATGGCAGCAGGGAGACCGACGGGATTGGACTGGAGGGATTCCACATCCCAGCCATGATCTACCCAAGCATGCTAAGGTAAAGACCGGAGTGGATCAGCTTGCAAACCGTGGAAGTACTAAAAGTAGCTGATATATTATTTTTTTAGATACTCTAGGATTCAGAGTATATGCAAGAATGCTTTAATCTGATTGTGTTGTATAGTCGGATCTAGTTACCCTTTTTTTTATGATGATGTATGAGTTTCTATCTACTTGACGGATTACTCCTTAGTATGGGATTTATGTTTTTTTTTAAAAAAAATGTGAACAAGATGATGTGTAACCTGCTTTTTTAAGAGTATTCTTGGATGGAAATATGGAATCTATATTTGTGGTATGACATGACTTTTTATGATAGTAATAAATTTGGACATAAATATTTGTGGCTCCAACTCAGGAATGAATGTGGATTGAAATCTTAGCATTTATTGTTAAGAAGATTTAAGAATTCATGGTCAGATGAGATCACTATAGAGTTTTATGCTTCTTCAGTTAACTACTACTGTTGGAATATTTCTCACCACAAATTTAGCATTATCGACTCTTGTTGCGAGGATATTAGTTGAACTAGTGTCCCTTCATGGCTCTGAAGCTGAGTATATTGTGGTTTCCCCGTGAAGCCAATTTTTTTAGATTATCAGGCCGTTTTCCTTCTATTTTTTTTTCTCAATGTCACCAACAAGATATGTTAGAGCGAAATATATTAGCAATAACCGGTCTACATTTTTTTTCTGGCCTACATCTAACAGGTTGGTTATTCTTTTATTTCTTATTTTCCTATCCTAATGATTCTTCTCTTTACCAGTGATTTTCAAACTTCGTAGGTCCCTATTTGATAAAAGTACCTGTGTTCAATCTTTCATAGTGTGAGAAAATAAGGGGCTGTGAATACTGAATACACTGAGGTTTGGATATAGAGAACATGGATTTGGTGGTACAGGTATGCCATTCTGTTAAGCACTACTGTTTTTCTTGTATTTTTTCTCATGCTGTATCCTTTTTGTCTCATTCACATGTTAATTGCCCAGAACGCATTGATAATTACATCTACAAAGTTGGCCTTGCAGCTTGGTAAGAAACTGACTTGTTTTTCCTTTGTCCTGAGGAAGAAACAATGCTTAAGATAAATTTATTTCAGGCAACACTCTTATACTAACAATTATAGTACAACTAAATTGTCACTTTTGTGATTTATTATTTGTCGTTGCATCGTAACATATTAAATTTTTGTTTTTGTCTGACTATAGAAATAATTATATAGATTGTTAAATGGTCTTTATGCTAACACATATCAGATTTTTGTCAGGTTCATGGTTTTGTTGTCTAACGTGTTAGATTGTGTCTACATAAATTGCAAAGAAATAAAACTACAATTTTAGCATAAAATATTTACAATAACTGTCGTATGGAAGAAAACTAAAATTTAGACAGCTGAAATTTAACAAATCCCATATATATTCACAAGCTAAATTTTTTGAAAACCATTACTCAGATCTTCTTTCAAATATTTATGGTTAACTAGATTTTGGTCAAAAACTTGGTTAGAAGATACCAGACAGACATCTTATTATCAGGTTACGGGCCTAGAGATTAGGCCCATATTTACTCGGCCCAGGAGCTCTACAATTTTGTTGACTTGGGTCGATGGACTCGAGCATGCCCCTGCCGAAGCGGGCCGCAGGTACGAGGCTTCTTTTTTATATATAGTCGTGTGGGCCGATATGCAACTCCAGTGATTACCCAAAAAATCTCTCTACTTTTAGTTTAAGTGCTTCGTCTATTTTTTAGGGCTCCATTTCAAAGCGTAATTTTAACAACGGTTCTCAAATCAAGAGAACTCCATTTTTGAAACCGATTTTGTTAGGTACATTACTCTTACTTTTTTTCTCGCGCACGTCAGAAGGGCACTAGGGGAGAAGCCACACCAGGGGAAGAGGTGCACCTGCAGAGGGTGCCCGCACAACGGAGGAACCACACCAAGGAGGAAGGGAGCCCATGCCGAGATCTTCCCAGGGAGACACGCTGAGATCTACCTACCGAGGAGGAGGGAGGCTCACCGAGAGGGCCCACCCTGCAAAGAGCCTCCAAAATGGAGCCGTTGGTTGGGTTAGCAGACCGGGGGTCGGGGAGGGAGCTAGACTAGAAGGGTACCGATGGTGAGGTGAGGCGTCGACATAGGTAGCGGGCAGAACGAGAAAAGCACATGTGGAATTAGGAGTTTAGGACAGACGTGGGAAAAACCAGTCGCAATGGTCAAGTAGGATTAGAAATAAGGGCTTGAGGTGGGATTTGAAGTATGGTCCGTGCGTTAAATTCACCAAGCTATCTTTTTTATATATATAATGAACTAAGCTACCATTAATTTCATTCAAGACCCATGTGTATATACATGGTCCTTGAGTACTACAGGCGGTTCAGTTTTTTTCAAGCTAACTAATACTAGTAGTATATATGGCTTATATCATATGGGGTTGAGTTTAGAAAGCGAGCTTCTTAACTCGTGTAACAGTCCCTAGCTCAAACACATGCATTTTCAAAATAAAAATAACAATGTTCAAAAAAACGCTAGACGCTAAACGAACGCTAGCCTCCAGAAAAGCGTAAACGTAGATTAAACGTAGTTAAACATTTTTGTTTTTTTTTTAATTTAGGTGATGCTTAGAAGGAAATCAGCGAACATACCTCTTGTTGCACACTTGTTTTGACTTCATTTCCTTTCCTCCTTAGCTTCTTGCATTCAGCAGCAGCTATAAGCATCAAAGGGAGATAAGTTAATAATCCCAAAATAGAAAGATCAAATAAAATAACATGTACAGCTCAATATTGTTATTGTGCATTTGTGCATGGTCTACATGCACAGCCAAGCTTCCAAACAAGGCAGCCAGCAGCACAAGACAAATAATCACATAAAATATACACACAACAGCACAACATGACTGAATAGTCCACAAATTAAATAGCAGTACATCACACAATAAGTCTTATGGTCCACACACAAATTAGAGAAACTACTCAAAGTAGATAACTAGATATTAATATTTAGATAACTTGGCAGCATGCTGCCATCATGCAACCCCCTCACTCCGCAAATGTAGTGGAGTTTAGAATTGCTTCTTCATCCTCCTCATTCTCATAGTCAATGTCATCTTGATAATCAGGATCATCAGATTCAGATTCCCACTCTTCTTCATCCACCTCTCTAGCCAATCTTGCACTCCTACGAGGTTGAAGCTGTTCATTAGTTCCCATTGCTTCTCCAAGGACACTCCATGGTATCCCTGTCCCCGGCATTTCTCCCTCATCTTCCTCGTCCCTAAAGACAACCAATGCATGATCGTCCCCTCCATCAAAGAAAAATCCTTGAGCTTCAGAAGCATCACTACTTAGGAGCACTTCATAGTTACTCTTTCTAGCGATCTTCTCCTTCTTGGACATCAATTTATTGTTGAATTGGATGAATACTAGAGAGTTGAGGCGCTCAGTTGTCAACCTATTCCTTCTCTTTGTATGATGCTGTACATTATAAACCAAAAACCATGGAATTGACATCAAAACTTGTACATCAAATTGGGAATAAAGAGAAGCAATTGGTAGGCTACAAACTGACCTGTTCAAAGGTGCTTCAATTCCTTTCACATCCAGAAGCGCTAGAGGTCAGGGAGAGGATTCTGATAGCCATTCTTTGCAAATCTGGTGTTCCACCTCCATAAAGCCTCCACCAAGATGCTACAAAATGAAGTGAAATATATCAAATACGTGCAGATTTGATTGCAAAAAAATCTGGACAGATTTGATTGTAGGAAATATATGGACAGAATTGCTCCAAAAGCTTACCCAGATTGAACTCAAAGCGTTCACAGCTCTTTGCCATCTTTTTTGAGAAGTTTCCTTGAGAAGTTTCCTTGTCTCTTTCGGAATTTCTCGAAGTCCTCATTAACAGTCCTATATTCCTTATCCTCATCACCATAATAGTAGGTTTCCGCACATTGCATGAATTTTTCAACCACAACTCTATCAGAGAATATTGTTGGATTGCTGTAACTGTAGTAGGGATTCAGCACATATGCAGCCACATGGAGTGGAGAATCAAGCCTACCCTTCATTTTCTTGTCAACAATAGCCATGACTTCTCTGTAGTTCTTTTCCACATTTCCAAATGCCTCCTTTATCTCCCTCTTTGCCTTGAGAAGTTCTCCGTACACATAACCCATAGATGGCTTCACATCCCCATCAACTAAGCGTAGAACTTTCACCAAGGGCTCAAAGACCTTCAAACAAAGGGACACATCTCTCCAAAAATTAATGTTCAACACCGTGGTTGTAGCATCCTTGCCCTTCTTGGACTTTACATCAGGTAAGTCATACCACTTTGAATCAACCACCATCTTTCTTAGACAATCTTTCTTTTCCATCATGCTTTGCAGTGTAAGATATAGGCTGTAGCAAATCTAGTTACCCCTGACCTAATGATTTCTCTCTTCAAGGTGAAGGACCTCAAGCATGCCAAGGTTCGATGGTGACCATAGACAAAGATAGTGAATGATTTTGCAAGATCAATTGTTTTCTTGAACTTTGGAAGGTTCCCAATACCTTGCAGCATCAAATTGACAGTATGAGTTGCACAAGAAGTCCAAAATATGTTTGGTCTCTTAAGGCTCAGCAATGCCTTTGCTCCCATGTTGTTAGAAGCATTATCTGTCACAATTTGCACCACATTTTCAGCACCAACATCCTCAATTGCCTTATCAACCAACTCATATATAACTTCACTAGTGTGTGATACATCTGACATCTCTTTAGACTTGATAAAAGTTGTTCCCTCACTAGTATTTGTGCACATGTTCATAATACTTCTTCTCTTCATATCTGTCCAAGCATCGGTCATGATGGAGCAGCCATGCATAATCTTCTCATCTTCACGATCTTGTAACAAGCTCTTGGTTCTTGCATGCTCCTCCTCCAACAATTTACCCCGAAGATCATGCTGAGCTGGAGGTTGGAAACCAGGACCAAATTGACCAATAGCTTCAACCATTTCCTTGAACTCATCATTATCACAGGCATTGAATGGAATAACTGCAGATTCGTGCAAAAAATTAAAATTCCAGCAATGATGAGTATGAAGGCTACAACATTAAGGATTGAAAAAAAACTGAAGTAGAGAACATACCATGTGTATACACCCATCTAGCAACATATTGCTGGACTTGGTGTGTTCTCTCTTTCTAAAGTGTGTCATTTATGTTTTGCTGCCTCTTAGCTTCAGCACTACTTGCTTTGGGATCAATGGGGCGTGTAAATTTGTCCATGGGTCCTAGCTTGTGAGGCGTGCTTGAGCTTCCAACAAGTGACTCAACCTCTATCACTTCCTGTTGAACCGTGCCAACCTGCACATTCTCTCTAACCTCTTTATCATGTTGCTGTTTGTCTTTCTTCTTCTTTGCTGTTCCATCAAGATTTCTCTTGCACTTCTGTTTAATTTCTTCGCTTACTTTTGGGCACTTCACAATAGATGTGCCAACATGAGCAAGATGCTGTTTAATGCGATAAATCCCTGCCGTGGTCTCTTGTCCACATAGAAGACACTTCACTTTGTTCTTGTCATTGGGATCACAGAGACGCGCCCACTCCCAACCTATATCAGAGAACTTCCTCTTTAAGTGGTTGTCAACCTCGGTGACTTCTGGGGCCACTGCCGCCGCAGTTCCAACAGCAGCTGCAGCTTCGGACGTCGACATCCTAAGGACCATGGACCAGCATATCAACACATACACATCATAAGGACTATGAAGGTACTGAGGCAGTATACATTCAAAAGGTAAAGACATGGATGGTGAACTAGTGCAAAGAACAAAGTATTCCCAACTAACCATCTCAAATCCACTTAACTAAATAAGAACACATTATATCTCAGTGAAGCTATCCACCATATCTACCAAAAAGATCAAAGTGACTAATCCAACCCCTTTTAACTGAATCTAAAAGAATTCAGTAGCATAAAAGGGAAGCTCCTGATCCAACAGGTTATGCAATTTTATCCATACATAAATGCAGTGTATAACATTATAACATTACCATTCATCTTGTGCATTGAAAAAAAAAATGACGACTTCTGTTAGAAATGAGAACAGCATGTTATACAGAGAATAAAGATGGGAAGAGAGAGAGAGAGAGAGAGAGAGAGAGAGAGCGAGCGAGCGAGGGAGCACGCACCTGGAGGGTGAAGCAGGGCACCCCTGCGCCTAGAGGTGAAGCCGGCCGAGCTGCTCCTTGCTGGCCTGGAGGTGAAGCAGGGCACCCCTTGCTGGCCTGCTGCTCCTTGCGCCTGCGCTTGACGCGGCCTCGCCGGCCGGGAGGGAAGGGGCGTGCGGCTTCACGGGCCGGGCGAGCAGGCGGGCGCGGCCTCGCCGGGTGGGCGGGCACGCTCGGCCTCGCCGGTCGGACGAGCAGGCGGACGCGGCCCCGCCGGTCAGGCGGGCGCACACAGCCGTGGCTCCATCTCGCGTGCAGCCGCGACTCTCTTCTCTGTTACGGCGTACGGCAGGGGTGGCGTCAGGGTCGCGCGGCGCGGGTACGGCGGCCGTCGGAGGTCGCGACTGAGCGGAGCTCCAAAAGACGGGCGCGGAAGGCGGGAGGAGGAAGATGGGCGGCTATGCAACAAATTGCTGGGGCCTCCCTCTTTTTTGTTTCGCGCGCGTTCTCCTAATGCCTCGCCCGTGACCTGATTTCGCGCCTTTGCGCGCGCGCTGCCTGCTTTCCCGCTTCCCGCTCGCGCTCTTTCCCGCGCTCGACGGGCCGCTCCCGCGCTGAGCGCTTTTCCAGCCGTGTACACGCGATTTTCGCCCGTTTCCGCGTCGACTAAACGTTGACACGCGCCTACACGGCCGTTTAAACGCGACCAGCGTTTAAATGAGCGTGTACCCCCTAAACGAGACGCTAAGGCAACGTTTAGCGATTAAACTCGTCTAAACAACGATTAATCTCGTTTTTTCGAACCTTGAAAAATAAATAGTTATTTAAAACCTAATAATCCAGCATATGTGAGGAATACAATTTCTTGGAAACCAGTAACAAAATAAAAAGCAATTTCCAACCTAGTTTATTATTTTCTAGTTATTAGTAGGACTGGGGTCAACTGGCCGGTCAATTTGTCGTTGTCATACATATATTTCAAATTTATGTTTTGTTCCCCTTGTTAATAACTAGACAGTTAGTAGGACAAGAGTAAAACGTGTTCTCAAGTCTCGGCGAAGGAGATATATAATGCTTTATGGATGCATACGTATCATTCCATGGCGATAAAGCCAAGCCATCGAAGACCTAGCTTTGAGTCATAGTAAACTGCACAGGGTGGGACAGCCCGAGTCCACGCTCTGGTCAGTCGCACAACAAACAGTCCATGATTACGTTGGCTATATGCATCGCTCCTTTAGAGCCAATCAAATTTTTATTGCATTGCTAAGGCGACACAAACCCAATCTAAGTGGTCATCTCTTAGCTTGGCCGACGATGATTATATTTTGGCGCCATTCACCTTCCTGAAGATATCGTTGTGTGTGGTTGTGTGGTAGTCTTTGTATTTTGCTAGTGTATTTGTGGTTCTACCACTTCTCGTCCTGGTGTTGAGGCATCTTGTTGTTATGGTTGTTTTTCCTTCTCACCATTTGTAAAGTGTATAACAAACTGTTTTGGGCGCTATATATCAATTTATATTCAGGTGGAGAGTAATCCCACCCGGTAACATTTTAAAAGAAAAACAAACCCAACCCAAGTGGTCATCTTATGCAAAGATGATATTATGCTCATATATGCTGTATAGTTCGCGATGTAGCCAAGAACATCTTTTTTAGTCGTTCTTATGATCCCGCCATCTCGGTAGGGGCCGTGTTTTTCTGTTTTTGCATTCCCACTCGTGGCCGGGTTGTTTTATTTTGTCTGTTTGTATTTCCTTCTCGCTTCAGTTTTCAGTTATTGCAAGGCTATGGACCTATGGTTGCCTCTGACTTTAAATACTTGTAAATCGTTTTTTTTCTTGTTTTTCCATCGTCTAATAAAAACAATAGCAGGTTTTTGCCGTCCTTTCTAAAAGAAGCCGTCATCATCTAATATGTAAGCTGTCTGTGTGCCTGGTTTCGACGTAGACGTTCCTGTATTTAAAATTAGAACAATATCAATCTTGCTTGGATCGATAACCCTAACCCTAGTCTTAGGATTGGTTGTTGCTACTATTTTTCTGTTCCGACCTCTGTAACGTAATGAATCTTTTCTCTCTTTTTTGCCAATTTTTTGGATTAAAAAACTTATTTGCCTTATGTAACGGGACACGGGCTGTTCTAATCTGTAACAGCGCAGTACAATTACTGTTGATTTGGCGAATTTGGTAAACGTTGGATTCTCACGCATCCGTAACACCATTTACTACATTTTCACCAGATATTCACCAACATTGTGTGGTTGTCAATTCTTAAAAATGAAAACAACTGTGGGTCCTATAGGTAATGTATAGGCATTGTTTGAGGCGCGTGGTAGTTAAACATGCATATTGCTACTTTGGATCGTGCACTTGGAGCGCAGAGGAATATGTTACGCAAGTGGCAAAAGCGGCTAGAAGGTAGGGGACAAAGATTATTGTTATTGACTCCGAAATCTTGACCTGGAGCTGGGAGCACAGAGGGAGTCCTGTATACTTCCTCCGTTCCTTTAAACATGTAACTCCGTGTTGCGTGTCAGATAAAATAGTTCACGTTTGACTAAATTTGTAGTGAATAGTATTCATATTTATAGCTCCAAATTAATATATTATGAAAATACATTTTATAATTAATCTATTGGTGTTTATTTGATTTTATAAATATTTATAGTTTTTTATTTATAATTGGTTAAAGTTGGTACACTGAAATATGCTAATGTGTTAGAATTGCATAATCAATGGGACGGAAGGAGTATATATGTGCCATGGATCATTTGCTCTCTCCATCACTCCATCGAAAACCAACAACGACACTTGACGGATCGAAACTCACATCGCTCAATTGCATCCAACAAATTTGCTCTCCCCGATCCATCGGCAGCCCATGGATCAGCAGCAGTACCTGACCATGTACCCAAGCGCACCGCCGACCCCGGGCAACATGGAGACGGGCCTCGTCGCCACGGGCCTGCCAGTGCCTGTGTGGCGGCGGCGGCGGCAGCAGCAGCTCGGCGGGGCGGCGCCGGACAGCAGCAGGGACGACGGCTGGGCGGGCAACGACCACAACACGCTGATCGTGGTGGTGACGCTGATCACGGCGCTCAGCTTCCTGCTGGGCCTCAGCATGCCCGGCGGCTACTGGCAGACGGACCAGACGGTGGCCAGCGACGGCGGCGGCGGCAGGGTGGTGCACCGGTACCGCGCCGGCGACCCCATCATGCGTGACCTGCACCGGCCGAGGTACTGGGTGTTCAGGGCGGCGAGCTGGGTCGGGGTGGCGAGCTCCATGGTGATGACGCTGAGCCTGCTGGTGCGGATGCCCTTGGGCTCGCGCCACGTGCTGTGGTCCTTCGCGGTGGCCTTCTCCAGCCTCGTGCTCACCTTCATCGTGTCGCTGTCCAGGACGCACCTGTCGCTGGACATCATCATCTGGGTGGCCGTCCTCGCCTTGATCTGGCTCATCATCAGCCTCCACCCGGACCGCCGGGCGCGCGTCATCCTGGCGCTCTTCTGCTGCAACCGCGACAACTGAAATTAATCTTGCCTGCTTATTTGTATCTCCTACCTATCGTCTTCATGTTCGGACAGTGGATTGGAACTATAGTACTAGCACTCCGTAGTTGCTTGCTTTGCTTATCGGTTATGCAATGTTTGACTGGCTTTTCACTGCTAGTGAGCTCAACAATGTAAACTATAACCATATGGGTTGTGAATGTTGAAGTCATACTTTTTTGTACTAATCTCTGTACTCTTGTTGGATAAGATCATGCTGCTATGTTACTCGCCCCAACCAAAGTGCAATGCATCACTGCACCAAAAAGCAGCCAATGGATGAACCGGCGAATAGCTGACCATATCCATATGACTTGTCATGAGTATATTTGCCAATGATCAATGGATATGCTTGATTGTTGTTTCTCCTTTACGCTATGGTCTCTTCTTCATTTCTGTACGGTTCAATGAGGAATAACGGTTTTTCGATGTTACCTAGGAGGCTAGGACCATAAGATGCGTGGGTGTATAAAAACGCTAACCCCCCCCCATCCCCAACCTTGTTTGCATAATTGAAATCATTGTTCGTTATATTCCCAAAAAGACAAGAACATAGCTTCCCATGTATTTCATTATGAACAAGTAAGAGTGCTGTAAGAACAGCTTACACGACATAGCTATAGGAAAATCCATAGCACAGGATACATAACTGACTAGAGAAAACGGGACAATGGCAAAAATTCCAACAAAGCATGTAAGAGGAGAATGACATCCACAGAAGTCAACAATGTTGACGAGCGCATGAGGACTTTCGTCCTATAGAACTGGCCCCAACGACGAGTAGAGCCTTCGGTGACGCCCTCAGAAAGGTAGGTGCTACATGCTGCACCACTATTGCCAGCCCCAAGCAAAGACGGGAAGAGTTTTGACCCAAGAACTATCCAGCCACAGCCGCTGGTTGTGGGCAAGCCAGCCTGGCATCGGCCCCTGCACCCCCTGAAAGCCCTAATTTTGTTTTGATAATTGATGACACCCTAAGGACTAACCTACTTGCTAAGTTATGGCTAAAGTGTAGGTTATCCTAACCATGGTGAGTGGAGCTAAATGATGTTGATCAAGTGAGCTCAACCATGGATCAAGTGAAGATGATCAAGGAGAAAGAAAAGGACTTAAATAAGGTGAAAAGAAAAGCATGAAGGCAAAGGTATAACCATAATAGGGCTTTTCTTTTGGTGATCAAGACACCAAGTGGGTGTGATCATATTTAGGGTAGTTAGCCGACTATCATGGGGAGAAATTGGTTATGGATTACCTTCAAGTGCTCTAGGTTGCATTTCATGTGCATTGAACTAATTGAACCTAGATATTGACTCAAAACCCTTGGAAAATGGTTTTAAAAGCTAACACACCGTGCACAATCGTTGGATTCTTTGGTGTTAGCACTCGGGAACAAGGGTTGAAGTGGTAGAGAGGTGCTTGGGGTCTCTCAATTTTCGGAGAAAGTCGCAATAGAAAAACACTGAGTTTCGAGCGTCGGACTCTAGGGATGCAGGGCGTCGAACTATTGTTTGGTAGGGTCCGACGGTCCCCAAGCGTGTTGTTCTCTGTGCAAAGGCGTCGGACGCTTTGGCTTGGTCCGACGGTAGACCTCTCTGAAAGCGTCGAATGGTGAAGCTCGTTGGTCCGACGCGCTGACTGAGTTGAGTCCGACGGTGGTTCGAGCTGTGAGAGTCAGATAGTCCGTTGCTGGTTGAGAGAAGAGCGTCGGACCATTGGTTCATGGTCCGACGGCTTGGCGTGGCGAGTTCACGTTCTGAGTTAGCGCGCGGCGAGAAGTGTTCAGGGCGTCGGACAGCGTCCGACGATCAAAATTGTCTCTGCGAACTCTCTGAAAGCGTCGGACCCTGCTGAGCTTTAGTCTGACGACCCTGAGTCCGACGGTTTGTAAAAGTGGCGCGATCAGTTAGCCGTTGAGATCCAGCGGCTGTGGTTGAATTGAGCTGACACGTGGCTGCAATCCGAGCGTCGGACTGAAGCAGTTAGTCCGACGGTGTGCGTCCGACGGTAGCATCCGACGCCACGAAAAGTGGTTTAACGGCTAGTTTTCAGTGGGTAACGGCTAGGAGTGCTCTTGGGGGTATTTATACTCCCTCCCTGGTCACTTAGTGACTCTCTTGCACATTTGGATCATTGCCATACACTTTGTGAGCATCCTAAGCCTCTCACTCACTCACTTGTTCATCCATTGATCATCTTTGTGAGTTGAGTGATTCTCAAGTGCATCATTGCTAGTGATTTACATTCTAGAGCACTTGAGAGTAAGCCATTGCTGAGTTCTTATTCTCTTGGGGCATTGCCGTGTCCCTAGCGGCTTGGAGGTGATTTCGGTGTTGAGGTTGATTGGTGATTGTTCAAGCCCACACCGAAGTATAGTTTGTGAGGGGTTCTTACGGTTATTCCCCGGCGGAGTGCCAAAACCGACTTTAGTGGATTGCTCATGGTGAGAAGCCACTTCTCTTATGTTGGTGATCGGCTCCCGGTGAGGGATTGGCGTGTGATGCCTAGCTCGTGACCCACCAAGGAAGACCGGTGCCGCAACGAGGAGTAGTGTGACGGCGATCACGTGAATCTCGGTAAAAAATCGAGTGTCCACTTCTCTACTCCACCATCGAGTGGATTTCTTGGTTGATCACCTGGATTTGTTGTTGGCTATCTACTCTTGGTGATTGGATCAACCTCTACTCTTCTCGGTAGTATAGCCTTCTCGTTCACTCTCTCTTGCGCTTATTCACTTGTTTAGGTGCTCTCACTATAGGATTGAAGTGAGAGTTTCTTTCAGTTGAGTGCATATACTTATGAGTAGCATATTATGTTAGATGGCTTGCATAGGATAGCCTAGAGCTAGCGCTTAGCAAAAGTTTTGTTATTTACTAACTTTGTTGTTAAGTGCTTTGTAGAATTTTTATAGGCTATTCACCCCCCCCCCTCTAGCCTATCGGGTCCTTTCACCCCCCCTCCCCCACCCCCCAAGCAACCGGCTAGCAGGTTGAGGCAGGCCGGCCACGGCCCCAGTCGGCAGGCACCGCTCCGGCCGCCCCCTAACAAGACAGCCCGGACCTTGCGAGCCACAACTTTCCTATGGAGCGGCACTGCAGATTCGGCCAGAGCATAGCGACCCAGGCAGCCACCGACTCTTGATTGACCAAGCGAACATGTAGTATTTCTTTAGATAAATAATAAAATAACATAGTAGACCGAGCTAAAGGGCACTCAAGGCCAGCAGCGTGTTGAGATGTTGCCCACCAATTAGGTAGTGTTTGGAGACGAAGGAACTAGGTGGGATGGATCCATTTTCCAGGTATTTGGTTGAGGTCATCCTAGATGGAATATACCATGGAATCTGGGGACGAGCTCGTCCCTCAAAATTTAATGGACGTGGTCATCCCTGTGGGACGAGCAAGTGTCGCACGCGCTGTGAGGAGAAGGGCAGATCGAGCGTGCAACTAGAGTTGAGGAAGATGCAAACTCTCTGTCGGAAGGAGGAAGAAGGCGGTTGTGAGAGCTCTGCACACGTGAGGGAGAAAAGGAGACACACCGCCCAGATCCAGTGAGCCACGGCCTCGTCGAAGGCGGACGAGCTTCATAACTGCCGCTGCGCAAACGACCTTTTGCACCGCCGCCTCGCGGGCGAGCGCACCACACGCGGGCGAGCTCCGCCCCATCGCGTCATTGGCGAGCACGCGGGCGGCCTCTTCCCCATCGCCTTACACTGCCTTCTCGCGTGGGAGCACTCAGGCGACCTCCCCGAGGAAAGGACTGAATGAAGGAGACGGGAGGAAGATGTCTCTAGAACATGTGTTGGGATCAAATAGAGATAAAGGAAGTAAAAACAAAGAAAAAAATAGATAATTGGGAGATAAATAGGCCCCACTTGTTAGAGCAACTCCAATAGTTTGTTCCCTATCCATGTTATTTGGAAAAAAAAAGAAAAAAAAAGAGAGAAGGGGAGGGAGCTGCAGCTGAAAGGAGCATGAGCACGCATCGGTTTGGTAATGACCTCACAGCAAATGGCCCGACCGACTTGGATGGCCTGCCGCCGGATGCGACTAAACTGCGAAGAAAAGGAGGCGGCGGCGTTTGTACTGGGAAGAGATGGCGAAAGGTTTGCTAAAGAAAATTACTCCCTCTATCCTAAATTATAAGTCATTTCAAGAATCTTAGAGAGCCAAACTTTCTTAACTTTGACCAAGTTTTTATAATAAGATAACAATATTGTAAATATCAACTAAGTATTATTAGATTCTTCATCAAATATATTTTCATGATACACTTATTTGGTGTCATAATTCTTCATATTTTTCTCTATAATTTTGGTCAAAGTTGAGATAGTTTGACTCTCCAAAATTCTTGAAACGACTTACAATTTGGAACGGAGGGAGTAATTACCAACGAAAAAAAATCTTTGTGGGGCCAATTTTGAATATTTAAGAATGAAGTATGGGGAACATTTAGAGATAAGTTTTTTTTTTCCTTGCCATATTATTTTTCGGAGTTTGTAAACATCACGTTTGGGGAGCACATAAGTGATATGGCACGCGGTGCTTGATCAAAGATTATAGAAAATCCAGATAAAACTTTTCTGTTGTTACATTTACATAGCCACAGTACAACGCTCAAGCAAAGCTAGGATACAGTTTCGATATAGCACAGCAAAGGATAAAGCAGAGTAGATCACAACACATACACGTAAAATTTCACCGCATATCTTTGCGCCTTCTCTCGTGTGTATAATATTTTCACTGAGCTTATTACTAGCTGGCAAAATCCAGTTAATTAAGCAAGCATCGCATCACCAATGAACAAGCAAAAGTTAAGCGATAGAGGATTGAACGGCGCTGCTGTGGAAAGATGTTTTTTTGTTCAGTTGTCCCGGCCGCTGCAGCAGAGCACCCTCATGATGCACGCGCGGTTCTCCTCGCGGACGCTGGTGATGAGCCAGGAGACGAAGAGGACGAGGAGGCAGAGGATGATGTCGAGCGACAGGTGCGTCCTGGTCTGCGACGCCGCGAAGGTGAGGAGCAGGCTGGCGTAGGCCACCGCGAACGACCACCGCACGTGGCGCGAGGTCACGGCCATCCGCACCAGCAGGCTCAGCGTCAGCACCATGGAGCTCGCCACCGCCGCCCAGCTCGCCGCCCTGAACACCCAGTACCTCGGCCGGTGCAGGTCGCGCATGATGGGGTCACCGGCGCGGTACACCCCGCCGCCGCCGTGCCCCGACGGCGTGTCCTGCGGCCAGTAGCCGCCGGGGACGCTGGAGCCGAGCACGAAGGCGAGCATCGTAATCAGCGTGGCCGCCACCAGCAGCGCGCTGGGGTCATGGTCCTCGCAGCTGCTGCTCCTGTCCGGCGCGCCCCCGGGCCCGGCGTGCCGCTGCTGCCTCACCTCCTCCGGCGGCGGCTGCGGCGGCCGCGGGTACACAACAGCGTGGTGGCCCATCTCAAGGTTGCCTGGGGCCGGCAGCGCGTCTGGGTTCACGCGCGGGTACATGGGCACACACGGCTATCGGTGGAGAGACGGTTTTTGGTCTGCCTGGAGGCTGAAGCTAGCGGAGTCTGCTGATTGATGTGATTGATGAGCCTGTTTGGTTTCCTGGGAGCGAGCAGGGGAAGAGAACAAGAGATTCAGGGCACATACGGAGTATATCTTGTGTACTCCTACAACTGTACACTCTGCCAGTGCTCCCAGGTCCAGGTCAAGTCAATATATTTTGTCCCCTACCCCAGCCACTTCTGCCACTTGTATTTTATCTATTCTGCTGCACGTCTAAAAACGTGGAGAACTGCGAAGGGTGAACGAAACGTTCAACCTACCACGCACCTCAAGTAAACGCTCCAACGTCACGCTACCATTATTGCCTGGAACTGGAACTCATCCAAGCTCCCCCGCAGCACGAACTCGGGGACGTCTCTAGGAATTTGAGGCCGAGAGTAAAATGTAAATTAGGACCCTTGCGTTCATTGGGATTGGAATGCTACGTCCATCGCAGCGGTGGAATTCTGAAGCGAGATCACAGCGGCATCGCCTATGGCCAGACGGAGATTCAGGGTCACTTAGAAGCCGTTGTGAGTCGCTACGTTTTAATTACTGCAGCCGACAACTAAACAAGATTACGTCATGAGTTGTGGACTATAAACAAAAAAGAATTGAGAAGTCATGGACATTTGGACTAAATACTTAAAATTTGAATTGTTATATATGAGCCCTGTGATATAAATTTGGGCCTTGAGCGCTCGCTCACCTCACTCATGGCCTTCAACGGCCCTGATCGATAGGAACTAGCTATAATCTCTACTCTAAGAGTATCTCCAAGAGATTAGCCAAATCATTTTTTTAAAGGTAAATTTGGCTATTATGAGAGAAAAAATATTTTTAACAGACTCTGTAAATGACTCTTCAAGGATAACCCACCTCACTAGCCATCCTTTATAGAGTCTGTTGGAGTACTCTAATATTTCTTGTGAAATCTATTTTAGAGAGTAACTAAATCAGTAAATTTGGCTAGCGTTTTTAGCTAATCTCTTGGATATGTTGTAAAAGGATAAAAGGGAATACTCATCCAAGCTTCCCTCGCAGCCAAAACTTCATACATACTCTTTGGTAGAGGTTTGGCTTCGGATAAAGTAGTCGTAAGTTGTGTGGTGCGGAAAAGCGGTTGAACGAAAGTTGAAAGTTTTTTTTAAAACAACTATGGCTTTTGGAAAATACTTATAAGTGGACCCACATGTCATTGACACTCTAGTCTACTCAACTCTCTCCCTCTCTCACCGACACGTGCACCACGCATGTCAGCCAGTAGCTTCTGAGCACTTACAGCGGCCATGGAGGAGCATGTGTGCTAGCGACAAGGAAGAGCCCGAGACAACGCTCTTGCCCTCAAGGGAGCTCCGGCCCGTGGCGGCCTTTGCACCCACGGGGACAAACACGAGCATGTGGTTGACCTCGCCGGCCATGGAGAAGTGAGGCGAGGAAGCGAGGTCACGAACCCTTGGAGACGCTAGTGTCAAGCTGATCGCAGGAACGCGCGCTGCAAGGCATTTCCCTATCCCACGTGAGCTGCCAGGGCAAGATCATGGATATCCGTCCGGAGCTAGAGCGGAAGAAGTGAGGGAGCTCGCGTTGACCATGGAGACAGAGGTCGTATCTGCTAAGGACATAGGCACATAGCCTATCCCACGTTGTCCGCCCCTCCCGCCCCCCCCCCCCCCCCCCCCCCCCCCCTTCCTTCACGTTGAGCCTAAAAACAAATAAACTGCCTCCTCCATGCGACCCTCACCATGACCTATATCGTCTGGCCACTGACACCCTGACCTAGCATGCCATCCCTAGGTCTGTAACCTTGCCCCTCTCTATCTCGCATGACCGCCATCGCCAACCTAGCCTCCCAACTTCCCACCATGTTGTTGCCCCACCGATTGCTGACCTCGCCTCCAACCTACCACCAACAACAAAATCTAATCTTAGTTTATGTAAGCCAATGCAAGCTTGTCTTGCACAAGCTGATAGGGTCATAAAAATGATGTAGACGCGTGGAACAAAAATATAAGCAACCAAATACGATCTTGTTAAACATAATAGGACTAAACAGTTAACAACAACACATATGGTTCAAATTGGACCGGATGACACATTCTATGTCCGGGATAACAAAACACCAACATATTGCATATGCTTATTATGTTGTCTTGAGTTGTGTTGCATAGACCCTAAGACAGACTAAAATTAGCACATAGAACAAATCAAACTTACATGGCTTCTGAATTTCTTTAAATTGTTTGTATGGCTCCCAGTGCAGTTAATCCTGAAAAGAATGGCCCTCGGAATCATTTCAAATAACTCATCTTAAACTGATTTAGGTGACCCATATGTAGAAACGCTAACATCAATGCATCAGGTCTTTCAATCGATTAACTGTTATACTTTTCACTTGCATGACTCCAAACGGCGTCATGATAATCAATGATCACTGTAGTAAGAACTAGACTGCAACATTGACTTGCATAGCGTTTATCTCAGGGATGAAAATGGTCATGGGGATAATGTTCAGATATGTTTGTGCCGGGCCGGCCTGGAAACGCCACGGCCTTCTCATTTGCTTCCTTTGGTCAGAAACCTAACAGGCCCCTTGTTACTAATGGTGTGGCCCAAGCGAGAAACTGGGCTTGGCAGGAGTCGAGAGCTATCTAGCCCATGAGATGAAGAAACCTTCTGCTGGCCCGAATGCAGCGGCGAGGCCTTTTAACGTCTCATCAGTCGGTGACCTATTGAGATAAACCTTGGGCTGGGCCGGTGCGAAGAGTGCGCAGGATGCCGTGTGAAACTGTGAGGACCTGTCGGAGAAAATGAGCAACAGCCCAACAGGTGACCTTCCCCGGGCAACGCCTTTGGCCCCCGTCTAGATCCAGTGCAAATTGCACTTGCAACTAGCCATATTAATATTACAGCACATGCATAGAGCATTAAATGTAGACGAAATGTTTACATGTTTGTACTTTTTGCATGTACATCATGAGACGAATCTTTTAAGCCTACTTGAACCATGATTGGATAAAAATTGTCAAATACAAACGAATGTGTTACAGTGTAGAATTGCAACTGTAACTGAGATCTAAACGGGCCTTTGTTCCCGTTTTCCTGCATCCTGCCCATTGCCCAAACAGCTGTCAACACTCAACAATAACGACGATAGTAGTGTCCTGTAACTTTTGTGTTTGGTGCAGCAGAGAAATTGCGTTACATTGATTTTGACTGTGCTTCCCAGCACTAGAAGCGTCTTCTACACGGACTAGTGTTGACAGGCACGGAGTACCTTTTTATTACCGACCGATACCGAACCACAAAGTATCGTACGATTTATATTATTGCTAATTTCACGACCAAAGTACTCATGGTGTGACTCAAACAGGCACGGAGTACCGACAGGCTACAGATCTCCCGTGATCCTATTACTACCACTTTGCTATCACGTTTATGTACGTGATCAGGTATCTTCTGATGATACTCAGGTTGTAGTAGTCAGGTGATGGTAAGCTACAGAACGAAGCGTATCATGTCGCTTTTGGTATCTCGGTGTTGGGCAATTAGGCGGCATCGGTCCGCCGGGATTTGATGGAATCCAGACCACCGTATTCCCCGGCCCCGGCGGAGTTGAGCAACTGACCAACGCGGACAGCGACGGCGAGCAAATGAAGGGGCATTTCACCTCCCCCGGTCTGCCTCCGCTCAGGTTCGGTGTGTCGTTTCTTCTAGGAGTGTGCGTGGGCAGCGTGGCCTAACTTTTGTGTGCACTACTACACGATAACAAAGGCAAGCAGAAGCAGAGCTACCGTGCCCCAGCCACTGAGGCTGACGTTTTCTACGAAGAAGCATACTACCATGCAAGGCGTTGTCGTCGACGGCCAAATCAATCCGGGGAACAAAGGGTAGTGCCCTGGTTTGGTAAAACCTGGAAAAAAAAATCTCGAGCCGCCGCCGCAGCACATCCATGCTTTTATGTGCTGCCTTTGCACAATTGCACGGTGAGTCTGTGAGTGCAGGTCGGTCGCGCCCACTGCCTTCCACTTTTTCTATCAGATCACCAGCAGGCAGCAGCCAGCAAGCTCCGAGCCGAGCAGCTCTAGCTGCACGCCTACACCGCAAGCCGATTTCTGATCGCGTGTCGTCGTTTTCCTTTGCTCTGCCGAGCTTGGCTTTTTCGTCGGCTATTCGGGGCCTCCCTTGGTCACGCCCTCTGCTGCTCTGCCATCACACGTGTCCCTTTCACCGGCGGCGGGCGGGATCACTCGCTAGCAGTAGCAGGCAAGTGCCTCGCGCTTGCGCCCACGCATATGCATTGATGAATTGGCTGGATTCGATGCGTGTGAACGAATCGATTCGGTCTGAAAACTCGCGAGAGGCCCTGCCCGGGGTAGGCGCCGAGGCGCCACCGCCCGGACTGCAGGCCTGCTCTGGAGGACGACGCGCCCTGCCGTGGCCCGTGGGCAGTTTATTTCATGCCGCGCCATCACATTAACACAGGAGAGAAATATGGGACTCCTTTTACACCTGAAAATCTCCAGTCAAGTGCGTGTCCCTGTTCGTCTACTTTCTATATCACTGGAGTATACTTGTTTATCTATTTGTGCAACGAGCTTGTGCCTGCCCTTTTATGTGGGTGCGGAATTATTCCGGGTCGCGTTCGCCCGGGGGCGCCAGTTCCGGTGGCCGTGGATCCGCCATTCTCGCGAGGCATGGAAGGCACGAGAAAACCCCATGGCCTGCACCGAAGCCACCGCACCAGTTCCAAGCATACGGCGCAAGAAAGCCAGCCAGGAAGGTTTCCGCAGTGCCGGAAGGTACGCCTTGTGATTTCGGTAAAATCACACAATATAGTATCCGTTCAGCGACGAAAATTAGCATGTCCAGGAGACGGCGCTCGAGTTGCCAGAAAAGCTGCTCATGGTCCGCGACCGCGACACGTACCTCCGTTGCACAATAAAAATTGAGGCACCACGTACCGAGCTGTTGAATCAATTGGCGCAAGCTGCGAACGCAGAGCTTTGCTGTGGTTGGTACTTGGTAGAGCCCGCCCTAGATGGCGCCTCCCGGCCAAAAGGCCAAAACCAATCCTGGATAGACGGAAAACAGAAAAGGGCGTGCCGAGCTGACGCCCGTGTCCAGCGTTTGGTTTGGCAGTAGACTGGTAATGCAGTAGTGAACCATACTACTATGCAAGCCAGTAACGAAACCAAGATAAACTTCTAAAAAGAGTTCTAATTTTTGTACCAGTATTAGTTCCGGCAAGACTTACTGAAGCTGTGTGGCCAAATCTCTTATTCGCGGTCGTTCACTGGTTTCCAATCCAGCGAACGAAGACCGCGCTCGCCTCATAGGAACAGCCCCGCCCGCCCGAGGCCCGGCTGGTAACTTTCTTTAGAGCATCTCCAGGAGAAGGCTAATAATATCCCAAAACTCATATTTACGTGGTTACAAGAAAAACATTGGTCCAATAACTCCCCAAACTTCTCCCAAGATTTACTCACTTCGAAAAAATGAGCCTGCGCCCCCTCATATATGCAACATGCAGGTGTGCCTCCAAACGGCGCATACAGCCACTCCTGTCCATGTATTGCTTGCATGAAAAGAACGAGTGGTCGAAAAAAATCAAATCTAACTAACTATAATGACGTGTTAGTATTGAGGGTAAAATATTAGGGAGCTGTTGGGGATGAAAGTAATTTGATGATACAATTTATTTAAGAGAGCCTCTAATACTAAGTTTTGAGGGTTAACTTTTTAGGTACCTCTTGGAGTTGCTCTTACCGTGCTTTTCATGCATGACTATTGTCTACATGCTAGTTTTATTCCTTTTTTTTGTGCTTTTTTTTATTTTTTTGTTTTATAAGATTTAAATATTCTTTTCATTTTGATATTTCTATCTTTATTTATTTATTTTTATTTTTGACATTGTTGGCAAATTGTACAAAATAACTTATGTACATAAGTTGGATTTAATAACTTTTATACATAAGTTGTGTTCATAACTTTTATGCTTTTTAAGTTTTGGTACAAATTATAAGTCTAATTTATTTATTTTGTGTTTAATAATTTTTGTGTTTCCAACTTTTAACATATGCTTTAAGTTAATTCATCTCTCTATGTTTAATAACTTTTGTATATAAGTTGTGTTTCGTAACTTTTATATTCCGAGTTATATACTATAAGTCATGTGTTATGAGTTATATGGTAGTACGAGTTAGTACACATAAATTATTATTAAAATAAAATTTTTTGAAATATATGTAAGTGGGGTTTAGTTTTGTTCGTCTTGACACGTAGAATATATTGATGCAGACGGAATTAAAAATAGATACATCCTTCAAGCGTTATAACATTTTAAAGTTTATGTTTTACTTTTTCAAGTGAGATAACTGTACCTATGCATCCATGGTTAGCAGTTGCATCCGCGTGCACCCACGTGAAAAAGGGAGTAAGAGACATAGGGAGGTTGTCGGAGCGTTCGCCCCATTTGAATCCGGAGGTCGTTCGCGAAATAGTGGGACTGGCTGTGTGGCGCCGTGGCGGGGATGAGCACCGCCTAAGCCTACTAAGTAGTTCTGTGTAGCTTATAGACCTGGGCGGCTGGGCCCTTGTGTGCACCACCACAACTCGTGCGATAGCATGGCAGCATGCCATCCTGCTCGAGCCGCAAGTTATGCGTAGGTGACGTCGCGCACCAAACCACACGCCTGTCCCACGCGAGCCTCGAGTCGCCGCCGGACGCGGCACGCCGCTACACACCCGCATCGGCGTGGCGCGAGCGGCGTCCGCACCCCATCAATGACCATCAGATCAGCACCGGAACCGGAACGGACCGGCGGATCCCTCCGTCGACGGCTCCCAGAGGGCATTCGTGGCTCGCGGGGGCGCGTCTGTCGCCGCCACGAAAGCGACCGGCGGGCGGGCGCCGACGCAATATGCGCGTATCTATCCCCGGCTGCCGGCGGATCGGGCAAAACTCGTCCATGATGCGATCTTTCGTGCGTATACCAGGCGGAAGTGCGGGGAGCTAGCTACCGCGCGTGCCCAGTAAAACTTCCGTTTACCTGCCCGAGAGGGCGGTGGCGCGGGCACGTCGTGGCTACTGCCTGCTTGCCATTGCCACGCGCGCGTGGTGACCAACCTAGACCTAGTACGGTGCCTGCTTAGACCTGGAGGAGGGAGGACTCGTTCAGGTCGTCGGAGTGGTAGATGGAAGCCGCCTCGGCGAGGGCATCCGGTGGTTGAAGACGTCTCGTCTACCGACAAACTGCAAGACGAACGAACCAGCAGCAGCCGCAGAGGATGGTGGATTGGTGGATGGATGGATAATGTCAGGCACACGGCGCGGCCCGACGCCATGCCGATGCGGAATCTGACCAGGATAAGCGTCGGATACGATACGTCGATACGACACGGATGGGTTCGATCTGACCTGCAACTTGACGGCTCAATTCATTTTAACCAAGCAACTCGAATATACTATATAGAATTGATATAAAAACAAGGTAATCTGCACATGGGAGATATATATATATATATATATATATATATATATATATATATATATATATATATATATATATATATATATATACACGTCCATGTAGTACGGTGTTTGGGGAGTAATAATAATAATAATAAACACTTTTCCTGGTCAAGCAAGCTCCCTTTCAGCATAAATCAAGTGAATCACTCGTAACACGGAGGAATGCGCGGTGCACGCATCCAGCTGGGCCACGTTTTCCTTTCGCTATATCAGTCAGCTCGTGTAACAACGGATGCACATATATATAATTAAATTAATTAATTAATAGCAAAGAAATGATCATTCAGTCTATACGAAAAGCTAGTGATCGATCGAAATGCTCAAAAAAGATCAGGAAATTGCTACTACTTGAGGAGGGTAAGTGTGCTTGTCGAAAAGTCAAAACAGTTTGCATACTTCCATTTCGCTTTTGCATCCAAATTTACAATATAGATACATTGAGAAAGATCGGACCCAAGAATACATTATCATTCACCAGACCCAGCTGGATTACTGGAGCCAATCAACCTGTGTTACCTCTTTCCCGTGAACACCATAATTAAACGCCTGCTTTCCCGGTAGCATCCTTGTTCATTCATCTCAAATTCGTGTGAATAAACTAAAATTTTACGGCCCATTAGTTGTGTAATGTAATTGATCGATGAAAACGATATGTCATAAATGAAAAGGAGAAGCGAGAGCTAGGCTGATTGACAAACACCCCCTGTCGACTAATTAAATATACTTGCCACGGTTGGTTGACTTGATTATGCACAGCAAGTTCATCGCTTTTTATACTGCTTGTTGTACACTTGTACCGTGGAGTAGTACTGCAGAGTACTCCAGCTGATGACAGTTCAATTGAAGAAATAAAAACGAGATTTAAATTTACGAAGGGGCAATAGCTAGGTTGTCGTCCCTATCCATCCATCTCATACACACATACGCAATTGCAAATATGCAACACACGACGGACATGGACTCGATCAAAAGTTGACACTGCTCCAGCTGGTAACATGTACTTACATCTTCTTTTAAAAAAATGGTATGCTGAGCTGCTCAGCTGTGTATGCCTTGTTTGTTGGGTTATCCATCCTGATATTGGTGAACTAGCTGGTGGGACTAATTAAGATGAACGCCGACCTGCGCCGACCCGGTATGGTCACATTATCTGTGATGATAATGCACAAGGTCAAACGAACTACTGTGATGATAATGCTAATGGCATTGCTTTTTTAACAAAAACACCTTTATTTTAATGAATTACGTGTTATTTTGAAAAGATGCCAGCTAACGTTGCAAACACACATCAAGCTTATCAACTTAAGTCATAACTGAGGATAGACAGGGGAAATCATTTTTTTTGCAAAAAGGTCAGATTAATAATAAGTATATGTTCAATTTTAAATCAAGTAATTCTTGATAAAAGGTTTATGACATTAATATGATTTTTCCGCAAATATGTGTGAACGCATATTTCATTATCGAGAAGGAAAAAGTGTGACCACACATACATCTAAGCTAAAACAGGGCGTGAAAGGGACCATGTTTTAAAAGATCTAGTCCCATGTCCTTAATTACAGTCATTCTAATTTTCTTAGAGAATCAAAGCCTCCTAAGTTTGACAAAATTTATATAACAAAATGATAGCGTTTATAAAATCAAATAAAATCAAATCAGTATCATTAGATCTTTTATTGGCTGTAATTTTAAATCTTTGAAATTTTAATTATAATTTTATAAATGGTCGAATATGTTATGATTAGGACGAGTAAACGATGAAGAACACAAGATCAAACCACTAGGAGACACAAGATTTAACGTGGAAAACCCCTCCAATGCGAAGGGGAAAAACCACGGGCGCCAGCCAGCAAACACTCCTCACTATGATCAAGAGTCTGGATTACAACGCCGTAGCGGCGGCTTACAAGAGAATAATGTCAGTGAAACCCTAACAAGGGTATATGTACCATACCGCGGGGGGCTCCGCCCCCCGCACCCCACAAGCAAACTGGTGCGCACCGAGATGGGCCGACTTCAGACTCCGCTACGCTCCGGCCCAAGCCTCCGGCGACGGGCCTCCGCTTCGCTCCGTCAGAAGTCGGCCTTTATCTTGGGGAATGAATTTGAAACATATTCAACAGAATAGTCGAAACCCTTGCAACATGATCAATCTACCCTATTTTTACTTGCAGTTCATTTCTCCACGTAACACACGTGAGCAGGGTACAACAACTCACGTCGATGGAGCCAATAAGTTTTTGCTTTAGAAAAGTCAGCGGTTTTCTTAACTACTTCCTCTCACTGAATAAACTTCGCAAGACATAGCTGTCGCAATCACACCGATTTGGCTATAGGCCTCCACTTAGCAACTTATTAACAAGCAAATATACACAAGAGTAACTAAGAATCAACATTATTGTATTTGATACTTGGAACAAGTAGCTAAGAAAAGGCAGATTCAGATAGCCGATAGCCGTGACCGTGATGCACAAATGTGCTACAATAATGCACAAAAATGTTATAGAGAAGTGGGGATTTTTTTTTTTTTTTAAAAAAGATAAGCTCCAGAGATGGAAAAACCCAAACCCAACCCGGAACCAAGCCACCGCCGCCGTTGAGTGTAAGTCGGGTAGAGAACGTAACCATGGTTAGCTCCCAGCCCTTTAAAAGCCGAGCCCGCGCTCGTCCTATCCGCCCCACACAGCTTCACTTGTCTCCTCTATATCGATACATACACCTCCGAGACACCTGCGCACGTACGTCGTTCGTGTGGCTCGTCCCGTACGTGCCCATCTCTCCTCCTTTGTGCTTGCCTTGTGCAATCTCTGCATGCAGCAAACGCCACGATGCTCTCCGGGAGCAGAGAGCATCATCAATGGCAGGGGGGTTTCGTCCCATGTTGCTAATAATGCGCGCTCGCTCGCTGTGTCTCTCTTAATCTGCAGGCAGGCCGGTTGTCGACCTCGACCGAGCTGAGATGGCGTCGGCGAACGGGCTCGCGCGGATCGAGACGAACGGGAAGAAGAAGCACGAGAACGGCGTGTGCCACGACGATAGCTCGGCGCCGGTGCGCGCGCAGACCATCGACGAGCTGCACTCGCTGCAGCGGAAGCGGTCGGCGCCCACCACGCCCATCAAGGACGGCGCCGCCTCGCCCTTCGCCGCCGCGCTCTCCGAGGAAGAGCGCCACAGGCAGCAGCTGCAGTCCATCAGGTGACGACCCCGCTCCTTCTCTTCTTTTCTCAGCTGTCGTCTTGTGTTCTTCTTCTTCTGCTGCTGCTACTAGGCACTACTAGCTAGCTAGCTAGCGGCGTACTATAAACGAATCGGTCGGTGAAAACGATTTATGGGTTTGGTTCGTTACTGAAAAAGAGCTTAACGACAATGGCCAACCCAGGAAGACGGAAGGTGGGCGGATATGAATTCCTTTTCCATTTTGGAAAGGAAAAACGAAACAAAACAATTTGACGTCTGCTGGACTTCTTCTGGGAGAAGAAGAACGAACGGAACACATCACAATATCAATATCACATCAGACAGAGCTCTGCCTGTGCCTTCGACGGCCAGGAGGACATCTCAGAGCCCGGCCCCCCTACAATTGACAATACACACCGCCTCGTGGGCCCTCCTGTCATACTACTAGCATCGATAAAGTCCTACTTACAGTATATAATAAGTAGCTACAGCTAAATCAAATAAATAAATGAATGCTAAAAAGGAGAAGCAAAACTATGGTGACGATTACAGTTAGTGTGTTCACACGCACGTCGTTTTCCACCCAAAAACACCTTCACAAGAAAGGCGGTCGCGCCACGAGCGCCCCGTGGACCCCGCACCCAGGTGCATCCACGCGGCATCAGATAACCTCCCGTGCACGGTGCACAAAAACACCGTCATGTATCCATTGGTTTCATCCACATGCTCGCATCGAACTCGGTCTTATCACATCGAATAGGTTCCTTATTTCCATTCCCTAAAATATAGTTGTCAACTATAGCTCATTTGAAGTCATGACGTGAGTTGTGGTCAATCAATTCATATACCTATAGGGCGGCTCTGGCAATTGATCGTTTTCTTTTCCTGTTTTCCTTCATATATAGATTATTAGAATAGAAAAAAGAAAAAAAAAAGAAAAAGGATGGAGGAGATAGAAATATATGAACTGATGTGGTGGTTCGCACGTAACGAACAAGCATAGGATGATAGGAGTACGTGCCTGAATGAGCCTAACGCGACGCCATTGTCGCCATCGGCCACGCAACTTGCTCCTTTATCTCCACAGCAAACCTAGTATCATCCTTTCCGCAAATAATATCACAAATACCAGTGTCTGTCCTCCCGGTCTCGCGCGCATCACTTTGCGGTCTGGTGCTGGTAATCGGGAGCGCAGCGTAATTAACATGCTAGACTGCTAGTAGTAAGTACATTTGATAGGCATTATTAACATTTTCTTTTTTCCTATCTTGTGATGGATGCAGCGCGTCGTTGGCGTCTCTGACACGTGAAACCGGGCCGAAAGTCGTCAAGGGCGACCCGGCCAGGAAGGGCGAGGCCGCCGCGAAGGGCGCGCCACCGACGCCGCAGGCGCACCACCAGCACCACCACCCCGCCGCCCCCACCATCGCCGTCAGCGACAGCTCCCTCAAGTTCACCCATGTGCTCTACAACCTCTCGCCTGCCGGTACGCATCGCATCGCACCCATGTGTGCACAAGCACAACTTCTTCTTCTTCTTCTTCTTATTCTTCTTCAGAGATGAAGCACGTTGCGAAGAGTCTAGCTGCTGATTGTGGTGCTTGTGTCAATCAATAACTAAAACAAAAAACAAAAAAAAAAATAGAGCTGTACGAGCAGGCGATCAAGTACGAGAAGGGGTCGTTCATCACGTCCACGGGCGCGCTGGCGACGCTGTCGGGCGCCAAGACCGGGCGGTCGCCGAGGGACAAGCGCGTCGTCAAGGACGAGGCCGCCGCGCGGGAGCTGTGGTGGGGCAAGTGAGTGCTGCTGCTCTGCTCCGCCTCCCGGCTCCGATCTGCTGCTGACACCTGATGACAATGGCATTGCAGGGGCTCGCCCAACATTGAGATGGATGAGCACACGTTCCTGACGAACAGGGAGAGGGCGGTGGACTACCTCAACTCCCTGGACAAGGTGTTCGTGAACGACCAGTTCCTCAACTGGGACCCCGAGAACCGCATCAAGGTCCGCATCATCTCCGCCAGGGCCTACCACTCCCTCTTCATGCACAACATGTGCATCCGGCCGACGGACGAGGAGCTGGAGGGCTTCGGCACGCCGGACTTCACCATCTACAACGCCGGGAAGTTCCCCTGCAACCGCTACACGCACTACATGACGTCGTCGACGAGCGTGGACATCAACCTCGCCCGGAGGGAGATGGTCATCCTCGGCACGCAGTACGCCGGCGAGATGAAGAAGGGCCTCTTCGGCGTCATGCACTACCTCATGCCCAAGCGCGGCATCCTCTCGCTGCACTCCGGCTGCAACATGGGCAACGACGGTGACGTCGCCCTCTTCTTTGGCCTCTCAGGTAGGAGTAACAAATTAACAGCATGAATGAATGGAATGGATCCCAAGAAGATTTTTTTTGTTGTGCCGCCGTCACCTGGACTGGGTGCCCAACTCGCATCTGATGACCTCCTTCCTGTCTTATCCTATCCTTCCTGTCTTATCTTATTATCTGAACTGTAAAGGCAGTAGATGCCTCAGATTTGCGGTTATATGATGCCAGCGTCGCTGACCTAACGTGTTCTGAATTGAATACGTTGCCATCTATCTGCTGACTCTTGAACTCTGGATTTATTTGATTCCTCACGACAGGTACCGGGAAGACGACGCTGTCGACGGATCACAACAGGCTTCTGATCGGCGACGACGAGCACTGCTGGAGCGACAATGGCGTGTCCAACATTGAGGGCGGCTGCTATGCCAAGTGCATAGACCTGTCGCAGGAGAAAGAACCCGATATTTGGAACGCCATCAAGTTTGGAACTGGTACTGAACTTTCGGTTTCTTCATCAAGTGGCATTTCAAACCAAACCACGCTTCTCTGGCTCTGTTCGCTGAAGCTGAAAACCGCTGAAAATAAGTACTGATGCTGATTTCTTGTGAGAAGAAAATACTATAAAAAGACTGAAAAATAAGCGGTTTTAAGCTCAAACGAACAGAGCCTGTGTCCTTGTGTTGCGCTGGCTGAAGCCTGAAGCTGAACTTGGATTGGGTGACTGAATAATGCTTCTGTTGCTACAGTGCTGGAGAACGTTGTCTTCGATGAGCATACTCGTGAAGTTGACTACGCCGACAAATCTGTCACGGGTAAATTAAATGCCATGCCCCTAATCATTGTTTTTCAGGCGCCTCAAGCAGGCATCACAATGCGTGTTCTGTTCCCAGTCTCAACTGCTCCTGTTGCATCATATCATTTCAGAGAACACTCGGGCTGCTTACCCGATCGAGTACATCCCCAACGCCAAGATACCATGCGTGGGCCCGCACCCCAAGAACGTGATCCTCCTGGCGTGCGACGCCTTCGGCGTGCTTCCGCCGGTGAGCAAGCTGAACCTGGCGCAGACCATGTACCACTTCATCAGTGGCTACACGGCGCTCGTCGCCGGCACGGAGGACGGCATCAAGGAGCCGCAGGCCACCTTCTCCGCCTGCTTCGGCGCCGCCTTCATCATGCTCCACCCGACCAAGTACGCCGCCATGCTCGCCGAGAAGATGCAGAGGTACGGCGCCACCGGGTGGCTCGTCAACACCGGCTGGTCTGGTGGCAGGTACGCACGGCACGATACGACGCCATGGTTTGGTTTGCTTCCTGCAGTTGCAAAACCTTGTGTTCGTTATGGATGGAAACGTTCGCTTGTCTCAGGTACGGTGTGGGCAAGAGGATCAGGCTTCCCTACACGAGGAAGATCATCGACGCCATCCACTCCGGCGAGCTTCTCACCGCCGACTACCAGAAGACGGAGGTGTTTGGCCTGGAGATCCCCACTGAGATCAAGGGCGTGCCGTCGGAAATCCTCGACCCAATCAACACTGTATGCTCCGCTAGCTGACACTCACCAGCTCGCTGTTTCATCTTGAACTAGCTAATTAGCTATACAGCCTGTTGAGAACAGAACAGCAACCGATTTTTTTTTCTTGGAAACTTGACAAATGCTGTGTGGTGCAGTGGACGGACAAGGCCGCGTACAAGGAGACGCTCCTGAGGCTTGCTGGGCTCTTCAAGAAGAACTTCGAGGTGTTCGCCAGCTACAAGATTGGGGACGACAGCAGCCTGACTGATGAGATCCTCGCCGCAGGCCCCAACTTCTGAACTAAATCAATGCATGGATCCGGATGAATAAAACGGTGGTGTGCGTGCTTGAGTGGGTGTGTGCGTGTGAAGAAGAAGATGATGATGATGACGAAAAAACTGTTGGATCGATATGAGCCAACATAGTATAGACTAGATCGGTATATTGTCATGGGTGTGTCTAGTGTTGTTGTTGTTGTTAAGGTTGGTTTGTGTTTGCGTGCTGTATCTTGTCCCTGTACTCTCTCTGGTTTCAGGTTTCAGAATTTGAATATACGAAACAGCTTGATCGGGATCATGTTGTGGCCAATGGTTTCATCTGTCACCGCGATATCGCACCAACACATAGCAGTTGTGCTTGAAACTGCCATTTTTGTGGCCATGACCACGAGAAGCTCCAAATTGGTGTCATTTGGCCCAAGTTCAATATGTCATTATCCCATGCCCCTCCTCGAACACAACCTTTTTTTAAGAGGACAGCGCCGCAAATTATATTAGAAGAAAAAAAAGTGTCAGCCAGTTTTTTAGTGGAAATTAGCTCAAAAAAACCACCATACTAGAATACAACCACCAACCACTCAAGCACGAAGACCCTCCTTAAACACAACTTGAAAGCTTAGCAACTTCCCGGAACATAGAGAACTTGAGACCCACGTTCTCGTTCCCAGGCGCCTAAGATTGAAAGTGCAAAGCAATACGTCTTGCTCATTTTATCTAAAAAAAAGCTATACATCTTGGTAAACAACATCGTTCCACATTGACAAGTTGGTACATGGCGCCGGGTAATTAAATCCATTGAAGATCAGTTATTTAAATCATGAAACAATCGAAAACTTCCCAAGAAATGGCAGCCACACTTGGACTAAACAAGGACCGTACACCAGTACCGCTTTGGTACGATTAACTTGAGCTTTCCTTTTCAACGTGATGCATGTCACGAGCATACCTGGGCGGCTGTTGATCTTCAAGAGTCCAAGGTCAGCGACAATGTCAATTTAACAGGTGACGCTACGAATTTTGACTTTGACAAAATTACAAACCTTTTTGTTTTCATATCCGCAGACTTCAGGATAGTAGATATGTAAGTGTACGACAGCACAGATATTTCTGACTTTTTTCTTGACTTTTTTTTCCTTGGATTAATATACTTTTTGTTGATGAGAGGATTGAAAACGACTTGTGTCAATACTTAATCCAAATGATAAGCACTAATAGTTTTATTCTTACACATCTTTCGAAACAAAAAAGTTTTATTCTTACACGGGTGCCCCAGGTTATCTACGCACAGCTGGATTCCAAACACCCAACTGTATTTAAAGTTTAAACTCTATCGCCTTTCTTTTAGGGGCTGTCTATTGGGCACTCGAGTGTTCGGGGCACCCTCGACACACGATTTTTTTTTTTGCCTGCTCATCTTCCTCCTCTAGCTCATCTTCCTCGTCCAGCAACTCGTCGCCCCCGCCGCCGGCCACCGCCCCACCGCAGCCACCCTCTTACCCTCCCCGGCCGCCATCTTCTCTGGCTCCGGCGAGCCTCCCCCGCCCCGACCTTCCTGGCCGCCTCCACCGCCGCCAGGACCCCGAAGCCGCCCGCCTCCATCCCCACCGCCTGGCCTACCTACCTCCCCCGGCCGGTCCCTTCTATACCCGCCGGGAAAGGGCTCGCCGGAACCCTAGCACCGCCGCCGGAACCCTAGGAGGAGGAGGAAGCCTACCGAGCTTGGGCGCCGCCGCTGCCGGAGGGGAGGGAGGAAGGAGCCGCGAGCTTCTCATCGCGCGAGATCCGACGACCGCCATGGCTTCCGCGCACGGATCGGAGGGAGCAGAAATCGCGCGTTCACCGGCGACGAAACACTCGGTTGTTGTATAGCATTCCCGTTCTTTTACACAGAAGTGAGGCATGTACATAGCACGGTTGCTCCTTTCTACGAATTCTCCACAGGAGGTATTAACCTGAGTTAATCTAATTACAATATAAACTCAACAGAAATAAGTGGCTAGGTCCTAATTAAATCTTACAAAAATGTTTCAAATCATAGAATAGATCTGCCACCTTTCAGGGAAGCTTTGATCTTTAGAACAACTTCAGTCCTTCACTTCAAATATGTTAGCAATCAATATGATCATATTTTTTTTCATCTTCAGACCACACAGATCAGTTGTCAGCTTCAGTTTCCAACTCTGATGGCTCGCTTTGGAGATTCATTTCGTCGGAGCTCTGATGATTAACGTTGCTATCGACATCAACCATCGAAGGCTCACTTTCACTAGAAGATGACATAGCGATAGCCGGAGGAACTGTAGATGTCAGGTTGCTTGAAGGCAGTTTCGCGATTATGGCCCCTCCAGATCTGATTTTGGATTCAATGGCCCTAATAAGCGAAGCTGCCTCCTCAAGAGGAACAACACGAGCACCGCAAGCAAGAGCTGTAGCATGAACCAGAGATTTGGGGCCTATTCCTTGGTTGTTCAGTTCAGACAGAACACCTCCGAAAGGACCTAAAGCACAAATACCTTTTTGTGGCTGTCTTATGGGTTCTGCAGGACAGTATGAAATTGGAACTGCTTCAATAGGTGCGGCAAACAATCTATATGGTCCCTCTGTGGTCCAGGAAAAATGAACAGGTATCAGAATATAGTACTATAATGGCAGATAACAATCCATCAATGCGCCAAATGTTTCCACTGGCCATCTTGTATTAACCTTAATCCTATGCTTGCTAAACAAATAAAACTGCTGAGATCTGAATTGAACAAAAAAAATTGTGGCCCAGATGGTGATAATGCATCAATGGTCCAAAAAGAAGTGCACGATGGGAATATCAACACAAAACTAAAATAATGGAAATAATCGGCTACTGTCAAGCACCACTGCGCGCATAGGTCTACATTGGACTAAAAATTTGGAAGTTCCTTTTGGTCACAAAAGATGCTGAATATACTTGTATATAACGACCCGTTCTAATCCTTCCATGTTAATATGTTCATTCTAGTTTGCAACAGCAGACCATGGAAGTAATCAACAGATAAGCCATTTAGAAGATTTCAAACTCATACAGCAATGCAGAAGGAATTGAGCCATTGACATGGTGCTATCAGGAAGCTTTGAGTTTATTAGAGCTACCTGTAGAAGATCCAGGTAAGTTCTGCGTCACAGGCATGCACAGTGCAAGAGGTATAGCAGGAATAGCAACCATGGTATCTTCAGAAGATCCATGGATACCTTGCTCCTTTCCATGGATGAGTTGATTAAAACAAGTGTTCTGTGGTTACAGCAGCAAATAAGCATATTCTGGCCCAAAATGAAATACCAAAAACTGCTGCATCCATGCAAAGGAGATAATAAGCATGTAACAAGTTACCTGAGATTTTTCTGAAGAGGTCTTCTTTGTGTTCTCAAAATGCATAAAAGAATTTTCTGATGCATGTGTACCTTCTCTCCCTGTTGATGGAATAAACAAGTCATGAAGAAAACATAGTTGTAGAAAGGCAGTGGATTAACTGATCGTTACGATAGCATATTTACCATCTGCAGGGAAACCTCTTGATAGAGGAACATTTTCGACACCGTTATATATCCTTGAATCAGTCAAAATGTTGGTTGGTATCAGCAGAAGATTGGAGGCAGAATCTTGAAGAGGCCTGGACACAGGAGATGTTATTGTCAGTTCAGCCTGATTTGAACATTGCAAAGCACTCGTACTTTTCTCCTGCAAGACATCATGTTTGCTTTCACTAATCAAACCACAGTGTGGCAATGTTGGACGACTCCTTTTGACTTCAGCAACCTTTTCTGCAGCCTCTTTCAAGGCAGAAACTGCCACATGGTAAATTTCTTCTGTGACTGAACCTTCTTTTGCAAATTTTATGGCCTCCTGGCATAAGTTGTTATAAAGGATAGTGAGGGAATGTGCAGGATTACATTGGGTTCCTGCACTGTATCCTTCATTTTTTACTTCAATAGAATGTGCACACTTTGCAGCTAAATCGACAATTTCACCAGAAGTAACGTTTGAAGTACTAGGGACCATTTTAGAATATGACAGCGAATGGTTATGCTCCTTCTCAAATTTTGAAACCATCCATTTTCCAGAGTTCATCTTTTTCACTACAATCATAGCTTTGCAACCAACTCTAGTTATCATTCTCGGGCGCTTTGTTTTCCCTTCATCTGTCATCACTTTCTTGGTCCGAACTTCACGGAAGCCTTCCTTGGAACACACAATCTGGCGAGAAATAATTGAATTATCACGCCTTGAACGGCAGTATCTACTAATGCGTGCACGAAAACCATTTAGCCTTGCATAGTTCACATAGAACAATTTTGCAGCTTCTTCAGATTCAAATTCCATACCCTCAAATGGCTCCTCAACAGGGTCCAGCTCAACAGAACGTAGCTTCTCTATTGGATAACAATCCAGGTCCGCCGGTCTAGAATCAAGTTTTCTTGGTGGAACTGGTCCATGATTATGGTTCTTTATGAATTTGGTTACCATCCACTTGCCAGGACCAAACTTTTTAATTAATATCATTGCCTTGCAACCAACTCTAGTACCTGCCCGTTCTTGTTGTTTTTGTTCAGAATGGAGGCCATCACAAGCACGGGTTTCATGAAATCCCTCTTTCGAACAAACGATTCGACGAGAAACAACTGAATTATCACGTCGGGAGCGAGTACACCTGCTGATACGAATCCAAAAACCTGCACTTCTTGCATACGTGCTGTAGAAATCCCTTGCGACATCTTCAGACTCAAATTCCATTCCTTCATAAGGTGTTAATTCTGTGTCATCTTCAAGTCCAATTAATTTTTCTACTTCAGAATCATGTGCTACTAAAGTCTCCGTAGCTCTAGTCACCCCTGTTAAAGAGTCTGTTTGCTCATTGCCTGGTTTTGACTCACTTGCTATTCCGATTACTATCCCTTCCATGACGACCATCAACTGTCCAGAACTATGTAGATGTTTTAAACCTCTCTTTCAGGAACTTTCAGAAAAAGAACGCAAGTCCAAATCACCAAAACAGCATCTTAGTTACATATCAGGACACTCACTGTGCTCAGATGTTGTTCAGATGGTACGAGGAGTAGAGCACTGTAAGAAGATTAAAAAAGTAATGGTATCGATCAGATGTTGGAGCAACGAGCAAGTACCAAGTCGAATCAAGCCTTGCAAAGTAAAGGGATAACTGAATAGACATTTTTTTAACGCAAAGTAACTGAATAGACATAAACCAACAAGCTTGCTCAAACACATTGAGGTAGCAAAGGTAATTCAGTTCCGCAGCAGCATGCCAACGATGTACTCCCTCTGTCCGGTAAAGAGTGCAACTACGGGTTGCTTGTCGTAAAAAATAATTCATATTTGACTAAATTTCTAATGAATATTATTTATATTTATGACTCCAAATTAATTTACTATGAAAATAAATTTTGTAATTAATCTAATGGTATTTATTTAATATCATAAATATTGATAATTTCTTATATCTATAATTTATGAAACTTAAGATACAAAACCATGACACTATTCTAGAATTGCATTCTTTTTCGGACGGAGGTAGCACCTACAGTCTATTTAGGGGATCCCGTCCAAGAACAGAAAATAGAGAACAATTTCATCAGGTGGGAGCTCAGATGCTACTGAACTCTTATTAATTTGCCACAAACTACTGAGAGGTTAGACTGGGGAGTTAATACGCATCCGATGACAATATTTCTCAAAAAGAGGAGGCACATTGTGGCTACTCTAAACATCGCTACCATGTAGTGCTAGCTCAACCTTGATAACGAAGGTCCTACGGGCTACTACAAGTGAAGTTAAATCACCTTTTTGTGCTGTCAGAGCCCCGGAGGAATAACAAGTGTCTAATAAATATCACATCTTAATTTTACTACAAGATCATCAGTTTCACTCGCCAGTTTTAGGGAAGGGGCTAGAGATGTGCAAAATGTCTGTCCAAAGGCTCCAGTTTAAGCATCATACTTCTGTAGTTCTGTTTCAACGGGACAGCGTCTAGTCAAAGGCCATTTTAGGTCTTCCGGGTGGCTTTTCTAGGAAAGATACAGAGGAAATATCCTTACTATTGAAGTTGCACCCTTACTTTTTCTGAAAGTCACCGCTACAGGTGGGTACCTATTCATCAGATTGCAATAGTTGCATGATTCCATAACGGTGAACTTGACACTTGTCTGACATGTACGTTGTTCTGGTGTTACTTAAAACTGCAGAAGACCATCCTGTCTCCGTTCCTCCAGAGTTCTTATCAAGAAGCATAGAATCGATCAAAATACTTGACTGTAAACTGTTGTTACTAGGTTAGTATGTGAACGATAGCAAAAAAAAAAAGAGGGGGGGGGGGGGGGGGGGGTCATCGATCATCCAAAACAAACATTTATTGTCATGCATGGAACGAAGATATCCCGCTTAAAGCGAGAGAGAAACGAGCTTTATGAGCCGAAATCAGGAAAAAAGGCGATGTATGTTGAAAACCAAAGGGAGCAAGCAGAAACGAACAGCACCTACCTTTTTCAGCAGAAGATCGTCGATCGGGTGCCTCGACAAGCAGAGCCGAGGTGTGTCCCGATCGCCCGAGAGCCCAGACCAGCGCCAAGAACACCGAGAACGGAACCAGAGCCAGCACGACGCCAGGTCGGTCGGGGCGGTCAAATCGAGCTCACAGGCGACCGAGAAACCCGCACGGCGCCGCAAGAACCACCGATGCAGCAAACCGGTGCGGTGGGATCGCCGCCACCGGCACCGTCCATTGTTGCCACCGCCAGGAAAGGAAAGGGAAGGGGGTCAAGGGGACGACGATTAGTGGGGGTTGCTTGGGGTTGTGGGGGCGCGGGGGGTTGATTAAAGAAAGCGGACGAGACGGGAGTGGGGGGAGGGGGAGGAAGAGACGGCGAGCGCGGGCGGGGAGGAAGAGACCGGATCTCCGGAGCCACGAAACGGACGGCGGAGAACCGCGCGCCGAGGGCGGGGATGCCAAGGAGGCGGAGGGAGGGAGGCGCGGGAGGGACGTGTAGCCGTCACGCTCGGAGTCAAGTGGCGCGGCTGCCCAAGTGGATAAACGAGTCGTGGTGAGGCGGGCCATGACGCTGACGTGGGCCTGACGGGCCCCACCTGCAGCGAGAGGGACGGGAAACGGACGGCCTCGTCGTCGTGCGATCCCGCCGTCCTTGACTCCTTGTCATCCGCCCGCCGGTCGCCTCATGGGAACTTCCTTTTTTGATGATGGGGAAAAAATGGGCCCCGGGCCCGGGGAACTTACTTTCTCTGCCGAAAGGGAGCCAAGAAATTAGGTTGAAAATACTGCGGCAATTCAGTTTTATACGTGGGCTGGTCCAACTGCGGACTGGGCCTCAAGTTGGGCCTATTTGTTTCCAACAAGTGAGCGCCGGCCCGTCCCCGTCCCACTGCTGCCCCTTCCTCATCCCAGCGAAGGACCTGCACGCCATCCGCTGAGCCGCCCCGGAGGGACTCGCCCATTGCAATCGTCGCCGTCTTCGCCGCCGCCGCCACCTCCTTGGAGCAGGAGAGAACCCGTCCGCACTCACAGGCTGTTTTCGTTCGGTGGTAAGAACCCTAACTTGCGTCGATGGATTTTTCCTCAGAGTTTCGTTTTCTCCCGCGTCTCGGGCCGCATCCCCGTTCCCTGCTCGGTGACACCGCGTCGCCGCTCGACGGCCGCCGGCCACCGGCGACGAGCCTCCGCCTCTGCCTCCGCCTGGACGCACATCACAGCCAGCCGCCAGCTTAGACGCGTCGCTGCGTGCCCGTGCGCGCGAGCGCAGCCTAGGCGCCGAAGCCCGCACGAACGCGTCACGTCCGGGCGCACGGCGGCATAAGCACCACCGCCCGATGCGCCAGTTCGTGGCGCCGACGCAGCCCACATGACGTCTCCCGCAGTCCTGCCTGGCTATCCACACACCCCGGAGACCGTGACGATCCCTTACAGTCCCCTGGGGTGATTTGGCAGCAACCTCTGGCGATTTCCCCTTTCGATTTTTTTCCTCATGGTGATCCGTAGCCGTGCTGCGTTAGCATATAACTCTCTTATCGATGATCCTGTAAGCATGCGCCTCATGGCCCGTGTTGTACTCCGTTTTGGAATTTTATCCTTCTCTTAATATTAAATACAAAGCTGCATGTTATTTAAAAAATGCCTGTGGTCATGGGTTTTAAGTCCCCAATCTCCTTAGAATTGAAGCAATGGACCTGCATTTGTCTAATGGACGATCTAACAATTCTGTCATCTATTTGACATGAGGGCTAGAGGGTGGTCTTGGAGCATGAAAAGTGTTGAGTCCAGGCACATTAAGGCAGAGGCATTTGACCATAGAGAAATACACCATAGATATGCATTTTTTCATTTTCCTTTCTTGTTTACCTGTTCTTGATATTGTTTTGTTTTGCTTCGTAGGGAGAGCAACTCGAGTCTAAGATATTCAGATATTGCTAGAGATGTTGGGTCATGGTCTAGCAACCGATCCCTCAAGAACATTACGAGGTCCAGTTACTTCAAGGGTATCAAGTGCACCCTTGGGGCTTGTCTCTTCGTTGAGTTTCAACAGGGGATGCAAGGAAAAGAACAAAATCTTCATCAATGTGGATAGGTATGGTTTCTACAGTCTAGACTCCTTGTGACTCAGCCTCAAAGCTTCTGTCTAGTTTCTGCTGTGATCGAGAAATACAATTTCTCATCCAAATTCTTCAATGCAGATACACGAAGTACAGCACTTCTTTCTGTTATGCACCAAGAAATGCCAGAATCACACCACTAGCAACTGCATCATTTGGGGATATGGCTGATTCTTCAACTCGTGAGTACTTGCTATCCATGACTATGACAAGTGAATCTTACATAATTAGTTTATATATACTTCGTCCGTACCAAAAAAAACAATGTAATTCTAGGTTTTGGATATGTCAAAACTTTTGTAAATTTGACCAATTCTTTTTGAAAAAATATCAGCATGTATGTCTTTAATTCGATTTATTATGAAAATGTATTTCATAATCAATTTAATGATATTTATTCGATATCATAAACATTTGTAATTTTTTGTATAGATTTTGGTCAAACACTTTGACTCCTCAGAAAGTGAGAATTGCATTTTTTTGGGACAGAGGAAGTACCTGAGATTGTGTGGCACCTTTTCATATTGAATTTCAATAAACCTGAGGTGTGGTTTTCTAAGGAACATCAAAGTAATAACCTTTTTCTAGAATAATTGATCTTACATAAACATTGAGTGTAGTTATTGCCAAGTTCACAGCATTTGGCATTCATGTATGTAGGGATAGGGAATCAGTAATTTCAGTAATCAGTATCACCTGTTTCTGTCCCAACCTTGCTTTATAGATTACATCTACCTGTGCTTGACCTTTCAATTTTGTTGCTTGCAACAGTTCTTCTGCATAATAATCCTTGAGCATCCTTTTTGACTGCTTGATTTTATTTCAGCTATCTTTCCCAGAATCCATGTAAAGGATCCATATCAGCGTCTTGGAATCAGCAAGGAGGCATCTGAAGAAGAAATTCGAGCTGCTAGGAACTATCTGATAAGCAAGTATGCAGGCCATAAGCCAAGTGTTGATGCAATCGAGTCTGCCCATGACAGGATTATCTTGCAGAGTTTCTTTGATAGGAAAAAACCAAAAATGGATCTCAAGAAAAAATATAGGGAACTTAGTCAATCACGTGCAGTGAAGGCTATTCAAGGCAGATTTCAAACACCACGTAGCAAAGTCATTTGGCAGACAGCTATTACTTTTGTCTTGCTTGGAGTGCTTACCCTTGCTTTCCCTACTGAAGAAGGGCCAACCCTCCAGGTGGCCATCTCTTGTGCTGCAAATATCTACTTCATTTATCAGAGGATCAGAAGCGGATGGCGAGCATTCTTTTATGGGTATGCTTTCTTCTTATTATAGGATTTTAGTTTATTAAGAATATATCTGCGTTGGCTATGATTATTTGCTCTTATTATGACTGCATTTGTTTTGGATTCATTTACTCTGTATCTGTATATTAGATATGGTGCCACCATTCTTAGGCTGTAGCATTTTCTTTCCATTGAGAAAGGTAATTTTTTTCATCAATAAATCCTATTGTAGTACTTGAGCCTGGCAACCTAAAATTCTGGCACGGTAGGACATCCCACCAGAAAAGTATTTTTCTAGCTCCTGAAACAATGGTGCTAAAGCAAATATGTGACAGCGCATATTTTCTCACCGCATGTGTATGGTACACAAAAGAACCTTTGCATTATCATATCCTGCAAGCAAGCGAATGCAAAATAGAGGATCTCCTTGTCTAATCCTTATCTATTAGTCATGAACTTCTTCCACTTCAAAATATGCTGGGAGATGTATTTATGTTCCTTTGACTGTATTATTTATGTTCCTTTGACTGTATTGCTGTGGTCAATGGTAGAGCTTGGACTTAACAACTTAGAGTTGGAAGTAAAGATTATTGTAATACATACATATTTTAGCATTGTAGGTCGGCCTGCAGATATATTGTTATGATATTGACAAGAGTGGAAAATATAAATTACAGCAGTAGTTGCAAATCCTAAATGGTCACTCCGTGGAGTGGGAAATAGGCCTTTTTTTTCTAATACAGTACTATAATTTTGCCATGCTAGGAGCAAACCACAGACTTGACAAGTTTTCGGTGTAAAGTTTTCTTGACCAGAATATTTGTGAGGACTTGTTCTTATCAGCTCCATGCTTCCAAATAATCTCTTTTCTGATATAACTTATGGTGTCACAGGGGCGAGCGAGGGCCAGTGCTGAGTGTGCTGCACCATGGGCCCAGCCAAGTTTATCTTTGGCAAATGTTTGTAGGTTTTAACCCAAAACGTGAGACTTTGATCTAAATTATGCTAATGCAGCATCTGTCCTCTAGCATAGGCCTGATTGGAAGCCATTTCTAGCACCGTCCCTTGCTGTTCATTCCATAGATCAACCTCATGCCTAGTTCAGGAGTGTGCGGAGGACTGTCAACTTGTTTGATGCCAATAATGCCAGTCCATATTTCAATATGTCAGTTTTCTTATGCATAAGTATAAAAAAAAATTGTGTGCATGCTTGTAGATGTAGGCCATATGTTCTGACTTCCTGAGACAGAAGACACCGTGTTGGCCCAGAGCTAGATATTTGTGATTGAACACTGCAGTAGCTAGCATTTTTTAGAATTTGCTTAATTTGGTTTGAGTTGTTTAGAGCCTATCAAAATCTTTTCTCTTATAGTAAGTAGAGTATGACGGTTTTGGCTGAATAGTGTCTTCTAAGTGTGCGCACCAACATTCTGTCATTTCATCGTAACTGTTATTGCTGAGATTAACATACACTATTCTCAGTGCTTGCTTTAGTATTTTTTTTTTTTAAAAAAAGCTAGTATGTGGCGCCGTCATCTGTGAATGTTAAGCTTTATGTACATTGCTTTAGGTGTTTTTTTTAAAAAAGGGAAAGCTTTAGTTGATTTTTTATATTGTTTTCTGCTTTAGGTGGTTCCTGACGCTGAGTTTTATCTGATCTTTCAGGTTTGGTTCTTTCTTTGCTTCCTGGTTCCTTGGCACCTTCTTGATGGTATCTGTAATTCCTCCTATACTCCCTGGTCCAAGGAACTTGGAAGTGAGCACCGCTTGTGTTACTTATGTGCTCCTTTTCATATCGTCAACCTTCTTGAAGTAAAAGATCTCCGTGTTTCCATGTTAGCCCAATGTCTTGCAGAAGTTATGAACATGGTATCCTGCTTCCAATAGCCTGTACAATCCATCGGCTTTTTCTTTGTTTGTTTCACGTTCAGTTGACAGTAGTGTTCAGGTTGCAATGTGAGATATGTAGAATGTTTTTTTTGCCTTGGCCTGTGAGGTCTTTAAGCAGAGTCTAACACCTCTTTTAGGCATTTCGGTTGATGTATTAAATACGGTTGGTTTTTGAATAGATCATGTAAGATAATATAATATCCATTCGATTGACCTGCTGAAGTCATCGGTCGTCTTGGATGGACATCGCGTCACCTCGGAACATTACAATCCGTTCGATCTCCCTGAATGCTGCGGCTCAACTGTACTGATAGCGTTTGCATTTTGCAAGATAGGAACTGGAGGAATATCTTAGGTTGCTACGCCTTATCTTGTCTTGGTATCATTCGAGTTGTTGAGCCGGCTTTGTCGTCTCATAAGTAATGTGTAGCCCATGAGAGCATTGGTGATTGGCGAATCGTCGTCTGCTCCGGCTAGGCGGCTATCCATTATCTAAGGGGAAATTGGCCATGGCTGTGGAAGTCCGTGACTCAGAACCCGCAGTGTCCGGAAGAGTTGATGCAACAAGTCTAGTAGGGTTTTTTGTCATTGGACTATTAAATCGCCTGATCCGGCCATATATTAAGATCACTATTGTACTCATCAGACCATAGTACATCACTTGATTTGGTGTGAATGACAAAAATACAATATTAATATCGCTGGTGGTACTACTCGACTGCTACTACACGTGGTCCACCTAGGGCATGATCAATAGCTTCTGTGGCAGGCAGTCCTGCTGCATGTGTGGCATGTCGTGATGTCGCAGGAGATGCCGATGTTGATCACGCCTTGATCTTTTGAGCTGCGGTAGCCATGTTGCACTGTGGGATGCTAGAGGATAGAGAGGAGTTGCCACACGATGGTGTCCCCTTTTTTTGGTCAGCTACTTTTCGCGCCTACCTACCAATGATCCAATTCACACAGGAGTGGTTTCTTATCGTTGATCGCAGCTGCATTCTATTGTTGACTACGTGTCTACGTCTGCTTGGGCACTGTGGTCCTCTGTGACCCGTGCTCGAATCTCCAGCGCTTTGTCGAATGCAGATTGCGTTTGACGACTGACACTGTTGTTGTCCATGTCATCGCGGAATTCGGCTTTCCGAGCAATGGCATCCCCTCCATATTTCAGCGACAAGATAGCTAAACGAGACTACGAGAGGCATATGCTGCTGGGGCACGTTGCTTTCTTATCTACCTATAAGACTGCATCTCTTGCACGGCGCGAGTACTTGGCTTGTGCTTGCGTGACACCAGTTTTGTACCCAAAGAGGTTAATGTTATGTGCACTCAAAAACTAGACTAGATAGTAAAAGCGACGGACGGAGGTAATAACTTCTCTAATGTATATATGCAAATTGCAATGACACAGACAGAGATGCATGCCATCTTGTTCATGTGGTGCTCCTATACGTTATTCTATCTCATTTTCCCTTCAGATTCAGATATCATCGTTCTGATGCATTCTGCGACATGGCCACCAAAAGTCATCTCATCTGTCGCCTTCAATGATCTGGCCATGCCTTTTCCTTCTCTGTCCATCCATCCATTCGTCCGCTCGTGGCCTCATCAGGCAGCAGTGGTGGTGCGGCAGCGGCGGCACAGCGCGCAACGAATGTGACCTACAAGCCTTTCGGCGTCCCATTTTCATCGCGAAAAAGAAAAAAAAAACGAGCTGAACTGGTGGATCGCGAGTCAGATGCCGTCGCGGTCGCCGTCTCGGCGCACGGCGCTGCAAATCCAAATCCGTCCCATCGGCCGTGCGGCGCTGGTCCTCCTGTCCTGTTGTCGCGCGGCCTCCAAGGGACGCTAAGCCTCAGCCGCCGTGCCGTGCCGTTCTACGGCGCTGCATGTGGTCCCCCGTCCAAACGCGTCGGCGTCGCCCCGGATGATCCTGCAAACAAGCATGTGTCCGCGTCACCCCGCGCGCACGCCGCGCTCATCCGCGCGCATTTGCCGGATTTTATTCGTGTGTGACGCGGCCACTCTCGTTCGTGCGGAACGACGATCCATCTGCCGAGAAAGGGAGTGTTCTCGACGGGCGTGGTGAGAAAGCCCCATTGTCCGTGTTTTTCTAACCCTTCCAAGCAAAAACTCTGATCCAATCCCAACCCACACGACTAATCGCGCTCGGTGACATCACTTGACCCAGCTTACACGCCCAAACACCTCCGGACCGTACACAGCTATCTAGTTGATGATATCAAGGTTAATTAGGAACCAGAATAAACGCGTTGGTAAACAGTCATCAAGAGAAGAAGGTGACGTGCAGCAACAGTCCAAAGCGTCCAGGCCGGCTCCGCTTCGGCGTTGGGTTCCCTCCGTACCGCGGTGATCCGGCGAGCGGCATTGCCGGCGCGCGCGCACGCCGCAAGGGACAAAGAGTCCAGTTGACACTTGACACCGAGAGAGAGAGGGATGCGAGGCACAGCGACGCCGTAACGACTGAATTTAACATTAGCACTAGCAGGATGGGAGGCAACGGTGACGCCGCACCCGCAGCTGAGAGAATGAGATAGCCAGATGCACCCGCAGCCGAGAATGAGATGTCAGATGTGGGTATGCAGCGGCGTCAGGGCGGCTCGTGCGACCTCTGAACATTCTGCATGCGACACCAGTCGCGCATTGTCTATCCGACTCGGCAGGAACAGACTGCGGGTGTGCGGTGTGCGAACGTGCTGTCACGAATCTTGGCACCCCCAGGGGCTCAACGCCGTCAGAGTATCTGGCCGTCGAGACTCCCCCAGTCTAACAAGGGCTTTATTCTCACTCTTTCAGAAGCAAAAAAAAAAGGTTCTGAATTTGATTAGATTTATAATAAATTACATATAATGCTAAATAAGTAATCAAGGAATATATTTTGATAGGATATAGTACTTTTTTGGAGTAATAATACTCTTTATAAGTTCAACTAAATTTAAAGAAGTTTGACTCGATCTATTTTTTTTATGATGAAGGTAGTAAATATGTGATACGGTTCCTATAAATGTATAACTCTCACTACTTCATAATACAGTGGGACCCATCATGTTCGCTGAAGTTGAAAAGCTGAACTATGAAGCTCATTTGTTGTGAGAGGAAATATTGTTTCAGAACTGAAAAATAAACGCTGTTTAGTCTTCTCGAGTAACCGCAGCAAAGTGGAAAAAGAATCTAAAAAGATAAGCGTACCATTGTATTTAGAAGAGAGTTATGTTTTTATTCTATAGAGCACTAAAAAAGATTAACCTAACACAGTTGTAGCTGGACTATCCTACCAAAAGACCTCCCACAACCCGCCTGCTCCGTCGAGGCAGCATCGGCTAAGCCAAAGACTGCTTGGGAGACCCACAAATCAGCAGAGAGGTCCTCTTACACGTCACTTTGTTGATGAATCTATTGATATGGTATTTGACTAGTTGAGTCATCATTGTCCACAGTTAGACGGCATCTACCGACGGTGAACTAGGAGTGGAAAATTTTGGTTGATTCGCAAAAGAAAAATAAAAGAAATTTTTGGTTGCCTACAGACGTGGATACGGTTCAACGTGTGGTGTTTCAGACGTAAAGGAATGGAATGTGACTATTATTGCTGTTAGGAATTTAGTTAATTTTCATGTCAATTTAATTCAAAAATAAATTAGTAAATTTATGATGATAAATATGTGCATGTGTATCCCACTCTTAAAAGCAACAACATGCAAGAACGACATACTGATAAAAACAGTAAGTATTCAAAATATTGTATGAAAAGGATTATGAATGTACCCAGCGGAGGGTCCAATGACGAGGGCATCGGAGGCTCCATTCGTACTAGTCGACATAGTGTGTTGCTTGAAGTAGTGGACCATAGTCGATGCAGGTAGAAGATCGCAGTGCAGTCCCACGAACGGTCACTAGGAAGTAGTCGATGCAGACAATCGATCCTCGCCCACCGGGAATAGCCGATCACCACACGCCGAGAATATCCGATCACCACCAATTAGTTGATGACGAGCGAATTGTCGATGTTGATGGCGCGACCCAGTCGAAGAAGTGAAGAGCCGATCAAGACGAGCAGTCGCGGAGTCGCTCCCCAAAAACCTAATCGCCGCGCACCCCGTGCAAGGATCTCACGCGAACGATGGTTCCGGAGGCACCTACTCTTCCAACACTCCGTGCGCGCAGAGTAATGGGACAGAGAAACTCAGGAACAACTCAACAGAGAACTGTGGTGTTTAGTTGATTTCTCGTCTCATCGCGGATAAACACCAGCGCCTGTATATATAGACGCCGGAGCGTAGAGCATGCATAAGAGAGGACCTGGACGTCATAAAGCGTCCATCAATCACTAGTAACTCTCACCATTACATAGGAGAGTTACTAGTAATAATTACTATAATCATGGAGTTATCGCCATAACCATGGGAGTTACCATAAACATGGCCGTTACCAGTTAGTCATCAACTGTATTCACTCTACCATTTACAGCAGCATTTATATGACCTTAGAATTTATTTGATTTAATTGAATAAAATATGAACAAATCCATATTAAATCCAACAATTGCGAGCAACGAGCACCGACCGCCATCACTAGTAACTTGGTTGGGAGTTGCGGCTGCAACCACCATGGTATAGCAGCTGTTCTTGATTTCTGGCACGAGGACATGGTGCCATTTGACTCTACAACCAAGCAGGGCTTCAGTGGGTTAGGCACCTAGTAGGTTATGATTCGCTGCCGCCATTCTCAGTTTTCGGACAAACCGACAGGCAGGCAGACACATCCTGTGGCCACTCCTCGAGCTAATTACGGACAAGTCAACGTGATGGATGCGGATAGATGCATAGCCAGTGATTACACAAGGCATGCTTTTGACTAGTGAGTAGTGAGATCGAGCGAGTGCTTTTTTGTTTTTCTCAGTCTATAGTAATTAGTAAGACAAGAGATAAGAAATAAAGTTGGGGCATTTCCTATTCCTAGTGCAATCGTTTATCGTTCGTAGCACACTCACATTTGTATTCTCAATCAGCGAACCAGGTATGCGTAGTACATCTCACAGAAGTCCGCATGTTTGTTTTTTGATATATCCAAGCCTCTTGAAATTCAAGTAGTGCTCTGGTGAGAGTAGCAGTTGCATCACAGGATTCCCATGAAAAGAGAGAAGCGCGGGCGGAAAAAGAATCAAATAAGTACGAGCCGTTCATCTAACTATCTTGATTTGAGTCCTCTCCAGCTCAAATTCAGTGTCTATTTTCTCTTCATCAAAATAAAACCAAAGTTTTTTTTTCGGCTAAGGAGATTATATTTATTTCAAAGTTGGTCACAATTTTCTTTTATATATATGTTTGCAATAGGAGTAGGACGACCCAACTTTCTATCTTACTGTAATAACTTATTAAGAGAGCTGTTATACCGTTTTGTGTGTAAAAGAAGAGCCTTTGATACAAAGAAGCATCCCAAAAGTGCACTAGCCCAGATAGCCTCCACATCCACATTAGTACTCTCTCTGTCCCGAAAAGCTTGCAATCGGCAGTACCGAGACAAAGCTAGCTACCAACAGAAGTACCTACTATTAGCAGCCCCTACTGTCACTATTAATAGGCTGCAGTCTGGACGAGCGAGTAGACTGGCCGAGCATTCACCACTCACGACTGCGTGAGGAGTCGTTTTTTTATCCACCGGTTCCACAGCTGCTGCTAGCCTATAGCCTACGCAGGTCTACATTTGCATGCTTTCCCGGACACACCACTGTTACTACAATTGCATATATTCCCAGACGGAGGGAGTACATACTAATATTATTGTAGGGCAAGTAACTGCGTGGGTACGGAGAATGAAAGCTCTCATCGTGCGGACTGTGGACCTTCGCCTTTCACCTTCGCCTCTCGTGTCCTTTCACTTCCCCACGGGTCCCGGTCCTGTGGACGTGCCACAATTGAGGCCACTTTCTTTCTTTCTTTCGTTCCCCTGACCTGACCTGACGGCACGAGTGTGCCCTGCTTTCGTACGTCGCGGCCACCATTTTCCACCGCCCTAATAACAACCTACCCTCCTTTTACTCCGGGGTCGTTTACTACGGCCAAGTACAGTTCAGACCCCAGACGAAAAAAAGCTAGGATGAGGCAGACAAGATGAGGAACGAGCCGGAGCCGTGCCACAGATCGCAACACTAGCAGCGTATGCTACTAGTCGTCGTAGGTACTGAGAGCGAGTAGCGACAGCGCCGTCCGGTTCATTTTTTTTTACTTGAACCCCCCTCCCCCAACTAGTGCTAGCACAGTAGAGCTCTGCAGCAGAGCAAGGTAGACAAGCGACAACGCCGGGTAGACAAGCGACAACACCGGCGGTCGGTCACGGCTCGCGCGACCCGTGTCTGTCGGTCGACCACTCTCGGCCGGCGGGTGGCAGTAGTAGCCTTTTCTCCTCCCATTTTCAATCCAATTTGTTTATTCTTGCAATTGTGTGAGTGCGAGGCCAATGCGGTGCGGACGACACATGCGGGAGAGCGGCCAGCGTCACTGCGGTGAGCAACAAAGATGTGGCAGCATTACTGGGCACCCACGCCGTGTGTACCACCCAACCATCGCGCGCGCCACCATTAACTTTGTACTGCCCCCTCCTCCTTGGTTGGCAGTCTCCATTTCTTTCTTCTCGCCGCCGCAGCAGCGGAGTGATTTCGCCTTGATCCATGCCTCCATCCCATACAGCGCCACCATAGCGGCAGCATTTGCTGTTGCTTGCAAGTAGCTGCAGCCTTCTTTTTGCTTGCCCAGACGCCGGGGAAGCCGAGGCCGGAGAAGGGAAGAGATCCCCACCCAAACAACCCTTGCCGCTCCCCTTTTTAACCGCAAGCATATACTAATACTAGCATATAGTAGCATCCAGCCCCATCTCCACGTCCACCGGCACCGCCACAACACGCCGCGCGGCAAAGAAACAACGCCAGAAAGCGATCGGGATCGGTCGCCGCGGCAGCAGGAGCTAGCCTAGCCTAGCAGTCAGTGAGTGCTCCGTCCCGTGGCAGCCAGGTCGCCCAGGGGCCGGCCGGCCGGCCGGCCATTCCACTCCATCCAGGCCGCCCGCGCACGGGGAGTTTTCTTTCTTTTTTCCCCTGTCCCTGGCGTGCCGCCCCCACCACCGAACCGAGCGAGCAACTCCTCTCCTCCCCGCGCTCACTCCACCTCCAGCTGCTGCTGCTGCTGCTACTACTACTAATACCCGGGCGGTGCGAGCTCTGCCTTTAGCTAGTACACCGAACGCGCCAAGCGCCGGAGGCGGTGGTCTTTGTTCGTTTCCTCACCTGTCCTCTCCTCTGCTTCCTTTGTCCCGCGCGCGCGGGCGGCAATGGTGGCCACCGCGCGGCTTCTTCCTGCCGCCGCCGCGGCGGCGGTGCTGCTGCTCTGCCTCGCGGGAGGCGCGCGGGCGACCAACGTGACGTACGACCACCGCGCGCTGGTCATCGACGGCGTGCGGCGCGTGCTCGTCTCCGGCTCCATCCACTATCCACGGAGCACGCCCGACGTGCGCATTCTTCCTCCTCTCTGAATTTACTTCACGCTCTCTTCTTCCAGCAGCACGTACGCGCTCCTCTGTTCTTGGCAAGCGAGAGTACTGACGCTGGCTGCTGGCATGGGCATGGCATGGCATGGCGTCGGCAGATGTGGCCGGGGCTGATCCAGAAGGCCAAGGACGGCGGCCTGGACGTCATCGAGACCTACGTCTTCTGGGACATCCACGAGCCCGTCCGGGGACAGGCACGTAGACAAATACTAACATCATAATCATCCACTCTTCTCTACAGTAATATCTAGCATCTCCAATAATGTCTGTTTATACTTCTTCCTAATCGTCTCCTGCCCCTGCCATATGGCCATGCCATCATCGTCGTGCGTCGGTGTTGGCCTTTGCTTCCTGTGCACCCAATGCTTTATTCCCTTTTATTTATTACCTGCTCCTGTGTTTCTTTGCTTTGCTTCTCGTGTCGTGCTGTTATTGCTTTCTTTTACGAAGGGTTAGAGTCTGACGGCAAAGAGGTTACAACATGGCAGTACGACTTCGAGGGACGCAAGGACCTGGCCGCGTTCGTCAAGGCCGTCGCCGACGCCGGCCTCTACGTGCACCTCCGCATCGGGCCCTACGTCTGCGCCGAGTGGAACTACGGGTCAGCACAGCAGCCTAACCTCACCTCATCACTTTCACTTCAGAAGTGGTCGTCGCTCGGTCCGAGCAGAACTTGATGAAAATGAACCCTGGATCGACGATGCAGGGGCTTCCCGCTGTGGCTGCACTTCATCCCCGGCATCAAGTTCCGCACCGACAACGAGCCGTTCAAGGCGGAGATGCAGCGCTTCACCGCCAAGGTGGTGGACACCATGAAGGGGGCGGGGCTCTACGCGTCGCAGGGCGGACCCATCATCCTGTCCCAGGTCCACCATCAATTCGCTGTGCTGTGCCGTGCCTGGCCGTGTGTTCATGTGCGTCCTGAGCGAGTCCTGACCCGGCGGCCCCTCGTGCAGATCGAGAACGAGTACGGCAACGTCGACTCGTCGTACGGGGCGCCCGGGAAGGCGTACATGCGGTGGGCGGCCGGCATGGCCGTCTCGCTCGACACCGGCGTGCCCTGGGTCATGTGCCAGCAGACCGACGCGCCGGACCCCCTCGTACGTGACTAGCTTGTTCACCCCCCGAACAATGCCTCTGCTTCAATCACAGCCACCGCCCTCCCTCTTCTTGACCACGGCCAGGGGTGAGTGCTTGCAGATCAACACCTGCAACGGCTTCTACTGCGACCAGTTCACGCCCAACTCCGCCGCCAAGCCCAAGATGTGGACCGAGAACTGGAGCGGCTGGTTCCTCTCCTTTGGCGGCGCCGTCCCCTACCGCCCCGTCGAGGACCTGGCCTTCGCCGTCGCCAGGTTCTACCAGCGCGGCGGCACCTTCCAGAACTACTACATGGTATGGTACAACCTTTTTTTCTCCCTGCACTGCACCGTGCCAAGATCACAAAATGCAGCTGCTGTGTCAGCCTTCTAGATAGAACACAAACAACATGCAGTACTGCTGCCAGTCGGGCCTGCGCTCCTGCTGCAGCATTTCTAACTCTGAATCTTGTCGTTGCAGTACCATGGAGGGACCAACCTCGACCGCAGCTCAGGGGGACCCTTCATCGCCACGAGCTACGACTACGATGCCCCCATCGACGAGTACGGTAAGAAACTTTCGGTTTGCCTCGTCAGTCGTCAGGTCTGCTTGTATGGGTCCATTGACTACTGCAGCAGTCTTATGATACTTCATATAGAATATTTCATCACCTATATATGGCTGCTAAAAAAAAGATGGTGTTGAAATCCTTATGTAAGATGCCTTAACTACTCCCACCCACCCACGATACGGGATCGGAAGACATTTCTGCCGGACAAAATAGATGTTTGGCGATAATACAAGTTTTATGTTAGGGATCATGGCGTGTCAGTATGTCACGTCGGTATGCATGACGGATCAAGGAAACATTTTATCACTCCACCCCACAAAAAGTCGCTGTTGATTTATTTGCCCTTTATGATGATGATTCAGGACTAGTCAGGCAGCCAAAGTGGGGCCACTTAAGGGATGTGCACAAGGCCATAAAGCTCTGCGAACCAGCGCTCGTAGCAACTGATCCATCATACTCTTCTCTAGGTACAAATGCTGAGGTATGCCCTTTACAAAGGCATTTCATTTTTCAACAAAAAAGTGTCTTTGAGACGACAAAACAAGTAAACGTTTAGCAGCATTGCAGAGATGTAGCAAATTTTGTTCTGAAGAAAATATTTACCTTCATTGTCTGGTCGGTATAAAACGATGTCTGCATTCTTCTCTCTTCAGGCAGCGGTGTACAAGACTGGTTCAGTTTGCGCAGCATTCCTTGCCAACATAGATGGTCAATCTGATAAAACCGTCACCTTCAATGGGAGGATGTACAGGCTCCCTGCGTGGTCTGTCAGCATCCTTCCTGACTGCAAGAATGTGGTACTTAACACAGCTCAGGTACATATAATTACACATAAGTTCCTTGCACTTGTGTCGGGAAATAAATATTGACCATTAATCTGATTCAGATATACGTGGCTACAAATTGCAGATCAATTCTCAAGTGACGAGTTCAGAAATGAGATACTTGGAATCGAGCAATGTGGCATCGGATGGCTCGTTCATCACACCAGAACTGGCCATATCTGGCTGGAGCTATGCCATAGAGCCTGTAGGTATCACAAAGGACAATGCACTGACAAAGGCTGGACTGATGGAGCAGATAAACACCACAGCAGATGCCAGCGATTTCCTCTGGTACTCAACAAGGTACATGCATTATTGCAATTATGCATATAGTAACTTGCACTGACAACAAATTTTTACTCACCGTTTGTGCTATTAATCTTAATTTGTGCAGCATCACAGTTAAAGGTGATGAACCCTATCTAAATGGCAGCCAGTCTAATCTGGTTGTCAACTCACTTGGACATGTTCTTCAGGTCTACATCAATGGTAAAATTGCAGGTACTGATGGAGAAGATAGCACCATCATCTGGCATTTGAATTGTGGTTCTGATTTTCGTAACATGGATCCTTCATGCATAAATCAAATTTGTGTTCTGAGATATATGCGCTAAAATCTTACCAGGAAGTGCACAAGGTAGTGCGAGCAGCTCACTCATCTCATGGCAGAAACCAATTGAACTTGTACCTGGGAAGAACAAAATAGATCTTCTAAGTGCAACAGTTGGACTGACGGTAAATAACCTTCACCATGGAAAACATGAAATATACCACTCCATTTTGCATGTGACCAGGTGTCACAGATTTATAACATAAATTTCCCCTCACCCTCTCTGTTCGTACAGAATTACGGTGCATTCTTTGACCTGGTAGGTGCTGGAATTACTGGGCCAGTAAAACTGAGTGGACCAAATGGTGCGCTTGATCTGTCTTCTGCAGAATGGACATACCAGGTAGCCTAAAGCCCTAAACTCTACTTCGAACTCCATTTGACCAAAGATGCATCGTGATTCACATTTATTTATTAATCATAATCTGATCAGATTGGACTCAGAGGAGAAGATCTGCACTTATATGATCCTTCAGAATCTTCACCAGAATGGGTCTCAGCCAATGCTTATCCAATCAATCAACCAATGATTTGGTACAAGGTCAGTATGAATGTAGATCATCTGACCATGGAACCAATCCATATATGTCATTTGAACACAGCCATAAAATACAAGATTATACATTCTATTTGTTTGGCTAACCCATTTCTCGAGTTGCTGCCTTGGGTTGATGTGCTAACTGCAACTCTCCAAATACAGACCAAGTTCACACCTCCTGCAGGAGATGATCCTGTTGCAATTGACTTCACGGGAATGGGGAAAGGTGAAGCATGGGTGAACGGACAGAGTATTGGTCGATACTGGCCAATAAATCTGGCTCCACAGAATGGTTGCGTCAACTCATGCAACTACAGAGGATCCTACAGTTCAAGCAAATGCCTTAAGAAGTGTGGCCAGCCATCACAGACTTTGTAAGACATCCAGTCTCTCCCCCCCCCCCCCCCCCAACCCACCCAAAGTATGCTCTATAATACTTTCATTAATTCCCTTTTGTTCCCTACATGCAGAGCCAGTTCTAGTATTTCATCTATGTCAATTATTTTACAATCTATATGCTCTGTCTGTAACATATAGGTCTTAAGAGCAAAATTACATTTCTGAAGATTCACACCCTGCTAAATTTTAAGTACTGAAACTATGACACATAAAGCATACAGTTTCAAAAGTGCAATACTAGTGCACATGTGACGTTGAGCACTTCAGCAGTGTGTTCTGATGTTGCACAGCAATATAGCAACTGCAAGAACTGAATGACCATTGGCTAATCAGATTCTTACCTTGTTAAACAGGTACCATGTTCCCCGTTCATTTCTCCAACCAGGCAGCAATGATCTAGTCCTTTTCGAGCAATTTGGTGGTGACCCAAGCAAGATATCATTTGTGATAAGGCAGACAGGAAGTGTGTGTGCACAAGTCTCAGAGGCACATCCAGCCCAAATTGATAGTTGGAGTTCTTCTCAACAGACGATGCAGAGATATGGACCCACACTTCGCCTGGAATGCCCAAAAGAAGGCCAGGTCATCAGCAGCATCAAGTTTGCAAGCTTTGGGACACCGAGCGGCACATGTGGAAGCTACAGCCACGGCGAATGCAGCAGCGCTCAGGCTCTCTCCGTTGTTCAGGAGGTAACTACAAGCTACTCCATTCTCATGTCTCAATGTATCAACTAATTCTTATGGGTTGCTGATAGTGTTACTGGGACTCTGCAGGCTTGCATTGGAGTGAGCAGCTGCAGCTTGCCAGTGTCGTCGAACTACTTTGGAAATCCATGCACAGGGGTCACAAAAAGCCTTGCAGTTGAAGCTGCATGTTCGTGACATGTCTGATTAGTATTGGTTCATAGGAAGCAAATCAGTTAGGAGAAGCTGAAACCTTCTCTGTGTAGGCAAGCAGGCAAAAAGGAATAAATGTTCCCATCCTGATCAAAAGCAATAAAAATATTCCCAAAATTGCTATATCCAAGCTATTAGATGGTATGCTTAGTATTGTTCTTGTTAAGATGTAAATTCATCCATTATGGCAAAGAAGGTGATCCTTTTGTAATCATTCTTGAAAAATATAATAGAATAGTTTGAATTTCGATCAAGCTTAATTATACATCCTTGCAAAAATGAAAGTTTGAATTACATCCAAGCTATTAGATGGTATGCTTAGAAAGTATTCTGCTTGGTAAGATTTAAATTCATCCATCATGACAAAGAAGGCGATCCTTTTGTAATCCGTCTTGAAAAAATAGAATGGTCTAAATTTCAATCAAGTTTGTCCTAGCAAAAATGAAAGTTTGGATTACACTTCTCAATGAGTGGACAGTTTTGTCATACCAGAGACACCTGGAATCCTGAAGACCAAGCAATGTTGGAGTCCGCACTCTACTGCGGAAAATAAAAAAATAATACAGTACCACACTAAAACCTATAGGTTCCCAAGATCTCTTTAGCAAAATGGTTCAGCTCGCAGTACTTTGCTTCAGCCTCTAAGTCCCTTACCTCTAGGGGCAGCCCACTTGGAATGAAAAGACTGTCTCACAGAATGATGAAGCCCGTTTAGCAGGGCATGTCACAACGACGATCATCCATTTTCATCTTGCTGCAAACCTCAATGATAGATGAACAAAAATTGACAAGAAAACTTCAATGGGATTGATAATTGAACCAACAAGACATCAAGGACACCATAATACATTCAGCTTGTTTAAACCAAAGGAGTAGTCCACTTTTAGCCCCTCAACTCTTGGCTTTGTCTAATTTTAACCCCCAACTATAAAACCATCTAACTTTGGCATCTCAACTATCAAAATCGTTTAATTTTAACCCCAAAGCCATCGAAAACCACTCCAAATCGCCTCAGGGGTCAAAATTGAATGGTTTTGATAGTTGAAGTACCAAACTTAGACATAAACAAGAGTTGAGGAGCTAAAAATAGACTTAAACTAATTTAGTTTCGAAATATTTATGAAAAATGGACTTATCAATAAATATTTATATGTATTAATATATTACCTATTACCTACACATCATTTGATTTTTTTTGTTCTGAATAAAAATATGAATTTCTTTAAAATGTAATCCATATGTTTGAAGTTCTCATATATTTTTTTTAAAAAATTATTCAACCTAAATCGGATTGAGAAATGACAAAATTCAAAGTTGCGAATATCAATGAGATATATATAATTCTATATAGTTCGTCACCTTTTCATTTGAAATCTACTACGTTATTTTCACATTATTAGGAAAACCATCATATAATGTTTAAATATTTATCAATAAGTAAATCTAAATTTATAATTTTTTGCATAAATATTTAGGTATTTATAAAATTAGATATTTATATGTAAAATCTTTTTTTCTTAAATATTTAAAAACTAAATTACTTGATTGAGTCTATTTTTAGTCCCTCGACTTTTGTTTATGTCTAATTTTGGCACTTCAACTATCAAAACCATTCAATTTTGACCCCTGGGAGTGGTTTTCGATGGCTTTGGGGTTAAAATTAAATGGTTTTGATAGTTGAGGTGCCAAAGTTAGACGGTTTTATAGTTGAGGGTTAAAATTAGACAAAAGCAAAAGTTGAGAGGCCAAAAGTGGACTTAATCCTAGTTTTAACCAAACATGGAAAGCTGCAGTTAATATTAAATGGAAATGGATCAAAAGTGGTATGCCAAATTGTCAATATAAACTGGGCAAATATTGCCTGACAGCTCAATAAAAAGAAAGCAGCAATCAGCATCAAGCAATAACAGGAAATGTCCATTGTCCACTGATGATCTAGAGACTGTGTAATGGAGATCTGTAAAAATCACCATCTCAGAATAATAAAAATTAGCAAGGTACAGTGACAGCCAAAATTTCCCTTTCTTGATCTCACACCAATTGTCTCAAAAGAAACACATTACCAAGAAAGAGGTAGAGATGCCGGTCAACTTATAAAAGACTGCCAAAAGACTATCAAGTTGCATAATCATCGTACACAAAAAATAATCTTTCATTTCCCATGCACAGATTATGGGCTCAATAAATGTAAAATGGCAGGTGCAAATGACACCATGCACTAACCATAAGGAACAGGTTGTAAGATAGTTATGCAGCAAAAGTATATCGTCAGTCAACAAAAGAGACCAGAAAGGTCAGCAGAATCTTGCAACTAAAGGCATCTCACTTCCAAATTGACTAGATGATAAGACAGGTTATTCATTATGCACAAGATAATGGGCATCCAGCTTGCTACAACTGCTAAAAAGGTAACAGGTTACAACTTACAATAGAGCTACCAACAGTCAAGTTTGATCTGCGATACTAAAACCTAGTTGTTTAGTTGTACTGCCAGCTTTAAGAACATACATGATTACATGTCAATGTAAAGGAAGGATGCCCTCTCCGAATTCCGAACATAAAGCATTACAGAAGTAGGCAATCAAACTACCCCACATGCATACTACCTCCCATAAAATAAGAGTTAGTTTCCATATTTGGTCTCTTATTTGCATCCATCACTTGATCTCTCATATCAAGAAGTTGTTTTGGATGGTAAACTGCTGGGTGTGGATGCATTTGCATAAAATCTGTTGCGGCCATCGGCAAAGAGCCACTCTCCAGGTTTATATTCACCAAATCAAAAGTGTGCATCCCATTCTGAGAAGTCGATACCATATTCATATCAACTCTGGTGTCGCCCTGTATCAGGTGAGGGGATGCCATGTTCATATCAACTCTTCTGTCCCCATGTATCAAATGCGGGGATGCCAGGTTCATATCAACTCTTCTGTCACCGTGTATAAAGTGTGGTGATGCCAAGTTCATATCAACTCTTCTGTCCCCCTGAATCAGATGAGGTGACGTCATGTTCATGTCCACTCTTCTTTCTCTCTGTATCAAGTGAGGAGACGACATGTTCATGTCAAGTCTTCCCTCTCCATGAATAAGGTGAGTCGTTGGCATTTTCATCTCAACTCTTCTGTCCCTATGAATCAGGGCAGTGGCATTTGATGTCATCGTATCACCATGGACTAAGGCTGGCGCATTTGGTGCTATATCCGCATCAACCCTTCTATCCCCCTGAATCAGAGCAGAGGTGTGTGACACTATGTTCATATCAACTCTTGTATCTGCAGGAACCTGACCAGTCACAGCCATATTTACATCAACACGTTGATCCCCTTGCTGGCTGTGATCAGGCCTAATCAGCCTGTCCTTTGCTTCTTTCAAGGCTGACAACACAAACTCCTTCAGCTCAGGTTCTCTTGCTCCAATGTCAATGATATCTTCAAAATACTCATGGCCACGAAAATAGAGGTCATCATAAATACCCAGATTCCTATCTGATTCCATACAATTAGCATTTGCAGATGAATGAAGTATCCTAAAATCCTTCCTCCAGCGGTTCAGGATGTACTTCGATGGCAGCATCAGTACATTCTCTTGCTTCAGAACAGCCAGAGCATGGCTGCAAAGAATACCCCTCGAGGGGAAGGAGCGACAAATGCACCAAACATCCTTGTCAGAATTGTCGTAAACAACTGTATAGTCGACCTTCTTTCCCTGTATTAACTCACTTACCATGTAAGTAATTGAGTTCCCACTCCTGTCTACCTCTTTACAAATAACATGCATCAACTGCTTAATCTCATCTTGGAACGTTTGAAACATGGTTACTGTGTAGAGCTCCACAAGTTGCTCCTCAAAGGGCAATCCCGACAGCAAAGTGAGTCTAGAATAGTATGAGCGCAAATCATCATACGCTTCCCTTTCCAACTTCTCTTTCAGGGTAGTCTCGTATTGCTCAAGGAAAACTGGAAGGGTGGTTTTACTCACAACACTATCAAAGTATGGATCAGTTTTTTCAGCCTTCCTGATAGCAGAGGTACCAGCCCAGAATGAATGATTAACATACCCAGGTGCCCACTGCTTCCTACAGCTATACAAAGCAGAGAACCACTCATTGTCTTTGAGATTATACTGGTCGACCATTGCTACCCACTCTTTTTCAAAGTCGGTAAGAGTGACGCTATCATATACAACCTCCTTGAACCTTGAAGAAATTGCCTCTTTCTCATGTGTGCGTCCCACATTTTCAAGTAGCTTCTTCAAGATATGCCAAAAGCAGAAGCGGTGCCTTGCATTTGGAAACACCTCAGCCACGACCTCTGCAATGACATCTGAATAGCCAGTGGTGATCGCTTCTGGTGGTTTGCCATTCATACAGCTTAACCACCTCTTCAACAACCAAACATAGTTCTCCTTGCTGTCACCAGACAGGAGACCACAGCCAAGAAGCACAAGGTGGCCATGGTTGTTCACCCCAAGGAGTGTGGCTAATGGGAGACTGGCACGTGAGTGCTGTAAATACATCACGTCAAGTGTAATGACATCCCCAAAGTAGCGATACTGCGCCTGGGCCCTAGAATCAGTCCAAAAGAAATTCTTCATATGACTTTCCCGATCAAGATCCCAGCTGTGGATAAAATTTGGTTTCCTGTGTTGCATCTTTTCGATGAACTTCTTAAGTGAATTGAGGTCATCTTCCCCGAAACGCTGCACAAAACTGTCGAGCCTACTAAACCTCTGGCTACCAACAGCAGCCCCAACGTTAACACCCCTCTTGGGTCGTGTCGGGAACTTCCTTGTCTCAGCAATCTCGCTCAGCGACTTCTCCACCATCTCATCCATCTCATCAGTAATCTTGGCCTTCTTCTTCGCTGACTCAGGCATCTCCCTGTACGCCTTTAAGAACCTCACCATATCTGGAGTACAAGGATGGTTATGCTCCAAGTCAACAGACTCCACCTTCCACCTTCCATCCACACGCTTGTCCCGGATAATCAGCATTGCCTTACATCCCGTCTTCTCGGCGGTGCCACGGCGCAACTTCTTCTCCTTAGCAGCCAACCCCCGCTTGCTGCGGAGTGGGTAGCGGGTACCTGGGTCATCGGAGGGGGCAGCGCCCGTCCCAGATTTGCCGCCATAAGTGCAGGTGAAGGTGGAGCGGTAGCGGAGCCCCTCGTAGTTGTGGCAAGTGCGGCGCACGGCATGGAATCCCGTGCGGTAGGCGTAGGCCTTGTATAGCGCGAAGGCCTCGTCCACAGAGTCGAACACCATGCCCACTCGCGGCACGAGGGCCTCCTCCAGCGTGTTGGGGGCGAAGACGATGTCCCCGCCGCCACCTTCCTCCTCGTCGTCGGAGGGGATGACCACCTCGTCGTCCTCCACGACCACCTCGTCGTCCTCCTCCTCCTCCTCCGCAGGGTATCCGTTGAGGTCGTCGGCAAGCTCCTCCTTGACATGCTGCGCCTCCTCCTCGTCGGACTCGAGGCTAGGGTTTCGAGCCACGGTGGCCCGCCTCTTCGAGCCTGCCCCCATGCTCTGCCCCTAGAGGCCTAGACTATATACACACCCCCTCTTGCGCGCGCGTGCACCACACCACCGTACCCCCGAAAAGCATTAACACTAGAGGTACAGTGAGGCGGATACCTCCCGGCGCGGAATGGCGCGGGCGACGGTACGGGGTTGCGGGGGAGGTGGTGTGGGGCACGGGAAGAGCAGCTTAGCAGCGCAGAGGGCGTCGATCTGGGCGAGGCGGCGGGCGTGGGGACGTCGCCGGGGAAGAGAAGGGAAACTGGGGGAGGGGGGGGGGGGGTGGACTCGGCCTGGGTTGCTTTTGCTTTGGTGGTCGGAGCGGAGCGGAGGGGATGGTGTTCTGTGGGGAGGAAGACGGGGAGTTCGTTCCTGGGTGAGCTTACCGTTTGCGCCTGCGCGGATGTGGCGGATGAGTGATGCCGTGGATCGGCGGGTGGATGAGTCTGACACCTGGGCCATTTGTCCTTTTGCCGCCGAACACGTGATGCTGTGCTCACGCAAGGTAAAAAGAGGTGAAAAATCACTATAGCATATGGAGAATCGCTGTAGCATGTAGGGAACCTTCTCTAACAAGTTTCCAATCATGGTCTAAGTAGATTTAAAATATTCATCTCGAGAAAGTCAGATAAAATACAAACATATAGCAGCTGCTACTTCATTTAATGCTCTATGCATGTGTAAAGGACAATCGAAGTAATGGAGAATCTTGCAACTTTTTGGTAACTAAACAGGGCCTTACGGCCTGCTTTTTCCCTTCAAACTTCCAACATTCTCATCACATCACGTCACAAGAATCTTTAGACGTATGTATGAAACATTAAATATAGATAAATCTTTTGTATGTAAATCGTGAGACGAAATCTTTTAAGCTTAATTAGATCATGATTGGATATTTATTATAAAAATTAGCACGCATGCTATAATGTAATGATTTAAAACGAGCCCTTAGAGTTGCTCCTAGAGTTTGGCTAAGATTTAGGCATCCAAGCTAACATTCGTAGTTGGGAGCTTGTTACATCAATGTTTGATACATGTATGGAGTATTAAATATGATGAAAATTGAAATTAATTTGACAGCTTCGTAAAAAGTTATGAGGCGAATCTTTTGAGTCTAATTAAGTTATGGTTGGACACTTGTTGCAAAAGTTAACATTTTGCTACGGTAAAAGAAAAATTTTAAAATGTTGAATCTAAACACAGCGTTAGTACTTATTGTGCATCTGGTGTAAAATGTTCTGCCTTGCATTCCATCGCTGCCATCGAAGGTTTATCCTAGGGTACTGGTATTTGCTAGCACCTAGGCGGACTACTGGAGGACTTGATGACCTTTCCGATTGAGTTTCTTGGGGGAAGCCTCGGTTGAAGATCTGGTGTGGCTCTCGATGCAACTGAAAAGAAGCATTGATTTTTTCTTATGCGATTTAGTGTGAAAAAAATATTAATAGCTGAAAGAAAAGGAAAACTAAAATAAACGTTCATAAGCTGAAGCGAATAGAGCCCTCGGAAACTAACGGAAACTTGAGCCTTGGTGATCCAAGGGAGCTAAAACAAGTCTTGGCATCTCTTCGGTGGTCCAACGTGAACTAGGGAAAGTGATAACTACTCGATACAACTAATGGGAAACATCAAGGTGTTTCTTATCCTTCGTTTCATCATTGCATCACTTTCATGACTTAGCATGGTGCCTTGTTCTTGTTTGCGTGCTAAAATTAGGTGTATAACAACTATAATTTCTTCCATGATAGAATAGTGTGCTTAGCTATAGGTTTTATTGTTTATAGCTAAAGACCGTATTCTTAGCGTGAATCTTAATAAGGACATAATTAGCTTGTCGGGTATGTGTGATCCTTTTAGTCGTAAGAGCTCACTGTGCAAGTGCAAGTGGGTGTGTAAAATTATTGCATAGCCTAAAATTAGGACATTTAAATTTTCGAGACTAATTCACCTTATTCTTGAGACATTCGGTCCCTTCACTAGGCTTGGCATGAGTTCTCATATTTTTCTTGTTTATTTTATGAAGAAATAGCATTATCCACTTGATGTCTGTTGATGTGTATATTGACACCGATCAAGAACTAATGGTTTTATTTTTCTCAAAGCTTCAAACTTATTATTCGATAAGTGCTCATAAACATAGGGTGTGAGTATGGTGTATGTATATCGATAGGAGTGAGTTGCGTGTTTTTGAGCGTCTTTGTTTATAACGTGTGGCAAAAAAATAGCTACAAGCCTTGACGAGAGGATGGCTAGGCCCATCACCCATGGTTTTTCTAGTTATATACTTATATATTCTATTATTTAGGGCATGCACAAAACATAGTTTAGATGTTAATTATGTCCAAATACATGCATGTTAATCATGCAATGCTACAAGCATCCATAGCTACAAGTCTAGTCATCATCATCATCATCCTTGTTTCACCTATCAAGCACAACAACAACACTGTAATACGTATTGCACTAGCTAGTGGCTTCGATCGAACTTTCTTCAACCATGAATCATTAGTGTCGGGTACCAAAGTTAGGGGTACCCAACTTCGATGCAAAAACGCTCATTCCCAACATGGCCTGGCCCAAGTAAGGCCAGTGGAAGCCCACGAAGGCCGCGTCTACAGAGGCCCACGACTCCGATTCGCCCGAGCACCCGAGCGCCCGAGCCTACCCGGGAGAGCTCGGGAGAGCAGCACCCGAGCGTCCGAGCCTCCCCAGGAGAGCTCGGGAGAGCAGCACCCGAGCGCCCAAGCCTCCCCGGGAGAGTTCGGGAGAGTGCCCCTCGGCGCCCAAATCTCCGATTCGCCCGAGCACCCGAGCGCCCGAGCCTCCCCGGGAGAGCAGCACCCGAGCGCCCGAGCCTCCCCGGGAGAGCTCAGGAGAGCGCCCCTCGGCCCGAGCCTCCCCGGGAGAGCTCGGGAGAGCAACACCCTCGGCGGCGCCCAAATCTCCGATTCGCCCGAGCACCCGAGCGCCCAAGCCTCCCCGGAAGAGCTCGGGAGAGCGCCCCTCGGCGCCCAAATCTCCGATTCGCCCGAGCCTCCCCGGAAGAGCTCGGGAGAGCGGCACCTTCGGCGCCCAAACCTCCGATTCGCCCGAGCGCCCGAGCCTCCCCGGGAGAGCTCGAGAGAGCGCCCCTCAGCGCCCAAATCTCCGATTCGCCCGAGCACTCGAGCGCCCAAGCCTCCCCGGGAGAGCTCGGGAGAGCGTCCCTCGGCGCCCAAATCTCCGATTCGCCCGAGCTGCCCTATCCCCCTCGAGCGCAATCTCGCAAAGACATCCAAGACACAGGTGATGTCAGCGGAGCAATCTTGGACCACAAGAGATCTCTCTGACCACTTTACAAGCACTGTCCCGTCAGGCGAGACTCTCGACGCGACTGTGCTTCGCACGCCCCTGACGGCCATACCACCTGTCAGGATTTCCCTGGCAGCGGATTTGATAGGCCCACTACGGCCGTCCTCCATGGTATGGTCTACGGTGCGCCGCTCCGTTTTCCGTCGGGATCTATCAAGTCCGACTGTGACAGTCCAAGCGCCTGACGACGAGCTACGCAAGAACAGGAAAGGCGCCTACTGCGCTGTCCACTTGAAAGGACGAGCACGCCTTCCATCCGAGCCCGCTAACCCTCGGGAGGTGCTGTTCAAAGGCCGGAAATATGACCAGGGGAGATATCCCCCGCTTCATCCCATCACGCCTTCAGAGTCCCGAGCCTCGGGAGACAACGCCCTAAGGTGACTCACCCTCTTGTCACATCGTACGGAAGGATAGCCGGTAGGTGTGACCCTATGGCACGTCGTAATCCAACGACTGCTGCCGCCTTGGAACTCACCAAGGTCGTGCGAACCACCACGGCCATATCCTGGAGACCCAGATAGAAGACCGTAGCTGACGACATGACGTAGTCAGACGACTGTTCCCACCTTAGAACTCACCAAGATCGTGCGAACCAAGACAGCCATACCCCGGAGACGTGGAGAAAAGGCAGTAGCTAGTCAAACGGGGAACAACAACTCCTCACTGTAAAATACGTAGCCGCCCTTGCCTCTCCCTTGCGACTATAAAAGGGAGAGCAGAGGCCAGCTTTAAGACGAGGGAGAAGTTCTAAGTTCTCACCCACACAAACGTACACATAGAAAACGACTTGTAAACACTTAGACACACACAAGAGACCTAGGAGCGCTTCCCTCTCTCGCCTAGCTCGTAACCCCCTACTACAAGCACCCCGGTGCAAGCCAACACGACTCTCCTCTCCACTGGACGTAGGGCTTGCTTGGATTGAACCAGTATAATCCCTGTGCTCTCTCTTGCACACCATCCGTAGGCTCAACCGCAAAACACATATTTACTAGCCGGTGTTAGCCCCGCCAAAACTAACACCGACAATTAGCATTTGCACAAAAAGCTTTATTCTGAAACAAGGTGGTGTATTTAATCATTATTCGAATGCCACTAGTATAGCTATTATAAAGTAAAACAGGGACACCTTTGGTTTGGCTCAAAGCCTCAAATCTGGACCTGCCACTTCCCACTAGAAATATATCTTTTCTATAAAGCTTGAATGAAAAATAAAAACATGACAGTATGCAGGTAGCACCTCTAAATTTGTCTATATCAAAATTTACGTGAAGGCTTATAGTAAGCACAAGTTTAAGACATTTTGTCGTTCTCTTTCAATTGCAGATATTATTTGTTGCATTTCCATTCATCCTATTTGAACGTGGAGGTTTCATCACTCTAGAAATACGTGGAATTTAGTTAGCATACACGCCTTGAGATAGAGTTTTCTTATCTTTCATTTTCTTTTTTAAATACAAGTGTGTCAAAAGTCACAGTAAATATCTCGCTTTGGTGTTGTCAATGGGGTATGTTGAAAATACGAGATCCATACACGCCAGAAACTTCAATCCACGCGAAACATAGTCAACCAAGGGTAGCTCGCTGTGCTATAAAAGTTTGATGTGATAAATGCTAATCCCTCCAATGACCCATGTCAATTATTCGATAAATAAACCAATCCAGATACTGCATGTGTTGTGTCTCTAGTAGCCCTTCGTATCTTAAATTATATAAGTTATTCTAAAAATCTTAGAAAGTTAAAGTATCTCAACTTTAACCGATCTTATATATTAAGATAATAATATTTATAATATTAATTAAGTATCATTAAATTCTCCCTCAAATATATTTTTATAATATATTTATGTGGTGTTATAAATCTTTGTATTTTTCTCTCTATAATTTTGATTAAACTTGAGATGTTCTAACTCTCTAAAATTTTTAGAATAGCTTATGAGTTAACATTGGCTCTGTTCGGCTGTCCATACCAGTCAACACCAGCCAGCCACTCAGCGGTGTTTTTCTCTCAGAACAATCAGCCAGTCAGCCAGCCGTACCGTACCAGCCAGCCGAACAGAGTGATAGTTCTCAGAAACTTCTCCAGTCTTATGAAAACTCCGCTACAATCAAATCCACAGAAGCTTTTTTTTTTACAAGGAACCCACATAAGTTTAACTTGCCCTAAGAAACTCCATCCTACGTAAGTCGCACATTTTTGGTTACTTACACACGTGGTTCTTAAGGTTTATCCTATACTGTAGTACTTCGGAGAAAAATCCATGTCTGTCTTAAGTCGCGCTTCCGGAGCATAGTACAAGATGACAAACACACGGTCGGTAGAAATTTTTGCCGTAAGTCGCGCAGGCATGTAAAAAACAAGATCCATGTGGAGAAAATCATGAGGACCTCATGGTAATTATATTTTCTTTGCGTGTGCCAAACCTTAACCACCGGAAAAGCAACGGAGGACAGTGGCGGTGCTTTCCGCGCAACCCTCCATTATAACGCCCAAAATACAGGCGAAAAAGCAATAAGCGTGAGCACTTCCTCCTTATCGTCTCCTCCTTTCCTCCCCCGCAACCCCGATTGAATCGCTCCAACCATTCCTAGGTTTGTGCATCGATCTAGGCTTGCGCGAGGATCCAAACCCATCCCGCTCCCCCTTTGAGCCTGTGATCATCTGAGTTGGAGGAGTTCTTCGCGAGCCTTTTTTTCCCGATTTCTTTTTGGCTTATTTGTGCGTGCTTTCTCAAGAGCAGAAGAGGCACTTTGCAATTCCGATGCGCCCAGGTCTCAAGATCCAATTCTGAGGCCTTTTCCGAGCTACCCGCATCGATCTGCGGAAGAGGATGGGTAACGCGGGTAGCAACGGTGGTGGCGCCGCCGCTGGTCACCGCCGTCGGAGCTCCAGCCACGGCCACGGCCACCACCACCAGGCGCCGCCGCCGCCTCCCCAGCCGCAGGAGACTGCGCCCAACCGCTACGTGTTCGCGGCCGCCACGCCGTACCCGCCCCAGTACCCTAACCCCAACCCGCCGCAGTACTACCCGCAGTATGGAAACTACTACCCGCCGCCACCGCCGTCCGTGCCGGTGCCCCTTCCGGCGCCGTACGACCACCACCACAGGCCGCCCACCGCCGCCCCCGGCGAGTTCCCGCCCCCCGCCCACTCCCACCACTACCCCGGCTGGGCTGGGCGGTATCCCTCCTGCGGACCGCATCTGCCTATGCCGACGCCCTACGTTGAGCACCAGAAGGCCGTCACTATCCGCAACGACGTCAACCTTAAGAAGGAGACGCTTCGGGTCGAGCCTGATGAAGAGTGCCCTGGCCACTTCCTCGTCGCCTTCACCTTTGACGCCACTGTCGCCGGCAGGTGATTATTCACTTATCCAGTCTCACTTGACTTTAGACATATGTTGTATTCTAGTTTGTATTTCATGCATACAGCCCTGTTATATACTTTGCTAGGACATGTGTGAAATGGCTGCAATCTATATTGTTTTGTTTCGTATATTGATCTGTATTGCTTTGCTTTGTGTATTGATGTTGATGGTTTGAGGAGTCAGTCTCTTGTGATGGTGATGCTTTCAGTCCTTGAGGTTGGGGACCTCTTTTTAGTTTCACTTGACCTTCATTTATTTGTTGACTGAAAATTCCATTTGTAACGAGTAAAAGAAACTAGAGAGAACTACCTGTACAGCCACAGCGGCTCGGGAATTCCATAGTACCCTTTCCCCTTCTAGAGACCTGTTCTTTATGGAAGCATACAAGCCAACAATAAGTTCTCCATATCGTAGTATTTCCTTAATATTTAGCTTCTCCTCTTGTCCCTATCTATCTATCTATCCTTGTTAGTAGATTAGCGCTAGCCCTAGCTATGATCTTGTGCATAAGTTCTTCGCTCTATACCTGTAGGGTAATCGTGCCTTGAAACTTGATTGGAAATATAACACACTTTTCTTGTTTTTTTATGTCGATCATCGAGTTTACACTAATGGCCTGCCGTCAAATGAATTGTCAACAGTTAACACTAGAGATTCTGTATTCCCTAACGTCTACCACTTTTCTTCTCTTTTATCATTTCCTGTTCATTGATTCTTAACTTGATTGGCCTTGCATTTAAATATTTCCTTAATTACCAGGCATGTACTAAATACTTAAGCTTTCAGCAGCTTCAGTTGTTGTAGAGCAGCATTACATTACTAGTTACCATAGGGTCAAAGATATAAGCCTTGCTTTAGTATGAATTCTAATCTTCCATGACCATTTTGGAACATTTGGAGCACAACCATTTTTGCAACATGTCGGTTATTGTTAGAAGTTGGTACTTATTGTTGTTCCCACTTACATTTTTTAAATTTATCCTAAAGCTCATAGTGTAATGGGGTCCTAACTTTTAATGGCAGAAGAATCTGTGCATTTGTATTTATTGAAATATTTGTTGAATCATAGTTTTCATAATAATATGATCACAACTCCCTACTCAACTAACCTAACCCTTTGTCCACATATAATATACTTCTACATAGTTTTTGGTTGTAGTGCTTTTTGTTAAAAGCTGTACAGCTATTTACTAGGATATTCATGATCTTTATAGCATGAGACAAACCTTGCAGCTTGAATTTCTTACCACTAACAAAATAAGTTCTTGCTTTTATGTAAGGTGACCAATTTTTTTGTTTGCTTCCTTGAACAGCATGACTATTTACTTCTTTGCAAAGGAAGAGCTCAACTGCAATCTAACAGCAGTGAAAGAAGACCTGATTAAGCCTGTTACTGTTAGCTTCAAAGAGGGTCTTGGTCAAAAATTCAGGCAACCTTCAGGAACAGGAATTGACTTTTCAATATTTGAAGAATCGAATCTATTAAAACAGGGGGACATGGATGTATACCCACTTGCAGTTAAAGCTGAAACAGCATTGTCTGTTGATCACCCACCAGAAGGGGATGACGAAAAGCTGAAAACTCCTAACTCACAGATCACCCAGGCCGTGTTTGAAAAGAAAGAAAATGGGGATTATCAAGTAAGAGTTGTTTGCCAGATCCTTTGGGTCAATGGAACTAGGTATGAACTGCAAGAAATATATGGCATAGGGAACTCCATGGAAGGTGATGCTGATGCAAATGATCCAGGGAAAGAATGTGTTATTTGCCTCTCAGAGCCAAGGGATACTACTGTCCTCCCATGTAGGCATATGGTAAGTCTGCTGGCAATCTATTCAAGGACTGCATTTGTTTTTAGAAACTAGCTATCTTTTCTTGAAGTAACATGGTATAAGTTTTCATTATTTGACTGTATTCTAGATTAAACACAGAGTTATCTTTGATAATATGCTCCCAGATTCCCAACTGTATGATCTAAAGTATTCCATATTTGGAATATTGGTCCACAAAAGAGGGCAGTACCACACTGATGTCTAAGCAACTTCCATTTCTCAAACTGATTTAATGTTGCATTAGCATATGTGCTAAAACCCTGACATTTTATTTCCCTCTTTACTGCAGTGCATGTGCAGTGAATGTGCCAAGGTCCTGAGGTACCAAACCACTAGGTGCCCCATCTGCAGGCAGCCTGTTGAGCGTCTCCTCGAGATCAAAGTGAACAACAAATCTGAAGATCAGCAGCAGACGCCCCCACAGTCGCCACTGCTCCCAGCCCCGACTCCGCAGCAGGGAGAGGTGTAGCCGTGATCAAAGTCAGTTCTAAGACATTATATGGCTCTAGTTTGGGGCCTTTCAGGCCTCTCCCTAAAGGTTTGTTCTCTCATCTGAGCAACAGGGAATGTAACCGGTACTTTAGCCTATGTAAGCTTCTGGCATTGCATGGCTTTGCCGACCTCTGCTGTACTATCTGCCTATCTGGAGATCGGAGACCAAGATGCCAGAGAGTGTGTACCATATATACATGCATGCGTGTGCCAAGAAGCGTAGCGAGGAGGATTCCTGATGCCTGGTTGACTTCCTCCAGGGAAGAAGGGGAAGAGAAGGTGGTCTCTTAAATTTGTACAAAAAATGACTGTATTTCACCTTGATTCCATACCTCCTCTGTTATGCCCTGAAAAAGTCGATGAGTATTTTACTTGTGTGCGAGTCAAAACATTCAAGTGTATTAGCTCGCCTGGTGGTGTGGCCAGACCGCCAAGTCCTTTCAGGTGTGCGTAATCTTGTTCCGATCTGTTATCAATGTACATGCTGGGGGCTAGCCCTGCTAACGGGGCGGGTTGAAACGGGTTTTTTGGGGCGGGTTTTATTCGGGTGATGTGTATACGGGTGGAAACGGGTTTTCCTGCCTTACGGGTCGGGGCGGGTCAGATTCATAGACAAACGGGTTGGCACGGGTTGTGTTGTGAATGATAGTTATGCTGCAAATTGTGTGGGTTGTGTAGTTGAGTGGTGGAACGGGGTGGGTCGGGACGGGTTGGTGAGCTACAATTTCAGGTCTGGTCAGGTTAATAAATTATCTAATAAATAATGGGGCGGGGCAGGTTTGGGGCGAGTTTAGCCCCGTTAGCAGGCTTACTGGGGGAAAACAAATGGTGGACGGTGGATATTAGCAATATACATGCTGGGGGAATACAAATGGTGGCACGTTTGGATTCGAGAAACCTTTTGTTGATTACTTGGCTCGACTCCACCAAATCATATGTGTTTCCAAAGATGCTCCAGATGACCAGATCATTGTAGATGTCAACGGGCTGCATGTTTTTTTTTATGCACAACGTAATTGCAAGCTGCTCAACTGGAATGTGAGGGGATTGAATGACGGCGAGCGGCAGGACGCTGTCAACGAATTGGCGAGATCCACAGGCGCCACAATTGTGTGTTAAAGGAAACAAAACTGCAGATCGTTGACCAAAATATTATGTCGCGCACAATAGGCCCAAAATTCTCAAACTCCTTCGCGATGCTGCTGGTTATACAGACTACAGGAGGTATCCTACTTGCAGTGAACCATGATTTTTTTGACATGTCCAATATTGTGCTAACTGAGAACATCAACGGCGACAATCTCCATGAGGGTGGATGCGATCAAGTGGCAAATCACGTTGGTATATGGGCCACAACAACGCCGCCAAACTCCAATTCCTCCAAGAACTAAAAAGCATACCGTCACCAGAACAGAGCAGATGGCTTATCTTAGTAGATTTCAACCTCATCTACCAAGCGGTGGACAAAAACAAATTCAATCTTAACCGGCGACCGATGGGTTCCTTCAAGGTGGGCAATTGGCCACCTGCGTCTTAAAGAAACAAAGATAAATGGGCGACGCTTCATTTGGAGCAATGAGCAGGACAACCCAACATTAACCAGGATTGATAGATTACTCTGCACCCCTGAATGGGAACTTATCTTCCAACCTGTTTTCTCCACTCACTGCCATCACTCATGTCGATCATACTCCGTTGCTCCTCCAGGGAGAATTGGACCATCATAGCAACACGTCCTTTCGCTTCGTGAAGTTCTGGACCACAGTTGAGGGATTCCCAGAGTTGGTTCAGCAAGTATGGAACAAGCCAGTGCACTCTATACTCCCCCTAAAACGCCTGCACATTAAAATAGCACGTACTGCCAGGCCCATTAAGCATTGTGTAAGGAGAGAATTGGGGACACCAAACTTCGGCAAGCTCTAGTCAAAGAAGTCCTATTGCAACTTGAAATGGCGCAAGAATCTAGAATGCCAACAAGTCAAGAGCTCGACCATTTGCCGGCGTCTCAAAGCCCGCAGTGTGGGGTTAGCGGCATCGGAAAAATCAAGGATTAGACAACGATCAAGACTCACATGCATTCGTTGTGGCGATGCCAATACAAAGTTCTGTTACATTAGAGCCGGTGCGGGGGGAAGAAAAAATTACATCCACTACCTCTAGACCAACACAGGGGTGGCTATGGCTCATGAGGCAAAAGAAAATGTGGCGGGAAATTATTTTCATTCCCATGTGAGTTTTGCTTTTTATTTAGAATTGTTCACTTATGAAAAGAAGTGAAGGCATTGCTTCTTTTTTATTATTATCTTCATATTTCATATCTCTTAGAAAGCGTAGGCTTACAAGGTCATTGTAATCTCTTGTACTATTTCTATGCCTACACTTTGAATTGTCAATATGGAGTTAAACTACTCCCTCCGTATTGGTAAAAGATGACGTTTTGAAAAAGGTCTTGGTCAAACATTGAGAATATAAATCATGAATAACTTTTAAATTATTAAGTTTGAAAATATGAAAACTATATAAATAGATTTGTCTTCAAATATATTTTCATAAAAGTATACATATATCACTTTTTAATAAATATTTTTATAGAAATATGAAGTCAAAGTCATTCGTTGATGACCGTGTCGTTGTTCTAAATGTCATCTTTTACCAATATGGAGGGAGTATTTATGATATTTTGTGGAAGTTTTCAACTTAACATATGTTTTTAAGGCATGTATACCGAATTATGCTATAAATTTTGCAAACTTTTCCGGATTGGTAAATGGTTTTACCGAATTCTATATAAAAATCTGTATGCAACATACCCTCGTTTTAAATCCTATAGATTCGCCACTGTCTAACGGTACGTCCAAAATATCACCCTGTCACCGTAAGTCATGTTTATTTTAGGTATATATTCGTCCCAATTTACAAGTCATTTGACTTTTTTTAAGTTCAAGTTTGACCACTCGTCTTATTTAAAAAATTTGTAAAAAGAGAGTTAAATTTAAATTATTTTTGAAGAATTTTTATTAAAGTAATATATCTAAAAAGTGGTATTTTGCATAAATTTTTAAATAAGACGAGTGGTAAAACTTGGATAAAAAGGTAAACAGACTTATAAATTAGAACGGAGAGAGTATAAATGAGTCAAGTACAACTTCTATCCGTAACCTTAATCATTTTTTTTCTTTGGACTCCTACTACCCTTTAGGACGTCAATACGAATACATGCAACTAATAAATAAATTACGTGCACCGCATGGCCACTACCAGCAACTCGCTTGCCTAGCCATGTCGCCGCCGGCCACCGTCTCACACTCGCAACTAGCACGCGGCACGCTCATCCATATCGCCCTAGCCCCTAGGCCAGCGGCCGCCGTTTGCAGCTTCCATGCACGCTGCACGTCCAGGCGTGTCGCCCTGGCTGTCGCCTGTAGGTCAACCTGGACACATTTCCACCAAAAACCAAATCGAACCGAACTGAACTGCTGATTTGCACTTTTCTCAGATTGTGTTATCTTCCTCGGTTTGTTCGGTTATAGCCGAAAAACCGAAACCGATCTCCTCGGTTATTGATTTTTTTGACCAACCGATCAGTTACTAGTTTCTGCAAACCGAAGTTTTTAACAGTTGACTAAACCGAACTGAATCGTCGGTTAAAACCGATTGTCTAGGCTGACCTATAGGCAGCGAGCGGCCATACATATATACATACATGTCGCACGTGTGAAGGACCGAAATAGGGGGGGTGGTCAATAGGAGCCTCAAAAATTTCTTCCGAAATATTCGAGAGACCACTGTCCTAAACACGATTCCAAGAAGCAATCAAACCCTCACGAGATATCCACGAACCTACGAAAGGTTGGATGACACAAGGTCACAGCGGGATACTCGGAAACACAGGAGAAGACGCGGAAGCAAAACACAAACGAGAGCTCACTGTCCAGACACGGACTGTCCAGGGTCCAGGTGCGGACTGTCCGGAGGAGAGCTCAGACTGTCCGGCGGCACGCTCTGACGAGCAACAGTGCCACTGACAGAAACTGTGCTCTGTCAGACAACGAACGTCGGACTGTCCGCGAATTTTAGGCGGACTGTCCGGCATAGACGTCCTGAAAAACCCGAAGCTGAGAAGTTTATGCTACTGTAGGGAGCCCAGGCTCGGACTGTCTGCACCAGGAGGTCGGACTGTCCACCGGCAAAATCCCAAAAACTAAACTCTCAGAAACCTTACTGCCTACTCTCGAGATACAGTCCCGGACTGTCCGCCACTGAGGTGCGAACTGTCCGCGCCTGTATACCGAGCAGGCTGCTGCAGCCCACTGTGCTCGGCCCCGACTCCCGGACTGTCCGGCCCCCAGGCCCGGACTGTCCACGACTGTGCAGAGAAGGCGATTCAAAATCGCCCGAAACAAGAATCAAAGAGAATTCGATCAAACACAGATGAACTACCATGATTTTTCGGCCATAGGGTCACAAGGTAGTCAAGAATCATCCCGTAAAAGATCACGAGCCAATTTGAAGCAAATCACCGGCAAATCGAAATGCCCCCAAATATGTTCTTGAAATCACCCATGGTGAAGAACACGCCCGATCTATGTGTATAGTTCGAATCAAATGATTTCCTTCGGTAGAAAGGTTCTTCACATGGTAGACAACAAGCATACACAAGAAGAACGAATCGAAACGGACTAAAGAGCGCGAATCAAGCCACACAACAAGAGGAACGCGAAGAACACATCAAGAACACAAGGACTTACTCCGAAACCCGGAGACGACACGAGGTTAGGGCCTCGATTTCCTGGCACAAACATAAGTTTACACAATCATGAGTACTTAGTGTTGGCGCAAAAAGTGGTTCCCTAAGCCCAACACACCAGCGAAGCCGAAAACGACCCTTGAAAGCAGTAGAGCTCTCGCAGATCCAGCTAGCTTCGGACCCGGTCTGAAAGTGTCGGTAACACCCAAGCGTGCCAGTCAATTTGACCTGCAATTGACAAGGAAAAAATAGTAATCAGTAATCACAGGGCGGAACTAACCGGTATGTCCAGGTAGTTCCAATTATGTGGCTCTGAAAGCCGATTCAATCGGAAATCGACTAAAGAGTCGATTCCGGCATGTATATGTGTTTGGCCACGGAAGTAGATACTGAATTGATGCATAATCGATTGATATATATGATCAGATAGATCAATCTACATTAAACAAGTTTATGCAGATAGTTATAACAGATTAAAGCACAATCGATTAATGTTAATATGTCAAATCATTCAGTTCGGGCTGTCTGAACGTTAAACAGACAGAAATCGGCTATTTAACCGATTTGGCAGGGAATAATCGGTTAACTGGTTTTCCTCGTGAAGCACAACTGCATCGGCTGATTAGCCGATCCAGGGTCCGTGAAGCAGAAAACTTAGCGGTGACTAGTCCCAAGTATAAATCTGAAACTGATACGAAGCTGGTCTAGAAGGCCTGCGGCTTTATATCAATTTAGATTTACTCTCGAAAGTAACCACAAGTAGATCTAAAGGAATACAAAGCTGGTCTAGAAGGCCGGCGGCTCTATATTCATTCAGATCGACTCTTACTAAGCTCTCTCATCACGTACGAACAAGATTACGATAATACTGGCCGAATCGAATAAATATCATAACAAATCATAAATATGGACGGAATATAATGAACATTCTCTCATGTAGATCTGAGGCCAATACTATGCAATCTTGATCGGGCAAAGTGATGTTATACTGATAAATAAACAATAAACAATAAATAACATCTTGATAACTTAATGAATCTAACTAAATTGCCATATTTAGCTAGAGCCGATAACTAATCTATGCATGCAAACTATCTCAATCTATAGCCTGTCTACCGGATGACATTAACTAATAGATTAATCAAGCAAACAAACACGAATCGATAACTAATCCGCGCGTGAAAACCGTCCTAATCTGCATCTCGTCCACCGGATGACGGTTAACACAGATTGATCGGGTAAACCAGCGTGAATCATCCTTGACTCACTATGCTTCTATAACACCCGAAAAATTGCATTCTTTTAAATAGTGGGAATTTATTTAATTATGCAATTAGTTGATCATTCCAATATAGGGAAATAATAATTTTTCTCAAATATAAAATCAAACCTAGGTCATACACATGTATGATGCATTCATGCTGAAGCATTTCTTCTTTGTACTGTTGTAGCTTATTTGAATTTTTCAAATATTTCAAAACCCAATTTGAAAATCCTTTTGGAAAATGAAATTAGAAAATAGAAAAGGGAAATAGGAAAACCTTCCCTCTCTGATTTTGGCCCGAGGGCCTAGTCCTCCTCTTCCTTTCGGCCTGCCCCCTCCCTTGCTAACTTGGGCCGAGGCCCAGCTAGCTAGCCAGCCAGCCGGCACAGCAAGCTGAGCGCCCCCTCTTCCCATCTTTGGATGACAGGCGGGCCCCACAGGGCAGTCCCTCTTCTCCTCCTTCCTTTCTTCTCCCCGGGGCGCCCAAAGTAGAGAGCCACGCCGCGACCGAGCACGTGCGCGCGGAGCGTCCCTCTGCCGTGACTGCCAGCCCGACCCCAGCGCTCGGTGCTATCGACCTGTGGGACCCACAGGACAGCCCCTCCCCTGTTTCCCTCTGCTGCTCGCCGAGAGTCCGACGCGGGCAAGAAAGAAAACGGCCGAAGCCGAGTTCGTCGCCGCGCCGAGAAGTCCGAAGCAGAGAAGAAACGGCCGAAGCCGATTTCTCCGCTCGCCGTGTTTGTTTCAATCTCCGAGATTGTCGTCACACCTCGGGAGTACTTAAGCAGCGCCACACCCCCTCGTAGCCGTCACCTAACCCTAGCCGCCTCTTCTCGCCGCCACTGCCGAGCTCCCGCGAGAACCGAACAGAGCCGCCGCTCGAAGCTTTCCGCCGCCGCAACCAATTCGTCGTCCTCGGGATTTAATCCTCGCCGTAAGCCCCTTACTGAGCATTTGCGTGATCTCCCGAGGTAGCCCGACCCTTTTTTCGCTTCAATTGTGCACTAATGCACCCTCGCCGACGTTGTAGGAGATCACCGCCCGCCGGAGCACGTGGAGAGCCACCCCCGAGTCGATTTCGGCCCTCCAAACCGCCCTAGGTGAGCTCGCACACTCGCCCTCTCTCTCCCAAGTCCGGATCTCCTACGCCTCCCTCGCGCCCCTATATAGGTCGGCCGAGCTCTGCCGTCCCTCCCCACAAGTTCCCGAGCAAGCCGCCGCCCCCAATCGTGCCCTTGCCGCAGCCACAGAACCGCCGCCGCCCTGAGTTCCGCCGTCACCGTCGATTTCGCCAACGAGAAGTCTCTCCGTCAAAATTGGTTGCCCTCCAAGCTTCGCAGCAAGGTCAGGGATCTTCCCGACCCCTTCTCCCTCGGTTTTGTGCACTGTAGCCATGATGCCGAGCTTCGCCGCCGCCATAGTTCCGCCACCGAGCTCGCCGCATCCTCTCCGAGCTACCTCTGTGGCAACCGAAACCATAGATAGGTTTAGCTTGAGCTTCTCTTGCTCCCCGACCAGATCCCGAGGTGAACCGAGCTTCCAAGCCCCGAAAACGCCGTCTCCGGCCACCCTCCGGCGATGGCGCCGCCGCACGGTCTCTGTGCATGGCCGGAGCGCCGCCCACACCCCCTCCCATCTAATCCGAGACGTCCAATTCGAATCGGATGGCTCCTATTAGCCGATACCCTTTCGGCTGGCGTTTTTGCGAATAACCCCTGCAGTTTTTAATACTTAACCCGCAGTCCCTTGGCGCATTCCTCCGTTTACGCTTTCCGATTTAGAAAACGTAGTTTGTCTCGGTTTAATGAAAAGATGTTTTCTGAAATTGCAGATTTGCCACTAGATTTGTTTTAGCTATAATTTACTCGTTTTAGATCCGATTTGAACGATTCAAATTGCGTTAGATTCGTAATTTCATAATCTATCTGATGGTACCACTGTTTCATATATTTTTAACTTTTAAAATTCGAGATTATATTTAATCTATTAAAGTAAAACTTGTTTATTTCATAACTTCTCCGTTTGAACTCCGATTTTCGTGATCTTTATATCGTTGGAATCGTAGCGACGCGTAGATTATTTTTATAAACTTTTCAATCTGCTTTTCTACTGTTGGTGTACTGTTTCTAATCTAAATCTTGTTTGCTTCGTGTATGATTGCCTCGATGATTGTGTGGTGATTTTATGATCATGTCCAGTCGGTGAGATTTACGTGGTGATCAAGAAGCAACTCATTGGAGGTTTTGGATCAGAGAAAATGATCTCAAATCTAAGGCAAGTATAGCATGGGATCTTCCTTGTTATCCTATTCACCGCAATAATTAATTTCATGTGCATGTGTCTACCTTGTTAACCATAGTTTCTACCTAGTATTGTTATCTTGTTCCTTGATCACCTATGGGATTTATGCATTGGATAGTTGATGCTAGTGCGCTATTGGAATCATGATCATGTAAACTTGATTAATTGAATATGCAATAACATTGAAAGATGTCTTTTTAGCAACATGGAACTAGGGGATTCGAGCATAGTTTTGTGATGCTCCATATCCTTCCCCCTTGGTAATGATCTGTCAGCAAAAGCTGGGACTTACAGTGCAACTATGAGGGCTACATGGCTCTGGTTTTAGTCAAGTATGGGCACTTTTTCTAGCTTGTTAGAGGTTACCGAAAGGCGTGATGGGACCTGACGACTCGGGTATAGTGCGGCTCCTGTCCGAGTGTGTATAACCTGCGTGACCTTGTGCCACGACGAAGGGGGGCTCTACATCTGCTTGCCGGGTTCCTAGCGGCCCTAACTTGTTAGACGGAGTATTTTGAAAGACTTCATAGTGAAACCCTGCTCACTCACCTTGGAAGTGTTATGGGGGCTAGCTACCCCGAGCAAATGGGAATCACGGCTCATAGTGAAAGTGCACAACCTCTGCAGAGTGTAAAACTGGTATACTATCCGCGCTCACGGTCACGAGTGGCCCGGAAAACTCACGGAGTAGTTATCTTTTTGGGTGATGTTGACTTGTTGCTAATTGATTGATGCGATTCATTAATTATGTTTACTTATGATCATGAATTATGGGCTTATTCAACTTGTTGCTATCCAATTGCATAAAAGATGCTTAATTAAAAGCAAACCGCTGTAAACCCGTGTCTATCCTGTTTGAGCCTCATAAACCCCATGTTATATTTGCTGAGTTCGACATGGACTCACTCTTGCTATTCCCCCCACACCTCAGGAGAAGTTTAGGCTTGTGGTCAACCAGTCAGTTGTGTCCCTATGGAGTTGGCGTCTACACGCGAAGATCGGAGAGTCTTTCCGCTATTTTGCTACTTAAGGTTATATTCTAATTATACTACGTTATGTATTTGATCAATGTCTTTTGATATTACCTTGTATTTGTCGGCTTATGTGTGTGACTGATCTTGGGGCGCACATAAGGTTATGCATTCAATTTTATCCTTAAAATTGTGTGTGACAGCTTCCCGCGTTCACCGGATGACGCCAAAGAAACAGAGCTTAGCAAGGACCCTGATCCGCCATGCTTCCACGTCCACCGGATGACGCTAAAAAAACATAGTTTAACAGGGAGTTGATGATACTTACAAGCAAGTCTGCGTCCACCGGATGACACCCAGCCTGGATGAAGTAACTCGCCGGACTCGACTGACTCTAGGGTTTGTTGGCCGGAGCCGACAGTTGTGTTGTATTGATGTTGTTGTGTTTTGTTCAATGGCTGAGGGCTTATATTTATACCCTGAGCGTAGATAGAGTCTTAGTCGAATTACAACTCATCAACAGAGGAAACTAATAAACTATCCTATATCTAAGGTAACTTAGAGTCCAACCTTCCCTTTCCATAATGGACTCCGATCGTGATCGCACCCTGGCGGCGCGGACTCTGATGACGTCATCAATACCGACGCTGCACGCCTCCTATCACCTTGGCCCGATAACCGATTCACAGCGCAATTGGCTGTTCCCTTCCTTCTGCTGGACGGAATCTGCTTCCGAGATTGGCTATCTTCCTCTGGTATCGGCTATCGGCTCCCAGTCCAAAATTTGGTGTTAACACATGTCCCCCAATTTTGGAATAAACTGGTTTATTCCGAAATTAGCGCTTGAGCCTTCGAAGAGTCAAACTGCAGCTTCCCTCTCGGCGCTTCAAACTTTCGCACCAAAACGAAACCCTAAACCGTCGCAATTTCCGCCACGGGCTTCAACCCGCCGCCGTCAACTTCGATTCGCCGCCGTCAAACCATCCCTGAGCTAATGGCGATTCCATCCGAGGTCCCTGAGGTATCAATTTCATCGATCCACCTCCTGATTTGTGAATCCCTCTTCAACCTTACTGAGTACGAGTTTCAAATCTAGGCACTGAGGAACGATATTCTGATTCCGCTGATGGACATCCCCAACACCTACTATCTGGGTCCGATGGGCGATCCGGTCCCCAAAGATTTCATCGTTCAAGAAACTAACCAGTTCCTCCATCTAGCAGGTACACTCGGAGCGCAAGCGGCAAGCCAACTAGCTATCCCTCTTATGAATTTTATCACCCAAACATGGCAGCAAGACAGCTAGGCTTTGGCCAATTGCCCCCTCGGCTCCCTTTTTTGAATACCTTGAAACCCAGGGGGAACATTACAGAGCTCCTTCATGCTGGCAGAATTTTTCAACTTGGAGCAAACCTGCCCATATTCTCGCCGAAGCCATGGAATCAAGTCTGCATCACCCATTAGAGTTTTGATGACTGGTGGCAGCGATGGCACGCTCACCTATTCTACCAGACTGTCCATGACAAGTGCAGAGCCCTGGACTCGAACTTCCAATCTTCCCGAGCAGTAAGTGTTCTCAGCCGATTCCAGTAAAAACGGCTTTAGTCAAACATGTTACCTGACAGATGTTTCTCGCAGGACCCATCATCCAATCCACCAGAGCGAGTGGAATACTATCCCCCTTGTCCAAAAGCGAGGCTAGGCTCTCGAGCACCGACGCTGCGACAACTAATGTTAGGCTCTGTTGTACTGACGCCCCTTTTAACACCAAATTTTGGGCTGGGAGCCGATAGCCGATACCGAAGGAAGATAGCCGATACCGAAGGAAGATAGCCGATCTCGGAAGCAGATTCTGTCCAGCAGAAGGAAGGAGAATAGCCGATTGCACGGTGAATCGGTTATCGGGCGAAGGTGACAGAAGGCGTGCAGCGTCGGTATTGGTGACGTCATCCAGAGTCTGCACCGCCAAGATGCGATCACCATCGGAGTCCGTTATGAAAGGGAAGATGTGACTCCAAGTTACCTTAGATATAGGATAGTTTGTTAGTTTCCTTATCTATTGATGAGTTGTAATTCGACTAGGACTTTATCTACGCTCAGGGTATAAATATAAGCCCTCAGCCATTGTAAAACATACAACAACATCAATACAACACAACTTTCGGCTCCGGCCAACAAACCCTAGAGTCAGTCGAGTTCGGCGAGTTACTTCATCCAGGCTGGGTGTGATCCGGTGGACGCAGGCTTGCTTGTAAGTATCGTCAACCCCCTGTTAAACTATGTCTTTTTAGCGTCATCCGGTGGACGTGGAAGCATGGCGGACCAGGGTCCTTGTTAAGCTCTGTTTCTTTGGCGTCATCCGGTGGACGTGGGAAACATAGTGAGTCAAGGATGATTCACGCTGGTTTACCGGATCAATCTGTGTTAACCGTCATCCGGTGGACGAGATGCAGTTTAGGACGGTCTTCACGCGCGGATTAGTTATCGATTCGTGTTTGTTTGCTTGATTAATCTATTAGTTAATGTCATCCGGTAGACAGGCTATAGATTGAGATAGTTTGCACGCATGGATTAGTTATCGGCTCTAGCTAAATATGGCAATTTAGTTAGATTCATTAAGTTAGCAAGATGTTATTTGTTGTTTATTGTTTATTTATCAATATAACATCTCTCTGCCCGATCAAGATTGATAGATTTGGCCTTAGATTCACTTGAATTTGATCGTCGTTTATGCTTTCTTATGCTTATTTTACCATGATGATCGGTTCCATGCTTACATCGGCTAATTGCCTATCAATCTTGTTCGTTACATGTTGTGCGTTCGGTGCTAGTTGAGACATAAGTGGTTCTGAGGTTATCGTAAGTCTTATCTTTGTGTCCTTGTTTAAGTTAAACTGAGCGTCATCCGGTGGAACAGGTTTAACCCAAACAAGTTTTTCACTAGATTAGACTTGCTTTAATTTGAAGTCTGTTTATGGCTATGCTAGCGTTCGTTCGTGCTTCATGGACCCTGCATCGGCTAAAGAGCCGATTCAGTTATGCTCTCACGAATAGATCGTGTATATAGACCTATTTGGATACCAAACGATCTAGCTTTGTTTGCTAGGTTTGTCGAAACCTGCTGGCCGTTAGATCAGGTGAACGCAGACTTGGTGAACTTAGCGAAGAGGGTTTGCTAAAGCCGCCGGCCTTCTAGACCAGTTTTAACCGATCTCTGCTTGTTTGATGTACATATCAGATCTGTACACATGATCTATTTTCTTTTACACATATTAACTGAATTAGATCGGCTAGCATGTTATTATCTTCATATGAGTATCCTGATAGCCGTTTTACTTCATTATTATACTATCGGTTCATAACATGACGGAATCGGCTTTCTAGACGATCTCCGATTGAATCGGCTCTTAGAGCCACATAATTGGAACTACCTGGACACACCGGTTAGTTCCGCCCTGTGATTACTGATTACTATTGTTTCCTTGTCAATTGCAGGTCAAATTGACTGGCACGCTTGGGTGTTACTGACACTCTCAGACCGGGTTCGAAGCTAGCTGGATTTGCGAGAGCTCTACTGCCTTCAAGGGTCGTTTCCGGCTTCGCTGGTGTGTTGGGCTTAGGGAACCACTTTTTGCGCCAACACACTTTTTGGCACGCCCGGTGGGACAATCACTGAAGACCATGGCAAAGGGGAAGACTGCGGCTGACGGATCCTCCAGGGATGATGGTGTCCTCAGGGTCAGGGTCAAAGATCTCAGCGAGGAGGACGCGGCCGTGCTGAACAAAATCATTGAAGAATTCGCTGATGCCTGCCTGCTCTCATTCAGCAAGCAGCGTGATGGCTCTATAGTGAAGAAGAATGCATTCCCAAGGTGGATCATGGACGGCCATTCTGATAAATTTGAAGAGGAGTGCAAGGCCGACCTCAAGCAGATGCTGGAAGAAGCGACCTGGGAGGCCACCTATTTAGCAGTCGGCCATCACCATAAATCCTTCCTGCAAACGTTCTATAACATCATGAAGACCGTTCTCAAGCGGCGGTATTGGGAGTCTTTGGGCCCAGTTTACTTCAACATACCCGCAGAAGATGCAGATCCAAAAGCAGCGGCAGGGACCTCCAATTCCTCACCGCAACAGCCGAGCCAGCCGAAAACACCAGTGCAGGGTGCCACCGCAGCCGGTTCGGCTCAAAAAATTGCAGCTTCCCCCAGATTATACAAAGATCATACTCCGGAGGAGCTCGCTGCTTTCATGCGGGCCATTGGGCAGACGGTGAACTCGATGAACTCATCAGTAGTGAACCTGACGGCTAGAAATACGCCGGCGGCAGACACGGCCAACCCAACTTCTGGATACCATGAGGGGATCACATATCAAGACCTTTAGGCAGCGGCGCATCCGGGGTATGCCTAGACTCCCAACAACCAGCTGCTAGAGCAGATGAGTGCCATGCTCCGTGATACGTTCGGTTTGCAGCCGAAGACCGAGACTGGAATCAAGTATAGACGTCCTTACCCCGAGTGGTACGACCGAGTGACACTACCGCCTAGGTATCGATTGCCCGACTTCTCCAAGTTCAGTGGGCAGGAACACATCACCACCATGGAACACATCAGCCGTTACCTGACCCAGCTCGGTGAAGCTTCATATGAGGTGGCTCACAGGGTCCGGCTCTTTCCGCTATCACTGACAGGGCCGGCGTTTAGCTGGTTCGCATCCATGGAGCCTGCCTCGATTCAAGGTTGGAAAGATCTGGAGACCAAGTTCCATAATTACTTCTTCTCTGGCACTGGGGAGAAAGACATTACAGATCTTACCAACATGCACCAAAGGCCGAATGAACTTGGATCGGCTTTCATCAAGCGGTTCAGGGAGACCAGGAACATGTGTTAGTCCTTGAACCTGAACGACAAGCAACTCGCCAAGATAGTGGTTAGTGGGTTGCTCCCACACGTCCAAGAAAAACTGGTGGGCACCAACTTCAACAGCATCATCGAGGTGATGCAGAGGGTGGCCGCATTAGAGCAGTAGGCCTAGAGCTTCAAGAAAGAATCAAAATACAAGCAGTCGGCCTACGTCTGTAATTCTGACTTAGAAGATGGGGAGAATGAAGAAGTGGCTGCTGTTGAGCTCAAATGGGGTACAAAGCCCATGGCCGTGCCGAAGGGTTGGAGCGCGAAAGATCAATACGACTTTGACACACGCAAGCTGGACAAGCTCTTCGACCTGCTAGTCAGTGCGGGCCACATTACCTTCCCGGCTGATTACGTTAAGCCGTCTCCTGAAGATTTGCAGGGAAAACCGTTCTGCCAGTACCATGGCCTCACCTCACACTCCACAAACAACTGCCGTAATTTCAAAGCAGCAATCCAGAATGCTATTAGGCGCGGCCTGTTGAAATTTGAGGCCCCTCCCAAGGGGAAGATAAAGATCGACAAATTCCCATTCCCGAAGGGGCAGAACATGGTCCAAATCGCAAATCCTTTGACCAAGGTAAAGGTGTTAACCTCCGAACGAGCCAAGAAGAACTCCTCAGTTAATACCGATGCACACATCACAGCTGAGGAGCTAGCGCTGATCAAAGGAAGGAGGGAGCAGAATCAGACGCAGCTGGAGCAGGGACAGTCCAGCGGCACCAAGAGCAGGAGGCCCACACACCAGCACCTTCTGAATAAGTGGTGACGACAGAAAGAGAAAGATCATCGGAGGCAGCTGTAGCACGAAGAAGAGGAGTATCGCAGATGGCTCCGCGAGGAAGAAGAGGCGCACTATCACGAAGAAATGGCTCGCCATCGGGGAGGTGAGGAGGATCACTGGCATTGCCCATTCTTCCGACACTGCTGGAACGAAGGCTTGAGATTGCTGACGCTGCACAACTGTCCAGAATGCAGCGATCAGTACCGAGAGTACAGGCAGTCCCAGGTCAACCGCCGGTCCGTTCACCAGAGACTGGGGAGTCCCCATAGCCCGCGGGATCGGCGTGAAATAGGGACCTGCGCGATAGGATTGATGAGGCGGTAATTGAACGCCGACAGCCGGTTTGGCAAGGGAACCAGTGGTGCCCGGGGGATCTAACTAGAAGCCAAAGGCGCCGAGTGCAGCGGCTCAGGAACAGGGAGCTCCAGGCTGAGGGGCGCGCCAAACAGGTGTGGCGCGAAAAGCCTTCACAAAATAATGGAAACGCTGTAGCCGATGCACAGATGGTGTTTGTGCTGCCTGCAGAATTCAGAGCTAGGAAGTACGACACCGAGTCCGACTCAGACGATTCGGGATCAGAAGAGGGAGTGGCTAAGTTAGTGCTCGCACAACAAGCTACTTTTGATAAGCCGGCCAAGAATCGACATCTGAAGGCCCTCTATATCAAAGGTTATGTCGACGGCATGCCCATGACGAAGATGCTAGTGGACGGCGGCGCCACTGTCAATCTCATGCCCTACACTACATTCCGCAAGCTAGGCAAGGGTCCCGATGATTTAATGGAAACTGATCTAATGCTCAAGGATTTCGGGGGCAATTCTTTCAACACTCGGGGGCAATCAACGTCGAGCTGACAGTGGGGAAGAAGACACTGCTTACTACCTTTTTCGTGATCGACAGTAAAGGTGCCTATAGCTTGCTGCTCGGACGTGACTGGATTCATGCCAACTGCTGCGTGCCATACACCATGCATCAGTGCCTTATTCAGTGGCATGGTGATAAAGTCGAAGTAGTCCCGGCCGACGACTCGGTCAGCGTGGCAACGGCGGATGCCACATACTGGGAAGCTGGGGATCATGATTGTTTCTCTGGCAAAGCTTGGGAAGGAGGCTCCATCAAGGTCAGCGATGAGAGTCAACAGCCGATCAGGGCAATCGGCTCTGAGTCTTTTTATTAAATGGAGAATCCGATCGACGGCACAGAGGGTAAGATGGGGCAAGGATTCACGTCAGCCGACAAGCTTGAAGAAGTGGATGTTGGACCCGGCGACAGGCCAAAGCCGACGTTTATTGCCGCCAATTTAGACCCGGAGTTCAGGCAGGAGCTGATTCAACTGCTGAAGGAGTACAAAGATTGCTTCACCTGGGAATATTATGAGATGCCTGGATTGGACAAATCTATTGTTGAGCACAGGCTACCTATCACGCCAGGGTTTCGGCCACACAAGCAGCCTCCACGTCGTTTTAGAGAGGACACTCTATCCGACATTAAGGCCGAAATCACGAGGCTGTTGGAAGCCAAGTTCATTCGAGCTTGCCGATATGCCGAGTGGATATCGAACATCGTCCCCGTGTATAAGAAAAATGGTAAATTGCGAGTCTGTATTGACTTCAGGGATTTAAATAGAGCTACACCGATGGATGGCTACCCCATGCGAATAGCCGATATGTTGGTAGACTCGGCTGCTGGGCACCAGGTTATTAGCTTCATGGATGGCAATGCTGGTTATAATCAAATTTTTATGGCTGATGAAGACATCCCGAAAACTGCTTTCAGGTGCCCTGGCGCGCTTGGTTTGTTTGAATGGGTGGTCATGACGTTTGGTTTGAAGAATGCCGGTGCAACCTATCAGAGGGCTATGAATTATATATTTCACAAGTTGATCGGCAAAATCGTTGAAATCTATATAGATGACGTGGTAGTGAAATCCAAGAGCAATAAAGATCACCTGGTCGATTTGAGGGCCACTCTGGAGTGCACAAGGAGACACGGTTTGAAGATGAATCCTAACAAGTGTGCGTTCGGCGTGTCGGCTGGCGAATTTCTGGGATTCATGGTCCACCGCAAAGGGATAGAGATCGCCAGCAAGAGTAAGAAGGCGATCGATGAACTTGTACCTCTAACCAATAAAAAGGAATTGCAGTCTTTGCTTGGTAAGATTAACTTTATCAGAAGGTTCATCGCCAACTTGTTAGAGAAGGTACTGCCGTTCTCACCATTGTTGAAGCTCAAGAATGATCAAGAGTTCAAATGGGGTGACATGCAACAGAAGGCTTTTGACGAAATCAGAGAATACATGAAGACTCCACCTATCTTAGTACCGCCACGGACAGGGAAGCCTTTTAAGTTGTACGTGACGGCCGAATGCCATACCATTGGATCGGCCCTTTTTCAAGAGTTTGAAGGGAAAGAGAGAGCAGTTTTCTACCTGAGCAGGCGGCTCCTTGACCCTGAGACAAGATACACACCGACCGAGAAGTTGTGCTTGTGCCTATTCTACTCATGCACCAAGTTGAGGCACTACTTGCTTGCCTCAGAGTGTGTGGTGGTGTCCAAGGAGGATGTCATCAAGCACATGCTTTCGATGCCTATTTTAAATGGTCGGATTGGCAAATGGATCCTGGCGCTCTCAGAGTTTGACTTGAGGTTCGAATCGGCTAAGGCAGTCAAAGGCCAGGCGATAGCCGATTTCATCACGCAACATCACGGAGGATCGGCTAATGTAACGGATATAGCGCCATGGACTATGTTCTTCGACGGCTCTTCGTGCAAAAAAGGTGGTTGCGCCGGAGTAGTGCTCATCTCACCGCGGGGTGTGCATTTTGAGTATGCTTTCCAGATCGGGCCGATTGTCACAAACAATCAGGCTGAATATGAAGCCGCGTGGAAAGGTTTTCAGCTTCTGCATGAAGCAAAAGCCGATGCAGGTGAAGTATTTGGCGATTCACAACTAGTCATCAACCAATTGCTCGGCTTGTATGAATGTAAAGATGAGATACTCAGAGGCTACTCTGATCAGTGCCAGGCTCTCATCAAGAAGTTCATGACGGTATCTCTCTGTCACATCCCCAGGGCCCAGAACCAGGAAGCTAATCGGCTGGCGCAGAACGCGTCGGGTTATCGGCCGATGCAGGAGATTTGTAACAGCGAGCAATCAGATGATGACTGGAGGGTCGAGATAGCAGGTTACCTGGCAAATCCTTCACAACGGGTCAACAGAAAGGTAAGGTACAAAGCCACCAAGTATGTGTTGCTGGATGGTCAGTTGTATTACAAGACTATTTAAGGAGTGCTGCTCAAATGCCTGGGGACAGAGGAATCAGTGAAGCTGATGAGCGAAATACACGATGGAGTCTGCGGTGCACATCAATCAGCTCACAAGATGAAGTGGATCATCAGGAGGACTGGTTACTATTGGCCTACGATGCTGGAAGATTGTTTCAAATATTATAAAGGGCGTCAAGAATGCCAAAAGTTTGGAAATATACAAAAGTCTCCAGCCTCTGCTATGAATTCTATAATTAAACCATGGCCGTTTAGAGGATGAGGTATTGATCTAATCGTCCAAATCTACCCACCATCGAGCAAGGGTCACAAATGGATCTTGGTGGTGACTGATTACTTCACCAAGTGGATAGAAGCCATTCCTTTGAGGAACGCCACTTCAGCTGACGTGATCGAATTTGTAAAGGAGCACATTATTTACAGGTTTGGCATACCTCAGACGATCACAACCGATCAGGGGACAATGTTCACTTCAGAGGAGTTTATGACCTTTGCTGACGACATGGGCATCAAGATTTATAATTCATCACCGTATTATGCCCAAGCCAACGGACAAGCAGAAGCCTCCAATAAAATTTTGATCAAGGTCATCAAGAAGAAGATTGAGCAGAACTCCAGAAAATGGTATTTGCATTTGAGCGAGGCACTAAGCGCATATCTCATGGCACAACATGGATCGATCAAAGTTTCACCTTATGAGCTAGTCTATGGATACGCTGCCGTCTTGCCATGGGAGATTCAGTCTGAGACACGGCGTGTCACGTTGCAAAATAAGCTTACAGCCGGTGAATACAAAGACATTATGATGGACAGTTTAGAAGATTTGCACTGTCATCGGCTTAGGGCTTTGGAATACATTGAAAAGAACAAGGTACGGGTGGCCAAGTATTACAACACCAAGGTAAGAAGCAAGAGCTTCACCGAATCAGAGCTAGTATGGAAAGTCATTCTGCCTATTGGTACCAAAGATAGCCGATTCGGTAAATGGTCGCCAAACTGGAAAGGCCCGTATCGTGTGGTGTAATGCGCTCCGGGTAACGCTTACATCCTTGAAGACTTGGAAGGGCAGAGACTCGCCAGAGCCATCAACGGGAAGCATCTGAAAAAATACTATCCTAGCATCCCAGTTGGGGGATAATAGCCGATTCATGTGAATCTGGCTCTAACAGCCGATGCCGTGCAAGCGGGTCGCCTTCAGGACAAAAATGGCCGACATCGTAATAACGAGTCGCCCTTAGCACAAAAAATGAAGTGCCCTCGGTGGGGTGTAACAGCTGATGCGATAAGCGTCGCCTTTAGTCTAAAAAGAAAAAATAATAAAGGGAATATATATGTATCCGGACATATATGGAAGTCAGATTGATGCTCTTGAAGGAAGTTTTATTTACAGGAGCCCTATCACATTCTAATCATGCGTGGCTTTATCTATGATGTCCTGGGCGTCAGTGACAGCCACGACCTCGTCGGCGTGAGGGAAGAAGTTCGCCAGTTGGGCGCTGGCCTCCTCCATGTGCTGGCCCTCCGGGAACCCAGGTTCGATGGCTTCCAGAGCAATGCCGGAGCGGAGTCGCGCGGCTGTGAGCGCCCCAGTGGCACCGTGACGAACGCCGACCATGGCCACCTGGGAGACGCGGTGGTGAACATCCAGGAGCTGCGCCGCCTGCGTGTTGCCATGAGCATTAACGGCATTGGCGGCGGCTTCGGCGGCCACAGGTAACTCTTCAAGCTGCGCAGTCAGGACTACAAAAGAAAGAAGTGTCAGCATGAAGGTGATTGTTAGACGTCACAATTCAAGATGTTACCGGCCACTGCAGCGTCCGATTCGGTGAGTTGGGCTTGCACCCTGGCCACCTCGGCTTCGGTGCCGTAAGGGTAGCGGCTTGGGCTTCGGTGACGCCCTGCAGCCAGCCATTCTCCTTCGTAGCCTCTGAGTAGAGGTTACGATACTCCACCATCTGGTGATGGAATCGGCGACCGTCGGCGGCGGTGTAGGACCCGTCAGAAGACCCCGATTCTGATCCAGCGCTCGGGGCCGGATCTTGAGGGGGTTCCTGAGGAGGCACAGTTCTGAGAGGCCGGGTGTCCACGCCAATCGGTGCTCCCGGTAGGAAAGGAATCACGCGGGCCTGACTGAAGTTCGACAAAGAAGCAGATGTGTTAGAATCGAAAGAAAACCAATGTCTTGGGTACAAACTGATTTACCTGCTGTAGATGGCTAACTGCCGGGGCGTCACCCAGCGACGATGGCCGTGATGCGGGTCAGCAGCGGCATCCGAGCCAGGGGTGGCTCCAGCGGCTGCAGGGACGGCTTGAGATGGCCCGGCACCGGTTCCCGAACCTCCGACGCCGGCAGTGCCCGCATCACTGCGCCGGACGGTGATGGTCAGATTAGATCAGGTCAATCTATCAAGAAGTGAGTAGCAGCCTTACCCTAACCAGGCCTGCAGGCGATGCCTCCGTTCACCCACGGCTCGCAGGCTCCGGGTGAAGTTGTCACCTTCGGCGGAACTCGAGGCCGGCCGCTTGCCGTGGTTTCCGTCGCTAGCCATGGATTTGGGGGATTTTGTTTTCTCTGGTCTGAGGAGAGAAGGCCGGTGAGCGAAGGCTTCGATGTTGCGGTTGCTTGTCCAGGCCGAGCGTGTATTTATAAAGATGAGGGCATTGAGACGGTTCTTCCTCGGAAGGCGAGATGGCGCGGCGGATTTTAGGTTGCAGTTAATCCGCGTTTCTTGAATCCGGAACAGTTGCCAAATCGCGGAGACGAAGCGCCGCCATTAATGGTCGCACACCGATCGGTTTTTTGGGTCAGGCTGTTTAGCCGATCCTATTGTGAGTGCCCACAAGCCGATTCGTTGTGAATCAGGCTGAGGGGTTAATTCTAAAGGAAAGCAAAACAAAGCCGATGCTACAAAACCGATGCTAAGAGGCACGCCCGAAAGCCGATTCGTATGCAGAACGGGTCAGGCTGAGTAATTGATTCTAAGGTACAAAGCAGTTCGAAAGCCGATTCGCATGCAGAAATATATCAAGCTGAACAAAGTCAGTGCGAAACAAGACAAAGCCGGTATTAAGGTGTGAAATCTAAGGCAGATCAGGCTAAATTGTCAAATTCAGGATGAACAGCGCGAAGACAGAGTTGCAAATAGAAAGGAACATGCCAAGCAGTACACCCATCATATTACAAAGATAATAAGGACCGAATCAGTTCTATTAATTCGGCACGGAGCGCGTGGCCAGCCTGCAGCAGTTGTTGATCTCGGTTTTCAGTAAACTGCAACAAGTTTAGGCGTTGGCATGTCTTCCTGTCTGCAACGACCAAGCTGCTGATTTCCTTCTTTTTCTGGGAGAGCTCGATCGTGCTGGTGAAGATGGTGATTTCGCGCTCACTGATAGCTGACTCAACTGCTTTCAATTCTTTTCTCAGCTGGTCTCGTCTTGTTTTCAATGTCTCCAGTTCTGTTTCGGCCGTGCTGATGGAGGATTTGAGCAACCTGGCTCGATCGGCTAATCCGGTGGCCTCTTGTCTGTTGATTACTTTGTTGCTCCTTAGCTGTTCAAGCTCTGCCAGGTTCTTGTGAGCAGTGATAATCCCTGATGCTGTAACTTTGAGATCATCAAGTCTTTGCAGGGATTTCAAGGCTGACAGATTGGTTTGCTGTTGGACGAGTTCCATTATTTGATCGATCAGATCGGGATTCGAGGCCAAAGCAACTAGATCACCCTCTAGATGGGGTAACAGTGCACTTAGCTGATTGTTGAAATCTGGCTCTGAAAGTCTCTCGGAGGAGGAGGCCAGTTCGTCATTATCACAGAACTCTTCTATGTCGAATGAAAAGCTAGCAGACAAAGGTTTCGGTGCCTACAGTACATACATTCTCTCATCAGGAAAAGTACAGTATAGATTAATTGTTTTCTGGCAGAGATGGGATACCTGAATGGGGCTTGAAGGTTGTAGGGTTGATGCCGATGCTGTTTGTTCGACTAAAGCAGTTGTGTCTTTTGCGGCATGTGGATCCTCGGTTGTCACTGCCTCAGGTAGTTGGGTTTCTGCAAACTAGAAGTAAGAGCAGTATGGAAGCAAGGATAATTGCTAACAGCCGAATAGGAGTTACCTGGATTCCTCTCAGGGGGCAACTCCTCTTCTTCAAGGTTCGCCCAGATTTCTTCAGAAGGGCTGTTCGGCTGTATTTTTTTTTGAAAAGAAGATTTGGTCAATTAGGACATTTAAGAAAGAAAAGCCCAGTGAGTAGTACCTGAGTTTTGGCTCCTTCTTTCTGGATCCCTTCTTCTTGAGCAGCTGATCCCTCATGGCTGGTAGATTCTGATAGTTCTTTGGCCTGTTTCTCTCCCAAGGTATCTTGAGTTGGTTGGAGATTCACCTGATAGAAAGTCGATTTAAGAGTCGTGGCGTACTGCAGTAAAGGAAGATGCTACTGGGTACCTGAACTTTTCTTATCGAACGGCGTTTCTTGGTAGCTTGCTTTTGAAGCTGAGATGCAGCTGGTCGTTTTGAAGCAGAGGGGGAGGTCAGTACAGCAGGGCCTAGCATTAGTTGTCTCAGCGTCGGTGCTCGGGAGCCTAGCCTCGCTGTCGGACAAGGAGGATAATATTCCACTCGCTCTGGTGGATTGGATGATGGGTCCTGCGAGAAATATCTGTTAAGTAACATGTTTGAATAAAGCCGTTTTTATTGGAATCGGCTGAGAACACTTACTGCTCGGGGAGATTGGAAGTTTGGATCCAGGGCTCTGCATTTGTCGTGGACGGTTTGGCAGAACAAGTGAGCGTGCCATTGTTGCCACCAATCGTCAAAACTCTGATGAGCGATGCAGATTTGATTCCACGGCTTCGGCGAGAATGTGGGCAGGTTTGCTCCGAGTTGAAAAATTCTGCCAGCCTGAAGGTGCTCTGTAATGTTCTCCCTGGGTTTCAAGGTATTCAAAAAGAGGAGCCGAGGGGGGCAATTGGCCGAAACCTAGCTGTCTTGCTGCTATGTTTGGGTGATAGAATTCATAAGAAGGATAGCTAGTTGCCTTGCCGCTTGCGCTCCGAAGGTGCTTAAAGTTTGCTGGTAAGGCACAGGGTTTAATTGTGGCGCGCTGACGATCACCTTCATGCTGACACTTCTTTCTTTTGCAGCCCTGACTGCGCAGCTTGAAGAGTTGCGTGTGGCCGCCGAGGCCGCCGCCAATGCCGTCAATGCCTGTTCAACACGCAGGCGGAGCGGCTGCTGGATGTTCACCACCGCGTCTCCCAGGTGGCCATAGCCGGCGTTCGTCACGGCGCCACTGGGGCTCTCACAGCCGCGTGACTCCGCTCTGGCATTGCTCTGGAGGCCGTCGAGCCCGGGTTCCCGGAGGGCCAGAATATGGAGGAGGCCAGCGCCCAACTGGCGAACTTCTTCCCGCACGCCGACGAGGTCGTGGCTGTCATCGACGCCTAGGACATCATAGACAAAGCCACGTATGATTAGAATGTAATAGGGCTCCTGTAAGCACAATCAGAAATGAAACTTCCTTAAAAAAGCATCAATCTGATTTCCATATGTGTCTGGAATTTTCGTTTATTATTTTTTTCTTTTTTTAGACTAAAGGCGATGCTTATCGCATCGGCTGTTACACCCCATTGAGGGTATTTCATTTTTGTGCTAAGGGCGACTCGTTACTACGATGTCGGCCATTTGTGTCCTGAAGGCGACCCGCTTGCACGGCATCGGCTGTTAGAGCCAGATTCACATGAATCGGCTATCACCCCCCAACTGGGATGCTAGGGTAGTATTTCTTCAGATGCTTTCCATTGATGGCCCTGGCGAGTCTTTGTCCTTCTAAATCCTCATGGATGTAAGCATAACCCGGGGCGCATTCAACCACACGATACGGGCCTTCCCAGTTTGGCGACCACTTACCGAATCGGCTATTTTTCGTACCAATAGGCAGAATGACCTTCCATACTATCTCTGATTCGGTGAAGCTCTTGCTTCGTACCTTAGTGTTATAATATTTGGCCACCCGTACCTTGTTCCTTTCAATGTATTCCAAAGCCCTAAGCCGATGACAGTGCAAATCTTCTAGACTGTCCATCATAATGTCTTTGTATTCACCGGCTGTAAGCTTTTTTTGCAACGTGACGCGCCGTGTCTCAGACTAAATCTCCCATGGTAGGACAGCAGCGTGTCCATAGACTACCTCATAAGGTGAAGCACATGGAGGAGGCCAGCGCCCAACTGGCGAACTTCTTCCCTCACGCCGACGAGGTCGTGGCTGTCACTGACGCCCAGGACATCATAGATAAAGCCACGCACGATTAGAATGTGATAGGGCTCCTGTAAATAAAACTTCCTTCAAGAGCATCAATCTGACTTCCATATATGTCCGGATACATATATATTCCCTTTATTATTTTTTCTTTTTAGACTAAAGGCGACGCTTATCGCATCAGCTGTTACACCCCACCGAGGGCACTTCATTTTTTGTGCTAAGGGCGACTCGTTATTACGATGTCGGCCATTTTTGTCCTGAAGGCGACCCGCTTGCACGGCATCGGCTGTTAGAGCCAGATTCACATGAATCGGCTATTATCCCCCAACTGGGATGCTAGGATAGTATTTTTTCAGATGCTTCCCGTTGATGGCTCTGGCGAGTCTCTGCCCTTCCAAGTCTTCAAGGATGTAAGCGTTACCCGGAGCGCATTACACCACACGATACGGGCCTTTCCAGTTTGGCGACCATTTACCGAATCGGCTATCTTTGGTACCAATAGGCAGAATGACTTTCCATACTAGCTCTGATTCGGTGAAGCTCTTGCTTCTTACCTTGGTGTTGTAATACTTGGCCACCCGTACCTTGTTCTTTTCAATGTATTCCAAAGCCCTAAGCCGATGACAGTGCAAATCTTCTAAACTGTCCATCATAATGTCTTTGTATTCACCGGCTGTAAGCTTATTTTGCAACGTGACACGCCGTGTCTCAGACTGAATCTCCCATGGCAAGACGGCAGCGTATCCATAGACTAGCTCATAAGGTGAAACCTTGATCGATCCATGTTGTGCCATGCGATATGCGCATAGTGCCACGCTCAAATGCAAATACCATTTTCTGGAGTTCTGCTCAATCTTCTTCTTGATGACCTTGATCAAAATTTTATTGGAGGCTTCTGCTTGTCCGTTGGCTTGGGCATAATACGGTGATGAATTATAAATCTTGATGCCCATGTCGTCAGCAAAGGTCATAAACTCCTCTGAAGTGAACATTGTCCCCTGATCGGTTGTGATCGTCTGAGGTATGCCAAACCTGTAAATAATGTGCTCCTTTACAAATTCGATCACGTCAGCTGAAGTGGCGTTCCTCAAAGGAATGGCTTCTACCCACTTGGTGAAGTAATCAGTCACCACCAAGATCCATTTGTGACCCTTGCTCGATGGTGGGTAGATTTGGACGATTAGATCAATACCCCATCCTCTAAACGGCCATGGTTTAATTATAGGATTCATAGCAGAGGCTGGAGACTTTTGTATATTTCCAAACTTTTGGCATTCTTGATGCCCTTTATAATATTTGAAACAATCTTCCAGCATCGTAGGCCAATAGTAACCAGTCCTCCTGATGATCCACTTCATCTTGTGAGCTGATTGATGTGCACCGCAGACTCCATCGTGTATTTCGCTCATCAGCTTCACTGATTCCTCTGTCCCCAGGCATTTGAGCAGCACTCCTTCAATAGTCTTGTAATACAATTGACCATCCAGCAACACATACTTGGTGGCTTTGTACCTTACCTTTCTGTTGACCCGTTGTGAAGGATTTGCCAGGTAACCTGCTATCTCGACCCTCCAGTCATCATCTGATTGCTCGCTGTTACAAATCTCCTGCATCGGCCGATAACCCGACGCGTTCTGCGCCAGCCGATTAGCTTCCTGGTTCTGGGCCCTGGGGATGTGACAGAGAGATACCGTCATGAACTTCTTGATGAGAGCCTGGCACTGATCAGAGTAGCCTCTGAGTATCTCATCTTTACATTCATACAAGCCGAGCAATTGGTTGATGACTAGTTGTGAATCGCCAAATACTTCACCTGCATCGGCTTTTGCTTCATGCAGAAGCTGAAAACCTTTCCACGCGGCTTCATATTCAGCCTGATTGTTTATGACAATCGGCCCGATCTGGAAAGCATACTCAAAATGCACACCCCGCGGGGAGATGGGCACTACTCCGGCGCAACCACCTTTTTTGCACGAAGAGCCGTCGAAGAACATAGTCCATGGCGCTATATCCGTTACATTAGCCGATCCTCCGTGATGTTGCGTGATGAAATCGGCTATCGCCTGGCCTTTGACTGCCTTAGCCGATTCGAACCTCAAGTCAAACTCTGAGAGCGCCAGGATCCATTTGCCAATCCGACCATTTAAAATAGGCATCGAAAGCATGTGCTTGATGACATCCTCCTTGGACACCACCACACACTCTGAGGCAAGCAAGTAGTGCCTCAACTTGGTGCATGAGTAGAATAGGCACAAGCACAACTTCTCGGTCGGTGTGTATCTTGTCTCAGGGTCAAGGAGCCGCCTGCTCAGGTAGAAAACTGCTCTCTCTTTCCCTTCAAACTCTTGAAAAAGGGCCGATCCAATGGTATGGCATTCGGCCGTCACGTACAACTTAAAAGGCTTCCCTGTCCGTGGCGGTACTAAGACAGGTGGAGTCTTCATGTATTCTCTGATTTCGTCAAAAGCCTTCTGTTGCATGTCACCCCATTTGAACTCTTGATCATTCTTGAGCTTCAACAATGGTGAGAACGGCAGTACCTTCTCTAACAAGTTGGCGATGAACCTTCTGATAAAGTTAATCTTACCAAGCAAAGACTGCAATTCCTTTTTATTGGTTAGAGGTACAAGTTCATCGATCGCCTTCTTACTCTTGCTGGCGATCTCTATCCCTTTGCGGTGGACCATGAATCCCAGAAATTCGCCAGCCGACACGCCGAACGCACACTTGTTAGGATTCATCTTCAAACCGTGTCTCCTTGTGCACTCCAGAGTGGCCCTCAAATCGACCAGGTGATCTTTATTGCTCTTGGATTTCACTACCACGTCATCTATATAGATTTCAACGATTTTGCCGATCAACTTGTGAAATATATAATTCATAGCCCTCTGATAGGTTGCACCGGCATTCTTCAAACCAAACGTCATGACCACCCATTCAAACAAACCAAGCGCGCCAGGGCACCTGAAAGCAGTTTTCGGGATGTCTTCATCAGCCATAAAAATTTGATTATAACCAGCATTGCCATCCATGAAGCTAATAACATGGTGCCCAGCAGCCGAGTCTACCAGCATATCGGCTATTGGCATAGGGTAGCCATCCATCGGTGTAGCTCTATTTAAATCCCTGAAGTCAATGCAGACTCGCAATTTACCATTTTTCTTGTACACAGGGACGATGTTCGATATCCATTCGGCATATCGGCAAGCTCGAATGAACTTGGCTTCTAACAGCCTCGTGATTTCGGCCTTAATGTCGGGCAGAGCATCCTCTCTAAACCGACGTGGAGGCTGCTTGTGTGGCCGAAACCCTGGCTTGATAGGTAGCCTATGCTCAACAATAGATTTGTCCAATCCAGGCATCTCATAATATTCCCAGGCGAAGCAATCTTTGTACTCCTTCAGCAGTTGAATCAGCTCCTGCCTGAACTCCGGGTCTAGGTTGGCGGCAATAAACATCGGCCTTGGCCTGTCGCCGGATCCAACATCTACTTCTTCGAGCTTGTCGGCCGACGTGAATCCTTGCCCCAACTTACCCTCTGTGCTGTCGATCGGATTCTCCATTTAATAAAAAGACTCAGAGCCGATTGCCCTGATCGGCTGTTGACTCTCATCGCTGACCTTGATGGAGCCTCCTCCCCAAACCTTGCCGGAGAAACAGTCATGATCCCTAGCTTCCCAGCACGCGGCATCCGTCGTCGCCACGCTGACCGAGTCGTCGGCCGGGACCACTTTGACCTCATCGCCATGCCACTGAATGAGGCACTGATGCATGGTGGATGGCACGCAGCAGTTGGCATGAATCCAATCACGTCCGAGCAGCAAGCTGTAGGCACCCTTACTGTCGATCACGAAAAAGGTGGTGAGCAGTGTCTTCTTCCCCACTGTCAGCTCGACGTTGATTGCCCCCCGAGTGTTGGAAGAATTGCCCCCGAAATCCTTGAGCATCAGATCAGTTTCTATCAGATCATCGAGACCCTTGCCTAGCTTGCGGAATGTGGTGTAGGGCATGAGATTGATAGTGGCACCGCCATCCACCAGCATCTTTGTCATGGGCATGCCGTCGACATAACCTTTGAGGTAGAGGGCCTTCAGATGTCGATTCTTGGCCGGCTTGTCAAAAGTAGCTTGCTGTGCGAGTACTAACTTGGCCACTCCTTCTGATCCCGAGTTGTCTGAGTCAGAATCGGTATCGTACTTCTTGGCTCTGAACTCTGCAGGTAGCACAAACACCATCTGTGCGTTGGCTACAGCTTTCCCATTACTTTGTGAAGGCTTTTCGCGCCACACCTGCTTGGCACGCCCCTCAGCCTGGAGCTCCCTGTTCCTGAGCCGCTGCACCTGGCGCCTTTGGCTTCTAGTTAGATCTCCCGGGCACCACTGGTTCTCCTGCGAAACCGGCTGTTGGCGTTCAACCACCGCCTCATCAAGCCGATCGCGCGGGTCCCTTTTTTCACGCCGATCCCACGGGCTACGAGGGCTCCCTAGCCTCTGGTGCACGGACCAGCGGTTGACCTGGGACTGCCTGTACTCTCGGTATTGATCGCTGCACTCTGGACAATTGCGCAGCGTTGGCAGTCTCAAGCCTTCGTTCCAGCAGTGTCGGAAGAATGGGCAATGCCAATGATCCTCCTGACCTTCCCGGCGGCGAGCCATTTCTTCGTGATAGCGCGCCTCTTCTTCCTCATGGAGCCACCTGCGGTATTCCTGCTCTTCGCGCTGCAGCTGCCTCTGATGGTCCTTCTCTTTCTGACGCCGCCACTTATTAAGGAGATGTTGGTGCGTGGGTCTCCTGCTCTTGGTGCCGCTGGACTCTCCCTTCTCCGGCTGCTTCTGGTTCTGCTCCCTCCTTTCTTTGATCAGCGCCAGCTCCTCAGCTGTGATCTGTGCATCGGTATCAACCGAGGAGTTCTTCTTGGCCCGTTCGGAGGTCAACACCTTTACCTTGGCTGGGGGGTTTGCGATCTGGACCATGTTCTACCCCTTCGGGAATGGGAATTTGTCGATCTTCATCTTCCCCTTGGGAGGGGCCTCAAATTTCAACAGGCCACGCCTAATGGCATTCTGGATTGCTGCTTTGAAATTGCGGCAGTTGTTTGTGGAGTGTGAGGTGAGGCCGTGTTACTGGCAGAACGGTTTCCCCTGCAAATCTTTAGGAGATGGCTTGACGTAGTCAGCCGGGAAGGTGATGTGGCCCGCGCTGACTAACAGGTCGAAGAGCTTGTCCAGCTTGCTCATGTCAAAGTCGTATTGATCCTCCGCGCTCCAATCTTTCGGCACGGCCATGGGCTTTGTACCCCATTTGAGCTCAACAGCGGCCACTTCTTTGTTCTCCCCATCCTCTGAGTCGGAATTACAGACGTAAGCCGACTGCTTGTATTTCGATTCCTTCTTGAAGCTCTGGGCCTGCTGCTCTAATGCAGGCACCCTCTGCATCACCTCGCTGATGCTGTTGAAGTTGGTGCCCACCAGCTTTTCTTGGACATGTGGGAGCAGCCCACTAACCACTATCTTGGCGAGCTGCTTGTCGTTTAGGTTCAAAGAGTAGCACATGTTCCTGGTTTCCCTGAATCGCTTGATGAAAGCCGATCCAAGTTCATTCAGCTTTTGGCGCATGTTGGTGAGATCTGTGATGTCCTTCTCCCCGGTGCCAGAGAAGAAGTAATTATGAAACTTGGTCTCCAGATCTTCCTAACCTTGAATCGAGCCAGGCTCCATAGACGCAAACTAGCTAAACGCCGGCCCTGTCAGTGATAGCGGAAAGAGCCGAACCTTGTGAGCTACCTCATATGAGGCCTCGCTGAGCTAGGTCAGGTAGCGGCTGATGTGCTCCATGGTGGTGATGTCGTCCTGTCCACTGAACTTGGAGAAGTCGGGCAAGCGATACCTGGGCGGCAACGTCACTCGGTCGTACCACTTGGGGTAAGAACGCCTGTACTTAATTCCAGTCCCGGTCTTCGGCTACAAACCGAACGTATCACAGAGCATGGCACTCATCTTCTCCAGTAGCTGATTGTTGGGCGTCTGGGCGTACCCCGGATGCGGCACTGCCTGAAGGTCTTCATATGTAATCCCCTCGTGGTATCCAGGGGTAGGGTTGGCCGTGTCTGCCGCCGGCGTATTTCTAGCGGCCGGGTTCACCACTGGTGAGTTCATCGAGTTCACTGTCTGCCCAGTGGCCTGCATGAAAGCGGCGATCTCCTCTGGAGTATGATCTTTGTATAATCTGGGAGAAGCTGCTATTTTTTGAGCTGAACCGGCCGCCGTGGCACCTTGCGCTGGCACTTTCGGCTGGCTCGGCTGTTGCGGTGAGGAATTGGAGGTTCCTGCCGCTGCTTTTGGATCAGCGTCTTCCGTGGGTATGTTGAAGTAAACTGGACCCAAAGACTCCCAATCTTGCCGCTTGAGGATGGTCTTCATGATGTTATAGAATGTCTGCAGGAAGGATTTATGGTGGTGGCCGACTGCTGAATAGGCGGCCTCCCAGGTCGCTTCTTCCAGCATCTGTTTGAGGTCGGCCTTGCACTCCTCTTCAGATTTATCAGAATGGCCATCCATGATCCACCTCGGGAATGCATTCTTCTACACTATGGAGCCATCGCACTGCTTGCTGAATGAAAGTAGGCAGGCATCTGCGAATTCTTCGACGATCTTGTTCAGCACTGCCACGTCCTCCTCGTTGGGGTCTTCGACCCTGACCCTGAGGACACCATCATCCCTGAGGGCTCTGGCCTCCTTGGAGGAGCCGTCTGCCGTGGTCTTCCTTTTGCCATGGTCTTCAGTGATCTGTCCCACCGGGCGTGCCAAAAAGTGTGTTGGTGCAAAAAGTCGTTCCCTAAGCCCAACACACCAGCGAAGCCGGAAACGACCCTTGAAAGCTGTAGAGCTCTCGCAGATACAGTTAGCTTCGGACCCGGTCTGAAAGTGTCGGTAACACCCAAGCGTGCCAGTCAATTTGACCTGCAATTGACAAGGAAAAAATAGTAATTAGTAATCACAGGGTGGAACTAACCGGTATGTCGAGGTAGTTCCAATTATGTGGCTCTGAAAGCCGATTCAATCGGAAATCGACTAAAGAGTCGATTCCGGCATGTATATGTGTTTGGCCACGGAAGTAGATACTGAATTGATGCATAATCAATTGATATATATGATCAGATAGATGAATCTACATTAAATAAGTTTATGCAGATAGCTATAACAAATTAAAGCACAATCGATTAATGTTAACATGTCAAATCATTCAGTTCGGGCTGTCTGAACGTCAAACAGACAGAAATCGGCTATTTAACCGATTTGGCAGGGAACAATCGATTAACTGGTTTTCCTCGTGAAGCACAACTGCATCAGCTGATTAGCCGATCCAGGGTCCGTGAAGTAGAAAACTTAGCGGTGACTAGTCCCAAGTATAAATCTGAAACTGATACGAAGCTGGTCTAGAAGGCCTGCGGCTTTATATCAATTTAGATTTACTCTCGAAAGTAACCACAAGTAGATCTAAAGGAATACAAAGCTGGTCTAGAAGGCCGGCAGCTTTATATTCATTCAGATCGACTCTTACTAAGCTCTCTCATCACGTATGAACAAGATTACGATAATACTGGCCGAATCGAATAAATATCATAACAAAGCATAATTATGGACGGAATATAATGAACATTCTCTCATGTAGATCTGAGGCCAATACTATGCAATCTTGATCGGGAAAAGTGATGTTATACTGATAAATAAGCAATAAACAATAAATAACATCTTGATAACTTAATAAATCTAACTAAATTGCCATATTTAGCTAGAGCCGATAACTAATCCATGCATGCAAACTATCTCAATCTATAGCCTGTCTACCAGATGACATTAACTAATAGATTAATCAAGCAAACAAACACGAATCGATAACTAATCCGCGCGTGAAAACCGTCCTAATCTGCATCTCGTCCACCGGATGACGGTTAACACAGATTGATCGGGTAAACCAGCGTGAATCATCCTTGACTCACTATGCTTCCCGCGTCCACCGGATGACGCCAAAGAAACAGAGCTTAGCAAGGACCCTGATCTACCATGCTTCCACGTCCACCGGATGACGGCAAAAAGACATAGTTTAACAGGGGGTTGACGATACTTACAAGCAAGCCTGCGTCCACCGGATGACACCCAGCCTGGATGAAGTAACTCGTCGGACTCGACTGACTCTAGGGTTTGTTGGCCGGAGCCGACAGTTGTGTTGTATTGATGTTGTTGTGTTTTGTTCAATGGCTGAGGGCTTATATTTATACCCTGAGCGTAGATAGAGTCCTAGTCGAATTACAACTCATCAACAGATAAGGAAACTAACAAACTATCCTATATCTAAGGTAACTTGGAGTCCAACCTTCCCTTTCCATAATGGACTCCGATTGTAACACCCTAGTGTTAGTTACTATTTTCACACTTGCATTTGCATGTCATCAAGCATAGATCATGTCATTTCATGCATCATTATCATGGCATTTTATTTGATTTCCTTTTATTGCTATATGTTTGTTTATATGCCCATAACATGATAAATATGTTGACATGCAAATGTGATGCTTGTTTACTGTTCTAAATGCTTTAGACATGTTTGGGGTAACATTTGGAACAATGTTCATGTTGGTGAAATCCCCAAAATACCCCTCTAGCTCATAGTTGACTAGAGAGCCCTTTAAAAGCTATTCTGTTTGACCAAACAAGAAGGGCATTTTAGAGATTCTGCATGTCAGTGCACCCTTAATCAAAGTTGTGTAGAATTTTATAAGCAACAAACTTTATTTTTGGGTCAACTCATGAAAATGAGTGGAAGAAGGTCAAAAAGTTGAATTAGTGCAGATTTGGAGCTGTTTTGGAAGTTTTCAAATTTTCCTAAGTCTAAACCGGTTTTCAGTTTCGGTGTACCCCTGTTCATCGACTTGTATCTCTCAATCCAGGCCGAACTGGAGTGAAGTGCCTTAATATGAAATGATCTACTCGTGTAGCTCTTCAATCCATATTAGTGAAGTTTTCGCTGAAACGCACTGGATCACGAGTTATGGCTTGATCAAAATCGAGTTTCAGTCGGGTCCGCGGAGACTGAATCGGAGCCGATTCAGTTCGACCCTCGGGCGTCGCCGCGTGACCGCGTCAGGCCTCGGCCGCCAGGTGGCGCTGTACGCCGTCGTTGCTGTCGCGCGGTCGGCTTACAAAGGGGAACACGCCATCCTATCTCCCGCACGCTCGCCCTCACTCTCCCCGCTCTCTCGCCCTCTGCTCGCTCGCTGCTCTCCTCTTTCCCCTCCGCCGTCGCCATTTCCGCCGCGCCGCCGCCGCGGTGAAATCCGCAGCCACCGAGCCGTCTCCGACCGCTCCACCACCCTCGGCGTAGCTTCGGCTTGCTCTGCTCTTCGTTTCCGACCCGTTGCCGACCTCAGCCGACCTAAGGTACGGCTCCAGCGAGCTTCTCGCCGTCCGCCATTGCCGGAGCGCCGCCGAGCTCTCGGGTCGCCGCGACGAGGGCGATGCCGGGGTCGGCTTCCCTCTCTTTTGCTCGTCTAGGAGTCTCCGTTAGCCGTAGATCCAGTCTACACCGTCGGATAGGTCTACCTCGTCGTAGTTTCGCCGGAACCCGAGTTCGCCGTGAACCGGCTCGCCACCGTGCCGCCATGCGAGCGCGGTCAGTGAGTTTTCGTGCGCAATAGTTCGATTAGTCGCGCGCACAGGTCCGCTAGGGTTCCAGGAACACGGAACGAGGCCGAGCCGCGCGAGCAACGGCCGGAATCGGCCGGCGCAAGTTCGCCGGACCACCGTCGTCCGCCATTGCCGCCGTCAAGCTCGCTCCGGTGGAGTACGACCCTCGGCAGTTGGTCCATCGGATTCGTCTCGTTGCCACGAGTCGGTAGGTAGCCTCGGCGTCGCCGGAGACCTCGCCGTCGGCGAGCTCTCGCCGGTCAGCGCCGGCGGCTCTGTTCCGCTCTCTGACGCGTGGGGTCGGGTCGACCCCGGGGCCCGCGAGTCAGCCGTTCGGGTGCGCCTCTGGTTCACTGAGCCGGGTGCACGTAGCAGTTCTATCGGGTTTAGGTTTTATGATTTATAAAATGAATTTCCAGAAAATGTGTAAAACCTTCCAAAATTCATATCTGGAGCTAGGAATGCCCATTTGGGGTGAACCAAATTTTGTTGTGTTTGTATTTCTGAGCTCTATCAAGGAAAAATATAAAATGTACTTTTTAAATAATTTTTATGTGCAGTTACAATTAAATTGTTAATTGCTTGCAAACTTGATAAATGCATAAGTAATTGTAGGAATGTGCTAAAAATGTGATTCCACTTGCATTCATCTTGTTTAGGGAAGTAGAATCTATGAAAAATATGTTTGCTAGTGTTTCACTGTTATTTATATGATGTCTAGTATAATGTGCCTTTTATGCTTTAATCTTGCAAAAATCACCATGCTTAATGTGTTAAGGTTATGGACATGAATATTTTTCCTGGGCTATGTTATGTTGGAAAGAAGCTAAGAAAATTAGGAAATCTGTTGTTTGATACTTTTCACTGTGTTAAGTACTTTCCATTGTTTAAAAGGTGGTTGCTTGTTATTTTTGTGTAGACTGTTATACTTGTCCAAATGACTTGAAATTTTGTCAGTAGGCTAATCTGGATGTGTAATAGCTACTGTAATTTCTATGGATTTTTCTGGTCACAGTAAACAGTAGGTCCAGTTATAGGCTAGGGTTTATTTAATTGTTTCTAAGCAAATATCTTTTGGTTGTGGTAGGTTAGTTGATGCATGTTAATTATTAAGTGCAGGTTGTAGACCACTCACCCGGGACGAGAAATTGTTCTATGCTTTGCTTAAGAAGGGTGAGTATGAGTTGGTTGTCTAGGAAAGAAATAAATGAGTGTGGATTGTTAAACTGATTGCATATCATGGGTTAATTCGTGCATCTCTATCTTGTATTTCATGTGCATTCTCAGTTCTCATATATGCATATCATGCATACAGGATCGCCGGGAGGTGTGACGCTGTTGCAGTTCGATCCACCGGAGGAGGGAGTTCCGCCGGAGATTGAAGTGCCAGAGGTTCCCGAAGGTCAGGAAGAAGAAGCTGAACTTCCGGAGTGCCCGGATCACCAACCCACTAACTTTGTGAAAGGCAAGCCCCGGAGCATCCCTAAGTCTCCACCTACTCTTTTTACAAATGCACTGGTCTTTATTAAATCGTATGATTGTGCACTTAAGTATAGGGGTTGATATGATACCGTTGCTGCATTTATTCCTTGTCCACTTATACTTGATCCTGAGGTTATTACTAGACAAGGGGATGGGTTCGATCCTATGCTTAGCCATGCTTAGACCGGTAGAAGTCGAGGGATTTCCTGTCCTTCGCGAGCATAGATGGTTACTGATGATGATGGGGTTGGATTCCACATGATGGACTATATGAGCCACCATGCCACAGTGTCTAATGAGAGAATCAAGGCTAGGTAGCGGGGAGCCGCATGACATGGTTGAGGTCATGCCGTCTTCGGTGCTGCTTGCGGCCGACTAGGACTGAGGCCACCAGACATCAGTTGAGATTGAAAGACGTCGTCACATAGCTGGCCAGATAAGTCGTTCTGACCGCGAAGCCGAGTATTTCTTTCTGAGCCGGGAATTGGTGCGACCAGGCAGACATATTCTGGAGGTAGGAAGTATGTGCGGAGACACCATCTTACCAAGGGCAGGTCAGGGACCTGATGCATCCTGGAAGTGGGTTGGTCTCTGAGAATATGGTCCCCGCCAAGCCCGCGACATATTGTGACTCAGAAGGATTTAACGGTGGCCCAAGAAGCCAGTGGCTCGGCTGACAGGGTTTGTGATTGGCATATTTGCCAGCTGGTACAATCGATTCGAATCGCCATCTCTCCTGGTTAGTGAGAAACTGAACTGATCTTCTGGTGAGGTAGAGGCTAATAACTTGAACCTAATGATTATGGTGAGATGAGGTTGATATCTGTGGATATCGGAAATCATATGGTTTTATTGATTGCTACAATATTCAGTGAATGCTTAGTATAGTGGCTAACCTTAGTAAATAGCTTAACTGAAATCGAAGCTTATCACAATTAAAATGAATAAGTTGAGGTTCTACTGTAGTAATGCTTTTGACGCAAAAATGATGCTACCCTCTGAGCTCCACCAAATAAGCCTTGCATATCCTTGAGAGTCTTTTTATTTACTCCCTGTCGGGTAAGTCTAGCTGAGTACAATTGAGTACTCAGGGTTTTATTCCCATTGTTGCAGATGGTGTAGTCTACTACGCGTATTGCAGGAATTGCTTCACCCCTGCGGACGAAGAAGACTAAACCCGAGGGCAGGGTCATTATCTATCTTTAGATGTTGTAAGAATGCTGTGACAGGGTCACGTGATGGTACTCGTATTTGAACTCTGTGGTGTAAAACTATGTTGACTTCCGCTACTACTCTATTTGTGTAAAAGACTATGCTGTACTCTGATGTTTAAATTCGGTTGCGAACTTATGTGTCATGTGATCGGGTATTGCTGAATGAATGATCCTTGGGGTATGAAATGTTTGAAATCCTTCGAGATTTTCGGACTACCGGGTTTATATTGGCTCAAGTGCGACTGGATTACGATTAAAAATGCGATCGTTGTACTTGTGCTCGTATAAATTGGTCGGTTCTGTGACAGCTGGTACCAGAGCATAATTCAGCATATACCGTCACTTGACTATTTAAAAACTAAAAGAGTTTTGAGTTTTACAAACTAATTGCCAACTGATAGTGTGTATAGGTGATTTAAACCAAGTGTTTGCAAAACTTATGAGTACCAATGACCAAGTCCTATAGCCCTATATATATGTGGTAATTAGGTGGCTTATGTAAGTACTGACTTGGGGGAAATTGCATCATATTTCTATTTGTGGTTCGTTTGGTTTTATCGTGCGGATAATCATGAACTGTCGGTTTCTTATTGCTTCTTATGAGTCAATGTACCACGTCGCCTAAGGTAAGGTGAGATGTGAGTGTAAGATCGAACAACCATCGATCGATGGTGAGTGTATGGTTACTGAAGTGAGTACATGTGATCCATATGTGTACTTATGGAAGTAAGGTGGAGTAATTACTTTTGGGGTCGCAAATGTTCATGGGAACATTTCCGGCAAAAAGTGCTTCTTGTTGCCCTGCATACATTGGGAGTTGGGCTGAAATGAATCTTCTGCAGGTACACTAACCACGCAAAAACGTGTAGCACGGTTAGTTACGTATATGAGAGCACGTGGTATGCCACCGACTATAACGTTAGTAAAATATATTATGTGTGAGGTCGTTGGCACGTGCATGTATCATGATCATGAAATTAATTTAAGCTATTTGTACTATTTCCTTCCCTATGGTAAAATTTGTGCTGTCCTATCTTATTCTAAATGCTGAAAGATGTTGTAATGTACCAGATGGCAGCTGAAGGTGAGCCGCAGAGTGGTCAGTTTCTGGAGCAGTTTGGCACACCCACTGTGCTATGGAGGTTGTTGAAGTCTGTGGGATATGCAGAGCCACCACTGTATTTCTGGAAGCCAGCGCAAACCATGGTGCAGCCTTGGTTTGATGTTTGGGTGACTATCCCTGTGCTTGAAAGGGGTTGGTCGTTTCCAGGAATAAAGGTGGAAGTTGACATGAGGACGCCATGGGATGGTGCGCAGCTTGCAGCTTTCGAGGTGTTGATGGATATTTGCAGCCGGTTCAACAAGAGAGCTGATTTGGGGCTAGCAAATGTTTTTCCCAGGGTGGATGCTTCTCAGGGTGAGTGGGCTCAGTCTAGCCTAGCTTCTTTGGAGCGAGGCAGGGACGAGCGTGCTCATAGCACGGGTGCTTCTATGAGTGCTATGTTTGCTGTCCTGAGGATGCACTATTCCACTAGGGATGGTTGGATGAAGTGCGTTGAAGCCCTGCATGATGCTGTTGAGAAGAAGTTAGAAGCTGAAGAGTGGGCACGTATGGCTCGTCGTAGCTTAGATGACTTGGTGGTAGCTCTCACTGCCTGTCGCAATGAGTTGTTACGATGCACTGGCGCCTTGTTGGCAGCTGATCGCCGTGTCGAGGTGCTTGAGAGGGAGAATGCAGATCTTCGCCGCCAGCTTGACAATCGTAATATAAGTTTGACACGTCAGCGCAATGAGTTTCTGTAGGAGTTGCGTGCTAGTCAGCAGCAGGTTTGGGAGTTGCAGCAGGATGTTCATCGTCTGAACAACCGTGCTGATCCGTTTCATCCTCTGGGTGCAGCGGAGTTTGCTCCTGAGATCTTCATTGCAGCTGATGATGGTGAAGCAAGTGAGGAAGAAGAGGAAGAAGACCCCGAGGAGATCGTGCCTATTGACGAGAGTGATGACCATGGTGGGAACGTGTCCGGCGTGGACAGTGACCACGATGACTAGGCTTTTTCTAGTGATCTTGCCATGATCGGCACCCTTTTGTATTGGGAAAACCTTTAATGTCATGTAATGGGTAGAACCTGAATTGTAATGAGAGAACCCTGTGTGTTCAGGGCTGGAACCATCAAACTTTTAATTAAGTAATGGTAACTTATGCAGCTTGGAAACCCTTTTTGGTTGCGCCTTATTATTGTGCGGTTGTGTGATGATTATTGAATTATTGTGCCGTTTGTTGGTTATCAAAAAAATGATCATTGATATCTTTTGGGCATAATCTTTCGGTTATCTTTGACATAACTGACACTTAACAATGGTTGTTGCGTGTTGCTACAGATGGCACCTCATACCCGTCGTCATGGGTCAACCAGTGGTGGTGGGAACGAACATGAAGATGAGGAGTTGCCGCCTCCTCCACCGCGTACCCAGGAACAAATGTTTGCTCAGTTCTTGGACACCCAGCAAGCGATTTTGCAGCAGATGGTTGCTAGTAACAACCACAATCGCAATCGAGGTGGACGCCGCGGAAATGATGAGGACCAATACAGTAACTATAAGGACTTCATGGACACTAAGCCTCCGGTATTCAAGCAGGCCGTAGAGCCGCTGGAAGCTGATGAGTGGTTAAACACTATTGAACAGTCATTCTCTGTGCTGTGATTGACTGAAACCATGAAGGCTAGCTTTGCTGCTATGTTACTGCAAGGCCAAGCTGGAATATGGTGGGCCAATCGTAAGACCGCCTACCCTGTGGTCGCTGATATCACCTGGGAGCAGTTCACCAGGGATTTCAGGGGGCATTTCATTCCAGCAGGCTTGATCAAGATGAAGGTCAATGAATTCATGCAGCTTACTCAGGGTACCAAGACCCTCACTCAGTATCATCATGCCTTTAACAATCTGTCGAGGTATGCCCCGTGGATGGTAGATACAGATGAAAAGAAGATTGAAACCTTCAAGAGAGGTCTTAGTACCAAGCTTATGAAGACTCTGGCGAACAACGCTCGTACAACTTTTAACGAGTTCATCAGTGAAGCTTATATCCAAGAGAAACAGAACAACTTGCACACTGCTTCCAAGGGAGGCAAGAGGCCATTTGAAGGAAGCTCTTCTCAGTCAAGGACTCCAGCAGCTAGTCGTGCGGTGGCAAATCGCCCTGCTTACCGTCCGGCTGTTCCTGGAGCAAAATTCAGACCCCCTCCAAAGAAGCAGCCAGCGCCTCAGCGCTACAAGAAAGGTTTCACAGTGCCTTTGAACAAGAACAATGCTCCTTCAAGCAATGCCGTTCAAGTGAGGACCAACCAAGGTCTGGGGCCATGCTTTAACTGTGGCCAACAGGGGCATCTTGCTCGTTATTGTCCTCATCCCAGGCAGGGTCGTGTCCATCACACTACTGCGGAGGAACTTCCGGAAGGTGAACCAGTCACCGCGGGTATGTTTTTTGTGAATCAGCATCCTGCTATTGTTTTGTTTGACTCTGGATCGTCGCATTCTTTCGTGAGTTAAGCATTTGCACAAAAGCATGCATTACCAATTGTTGAGTTGAGCCATAGTTTCCGGATAACTTCAGCTGGGGCTGAAATTTGTACGCGTCATGGTGTCGGGGATGTGACCATCGAGATTGGTAATCGGGTTTTCATCAGTAGTCTTATTGTGCTACCAGGGTTGAGTCTGGATGTTATTTTGGGAGTTAGTTGGATGGACAAGCGGGGTGCGGTGTTGGACGTCCCTAACCGGATGTTAACACTGAAAGAACCCCAAGGTGAAGGCACTTTTCAGGTTCATCTGCCCCGTAGGGGAGATCTTTTTAGTCTCTCTTTCTCAGTTGAGGCCGTGACACTTCAGAGCATCCCTGTAGTGTGTGAGTTTCCTGATGTCTTTCCTGATGATCTACCTGGACTTCCTCCTGATCGAGATGTGGAGTTTGCAATAGAACTTATTCCCGGTACGGCACCTATTTCTCGAAGGCCATATAGAATGCCTCCTCATGAATTAGCTGAACTCAAGAAACAACTCCAGGAGTTATTGGACAAAGGGTTCATTCACCCTAGTTCTTCTCCGTGGGGCTGTCCTACAATCTTTGTCAAGAAGAAGGATGAAACTTTACGTATGTGTGTGGACTATAGGCCACTAAATGCGGTGACAATTAAGAACAAGTATCCTCTACCTCGTATTGATATCTTGTTTGATCAATTGTCCAAGGCCCAGGTTTTCTCCAAGATTGATCTGAGATCTGGGTATCATCAAATTAAGATCAGACCACAAGATATTCCCAAGACGGCTTTCTCCACTCGGTATGGATTGTATGAGTATTTGGTTATGTCTTTTGGATTAACCAATGCTCCTGCACATTTCATGTATCTAATGAATTCTGTATTCATGCCTGAGTTGGATAAGTTCGTGGTAGTCTTTATTGATGATATTCTGGTGTACTCTGAAAACATGGAGAATCATGCTGAACACTTGAGGATAGTCTTGACTAGACTCAGGGAGCATAAGCTGTATGCTAAGTTCAGCAAGTGTGAGTTTTGGTTGACTAAGGTACCTTTTCTGGGCCATATCTTATCTGCTGAAGGTATTTCTGTAGATCCGTCAAAAGTTCAGCAGGTGTTGGATTGGCAGTCACCAACAAATGTGTCTGAGGTTCGTAGCTTTCTGGGATTAGCTGGGTATTATCGCCGCTTTATTCAGGATTTCTCTAAAATAGCTAAACCTATGACCAAGCTATTGCACAAAGATACCAAGTTTGTGTGGAGTGAGGAGTGTGAAACAGCTTTTCGCACCTTGCAAACGTTGTTGACCACTGCTCCAGTTCTTGCACAACCTGATATTGAAAGGCCTTTTGATGTGTACTGCGATGCTTCTGGCACTGGGTTAGGATGTGTTCTCATGCAAGAAGGCCGAGTCATTGCTTATGCCTCGCGTCAATTGAGAAAACATGAGCAAAACTACCCTACTCATGATTTGGAACTTGCCGTGGTAGTTCATGCATTGAAGATTTGGCGCCACTATTTGATGGGTCACAAATGTCATATCTATTCCGATCACAAGAGTCTCAAGTACATCTTCACTCAGCCTGAGTTGAACATGAGGCAAAGAAGGTGGTTGGAGTTGATCAAAGACTATGATCTAGAAGTACACTATCATCCGGGCAAGGCCAATGTCGTAGCCGATGCTTTGAGCCGAAAGTCTCATTGCAATGTATTGCAGCCTTTGCTAGCAGACGGGTTCAATCTTGTGCATCCAGTGGTGTTGAATAATATTACTCTCAGTTGTACTTTGGAAAGCAAGATTATTGAAGGTCAGAAAACAGATCCCGGCATATATCATATCAAAAGGAAGATGAAAGAACAAGAAATGCTTCATTTCCGAGTAGATGAAAAAGGTATATTGTGGTTCAAGGATCGATTGGTAGTACCGAAAGACCGTGAGTTGAGGAATCAGATTATGGACGAGGCTCATTTGTCCAAGTTGTCTATCCATCCTGGTAGTAGTAAGATGTATCAAGACTTGAAACCTAGGTTCTGGTGGACCAAAATGAAGAAGGAAATTGCAGCCTATGTGGCCAGGTGTGATACCTGTTGTCGCGTGAAGGCTATTCATCTTAAGCCAGCAGGCCTATTGCAACCTTTACTAGTTCCAGGTTAGAAATGGGATGAGATAACCATGGATTTCATATCTGGGTTACCTCTAACGCAAAAAGGCCATGATTCTATTTGGGTGATCATAGATCGATTGACTAAGATTGCACATTTCTTACCAGTTCGAACTACAGATCGTCCTCATCAGTTGCCACAGCTCTACTTTGCTCAAATACTTCGGTTACATGGTGTGCCGAGGACGATAGTTTCCGACAGAGGCCCTCAATTTATTGCACGCTTCTAGGAACATCTACACAAGTGTTTGGGAACCAATTTGGTTCGCAGCTCCGCTTATCATCCTCAAACTTCTGGTCAGACTGAAAGGGTAAATCAAATTCTTGAAGATATGTTGAGAGCTTGTGTTCTATCGTCTAAGGGTTCGTGGGAAGAATGGTTACCTTTGGCCGAGTTCTCATACAACAATAGCTATCAAGAGAGTATTCAAATGGCTCCTTTTGAAGCTTTGTATGGGCGCAAATGTAGAAATCCTCTCAATTGGGTTGAATCAGGCGAAAGGAGATATTACGGGATTGACTTTGTGAAAGAGGCCGAAGAGAGAGTGCATACCATTCAAACACATCTCAAAGCCGCTCAGACTCGTCAAAAGAGCTATGCGGACAAGCGAAGAAGACCATTGGAATTTGAAGTGGGTGACCACGTATACTTGAAGGTGTCACCTATGAAAGGCGTGCAACGCTTCGGAGTGAAACGAAAGTTAGCTCCAAGGTTTGTAGGTCCTTTTCAAATTCTGGAAAGAAGTGGGAAAGTAGCATACAAGTTACGGTTGCCACCACACATGTCCACTATCTTCAATGTGTTTCATGTATCTCAACTCAAGAAATGTTTACGAGTACCGGAAGAGCAAGTGGATTTTGGTGATATCAAGTTGAAATCAGATTTGACCTATGAAGAAAAGCCTATTGAAGTAATAGATTACAAAGAAAGAATCACCCGTAGCCGAGTGATCAAGTTCTATAAGGTGGTGTGGAACAACCAAAGTTACTGGGATGCGACTTGGGAGCGAGAAGATTACCTCAAGGAAGTCTATCCTTCTTTCTTTAAACAATGGTAATTAACTCTAATCTCGGGGACGAGATTCTTTTAAGGGGGGAGGGCTGTAACACCCTAGTGTTAGTTACTGTTTTCACACTTGCATTTGCATGTCATCAAGCATAGATCATGTCATTTCATGCATCATTATCATGGCATTTTATTTGATTTCCTTTTATTGCTATATGTTTGTTTATATGCCCATAACATGATAAATGTGTTGACATGCAAATGTGATGCTTGTTTACTGTTCTAAATGCTTTAGACATGTTTGGGGTAACATTTGGAACAATGTTCATGTTGGTGAAATCTCCAAAATACCCCTCTAGCTCATAGTTGACTAGAGAGCCCTTTAAAAGCTATTCTGTTTGACCAAACAAGAAGGGCATTTTAGAGATTCTGCATGTCAGTGCACCCTTAATAAAAGTTGTGTAGAATTTTATAAGCAACAAACTTTATTTTTGGGTCAACTCATGAAAATGAGTGGAAGAAGGTCAAAAAGTTGAATTAGTGCAGATTTGGAGCTGTTTTGGAAGTTTTCAAATTTTCCTAAGTCTAAACCGGTTTTCAGTTTCGGTGTACCCCTGTTCATCGACTTGTATCTCTCAATCCAGGCCGAACTGGAGTGAAGTGCCTTAATATGAAATGATCTACTCGTGTAGCTCTTCAATCCATATTAGTGAAGTTTTCGCTGAAACGCACTGGATCACGAGTTATGGCTTGATCAAAATCGAGTTTCAGTCGGGTCCGCGGAGACTGAATCGGAGCCGATTCAGTTCGACCCTCGGGCGTCGCCGCGCGACCGCGTCAGGCCTCGGCCGCCAGGTGGCGCCGTACGCCGTCGTTGCTGCCGCGCGGTCGGCTTACAAAGGGGAACACGCCATCCTGTCTCCCGCACGCTCGCCCTCACTCTCCCCGCTCTCTCGCCCTCTGCTCGCTCGCTGCTCTCCTCTTTCCCCTCCGCCGTCGCCATTTCCGCCGCGCCGCCGCCGCGGTGAAATCCGCCGCCACCGAGCCGTCTCCGACCGCTCCACCCTCGGCGTAGCTTCGGCTTGCTCTGCTCTTCGTTTCCGACCCGTTGCCGACCTCAGCCGACCTAAGGTACGGCTCCAGCGAGCTTCTCGCCGTCCGCCATTGCCGGAGCGCCGCCGAGCTCTCGGGTCGCCGCGACGAGGGCGATGCCGGGGTCGGCTTCCCTCTCTTTTGCTCGTCTAGGAGTCTCCGTTAGCCGTAGATCCAGTCTACACCGTCGGATAGGTCTACCTCGCCGTAGTTTCGCCGGAACCCGAGTTCGCCGTGAACCCGCTCGCCACCGTGCCGCCATGCGAGCGCGGTCAGTGAGTTTTCGTGCGCAATAGTTCGATTAGTCGCGCGCACAGGTCCGCTAGGGTTCCAGGAACACGGAACGAGGCCGAGCCGCGCGAGCAACGGCCGGAATCGGCTGGCGCAAGTTCGCCGGACCACCGTCGTCCGCCATTGCCGCCGTCGAGCTCGCTCCGGTGGAGTACGACCCTCGGCAGTTGGTCCATCGGATTCGTCTCGTTGCCACGAGTCGGTAGGTAGCCTCGGCGTCGCCGGAGACCTCGCCGTCGGCGAGCTCTCGCCGGTCAGCGCCGGCGGCTCTGTTCCGCTCTCTGACGCGTGGGGTCGGGTCGACCCCGGGGCCCGCGAGTCAGCCGTTCGGGTGCGCCTCTGGTTCACTGAGCCGGGTGCACGTAGCAGTTCTATCGGGTTTAGGTTTTATGATTTATAAAATGAATTTCCAGAAAATGTGTAAAACCTTCCAAAATTCATATCTGGAGCTAGGAATGTCCATTTGGGGTGAACCAAATTTTGTTGTGTTTGTATTTCTGAGCTCTATCAAGGAAAAATATAAAATGTACTTTTTAAATAATTTTTATGTGCAGTTATAATTAAATTGTTAATTGCTTGCAAACTTGATAAATGCATAAGTAATTGTAGGAATGTGGTAAAAATGTGATTCCACTTGCATTCATCTTGTTTAGGGAAGTAGAATCTATGAAAAATATGTTTGCTGGTGTTTCACTGTTATTTATATGATGTCTAGTATAATGTGCCTTTTATGCTTTAATCTTGCAAAAATCACCATGCTTAATGTGTTAAGGTTATGGACATGAATATTTTTCCTGGGCTATGTTATGTTGGAAAGAAGCTAAGAAAATTAGGAAATCTGTTGTTTGATACTTTTCACTGTGTTAAGTACTTTCCATTGTTTAAAAGGTGGTTGCTTGTTATTTTTGTGTAGACTGTTATACTTGTCCAAATGACTTGAAATTTTGTCAGTAGGCTAATCTGGATGTGTAATAGCTACTGTAATTTCTATGGATTTTTCTGGTCACAGTAAAAGTAGGTCCAGTTATAGGCTAGGGTTTATTTAATTGTTTCTAAGCAAATATCTTTTGGTTGTGGTAGGTTAGTTGATGCATGTTAATTATTAAGTGCAGGTTGTAGACCTCTCACCTGGGACGAGAAATTGTTCTATGCTTTGCTTAAGAAGGGTGAGTATGAGTTGGTTGTCTAGGAAAGAAATAAATGAGTGTGGATTGTTAAACTGATTGCATATTATGGGTTAATTCGTGCATCTCTATCTTGCATTTCATGTGCATTCTCAGTTCTCATATATGCATATCATGCATACAGGATCGCCGGGAGGCGTGACGCTGTTGCAGTTCGATCCACCGGAGGAGGGAGTTCCGCCGGAGATTGAAGTGCCAGAGGTTCCCGAATGTCAGGAAGAAGAAGCTGAACTTCCGGAGTGCCCGGATCACCAACCCACTAACTATGTGAAAGGCAAGCCCCGGAGCATCCCTAAGTCTCCACCTACTCTTTTTATAAATGCACTGGTCTTTATTAAATCATATGATTGTGCACTTAAGTATAGGGGTTGATATGATACCGTTGCTGCATTTATTCCTTGTCCACTTATACTTGATCCTGAGGTTATTACTAGACAAGGGGATGGGTTCGATCCTATGCTTAGCCATGCTTAGACCGGTAGAAGTCGAGGGATTTCCTGTCCTTCGCGAGCATAGGTGGTTACTGATGATGATGGGGTTGGATTCCACATGATGGACTATATGAGCCACCATGCCACAGTGTCTAATGAGAGAATCAAGGCTAGGTAGCGGGGAGCCGCATGACATGGTTGAGGTCATGCCGTCTTCGGTGCTGCTTGCGGCCGACTAGGACTGAGGCCACCAGACATCAGTTGAGATTGAAAGACGTCGTCACATAGCTGGCCAGATAAGTCGTTCTGACCGCGAAGCCGAGTATTTCTTTCTGAGCCGGGAATTGGTGCGACTAGGCAGACATATTCTGGAGGTAGGAAGTATGTGCGGAGACACCATCTTACCAAGGGCAGGTCAGGGACCTGATGCATCCTGGAAGTGGGTTGGTCTCTGAGAATATGGTCCCCGCCAAGCCCGCGACATATTGTGACTCAGAAGGATTTAACGGTGGCCCAAGAAGCCAGTGGCTCGGCTGACAGGGTTTGTGATTGGCATATTTGCCAGCTGGTACAATCGATTCGAATCGCCATCTCTCCTGGTTAGTGAGAAACTGAACTGATCTTCTGGTGAGGTAGAGGCTAATAACTTGAACCTAATGATTATGGTGAGATGAGGTTGATATCTGTGGATATCGGAAATCATATGGTTTTATTGATTGCTACAATATTCAGTGAATGCTTAGTATAGTGGCTAACCTTAGTAAATAGCTTAACTGAAATCGAAGCTTATCACAATTAAAATGAATAAGTTGAGGTTCTACTGTAGTAATGCTTTTGACGCAAAAATGATGCTACCCTCTGAGCTCCACCAAATAAGCCTTGCATATCCTTGAGAGTCTTTTTATTTACTCCCTGTCGGGTAAGTCTAGCTGAGTACAATTGAGTACTCAGGGTTTTATTCCCATTGTTGCAGATGGTGTAGTCTACTACGCGTATTGCAGGAATTGCTTCACCCCTACGGGCGAAGAAGACTAGACCCGAGGGCAGGGTCATTATCTATCTTTAGATGTTGTAAGAATGCTGTGACTGGGTCACGTGATGGTACTCGTATTTGAACTCTGTGGTGTAAAACTATGTTGACTTCCGCTACTACTCTATTTGTGTAAAAGACTATGCTGTACTCTGATGTTTAAATTCGGTTGCGAACTTATGTGTCATGTGATCGGGTATTGCTGAATGAATGATCCTTGGGGTATGAAATGTTTGAAATCCTTCGAGATTTCCGGACTACCGGGTTTATATTGGCTCAAGTGCGACTAGATTGCGATTAAAAATGCGATCGCTGTACTTGTGCTCGTATAAATTGGTCGGTTCTGTGACACCGATCGTGATCGTACCCTGGCGGCGCGGACTCTGATGACGTCATCAATACCGACGCTGCACGCCTCCTATCACCTTGGCCCGATAACCGATTCACCGCGGAATCGGCTGTTTCCTTCCTTCCGTTGGACGGAATCTGCTTCCGAGATCGGCTATCTTCCTCTGGTATCGGCTATCAGCTCCCAGTCCAAAATTTGGTGTTAACACTTAGTTGTGGACCTCTCTCTCTAATGGAGCTCTAACCCTAAGACAAGGTGGGGGAAATGAGAATGAAAGAGGTGAGGTGAGGGGAGGGGCTGCCATCCCCTTCGTAACGTGCTTATTACAATTTGCAGAAAACCCCCTAACTACTACTACTGCTAAACAGGCGAGCCAGCTAGCCCTGCGACATTCTAGAACTGCCTGTGACCGAAGATATGATTGGACAACCCCGCTTTATGCCTGAGTTGCCATCGCCTTGCCGCAACCTCGGAGATTCCGCCACGTGTCGCCCCGCTTCCCGCCGGAAGTAGCTCTGCCCGGGTTTTGAGGCCCAAACCCGAAAACCATTCTGGGCCGTGTCCCACCGACCCGCGTACCTCTCGAGTCTCCTGGCCATGTTCGATCGTGCTTGTCGATCTCGCCAAGTGTCCGCCACCGCAGCTAGCGTCCAAGTCCCTCGGCCCAAGTCCCGCGTCCGTCTTTCACCGCTCCCAGTCCATCGGCACGACCCGCTCACTTGACCTTCACTTCGTCATCCGCGACAGCCTCCGAGCCCAACACCTGCACATCTGAAACGACCTCGATTTCCACGAAGGAAAATCCACAGGTACGCAATGTAATTAAATAGATTGTCTCGAACAATCTATAAAATTACCCAATTCTCAGTTGATACCAGGATCCATACAATGAGTACATAACAGAGTCTTACATAAATTATTACATCGCCACACTGGCGGAATCAACAATTCAGAGAAGCTATAAAGATGCGGAAGCGATTCATCCTTCACGGCCAACTTAAGTGTAGCACGCGACCCTACTCTTCCCAATCGTCTCCATCGAAGTCGTACTCTTTCTCGTCACCTGACAGCAAATTATCATTACAATTTGTACTGGCTACGGAGCCCACCTATGATAGCAATTGCTTTGTGGAAAGTGGATGCAAGGCTGTACAAGCAGACCTATAAGCTGGGGTTTCCTATGCAAAATGTGGCCAACATTTTTAATAGTCAAGTTTTATCTCATTCAACTCCACCCATTCACCCAATTCATTCCATTCCCATCCCATACACCACATCTCACACCACCTCACACTCATTCGGCAAGCCCAACTCCCTCTCGGGCCTGTCTCAGCGACACACTGCCGAATCGGCACACTACCGGAAAATGTCATCCAGGGGGAGAAAAGAACACTCACTACACTAGTAGAAGCTTCACAGGAAAGGTCCATAGCCGACGAGTCGGCATATGTATCAATCGATCAACCATACACTCTGCAGAGGTTTTACTACTCACAAGATTAGCCATCATAGGTGTTGCGCAAACACCTAGGCAGAATTCCGGGTGCTTGCTTGCCTAGGTCGATGCCACTCTACCACTCAGTCCTGGGATATTCAAGTTCCTACACCATCATGCTGAGACTGGGAGACGCAGTGCCGGGCCCATTCAGTGGTACTGCGCATCTAGAACGAAACGAGAACCCACCGACCGTCACCGCCCACCCTTATCACCTCTCAACCTAGCAGTAGTGGCACCGTCCTACCAAGTAGTCCAGCCGTTCCCCACCCATCGAAGACGAGTGAGCAGTAAAGGATTTCCATGAACCTGAAACTAGTCCGTCCTAGGTTTGACCAAGCAGGCATCTTCACTTAGGGGATACTCTCCCCGTGCCATCACAGCACCTCCATTCGCGGGCTTCAAACCACACAGGTCGTCCAACCCGGAACCATCTCGTAATCCATTACCCGCCACAGGTATCTCTCATAGGGATGCCCAGGTTGCATCCCTGGCACAACTTGCCCTTCTGGCTCGTCTCATAACCCACTGGTCGACTTCAACCCTCACCACGCACCCAGGACGCACGCAGCACGCTCTCCCATTAAGTTCGGGTTTATATAGACTGTCCCCGAATCATATAATCACATTCAATAGCAAGTAGTAGAAAGGCAAATATTAAATAGCAGCTTCTAACCTATCAGCGGGCAGCAAGGTGAAAGTTTACCAAGGTAGGGTAATCAATTATTCTAACATGCAACCTAGACAGTTATATCATATGATCATAAAGCAATGGCAAGAACGACATGAGCAATGCGTAATATGTGCTAAGGATTTGGTAGGATGTGGCACCTTCGTAGTTGTCTCCTAGCTCCTGAAGGTACTCGTTGTCGTCCTCCTTAGTCTGATTCTCCTCCGGCTCTGAAAACAGAATCAAAATAGTCGCGTTAGCGACTCCTATAGATCATTCAGAAAAATCCAAAAAATAGAAGATCCAAATGCACTCAAACATAGGTTCAGGATCGGATCGGGTGCTCGCCATGGCGCAGAGTGTCCATGGTGAGTGCGCTCCCCCGTGAACACGTCCTGCTGTGTTGCGGGGTTGCAAGGGCTCGGCTCGCCGGTAGCTAGCTCGTTCTTGGTGTCCGAGAGGGTGATGGATCGATCTAGCAAGTCAGGGTCCCCTATGGCTCTTCTGGCTAGATGGAACGCGACGCGGTGCCGTCGTGGGTACTCCTATGGCGTGGCACACAGCGGTCCAGCCGCACCGGCGTGCTCTCATCACCGCGGAACCGTTTGGCCAAGACAAGCTAGTCGAGTGCGTGCGTGCAAGTGTGTTCCAGAGCCGGTGGTGGCTCATGCCTGCGCGTCCCAGAGGCGAGACGCCATGGCGTTGCGCACGGGCGAGGTTGGAGAAGAGGCACGGGCGGCTCACCGTGGTGTCATTGGAGTGTGGATAGCGGCGCAGTGGAGGGTCGTGGCCGTGCCGAGAGTTCGTAGTGCCGTGCCGACCCGCGACGATGGCGCCGGCTGCTCCTCCGGCTCCGGCTCCGGCGTGCTCCACGGCGGCAGCGCTCCGACGGTCTTCTCCTTCCTCCTTCCCCCTCTCTCTCTCGTCGTGTGGTGAGGTTGGTGCCACCAGCGGCGGCGGTGAGCAAAGTGAGGCTAGGGCACCGAGAGGGGTCCTTTTACATAGCCGAGCTCGGTCCAATCCATGGCGAGCGGTCGGGATCCGCCGTGCGGTATCCAAGGGCTGTGGTGAGAGCTAGGCTAGGGTCCCCGGGCAGTTGGGGGGCTTCCTTGTCGTTTAGGCGACGGGGGACATGTGGGGGACAGGCCGAGGGGGCAGGCAGGCCTGGGTCATGCGATCTGCGTGACCCTGCCGGCCACCGTCTTCGTGGAGAAGAAGAACAGGAGAAAGGGAAAGGGGGCTGACGTGCGGGGGCTGGCTGTCATCGCCAGCAAACGGATCGAGCGGTCGTTTGACCGAGCGGCTCGTGCGTGTTTGAAGCTGGGCCACGGCGTGGGCCGGCCTGGCTTGGCTGCGCGTGGTAGAGGAGGAAAAAGCGGCCGGTTTGGCTGGGTTGTGCCGAAGTGGCGAGCTGGCCTGGGCAGCAGGCCGGTTGGGCTGGATTTGCCTCATTTTATTTCCTTAATTTCCTTCCTGTTTTCATTTACTTCTATACTCAAATATGCACACATGTATATGCTTCTTCATGTTGTATGATTACTTATGTCAAGCACAAGAATGCCAATAAAATCCAATATGCATCATGAGCTAGCAAAAATAACTTAAAAAGAATTAGGATGTTTGGACACATATATGTTGCTTGTGGGTTTTAATTCCTATATGTATGCACATAAAGTGAGTTTGCTTTGGAAAAAATTTTGTTGGTTGGGATTTTTGGTGTAGAAATTTTTAGGGTTGTTACAACATCACAAGCCGACCAACACGCCAAGTGAACTCCGTTGACAATCACTCATCACAATCCGGACCAAGTCTCCCACTTGGGTCCGCAATCTCCCCCTTGATGAGTGCATTGTCAACACCAACATAGAATATCATGATATAGTGAGAATAAGAAGAAGGAGGAGGAAGGGAAAAAAGAAAACCTGCTCAAAAGACCACAAAAGCAATGACAAGCGATCACATGGTCACTAAGCAAGCACAAGCGCAAAGAGATGCTAGTTCCTACAGAAAGAGGCAAGGCTGAACACAACTAGCAAGAGGCGAGGCTCAACTGTAGGGTCGAGATGGCGGACTAGAGGGGGTGAATAGTCCTTTTTAACAAATAATCGTAGTGGAATAAAACCTATTCGGTTCTAGCAACGATTCACCCCTCTAACTATAACTCTAAGCACCTTGTCAAAGATCCTAGCAAGAAACAAAGGTGCAAGCCTAGCTTGAGCTTCCCTAAACCGTTCTAGCGTAAGGTCACACAAACCTAAGCACTAGTACTTTAAGCACGGGGGAGCTCCTACCAACTAGTAAGTAAAAACGCACTAAGCACCTAAACTCACTACGTGCTCAATGATAAGGATACACAATCCTAATCAAGGAGCGCAACTCACTTAGTTATACAAACTAAGTGAGACACTACTTCTAACCTACACAAGCAAAGAACGTGAGTGGCAAACTACACAAGCTAACCGATCTCACAAGAGCTACAACTACACAAGTAAAGTAACGAACAAAATAAATGACTTGTGTAGAAGGGAGTAAACTACCGCGAAGGATGGGAAGATGTTGACGCGGTGATTTATTTTTCGGAGGTTCACTTGTCGCCACAAGCTACGTCCTCTGTTGAGACAAGCTCCAAGGTTGCCGCTGATCCTCTAGCAAGAGGTGCCCCACCACAAGTCACCACCCCCACGTGGGGCGCCCACAAGAACTTGCTCTTCGATCTGGCCGGACCACTTGTCGCTCTTCACGTCTCGCTCAACTAGCGATGCTCTTCGCGATCTCCCGCGGGGTGAGCTCCAACCCCTCACAAGCTTGCTCCGGAGCCAAGCACAATCTCCTTGCTTGCTTCCATGGAGCCTCTTGCCACCAAGCCGTCTAGGAGGTGGTGACCTCCAAGAGTAAGAAGCACCACCGGCTTGCAACTCGATCACCTAGTGCCACTCGAAACAATCTCACAATGCAATGCACTAGCGATCGATCACTCACTTCTCCGATGTGAATTCTATGAGCACAAGTGAGTTGGAGAGCACTAAGCCATGCACTAGCAAGGGAAACACATTCCCAAGGTGCAAGACCACCTGCGATGGCCGGCTCTCACTCCTATTTATAGCCCTCAAACAAATAGAGCCATTACTACCTTCAAAGGGCTCACTGCGTGCGCATCGGACGCGTCCGGTGCTCAAAACGGCAAGGAAACTAGCCGCTGTGCAACACCCGAGAGTTCTAGGGTCGCACCGGACGCATCCGGTGCACACCCACCGGACGCCGGGAGCGTCCGGTGCTCTTTTGCAGCCCAAACAGCGCTATACGCACCGGACGTTGGAACAGTAACTCCAGCACGTCCGGTGCTCTTGTTCCCGCGTCCGGTGCAGCGTCCTGTGCAGACCTTCGCTCACTAAAATGGCGACCTCTCTTATCTCCGAACTCCGATTTCGATGATTTTGGATATTTTGGAAAGCTTATTCAATGGGCTACACAACTCATATGATTGCTTGATCCAAAACTCAAAGGATAAAAGTAGTTTATCCATCCAAGATCCAGACAAGCGCGCCGCGAGCACAAATCTTCCACCTTTCTGCAAATGTGCCAACTCCAAAGTGTTCCACAACCTTGTGCATATGGGTAAGCATTTTTACAAACATTTTTAAAAGGGTTTTTCCCTCTTTCTTGCCACGCCACTTGATCCTAGCGATGCAAAGTTAGGTCACTCTGAGTGGCACTAAATGACCGATATGCAAACAAGTTTGCCCCTCTTGATAGTACGGCCATCTATCCTAAATCCGATCTAGCACTTCTCTACTCAACCTTAGACCGGTGAAAAGGAAACGCCTATGGTTATACCTTTGCCTTACGCTTTCCACTCCAATCACCGTCTTCATCTCCGTCTCCGACACCATCGATGTCGGTGCAACACATGCACCAACACCTCAACAATGATATGATCCACTTCATATCTCATCACGTGGCTTTTGGTTCATCGATCCTCGACTTGCTTGCTTTTCACCGTTGCGTTGGTCCATCGGCGCCAAGCCATCACCCGACTTGCCCTTCACACTTGCAACCGGTCTGTCAACACGAAGCCTTGTCTTGATCTTCTCCACCTAGCCACATGACTCCATGTCATGTCTCGTGTGCATTTAGCTCCTTCATCACCACATGTGTGAGCTAAGCAACACTCTCCAAACCATTTTCACCTTCATGGGATAGTTGCTCACACATATGTACCTGTGGACTAATCTCCTGTGTAATCATCACTCAAACACATATTTGTCCACCTATGTTGTCACTCAATTACCAAAACCAAATAAGGACCTTTCATCAACACAACTAGCTCCCAAACTCCCTCTGAATGTGTGCTCAACTCAAACAGACGACACAACTAGCTCCCAAACTCCCCCTGAATGTGTGCTCAACTCAAATAGAAATGTGTCTACTTTCTCCCCCTTGTTGACACATGCACACATCAAGGTTCCCAAAACCTTCTCTTCTCAAGCATGCAATGCACATGAATGCAGAAGCTTCAGGAGTATAGCCATTAGTTTGACCAAATGCTCATCATTGATAAGTGCTTAGTAGATGCTCAAGATGATCAAAGGAACAACCATATGAGAGAAGCATAGTGAGCAATTTGATACCAAAACATAGAATGTTCACCACCAAGAATATCATATAGCACATATAAGTTGGTGATCAATCAAGTGCTAAGCAAATGTATACAAGGTGAACTATCTCAAGCAAAGGTCACACAACATGTCATAGATGAACCTAACACTTGTGAAATTTTCAATTCAATCAATTTCTCTATATTAGGAGTTTCACAAATATTAGTCAAGACATGTGGGTGCGAGAGGTTATATGTATTGTTTTGCCTAACTTTTCAACCATGCGTAGCCTATGCCAAAGACAATGATTAGCTAAAAGCAATGGTTTCGGTCATCCACTATAAGGCTCTAGTTCATCAAAATGTGCAATAGGAAGCAGTCAAGATACCTTGGTGTGGGACAATACATACCCATTTCGATCTTTTCATCAACACTTAACTTAGATTATAAGATTTTAGCACAAAGTGATCTAGATTGATCTAAGCAAGTGAATGATTCCAAGTATGAGCCATAGCAACTAAGTATATAAGTGATAGCATATGAAATCTCAACAAGCCTATACATACTAGTTGCCAAACTCAATGGTGAATGTTGACGGTGGATAACGTCAACTTTTATTAGAACTTTAGACACCAAACGATACATGAATACACACTAGTCTAGGGTTTTAACTGACAGTTTCCATGAGTTTTGCATGTTCTGTATTTTCCAGGGGCTATTCCAGAAAAGCATAAAAGAAGGGTTAAAGAACATGATTACCACGTAACTTAACCGCCAAGGAAACAATCATCACAAGAACACTAGAAGCATCTGGAACACACCCGAGGCACCGGGACCCGAGACCCCCCAGGGTGGGGCCGACCGGTGCCCCCCTGCTAGGGTTTTGGCCCACCTTCTAGAGTCTTCTTCCACTGCCTCTATGGAGTCATCTTGGCCCTTGTTTCAAGTCGGTTTGATCCTGTGGCGCACGTGCATCCCACAAGGCTATAAATAAAGGGGCAGACCCCCCTGGAGGCATCAACCCATCATTCATTTAAGGCATCAAGTCCTCAAGCCATCAAGAGCCTCCTAGTTCATCAAGAGCCTCCTAGTTCATAGTTCTAGCCTAGTTAGATTAGAGAGTAGAGGAGTTCAGTTCTTCGGCGGATCTGGAGCCCCGGCGTCTGTCTGGAGCACGGAGTTCGGTACAATTCTAGTTCTTTCTCTATTATTGTATTCTTCATTATGATTAGGGAAACATTGTTATTAATAGTTTATATGTTCTTGATTACAATAGTCTTTGTCTACTTTGATTATATGTCTAGTATACTTGGTTTGATCTTATTGAATTCATGTAATTGCTCGTATAACGTTTATTCATGCGTACGATGGATAGATGATGAACGATATATCGACGTGGTGTCTAGGTATTCTGTTTATCTGCGAGTGCACCCTGATATGCTGGGTCGTGTGGTAGATCACGTAGGTGACAGCTGCTTTGAGTCCTCTGTAGTCCACCCCCCGTATGTAGGCCAGCAGGCACGGTCGCGAAGTTTGGTGATGACTCTGTTTCACACCTTTCCTAGATGATGCCCTTTGCATGTGATCATGATATAGGATTAGTCTAACAATGATTGCTAGATGTAATTGCACTAATTAGAGTTATTCATTGATGTAGTTATAGAATTACCTTTGATATTAATTCCTTAGTTTATCCATTGGCTAGCTATTACTATGACTAGAGAAGTGCTCTGATGATTATCTTTTATTTATGATGCTTGATCATACTTATCACCTTTATCTTTATTTACCTTGTTACCTCTGCTTGTTATGAGTACAGTAAATGACATCGGTAATGTCACTTATCCATTGTATACCATCACTATCAATATAATAGATTGTAGTTTATTTTTCGTCCTTCCCAGTGGTATAAATATAAATCGACAACCTGGTAGAACTCCCTAGGTAAAATGCTACAATGGTATAATTATCTGTCCGCTTGCAGAACTGATCTTAGTTTATATTATTTATATTTATTTCTGCCTAGTCATCTAGATTAATATATGAAACCTTTATTTATTCTTAGCATTATTAATTAGGGATGACAATCTAGTTCTTGCATAAGAATGTTGGTAATAGAAAAGTGGCTAGTTGCTAATGACAAGTTAATTAACTACCATTCATCTTCTAATCTCGCCTCTCTCATTAAAAGTTATATAGTTATATTTGGTGACGTTAGTAGGTGTCAACAGTGAACATGTTTTTCAGATTTCATCAACATTAGTCATGTTCACAGAAAAGATCATGTTTAGCTCAACATAAGGTTCAAATGATCAAAGAGAGCCTAAACGTGTCTCAACATACCAAGATAAGCATAGAAGCAAATTCATAGCTATATTCATGAAGCTCAAAATGATATATGTCACAATATGCCATGCAAATGCAAATATGATACAAAAGATGAAAACAAAAACTCTAAACTAACAAGAAAGAGAAAAACTAATGTACAATCTCAAAGTTTCCTCCTCTAAAAAGGAAAACGCACCCCGAGCTCAATCCTCAAATGAGCAAACTGAGTCTGGTCAAGTGGCTTAGTGAAAATATCTGCTAGCTGGTTATGTGTGTCTACGTGAATCAAGTTAATATCACCCTTCTCATAGTGATCACGCAAAAAATGGATCCTAACCTCAATATGCTTGGTCTTAGAGTGTAAAACTGGGTTCTTAGCTACACTAATGGCGCTAGTGCTATCATAGTAAAGTGGAACTTGTCTAAAAGATAGACCATAGTCCCTCAAAGTCTGCACCATCCATAGCAACTGAGAACAACAAGCGGCAGCAGCTACATACTCAGCCTAACAAGTAGACTGGGCAATGCCACCCTGCTTCCTAGAAGACCAAGACACTATGGAAGTCCTAAGAAACTGACAGGTGCAAGAAGTGGATTTGCAATAAACATGGCAACCCGCATAATCAGCATCAGAATAGCCACAGAGTGAGAGGGTGGAAGCGACCGAGTACCAAAGGCCGAACTCAGGAGTGAATTGCAGATACCTGAGGATGCGCTTGACGGCCTGGCGATGAGATGATCTCAGTGAAGACTGGAACCGTGCGCATAAGCACACAGCAAACTGGATATCCGGTCGCGTCGCCGTCAAGTACAGCAAGGATCCGATCATGCTGCGGTACTCCTTCTGATCCACTGTCTCTCCTTCCTTGTCCTCATCAAGGGCCGTAGTGGTTGACATGGGCGTCGAGAGGGGCTTGGCCTCACCTATATCGAACCGCTTCAGCAGATCCTTCGTGTACTTCCCTTGATAGACAAAGGTGCCCTTTTGGGTTTGCTTGATTTGCAACCCAAGGAAGAAGGTCAATTCCCTCATCATGCTCATCTCGAACTCCCTGCTCATAGTATCTGAAAACCTGGCCACAAGAGCGTGAGAGGATCCCCTAAAGATGATATCATCTACGTATATCTGTACCAAAAGGATGTCAACGCCCTGCCTGAGGAGAAACAAAGTCCTATCAACCGAGCCCATTTGAAAACCCTTAGCTAGAAGAAATGATTTAAGGCGCTCATACCAAGTGTTGACACTTGTTATCGTCTAAATTTTATTATCAATTATCCCTGCATTAAACATGAATATCCAGTAGAATAGGGTTATTACTAATAATTTCCACAAGTTTTGGTGAATTATATATTTTCCAGGGATTATTCCAGAAAAACATAAAAGAGGGATTGAAGTGCATAAAAGACACGAAACTTGATCGCGAAGGAAACATCATCACAAAGACCCTGGAAGAGTGTAGAAGGCATCCGAAACAACCGGAGGCCCGCACATGACAAGGTGGGGCCAGCCGGCCCCACGGGGGGGGGGGGGGCAGCCGGGTGGCGGCCTCCCTACGGTTTCCACCCGCCACCTTCTGGAGTCTTCTACCACCGCCTTTGAGGAATCATCTGGGCCCTTGGTTAAGGCGGTTTGATCTAATGGCACGCGCGCATCCCACTGGGCTATAAATAGAGGGCCAGACCCCCTGGAGGAGAGCCAGATCAAGAGATGAAGACCCAGAAGCATTAGATAGATATGCACTCGATCTAGGATAGCAATCAAGAGAGAGATTAGAGAGATAGAGTAGATGAGTAGAGATTCGGAGGAGTCCTGGCTTGTCGGAGCTTCTTCGTAGCTGTATTCGTCTGGATTCAGCTCCCTCGCCCGGAGTTGCATTCTGAGGTACTTTTGTTTTTAACATCCTGATTCAAGTAAGCATTTGTTCTTATTCGTTCTTAAGTTTGCAACTCTATTTGAGTGCTTTGATCTTGGTAGCTCCTTGGTTGAAGTAGTAGTTTGTAGTGTAGACGTGGTGTCTGGGCTATAATTACTTGTGAATGTCCCCTGATTGGCCGGATAGTGGTAGTTCGCGTAGGTGACAGCTGCGTTGATTCCTCTGTAGTCCACTTTCCGTTGATAGGATCGATAGGTGTATAAGTGTTTGGTAGGTGAAAACTCTGATTTCCACTCTTATTCATTTCACTGCCCGATTAGAACGATATTATTCAAAGTTTACCGGTTGTCGGATCTAGATAATCATTAGTTATCTCCTCATTCTTGATATTCTCTAGATTGATTGTGTTATCGGGTTAAGAACCAATAGACTTAGTTAGTATCACCTACTGTTCCTTTGGGTTCAATATTAAAACCGGGATTGTCTGGTCAAGTGCTACATCGGTGTTTATCTGTGCATTTACGGATACTTTGATAATAATAATATTTAATAGAGTGCAGTAAATTTATACCAACAAGCATTTCTGGTGCCGTTGCCGGGGAACGGTTTGCTGATTTTGGCTTAGTCTATCTTAATCTTGTATTATACTTTTATCTTTTATCTTTTACCTTTTAAAGTATGGAACCCACGTCCTAACTTTTATATCAATATGGAGCACTATCGGGATTGTATCTCTAGCCAAAAGAATCATCTTTACCCATCACATCATCTGGCTATGAGTTACGCCCGGGATTAATTAAGTTAGTTCAGGATCATATTTTTTCTGGTAGTTCAAGCGAAAACCTCTATTCCCATTTAGCCGATTTTGAGCAGACATGTTCACGTTTGCACATTAAGGGCATGACAGATGAAACTTTAAGATGGAAACTCTTTCTGTTTTCATTAATGGGAAAAGCAAAGAAATGGTATAATGGCCATGTTGGGAGTTGCCAAGGCGATTGGGAAGTATTGCGTGCTAATTTTTGTCTTAAATTTTTCCCTATCGAAAAGGTCGCTAAACTTCGTTTTGAAATTATTAGACTTAAACAATTAGATAACGAATCATTAGGCAAAGCTTGTGAACGCTTTGATGGATTTATAAATTCTGGACATAATCTTGCTTTAGCAGAACCTATGCTTTTGTAACATTTCTTTTTAGGCCTTGATGATAAAAATAAGGAATACCTTAATTTAGCCGCAGGAGGAGCATTTATGCATATTACCGCTTCACATGCTAAAACTATTCTTACTAATATCTTAATTGATCTTCCTGAAGCAAAAGAAGAATTATTAGAAGATGAATTTTTGTCATTCAATTATAAACTTTTGTCTGATTCATCTGAACCTTTACCTGAACTATCTAATGAAAAGGAGATAATTCCTATTTCTGATTTTATGCTTGAATTTGAGGATGAACTTTTTGATGATTATGGAAACATCTCACGCTATCATAAAATTATGAAACCATAAGAATCTCTGAATTTTAAAAGTTTTAATACTTCATATCCTGCTGATTTTAAATTCCTTAGAGAGATAACAAGAGAATTGATTTTTGTTATGAGTAAGGAGTGGTTGATAGAATCTGAGCTTTCAAATGATATAATTCATTTAAATTCTCCTGCCATTACTATTAAATGTCAAATTGATGCATATCCTTTTGATGCCTTTTATAATCCAATAGTAGGTGTCAATATCATATCTCTTACATTTGCTGAAAAATTCTTAAAAGATATGCCATCAATTCATACAAATAAATTATTGAAAAATCATTCAGGACATATTATTCCTAGTTCAGGTGTTTTATGTTGTCTTTCTATTGTGATTAATGAATTCCGAATTTTGCTGAATTTTTATATCTTTGAAGTTTGGGATTTTGATGTAATGATTGGATTACCAATAGGAAAGCTTTTGCGAGAAGGTTGTGCGGGCAATAAACCATGTCATGCGGCTCCCCGCTACCTAGCCTTGATTCTCTCATTATCATTGCGGCATGGTGGCACATATAGTCAATCATGTAAAATCCATCCCCATCAGCAATAGTCACCATCTATGCTCGCGAAGGACAGGAAATCCCTCGACTTCTACCGGTCTAAGCATGGCTAAGCATAAGATCGAACCCATCCCTGGTCTAGTAATATTTCTAGGATAGTAGACAAGTGGACAAGGTATAAATGCAGCAACGGGATCAATTCAACTCCTATACTTAAGTGCACAATCATACGATTTAATAAAGACCAATGCATTTGTAAAAAGAATAGGTGGAGGCTTAGGGATGCTCCGGGGCTTGCCTTTCACGAAGTTAGAGGGCGGGTGGTCAGTGCATTCAGACAGCTTCGTCTCCTCCTCTCCTTCGGGAGCTTCCGGCACCTCGATCTCCGGGGGTACTCCTTCCTCCGGCGGATCGAATTGCAGCAGTGTAACTTCTCCCGGCGATCCTGTATGCATGATTTGCATATATGAGAACTAAGAATGCACATGGAATGCAATATGAGAGATGCACAACTCGAACCATGAGATGCAATAGGCATACTTGTGATTATACAAACAATTTGTGAAACATTTACTGAGTATGTGCATATTTCTTCTCTAAACAACAAACACATACTCACCCTTCTTAAGCAAACTATAGAATAATTTCTCGTCCTCAGTAAGAGGCCTACAACCTGCACGAATAATTAACGTGCATCAAACTCACCTAACTACACTTAACTAGTGAAGAAACAAGCATGAACAAGCATCTATACAAAGAGTATTAATCTTGCTGCCATTATACATAAATAAAGTCAGCAACACAAATGTCCAGCAAGGTTGTTGAACTAAAACATCTCAGAAATGCAGAAAATTACTTGCTAACAACTCATTAATCGATTAAAAGCAATTAATTTAACCCTACCTTATAACTGGACCCTTTATTTGTTGTGCCTAGAAAATTCTAGAAAAATTACAGTAGATAACACATCTCCAGATTAGGCTACGGCAAAAATTCAAGTCATTTGGACAGATAAAACATTCTACATAAAAATGATAAGCAATCAGCCTTGCAAGTAATGGAAAATACTTACTAATGTGAAAAGTATCAAACAACAGATTTTCCATTTTTTTTACTTCTTTATCACAAAACAAGGCTCAGGAAAAATATTCATAACCATAACTTATCTACACTAAGCATGGTGAATTTATCAAAAAGATAGCATAAATGGCACATTATACAAGATACCATATATAAAACAGTGAAAAACCAGCAAACATATTTTTACCAGATTCTAATACTCCAAACAAGAATAATGCAAGTGGAATCATATTTTTTTAGCACATTCCTACAATTAGTTATGCATTTATCAAGTTTACGAGCATATAAAAATTTAAATAAAGCTGTACAGAAAAGTTATCACAAAGGCACATTTCATATTTTTTTTTGCATAGATCACAGAAACACAAGCATAACAAAATTTGGTTCACCCCAATTGGACTCTCCTAACTCCAGATATGATTTTTGGAAGGTTTTACCAATTTTCTGAAAATTCACTTTCTTAATTCCTTTAAAACGAAATCAGACCTAAATGCTACATGCACCCGGTCCAGTGAACCAGAGACGCACCCGAGGAGCTGACCGGTGGGACCTCCAGTCAACACGGCCCCACAGGACAGAGAGGGAGGGAGAGCCGCCGGCGCTGGCTGGCGATATCTCGCCGACGGCGAGGTCACCGGCAACACCGAGGGTACCAACGTGTTCACGGGAACGAGGCGAACCTGAAGAACTAACTTTCGAGACCTAACCCGCACTGGAGCTGGCTCGTTGGCGGCAATGGCGGACGGCAGAGGTCCGGCGAAGTCGCGCCGGCCGATTCCGGTCGTTACCGGCGAAACTGAGTTTCGTTCCACGACCCTAGAACCCTAATGGTTCTTTCTGCATGACTAATTGAACTATTGTGCACGAGAACACGCTAACCGCATGTCTATGGTGACACGGTGGCGAGCGGAACCTCGGCGAGCTCGGGTTCCGGCGAACTTAGGGGGCGAACGGCCAAACCAACTCTCTAGGCTAGATCTACAGCTAACGGAGACGCCAAGACAAATAAGAACGGAAGCAAGGGGCTACGGCATTGCGCTCGTCGCTACGAGCAGAGAGCTCGGCGGCGCTCCGGCAATGGCGCGGCGGCGACGAACCCTAGAAGCTTTACCTCTATATCTCAGACATTGAGAGTAGGGCGAGGAGGTAGAGCGGAGAAAGACGAAGCTATGGTGGAGGTGGAGCGGTCGGAGACGGTGCGGTGGCGGCGGATTTCACCGGCGCGCATGCTCGGTGGCCATGGCGACGGTGGAGGGGAAAGAGGAGAGCAGAGAGAAGAGAGCAAGAGAGAGAGCGAGTGGAGCGCGCAAGGGACAGAATGGCGTGTCGCCTTTGCACTGCAGGCCGGCAGAGGGGGCAACGACGACGTATGACGCCACCTGGTGCGTGATGCCTGACGGCGGTGCCAGCTGTTCGACACAATTCAAACTGAATCGGTCGATTCAGTTCAGCGAGCAGGGCCTGAAACCCATTTTTGATCGAGCCATAACTCGCGATCTACGGCGTTTCAGCGAAAACTTCACTAATATGGGTCAAAGAGCTACACGAGTACTCCAATCCATATTAGAACACCTTCAATTGAAACGACTTGGTTCGAGAGATATCGGTTGATGAACATGGGTACTTTGAAACTGGAAACAGCTTTAGACTTAGAGAGAATTTGAAACTTCAAAACAGCTCCCAAACTGCACAATATTCACAATTTTGACCACCTTACACCCATTTTCATGAGTTGACCCAAAAATAAAGTTTGTTGCTTATAAAATTCTACACAACTTTGATTAAGGGTGCTCTGACATGCAAAGTTTCTAAATTAACTTTCTTGTTTGGTCAAACAAAATAGGTTTAGGAGGGCTTTCTAGTCAACTATGAGCTAGAGGGGTATTTTGGGGATTTTACCAACATGAACATTGTTCCAAATGTTGACCCAAACATGTTTAAGGCATTTAGAACAGTAATCCACCATTACACTTGCATGCTAACAGATCTATGACATTGTAGGCATATAAGCAAACATATAGCATATAAAGGAATGTAAATCAAATCAAATGGTGATGATGCATGAAATGACATGATCAATGCTTGATGTCATGCAAATGTAAGTGTAAAAATAGTAACTAACACTAGGGTGTTACACCAACAATCTCCAGATCGAGCTCTTTGATGTCTGGGGAATTGATTACATGGGACCATTTGTGAAATTAAGAAATTATGAATACATTTTGGTGGCAGTTGACTATGTATCCAAGTGGGTGGAAGCTATGCCATACATGAATGCTAATTCCAAACATTCAAAGAAGATGTTCGAAGAAATTTTATTTCCAAGGTTTGGAACACCAAGGATGGTCATTAGTGACGGAGGGACACACTTCACTGATAAAAAGTTTCACCGATACTTGCAAAGTCATGGAATCCGTCACAATGTAGCTACTCCATACCATCCTCAGACAAGTGGCCAGGCAGAAACATCAAACAAATAAAGCAAGAATATTCTACAGAAAACAGTAAATGAGATGGGTACTGCATGTAAGGACCGATTACCCGAAGCACCTTGGGCATATCGGACCGCATACAAGACACCTTTGGGCATGTCACCTTACCAGCTAGTATATGGTAAGACCTGTCATTTACCAGTGGAGTTAGAGCATAAAGCTCACTGGGCTATGAAGAGATGGAACATGGACTTTGAAGCTGCTGGAGAAAAGAGAAAAATGCAATTATCAGAATTAGAAGAATCGAGAGAAAAGGCTTATCACAATTCAAAGATCTATAAAGAAAGAACAAAAAGATGGCATGACAAGGGGATCAAGAAGAAATAGTTTGCACAAGGAGATACGGTATTACTTTTTAATTCCAGGTTCAAATTATTCGGGCTTGGAAAACTACGAAGCAAATGGGAAGGACCATTTATGGTTATGAATGCATCGCCACATGGAGCGGTAACTCTACAATCACACGAAGGTACGTTATTCCAGGTAAATGGTCACCGACTTAAATTATATTTAGAAACATTTAATTCAGAAGTAGGAAGTTGTTGACGGGCTGGACTTTGTCCAACTACCAACTTTTTAGTCCTGTCATTGTCTTTTACGAAAAAATATCGCGCATCGCAACTAACAGGAAGTAGGAAGTGTCTAGAGGCTTCACGAGCACGGCCAACCTGGGAGGACACCAGGTGGGGCCAGCCAGCGCCACTATGGGGCCGGGCGGCGCCCCCCTGTCCCCTCTCGTCCCGACTCTCATTTCCTTTTCTTTCTCCATCCTTCCTAAATACAATCACGTAGATTCCCGATGCGTACGGATAATCTTTCATGCGAATCCTTTAGAACCTAGATTTGATCTTATCCTGTCTCCTAAAAACCCATATAAATACGCACCTATACTGCCCTCAATTTTCATCCCATCATCATTGTCTTCCTCTCCTCCAAATAAACTCTCTAGTTTAGACATGTAGCAATGGCAGGCAAAGCAGTCGTCGGCGCTGACTCCGGCAAGATCCAAGGCGACGACTCGAAGGCCATCGTTCTCGCGCAGCCGAAGCCTCATGCCATCGTGCCACTAAAGCATCTCGCCATCGTGCCACCGAAGCATCTTGCTATGGTGCCCTAGCAGTTCGAGCAAGTCTACTACACGCATGCTCAGCCTGCTCTGCCATTGCCACCTGAGAGACTGCTGCTCGAAGATAGTACCAAGGGGAAGCAGATCGCTATTCCCCAAGGCACCCCACTTCTTCCACCTAGAGACAATGAGCGACTCCTGTCGGTCAAGACCGATAACAACGGAACGCTGGTATATGCGAAGTACACCACTGCTCGCCCTGCCATCCAAGGAGTTCGTGCACGTCCAGGCCAAGTCTGCTACACCGAGTTTGTACCACTTCCGCCCAAGGGATAGCGGGCTACATCAACATCGGCACTAGTGAAAGTCCCTAGACAGCCCCCGCTCTCTCTACGAATCCTCAATGAGAAGATAGAAGCTCTCTCTAGCACCGTTAGGGGTATAGAGAGGAATGAGGACTTAAGGAACAAGGTTATAAGCGACATGACTAAGCAGATAGAAGTCAATGTCAAGTTAATTCATAGTCTCAAGCGCGAAAAAAGATCAGCTAAAAGAAAAGGATAATGAGCTTAAGGAAGAAATTAGGAAGCTCGCGAAGAAGGGGGCAGCCTTAAGTTGCCCTCGTTATCTCTGTAATAAGGCACAAGTGTGTTAGGTTTGATTATATTATCGAGTGTGCTTGGTTTGATTTATGATATTAAGTGTGTTAGGCAAGCCTAATGAGCTAGGGCACTCGTTAGCTCAGTCAGTTGTCAGAGTTATCTAGTATTGTTAATGAATAAAGTGCCTTATTCGTTTTATCAATATTAATGTTTTAGTCTACTCTACTCTCTATATTTTTGGTACACATGTTGTCTCCACATGTTGCGCAGAAAAGTATGCAGGAAAACAAGTGTGGGGGAGGCACATCGCGACTATGGAAATCAATTCGCTCAAGAAAATCACGTAATTCGGAAGACAATTGAACCAGGACCTCGCGCACCGAAGTGGACCCCGTGGGACCACAGAGGCACGCCGCCCGGTATCCTACCTAGGCTGGCCGGCCCCCTTCTACACCCTCTGCATCCCCTTCTCGGTCATGGTCAGGTTTGATCCCCACACAATATAATTGCACATGTGTCGATTTTTGTTTCGATCTGAATTAAAATTCACATGATAAATTACTTTTAAAAGAGAAGAAGAGACTGTTTAATTCATGGCTTAAGAATAAATTATATAACACTTTTCTAAGAATCATGTTACTATTGGAAACTATTTATAGGGACCTCATGATTGGTTAAGTCGTTGTGAAACATGATATAGTTGAATAATGAGAACTTAAGCCCTGATGTTTTGTCTTTGGAGATTTTATTTCAAAAATTTAAATGATTAGTTATACGTCTCCTTTGTGGTAAAAATACTATCCTACCAGAGCCATATATAGGATAAAAACATGCTACATATACTACTTGTCTTTGTATTGAATTTGGTCAACCTTTGTAACCTTTGTAACCCTCTGCATCCCCTTCTCGGTCATCGATTATATGCCTCATTTCTCTGTGGATTCATTGTTTGACTTTACAATAAATACAATGCAAGTATGTTTTCACATCTCACCTACCTGAGATCCACATAAGCTTTTTAGAAGTAGGATAAAGAAGGCAATATCATTAACGCCTTGGCAAGGATACAAAAATACTAGATATATCAGTGATTCGAGAGTACTACAAAAGGAGAAGGTAAAGCTAAGTTTATTTGTAAAATTACATACTCTCCAATTGACTTAACTAAAGGAAGAGAGTGATCTGTTTCCAAGCTATTCTGTTCTTCAACTACTCAAAGATTCATGGTAGACACTTTGAATTCTATAGTACATGCATGACTAGACTAGTTTTATATAATGCACTCTGAAGTTATGTTTTAAATGCTCCATTCTCTCTAAAAATCTTACATCTTAAAACCAACCTTTTTCTCGGGACGAGCAAAAGCCTAAGTGTGGGGTAATTGTTGACACTTGTTATCATCTAAATTTTATTATCAATTATCCCTGCATTACACATGAATATCCAGTAGAATAGGGTTATTACTAATAATTTCCACAAGTTTTGGTGAATTGTATATTTTCCAGGGATTATTCCAGAAAAGCATAAAAGAGGGATTAAAGTGCATAAAAGACACGAAACTTGACCGCGAAGGAAACATCATCACGATGACCCTGGAAGAGTGTAGAAAGCACCCAAAGCAACCGGAGGCCCGCACCTGACAAGGTAGGGCCGGCCGGCCCCAAGGGGGGCCGGGCGGCGCCCCCTAGGGTTTCCACCCGATGCCTTATGGAGTCTTCTACCATTGCCTTTGAGGAGTCATCTGGGCCCTTGGTTAAGTCGGTTTGATCTAACGGCAAGCGCGCATCCCACCGGGCTATAAATAGAGGGCCAGACCTCCCTGGAGGAGAGCTAGATCAAGAGATGAAGACCTGGAAGCATTAGATAGATATCCACTAGATCTAGGCTAGCAATCAAGAGAGAGATTAGAGAGATAGAGTAGATCAGTAGAGATTCGGAGGAGTCCCGGCCTGTTGGAGCTTCTTCGTAGCTGTATTCGTCTGGATTCAGGTCCCTCGCCTAGAGTTGCGTTCTGATGTACTTTTGTATTTAACATCCTGATTCAAGTAAGCATTTGTTCTTATTCGTTCTTAAGTTTGCAACTCTATTTGAGTGTTTTGATCTTGGTAGCTCCTTGGTTGAAGTAGTAGTTTGTAGTGTAGACGTGGTGTCCGGGCTATAATTAGTTGTGAATGTCCCCTGATTGGCCGGATAGTGGTAGTTCGCGTAGGTGACAACTGCGTTGATTCCTCTATAGTCCACTTCCCATTGATAGGATCGATAGGTGTTTTAGTGTTTGGTAGGAGGAAACTCTGATTTCCGCTCTTATTCATTTCACTGCCCGATTAGAACGATATTATTCAAAGTTTACCGGTTGTCGGATCTAGATAATCATTAGTTATCTCCTCATTCTTGATATTCTCTGGATTGATTGTGTTATCGGGTTAAGAACCAATAGACTTAGTCAGTATCACCTACTGTTCCTTTGGGTTCGATATTAAAACCGGGATTGTCTGGTGAAGTGCTACATCGGTGTTTATCTGTGCGCTTGCGGATACTTTGATAATAATAATATTTAGTAGAGTGCAGTTAATTTATACCAACACCAAGCTCTAGGAGCTTGCTTCAACCCGTATAAAGCCTTATGGAGCTTATACACGTGGTTGGGAAAGTTTGGGCTCTCAAAACCATGGGGCTGCCTCACATACACCTCTTTTTCTATATACCCGTTTAGAAACACACTTTTCACGTCCATTTGATACAGCTTAAAGCCTTTTGAAGCTGCAAACGCTAATAGAATCCTAATAGCTTCTATTCGGGCAAGAGGGGCAAAGCTTTCCTCGTAGTCTATCCCCTCTTTCTGGCAGTATCCCTGAGCTTCCAACCTAGCCTTATTCCTCACCACTACCCCGTCTTCACTCTGTTTGTTTTTAAAGACCCACTTGGTACCTATGGGGTGACACTTAGGTGGAGAAGGAACTAAGACCTAGACTTGGTTATGCTCGAAATTCTCTAACTCCTCATGCATAGCGTTAACCCAATCGGGATCAGATAGAGCCTGTCCAACATCTTTCGGTTCAGAATTAGAAACAAAGGCTGAGTGAGCGAAGTGAGATATAGACCTGACCACGTAACACGCTGGTCAATGTCGCCGATCATCGTCTCAGGAGGGTGGCGGCGCTGAATGTGTCGAGGTGCCGCCCTCGAAGAAGTCGCCTCCCCCTCAGTAGCAGCTGGGGCCTCCTCAGGTGCAGCATGCACGGGCTAAGGGGCCGGCTCAAACGGTCCCCATGAAGTGGAAGAAGAAGGCTCGGGGCCGTGAGCTGAAGTAGTGGAAGCAGGCTCGATTGGGGCAGCCAGTGGAGGCGGCTCGGGATCACCCCAATCGGCGTCTTCCTCTTCATCCTCCACAAATATGGTCTCCTCAAACTCATCATCACCTGCACGCTCAAAGACCAGAGAAGAACAAGGTATAGTCTCATCGAATGTGACCTCACAGGTCTCCATCACACGGTTAGTTCCAAGGTTAAGTACACGATATGCACGAGAGTGAGTGGCATAACCAAGAAAGATACCGTTTGAAGACCTGGACTCAAACTTGTCCAAATTACCTTGTTTGAGGATGAAACATCTACACCCAAACACCCTTAGGTGGCTTACCTTGGGTGGCCTTCCAAATCACAGCTCATAAGATGTCTTCTTAGTGAAAGCCCGAAGAAAGATACGATTCGAAACATAGCAAGCTATGTAGATTGCTTCGGCCCAATACTTCCTAGGAGTCCTATGCTCATCAAGCATCGTCCTAGCCATCTCAACAAGGGTCCGATTTTTGCGCTCAACAACACCATTTTGAGGTGGGACATAGGGTGAGGAAAACTGGTGCTCAAGACCCAAAGAAGCACAAAGCGTTTCAAATTGAGTATTCTTGAATTCCATGCCATTGTCACTGCGAATCGCTCTCATGGCATTCTTTGGTAACTCATTTCGAAGACGCAAAATCAAGTCCCGAGCGCAAGAAAATGCCTCATCCTTTGCCACCAAGAAGAACACCCATGCGTAGCGCAAAAAGTTGTCCACGATCACAAGAACATACCACTTCCCACCTTCCGACCGAACCCGAGATGGATCTACCGTATCCATGTGTAAGAGTTCCCCGGGTTTCTTGGTCATGATTTGGTTAATGGGGGAATGAGAAGCGGCTACCATCTTCCCGTGGCGACAAGGGTGGCAAAATAGATCCTTCTCAAATTTAAGCTTAGGTAATCCTTGGATTAGGCCAAGTGAACTCAATCTCACAAGTTGATCAAAGCTCAAATGTCCAAGTCTCCTATGCCACTTCCAAAGATCGGAGGAGGATTCAGCAACCAAACATCGAGAAGCACCAAAAGAGCGAGAGAAATAGGCTCGAAAGACACGGCCAAACGGAGTGATCCGACAAACAAGATCACCCTGAGGATCAATCACTCTTGAACAACCGGTCTTAAAACGCACTTCGAAACCGTCTTGAAGGAGTTGCGAAACCGAAAGCAAGTTAAAATACAAATTGGACACCAATGCAACGTCCTTCAAGATAAATCCATCATTCACTTGAATGGTACCTCGAGAAAGGACCTTACCCCTGCTATTGTCCCTGAAAGTGATGTACTCTTTGACATGCATGGGGTCGAGGCTGTGTGGACGGTGGATATACCATGAAAATCCACATTCAAACACCGTCAACAGGCCTCGGATTCAAGAAGATCAACATAACATGAACATATTTTTATCAATAACTAGTTCCACTTGTACTCTTAAGCTTGTGAATGCAGGGAAGATGAAACAGAGCAGAAATGAACACTTGAAGCCCAATATCATGGTTCGGTCGAACCACATATTTGGGAACCAAGTCACCACACTTCAATAAATGACACAAGGAAGCAGATAGAAGAGAGGGGAGCACCTGGAGGGCCCATGGGTGGTTCGACCGAACCACATGTGGGGCCCACTAGGGCTCTGATGACATGGCACGATCCGTGTGACTTCCTATCCAGCTCAATTCGACCTTCGGATCAAAGCTGTGTTTCCAATCAACGGTGGAAGATTAAAGCACATGGATCAAGGCATGAACCGACAGAATCAAGACAAACCAAGTACACAGCCATATTCTATGACAGATGGGGACACTGGTGGTAGGCCCACCTTGCCATAGGTGGTTCGGCCGAACCACCCATGGTGGGCCTAGGCCACCGACGTGCTCCACCGCCTGCATGCTTCCCACGTGATGGTTTTGCCACTGCCGTCCATTCAAGTCAGTTTCAAAGACGGTTTATCCAAAGGCCAAGGTGGGAAGGCACACGGATCGCTGACATGGCACCCCTCCATCTCCCCCTATAAATAGAGGCAGCTTCCACCCTCTCAAGACATGATTCATTCAAGATACAAGTGAAGAAGTAGTGTAGTTCCACCTTTAGTAGTAGTTGTAGTCTAGTGTGGGAGTTAGAGTTGAGTCGAGCTGCGCTCGGGGTCTCCGGAGTCGTCTACTGGAGAGTCTGGTATAGCTCTTGTATCTTTCTCTTTCTGTAAGACTTATCTACTTTAATATATTATTCCTGCTTTACTGAATCTTTACTGAGTGCATTACTTTAATAGTATTATTGTGAGTTATCATATTACTTGGTCAGTTTGCATTAGATTGTGATCCTGTAACTAGCTCACGTGTGTAGTTCATCGCCTGTCATAGGGTGCTCTAGTTGCCTTGATCACTGCTAGAGTAGTAAAGCTTAGTGTAAGCGTGGTGTTTAGACTAGATCTTGCCTTTGAATGCCGCTTGTCGCACGGATTGTTTGTGGGTGCTAGCAGGTGGTGACAGCCCTGTCTAGTCTTAGTATCCCTTCACGTGTTTTAGGCAAGTTCTTAAAAGGTAGGCTCCCATAAGAGAGTAGGCGCTTTGGGTAGAGGTTATATCCTCTATTGTCGCGCACTACCCCCTACACACCGGAAGTAAGGTAGCAGTCTTAGTATACTTCGTCCATTTAATAGGATAGATCACAGGAGTAAAGTTTGAATCACAGGAACCTTTCTCACTCGTTGTCCTCCCACCTAGCTACACTACACTAGTTATATTTTAGTATTTCACTTGTTATCCATGAATCATCACCTTCCTATCATACTTCGATTACCCCCTTTGCACTAGTTGTGCTAAGTTGAGATAGATTTAAGGATCTCTTTCTATTAACATTTATAGCAACCGCTTTCCCTTTGGATAAAATAAATAACGATGCCTTGGAATACTCCCGGGTGAAGTGCTACAGCGGTATATTCTGTGCACTTGCGGAATTATCCAATAAACATAAGAAATACCCCCAGGCACTTCTGGCGCCGTTATCAGAGATAGCCCAACACCCTGTCTCTGGTGGTTACGCTAAGAAGTGTCAACAGGCTGGAGAACCAGTTAGGATTTCCGGTCATGTGGCAATAGCAACCTGAATCGATGAGCCACGTGTTCTCTAAGCCTTCATCCTGTCATCAAAGATAAGACATGGAATAAGCGTATGGTGCAACACTGGGGTTAGTAGCATAAGAAGGATACTAGTGTTGTCCCAATCACTTAGGAGAAATGCCAGCAAAAGCACCAAACTGCCAATATCCCATAAAAGAAGGAAAGCAATCACCACTAGAGAAGAAACGTGGTCCGCTAGAAGGGTAGTACAAAAAACCATCACCACGAGGTACATAGTCATATTGATCATGACTTGGGCCATGGCGGGCACGACCACCTCGTGGTCTCACAACCAAAGGCCTAGAACCTTGAGGCATTGCACCTCTTGGCATAGCAAAACGTCTCTCAACCGGTGGCACATGTACACCATGGGGTTGCCGATATGTGTTCCGGTTGTTCACCTCAAACTCATGCCTCTCATCTGTCGCACCCAATTTTAAAGATAAAATTGAATGAACCAACTTATGTGCGCCCAGAGATCAATCACACACATAAGCGACAAATTACATAGTACCATCACAAGGTTCAATATATAATGAATAATATCACAGGGTCTTTACATAAATATCAGCGGAATATATATAACTCTCGCAAAAACTCCAATCCACAGGGAATAGTTGACTGGTGAACACAATCCTAATAATCCTCAGAAGAATCCTCATAGTCATCTGTTACCCATCCGGGATTTTTATCCAAATATGAAAAATAAAGCAAGCGTAAGTACATGTCGTACTCAACAAGAATATCATGGGTTTATGAGGCTCAAATAAGGCATGACACTGGTTGACAGCGGTTGCTTTTAGTTGATCACATTTTAGCAATTGAGTAGCAGCAATAGAATATACCAAGGAACAAGATTTGCATGATCATATAAACATGATAATTAATATGGAATAAACATGAATAGAAACTTCAAATAAATCAATATTCAATTAGTTAAATTCCTGTAAGACGTCCAAGGCCGCTCGTGACCGTGAGCACGGCTGATATATCAGTTTTACGCTCTGCAGAGGTTGCACACTTTCACCATGAGTCGTGATTCCCATGTGTCGGGGTTTGCAAGGCCCACACTACACTGCCAAGGTGCATAACAGGGTCTCACTATGAAGTCTTTCAAAAGGCTCTCTAACAAGTTACCAATCAATCCGGGCGCAATGGCAAGGGGCGGTAGAGCCCTCCTTCCAAGTGGCACACACACGCAGCAGTACACACAAGGACAGGAGCCGCAAAACAACCAGCTCGGCAAGGAACCTTTCAAGATTAATAGCATGGTAGAAAGTAACTTCCTACTTGACTAAAGCCAGAGCCATATAGCCCCCATGGTTGCGCTGTAAGTCCCGGTGTCATACTTACAGATAAGTCCTTAGTCCATATTGCTAAAAAGCATCTTTTAATCTTTATTTCATAATCAATTATTCAGGTTCATAAGATCATGACCCATCAAAGCACTAGCATCACTACTCAAATGCAATCTCATAGGTAACAAGGATGAAGTCATCAAAAGCTAGGAATAAACACTATGGTTGCCAAGGTAGACACATGCATCATGAATTTGGTGATTAAGGTGAATAGGCAACAAGGATGGTCCATGCTATACTTGCCTTGATCAAAGTGATCCTGAGAATTTGGATCCTCAACGGAGTACTCTTGATCACCAACGTATTGCTCACCGTCTGAACTCGATCATAAAATCACCACACAATCATCGAGGCAATCATACACGAAGCAAACAAGATTTAGATTAGAAACAGTACACCAACAGTAGAAAAACAGATTGAAAATTTTATAAAAATAATCTACGCATCGCTACAATTCCAACGATATAAAGATCACGAAAATCGGAGTTCAAACGGAGAAGTTATGAAATAAACAAGTTTTACTTTAATAAAATAATAGTTTAAATCTAATCTCGAATTTTAAAAGTTGAAAACATGACTAACAGTAGCATCATTAGATAGATTACGAAATTACGAATCTAACGAGACTTGAACGGATCAAATCGGAGCTAAAACGAATAAAATATGGCCGAAATAAACTGAGTGGCAAATCTGTAAATATTGAAAACGTCTTTTAAATTAAAACCGAGGGAATACGTTTTCTAAATAGGAAAGCGTAATCAGAGAAATACGCCAAAGGACCGCGGGTTAGAACATTAAAAAGCTCAGGGGCTCTTTTGCAAAAGTGCCGGCGAAAGGGTATCTCTCACTGTGAGCCGTTGGATCGGCCGTGGACGGCGCAGGTAGCTCGGGGAAAAAGAGGGGCGACTCTGGTCGCCGGAGTCGGGCGGCGCCCGGCCGATTCCTCGCCGGCAAGATGGCCGAAGACGGCGTTTTCGGGGCTAGGAAGTTCGGCACACCTCGGGACCTGGTCGGGAAGCAAGAGGAGTTCAAGCCGAACCTATCTATGGTTTCGGTTGCCACAAAGGTAGCTCGGGGAGGATGCGGCGAGCTAGGTGGCAGAACTATGGCGGCGGTGAAGCTCGGCGTCATGGCTATAGTGCACAAAACTGAGGGAGAAGGGGTTGGGAAGGTCCCTGACCTTGCTACGAAGCTTGGAGAACAACCAATTTCGACGGAGAAGTCTTCCCGAGGAGAAATCGACGGCGGTGGCGGAGCTCGGGGCGACGGCGGAGCTCGGGGCGGCGGCTAGGGCAAGATTGGAGGGCGTGGCTTGCTCGGGAACTTGTGGGGAGGGACGGCAGGGCTCGGCCGACCTATATAGGGGCGCGAGGGAGGTGTAGGAGAGCTGGACTCGGTTGGGACTCGACCCGGAGGAGGGAGCGCTCGTGTCTCGCGCGGACTCCGACTGGAGGAAGGGGATGGCGCGGGGCAACGGGCCCTACGCGTCAGCAGCGGGGGAAGACGGTCGCGGCTTCCTTTTACGGGCCAGTGGAGGCATGCACGGGATGGACTCGTCCGAAAAATCCGGCGGTTGCCTTCTGTTGGAGGCGGCGCTCGTGCTCCGCTCGGACTCCGTCCTGAGGAGGGAGACGACGCTGAGCCGTGGGCCTGACGTGTCAGCGAGACCGAGAGGAGGGGAGGCGGGCTGCGCTGAAGCTGGGCTTCGGCCTGGCCGGCTCGGCCCATGCGGAGAAGGAGGAGAGGGGCAGCGCCCTGGGCTGAGGAGAGGGGATGGGCCGGCTCGGCCTGCAGAGAAGGGGAGGGAGTTTTCCCTTTTCTAATTTTCTCAATTCATTTTCAAATTTGTTTTCCAAATGGCTTTTCAAACTAAGTTTTGAACCCTTGCAAAATCTAATCAAATCTCAGGAAATAAATATGTGCAGCGGCATGTATGCAACATAACATGTTTCTATGCCCTAGGGTTTATTTTAATTCATAAAAAATATTATTCTATATATTAAATGCTCAATCAATTGCATAAATAAATCAAATTAAATTCCTATTTCAAAGATTGAAAATTTCCGGGTGTTACATCATCCCTCTTCCTCCTAAAGCCAAACTCAACTAGGTGACCATCTCTCTTGCAATACTCACAATGATACCTCAGCTTGGGTGGTGGGTTCACATTCTTGTGGTTTTGGTTCACTCTAGGTGGAGGTTGGACCTTAGGAAGGGGTTCCTTAGGAACGTTTGGCAACGTGTCAAGTGAGTTTCGGAGGTGACTTGGCTCAGGAGCCCAAACTTGCTTGGCCGGTGGAGCTTTTGGAGGTTCAACAGTCACTCCATCTCCGGCAATGGGTTGTGGTGGCTTAGGTGGGGTGAACCTGGTGAGCTTGGGTGGAATAGGATTTTTCTCACTCGGAGTCATATCACTAGCTTCACCAACCTTCCCAAAGGCAATCCCATCTTTCCCACCTAGCGCAAAGCCTAAACCCGAGCCATCCGTTCCCCTACGGAATTGACTCACCATCATGCCCAATTGGGGCTCATTGCAAGAGACCCAACTCAAGATGGTACAGAGATTGGTGTTTTCTTCCTCAACATGCCTCTTAGCATGCTGGCAATTTCCAAGCCCGATCTCCAAAACTTCACACAAAGCACATTTTCCTTCACTAGTGCTAATCGAGTTGGCCTTCTCTAGCAAGGCAATTTGGGCATTCTTCTCTGCAACTCGGTTTGCAAGCCTGAGCAAGACTTGAATGCACCCAAGAGAATAGGCCTAGTCTTCACCTCGGCTAGCTCCTCCAAAGCACGGGCATACTTGGACTGCATGTTAGCCAAGTTCCCTATATGCACAGCATGCTCGTCACAATTAACCTCATCAGTGACTACAACACTAGATTGAGCTAACTTAAGTTGTTTCACGGCTACCTCCCACTTCTCTTTGAACTCATTTCTCTCACGGGCAGCACGTTTCAACAATTTATCTTGGCTTACTAGTGCAGAATTCAAGACATCAATCTCAGCAACAAGGTCATCAGCATTGAGTGATACCTATGATGTAGTGTCGTACTCAAGCGCCTTGCCCTTCCCAGCCTCCAACTCGGCATCCTCGACCGCCATGGTGCAAAGTCCCCCAAGGTTGGAGGTAGCAACAAAGCACAAGCCATTGAGCTTGTCCTCCACCTTCTTGGTGTCTTCATCTTCACTTGAGGAAGCACCATGATCATCGCCAGAGTCGTCGTCGATGTCGCTAAGAGAGGCGAGGAAAGCCCGCTGCTTGGCCCGCATCTTCTTCTGAAACTTCTTCTTGTACTCCTCCTTGTCGAAGCTCTTAGCCTTGTGCTTGTCGGAGGTGTCCTCCTTCTTGTCCCCCGCTTGGAGTGGTCATACTTGGATGAAGATTTGCCCCTCTTTGGACAATCGACGATCAAGTGGTCCAAGTCCCCGCACTCGAAGAATCCTTCCTTGCGACCTCTCCGCCGGCGGTTCATCCGGTTGTTGTGAAACCGGGAGAACCAATTGATGACGAGAGCAAGCTCATCGTCACCAAACACCTCCAGCTGCTCCTCTGTCACAGTCACAAGAGAGGACAAGGAAAAGGACAAATGTGAAGGGTTAGAAGAAGAAGGTGCGCCGCTACCTCCATTACCTGACACCAAAGCCATAGATGATGAAGTGGGATTCTGGATCTTGGCATGGGTAGCCTAAATAGCTGAAACGACCTCGATTTTCGTGAAGGAAAATCCACAGGCTCGAATTGTAATTCAACAGATTGCTTGGGACAATCCATGAAATTACCCATATCTCAGTTGACACCAAAATCCATACAACGGTAATTAAGTCTTACATAAACATTTATTACGTCGCCACATTGGTGGATTCAACATTCAGAGAAGCTTAGAAGATGCGGAAACGTTTCATCCTTCACGGCCAACTTGAGTGTAGCACGTGACCCTATTCCTCGCCATCATCTTCCTCGAAGTCGTACTCATTCTCGTCACCTGACAGCAAATTTATCAGTACGATATGCACTGGCCACGGAGCCCACCTATGCAGCATTTGCTTTGTGGAAAGTGGATGCAAGGCTATTCAAGCAGACCTATAGGCTGGGGTTTCCTATGCAGCTGTAATCAATGTTTAATTAGTCAAGTTTTATCTCCAATTAACACCATCATCCCTTTTTCCATCACCACATCTCACATACCCACACCTCACTCTCATTCGACAGGCCCAACTCCCTCTCGGGCCTATCTCAGCGGCACACTACCACAGCGGGTACACTGCCGGAGAAATGTCATCCAGGGGGAGAAGAGAACACTCACTACGCTAGTAGAAGCTTCACAGGAAAGGTCCATAGCCAACAAGTTGGCATATGTAACGATCGATCAACCATACACTCTGCAGAGGTTTTTCTACACACAAGATTAGCCATCATAGGTGTTGCGCAAACACCTAGGCAGAATTCTGGGTGCTTGCTTGCCTAGGTCGATGCCACCCTACCACTCAGCCCTGGGATATTCCAGACCCAACACCGTTATGCTGAGACTGGGAGACACAGTACCGGGCCCATCCAGTGGTACTACGCATCTAGAACGGAATGGGAACCCATCGACCGTCTCCGCCCACCCTTATCACCTCTCAACCTAGCAGTAATGGCACCGTCCTACCAAGTAGTCCAGCCATCTCCCGCCCATCAGAAGCGAGTGAGTAGAAAATGATTCCCATGAACCTGAAACTAGTCCGTCCTAAGTTTGACCAAGCAGGCATCTTCACTTAGGGGATACTCTCCCCGTGCCATCACAGCACCTCCGTCCATGGGCTTCAAACCACCAAGGCTATCCCACCCGGAACCTCCTCAACAACTTTACCCGCCACAGGTATCTCGCTTGGGGATGCCCAGGTTGCACCCCCGGCACGACTTGCCCCACGGGCTTGTCTCATATCCCACTTGGTCGACATCAACCCTTACCACGCACCCAAGACGCACGCAGCACTCTCTCCCAGTGATTATAATCAGATATACACCGTCCCAATTCCACCACATAGCGCATAGCAAGTAGTAAGTAGTGGAAGAGTAACAGTAAATTAAGCAGCAGCTAACCTAGCAGCGGACAACAAGGTAAAGTCTTAACAAGGCAGGGAATTCAAATATACTATCATGCAACCAATGCATACATAATCATAAAGCAATGGCAACTATGTCATTTGCAATGCGTAAATAGGATCTAAGGATTTGGTGGGATGTGGCACCTTCGTAGTCGTCTCCTAATTCCTGAAGGTACTCGTGGTCGTCTTCCTTAGTCAGATCCTCCTCCGGCTCTAAAATCGAACACGAAATAGTCGCGTTAGCGACTCCTATAGAGTATTTCAGAAAGATCCAATAAAATAAAGAACCAAGTGCACACAAACATAGTCTTAGATTGTAGATCTCATTTTTCTGAGAAGTTTGGTATATGGTGCGTAATTTTTGGGCTTCATATGAATAAGTTATGAATTTCCGAAGATTATCCTGTTTTCTGGAAATGGAAAAAGGCCAAATAAACCAGGGAGTGACACGTGGCAGCTCGGGATTAGTCCACGTGGTGTGCGGGTCCAGTAGAGCGACATGTGGTGGCTCGCTGTTCGCTCGGCAGCAGGGTCCACGGGCTCATGGTTCACGGTGGGTCTCCAGTGCGCGGTCCATGGACCGGTGGCTTGGTTTATGTGAACCGAGTTCTCCCATCTTTCTGTCTATACGGCTCACGGTGGACTGGGTCCGTGTATGAGGTGCTGCAGCAGCTCGTGCCCTCCCATCGGACGCTCGCCAAGTGCTCAACGCGAGTCCTCAGTGGATCGCCGGCGCGGCGAGGTTTGGTTGTGGTCCGGTGAGCTCGGTGGCGGCCGGAGATGGCCCGGACGACTCACCGACGGTCCAGCGAAGTGGCAGGGGGTAACTAAAAGAGACGGCTTGTGCTTCCCGACATGGTTTAAAAGTGCTCCGGTCATCGGCGGCGGAGCGGACGCGCCGGCGAGGCTTCTTCGGCTCGGTTTTGGCTCAGTCGGGCACGGTTCCTCCAATTTTGTGCGTCCAGAAGTGCATACCAGCACACAATGGTGAGCTATGGTCGCGACTTGGCCTCCTCTATGACTACGGCACACGGCGGCGCTTCTCCGGTGTCTGTGGTTGCGGTTGGTGCGGTTGCGACCACGGGCTGGCAAAATTGGGTGCGGCTCACTTCAATTGGCACGATCAGCAAGGCTACCACCCCCGCCGCGGTGAGCTAAGGTTACGGTAGGGCCCTCCTCAAGGCTGCGGCGCACGGCGGCGCTCCGGCGGACCGGCAGTGTGCTCGTTCAAGTCAAACATGGTCTTCTCCAGCGCGTAGATCTTCATGGTTGGCTCGTGGGGTCACGGCGATGCTCCACGACGATCTATCCTACCCGGAGATGGTCGGGGTTGCTCGGAACGCGCGTGGCACGGCGGCGCTCCGGCGGACTTGGCATGGACAGGGCCAAGCAGTCACGGGTCCTCCTTTCTAGTGGTAGGGGCTTGGTCTAGCAGTGGTAGGAGGTGGCGAATCTTCCCGGACGGCTGCTAAGGTGGGCGGTGGTCGTGGTAAGTGGGAACGCCGGCAAGTCAGCGGCGCTCCGAGAGCTTGGCGTTCGACGGCGGTGCCCGTCGGGGTGTTCGACAACCAGTGGGCTCGGCGGTAAGTCACGTGTGCGTGTGTGCGGGTGTTCTTGGAGCCGGTAGTGGCTCTGGCCTACGCGCTTCAAAGGTGAAGCACCATGGCCAGCAGCAAGGCGGGATTGGACATGGGGATTCCGGCGGTTCACCGGCGGTGTTGAACGGAGACAGGATAGTGATGCCGTGACGAGTTGGCGCCGTGCCGAATGTTCACAGTGCCGTGCCACTCCTAGTCCGCAGCTCCAGCTCCGTCAAGCTCCGCGGTAGCAGCGCTCCGGCGGTGGCAGCACCCCGGCGGTCTTCGCCTTCCTCCGCTCCGCCCTCCTTCTTCTCCCTCTCTCTGATGTGCGGTGTGGTGTAGTGGCTTGTGCCACAATCGCGGCGACAGTGAGTGGAATGGCGCTAGGGTTGGTGCTTGGTTCCCTTTATAAGTGGGCTCGGCTTGCTCCCATGGCGGACGGCCGCGATTGACCACGACGGATCGAAGGGCTACGGGTGTCCGGGGCTAGGGCTATGGCTGCGGCTGCGAGGCTTCTTGGCCACCAAGGAAAGGGGACAGGCGGGGAACAGCGGGGGCAGGGCTCTGCCAAGCGTGGCGCTATCGGCCGCGTGGGGCCGAGGTCACGCATTTCGCGTGCTCTCCCAAGGTGGAAGAAGAACAGGGTGAGGGGAACGCGTGTGCTAGCGGGCGGGACCGAGCGGTCAGTGGCAGTGGCGAGTGCGTGGGGTTGGGCCGGCCCAGCTGAGGAATCGGCGCGGCGCGCAGGTGGGAGGCCGGTTGGGCTGGCTGGTGCAACGCGCGCGCGAGAGGCCTGGTCGAACTAGGCCGAGGCGGCGAACGGGCTGGGCCGCAGGCAGGCTGTCTTCTTCTCCTTTCTCTTCCCTTTTTCCTTTCCTTTTCTTTTCTTTTCCCAATTTCTAGTGTTTAAACATGTACATGTATGTCACACCCAATTTTAAGGATAAAATGGAATGCATAATCTTATGTGCGCCCAGAGATCAGTCACACACATAAGCCAACAAATTACATAAATTGTATCATAACCAATGTTTAATACATAGCGAATAATATCAAAGTCATTACACAGCGGAAAATAAAGATAACTCACGCGGTAGCTCCATAGCACAGGGACGTCGACTGGTGAAGCACAAGTCTAGTAGTACCCTTGTCCATTGCAAAATTTTGACTTAATCTTAACTCTTGTAGATGGCCAACCTTAAGCACACTGCTCGCAAGCGTGTCATGCCACTTAAGAGGTACCTGCAGCGCTTCATCTCTGGCGGACGTGTTTCCCGACCAGAGGTACCCGTGGAAGACGTACCAGTGGAGGAGCCCCAGCAGGAGGTGCCCGCAGAGGAGCCCAGTGAAGAGCCCTTGGAAGACAGCTCTGAAGACGTACTTATGAAGGACCCTCAGAAAGATGAACCCGAGAAGGTGGAGCCGCAGGGTGACCAAGATTGTGCTGGCGACCCTGATGACAAAGATGATGGAGGCGACTCGGATGACTCCGACGACCCCGATGACGATGGCGACGATGATGGAGACCAAGGTAAAAAACCCTGGGTGGGAATGATTCACTATGATCATCATGGTGATGACTACTACCACCCGCTGCTTCTCGACTTGGTGCGCCGCTTCTACCCCAACGCCTCGGTGCTGTACAAGACGGAGCACTGGAAGCACCCTGACTACGCCAACTACTATGAGACGAGGGTGTACATCAAGGAGGGAAGCCAGGTGAAGAATATCCACTATGCTATCTCCATTCGACTCTCCAAAGCTGCCGCCATCAAGGATGCCGCACGACAAGCTCTTATGGTGCACCGCCACGAGAATTGGGACATCATCAAGTGGGAGATGCACCGCTACCTTCCCCGCCGTCAGAGTGGCCAAACTAACTGTAGCATCGCCGGTCCACTTGGAGAAGTGAACGCCTGACTCCACGCTGCCTTGGAATGTTTGGCCCAGACCAACACCTTTCTGGACCAGACACTGGATGAGCTGAACACCAGGACTGAAGCTAACTACAAGCTCAGCCGGGCGGTGGATGAGTTAAACAGGCAACTCGGTGTTGGACCCCCTTCGCCATCACCAAGGTGCCCAGCTGAATCGCCGCCAAGGAACCGAGGAGACCATGGAGATGCTCACACCCGCACCGACATCGACCCCTAGAGGAGTTACCCCCAGTTATTAGCAAAAGACGCTAGAAGCGCAAGTTGACTCAAGTCGAGTCTAGTTCGTGTCTTGTGAACTTTTGTGCTAGATTGCTTTTCCTTATAAACAATGCTTGATTTGGAGTTTGTAATGAGTGCTGAGATTGTGGGCATGTCCGCAAATCTCTTTATATAGGTTTGAATTAATGCATAATAGTTTGGGTTGATTATCTCAGTTTCCAGCAGTGCTGTTTTTCAGACCTCTCTGCCTTAGTAACTTTTCCTATTTAATTATATACGACCAAAAATCATGAGAAATTTTTGTGAAAAACTAGACTTCTGTAGTTTTCTTTGGCCGCAAGAATCATCTCATATCAGTTACGGTTTGGGAGAAACAAATGTCACAAGTCAAAGTTTCTGCGCTGTCTGTTACTCTGAAACAGTTTCGAATCAAATCTATTTTTGATAAACTTAATGGCAGAATCTGGAGAGATGGTCTGAATAAAAGATGTAGAGTTTTTCTCATGCTTTCCAACCATGTATAGCATGTCTCTGTTTGACTTCGGGAACTCCAGATATGACTGTTTTTCTACTCTGCCGTTGTTGGATCGCGCCCGGAATTTCCTGTTCTAGTCTTTTAAGTGTTATTATAATGGAAGAGAATTCTAAACCTCACTTCAATGATTTGAACAGCAGATGGCCCACACCAGGAGGAACCCAAGGGGTGATGGTACCTCTGAAGAAAATGCGAATCCCCCACCACCTCCGCCACAGCCCAACATGGAGCAGCTGATGATGATGCAAACACAGTTGATGCAGCAGATGGCCCGAACATTCAACTGCTGCAGCGAAACAATGGCAATGGGAACCCACCTCCACCACCCCGTGACAAGAGAAGCGAATTCTTGAAAGGACGCCCGCCCACCTTCGATCATTCCAGTGATCCTCTCCAAGCTGATGATTGGCTGCGTGCAATAGAAAGGCAGCTGGAGATCGCCCAATGCAACGACGTCGAGAAAGTTCTCTATGCATCCGGGCAGTTGCAGGGAGCTGCTCTGGATTGGTGGGAGTCTTTCCGTTTTGGACATGCCGACCCCATCTCTTGGCGGCAATTCCGTGAGGGATTCCGCAATCATCATGTGCCTGCAGGGTTGATGAAGTTGAAGAAGAAGGAGTTTCTTTCTCTGAAGCAGGGAGGAATGCTAGTTGCTGAGTACCGTGATAAGTTCATCCAATTGTCGCGGTATGCTCCAAAAGAGGTTGAAGATGATGCCAAGAAGCAAGAGCTCTTCTTGGAGGGACTGAATGATCATCTCCAGTACCAGTTGCTCTCCCACACTTTCGCCAACTTCCAACAGTTGGTAGTCAAAGCTTTGATCATCGAGAGCAAGCGCCGTGAGATAGATGAGAAGAAGAAGAAGAGGAAGTTTCAAGGGCAGTCGTCTGGAAGCAACGGCCGCTTCCGTAACAACCAGCAGCAGCCTCAGCAGCAACAACGTTTCCAAGGACAGTCTGGATTCAAGAACAATTTCCAGAATCAACAACGTTCCCAGAACCAGCAGCGTTCCCAGTACCAGCAACAAGGTGGCAACCAGGCGCCACAACTGACTACTCCCAACAACATCCCTATGAAGAATGGTGCCCCCAACAAGTGTTTCCGCTGTGGCAAGGAAGGACACTTGTCCTACAATTGTCCTGAGAAGCAGAATCCCCAAGCCTCCCAGAAGCAGAACAACCAGCAAAGAGTGCCACCTCGCACCGGGAAGGTGAACCATGTGTCAGTTGATACAGCACAGGAGACTCCAGAGGTCATGATGGGTACGTTCAATATCGACTCCATCCCCGCTACAGTTCTTTTTGACCTGGTGCTTCGCATACTTTCATTTCGCACACATTTGTTAGAAAGCATGGTATTCCCCTTAGTGTCATGAAACATCCTATTATGGTTTCTTCTCCGGGTGGTGTTATGCAAGCTACTCTTCAGTGTCTCCCGATTACTGTCTCATTAAAGGAGGTAGAATTCGAGATAACCCCTACTGTGCTAAATACTGCCGGAATTGATCTTATCCTGGGTATGGATTGGATGAAGAAATACAACACGAACATAGGGTGTAAGGAGAAGGTTGTAACTGTCACTACACCAAAGGGAGATGAGGTCCGAGTTGAGGTTGCTCTGCAAGTGCAACAACAAGCCACAGTACATCAGCTCAGAGAAGAAGTGCAGCCGGATAACTCAGTGGTGGATGAGTTTGAAGATGTGTTTCCAGATGAGTTGCCAGGTATGCCGCCTGACCGTGACATTGAATTTATCATTGAGTTGTTACCTGGTACTGCACCTATAGTTAAACGTCCATATAGAATGGGAGTTAAAGAATTAGAAGAACTTAAGAAACAAATCAAAGAACTGTCAGAAAAAGGTTTCATTCGTCCTAGTTCTTCACCTTGGGGAGCCCCGGTTATTTTTGTTGATAAGAAAGATGGTAGTCAAAGGATGTGTGTTGATTATCGGTCACTGAATGAGGTCACCATTAAGAACAAGTATCCGTTGCCTAGAATTGATGACTTATTTGATCAGTTGAGAGGTGCTTGTGTGTTTTCCAAGATTGATCTCCGTTCAGGTTATCATCAGTTGAAGATTCGTGACTCTGACATACCTAAGACTGCATTCACTACTCGGTATGGATTGTATGAGTATACGGTAATGTCTTTTGGTTTGACTAATGCACCTGCCTACTTCATGTATCTGATGAACAAGGTATTCATGGAATTCTTGGATAAGTTTGTTGTGGTGTTCATTGATGATATCTTGATCTACTCCAAGAATGAAGAAGAGCATGCCGAGCATCTGAGATTGGTTTTGCAGAAGCTCAGAGAACATAAGCTGTATGCCAAGCGAAGCAAGTGCGAGTTCTGGTTGAGAGAAGTTGCTTTTCTAGGACATATTGTGTCCAATGGTGGAATTTCTGTAGACCCAAGCAAGGTGGCAGACGTGTTGAATTGGAAGCCGCCAACTGATGTGACTGGCATTCGTAGTTTTCTTGGTTTAGCTGGTTACTACCGAAGGTTCATTGAAGGATTCTCCAAGCTTGCGAAGCCAATGACTTCCTTGCTAGAGAAGAATGCCAAGTTTGTGTGGTCTGAGAAGTGCCAAGCTAGTTTTGAAGAATTGAAGAAGAGATTGACAACAGCCCCAGTGTTGGTTTTGCCGGATCTGAGTAAGAAGTTCTCTATCTATTGTGATGCTTCCCGCCTAGGTCTTGGTTGTGTTCTCATGCAAGAAGGAAGAGTCGTAGCATATGCATCGAGATAGTTGAGGAAGCATGAGTTGAATTATCCTACTCATGATTTGGAGCTAGTAGCTGTGGTTCACGCTCTGAAGTTATGGAGGCATTATCTGATTGGTCATAAGTGTGACATCTATACAGATCATAAGAGCTTGAAGTATATCTTCACCCAGTCAGAGTTGAATTTGAGGCAACGTCGTTGGCTGGAATTGATAAAGGATTATGACCTGGAATTGCATTATCATCTAGGCAAAGCAAATGTTGTGGCCGATGCTCTTAGTAGAAAAAGTTATGCTAATGAGATTCGAACAACCACTATTCCAGCAGAGTTGTGTGCAGAGATGGAGCGTCTCAACTTGGGAATTGTGATCAATGCTATTGAGATGGAGGTTGAACCCACACTAGAACAAGAGATACGAAAGGCTCAGTTGGAAGATGAGAAGCTCAAAGAAATAGCAGAGAACATTGTGGTTGGAAAATCACCCGGATTCAGGCTAGATGAGAATGGAACCTTATGGTTTGGGAAGAGACTCTGTGTACCTGAAGTGAAATTCATCCGAGACGCTATATTGCGTGAAGCTCATGAGTCAGCATATTCTATACACCCAGGAAGTACCAAGATGTATTTGGATCTGAAGGAAAAATATTGGTGGGTTGGACTGAAGCGTGATGTAGCAGAATATGTGGCTATATGTGATACCTGTCAGAGAGTTAAAACTAAACACCAGAGACCTGCAGGATTGCTACAACCACTAAAGATACCTGAGTGGAAGTGGGAAGAATTCGGTATGGACTTCATAGTTGGATTGCCACGTACTCAGAGAGGTTATGATTCAATCTGGGTAATTGTGGATCGACTGACTAAAGTAGCTCATTTCCTTCCAGTCAAGACCACTTATGGAGGTCCTAAACTAGCAGAGTTGTATATGGAGAGAATAGTGTGTCTGCATGGAGTTCCAAAGAAAATTGTGTCTGATAGGGGCACTCAATTCACCTCACATTTCTGGCAAAAGATACATGAGTCTCTAGGTACTAAGCTGAATTTCAGTTCTGCATATCATCCTCAGACTGACGGTCAAACTGAACGGATTAATCAGATTTTGGAAGATATGTTGAGAGCTTGTGCTTTACAGTATGGAACGAGTTGGGATAAGAGTCTGCCGTATGCGGAGTTCTCTTATAATAATAGTTACCAGAAAAGTCTCAAGATGGCACCCTTCGAAGCATTGTATGGACGCAAGTGCAGGACACCCTTGTTTTGGAATCAAACTGGAGAAAGTCAAGTGTTTGGACCGGATGTGTTGAGAGACGCAGAGGAGCAAGTCCAGACAATAAGAGAGAACTTGAGAATAGCACAATCTAGACAGAAGAGCTATGCGGATACACAGAGAAGAGAACTAGCTTTTAATGTAGGAGACTATGTATACCTTAAAGTGTCCCCGATGAGAAGTGTGAAAAGGTTCAACAGCAAAGGAAAATTGGCACCAAGGTATATTGGTCCTTTCAAGATCCTAGAGAGACGTGGAGAAGTGGCATATCAGCTAGAACTTCCGGAAAGTTTGTCCGGTGTTCATGATGTGTTCCACATATCTCAGTTGAGAAAGTGTTTGAGAGTACCGGAAGAGCAGGTTCCTATCGAGGAAATAGTTTTCAAGAAGGGTCTCACTTATGAGGAACATCCAGTGAAAATTTTGGAGACCGCAGAAAGAGTTACAAGAAGTCGAGTTATAAAGATGTGCAAGGTGCAGTGGCATCGGTACTCTGAGGAAGAAGCTACTTGGGAAAGAGAGGAAGATCTCAGAGAAAAGTACCCGGAGTTCATTGAGTAAGCACCAACTGAATCTCGAGGACGAGATTATTTTTAAGGGGGGTAGAATTGTAACACCCAAAAAATTGCATTCTTTTAAATAGTAGAAATTTATTTAATTGTGCAATTAATTGATCATTCCAATATAGGGAAATAATAATTATTCTCAAATATAAAATCAAATCTAGGTCATACACATGTATGATGCATTCATGCTGGAGCATTTCTTCTTTGTACTGTTGTAGCTTATTTGAATTTCTCAAATATTTCAAAACCCAATTTGAAAATCCTTTTGGAAAATGGAAAAAAAAAATTAGAACAGAGCCCTTCTCCTCTCCTTTCTGGCCCGAGCAGCAGCTTGGCCTGTTTTCCACTCCCTGGCCCCACCAGGCCCAGGTCGGATGGCCCGAGGACAGCTCGGCCGACCTGCTCCCTCCCTTCCCCTTACCCCATCTGACTGACGAGTAGGACCCACGGGTCAGCCGTTCCTTCTACACCTCCCTCGCCGCGTGAACAGAGACGCCGCTGCCGTGTTCATCCACCGTGGCCGAGCACGCGCGCGCGAAGCGTCCCACTGCCGTGACTGCCAGCCCGACCCCAGCGCTCGGTGCTACCGACCTATGGACCCACAGGACAGCCCTTCCCTGTTTCCCTCTGCTCCTCGCCGAGAGTCCGACGCAGGCAAGAAAGAAACGGTCGAAGCCGAGTTCGTCGCCGCGCCGAGAGTCCGAAGCAGAGAAGAAACGGCCGAAGCCGATTTCTCCGCTCGCCGAGTTTGTTTCAATCTCCGAGATTGACGCCACACCTCGGGAGTATTTAAGCAGCGCCACACCCCCCCGTAGCCGCCACCTAACCCTAGCCGCCTCTTCTCGCCGCCATTGCCGAGCTCCCGCGAGAACCGAGCAGCCGCCGCCGCGAGCAATTAGCTCGATTCGCCACCAATTTCCTCCCGGTAAGCCTTTGAGGAGCTTCGCTGTGATCTTGTGAAGTTCCCGAGCACTTTCCCCCTTCGATTTGTGCACTGACACGCCTCCGTCGCCGTTGCAGAGATCCACCGTCCGCCGGATCACGCCGCGAGCTATCACCGAGTCGATTTCCGACCTTCCCATCACCCTAGGTGAGCTTGCGATGCTCTTCCCGATCTATGGGTACCCTTCCCGACCTATTTCATGCACCGAAGGCCGAGTTCACCTTCTTCGGTGGCCCTCCGGCCATGGCGCCGCCGTCGGCCTCTGTTTTCCGGCCGAGAGCACCGCCACCCCTCCTCTCTTTTAATCTGATCCGCCGATTTTGAATCGGACGGCCGAAGAGCAGCCCATACCGATTCGGCCAGCGTATAACCCTCTGCAGTTTTTAATGCTAAACCCGCGATCCCTTAGCGTATTCTGTGATTTGCGCTTTTCAATTTAGAAAACGTATTTTCTCCTGGTATTTAGAAAATGTGTTTTCTATTATTTATAGATTTGCCACTAAACTTCATTTGATCATAATTTACTTGTTTTAGATCCGATTTGAATGATTCAAATTGCGTTAGATTCGTAATTTCATAATCTATCTGATGGTACCACTGTTTCATATATTTTCAACTTTAAAAATTCGAGATTATATTTAATCTATTATTATTCTATTATAAACCTTGTAAAATTCATATCTTCCTCGTTTTAAATCCGATTTGCGCAAACTTTATATCAATGTGATCGTAGCAACGTGTAGATTTGTTTTATAACCTTTTTAATTTATTTTCTCTCTGTTGGTGTACTGTTCTAATGAAAACTCTTGTTTGTATGCATGATTGCCCCTGTATGCGTGTGTGTTGTTATGATGGATCGAGTATAGACGGTGAGCTTTACGTAGGTGATCAAGATCAATACTGTGACAACCTGGATCACCAGGAGTTTGCTGATCAAGGCAAGTATTAGTATGGATCATCCTTGTTGTCCTATTCACCAAATAAATAATTGCATTTGCATGTGTCTTCCTTGTTAACCATAGTTATTTCCTAGCATTGTTACCCTGTTCCTTGCCACCTATGGGATTATGCATCTGGTAAATGTTGCTAGTGCGCTTTTGGGAATCATGATCGTGTAAACTTTATTAATTGATTATGCAATATGATTAAAAGATGCCTTTTTAGCAACAGGGAACTAGGGGATTCGAGCATAGTTTTGTGATGCTCAAAATCCTTCACCTTTGATAATGATCTGTAAGTATGACACCGGGATTGACAGTGCAACTATGAGGGCTACATGGCTCTGGTTTTAGTCAAGTATGGGCACTTTTCTAGCTTGTTAGAGGTTACCGAAAGGCGTGATGGGACCTGCCGACTCGGGTATAGTGCGGCTCCTATCCGAGTGTGTATAATCTGCGTGACCTTGTGCCACGAAGAAGGGGGGCTCTACATCTGCTTGCCGGGTTCCTAGTGGCCCTAACTTGTTAGGCGAAGTTCTTTGAAAGACTTCATAGTGAAACCCTGCTCACTCACCTTGGTAGTGTTATGGGAGTAATTAACCCGAGCAAATGGGAATCACGGCTGATAGTGAAAGTGCACAACCTCTGCAGAGTGTAAAACTGGTATACTAGCCGAGCTCACGGTCAAGAGCGGCCTTGGACGTCTTACGGAGTAGTTATTCTTTTGGGGTGATGCTTACTTATTGCTAAATCTATTTATTGCTACTCATTAATTATGTTTACTATGATCATGAGAATGGGCTTATTCATTTGTTGCTATCCAACTACCTAAAAGGATGATTAATTAAAAGCAACCTGCTGTTAAAACCGTGTCAACCTTTTGAGCCTCATTAACCCATGCTAGTCTTGTTGAGTACGACATGTACTTACGCTTGTTTATTTTTCAATACTCGGTTAAAAATCCCGGATGGGTAACAGATGGTGATAGTGATGAGGACTACCCAGAGGACTACTAGACTTGTGCTTCACCAGTCGACGTCCCTGTGCTATGGAGCTACCGCGAGAGTTATCTTTATTTTCCGCTGTGTAATGACTTTGATATTATTCGCTATGTATTAAACATTGGTTATGATACAATTTATGCACTATGTTGGCTTATATGTGTGACTGATCTCTGAGCGCACATAAGATTATGTATCCCATTTTATCTTTAAAATTGGGTGTGACAGTTTATGCATGTGGTAATTGATGCTAGTGCGTTATTGATATCATGATCATGTAAACTGATTAATTGAATATGCAATAAGGAATTAAAAGATGCCTTTTTAGCAACATGAAACTAGGGGATTGGGGCATAGTTTTGTGATGCACCATATCCTTCCCCCTTGGTAATGATCTGTCAGCAAAAGCTGGGACTTACAGTGCAACTATGAGGGCTATATGGCTCTGGTTTTAGCTCAGTATGAGGACCTTTTCTAGCTTGTTAGAGGTTACCGAAAGGCGCAAGAGGGGCTTAGACGACTCGGGTATAGTGCGGCCTCTGTCCATATGTGTATAACCTGCGTGACCTTGTGCCATATGGAAGGGGGGCTCTACATCTGCTTGCCGAGGAAACCTCGCGGCCCTAACATGTTAGACGAACCTTTGAAAGGCTTCATAATGAAACCCTGCTCTCTCACCTTGGTAGTGTTATGGGAGTAATTAACCCGAGCAAATGGGAATCACGGCTCATAGTGAAAGTGCACAACCTCTGCAGAGTGTAAAACTGGTATACTAGCCGCGCTCACGGTCACGAGTGGCCCAGAAAACTCACGGAGTAGTTATCTTACAGGGTGATGTTTACTTGTTGCTAATCTATTTATTGCTACTCATTAATTGTGTTTACTATGATCATGAGAATGGGTTTATTAACTTGTTGCTATCCAACTGCATAAAAGATGATTAATTAAAAGCAACCTGTTGTTAAACCGTGTCAACCTTTTGAGCCTCATGAACCCATGGTAGTCTTGTTGAGTACGACATGTACTTACGCTTGTTTATTTTTCATTACTTGGTTAAAAATCCCGGATGGGTAACAGATGGTGATAGTGATGAGGACTACCCAGAGGACTACTAGACTTGTGCTTCACCAGTCGACGTCCCTCTGCTATGGAGCTACCGCGAGAGTTATCTTTATTTTTTCGCTGTGTAATGACTTTGATATTATTCGCTATGTATTAAACATTGGTTATGATACAATTTATGCATTTTGTTGGCTTATGTGTGTGACTGATCTCTGGGCGCACATAAGATTATGCATCCCATTTTATCCTTAAAATTGGGTGCGACAAAATTGGTGGCGAATCGAGCTAATTGCTCGCGGCGGCGGCTGCTCGGTTCTCGCGGAAGCTCGGCAGTGGCGGCGAGAAGAGGCGGCTAGGGTTAGGTGACGGCTACGAGGGGATGTGGCGCTGCTTAAGTACTCCCGAGGCGTGACGACAATCTCGGAGATTGAAACAAACTCGGCGAGCGGAGAAATCGGCTTCGGCCGTTTCTTCTCTGCTTCGGACTTCTCGGCGCGGCGACGAACTCGGCTTCGGCCGTTTCTTTCTTGCCCGCATCGGACTCTCGGCGAGCAGCAGAGGGAAACAGGGGAGGGGCTGTCCTGTGGGTCCACAGGTCGGTAGCACCGAGCGCTGGGTTCGGGCTGGCAGTCACGGCAGAGGGACGCTTCGCGCGCGCGTGCTCGGCCGCGGCGGATGAACACGGCTGCGGCGTCTCTGTTCGCGCGGCGAGGGAGGTAGAGAAGGAAGGGGCTGACCCGTGGGTCCCGCTCGTCAGTCAGAAGGGGTAAGGAGCTGGTCGGCCGAGCTGGCCTCGGGCCATCCGACCTGGGCCGGCTGGGGCCAGAAAGGAGAGGGGAAGGGCTCTTCTCTATTTCCTTTTCCATTTTCCAATTTTATTTTCCAAAAGGATTTTCAAATTGGGTTTTGAAATATTTAAGAAATTCAAATAAGCTACAACAGTACAAAGAAGAAATGCTCCAGCATGAATGCATCATACATGTGTATGACGTAGGTTTGATTTTATATTTGAGAAAAATTATTATTTCCCTATATTGGAATGATCAACTAATTGCATAATTAAATAAATTCCCACTATTTAAAAGAATGCAATTTTTCGGGTGTTACATAAACCCATAGGTTGCAAGGAACAGGATAACAAAACTAGGAAGTAACTATGGTTAACAAGGAAGACACATGCAAATGCAATTATTTATTTGGTGAATAGAACAACAAGGATGATCCATGCTAATACTTGCCTTGATTAGCAAACTCCTGGTGATCCGGGTTGTCGTAGTACTGATCTTGATCACCCACGTATGGCTCACCGTCTATACTCGATCCATCATAACAACACACACGCATACAGGGGCAATCATGCATACAATAAGAGTTTTCATTAGAACACTACACCACAGAGAGAAAATAAATTAAAAAGGTTATAAAACAAATCTACGCGTTGCTACGATCACATCGATATAAAGTTTGCGCAAATCGGATTTAAAACGAGGAAGATATGAATTTTACAAGATTTATAATAGAATAATAATAGATTAAATATAATCTTGAATTTTAAGAGTGGAAAATATATGAAACAGTGGTACCATCAGATAGATTATGAAATTACGAATCTAACGCAATTTGAATCGTTCAAATCGGAGCTAAAACGTGGAAATTATAAATGAAACAATTTTGAATTCAAATCTGAAAACACATTTTCATATATACCGAAAATAAATACGCCTTCAAACGTAATCTACTGAATACGCTAAGGGCTGCGGGCTAAGCATTAAAAACTGCAGGGGGTTATTCGCAAAAACGCCGGCCGAATCGGTATGGGCTGCTCTTCGGCCGTCCGATTCAAAATCGGCGGATCAGATTAACAGAGAGGAGGGGTGGCGGTGCTCTCGGCCGGAAAACAGAGGCCGACGGCGGCGCCATGGCCGGAGGGCCGCCGGAGAAGGTGAACTCGGCCCTCGGTGCATGAAATACGTCGGGAAGGGTACCCATAGATCGGGAAGAGCATCGCAAGCTCACCTAGGGTGATGGGAAGGTTGGAAATCGACTCGGAGATAGCTCGCGGCGTGACCCGGCGGACGGTGGCTCTCTGCAACGGCGGCGGAGGTGTGTCAGTGCACAAATCGAAGGGGGAAAGTGCTCGGGAACTTCACAAGATCACAGCGAAGCTCCTCAAAGGCTTACCGAGAGGAAATTGGTGGCGAATCGAGCTAATTGCTCGCGGCGGCGGCTGCTCGGTTCTCGCGGAAGCTCGGCAGTGGCGGCGAGAAGAGGCAGCTAGGGTTAGGTGACGGCTACGAGGGGATGTGGCGCTGCTTAAGTACTCCCGAGGCGTGACGACAATCTCGGAGATTGAAATAAACTCGGCGAGCGGAGAAATCGGCTTCGGCCGTTTCTTCTCTGCTTCGGACTTCTCGGCGCGGCGACGAACTCGGCTTCGGCCGTTTCTTTCTTGCCTGCGTCGGACTCTCGGCGAGCAGCAGAGGGAAACAGGGGAGGGGCTGTCCTGTGGGTCCACAGGTCGGTAGCACCGAGCGCTGGGGTCGGGCTGGCAGTCACGGCAGAGGGACGCTTCGCGCGCGCGTGCTCGGCCGCGGCGGATGAACATGGCAGCGGCGTCTCTGTTCGCGCGGCGAGGGAGGTGGAGAAGGAAGGGGCTGACCCGTGGGTCCCGCTCGTCAGTCAGAAGGGGTAAGGAGCTGGTCGGCCGAGCTGGCCTCGGGCCATCCGACCTGGGCCGGCTGGGGCCGGAAAGGAGAGGGGAAGGGCTCTTCTCTATTTCCTTTTCCATTTTCCAATTTTATTTTCTAAAAGGATTTTCAAATTGGGTTTTGAAATATTTGAGAAATTCAAATAAGCTACAACAGTACAAAGAAGAAATGCTCCAGCATGAATGCATCATACATGTGTATGACCTAGGTTTGATTTTATATTTGAGAAAAATTATTATTTCCCTATAATGGAATGATCAACTAATTGCATAATTAAATAAATTCCCACTATTTAAAAGAATGCAGTTTTTCGGGTGTTACATAAACCCATAGGTTGCAAGGAACAGGATAACAAAACTAGGAAGTAACTATGGTTAACAAGGAAGACACATGCAAATGCAATTATTTATTTGGTGAATAGGACAACAAGGATGATCCATGCTAATACTTGCCTTGATCAGCAAACTCCTGGTGATCCGGGTTGTCGCAGTACTGATCTTGATCACCCACGTATGGCTCACCGTCTATACTCGATCCATCATAACAACACACACGCATACAGGGGCAATCATGCATACAATAAGAGTTTTCATTAGAACAGTACATCACAGAGAGAAAATAAATTAAAAAGGTTATAAAACAAATCTACGCGTTGCTACGATCACATCGATATAAAGTTTGCGCAAATCGGATTTAAAACGAGGAAGATATGAATTTTACAAGATTTATAATAGAATAATAATAGATTAAATATAATCTTGAATTTTAAGAGTGGAAAATATATGAAACAGTGGTACCATCAGATAGATTATGAAATTACGAATCTAACGCAATTTGAATCGTTCAAATCGGAGCTAAAACGTGGAAATTATAAATGAAACAATTTTGAATTCAAATCTGAAAACACATTTTCATATATACCGAAAATAAATACGCCTTCAAACGTAATCTACTGAATACGCTAAGGGCTGCGGGCTAAGCATTAAAAACTGCAGGGGGTTATTCGCAAAAACGCCGGCCGAATCGGTATGGGCTGCTCTTCGGCCATCCGATTCAAAATCGGCGGATCAGATTAACAGAGAGAAGGGGTGGCGGTGCTCTCGGCCGGAAAACAGAGGCCGACGGCGGCGCCATGGCCGGAGGGCCGCCGGAGAAGGTGAACTCGGCCCTCGGTGCATGAAATAGGTCGGGAAGGGTACCCATAGATCGGGAAGAGCATCGCAAGCTCACCTAGGGTGATGGGAAGGTCGGAAATCGACTCGGAGATAGCTCGCGGCGTGACCCGGCGGACGGTGGCTCTCTGCAACGGCGGCGGAGGCGTGTCAGTGCACAAATCGAAGGGGGAAAGTGCTCCGGAACTTCACAAGATCACAGCGAAGCTCCTCAAAGGCTTACCGAGAGGAAATTGGTGGCGAATCGAGCTAATTGCTCGCGGCGGCGGCTGCTCGGTTCTCGCGGAAGCTCGGCAGTGGCGGCGAGAAGAGGCGGCTAGGGTTAGGTGACGGCTACGAGGGGATGTGGCGCTGCTTAAGTACTCCCGAGGCGTGACGACAATCTCGGAGATTGAAATAAACTCGGCGAGCGGAGAAATCGGCTTCGGCCGTTTCTTCTCTGCTTCGGACTTCTCGGCGCGGCGACGAACTCGGCTTCGGCCGTTTCTTTCTTGCCCGCGTCGGACTCTCGGCGAGCAGCAGAGGGAAACAGGGGAGGGGCTGTCCTGTGGGTCCACAGGTCGGTAGCACCGAGCGCTGGGGTCGGGCTGGCAGTCACGGCAGAGGGACGCTTCGCGCGCGCGTGCTCGGCCGCGGCGGATGAACACGGCAGCGGCGTCTCTGTTCGCGCGGCGAGGGAGGTGGAGAAGGAAGGGGCTGACCCGTGGGTCCCGCTCGTCAGTCAGAAGGGGTAAGGAGCTGGTCGGCCGAGCTGGCCTTGGGCCATCCGACCTGGGCCAGCTGGGGCCAGAAAGGAGAGGGGAAGGGCTCTTCTCTATTTCCTTTTCCATTTTCCAATTTCATTTTCCAAAAGGATTTTCAAATTGGGTTTTGAAATATTTGAGAAATTCAAATAAGCTACAACAGTACAAAGAAGAAATGCTCCAGCATGAATGCATCATACATGTGTATGACCTAGGTTTGATTTTATATTTGAGAAAAATTATTATTTCCCTATATTGGAATGATCAACTAATTGCATAATTAAATAAATTCCCACTATTTAAAAGAATACAGTTTTTTGGGTGTTACAAAATATAAGCCCTCAGCCATTGTAAAAGAAACAACAACATCAATACAACATAACTTTCGGCTCCGGCCAACAAACCCTAGAGTCAGTCGAGTCCGACGAGTTACTTCATCCAGGCAGGGTGTCATCCGGTGGACGCAGGCTTGCTTGTAAGTATCGTCAACCCCCTGTTAAACTATGTCTTTTTAGCGTCATCCGGTGGACGTGGAAGCATGGCGGACCCGGGTCCTTGCTAAGCTCTGTTTCTTTGGCGTCATCCGGTGGACGTGGGAAGCATAGTGAGTCAAGGATGATTCACGCTGGTTTACCCGATCAATCTGTGTTAACCGTCATCCGGTGGACGAGATACAGATTAGGACGTTTTTCACGCGCGGATTAGTTATCGATTCATGTTTGTTTGCTTGATTAATCTATTAGTTAATGTCATCCGGTAGACAGGCTATAGATTGAGATGGTTTGCATGCATGGATTAGTTATCGGCTCTAGTTAAATTTGGCAGTTTAGCTGGATTCATTAAGTTATCGATGTTGCTTATGTTTATTGTTTATTATTTAAAGCAATCATCAATTTGCCTGTCTTGATCCATATGCGTCGGCTTATATCTAATAGATCTATATGTTCAACGAATTATGCTTGCCATTCATTTTATATTGACAAGATAGAATGCTTTGCACCAGCCGGTTGTATTTTGGATCTAGATTATGTCACAGAACCGACCAATTTATACAAGCACAAGTACAACGATCGCATTTTAATCGTAATCCAGTCGCACTTGAGCCAATATAAACCCGGTAGTCCGGAAATCTCGAAGGATTTCAAACATTTCATACCCCAAGGATCATTCATTCAGCAATACCCGATCACATGACACATAAGTTCGCAACCGAATTTAAACATCAGAGTACAACATAGTCTTTTACACAAATATAGTAGTAGCGGAAGTCAACATAGTTTTACACCACAGAGTTCAAATACGAGTACCATCCAAAGACCCTGTCACAGCATTCTTACAACATCTAAGAATAGATAATAACCCTGCCCTCGGGTCTAGTCTTCTTCGCCCGCAGGGGTGAAGCAATTCCTGCAATACGCGTAGTAGACTACACCATCTGCAACAATTGGAATAAAACCCTGAGTACTCAATTGTACTCAGCTAGACTTACCCGACAGGGAGTAAATAAAAAGACTCTCAAGGATATGCAAGGCTTATTTGGTGGAGCTCAGAGGGTAGCATCATTTTTGCATCAAAAGCATTACTACAGTAGAACCTCAACTTATTCATTTTAATTGTGATAAGCTTCGATTTTAGTTAAGCTATTTACTAAGATTAGCCACTACACTAAGCATTCACTGAATATTGTAGCAATCAATAAAACCATATGATTTCCGATATCCGCAGATATCAACCTCATCTCACCATAATCATTATGTTCAAGTTATTAGCCTCTACCTCACCAGAAGATCAGTTCAGTTTCTCACTAACCAGGAGAGATGGCGATTCGAATCGATTGTACCAGCTGGCAAATATGCCAATCACAAACCCTGTCAGCCGAGCCACTGGCTTCTTGGGCCACCGTTAAATCTTTCTGAGACATAATATGTATCGCGGGCTTGGAGGGGTCCATATTCTCAGAGACAAACCCACTTCCAAGATGCATCAGGTCCCTGACCTGCCCTTGGTAAGATGGTGTCTCCGCACATCCTTCCTACCTCCAGAATATGTCTGCCTTATCACGCCCAATTCCCGGCTCAGAAAGAAATACTCGGCTTCGCGGTCAGAACGACTTATCTGGCCAGCTATGTGACGACGTCTTTCAATCTCAACTGATGTCTGGTGGCCTCAGTCCTAGTCGGCCGCAAGCAGCACCGAAGATGGCATGACCTCAACCATGTCATGCGGCTCCCCGCTACCTAGCCTTGATTCTCTCATTAGACACTGTGGCATGGTGGCACATATAGTCCATCATGTGGAATCCAACCCCATCATCATTAGTAACCACCTATGCTCGCGAAGGACAGGAAATCCCTCGTCTTCTACCGGTCTAAGTATGGCTAAGCATAAGATCGAACCCATCCCTTATCTAGTAATACTTCAGGATCAAGTATAAGTGGACAAGGTATAAATGCAGCAACGGTATCATTTCGACTCCTATACTTAAGTGCACAATCATACGATTTAATAAAGACCAGTGCATTTGTAAAAAGAGTAGGTGGAGACTTAGGGATGCTCCGGGGCTTGCCTTTCACAAAGTTAGTAGGTTGGTGATCAGGGCACTCTGGAAGTTCAGCTTCTTCTTCCTGACCTTCGGGAACCTCTGGCACTTCAATCTCCGGCGGAACTTCCTCCTCCGGTGGATCGAACTGCAACAGCGTCACGCCTCCCGGCGATCCTGTATGCATGATATGCATATATGAGAACTGAGAATGCACATGAAATGCAAGATAGAGATGCACAAATTAACCCATGATATGCAATCAGTTTAACAATCCACACTCATTTACTGAGTACGTGCATATTTCTTCCCTAGACAACCAACTCATACTCACCCTTCTTAAGCAAAGCATAGAACAATTTCTCATCCCGGGTGAGAGGTCTACAACCTGCACTTAATAATTAACATGCATCAACTAACCTACCACAACCAACTTATAATTAACAAGCGCGAGCAACATCATATAAACAAAATATTAACCTTGCTGCCCTAAGCTCAAAGTAGGATCAGCTCTACTGTTTAACACAGGTGATAATGCTGAGCATCACAGAAACGCATAAAAACACTCCCCAACCAAAAGATATTTGCTTAGAAACAATTAAATAAACCCTAGCCTATAACTGGACCTACTGTTTGCTGTGACCAGAAAAATCCATAAAAATTACAGTATCTATTACACATCCAGATTAGCCTACTGACAAAATTTCAAGTCATTTGGACAAGCATAACAGTCTACAAAAAAATAACAAGCAACCAGCCTTTTAAACAATGGAAAATACTTAACACAGTGAAAAGTATCAAACAACAGATTTCCCAATTTTATTAGCTTCTTTCCAACATAACATGATCCAGAAAAAATATTCATGACCATAACCTTAACACATTAAGCATGGTGATTTTTGCAAGATTAAAGCATAAAAGGCACATTATACTAGACTTCATATAAATAACAGTGAAACACTAGCAAACATATTTTTCATAGATTCTACTTCCCTAAACAAGATGAGTGCAAGTGGAATCACATTTTTAGCACATTCCTGCAATTACTTATGCATTTATCAAGTTTACAAGCAATTAACAATTTAAATATAACTACACAGGAAAAGTATTCCAAAAGTATATTTTATATTTTTCCTTGATAGAGCTCAGAAGTACAAACATAACAAAATTTGGTTCACCCCAAATGGACACTCCTAACTCCAGATATGAATTTTGGAAGATTTTACACATTTTCTGGAAATTCATTTTATAAATCATAAAACCCAAACCCGATAGAACTGCTTCGTGCACCCGGCTCAGTGAACCAGAGGCGCACCCGAACGGCTGACTCACGGGCCCCGGGGTCAACCCGACCCCACGCGTCAGAGAGAGAGGCAGAGCCGCCGGTGCTGACCGGCGAGAGCTCGCCGACGGCGAGGTCTCCGGCGACGCCGAGGCTACCTACCGACTCGTGGCAACGAGACGAACCCGATGGACCAACTGTCGAGGGTCATACCCCACCGGAGCGAGCTCGACGGCGGCAATGGCGGACGGCGGTGGTCCGGCGAGCTTGCGCCGGCCGATTCCGGCCGTTACTCGCGCGGCTAAGTTTCGTTCCGTGTCCCTGGAACCCTAGCGGACCTATGCGTGCGACGAATCAAACTATTGCGCACGGGAGCTCACTGACCGCGCTCGCATGGCGGCACGGCGGCGAGCGGGTTCACGGCGAGCTCGGGTTCCGGCGAACCTACGGCGAGATCGACCTATCCGACGGCCTAGAATGGATCTACGGCTAACGGAGACTCCTAGACGAGTAATGGAGAGAGAAGCCGACCCCGGCATCGCCCTCGTCGCGGCGACCCGAGAGCTCGGCGGCGCTCCGGCAATGGCGCGGCGGCGAGAAGGCCAAACCGTTATACCTTAGCTCGGCTGAGGTCGGCAACGGGTCGAGGACGAAGAGCAGAGCAAGTCGAAGCTACGACGGAGGTGGAGCGGTCGGAGACGGCGCAGTGACGGCGGATTTCACCACGGCGACGGCTCGGCGGCGATGGCGCTGGCGGAGCGGAAAACGGCGAGCAAAGGGCGAGAGAGCGGGGAGAGTGAGAGCGAGCGTGCTGGGGGACAGGAGGAGTGTCGCTTTTGTAAAGCCGACCGCGCGGCAGGGCAACGACGGCGTACGGCGCCACCTGGCGGCCGATGCCTGACAGCGGCCACGTCGGCGGCGACTGAATCGACTCGATCTCTAGCTCGTGATCCGGTGCGTTTCAGTGAAAACTTCACTAATATGGATTGAAGAGCTACATGAGTAGATCATTTCATATTAAGGCACATTACTCTAGTTCGGCCTGGATTGAGAGATACAGGTCGATGAACAGGGGTACACCGAAACTGAAAACCAGTTTAGACTTAGGAAAATTTTGAAAACTTCAAAACAGCTCCAAATCTGCACTAATTCAACTTTTTAACCTCCTTCCACCCATTTTCATGAGTTGACCCAAAAATAAAGTTTGTTGCTTATAAAATTCTACACAACTTTGATTAGGGGTGCACTGATATGCAGAATCTCTAAAATGCCCTTCTTGTTTGGTCAAACAGAATAGCTTTTAGAGGGCTCTCTAGTCAACTATGAGCTAGAGGGGTATTTTGGGGATTTCACCAACATGAACATTGTTCCAAATGTTATCCCAAACATGTCTAAAGCATTTAGAACAGTAAACAAGCATCACATTTGCATGTCAACACATTTAGCATGTTATGGACATATAAACAAACATATAGCAATAAAAGGGAATCAAATAAAATGCAATGATGATGATGCATGAAATGACAAGATCTATGCTTGATGACATGCAAATGCAAGTGTGAAAATAGTAACTAACACTAGGGTGTTACAGATTAGATACGGGTCGCACTCAAGTAATAAAATAAACTTTGTCTAGATTCAAAGGTTAACGGATCTAAGTTGCAACTTCATCATGACTGCCTCGATCCGCTCGATCTCCACTGTTGCAAGATTGTGATTTAGATCTATTAGCCGGAGAGTTGAAACATTGTTTGCTTTATAGGCTTGTATGTTACTCGTATAAACTAAATCGGCTGAAATAGCCGATTTCTTCTTGTTTTACATTGAGACATCTAATGATCATGTCAGCTTGCTGTGACTACATCTTTATAGCATATTCCCGTCTAATGCAAGTATATGTCATTGAATTCATGTCTGAATCGGTTAACTTGAGTTATAATGCATGTTTCGCTACAATCGGTTCATATCATAACGGAATCGGCTTTCTAGTCAATCTCCCATTACATCGGCTCTTCGAGCCATACAGTTGGAACTACCTGGACACACCGGTTAGTTCCGCCCTGTGATTACTGATTACTATCTTTTTCCTTGTCAATTGCAGGTCAAATTGACTGGCACGCTTGGGTGTTATTGACACTCTCAGACCGGGTTCGAAGCTAGCTGGATCTGCGAGAGCTTTACTGCCTCAAGGGTCGTTTCCGGCTTCGCTGGTGTGTTGGGCTTAGGGAACCACTTTTTGCGCCAACACACTTTTTGGCACGCCTGGTGGGACCATTCACTGAAGACCATGGCAAAAGGGAAGGCTGCGGCGGACGGCCCCTCCAGGGATGACGGTGTCCTCAGGGTCAGGGTCAAAGATCTCAGTGAGGAGGACGCGGCAGTGCTGAACAAGATTGTTGAGGAATTCGCTGATGCCTGCCTGCTTTCATTCAGCAAGCAGCATGATGGCTCTATAGTGAAGAAGAATGCATTCTCGAGATGGATCATGGACGGCCATTCTGATAAATCTGAAGAGGAGTGCAAGGCCGACCTCAAGCAGATGCTAGAAGAAGGGACCTGGGAGGCCGCCTATTCAGCAGTCGGCCATCACCATAAATCCTTCCTGCAGACATTCTATAACATCATGAAGACTGTTCTCAAACGGCAGGATTGGGAGTCTCTGGGTCCAGTTTACTTCAACATACCCGCAGAGGATGCAGATCCAAAAGCAGCGGCAAGGACCTCCAATTCCTCACCGCAACAGCTGAGCCAGCCGAAAACGCCAGTGCAGGGTGCCACTGCGGCCGGTTCGGCTCAAAAAATAGCAGCTTCTCCTAGATTATACAAAGATCATACTCCGGAGGAGCTCGCCGCTTTCATGCAGGCCACTGGACAGTCGGTGAACTCGATGAACTCATCAGCGGTGAACCTGACAGCTGGAAATACGCCGGCGGCAGACGTGGCCAACCCAACTCCTGGATACCATGAGGGGATCACATATCAAGACCTTCAGGCTGCGCCGCATCCGGGGTACGCCCAGACACCCAACAATCAGCTGCTGGAGCAGATGAGTGCCATGCTCCGGGATACGTTCGGTTTACAGCCGAAGACCGGGACTGGAATCAAGTACAGGCGCCCTTAACCCGAGTGGTACGACCGAGTGACATTGCCGCCCAGGTATCGCTTACCCGACTTCTCCAAGTTCAGTGGGCAGGACGACATCACCACCATGGAACACATCAGCCGTTACCTGACCCAGCTCGGCGAAGCTTCGTATGAGGTAGCTCACAGGGTCCGGCTCTTTCCGCTATCACTGACAGGGCCGGCGTTTAGCTGGTTTGCATCTATGGAGCCTGGCTCGATTCAAGGCTGGGAAGATCTGGAGACTAAATTCCATAATTACTTCTTCTCTGGCACTGGGGAGAAAGACATCACAGATCTCACCAACATGCGCCAAAAGCCGAATGAACTTGGATCGGCTTTCATCAAGCGGTTCAGGGAGACCAGGAACATGTGTTACTCTTTGAACCTGAACGACAAGCAGCTCGCCAAGATAGTGGTCAGTGGGTTGCTCCCACACGTCCAAGAGAAGCTTGTGGGCACCAACTTCAACAGCATCAGCGAAGTGATGCAGAGGGTTGCCGCATTAGAACAGCAGGCCCAGAGTTTCAAGAAGGAATCAAAATACAAGCAGGCCTACGTCTGCAATTCCGACTCAGAGGATGGAGAGAATGAAGAAGTGGCTGCTGTTGAGCTCAAATGGGGGACAAAGCCCATGGCCGTACCGAAGGGTTGGAGCGCGGAAGATCAATACGACTTTGACACGCGCAAGCTGGACAAGCTCTTCGACCTGTTAGTCAGTGCAGGCCACATCACCTTCCCAGCTGATTACGTCAAGCCATCTCCTGAAGATTTGCAGGGAAAACCTTTCTGCCAGTACCACGGCCTCACCTCACACTCTACAAACAACTGCCGCAATTTCAAAGCAGCAATCCAGAATGCTATTAGGTGCGGTTTGTTGAAATTTGAGGCTCCTCCCAAGGGGAAGATGAAGATCGATAAATTCCCATTCCCGAAAGGGCAAAACATGGTCCAGATCGCGAATCCTCTGACTAAAGTAAAGGTATTAACTTCCGAACGGGCCAAGAAGAACTCCTCAGTTGATACTGATGCACAAATCACAGCTAAGGAGCTGGCGCTGATCAAAGGAAGGAGGGAGCAGAATCAGAGGCAGCCGGAGCAAGGAGAATCCAGCGGCACCAAGAGCAGGAGGCCCACGCACCAGCACCTTTTGAACAAGTGGCGGCGACAGAAAGAGAAAGATCATCAGAGGCGGCTGCAGCGCGAAAAAGAGGAGTACCGCAGGTGGCTCCGTGAAGAAGAAGAAGCGCGCTATCACGAAGAAATGGCCCGCCACCGGGGAGGTGAGGAGGATCATTGGCATTGCTCATTCTTCCGACACTGCTGGAATGAAGGCTTGAGACTGCCAACGCTGCGTAACTGCCCAGAATGCAGCGATCAGTACCGAGAGTACAGGCAATCCCAGGTCAACCGCCGGTCTGTGCATCAGAGGCTGGGGAGCCCCCACAGCCCACGGGATCGGCGTGAAAAAAGGAACTCGCGCGATCGGCTTGATGAAGCGGTAGTTGAACGCCGACAGCCGGTTTGGCAACAGAATCAGTGGTGCCCGGGGGATCTAACTAGGAGCCAAAGGCGCCGGGTGCAGCAGCTCAGAAACAGAGAGCTCCAATCTGAGGGGCGTGCCAAACAGGTGTGGCGCGAGAAGCCTCCACAAAATAATGGATGGCTGTAGCCGATGCACAGATGGTGTTCGTGCTGCCTGCAGAGTTCAGAGCCAAGAAGTATGATACCGAGTCCGACTCAGACGATTCGGGATCAGAAGACGGAGTGGCCAAGTTAGTGCTTGCACAGCAAGCTACTTTTGATAAGCCAGCCAAGAATCGACATCTGAAGGCCCTCTATCTCAAAGGTTATGTCGACGGCATGCCCATGACGAAGATGTTGGTGGACGGTGGTGCCACTGTCAATCTCATGCCCTACACTATATTCCACAAGCTAGGCAAGGGTCCCGATGATCTAATAGAGACTGATCTGATGCTTAAGGATTTTGGGGGCAATTCTTCCAACACTCAGGGGGCAATCAACATCGAGCTAACATTGGGGAAGAAGACATTGCTTACCACCCTTTTCGTGATCGACAGTAAAGGTGCTTACAGCTTGCTTCTCGGACGCGACTGGATTCATGCCAACTGCTGCGTACCATCGACCATGCATCAGTGCCTCATTCAGTGGCATGGCGATGAGGTCGAAGTGGTCCCGGCCGATGACTCGGTCAGCGTGGCGACGGCGGATGCCACATACTGGGAAGCTGGGGATCATGACTGTTTCTCTGGCAAGGCTTGGGAAGGAGGCTCCATCAAGGTCAGCGATGAGAGTCAACAGCCGATCAGGGCAATCGGCTCTGAGTCTTTTTATTAAATGGAGAATCCGATCGACGGCACAGAGAGTAAGTTGGGGCAAGGATTCACGTCGGCCGACAAGCTCGAAGAAGTGGATGTTGGACCCGGCGACAGACCAAGGCCGACGTTTATTGCCGCCAATTTAGACCCGGAATTCAGGCAGGAGCTGATTCAACTGTTGAAGGAGTACAAAGATTGTTTCGCCTGGGAATATTATGAGATGCCTGGATTGGACAAATCTATTGTTGAGCACACGCTACCTATCAAGCCAGGGTTTCGGCCACACAAGCAGCCTCCACGTCGTTTTAGAGAGGATGCTCTACCCGACATTAAGGCCGAAATCACGAGGCTGTTAGAAGCCAAGTTCATTCGAGCTTGCCGATATGCCGAGTGGATATCGAACATCGTCCCCGTGTATAAGAAAAATGGTAAATTGCGAGTCTGTATTGACTCAGGAATTTAAATAGAGCTACACCGATGGATGGCTACCCTATGCCAGTAGCCGATATGTTGGTAGACTCAGCTGCTGTGCACCAAGTTATTAGCTTCATGGATGGCAATGCTGGTCATAATCAAATTTTTATGGCTGATGAAGACATCCCGAAGACCGCCTTCAGGTGCCCTGGTGCGCTTGGTTTGTTTGAATGGGTGGTCATGACGTTTGGTTTGAAGAATGCCGGTGCAACTTATCAGAGAGCTATGAATTATATATTTCACAAGTTGATCGGCAAAGTCGTTGAAATTTATATAGATGATGTGGTAGTGAAATCCAAGAGCAATAAAGATCACCTGGCCGATTTGAGGACCACTTTGGAGTGCACAAGGCGACATGGTCTGAAGATGAATCCTAACAAGTGTGCGTTTGGCGTGTCAGCTGGCGAATTTCTGGGATTCATGGTCCACCACAAAGGGATAGAGATCGGCAGCAAGAGTAGGAAGGCGATCGATGAACTCGTACCTCCAACCAACAAGAAGGAATTGCAGTCTTTACTTGGTAAAGTTAACTTTATCAGAAGGTTCATTGCCAACTTATCAGAGAAGGTGCTGCCGTTCTCACCATTGTTTAAGCTCAAGAATGATCAAGAGTTCAAATGGGGTGACGTGCAATAGAAGGCTTTTGACGAAATCAGAGAATACATGAAGATTCCCCCTGTCTTAGTACCGCCACGGACAGGGAAGCCTTTTAAGTTGTACGTGACGGCCGAAAGCCATACCATTGGATCGGCCCTTTTCCAAGAGTTTGAAGGGAAAGAGAGAGCAGTCTTCTACCTGAGCAGGCGGCTCCTTGACCCTGAGACAAAATACACACCGACCGAGAAGTTGTGCTTGTGCTTATTCTATTCATGCACCAAGTTGAGGCACTGCCTGCTTGCCTCAGAATGTGTGGTGGTGTCCAAGGAGGATGTTATCAAGCACATGCTTTCGATGCCCATTTTAAATGGTCAGATCGGCAAATGGATCCTGGCGCTTTCAGAGTTTGACTTGAGGTTCGAATCGGCTAAGGCGGTCAAAGGTCAGGCGATAGCCGATTTCATTACACAGCATCACGGAGGATCGATTAATATAGCGGATATAGCGCCATGGACTATGTTTTTCGACGGTTCTTCGTGCAAGCAAGGTGGTGGCGCCGGAGTAGTGCTCATCTCACCGCGGGGTATGCGTTTTGAGTATGCTTTCCAGATAGGGCCGATTGTCACAAACAATCAGGCTGAATATGAAGCCACGTGGAAAGGTTTTCAGCTTCTGCATGAAGCAAAAGCCGATGCAGTTGAAGTATTTGGCGATTCACAACTAGTCATCAACCAATTGCTCGGCTTGTATGAATGTAAAGACGAGATACTCAGAGGCTACTCTGATCAGTGCCAGGCTCTCATCAAGAAGTTCATGACGGTATCTCTCTGTCACATCCCCAGGGCCCAGAACCAGGAAGCTAATCGGCTGGCGCAGAACGCGTCGGGTTATCGGCCGATGCAGGAGATTTGTAACAGCGAGCAATCAGCTGACGACTGGAGGGGCGAGATAGCAGGTTACCTGGCAAATCCTTCACAACGGGTCAGCAGAAAGCTAAGGTACAAAGCCACCAAGTACGTGTTGTTGGATGGTCAGTTGTATTACAAGACTGTTGAAGGAGTGCTGCTCAAATGCCTGGAGGCAGAGGAATCAGTAAAGCTGATGAGCGAAGTACATGATGGAGTCTGCGGTGCACATCAATCAGCTCACAAGATGAAGTGGATCATCAGGAGGACTGGTTACTATTGGCCTACGATGCTGGAAGATTGTTTTAAATATTACAAAGGGTGTCAAGAATGCTAGAATTTTAAAAATATACAAAAGTCTCCAGCCTCTGCTATGAATCCAATAATTAAACCGTGGCCGTTTAGGGGATGGGGTATTGATCTAATCGGCCAAATCTACCCACCATCGAGTAAGGGTCACAAGTGGATCTTGGTGGCGACTGATTACTTCACCAAGTGGGTAGAAGCCATTCCTTTAAGGAACGCCACTTCAGCTGACGTGATCGAATTTGTGAAGGAGCATATTATTTACAGGCCCGTATCGTGTGGTGGAATGCGCTCCGGGTAATGCTTATATCCTTGAAGACTTGGAAGGGCAGAGAGTCGCCAGAGCCATCAATGGGAAGCATCTGAAGAAATACTACCCTAGCATCCCAGTTGGGGGATAATAGCCGATTCATGTGAATCCGGCTCTAATAGCCGATGCCGTGCAAGCGGGTCGCCTTCAGGACAAAAATGGCCGACGTCGTAGTAAAGAGTCGTCCTTAGCACAAAAATAAAATACCCTCGATGGGGCGTAACAGCCGATGCGATAAGCGTCGCCTTTAGAGCAAAAATAAAAATATATATAGTCTTGCAAATTGGATTGTTTCGGGCATAACGAGTTCAGAAGTATCATATACATCAAAATGCCTAATACAATCTAGTTTGGATTATTGACGTCGTCCCGGATTACGTCCTCGGTGTCGATGGACACGGAGAGACCGTCGGCATGAGAGGCGAAAGCGGCCATCAGCGTGCCGAACTCCTCCATGTCTTGGCCTGCCTGAATCCCCGGTTCTATGTTTTCCAGCACGATGCCGGAGTTGATCTGGGCGGCGGCCAGAGCTCCCGCGGCACCGTGACGGACGCCACTCATTGCCACCTGGCGGACGCGGTGGTGCACGTCCGCAAGCTGCTCTATCTGCGTTTGCCCCCACGCGCGCAGGACGTCGGTGACGCTCGACGCAGCCGCGCGCAGTTCATGCAGCTGTGCTGTCAGAGCTGCACAAACAAGGAAGGTCAGTGTTGGAAACAAGCCGTGCATACTGTCAGACAAAACGAGAGATTACCTACCACGGCGGCCTGCTACTCCGCGAGGTTGGCCCGCGCCTCCGCCAAATCAATGTTGGCGGCAACGAGCGCGACGGCCTGGTCCTCGTTCTCCTTATCCAGCCGGCCGGCCTCTTTGGTAGCCTCGGAGTAGAGGTTGCGATACCGCACCATCTCATGGTGGAAGTGGCGGCCGTCGGCGGCGGTGTAGGAGTCGCGGGAACTCGAAGATGACTCCGAGTTCGATTCCGCTCCGGAGGTGGTGCTGCGAGCCGGAGCGTGAGGGAGGTTCGGTTGTGGCGCCGTGCGACGCACCGAGGAACTGGCGTCGATCGGTGCACCGAAAGGAAGATGGAGCGGGAGACGTTGGCTGAAAGGGACCATCAGATCAGGCAGCCAGACTTAACCAGATTTAAAGATCGACGAAAAGAGAGAATAAGATACCTGCTATGGACTCCCCGTCCGCTGACTTGCATCATACGCCTGATTGGAGCCCTTACAGGAGCAGAGGGCCCGGCGGCGTCACCAGTGGCGGGGGTTTCCGGGGTCGCCGTCCCAGTTGCAGGAACGGCGTCACCATCCGCCGGGGCTGCCCGAGGAGGATCAGCGCCGGGGGCAGGGTTGTTCAGGCCGGCTAAGGAGCCAGCAATGCCACTGACGAGAGATGGTTGGTGACTGCAGAAATGGATCAAATCAGATAGAAACAGCGAGGAGATGGTAGGCTGACGGTTGAACTTACCCCAAAGTCTGCTCGATTCGGGCGACGCTGGCCCAGATGCTGCGGATACTCCGTTCCATCTCATCGCCGTCGACGGGCTCAGACGCCGAGCGCTTCCCATGGTTTCCATCGCTGGCCGTGGTCGTAAACAAGGATTGGGAGCGGAAGCGAAGTGGATACAAGGAGGCGGCCGGGAGAGTTGGTCGGTGAGATGGATACGATGGCGTGTGATAATTGCCTCAAGTCTGCCAACTATTTATAAGACAACACGGGCACCGAGGCGGTTTCTTTGGGAAGTGAGACGGCACGGCGGATTTTAGGTTGCAGTTAATCCACGTTTCTTGAATCCGGAACAGTTGCCAAATCAGGGAGACAAAACGCCGCCATCAATGGTCGCACGCCGATCGGTTTTTTGGGTTAGGCTGTTTTAGCCGATCCTGTTGTGAGTACCCACAAGCTGATTCGTGATGGATCTGGCTGAGGGGTTAGTTCCAAAGGAAAGCCGAACAAAGCCGATACTAAAAAGTACGCCTGAAAGCCGATTCTTATGCAGAACAGGTCAGGCTATGTGATTGATTCTAAGATACAAAGCAGTTCGAAAGCCAATTCGCATACAGAAGTATATCAGGCTGAACAGAGTCAGTGCGAAGCAAGACAAAGTCGGTATTAAGGTGTAAAATCTAAATGCAGATCAGGCTGAGTTGTCAAATTCAGGGTGAACAGCACATGCCAAGCAGTATACCCATCATATTACAAAGATAATAAGGATCGAATCAGATCTACTAATTCAGCACGGAGCGCGTGGCCAGCCTGCAGCAGTTGTTGATCTCGGTTTTCAGTGAACTGCAACAAGTTTAGGCGTTGGCATGACTTTCTGTCCGCAACGATCAAGCTGCTGATTTCCTTCTTTTTCTGGGAGAGGTCGATCGTGCTGGTGGAGATAGTGATTTCGCGCTCACTGATAGCCGATTCAACTGCTTCCAATTCTTTTCTCAGCTGGTCTCGCCTTGTTTTCAATGTCTCCAGTTCTGTTTCGGCCGTACTGATGGAGGACTTGAGCAACCTGGCTCGATCGGCTAATCCGGTGGCTTCTTGTCTGTTGGTCGATTTGTTGCTCCTTAGCTATTCAAGCTCTGCCAGGTTCTTGTGAGCAGTGATGATCCCTGATGCTGTAACTTTAAGATCGTCAAGTCTTTGCAGGGACTTCAAGGCTGACAGATTGGGTTGCTGCTGGACGAGTTCCATTATTTGATCAATCAGATCGGGATTCGAGGCCAGAGTGACCAGATCACCCTCTAGATGGGGTAACAGTGCACTTAGCCGATTGTTGAAATCTGGCTCTGAAAGTCTCTCAGAGGAAGAGGCCAGTTCATCTTTATCACAGAACTCTTCTATGTCGAATGGAAAGCTAGGAGACAAAGGCCTCGGTGCCTACAGTGCATACATTCTCTCATCAAAAAAGGTACAATATAGATTAATTGTTTTCTGGCAGAGATGGGATACCTGAATGGGGCTTGAAGGTTGTAGAGTTGATGCCGATGCTGTTTGTTTGACTAAAGCGGTTGTATCTTTTGTGGCATGTGGATCCTCGGTTGTCACTGCCTCAGGTAGTTGGGTTTCTGCAAACCAGAAGTAAGAACAGTATGGAAGCAAGGATAATTGCTAACAGCCGATTAGGAGTTACCTGGATTCCTCTCAGGGGGCAACTCCTCTTCTTCAAGATTCGCCCAGATTTCTTTGGAAGGGCTGTTCGGCTGTATTTTTGAAAAGAAGATTTGGTCAATTAGGACATTTAAGAAAGAAGAACCCAGTGAGTATTACCTGAGTTTTTGCTCCTTCTTCCCGGATCCCTTCTTCTTGAGCAGCTGATTCCTCATGGCCGGTAGATTCTGGTGGTTCTTTGGCCTGTTTCTCTCCCAAGGTACCTTGAGTTGGTTGGGGATTCACCTGGTAGAAAGCCGATTTAAGAGTCGGGGCGTACTGAAGTAAAGGAAAAATGCTACTGGGTACCTAAATTTTTCTTATCGATCGGCGTTTCTTGGGAGTTTGCTTTTGGAGCTGGGATGCAGCTGGTCGTTTTGAAGCAGAAGGGGAGGTCAGTACAGCAGGGCCTGCCATTAGTTGTCTCAGCGTTGGCGCTCGGGAGCCTAGTCTTGCTGTTGGACAAGGTGGATAGTATTCCACTCGCTCTGGTGGATTGGATGATGGGTCCTGCGAGAAATATCTGTTAAGTAACATGTTTGAATAAAGCCGTTTTTTATTGGAATCGGCTGAGAACACTTACTGCTCGGGGAGATTGGAAGTTTGAATCTAGGGCTCGGCATTTGTCGTGGACGGTTTGGCAGAACAAGTGAGCGTGCCATTGTTGCCACCAATCGTCAAAGCTCTGATGAGCGATGCAGATTTGATTCCACGGCTTTGGCGAGAATGTGGGCAGGTTTGCCCCAAGTTGAAAGATTCTGACATCCTGAAGGTGCTCTGTAATGTTCTCCCTGGGTTTCAGTGTATTCAAAAAAGGGAGCCGAGGGGGCAATTGGCCGAAACCTAGCTGTCTTGCTGCTATGTTTGGATGATAGAATTCATAAGAAGAATAGCTAGTTGCCTTGCCGCTTGCGATCCGAAGGTGCTTGAAGTCTGCTAGCAAGGCACAGGGTTTGATGATTGCGTTCAAGATACTGATAGCCTCGTCATCAGAGCACCCATTGTTGAATTTGAAGCTGGAGGGCGCTGGAAATTCATCTTCATCTTCATAAGGGAACCAGCTTATGCAGGTACAGGTTGAGCCATAGCTGTACTAGCCACCAAGGGCCTGTTATGCATTGCACTTCTTCACCTATGATCAAGGAACTGAATACCCGGCTCATAAGCCTATATGCTGCACCCAACAAGAGTTTACCCAGGGGGATGGAGTGCCCTTGAGCTAGTTTCTCTGCTAATACCCGATAAGGATATGCTGGCCCGGCAGTGGCGCCACAGAACACGAATCTTTCAAGCCACATGGTCAAGAATGCGACATGTTCTTTCTCGCTGACAGAAGAAGAGCTTTTCTGGTGGTGTTGAATATAACCACTCCATCCTTTGTATGCGTCCAGCTTCGGGAAATACGGGTCCTTCTTGCCACTGGAACAAAGATCCCAGAAATCATATGATCCAGTAATCTGAAGCCCGGTAAGCATATGGATATCACCCAGGGTAATGGTTTTTGGACCGTCTCCGAACACGAAAGCATTCAAGGAGTTGGACCAAAAATGACTGGCAGCGATCAGGAGCGGCTCATTCCTTGTCATCTCTGATAATGATAGGTCAAGACATTGGCTCAGGTGGTGCATCTCCCAGTCAGCGCGCTTCTTCGCCGCGACGCGACGGAACCAGTTCCTCCACCCAGCAGGTGCACTTGGCCAATTTCTGAAAGATTTGGCCCAAGAGGAGGCGCCCATCATGGAGCTTCGGAATGGGAGCTGGTTGGTTTCTTGAATGATGAAGTCTTTGGGGATCGGATCGCCCATCGGGCCTAGATAGTAGGTATTGGGGATGTCCTTCAGTGGAATCAGAATATCATTCCTTAGCACCTGGATTTTAAACTCGTACTCGGTGAGGTTGAAGAGGGATTCACAAATCAGGGGGCGGATCGATGAAATTGATACCTCAGGGATCTCGGAAGGAGTCGCCATTAGCTCGGAAGTGATTTGACGGTGACGAATCGAAGCTGGCGGCGGCGAATCAAAACTAACAGCGGCGGATTGGAGCCCGTGGCGGAAGTTGCGACGGTTTAGGGTTTCATTTTGGTGCGAAAGTTTGAAGTGCCGAGAGGGAAGCTGCGTTTTGGCTATTTGAAGGCTCAAGCGCTAATTTCGGAATAAACCAATTTATTCCAAAATTGGGGGGCATGTGTTAACACCAAATTTTGGGCTGGGAGCCGATAGCCGATACCGGAGGAGGATAACCGATCTCGGAAGCAGATTCCGTCCAGCGGAAGGAAGGAAAATAGCCGATTGAACGGTGAATCGGTTATCGGGCGAAGGTGACAGGAGGCGTGCAGCGTCGGTATTGATGACGTCATCCAGAGTCCGCACTGCCAAGATGCGATCACGATCGGAGTCCGTTATGAAAGGGAAGTTGGGACTCCAAGTTACCTTAGATATAGGATAGTTTGTTGGTTTCCTTATCTATTAATGAGTTGTAATTCGATTAGGATTCTAGCTACGCTCAGGGTATAAATATAAGCCCTCAGCCATTGTAAAAGAAACAACAACATCAATACAACACAACTTTCGGCTCCGGCCAACAAACCCTAGAGTCAGTCGAGTCCGACGAGTTACTTTATCCAGGCTGGGTGTCATCCGGTGGACGCAGGCTTGCTTGTAAGTATCGTCAACCCCCTGTTAAACTATGTCTTTTTAGCGTCATCCGGTGGACGTGGAAGCATGGCGGACCAGGGTCCTTGCTAAGCTCTGTTTCTTTGGCGTCATCCGGTGGACGCGGGAAGCATAGTGAGTCAAGGATGATTCACGCTGGTTTACCCGATCAATCTGTGTTACCCGTCATCCGGTGGACGAGATACAGATTAGGACGGTTTTCACGCGCGGATTAGTTATCGATTCGTGTTTGTTTGCTTGATTAATCTATTAGTTAATGTCATCCGGTAGACAGGCTATAGATTGAGATAGTTTGCATGCATGGATTAGTTATCGGCTCTAGTTAAATTTGGCAGTTTAGCTGGATTCATTAAGTTACCGATGTTGCTTATGTTTATTGTTTATTATTTAAAGCAATCATCAATTTGCCCGTCTTGATCCATATGCCTCGACTTATATCTAATAGATCTATATGTTCAATGAATTATGCTTGCCATTCGTTTTATATTGACAAGATAGAATGCTTTGCACCAGCCGGTTGTATTTTGGATCTAGATTAGATACGGGTCGCACTCAAGTAATAAAATAAACTTTGTCTAGATTCAAAGGTTAACGGATCTAAGTTGTAACTTCATCATGACTGCCTCGATCCGCTCGATCTCCACTATTGCAAGATTGTGATTTAGATCTATTAGCCGGAGAGTTGAAACATTGTTTGCTTTATAGGCTTGTATGTTACTCGTATACACTAAATCGGCTGAAATAGCCGATTTCTTCTTGTTTTACATTGAGACATCTTATGATCATGTCAGCTTGCTGTGACTACATCTTTATAGCATATTCCCGTCTAATGCAAGTATATGTCATTGAATTCATGTCTAAATCGGTTAACTTGAGTTATAATGCATGTTTCGCTACAATCGGTTCATATCATAACGGAATCGGCTTTCTAGTCGATCTCCCATTACATCGGCTCTTCGAGCCATACAGTTGGAACTACCTGGACACACCGGTTAGTTTCACCCTGTGAAACTTAAGGTGCAATAGACACATATATGAATTTAGCTAGAGGGTTTTAAATCCTATATGCTTGCGCATGAAGTATGTTTGGATAAATAAATTGGGAAAATTTTAATTGGTTGGTATTTTTGGTGTTTGGATTTTCTAGGGTTGTTACAATAGCTCATCTACCGTGAGGGTGTCATAGAAAGAGGACTCGGTAATGGCTGTCACTCGCATGCCCCAAACTCTAGGATTTAAGGCATGAATAAGCTTGAGGGCTCTCTCATGGTCATCATAGGGAAGTTGCGCTTTGTTGACCCTCATCTTGTTTATCACGGTTTGAAAACGTACAAACAAGGAATTGATCGACTCTTCATCTAGTTGATTGAAATTCTCATACTCTCGTTTGTACGTTTTGAAGAGATGATTCTCCACTTGGGCAGTGCCCTCGTGATAGGCTTGAAGACTCTGCCATATCTCTTGAGCTATCGTACAATCCGAGACACGCTCAAACTTTGGGATCGACAAACTAGAGAAGAGAACACTTCGAGCATGAGAGTTGGCATTGTGTTGGTCCTTTTGTTCTTGAGTGATCCGTGCCGCTGGAGCCAACACAACGTAAGCCTCGTTCTTGACAATCTCTCACACAGTGTAGTCGAGGCCTTGAAAATACGCCGACATGCGAGCATGGACAGTATGAGTGCACAGTAGTCTCATTTGGACTCACTAATGCTCCAGCATACTTCATGATCATGATGAACAAGATCTTCATGAATGAGCTAGACAAGTTTGTGGTGGTATTCATTGATGATATATTGGTTTATTCAGCCACAAAAGAGGAACATGAACATCATCTGAGGACCGTATTGGAGAGGTTGTCTCGCAACCAGCTATACGCCAAATTCTCCAAGTGCGAATTCTGGCTTGAGGAAGTTGCTTTCCTTGGACACGTACTGTCAGGAGAAGGAGTCGCGGTAGACCCAGCCAAGATTGAAGCTGTGCAAGAGTGGGAACAACCCTGTAATGTGTCAGAAATCAGAAGCTTTTTGGGACTTGCAGGATACTATCGCAGATTTATTGAGAATTTCTCCAAGATTGCAAGACCCATGACCAACTTGCTGAAGAAAGAGAACAAGTTTATATGGACTCCTGAATGTGAGAAGAGTTTTCAGACCTTGAAGGAGAAGCTCACTACTACACCTGTACTAGCCCTGCCCGATATTCACAAGGATTTTGTTGTATATTGTGATGCCTCTCGGCAAGGTTTGGGCTGTGTACTAATGCAAGAAGGAAGAGTGATAGCTTATGCCTCAAGACAGTTGAAGGAGCATGAGCAGCGATACCCGACTCATGACCTAGAACTTGCAGCCGTGGTACATGCACTCAAGATTTGGAGACACTATCTGATAAGCAACAAGTGTGACATCTACACTGACCACAAGAGCCTGAAGTACTTCTTCACTCAGGAAGATCTGAATATGAGGCAGCGCAGATGGCTAGAACTCATCAAGGACTATGATCTTGAGATCCATTATCACCCAGGAAAGGCCAATGTTGTCGCTGATGCACTTAGCCGCAAAAGCTACTGCCATACCCTCATCACCAACTCTATGCCACCTGAGCTCAGGAGAGAGTTCGACGCATTCCAGCTCGAGGTAATCTCCTATGGCATGCTAAATGAGCTTCGCGTCGAGTACAATCTCACCTCACGAATCCGTGAAGCGCAAAAGAACTGTCCTGAGATAGACTATATCCGTGGTTTGATGAAGCTGGGAAGAGGCCCCGAATACCGAGAAGATGAGCAGGGAACTGTATGGTACAAAGATAGAATCTGCGTACCGACGGATTCAGCGATACGAGAAGAGATTCTGTCAGAAGGGCATGACTCCAAATATTGCATTCACCCAGGGTCAGCCAAGATGTACCATGATCTAAGGAAACATTTCTGGTGGGAGAATATGAAGGCAGACATTGCAGGGCATGTAGCCCGATGTGACACTTGCAGCAGAATCAAGGCCGAACATCAACGACCAGCCGGCCTACTACAACCCTCGCAATTCCAGAATGGAAATGGGAATGCATTTCGATGGATTTTATCGTTGGGTTACCCCGCACCGAGAAGAAACACGATTCGATTTGGGTGATAGTTGACCGTTTGACCAAAGTCGCTCACTTCATTCCCATCAGCATTGGCTACGATGCCGAACGGCTGGCGGATTTATACATAACCCACATTCTGAGACTACACGGGGCACCCACAAGCATAATATCTGATCGAGGCTCACAATTCACGTCTCGATTCTGGCAAGCCTTGCACAAATCCATCGGAACCAAGCTGGACTATAGCACGGCTTATCACCCACAAACTGACGGTCAAACAGAAAGAGTGAACCAAATTCTCGAAGATATGCTCCGAGCTTGTGTGATAAAATACAAGACCAGTTGGGAAAGCTGCTTACCCCACGCTGAATTCTCGTACAACAACAGCTATCAAACAAGCCTCAAGATGTCACCGTTTGAGGCATTGTATGGGAGACCCTGCAGGACCCCGCTAATGTGGTCAGAACCCGGAGAGAGAGCCTTCTTTGGCCCTGCTAAGATTGTAGAAGCAGAGGAAGGCGTAGCACAGGTCAGAGAAAATTTGAGAATTGCACAGAGTAGGCAAAAGAGTTATGCAGATAGGAGACGTAGAGAGCTTGAGTTCAAGGTTGGGGATTATGTCTACCTCAAGGTATCTCCACTCCGTGGCACTGTCAGATTCCACGTGAAGGGGAAATTGGCACCAAGATATGTTGGGCCATACAAGATCTGTAAAAGGGTTGGAAAGCTTGCTTACAAGCTGGAACTACCGGAGGAATTATCTGGAGTACACCCCGTGTTCCATGTCTCGCAATTAAGGAAGTGTTTGAAGCTTCCCGAGGAGCAAGTTCCTACGGATGCATTAGACCTGCAAGACACACTTGAATACAAGGAACATCCGATCAAGATCTTGGCACGGGATACCAAAGAGACGCGAAACAAAACCATTCCGATGTGCAAGGTACAGTGGAGCAATCACACTGAAAGGGAAGCTACGTGGGAGAAAGAATCGGACTTGCGGATTATGTTTCCTTACCTCTTCGATGGGTACGTTATCTCTGAATCTCGAGGTCGAGATCCTAATGAGGGGGGAGGACTGTAACAACCCTAAAAATCCACACAATCTAAAAATCTCAACCAATTAAAATTTTTCATTTATTTATTGTGAAAACCCATTTTTCTTGTGCAAGCATATAGGTTTCATTATGAAATTGGTAAATAAAGGAGTGTAGTTTGCATTTTAATTCCATTCACATAGAATAATAACTTATGCATCACATTTGGGATTTATTGCAATTTATGTTTGTATTTACTCAATATTTAAAATGGGCAATATATGTATATATACACTAAATTGAAAATAGAAAAGGAGAAAGAGAGTTAGGCCAGCCATTCGTTTCGGCCAGCCGGGTCGCTAAGCCAGCCCAAGCCAGCCCGACCTTCCTCTCCTCATCTCACCGCGCGCGGCCCATGTCGCGGCTCGGCAGCGCGCGCGCGACCGGCACACACACTCGCGCTCGCTGCCAACCCGACCCCGCCTGTCAGCCGCTCTCGCCCCCCACTGTTCTTCTTCCTCACGAAGGCGACGCGCCTGCCGGGGGTGTCACGCGAATGGCGTGACCCCGGTCCCACAGCCGACAGCATGGCAGAGCCCTGACCCCGCTGTCCCCCTCCTGTCCCCTCCTTCCTTGGCCGCCAAGCGAGCCCGCGTGCACCCTGAAGCCCTAGCGTCGAGCGGCCGAAGCCCTCTGATCTACCGAGATCAATCGCGGCCGTCCGCCATGGGAACCTACCAAGCTCGCCTATAAATTGGAGCACCCCGAAGCCCTACCCTCATTTCCCCTCGCCGCCACCGCAGCACAGACCGGCACACCGCACCAAACCGAGAGAGAGAGCGTAGGAGAAGGGCGGAGCAGAGGAGGAGAAGCTGCCGGAGCGCCGCCGCCGCGGAGCACGCCGGAGCCGGACACGGAGGAGAAGCCCGAGCTGCGGACGAGGAGCGGCACGGCACTGCGATCGCTCTACACGGCTCCGACTCGCCACTGCACCGCCATCCTAGCTTCACCGACACCACGGTGAGCCACCGCACGCCATGTCCGAACCTTGCCCTGCTTTTGCCATGGCGTTCCACCCTCGGGACGCGCAGGCACGAGCCTTTACCGGCTCGGGAAGATCACCTGCACTATGCACTCATTCGACCGGCCGAAACCCCCGGACTACAAGCTTGCTAGACCGAGAACGCAGCACGACGCGTTCTCGGCGGAGCGCGCTCACCACCGACGCGTTCCGACGCCGAATCACCCGTTCCGAGCAATCCGACTAGCACCCGTATAGGTTAGAGCATCGTGGAGCACCGCCACGACCCCCTCGAGCTAGCTACGCGGATCTAAGCGCTAGAGGAAGCCTGAATCGCCTTGGCCACGTGCGCCGCGACCTTACCGGAGCGCCGCCGCGAGCCGTCGCCAAAAGAAGGTCATGCCATGGCTAAAGTTCGCCACCAGAGTGTTGTATGCCTCTCTGGCCTCACCAATTTGACAAGACCGCATTCGATTGAACCAATACTTGGTCGTAGCCGCGATGCCGCTTTCCGCCATCGACGGCGACACGCCGCCGCCACAACCGAGCACCTTGGAAAGCTCGGTAGCCAAAATTGGTAGTTGGTATACCATCGCCATAGACCCTGGACGCGTATACATCTCCTAGAGGACCTCCTTAGCCCGCCGGAACCTCACCGTCGCGACGACATCGCCGCCGACAGGTTCCGCCTCGCCTAAATCCGTTCCGAGTACCCCCGGTCGCCTCGCGCTGCGGAGAAAGGCCGCCGAGGTTCGCCAAGTCTGCCTCGGCACCGCCGCTAGATAGCCGAGCCCTGTCTTGCCGAAATATGGTCATCGCCGCCCTGTCACCGTCCGCCGCACCGGAGAGACACCGCCGCCTTGAACAGACGCCCTGGAACCCTGCTAGCACCGAATCTCCGATTCGCCCGAGCCTCCCCAGGAGAGCTCGGGAGAGCAGCCCCTTCGGCGCCCAAATCTCCGATTCGCCCGAGCCTCTCCAGGAGAGCTCGGGAGAGCAGCACCCTCGGGCGCCCAAATCTCCGATTCGCCCGAGCCTCTCCAGGAGAGCTCGGGAGAGCAGCACCCTCGGGCGCCCAAATCTCCGATTCGCCCGAGCCTCCCCAGGAGAGCTCGGGAGAGCAGCCCCTTCGGCGCCCAAATCTCCGATTCGCCCGAGCCTCTCCAGGAGAGCTCGGGAGAGCAGCACCCTCGGGCGCCCAAATCTCCGATTCGCCCGAGCCTCCCCAGGAGAGCTCGGGAGAGCAGCACCCTCGGGCGCCCAAATTTCCGATTCGCCCGAGCCTCACCGGGAGAGCTCGGGAAAGCAGCCCCCTCGGCGCCCAAATGTCCGATTCGCCCGAGCCTCCGCAGGAGACCTCGGGAGAACGGCACCCTCGGGCGCACCGAATCTCCGATTCGCCCGAGCCCTCCGCGGGAGACCTCGGGAGAGCGGCACCCTCGGCGCCCCGAATCTCCGATTCGCCCGAGCCCCGCCGAGCTAAACCGAACTACGCCGAGCACCGCCAAGCTACCACTGACCACCGCCGAGCCACGCCGAGCTACGCCAACTCCGGCAACTCTCTGGGAACCAGCATCGAACACCTGGAAGACGACCATCGGGTCTGTGTTCTGTTGAGACGCCACTTGCCGCACTACTGGACCCGTGCGCCACGTGGACCAATCCCGAGCTGCCCCTGATTTACCGACTAGTTTTCCCATTTTCAGAAAATAGGATAATCTTCGGAAATTCATAACTTATTCATACGATGTCCAAAAATTGCGCACCATATATCAAAATTCTCAGGAAAATGAGATCTACAATCTAAGACTATGTTTGTGTGCATTTGGCTCTTTATTTTATTGGATTTTTCTGAAATACTCTATAGGAGTCGCTGACGTGACTATTTCGTGTTCGATTTCAGAGCCGGAGGAGGATCTGACTAAGGAAGACGACCACGAGTACTTCCAAGAGCTAGGAGACGACTACGAAGGTGCCACGTCCCACCAAATCCTTAGATCCTAATTACGCATTGCAAATGACATTGTTGCTATTGCTTTATGATTATGTATGGATTGGTTGCATGGTAGTATATTTGAATTCCCTGCCTTGATAAGACTTTACCCTGCTATCCGCTGTTAGGTTAGCTGCTGCTTAATTTACTGTTACTCTTCCACTACTTTCTACTTGCTATATGCTATGTGGTGGAATTGGGACGGTGTATAACTGATTATAACCACTGGGAGAGAGTGCTGCGTGCGTCTTGGGTGCGTGGTAAGGGTTGATGTCGACCAAGTGGGATGTGAGACAAGCCCATGGGGCAAGTCGTGCCGGGGGTGCAACCTGGGCATCCCCAAAGTGAGATACCTGTGGCGGGTAAAGTTGTTGAGGAGGTTCCGGGTGGGATAGCCTTGGTGGTTTGAAGCCCGTGGACGGAGGTGCTGTGATAGCACGGGGAGAGTATCCCCTAAGTGGAGATGCCTGCTTGGTCACAACCTAGGATCTGACTAGTGATCGGAAACATCTAGATTCCCTTGCTACTCGCTCGCTTCTGATGGGCGGGAGACGGCTGGACTACTTGGTAGGGCGGTGCCACTACTGCTAGGTTGAGAGGTGATAAGGGTGGACGGTGACGGATGGCGGATTCCCGTACCGTTCTAGATGCGCAGTACCACTGATGGGGCCCGGTACTGCGTCTCCCAGTCTCAGCATGACTGTGTTGGATCCGGAATATCCCAGGGCTGAGTGGTAGGGTGGCATCGACCTAGGCAAGCAAGCACCCGGAATTCTGCCTAGATGATTGTACAGCATCGATGATGGCTAATCTTGTGAGTAGTAAAACCTCTGCAGAGTGTATGGTTGATCGATCGATACATAAGCCAACTTGTTGGCTATGGACCTTTCCTAATGTTTCTGCAACCACTATTAGATGAGAGCATATTCTTTTCTCCCCCTGGATAACATTGTTCCGGCAGTGTACCCGTTGTGGTAGTGTGCCGCTGAGATAGGCCCGAGAGGGAGTTGGGCCTGTCGAATGAGAGTGAGGTGTGGATATGTGAGGTGTGGTGATGGGAAAAGGGATAATGGTGTTAACTGGTGATAAAACTTGACTAAATAAACATTGATTACAGCTGCATAGGAAAACCTCAGCCTATAGGTCTGCTTGTATAGCCTTGCATCCACTTTCCACAAAGCAAATGCTGCATAGGTGGGCTCCGTGGCCAGTACAAATCGTACTGATAAATTTGCTGTCAGGTGACGAGAATGAGTACGACTTCGAGGGAGATGATGACGAGGAATAGGGTCACGCGCTACACTCAAGTTGGCCGTGAAGGATGAATCGCTTCCGCATCTTCTAAAGCTTCTCTGAATGTTGATTCCGCCAGTGTGGCGATGTAATAAATATTTATGTAAGACTTATTTACCGTTGTATGGATCCTGGTGGCAACTGAGATTTGGGTAATTTCATGGATTGTCCCAAGCAATCTGTTGAATTACAATTCGAGCCTGTGGATTTCCCTTCGTGGAAATCGAGGTCGTTTCAGGACTGTCCGCGCCTATATACTGAGCAGGCTGCTGCAGCCACTATCCTCGGCCCCGACTCCCGGACTGTCCGGCCCCTAGGGCCGGACTGTCCGCGACTGCACAGAGAAGGCTGTTGATGGTCGATAACGTCAACTTTTATTAGAACTTTAGACATGAAAGGACACATGAATACACACTAGTATAGGGTTTTAACTGACAATTTCCACGAGTTTTGCATGTTCTGTATTTTCTAGGGACTATTCTAGAAAAGCATAAAAGAAGGGTTAAAGAGCATAAAAGACACGAAACTTAACCGCCAAGGAAACATCATCACAAAGACCCTGGAAGAGTCTGGAACACACCCGAGCAGCCGGGGCCTGAGACCCCACAAAGTCTGGCCGATCGGCCCTAGGGTGGGACCGCCCGGTGCCCCTCCCTAGGGTTTCGGCCCCCGCCTTCTGGAGTCTTCTTCCACCGCCTCCCACGATGCATCTAGGCCCTTGTTTCAAGTCGGTTTGATCCAACGGCGCGTATTCATCCCACCGGGCTATAAATAAAGGGGCAGACCCCCCTGGAGGCATCCCTATTCCTGAGGTTCAATTCAATATCTCCAGTTAGGGTTAGATGTAGCAATTAGGAGAGATTAGTTCTTCTAGATCTAGTCTTGTTTAGAGAAGTAGAGAGATAGAGTAGAGGAGTAGAGATTCGGAGGAGTTCCGGCCTGTCGGCGCTTCTTCGTAGCTGTATTCTTCTGGATTCAGCTTCCTCGCCCGGAGCTGCATTCTGAGGTACATTTGTATTCAACTTCTAATTCAAGTAAGCATTTGTTCTTAAGTTTGCAACTCATATTGAGTACTTTGATCTTGGTAATTGCTTGATTGAAGTAGTATTTCGTAGTGTAGGCGTGGTGCCTAGGCTAGGTTTACTTGTGAATGTCCCCTGATTGGCCGGATAGTGGTAGATCGCGTAGGTGACAGCTGCGTTGAGTCCTTTGTAGTCCACTTCCCGTTGATAGGATCGATAGGTGTATAAGTGTCTGGTAGGAGGGAACTCTGATTTCGCCTCTTATTCATTTCACTGCCCAGTTAGAACGATATTATTCAAAGCTTACCGGTTGTTGGAACTAGATAATCATTAGCTATTTCCTCTTTCTTGATATTATCTAGCCTAATTGTAGGGTTAAGTCCATCGGCTTGGTCATTATCACCTACTGTTCCTTGTGGATTCGATATTTAAAACCTCCGGATGAAATGTGGCAGCGGTATATTATCTGTGCACTTGCGGATAATCTGAATACAATCTTATTTATTAGAGTGCAGTTAATTTATACCAACAAGCATTTCTGGCACCGTTGCCGGGGAACGGTTTGCTGATTTTGACTTAGTTTACCTTAATCTTGTATTATACTTTTATCTTTTCTATTTTATCCCTACCATTTCATCATTTTATGTTCATCCTTATGGATGCTTTAAATTCCACGCCTATCTATCTATTTGGCATGCGCAAAAGCTTCGGGCCACCAAAATCTATAGAGCCTATCATAACACCTGGCTATGAGCTGTGCCCATGTCTAATTAATATGATTCGGGATAAACCCTTCTCGAAAGAAGGTAACGAAAATTCATACTTACACCTACGAGAATTCGAGCAGATTTGTGCGTGCTTGCACATTGCTGGCATGTCTGATAAAACTTTAAGGTGGAAGCTTTTTCCGTTCTCATTGATCGGCAGAGCTAAACATTGGTATAATCGAGCCGTACGAAGTATGCAAGAGGATTGGGAAACTTTATGCTCTGAATTCTGTTTATATTTCTTTCCCATCCATAAAGTAGTTAACATTCGAAAAGAGGTTCTAACTTTTAGGCAACTAGAACAAGAATCTCTTATTACATCATGGGATCGTTTTAATGAACTTGTTATATCTGGCCCTGACCTTGGTTTTCCAGACCCTGTGCTTATTCAACATTTTTATTTGGGTCTTACCAAGAACTCTAGAAAATCCCTTGATTTATCTTCTGGAGGAGCCTTTCCTTATTTGCCTATAAGTAAAGCAAGAGCAATGATCAACAAGGTTGCTCAAGCCAATTCCGAGCTCCCCGAGGAAGAGAAGAAATCATACCCCGAACGAGAAGAGGAAGTTTTGGTAGCTAAAACAAAATCACTCCAATTCCAAGATTTAGCTGTCAATCCTAAACCATCGAAACCCCATTTTGATGATTTAGACTTCCAATTAGCTAAGATGCTCGTAAATCAATGTAAATCAGATCTTCTTAGAAGAATATCTTGGAAAAAGTGTCGTCAACTTCCTTTCCCCCTGAAAGACATTGGGAAGAATGCAAGAATGGCATGTCTACTGATGCCATAGAAGGAGAGCCAAGCCACTTAGAAATTAATTCAATCTTCTCCCCTTCTATTCTCACATTAAAAGCCTCATCTGAACCCATCTATAAACCCATCCTTGACCCCGATGATCTTTCTTTTGCTCTCTCTCTCCTAAGTCTCATAATGACCCAAAGATCCCATTAAGACATCCCAAGAATAGGAGTCATGAAGATTTTTTGAATGACCAAGAAGAGCTACGACAATGGCAGGAATGCATAGAACATACTAGAAACACATACGCTATTGTCAAAGAATGGATGGAAGAGGATGAAGTCTTAGTACTAGCATCTAAACTTGGTCCAGATTCAAATGGTGAGCTTAAATCAATTTCTGTAGTAAACATAACTCATCCAAGTTTAGAGAAAGCCTTAGACGAGACCAAACTTAGAGACACCAATCCATGGGAAATCCTAGAAAATAAAACATCCAATGAATGTCGTAGACATGAAATAATAGTGACAAACTTGTTGCCTATAGACATCTATGAAGAAACACCCTTGGAGTTTGAAAAGGGAGATCACATCAATGAGCATGAGAATTATTTCATTAATATCTCATCAAATCCATGCTCATATGAGAAATCTCCTGGATCAATTGGTCTCTCTAACATTATCACACACGAGATCTTTAACCCCCTCATTCTACCTGTTCATAAATGTTTTGAAAGGATGGTTGTAGATGCATATGTTTATCATAAATATTGTAGATCTCATTGTAATCTTGATATAGGTGCACAAAGGCTGGTGTTCTAAAGGAAACCACCCCATGAACTTAAAGTACAATAATTAGAAGGTTTCCTAAGAACGACTTTGTGTCCTAAAATAACCACTCTTAAAAAAATGAATTGAGCTTGCACCTTTAATTTTACTATAATGCCCTTATGAATTGAGCATAGAATTATAATTATGAAAATATTCTCTCGGGTATTTTTGTCACTAACCATTTCAGGTTTGAAGCAGAAGGATGATATCATCAGGTATGTCCAATCAATTATCATGCAACATTAATCCATCCAAACTTAACTTTGCTTTGCAAAATTCAAGCTTGGGGAATGGGCTTATTTAGAAAATCTTATGTTGCTAATGTTGGTTGTCTCTACCTTTCTAATCCATGTTCGATTGTTTGCCTTTTCGTCTCTAAATGAATAAATCTCTATAAGTGCTTTCATTTCACCTTTGTCTGCCATAGTGAGTTTTGGTTTAGAGGTACTGATCCTACTTCTATAGGCATTTAAATTAAGCGTGGTGCTTAGGTTAACTAGCCTTCCTTAACTAAAATTAAACATGGAGTTTGGTTTGGTTATTGAACTAGAAAATTACTGTAGTAGATATTGGATATTTTGTTGGACTAACCCCTGCAGGAAACTTTCACAATTAATCTGGGTAAGTCATGAGGTGAATTCAAATCGGCGATAAGATAGGGCACATGCTGAACTTCAATAACTTTGCAGAGGAAGACATACCTCATTCATTATGGACGGAAGAACTGTGAGTATTAATGATTCATTCACTTTATCTTCTACTGCAAGTTACTTGAACTCAAGCCATGCCGGTATAGAACATGATCTATGCTAACATAATATCAACCCTATCTTCTTAGTAGCATAGATGGAACATGATTCTGGACAAACAACCTATGTTCCAAAAATTGTACATTCCTTCAGGTATGTGTTGTCCACTAATCTGTTGCAGGCATAATAATGAATGGACTGACAAGTTGTCATAAGTCAAAGAAGCAAAAGATGGAAAAGAGGATAAGCAACAAAGGAGACAAGATGCTTATGAACAACTCAAGATGCAAGAGAAGGAAAGGGCCACCAATAATCTATCCTTCATTACTTAGTGCCATCACGTTCTAATAATGAAGGTAATATCTTAAGGTAAGTGGTCACTATTTTTCTCTTGATCTTGGTATGCACATAAATGAAGATGCAAACATGCTAGAGTTACAGCTTTAATGGATTAACCTAATTAACTCAACATGCTTTGTCCTTTAAGATTATTCACGACATCATTCTTTTGATCTCAGTCTTTCCAAATGTGCTAAAACATTATATTCTATCTTTGGAAGATAATAGTCATACTCATGTGAAAATTTGTATATTATGTAAAGATAGACACCCCTTTCATTGGTTAAGCAATTTAAATCTTTTCTGCCATATGAACTTAAATGCAACATAAATGCTTAATCTTCTGATCATACCACTCATGTCATAAGTAAACAAATTATGCAACACCAATTTCGTCTTGTTCAATGTGCCTAAGGCTAGAGAAGAATAAATAAAGAGATAGATTCGGTTCTGTTGGTGTTTTTCCACCAACAGAGCCCATGCACTTGATCTCTACCTTGATTTTGCAAATAGGGCAACACTTCGACCAAAGTTTATTGATTCCCAAAATTCTACAAGTGAAAGTTCTGTGAACATGCACACTGAGCAATATGCTGCCAGATCCAACTATTAACACTCTACTTAAACCTGCTGGTCAAGCAAAGAACAAAAGTGAGATCATCATCACAAGGGGTGTAACCATCAAGACCTCCATCTCTAAGACGGAGAGAAACACAAGAGTGAAAGAAAAAGTCCTATCGGTAGACTTTAAATTCCGCACCTTTGCCATTAGGTAACATGGTAGTTATCTAATTAATTAGTATTTCTATCTACATTAGTAATTTTACTTTATCATATTCATCTTTATGCATATCAAAAGAAAAAGAAAAATCTTTATTGTTTTATTTAGTGCATCACAAAATATTAAATCCCCACGTGAATAAACTTATGGTAACCCTGTACGAGTATTTACTGTGGTGGCATAAAAAATGATAATAGCATATGTATTTAATTTCTTGCATTATGAAAATCCTAAGCCCCATGAGAATAAATATTTTCAGTGGTGGCATAAAAATAAAATATACATCATACATACATATTTACTTTCTGCATAAGAAAATCAGAAAATCCTAAAAAGAATTCTGTTAGAACCTATCAATTTAAAATCAACTCAGAGAATAATCAATTACTTTTTGGCTGACAGCTAACCTCTTATTAAATTCGAGCCTCGAGTTTTGGTTTTCTCGTTGGAGTATAATTATGCAGGATAACACTATGTCTGAGGAGCGAGTCCATCAGTGGCACCCACCAGACTGCTACTGGCAAGCTCACTCTAAAGATCATCAACACCAAGTATTGCAAACATCTAGCTTGGGGAGGAGCATCCCCTAGTTATCAGGTAATTATACCTATGTGATTATCGAGTTTATTTTATATAGTCATAAAATACGAAAAATATGTGAGCACATAAAGGTTCACCATAGTACCATAAGAAAATCAAAAAAATACCAAAAAATATGTGGGCACATGAAGGTCCACACTTTTTAGAAAAACCCAAAAAATATGTGGGCACATGAAGGTCCACCCAATTAGGAAACTTCTGCTGGAAATATAAAATCAATCACTTACCATGGAGTGGTACTAAACCTAACCCCTCTCCATGAGATTTGGTATTTTTGTTGGCAATTGAGTTTCACAGGAAAATACAAGATCAAAGAGACAGTCAACCTGACGCCCTTACACTGCCGATACACCTGCTCCCAGAAGGATCACTCAATTTGCAACATCAAAGACCCTGTCAAACATCCAGCTTGGGGGAGGGCACCCTCCATTTAAAATTTAGCTAAGTATAAGTTTCCTACCTTATTATTATTGTACCATATCGCTTTTCACGTGAGTTAGGTAGTAAGATAAAATTTGAAAACTAAATAAATAGTTAGCTATATACTAGAGTGGTCTTAGAGTGTGTCTATAGTCAGTCTAGGCTAGAGTCAAATAAAAACTAGAGAACATTAAAATTTTATCTTGGAGATGATGAATAGTTGCTCTGCCGTAATTCCTTTCAAGTGCCTAGTTCTCAACCTTAAATTCTCCCAAGTTTTGGATACTACTGTTTTGACTTAAGAATTTACTCTAAACCTAAAACTTGTGGAGGCATATGCTTGAGTTAAGTCTAGGTGATTGATTGATATGATACATGGAGGTTTGAGCTGCTATTTATCTTATTCCTAGCAATACTAAGTTCTGGAGATTTATTTTAAATTTAAAATCTTACATGATGAGCTCTTGTATGACAAAGTGTAAATTCCTACCAAAGCCATATATGATACATTTAGAGATAGGAAAACCTTTGCACATTTATGCTGCTTGCTTTGCATTGAGTTTAGTCAACCTTTGTTGTATACCTTATGAGAGTCTTGTCATGCTTTTAAAATCATGATCACTTACATACTCCACCCATATATGCATTACTCCTACCTTATGAGTAAGCGCAATCATTTTCCACTTCCAACCAGATCCACCTTAAAAATGTTTTTCTCCTACACTAGGAGTAAACACCTAAAAATATACCCTATAGGACAGCCCCTGTTTAATTGCTCTAAGTTCTTATCATTATCTCTCCAATTATTTATATTCAAAGGATGCAAGTGGCTATGCAAAAGTATTGAAAAAAAAAGAGAAAAGGGAGTAAAAGATGGACAAGTGTCCCAGCAATTAAAACAATGGGTACTGAGATGCCCGCCTCCCTAAAAAAAAGAGAGAGAAAGAAAAGAAGAAAAAGAAAATAAAGATAGCCCATGTTTTCCCGCGAAAGTTCTAAGTTCCAAAAGGGAGAGTGAGTCATCTTCAAAGGGCAAAAGTAGAATTGGGATTAGCCACCTTATATACACCCATCCACCATATTCCATACACATACACATCTTGATCTGATTGTATGATTTGACTCTCTGTGGATCCATTGTTTGACTTTACAATATACGAATTGCAAGTATGCTCATCCTTGTTATTGCCACTCCTATAAGCTCCACTATAATCCTTAGTTGTAGGAAGGCATAATAACATCATTAATGCCTTAAGTGACATCCATAAATACCACATATATTAAGAGACTTGAGGGTGTCATACAATTAAGCTCTGAGTTTCATTTTTAAAACTTGCAAAACTCTGGAATACTGGTACTGTGAAGAATTTGAGACATAGTGCTTGACTTGATTGTTCTGTCTTTCGATTGCTCAAGACTTATGCAAAAGCTGAGAAGCTCCATAGTTAAAGGTACAATGGGTAAGTTTGAAAGTTAGAGCAGTTTTGTCTAATCCGGAGGAGAATTTCTGTTTGAAAGCATGTGTACTTGGAAGGTATGAAAGCATTGTAGCAACTCCTAATCCAAAAATACTAGTAATTAGGCTTAGGTTGTTTGCCAAGGGACTGGCAAAAGGCAAGCTTGGGGGAGTTGTTTACGGTCGATAACGTCAACTTTTATTAGAACTTTAGATATGAAAGGACATGTGAATACACACTAGTCTACGGTTTTAACTAATAATTTCCATGAGTTTTGCATGTTCTGTATTTTTCAGGGACTATTCCAGAAAAGCATAAAAGAAGTGTTAAAGAGCATAAAAGACACGAAACTTAACCGCTAAGGAAACATCATCACGAAGACCCTGGAAGAGTCTGGAACACACCCGAGCAACCGGGGCCTGAGACCCCACAAAGTGGGGCCGGCCGGCCCTAGCTGGGGCCTATCGGCACCCCTCCCTAGGGTTTTGGCCCCCGCCTTCTGGAGTCTTCTTCCACCACCTCCCACGATGCATCTAGGCCCTTGTTTCAAGTCGGTTTGATCCAACGGCGCGTATTCATCCTACCGGGCTATAAATAAAGGGGCAGACCCCCCTGGAGGCATCCCTATTCCTGAGCGTCAATTCAATATCTCCAGTTAGGGTTAGATGAAGCAATTAGAAGAGACTAGTTCTTCTAGATCTAGTCTTGTTTAGAGAAGTAGAGAGATAGAGTAGAGGAGTAGAGATTCGGAGGAGTTCCGGCCTGTCGGCGCTTCTTCGTAGTTGTATTCTTCTGGATTCAGCTTCCTCGCCCGGAGCTACGTTCTGAGGTACTTTTGTATTCAACTTCTAATTCAAGTAAGCATTTGTTCTTATTTGTTCTTAAGTTTGCAACTCATATTGAGTACTTTGATCTTGGTAATTGCTTGATTAAAGTAGTATTTCGTAGTGTAAACGTGATGCCTAGGCTAGGTTTACTTGTGAATGTCCCCTGATTGGCCGGATAGTGGTAGGTCGCGTAGGTGACAGCTGCGTTGTGTCCTTTGTAGTCCACTTCCCGTTGATAGGATCGATAGGTGTATAAGTGTCTGGTAGGACGAAACTCTGATTTCGCCTCTTAATCATTTCACTGCCTAGTTAGAACGATATTATTCAAAGCTTACCGGTTGTTGGAACTAGATAATCATTAGCTATTTCCTCTTTCTTGATATTATTTAGCCTAATTGTAGGGTTAAGTCCATCGGCTTGGTCATTATCACCTACTGTTCCTTGTGGATTCGATATTTAAAACCTCCGGGTGAAATGTGACAGCGGTATATTATCTGTGCGCTTGCGGATAATCTGAATACAATCTTATTTATTAGAGTGCAGTTAATTTATACCAACAAAGCCGATTCAAAATCGCCCGAAACAAGAATCGAAGAGAACTCGTTCAAACAGAGATGAACTACCATGATTTTTCGGCCATAGGGTCACAAGGTAGTCTAGAATCATCCCCTAAAAGATCACGAGCCACTTCGAATAAAATCACCGGTAAATCGAAACACCCCCAAATATGTTCTTGAAATCACCTATGGTGAAGAACACGCCCGATCTATGTGTATAGTTTGAATCAAATGATTTCCTTCGGTAGAAAGGTTCTTCACATGGTAGACAATAAGCGCACACAAGAAGAACGAATCAAAATAGACTAAAGAGCACGAATCAAGCCACACAACAAGAGGAACGCGAAGAACACATCAAGAACACAAGGACTTACTCCGAAACCCGGAAACGACACGAGGTTAAGGCCTCGATTTCCCGGCACAAACACAAGTTTACACAACCATGAGTACTTAGTTGTGGACCTCTCTCTCTAATGGAGCTCTAACCCTAAGACAAGGTGGGGAAATGAGAATGAAAGAGGTGAGGTGAGGGGAGGGGCTGCCATCCCCTTCTTAACGTGCTTATTACATTTTGCAGAAAACCCCCTAACTACTACTGCTGCTAAACAGGCGAGCCATCTAGCCCTGCGACATTCTGGAACAGCCTGTAACTGAAGATATGATCGGACGACCCCGCTTCATGCTCGAGTTGCCGTCGCCTTGATGCAACCTCGGAGATTCCGCCACGTGTCGGCCCGCTTCCTGCCGGAAGCAGCTCCGCCCAGGTTTTGAGGCCCAAACCCGAAAACTACCCTGGGCCGCGTACCGCCAACCCGCGTACAGCTCGAGTCTCCTGGCCATGTTCGATTGTGCCTGTCGATGTCGCCAAGTGTCCGCCACCGCAGCTAGCGCTCCAGCGTCCAAGTCCCTCGGTCCAAATCCCGCGTCCGTCCTTCACCGCTCCTAGTCCATCGGCACGGCCCGCTCACTTGACCTTCACTCCGCCATCCGCCACTACCTCCGAGCCCAACACCTGCACATCACAAGCCGACCAACATGCCAAGTGAACTCCATTGACAATCACTCATCACAATCCGGACCAAGTCTCCCACTTGGGTCCGCAACGTGCATATTTGCTTGCTTTTTTTAGAACGGGGAATATATTAATATCCCAGCTTCTGCAACGATTGATGCATATGGCTGAACATTGTTACAAAAGTCTCTTTAAGCAACTCAAAACCAAGGGATTACAGAAACAAAGTTTTGTCCCACCAAGAAGAAAAAAACTCTCAACAAAAGCAACCTAACCAACAAATCGATTACTAAAGCGCCAGCCATGTCTTGCAAAGACCTCCATTGCGACTGTCTCCATAATTCTACAGCCCATAATCATGAATTGGCGATCCTCCTCTTTCTGAAGTGCGGACCAAAATCTGGTCCAATACGTCCCTCTGAAGATTACCTGTAAATAAGATGGCACTGCGATCTTATCAAACAGAACCTCATTTCTTGTTAACCAAAGTGCCCAACATATTGCACTTGCACCCACTAGGATTTGAGCTTTTCGTTTTCCATCAAATCCATCCAACCATCCCGTGAATAGATTGTGCACACTGGTAGGAGGGTTTAAATTAAATGAAAATTGGATAATTCTCCAAACAAAATTAGCATAATGACAATCAAAGAGCAAGTGTTGGATGGTTTCATTATATGAACAAAATGAACACTTCCTATCTCCTTGCCATTGTCGCCTATCCAAATTATCTTTGGTCAGAATTACTCCCTTATATAAATACCACATAAATATTTTGAGCTTGAGCGGCATTTTAAGTTTCCAAATCGAAGTATTAAAAGGTAATGCCTGCGCACTCAGTAGCACTCTGTACATGGACTGAACTGAAAATACCCCATTATTATGTAGCCCCTATTGATGGTAGTTATTGCTCATTTTTACCCATCAAATAAACATGAATCAAGGGCATAAAATAATACACAACATAGTTATGGGGTTTGATTCTAACAAGTTCCACGAGTTTTGGTGTGCTCACTTGTTTTGCAGGGTATAAGAGGATATTCAATTTTTCACCGATTAAAAGTATCTCAAATGAGGAATTGGAGTTCACCATTGCATAGAGCTCATCGAGACGATCGAAACAGACCTATGGTTTGCTATTTTTGGAGTCCAAAATAAAGAGATATGGATTTTACAAACACTGGAAGATTCTAGAACCTGAGCTACGGGATTAATTAAAGGCTGCGAGATTAATTGGGCCTAAATCAGAATTTGGCCCATTAAAGCCTATGTGCATATGCTGGAAAGTCTTAGTACCATAATACTTGCCTAAGGTGGAGGGGAGGCCAGGCGCCTCCCATATAAGGAACGCAGGACCCCCCGAGTCAAGTGCACCATGATGGAGTTGTAGAGGCGTCTCTCGAATGGATAATCTCTCAATTCTAGAGAATTAGGACTAGACTTTCCAATGTAGTAGATTAGTTCTAGTTGAGAGTTAGGAAGAGCGGTGCTGCACTTCGGTTCTAGAGAAGTCTTCAGGGGTCTGGTATATCTTTGTATCTCATCTTTATAAGACTTATGCTTTAATATTTATCTTCTTCATTTATCTTTATGCCTTTTATATATTTGGTTAGTATAGTTGTTACTTCTTGGCATGGGATCTCTGCCTGTATTAGGTGCTCTAGTTATCATATGTGATTAGAGTAGTAATCGATAGTGTAGACGTGGTGTCTAGGCTATAGGTTACCTGAGGTTGCGCTCAATTCTTACGGTTAGTTGTGGTAGCCCTAGAGGTGACAGCTCTGTTAGACCTTCGTATTCCACCACGTCGGAGTTGGTGTTTCGTAGAGCTTTTGGCAGCCTTCTCCTGACTACCTTTTTTCCAGTCTATTCGAGAGTCGGAAAGGTACTGTTGCTCCAAAGTGTTATTGTGTGATTGCTTTATCTACCCATGAATTAGTTTTATAGAACTAAGGTAATAGAGAAGTACTTAGGAACCTTGAACTCTCCCGTTGTCCTCTCACTTTAGCTATCTGCTCTTTTATCATAGAATTCTCCTGTGTGTGTCAGATATACATAACTCCTATCATTTACCTTTTACCCCTACTTTAGTCTATTAGTTATACTAGTTAGTAGATACATGATGGTGAACTATCAACTTCTTTAACCATTGTTTCCCTGTGGTAAAATATAAATAACGATACTTGGAATACTCCCGGTAAAATGCTACAATGGTATTCTGTGCGCTTGCGGAATCTTTCATATTTTAGTTGTGCATAAAAAAATGCCAACAAGCATTTTTGGCGCCGTTGCTGGGGAAGCAATTGGCATAAGAGTTTTATAGTGATCTTGATGTCTGCGAATTTAGTGTACTACTAGATTTAGTATGATTACCCCTGTTCTGTTGAGTTGTGGAATAAGACAGGACAACAAAAGCCGTTTTGACCTTCCGGCAAGTTTCCACAAGATAAGAAGATACATTGAAGAGCCCAAGATGCCTGGACATTCAAGATTCATCAATAATGGAACCCTGCCATCTCATAGGTTTGCACACACACATATATATATATATATATATATATATATATATATATATATCTTTCTAACCTTGTGTAGATAGGAGAAGGAGGTCGTCGTCACAACAATTCAAATCACATCACAAATGACGAATATAGAGGTTGTGCTACACACAAGTCATGATAAGTATGATTAAGAAGGTGAGAAAGTCTTGCTCATGGACTTTAAACTTTCGAGTAGTTATCTTTTAATTCTTGCATCTCATTGCATATTTATTTTAATCCATGCATTCACACCATTTAGTTTATACTCCCTCATATCAAATCCATAGCATGTTTAGTTCTTGCATACATCCATACCACTTGCATATTAAAAGAATATATATATATATATGATCATATTATTTTATCTCTATTTAAATAAATCCTTATAATGCTTTCATGCTACCTTTACTTACTATAGTTTATGGCTGGAATAATTTCATACATCTCTTAAATGAAGCATGGTGCCAAGTTTAGGAGTGTTTGATTTTACTTTCAAAGGTTTTTAATCTAAGTTTATTAACTAAAAGTGTAATAATTAGAAGGTCTTCCAAGAACGACTTTGTGTCCTAAAGTAATCACTCTTGAAAAAATAATGTGAGCTTATACCTTTTGATGTAATAGCCTTGAGAATTGAGCATAGAATTATAATTATAAAAATATTCCCTCGGGTATTTTTTGTCACTAACCATTTCAGGCTTGAAGTAGAAGGATGACATCATTAGGTATGTCCAACCAATCATCATGCAACATTAATCCATCCAAACTTAACTTTGCCTTGCAAAATTCAAGCTTGAGAGAATGGGCTTATTTAGAAAATCTTATGTTGCTAATATTGGTTATCTCTACCTTGTCAATCCATGTTCAAATTGTTAATCAATGATCATGCTCTTTCATCTCTGTTTGCATAACTCTCTATAAACTTTCATGTTACCTTCGTTCGCTATACTATACTTAAGGTTTGGAGAAATTTCATACACCTTTTAAAATTAGGCATGGTGCTTAGTTTAAACTGTTTTCTGTAATCATAATTAGACAAGATGTTTAGTTTGATTTCTGAACCAAGAGGTGTGATGATTTTACTTTCAAAGGCTTTTTGAATTAAGCGTGGTGCTTAGGTTAAAATGCCTTCTTAAGTCAAATTGGACATGGTGTCTAGATTGATTTTTGAGCCGCTCGTATGCAGTAGTAAACATTGGATATTCTATTGGACTAACCCTTACAGAAAACTTCCAATTTAATTCGGGTAAGTCACGAGATAAATTTAAATCAGAGATGAGACAGGGCACATGCTGAACTTCAATAACTTTGCAGAGGAAGACATAGCTCATTCATTATGGATGGAAGAACTATGAGTATTAATGATTCATTCACTTTATCTTCTGCTGCAAGTTACTTGGACTCAAGTCATACCGGTATAGAACATGATCTATGCTAACATAATACCAACCCTATCTTCTTAGTAGCGTAGATGGAACACGATAAAATTCAGGACAAACAACCTATGTTCCAAAGTTGTATATCCCTTCGGGTATATGTTGTCCACTAATCTGTTGCAGGCATAATAATGAATGGAGTGACAAGATGTCATAAGATCAAAGAAGCAAAAGATGGCAAAGAGGATAAGCAACAAAGGAGACAAGATGCTCATGGACAACTCAAGATGCAAAAGAAGGAAAGGACCACCAATCATCTACCCTTCGTTACTTAGTGCCATCACGCTCTAATAATGAAGGTAATATCTTAAGGTAAATGGCCACTATTTTCCTCTTGATCTTGGAATCCAGATAAATAAAGACACAAATATGTTAGAGTTATATCTTTAATTGATTAACCTAATTAACTCAACATGCTTTGTCCTTTAAGATTATTCATGGCATCATTCTTTTGACCTCAATCTTAACCAAATGTGCTAAAACATTGTATTTTATCTTTGGAAGATGATAGTCATACTCATGTAAAAATTTATATATTATGTAGAGATAGACAGCCATTCCATTGGTTAAGCAATTTAAAACTTTTCTGTCATATGAACTTAAATGCAACATTAATGCTTAATTGTCTGATCTTACCACTCATGTCATGAGTAAAACAAATTATGTAACATCAACTTTGTCTTGTTCAATGTGCCTAAGGCTAGAGAAGAATAAATAAAGAAATAGATTTGGTTCTGTTGGTGTTTTTCCACCAGCAGAGCCCATGCACTTGATCTCTACCTTGGTTTTGCAAAAAGGACAACACTTCAAGTAAATTTGTTAATTCCCAAAATTCTACAAGTGAAAGTTCTGTGAACAAGCACGCTGAGCAAGATGCTGCCAGCTTCCACTATTAATGCTGTAGACTTTAAATTCCGCACTCTTGCCATAAGGTAACAAGGTAGTTTTCTAATTAATTAGTATTCATAATTTACAATAGTAATTTTACTTTAGCATATTCATCTTTATGTATATCAAAAAAAAAGAAGAGAAAAATCTTTATTGCATCATAAGCCCCATGTGAATAAACTTATCGAATATTCGCTATGGTGGCATAAAAAATAAAAAAAAAAGATAATAGCATTTGTATTTACTTTCTTGCATTATGCAAATTTTAAGCCCCATGAGAATAAATATTCTCCGAGGTGGCATAAAAATATATAGCATGCATACATATTTGATTGTTGCATAAGAAAGTTAGAAAACCCTAAAAACAGAATTCTGCTAGAATCTGTCAATTAAAATCAACTCAGAGAATAATCAATTACTTATTGGCTCACCGCTAACCCCTTATCACATTCGAGCCTTGAGTTTTGGTTTTCTTGTTGGAGTATAATTATGCAGGATAACACTATGAGTAAGGAGTGAGTCTATCAGTGGAGCCCACCAGGACTACTGCTGGCAAGCTCGCCCTGAAGATCATCAACATCAAGTATTGCAAACATCTAGATTGGGGAAGGAGCATCCTCTACTTATCAGGTAACTATACCTATGCGATTATTGAGTCCGTTTTATAAAGTCATAAAATACCAAAATATGTGAACACATGAAGGTTCACCATAGTACCATAAGAAAATATAAAAATACCAAAAATATGTGGGCACATGAAGGTCCACACTTTTTAGAAAAAACCAAAAATATGTGGGCACATGAAGGTTCACCCAATTAGGAAACTTCTGCTGGAAATATAAAATCAATCACTTACCATGAAGTGGTATTAACCTAACCCCTCTCCATGAGATTTGGTATTCTTGTTGGCAATTGAGTTTTACACGACAATACAAGATCAAGAGCTAGTCAACCTGGCGCCCTTACGCTGCCAGTATGCCTGCTCCAGGAAGGATTGCTCAACTTGCAACATCAAAGACCACGTTAACATCCAGCTTGTGGGAGGGCGCCCTCCATTTAAATCCAGCTAAGTATAAGTTTCTCATCCTTATTATTGTACCATATTGCTTTCGCGTGAGTTAGCTAGTGAAAACCAAATAAATGGTGTTTAGGTTAGTTAGTGTGTTTGAATAAAATAAAAAGAGAGTGCTTACAATAATTTTGCTCGGACTCAATGAAAACCATGCTCAGGAGTTTGATAAGTAGCACCCCACCATGATTCCTCAATCCAACTTAGTTTTCAACCTTGAATCATCCCAAATTTTAAATACAACTATTTTAATTTGAAGATTCGTTTTGAACCTAAAACTTGTGGGTAGCAAATGTTTGATCTAAGTCTAAGTAATTGAGGGATATGATATGGAAAGTTTGAGCTGCTATTTATCTTGTTCCTAGTGATACTTTAATTCTGGAGATTTATTTTGAAAATCCTTAAAACCACATGATGAGTTCCTGTATGACAAGAGTTTTATAATCCCACCACAGCCATACATGTTAGATTAGGAAAACATACACATTATATGCTACTTGCTTTGTTTTGAGTTTAGTCAAGCTTTGTTGATACCTTAGGAACTTGTCATGCTTTTACAATCAAGATCACATGCACTCCACCCATAATGCACTACTTATATCCGAGTGGGCGCTATCGCTAGGGAAAGGTCCTAAACAGCCTCCGCTCTCGCTACGAATCCTCAATGAGAAGATTGAAGCCCTCTCTAAGGAAATAGAGGAGACTAAAGAATTAAGAACTAAGATTATGGGTGACATGACTAAGCAGATAGAAATCAATGTCAAGTTAATCCGCAGCCTCAAGCACGACAAAGATAAACTTGAAGAAGTGGTTGGGAAGCTTAAGAGAGAGATCAAGGATCTCACAAAGAAAGAGCAGCCTTAAGCTACCCTAGTTATCTACCGTAGTTATCTATGTAATAAGGTACAAGTGTGTTACGTTTGATTATATTATTAACTTTGCTTGGTTATATATTAGAACAAGGCCTAATGAGCTAGAACAGTCGTTAGCTCAGTCAGTTGTTAGAGTGATCTATTATTATTGAATGAATAAAGTGCCTTATTCTTATTAATGTTTTAGTATTTCTTTATATACTCTACTCTCTATTTTTAGTATGCACGTTGTCTCCACATGTTGCGCAGAAAAATATACAGGAAAACAAGTGTGGGGAGGCATATCGCGACCACGGAAATCAATTAGCTCGAGAAAATCACGTAATTCAGAAAACAATCAAACCAATACCATGCGCACCGAAGTGGGCCCCGAGGGGCCACAGAGGGACGCCGCCCGGCGCCCTACCTGGGCCGGCCGGCGCCTCCCTACCTCCTCTACATCCACGCCTCGGCCACGGTCAGGTTTGAGTCCAATACAAGTATAACTGCATATGTTTCAATTCCTGTTTCGATCCGAATCAAAATTTACATGATAAAACACTTTTAAGAAAGAAAATGATTGTTTAATTCATGACTTAAGAATAAATTATATAACACTTTTCTAGAGTCATGTTTCTATTGGAAACTATTTAGAGGGACCCCATGATTGCTTAAGTTGTTGTGGAACTCAAGATAGTAGAATAATGAGAACTCAATTCCTGTTGTTTCGTCTTTGGAGATTTTATTTCAAAATTTAATAATTAGTTATACCTCTCCTTTGTGGTAAAGATAATGTCCTACCAGAGCCATATATAGGATAGAAACATTCTACATTTAGTACTTGTTTTTATGTTGAATTTGGTCAATCTTTGTAACCCTTTGAAGAAATTTGTCATATTTTCGAATCAAGTGCCACTTCCACATAAGTATTACTCTAATCTGGAGTAATAGCGAATTATTCCACTAAAAATGTTTCTCTCCTACACTGGGAGAAAACACCAAAAATAATAATATAGAATAGCCACCAAATAATTGCTTTATGTTTTGTTAAAATCTCTCAGTTACTAAATCCCAAAAGAGGTATGAGCTATGCAAAAGAAAAAGGGGTATAAAAAAATGGACAAGTGTCCGAAGAAATTAAAACAATGGGTACTTAGATGCTCGCCTCTCTTGAAAAAAAAAAGAAAAAGAAGAAGAAAGAAAGAAGATAGTTCATACTTTCTGGATAAACTTAATTGTTCAAAGAGAGATTTATTTTCTCAAGGAGTAAGGTAGAATTAAGTTCCACCATATTCCACCAAATAAACCTTGATTCGATTATATGCCTCATTTCTCTATGGATTCACTGTTTGACTTTACAATAAATACAATACAAATATGTTTTCACATTCATACCTACCTGAGATCCACGTAAGCTTTGTAAAAGTAGGATAAAGAAGGCAATATCATTAATGCCTTGGTAAGGATATAAAAATACCAGATATATCAATGATTCAAAAGTACTCCAAAAGGAGAAGGTAAAGCTAAGTTTTATTTGTAAAATCAACTTACTCTCCAATTGACTTAACTAAACGAAGAGAGTGATCTGTTTCAAACTGTTCTGTTCTCCAACTACTCAAAGATTCATGGTAGACACTTTGAATTCCGCAGTACATGTATGACTAGATTAGTTTTATATATTATATTCTCAAGTTATGTTTTAAATGTTCCATTCTCTCCCTAAACTTTTATATCTTAAAACCAACCTTTTTTCGGGACGAGTAAAAGCCTAAGTGTGGGGGTACTTGTTGATACTTGTTAACATCTAAATTTTACTATCAATTATCCCTGTATTACACATGAATATCTAGTAGAATAGGGTTATTACTAATAATTTCCACGAGTTTTGGTGAATTGTATATTTTTTAGGGGATTATCCAGAAAAGCTTAAAAGAGGGATTTAAGTGCTTAATTACCACGAAACTTGAATGCCAAGGTAACATACGTCATCGACACGCTAAAAGCCTCTAGAAGCCACCCAAAGCAACCGGGGCCCTACCTGGCAGGTGGTGGGGCCGGCCGGCCCTAAGGGGGCTGGGCGGCGCCCCCCTAGGGTTTCTGCCCATCGCCTTCCGGAGTCTTCTTCCACCGTCTTTGAGGAGTCATCTCGGCCCTTGGTTAAGTCGGTTTGATCCTACGGCACGCATTCATCCCACCGGGCTATAAATAGAGGGCAGACCCCCCTGAGGAGGCCAAATCAAGAGCTGAAGAGCCTGAAGCATTACATGGATATCCATTAGATCTAGGCTACCAATCAAGAAAGAGATTAGAGAGATAGAGTAGATTAGTAGAGATTCGGAGGAGTCCTAGCCTGTCGGAGCTTCTTCGTAGCTGTATTCGTCTCGATTCAGCTCCCTCGCCCGGAGCTGCGTTCTGAGGTACTTTTGTATTCAACATTCTGATTCAATTAAGCATTTGTTCTTATTCGTTCTTAAGTTTGTAACTCATATTGAGTGCTTTGATCTTGGTAGCTCCTAGATTGAAGTAGTAGTTGGTAGTGTAGACGTGGTGTCTAGGCTATAATTACTTGTGAATGTCCCCTGATTAGCCAGATAGTGGTAGATCACGTAGGTGACAGCTACGTTGAGTCCTCTATAGTCCACTTCCCGTTGATAGGATCGATAGGTGTATCAGTGCTCGGTAGGAGAGAACTCTGATTTCTGCTCTTATTCAGGTCACTGCCCAGTTAAAATGATATTATTCAAAACTTGCCGGTTGTTGGAACTAAATAGTCACTATTTCCTCATTCTTGATATTCTCTGGATTGATTGTGTTATTGGGTTAAAGATCAATAGACTTAGTCAGTATCACCTACTGTTCCTTTGGATTCGATATAAAAACCGTTATTGTCTGGTGAAGTGCTACATCGATATTCTATCTGTGCGCTTGCGTATACTTTGATAATAATAATAATAATAATACTATTTAATAGAATGCAGTTAATTTATACCAACAACGTCAATGAATGAGAGCTATGCAATCTTTTGTATGAATATGAATGCATCCTAACTATGCAAAGTATACAATCTAAATAAACAATAAATAGCATAATTAAGACCATAATCAATAAATAGAACAATGTCAATCAATTATATCTAAAGTATTCAAAAGAGGAATACAAGAGAGCTCTTACAATGACTTCGAGAAGCCTCGCTCTAGACAAGATCTGGAATCCAAGTAGAACTTGCCTCCTTCTACTTTTAAACCTATGTAGCTATACTCTAGATGGTGAAGCTATAATGATCTAGGGTTTCTAGCTTTGGAATTAATTTGAGATCAATTGATATCTTGTGATAGATATGAAACCTGGGGGGTTTGGGGCTGCTTATATAGACCGGGGCGATGAATATCAGGCCTGAGATCAAACCGACTTAAGGGATGGCTCAGATTAATCTTCAAAGGTGGTGGAGAACCGACGTTGAAGCGGGAGGCCGACAGGTGGGGCCAGGGATCGGCCGATCCAGTGGGCCCATCGTCCGATCCACCCCCACTGAATTGTGGGCCCTGCTTTCGTAGGTGAGTCTCTGGTGTTCTCTAGAATATTCTTGTCACGCTTTTACCACGTAATTCGATGTGTTAGTCTGACATATGAGTCTCCTTTGGTTCTTTTCTAAATAATACCTTGCAAAATACTAAATCGCCAAAACCTGTAAAATTCTGTCAGTTTAAACCCTATCCTATGGTGGTGTTTGCATTTATACCCTTATTTTATGTTTAGTAGATGGTTGAAATCATACAATAATTATCATCAACAAGCTCCCCCAAGCTTAACCTTTGCTAGTCCCTTAGCAAAACCAAATTTTAGCAGATATCACAAATTTTAGCTACCCCTCATAAGTATTTAGTTTTAAACCAAGAGTACCTCAAGTATTAGAGTAAACTATGCTAACTTTCAAACTTACCTTTATTATCTTCAACCATGGAGCTTATAGCTTTGTTTTGGGTCTTGGGTAATTGAAGGACAAAATGTAAGTTAAACACTATATCTCAAGTTCTTTTGCTCAACTCTTATTCTGGAGCTTTTGCAAGTTTTTAAAATAAAACTCAGAGATGTATGACCCTCTCGAGTCTCTCAATATGTGGTATTTGTGGATCCTTACTAAAACAATAGTGATGTATCACCAAAAGAAAAGCCCTATTGCATTACCTTTGCCTCTAGGTTTTCCTTTTCTCCTTCCTTTCTCCATCCTTCTTCACATCACCATCTCAATGGTTGAGCTTCATGATCATCATCTTCGTCTCAACTTAGCTCCATACCATGATTTGGACAACCTATTCTAGTTATACACTTAGACAAATAGGTTAGTCCCATAGGTTGCCATATATTACCAAAACCAAACTTGGACTTTCAATCACGGACGGCAACGAGTGCCTGCACTTCCACTGCTCCACCATGCTCTGCTCCTGTCAGCGACGGCATGTACGGGAGCCCCTATTGTTGCATGTGTATCACCCTGCGGCATGGGTTCGCGGGCAAGCAGGTCGACCTGGGCACTTGGGCGCAAGGGAGGGGGCCTAGGCGAAGGGGAGCAGGGTAGGCAGGGGCGCATGCGACGGTCGGCGTCGGGTGGCCACCAATGCTGGGTGGGATCGGGAGGCGCCTCTGCGCTCCCCCTTCCGTCGCGACACTCATGGCGGGATCAGAAGGTTCCATCATCTCATGGCTAGATAGCTCTCGACTCCTGCCAAGCCCAGTTTCTCGCTTAGACCACACCACTAGTAACAAGGGGCCTGCCAGGTTTCTGACCATCAGTATGCAAATGAGAAGGTCGTGGCGTTACCAGGCCGGCCTGGCACAAACATTTCTAAACTTTCCCCCTATGACCATTTTCATCCCCGAGACAACGCTATGCAAATCGATGATGGAGTCTAGTTCTTATTACAGTGATCATTGATTATCATGACGTTGTTTGGAGTCATGCAAGTGAAAAGTATAACAAAAGCCAAGCAGAGCATTAATCAATCGAATGACCTGATGCATTGATGTTAGCGTTTCTATATATGAGTCACCTAAATCAGTTTAAGACGAGTTATTTGAAATGATTCGGAGGGCCATTCTTCTCGGGATTAACTACACTGGGAGCCATACAAACAATTTGAAGAAATTCAGAAGCCATGTAAGTTTGATTTGTTCTATGTGCTAACATTTCTGGTAACAGTCACAGCTTACTAAATATTAGGCGTGGCAAGTTTTGGTCAGCTATCAAATAGGCTGTAATAATCGCTATCGCTATGTCTACCGACTACTAACCAGTGGCTACCGATGGAGTGCTGGTATGAATTAAATAAACTCAACCAATTTGAGTGGAGCATCAGACCGTGGAGGAATCTTGTTTTCAGACTAAGGGGCTGTTTAGATTGAAAAGTTTCAGAAATTTTGGTACTGTACCACTTTCGTTTATATTTGACAATTTTTGTTCAATCATGTCTAAGTAGGCTCAAAAGATTCGTCTCAATAAAGCCAGATAAAAAGTATAAACATGTAAGAGCTGCTGCATGCTTAAAAGATAATCGATGTGACGAGGAATTTGAAAAAAATTTGCAAACTAAACTGGGTCTGATCCTTGTTTTCTATCCCAGTTGCAATTAGAATGGCGGCGTCTGTGGTTGGTTGTGGTTACCAGATCCGATCCCGCTAACTGGTGGGGTCAGCACTCAGCATCAAGTCAAAATCGCAACCCCTGCCCTGGGCAGGTGTGGCCGTGGCGAGCCCTGGCGGAGGCGGAGGCGGACGCGGAGCGGAACTTGAGCTGACTGTAGTAGGTGTGGTGCCGTGCACGCGGCGAGATCGGGGTAGGTGGCGACTCCGCGCCGTGTATTAAACCTTCCCTCCACTTCACCGTTCTTTTCTCCCTCACCAACCAGGTAACCAAAACCTTCTCCGATGGCCGCGCCCGTGTCGCAACCGCCGGTGGCCGCCAAGGCGTCCGCGCGGCTCCTCCCCCGCGGGATTGGCGCGCTCCCGGAGTCAGCCCCCGCGTCGCTCCGGTTCTCCGTCGGCCGCCGCCGCCGCCGCGCCGCCCGCCTAGGTCCGCATGGATGCTCCCCCTTCACTCGTATATTAATCGAATTTGTTTCGTAAACGGCGTTGAGCGGATCAGCATGGCGCGGTTTGTGGTGCAATTGGGCTGGAGAGTGCCGGGAACCACGGGCGGGGCCTGGGGGTTGCTTAGTTGCAGCCAGCTCGGTGGATTGCAGCGTGGCCGTTCGTTGGTGGTGTGAGGGGTTCTGATAATCTTCCCCTCTGGGGAGAAAATAACCCGCCGTAGGATGACGGCATGGAAATGCTTTGCTATTCATTTAGGAACCACCCCGATGAATATAGGACTCCAAGGTTCTGGTGCTAGTTTGCTTAGTTCATTATGCATTTAATCAGTATGCAAGTGTTTTAGATCTAGTAATGGATATCGCAACTGGTTCTGAAGTTTGCTATCTTCGACAGTTTTCATCATTGATTCCCCTGGCGCAATTCTTATGATACTCTAGCAAATGGCTTCTTAGTCTGCTACTAGTATATGATTGGCAATTTATTAGAACAAGAATGGAAAAAGAGCTGGCACTTAATGTCGTGCACTTTTGTACAGAGGTGAAGGCATCCGGAAATGTATTTGGGAACTACTTCCAGGTTGCAACCTATGGCGAATCCCATGGAGGGGGTGTTGGTTGTGTTATCAGTGGCTGCCCTCCCAGAATTCCTCTCACTGAGGCAGATATGCAAGGAGAGCTTGACAGAAGGTGTGTCTCTTACGCTCTTCCACATTATTTGTTTTAAGTTATTACTAGTTTACTACCAGAGTCATTATTTCACAAGTATGCATGTTTGCTAAAATCTATCTGAATACAGTTCTCATATGGAATCTTTTGGTGATATGTCACTGACATGTTAGTAACATGCGGAATGACATCATTAAACTCATATTGGGGTGTACCGGTAGTAGCATATACCCTTCTCTTCTTTCTTTTTTTTTTTTTGAAAGGGTGGCAAGAGTTTGGCCGCTATTTTTATTAGAAGATGGAAGAAAAACAATCAAGTACAAAGGGAGTGCAGCAAAAACAACAAAAAACCAATCTCGACTGGGATATGAAAACTACTAGAAAAAGGATAGAACAACGACTTGAGTTAGAAAACGACTCTGCAAGGTATAATCCAACTAAACTGTAGTAGTTTGGGGTCGCATTGCCAAGTTGTCTTGTGCAATATCATCTTTGCATAAACTTACGATTTGTCTTGTGAGTTTTTTACTCGTTGGAATGTTCTTCTGTTATGTTCTTTCCAAATATGCCACCAAAAATAGATCATAATACCATCGAAGCTCTTCTTCCGAGGCTTTGGAAAGGTTGCACTGCATCAATGCCAGTGGTTGTAAATGGAGCCGTTTTGGAGTAAGGCTTGGAGGTGGGAGAAACCACACCAAGATTGTAAAATCCTCCACGCTTGCTTTGTAAATGTGCAGTCTTTGCAGAGATATTGGGGTGTTTCAGGCTCCACTCATATACCCTTATGTACAATCCTAGATTATTTCTTTGGTGTTCGCTTATGACAAAGGATGAATTTCCTCCTAAATTATTTCTGTAATGTTCACTGATACCAAAGGTTAATTTATACAGACGTCCCGGTCAAAGTAGAATAACAACCCCAAGAAAGGAGACTGATACATGCAAAATTCTATCAGGGACACATGATGGTATAGTACCTACCAGAATAGAGGAAAAAATTTCTGGAACTAAGAATGCATTAGCTTTTCTCAGTAGCATGATAATGCTGGTGTTTTTTTTTTCTCCAGGGATGACTACTGGTACACCAATTCATGTCTTTGTCCCAAACACAGATCAAAGAGGCGGCGTAAGTATTTGATTTTTTGGATATATATTTTCTTTATGAATGAAAGCTATGGAAACTGAAAATTTAGAAGGGAGAGTCTAATTTTATTTCACAAACATATTCGCTTCTACAGGATTACAGTGAAATGGCTAAGGCGTACAGACCATCCCATGCAGATGCAACCTATGACTTCAAGTATGGAGTTAGAGCTGTGCAGGTACTTTTTTTATGCACATATAAGTATAAAGTAGTTATCACACTGTACAACTAGTTCTTACACATTTTCTTCTAGAACTTATGTAAGTAATGATTCTTAGACTTTAATATCTGAATTAAAGTATTTGTACTTGATGAATGGTAGGGCGGCGGTAGGTCATCGGCAAGAGAAACCATTGGCAGAGTGGCTGCAGGAGCTCTTGCAAAGAAAATTCTGAAGCTCAAATCAGGAGTGGAGGTGTGGCCCTACTTGGCAACCATTTTCTTGAACCATTGTACTCTTGTGATCAACCATTGTTGTTGTCCTGTTTATTTCACCATAGAAAAATTCAACCCAAAAAATGGAAGCTTGTTTTTTTTTTTTTTGGAGTTTTTATATATATAAAAGCTACAAGAACAAACATTGTTAGATCCTGGTTAGACAGCACTGCTCAGATTGCTTGGACTGGATCCTGGTTCTTGCTTGACCTAAATATGACAACCATGTTTATGTGTAGTCCAGTCTATGCAAGTATTCGCCTAGTGTAATCAACATTCTTTTTGTATTTTCATTTCCACTGCAAAAAAGCAGTCCCTCCCTCTCCGTTTTATAGATAATCCTGATGGAAGAACATCATCTACATGCAGATCTTGGCATTTGTTTCTAAAGTGCATCAAGTCATACTTCCAGACGATGCAGTTGATTATGAGACTGTAACCTTGGAACAGGTATCTTCTTTTCACTACCTCCCCCTCCAAAGCATTACAGGGATAATCTTTGCGCGCATTTGCTGAATTTTATCTTATTCTTGTAAATTTCAGATAGAGAGCAACATCGTTAGATGTCCTGATCCAGAATATGCAGAAAAGATGATTGCTGCCATTGACAAAGTACGAGTTAGAGGAGATTCAATTGGTGGGGTCGTCACATGCATTGCAAGAAATGTTCCTCGTGTAAGTGTTGAAGCTCTGTGTTTATTTTTATTTTGCTTCAGTTTTGATTGGACCATATCGTTTAAGGTTGATACTCCATCTCAAGTTTCTGATAACTGGTTTGATTGGGGCAACAATAATTTGTAGGGTCTTGGCTCTCCTGTTTTTGACAAACTTGAAGCTGAACTGGCAAAAGCTATGCTTTCTCTTCCTGCAAGCAAGGGGTTTGAGATTGGCAGTGGCTTCGCTGGTAAGTAACATTTTCATTTGTGTTCCAGGAAAATGGGATCATTTTGTTTCCTTGAATACAAAAGGATGTTTGCAAATAGTTGATGGGCTATGCACTCTACAGTCTGACTAATTCCTAATAACTTGTGTCCAGGTACGGACTTTACTGGGAGTGAGCATAATGATGAGTTCTATATGGATGAGGCTGGAAATGTGAGGACACGAACTAATCGGTCAGGCGGTGTTCAGGTTTCTGTCCTAAAATCGTATTGCTCTATATATTTTTGTGTGATATAGTTGCAGTTCATGTGAAATTGTTGACTTACTATTAACTTGTATGTGCATGCAGGGAGGGATATCAAATGGTGAAGTTATTTACTTCAAAGTGGCTTTTAAGCCAACAGCAACTATCGGAGTAAGGCATCGCAGTTCAAAATTTCCTTTCTTTGCTTCTTTAAAATGTTAGCAGTGGTATAATTACCATATAATGCCTTTTGAATGATAATACAGCATAATGTTATGAATACAGTCGGAACCACTAATTTGTCAAAAACACATCTTTTTGCAACTACCATGAATGTTAGAATATTTGCTTGGTTCAACATCTGCGATTTCTTTTGTATTTGATAATGGCTCTATGGTATGGTTATCTTTTACATGATTCCAGCTACAGTTCTGCTACTTGTGAAAAGTTATAGCCAGTTGTCATATGTTGATTTCACTTTTCCAGAAGAAACAAAATACTGTGTCAAGGGAGCATGAGGATGTTGAACTTTTGGCAAGGGGTCGTCATGACCCGTGTGTTGTCCCTCGAGGTATTGGCTCCACAAAAAATTTCTTAGCTTTTATCATCACTTTTTGGTTCCTATAATCTGATTTTTTTTATTCTATTACTTCTGTAGCTGTTCCTATGGTGGAATCCATGGCTGCGCTGGTCCTGATGGACCAGCTTATGGCGCATATTGCTCAGTGTGAGATGTTTCCGCTGAACCTTGCCCTACAAGAGCCCATTGGCTGTGCCAGCAGTGCATCTGAACTGGCACCAAACCTGTCGTAACATGCCCTCCGGTTTTCCTTCTATCGAAATTCTGGGCTTTGCTAAAGCATTTTGCAGTTTTGAACCAGCATAAACCCTCGATTATTGTACCTAGAGACTACAGTGAACTAATATCGAGACAGAGATGCATTGATGTTTTTGTGATGTGTAGTAGTATAACGGGTATTTACCCTTTTTTTTTGGACGCATGATATCGTTTGAGCAATAAAGTTCTTTTTTAATTCGGGAGAGAGAATAGTGTCTTCCATCTGATGAGCACTTTTTTTTCACAAATATATGATGAGCACTTGAAGGCCAAGGAAAGTTTGGCAAGCAAGACTGCTCGTATGTCGCTTGTAGTTTGCTGCATCGTCCACCCGACCACCCCTGCTTAGTTTTTGTGAAAAAACGCCCTCACCATGCACATTTAATTGATATTTTTTAATGTAGAGCCATGAGGCCGAGTTTGAAGTGCTTGTATTGAGTTTTGTCGGGGTTGAATATTACCTACCAATAAGTGAATCGTGTTAAAGCAAACGTCGGCCCATTAGCCGGGCAATCACGGCCCATCTACGCCGATTCTCGGACGAGCCCCGCCTCGCCCGACCCCTCGAGCAATCTCGTGTCGCCCCGAGGGCAACCCTCGGGAGAGAAAGGGATGTGTCCCGGGGTGGGGCGAACCGGAAAGCGCCAGGCGCAAAGCGTCCTACTCATGTTAGACAATACGACTTAAAGCATGACGTAACATGGATTCAGATATGTGATGATTTGAAGACCTGGCGATAAATACATTCACGCCACTGACGATGGCATGACCTCCACTGTGGTTGTCCACTATGGACCGTCCCAACCCGTGGGTGAATGGGCGGCCATGCCCGGTCTGACTGGAGGGATACGCTACCCTGTGTGAGTGTACCGTCGTGATAGGCTACACCATGACACAAGTACTGGAATCAGCTGGGAGCACTATGTTGCCTAACCCGGCATGGGCCTTGTCAGTGTGTTGCACTGGCATCATGAATTTTCAGACTGAACCTGATTGCTTGATCAGAGACGTGTGGGCTTGAGGATTTCTTATTAGCTGTAGATACATGTATCCAGTCTTTGTATTGGAGCCTTATAAGATATGGACGCTTGAGCTTCTAGCAAATGATGATTTGTATCGGACACAGATACATGAGAAGGATTGAGTTTTGGTATCATAGATATATGGTGACTTTACGGGATATATAAGAAGCGAAGAGATAGATATAAAGAAGAGATATGCATCTAGTATAATTATATTTAACCAAGTTACTGCTTTTGTATATCTAACCAAGTTATTATTTTTCTATAGCCAAACAGCATTAATATTTCTTCATTGGTTGACGTGACTTACCACAATTGGCTTAAAGTTGGGATGAATATTACTACTACTTCGTCTCTTGATCTAGTTCCAATGGGTAGCGAGGCTATATGTATGTGTAAATTTTTTCGGATTGTTACTGAACATTTTCATATCGTTTTTCACAGATTTTCCCCCTCTTATCTGAGTCCTTCGATTTTTTTTTTATCGGAACTTTTGTTCGTCTGTGGTCTGTGGACGATTCCTTCGGTGACTTTTTAGGTGTATATATATAAGAGAGAGTGATTTTAGCGCATAAAAATTCTTCTACCTTTCAAAGTCACAGGTGTACTGGAAGATTTATTTTCACGGCATGCACACTTTTTTTTCGTTTATAATGAAATCATGTAGGTGTGAAAATGTCTCTGGATCTTTTTGAAAGAAAATCATTCGGCTCCGGTGGGAAAGATCATTAAAAGCAAATCCAGCCGCAGCCAGCCCCCGGATTCCCCCCGCGTCAATGGCCATAGCCCCCGCAGGCCCACCACTATGGCACTATCTCCATCTTGACTTATCAACTATCACATCCCACGCACTTATCAGAGGCAATAACGAGATAAGCAGATTGATAATTCAACGTGCATATCAGACATCCTTATTATAGCCTATAAATTAAAGATTATCGCTGAACTCGGCGTCCGAACAGTTTCTACTCCCCAACCTGGTTCGGGGCCTCGGGGGTGATTTCATCTTCCTCCACCAGGCGGTTCCGTGCTGATCAACTGCATCCAGGATCGTCGCCAGCGGCGCGCCGGCACCCGTTCCCACGGCGAGATCGGATCGATCGAGAGCTTCCTAGGTGATCGCCATAATTTCCGTCTAAGTTTAGACTTTAGATGCATGTAGGTTTTGGCTGTTTTTATTTTACGGATCTGAAGCTGAGTAAAAATTAGGTCAAAATCTTTACGCGGTTCTGTGGAGTGTTCCGTGCTCTTGCCCAGGCTTCGGGCAATATCGACGTTTATTTTGAAGTTTTTGCTCGCCATGTCTTTTTTGACATTTCTGGGGGAACTATTAGTACTGACCGTTCGGGGCTTCCGGGCTCACCGTGTCAGGTCTGGACCTGCGCTAGACCTCAAGCCTCGATCTCACCGCATCTTCGCATCTTCACCCTGCTCGTCCGCTCCGTCGCCGCCGACCCCGCCGCCAGCTTCGCCTTCCACCTAAAAGGGCCGCCCTTGCTCCGCCGCCGACGCGTCGATAGGCGTGGGGCGGCGATCCGTTCGGGCCTAGGGTTGCGGTAAGGAACCCTAACTTTCTTCGGTGTTTTTTTCCTCTGAGATTTATTTGTCGTGGGAGATCTCTTGCTCGCGGCGGGCAATCAGATCCTAATTCTCCGGGGGGAGAAGTTGGGCGAGTTCTACTCTGACTGCGCCCTGGTACTGTGCAGAGACCCTATAGGTATAGGGTACGACCCTAGGAGCAGCCGCCTCCACGTGGTTGAGGCGGTGGAGGGAGGATGTCGTCGCTCAGCCGTGAGCTGGTCTTCCTCATTCTGCAGTTCCTCGATGAGGAGAAATTCAAAGAGACCGTCCACAAGTGAGTGATTTGAAACAAATATGGAAATGGACCTGTCTTTAGTGTATATTTCTTGCTCAGTTGGCGTTCTTGTTGTTGTTTAGGCTCGAGCAGGAGTCCGGATTCTATTTCAACATGAAGTACTTTGAGGACGAGGTCATTAATGGGAATTGGGATGAGGTGGAGCGCTACCTCGGTGGATTCACCAAGGTCGACGATAACCGCTACTCCATGAAGATATTCTTTGAGATCCGCAAGCAGAAGTATCTTGAGGCTCTTGATAAGTAAGTGGAGGGGGTTGCGCAGCGTTGTTTGTGATGCTAGAGCGGAGTGCCTTTCTGACCAGGGGTTTCTTTGCTTTCCTATCAGGCATGATCGGTCAAAGGCTGTTGAAATCTTGGTCAAGGACCTTAAAGTCTTTGCATCCTTCAATGAGGAGTTGTTTAAGGAGATCACACAGCTCCTGACCTTGGAGAACTTTAGGTAAAGAGCTGACTGGCCAACCTTGTTTTTTGTATGCATCCATCTGTTGTCATTATTATCATGGCTTTTAGTTGTTTCTGGATTGCTCAGCGACAGATTTCTGCTTTTGCCTTGTTATTAGGGAAAATGAGCAGCTGTCTAAGTATGGTGATACAAAATCTGCAAGAGCAATAATGCTTGTTGAGCTGAAGAAGCTGATTGAAGCTAACCCCTTGTTCCGCGACAAGCTACAATTTCCCAACCTGAAGAATTCTAGGTTGCGGACACTTATTAACCAGAGGTAGTCTCTTGTAAAAGAATTACCTCTGTTCTCTTTACTCTCAGCCATTACAGCAGTTTGTTTCTTTCTGTAAGCTTACACATATGCAAGTAAGGTTAGAGGCTTAGAGCCTTAGCAACTGAATTGTTTTAGATTAAATTGCCTGAATACAGTGGAAGGTGGAACCGGTACGTGATTCGTATACATGTATACTGCCACAGGTTGCCATTTATTTAGTACAACAGTATGTGTGTACATAATAAAAATAATATATTGATGATTCGTACAAGAGAATTGGAATATTAATATCGATTTTGGTTCATAATATTGGTTTAGTTGAGCAATGCCTTTAATAAACATTCAAAACCTGAAAAGCAGGCCAACTTTAAAGTACATAAATAGCTAAAAAGGATGTTGATGGGCTTCAGAAGAAGTTTTGATGATTTGCGAAGTTTACAGACAAAGCGTGAAAATTAGAAGTATTTTCTTTAGTTTTAACAGGGTTTTTTTTTTCGAAACACATCTGGATCTGGTACATTGATCTTTAAAAGTACCTGTGTAATACACGTCTTTGGTTCACAGCAGCTAGTTATACTTAAATACATTTAGCTTCTGATCTTTTTTTTACATTGTAAAGACAATTTATTTTTGCTGCTGTTTCTTATTATGGACATTGTGTTCAGGAATTCTAATGTTTGACTACTTATTTTTCTTGTATTTGCATTTTACGGGCAGTTTGATACGCCTTAAAGCTGAATGTAGATAAGATTGTCAATGTACCCGAGCCAAAATTTTATAACCTTGGGATACCACTTATCTATTTGGATATAGTTCATTTTCTTGAGTCCGAAATCTTTGCATAGTGAATTGTCTCTTCTGTTTTCTTGTTATATGTTGCTGGTTACATGGATTATATTTCATGTATACAAGATCCTGTGTGGCTTCTCTTAGATCATCAGGGTTACAGGTAGCTGATTCCAGGTTTAGTTTCACACTAGCGTGTTGTGTCTCTTGACTCTTCACATTGACGGGCTGTGTGTCTTGCTTTTTCACATTGGCATGCTGTGTCTCTTGATCTGGGTTTATGTTTTAATTTGTGAAAGGCGACTATAACCTTATTTTGTTCATGTTTGACAGCTTAAACTGGCAGCACCAGCTTTGCAAAAACCCTAGGCCTAATCCTGACATCAAGACTCTTTTTGTTGATCATTCGTGTGGACAACCAAATGGTGCACGTGCTCCATCACCAGCAAACAATCCGTTACTTGGATCTATGCCCAAACCTGGAGGTTTCCCTCCATTGGGTGCCCATGGAGTAAGTTTGTTGATCGTATTTAGATTTGTTTGCTTCATATGTACAATTGTTTAGAGCTTGTTTCGGTACAGTTTTTTAGAATATGACTTATGTCTTTACAGCCTTTTCAACCTGCACCAACACCTGTCCCACCTCTGGCTGGGTGGATGTCAAACCCTCCAGCAGTAACACATCCTGCTGTGTCTGGTGGTGCCATTGGATTTGGCACTCCTACAAATCCTGGTATTTATGTCATCTTGTTGCAAATAATAATGAAATGGCCTGAAAAGATGGCAGTGCGTGTGTCTGTTGACTAATATCTATCTGTCTTTATATACTGTAGCTGCTTTATTGAAGCATCCTAGAACACCCACAACTGCTAATCCTGGTATGGATTATCCATCAGGAGATTCTGATCACATCTCCAAGAGAACTAGACCAGTTGGCATGTCTGAGGAGGTGTTATATCTTGCCCTGAAATATGCATTGCCATTACTAGATTATTGCTCTTAGTACTTGATACTATTCGTTACACCTAATCATGCACTTACGATGATCTAACATAGCAGGTGAATCTTCCGGTGAACATGCTGCCTGTGACTTACCCGCAGAGCCATAATTACCAACAAGATGATTTCCACAAAACTGTTGCACGGACCTTGACCCAAGGATCAGCACCTATGAGCATGGATTTCCATCCACTTCAACAAACTCTTCTTCTTGGTAAATTCTTACTGTCTTGATGCTTTTTTTTACTATATAAGTTTGGATTAGTTCCTTTCGTACCATCTAATGTGCTGTATTTACCCTTGGCTCGCTGCAGTTGGTACCAATGTTGGCGACATTGGATTGTGGGATGTTGGTACCAAAGAGAGACTCTTTGTAAGAAACTTCAAGGTCTGGGACCTTGGTAAATGTTCAATGGCCCTCCAGGTTTGTTTGTTGCCCTATGTGTTTCTGGAACTTGTTGTACTCTATTACCTTTCAATAACACATAAATTGATCAACAGGCATCACTGGTGAAGGATCCAGCTGTGTCAGTTAATCGCATAATATGGAGTCCTGATGGAACCTTGTTTGGTAAGATGAGATGATTTAATCAGTGTTTTTTCTGTCCTTTTATGGCTGCAGCTCTCTAATGTATTTACCATTTTAATAGGTGTTGCTTATTCAAGGCATATTGTACAGATCTATTCCTATAATGGTGGCGATGATATTAGACAACACTTGGAGGTTTGGCTGCATATTCTTAGTTTTTTCTATCTCGTAGTTCTTTGGTGTGTGTGTTATTTTGTACAATCGACTATCTTGGTTCCTATATTTGACAATGCTTTCTTCAGATTGAGGCGCATAGTGGTGGTGTAAATGACATCGCATTTGCTCATCCAAATAAGCAACTATGTGTAATTACATGTGGAGATGATAAGACAATTAAGGTGAGTTTCTTTGATGGTTTAACTCTTTGGACGAAACATTTTTTTCAGATATGAAACTCTGAATATTGTATATTACTAGGTATGGGAGGCCACTACTGGAGCTAAGCAATTTACCTTTGAAGGACATGAAGCTCCTGTTTATTCAGTTTGTCCACATTACAAGGAAAATATTCAGGTATTTGTTCAGTTATTATCAGACTAATTGATGGTCGGTTTGGTTATTTTGTAGCATCGAAAACTAATGGTTTTACCTCATTATTTCTTATTATTGTTCAGTTCATTTTCTCAACTGCTTTAGATGGGAAGATCAAGGCATGGCTATATGATAATTTAGGATCTAGAGTTGACTATGACGCACCAGGTCATTGGTGTACTACAATGGCATATAGCGCAGATGGTTCAAGGTTCCTGCTTTTCTTTCTGTTCTTGAACTTAGGAATATGTGGGTGTTTGTATTTTAATTCCAGCTTTTCACTATTTTTTTTGTCCTTATGCATAGGTTATTTTCATGCGGGACTAGCAAGGATGGTGAATCACATCTAGTAGAATGGAATGAAAGTGAAGGAGCAGTCAAGAGAACATATCAGGGATTCCGTAAGCGATCCATGGGTGTTGTGCAATTCGATACCACCCGGAACAGGTTTTTGGCCGCTGGGGATGAATTCATGATTAAGATATGGGACATGGACAGCACAGGTCTTCTGACTACCATTGATGCTGATGGTGGCATACCTGTGAGTTGTTTTTCTTATCGTCTTGTGCTTCCTTTTGTTGAATAGTTGATTGCATACAATGATGGAATTTCCTTGTTGTATTAACATGGCCCCATAATCATCAGGCAAGTCCACGGATACGCTTCAACAAGGAGGGAACTCTATTGGCTGTCTCTACTCTCGACAATGGTATGAAGATCTTAGCAAATGCTGATGGACTTCGGTTGCTGCGCACGCTGGAAAATCGTTCTTTTGATGCTTCTCGTAATGCATCTGAGGCTGTAACAAAGGTAATTACTTGTAACCACAAAATTCTGAGAAGAATATCTGCCAGCATGATCTAATTGATCCTTGTTTATGCAGCCTCTAATCAATCCCTTGACTGCTGCGGCAAATGCAGCTGCAGCAAGCAGTTCGGGAGCTGGTGCTCCGTCAGCTATAACTGCAATGGTCTGCATATACCTCTTCATCTGATCTTGTATTCTTCTATTACAAAACAACTATGATCGCAACTTACTTTGTTGTACTTTGGAAAATGAACAGAATGGTGATAGCAGAAGTTTGGTTGATGTAAAACCTAGAATAGCTGATGAGTCACTGGACAAGTCAAAGGTATGGAAGCTTATGGAGATAACTGAGTCAACTCAGTGCAGATCAATCAAACTGGCGGATAACATGAGAACAAGCAAGGTATTAATGCTTTAAACCCTCCACATTTCCATTTAATCTGTATAATATGTCTGTTTACAACTTATTTCATGAAGTTGGGGCGCATCATTATTTGGTCTTGATTTTCATGTTATCATGAATACATCTCTTGGTGTGTCAGTTCTTTCTGTCATTTGGGCTTGGAACATTTACTAATTACACTAAGCTCCCGCCTGCATGTTTACCTTAGATTTTTCAGTTCAATTGAATGGAATGGATGGCATCTCATGTATGGCTTGTAATCTTGATTTCTCCGATATCCTTGGCATTGACTATGCTGATTTTATCGTATGGTTTTTTGAAGATTTTTCTCTATAATTGCAGATCTCTAGATTGATTTACACAAATTCTGGTCTTGCTATCTTGGCTTTAACTTCAAGCGCAGTTCATCTACTCTGGAAATGGCCACGCAGTGATCGGAATTCTGGAAAGGTGAGATCTGTTTCTTGTGAACATATAGATGTACATATATAGTGTTCAGATCACTCATCTTCTCTGCATATCGTAGGTGAAAATTTTGTGTAGTAGATTGTTACTAAATTGTTCAATTTTGCTATTCATCAATCTTATAGGCAACTGCGAGTGTGTCTCCCACTCTATGGCAACCACCAAGTGGCATCTTGATGACTAATGACACTGACAGTAATCCTGAAGAAGCTGTTCACTGTTTTGCTTTGTCGAAGAATGATTCATATGTCATGTCTGCTTCTGGAGGAAAAATCTCTCTGTTCAACATGATGACTTTCAAGGTGGGTAAATCTTTACACTTTCATACAATTAGTTTTTTTTTGTAAAAACAACCTTTGATCTTTATTTTTACTGCAGACGATGACAACATTTATGCCTGCACCACCAGCAGCAACTTTTCTTGCATTTCACCCCCAAGATAACAACATAATTGCAATTGGAATGGATGACTCGACCATCCAAATCTATAATGTCCGAATTGATGAGGTATTCACAGTGGCTTTGTTTTTCTTTCCGTTGAACATGACTCAGTTAAAGTATGACTTATTTGTTCTTTGTACAGGTCAAAAGCAAGCTCAGAGGTCACTCTAAGAGAATCACAGGTCTTGCCTTTTCAAATGTACTAAATGTGTTGGTCTCTTCAGGGGCTGATGCCCAGGTTATTTACTGAACTGTCAATTCAGATCATATCTGACAAATTTCTTGAATCAAATTTTCACCATTTTTAATCTTTTCCTCTTTTAGTTATGTGTTTGGAACACGGATGGATGGGAGAAGCAAAAGAACAAATTTTTGCAGATACCGTCAGGTCGCCAATCCAATATCTTGGACACTCGTGTTCAGTTCCACCAAGATCAAATGCACTTTCTTGTTGTGCATGAAACCCAGATTGCCATCTATGAAACTACAAAACTAGAACCAGTGAAGCAGGTAAACTGTCCCCTCACTTGTCTGCAGATTACACTTGCAATGTAGTTCAGGATTAAGGTTCTCATTTCCCACCATAACTTCTCTTGCAGTGGCCTGTTCGGGAGAGTTCACCTCCAATCACGCATGCCACATTCTCGTGTGATAGTCAACTGATCTATGCAAGCTTTATGGATGCCACTGTTGGCATATTTAATGCATCGAGTTTGAGACTTCAATGTCGGATTCTTCCAGCTTCGTATCTTCCTCCAAATATCAGGTATTCTATAAGATGCAAGAAAAAAGGATTGTTTTTAGGAATGATGTCTGTCTTCGATTGAATAGGCATTCTTGTTCCGAGTTAAAAAAAATATGATCAAGTTGAGTGCACATCCTGGTAACACCTGCCTGTTCTAGTTGCCACATCACCTTGTGTATGCCTAGGACCGCGTGCAAAGACTCCTGCATGTGCTGCACACAGGAGTGGGTGGGGGTTAGAATTTTATATTACTCCTAATTCAAGAAAAAGGTATAGTGGGTGGATTGGAATGACTTGTAAAAGGTCTAGGGAGAAGAAATTTAGCATGTATGTTCGCTTCTTATGCATTCTGTACGAGGGGACTGTATGAGTCTTTATTCTTTGAAATGTTTCTGTAGCCCATTTGTGTTCAACTTTGAACAAAATGCTGATGGTTGCTTTATCTTTCTCTTGTAGTCCGAGTGTTCATCCTGTTGTGGTTGCGGCACACCCTTCGGAAGCAAGCCAGTTTGCTCTAGGGCTGACTGATGGTGGTGTTTTTGTGTTGGAACCTTTGGAATCGGAGAGAAAATGGGGAAATCCTCCACCAGTAGAGAATGGGTCTGCTAGCAACTTGTCCACACCGCCTCCTAATGGAGCTTCAAGTTCTGATCAACCAGAAAGATGATTAAGAGGTTGAAACTGGTAGTTTTTTTCGTGGCATGAGTCTAACCAAGGTACCCTTCTAAGTTGATGAAACAAATTGGTACTTCTTTTTCTTTTTAAATTCCTTTCCATAATATGTATAGAGCATTTATGACATATTGATGCAATTTAGAAGTTTGGCCAATAAACTTCTATGACTTTGGCAGAAACATGATCAATATAATGGCATGCACATAGAATATACTGTATTTTTTGTTTGACAGATTAATTTCTCTTTTCGTGCCGAACAAAGCGCCCGCCGTGTTTTATGAATACCTATGGAAACATATTGTCAAATACAGATATTCAGGAAATAATTTTTTGTTTCAGTTCATAACCTCATCTTGTTGTGCAGATGGGCTTCGAAGGATGGTGCAACTAACCTTGGCAGATCGGTTCCAAGGGAGACAGCTCAATAAAAACAAGCTCAACAGCAGTTTATCGGTTGCTTATATATATTTCTATTGACTGTATCGAGTGAGGAGGATAGTCCTAGTATTTCATTTTGCTTTGTTTACCGTGTTGTGGGAAGGAGTTTTTATCAGTAGATAAGCTGTAGTACAACTATCAGATTGGCTGTACTTGGTACCTATATTTATGGCTATTAGTGAAAGTATCTTGTTTCATTTGCCCTTGGCCCCGCTCCGCCGTTTTTGCCATCATAAAATGCTGTTTCTGAACTTGCATTAGCCTTGTGCGCTTCCTTTTACGGACGAGGCTTAGCTTCCTCACCATAGTGATTTTTGCTTCGGGGTGCTGTAACTGTCTCTAAAAAAACATGTATACTCTGATCTTTGGACTAGGGTCTGTTTAAATATCCTGTAACTTTTAATTATAACTAGTTACATTAATGTTGCGGCACATGCATAGAGTATTAAATGTAGTCAAAATGTTTATACGTTTGTACGGTTTGTTTGTACGAGATGAATCTTTTAAGCCTACTTAAACCATCGTTAGATATTTATTGGAAAAAAATTTCTGCTGCAACAGTATTAAAATTCTAAATTTCAAATGTATCTTTCAAATAGATCTAAACGCAACCTAGAAAGTGGTCCATCCTACACGGAAGTTGGAGCATATCGTGGCACTGATGACGCTTCGCTTGGCATAGCGACCTACTCTCTCCATCACAAGTAAACGTAATTCTTTGACTTTTACGATTTCTGTTTGGCCGTTCGTCTTATTTAAAAAGTTTTAATAAATATTATTTATTTTGTTATGATTTATTTTATTGTTAGAGATATTTTTATAATGATTTATTTAATTTATTATTTGTATAAAAAATTTGAATAAGACAAATGGTTAAGGAGGAAGAGTAGGAGCTAAAGAATTGTATTTATTTATGAGACGAGAGAGTAGTACTGCTCCCCCGCAAGGGAACAAAACGTACTCGCTGCACTTGCTGAATGCTGCCGCTGCTCTGACCGCTTTCGGCATCAAGCTGCTACTGCTTGCCTCTGCCAAGAACACGCGCACCTATGAGAACTGGCATGTGGTGTCCGTAGGACCAAAAGAGACGCTGGAAACAGAGGAAAGAAGATTCAGCTAGCCTACTGTGCAGGTCAGCGATCGTCTCGGTGGATGGTGGTGAAACTGGGGCCAATCCCTTATATGCCATTGAAACTTATACCTATCCCTTATGTGCCATTAAAAAATATAAATTTCCTTCTATACCATTGCTTTATATTTTCTCTCCTTTATATGCCATTGCTGTTGTATTCTCCGTCAAGAATCTCTGTTAGCGCTATGTGTGGCACCATTTTTACTTCGTGTATGTCTACATCGCTGCAAGAAGACTGACCTAGTCTAGCTATTTGACATACGTATCATAATTTGTCTAACCATTTGACGTACACGTGTTATAATTTAGACTTATGTAAATACGTTTATCCTAGTATTTTCCTAGTCTACCATTTGACGTACACGTGTTATAATTTAGACTTACGTACACGTGTTAACCCTGTATTCCCGTCCGTTCCCAGCCTAGCACGTAAGATTTTTGATGGAGAATATAACGGCAATAGCATATAAGGGAGAGAAAATATAAAGCAATGGCATAGAAAGAAACTTGTATTTTTCAATGGCACATAAGGGATAAGTATAAGTTTCAATGGCATATAAGGGATTTTCTCGTCAAACTGAGCGAGGGGTGTCTCGGATCGGAACCAGATCCTCTGCAGTCGCGTGGCTCGACTTCACTCTACAGTCGTATCATCTGCATCGTCCACTACTAATCCAATGGTATCGCTGCCAAATGACACAGTCCGCACAAACTCAAGGTCAAGGCCCATCACACAGCCCAGGTCCTGCCAAGAGGTCCGGGTCCCCATGGTGAAGAACTGCCGAGAGGTCCCCATGGTGAAGAAATCGCCATTGTCGTCTTCTGCTAAACGGACCGGCGTTCCAAGATACACGCTGTCGCTATCCCCTCATCGAGAGCCACGCCATCTCCATCTCTGCTCCGTCTACCGCGCCGCCACCATCCCCACGTCAAGCGCCGCGCCGTCGCCGTCCTCGTCGTCGAGGGCCGCGCCGTCACCGTCCTCTCGTCGTCGAGGGTCACGCCGTCACTGTCCCGGATGCTCCCGGCATGGCATGCAGATGCAGCGTTTCCAGCTGCTTCACACCTTCCATTGTGCAGACTCCAGAGCTCGAGCTGATCTAGGTGCAGACATGGCTACGGTCCAAGAAGCTCAATTTCTAGTGCTCTAGCTGCAACCTGCAGACATGGGAATGTTGTATAGACTGAACATTATGCTAAATGCTGTGACTGAATGTTGGAATAAATTTGAGAACTGTGATGCAAAATAATCTTGTAATATGTACGGCTCAAACTCCAAAAGAAATGCACGAAAAACTGTATTTTGCCTGTTTGGAAGAAGATTATGAACACAATCTGATCAATAATATTTTCAGTGCTCTACAGATTATTGTTGTATCCTTCAATTTAGTCATCACAAATCTGATTCACCAAATAGACTTCATCTGTTCTGGATGCAGCTCTCGCCGCACATGTCGTCGTCTCTCTTGCCTTACAGCAACATTGTTGCCCCTGCCGTGTAGCATAGCAGCCACGCTGTCCCTAGCAGAGAGGAACCAGAACTTGCCACCGCCACTTAGCGACCTTGGCATGTGTATCTCCTCGCTCGCGTGGATCTGGAGACACGGCAACTGGCGGCACTTGGAGGCTTGGAGCCGCTTGGGATTGAGGACGAGCCTCGCAAGTTTCAGGAGCTGGTGGGCCGTGGTGTTATTGGGCTGTGTAGGGAGGTGCAGGTGTTGAAGTCTGGTGCAAGCTGGGCGCTTGGATGGCCATGGACGGCTAGGATCTTCTGACTGCTGAGTGCAGTCATTGAGGGTGTCATGGTGGGCTGGTGGCCGGTGGCCGGTGGCCAGTGGCCAGCAAGGCAGTGGCATTTGTGCATGGCGGGGCTTTGGAAGCCAGCGGCCACCGGCGCCCAGGCGCCCATCCCACGCCTGCCCCCTCTTCCCCCCTCTGCGTCATGGGCTCGTGGCACGTACAGTACGCGGCCTTGGTGCATGCAAAGCTAAAGCTAAGCACGTACTACCTCCGTCGTACAAAACATGTAACTATAGTTTACGTGTCAGAAAAAATAATTTACTTTTGACTAAATTTTTATTAAATATTATTTGTATTTATGACTCTAAATTAATATATTATAAAAATAAATTTTATAATGCATTTAATGATATTTATTTGATATTATAAATATTTATAATTGATCAAAGTTGACACACTAAAATATGATATTGTTCCAAAGTTGCATGTTTTTTTTTACGGAAGTACTACGGATTGACATCCGTTGTTTTGCCGAGCTGAGGTGCTGCAGCGGCGGGCGAGCTCGAGCAGGCAATCGTGTGGTACCACCAGTCGTGCACGGCCAGGGCCCAGGGCTCGGCACAGGGACAGACCGTGCACGGGAAGATGCCCCTGACATCATGCCAGTAGCCAGTACTCCTACGCAACCGACCAGGCCACAGCTTCGCAGTTCGCACAGCTCCACAGCTGGCCAACAGGCCAAACATAAATGCACAATGGCCGATTAGCGTGAGATTTGTTTGTGTTCCAAATTAGTACCAATCCTTGAGTATCCTCGAATAATCGTAATATTTTTTTTCGAGAATCAGACGCCACTTTGATAAATCTATGCGGCTGTTTCGCTTTGCACCGCTGTGGAAGTTCAGGTGGTGCGACAAGACAGGTGACCCTACGTGCATCCGGCTAAAATTCAAGTGGTTGAAAAGCATGTGCCGACAGATATTCAGAGGCAACTAAATAAAGTGCTTTTATTATAGTGACGATGGTGGAGGTGTGGAGTATCATGTACGAGTACTGTTACTGCCTCCGTTCAAAAAAAAAAAGTCCACCAAAAGTCAAACGATCTCAAATTAATCAAATATATATAATTATATTAAAATATCTATAATGTATCAAGTAAATTGTAAGATAAATAATGAAATAGTAGATTTTTATAATAGATCTATATAAATATTAAGTATAATCTTTTTTTTTTTGCGACTAGGGGATTCTTACATTGATGAGGAACGTGATTACAATTTGCAGCCAACAAAGCCGATATATAGTCCGGCGCAAAATGCCACCAATTGAGCTGTGTTTCGCTTGTGACATGTTTTGCAATAACATGACTACATGAGCTACTTTGTAGTTCTACTAACGAATGAAAAACTTGGAATCATGAAATGAAGAGCTGGCTGGATCTTTTATTGTTGCCCGCAGCCCACAGCTTCAGCAGAAACTGGCAATCGGATTCCAACCAAACGCGACCCCCATCATGTTGGGCTAACAACAGTCCGTCTCGGCAAGCTGACACCTTCCATGATTAGGGTGTCTAGTCTCTTTCATATCACCGAGCGTTGCCTCTAACAAAGCCACTGTTCTCGTCTTGTAACACAACACTTGTAGCTTCCTTCAAATTCTCATAGAAAGCACCATCTGTATTGCAATTTACCCATCCCGACAGTGCCCTTTTCCAAACTAGGTCAGCTTTCACCACCAAAGACATCGTAGTGTAATCTGCCAAACATCAAACGTTGTATCCGCTGATCACTGGACTGTCGCTTTGATTGGCACAGAATCCCCTTGTCTTCTTTTGTTTCTTTGCATCCACAACGAATACATGCCAATGATGATCATCGCCAGAGACTGCTCAGAAGCGGCCCTTCCGCACAGTAGGTCTCGCACCCACGATAATGGATGGAGTACCAGCAACTTAAAACCAGTGAGCTCCTTTGATCTGGTTCCAGAATGCTCTTGCTAATGTGCACTCCATCAGAATGTCCCTTAGACTCCTCATTCGCACCACAAACCTCACAATTTGCTATCAGTTCAATATGTCATGTAGAATTTGTCGAGTCGGTAAAAACTCATGGAGAACTCTCTACCAAAGGACTCAAAATTTTGGAGGGACCTTAATTCTCCAAACTTTCTTCTAGTCCACATTCCTAGAATATAGTCAAACTTACTATGTTGTGTTTGTGTTTAGGTTAGTTTTTGGAAATTACTTCTGCTCTATAAAAGAATGAAGCCAACCAAACCGGTGAATTATGGAACTGTTTTCCGGAAGAAGTTGCTTTTGTATAGTATAATAAGTCCAAAGCTATCTCCATGTGTTTGGCTTGCTCAAAAGCATCCTGGAGATCAGTTTTTTCGTAGCATCTTGTGTCCTGTTTTTGGCTTTTAACTTTTTGTGGTTATAAACTGTGCTTATGACTGTTTCAAAGAGATAGAAGACGGGAGCCGGTTTTATATATAGTTGCTTTAACTAGACAGTGTTTATAACTTTTTTTCGTACCACATTTCCTACAATAGTTCTTTTTTCATAACTCACAATAGTCTTTCCTTAGCTAACAGCTGAACCAAACATACCGAATTGTTTAATTTTCCATAAAAGCAAGATTACCGTTGTTTTTGCTAGAGTAAATTAATGTTCCAAGTTGCAACCACCACACTCACCAAGCCCAGCACACAGCACATCAGCAATGGTGAGCGGCCGTGCCGCCGCCCAACCCGAAAGGCGACAATTTGGCGCAGCAGCATAGCCAGCCAGTGATAGCAGTGCCAGACTGCCAGCAGTACAGTACGTAGCAGGCTAGGTGCCGCCGTCCTGATGGCGCTTTCGGCAGCAAAGCAGAGCAGAGCTACCCCCTGCCGGCCCGGCAGCGCCGCAGTCGCGGAGGAGAGGGGGTGGGGGGACACGACAGACTCACACTATTGCGGTAGTGCCACCTCCAAAACGAGCAAAGCATGAAGCATCCGTCCGTCGTCGTCGTCGCGCCGCTCCCTCCCGACCTCAGAAATCGTAGGTATGCGTCTAGCGCCACCCCCACCCTCACCCGCCTCATGTCTCCTGTGTCCTGTCCTCCAGCGGAACGTGAGCACCCCACGGCTCGGCACGCCGCGCCGCCCATGCAGATGCGGGCGCGGCCCTCGGGCCTCGGCACTGTTCTGGCATGGGGGCTACTACAAGGAACCAGCGAATCGGACCAGGCCGGCTGGCCGGAGATGGATGGCAGGGAGCGGTTCCACACAGGTTGTAAAAGGAGTGGCCGGCGCCCGGAACAGGACGAGGATGGTAGCGAGATGGATCCACGTTACAATATGGCATCATGGATCCACGTTACGATATGGGGCAGTAGTACGATGCATGAGATAGCGTCCCGTCACCCTGCGTGTACTGTGTCGTCGTGTCAAATTCTCGATCGTCTCGGGACACGCTGCGCTCTCTCTCCCTCTGCCTCAGGTGAATAAACTGCGGCAGCAGCAGAGCTGGCCTGACGGCCTGACCTGTTGCTGCTAGTAGCGCAGAGCAAGCAGGCCGGCTCACTTTTACAGCTGGGCTGGGCACCTGATGAGGCGGCTCACTACCGTGGCCGGCTCGCCGCCGGCGTGGAGCAGTCGAACAGGTGTTCTCCCTGAATGGTGTGATACACAGAAGCTGCATGCGCCTCTCAGGACACGACACGGAGGATTCGCCTCATCACCCGTCGCACGATTGTTGGCCACTGACCGCCCGCACTGCCACACCACACGGTACAAACCTGCAAGCATGGGGAGGGGGCATGGGCAAAGGGCACCGGGTACACCTACACGACTCGAAAAGAAATGCTAGATTTGCCTTTAATCTGATCGTAGTACTCGCTCTCAAGGAAAATTAAATTAGCTAAAGAAAGCAGCAGCAGCATGCTTTTCAAATCAACAATAGACTTATGTCAAATCAATGTCCGTCGATAGGTTCCTGTCCAAATAATTTGGCCGAAGGCACATCAAAAGGCAAAAGGCTGCTTGACCTTCAGCCCTCTTTTGTCTGTCCGGTGTCCACCACGGATGGCGCTCGCTTCCTCGAATTTAGCGCACCCCAAAACTTTTGAGCGACGTTTCCATTTCTTGAACAGTTTCTTTTAGAAATTCTTGAAAAATGATGGCCAATAATGCCGTGTGTGATTATTCTTTACAATCGTGAGGAAAGTATAGCAGCACCAAGAATGTACTCCCTCCGTACTGGTTTTAGAAGACGTTTATCACATGATTTTGTATTACCAAGCAATCATTAATTAGGGAGGTATTCTTTCATATTTGCCCTTATCAAATACGGCAGTGGGTGTCCACTAGACATGGGTTGGTTCGGCGGGTGGGAATCGATGCTGCTATGCAGGGTTCGAATCCTTGGGCCGATGTGTTTTTTTGGTTGGACGCGATTTTGCTATGGGCGAGCGTGGTGTGCGCGACGCAAGGGAAGCCAGGGAGTCTCGCGATTAATGTGCTCAGCTCTAAAACGTCCTCTAAAATCAGAATGGAGAGAGTATTTCGTAAAATTATGGTACCTAGATTTGCAGCATTTTCTCTTTTCTTCATATATTAGTATTCACTAATGCTGATATTTGACTATTTACTAGCTGCACGTAAAGTCATTTCGCATCAGGTAAACTATGCACATTATGAGGATTTATAAGACCATATTTAGATAGCTTATAAATGATGGAAACTAACTTATAAAAGGTACTCGATCAAATAAATGTCTCTGTTAAATTGTTAGAAGCTGATTATAGTATAAGTTAAAGTTGAAGGTTGTGGGATCCGTAGATTGTATAAGTTGACATAGACAATTTTTTAAGTACATTTATCATATTGTCCTCACTTTTTTGTATTTGTTATGATGTTGTTTTTGAAGAAAGAGGGGGTAAAATGGTCTTTTAATATCTACAATTTATAGAATCTAGAGGTTTGTAGATTTCAGAAGCTGCCTAAAAGCTATGACTGTTTGGAGCCCTTCCTAGCTTGATTCTAGAAACCAACTTCTACACTTTCAGGGAATCCAAATATGCCCTAAAACAAAAGCTATGCACATTTTGATGACTGGACAACAGAAACCAACATTTCAGAAGAGTGCTGGCAACTCGAGGTCAAAGAATTTGGGACGGTTCCCCTCACCTCTATATGCATAATGCATCTGCACATTTGTGGATTGAATTACAGCAAGGATGACCCTACCAAATTTCACATCCTCTGGCACAAAGGACGGGTGCTGGCCTCAACTGCCTGGCCTTTTCCGTAGCTGCCATTACAACTTAACTTTATGCCTCGAGATATTGATCGACAGGGTGATGAAAGTTGAAACAACTATTACTGAAAGCATACGGTTATTGGCCATATGTAACCGGCTCTCAACGGGATTAAGACCGAAGTTTAGGTGAATTGTTGTTGTCGTAAGAATAGTTAATTAACAATTAGTAGTATAAACGATCTGCGCTGGACTGTCCTTCGTCCTTTGTGTGTGTGTGTATGTTTCAGGACATGGCCCTGCGTCCCAGCCCACAACTATATAATATCGTGAAAGGATAACAACTATATGCCGGTTGATGTAGTTTTAATAAACCCGAACCACGATAAGCGGACACGTAGTGATGGTCTAGCCTGAGAAAGGCTCGCTACATGGTTGCCAAAGCACCAGATAGTAGAACGATAGGGCATGCACCTTTTTTTTTCCGAAATACACAGTACAGACACAGACGCTCACAACGCACGTATACTCATCCCTGTAAACACATGCATGTAAACTCTACCCTATGAGCATCTCCGAAAGACTGCGCTGATAGATTTCGAGATTAACGAAGTCACCACGGGCGTCTTGCTGTCGACGGGAACGTCGCCATTGGACCATAAGCCCATTCGCGGTTCACTCCTCACCTGAGCCAGGCTCTCTCCAACCAGACCCGACGCATGTAAGGTCCATGTTTTTGGTTGCTTGCTTCAATTCGAACAGGCTGCATGCAACTGATGTTTGGTTGCCCGGTTTGGATGATTTTTCAGCCGTGCAGAGCATCTCCACATGCACCTCACGCAACGTATGAGCCTGGCCGCTGAGAAACGCTCGATTTCATCCCATGAGCCTGGTTGAGCCGCATGCACGGAACCAAACAGGCCCATAGAAATGGAGCAAAATAATGCATCTGCATGAGAAATCCAGCAGTTTTGGTCAGGGTCTCGGCGTCGGCAGGGACCGTTCGTCATCTTGTGGAGCTGTACGAACGCCCTCCAGTGGCCGGAGAGCAACTCCATTTAAGGCAGAGGAGACGACCGGCGGAAGAGGGCACCGTCCTCTCTCCTAGCCAACCACCGCGCGGTCTCCGAGCTAAAGCAACGGGTCGTGCCCAGTAACCATTCCTGCCGGCTGCCGCGCGTCCTGGACGCGAGACGAGACTGTCCACCCGTCCAGAGCACTCCTGCCGCCGACAGGGAGGAAAGGGAGGGGTCGTCCGGCACGGGGGCACGGGTGCGCCTCCGAACAAAGGCGGTGCACCAAACTCCGTGCGCTCCCCCCATAACTTCACGCGCTGCGGGGAGCGCTTACGCAGCAGTAGCAGCTGTACGGCAGCACGACCCGGGTCCGGGAACATCATCCTCGCATGATTCAATTTATTCATGCAGCCAGGTCTCACTCTCACGGCAGCGGCACAAATGTACGTAATGCCACGACAGAAACCGGTTGCCCAGGTGTGCGCCGTGCGTGCGTGCGTTGCCTCAAGATCGCATACTCGTATGTAGTGATTAGTAGTAGTGCTTAGTATTGGTGACTGGAGAGAGAAGAGAAAAGTAACCTAACGGCCATCCTGCTCAGGTTGGTTTGATTTGGTACATCCAACCATGATGGACGACGTCGAAAATCCCAGACTGAAGGTGTCAACCACAGCTGTAGGTCCTTCGCGCTACTGATGATTACTCTGAAGTTGTAGGAGAAGAGCAGCTCCCCCGGTGCCGCTAATGATCTCTGTCTGTCGGTTCACATACTCGGTGGCAATGCGATGTGATCTCGGTAGCTAATAATAAACGGGCAGCGCCGTGCCACCGCCCGCCCTGATCTCGGTGGCAAGGCGATGTGATCGTCTGCGACAGCGAAGTGCACTACAAATCCAACAACCGTCAATCATGCCGCGGCGCCTGTTCCCTGACAGCGCCCATCAGAAGACGAAGACGAAGACGATCGAACACGACGCTCTCTACGTCCCGTTTCATCAGGCGGATTAACATCGGCATGGTTAAAGCGAGGCCTCAACGGCACAGAACTCCCCGTCGTCGCGGCATAGCAAGTGCTGTGCTGTGACTGTGAGGCCGGCCGGCCGGCGACAACGACCGCCCGTGCCCGCTTGCCCGTTTGTGCAATGGGAGTTGCTACCAACTATTGCAGAGGCCACACTGTGGACTGAGTGACTAGACGGCGGTGTGGTGAGTGGCCACACTGTAGCGGATCAGCTTATTGCTACTAGAGTAGTTGTCCCGCTATCAAAGAGGGGTTAGTTTTGAGATGCTTGATTTAGGCCCTGTTTAGATCCAGTGTAAATTGCAATTGCAACTAGTCACACCAATGTTACGGCATATGCATAGAACATTAAATGTAGACGAAATGTTTATATGTTTGTACTTTTTACATGTACATCACGAGACGAATCTTTTAAGCCTACTTAGACCATAATTAAATAAAAGTTGTCAAATACAAATGAACATGCTACAGTGTAGAATTGCAAGTACAATTGATCTAAATGGAGCCTTAGCGGCATGGAGGAATCTTTTTGGCGCTTCGCTCGACAGAGGTACGTCTGACTAGTTTCAGGATGGTGACAGCTCTTGCGCCTACAGGATGGACCAGCTTAAACCGATCGACGTTTATTTTCAGCTACGAAATAGTATTTTTTTTTATAATAAATCGGCATGAGCGAAATTAACGCTTATTTTTCAGCAAAAGAACAGGCTGGTCAAGGCTGTCCCTCTCTGGTCTCTTCGGTATAATCTTGCACGGAATAGCATGGGAATTATCTGCGTAATTGCACAGAATAGCATGTGAGTTAGTATCTTGCACGCACTGTTCATCTTCAGTTTGAAACTTCAGTAAACAATAAAGAGTGGTTTTTATCTGCGTAATTGCAGGGCGGAAGCTCAGGCGTCTTTGTTGTAGGAGTATTTCCGACATTTTTAAGAAAAGCTCTACCGACACTAAAGTCCAAACACCTAATAATGAACCTACTCCGTACTAGATTGGATAGTACTACTAATATAAGTACAGCAATAAAGAAACTACATTTATCTCCTAAGCTGAACTGAAGATCAAATTTATATATAGGGAACGTTCCTTTCATATTCCATCCTCCGTTTAAAAGATTTCACAGCGGCAAATGCTTCCCGGGAGCAATGCCATATCGCTATGCCATGCTGCCGCGTCAAAAACAATGCAGCAGGATTCCAGCCGCCAGCCCAAGCAAGACGAAAGAGTTGCCTACATGTCCTTCACGCCACGGCCTACGGCCACCAGCTCAGCTCAGTCCAGCGCCGACGGCTTCTGCGGCGCCTGCTTGAACGCAACGGTGGGTGCGATCCGGGAGGCTCTGCTGCGGTGCTCGGCGACGAGCTCGGCCGCGAACCAGTCCAGCTTCTCCGCGTTCGTCTGCTCCCCGACTCGCCTCCCCTCGAACAGCACCGACTCCACGTTCCGCTGCTTGAGCATCTCGTCCGCCGCCGCGAGCAGCGCGCGCACGTTGCCTGGCGTCGGCTCGTACTCCCCGTCCGGACCGCACGGCGGCATGCTCTCCCGCTTCGCCTGATCACGCGCCCAGTTTATTCAGTTATATTTAGCAGAGCTGATAGATACAGTGGAGAGACAAGAATCAGGAATGAAATGCAAGAATCTGCTCACCTGGATGCGCAGATAGTTGGAGGGGCGGCATTGCCCGAAGGCGCGCGCCACGGCGTGGTCGACCAGGTCGGCGGCGCCGTCGGCAGCAATACGGGCGATGGGGCGCGCCCACTCCTTGGGACCCCACCGACGCATGCGTCGGAGCTCCGCCTCGCCGGCGGCGCCGGAGCCGGAGACTCCGCCAAAGCAGCCGCCGATGGAGAGCACGAGGAGGTCCTCGACCCCGCGCACGAACGGGAACTCGTGCTTGTTGTGGAGCACGTGCGTGATGGCAGCGGCCGCCGGGCTGCCCATGGTGGGCCCGCCGTCCACAGCGGCGCAGGACGTGGCGCCGTCCACCGACGCCACCTCGGCGGGCTCGAAGCGCCCGGCCTCGGACCACGCGGCGCGCCCGACCTCGCAGAGGCGGAAGTCGTAGCTCTCGTTCTCCAGGGCGTCGGCGCGCGAGAACACCAGAGGCGCGGACGTCTTGAGGTCGTAGCAGGAGATGAGCACGGGCTTGATGGTGTCCCGGAGGGTGAGCTCCTCGCCGAACGCCGCCTTCATGGCCGCGCCCAGCGCCGCCGTGGGCGCGGCCAGGGGCCGCCACTTCCTGCCGCCGCAGAACAGGGACGAGGAGGAGGAGGCCGCGGCGGGGCGGCGGAACATGCGCGGCGCGTGGTCCGCCACGAGCCGCCACGTGTCGTCGGCGTGGAACAGCGGCGCGCCGCGCGAGTGCGTGGAGAAGAGCATCGCGGCGAACACGCCGCCGGCGCCGGTGCCCGCGGCGAGGTCGAAGTAGTCGGCGACGCGGGCGCCGGGGTCCCCCGACGCGCGGCGCAGCGCGGCCTCCAGGTGCGCCAGCGCGCGGCCGGCCAGCAGCGCCCGCAGGCCGCCCCCGCCGCCGTCCACGCAGAGCACGCACACCTTCCCCCGCTGCGCCGCCGCCTTGCCCAGCGCCGCCCCCGCGGCGGACGCCTGCTCCGGCGCCGGCGGCTTGTGCAGCCAGAGCTGGTGCGGGTCGGTGTAGCCGAACAGGAACTTGCTCTCGAGGATGGAGAATATCTCGTAGCTGAGCTTGTCCGTGTCGGCTCCCCCCTCCTCGTGCAGCCTCTCCACCTGCATCTCCTCCGCCTCGTCCATGCCCCAGCCCCACCGAGAGCGAGCGAGAGAGAGGCAATACGACGGTCAACCGGTTGGCGAATTATACTGCTTCCCGCCGGGCAGGAAAGCACTGCTGCAGACGACAGAATCCCGCGCGGATTCGCAACGATTGCTGGCCTGCCGCCACGACCTGCTCGCCTCCTTTGTCTCTCGCGCCCTTTTGAGATCACACACAGCAGCCGCGCGCGGGCGGCCGTTTACATGCCACTCGCCTCTAGTGGCCGGCGCCTTTTGATCCTTGCGCGCGCCAGAGCCAGAGCACGCGAAGAAAGAAAGGAGGCAGCGCGGAAAGGTGCGCGAGCGAGCGAGAGAAGGGAGGGAGACGAAGACAGGCGAAGGGATAGACGGAAGAGGCGAAGAGAAAAGGGCTGAGCAGCGAGCGGGACGAGTCGTGGTCTCCTTTCTCTGTAGTCGTTCGTGTCGTGGTGCTGCGCCGTAACCGATGGAGCGGCTCCAGCTGCGCCCCTCCAGCTGCGCCCGCTGGACCTGGGCAGCAGGACGGTGGACACCCCGCACCCGGTGCACGGCGAGCGGACCGTTCCGCGGGCGTACGCTGCCGCATCGAGATCCGTGAGGCGACGCGGAGGCCGTGGAACGGGTCCACGGGAGCTTGTTTGGCGTCACGCCGCGGTCGTCACCTGGGCTCGTGCTGGATTAATAAATTAGTGCAGACAAAAACAGGCGGGGAGTGATTAATCCCAGCGGTGGGGCCCGGAAAAGCCAAAGCGGGGAAGTAATCGATGCGTTGATTAGCACGGCGGCCGTTCTAGAGCCTGATGGGATTAGCACGATCGAGGACGGACGGGAGCGGGCGGACGGCGGCTGGCTGCGTCTCTGCACTGCGCGTCTGGGCGCAACCCCGAGGAGCGCGACCATACGATGTGCCTGCACTTTTGCCTGTCGTGCCGTATCTCGTCTGGGGCGGGTGGCAGTATTTCTGCAATGGACTTTGACAGGCAGGCGGCTGGCAGTGTCGCGTACGGGTACAACTGTACAACTGCGTCTTCAGGTGCCACTGCAACAGCCACCACTCCACTCGGTACCTACGCATGTGGTATTGTTACGGTGTAGGAGTACTGTATAATACAGTAGGAGCACTTGCCAGGACTACGTGTTCGTGTACAGGACCCTGGCTCCTTGCAGCGCGGACATGAGCTCCTGAGATGGAGCCAAACCGCACCTGCCTGCTCATGTACGGACGGTCCAGCGCCACAAAGCCCTAAACCTCCAGCGCGGTTACTACCACCTGCCTGCGTGTCAGGTCCACGTCGAACTTTATCGGTCAAACGCAAGGGGGGAGAGGGGGAGCTGGACAACGGACCGCGGGCCGCCGGAACGGAGAAAGCTTTCCTTCCCCTCACCCTCCCCCCTCTCTCACTGCTATGCGGGCCCGCACGCTCTTCATGACGATGCCCGTTGGGCTGGGGCGCCACCACGACGCACCACGCTTGCCGCGCCGCCTGGAAACGCTCTCCGCCGCCCATTCCTTTCCCAGTTTCCCAGCCTGCTGAGCGGAGCAAAGTCAATCACGTGTGGTCGCTCGCCGTCGCCGTCCGGCTCTGGGGAAATGGGAGTCTGGGACGCGGACTTCAGTGCTGCCTGTGCCTGCCAGCGATGACCCATGACGCCTGTTTGCGCGGCAAGGCGAGGAGGCTCACGTGTGCCGCGGACGCGGACATTGGGAACGGAACAAGCGATAACTCACGGGGTGCGGCCGTGCAGAACGGCAGCACTGCCGTAAGCTGCCGCCGCTGAAGGGGGAAATCAGGAAATGGTCAATGTGCAGCCAGATGGATAGAATGCCCTGCCCCTGCGGGGTGCAAGCGCAACTCCACTCGTGCAGTTATCGGTTTGTTACACGTGGCAGTAGTTGGTTGGCAGCTGACGAGAAGCGGACCGGAAGTTGGCCTTCTTCTACAAGCTCAAGTCAGAGTGCCGTCCAGGCAACGAATACGAATAGCCTGCTTGCTCATCTGATTTTTGCATCTTTCTTTTGACCGAGCCTAGTAGCTCATTTAGGCTCTGTTCGCTTCAACTAAACAGCACATATTTTTCAGCTCTGGAACAGTATTTCTTCTCACAACAAATCAGATTCGGTCTAAATCAGCTTAGCTTTTCAGCTGAAGCGAACAGAGCTAATTTGCACGACCTGGAGTCCATTACAAAAAGTCCAAAATACTTGCATCACTGAAAGGAACGATTGGGTTTGTATATCAACGTATACGTTGCTTAATCCAAGGGTAACCTGCTAGTGACATCCTTGGACAGGTAGAAAGAGACGGGCAGTACATTATCATCCTCCTATTCGAAACGTTCAGAGAAGCTCGTAATGGATCTAAACATAGCTTTACACATGACAGGTAAACTTGGAGTTTTCTTTACTTGAGAGTTGAGACAAGGCCAGTGTTATGGTCCAATGGCAGGACTATCCAGTGGGACGCTACCCACCAGAGTTCAAATCCTGGTTGTCGCACATTTTCTGAATTTTTCAGGATTTAACGGCAATATGCTTTCAGTGGTAGGCGACGTTCCCGTCGACAGCGAGACGCCTGTGGTGATTTCGTCAATCTCGAGATCTGCCGGCGCAGTCTTTCGGAGGTGCTCATAGGGGTCGGGTTTGCGTGCGTGTGTTCACAGGGGTGAGTGTGCGTGCGTTGTGAGCGTCTATGTCTGTACTGTGTAATTCGCAAAAAACATGACTTTAGACACATAGCCCCCACCCCCCTCTCACTATTCATAAGGGTCTATTTGGCTCCCTGTTGATAGTAGTTATATGATAATAATGATTATCTTATTCGAATCAAACATGTATAGACAATGGACTAGCTAATTAATTGTTAGATGGCCCTTTAGATAACAAATTATGTCATAATTGGACTAAATTAGATAATAGTAGCCTAGTAGATAATAGTTGGCCCTTTTGTTATGACTTGCTTTATTAATTAAAGTTTTTTGGAAATGAATCAAATTTAACTATTTTTATGCAAATTTTTTGAATAAGACGAGTCGTCAAACATAGAGTTGAAAAAGTCAAACAACTTATAAGTTGGGACATATTAAGTAGTAGGTATAGTTGGAGAAATATCAGAAATATGCTATTGATTGTTAGAGCTATGCGTTTAAACACCCTCTAGATAATAGGTAGAGTAGCTAACAATTAGCTAGGTAATGTTGATATGCGTTATTAGCCAATTAACTACTGCCAGATAATGAATGCAATAAACTTTCTACTATATATATATACACACACACAGTATATCTATACTACACCTGGGTGCATTCTCTATATTAAATGCATCCACCCTGATTGCAACTGGTTCTTGCCCAGTTGCAACTGGCCCAACTCTAGTTGTAATTAGATCGAGTCAGGTTGCAATTGGTTCTTGCCCAGTTGCAACTGGCACGACTTTAGTTGTAATTGGATCGCGTCAGATTGCAACTGGTTCTTGCCTAATTGTAATTGGCCCGACTTTGTAATTGGATTGCATCAGGTTTGTAACTGGTTCTTTCCTAGTTACAACTGGCCCGAATCTAGTTATAATTGGATCGCGTCATGTTGCAACTACATCAGGTCCAGTTGCAGTATTGGATCAGATCTGTTGCAATTATTTTCGTCAAGTTGCAATTAGTATGATGTTATAGTTGTGATTGGTCTAATCTCGTGGTTGCAATTGGTAGAGAATACACACATTTGATATATAAAATGCACGTTGTTCACTAGTTAGGCTTGCAACTAGGTTGTAACTAGTTGCATGTAGTAGCAAATTGGGTAAAAATTACGTTTTAAGTGGTTGCAGCAAGTGCTAACTACGCTATAGCCAAGTTGCAATTGTGTTGTAATCATGATGCCAACTCATAGTACATTGAAGTTGCAATTACATACTTAAAAAAAAGTTCATCAAATATAGTCTTCTTGGATCTCGTTTTGTTAAGCATATTTTTTCAACAACCTAATGCAAACGGATCTGAAATAAGGGCTACAGTTTAGGAGATATTACATTTTTTCGATCCAAAACAAAAAAGATTCTCTGCATGCGAGATGGATGGGTGGGGCGAGAGGTGGGCTGGCAGGGTCTGTACATTTGCTATAGCAAATACGCCTTATTGCATTTTAGTTCCGTCAATATATATATATATATATATATATATATATATATATATATATATATATATATATATATATATATATATATATATATATATACTCGATGTATGCATGCATACTTGATAAATATACTAACATAGGTGGTCTAATATGATCATATATTTCATGTACAGTTCGGTCATATATGCCCTAAATCTGAGATATAAGCATAGCAGTAACTACTCCCTTAGAGTATGAAATAATTTCCATATATATTAATATATAAAAGTGTTGCAGCCGAAGCTGAACAGTCTGAATACTTCCCACGAATGCACCACGCGCTCCTGTAGGCTGTAGTTGGAGCACTTTGTTGGGTTGGGCCTGGCCGACGTGTTTGCTCGCGCACATACGTGCTATACGCAAATAAAAGCAGCCTTTCTTTTTGTTTTTGTATAGGAGTTGTTGGTCCATTAGATTAGCCAATTAGGTTAGATGTCAAGTTGGCCAGATACCTTTCTTCCCTACAGCTGCGTATAGCTGCCCATGCGGCCATGGCTTCCACGAACAGTGCCAAATGGTGGGACTGGGAGGTCCAGATTTTCAGGCCGGAGAAGAATGTGAATATAGTGCCCTCAGCTTTGCTCTCCAGTTCCAGGTTTGTGCAGGATATATCAGTACAGTACTCCCTAGTTGACATGACACATGCAATGGGTTCCATCTCAGAATTAACCTACAGACGGAAGTGAGAAGGAATAGCGGTTGACAGCGAGCCATCGATAAACGCGACCTCATCATGCATGCCATCCGTCGCTACACGCTCGTGTCCCTCTTCTTTGATGTGTGCATTCGACGTATCCTTCACTTTCCTTTTGCACGTACCAGCTGATTAGGTAAAGAGAGGTGCCGCAGAATCAGTGTGTGCAGGGGCGTTGGCGAGATGAACAGTGACCATATCTTCCAATTCCACACGCAGCACTCTGATGAGGCATGACCAGTATGAATGTTCTGTGATTGAGATCAATGCATCCACGGCAGGTTTCACGTCATATCCCGTCTCCTGTTCTTACGTCGCCCGTCCACCGGTAGGCCGTACATCGTATTCCATGTATCCATAAGTTGCACAGATGGTCCTCGGGCTTTAATATCTTATATGGTATACTAATAAGGAACTAACAGCCTGAAATACTTCATGATTGTTTAATTATTATGCGGTGTAAACGAATCACTTGTGTACAGAAATTAAAGATTGGAGATAGCCATATGTGATGATGGGACTCCAGTGATGCTAGGTATGGAAAACACACTTTGGTCATGAGAGGGGAGGCTGTATTTGGTATAGACTAGAGACAGAGGTCCACTACTCACCCGCACGTACACATACACATGTTCATTTCAAACTCCATTATTCAGGGCCGGAGTTCGGTGTCGTAACATACATGGCAACATCGCGCATAACCAATGCATGATTAAATAGATAATGCCAAGAAGAGACACAGCAAACTAATGGATGTTGAGATTAGTGTGAATGCTATACTGTACCAACGATAGCAAGCAGCTGAAGGTCTGCTGCATATCATGACCAGATATCTGGTGAGGTGAGGTGTAAATGTGTAATTGTGTAAAGTAGTTGTGGTGTTGACGGTTTCAGTTCCTCTGGGTTTCTTGCCGCAGTAGATAAATCGAGGTGTGAACTTGCAGCTGTGTTCCCCTCGGCTAAAAGCAAAATCGGTGTCGGTGCTAACATTAGCGGGTGCTAACACCGGCGAGTAAACATATGATTTGCGGTTGAGGCCACAGGGGTGTGCAAGGGGGAACACATGGATTATACTGGTTCGGGCTAGAAATGCCCTACGTCCAGTGCGAGTCGAGTCGTGTTGCCTTACAGCAGGGTGCTTGTAGTAGGAGTTACAAGCCTAAGCGAGAGAGGGAGATGACTTCCCAAGTCTCTTGTGCGTACGTGTATGTGTGTGTTCTTGTGGTAGTAGGGTGTTGTGGCGACGCGAGGCCTGCCTGAGATCGGCCTCTGCCTTCCCTTTTATAGTTACAAGGGATAGGCTAAAATTACATATGTTTTGCTGTGGTTACAGTACTTGGCATGGTGGAGACCGTGGTGACCGGTGCCTGTCGTCAGCCATGACCTCGTCTTGGTGCCTCGAAGGTATGGCCTCGGTCATTCGGCTCATCTTCCACTGTTCGATTGGTGAGTTCCAAGGTGGCGCACAGTGCGGGGCGTGGTTTGCTGCGTGGCGTTACGTCATGCCGTCGCATCCGACCTTGCATAGCACAATGAGTAGATGGGTTGACCTTTGAGTGTTGACTCCCGAGGTTCAGGAGTCCGTGATGCCGTCGGGGGCGAGACGGGACGGAGCAGTGGGAGCGTCCTCCCTAGGGCGCGTTCCCCTCCCACGTGCGGTACTTTCCAAAGGGTAGGTGAGCCCCGCCGTAAGCCTTGCCCATTCCCCTAGGTTGGCCGGACGGTCGTCGTTCTCCCTTTCCTGGCGCCGTACGTACGACGGGGGTATGGGCCGTCGTTGTCGTAGTTGGAGAATCTCTTCGTCAGCACAGGGCGTCGTACGGTTGACTGTCCCTGTGGCAGTGTGGGAGGAGTGGCACCATCACTTACGGCGGAAGTGTGCGTGCGGGGCGCAGTTGCGTCAAGGGGCCCACTCGATAGGACCGTGCTTGTAAAGTGGTCAGAGAGATCCCTTGACCGACAAGATTGCTCTGCCGACGTCGGCAAGACTCGGGCGAACCAAAGAGGTGCGCCCGAGGGAGACTGCATATAGCGGGGGCTCGGGCGAATCGGAAGTCGGTTGCCCGAGGCTGCGGCATTTGGCGGCAGGCTTGGGCGAATCGGATGGTGTCGCGCGAGGATCTTGCTTTCCCGAGCCCTGTCGTGGAGGCTCGGGCGAATCGGAGGATTTCTCCCGAGGGGTCCGCGCGCATGTGGGAGGTAGTGTGTTTCCGCTCAGCTCCATTGTGGGCCGTGTGGGGCTCTTCCGCATGGGCCTTGGCTGGCTCCTGCTTAGGCGAAGCTTTATTTTGGAAGTGTGCCTTTTGCATCGAAATTGGGTACCCATACCCGGGTACCCGACAGTAGCCGCCAAGCCTGTGGTGGAGTGAAGACACTCCTTCAGAGGCTTAAGTTAGTTTCTCCTGTCATGTTGGTAAGGTTTGGTTATTTTATCCGGTGGGTGCGCGCGAGCGCACCCGCCGGGTTTAGCCCCCGAGGCCTTGAAGGGATGGTGTATCCCGTCAAGGGCTTGAAATCGTGCTTGCAAATTCTCGGGTGCCTTCTTGCTTGCTGACGATCCATCCCTTGGTAAGAGTTTCCTAGTGCTGGAGCCCCCGAGCCCCTGCCACGCATAGATGGCTGGTCTGGAATCGTCCTTCGTCCTGCCAAGGTATAAGGAGAGCCCCCGAGCCTCCATTTTCGTATCGGGGGTCGATCGGGTTCTTTTTCGTTAGTTCGACCTTCGCGCTCTTCTTCGAGAAAAGGAAGGTTTGGTCATGCTAGATTTCCCACGGCGGGCGCGAGTCGACGTTTTCTGTGAGCTGCAAGCGGGTTTATCCAAGTAAAGGTCCGTGCCCCGTTCGTTGGGGATCGGCTAGTGGCCTGAGCACACTCCAAATGTTTCTCGAGGGTCGATTCATGGTTCTTGGGTCCCTTCGACGGGTCCCGAGGGCCTGATGCCTCCCCCTAGGGGATCCCACGTTATCGACTCGCTGCTAGGACTTGGACACAGCACGGGGTGTCCCTTCTGATGCTCGGGCGTTGGGATACTGACCGTTTGGTGGTCCACCCACTAGCTGTCCCTAACTCGATTTCCCTGGGGCAAATGTTCGAGCCTCAGTGGGCCAGACTTCGATCCCCTAGGAACGTAACGGGCGCCCGAGCCCGGGGTTCCTTTGTCGAGAAGGAGAGTATCAGCGGATTCAAGGAGGTTAGCGTAATGATTCGACGCACCTTTTATGGAGAGAAGCCTGGTTGACGCGACGGTTCGGGGTAGACAGGACGGTTGCGTATGCGAGGCCGGCGGCGATGCAAAGTGTCGCGGCAGGGCCCGCGCAGTTAATGCGGCGGATTCACCGCGTCTGCTTCGGTTCGCTGATCAGGTATATAAGGAAAAATCGCCCCTTTTTTATCTTAGCCATTCGCCGCAGTCGCTCGCCTTTTGCCTCCTCGTCTCCGTCGTCTCGAGCTTTTCGTTGGTTCGTCACTCTCACCGTCACCGTCGTTTCCTTCTTTTCGCGTCCTTTCCCTCTCGCCATGGTCGCTCCAGTGACTTATGATGCCGCCGCTGCCGCCGCCGCCGCCCCGCTCGAGGTGGAGCCTTGGCTCCCATCCTCGGTGACGGAGGAGGAGCTCGAGGGTCTCATGGCGCAGGGACTCCTGCGCCGCCGCACCGACCCGCAGCGCTCGGAATGGATCGCGCCATCGCGCGACCACCAGGAACCGCGGCCCCTCGTGGGGTACGTGGGCAGCTTCGTCGCCTTCCACGAGCGGGGGCTCGGGTCACCGTCGAGCCGGTTCTGCCGGGCGCTCCTCTTCTACAACGAGCTGGAGCTGCACAACCTCACCCCCAACTCCGTCTCGCAGGCGGCGATCTTTGCCACCGTCTACGAGGGCTACCTCGGGGTGATGCCGCACTGGGACCTTTGGCGGTACCTCTTCCGCGTCGACTCGTAGACCAAGTCATTCGGCGCGAAGAACCAACGGAAGGTTGTGAGCACTGGGGGCAGTAACTTCTCGCTGTGCTCCACCGACTACATCTCTTCCAAGGCCCATTCCTTCAACAAGGGGTGGCACGACGGCTGGTTCTACCTGCGCAATGATTATGGTGCCTTTCCCGAGTACACGGGAAAGGTGATCTCCGCCCCCATTCCGCGGTGGAAGTGGGGGTGTCTGTCGCGGGACGCCAAGCACCTGGATCCCTATCTCGTCGCGTTGCAAACGTTGCGGGACCGGGGCTTGATGGCGGCCGGAGTGGTGGCGCACTTCCATGCGCGGACGGTGCTGCCCCTGATGGAGCGTCGGCTGGCTTTGTACGAGATGGTGGAGGGGCGCCGAGGGAGGGCACGGCGATGTTGACTCAGGGGATCAGCCCCGGTGAGATCATGTGCCGTGTAAAGTACACGGTAGGCGGTCATCCCACTTGGGACGAGCTGAAGAGGGTGGCCATGCGCCCTTGCTCGGGATACATCTCGCTGGTAAGCATCTTTCTTTCCGTCAGTTGTCCGCTTTTCTCTTCTTTTTTCTGATCTTCTTCCCCTCTTAGCGTAGGGCCTTTCGAGGGAGGGAAGGCCCTCTCTGCCCCCTGTCCCAGAGGATGCCGCCGTACGGGCCCAGAACCGTCTCTGGGGCGAGCGGCAGAAGGCAGAGAAGGACAAGAAAACCACAGTAAGGAGGAGGCAGGCTCGTGAGACCCAGAGACTCGCCCAGCTTCGCCGCCGCCAGCGGGAGGCTGGGGAGTTGGAGGAGGAGTCCCCCTCCGAGGAAGACGAACAAGAAGATGATGATGATGATGATGATGACAGCGATGACACCCGGCCCATAGTGGCGACAAAGCCCACAGTGGGCGCCGACGAGCCGGGGAAGGCTCATATGTCGGTGTCCGTCGGCGGAAGTGCCGGGGGCCGTAGCCCAAGCCCCCGAGCAAAGTTTTCGGAGGCCGCGTCCGGACGGGCAGCCTCGGGTGGTGAGGTTGTCTGGGCCGGTGCTCTGCCAACCAATGGCCGTGAGGGCCCATCGGAGGGGCCGGGGACGGGCTCAGGCTTGGCGCCCGAGGTGGCGAAGGACGCTCCTTCGACCGCAGCTGGTGGTGGGACCCAAGGGCTCCTATTCAAGTGAACCCTCCCCCCCCCCGAGGCGTCGCTGGTTGCCGCGACGACCGAGGGCAGGGGGAGCGGGGAGAGGACTCCGCCCACGTCGGAGCTAGGCGACGCTAGGACGCCGGACTTGAGCTAGGATCTGCCCGAAGGAGGGCGTCCCCGCTGAGGGACGACGACGCCGAGATGACCCCCGGTGGCCAGACGGGGCCCCCGCCGTTAGGGATATCTCAAGGCGGGATTGACTGCGACGTTGAGGTGCTGCCAACCCCTCCGCCGGTGACGTGGCCCACGCCGTCCGCTGGGCCAGTTGCTCCATCGAGCGCCGTGGCGGCGAGGAAGACAGCAATCCCCAAAACTAGATAGGTCATTTTTCCAATCACTCCCTTACCGATTTTCGTTCTTTGTGTCGCGAATGCCCATTCCTCCCCATCTCATTCCAGGAAGCGTCCGAGGTCGGCCCTCTAGGTTTCACACCTGAAGGTCCTGAAGGTGCAGGCCCAGACCACCGCTGGAGAGGAAGACCGCCTGGCGACTGAGGAGGCTCCCTCGGCGGAGACCCGTCCGTCCGAGGGCTTGGTGGCGCCGGAGGCGGTCCCTTCTCCCGTGGCCGCTGTGGCCACGGCCGCCGCCGGGGAGACGGCCTCGGCTCTAGTTCCCGAGACTCCCGTTCTCGCTCTCGGGGATACTTCGGGGGCGGCGACCACCGCTCCTATACTGGAGCCGACCGACACCAGCGCCACGGCCATGGACATCGACGTTCTGCCGTCATCCGAAGCCGTGACCCCGCCCCCCACAGACTCCATGGTGCTGGTCATTCGGGGGGGCCCTTCCCGAGTGTTGACGAGCTCCCGCATCGAGTGGACCAACCGGGCTAACCGCGAAGCCCCGCCGGTCTTCACGTTGCGGGATGACGTCAAGGCTGCTTGTTGGGACGACGTCCAGGACCTCAAGTCCAAGTGATCAGAGAGCCTGCACCACCTCATGGATTCCATTCACTCAGAGTTCCAAGAGTGACTTCAGGCGAGCATAAACACTTAGTTCTTTTCGCTGCTTCGATGTTTCGGGCCGGCGTCTACGCCTAACCCGCTTGCTTCTGAATTTTTCTTAGGAGCTCATGATGACCTCACGTGAGAAGTCCTGCTTCCTTCGTCAAGGCCTTGGCCTCTGGAAGGAGCTGGAGCTCAAGGGCCAGGCCCTCGCTCATTCCCAGGAGGAGCTCGCCCGCACGACCGCTCGGCTGGCCGACCTCACCCTTGACCGTGACTCCTTGAAGGTCGAGGTCGCGGAGGCTCGGGGCCGAGTCGCTTCCCTGGAGGAGCGTGTCCAGCAGCTGGAGGTCGCCCTAGCCGAGGCTGTTCTGGAGCGAGATGCCACGTGGACGCTTGCCGCCGAGAAGGAGGCCGCTGTTGATGTCCTGTCATCGGATTTGGACCGCTCCCAGGCGGCTCTGAACCAGGCGGTGGGCGAGGTCGACACTGTCCGGGAGGAAGCGAGAAAAGCCCGGGAGGAAGTTGAAGTTAAGCCTTACCTTTTTACTTTTCGTTCTTCTTGGTCGTCGTCTTGGTCGTCCGTCATTTTTTGTCTCCTTCGTTTAATCGACTTATCGCCGCAGCTTTGATGGTGGAGGCCGTCAGTGCGCAAGGGAACATTGCCGCCCTTAACGCCGCCCATGACACAGAGGTCACCGATCACCAGGACCTACAGATGGTCGCGCGCGCGTTGGGTGACGCCCTCGGCACCGACGGAGAGCCTTCGGGGAGCTCTCGCAGGAGCCGCCTGGAAGCCCTCCACGGGAGGGTGGGCGATCAACTCAAGGAAGCTCTCCTGACGGGCGTTCAGAAGACGCTGGTGGTGGCGAAGTCTCACTACGAGAACTTCGATACTGACGCCGTTAGCGAGGGTTTCTGAAAGGTCCTAAATGGCTAGAGGGTGGTGAATAGCCTATAAAAATTCTACAACCAACAACTCAAGCAAGAAGTTAGATAAATAATAAGCGAAACGAATTCTTGCGCTAGCCTACTAAAAGATGTAAGCCACCTAACCGTTCTAAGCTGTAGTCTCTATTTCACACACAAGAGGCTAAGTTGCTACTTCTACTCTACTCCTAGGTGAGCAACTAAGCTAACGAGCTATACAAGAGTAAGTGCGAGAATGTAAAGAGAAGAGAGAGTGAATCTTATACCGCCGGTAAAGAGTAGAGAGTACCAAATGAATAATCAATCACAATACAATAGAAATCCTCAGTAGAGAGATGACACAAGATTTTTTACCGAGGTTCACTTGCTTGCCGGCAAACTAGTCCTCGTTGTAGCGATACACCCACTTGGAGGTTCACGCGCTAATTGGCATCACATGCCAAACCCTTCTCAAGGGTGCCGCACAACCAACACAAAATGGGGATCCACAAGCTACGAGCAAACCATTGGAGTAGCCTTTCGCAATCTCCCGCGGGGATAGGCTCAAGAACCCCTCACAACTTCACCGATCAGAGGCGGTGACAATCACCAACTCCCCCCAACGATCCTCGCAACTCCAAGCCATCTAGGAGTCGGCAAACTCCAAGAGTAACAAGAGAAACCGCTGTGAATGACAACTACCAAGTGCCTCTAGATGATCTCAATCAATGAAATGCATTTGATGCTCTCCAAACTCACCAAATGATGAACACAATCAAGTAGGATGAGTGAGAGTGGAGTGGGATGGCTCACAAGTATGTTATGATGTTCAGGAGTGCCAAGAGATCCCCCCAAACCGGCCAAGTGACTATTTATAAGCCACACTCAAAGAACTAACCGTTTGGGCAAAACTGCGTACCGTCGGACTGTCCGACGGCCAGACCGTCGGACTAACAACGCCGGTCCGACGCCTCGAATGGATGCCACGTGTCCTCTGCCGTTTGAAGTCGAACGTTGGATCACAACGGCTATTTTCTCGTGCCAAAACGATCGTCGGACGGTAAGCCGTCGGACCAAACCTCCGGTCCGACGCTCCGCCGAAAACCACCGTCGAACTGAATCGCAGAGGGTCGTCGGACTAACGATCGCGATAGTCCGACGCTTCCAGAGAACTCCCTGAGCGCTGAATTCCGTCGGACGATAGTCCGACGCGCACCGTCGGACTAAACCGGACAGTCCGACGCCCTCAGAAGCAGCCACGTGTCAGCTCTCGCTCGTTTAGCACCGTCGGACGCTCGGACAATAGTCCGACGCTCCGAAACACAGAGTCCGACGCTCTGAAACTGCACAGCGCTAGGTTAGCCATCGGACTCAGCTAATTGGTCCGACGCTTTGGCGAAGTTAGGGTCCGACGCCCTGTTTTCTCAGGATTTTCACTCAAACCTTTCACCCTTTGTTCCCAAGTGCTAACACCAAGTGTTCTACACTTTATGCGCGTGTGTTAGCTTTTCAAAAGAGTTTTCCAAGGGTTTGTTAGTGTCACTAGCATCTATATGCAATGCAATGATCATGAACACCTAGTGGCACTTGATAACCGCATTTCATCAACGATTTTTCCCCTCTTGATAGTACGGCTATCTATCCTAAATGTGGTCACTCCCTCTACGGAGTCTTGATCACCAAAACCAAAAGAGCTCCTATTGGTTATACCTTTGCCTTGAGCTCCCGGTTTCTTATCAACTTCCTTTTCATCTCTTGATAGACCTTATGGACACCTTTGACGATGGACTTATACCATTTGCATGGATGCCGTCATTGCCCTTCACTTGTGTCCTCCACCAACCTGGTCCTTTGCTCCATCTTGTTTGCTAATTGTTCTCATGAAACAATTAGAGGACGCTATTAGCAAACTAGGTTTCATCAATTACCCAAAACCAAACATGCGCTTTCAGTTTCCTCGAGGCCTCTGACGACGAGCTCCTCGCGCCGATCGGCTCGATGGCGGTCCCTGGGACGGCGCTGGCGGCACTTTTTGAGGAAGATGTGAAGCTCCCCCGTGGACCTAGAGTAAGAAAAAGCTGGGCCGTCGTGCCATTTTGAGGAGAAATTTGTGAGAAACAAACAAGCGGCCCTTCGTGGCCTTAATATTTATGTAAATATTTGCTGCACGCTTGTTTTTTAGTTCGTTTTCACTTGGCGTTTTTTCTTAAGCGTTTTCCCTGCCGACCCTGAGCCCGGGCCATCGAGCCTCGGGTGGCTTTTTTGGGCGTTGTAGCTTTAGCGGCGTAAACGCGACCGTAGTCCTAGGGATTTCAGTTGGGCGAAAGCTTAGAAAAAAGGTTTGATCGATTCCACCCAAGCCCTCTCCCTTCGCCAACGCTATTCTTATAAGTACCCTTTTGAGCGCAAGTCACCTTTAGGCGTAGAGTGGCGAGTGGAGGTGCCGTATCCCGGAGGCGTAGGCGGCCTCGCGGCTCGGCCGGCTCCGCCCTCTGAGATTTCTTTTGCTCGTCTAAGACTTATAAGCTTGTGTTTGGTTTAGATAAGAAGTGAGCTCGGGAGGTAAAAAACTAAAATAGGTTTTGAAATTTCGGATTTTGAATTCGTTGAGGCTCGGCAGAGTCCATGGGTTTCCCCCGTCCTAGCCCCCGAGGAAGGATCGGCCTTATCGGAGATAAGGCCGAGCCTCGCTTTTGGGTGTGCGGCGGCGCAGGGTTCACCCGTTCCCGAGGGTGGGCTCGGGCGAAAATCTTAAAATCATATGAAAAGGGAGAAGTCAAGTCTTTTATTGATTTCAAGATTTACAGAATATGCAATGCTTGGAATCTTATGGATAGAAGCGATGTAGCTGTTCAATGTTCCAAGCGTTGTCGTAGACTTTGCCTTTCTCGTTCGCCAGCTTGTACGTTCCAGGACGCAGCACCTCGGCGATGACGAATAGCCCTTCCCATGGTGGTGTTAGCTTGTGGCGTTCTCTGTTGTCCTGCCTGAGCCGCAGCACCAAATCGCCTACGCTGACGGCTCGGCCTCGGATGCGCCGAGCATGGTACCTGCGTAGGGTTTGCTGGTACTTGGCTGAGTGCAGTAAGGCGATGTCTCGGGCCTCGTCGACTTGGTCCAGCGCGTCCTCCTGAGAGGTCTGATTGCCTTGTTCATCGTAGGCCTGACTCTCAGGGCACCGTACTCCAAATCCGTGGAGAGCACAGCCTCGGTGCCATAGACCAGGAAGAAAGGCATGAAGCCCGTGGCTCCGCTCGGCGTGGTTCTTAGGCTCCATATCACCGCGGGGAGCTCGGTCAGCCACCTTTTACCGAATTTGTTCAACCTATTGAAAATTCTTGGCTTGAGGCCCTGGAGGATCATGCCGTTGGCACGCCCCACTTGGCCGTTCATCCTTGGGTGAGCTACCGCCGCCCAATCCACTCGTATGTGGTGCTCGTCGCAGAACGCCAGAAATTTCTTCCCGGTGAACTGCTTTTAGTTGTCGGTGATGATAGAGTTTAGGATGCCAAATCGATGAACGATGTCGGTGAAGAACAGCACTGCTTGGGTTGAGCTGATCTGGGTAATCGGCCGAGCTTCGATCCACTTCGAGAACTTGTCAATGGCGACAAGTAGGTGGGTGAAGCCCCTGGGCGCCTTTTTGAGGGGCCCGACAAGATTCAGTCCCCACACAGCGAAGGGCCAAGTGATAGGAATCGTCTGAAGAGCTTGGGCCGGGAGATGAGTTTGCCGAGCGTAGTACTGGCAGCCTTCGCAGGAGCATACTACCTCTGTAGCGTCAGCCACGGCGGTTGGCCAGTAGAAGCCTTGTCGAAAGGCGTTGCCGACGAGCGTCCTTGGCGCGACGTGGTGACCGCAGGCCCCAGCGTGTATCTCCTTGACCAGACGTTTGCCATGACTGAAGGGGATGCAACACTGCAAGACTTCGGAAGGACTACGCCGGTAAAGCTCGCCATCGATCATTGTGAAGGACTCGGCTTTGCGCGCCAATCGCCGAGCCTGGATCTTGTCCTAGGGCAAAATCTCTTGGATGAGCCAACTGACCAGTGGCTCGCGCCAGTCTAGTTCATCGTCGTCCATCTCGGGTTCGATCTCCATTGCCTCGGCTTCGTCGGCGGCGGCTTAAGCCTCGGTCCCTGGCAGCTCTTCTTTGCCTGAGGGATTGCCAGCCCCCGAGGGACTTCCGTGGTTTGAAGGTGCTTCGAGCCCTCCCGGGGGCTTGGGGATCTCGTTCCCCTTGCCTCCCTAGGAATCAAAGCTGACCGAAGGCTTGTAGAGATCGTTGGCAAATACGCCTGTCGGGACCGAGGCCCTTTCGGACTCGATTTTTGCCAGCTCGTCGGCCTCTTCGTTGTACCTACGCGCGACGTGGTTGAGCTCGAGGCAGTCAAACTTTTCCTTAAGTAGTCGCACTAGCCTACAGTAGACGGCCATCTTGGGGTTATGGCACGTGGACTCCTTCATCACCTGGTCCACGATGAGCTGGGAATCCCCTCGAACCTTGAGGCGCCTAATTCCCAGTTCAACGGCAATATGGAGTCCATTGACGAGAGCTTCGTACTCGGCCACATTGTTGGAAGCTGTTAAGTGCAGTCACAGCAAATACTTGAGCCGGACACCGAGAGGTGAGACGAAGACTATGCCCGCGCCGGCACCTGTCTTCATCATCGACCTGTCGAAGTACATGACCCAATATTCCTCTTGGGTGGGGAGCGGTGGCAGTTGTGTTTCGGTCCATTCCGCCACAAAGTCCGCCAGCACTTGGGACTTGATGGCCTTGCGCGGCGCATAGGTGATGTCATCGCCCATGAGCTCGATAGCCCATTTAGCGATCCTCCCGGTCGTCTCCCGATTCTGGATCACCTCCCCGTGGGGGAAGGATGATACCACGATCACGGGGTGGGATTCAAAGTAGTGCCACAGCTTGCGCCGAGCGAGGACGATCGCATACATCAACTTCTGGATCTGGGGGTAGCGTGTCTTGGTTTCGGACAAGACTTCGGTAATGAAGTAGACCGGCCGCTGGACTGGCAGTGCGTGCCCTTCCTCCCGCCGTTCTACGACGATCGCTGCACTCACAACTTGGTTAGTGGCGGCAACGTATAATAGGAGGTCTTCCCCTTTAGTGGGCAGCACGAGCACCGGAGCTTCCGAAAGCAGAGCCTTAAGCCTATCGAGGGCTTCCTGGGCTTCGAGGGTTCAGGTGAAGTGCTCTTTTTTCTTCAGCAGCCGATACAAAGGAGAGCTCCTTTTCGCCGAGTCACGAGATGAACCGGCTTAGGGCTGCAAGGCACCCCATTAGCTTTTGCATGGCTTTGAGGTTGCGGATCGGTCCCATCCGCATGATGGCCGATGTCTTTTTCGGGTTGGCTTCGATGCCACGCTCGGAAACGATGAACCCGAGCAGCATGCCCCGGGGGCCCCGAAAACGCATTTTTCGGGGTTGAGTTTTATGTTTCTCTTTTCGAGGCACTCGAACGCCTCTTCTAGGTCAGCTACCAAGTCGTCTGCCTTCCTAGATTTTATCACAATATCGTCTACGTAAGCCTCAACGGTTCACCCGATGAGGTCCCCAAAAACTTTGAGCATGCAACGTTGGTAAGTCGCACCCGTGTTTTTGAGGCCAAATGGCATGGTTACGTAACAATATGTGCCAAAGGGAGTAATGAAAGAAGTCGCTAGTTCGACGGATTCTTTCATACGAATTTGATGGTAACCGGAATATGCATCAAGAAAATAAAGTCGTTCGCAACCAACAGTGTAATCAACTATTTGGTCGATACGAGGTAATGAAAATGGATATTTAGGACAAGCTTTATTTAAACTAGTGTAATCTACACACATTCTCCATTTTCCATTCTTTTTCTTAACTAAGACAGGATTAGCTAACCACTCTGGATGGAAGACCTCCTTGATGAATCCGGCCGCCAAAAGCTTCCGCACCTCCTCCCCGATGGCCCGGTGCTTCTCCTCGTCGAATCAGCGCAGGCGCTGCTTCACCGGCTTGGACCTGGTCCGGATGTCCAAGGAGTGCTCAACGACCTCCCTCGGCATGCCTGGCATGTCCGAGGGACTCTATGCAAACACGTCGGCATGCTTGCGGAGAAAGTCGACGAATACGGCTTCCTATTTCGGGTCGAGGGTGGCGCTGATCTTCAGCACCTTGCCATTGGAGGAGCCGGGGTTGAGGGGCACCTCCTTCACCCCTTCGACGGGCTCGAAAGTGCCCGTGGCCTTCTTGGGGTCGGGGACCTCCTTGGCCAGCTCCTCGAGGTCGGTGATGAGGGCCTTGGACTCCACCAGTGCGTTGGCGTACTCACAGTACTCAACGTTGCACTGGTAGGCGTGCTGGTTGGAGGCTCCGACGGTGATGACCCCCTTGGGCCCCGGCATCTTGAGCTTGAGGTAGGTGTAGTTCGGGACCGCCATGAACTTGGCGTACCACGACCTCCCGAGGATGGCGTGGTAGGGGCCGCGGAAGCCTACCACTTCGAACGTGAGGGTCCCCTTCCTAAAGTTGTCAGGAGTCCCGAAGTAGACGGGCAGGTCGATCTGCCGAGTGGTTGCACGCTCTTCCCGGGCACTATCCCATGGAACGGGGATGTCGTTGCCCGGAGAAGAGAACGGCTGATCTCCATTGAGTCGAGGGTCTCGGCGTACAAGATGTTGAGGCCGCTGCCTCCGTCCATAAGGACCTTGGTGAGCCGCGTGTTGCCGACGACGGGGTTGACGACAAGTGGGTAGCACCCCGGCGATGGGACGTGGTTCGGATGATCGTCCCGGCTGAAGGTGATGGCATCAAGGGACTAGTCGAGGAAGCGTGGGGTCGCTGTCCTGACAGAGTAAACCTCCCGACACTCGCGCTTTCGCTGGCGCGGCGTGGGAGCGGTTCCAGGCCGCCGAAGATCATGTGGCACTTGTCGACGGGAGGGAACTCGTCGTCCTTCCCTCCTTGGTCCTCCTTGTCCTCTGCCGGCTTCTTGCCGGCGTCGCCTTTGAACGCCTACCGCCCATAGTGCTTCTTGAGCATCACACACTCCCCGAGCGTGTGATTCACCGGGTAAGGGCACGGCTTGGTGAGCATCTTATCAAAGCGGCCTCGGGGCGGCTGGTTCCCGGATCTTCCCCTAACCCAACCCGGGAACGGACTGGAGCAGATACAGATCTGGGATTGGGGTTGAACTTAGGTGTATTGTATTTGGTAACGAAGAGCGTGATGACGAGAGAAAGGAAATGACCTTGAACAATAGCTGTCTGTAGCACACCCTGCAATGACTTCGACCAGCGGACCAGCCTATCCAATACCCTACGCCATGCTTGATGTAACAACCCTAAAAATCCACACAATCTAAAAATCCCAACCAATTAAAATTTTTCATTTATTTATTGTGAAAACCCATTTTTCTTGTGCAAGCATATAGGTTTCATTATGAATTTGGTAAATAAAGGAGTGTAGTTTGCATTTTAATTCCATTCACATAGAATAATAACTTATGCATCACATTTGGGATTTATTGCAATTTATGTTTGTATTTACTCAATATTTAAAATGGGCAATATATGTATATATACACTAAAATGAAAATAGAAAAGGAGAAAGAGAGTTAGGCCAGCCATTCGGCCAGCCGGTCTGCTAAGCCAGCCCAAGCCAGCCCGGCCTTCTTCACCTCACCTCACCCACGCGCGGCCGGCTCGGCAGCGCGCGCGCGACCGGCACACACGCGCTCGCGCTCGCTGCCAACCCAGCCCCGCCTGTCAGCCGCTCTCGCCCCCCCACTGTTCTTCTTCCTCGTAGAGACGACGGGGACGAGTGCACGCAATTCGCGTGACCCCGGACCCACGGCCGACAGCACCACGCCCCGCAGAAGCTGTCCCCCTCCTGTCCCCTCCTTTCTTGGCCGCCAAGCGAACCCGCGCCCATCCGGAGCCCTAGATCCACTCGAGCCACGGCCCTTCGATCGGTAGAGCGCGATCAGGACCGTTCACCATTGGAGCTGGCCAAGCTCGCCTATAAAAAGGAGCTCACCCCGAAGCCCTACCCTCATTTCCCCTTGCCGCCACCGCAGCACAGACCGGCACACTGCACCAGACCGAGAGAGAGAGAGCGTAGGAGAAGGGCGAAGCAGAGGAGGAGAAGCTGCCGGAGCGCCGCCGCCGGACACGGAGGAGAAGCCCGAGCTGCGGACGAGGAGCGGCACGGCACTGCAATCGCTCTGCACGGCTTCGACTCGCCACTGCACCGCCATCCTAGCTTCACCGACACCACGGTGAGCCACCGCACGCCATGTCCGAACCTCGCCCTGCTTTTGCCATGGCGTTCCGCCCACGGGACGCGCAGGCACGAGCCTTTACCGGCTCAGGAAGATCACCTGCACCATGCACTCATGCGACCAGCCGAAACCCCCGGACTACAAGCTTGCTAGACCGAGAACGCAGCACGACGCGTTCTCGGCGGAGCGCGCTCACCACCGACGCGTTCCGACGCCGAATCACCCGTTCCGAGCAATCCGACTAGCACCCGTATAGGTTAGAGCGTCGTGGAGCACCGCCACGACCCCTTGAGCTAGCTACGCGGATCTAAGCGCTAGAGGAAGCCTGAATCGCCTTAGCCGCGTGCGCCGCGACCTTACCGGAGCGCCGCCGCGAGCCGTCGCCAAAAGAAGGTCATGCCATGGCTAAAGTTCGCCACCAGAGTGTTGTATGCTTCTCTGGCCTCACCAATTTGACAAGACCGCATTCGATTGAACCAATACTTGGTCGTAGCCGCGTTGCCGCCTTCCGCCGTCGTCGGCGACACGCCGCCGCCACAACCGAGCACCTTGGGAATCTCGGTAGCCAAAATTGGTAGTTGGTATACCATCGCCATAGACCCTGGACGCGTATACATCTCCTAGAAGACCTCCTTAGCCCCGCCGGAACCTCACAGTCGCGGCGACATCGCCGCTGACACGTTCCGCCTCGCCTAAAATCCATTCCGAGTACCCCGGTCGCCTCGCGCTGCGGAGAAAGGCCGCCGAGGTTCGCCAAGTCTGCCTCGGCACCGCCGCTAGATAGCCGAGCCCCGAATCACGACTGTCGCCTAGGCTACGTGCGCCTCCACCTCGTCGGAGAACCGCCGTATGCCGAGGGAGAGAAGGAGGCCATACCACGACTCTAACCCGCCACCATCTGGTCGGACGACTGCCTGAGCACGCCAACTGGGGAAAGCCGAGCCCTGTCTTGCCAAAATATGGTCATCGCCGCCCTGTCATCGTCCGCCGCACCGGAGAGACACCGCCGCCTTGAACAGACGCCCTGGAACCCTGCTAGCACCAAATTTCCGATTCGCCCGAGCCTCCCCGGAAGAGCTCGGGAGAGCGGCACCCTCGACGCCCAAATGTCCGATTCGCCCGAGCCTCCTCGGTAGACCTCGGGAGAGCGGCCCCCTCGGCGCCCAAATGTCCGATTCGCCCGAGCATCCCCGGTAGACCTCGGGAGAGCAGCACCCTCGGCGCACCAAATCTCCGATTCGCCCGAGCCTCCGCGGGAGAGCTCGGGAGAACGGCACCCTCGGTGCCCAAATGTCCGATTCGCCCGAGCCCCGCCGAGGTACGCCGAGCTACGCCGAGCTCCGCCGACGCCCCCCCGACCTCTGAGAACCACCCCCGACCTCTGAGAACCACCCCCGACCTCTGAGAACTACCCCCGACCACCGCCGAGCTACCCCCGACCACCGCCGAGCTACGCCGAGCTCCACCGACGCCCCCCCGACCTCTGAGAACTACCCCCGACCACCGCCGAGCTACCCCCGACCACCACCGAGCTACCCCCGACCACCGCCGAACCTCCGCCGAGCTACGCCGACACCGGCGACTCTCTGGGAACCAGCATCGAACACCTGGTGGGCGACCAGCGGGTCTGTGTTCTGATGAGGCGCCACATGACGCACTACTGGACCCGCGCGCCACGTGGACCAATCCCGAGCTGCCCCTGATTAACCGACCAATTTTCCCATTTTCAGAAAATAGGATAATCTTCAGAAATTCATAACTTATTCATGCGACGTCCAAAAATTGCGCACCATATATCAAAATTCTCAGAAAAATGAGATCTACAATCTAAGACTATGTTTGTGTGCATTTGGCTCTTCATTTTATTGAATTTTTCTGAAATACTCTATAGGAGTCGCTGACGCGACTATTTCGTGTTCGATTTCAGAGCCGGAGGAGGATCTGACTAAGGAAGGCAACCACGAGTACTTTCAGGAGCTAGGAGACGACTACGAAGGTGCCATGTCCCACCAAATCCTTAGATCCTATTTACGCATTGCAAATGACATTGTTGCTATTGCTTTAAGATTATGTATGGATTGGTTGCATGGTAGTATATTTGAATTCCCTGCCTTGATAAGACTATACCCTGCTGTCCGCTGCTAGGTTAGCTGCTGCTTATTTTACTGTTACTCTTCCACTACTTACTACTTGCTATATGCTATGTGGTAGAATTGGGACGGTGTATAACTGATTATAACCACTGGGAGAGAGTGCTGCGTGCGTCTTGGGTGCGTGGTAAGGGTTGATGTCGACCAAGTGGGATGTGAGACAAGCCCATGGGGCAAGTCGTGCCGGGGGTGCAACCTGGGCATCCCCAAACGAGATACCTGTGGCGGGTAAAGTTGTTGAGGAGGTTCCGGGTGGGATAGCCTTGGTGGTTTGAAGCCCGTGGACGGAGGTGCTATGATGGCACGGGGAGAGTATCCCCTAAGTGGAGATGCCTGCTTGGTCAAACCTAGGACGGACTAGTTTCAGGTTCATGGGAATCCTTTTCTACTCACTCGCTTCTGATGGGCGGGAGACGGCTGGACTACTTGGTAGGACGGTGCCACTACTGCTAGGTTGAGAGGTGATAAGGGTGGGCGGAGACGGTCGATGGGTTCCCGTTCCTTTCTAGATGCGCAGTACCACTGGATGGGCCCGGTACTGTGTCACCCAGTCTCAGCATAACGGTGTAGGATCCGGAATATCCCAGGGCTGAGTGGTAGGGTGGCATCGACCTAGGCAAGCAAGCACCCGGAATTCTGCCTAGGTGTTTGCGCAACACCTATGATGGCTAATCTTGTGGGTAGTGAAACCTCTGCAGAGTGTACGGTTGATCGATCGATACATATGCCAACGTGTTGGCTATGGACCTTTCCTGTGAAGCTTCTACTAGTGTAGCGAGTGTTCTCTTCTCCCCCTGGATGACATTTTTCGGCAGTGTACCCGTTGTGGTAGTGTGCCGCTGAGATAGGCCCGAGAGGGAGTTGGGCCTGTCGAATGAGAGCGAGGTGTGGGTATGTGAGATGTGGTGATGGGAAAAGGGATGAAGGTGTTAACTGGAGATAAAACTTGACTAATTAAACATTGATTACAGCTGCATAGGAAACCTCAGCCTATAGGTCTGCTTGTATAGCCTTGCATCCACTTTCCACAAAGCAAATGCTGCATAGGTGGGCTCCGTGGCCAGTACAAATCGTACTGATAAATTTGCTATCAGGTGACGAGAATGAGTACGCCTTCGAGGAAGACGATGGCGAGGAATAGGGTCACGTGCTACACTCAAGTTGGCCGTAAAGGATGAATCGTTTCCGCATCTTCTAAAGCTTCTCTGATTGTTGATTCCGCCAGTGTGGCGATGTAATAAGTGTTTATGTAAGACTTAATTACCGTTGTATGGATCCTGGTGTCAACTGAGATATGGGTAATTTCATGGATTGTCCCAAGCAATCTGTTGAATTACAATTCGAGCCTGTGGATTTTCCTTCGCGGAAATCGAGGTCGTTTCACTTGATGGCTTGGCCTGTGGCTTTGTTGACCAGTGCAAAGGGCTTGGCTTCTCTCGTCTATCTCCCCATCGATTCTTCCTCAGGTTGTCTCATGCACCACCTCCACCGATCTATGGAGGCTTCTCAAAAGCTCTTACTCCTCTCAATCGAATAACTAAACTTCTTTCTATATGATAATATGCACCGTCGGTTTCTGCGCTCCCTGCGGATCCTCAAAACTCAAAAGTCAGCAGTGAATGAGTCCGACTCGCTCGCTATGGATGGTTGCAGTTGCCAAAAGGCTACCTTTTCGCACAACACTTAAATGAGTCACTGACTGGTTTTTACGTACGTAATACTTAACCTTACAATCGGCATTGCCCTTCTTCTCTCGGCAGCCGTGACCAGGGGATCATTACATAGGGGGGCCTTCCCCTTCCCCTTCTTCTTCTTGCTGTTGGGGGCTCGGGAGAAGGAGCCCTTGGGGACCTCCTCCTTCCGCTTGCCCTTGGGGTCGGAGAAGAGGGCTCCCACCGCCTCGTCGCCCGAGGCGAAGCTTTGGCTATCTTCATGAGCTCGGCGATGCTTGTGGGGGTTTGGCGCCCCAGCTCATGAACTAGCTCTTTGCAGGTCGTCCCTGCAGCAAAGGCTCCGACGACGTCGGAGTTGGCGACCTGGGGCAGCTCATTGTACTCCTTGGAGAATCGCCAGATATAGTGCCAAAGGGACTCGTCTGGCTTCTGCTTGCAGCTTCGGAGGTCCCAGGAGTTGCCAGGGTGCACATAACTGCCCTAGAAGTTCCCCACGACAATCTTGACCAGATCGCTCCAGTCAAAGATCAGTAGAGGGGGCAAATGTTCCAGCCAGGCTCTCACAGAGTCAGCCAGGAACAGAGGAAGGTTGCGGATGATGATGAGATCGTCCTGCGCGCCGCCCAGCTAGCACGCAAGATGATAATCCGCCAGCCAAAGATCAGGGTTCGTCTCCCCGAGTATTTGGTGATGTTGACCGGTTGTCAGAACCGGGGCGGGAACTTGGCCCTCCGGATGGCCTCGTTGAAGACGCGAGGCCCTGGTGGCTCGGGTGAGGGTGCACGGTCCTCGTCGGAGTCGTAGCGTCCTCCCCGGTGGACGTTGTAGCCTCGTGCGGCCCCGTCGGTCTTTCACCGTCCGCAGGCCTGAAGAATGGCGCGAACATCGATGTCCTTGCCAAGCCGCTGGTGGACCGAGGGAGCCCTCGGTGCCTCGAGATGCACTGAGGCCTCTCGCTCATGGGGCGTTAGGGCGCCATGCTGACGTTCCTTGGCTCCACAGTGTTGTGACGCCGAGCTTTCTGCTTGGAGGACAGCGGTGTCCTCTAGGAGATCCTTGAGTTGGTTCCTGAGCTGCCGGGCCTCCGCGCTTGAGGGTTCAGGCATGCGCCGAAGGAGCATTGCCGTCTCCGTGAGCTTCCGGCTAGCCCGGGGTTCCGTCACTGGTACCCCAGCCCCGTCATCGGCGATGATGCGAGCCTGGACGTTACGGGCTCGGCGTCGCGCCGCTCCGCCGTCTCCCCGCTCCTCCTCGTGCTCCAGCGTGGCTCGAAGCTAAGCGAGGCGCAAGCGGTCCTCGTCCATTCGGGCTTCGAGCTCCCGAAGTTGCTCTAGCTCTGGAGAGTGATGGACGGGATGGGACGTCCCAGCCGCCGGGTCCTTTGAAGGCGTGGGGCCAAGGGCTGGTGGAGGTGGCGTATGCAGCTGTTGCTGCTTCGCCGGAGTGTCCTCCTCCTCCTCCGAGTGGACGTCCTCCAACAAGGCTTCCTCCGGGTGCACTAAGTGATAGCACTCCCGGGAGGGGTCAATGAGGCTCTCGTCGGAGTCATAGACGCTGAGGGTATTATCCCATGCGTCAATGAGGGGGAGGAAAGCTTGGGGGTCATGGACGTCGGTGAAGTCCACGTTCACCTAGAAATCGTCATCGTTGTCGCTACCAATATCCCACCGTGATGGTGAGATGTGGCCGTACCAGTCCCATCCTTCCGTGTACTCCGGAAGGGCGCAGCTGGTGCTGGAGTCAGTCTCCCGCTGCTACATGCCCTGGGAGTGCTCCCACGAGAGGACGGTGGAGAGTCTTCGAGATCGTCCAGGCTCTCTAGGCGATGGACAGACGCCATCGCCTGGTCGCGCTGGTAGGTACGAACGGTACGGACGTGGGCGTCCGCGGCACTGCGAAGCCCGAAGGGAAACGGTGACGGCGTCGCCGGCCTTCCCCAATGAGGTCGAAGGGAAATGGCGGGCGATGCCGTGGCCCCTCCCACATTTCTCCGCGGAGTAGTGGGGGGACGCGGAGCTACCACCACCCACGGCATTGGGCTGGCAGTCAGCGTAGAGGCGGTGTCCCGCGCAGGGGGCACCGTGTTGGTCGCGTCTCCCGTAGTGGGGCTCGGGTTGACGCGGTTGCGCCTCCCCCTCCTAGCTCGGCGGGAGCGGCACGTGGCGTTTCCTCCGTCCCCCGAAGCGGATGGAGGTGTCACCAGGGTCCTTTCCCTAGCCACCTGCTCGGTCGGGGTCAGGATGGCGATGACAAGGGGTTCGGTCGGGCGGAGGTTCATCTCGAAACCGCGGCCAGTGGCCACGAACTCGAGGCTTCCAAACCGGAGCACCGCGCCAGCAGGAAGCGCAAGGAAGCTGGTTGCCATTCGTGACCTGAATCAACACACAAAAGGCCCCTACCTGGAGCGCCAACCGTCGGTGATAGGATTAGCGGGTGCTAAGACCGGCGAGTAAACTTATGATTTGCGGTTGAGGCCACGGGTGGTGTGCAAGGGGGAACACAGGGATTATACTAGTTCGGGCTAGGAATGCCCTACGTCCAGTGCGAGTCGAGTCGTGTTGCCTTGCACCGGGGTGCTTGTAGTAAGGGTTGCAAGCCTAGGCGAGAGAGGGAGAGGACTTCCCAAGTCTCTTGTGCGTACGTGTATGTGTGTGTTCTTGTGGTAGTAGGGTGTTGTGGCGACGCGAGGCCTGCCCGATATCGGCCTCTGCCTTCCCTTTTATAGTTACAAGGGAGAGGCTAAAATTACATGTGTTTTGCTGTGGTTACAGAACTCGGCTTGGTAGAGATCGTGGTGACCGGTGCCTGTCGTTAGCCACGACCTCGTCTTGGCGCCTCGAAGGTATGGCCTCGGTCATTTGGCTGATCTTTCACTGTTCGATTGGTGAGTTCCAAGGTGGCGCACAGTGCGGGGCGTGGTTTGCTGCGTGGCGCTACGTCATGACGTCGCATCCGACCTTGCACAGCACAATGAGTACATGGGTTGACCTTTTTGTGTTGACTCCCGAGGTTTAGGAGTCCGTGATGCCGTCGGGGGCGAGACAGGACGGAGCGGTGGGAGTGTCCTCCCTCGGGCACGTTCTCCTCCCACGTGCGGTACTTTCCAAGGGGCAGGCGAGCCCGGTCGTAAGCCTTGCCCATTCCCCCGGGTTGGCCGGACAGTCGTCGTTCCCCCTTTCCAGGCACCGTACGTACGACTGGGGTATGGGCCGTCGCTGTCGTAGTTGGAGAATCTCTTCGTCAGTACAGGGCGTCGTACGGTTGACTGTCCCTGTGGTGGTGCGGGAGGAGTGTGAAACGACCTCGATTTTCGCGAAGGGAAATCCACAGGCTCGAATTGTAATTCAACAGATTGCTTGGGACAATCCATGAAATTACCCATATCTCAGTTGACACCAGGATCCATACAACGGTAATTAAGTCTTACATAAACATTTATTACATCGCCACATTGGCGGAATCAACATTCAGAGAAGCCTTAGAAGATGCGGAAGCGATTCATCCTTCACGGCCAACTTGAGTGTAGCACGTGACCCTATTCCTTGTCATCATCTCCCTCGAAGTCGTACTCATTCTCGTCACCTGACAGCAAATTTATCAGTACGATTTGTACTGGCCACGGAGCCCACCTATGCAGCATTTGCTTTGTGGAAAGTGGATGCAAGGCTATACAAGCAGACCTATAGGCTGAGGTTTTCCTATGCAGCTGTAATCAATGTTTAATTAGTCAAGTTTTATCACCAGTTAACACCATCATCCCTTTTCCCATCACCACACCTCACATACCCACACCTCACTCTCATTCTACAGGCCCAACTCCCTCTCGGGCCTATCTCAGCGGCACACTACCACAACGGGTACACAGCCGGAAAAATGTTATCCAGGGTGAGAAAAGAATATGCTCTCATCTAATAGTGGTTGCAGAAACATTAGGAAAGGTCCATAGCCATCTAGTTGGCTTATGTATCGATCGATCAACCATATACTCTGCAGAGGTTTTACTACTCACAAGATTGGCCATCATCGATGCTGTACAATCATCTAGGCAGAATTCCGGGTGCTTGCTTGCCTAGGTCGGTACCACCCTACCACTCAGCCCTGGGATATTCCGGATCCAACACCGTCATGCTGAGACTGGGAGACGCAGTACCGGGCCCCATCAGTGGTACTGCGCATCTAGAACGGTACGGGAATCTGCCATCCGTCACCGTCCACCCTTATCACCTCTCAACCTAGCAGTAGTGGCACCGCCCTACCAAGTAGTCCAGCCGTCTCTCGCCCATCAGAAGCGAGTGAGTAGCAAGGGAATCCAGATGTTTCCGGTCACTAGTCAGATCCTAGGTTGTGACCAAGCAGGCATCTCCACTTAGGGGATACTCTCCCCGTGCCATCACGGCACCTCCGCTCACGGGACTTCAATGCACATCCCGGAACCACCTCATAAGTCATTACCCGCCACAGGTATCTCTCGTGGGGATGCCCAGGTTGCACCCCCGGCACGACTTGCCCCACGGGCTTGTCTCACATCCCACTTGGTCGACATCAACCCTTACCACGCACCCAAGACGCACGCAGCACTCTCTCCCAGTGGTTATAATCAGATATACACCGTCCCAATTCCACCACACAGCATATAGCAAGTAGTAAGTAGTGGAAGAGTAACAGTAAATTAAGCAGCAGCTAACCTAACAGCGGATAGCAGGGTATAGTCTTATCAAGGCAGGGAATTCAAATATACTATCATGCAACCAATCCATGCATAATCATAAAGCAATAGCAACAATGTCATTTGCAATGCGTAAATAGGATCTAAGGATTTGGTGGGACGTGGCACCTTCGTAGTCGTCTCCTAGCTCCTAAAAGTACTCGTGGTCGTCTTCCTTAGTCAAATCCTCCTCCGGCTCTGAAATCGAACACGAAATAGTCGCGTCAGCGACTCCTATAGAGTATTTCAGAAAAATCCAATAAAATAAAGAGCCAAATGCACACAAACATAGTCTTAGATTGTAGATCGCATTTTTCTGAGAATTTTGATATATGGTGCGCAATTTTTGGACATCGAATGAATAAGTTATGAATTTCCGAAGATTATCCTATTTTCTGAAAATGGGAAAATTGGTCGGTTAATCAGGGGCAGCTCGGGATTGGTCCACGTGGCGCGCGGGTCCAGTAGTGCGGCATGTGGCGCCTCATCAGAACACAGACCCGATGGTCGCCCACCAGGTGTTCGATGCTGGATCCCAGAGAGTCGCTGGCGTCGGCGTAGCTCGGCGTAGCTCTGCGGAGCTCGGCGGTGGTCGGGGGTAGCTCGGCGGAGCTCGGCGTAGTTCGGTGGTGGTCGGGGGTAGCTCGGCGGAGCTCGGCGTAGCTCGGCGGCGCTTGGCGGGGCTCGGCGTAGCTCGGCGTAGCTCGGCGGGGCTCGGCGTAGCTCGGCGTAGCTCGACGGAGCTCGGCGTAGCTCGGCGGGGCTCGGCGTAGCTCAGCGGGGCTTGGCGGAGCTCGGCGTACCTCGGTGTAGCTCGGGCGAATCGGACATTCGGGCGCCGAGGGTGCCGCTCTCCCGAGCTCTCCCGGCGAGGCTCGGGTGAATCGGAGATTTGGTGCTAGCAGGGTTCCTGTGCGTCTGTTCAAGGCGGCGGTGTCTCTCCGGTGCGGCGGACGATGACAGGGCGGCGATGACCATATTTCGGCAAGACGGGGCTCGGCTTTCCCCAATTGGCGTGCTCAGGCAGTCGTCCGACCAGATGGTGGCGGGTTAGAGTCGTGGTATGGCCTCCTTCTCTCCCTCGGCATACGGCGGTTCTCCGACGAGGTGGAGGCGCACGTAGCCAAGGCGACAAACATGATTCGGGGCTCGGCTATCTACACGGCGGTGCTGAGGCAGACTTGGCGAACCTCGTCGGCCTCTCTCCGCAGCGCGAGGCGATCGAGGGTACTCGAAACGGATTTAGGCGAGGCGGATCGTGTCGGCGGTGATCACGTTTCCCCGAGAACGCACCTCGCGGTGTTCCGGGCTATGGAGGTTCGATCTTCCGCAACTAAGCTTGTCCGAGGTGGTCGGTGAGTTGGTGGTCACGCTAGCGGGTCGCGGTATTGAGATGCTCCGGTCATCGGCGGCGATGTCGCCGCGACTGTGAGGTTCCGGCGGGGCTAAGGAGGTCTTCTAGGAGATGTATACGCCTCCAGGGTCTATGGCGATGGTATACCAACTACCAATTTTAGCTACCGAGATTCCCAAGGTGCTCGGTTGTGGCGGCGGCGTGTCGCCGACGACGGCGGAAGGCGGCAACGCGGCTACGACCATGTCTTGGTTCAATCGAATGCGGTCTTGTCAAATTGGTGAGGCCAGAGAGGCATACAACACTCTAGTGGCGAACTTTAGCCATGGCATGGCCTTCTTTTAGCGACGGCTCGCGGCGGCGCTCCGGTAAGGTCGCGGCGCACGCGGCCAAGGCGATTCAGGTGGTTCCGGCTTCAATCCCGCGAGGCGGGTTCGTTCACGAGGTCTCGGTGTACCATCTTGGCTCCCTCCTACCGCGTGACATACTCAGCTAGACCCTGAACGGACTTCGCCGCACCAGAACGTGCCATGGCGAGCACGTCTTCCCGCGAGCACGTCGTGCTGCGCTCCGGGGCCATGGATGGTCGGTCTTTGCGATTCAGGCTAGTCCGTCGTGCCCGTGGAGCTAGTGGTCGTGCCGATGGGTGGCAGGACGATGCTACTGGCTCAGGTGCTCGGGAACGCCGACGAGACGGCGGCGCTCCGAACGCCCATGACTGCGCTGCCCGTCGAAGTCACTCCAGTGTATATGCGCGTCACCCGTTTGGCTTGGCAGGTCTTGTGTGTGTGTGCGCGGTGTTCCAGGGTCGGAATCGACCCGTGGCCTACGCGCTCGTGAAGCCGAGCGCCATGGCCGAAAGCACGGCGAGGTTGGCAAGGTGCTCGGGTGGCTCACCGCGGTGTCGGTGAAGATAGGATGGCGATGCAGTGGCGAGTCAGAGCCGTGCAGAGCGTACGCAGTGCCGTGCCGAACCGCGACGGGGCTCCGGCTCCTCCTCCGTGTCCGGCTCGGCGCGCTCCGCGGCGGCAGCGCTCCGGCAGCTCCTCCTCCTCTGCTCCGCCCTTCTCCCTCTCTCTCGGCTATGCGGTGGGGTGCGGTGGCTTGTGGAGCCACAGCGTGGCGGCTGCGAATGGGAATGGGCTAGGGCTCCTCGGGTGCTCCAATTTATAGGCGGCCGGTTCTCGGAACAGCGGCGGACGGTGATGGGTATCGGTGGGTGTACGTGGAGCTCATCCGTGCGCTTGAGCTAGGGTTTCAGGGTGCACGCGGGCTCGCTTGGCGGCCAAGAAAGGAGGGGACAGGAGGGGGACAACTCTGCGGGGCGTGGTGCTGTCGGCCGTGGGTCCGGGGTCACGCCATTCGCGTGACACCCCCGGCAAGCGCGTCGCCTTCGTGAGGAAGAGAAACAGTGGAAGGGGAAGGCGGCTGACATGCGGGCCCGGGTTGGCAGCGAGCGCGAGCGCGAGCACGTGTGTGCCGGTCGCGCGCGCGTTGCCGGGCCGCAACGTGGGCCGACAGGCTGGCTTCCATTCTTCCTCTCTTCTCTTTTCTTTTTCCTTTTCTATTTTCACTTAAGTGTATTTATATACATATATTACCCTTTTTAAATATTGAGTAAACACAAACATAAATTGCAATAAATCCCAAATGTGATGCATAAGTTATTATTCTATGTGAATGGAATTAAAATGCAAGCTATACTCCTTTATTTACCAAATTCATAATGAAACCTATATGCTTGCACAAGAAAAATGGGTTTTCATAATAAATAAAAGAAAAATTTTAATTGGTTGGGATTTTTAGGTTGTGTGGATTTTTTTTAGGGTTGTTACAGTCCTCCCCCCTCATTAGGATCTCGACCTCGAGATTCAGAGATAACGTACCCATCGAAGAGGTAAGGAAACATAATCCGCAAGTCCAATTCTTTCTCCCACGTAGCTTCCCTTTCAGTGTGATTGCTCCATTGTACCTTTCACATCGGAATGGTCTTGTTCCGCGTCTCCTTGGTATCCCGTGCCAAGATCTTGATCGGATGTTCCTTGTATTCAAGCGTGTCTTGCAGATTTAGTGCATCCGTAGGAACTTACTCCTCAGAAAGCTTCAAACACTTCCTTAATTGTGAGACATGGAACACAGGGTGTACTCTAAATAATTCCTCCGGTAGTTCCAGCTTGTAAGCAAGCTTCCCAATCCTTTTACAGATCTTGCATGGCCCAACATATCTTGGCGCCAATTTCCCCTTCACGTGGAATCTGACAGTGCCACGAAGTGGAGATACCTTGAGGTAGACATAATCCCCAACCTTGAACTCAAGCTCTCTACGTCTTCTATCTGCATAGCTCTTTTGCCTACTCTATGCAATTCTCAAATTTTCTCTGACCTGTGCTACGCCTTCCTCTGCTTCTACAATCTTAGCAGGGCCAAAGAAGGCCCTCTCTCCGAGTTCTGACCACATTAGCGGGGTCCTGCAGGGTCTCCCATACAATGCTTCAAACGGTGACATCTTGAGGCTTGTTTGATAGCTGTTGTTGTACGAGAATTCAGCGTGGGGTAAGCAGCTTTCCCAACTGGTCTTGTATTTTATCACACAAGCTCGGAGCATATCTTTGAGAATTTGGTTCACTCTTTCTGTTTGACCGTCAGTTTGTGGGTGATAAGCCGTGCTATAGTCCAGTTTGGTTCCGATGGATTTGTGCAAGGCCTGCCAGAATCGAGACGTGAATTGTGAGCCTCGATCAGATATTATGCTTGTGTGTGCCCCGTGTAGTCTCAGAATGTGGGTTATGTATAAATCAGATTTTTTTTAGGGTTGTTACAGTTGTAACAACCCTAAAAACCCACACAACCTAAAAATCCCAACCAATTAAAATTTTTCATTTATTTATTATGAAAACCCATTTTTCTTCTGCAAGCATATAGGTTTCATTATGAATTTGGTAAATAAAGGAGTATAGCTTGCATTTTAATTCCATTCACATAGAATAATAGCTTATGCATCACAATTGGGATTTATTGCAATTTATGTTTGTATTTACTCAATACTTAAAATGGGTAATATATGTATTTATACACTTAAGAAAAAGAAAAAGAAAAGAGAAGAGAGGAAGAATGGAAGCCAGCCTGTCGGCCCGCGTTGCGGCTCGGCAACACGCGCGCGCGACCGGCACGCACGCGCTCGCGCTCGCGCTCGCTGCCAACCCGGGCCCGCATGTCAGCCGCCTTCCCCTTCCACTGTTTCTCTTCCTCACGAAGGCGACGCGCCTGCCGGGGGTGTCACGCGAATGGCGTGACCCCGGACCCACGGCCGACAGCACCACACCCCGCAGAAGTTGTCCCCCTCCTGTCCCCTCCTTTCTTGGACGCCAAGCGAGCCCGCGTGCACCCTAAAACCCTAGCTCAAGCGCACGGATGAGCTCCACGCACACCCACCGATACCCATCACCGTCCGCCGCTGTTCCGAGAACCGGCCGCCTATAAAAAGGAGCTCACCCCGAAGCCCTACCCTCATTTCCCCTTGCCGCCACCGCGGCACAGACCGGCACACTGCACCACACCGAGAGAGAGAGAGAGAGAGAGAGAGCGTAGGAGAAAGGCGGAGCAGAGGAGGAGGAGCTGCCGGAGCGTTGCCGCCGCGGAGCGCGCCGAGCCGGACACGGAGGAGAAGCCGGAGCCCCGTCGCGGTTCGGCACGGCACTGCGTACGCTCTGCACGGCTTCGACTCGCCACTGCATCGCCATCCTAGCTTCACCGACACCACGGTGAGCCACCGCACGCCATGTCCGAACCTCGCCCTGCTTTTGCCATGGTGTTCCGCCCACGGGACGCGTAGGCACGAGCCTTTACCGGCTCAGGAAGATCACCTGCACCATGCACTCATGCGACCGGCCGAAACCCCCGGACTACAAGCTTGCTAGACCGAGAACGCAGCACGACGCGTTCTCGGCGGAGCGCGCTCACCACCGACGCGTTCCGACGCCGAATCACCCGTTCCGAGCAATCCGACTAGCACCCGTATAGGTTAGAGCGTCGTGGAGCACCGCCACGACCCCTTGAGCTAGCTACGCGGATCTAAGCGCTAGAGGAAGCCTCGTCCGCCCTGCTCGAGTGCGCCGCGACCTCGCCGGAGCGCCGCCGCGAGCCGTCGCCAAAAGAAGGCCATGCCATGGCTAAAGTTCGCCACTAGAGTGTTGTATACTTCTCTGGCCTCACCAATTTGACAAGACCGCATTCGATTAAACCAAGACATGGTCGTAGCCGCGTTGCCGCCTTCCGCCGTCGTCGGCGACACGCCGCCACCACAACCGAGCACCTTGGGAATCTCGGTAGCCAAAATTGGTAGTTGGTATACCATCGCCATAGACCCTGGAGGCGTATACATCTCCTAGAAGACCTCCTTAGCCCCGCCGGAACCTCACAGTCGCAGCGACATCGCCGCCGATGACCGGAGCATCTCAATACCGCGACCAGGAACAAAAACCGACCACCTCGGACAAGCTTAGTTGCGGAAGATCGAACCTCCATAGCCCGGAACACCGAGAGGTGCGTTCTTGGGGAAACGTGATCGCCGCCGACACGTTCCGCCTCGCCTAAAATCCGTTCCGAGTACCCCCGATCGCCTCGCGCTGCGGAGAAAGGCCGCCGAGGTTCGCCAAGTCTGCCTCGGCACCGTCGCTAGATAGCCGAGCCCCGAATCATGTCTGTCGCCTTGGCTACGTGCGCCTCCACCTCGTCGGAGAACCGCCGTATGCCGTGGGATAGAAGGGAACCACACCCGTTAGTGCCAAAACCGAACCCCGGCCACCACACCACCGCCCGCCTCGCCGGAGAAGCACCTGTGCCGTGGCCGAGCACCAAAAGGGACCCTGTTAGCCAAATTGGATCCCTTAGAAACGAATATTGGGGCCCGGAGGGGAGGAATTGCCTCGCTGTGAGCTGCAACATAGCCTACCGGAGCTTTAGCCCTGCGGCAGCTCGCCGCCGGCCACCATGGCACGCCGAATGGTCGGCCAAGGTCACAAACCACCCCCGACCACCGCCGAGCTCGCCCGACCACCGCCGAGCTACGCCAACGCCCTCCCGACATCTGAGAACCAGCCCCGACCTCTGAGAGCGGCACCCTCGGAGCACCAAATCTCCGATTCGCCCGAGCTTCCCCGGGAGAGCTCGGGAGAGCGCCACCCTCGGCGCACCAAATCTCCGATTCGCCCGAGCCTCCCCGGGAGAGCTCGGGAGAGCGGCACCCTCGGCGCCCAAATGTCCGATTCCCCCGAGCCTCCCCGGGAGAGCTCGGGAGAGCGGCACCCTCGGCGCCCCGAATCTCCGATTCGCCCGAGCTACGCCGACGCCCCCGACCACTGAGAACCAACCCCGACCTCTGAGAACCACCCCCGACCTCTGAAAACCACCCCCGACCAACGCCGAGCTCCGCCGAGCTACGCCGAGCTCCGCCGAGCCCCGCCGAGCTACGCCGACGCCGGCGACTCTCTGGGAACCAGCATCGAACACCTGGTGGGCGACCATCGGGTCTGTGTTCTGATGAGGCGCCACATGCCACACTACTGGACCCGCGCGCCACGTGGACCAATCCCGAGCTGCCCCTGATTAATCGACCATTTTCCATTTTCAGAAAATAGGATAATCTTCGGAAATTCATAACTTATTCATACGATGTCCAAAAATTGCGCACCATAAATCAAAATTCTTAGAAAAATGAGATCTACAATCTAAGACTATGTTTGTGTGCATTTGGCTCTTTATTTTATTGGATTTTTCTGAAATACTCTATAGAAGTCGCCGACGCGACTGTTTCGTGTTCGATTTCAGAGCCGGAGGAGGATCTGACTAAGGAAGACGACCACGAGTACCTTCAGGAGCTAGGAGACGACTACGAAGGTGCCACGTCCCACCAAATCCTTAGATCCTATTTACGCATTGCAAATGACATTGTTGCTATTGCTTTATGATTATGCATGGATTGGTTGCATGATAGTATATTTGAATTCCCTGCCTTGATAAGACTTTACCCTGCTATCCGCTGCTAGGTTAACTGCTGCTTAATTTACTGTTACTCTTCCACTACTTTCTACTTGCTATATGCTATGTGGTGGAATTGGGACGGTGTATAACTGATTATAACCACTGGGAGAGAGTGCTGCGTGCGTCTTGGGTGCGTGGTAAGGGTTGATGTCGACCAAGTGGGATGTGAGACAAGCCCGTGGGGCAAGTCGTGCCGGGGGTGCAACCTGGGCATCCCCAAGTGAGATACCTGTGGCGGGTAAAGTTGTTGAGGAGGTTCCGGGTGGGATAGCCTTGGTGGTTTGAAGCCCGTGGACGGAGGTGCTGTGATGGCACGGGGAGAGTATCCCCTAAGTGAAGATGCCTGCTTGGTCAAACTTAGGACGGACTAGTTTCAGGTTTATGGGAATCCTTTTCTACTCACTCGCTTCTGATGGGCGGGAGACGGCTGGACTACTTGGTAGGACGGTGCCACTACTGCTAGGTTGAGAGGTGATAAGGGTGGGCGGAGACGGTCGATGGGTTCCCGTTCCTTTCTAGATGCGCAGTACCACTGGATGGGCCCGGTACTGTGTCTCCCAGTCTCAGCATAACGGTGTAGGATCCGGAATATCCCAGGGCTGAGTGGTAGGGTGGCATCGACCTAGGCAAGCAAGCACCCGGAATTCTGCCTAGGTGTTTGCGCAACACCTATGATGGCTAATCTTGTGGGTAGTGAAACCTCTGCAGAGTGTACGGTTGATCGATCGATACATATGCCAACGTGTTGGCTATGGACCTTTCCTGTGAAGCTTCTACTAGTGTAGCGAGTGTTCTCTTCTCCCCCTGGATGACATTTTTCGGCAGTGTACCCGTTGTGGTAGTGTGCCGCTGAGATAGGCCCGAGAGGGAGTTGGGCCTGTCGAATGAGAGCGAGGTGTGGGTATGTGAGATGTGGTGATGGGAAAAGGGATGAAGGTGTTAACTGGAGATAAAACTTGACTAATTAAACATTGATTACAGCTGCATAGGAAACCTCAGCCTATAGGTCTGCTTGTATAGCCTTGCATCCACTTTCCATAAAGCAAATGCTGCATGGGTGGGCTCCGTGGCCAGTACAAATCGTACTGATAAATTTGCTGTCAGGTGACGAGAATGAGTACGACTTCGAGGAAGACGATGGCGAAGAATAGGGTCACGTGCTACACTCAAGTTGGCCGTGAAGGATGAAACGTTTCCGCATCTTCTAAAGCTTCTCTGAATGTTGATTCCGCCAGTGTGGCGATGTAATAAATGTTTATGTAAGACTTAATTACCGTTGTATGGATCCTGGTGTCAACTGAGATATGGGTAATTTCATGGATTGTCCCAAGCAATCTGTTGAATTACAATTCGAGCCTGTGGATTTCCCTTCGCGGAAATCGAGGTCGTTTCAGTGGCACCATCACTTAGGTCGTCAGAGGAGATGTGGCAGTTGGTACGGCGAACGTGCGCGTGCGGGGCGCAGTTGTGTCAAGGGGCCCACTCGATAGGACCGTGCTTGTAAAGTGGACAGGGAGGTCCCTTGGCCGGTAAGATTGCTCTGCCGACGTCGGCAGGGCTCGGGCGAGTGCGCCCGAGGGAGACTGCATATAGCGGGGGGCTCGGGCGAATCGGAAGTCGGTTGCCCGAGGCTGCGGCATTTGGTGGCAGGCTCGGGCGAATCAGATGGTGTCGCCCGAGGATCCTGTTTTCCCGAGCCCTGTCGTGGAGGCTCGGGCGAATCGGAAGATTTCTCCCGAGGGGTCCACGTACCTGGGGAGGTGGTGTGTTTCCACTCGGTTTCATTGTGGGCCGTGCGAGGCTCTTCCGCATGGGTCTTGGCTGGCTCCTGCTTGGGCCAAGCTTCATTTGGAAAGTGTGTCCTTTACATCGAAATTGGGTACCCCATACCCAGATACCTGACACTCGGTGTATCGAAACGCTATAAAACTTGTATATTATCCTGGTGTTGGAAATGGAACAAAGCCGAGAACAGAAATGGACACCTCCGTGATATACACACATGGTACGTGTTGGGTGGTGGTCGTACTGTCTTAGTCGAGATCAATTGAGCAAGGCAAGTACTTCTTTTAATAGCCGACAAGATGATGTATAGTCACTGAAAAAGCTAGACACGCTGCTTAGAAATTTAGCAGCTAGTGTCACACGTCCGTTTGCAGCACCGACGCTGGACAAGAACGAGGCAGAGACAAACCACAAGGGTCCCGCGGCCAAGGTGCCTGCTTTCCCAATCCCCCGTTTAGCGACAAGTAATCTACTTCATAAAATAGCCACTCTGAACCCGTCGGCGGACAGTGGAAACGTCAAAGGTGCGCAGTGGTTAGTGCGATAACAAAAAGAACTGTCCTGAAATCGCGTGTGCGTAAACTAGTGGATGTATTTGTATACAGTGTCAGAGTGTAGAGAGCAATGTGAAGAAAATCGCCCGCGTCTACGGAGATGTCGTCCGGTTTTCAGGTGTGGAACCAGAACAAATTCGAAAAATATGCGTTTGCCTTGTATAGATTTTATTGCTATGATACATATATGATGGAAAATTTACCTATAATCGTTGTTTTTCAGTTTTGAGGTGGGTGCATCCCACATGCCGTACTCTCTGCAAAGCTCCACCCATGTCGGTTTTCGCAAGCATCGAAATTTGGTGCAGGTACAGGCCAAAACCTGCAAGTGCGTGTGTTGGTTAGGACTGTACTAGGAGGCAGGGTTTACCGTTTACCCTCTTCAGCACTCACTGGGCTCTAGGATAGTCTTGAGCTTTCGAGGACCTCTTGTTGACATGTAGTCCTACCAAACTCCTTGGGGATGATTGATAGGAAAGAGGGTAGTGGTACCGTTCAATCATGCCAGGTCTTTGGTAGTTTGGTCCCTGCTTGATGCTGACGACACGGACGACTGAATGGAGAGATTCGAGAGAGAGCGGGCGAAATCCGATCAAGCCCAAAACAGACCATACTTCCCTGTCGTCAACATCAAGCAGGGACCCTTTGTTGATGACAGGGTCCAGGTCCGGCGATGGCGATGCAATCCGATCAAGCCCAAAACAGACCCTTTGTTTATGGGACCAAACTGACCAGGCCCAAGAGCCCAAACATAGGCCCCCAAATTAGGCCCAAAGCCACCATCCCCCGCCCTCGCTCGCTCTCCTGGCGCATTGGCACCATCAGGTCGGCCCATTCTCTGGTTTGATGATGATTTGCTAGTCTTTCTCATATGGTCTATACTTTTTTTTTCTAGGAAGGATCTAATTCTCTGTCAATAAATTTTATGTGATCAAAACAGTCATATTTTATCTCTAGAGTCACGTGCTTCAATTAGGTATCAATTGGCAGCATGCAATCATCTAAACGGCACCGTACTCCTTATCATTCCAAAAATAAGGAAGGGTCAAAGCATCTTATGTTTAACTATACAAAAAATACAAAGATTTATGATATTAAATAAGTATACTATGAAAATATATTTGGTGACCAATCTAATGATGCTTAGTTAATATTATAAATATTATTATTTTATTATATAAATTGGTCGAAGTTAAAATATTTTGATTCTCCAAGATTTTTAAAATAACTTAGAATTTGGATGGAGAAATATTACTGCTGACAAGTCGACGTCTTGCCATGTGCTGATCAATGTACGTGAGATAGTCTTAGGTGAGATGTACGTGAGATGACCTGAGATCGAGTTTTAGATGACAGAAGATATAGACGGAACGGTTTGGTGGAGCCTTTGCATCTTAATCATGGATGATGAAGGGTTTATATATATAGCACGACGTATAGATCAAATAGTTATTAGACAGCTATAGCACTAATTTTAATAAAGAACAATTTAAAGTATAGAAATTTGACATTAAAAAAAATCTGTCGAGTTGTGTGCTATAGTAGTACAGTAGTATTTACATGGCCTGCCTTGCATCAGCATCAACCCGTCGTTAATGCGAGTTCAACATCGGCGGCGCAACTTATCTTTCCTGGCTATTGTCTACGAAACAAGGGAGGCATTTAAACTGAGAAAATCCTGGACAATTTGCTCAAAGACCAAGAGGACCGAGAACACCCCCATCCCAACCAGGACAGGCTTTGCACTGGTCAAGTCCTCTTTCCCCGTGTCATCTTTCTGGAGGTCTTCGTCCACGAGCCCGGCACTTGAGTCATCAGGCAGTTTGGACGAGCCAATAATAGCCCAGGCCATCAACGGAGGGAGGACGCCATACAGGATGGTCATGCAGTAGCCGCCCTGAAAACGTTCGTGTAGGAGCACAGCAGTGCGTCAGGTACCGCCAACGGAGAGTGCCAGAGTGGGATGCCAATGCCAATGCCATGCCACGCGTGGTTTTGGTGCGCACTTACCGCGATGTCGGTAGCTATGGAGAACGAGTTGGGGACGGTAGCTGCGATGAGCATGGTCGGTACAACTACGATTCCGGTAGCAGCGTAGCTGAGCCGCTGCCTGTTCTTCTCCAGAACCGATTCGACTCCAGGATGCTGCTGCTGCCCCGATGATCCATCTTCTTCCCTGGGAAATCCAGCAACGCCTCTCTTGTTCTTGCCCTGCACTCGCCACTTGTTTGGTTAGAGTTAGACCAAAAAGGCAAACACCTCTACAGATCGATCGTAACCTTCAGGCCATTTCATTGTTTTTAAAGTGAAGCGGAACCATACGTGCTGTTGGGCGGGTGAAGAGGCTATACTACTGTTGGTCATCTGCTCGATGAAGAACTGGGAAGCCCCAAGCAGCGTGCCGATGAGCGACGTCCCGACGGCCAGGAGCGAGAACGTCTCCACCACGGCGTAGCTCCATCTACAAACCAAACCAGTTCTCTTCCACTCAGGTTGCTCAAGTGAAATTGAACAGCGAGACAGGATTCAGAGAGAGAGAGAGAGAGAGAGAGAGAGAGCTGCAGGCACGTGGTTAGTAACCGCAGCGGCCTTACTCTGTCTTCAATATTTCCAGGATGTCAAACCCAGCGATGCCGAGCGCGATGTCGTCCCACACGAGCAAGGACACCAGTGGCACGAGGCTGCCCACGAGGATTGACAGCCGGATCCTCGCTAGATCCCCATCCAGGTACGCGCAGATCACTGCGAAAGATCAGCAGTGCCTTCAGTTTTTGCTGCTCCTTTGGTAGCTGCCCAGCTCTCAAGTCTGATCTGGACCGGAGGTGGGTGCCTATGCCTACCTGGTGCGATGTCATGGAAGACCAGCGTGAAGATGATCACAGGCAGCGCCGCCGGGACCTGCTCCCAGTTGGCGTTCGCTGGCAGGCTCAGGCCACCGCCGAGCGCCACTGCTGACACCTCAATCGTCAGCAGTAAACCTGTTGCAGTAGACCGACACCCTGTTCAGCCGAGCTAAAATTTAACTGGACTGAGGCTAAAATTTAACTGGAATAAATTATATAATTGAATTATTGTGATAGAAAAATATTATTCTACAGTTAAAAATACTCATATCCTTTTTTTTTCTTCTTTAAACTAGCTATCTATTGGGTTCATGAATGAACTGATGATGATGATGATGACAGACACATACTACTTCATTTCTCCTAGTACACGACGGCTAGTGTAGGCGATAGCGCCGCAGATCGGATCGGGATCACATTGGTTACATCGTGAGTAAATGAGCACGAACATGGCAAGGACTCGAGGTGTGCCTTTACTTCGCCACAGCCCTGAGCCCACGTACAGTATGGCCCTGTTTACATCCATTGCAAATTGTAATTGCAACTAGTCACATCAATGTTGCGGCATATGCATAGAGCATTAAATGTAGACGAAATATTTGTATGTTTGTATTTTTTGCATTTATATCACGAATCTTTTAAGCCTACTTGGACCATGATTGGACAAAAATTGTCAAATACAAACGAACGTGCTACAGTACAGAATTACAACTGCAACCGAGATCTAAACACACCCTATATCGCTTCCCTGTACATCGCCGCTTTGGACATGGGACGCCGGACGCCTTTGTTCGGAAAGCTTTTGCATACCAGGCATAGAGGAATGATAGAGCATAAGCAGATGTAGGAAACGGCCTTGATGCACGCATGGCGCATGATCAGTCTTAAATAATGGCAGTGGCAGCTCGTGGATGGCACGCACGTCTGTCCGGACGAGATATCGCAATCGCGATCGCAAACCAGCTAGCTAGGACTAGGAGCAGGTACAGAGTACTTTACCTATCATAACGAAAGTGAGCAGCTGGTTCACGCGGTCGGTGACGGCCGTGCCGCCTCCGGCGACGAGCAGCGCGAGCGCGGCGGTGAAGGCGGCGCCGGAGGCGGGCTCGGGCACGCCGGGCACCAGGCGCGACAGCACCTCGCCGGACTTGGACGCGTAGGCGACCATGGAGGTGTAGGCCAGGAACAGGTACGTGGCGGTGGCCACGTGCCCGCCCCACTCGCCCAGCGTCGCCTGCGCCATGCTCTTCACGGAGATCACCTCCAGGTCACCGCGGCGGCGGTTCCCGTCGTCGTCCTTCCTGCGCGGCCGCCGCCGCCGCAGGCGCACGTTGATCTCCGCGATGAGGAGGGCCTCCGCGACCAGGAACGCCCAGCACGTGACCATGCACGCCGCGCTCGGGACGAAGCCCTGCATCAATCAATTTTTTGCCAGCGATCGGTCGGTCAGTGCTGGTCTCCGATCCTGACGAAATGGGCGCTGGGTCGGATGAATGCAGATGTGTGTGTTCCGTTCGGGGAAATGATTGGTGTTTTGCAGATCAGATCAGATCGATCATCAAAAGCGCGCTCAGCTTGGTAGAATTAAACGCGTACTCCCTCCGTGCCAAAATAGGTGTCATTCTCACTTCCCAAGAAATCAAAAACCTTTCACCTTTAACTAACTATATATACAAAAATATTAATATTTATAATATATAATTAGTATCATTAGATAGATCTTGGAATATACTTTCATAATATATTTATATAAACTCAGTCAAAGGCTCTGTTCGTTTCAGCTGAAAAGCTAAACTGATTTAGGCTGAAACTGATTTGTTGTGAGGGGAAATATTGTTCTAGAGTTGAAAAATATGTGCTATTTAGTTGAAGCGAATAGAGCCAAAATTAAAAAAGTTTGTCCAGCACGTATCCCATAGCGATATATATTTTGGGACGGACTGAGGGAGTATGTTTTTCGATCGGCTCATCGTGCCAACTAAAACTGAACAACATGGCATGCCATCGATTGAATGCTCATAACTATAGGGTACAGAAATTCAGTTGGTTTGCTTGTGTGTCGATGCTACGCGCTGTTCTCTACCCACTAGTACTGTTGCGCTAGCACTACTGTTAACTCTCAGTCTATTACTGCTACTGTAGCAATTCGTTAGTTGGTCCATTGTGAGAGCACCGACGATACTGGCCCATTGTCCTGGTGGCAGCATCTTTCTGTGGCTTCGTTTGTTATAGCTGCCTGCAACTTGCTCAAGTGGATCGTACTCGTAGAAATGAATTCCAGCGGTTTAAAAACAACGTGCCGCCCGGGCCATGCATGCATGCATGGTAGCTAAGGCTGAGAGAGCTCAAAACTCACCGCGGGTGCCGTACGCTGTGGCACGGCGAGGATGCCGGACCCGATGCTGGTCCCAACGATCAGCGCCACGGCGCCGGCCACGCTCCCCCTCTTCTCGCCACGGGAGGACGGCGACGCGGGAGCGGGATCGGGAGCGCCCGGCCCCGGCCGCAGCGCGGACCTCCCTTCCCCCTTCGCGCGCGCCCGTCCGGGCCTTGGGTCGTCCTCACGCGCGCTCTCTTCCATGGCAGGCGCGCTGCTGCACCTTGCACCCAGGCCGCCGCCGGCGAGGCTTCTCGGCACGCGGACGCGTACCGCCGGGCAGCCGAACGTGGCGCGGCGGATCTTTGGGCACCGCGCCCCGCGGGCGATGGCCCCTTGCATCCGCGAGAATTTCTGGAGCGCTCGCGCGCACACACAGTACGGTGGAGAGGTGGGATTCAACAGGTATATTCACCGCTGCTGGAGTGGGTACGGCTGGACGTTCGGAATCTTTTGGTTCCGGTGGCTGTAGATGGCCGAGAATCATTGCAGTTTGTGGCGCGCGCCGCAGGAGCCGACGGCCACGGCAGTTGGGAGATTCTGGACCGGGCACCGGGCAGGACGCCGAGCTCGGGACCGACGGGATCTGTGTGTACTGGCTAGAACGAAAATGATGTCTTCGGAACCGGACGGGATTTCTGGTTGCGTCATTTGCGTTGTGTGGCCTCAAAATATGCTGACGGGGACACGGCGGCGGTCTGAGTGGGACTGTGGGACCCCGACTCCGTCCATCGTTTCCCACAGTGCCCCGATTCCCCGAAGGCAATGAACTGCCAGAAATTTTCTTTCCTATCATCATCATGAGTGAGGTGCAGTTTTCATTGATCCTGTATCATTTATAAAATGCATTTTTCATTTATGTCATTTTATTTTGTTTATTTTATAGGCATTTATGACATTTTAGATTGGACAATCCAGATGTCCTTGTCCTTAGCTGCTTCACTCATTCGACCTTATGATTGTGTTTTGTCCCGTAGGTTCTCTCTTCCTCTCACAAACTCGTCATTTACAGCTCCCAAAATAAAATACAAATCTCGACTTAAAAACCGATCAATAGCAAGTTTGATGAGATATATATATTGGATGTGCAATAAGTAATCATTCAATGTATTTCCATATTTAAAGATATAAATATTGTTATTATATTCTGTAATCTAATCAAAACTAAGATTAATTTGCACTTTAAAAATAATACTTACTTTTCTAAACGATAGAGTACCTTTTTGGCAAAGTCTCAACCGACAAGCTACCATCACTAAACATGAGATTTAATATTTGTCATTCTTACGTGTTAGCACTCGTCCACTTACCATCTTTATTTTGGCACTTATAAATTTGACACATGAACCGTGGAATATGCTGCATTTTGCCACTTTTAGCTAGGTGGCACTCAAACTAACTCTCTAGTCTCCTTATTCTCTAGCGCGAGCCCGCTTGTCATCACCTTTCTCTCGACTCCTACATCAACAGTCACCGGCTCCTTGCTGGCACCACTCGTTAGTGACCAACTTGTCGGATGCCAACCACATGTCTAACTGTGAGAAGCCCTAGGGGTTACTTTAAACCGCGAGCGACGGTCTTCTATAAGGGGTCCCACGCGCTAGTCTCACTTCATGGCGCTCCAATCATAAGGTTGGCTAACAACAACTTCTCTTTTGCGTCTTCTTCTTCGTCTCCTATTGTAGGCTTTTGCTTCTTGTGTCTTGGACTCCTAGCCTTATTTTTATGTCTTTAACACATCTCTGAATGTCTTTCTTGAGGTGTTGATCACCATACTCATCCCTTTGCCTTGGTCAAAGTCCATTACATCCTATTGAATTGGATCATATACATTAGCAAATAGTATTGGTCCAAATGGTCATGATGTTCATCAAACACCATAATCTAAACTTAATGGCCCATATGATCTATTTTCCTTTACAATGTTGGGACATGAATATAGAGGAACTAAAGATAATATTTTAGTAATTGTATGTATTAATTGTCTAATTTTTTACTGCATAAATGCTTAACGCACAAGATTTGCCTTTTTTACATTTTCTTGAATTATTTATGTAGATACATTATTTGAGGCATCATTACTGTCTAGATATACACCGTGTTTTCAATGTGCTGGAGCATATTGTGAACTATTTAGAAACCACTACTATAAGTGCCTGCATGGTTGATTTGGTGAGCAAGGAGTTCTATTGATTATTTCCATAAGCTCATGAGTTTTGATGCTATTTAATAAGTTGTATATATCCTATTACAATGTCGAAGGAACTTGGCAACAATATGCAAAATTCATCGACTAAATCATTTTTTATTTCCACTAGGATAAGCACTAAGAGCATATAATGAAAAGCTGGACTAGAGATTGAACCGATCAATCAACTGTTTCACTGGTCTAACCAGTGTTTACCGATTGAATCATGGTTTGCCATTTATTAATACTCGAGTTATTTCTCATGACCTTGAGAAAATGTGGTTTTTGCTAGATATGTTTCTTGCCCCCTTTGTGTTTGCAATTGTTTTTTCTTCTTAAGATTTTTCAGTGCAACAACTTAAAATGAGTTGTGTTTACTTCGCCAAATAAAGCATATTCCTATTTGTATGTTTTTTATATAAAAACATTTATATGGGAATCATAATATTTTCATAAAGTGGCCAAAACATTTTATGAGAATTCAAATCCAAAATGTTTCTATGAGAATTTAATAAATCTACATCAAATCAAACACTTCCTATATATTAGCTATTGACCAGATCTTAGCCCTATGTCCATGCTACTCCCGTTCCTGTCAAAGCTTATGTAGAACGGAGAAAGGAGCTTTAATGCTTATGCTCTGTAACTATGAAGCCCCTTTCATTGTAGATTGCAATATGTTGAGCAATTTTTTTTAAAAAAGATTGCAATATGTTGAAGTCCACCTAAACTCATCTGAAATTCAGTATCTCAGTTTTGTCCAAACAAAGTATTTTGTTGGTACTACTGTCCGCCCAAAAGTGCCAAAAAAGATATTGTTATTTTTATTCATTTCATTAAATGATCCCCCTCCCCCCCCCCCCCCCCCCCCCAATTTTCATGTTCTGAAATTCGACAGATTGATACACTTGGGTCAGTTGGTCTATAAGTTCTTGACATTCATAAGTACACTTAAAATTTAGGGGATAAATGTACCAGATTTCTATACGTTTGATTATACTTTTATGATTTGTGCTACCACTGACTACCGGATCGCATGTACAAAAAAATTCTGACAAATTAGACCATATAAAATCTATGGACAGATAACTAGACATTCCCACTTACAATAGCGCACATTCTGCTTTTCAAAAAACATTCAGAAATTCTAATACCGTGTTTTTTGTTTGGAAGGGGCACTGGGATGCGTTTTGCTCGAACCTCTGTGTATAATAACGTACGTTACGTTATTTCCATTGCGAACTCTACGGCTCTACGGTACAAGTTCCTGTTCTTTGGCTTCTCATGGCGCGTGCCCTGGGCGGATGTGAGAAACCAGGGGTTTATGGCACACAGTTTGGGACATGACGTACCCAGGCAACGTTTAGATCGGTAAAAGTTTAAAACAATTTATAGCACTTTCATTTGTATTTGATAATTTTTATTTAATTATAGTCTAAGTAGACTTAAAAGATTCATCTCGAGATAACCAGACAAAAAGTATATATATATAACAGCTGCTATTTTATTTAGTGCTCCATACAAGCAGAAACTACCATTGATGTGACGGGGAGAGAGAAAAATTTTTCAATCTAAACGCAAGCCGAAGCCGCAGTAGTGAAGGCAGAGCCGCATCGTGCGTCCATGGCGTGAATGAATGCAGCAGGTGGAGCTGCCGAACGGCATGGCCTGGCCACCCACGGCCAGCCAGCCAGCCAGCTTGGACCTTGGAGGATGGATCTCCAGCCCCGAGCTCCTCACCCCGCGGCCTCGTGACTCCGACGGACGCCAACACCACAGGTCACGTTCCGGCAGGCGTCTGGCTCTGGCTTCGACCAACCGATTCCACTCACGCATTCACTGCACCATTAACTCCCCTCTCGCTGCCCACCTACTCGCTCCGTCCTCTTAAACCCAGCCGCGCCTCAATGGCTCACTGCGCACGCGCATGCCAGCGCAGTCTCACCGTGCCTTCAACGCACGCCGCCGAGCGATCTTGGGTTGCACTGGCCGCGGATCGACCGGCGTAGATCGATGGAGCTGCAGCTCGCGGCCGTGCTCGGCTCGCTCGCCCTCGGCGGCGCGGTGCTGGTGCTGTTCTTCGGCAAGTGGTGGCAGCCGCTGGCCGGCACCGACCGGCGCGTCAAGGAGCTGGCCGACGCGGTGGACGCCCTGCTGCGGCAGCGGTCCGAGGTGGTGGGCCACGACCCGGCGCCGTCGTCGGACCCCGTGCGCGCGTGGCTGCGGCGCGTGCAGGAGGCGCAGGACGAGGTGGCGTCCATCAAGGCGCGGCACGACGGCGGGCAGCTCTACGTGGTCCGCCTGCTGCAGTACCTCTTCCTCCCCACGGGCCCTGTCGCGGGGCTGGCCGAGCAGCAGCTCAAGGCGGTGCGCGCGCTCCGGGAGCAGGGCGCGGCGATCCTCGACGCCGCGCTGGCCACGCCGCAGGCGCCGCCGCCTCTGCTCTGCGACCCCGAGGCGCTGGAGGGCCTCCCGGCGGAGGCGGGCCCCGCGACCGCGAGGGCCTGCCTCAACGAGGCGCTCCGCTTCCTCGGCGTCCCCGACGCGGCGCTCGGCGTCTGGGGCGCCGGCGGCGTGGGCAAGACCACGGTGCTGAGGCTGGTGCGCGAGGTGTGCGGCCGCGTCGCGCGCTTCGACCACGTCCTGCTCGTCGCGGCCTCCAGGGACTGCACGGTGGCCAAGCTACAGAGGGAGGTCGTGTCCGTGCTCGGCCTGCGCGACGCGCCCACGGAGCAGGCGCAGGCCGCCGGGATCCTGAGCTTCCTCAGGGACAAAAGCTTCCTCCTGCTGCTGGACGGCGTGTGGGAGCGCCTGGACCTGGAGAGGGTCGGCATCCCGCAGCCCCTCGGCATGGCCAACGGCAAGGTGAGGAAGATCATAGTGGCGTCCAGGAGCGAGGCCTTGTGCGCCGACATGGGCTGCCGCAACAAGATCAAGATGGAGTGCTTCAACGAGGAGGATGCGTGGAGCCTGTTCCAAGCTAATGTTGGCGGAGACACCATCCATGCCCACGCTCAAATTCCTGCACTTGCTAGAAAGGTAATCAGCTTATCTTTTCAGACACTGCTTTTGCTACTTTATTATCACTCCATCTATAATAAACCCTCGAATTTCATGGTCTTCTAATATCCATTTTGTTTAACAAATACTGAAGAGTAGTATATTAGTTTCACAAGGATTATAGGAGTGGTAATGCAATTATTGGTCAAAGGTTTGATGAGTATTTTTTTTTTTCAGATACCTCTTACTACTAGTAGTAGTGTACTTATATATTTTTCAGTTACCGTTGCGTGCCTTCTTTTTAAAGGGCTGCTTTATGCCTATTTGCGGATTTATGTTGATGTTGATCCAAGGATGTCTAGCTACTTGCTGACTGATCTTAGATGGATGACATTGACCCGGCTTTGGATTAGTATTGGGGGAAAAAAATGTAAACGTTACCTATAATGTCCATTCTTGATTTATGAATAAGTTGGTCACTTGTGTTAGCGCGTGACATGTGTGCTAGAAGCCTAGAAAGTCAGTATTGGCAACGCTTAAAGTCAGTGTATGGCCATTTTTCATCAGTCTTTAAATGCGATCGTTTTTTCTCGGCCAAAATATCAAGATAATATTGGATTTTTAATGGCAAATGTTTCATATTTTCGTCTGACATAAATGTCTGAATTTCCAGTTACAAATATGTCTGGTTTCTTCAGGCTAACTTGTTTCGCCATCAAACAGGTCGCTGCCGAATGCAAGTGCTTGCCTTTGGCCCTCGTCACCGTCGGCCGCGCAATGTCAAATAAGCGCACACCAGAGGAGTGGTCCAACGCACTCGACACCCTCAAGGCATCGCTCCTCTCCGGCACGCCCGGCTTGGACAAGAGCACGCACGCGCTAGTGAAGTTCTGCTACGACAACCTGGAGAGCGACATGGTGAGAGAATGCTTCCTGACCTGTGCGCTATGGCCGGAGGACCACAGCATCTCCAAGGAGGAGCTCGTGCAGAGCTGGATAGGACTCGGCCTGCTCCCGGATCTCGGCGACGTCGAAGAGGCCCACAGGCTGGGGCTCTCGGTGATCGCCATCATGAAGGCCGCACGCCTGCTGGAGCCGGGGGACAACCACCGCTACAACATGTTCCCGTCAGACACTCACGTCAGGCTGCACGACGTCGTGCGCGACGCGGCGCTCCGGCTCGCGCCCGCCAAGTGGCTGGTCCGCGCAGGCGCCGGGCTCAGGGAGCCTCCGCGCGAGGAGGCGCTGTGGCGCGGCGCGCAGCGCGTGTCCCTGATGCACAACGCCATCGAGGACGCGCCGGCGAAGGTGGGCGGCGCCCTCGCGGACGCGCAGCCGGCGTCGCTGATGCTCCAGTGCAACAAGGCCCTGCCCAAGAGGATGTTCCAGGCGATCCAGCATTTCACCAAGCTCACGTACCTGGACCTCGAGGACACCGGCATCCAGGACGCCTTCCCCATGGAGATCTGCTGCCTGGTCAGCTTGAAGTACCTCAACCTGTCCAAGAACAGGATCCTGTCGCTGCCGATGGAGCTGGGCAACCTGAGCCAGCTCGAGTACTTCTACCTGCGCGACAACTACTACATCCAGATCACCATACCACCGGGGCTGATCGCGCGGCTCGGGAAGCTGCAGGTGCTGGAGGTGTTCACCGCCAGCATCGTCTCCGTCGAGGACAACTACGTCGCGCCAGTCATCGACGACCTCGAGAGCAGCGGCGCGCGCATGGCGTCGCTCGGCATCTGGCTCGACGCCACCCGCGACGTGGAGCGCCTCGCGCGGCTAGCGCCGGGCGTGCGCGCCCGGTCGCTCCACCTGCGCAAGCTAGAAGGGGCGCGCGCCCTGCCGCTGCTGTCCGCGGAGCACGCGCCGGAGCTCGCCGGCGTGCAGGAGAGCTTGCGGGAGCTGGTGGTCTACTCCTCCGACGTCGAGGAGATCGTAGCCGACGCGCACGTGCCCCGGCTGGAGGTCATCAAGTTTGGGTTCCTCACGAAGCTGCGCGCCATGGCGTGGTCCCACGCCGCCGTGTCCAACCTCCGCGAGGTGGCCATGGGCGCGTGCCACGGCCTAACGCACGTGACGTGGGTGCAGCACCTCCCCTGCCTGGAGTCGCTGAACCTCAGCGGGTGCAACGGGCTGACGACGCTGCTGGGTGGAGCGGAGGACGGCGGCAGCGACACGGAGGAGGTGGTCGTGTTCCCGCGGCTGAGGCTGCTGGCCCTGCTGGGGCTGCCGAAGCTGGAGGCCGTCCGAGTCGAGGGGGACTGCGCGTTCCCGGAGCTGCGCCGCCTGCAGACGAGGGGGTGCCCGCGGCTGAAGAGGATTCAGATGCGCCCGGCCCGCGGCCAGCAGGGTACCGTGCGGATCGAGTGCGACAAGCACTGGTGGAACGCGCTACAGTGGGCGGGCGAGGACGTCAAGGCCTGCTTCGTCCCTGTGCTCTGAGCCTCCGAGTCACTTCAGTTGTAGTAAGCGGACGGAGCTGCAATTTTGGAGGTGATATGTTCGACGACTACTGGGTTGCACCACGGTTCAAGGCAAGACGAGCGATGAAATCGGCTATCTCTCGAACAGCAATAAGACGGTTTATGTTTGGATTTCCTCTAAGAACATTTCAAATTTTGGCTTAATTCCCGCTATGTTGAGAGCTAGTGACTTGGTTTTAGTTTAATAACTCCAAGTGGGCATGGAACTTTTGATCCCATATATGCTAACAAGACGGCTAACAACCAGTATTACCTTTAGTCTATCCAGCTAAGAAGGTCTAATGTGTGAACTAAATTTTAGTCAAATTATTGGCTACACTCTGTCCAAATTATAGACCGTTTTGACTTGTTTAGGTGCATTGCTATGCCATATAACGATTTTTTTTAGATATATATAGCGAAACTAATGTACCTAGAAATGTCGAAACGACCTATATGCTAAAACGGAGGGAGTATTTCTCTGTTCATTTCAAATTCTAAGTCGTTTTTAATTTTCTACACGCATGGTTTATGTGATGTATCTAAATATCTGAGTGCATAACAAAAGTCTAAAACCAAAATGAATAATATTTTGAAATGGAGTCATTTCAAATTATAAGTGGTTTGGCTTTTCTACACATAGTGTTTTTGTCGTGCATCTAAACATAGCAAAAGTCAAAATCCAAATATGACGAGCATGCTTGGTTTAGATCCAATTTTTGCCATAACAAAGATTTGGCAAGTCAAAAGATAGGCAAAAAAAGTTGTCATAGTTTTGGCAACCCAAATGTGAGAGATTGACAAGTTTTTGGTAACAAACTAATCACTAGCCAAAATCATGGCTTGTCAAAATCTTTGTTGTGGCAAATTTAGGAAGTGAACCAAGCAAGCTCGACTTATTGTTTGGAACAGAGAGTAGTTCACTAGAGAAACTAGCTAACAAAGGCTAATAGTTATTGTTAGGGATAGATGCATCTTTTACCCTAGAATCCAATTATGTATGGGACTAATAGTTAGAAGCTAGTCTCAATGAATAATTAGCCTTAGCTAATCCAAAATGACCCAATACACCACCTTTATATTTGAAAACGTCAAACATGGGCTATTTGTTAATTCTCATGAGACGTGTTAGAAAAGGGTAAATCCTTACTTCCATATATTCTCATCATCATTAATTTTTATTTTATTTTATAAGAAAATATCCACATTTGCCATTATGAAAAATGCATAACTTAACCTCTACTTTAAATTTGCATAAAATACACATCTTTACTAGTATGAACCATAAGTTAATGTGATCCTAAATTTACACCTAAATTACACAATGATTAAACATAACACAAAAGCAGCCATTGAGTTTGCTTTTAAATTACTCTCATTTGTCATTTATTGAAGATGATATATATAAATTACTGATATTTATTATTGTGCAAAGTAAATTAAAATATCCATTGAAATCTAATTATCAACATAAGTTACTGTAAAATCTTTATTTTTTTGTGAATAACTAGTGTAAAATCTAAAATATTCATCGTAGGCTACATGCGGTAGAATAAAGAGTCACGTACCAATTGCCGTGGTCAGAATCTGGTCGTTTTGATTTTCTATCAAAACTTGAATTATGCGTTTATGTACTATTGTGCTTTTAGAGGCTATATATCTTTCCAACCAAAGAACCTTCACTCGGTTTAAATGTATTCAAATTTTATGAACTAGTACTTCACCTTATAAATTCATCCAAAAATGAGTCACTAACCCTTATTATGAACTAATTATTAAAATACAAATATAATCTAATTGTTACAATCGTATTAACAAACACATAGCATAAAACCTAATGCTTTCTAAAAACCCACACCCTCGTTATTCTTTTTTTATTTAGGGCTCATAATAGCCAAAAATCCGTAAGGTCTTGTTTTACGATCGTGACGGTTAATTCCGTGCTTATCGTCCCCCTCAAGTCTGCTAACCCAACGGCGTCGCCGAGACGAGTTTGGAGGCGCAAAAAGGCGCCCCGTCGCCGCGGAACACCAGAATAATAAAAGCCGAATCCACCCAAACAGTTCTCTCTTTCTCCTGCCCGCTTCTCAACCCCTCCCCCAAGTATACGAGTCCACCCCCATGGCCTCCCGGGTCACGAGGCTGCTCCTGCACCGCCGCCTCGCCACCGCAGCGGAGGCCTACGCTCGCCGCGCGTCGCAGGCTCCCTGCGCCGGCGCCGCCGTTTCCAAGGTAATCATCCAGCAGCAGCGATGGAGGAAAACCCTAAACCCCTCTAAACCGCCCCTCAGGGTGTTCGACAGAATGCCCGTTCCGATCTCTGCGTTGCCTCTTCCGGCATTGCTGCCTGTGGTTGTGATGTGTTGTCTGGTTAGGTTCCTGACGGGACTGAACTGGTGTTCTGTGCTAGATTCCACTGATGCAACAATTGTTGTGCAGGGTGGTGCTTACTAGCTGCTTGTGCTAGGGAGTATTGAACTCCTAGTTTTCTGTAATGCCAGCATACTCTGCTAGTCATGTCATAAGCAATGCATGTGCAAGTGCTCTATCTGTATGAAACACAATGCAATCGTGTTTCTCATCTGTGATTGCATAGATTCTTTTGGGGCTTTGGGGAATTCTTCACATTGTAATTTCCTCGTAGTATTTTTCTTCTTATGTGGAAATATATACTTGGAAGTCTGTTTTTCCGTAACACTTCCCTGTCTCTTAACTGCAGGATGTTGCCAAGGCTGAAGGTCAACTCCCACCTCTGAATTAAAGCACTGTGTTTGACTGGCCAAGTTGCTGCTAGTAAATATTTTGTTTCGTTATTATTCCTGTTATGTTATTGTTGCATTGGTGAAATTGGGCTGGTTTTGCAGTGCTGGATGGATACTGCATAACAATTTAAACATTATGCATTCTTATCTAGTTTTTAGTTTAGCTGTTTAAAGTATATGTTGACATTGCAAATCAGAGTAAAGTGTTCGGTGGCTTCCAGATGTGCTCCTAAGTCAACTTAAGCATCTTTTAGCTTGTATAATCAGGATAAAGATGGCAAATCTGTACCTGTTGTCATAATATTCATGCACTATTTATCAATCTTACTGCAACAGATATTTCAAAGAGCCCTTCTATACTGCTATACTGATTTAGCAAACCTTCCATGATAATGTACTGCCATTGCAACACTGCATCTATTATGGCTGTATGTGATACTTTCCATACATTGGATGCATTTGAATGAACTTGCCAAAGGTAAAACAAATCTCTACGTTGAATTATTCAGAACTGGAGAATCAAAAGCTGTTGATAAAACCTTTCAGTAGTGAACTAGTGATAATTTGAATACATGATTATGATTATTCTGTGTGTAACCCTCATTATGATCCAGTTGATTCAAACTGTTCAGTTTTTTCAATTCATAGAACTAATTCCAATCTGTCTTTAAGGTTGTTCTACTTGTGTTCCATGTTATGAGCGTGCATGGCTGTGATTACAAATAATGGTTTCTCAGCTATCGAGTCTCATCATAATCTTATTGATTTCCAAGCACTCAAAAACTATCCAACTTTTATGTGCATTTTTGCTCGTCTGGATCGAAATTCGGAATTTCGCACTGCCTTTTCCATGTTAGGATTTGTTAATGCTGACGTGGGAAAACATCCAGCTTCGTCTTTGAAAAAATCAAGGTGGTACGTGACTAGGCCAAACACTTCAGGTCCTTTGACTACCCGTTATGAGTGCCTCAAAGTATTTCCTTGTTTGGTGAGGCCATCTGCATCTTACTCTACACAAGCTTCAGACCAGAAGGCAAAACAGGTTTGTATTTCAGTTCTGCTTGCTGATTTAATTGTTCATTGTAATCTCATTCTGTCCCAAAATAGATCAACTTCTAGAATTGTCATAACTCCTAAGTTGAACTTTCTTAAGTTTGGCTGAATTTGTAGAAAAGAACAACAATGCTTATGATGCAAAATTAGTATCATTAGATACACAATGATATATATTTTTGTTTTGTACTTATTTAGCGCCATAAATGTTGGTATTGTTTTATATAAAGTTAGTCAAACATCAGTAGTTTGACTTAGTACAGCTCTAGAAGTTTATTTATTTTGGGACAGATGGTGTATCTTCCTACTTGCCTCTGATCCTTTTCTGCATAAATTTGAATTAATATGATCCATCTTGTGTTGTAGTGCAATATATAAGCTTTTAGTTATTGTCTTACCTTGCTGAGTATGGATTGGACCAAAATCCAAATCCTAACAAAGGAATCCAATTAGATTCCTACTACAGAAAGTCCATCATTCAGTCCAAACATATCTCAAAGTGCTTAAAGTCTATAATCCAATCCAAGCCTCTCAAGTTGGAATCCATCCATTATGATCCAACCATCACAGCAAGACATCTTCTTCCCTTTCCCCATCACAGGCAACTTGAACACCAAGCCAAGCTGACTCTCTCATCTCATCTGTCATGTCAGATCTCCAGCCAGAGCTGTCCGCAATACCACTCACCATTAAACACCAATGTTAGCCCTATTTCATCAGGCATTGGACGCCCCTCGTGATCCTCACTACAGAACCCCAAGCCATGGCCATCTCGAGATTCACAGCATGGTCCTGGCCTGGAGCTGTTGATGCCTGCATTAACCTCTACATGGTAGCTTCTGCTTGTTGCACTCCGCTATTACTGCCTTTGTGCTCTACTTCAAGGCCCATCATTACAGCATCACCATCACCCTGCATATACCTTTGTTTTGTGCTTGGCATGTCACCTACTCCACTCCAGCAACTTATTGAATGGAAAGCCATGCCATGCTGTGCCGTGGTCGTAGAGACAAGTGAAGTGACCGTTCTCTCGTCTCATCTCTGATGTCAGTTGTCTATGGAGGTCACTTGATGGTTCGGATGAGAAGTCTAGTTCTCCCCTCTCACCCACCCTTCCTTTCTCGACTAGGGTTACCACCACTGTAAAACCAGGTCCAGCTAGGTCCAATGGACATTGGACTTTTCGTGTTGCAACCCAATGGATATTGCCCTTTATTTGATAACATGGTGTTGGATGTCCAAGTCTAAACAGATCATGTCATGTGCATCCAAAGCAGGCAGGGTTAAATTGAACTTTGGATATCCCAAATCCAATCCCACATGTACTTGTGATCATGCATCATCTGAATTACTGAGCGCCTGTGGATTATGCATAAATTAGCTTGAACGCGCTTTCTAAACTGGATTACTATGCCTAATTGGATGTTTGGGACTGCTCCGCTCCACATTTTTTTAGCTCCGCTCCACGTATTTTTGCCAAACGGGTCCAGCTCCACGCACACCGCTCCATGAAAAAAAGATGGAGTTGTGAGAGCGCCTAAAGAGGTGCTCCACAAAAAACATGGAGTTTGTGGAGCTGCTCCATGTTGGAGTTTGTGGAGCAGTCCCAAACACCTCCTAAAACCTTGAATGGCAACATCTTGACCACATATACCGGCTTATTTATATGCATTAGCCCCTGATTTAGGTTTGGATACCCAAAATTTCATAAAAGATGATTGTTAAGAGCTATTCCAAATTTTGTGGTCCTGCATATGTTGAAAATTTTCTGTTTCACCAGTTACATTACATTACTACAGATGTAGAGGTAGTTGCTAGAGTCATATGGACTGGTTGGGGTAGCTGGAAGAACCCTTTCGTCCGTAGACTACTACTTGCTGTTTTGTAATGGTCTGTTTCAAAGATTTTTGTCCTATGGATCCATAATCTCAGTGGTCCCATACGAGCAAACCCAATTATGCTAATCATTTACCCAAAGCCAGCAGTACTTGTAGTGTTGCAGTTACAATGCTACTATTTTCTACGAGGCATCTCTGTCATATGTGAGAACACTTTCTAATGGAAAAGAATCAAAGTTTCAGCATGTGTTTACTGTGTTCCAGTTTTCCATTCACAGCATTCTGCTGGAGAAGACTTTGAGCTTTGTTTATTGTTATACTGCTTGACAGTTTTAATCACCTAAGACACCAACAGTCAGTTTTTTTGGGGGTCTTTTAGTCATTGAGTTCTTGATAGAATTTCTATGTTATAGCTAACTAACATTGCTGGTTTCATTAGTCAAACAAATGTTTGTTAATTATGTTGCAACAGAATACGGCGTATAGCTACTATGTTGTGGCACATTTTTATGCTTTTTTGTTACTTGTAAAGAACTGTCCTCTTTGTTCGCAGGAAGGGAAAGACTTGTCAACTGCAGAACATCCCTTTGATGATATTACCTACAATATACCTGAGAAGCCAATGACATTTACTGAAGGTGCTTCTTATAGTCTTGTAATACTTGCTGGACTCGGAATTGCGGGGCTGGCTGGATATGCTGTGTTCAAAGAGCTTATATTTGAGCCAAAAGAGTAGGTCCCTTGCATTTGTTATTTGGCTTCTGTTTGAACGAATGATAAGTGGTACAACTATGACTAATCGCATTTTGATATTACAGATGTGTTAATAAATAGTAATTATTTTCATATTCTTTTAAGTTCTACAAAATTTCCTTGTCAGAATTTCGTAATGGTTCTTTAATGATATGATACGCATCTCCTGTGTATTTGAGAAAAAAAGAATTATGTAGCAGTGTTTACAAGTCGTCCGACTAATCGTGATTAGTCGTCCTAGTCGGTCCCTGGTGACCGACTTGGGGTACCGACGCAATTAGCTCGGCCAGAAAGCCGGTCGTCCGATTAGTCAATGACTAATCGTGATTAGCCAATGATTAATTGTGATTAGTTGTCAGACTAGGACAGGAGACGTCGAGACGACCAGTTTGGTCCTCTGTTATTTTGGGCCTGTTTAACCGGCCCTATCTGTGAGCTATTGGGCTTGGTGTTTGGCCTGACAGGGTTAGAATAGAGACCCAAAAACTCAGGAGGCACGCAGGCAACTCGTTCCTGTGCTCGTGCTAGGCTGTTAGGAGTTGGATAGCTGTGTTCCTTCCTTTCCCACAAGTAAGTCACCAGTAAAACACTAGGGTCGACTAAGCTCAACTAATTGGCCTGGTTGACGACTAATGGCGATTCGCCTGGTCGGTCCCATGGCGACTAAGGTTTGACTAGATGACTTGTGAATGTAGTTGTCATTCTTCAGATTGTGACACAACCCCATCTTTATGTTCACTGTACAAATTTACAAGAGTTAATATGATGTGTACTATGGAATTTCTTTTCTTTTTTCCCCTTTTACTAGTTTATTTGTATATACAACTTCTTATTCTTGATGCTTCATTGTCTAAGGCACATGTGCCTATGCTTTTCGTTTCCTTGGGGTCATAGTGTGGCATTTTGTGCAGTATAGGAATAGAAAGCTTTATTATCTGCAACTTTGTGTCACACTTATAGGTTGGTGTGTTACCTGATATGAACAAACTTTTACTATATTGAAAAATGAAGATGAAACCAAGTACCATACATCTTTCTGTTTTTGTTCCGTTGTCACAAGTCCTATTCTGGTGCATATCGCTTTTTTATCCTATAACCTGTAAGAGTGTCGATTCACTACCGAAAGTACTATGCATTGCATTATTTTAAAGCTGAACAACAACAACAAAACTCTTTATTCCAAGCAAGAGGGTAGGCTAAAGTTGAAAGCCAACATAATAATGTGTTTTTGTCTAGCATATTGGTTGCCATTGAGTCATTAACTTTCTTTTTGTACATAAATGAGAAGTTTTATCTGTTGGAACACCTTAATCTTTTCTACATCACATGGTTACCCATATGCTTGTGTTATCTATACCTAATATTAAAAAGGCAAAATTTCTCTTTGATCATTTTTTTTGTTCGCCCCCTAACCAACCGGGCAGTAGAGTGTTTCTTCCGTCCCATTTTTTTCCCCCTCCCAGCACCCACACCCTCCATACCACCTATGTGACCCGGGCTCATGACCATATTCATAAGAGTTAGGACAACTCCCGTCTAGCGATGATGATTACAGAGTCTTATTCCAATATGTATTGGGTCGCGTCCTACGTATCTCATATATGATATGGACTCATGACCCGTGCTCATACGAGTTAGAACAACTCGCGGCACTGAGTCCAGTTCATATACGTATTGAGTTTCGTTGCAATGCAGAGGCAAACTTGCTAGTTAATATATATAATTTTGAAGCTGAAGGGAGATTAGCTAACGCTTGTGCATTGTATAACCACCCAACAGGTACAAGATATTTGGGAAAGCTCTAGCAAGAATTCAGAGTGATAGCCAGGTTTTTGTTGATCATGTTATTTTCCTTTAGATAGTTGTACTTTCCCTCTCTTACTAGTTTTATATATTTTGTCAGATCACGTCAAGGATTGGCCACCCTATTACTGGATATGGCCAGGAAACTAGAAACCGTGCAGCTCGGCAAAGAATTCCAAATAAGATTTGGACAGATGAGGATGGCGTCGAACATGTGGAGGTACAACACATTCTTGTCTCTTCTGTTTGTGTCTTCTTCCATTCTTCTATTCTGTTGCACCTCAGGTCTACTGTAGCCTAGTCAATAAGAAAGGGGCAACTTTACCTGTCATAGTTATGCTCTCTCTTCTGCAACACTTGTTGGGAAATAGCTCTCTGAGAGTTCATTAGTCCCTTAGCAGCATACAGCAATGGGCCAATTATTCCCCTTAAACAACAGCAAGCGGCATGGGAAGAGCTTAATTGTGAATCATAGCATAGGGTGTGGTACTAAGATGAGAATTATTTGCCTTCATTGCTAATACCAATCCTGAGATCAGTATCAACACCAGAGAAGATCCTGTTTACATTTTTGTTGTGCTCGTAGGTATTGCTTTTTCTAAACTGGAAAAAAGGCACTAGGTTGCATCGATGTTAAGTCATATTGTTCATATAGCTATTTTTATGCTGTTCACATGCATTTTTTCAGGTGAACTTTCTCATCCGTGGGCCACATGGAGCTGGAAAAGTGTATTCAGAGATGTTCAAAGATAATTCTGATCGAACATGGAAGTTCACATACCTTGTTGTTGAAATCGTGTCACCACCACATGCAAAAACACAACTGATGTTAGAATCTTACTTACCAGCATAAGGATGCAGGAAACAAAGCAACCAGTGCCATGACATCTCCAAGGTTCATCTCCCACATATATATTATATTGATTTTACTTCACATTCGTACCATCCTTGGTGATTACATTATTTTGTGTTTTGTATTGTCATTTGGTCATAGAAGTTTTGAATTATGGTCTTTCCTGAAATAATAGACATCAAACAGTAGGATGAAATATGCTTCTAGTGATTTCTGGAACTAGTAATGCTACACCTACAAAAAGTTGTACAGAAGATCTACCTAGCATGCTAACTTGAGTGGCAGCAAGCCAGCAACCTTGAAGTTACCGGTGTGGTTACATGTAATCCTCTTATTGCTAATTTCAAATTAGCAAGTAAGGTTGTTATCATCCATGCTAATACGTAATACATTTTTTGTGTACACTTTATAGGTTTAGTGGTACTTAGTCCAATTTCTTAAATATTTGTCAGTTTGTATGGATATGGATATTTGTTCAGTAGTCTGATGATAGGAGTAAGTCTGTTTGCATTCAATAAAGGATTTTCTTCTGAATGTCAGTAGCTTGTATTTTGATTAGCTTTGAATGTTTCTACATTTTTTTTAAAGCCACAAGTTTGTAGACATACCTTGTGAGCCCTGCTACATTCCTTTCAAGTCGAAAGTTCCTAGCCATACATGTGAAGTTGAGTTGCAGCTGTGTATCATCCCTGGATGGTAGAGGCTGGAACCTTTTGTTCCCTTATCTAAAAAAAACATGTGAAGTTGAGTTAATTACGTTGGTGGTCTTGAAAATTGTATGCAGTACCATCTAGGTCCATAACTCTTAAAATGCACATGTGGATCCCAACTTGTTAAGTGTGCCATTGGAGGTCCAAATCACCCTAATAGGCGAGCAATCATGTATGTGATACACTAAGTGGAGGCATGTATGTGGTACACTAAATGGAGCCTCGGCTGTTTGGCAGCGCTCCTTGGAGCACCTTTTTTTGTTGAGAATCACTCCTGTTCAGCCAAAAGTCCCCACAAGTTATGGTCGGGATTAGACAAAAATCACTTCATTTAGCTAGGAGCTGAAAAACTCGCTCATCATTACTTCTCTTTTCAAACCCCACCAAAACGTTACAGAATCACTTCCCACCTGCCCCTCACCCTTCTCACTCACTAGAATAACTTCATTAGAGAATCATGGAGTGGACCTCTACTAAATAGTGTGAAGCTTGAGCAGATTAGAGGGAGTGCACATGTCTTGTGGGTGCATGGACATGTCTCATAGGGGATGCAGGGTCATATTTGAATTAAACTAACTGTTTGTATGTGTGTCTTGTGTGTGTGTGTGTGTGTGTTGTGGTGGGGGGGGGGGGGGGGGGGGGGGGGGGTTGCATTTGCACTCCCTAGCCACAACCTACCTTCGCTCCTGCTACCAAACATGCCACTATCATGTCCTCAACTTTCCATGCTCTACTACGTGCTTAGGATCATGGCCACTATAGTATCATGCCACGTGCCATGATGCCATACCGCATAGTCAACTTTATGCTAATTAGGGAACTCTGGACCTAGTGGCACACTTAGCAATTTTAGGGCCTACTAGATGAACCACACGGAAAGTTTAAGGATTGCCAGTGCATTTCAAGTCCATGAAGTTATTTCCACGTCCAAGCTCCAGTTGGCTACTGAATGTTGTTTTTACCATTATTTATATGCAACCATTAGATTTATTGTCAATCTTGATTTTTTGTTTGTTTGTTTAGATTTTGGCGCAAATGGGAAGATCGGAATGAACAAGTGTAGGCAAGATTGGGAAATTTAGGAACAAAATTTTCATAATGTACTACCATCAAAACAGTTTTGTGGAGTAATAAACGGTTCCTACATTACTAGAAGGCAAAGTGGTTTCAGACGGTTCATATATGGAAATGTTTCAATGTTTCTTTTAGTAATGGGGAAAAGCCCTGCATGCCTGGATGAGGGTATTTTTTAATTTGTTCTCATGAGTACCTTGTAACGTCCAAATACGTGGCCTAATCCAGTAAGTCAATCTTTGTAAAATCACAGCAACTGGATTTGGTGTCGAATTAATTCATTTTGAAATGCTCGTCTTAAGGGCTAAGGCATGGATATAATCTAGGCTGCATCTCTCTCTTTCTTGAAAACAGTTTCTTTAACTGCCCTACCATTGGCCTCTAATGTGCTGTTATAACTTTAGTGAGCAAAAGGTACCCTACCCCAGGGAGACTTTCTGGATACCCGTCAACCTTTGAATGATCACATGATTCACATCTATTGTTCAGCCCATCGATCAGTCCACAGTTTTACCATGTTGATACTCCGTCCAAACTTAAAATAATTGAATTAGGACGACTCTAGAAGTTGATTTATACCGGGCGGAGAGACGTCTAGACATAGAACCTAGTAATTCACACTTTCTGTTTCTTTTATCTGGCCAATCATACGCACTGTGAACACGAATCCCTCTGCAGATTCTCCCTTCAGACTTTATTGATACACCATGCGGATCCATAGGCTCAGTCATTTTCACCCTTTTCATGGGGCATGGTCCGGCAACTATTCTATGGCTGCACACATTTTTTTTTCTCGGACACATTCCACGAGTCATCAACCGGAAACTATTTATGGCTGCTCCTGCTCACATTCGACAAGTCATCAACCAAGTGCTATATCCGTCCATTCATCCTCCCCCCCTACCGATCAACGCCTTTCGCTGTTACGCCTCACCTGCTCCGGGCTCCAGCCTTTCCTTTGCCGACTTCGCCTGCGACATCAGCATGCCTGATTGGAGCAAAGCTATAGCTAGTACTTCCTCGATTCTACCACAGTAGTATGTTTTAACCAATTATAAATAAAAAACTATAAATATTTATAATATCAAATAAACACCAATAGATTAATTATAAAATATATTTTCATAATATATTAATTTGGAGCTATAAATATGAGTACTATTCATTAGAAATTTAGTCAAACGTGAACTACTTTATCTGGCACGTAACATGGAGTTGTATGTTTAAAGAGATGGAGGGAGTAGAGACGTACCTGCTCCCACAACAGATTGGTCGAGTGGTGGATGTACTTAGTGCTCAAGTCTCTGGCTACTATATTCGCAAAAAAAAAAAAAGAAAAAAAAAGAAAAAAGAGAGGAGTCTCTGGCTACTATTTGCCTGCGGCCGCGTCGTGTTGCCAGTTCCCCACCCACTTCGCATTGCTACAAACATTTTATAATGGCCCAAAAACAGTCCGTTATATAGCCTTACATGATTTCTGTTTATACATCGTTATCATGCAGATGGTGATGATGTTAGGCTTTGCTAGTTGCTATCTTGGGAATGCCCGTTTGCTTTTAGTATACACAAGACCTGTGTGTGAATAGCATGATAAATGGTCGACTTTGTTTTTAGAGTTAATTAATAATTAATAGGGCCATCTAATATCAAGACCAATGGTTTGAGTTCCGTACTTAACCCCGGTAACCAGTAGGGACGATATAATTTTTGAAACATATAATCTTCACCAAGATGTAAACCTCCCCATATAGGATAGCAGGACCAAGCCAGTTATCCTCCCAGAATTTAACCTTATGACCATTACCAGTTCTTCATCGGTGACAGAAGCAGTCGCGATCATACCCTTGAAAGAATTGAGAGGCGCCAGTAATGAAACTATAGAAAATGTTTTGATACATGTATTATACTTAATAATCAATTACTAGTTCTTTCCAAAGCTTAGAGGCATCCAGATGGTACTTTTTAATCCAGGATCCTAGTAAGCATATTATATGTTGAAAACTCTCTGGAGTACCTAGACCTCTCCATACTCTTTTGGCATATTTAGAGAAACTCCAATAGACTCTTTATATCCTCCCTAATTTCTAAGAATAGAGACCTGTGAAAACATAACCTTCAACAGCCTCTTTAAATGGATCTCCAAATATAGATCTCATCTATTATGAAATTCTTGCTTGTTAAAAATGGAGAGCGGTGATGACTCTTCAGAGTAGGCACAAGATATAAATGAGTTGTTGGAGGGTATGGAGATGTAGAAAACGTTCTTTACTCGAAATGACTCTCTAAATGCTGATTTAAGAGTAAATCTTAGAAAGACTTTTGAAGACTTTACGAATTAGCACGCTTCGGTGTGTTGACTCACTCCAAATCCCCAATTCTGCTTATATTTCACAAAGCCCGCGTTTAGTGATACCTCCTCTTTGACCTGTGAAGGCTGTACATATCTTGGAACTGGACGTGTTGATGTGTGCGATTAACTTGGAATAGGTGCCTGTCACTGATGTATGATGCAAGCAGACTTGGACCAAGAAGTCGAGAACTAGAAGCAGCTGATATTATACGGTCGTCCTTGAACTATCACCGAAAGCTCAGTTTAGTTCCTGAACTATGAAAACGGTCGTTTTAGTCCTTAAACTTTTACAGTCGGCTTAATTTCGTCCCTAAACTATAAAAACGACCGTTCTCGTCCTCAAACTTTCGCAGTTGGCTCAATTTGATCCGTGGTCCGACGTGGAGCGCCACGCTGGCTTATCTCGTCATCACCCAGTCAGGTGGAATCAGTTTCCGAAAGCCTGTAACTGATTTATTTTTATTCCAACTTGTCGCAACTAGCTGTAACTCTTCAATACAAAATGGGATGAAGATGATTTTTGCATAAAAATTGTAGATCTCGATAAGATCTACAACTTTCTAGTTTTAATGTTTTTTATTTGAGGACATTAAGATACTCAAAAAGTTCATATTATGGTGCTAAAATTTTATAATAACCTTTTATATTAATTACAAGTAGCAGCAGGTAATTATTATGGTGCTAAAATTTTATATTAACTTTTTGAGCATCTTAACATCCTTAAATAAAAAAAATTAAAACTAGAAATTTGTAGATTTTATCGAGATCTACAATTAAAAATCATCTTCATCGAATGTTGTATTGAAGAGTTATAACTAGTTGTAACTAGTTGGAATAAGAATAAATCAGGCTTTCAAAAACTGATTCTAACTGACTAGACGATGACGAGGTGAGTCAGCGTGGCGCTCCACATCGGACCAGAGACGAAATTAAACCGGCTGCGAAAATTTGAGGACGAGAACGGTCGTTTTCATAGTTTAGGGACGAAATTGAGCCGGCTGTGAAAGTTTAAGGATTAAAACGACCATTTTCATAGTTCAGAGACTAAGCTGAGCTTTCGACGATAGTTTAAGGACGAATTTAACTATTCCGCCGTATTATATCCTGGCTGATGCTTGATAGTGGTCCGATGTACGTGGGTACCATGTTTCAGTCATTCTCAACGACAAGGTCTTTTTTGACTTGGCTCAGACCGTAGCACTGCCCCTGCCATTCAAATTTACAGTTCCTTCAAGTTTGCTGAAACCATCTTGTTTGTGCAATGGAGTGGGAATATATCAGTTATATACTAGATATATGCCCCGCAGAATGTCTGGATAAATATCTCTCGATATCCACTACAGCTGCCATGGATTTCGTCATTTAATAAAAACAACTGCAATGGGATTGCAGCCCCCAATTTTCCAGCGAATCTTCGTCCATCTCCTCCTGTGGCACATGTCTGACAAGAAGATGAACAGGAAGGGAACATAACAGAACAGCAAAGCTCGGTCCTGGCAACAATAAACAAGTAATGCTACGTCGCTACCTCACCAAATGATGCATGCTCCTATCCATCTGACATATCAAATGGGGGCAGTTGGATCATCTATGCAAGCGATGACAGTATCATAAGAACTACTCCCAAGAAGATCCAGAGCTGGCTGGATTATATTATATAAAAAGATCAGAGAGCGCGTTGTGTTACAGAAACATCCGTGCGGTGCACAAGCATAATCAGACTGGGATACCAATATACCATGACACAGGGGCCACCCACGGGCCACAGCACTCCTTCCTTGTTCCTCCGGGATCATGGCCTACCTGGCTTTGCGCCAACTACCAGCATAATTTGCCGAGTTCCAAACAAAGGAATCTCCACCCTCAATTCCTCATGCCGAATAAAAGATTTGAGTATCCTGTTTGTTGCATTGGAATCCAAATGATAGCACCATCATGCCTCTGCCAGTCTAAAACCGTTTTGGAAACTGAAGAACCACAGGCTACATACATACATAAATGCAAGACTAGCTTCTTATCAGCTAGAGGTAGATGCTAATCGTGCAGCTCTAATCATGCACTAAGCGCTGAATTGGCCATTTGGTCTATATATCCTCACCAAATACTCCAACAAACCTCTCTGAGAATATGCAACCCCCCAACAAACTTTAACTAACGCCTAGGTACATGTAAACTAATGCTCTCTCTCCTCTCCTCTGTTTGTTTTCCTTGCTGGCGTACCAATACATGACAAAGAAACAAAAGTCAAACAAATACCTCAGCTTCCATCCCCTCCTCAACCCAACCACCATGACAGCAAACCATGAAACTCCATATGCCCAAAACACCCCTACACCTCCCCGGTTAATCCTTGCTATTGCCATCAGTCATCCAAGACACATCTTTCCAGGGCACCTTTGCTTTGATTAGTACACAATGTTTGAAAACTTCACGTTAAAGGGCATGCTTGGCAAGTTCCTTCAATGTTGCCAGTTAAACCTTCCCTATCCAGTTCCAAACTTGCAACCTCCTCCCTCCTCAAACAAGCAACAGCAGCAGCACACCGGCCTCCAACTCCAAGAAGGGGAAGGAAGGTGAGGAGTTGCCTCCGAAAGCAAGCCATCACTGGCTACCAAATGCAGGCATGCATATAGCGAACAGGACAAGAAGAAAGAGCTGAGGAGGAAGAAGCAGAAAAAGTAGTAGGAGCAGTGCTGAAGGACACCAAGAAACCGGCCGCTCGCTGCTGCCACCATGTCCTACGATCAGATGTTCTCGCCGCTCTTCGGTGCCGGGCGATCGGCGTGGCGGGCGGCTCAGCACGGCGGCGGCGGCGACGCGGTGACGAGGCAGATACTCAAGTGCACGAGGTGGCAGCTTGAGGAGACCACCGACTTCGTCACCTGCCCCTACCACTACTACTGCGACAGCTCCTACCCGGGCGACTACTCCGCCGCCGTCGGCGTCCTCGTCGCCGCCTTCGCCGCGTACTGCTTCCTCTCCACCCTCGCGTTCACCGTCCTCGACCTCGTCCGGGGCAACGGCGGCAGCGGCAGCCCGGCGGCGGCGGCCGGCGTCAGGGGCATCAAGAGGAAGTACCTGCTCCCCTCGGGCCCATTCCTGCTCCCCCTGGTGCTGCTCGCGCTCGCCAGGGGGCAGCGGGTGAACGCCGTATTCCCGCTCGCGCAGCTCGGGCCGGCATTGCTGCTGCTGCTCCAGGCGTCGGCGCTGGCGTTCCGGAACGAGGCCGACGGCGACATCCGGTACGCGGTGCTGGAGGCGTCCACGGTGTCCGGCGTGCTGCACGCGAGCCTGTACCTGGACGCCGTCGTGCTGCCCTACTACACGGGGCTGGAGGCGCTCCGGTGGTCCCGCTTCTCCGGGGAGTGCGCGTCGTGCCTGTGCCGGATGGAGCCCCTGGTGGTGGGCGGCACGGCGGTGCAGTACCGGGGCCTGTCCAAGACGGCGCTGGCGATCATCTTCGCGCTGTGCTCGCGGATGGTGTGCCGCATCTACGGCGAGGAGCGGCTCAGCGCGTGGACGCGGTCCGCGCTGGAGGCCGTGGGCTGGGTCTTCGTGGCCGCCGACGCCGTGTACCTCGTCGGCTGGGTCGCCGCGGAGGGCGGCGCCGTCGGCGTGGCGGCCTACAGCCTCGTCGCCGGGCTGGTGTTCCTCAGCGTCTTCGGCAAGGTGTACCGGTTCTTGGCGTGGGTGGAGGCGAGGCAATCGCAGTGGAAATCCAGCCTCTGCCATACCACCGTTTGATTGATTGATTGATGATGAATGATGATACTCGTCACTCGTCAGGGCTAAAATCTGTAAAAAGAAAGAAAGGAATCGTTGCTTAGTTCATCTTCTTCTTGCTGTACAATCTACACGACGGAAAAGAAAAAAGGTGCGATTTTTTTTTGTTCATGTTATTACTTAGCTTAATTTGGCTGAAGCCATTCAGATTTTTGTTGATGAAACTTCAGAGCTTGTTCGTTGCCCATTTCTTTTGGCATTTTAAATATGACTTTGATGGCTCGTTCACCAATCCCGCTGACCAGAGTGCACATTCTGATCCAGTTAGGCTTTGAATCAGACAACTGTACTGTAGTTACCTTGAGTTCTTAATTATCGTGATTATATGAAGCTATGCACTATGCAACACTTTCAGCGATTGGTACCTGGAGATGGTTGGTATCAAAGTTCGGAAAAAGTGGATGGGACAAGGCAACGGCAATAATGTGGTGGTTCATGATTAATTCTCGAGGAAATCTGTAAAAAAGAAAGAAATTATTGCTTAGTTCTTCTTTTGCTAGCTATGCAATCTTGACTATGGTGAAAAAGTGCAATGTTTTATTGTTCATGTTTAACTAGCCCAATTTTTTCTGAAGCCATTCAGATTTTTGCCGATGAAACTTAATTCGGAGCTTCTTCTTTACCGTTTTACTTTGAAATTTTTTAACATGTTTTTTAATGGCACCACTCCTAATCCTGCTGACGACAATGTACACGCTGCGATGTTAGGCTTTGAATCAGACAACCGTACGGTAGTTAGTTTGAGTTTCTTAATTCTCATGGCTATACGAAGCCACGGTAGGAGTTTCAGCTTTTGGTAGCTGGAGATTGTTGGTATCGAAATTCAGGGGAAAAAAAAAGGTGAATGGGACAAACCAGCAGCGGGAATGTGGTGGTTCATCAGTACATGTGTTAGGATCAAGCAATGACCTAACCCCTGGCGCCTTCATGAAGCCAGTTCTTGGAGCTTCCTCTCTGAGAGTTTCTCTGTTCAGATCTTCACTGTCTCGGTTAGTTTGTGCCGTAGCCCGTAGCGGTTGGAGCTTTCACCCGGCGTCTCATCCGATATATAGGACTGACGGAATATAAACTGCATGTCTGCGTTTCTCAGTTCTCATTGCAGCCACACAGCCTTTTTCTGAAGATATCGAAGCAGCGTAGCAGCGTCAGCATGATTTTTTTTCTTTTTTTTTAAAAAAAAGATAGCAGCACAAGCAATTCAGCATGTGTGAAAATTCATACGATTAGTTTAGGAACTCATAATAATATACGTAGTATATACCAGGCACATATCCATTGGCCCTACACGACCATTCGTCGACATTCCCATGAAACAAAAGCGCTAGACATTGTCACTGTTTTTTTTTTCAGACTTAAAAGTGTTTGACTTGGCTTGGGCATGATTCTGACCAGGCTTCTTTCTTTGCTGACCAATAGATTTCTCTCATTCCTCGTGCGAGTTTGCAATGGTCTGAAGGAAAGAGTCAGTTGCAAAATCCTAGCCCTTCCCCGTCCTCCTACCCCCCCCCCCCCCTCTTCTTGAGAGTCTCCAGTCCCTCCTGCCGAGAGCCTCGGATGATTAGGTTTGATTAGGTAGCCTGCTCACGAGGCCGGCTGCAGCAAACTGGAACGGGTCATCGTCAGAGTTGTTGCGCAAATTATCGAGCCCCGGCTTCGTGCACCCAAAGCAAGCTTGGGCACGGTACTGGATAGCAGCATCTCGTCACTTTCAGAACAGTTTCAAATATATCAATGAAGCGTGTAGGACGACGGCTCATGTGTGACACTGATACATCCTTGTCTGCCAGCACTCTCTGGATTTCATCGGCTAGCGGTAGTAGCACCATGTGCATCTAAAGTGATGTGAGTTTTAGTGTAACTCAAGGCGCCGAATAATCTTCACTGTCAATCAAAGGAAGAAAAGGAAGAAAAAAAAAAGATTCCATATGGTCTTGCATGTGTCCAAAGGGGATTTTCGGTGATTGGTTTTAATCACCGGAATAGGGCTTCTTTGATGGTGTTGTTGTACTACTGGATTTTAGCGAGTGAGGGGTGACAATTCGATAGCATTTTCGGTTGCTGGTGCAGTGTCCTTTCAGTGAATTTTGATGGTTCATGATGATGGTGTTGTCGTACTACTGGATTTTAGTGTATCTCGCGGTGTGGGTTCAGGGGTGCAGTTACGGTAGATAGTACTCCACTCAGGTTTTCACAGAGTGGATAACCTTCCTTGGGTAAACGCGAAGCAAGAGGAGGTAAAAGAACATTAGCACCTGTATTGTATCTATCACTTTGATCCTGTCCTATTTTTAAATAGAGAATTACTACCGGACTACCGGTTATTTTTCAACGCGCTGGCAATCGATTTTTTTTTTCGAGCGTCATAACTCCCCGCTGCCTCCATCACCTAGCAGGTCGCCATCTCCGCCTTCCTGCTGCTTCGCCATTGCCTATTAGCCTGTTTATTAAGCCTTGTATTACTGATTGCGTGTAGTACATGACTTTTTTTTTTTAGGAGAAGGCGTGCACATAATAACTCTGTGGCTTTGTGCGGGGCCCGAGCAGATCGCACATTCATCCGCTGCGGGCCCGTCCGCCAGGAAAAAGAAGCCCGAAACACACCATCACTTCAGATGGGCCGGCCCAGGTAGTGGCCTGAACCGGTTTGCCTACGCTAGTACTGGACAGATTTCTCAGAAGCTGCCGTCACGCGTCAGACCCACGCAGAGCACCTCCTTTTCTCCGCCGCGTCGCCGCCGAACAGCAGCGTCGGATCGATGGAGGGCTGGGACAAGGGGACCAAGAGCACGGTGGGCGAGATCCCGCTGCTGGCGACGCGCGCGGGCCCGCGGGACGGCGAGGCGTGGCGGCAGCGGCTCAAGGAGGAGTACCGCGCGCTCATCGCCTACACGTCGGTGAACAAGGCCAAGGACAACGACTGGTTCCGCATCGCCGCCGCCAACCCGGAGGGCACCCGCTGGGAGGGGACCTGCTGGTACGTCCACAACCTCCGCCGCTACGAGTTCCCCCTCCAGTTCGACATCCCCGTCGCCTACCCCCAGGTTGCCCCCGAGATCGAGCTCCCCACCCTGGACGGCAAGACCCACAAGGTGAGCTAATCTGCCGTCTGATGATGATTACGGCGATGCTGTCGTCTGTATTCTTGCTTAATTTGCTGGATTTGGCCGAGTGCTCATGACTTGCGTGCTGTGATGGATGGCTGGCTGCTGGCTCGCGCAGATGTACCGGGGTGGGAAGATCTGCCTCACCGTGCACTTCAAGCCGCTGTGGGCCAAGAACTGCCCGAGGTTCGGTATCGCGCACGCGCTGTGCCTCGGCCTCGCGCCGTGGCTCGCGGCGGAGGTCCCGATTCTGGTCGACTCGGGCATGGTGAAGCACAAGGATGACGAGGCGGCTCCGGCTGAGGCATCTGCCTCTGCTGCTCCTCCTTCCTAGTTGCAACAGCTGAGTGTCCGGTCCGGTGAGCTAAGGGGGATATCGGAAATCATCAACCGGCGGTGAACCGTGGACCGCCAAATAAGAGATATAATTGCGCATCTAAATATGATGTGAAACATGTTCCATACCTGATGATTGCTGACTGTGTGTACTGGTTTCCCTGAATTGTGTTGCAGATTTTTATGGTACACCTGACTAATACCATCTGAGGAAACAGAATAGCTTAATAAACTAGTGCAGATTTTCTGGTTGGTCGGTTGTCAAATGTTTTCATCAATTACAAGTTTTTGTGCTATTTCCCAAAGAAAATTCTGTTTTTGGTTCGACACAATTCTTAGCTGTCTTCAGACTGAATTTTTTGTACCAGAACTGTTCTACCTATTCTGGTTCATGTTATCTACTGTATATATCTAATCCCATAACTGTTTTCAAGACCTATTCCACATATGTAAGCTTGAATTTTTGTTATTAGAACACTATGATTGACCAGATGATGCATGGGTAGGCTACCTTGTCCAAATGTTGCACTCATTTAATTCTTCGTACAAGTGACTTGGATTGGATGTTAGTCTGTTTCCACCATCAAGTCATATGGATATGCTTGAGTTGGCAATTGTGAAGCAGAAGCACAAGGAGGCCAAGTGTATGTGGCCCTGCTGGTGTTTCATAGTTGCAACGGGATTTGGTTGTTGTCTAGTTAGTTAACGGATTACAAATCCATCTCAGTTTGGCTGTGGGCTAACAAGGGCAATACTTTAGTGTCTAAAGTTTTCCGTATCTGCTGGTTACTGAATATGATTTGGTATGTGTTTATGTACTAGACTTGTGCCCAACCTTTTACATTACAAAACTAAGTTATTATATATATGCATGGATAATACCTGTGGTGTAAGTTGAGTTGATTTAAGAAGTTTTTGGGCAATCTCGTTGTATTATTGTATTCTTTCAAAGTTTGAGCGCAGGTGTCTCTTAGTACAAGAAGATGTTGTGTATCCTCCTTTTATTAATGCATTCTTTTTTTTTTCGTTTGAACGTAGCTGTCTGCCTTTGAGGTTTGCACAGAATCATGCTGAATATTTCTACGAGAGCTACTTTGAACCCATATGCTTTAGCTTATGGCGTGCATTAGTTTTTTTAAAGGCGTTGCCTAGCCGTCCAGTCTGATGGTGCTTGGATGCAGCACCTTGGTTAGGTAACACTGTTTTCGCGACTTGGGTGTTTTCTGAATGATTGATTTTTTTCCTCATTCGATGTTATTGACTCAATGACTCTTCACACGGGTCATTTAGCGACAGTTTTCATATGGCAAACATGGTCTTTTGTAGTAGGCCAAATGTTCTGCGTGGTCTGTGTTCGATAAAGGAACAATGGAAAAAAGCTTGTCTGCTGTACGCATATAATTGCCGATGGCTCATGCCCTGAATTGCTACTCCGTCTGTTCCAAAAAAATAATTGCTACTCAAGTCCGTTTTGAACTATAAGTCACTTTCACTTTAAGTCGCTTTGATTTTGTTTTTATACAACTACTTTGCTATGCATCTAGTTATATATATGTTTAGATACATAGCAAAATAGATAGCATAAAAAAAATCAAAATGATTTATAATTTAAAATGGAGGGACTAGATACATAGCAAAATAGATGTATATAAAAAAAACAAAACGACTTGTGATTTGGAACGGACGGTGTAAGTTGCTTGTTGGACAGCCGCTCCATGATTCGCCAAGATATGTTATGCGCCTATGCTCATTAGCTTGAATGCTTGATCCTTCACTGGCAACGTAATCGAAGCGAGCTATATCGCTTGGGTGTGCAATCGCCACAAGTACCTCCAGGCTCGCCGTACTTGCAAGATTGGTTCGACGAGGAATTTTGGGTTGATGTTCTTAGTCTCGGCTACCACTGGCTCCTAAACTAGCATGAAAATAAATAGGAGAAACTTGCAATACAAATCCCAAATGTTTTATATACCAAAAACTTTCGTACGCTGCCTTTCCAAAACATTATTGAAGTTTTTTTTAAAAAAACGGTATCCTTATCTTTACCACAATAAAACTTGGGAGTTGAATTGTGAGGCACTCCGAAAAGGAGAATCCCCTCCAAATATTAGCGTATGCTGCTATTTGCGGCGTGCATACGTATTCTTTAGTAAAAGGTGAAAGAATAGTTCGCTTTGTGCTCACCGCGCAGCTACGTGCCTTTACATGGTAGCCCTGGCCCTCTTTTTATGGTTCTCCTTGAACAGTAACCGCATTAGTGCAGCGAGGTGGTACTAAGCCCAGCCGCGCGGCCGCGGCGGCGTAACACGAATTGGGCCAGGCCCATTACTGACATTCCAATGTGCATGTCTCTGTTTCATCTCACATCTCGATTACCACTATCCTTGACTCCTAAATTGTGCTAAATAAAAGAGCCATAATTGGAATACTGAACTTCTGCTTATAACATGCACGTGCTAGAGAAAGAAATAGTTCAGATAAAAAAACATCTCGTGATGACATAGGCAGACTGAAGAATCCAGCCCAACATGGAAACCATAACCGGAAAGCAGATCATTATAGTTCACCATACAATCAAATTGATTAGTTATGTCAATAAAGACCTTCGACAAGCTAGTGTTACTTAATCTTGTCTACTAAGGCTCTGTTCGCTTCAACTAAACAGCACATATTTTTCAGCTCTGAAACAGTATTTCCCCTCATAACAAATCAGTTTCACCCAAAATCAGCTCAGATTTTCAGCTGAAGCGAACAGAGCCTAAAACTAATCATTTGTCTACACACATACACTCAACCTTCATCTGCAGCCAGCAGGCATTACAAGTAAAATGTTTCTACTTATCTAGTGACTACTTGGTGGTCACATCATCTCCCTCTCTCCAACATTACTAGCACGGAACAGAGACCACAAAGAAAAAAAATCCAATTTTTCGAAGAAAAGAGAGAACATATTCAGTGCTTTTACTCCAAACCGCCCGTGAATTCTGCCATCTGGTCACACCCAACATGTATCACCCCCTTGGTATCCAGATCCTCCACCAACCCGACCTCCTTCTCGGCATTCTTCTCGACCAGGCGCCCAAGCAATCCCCTCTGTGTCTCCCGCAGAGCACGAGCACCAAGCCATTCGTCCGCGGCAGCACCGTCTCAAGCGTGTCCTGCTCCAAGCCCTGCATGAGCCTCAAGCCATCATCCATCACGACGTCGAACGTCGTCGTCGACACCACGTCGACAACCTTCCCCTTCGACAAGTACAGCCGTTTGCCCAGCTTCTCGCTGGCAACCCGGACCCTGATGTGGCTCTGCAGCCGCCGCACCTTGCTAGCTGCTACCCCGGCCGCCGTCTCTCAGCCTCAGCTCCTCGCAAGCATCACTTCTGGACCTTTTTTTTTCACCACAAGGCCTCTTGCGCCGGGCATCGCGGTCCTTCTCCTAGCAATGTGTCAGCGCTACATCATCTGGAGAAGCTGCTGACAATTGTCCGACAACAGAAGCACCTGCATCTGACGAGCTACAGGTGACTCGTCCAATTCGGCCCAGGGTGCCGAATGTCCGGCTCTGTGGCCCAGAGTGGCAAGGCTAGGAATCAGCCGTTCGTTGGCATGTGTGAGCGTTCCTATATATAAGTCGGCACCTTCTTGTGAAAGGGGTTATGTAAATTGTAATGAACCTATCGTTCCTGAATGCCAAGATTCGTCCGTCGCTCATTCCCTCTGCTGTGCTTAATCTCGCCTACTTCCTGAATTCTGCTCTTCCCTATCCCCGCTGCTAACAAAATTGGTACCAGAGCCGTCGAATTCCTCAGCCTAAACCACAATTCAGCCTCGATTACCCTCCCGCCCGCCCAAAGTCTGGAGCCCTATCAGATCGAGCACCAGCACTTCACGCGCTTCCGCAAGCAGCTCGGTGCCATGGATCCCAATCTCTAGATCCTGCTGGATGAGATCAAGTCGGTGAAGGTTGCGGTGAATGGTGTCGAGACGCGTGTTGGCGCTGTGGAGGCGTCGCTGACTGGGCGCATCGCTTCCATGGATCGCTCCATCTTGGATCGCTTCGGTCGAGTGGAAGACGCCGTTCACGTGTTCGACGAATGGCGCCCACTCGTAGATGCATCCGTGGAAGAACTTCGCTCGGAGATCCGCACGCTTCGTCAGCAGGAAGGCACGATCGAGCAGATGCGCGAAGAGATGACTGCCCTGCGCAAGTCTGTCAGCCGGGTCGTCCTCGACACCACGCCGGCTGCGTCCGCGGGCATTCTCTCTCCACCCGTGGTGACCGCGGCTACTCTGGCCCCGGCTAAACCGCATGTTCGCCCTGTCATCGGGCATCGCATCGCAACACACCACCGGGAGCTCAAGTCCCTGACTCCGCTCCCGGTCACGGGTACGCTCGCTCAGAAACTTTCCGCACCTATCAGACCCTTGCCGCGTTTGTCTCGTTCGTTATCGGATCCTCAGATTACTACTGATGATGCTGTTTTCCCTGGTTTTCTCGAGGATTTTCGCGATCGGCATACGCAGTGGGGCTCTCAGTATTCCAGCAGCAAGTTGCCAAAGTTTAATTTCCCAGTATTCTCCGGCGAAAACCCCAAGCTGTGGATATCTAACTGTGAAGATTACTTCGAGTTGTACTCAGTTGAACCCCACATGTGGATCAAGGCTGCTACTATGAATTTGTCTGGAGCAGCAGCCCGTTGGGTTCAATCTCTGAATCACCGTGGCCGTCGTCTCAGTTGGCAACAGTTTTGCAAGCTTGTCATGGAGCGTTTCGGCAAGAGTCAGTATGAGGCTCTGATTCGTCGCTTGTTTCGCATCCGTCAGTCTGCCACGGTTCAGGAGTATATCAATGCTTTCTCTGAGTTAGTGGATCAGTTGCTGGCCTATGCTGCCCATATTGACCCTCTGTTCTTTGCTATGAGGTTTATTGATGGATTGCGTGAGGATATACGCAGTGCAGTACACATGCAGCGTCCTGCTTCGTTTGATGATGCTTGTGTTCTGGCCTTGCTACAGGAGGAATTGATCGACACTGTGCCTCGCAAAGAAGGACGCCGCACTGATTCCTTTCGCACAGTCAAGTTTGCTGCTGTCCGGGCGTCTGCAACTGTGCTGGACAAGTCTGACAAGGCTGACAAGGTCACTTCGGTGGTTACTCCTGAGTGGCGTGGCCGTGGACTTGAGGATCGCATCAATACTCTCCGGTCTTACCGGCGTGCTCGTGGCCTCTGTATCAATTGTGGTGAAAAATGGGCGCGAGATCATCGCTGTTCTGAAACTGTTCAGTTGCATGTCTTATAGGAGTTTTGGGACATTTGTCATGCTGATGATGGTGATGCAACAGCTGTTTCAGAGGATGATACAACGGATGCCCAGGTCTGCGTTGCTGTATCTTTGGCAGCATTGAATGGTCTCCAAGCTCTCAGCACAATTCAGTTTAGTGGCTTTGTTCAAGGGTTGCCGGCTAACATTTTGTTGGACTCTGGCAGTACTCACACCTTTGTCAGTGAGTCGTTCAGTGGGAAGTTGACAGGTTCTTCTCCTCTGCCGGCACCGTTACGCGTCAAGATTGCTAATGGTCAAGTGTTGGAATGTTCTCAGCAGTTCCAGAAACTAGAGTGGGCAGTGCAGGACTGCTGCTTCCATTCTGATGCCAAGATCCTACCCTTAGCTCACTATGACCTCATTATTGGCATGGATTGGCTCGTCCAATTTAGTCCTATGCAAGTTGATTAGGCTCATAAGTGGTTAGCCATTCCATATGAGGGTCACACTCGTGCACTTCAAGGTGAACTACATGCTCTTCCTACTGGCACGGTGCTTCACGTAACATCGTCGCCTGCTAATGGTACTACGGAGCATTCTCAAGTGCTGCCAGCCCTGGCACCTCTTCTTCAGGAATTTCAGTCGGTCTTTGAGCTTCCCACAGGGTACCCTCCGGAGCGTCCTTTTGCCCATGAGATTCCATTGATTCCTGGGTCCACGCCGGTGAATGTACGCCCGTATCGGTATCCTCCCGTCATCAAGGATGAAATTGAGCGTCAGATTGCTGACATGCTGTCCTCTGGTCTGATTCAGACTAGTCAGAGCCATTTCTCATCGTCGGTGCTTCTCGTTAAGAAAAAAGATGGCACTTACAGATTTTGTGTTGACTTCCGTCATTTGAATGCTATTACAGTCAAAACTAAGTATCCAGTGCCGGTCATTGAAGAGTTGCTGGATGAACTTCATGGGGCCTCTTGGTTTTCTTGTTTGGACCTAACAGTGGGTTACCACCAGATTCGTTTGAAGCCAGGCGAGGAGTTGAAAACAGCCTTCCAGACACATACCGGTCAGTATGAGTTCCGAGTGATGGCGTTCGGCCTGACTGGCGCTCCTGCTACATTCTTGAAGGCCATGGATATCACTTTGGGTCCTCTTCTGCGCAAGTGCGTGTTGGTTTTTTTGATGACATCCTTATATTCAGCCGCACTTTGGAGGAGCATGTTGAGCATGTCCGACAGGTCCTGCAATTGCTTCATCGTGATCATTGGCAAGTGAAGTTGTCCAAATGTGTTTTTGGTCAGCGTCAACTGCGTTACCTTGGACATGTGATTTCCAAACAAGGAGTTGCAACTGATCCAGAGAAGGTACAAGCAGTTCTAAACTGGCCTCAACCTACGTCAGTGAAAGAGTTGCGCAGTTTCTTGGGACTCGCCGGATACTATAGGCGTTTTGTCCGTCACTTCGGTATCATTGCTCGACCTCTCAATGATCTGCTCAAGAAAGGTTCCATGTTTGTTTGGACTTCTGTTCATGACCAGTCCTTTGTGGCCCTCAAGACTGATTTGACATCTGCACCGGTCCTCGCTCTTCCTGATTTTACGAAACCATTTGTTATTGAAACGGATGCTAGCGGCACGGGGGTTGGAGCTGTCTTAATGCAGCAGGGGCACCCTTTAGCCTTTCTCAGTAAGACGCTGAGTCCTCGCATGCAGGGACTGTCTACTTATGAGAAGGAGTACCTAGCAATTTTGATGGCAGTTGAACAATGGCGAAGTTACTTGCAGGTTGCTGAATTTCACATCATCACGGATCACAAAAGCTTGGTTCAGCTAGAGGAACAACGGCTGCACACACCGTGGCAACAAAAAGTGTTCACTCGATTGTTGGGCTTACACTACAAAATTGTGTACCGCAAGGGCTGTGACAATGGTGCTGCAGATGCCCTGTCTCGCCTGTCCACCGGAATCTGTCACGCAGTGTCCATTTGCCAACCACAGTGGATCTCGGATGTCTTGCACTCTTATGTGGAAGATAAGGTTGCCCAAGATTTATTGTCCAAATTACAAGATAAGCCTGATACTCTGCCACATTATTCTCTCTGTGATGGTCTCATTCGTTATAAAGGGCGTCTTTGGATTGGTGATGCTCCAGCCTTGCGTACGCAGTTGCTTCATGCTATGCATTCCAGCGCTATTGGTGGGCACAGCGGGATCCCAGTCACTTATTGTCGTGCTAAACAGCATTTTTACTGGCCGGGCATGAAAGCAGATATCCATGCCTTTGTGTCAGCTTGTCAGGTGTGTCAACAGGTGAAACCTGACCGCAGCCGCTTACCTGGTCTTCTTCAACCCTTACCAGTCCCAGAACGCGCTTGGAAAGTGGTCTCTCTTGACTTCATTGACGGACTACCAACATCGGAGGGGTATAACTGCATTTTGGTGGTAGTCGATCTCTTTTCCAAGTACGCCCATTTCTTGAGCCTGCGCCACCCTTTTACAGCAGCTAGTGTGGCCAAACTGTTTATTTTCCAAGTCTATCGTCTTCACGGGATGCCTTCGGCTTTGGTCTCGGATCGTGACAAGATATTCACAAGTGCTTTATGGCGTGAGTTATTTCAGTTGGCTAAGGTTGAGCTGCACATGAGTACTGGCTACCATCCTCAGTCGGACGGGCAGACCGAGCGCGTTAATCAATGCCTCAAAACCCTTTTGCGCTGCTATGTTCATGCTTGCCCCAAGCAGTGTAATACCCTGGGTATTACGGAATGAATAACCTGCCATGTCATCATAATTAACTTAATTAATTTGCATATGATTGTGCTTAGGGACCTAGAGTGGCTTGGATTGATAAAGTATTGGATTGAAAATTTAAAATCCTAATTGCATATTTGAAATAACCCTAGATTTAGCCCCAAAACCCTAATTCAAAATCTAGAAGGAATCTAGGGGTAATCCTTTAATGAAAGTTGTAGATCTAATTAAATGTGACAACTTTTATTTTTGGAGATTTTGAAGTTCTGTTATGAAAATTTGAATTTAACTCAAAACAGTGAATAAAAAAAATTGAATTTGAAATGCCATTTCAAAAATTAATTGGAATCTGACAAAACTTCCTTAATGAAAGTTGTAAAGCTCTCTGAGGGGAACAACTTCTATTTTAGCAATTTTTCAAGTTGTTGTGTAAAATCAAAAGTAATTTTGAAAATACAGTTTGAAATTCAAAAACCCTATTCATCCCCTTTTCCATAGTTTTCAAATTTGGCCGAATCTGGGGTAGATCCGAAAATCAAAAATGTTCAGCAGGAAAAATGCTACAACTTTGGTATTTGTGGTTTTTAATTTTTATACACAAATTTGGGAGATATTTGTACAAAAGACAAAAGTGGAGTATGTAGAGCTACAGTAGCCGGGGGATGGGCTTCGTCCTCCCTCCCCTGTTCGCACGCCGCCGGCGTGGCCGAGTGACGCCGGCCCGTCCTTGCGCGTTCCTGCTCCCACGATGGCAAAGTTGACTCGCGGGCTTCTCCTTCTCCCTCTCCAACCCGTTTCCCTTCCTATATAGGTGCCGGCGGCCTTCTTCCTTCTTTTTCTTCTTCCCAGCCACCGGCGAGTTCTTCTCGGTTTTCGGCCGCGTCCGCCGTCTACCATCCCCCACCACCCAATCCGTCTTGCACCTTGCCTGGAGGCTCCCTTGCACGTCGTTTGGACTTGTTGGTGTGAGCCGTGGTGCCCGGGTTACGTCGCAGAGCGCGTCGTCATCATCGCGGGCGGTCGGAGCGCCGCCGCGAGCTTCGTGCCGTGCCGGGCTTGATTGGGTGAGCCCTGGGATCCTCTAACCCATGTCCTAAATTCTCTACGGTCTGTAGTTTCTTACTCTCGCGCCGCTTGGTTCTGTGGTGGCCCAGTGTCGCCGGAACGAATTGTTGCCGCCGGAGCCGAGTCGCCGCGTACGCCAACGTCGTCAAGCTCGTCGTTACAGTCCTTCTCCGACCCAACCTTCTGCGCTACGAGTCTCGTGGTGAGCTCCTGGTTCTCCCCAACCCCTCTGTTATTACCTCGCGGGTCCGGCGTGGGCGGCGTAGATCCGCCGGGCTGCGCGTCCGCCATGGGCGAGCTTCGGCTCGTCGTAGGCAATTAGGGTAGGAGCTGAGCATGCCTGGGTGTTCCCTTAGCTCTAGGGCGTGGACTGACGCGGTCAGTTTCGCTGTTGAAGTCGCCGGCGGCGATACCCGTGGCGGACCGCCGCGTGCCGGTGCGTGCGCGAGCTGGCGGGAGGTAGGAGGAGGAGCTGACAGGCGGGGCCCGCCTGTCAGCGCCTCAGCTCGCGCAGGCGCGGGTCGCGCGCGCGCGGGAGACGACGCGCGTGATAGTGGGCCGGCCCAGTTCGGGTGCGGGCGCGGGCAGCGCGGCAGGGGCGAGTGGCCGGGCCGAGCCGGTTGTGTGGGCCGCCTCGGGCCGGTTTCGCTTTTCCCATTTTCCAGCGATTTTCAATAGCCTTTTTCAAATTTATTTCTATGAATAGTGCTGATGTTTGTCAATTTCATAGGAATTAATCTGTGGCCTGAAAAATCATGAAAAATTTTGTGGTAGCTCTCTGTGATGTATAGAATTTAATAAAAATATCATATGTTCATTTTAGACCTTTTCTGTTAGGGGTAAAAATCAGCCAAATAAATGGATAATGCAACTTTGTTGATTTTTAATAAATTGTAGGTAACTCCAAAAATCATGAAATTAATTGTGGCTCTGTTTAATGATGAAATCTAGCTGTTGGTGAAATTTGGTCACAATTGGGGTTAGTTTGGTCAGTTAGTAAATATATGTGAAATTAGGAAAAATAAATAAAATGAGTAGAAGAAATGGATTTAGGGTTTTGTGTGGATTTTGGATTGATTGAAGCTCAAGGATCCACCCCTATATGATCCTTGGCAATAAAAGATGTTAGTGTAAGGTCAAAGTCGTAAAAGTCGTGCAACGGCTTTCCATGACTGCTAAAATCATCTCTTTAATAATTGCTGTATAATTTTTGATCTCCGTTTACAACTTTTCCGTGAAGGAAAGTTGTACTCAAGATGTTAATCATTGATTATTGCATTCCTATAAAGACTGTTGCATCATGTTAAGCATGCATCATTGCACACGTGTAGTGACCGGGAGCGAGGAAGTGAAAGTCGAGGCCACTGCTGGGGAGACAGCTCCGGAGGTGATCCAGGGTTTCGACATCTGCGGGACCGATCCCAACCCGACCCTCTTTTCACTCCAAGGCAAGCCCCGGTGCATTAACCTTCTGTTGTGAAATTCTTTATAATTCGAGTCAATCTATTGCATTAAGTTGATAGGAGTTGATTGTTACCTATCCAGATGCATTGTCCCAAATAATTATCCTGAAACCTGATTTAAATGAAATGGTTTAAACAAAAATGCTTAGGCATGCTTAATAAAAATTAGAATTTTATAAAAAAAAAACTATTTTCTGTGCTATGAATGTATACATACTTTATGATTAGTGGAGAACTTATGATCCGTTGGTCGATGTGTATTTGCGTTAGAGTCCCAATGCACGATCACCTTCGGAATAGTTCAAAGCTGGTCGATATCACTGTAAGGTGTTTCGCTCGGCTGACGTGCTCGTGGGACGGCGTTTCCCATGACTTCTCACCGGCAGACACGGTTTTCAAAACTATAGGGACCGTTCGTTGTAGGCGTGCTGGATCGAGATGAACAGCCTAGCCACATACCTTTGTGGAAAGCCTAGAGTCAGGTGGCTCTATTGCTGGAACCGACAACCACGCACTGGGAGTGGAGAGATGGCGGGAGTAGCTTGTACCCACGTGGCCGTCGTGCCTGGAGACGAGTGGAGTACTGTGCTCCCGGGTGGCGCAGGACCGGTTCCGGGATAGAAAGACCTAGATGATAGGTTGGTATATGTATGCCGGCGTGCTACATATGCAGTGTGGTTAGAATCCCCAGCTGGGTATACTTTCTGGATTCGAATCGACGTGCTCCTCGGTCAATGGAGACTCAATCCACTTCCCTACCCCGAAAAGTGGTTCTCAACTAGGTGTTTTCTGAATAAAGGAAGTAAGTGGGAAAAATGACGATCTATGAGTTTGAATATTGGAACTATAGATATATGATGATGATAATGATGAAATAAAATTGGATAGTGATGCTTTTCTGCAAATCTTTTACCTCCTGCTAGCCTCACCTTTGACCCTGCATTCCTGAGTCTCATCTTACACCTTTAGTCGGGTAAGTCTTGCGGAGTACCCCTAGTACTCAGGGTTTGTTAACCCTTGCTGCAGGAGATCCGCCTTCAGATGTCTGTTTTGCTCCGTGCTGTATGACCATCATCCAGGAGGGTAGCGAGGAAGAGTGAAGTGGAACCTGTGGGCAGGGTTCGAGTTACCTCATGTATAATGTTGTATAATTATTCAACTGCTACTGCCACTACTTATGGATTGTAATAATCGTACTGGAACTCTATTTGGACAACTGGTTTGTAACATAAAGTTATGTAATATTCCGCTCCTGTACTCTGATGTATTTTACTGTGAAATGTTGTAATCTTGTAATGTATTCGCAATGTGATCCTGCGGAAAAAAAAATTGGGCGCTGATGTAGCCCGACAGATCGGTTTAGGTTATATGGAACATGGGCTCGGCTGTCAGAGTCATTAATGATAATGACAGTCGCCTGTGGGCCATGTAATTTAGGCGGTTCTGTTACAGTTGGTACCAGAGCATTACATTGCCAATCATTACGGATTACCTTTCGAAAACTTCAAAATGTTTTGAATCATAAAACTTAATATATTATTTTGGGTCCAAATTGCTTCTGTTCTTATCTTATTCCGTAGTCTTAAGTGATTTATATTTAATATCATGTGGCTATGGTAGCATGTGGAATAATATTATTATTATTAGCCCTATGTTGAAAAGTTTACTTACTTTTGTATGTGTTTACTTGCATGATTTAAATTCGTAAGTACGTGCATGCATCATGTTAATCACATAATAATAACTTCCTCCTTAAAAGTGGGTATTTGGGATAAGTTACCAAACCTGTTCTTGCTAACTTGTATATCTTATAAAATCCACTTACCTTCTCCAGATGGCTCGTTGCAAGCTCACTGCCAGGAAAATGACGGGACCACGTGGCGTTCCGCGCCACCAGCTGGCGCCACGTACCGGGGAGGGCGAGGCTTCTGGGGGTCGCCCACCCTGTCGCAGCAGTGAGGAGTTGGAGGCTGAGGTCGGGAGACTTCAGAGGCTAGTGAGTCAGTGGGAGAAGGACTACCGTGTGGCTCGCCTCAATCACTATCGTGATGTGAGGACCAACCGAGACTTGCGTCGGGAGATTGACCGCCTGACGAAGCAGCGGGACGAGGCTTGGGATCGCGAGGGAGCGGTCATGGACAGGATGTTGCAGGCAGAGCAGCGCACCGCGCAGCTGGAGGAAGACAACATCGCCTTGCACGAGGAGGTGCACCAGCTCAATGATCAGCTCTACCCTATTCCGGTACCTGAGGAGGAGGACCCGGAGCTTGGAGTTGTCCTTGGTGAGGAGGACATGGAGGAGACTGACGAGGAGATCGAGTCTATCGAGGTCGAGGAGGCAGGCTCCGAGGAGAGTGATGAGGACTTTGAGGAGGACTTCGTGGACAGTGACGCTTCCTACGCGTCTGCAGTCGACGAGGACTAGACTAGTGTAGGCCTAGGGCTGTCAGCTAGTTGCCTTTCCAGTTTGTAAAATAGGTGCTTGCTAGAAAAACCTTAGTATGGGGCGTGACTCTTGCTTGGGTGCGAGTCTTGTAATATTAATAATGTAAGAATTGTGTGTGCTTCTATGCTCTGCTTATGTAATATAAGTCCTTAGTGGTTGCTTGTTAACAGATGGGAGATCACTCTGGTCATGGGACTGGCGCTCCTCCACCGCCACCACTTCCAACCACTCTGGCAGAGGCCATCACTGCTTTGACGAACGTGGCAACCCTGCTAGCTCAGAGTCAGCAAGATCGTGGTGGACGCCGTGGTCGCCGCGACAATGAGGAAACCACCTATGTTGACTTCACCGACACCCGTCCGCCTGTGTTCACCAAGGCAGATGAACCTCTGGAGGCAGACGATTGGCTTCGTACCATGGAACAGAAGTTCAGCTTGATCCACTGTACAGAGGTACAGAAACCTCTGTTCGCAGCGCAACAACTCCGTGGTCCAGCAACGACCTGGTATGCCAACCTGTTGGCAGCACAGACTGAAGGACACCAGCTCACCTGGCAGGAGTTCCGCGAGGCGTTCCGTGCTCATTATATCCCCGCGGGTGTGATAAGGCTGAAGTTGGATCAATTCCTGTCACTGAAGCAGAACGAGTCCACTGTCACTCAGTACCTGGGACAGTTTAACCATCTGGCACAGTATGCACCCGAGCACACCAACACCGATGAGAAGAAGAAGGCCTGTTTCATCAGGGGGCTGAATTACAAGATTCAGCGCAGTTTGTCCAACAACCTCAAATGTACTTTCCATGAAGCGGTTGACTGTGCATTGGCTTTTGAAAAAAGCAACCGTCAGCTCCAGCAGGAGAAGAAAAAGAATAAGAGGCCTGCATTTTCTGGTGGTCAGAAGCGCCAGAAATTCATCTACCACCCCACTCACCAAAATCGTCCATCTTATCCTCAACAGCAGGTGGTTGTGCGCACCGCCGCCACCTCCCACACCTCAAATCAACAAAATGCCACTCAGCCGAATGCCCCTGGCGTTCGTACTAATACCCCTCAAACCACCTACAATCATCCTTGCTACAACTGTGGTAAGATGGGGCACTGGGCACGCAACTGCCCTTTCCCAAAGAGGTACAATCAGAATGCACCTGGTGGTCAGCAGCAGCAACATCAGCAACAGCAGCAGAGTCAGCACCGTGGTCATCAACATCATGCTCCGAAGGGCAAAGTTGTCAAGAAAGCAGGTCAGGTCTATTACACTCAAGTTGATGATATCCCTGCGGGAGAGCCCGTCATGATGGGTAGGTTCCCTGTTGCCAATCATCCTGCACTTACGCTTTTCGATTCTGGTGCATCGCATTCATTCATAAATCGTACCTTTGTCGTCAAGCATGAAATTCCAATTGGGGAAATAAAGGAAGATTTCCTTATACACTCGTCCGGGGGGCGTATGTCTACTAAAGAGGTAGTTCAGGGAGTGCCTATAGAGTTGGGAGGGCATAAATTCCCCACGACTATGATAGTGCTAAAGAATCAAGATATTGAGGTGATATTAGGTATGAATTGGATGTACCAGCACAATGCTCTCATTGATGTGCTGAATAGAACTATAAGAGTGAACATACCTAATAGTCAAACTCAACTTCTTATCCAACTTCCACTACCTATGAGAAAGGTGGAGAAAACCGTGCAAAGGTTGTGTGCTACCTCAGTGGAAGAAGTGATGAAGATTCCTGTGGTCTGTGAATTCCCAGACGTGTTTCCTGATGAGTTGCCCGGTTTGCCACCTGATCGAGATGTGGAATTTGCCATTGAGCTAAAGCCTGGAACAGCTCCTATCTCTCGTAGAGCTTATAGGATGCCTCCCAAGGAATTGGCAGAGCTTAAAATTCAGTTGCAAGAGCTGCTTGATAAGGGTTTCATCCGCCCTAGTTCATCTCCTTGGGGTTGTCCTGCCATTTTTGTTAAAAAGAAGGACCAATCTCTTCGACTCTGTATCGACTATCGTCCACTCAACGAGGTGACTGTCAAAAACAAATATCCGTTGCCTCGTATTGACCTACTCTTTGACCAACTGGCTGGAGCTAGGGTGTTTTCTAAGATCGACCTTAGGTCCGGCTACCACCAAATCAAAATCCGTCCTGAAGACATTCCAAAAACGGCTTTCACTACCAGATATGGCCTATATGAATATCTAGTCATGTCTTTTGGCCTAACCAACGCACCTGCCTACTTCATGTATCTCATGAACTCCGTCTTCATGCCCGAGCTCGACAAATTTGTTGTCGTGTTCATCGATGATATCCTTGTCTATTCCAAAACACCCGAAGAACATGCCAATCACCTTCGCATTGTCCTAACTCGTTTGAGAGAGCACCAGCTTTATGCAAAGTTTAGCAAGTGTGAATTCTGGTTGAACAAAGTTCCTTTTCTCGGACATATTCTCTCAGCTGAAGGAGTATCTGTCGATCCGAGTAAGGTGGAGGAAATTTTAAATTGGAAGCCGCCAACCACTGTTCATCAGGTCCGCAGTTTTATGGGCATGGCGGGATATTACCGCCGTTTCATCCCAGATTTCTCAAGAATAGCCAAACCAATCACCAACTTGTTGAAACATCAAGTCAAGTTTGTGTGGTCGTCAGAATGTGAGGCAGCGTTTCAAACCTTGAAGAAGTGTTTGACTACTGCACCAGTCCTAGCTCAGCCAAATATTGAAAAGCCATTTGATGTGTATTGTGATGCATCCGGTACTGGTCTCGGCTGTGTTTTGATGCAAGAGGGCAGAGTTATTGCTTATGCTTCACGACAACTCCGACCTCATGAAGAAAATTATCCTACTCATGACTTAGAATTGGCAGCTGTGGTTCATGCCTTGAAAATCTGGCGCCACTATTTGCTAGGCAGCACCTGCAATGTGTATACAGATCACAAGAGCCTGAAGTACATCTTTACACAAGAAGAACTGAACATGAGGCAGCGAAGATGGCTTGAGTTGATCAAAGATTATGATATTGAAGTGCATTATCACCCTGGCAAAGCTAACGTGGTTGCTGACGCACTCAGTCGGAAGGCTCACTGCAACTGTCTGACTGTGAAGCCTTATAGTCTGTCGTTGTGCGGTGAGTTGGAAAAGTTGGGCATAGAAATAGTTCCACAGGGCAGTCTGGCAAACATCAGTATTGAAACTTCTATCCGTGATGAGATCGTGGTTGCTCAAAAGGGAAGCAAGGGCATCAAGCATATCAAAGAAAAAGTCCAGGCAGGAAAGGCAGATTGTTTCAGAATTGATGATGAGGGCGTCGTATGGTTCAAGAATCGTTTGGTAGTTCCAAAAGTTCCGGAGCTACGTCGCAAAATTCTTGATGAAGCTCATCTGACCAGATACTCTATCCACCCAGGAAGCAATAAGATGTACCAGGATTTGAAACAGAAATTCTGGTGGACCAAGATGAAGATAGAAATTGCGCAGTACGTGACGAGATGTGACACATGTCAGAAGGTCAAGGCTGTGCACATGAAGCCTGGTGGAGAGCTACAACCATTGCCTGTTCCCGCGTGGAAATGGGAAGATATTAGCATGGATTTCGTTGTGGGATTGCCCAAAACATCAAGCGGTTATGATTCCATTTGGGTAATCGTCGACCGCCTCACTAAGCAAGCTCACTTCTTGCCAGTCAAGCTCAAATACACGGCAGCGACTTATGCAAATCTCTACATAGAGCATATGATGAAGCTCCATGGGGTGCCGAAGACCATTGTTTCTGATCGAGGCACTCAGTTCATATCCAAGTTTTGGAGATCCTTCCATGAATCATTGGGCACAAAACTTCTGCATAGTACGGCTTATCATCCGCAGACTGACGGGCAGACAGAGAGAGTCAACCAAGTGCTTGAAGATATGTTGAGAGCCTGTGCATTGAATTACCCTGACAAGTGGGACAAGTGTTTGGCGTTAGCTGAATTCTCGTACAACAACAGCTATCAAGAAAGCATCAAGATGGCTCCGTTCGAGGCAGTATACGGCCGCAGATGTCGTACTCCATTGAATTGGTCCGAGCCCGGTGAAAGATGGTTTTATGGAGTCGACTTGGTCAATGAAGCCGAAGAGAAGGTTCGATTAATACAAGAGAATCTGAGAGTGGCTCAGTCTCGACAGAAAAGCTATGCCGATCAGCGGCGTAGACCATTAACATTCAAGGTTGGAGATTATGTGTACTTGAAGGTTTCGCCTATGAAAGGGGTCAACCGTTTTGGGGTCAAAGGCAAGTTAGCCCCGCGCTACATTGGACCATTCGTAATCACCGAGCGTGTGGGAAAAGTTGCCTACCGGTTGCAATTGCCAGATCATCTGTCAGAAGTGCACAATGTGTTTCATGTATCTCAGCTAAAGAAATGTATGCGAGTTCCCGACCAAGTGACCGATGTGGAAGGTGTGGTACTGGAACTCGAATTGACATACTCAGAATATCCAGTACGGGTTTTGGACATAAAGGACCGTGTCACTCGAAGGACCACAACTAGATGGTACAAGATTCAATGGAGTCAACATTCCGAAGACGAAGCCACCTGGGAATCTGAGGACTACCTGGCGGAGAATTTTCCGGAATTCTTTGCCACCCTGTAACTGTAATAGTCTGATAAGTACTCCCTGTGTTAAAAACCCTCCTACTTATTTTGTGAGCTAGTGCAAGTATAGTTTACCTTATGTATTTTCTTTTCCATTACTTTGTTTCAATGTCTAGTTTAGCAATCTCGGGACGAGATTTCTTTTAGGGGGGAAGGCTGTAATACCCTGGGTATTACGGAATGAATAACCTGCCATGTCATCATAATTAACTTAATTAATTTGCATATGATTGTGCTTAGGGATCTAGAGTGGCTTGGATTGATAAAGTATTGGATTGAAAATTTAAAATCCTAATTGCATATTTGAAATAACCCTAGATTTAGCCCCAAAACCCTAATTCAAAATCTAGAAGGAATCTAGGGGTGATCCTTTAATGAAAGTTGTAGATCTAATTAAATGTGACAACTTTTATTTTTGGAGATTTTGAAGTTCTGTTATGAAAATTTGAATTTAACTCAAAACAGTGAATAAAAAAATTGAATTTGAAATGCCATTTCAAAAATTAATTGGAATCCGACAAAACTTCCTTAATGAAAGTTGTAAAGCTCTCTGAGGGGAACAACTTCTATTTTAGCCATTTTTCAAGTTGTTGTGTAAAATCAAAAGTAATTTTGAAAATACAGTTTGAAATTCAAAAACCCTATTCATCCCCTTTTCCATAGTTTTCAAATTTGGCCGAATCTGGGGTAGATCCGAAAATCAAAAATGTTCAGCAGGAAAAATGCTACAACTTTGGTATTTGTGGTTTTTAATTTTTATACACAAATTTGGGAGATATTTGTACAAAAGACAAAAGTGGAGTATGTAGAGCTACAGTAGCCGGGGGATGGGCTTCGTCCTCCCTCCCCTGTTCGCACGCCGCCGGCGTGGCCGAGTGACGCCGGCCCGTCCTTGCGCGTTCCTGCTCCCACGATGGCAAAGTTGACTCGTGGGCTTCTCCTTCTCCCTCTCCAACCCGTTTCCCTTCCTATATAGGTGCCGGCGGCCTTCTTCCTTCTTTTTCTTCTTCCCAGCCACCGGCGAGTTCTTCTCGGTTTTCGGCCGCGTCCGCCGTCTACCATCCCCCACCACCCAATCCGTCTTGCACCTTGCCTGGAGGCTCCCTTGCGCGTCGTTTGGACTTGTTGGTGTGAGCCGTGGTGCCCGGGTTACGTCGCAGAGCGCGTCGTCATCATCGCGGGCGGTCGGAGCGCCGCCGCGAGCTTTGTGCCGTGCCGGGCTTGATTGGGTGAGCCCTGGGATCCTCTAACCCATGTCCTAAATTCTCTACGGTCTGTAGTTTCTTACTCTCGCGCCGCTTGGTTCTGTGGTGGCCCAGTGTCGCCGGAACGAATTGTTGCCGCCGGAGCCGAGTCACCGCGTACGCCAACGTCGTCAAGCTCGTCGTTACAGTCCTTCTCCGACCCAACCTTCTGCGCTACGAGTCTCGTGGTGAGCTCCTGGTTCTCCCCAACCCCTCTGTTATTACCTCGCGGGTCCGGCGTGGGCGGCGTAGATCCGCCGGGCTGCGCGTCCGCCATGGGCGAGCTTCGGCTCGTCGTAGGCAATTAGGATAGGAGCTGAGCATGCCTGGGTGTTCCCTTAGCTCTAGGGCGTGGACTAACGCGGTCAGTTTCGCTGTTGAAGTCGCCGGCGGCGATACCCGTGGCGGACCGCCGCGTGCCGGTGCGTGCGCGAGCTGGCGGGAGGTAGGAGGAGGAGCTGACAGGCGGGGCCCGCCTGTCAGCGCCTCAGCTCGCGCAGGCGCGGGTCGCGCGCGCGCGGGAGACGACGCGCGTGATAGTGGGCCGGCCCAGTTCGGGTGCGGGCGCGGGCAGCGCGGCGGGGGCGAGTGGCCGGGCCGAGCCGGTTGTGTGGGCCGCCTCGGGCCGGTTTCGCTTTTCCCATTTTCCAGCGATTTTCAATAGCCTTTTTCAAATTTATTTCTATGAATAGTGCTGATGTTTGTCAATTTCATAGGAATTAATCTGTGGCCTGAAAAATCATGAAAAATTTTGTGGTAGCTCTCTGTGATGTATAGAATTTAATAAAAATATCATATGTTCATTTTAGACCTTTTCTGTTAGGGGTAAAAATCAGCCAAATAAATGGATAATGCAACTTTGTTGATTTTTAATAAATTGTAGGTAACTCCAAAAATCATGAAATTAATTGTGGCTCTGTTTAATGATGAAATCTAGCTGTTGGTGAAATTTGGTCACAATTGGGGTTAGTTTGGTCAGTTAGTAAATATATGTGAAATTAGGAAAAATAAATAAAATGAGTTGAAGAAATGGATTTAGGGTTTTGTGTGGATTTTGGATTGATTGAAGCTCAAGGATCCACCCCTATATGATCCTTGGCAATAAAAGATGTTAGTGTAAGGTCAAAGTCGTAAAAGTCGTGCAACGGCTTTCCATGACTGCTAAAATCATCTCTTTAATAATTGCTGTATAATTTTTTATCTCCGTTTACAACTTTTCCGTGAAGGAAAGTTGTACTCAAGATGTTAATCATTGATTATTGCATTCCTATAAAGACTGTTGCATCATGTTAAGCATGCATCATTGCACACGTGTAGTGACCGGGAGCGAGGAAGTGAAAGTCGAGGCCACTGCTGGGGAGACAGCTCCGGAAGTGATCCAGGGTTTCGACATCTGCGGGACCGATCCCAACCCGACCCTCTTTTCACTCCAAGGCAAGCCCCGGTGCATTAACCCTCTGTTGTGAAATTCTTTATAATTCGAGTCAATCTATTGCATTAAGTTGATAGGAGTTGATTGTTACCTATCCAGATGCATTGTCCCAAATAATTATCCTGAAACCTGATTTAAATGAAATGGTTTAAACAAAAATGCTTAGGCATGCTTAATAAAAATTAGAATTTTATAAAAAAAAACTATTTTCTGTGCTATGAATGTATACATACTTTATGATTAGTGGAGAACTTGTGATCCGTTGGTCGATGTGTATTTACGTTAGAGTCCCAATGCACGATCACCTTCGGAATAGTTCAAAGCTGGTCGATATCACTGTAAGGTGTTTCGCTCGGCTGACGTGCTCGTGGGACGGCGTTTCCCATGACTTCTCACCGGCAGACACGGTTTTCAAAACTATAGGGACCGTTCGTTGTAGGCGTGCTGGATCGAGATGAACAGCCTAGCCACATACCTTTGTGGAAAGCCTAGAGTCAGGTGGCTCTATTGCTGGAACCGACAACCACGCACTGGGAGTGGAGAGATGGCGGGAGTAGCTTGTACCCACGTGGCCGTCGTGCCTGGAGACGAGTGGAGTACTGTGCTCCCGGGTGGCGCAGGACCGGTTCCGGGATAGAAAGACCTAGATGATAGGTTGGTATATGTATGCCGGCGTGCTACATATGCAGTGTGGTTAGAATCCCCAGCTGGGTATACTTTCTGGATTCGAATCGACGTGCTCCTCGGTCAATGGAGACTCAATCCACTTCCCTACCCCGAAAAGTGGTTCTCAACTAGGTGTTTTCTGAATAAAGGAAGTAAGTGGGAAAAATGACGATCTATGAGTTTGAATATTGGAACTATAGATATATGATGATGATAATAATGAAATAAAATTGGATAGTGATGCTTTTCTGCAAATCTTTTACCTCCTGCTAGCCTCACCTTTGACCCTGCATTCCTGAGTCTCATCTTACACCTTTAGTCGGGTAAGTCTTGCGGAGTACCCCTAGTACTCAGGGTTTGTTAACCCTTGCTGCAGGAGATCCGCCTTCAGATGTCTGTTTTGCTCCGTGCTGTATGACCATCATCCAGGAGGGTAGCGAGGAAGAGTGAAGTGGAACCTGTGGGCAGGGTTCGAGTTACCTCATGTATAATGTTGTATAATTATTCAACTGCTACTGCCACTACTTATGGATTGTAATAATCGTACTGGAACTCTATTTGGACAACTGGTTTGTAACATAAAGTTATGTAATATTCCGCTCCTGTACTCTGATGTATTTTACTGTGAAATGTTGTAATCTTGTAATGTATTCGCAATGTGATCCTGCGGAAAAAAAAAATTGGGCGCTGATGTAGCCCGACAGATCGGTCTAGGTTATATGGAACATGGGCTCGGCTGTCAGAGTCATTAATGATAATGACAGTCGCCTGTGGGCCATGTAATTTAGGCGGTTCTGTTACAAGCAGTGGCATCAATGGTTGGACTTGGCTGAGTTTTGGTATAATACCAGCCTTCATTCAGCACTTGGTCGGTCTCCTTTTGAGGTCTTATATGGATATGCCCCTACCCATTTTGGAGTGAGTCCAGCGGATGAACAACCAGTCACAGATATTGCAAGTTGGCTGCGAGAGCGGGATCTCATGACTGATGTTATCAGGCAACATTTGCTCCGGGCCAAGCAGCGGATGAAGCATTCGGCTGATGGGCATCGGTCTGACCGCCAGTTTCAAGTGGGTGATTGGGTCTTTCTGAAACTGCAACCTTACGTCCAATCATCCATTGCTAACAGAAGTACTCAGAAGCTAGCTTTCAAGTTCTTTGGTCCTTATAAGGTGCTGGACCGTGTAGGTACCGTGGCCCACAAGTTGGATCTCCCTCCTTCATCAACCATACACCCTGTTTTCCATGTTTCACAACTCAAGAAGGCATTGGGTGCTGCTCAGGCTGTCTCACCTACCTTACCACCAACATCTATTCAATGGAGTATTCCTGAACGGGTGCTTCAGCGGCGTCAGGTCTATCGTGGTAAGAAATGCATTCATCAAGGTCTTATTCAGTGGACTAACCTTCCTGTCTCTTTGGCCACGTGGGAGGATCTGGAGTCTCTGCGCCAGCAGTTTCCTCGCGCCAATGTGTGGAAACAACATGGCGCGCAAGGAAGGGGGAATATCAGCGCTACATCATCTGGAGAAGCTGCTGACAACTGTCCGACAACAGAAGCACCTGCATCTGACGAGCTACAGGTGACTCGTCCAATTCGGCCCAGGGTGCCGAATGTCCGGCTCTGTGGCCCAGAGTGGCAAGGCTAGGAATCAGCCGTTCGTTGGCATGTGTGAGCGTTCCTATATATGAGTCGGCACCTTCTTGTGAAAGGGGTTATGCAAATTGTAATGAACCTATCGTTCCTGAATGCTAAGATTCGTCCGTCGCCCATTCCTTCTGCTGTGCTTAATCTCGCCTACTTCCTGAATTCTGCTCTTCCCTATCCCCGCTGCTAACACAATGGTAGGCCTCCTCTGCTCTTTACCTTTTTTTCCACCGGACCTCTTGCAATCCTTGCCGTCGTGCTCGGCGGCGGGGTTGTAGCCCAGCCCGTGCCTTGCACCACGCGGGGCAGCCTTGGTATCCTCCCCCTTTGTTACAGTCAGGCCGTAGCCAGCCAGGATCGCGGCGCCAAATCCCTCCACGGGCATGTCGCGGAACTCGTCCATGCCACGGTCGGAAGCACCGGCCGCGTCGGCGTCGCGGCGGGTCAGGCCGTATCCGTAATGGGTGACGGAGGAGGGGTCAGCGGCGGCGGCGGTGGAGGTGTCGAGGACGAAGGCGTGAAGGCCGGCGGCGGCAGCGGATGGGGCGGCGAGGAGTTGGGATGGCTTGCGACGGCCGAAAATGCCCGTGTTGTGGAGCGGCGCAATGACGGCGGGCGCCGCCGCCGCGGGGGCGAGGGTTTGGGAAGGGTCGAACTCGGCGACGTACTGCCGGGCAGGGCGCTGGTGCGGAGCTCGGGGCATCGTCGACGGCAGCAAAGAGAGAGGTGGCCTTGCGAGGCCGGCGCTTGCACGGGATGGAGATTGACAGCTTCTTCCTCTCCTCACCCATTGCGTCAGCGGCAGAGCAAGCTGGTGCCAATGGGCGCGCGAGGCCGTGGATATATAGTACCCTCGTGGGCTCGAACTGGTGTCGGACACGGTCATGGCCCGGAATCGGAGTCTCTCCTCTGATGGGGCCGGCCCAGATCTTCGGCTCGGACACGGGCACCGCCTCGGCCACGACACACGACCCTACTAGTACTTGTCAAACTGCCTGCCAGACGGCCCGCACTCGAGTCCCAAACAACCACGCACTTCCAGCTTCGTCCACCAAACAGACACGCATTTTGCCTGGATCGCTCGCCGCCGCCGCCGCCGCCGCAGACGCGATGGAAAAGGAGAAGAAGCTCTCGTTCTCCATCTCCTCGTCGAAGCAGCGTCCGCCCAGGCCGCCAGCACGCCCTGCGGCCGACGACGACGCTGACCTCCGCTCCGCGCCCGCTCCGGCCCAGCAGTACGTCACAGAGTTCGATCCGTCCCAAACCCTAGCCGCCTCCGCCGCGGCGCGCGCCGTCATCGCGCCGCTCCCCAACTCCGGCAACTTCCTCACCCACCGCCCACGCAAACCGTCCTCGCTCCCCACCCCTGAGGAGGAGGCCGCCCTTGCCGCGGAATCCGGCGGCGGGGGGCCCGCCTTCGTCCTCGACACCTCGACCGCCCCCGACGACCCGTCGTCCAAAATCGGCTACGGCCTCACTCGCCGCAACGGTGCCACCGACACTGCTGCTGCTGCCAAGGAATCGGAGAAGGCGCCACCACCGCCACCGCCTCCGGCTACTGCTGATGCTGCCGCCGCCGGCAGCCTCATGCTGCAGCGGTACAAGGAGGATATGGACGTCCTTCCGGAGCACCGTGGCATGGACGAGTTCAATGAGGTTCCCGTGGAGGGATTTGGCGCGGCGCTCCTTGCTGGATACGGCTGGACGGAAGGTAAGGGCATTGGTAGGAATAATAAGACGGGGGATACAAAAGTTGTTGAATACGATCGCCGTGCTGGCACGCAGGGGTTAGGGTACAACCCCTCTGAAGCAGATCCCCGGAAGACTCGTTCTGGCGACTGGATTGTTGGCGACAAGAAGGCGTCAGAGAACGGGAGTGCGAAGAAGAGAGATCGAGACAGTAGAGACAGGAGGGAAGAGAGAGATTCTAGTGCCCGGAAGAAGAGATCTAGCGAGCAAAGGTCTGAGAAGGAGGGCCGTGAAAAGGAGAGGAATGGCGGGGGTAGCCGAGAAGACACAAGTAATTCAACTGATACTCGTAGCAATGTACGGTGGTTGCAGAGCCATATCAGGGTTCGGATTGTTAGTCAGAAACTAAGCAAGAGGCTGTATTTGATGAAGGGTAAGGTTGTCGATGTGGTAGGGCCTACTACGTGTGACATCATGATGGATGATGGGTCAGAGTTGGTGCAAGGGGTGGAGCAGGATATGCTCGAAACTGTACTTCCACGAACGAACGGGCGGGTGCTTGTGCTTTATGGGAAGCACAAGGGTTTATATGGGCACCTGCTAGAGAAGAATTCCAAAGAAGAGATCGGATTGGTGGAGGATGCAGATACAAAGGATATTATACGTGTTAGATATGACCAGATGGCAGAATACACTGGAGATCCAGAGTTGCTTGGCTACTGATTAATTTCATTTTGAGGAGGATATGCTTACCAGGCTTTCTGCTATGCTAGGTAATATATTTTACTTCTTTACAGACTGTCAAGAAAAACTAGAAGAGTAACTGTCGGTTTGCTGTGCATTTCTTACTTGTCTGTGTAAGCTTGCTACTTATTTGTCAGCCCTCAAGTTATTGATCATCGAGGAATGAACACTTATATTGGAGTGAGGCTCTTTGGATAAGTAGTGGAATGTTCCTGAGTGTAACTGTTTGTTTCTTTGTCAGTGGAAGAAATTGTAGTTCTGTGTTCTACTAACTTCAATGTGGACCTATGTTATTTTGTTCTCTGTTCCTTGCTTCATTTCCACTTGAAGAGATCTTCCTTGAATGATTTAGTGGAATCCTTGCCATCTTGTTTTTCTGAACTTGGTTTATTGTCCTGTGATTATCATTATTAATAACTAAATACGTTCACCGAAATGCATCAAAATCATGCATATATACATTAATGAGCAAAATGCACCACAGGTCCCAAACCTTTGGCCCGTGTGTCACCTAGGTCCATCACCTTTGAAAGTGCAGTTTTAGGTCCCTAACCTTTAGCCTGTGTGTCATCTAGGTCCATGACCTTTGAAAGTGCAGTTTTAGGTCCCTAATCTTTACATGTAGTTTACTGTTAGTCCATTTCTACTGTAGCAGTGACGTCACCTTTTTGTTAAATGCAAAGTTTGAACACAAAACCCTAAATTTGAATGCAAATTTTCAAATTCAAACCCTATTTTCAAAAATATTAAGAATTTGGTGATAAGTCTTAAATGAAAGTTATAGATCTCAACATCTCATTATTTTGAGAAACTTTTATATTTGGAGATTTTGAAGTTAAATAAAAATTTGCATTGTAAACCTCAATTCAAATGACCAATTTAGCCCCAATTCAAAATTTCAAAAACTAGATAGAATCTAAAAATAGTTTTAAAAGCAAAGTTGTAGAGCATAAAATTTGGAACAACTTTTATTTTGCAACTTTTTAAAGTTATTACACAAATTTGGGAGAAATTTGAAGAAAACAAAAAGGTGACGTCACTGATACAGTAGAAATGGACTACCAGTGAACTGTATGCAAAGATTAGGGACCTAAAACTGCACTTTCAAAGGTCATGGACCTATATGACACATAGGCCAAAGATTAGGGACCTAAAACTGCACTTTCAAAGGTGATGGACCTACATGACATAGAGGCCAAAGGTTAGGGACCTGTGGTGCTATTTGCTCTACATTAATTTATGGTCGCATCAGAAAGTTAGGGATTTCTTTCATTATATCTCGAACTTGTGTGGTGAGTAAAGGAGGTATGAGGTAAACAACCTAATGTGGAAAATGGTTTGACCTTTAATTCTCGAATTATTTGCCAAACTGTTGGTTGATTTCGCGTCTATATTTGATAACTTAATCATTAATTTTTTTTGATCTATTATTTTTAATATTGTGAAACTTCCTAATTGATCATCATTATAGATATTATTAGTCTGTGTGGCATCTTCATTTTGATTGTGTTTTCATTTTCACTGAATATTCTGGCTCAGGGGGCTAAATTCAAGGGATAGTAGAGTCATAAGGAACTCTGGAGGAACGTGATGTGAGATATTTTTGGTGGGCTCTTAGGATGGGTTCTGTGTGGAATGGTTGAAGACAAAGCACTGTTCAAATATCTACAAAAATAACATCAGAACTATGGTGTTCCCATTGTGCATATGTGTGTAAAGTTTAGGGGAGTCGCATATGTAAGGGGTTATTGCAAATAGATTGCATACATTGTGAAGAGAAGGTTCCACACTTCCATTAACGTAAAAATTGAGTGGGATCTATTTGTAAAGGAGAAGGTTCTTGATGATCTATAGTGCTCCTAAAATTGTAGATACTCATGTACAGAACTTATATAGATATGTTGTTGATCTTTGTTATATGAACGAAGTGTCTGGGACATTAGGAACATTGACAAAGACAGCAACCTGTGCCAATTAGGTGAGGGCTTAGCACACAGGCCTCATGCAACCTCATTGTGTAAAAGAAAACAGGCCTCATGCGACCAGTAGCATGGTAATAAAATAGAAATTATTCGGTATCATGTGTGCATGCATGTATAATCTTGCAATGCTTAACTTTTATTGCCATGGACCCATGACATATGCTGCTGTTAACTTTACATGTAACATTTCTTGGGATCTCTGATTCCATTTCATCACACCTATTGTGCAGTCTTTACTCACACTCCACTTTTCTTTTTTCCTAACACACAGTACACTGTGGCTTTGTGTTATGCTAGATATTAGAAAAGAAAGGACTGGTTCCCTGCAGTGCCCAAGTGGCAAGCTCAGACATAAAATACAAGCGTGAACATCAAAATACGACTGCAATCAGCACTTGGCTCTGGCCAGAGCTCCCATAATTTCTTGCCATCCGACATAATCCAAAGCTGCCTCATCATATATTTCTTGCAGGACTGAATCAATACTGGGAGCAGCAAGAATGGGAGATGGCACTCGGCAGATTTGGTAGAGATCTGACTAGAGGGAAGTCTCGAAATATGCTGATCTGCCTCATCTGGATTGAGCATAAAATTCTGAAGGCAATCCCAAATCTTGAGGTACCGGATCAGACCACCCTTGATGTCCCCAACCCATCTTTGATCCTGCACCTGCAGAGCTTGGGAAAACTGTTATTGAGGCTGCTCTCCTCGGCACAAAACCCTAACACCTTTTTGTAACTTTGAGCACAATTAACTCGGCTTTACTCGTCGTGCCAAGCATCCAACGCCCACCCCTTTTTTTTGGCTGATAGCTTAGTGTGCCATTTATATATTCCCTCCATTCTCCAATGTTTGTCCATAGCACAGCATGTGCCGTAAGTCCGTAACCAAGGAAGTTCTATTTCCACGAAAAAATTGAAGCTGGAATGGAATGACCATCTACACCTCTAATAAATAACATGGTACAGCTACTCTTCTTCGAAGCATTTAATCAAGGGTGAGAGTGGAAGCTTAACAATAACATGCACATTTGATATCCTCAATGGACAAACATTGTGGAATGTATTTTCCTGAGGCCTTGGACAAACATTGTAGAACAGATAGAATAGCTTCTAGTCATTTTGCCAAGAATCTGGGTGAGTTATTGCAAAAGAAAAGGTAACTATCTCCCATATTTAGTGAGACCAGTCTGTTTGTTCCTATAACACATCATTTGTAAGTTCTAGTGCTGCTAGTAGACTCTAACCAGAAACCAGATGCATTAGCCATTAGCTTCTATTTCAGTCCCCTATTACTAAGAAACTTCTTGTGTCTTTGCTATGTACTGTGAATTTGTATTTGAATTTGTATTTAGCTATATGGTTTACATTGTAATGTTATCAAAATTTTCCTGTCTATTGGATTGTGGTGTTTCAATTATTAATGCTTGTATATGTCTTTTTTTTTGTCTGTTTTATTATCTTTAAAATTTAATGCATACCTCTAATGACTTCTTAATTACTAGACTGTAAGCTTAGAAAAGTGGACCTTAATGTTTCTCATCACTCACTGACCAGTGGACCTTAATGTTTGGACCCTAAATATGTGGTTTCTCATCACTCACTGACCAGTGGACCTTAATTGTTTGGCAGCTATTTACAACTCAGTGACAGCTGCCATCCTGGCATGCATGATTTGTGCTCCCTGGACTAAGCAGTATCAACTGATTTGTCATTTTTGTTCCTTCTCCATTCAGTTTGTCTTATTGTGGAGCAGCGGATGCGGGTCACAAAATGTATATCAATCCCCACAAAGTAAGAATATGACCAACATTTCACATGAACAATGGAAGCATCCTCTATGTTTACTTGTCACTTATGACATGATCTCCATTGTTTAAAATCTTGGAAGGCTTCCACATATATCAGTAGTTTGGGAGTAGCTTCGGTGGACATCAGTTCTAACCAACCTGTTGGTCCGATTCCTAAACTTCCAAACAATCTAGTCTACTTGGACATCTCTGAAAACAATATATCAGGCACACTGCCATCGGATATTTGGGCACCAATGCTGGGAGCACCTTCAATAGCTCGATTTCTGGAACCATTTTCTGCTCCTTCTTCAGTTGCAACAGTTCGAAATTCTGGACCTATCAGAAAAACTACTAAACGGGCACTGCCCAATTACCTTCATGTGTCCGAAGCATCAAATATTCAGTTGCTTAACTTGAATAGCAACAACCTTTCAGGAACATTCTCTTTGTTTCATCAGAGTAAACAGTTAAAATTTCTTGATCTAGCATATTGTAAATTTTCTGGGAGCAAACCGTCATGGACTGGGGAAATTTCATCGTTTTTATGGCTACGCTCAAATATGTTTTCTGGTGGAATTCCCATCCAAATCACTAGGATGAAGGGGCTTAAAAATTTAGACCTTGCATGTAACAACTTCACAGGGAACATTACTGCTGTCACTTGGAAACCTGGAAGCTATGGCTCATACTCCCAATAACAACAGCTCACTTTTCTGTGTTACCAACACTGGATTTAGTGGTCTCTTCCTGTACAGACCTGTTCGAGCTGAGGTCACTAAAGGTCAAGTGCTTGAATTTACAACTGGAATTGCTTATGCGGTAAGCATTAATTTGTCTTGCAACAGTTTAACAGGGCAAATACCTGAAGAAATTGGGCTGCTCATTTTTATTTTAAACAATGGCAAGAGCTCTGTTTTCGCTTAGTCAACGAGATACCCACATAGCACTGAGTGGCTAATCACCTCATAAGACACGGTTGAACACAAAACACGATGCACTGTCATGGTTATCTTTGCCGAGCACAGAAGCATAGCTCCTAGCAGCTTCAACTTTCTAATGATAGGCTACCCATGAGGTACCTATTGACGGGTCTCAAGCACGTGGCCACAACCGGTCTTTATTACCAAGCTCAAACAAGAGCAGCTTCCAAACACAAACCCATGTCTCGCTCGCAGCCAATGCAGACGCCAAGCAGAGCCCCAACCTACGCTGAAGGAGGGGCCGCATCTGTGGGCATACAACAGGGCAGTCTGGGCTCAATGCAATGGCTGAGTGGCTGTGGGTGTGGTTGTTACTCTGCTGCTACGCTCGCTGATGTTAGTTAAATGTGCATGCCCTTCCTCAGTCACCGGTGACTGCTCTGACGGGATTCACTTGTGCCCATTGCCTGTTCTTCCTCATTCCTCAAGCTCATCTTTCATTCCAGAAGCTGTAGATTTGAGAAACGAAGTAATGAAGAATAGTACATTTTAGCAGACAGATCGTCGAACACATTTCTTTTGCATAACTCAACTGGGAATGTCTGCGTTGGTGAGAGCGACGGACGGATGTCAACTTCAGTTATACCTGGCGCCGCAGCATAATTCCTACGGTTGCGGCTTGCGAGCTAATCATGTTTCCCCAGCTCGCTCAACGACCTTGCTGTACAGTTGAGGCCTGAGGGGGCAAGCTCATAATATTGGTGGTCGGTTAGTAGCTGCCGGATTAGTCCCAACTTTCGACTTATAGGTACCTTTTTTGTTGTTGCGAGATGACCAATTAATCTGGTTGTTAGTGACACAAGGAAACGAGCAACAGAAATCAGGTCGTATATGTGTAGCTGTAGTCACAGAACAATTGCTATGCTACAAAGTACCGCTACTAATAATTCCTGCAGGTGGCTGAATTTTACACCCATCTCATCAGGTCTAACTCACAAATGATCAGGGCACGCAGACGTACCTGTTTCAACATGCAAAACGGTTCATGGTCACCAAAGGACAAGCTCAGCTAGGATGCATGCTCCCGGCCGATCCAAGTCTACCGATCCGAATAAATTACTCGTAATATAACGAACTGGCTAGAACATCCAATCGAACTAACCCACACAGCCACGCAGCTAGCACGTCCTGGTGCTGTCCTGCGCCAAGACAAGGCCCGATATGTTTAATGCCAAGTTGGCGCAGTCCCATGAGAAATGATTAGATGAATGTCAAATTAGGGGGGGAGTTTCGTCTCGGATCAGTGGATCACCGTGCCTCCCCTCTCTCATGCATGCATGCTTAATATCAGATTAATTGGCAGTGGCGCTTTGCTTGCAGGTAGCAGCGCGCGCATCCCAGAGGGATAGAATATAGAATAGGTGCATTAGTGATCTGCTTATCATTCATAATGCTCACTGAATTATTAGTAGATCGTGGTGCTCCCTCGTGCTTAACGGTACTGAATTTGTTAACCCGTTCCTCTCATCTAATTTATTTGTGCCTGCACTGCTGTATGGACGGCTCTCTAAATTGCTGTGATCAGCTCTGTGCAGAAGAAAATTAAACAGCACTGACTCTCTATAATATACTTATATATTCCAACCGAATACAATACAGCTTGGGTATGGTATGCAAGTCCATGTGGGCGCAGACCATATGCCATTGCCAGTTGTCAGAGAATTAACTAGCCCAAAAGCTATTTTCTCTCTATATGCAATTGCAACGTCCTTTCAGTTGTTAACCCCGCCCTTGTAAAATTACTTTTGTGATGATGACAGGTGAGTGTATACGTCTATTGTGTGTGTGAATCAACAAGGTACGGTATCTGTCTAGGTTTAGCAAGCAAATTAAGCATCAGGATCGAGATGAACGAAGGGTATAAAGCCCGGCCCTGCATTGGTCCAAAAAGGCGACGGAATGTGCTGCCGGTAAAGACGACATTCCGGGTTGAGAAGAAAAGGCGGACGAACGAAGCTATACAAGAGCGGAAAAAGGGAGGATGTCCATCTTGTGCCGTGTTTGTTGTTAAACGGAGTGCACGTCACGCGCGCTAGCTTGCTCTTTTTTGCTTCGCCCGGAATAAAGCGCGGTGCCGGCCGGCCGGCCCGGAGCTCCCGTACCGTGCGTTTTCCTCTCTCATTCCCGGCCATCCTCAATTGGGCAGAGAAGGACGACGGAGGGAGCCGTCCATCCACACATGATATGATTTATGATTGAGAAAACAGTACCACCACCGGCGCCACAAGAACCGAACTGGGAGAGGGCTCGCGACTCGCGAGCATGTGACGCGTCGCCGGCCGTGTCTCGTGCCGATCGATCGATCCAGTGTCCGAAGCAAGCAGAGAGCAGCGGCGGTTGAATGTGCCCCCACTCGATTATTGCGTAGCACGTCGTGGGGCACTACTGCACGCGGGCACAGCTCGAGCTCGCGACTGCAGCCCTGCAGCCATGGGGCATCGGACGGAGTTCATACGACGATTAATCTTCGATCATGGCGTGCATGCAATGCACCTGGATTTCGACAGGCCTAATCTGTGCCTGTCCGTGAGTAGAAAATCCACAGCCGCTGTACCTGTAATCTGTATTTTAGGAAACCGATGGGCAGAAATTATCCGAACTCTAGTCTACTTGTAGCGTGATTTGGTTGTTTTACTCCTACCGAAACTGCAAGTTTTTGTTTTTTCCCCCAATGGTACGTTCGGTGCATTGTTTACGTACGAGTACTGTACATCCGTGCGACAACCAATGTGTTCAGCTGTCGTCTGACAATTGGTGATTGTCAATTCGGGGAGGTCCGACTCCGGCACATCACTGCTCCCCGTCTCCAATACCACAGACACAGTAATAGTGTACTAGTCCTACTAGCACTGACTACTCTACGCCTACACAAGAGAGGATCGATGATGCACGCATCATTTCGCAACGATCGTGAATTTGGCAGCACCCTCTCAAGCCTCAGATTCTCTCCAGTCTGGACGGCGCACCATATACTGTAGTAACTGGAGTGAACTGGTGCGCGCAGCAGCGCACATTCCTTCACTGACTCGCATGAATTTGAGGCCGCGCGTGCTTCGCTCAGGCAGGCGACTGAGAGACGAAAAGGGAGCCAGCAGCCCACGAAGACAAAGGTACTGTAGATAGATATCCGTCCGTCGCATAGAAGCGAGCAAAAGTGCGCAAAGGCGGAATTGCCCCCCTCTTTTCGAGCTTTTTTTTTTTTTTATTGCTTCCCTGGCACGGGAATGGCATAAGTCTTGGCAAGCCACTTTTCGCCGCAAGTTTATTCGCATCGCATCTCGCCGAACTCCCGCGTCGCCGAATCGACCACTGCGCCGATAGCCCGATGCCGCTGGCCGCTGGGACCTCGCGGCGCCAGCCAGCGCGACCGAACGAGCGACATGTAGCGTGAGCTGCAGAGATGGCGTCGTGGTTTCTTTCTTCTCTCTGGAGTCTGGATCGATCGGACAGGGACATGCATGCTGCTGGGATATTAATGGATGGCGCAGTGGCCCCGCGCCACTGCGTTCATGTTCATGCACGAGCCGCGTCGCCAATGATTTGATTTGGGCATCGCGTAGCAGGAGATGCCGCCGGCCGATGGCTCAGCAGGCATCCCTGTGAGGAAGTGTTTGTGTTTTTGTGTGCTTTTGGATTCAGTTTTTGTAGCTTTTCTGGTGCTGGTGGGCCGTCGTTCCATACCGAGCCGTCGAGGCGGGAGCCAGGTGAGGTGATGACGCCTTGGAAGCGACGACGGCCACCTGGATCTGGATGATAAGCTAAGCTAGTAACTAGGGAGTACCAACCTTGTAGTAGCTCCTTATCCTGAAATTACTAGCCAGAAATGTTACGGTTCTGGAAATCAAACTCCGAGTTTGTTTCTTACGGCGATCTGTTCAAAACATTTCCGTCGTTACACCGGGCAAAAGGAAGCTGAGGATATGCAACTTCAGCTTGACATTGACATGTAACGTAAATTGCGAAAGGTCAGTCAGTCAAATTCTCAGAACTGAATCTTCACTTTTGTTTCCAGTTCCCACATCGGCACGCAGCATACTACGTAACACAAAAGAAGCTAAAGTTTTGTCAAGGGATGAAGTTTCTCCATGCCTGAACATGGCCCAAACCACCTTGTCAACTGATCTACTCAGTGACATAGTACATCGCCTCGCTATTTGTACAGCTCGATCAAATCCATGATCCACACCATTGACTCTATACATGTACTGCTGCTAGTAGAGTAAGTAGTAACAAATTAAGTAAGCTAAGGCCGGACACTAAACGAAACCCCTCCCCAGCAACCCTCCGAATCACATCAAACTAAGAACAAAAAGGGCACTTCATTTGGCTTTGTTCGTCGTCTTAATCTTGTTGCTGGATCGGCTCTCCTGGCTCCAGCTCATGAGCTTGCGGAAAACCCCTTGCCTTTCCTCGCAGTTGGAGGTGGATCTCCTCCCGAAGCTGCTGCTTTTCCGCTTCTTGCTGCTGCAGTTGCTGCTCATGCTGCTCCAGCTCCCGAGCTTGGCCGCCTTCCGGTCACCGCCGGCGGCGGCGTCCCTGTCCGGCACCACCGGTGGCGCCACGCACCGTATGAGCGCCCAGTCCACGCCGGCGAAGAACGGGTGGCGCTTGATCTCGGCGGCGCCGCGCGTGGCGCCCATGCGGCGGCGCGGGTCACGCTCGAGCAGCCGCCCCACGAGGTCCCGCAGCTGGGAGGCGTCGGCGCCGGCGCCGGCGTCGCCGTCCAGCTGAGGGTAGGTCACCTGCTTGGCGAGGATGTTCTTGAGGGTGGCCTCCTTGGTGTGGCCCTTGAATGGCGTGCGGCCGTAGACGAGCTCGTAGAGGAAGACGCCGAAGGCCCACCAGTCGACGCCGTTGCCGTGGCCGCTCCCGCTCACGAGCTCCGGCGCGAGGTACTCGTGCGTGCCCACGCAGTCCTTGGAGCTCGCCGCCGTCGGCTCGGCCACGAACTCGAGCCGCTCCCTGGCTTCGTCGTCGTCGTCGCCGCCGCCGCCGCCATTGCGGAAGAAGCACGACGGGAGCAGGGTGATCCTCCTGCGTCGTCGGCTCTGCTTATTCCGCACCTGGCGGCGGCGGACGGCGGGCTCCACGGTCGCCGGGAGCGCGAGGTCGAAGTCGGAGAGCACGACGTGGCCGTCGCCCCGGAGGAGGACGTTCTCGGGCTTGAGGTCGCGGTACACGAAGCCGAGCGCGTGGAGGTACTCGAGCGCGAGCAGCACCTCGGCGGCGTAGAACCTGGCGGCGGCGACGGGCAGGCGAGCCCCCGGGCGGCGGCGGAGCACGGCGTGCAGGTCCCCGCCGGAGCAGTAGTCGATGAGGAAGCAGGCGTAGCGGCCGGCGTCGAGGCGCGCGTAGAGCGTGGGCAGGAAGGGGTGGTCGAGCGAGGAGAGGACGCGCGACTCGGCGAGCACGTGGGAGACGCGGGAGGGGTCGTCGTCGCGGAGGTCGACCACCTTGAGCGCGAAGAGCGGGGACGAGGGCGGCGAGCTCCTGAGGCGGCAGAGGAAGACGCGCGCCAGGTGGCCGTGGCCGAGCTCGCGGACCAGGTGGAGGTGCGCGAGGCGGAGGATGCCGTCGGGCGCGGCGGCGCGCGCCGCGGCGAGGTGCGCCCAGTGCGGCGACGCGGAGGAGGAGTGCGGGCGCGGGGAGAGCGCGGTGGACGAGGAGAAGGACGGCAGCGACAGCGAGCTCCGCGCGCTGGCGCTGAAGGTGGTGGCGGTGGTGAAGGACGACGTGGAGGCGGAGGCGGTGGACGTGAAGGACAGGTCCAGGCCGGCGGCGTCCGCGAGCGCGTGCGGGAAGTGCGGGGACGGGGAGAGGGCGGCGTCGGAGGAGGAGAGCGGGGAGAAGGGCGCGTGGTCGTGGTGGTGGGCGACGTCCCCCATTGCCATTGGTGGCGGCGGCGCTAGCTCCATCTGCATGCAGGGTGAGACGGGCGGGGGGGGAGGAGGGGAATGCGAGTCGAGTGGAGTCTGCGCGGGGCGAGGTGCTTATAAAGGCCGGCGTCGGTGAGAGCTGAGAATGACTGGAGCGAGGCGCGTGGGCCGTGCCGCCTGCCGCAGAGGCCGGGACCGCAGTCCGCACCGCAACGGTCTCGAGATGCCCCCATGCCCATGGTGTGCTTGCTGTTGCTGCAGTTCACCGTCCTTCACAGGGGACTGACGCGGCTCATTTACGTGCGCACAAAATCCTGCTGCAGAGAACTTCTCGTTTTCGGCAGATGTTTTTTTCCCAGACTATGCTTGCTGGTCTAAAAGTTCGATGCTTGCAGCGTCCCAACTCCCAAGTGTCCGAGCATAGCCCGAAAGTGGCTCGGCGCAGGCACGTTTTTTTTTTTTTTTTGGCCGATGAGCCGATCGAACCAGGTTCCCTGAAGAGATGGACCGGCACGTCAGACATTTTGACCGTTGAACCACACAGCATTCTAGATCGGCGTCGGCTGTTATTACTCTCGGTCCTCAGATTCGACCACATTTCCGCCACGAGCATGCCACTGGGACTCTTGTCCGGCCGGTCACTTTTCCGCGATCACACTGCACCTCGACCGCCCGATCTTCACGCTATACTAATACTACATCCGTCCAGCGGCCCGTGACGAGAACTGAAGTCGTATGATGTACAGTACAGCCGGCAAACTGATCCTCATATGCTGACCGCCGGCCGGCCGGGCTTTGTCCGTTCGTTCCCGCGGCGCGGCCGATGCGATGAGCATGCACCAACTGTTGGTCATTCGCTGCTGAACTGAACATGACCAGGATGATGGGACGAGACGACGCCGCTCCGTGATCTGACTCACGTCCGTAGCTTCCTTTCTTTTTATCTACGGGTTTCGTTGCACTTTGGAATGAATCATGAATGTGGGGCTGCGGATGACAGATCGAGATCAGTCGACAGTCGCACGCATGATTGACATGTTGCATATTCAGTTCGCAGTTCGAACGGGGCCGGGGCCCGGCCGCGACCGTGGGATCGGCATCATCGCCGGCATCGACATGATCGATCACCTAGCTGCTAGCGAGTAGCTCCGCCATCCGTCTTTCGATTTCGAGGCTTGAATGGGAACATGGGATCCTTCTACTGTCTTTGTCCTTCTACGACTCTGTATTTCCGTTTTAAACAATGGAAATAGGAAGTTACCGGTTCGAAAAAAATAGAACATGCGATCGATTAACATCGCAAGGAGGCAAAGCTTGAAGCTTCCAAGCCGCGCCGAATAAAGAACCCATCCAATATTGACTGTAACCTCCATTCCATCTTTAGTTTAATCAATCTTAATTTACTAAGACACATTTGGCATAGCCTAGCACCACTAGTAAAGCTACTTCATTGTTTTTAGCTCAATAGCAGCTTTTCCCATAAAGCTGAAAACAACTTTATTGGATAGGAAAAAAAACTAAAATTACCATATTGCCCTTAGCTTTTTTTCACCTTATTTTTTCCTCATCCCATCCTGGCCGCTTACTTCTCCACGGTTCACAAGCCCCTCACCGAGCTGGTGGTTGTGCCCTGGCGAGCTGCACGTCTTCCTCTTCATGGCTGCGCCCCCCGCCTCGCCGCAGGCCACACCTAGCCTAGATGTGACCGGTAGTCGCGCCCCGACGAGTAGGCGAGATCTGGCGGTGTCTACAACAGCACCCCGCGACAACGCCTGCAGCCACTCCCAACGATGGTGCCCGCAGCCATGACCCACAGCAGTAACGCTCATGTGTGCCCTGTAACACCCCAGGTGTTAGTCACGAGCTAACCAGCGAGTGTGGACCTAATCAAGTTATTTCAATTAATGATCCTAATCACTATTTCATATTCATCTCCATCTACCTTGATCATTGGAGAAGTTACATGAAGATTTAAATTGGATAGTCACATGAGATGACAAGCCCTCTGCTTGATTGGATTGCAGGACTATGTGAACATGAGCATGCAAAGCCAACCAAACCTTGCAACCTGTACCAAACAACTCTATTTGAACTCTACAACAAAAGTCATGAAGGACTCATGTTGAGAAAATGCCAAGAAAATGCCTTTATTGGCCTAAACATCTACTTTGAGCTCTCTAATTGCATTAGTTTGACCAGAGTGGAAATATTATTTTGGTGCAAGAAATGAAGTTTGACCCAAAATAAAAGTTATAGATATTTTGTATAAGAACAAACGTTATTTTTGGACCAAGTCATGATTCAAACCCTAAGTTCCTCAAAAAGTGGACACAAGACAGAAGAAAAATCTGATTACAGGACTTGATTAAATTCAAAGTCTGAAAATGGTGTTGATTTCATGGCTTTCCCGTGTTCTCCAAATTTCGTTAAGTAACTTGAGTTGGACCAAAAATAGAAGTTGTTACAAACTCTGTGAGGCACAACATATTCAAATTTGAGGTCAATCCGACTTCCTTTGACAAGAGTTGCCACTCGATCCTTGATCGTAATTGGGCTGTTGACAGCATCAACTTTAGAGCTAATTATCTCCTAATTGGGTGATCAAACTGCCGAGCACCCTTAATCAAAGTTGGAGAGCATCTGGAAGGAAACAACTTTGCTTCTGTGGTCGAGGTCCGAATCTTTCCCGAATATGCCGAAAATCGAATCCTAAGCGCGCCTGAATCTCACCCACCACGTGCTCGTCAAAATGCTGCAACAGAGAACACGTGTTCGCCGAGCTCTGGGCACCGCCCACCATGGCCAATCGTCTTGTTGTGTCTCTGTCCGCTCTCTGCTCAATGAAAAGGGCACCAGAGCACTCCACTTCGCCCTCTCCTAGCTCTCTCTTCCTTCCTTGCCGCTCTCCCTCTCCGCTCGCTCTCTCGGCTGGCCATGGCGACAGCTGGTGCAGTACCCGCCTCGCCACCAAATTCGCCCTCCACGCTGTTCCACCATCCAATTCCTCGCCACTATGGCTGCAGCACCATCTCCTCTGCCTCCCTAACCATCTGTGCCTGGCCTTCTTCACCGCTGAGGCCGGAACGGCCAGAGCCGTGGCCGCGTCCGCCATTAGCGCCGCCGCGAGCTCGGCTCACGTGAAGAGCCCTCTGTGGCACCTCCCTACTGCTTTTTCTCCCTCTATTTAGTGTCCCTAGGAGTTGTTGAAGTTTGTGCCGTCGAGAGTTTAAACTCTACCGGCCTCTTCTCGCCGGAACACGGCACACCGCCGCTGCGCTCTGGGCGCCGCCGCGGGCCATACGCGAAGCCGCTTTGCCGCAGCCCGTCCATCCCATAGATCTAGCCTAAGAGCTCCTCTGTGACCTTATCCTGCTCGTGCGCGCCTTTCCTGACCACCTTGCCACCGGAGACGGCGAGTTCGCTGCTCACCGTCGCCGCCGAGCCGCCATGGACGCCGCCTCCCTAGCTCCGAGCTCTCAACCCCTCCATAACCTACCTCGTTGGGTGCATCTCGTAGTGAGGAATCCGACGGTGCGAGTCTCGTCGCCGGAGAAGCCACCGACGGCGAGCTTTCGCCTGTTAACCGGCCGCCGGTTTTCTGTCTCGATGACAAGCGGGGCCCAGTGGCTAGAGGGCCCAGTCGGCAGCGCCTCTGGTGCGCGGGCTGGGTAAATGGGCCGTGTGCTCCTAGCAGTTGTTAGGGTTTAGTTATTTTTTTTCTGTTTTCTTTTTTCAGGAAATGCATTAATCTTTGGAAATTAATATCTAGAGTTTTAGAGCTCCAAAAATGATGAGGCTTGTTTTGTTGGATTCGTGGTAAAGTTTTCTGCATGTTAGTATAGTTGGTTGTGTCATGCATGACTGTATTTATGCTGTAGAAATTCATTATTGAAATGTGGTTTAGAAGTTCATTTAAATTATCCTGATCCACATTTTGAGAAATATATGTCCAAAAATCATGATTCCAATTTTGTTAGTCTTATAAGGACATGCACTAGCTTATAAAAATATAAAACATATATGTTGTTTACTGTTTTATTGGTGTTTCACATTAATCTTGTTAAATAGGAAATAAAGGGTTGAATTGGTTGTTATTTTTGTAACTGGAGTTGTATTGCTCCAAATGGCATGAAAATTTAATTGTAGACTCTCTGTATGATGTGTGATGTATGGTTAAAATTTCATGATTTATGGTGCATGTATGACTGAGTTGTTGATTTATCTTCTTTGGTGCATATTAAGTAGATTTAAATACATTATAAATAATATATTATGGTAAAAATGGAAAATGGTGTTCCACTACCTTTGTATGATATTGTGTTAGCCTGAGAATCAATAATATGGTCATGTTGTTTTAGAAAATGTTGAGTTTCATATTTAATTTGCTCTCCAATACTTTATTGCATTATAGATTTGTTTATTTTGTAATAATTAAATTATGGAACCTGAGCATGTAAGATTTGAACCTTGGTCATGATTTGTAATCACCTAGATCTCATAAAATTTTAGGACTCATTTGAGATGTTTACCATATGACATAAATAATTAAATAATACATTTTTATGTCATAGTTAGCGAATAGTTATAGGCAAATGAATCCATGTATGTTTCTTGTGATGCCTTAATATGCCTGGGTATGAGATGAGTCTTGTATGATCATGTAATGATGTTTGGAGCTATCCAAATAGCTCATTTGTGGGTGTATGTTTGGGTAGTCACCAAGTGGAAAACATGTTTTGCATGTGTGCTAAAATGGCTGCAGGTGTAGTCTCTGTTGTTGGGATGTTTTCCCTATCAAGATGATGTTGCATGTAAATGTGTTCTATATAAAGGTTGTAGCCAACTTCTATATCTACCTTGTCCTAAAATTTCATGTTCATAGGCCTAATAGTTTAGGAGTTATGGCTTTTGGATGACTGCTGTCAGGTTTTGCTAATTTTCTATCTAGATCTGATTGATTGCATTATTTGACTGAGTTATGTTTTGAATCACTTCTTGGTGATAATAGATCAGTTGTAGTATATTTCTATGTCTTTCCAAATTGTCTATGATCATCCCTTTTGGTGGTCTAAATCTCCAGTTATGATTGTTTGAGTGGGAGGACAGAATCTGTCCAAATCTGGACAGAGCTGCCTTCTTTGTGTTGTTTGACCTTTATATGAATTAAATCATCTGAAGAGGATAATACCAAAGTTGTATACAATTTTAATAGGTTTCCAGAAAGGCTTAGATCACCCTGGTTGGATGTATATAACTTCAGTTATGGTTAAATCTTGTGCTTACTGTCCTGCTGTCCTTAAAATGCATATGTGAGATTATGATTGCTTCCATGTTGCTTTGCTTGGTGTGTTTGTTATCTCATGGTTCAATGACTGTAGATTAACATGCCTTGTATTACTTCCTCTTATTCATACATGTGCATTTTGCATCTCATTTAGGTACGCTAGATGATGAACGCGTGGAGTGAAGGACATGATGATGGAACTAACCACAAGACGGTGTGGTGGACTAATAACGAAGGTAGAAGGACTAATCGAGTGCTTGGATGGGAAATGCTCATCAAACAAGTGTCATCTAACAAACACTAACTTAGTGCTGAACCCCAGGCAAGCCCCGGAGCATCCCTAAGCCTCCACCTATCTCTTTTTATAAATGCACCGGTCTTTATTAAATCGTATGTTTGTGCATTTAAGTATAAGAGTTGGTTTGAAACCGTTGCTGCATATCTACCTTGTCTACTATATATGTGAACCTGATACTATTACTAGACAGGTGACCGATCTTATGTTTAGCCCTGCTTAGACCGGTAGAAGTCGGGTGATTTCCTGTCATCCGCGAGAAAGTCGGGTGATTTCCTGTCATTCGCGAGTGTAGGTGGTGACTGACGAGATCCGCATGGTTGGCTATATGTGTCACCATGCCACAATGAAATAATGAGAAAATCAAGGTTAGGTAGCGGGGAGCTGCATGACATGGGTGATGTTGACTTCGGTGTTGCTTGTGGCCGACTAGGACTGAGGCCACCAGACATCAGTTGAGATTGAAAGACGTCATCACATAGCTGGCCAGATAAGTCGTTCTGACTGCGAAGCCGAGTATTTCTTTCTGAGCCGGGAATTGGGCGTGATAAGGCAGACATATTCTGGAGGTAGGAAGGATGTGCGGAGACACCATCTTACCAAGGACAGGTCAGGGACCTGATGCATCCTGGAAGTGGGTTTGTCTCTGAGAATATGGACCCCTCCAAGCCCGCGATACATATTATATCTCAAGAAGATTTAACGGTGGCCCAAGAAGCCAGTGGCTCGGCTGACAGGGTTTGTGATTGGCATATTTGCCAGCTGGTACAATCGATTCGAATCGTCATCTCTCCTGGTTAGTGAGAAACTGAACTGATCTTCTGGTGAGGTAGAGGTTAACAACTTGAACGTGATTATTGGTGAGATGAGGTTGATATCTGTGGATATCGGAAATCATATGGTTTTATTGATTGCTATAATATCAAGTGATTGTTTAGTATAGCTGCAAACCTTAGCTTAATAGCTTAACTGAAATCGAAGCTGAATCACATCTAAAACTTATAAGTTGAGGAACTACTGTAGTAATGCTTTTTATGCAAAAATGATGCTATCCTCTGAGCTCCACCAAATAAGCCTTACATATCCTTGAGAGTCTTTTTATTTACTTCCTGTCGGGTAAGTCTAGCTGAGTACAATTGAGTACTCAAGGTTTTATTCTTAATGTTGCAGGAGAAATGCTTGGTTGACTAAAGAGTTACTTCTATCCTTCGGGAGAGGAAGACTAGACCTTGGGCAAGGTCATGTTATCTGTCTCATCTATGTTGCTGTGACTGGTCGGTACTTGGCACTGTATTATGAAATTGGGCTTATGTAAAACGATTTCGTTTCCGCTATTGAACTTTTATGTAAAAGTTTATCTTGTACTCTGATGTATTTGAAATATGTGCGAATCTATGTATCATGTGTATGTGTACTGCTGAGTTTCTGCGATCCTTGGGGTATGTACTGTGTAAAAGTTTGAAATCCTTCGAGATTTCACGGATTACTGGGTTTATATTGGCTCAAGTGTGGCTTGATAGCTGGGAAAACTGCTGTCGCTGTACTTGTACTCGTATAAATTGGTCGGTTCTGTTACATGCCCCAGCTGCCATGCCCGCGTATGGCGAAAGAGCACACGACCTGCCGATGGCTATATAGGTGAGAAAGGGTCTCACTAGAATCCACTGGTGGCCGGTGAAGCCACCATAATCTACCTTTTTTCGGATTCATCATACTCATCACTTTGTGTGAGGAGAAAAAAAAGATTTCATGAAGTTGCTAGTGAATCTATGCGAAATAGGCCATAAGCCCACATCTCAGGTCAATCCCATTGACAGCCTCTTAATCCTAACTCTGCATTTCTTTTGCTTAATTTGACTACTACTATCTTGGAGGCCATTTCGACCAAGCAAAAATGATTCATTTGGAACACGTTACACGTGGCCGCACTACCAAACCCGGTTCGCAAGGCGGAGAACACCCTTGCTTGTTATATTAATATTAACTGATAATAATAGCGTTGACAGTTCCTAACTGCTCCAAAATACGGCCTATGCATTTGTCTATGAAGCTATATATGCGAGGATCTTGTTGTCTAATTACTATACGCAGCAGTACTTGTAGTCTTTTATACTTTGGCAGGTTCCATTCTCTGCAGTAAGAACGTATGATGGTAATGCCCGCGTACGTGTACCACACTGCGTTATCATTCGTAGCTCCGAGTCTGATGAGGTCAACTTCCGGTACGCGGAATATATACGACGGTGCATCATAATGCAGATGCATCAGATTAGGCGGCATGCATGCATGTATGTATGGCTCGTTCGGCAGGTCGTTCACTGTGACTTAGGTGCGTGTCAGCGTGTCAAGAACAATCTAATTCCTTTTATCAGAGAACAAACGCCATGCGCCTAATGCCAGGCTTGAGGAATAATAAGTAGGTAAAAGCCCCAATTCCCGGTCGTAATTCTAGTGCTGAATGATGCTCCGTCTACCAAACGCGACACCTTTCAATTGGCTGATGGATGAACTTGTTCGCTTGTCCTCTAAACTTGTAACTTATTATACCTGGCAGTTACATCCGCCTAGCTCATTAGCCAAACCTACCAGTTCAATCCGCCTAGTCAGGAGTAAACAACAACTCGGCACGGAAATTGTGCTACAAACCAGAGCTCATTATCCAGACCTACCAATCCAATCAGCTCTAACGGGGTCTATTTAATTTGAACACATGATTTATATGAATCGTCCATAAGTGTTACATGAATCACTTGAATTCCACATAAAAATGTAGCACTTGAGTTATCGTTGACCTCGGACGGATGACCGTCCCCTGACGAGGTATTGAGCATATCAGCGTCCGATGTAGACTCAGCCGAACCAAAACCTAATAGATAGCCCACCCCGTCCTCCGTAGATGCCTCGGCTCTTGACCCAAGGTGGCATGACCGGATGTGCATGCTACTCAGGCGATAAAGGTGAGTTCTTTGCCAATTGAGTGGGACGCGAGGGCGGAGCGACACAAATAGTTGAAAGCATCAGAGTGGTCGTCGTGCTGGGTCAACAACACTTGCAGCCTTAGGGCATCCACAATATACTCAAAAAGATAGTGCTAAGCATTTAATACATGCCAGGAATGCACTGTATCCATTGTGGAGTCTAGCAACAGCTGAACCTTTCATGGAATCGACCATAAGCTTGTGGTGCAACCATAGCGAATAAAAAATGTCTCTCTCTTCATCGAGCAACAGCTGACGCTTTCCTGGAATCGACCGTAAGCTTGTGGTGCAACCATAGCGAATAAAAAATATCTCTCTCTTCGTCTAGTACTGTGCATCCATGCCCATCGAAGCAGCAGAGCCACACACTATCATGCATATCGCCTGTTTTTTTAATAAAACTGCAGACCCTACATTAATATGCATTTGTACTATACATATTGTGGAGTAGGCAGTAACTATGGTGTAGTTTTGTGGGTCCTGCCTGAAGGTTAATTTTGCTCATGCACATTGTGCAAGCCCTTAGGCCAGTATTAATGCATGTGTCAAAAGAGTGACATTAGACATTTATTTCAGCTAAAGGAATAGATCATATACATTGTGCAGATGCATCATATGCAACTGATACTAAAAGTTGGCCTTAAGCCTGTAGTGTGACCATAAGAAATAAAAAAAATATTTCTTTTCTCTTCTCTCACCCATCTGGCTCCTTTCACGCGTTAGAAGAGAGATGGTTGGTGAGTTGTTTGATTTTTTAATCAAAGAGTGGCTCCTACCTTAAGTGTATTTGAGTCATACACTTTGTGCACTAGGTAATATAACTGTTGTCCATTTTTTGCGGGCCCCATCTTAAGGTGAACTCTTTACATACACATTGCTGTTGCCCTTAAATAAATAAGTTGATGCGACATAATATTAATGTAAGAAAGGTGAAAAACGAGTACAGGAATAAAACTCATTTGCACTGTTTGCAATATGGGAGTATGTGAGTTCTGGAAAGAGTCACACAAGTAGCACGGGGAGACCTTGGTAAAAGGCCGCGGGTGCACATGCCAATGGCCGAAAAAATAATAATAGCACGCATCAAACTAACCCATATATATACTAATTTCTTCCGCGTTGCAAACCCGCTCTATTAAGGTACGCTCGGACATGGGATGATGCCTCTGACTCTGGCAATGCATGGGATCTCCGGCGCCGTCCACCCTCGAGATTCTGTGATCGCCCACCCCTCGCGCGCGCGCAGCTTGCTCCCTGATTTTCTGTTGGGTTTCGACGCCATGATTCCTGATTTTTATTCCGCTTCCGCATGCGAGGCGGTGAAAGAAAACCTGCGCAAGTACAGCATCCGGGGCGGCCGCCACATGCTACAGATTTCGCCTCGCACAAGGCACAAATGATTGACGCGCGCGCTTTGCATATGCCTGGGCCGTTCCATGCCAAAATCAGCAGAAGCTTTGCGGCCGGCTCCATGCATCCATCCACGATCCATATCCACCTGCGTGCATGTTGTAATCGCAGCACTTTGTGCTCAAGTTGCGGGCGCTAATGTTTGGTCGTCGTCCGCGTCTGCCTGGCTGCTTAGCTGAAAAACACCAAGAATCAAGCGAGGAACGCCAAAAAGGCAGCGTGGAAACTTGTGCTTGCGCAGGATTTCAGACGAAGGCTATCTCAAATTGGATTGCAAATTGGCACTATCCTTTTGTTCTCTAATTAAGGTGGTTCAGCTAGCTTTAATTTGCGCCTGCAGATGCATGACAGCAATATACTTGTTAACCACGGGCAATCTTAGACTGGCTGCTAATGTTACAGTGAGCATCCAGCCAAAGTTGGCGTCAAAGTGACAAAATGACGATTTATATACTCTGTGAAAATACTGTAGATATTTTAAGTGAGATTACCCAAGATGACAGTTGGGATCTTAGCTGGGCCCTGGGGCGGGAGTGGTGGAGATTGCTAGGCAGCGCCCGGCGGGGCGGCGGCTCAGTGTCCTGCAGGCCAACTGCAAGTTGCAACCGACCAAATTAACGGGTTTATCACAGCCAAAATTACCCGCAGCGCGATCTCCGATCTTGCCACACCGCGTGCAACAGCTAACCAAGCCAATTGACTATACAAATATATGCTGCTGCTGATCTCTGCTCACTCACTTAGCAGTAACCTGCACCTTAATTTCTGCTGAATAAGCAACTGGTGGCCTGCGTGAGGATCAACCGCCCTGCTGTCTATTCTATACTAGTACAGTAACATACTACTACTACCGTCCTACGTCTACGTACTAACATGGACTTGGGAGCCGTATAGAATCATTTCAGCCGTACAATCGTCACGTGTACGTGCGTGCGTGTGCTACACCTACACTGCTACTGCTATACCGGTAAAACCGAACCTGTAGTGTGATTGTGTAAAAGAAAGAAAAGATGCCGATACATGTGGATGATGCAAGAGCTGAGGTTATAAAAAAAAAAAAAAACTGCCAGAGCAGTGGCTCGCATGGATGCAGGTCTCATAGTCGTTGCTCTTGTTACAAGGAGGTTCGTTCGTTGGAAGCAAGAACAAGGTAAAGGATGACTTTGCCTGTATCGATCGGCGCATCCGCGCGTGCAGGATGTTGGGGTTGGCGAATCCGTGTTGGGCATCACTGATCCCTGTGCAGCGAGATTGAAGCGTCCGACTAGTCAGTCACTCGCATAATCAGGCTGCTGGCTGCTTGATGCTTAATTCCGTCTCCACGCACAAGTCAGCGAGCCAGCGCAACCGCATGCACAAGCAAGCAACCAGCTATGGTACGTAGTACTGTAGTAGCGCCAGCCAGCCAGCTTACCTAAACATGCGAGCCGGACAGCCGGGACGTGTGCTAGCTACTTGTTGAGCATCTTGATAGATGATATACGAACACACGCGGACACGCCGGAGCCTTTAGGCCTTTAGCTTGTCGGTGAAGTATACGCGTCCGCGAATAGCTAGGAGGATGGGCATTGGCGCTAGCTAACTGCAACTCGCTCTCCTCCGATGTCCGATCCCCCTGCAACAGGGAAATCGTGTTCTAGTCCTGTGTTGGTCAAACGCCTGTAGACGCACCCCGCCCCGCGCCTGCCGTCCAGTCCAGGGCCAGCTAGAGCTAGCTGCTGCTGAAGACTGAAGAGGAAGTAGTGAACACTTCAGCCACTCTAGACTGCTAAGGCTGCCTTTAGTTTGAAAAATTTCCTTCTCTCTTCCCATCACATCGATTGTACTTTCTGTCTGCATGGAGCACTAAATGAAGTAGCACCTGTTACATGTTTATACTTTTTGCCTGTCTATCTTGAGATGAATCTTTTGAATCTATTTGGGCCATGATTGGACAAAAGTTGTCAAATACAAACGAAAGTGCTACAGTTGCAAAATTTTGCAAACTTTCTCAACTAAACGCAGCCTAAAACCCTCGACGATAGATCGATCGGACGCTTCCTCGCGTCTGCCAGACTGCCACACACACATACACATGCATTGCCGCGTATACGTACGTGGCGCTATCTATCTACGAATGCGACGCGACGGATGCGTACGTCTCCGGCAAGGCGCACGACGTCGTGTAGCGCACGTATTCGATCAATCTCTTCTAGTCCAGCCATACTAGCTCGCCGTGTGCGTGTGCATGCATGTTGTGTACTTGTACTAGTAGCCAAACTAGCCGATGAGCGGCGGGATGTACCTAGCTAGGAGCACGTTGGCCGGCCGCGTCGTCGACACCGAAGCGCGCGGCCATGCATGCACGCCTGTCGATCCGAACGTTTCGTCTGCACTCGCGCACGTTTTCAGTCTCATCCGAACAAAGCTGAAAGCCCGAAGATCGATCGAATTAAGCAGCAATCGCACTATGGAAGCCGGCCGGCCGGCCTGAGTTCGATCGGTACGTACGCCACCGTACCTGTAATACGATGCTCTGATTAAATCGAAGGCTCTCACAAGCTGATGCTTCACGCGATTCGGCGGATTTGGTTAACAAATCAAAGCCGGCATTCACGCCCTCAATCAATCAGTTGCTGATCGATCGATCGATCAACCGTGTCTGCTAGGATTTGCAAGTAACCTTGTACGGTGATAGATTAAGATCATATAGTATCATTGCCCATCATGCCAGGCGCGCACACACTCGCGCAAATCCCAGCAGGTTTCCATCATGGCTTCATGTGTGGCTTTCCTCAAGGAGAAAAACGACAGTGGACTCGAGTGGCAACGTGCAGGCATTCCCTGCAGCAGCCAGCAGCAGAGCCGGCCCAGCCCAGGTTTATATATGTAATTTACAGCTGTGGTTCATGGCAGCGCACACTTTTGTTTCGCCCTTTAGAATCGAACGACGAGCGCTCCTTTTCATCTGCTTCGTCTAGCGGCAACAAAAGCGGGCATTTGAAAAAGGGGTTAGTTCAAGGGATCCTTTAACACTTTCGCAAACTTTGATGTGACGACGAAAGCTAAGCTTGCGAGCATCCGGCCATCATTCCTAGCCTTCTCGTCCCGTCAGGGCCGCGCGCGCGCCAACTGTTCGATCGTCTCTCTTTCTCGGCCCAACCGACCAATCATTGTCGACCTAGGTTCATGAACCGAACTCCGGCGCCATGGCCCGGTCTTGCACTGTGGTCTCTCTTATGCCCATACATACCTGCATTGTGTATGCATTCTCTGCTTGTATCGACCTTTCCATTTTGGCAACAAAATGATAATAAGGAGTCGTTATATTTTAGGTGAACTGATTAGTACAATTAAAATGACAACTCACACAAGATAATCTATAACCTTATTCTTTTTTTTAGATAACGGTGGATTAACCAACCGGCTTCTTCCTTCGAGAAGGAATCATGCCACGAGTTCAATACAAAAGAACAATTAAAATAGCTGACCAAAATAAGGCAGCACAAATCCAAACAATGATGAAATTGCATTTTAATTGAACAACAACCAACAAAACAAGGACTTGAAATATAGGAGAAGTATAATGCTACTAATACATTAATACTACTATCAGTACATAAACTGCATGCAACTTCCTCTTAGAAAAACTGTCTGCAGGTCAAGAAAAGCATGAATGGTGAGAATCCCAAGAATTCAACCTCTAATGACTAAATATTGGATTGCACCAAAATTTCTAGCCACATAGAAAAAAAATAGACAATTCACTTATAATTCAACACTTCACATCCATTCTGAAATAAGGGAAAATACTCTTTTCGTTGAGCATTGAAGGGCTTTATTCCTCGGTTGGGAAGTCTTTTAGTAACCGCGGATATATAGGCGGAAGACGGTTAATTCAGCAGTTCAATTTCAGTGTGTAAATCAGGACCTTAAGGCCTTGTTTGATACAAAGTATTTGTAAAGTATTGAAGAAACACTATGGTTTGAAAAATACTTTGGTTTTTAAAAACAATTGGGTGTTTGGATACAATAAACTTTGTCATCTCTAAAACCATGGTTTTGTTAAAACTGTAGGTTTTTTTTTGGAGTTTTAAAAAGTCTACTCATGATCTCTTTTTTCTAAACCACATTTTTCTATCTCTTTAGCTTGTAGAACTATAATTTGGCAATACTATAGTTTTTAAAAACTGTACCACATCTAAACAGACCCTAATTATTTTTTTAGTAAACAGAATAGTTCGGGCCTATATACAAAGCCGCACACACAGCCAAGGACGTCGACTTTAGTTGTCGATTGACTGAATTAAGAAAAGCACTGATGAACGAATTTGTTAGAGCGATAATTCAACTGGGAACAAAGCCACATTGTCTCACATGCCAATGCCATGGCCCTCCTATTTTACTCCACCGGCCCCCCACAGTCCTACCAAAAAATTAAAAAAAGAAGACAACACGTCCCTAATCATCATCACAATACGAGCCTCCCCTCCCTCTAAGGATCAGGTGACTGGTGGTTCAGACAATATACAAGGAGGTGTAAGCCACTTGTACATATATACTACATTTTCTCTTCAGAATGCTGGCTGATATCGATCCGTCAGGTAGAACAGATGCCTTGCTCTCCTGCTGCCTGCTGGAGGTTGCAGATCATAATGGAGCTGGATGGATGGGTGGATCCATGGATCGATCGTCAGGTCCCCTTCAGGCCCGAGAGGCCATGGACCACAACGTGTCCCTGTCGGAGGAGCCAGAGCCCAGAGCAAGAGATCGACGCCCTCATTGACCGACCTTTGTTTAATAGATCATCAATGGGCAGGGAGCTTGATTTGCAGCTAACGATCGATCTGACCAGACGCATGAGATGGTTGATGGGGGCATGGTGTGAGCTCAGCAGAAGGGAAGGGCAATGTGCAATGGCCAATGGCCCAATTGGATGGTGGCATGCAGGAGGGCCCCCCTCTCTCTGCTGGCGGTTCGCGTGCAGGGAGATTGTGAGATTCCTCTAACTAACTGTATCATAACCAGACGTAATGTACCTACTACTCCAGGCAGTTGTTTGTTTTGGATCGGATCTGTCTCTATTAGAAGGGTGTCAGTGTCAGGCAGCCAGCTGCCAGCCCATCCGCCTGCCACGCAACACTTCAGTCTTTTTCTTCACTCTATATTTAGGTGCCTGATGTTTTGCTGTTAATTGTTATGAGGCAATGTGTAATTTTGTGATTGATTGTTTGACAGTAGAAAAATTGTAAATTGATGCATGTGAAGTTGTCATTTGAATTATACTAGTTGGTTGTCTAAAATTATAACCTGAAAATTCAGGAACCTGAAATATAACAATTCCTTGTACGAGGATTCCAGATCAAAGTGCAGACGGCAGCCACAATCAAATCACACTAGCGGAAGTCCAGCCCAAGCCAACTCGCACGGCCCATATCATCATCTGCCAAAACCCGCCAACTCGCACGGGCCAAAACCCACACGCTGGTCTAGTCGCTTTCAGCCCACGACTACTCAGACGAAAGCGAGGTCTGGTCGAGTTGAACGGCGCCACCTGGGCCGTGAGACTCGTCATTCGCGTCGTGGACACAGTGACAAAGGTTCCCGGTATGAGGAACGCGGTAGGTTGTAGGTGGATCCATAATTCTAAGTTTTCAGTCTGCAGGGGTATACCTTTTCGGAACGTTTGGTTTTACGTCGAGATCATGATCCCTAGACAATTGGGACGACGTACCCGGAACGAAACTATGGAACGAGAATCATGATTCCGGTGCATTTGAATCGATATAAATGAAACGTAACTAAGGAACGAGGATCGCGATCCCAAACTTTTTTAGTCGATAATTATATTATATAATTATATAATAAGTCTGAACATGACATTCATAAAGATAAAATCATATGCTAATTATATAGATAAAAACTTTCAATGTATTGCACCATCCGTTGAAGCCACATATCTGCACTCTGCACTCCACAACAGCACACCCTTGATCTTGTCAAATCCTACAAGTTTGCAAAATCAAGTGTTAGTAATATTTATTGGTAATAACAAAACTAAAACAGATTACTTTGAGCTTAATATTGAAATAGTGTTTACCCTTAGATATTAGCATTTTCAGGGTCTACATCCCAGTTGGCATGTGCTCCATTTTTTAGCCCTCGGTGGCTCTTAACAAAAGGCGCAAATTATGGTGGATATAGGCTAGTTTGTCAGCTGTATTTATATTTAGCTTATTCCTCTTTGCACTTTGAATGTATCCATAGGTACTCCAAAGTCTCTCTACTGATGAATTGCTTATAGGCTGGGAGAGGACTCTCGTTGCCACCGCTGCCAAATTTGGAGCCTGGGCACTATAGCTGAACCACCATTTAATTGGATCCATCGTGCCCGCATCAAGTTTAACAGCAGGAGGTGCAAACATTCCCCTCTTCATAACAAAATCATTAAATTGTTCACGTGACATTGCATACTCATGGTCTAAATTTGCTATTCGACGTAAAGCTTCCATTACCCCTTCCATGCATAACCTCTAAATCTTCATTTGGCGGTTTCCTTCGAACGCCCTCAGGAGCTGCATTTCCAAGATATTCTCTATCATAGTACCGTGGGGAGAGAGCATATGCAAGACACTGAAGTGGAGTGTTCATCTTTTCCCAGCGTGAAAAAATTATATCTTCTATTTCTGGATAATCACTTCCGTGTGGATTGTCATCTTTATCCATAATGTCCTTGATCTTTCCGACCATATTGTCCATTCTCTCATAGATTTCTCCAATTTTTGGACCTTCTCCATCACATAATCTCAGTACTGACAAAATGGGCTCACAGATGGCTAGGATAGCTTCTACCTCATTCCAAAAGTTTTCATCATTGATTGCTTTAACAATAGCCTTTGCTTGCATGTTCTGATCATTGCTGCAACCTCTCATCCAATCTTTCCACTGTTGGGTGACTACAGTGGTGGCAAGTGCTTCTCTGCAAGTAATCAACTTGTCCAACATAATATAATTTGAAGCAAATCGAGTCTTTCCTACCCTCAAAATATATAAGCGAGAATTTTTTTCTGAACATCGCTAAACAGTGCAAATGGTTTCGGAAAAAATTAACAATAGCTTTCCCGGTTTTGTATGTATCTTCCATCAATGTAAACTTTTTAGCCAAGTCTTTAAATATTAGGTTCAATGTGTGAGCCGCACATAGGGTCCAAAATATGTGAGGATACACCTACCAAAGAATGAATAATCTTAGTATCTTACTCAGGCTGGTTAAATAAATCATGGTAATCAGTAGCAAATAAACCTTGAACATACCTTTTCAATTTCCTTGCCAGCCGCTTTGCAGTTAGACGCATTGTCAGTCACTACCCGAAGGACATTTGCAGGTCCTATATCCTCAATTGCTTTCAGTAAAAACTGAGCAATTGCATCACTAGTTTTTTCCACCCCAGAATAATCTTATGCATACAGGAAGCATGAGCCACTGCTATTTGACGCAATCACGTTGAGAAGTGTCTGGCTTTTAACATTGGTCCACCCATAAAAATAATGGAGACACCTTGTGTCAACCTAGTTCAAAAATATTAATGGAATTATTGGTACTGCAATGCAGTGCAAAAAAAAGCCAAGAAAAGATAAACAAAATGTATTGTTTCAAAAAAAAAGATGAACAAAACGTACCAAATATCTCTCACTCCTGATAGATTGTTCTCAACTTATCGACCATGTCGCCTAGATCGAATCGAGCTAAACATCATATCACAAGATAAGATAACTTATCGATTCTACATGAACCGTGGCATCTCTCATCATCGTCTCCCGTCGACTTATCGACCAAGTCGCCTAGATGATCGAATCGAGCTAAACCTCATATCACAAGACGAGACAACTTCTCGAATCTGTATGAACCGTCGCATATCTCATCATCGTCTCCCGTCGACTTATCGACCATGTCGCCTAGATGATCGAATCGAACTAAACCTTATATCACAGGACGAGACAACTTCTCGAATCTACATGAACCATGGCATCTCTCATCATCATCTCCCATCAACTTATCGACCATGTCGCCTAGATGATCGAATCGAGCTAAACCTCATATCACAAGACATGACAAGACATTTTCGTTGAGATGATCGAATCAAGCTAAACCTACTACCACGGGTATACCTTATTAGGCGTGAGAAAAAAAATGCTAGAGTAATCCCTTTATTTTTCAGCTAAACCTATATAGTAGCATTACATTTGTCCATTATCATGTGATCCTATGTTAGTGGTTCATAATATTATGCTACCTATATAATATTTTGTCTTCCTATTATTTTTGTTCTCTGCGTACCAACACTGGCGGAGCTTAGGCCGTCTCCAATGGCTAGCTCTTGATAGCTCATATAATTTTTTCTCGTATTTTAATAGGAGAGAGAAAAGAGTTATCTCTTATTCAAGGGATAGTCTTATACACATACTTCGAGGTTATGTAAAAATGATATGTGGGATCATGAGCTAGATCATTGGAAGTGTTGTCTCTAAAAATGTTTAGAGCTAGATACTAGCTCTTATTATTATGCATGCCCTTAGTGAAGGCCATAGTGGGCCATGACTTCCAAAGCTAAAGCAATTCTTAATGATACATACTATATTTTTTTTATTCATATCAATTTCCCGATAACATTTACACCATACAGTTAGTTGCTTATCGTAATGGTATTGAACTCAACTGCTGTGTGGGAGGTCAAGATGTTGAATCTTAGCTTTTGTGTCATTTTGACTTTTTTTTTTTTTGCCATTTTTCTCTCTATGCACTCCTGGGCTGGGCTGGAGGCCCATTAACGTGAGACCCAGGCACCCAGCGCCGCCACCCTTCACGCCACGCCGCTCGACTCGAAGTGTGTCGAGTCTCGACCCTCGAGTTCTCGACCCAGTGCTGCCGCCGCCGGCCGAACGCGGAAAGAGGTGACTCGACGCCGCCGTCTGGAGGCCGCGACGCTCGATCCAGCGCCCCCGACGCCGCCGTCGGACATCGGGAGGCACGCCGCCGCCGCCGTTGGACGCTCGACACAAGCGCCGCCGCCGCCGGAAGGCCACGCCACCACCGCCGTCCGCCGTCGGACGCTCAGCACCAGCGCCGCTGCCGCCGGCCAACGCGGAGAGGACTCGACGCCGCTCGACCCTAGCGCCCATACTGCCGTCGGACACCATTGCTGGTACGCATTGCCAACACCCCCACGGCCACATCAGTCACATCGCCAACTTCTCCTCCGTAACTACATTATTATTTTATATTTATTATATTGCACTATCTAATTTCTGAAAAGAACCTAGCATTTGTTTGGAGTAATAGATTGATGAATGAGGAAAATGCAGTGTTAGGATAACCCTAATATTTTGTTTTTTAGTTTCCGTTGACCAGAGCTTGTACTCCCATTTTTAATCACCACTTATATCATGATATTTTTCGATTCTGTGGAAAAAGGTAGTGAAAGTGATATAGTATTTATTATTCTTCTCCTCGGTTCCTCCGCACGGTTCCTCCGCACCCGCACGCTTCCGGCTGGAATGAGATCGTATAATGACTTCTCTCTACAGTCAATCATCCAAGCCGTTGATTTCAGATCCAAGCGTGAGCTCTAGAAGATCTGCAACCGCTCCGTCCACCTGAGCCCAGCTGCAGAACTTGTCTCCCTGGGCGACTCGCACCTCCGTCCTCCGCTAGTCTGCCTCCGCCGCCGTTGTAAGCACCGGCTCGGCGCTCCCTTCCACGCCGACGCTCCACTTCCCTCCAGTGCATGTCCACCGCGCACGAGCTTCGTCGCCACGGAAGCGCCCAGGACATGCGTCTGACGAGGACGGCTTTGCCTTGCTGACGTCGGGCTTCCCCCGCGCCTAGCCGTCGCCGTCATCGCCAGAGCGTTCCTCTGCCGCGGTGTTCGGCCTGTCCACTCCCGCGAAGCTTCCAGCAGAGGCAGCGACAGCCGGATCGAGTCCCGGCCGCCGAGGAGTCGAAGACCATGGAAGTGTGAGTCCCCCGCTAAGGTTCCGCATCTATCTATCTCTGGGCTCCGTTCTGACCGCGTGCATCGTCGCAGGGTGGCGTCGGCGCCGGGGAAGGTGCTCATCGCGGGAGGATACCTCGTGCTGGAGCGCCCCAACGCCGGCCTAGTCCTCAGCACCACCGCCCGCTTCTACGCCGTCGTCCGCCCCCTCCGCGACAGCCTCCCCGCCGACTCCTGGGCCTGGGTGAGCGCTCTTCAACTGCCATCCCTCTAGTCTCAGAAGCTACAGCGTGTTGCCCTTGCTCCTCACTCTTTGTGCCTCGTACCGGTGCTAGGCGTGGACGGATGTCAAAGTGACTTCCCCTCAGCTCTCCAGGGAGGCCACATACAAGCTGTCCCTAACGAAATCGACGCTGCAATTAACGTCTGCGAGGCAAGTTGCTCATTGTACTTAATGGTTGCAAATTTGCAATCTCATGGTGAAGTGCTCTTGTTCTGTTATATTATCTCTGAAACTCTGGGTCTGGTGGTAATGCCACTGACAGCGTTACTGTTGTATTTCAGAGAATCTACAAACCCTTTTGTGGAGCAAGCTATACAGTTCTCTGTAGCAGCTGCTAAAGCAACCATTATTGATAAGGAGAAGAGGGATGTTGTTGATAAGTTGCTGTTGCAAGGTTGTAAAGCTTCTCTTAGTTAATTTTACTGCTCTTAATCACCCCATCAGGTTACATGGTTAATGTATACTACTCGAGCATATATATGTCTGAACTTCCTGTTACAGGTGTGAACATTACGATTCTTGGCTGCAATGATTTTTATTCTTATCGAAAGCAGGTGAACCTTCTTAATTGTATAAGCATACTCATTATTCATGTGTATTTTAGCTTATTGCAAAGCTCTACTACACCCAAAAACCCAATCTAACTTGTAAAGAAAAGAGAAATTTGATGTTAACGTGACCCTTGTAGCTCCTTCTAGATTTTTTTTAATTTGAACCATCAGTTACAAAAAACGAACTACCCAATCCTGAACATATATTTCCTAATATCTACAAATTCTACTAAAACAATAAGACAGTTACCAGAGTTTAATTTGAAACCTTAAAGTGTGAACTCTTTTGTACTATACTTTGCTTCTCTATTCCCTCAATGATGATCAAACCTTTTTTGATAAAAGTATTAGTTTAGTTAAGAACAAACTTAGTATAGTGCACTTCTTACTACAAAGGACCAGATCAGATGCAGAACTCAAAGCTAATGTGTTGGCATATATATTTGTATATGACATATGATGTGCGTGGATGTAATGCTTGCTTTCTTCTTATAAAGTTTGCATAGTTTAAGATTATTATTGGCATATGATGTGCTTGTATGTAATGCTTGCTTTCTTCTTCTTATAAAGTTTGCGTAGTTTAGGATTAGCATTCATGCCAGCGTTTCTTATGTAAAACTTAAGGTTCAATGAATTTCGAAAGGATAGCCAAGTGTAAAATTTTGAATTGATGACTACTGCCAGATGGCAATGTAAAACATTTTAAAGCTATTCTCCTTGCATTATTTAATAACTGCAACATATGAATCCACTTTCTCTTTTACATACTAAATGTCTTATAAACCATATAAAATTTCCTTGTTTGACCTAGTTCATATTTTACAACTAGAACACACCCAGAAAATACTAGATCTTATTGGTTTCCATTGTTTCTTCAGATTGAAGCACGTGGTCTCCCTCTTACTCCGGAGGTATTGCTTTCAGTGCCTCCATTCTCTTCAATTACATTTAACTCAGAGGTTGCTAATGGAACAACGACTGGAGAGAAATGTAAACCTGAAGTAGCAAAAACTGGACTTGGGTCATCAGCTGCCATGACCACATCAGTTGTTGCGGCTCTTCTTCACTATCTTGGTGCTGTTAACCTTTCATGTCCGGGACAATCTTCCAGTGATAATGCAACTGGACGAGATCTTGACTTGGTTCACGCTATTGCCCAAAGTGCACATTGTATAGCACAAGGGAAAATTGGAAGTGGTTTTGATGTTAGTGCTGCTGTCTATGGGAGTCAACGCTATGTAAGGTTTTCTCCAGAAATACTCTCCTCGGCTCAGGTAAACTTCAGTGGCAGATAACGTGCACCACATCAACTTTGTCAGTGTAATCTCAGTATCTCACTACATTTGAAGAGCTGGTAATTTATGGCTGCAATATTTACAGGCTACAGGTGTGACTTCCTTGCCAGATATAGTATCAGATATTGTTACACAAAGGTGGGATCATGAGAATAAACAGTTTTCATTACCTCCTCTGATGGCCCTTGTAAGTCGCCAAGCCTCATGGTCAATGACTGGTTTTCCCAAAATGGCAATCAAATCATTTTACTGGTTGTCATTCTTATAGGCTATAGCCATTAGACCATGTCTTATGCTCATAGTGGCAGCACGTGTGACGAGACTGCTGTTATAACCTCATGACATATCTATCTCACACACATACCATGCTAATATTGATGTCATTCAGATTTGAAAAATGATAAGTTGTAGAATGGTTGGTCCCATTTTATTCTCATCATCACGAGATACACTTCTCATTTCATGTTAGTGTATCACAGCTTTGCCTTCCCTTAAAAATATCTTCGCAAAGTTGTATCTTTATTAATATTTCTTCTATCTATTATAATACTTGTGGCACGCATTGCATAACAGCACAAGGTTAAAAAAAATGTTGCCTTGACCTTGCACAATGAACAGCTTACAAATGCATCTCGGTTCACAACAGTCCAAACAGGAAGAAAGGGTTGGGGGGGGGGGGGGGTCAATATCAACAGTCTTTTTTTTCTGCTTATGTTATTTTTTGCTAGCTCCTTGGGGAACCTGGAACTGGAGGATCATCTACTCCATCAATGGTTGGATCTGTGAAACGGTGGCAGAAGTTTGACCCTGAGAAATCCAAAGATACATGGAGAAAACTGACCATTGCTAATTCAGCGCTGGAGAACCAACTGAGAATATTAAAAGGACTTTCTGAAAATCACAGGGAGGCATATGAGTCCGTAGTGTGGTCCTGCAGTCGTCTTACATATGGGAAGGTAACTACATAATTATTCTATATACTTATATCTACTATATTACACTATCCTATTTCTGAAAAGAACCATTTGTTTGGAGTAACAGATTGATGAATGAGGAAAATACAGTGTTAGAATAAACCATAATATTTTGTTTTCTAGTTTTTCGTTGACCAGAGCTTGTACTCCCATTTTTAATCACCGTTTATCATGATATTTTTCCAATTTGTGGAAAGAGGAAGTGAAAGTAATCTTTATTATTCTTTTAACTGAATTCTCTGTTTCTTTGTTCTCTGCAGTGGAGAGAGGTGGCTTCTAACCAAGATCAAGAATTAATTGTTAGATCATTGTTGGCTGCAAGGGATGCTTCCCTTGAGATAAGGCTTCACATGCGAGAGATGGGCATAGCAGCCGGTGTTCCAGTAAGGCCCCTTTTACAAAACTGCAGAGTATTGTAGTATATCATGTTCAAAGAAGTATATTCAGTAAGATGTTTGGCATAATCACAGCAATATGTATCACTAAGTTATGAAACTGTAGATATAATATGGTCGATTTTCTTATTCAACCTTGTTTGTCATCTTTGCGCTGATTTTGTAGATTGAGCCAGATTCACAAACACAGCTACTAGATGCCACTATGAATATGGAGGGTGTTTTACTAGCTGGAGTTCCCGGAGCTGGTGGCTTCGATGCAGTCTTCTCAGTGACATTGGGGGATGCAAGTAATGCTGTAGCGAATGCTTGGAGCTCAGCTGGCGTTCTGCCACTTCTTGTTCGAGAAGACTGCCGTGGTGTTTCATTGGAAGATGCTGACCCAAGAACAAGGGTGGTGTCAGCAGCTGTATCGTCCATTCAGATTAACTGATTCTACTGTTAATAGTTCTATTTTTTTTGTTGTTTAAAAAAAAATGTGCCGAATGTTAGGAAATACGTGGTTAAAATAAGTGCTGCACTTGCAGCAATATATCACGTTATTTACAAGGACTGTTCATGAGTGTAGAAAATAAGGAATTTTAGAGATTTTCCATGGAATTAGTGCTAGTAGCTATGGAATAAGACGTGAGGAAATGTCAAGTATTCAACAAACTCATACTTTAAACCTTGCATTTGTAACTGTTTTGCATAGTTTGTAACTTTGTATGACAATTCAGCATGTATTAGTGTTTGGACTTTGGAAGGTGTGGTTTATATGATAACAGTGTTTGATATTTGACCTTATCATATGATAGGTCGTGCTTTGACTTTGGCGTGTGAAACGCAAAGGGCAAATTTTAAATTTTGTCACCGTTGCGGATGTCACTCGTCCGGTTGCAACTGTGGTTTAGTGCATACAAATTTGCGACATGGTGAGACCTGTCGTGCGGACCCAACTGTCGTCATGACTGGTGGAACTCAGGGGCTGTTTAGAAGCCAAATGTTCTGAAAAAAAAGTATTTTAGCATGCATGCTAACTTTTATAATAAGTATTCAATCATGATCTAAGTAGGCTCAATAAATTTGTCTCACAACTTTTGCAATAACTGTGCAAATATGTAAAAGATTCATCTAGATTTAATACTTATGCATGTATCCAAACATTTGATATGAGGGGAGTTTTAGAATTTTGGAAGTAGATCTAAACGGGTCCTTACCGGTCCATCCCTGACCTCCAGCTGGCCCCTTCTCTCCCTTTTCTCTTTCCATGGCCGATTTTAAGTAAAAAAAAAAGTGGGTCAAGCCAGTCCCGATTATTGTTGCAGGTTGAAAATCATAGATTGAACGAAACGATTTGACTCTTATGTTTAGGTACTCTCATTCCAAATGGTAAGTCATTCTAAGATTTTTGGAGAGTCAAAACATCTCAATTCTAATCAAAATTATAGAGAGAAATATGAAGACTCGTGATATCAATCTCTGTTCACTGAAGCTAAAGTTGAAAGCTGATAATGGTTTATGCTGATTTCTTATTAGAGGAAAATAATGTTCTATGACTAAAAAAAAATTAAAATAAGCGCTTATAAGTTGAAACAAATAGAACGTGTAATATGAAAATATATTTGATGAATAATCTAATGATAATTAATTAATATTATAAATACTATTATCTTATTACATAGATTTGATTAAAGTTGAGATACTTTGGCTCTTTAAGATTTTTTAGAATGACTTACAATTAGGTTGGAGGGAGTATCAACGAAGAGCCTCTTGCGCTCAATTGGTGAAGGGAACCCATATGCTAGGCCTATATCTTTGCTACGACCTTACAACTACGTTGACACTGACAGTATCTTCGAGCTCTGATATGCTCATCTACTTAGCTTTCCCACTTACGTGATTGCTGATCATGTTTAGTTTAAGGTCATCAGATCCTGTTTTATGTGACATGACCATGTTTTATTGTTAAACGTCTGTTCAACATTATGTGCACACGGTGGGTATCTGAAACTGTATCAAAACATTTCAGCATGTCTATGTTAAAGTCAGCGTGGTTGGTCCTCGGATGGCGCCTACTCGGCTTCGTCGGCCTTTCGCGTGTTCTTTGTCGGCTCGACGAAGTTGTTGGGGTGTGCAAATGAGCTCTGGAAGACCAAAGCGCTACCACGTGTGAAGCTTTTCTTTTGGTTGGTGTTGCACGGTCGCCTATGGACAGCGGAACGTCATTGGAGACATGGTTTGCAGGACAGTGGGGTGTGCAGGACAGCCTATGGACGACGGAACGTCGTTGCAGACGGTGAGCCACCTACTGTGGGGCTGTGTTTTCACTCGACAGACATGTTCACGCTACTTCAGGTGCTCGGTATGGATGAGCTACTGGCTAACCCCGTGGACGACCTGGTGGTATGGTGGCTATGGCAGAGGTGCCAGCTCAACAAGTCAGCAGGGCCGGGTTTTAACTCGGTGGTACTGCTTGTTTCTTGGTCCATCTGGAAGTGTCGCAATGAGAAGATTTCTAACGGGACGCTGGCCACCGCGTCGGCGGTCGTGGCAGATAGGGCAGTCGCGGAAGGGAAGGAGTGGATGTACGTTGGCTTTGGGAGTCTTTCGACCCGGCAGACACTCTTTATCGGTCATACTAGGTCTAGCTATGCCGCCAACTCCAGTGTAGTATAGTCTTCATGTATCTTGGATGCTAAGCTAGTTGCCTTGCAGTGCCGTTGCCTCTCGCAATTGGTACACATTGCCAGCGCTCTGGCTTGTAACAAACTTTTCTCCTATACTTAGTGAAATATGTGTATGAACCCGCTCGTGAAAAAAAGTCCGCATGGTTGTCCTTATCCACAGGCTAGCCTTAGGTTTTGGGTGAGGAAATGCAGAAGATCTACAGCAAGATACCTTTTTTTTTTTAGCTGAGGAGGCCAGCTTGTTTGTAGGCTATAAATTTGGCTTCGGCTTTTTGGAAACGCTGAAGGCCCCGGAATGCCAGGTATTCGCCATTCACCAATCAGTGGAAATTTGTTTGTAAAATAAGTGTCTGACTTTTGTTACTAATGACTCTTTTTGCATAGATCTAGGGATGAAAACGGATCGGATACGAACGGATATCTCTGATATCACATTTGTTTTTATATTTCTGGTCGGATTCGGATTCGAATACGGATAGTGTCAGCCATGCCGGATAGAATATGATTAGATGTCGATATCATAAATATACGATTTGAGTATTCGGATACGGATACGGTATCGAATATTGAATATTCGAACTCGGATACGGATAGATCTGAAATGGTATGGATATTTATCCGATCGTATGGATATTTATCCGATCGGATAAATATCCATACCACCCCCACCTGTACCCATCGGATTATATTTATATGACCTTGATTAGAGTTTTCATAGTTTGCACAAGAGGCTGGTTTCCATAACATACGTTCCCAAAATTAAAATGGTATCCTAGTGACTAGTGAGCAGTGACCATGCCTTACGACGACAGTTGACATTTGCTTGGAGAGAATATTTTATAATAGAATGGTGAAGGAAGCCGTCATGCTCTTTTAATAAATACTATAAAGCATAAGAGATGGCTCTTTGTTGCAAACGTGAAACTCACACTTTAAGCTGACGGCAGGTTGGAGAACATGGTGTCACAACTAGAATTTTAAAGTTCTTCTAGTGAGCTGAGATTCTTGTAGTACCATTCAAAATTTAGTACTCCCTCCATATAAGAAAAGGAAGTTATTTTGGACAAAATTTTATAGAAATATGAAGTCAAGGTCATGCTTTGAAGACACGTAGTTGTCCTAAACGACTTCTAAATTCTATACGGAAGGAGTATAAATTTTCTATACTAAATATCTCCTAGTGAGATTCACATGTGTTATAATTAGTGGTAGTGTTTTACTATTAATTAAAAATATTTGGAGAAGAGCCTACTATTTTGGTAGTGTGCCAACCCTTCACCAAATTTAAGATATAGGCATATGGGTACAAGGATGGTACATTAAGTACATTCGGATCACTTGTTTGATGAATCAAAAGGGATGTGGTGCTCGTCGTTTTCATTCAAGGAACTAACCGTGTCCATCTATGTTACGCGTCACATCCTTTGAAAATCTTTTGCTGGCTTGCTGAGGAGCATCACAGCACGAAAGATATGCTTACGTAGAAGAGGAATATATGGCGAGTATTAGCTTGTAGAAAACATGAAAAGCCCTCATGGAAAGAGGCGATGGTAGCATCACGCCACCTCCGTAGTTGACTCATGCATAGGAGTAGATTATCATATTGTTTCCGAGGTACTATTGTATTGTATGGAGGATGTCGAGCAGGATTAGTGGGAACAGCTCGGTTGCATTGGTCTCTACTCTTGTACATAAGCCTTATCCAATTCCAAGTGGGCTAGAGCCTACTAGAGGCTTGTTTGGAACTAAAGGACCGAGAAAGGCAACCAGAGTGAGGTGAACGGGAGATAATTCAAAAAAAAAAAAAAATCCAAAATGGCTGTTGTTCCAAAGTCATCGCCAAAAACCACAAACACACCAAGCATGATGCCCTCAAACCAAACCAACTGGCGACTGGATGTTCACTAAGAACATAGTGAGACACCAAAACCAATGAAGACCAAAGTAACGTCGAAAGACCGAAATGGTGCTCGCCACTTCTATCACAAAGAAGCAATAGACTGACTCAAAATCACGTAAGGCAACAGATGACTTGAGGACTGAGAAATGTTCTCAAGCTCATCCAGAAGCCAACCTAAGATATAGAACACAAAACGAACACTAAAAGCTGGAGCTAGCAAACCAGCCTGGCTGGTATGATGACTGTCTTGGCCTGTTCTAGATGGTTGTGGCTCATTGAGGAAGACCACCCTAGCTTGTTGCTAGCCCGATTTGGCCGGCTGTGCAAGGGTCTTGTCTGGCTGGAGATGGAAAACCGGCCTGGCCGATTGGGGCAGCAATTGTCGGTGTTCTACGACCGATAGCCTGCTGTCGGGTACCAAAGTTAGGGGTACCCAACTTCGATGCAAAAACGCTCATTCCCAACATGACCTGGCCCAAGTAAGGCCAGTGGAAGCCCACGAAGGCCGCGTTTACAGAGGCCCACGACATCATTCCACTAATGACAGCCTCCTCGGGAGAGCTCGCTCCGATTCGCCCGAGCCTCCTCGGGAGAGCTCGGGAGAGCGGCGTCCTCGGCGTCCAAGTCTCCGACTCGCCCGAGGCTCCTCGGGAGAGCTCGAGAGAGCGGCGTCCTCGGCGCCCAAGTCTCCGACTCGCCCGAGTCTCCTCGGGAGAGCTCGGGAGAGCGGCGTCCTCGGCGCCCAAAACCTCCGATTCGCCCGAGCCTCCTCGGGAGAGCGCGGGAGAGCGGCCTCCTCGGCGCCCAAGTCTCCGACTCGCCCTAGTCTCCTCGGGAAGAGCTCGGGAGAGCGGCCCGAGCGCCCGAGAGCGGCGTCCCCGGCGCCCAAACCTCCGATTCGCCTGAGCCTGCTCGGGAGAGCTCAGGAGAGCGGCGTCCTCAGCGCCCAAGTCTCCGATTCGCCCGAGCCTCCTCGGGACAGCACTCCTCGACGCCCAAACTCTCCGATTCGCCCGAGCCTCCTCGGGAGAGCTCGGGAGAGCGGCATCCTGGGCGCCCAAGTCTCCGATTCGCCCGAGCCTCCTCGGGAGAGCGGCGTCCTGGGCGCCCAAGGCTCCGATTCGCCCGAGCCTCCTCGGGAGAGCTCGGGAGAGCTCGGGAGAGCGGCGTCCTCGGCGCCCAAACCTCCGATTCGCCCGAGCCTCCTCGGGAGAGCTCGGGAGAGCGGCCTCCTCGGCGCCCAAGGCTCCCAAACCTCCGATTCGCCCGAGCCTCCTCGGGAGAGCTCGGGAGAGCGGCGTCCTCGGCGTCCAAACCTCCGATTCGCCCAAGCCTCCTCGGGGGAGCTCGAGAGAGCGGCCTCCTCGGCGCCCAAGGCTCCGATTCGCCCGAGCCTCCTCGGGAGAGCTCGGGAGAGCGGCGTCCTCGGCGCCCAAACCTCCGATTCGCCCGAGCTCACCTCCGATTCGCCCGAGCCTCCTCGGGAGAGCTCGGGAGAGCGGCCTCCTCGGCGCCCAAGTCTCCGATTCGCCCGAGCCTCCTCGGGAGAGCTCGGGAGAGCACGGGAGAGCGGCACCAGCTCGGGAGAGCTCGGGAGAGCGGCATCCTCGGCGCCCCAAGTCTCCGATTCGCCCGAGCTTCCCTATCCCCCTCGAGCGCAATCTCGCAAAGGCATCCAAGGCGCAGGTGATGTCAGCGGAGCAATCTTGGACGATCTCTCTGACCACTTTACAAGCACTCTCCCGTCAGGACAGACTCTCGACACGACTGTGCTACGCACGCTCCTGACGGCCATACTCTCTCTGACCACTTTACAAGCACTGTCCCGTCAGAACAGACTCTCGACGCGACTGTGCTTCGCATGCCCCTGACGGCCATACCACCTGTCCTCCACGGTATGGTCCACGGTGCGCCGCCCCGTTTTCCGCCGGGACCTATCAACTCTGACTGTGACAAGCGCCTGACGACTGGCTACGCAAGAACAGGAAAAGCGCCTACTGCGCTGTCCACTCGAAAGGACGAGCACGCCTTCCATCCGGGCCGACATGACATAGTCAGATGACTGTTCCCACCTTGGAACCCACCAAGATCGTGCGAACCACGACAGCCATGCCCCGGAGACGCGGAGAAAAGGCAGTAGCTGCATAGTCAAACGGGGAACAGCAACTCCTCACTATAAAATACGTAGCTACCCCTGCCTCTCCCTTGCGACTATAAAAGGGAGAGCAGAGGCCAGCTTTAGGAGGACGACGGAGAACGACGGAGGACGAGGGAGAAGTTCTAAGTTCTCACCCACACAAACGTACCCATAGCAAACGACTTGTAAACACTTAGACACACACAAGAGATCTGGGAGCGCTTCCCTCTCTCGCCTAGCTTGTAACCCCCTACTACAAGCGCCCCGGTGCAAGGCAACACGACTCTCCTCTCCACTGGACGTAGGGCTTGCTTGGCCTGAACCAGTATAGTCCCTGTGTTTCCCCTTGCACACCATCCGTAGCCTCAACCGCAAAACACATATTTACTAGCCGGTGTTAGCCCCGCCAAAACTAGCACCGACACCTGCCATGGGGGTACATGGGACAGTTGTTTGGGCTTTGGCGAACTCCGGAACTCGGAGTTAACGCGAAGGTGTCGATTTATACTGGTTTGGGCCCTCGTGATCGAGTAACAGCCCTACGTCCAGTCAGCGTGTGCCGCGTTGGATTGTATTATCGGGTGAGTTTCCGTTTTTCTTGTTACATGAGGTGCCCTCTGCTTCTCTTTATATACAGAAGAGAAGGCCGAGGACGATTCTAATCCTAGTAAAATATAGAGAAAGTGTTCTGAGTCAATCCTAAAACTTACTTTCCTTACGTAGTCCGACTGGGCCATCCCAAACCTTCTTGGAGTCAATGACGTTTTGTCATGGGGTAGGCTAGGACTAGGCCCACGACCTGTAAGGGACCCCGATGAGGTCCCCTAAAAACTTCCTCTTCAAAATCCAAAATCGATCGAAAACTGCTCCAAATTTTTCAAACTCTACAAGAATAGATGATGTCCCCAAAGAATCAAGACCCATAAGCAGCGAAACCACCGCAGACCAACGAATTCATCGAGGAGATGTGGTTTCTTCCAATAATCCTCCCAAGGGTAGAAAATAGTACTCATGACGAATCTGTATGATTCACTTGGCAGTGTTGTTCATCAGAGGTCTTGCATGAGTTCAACCTAGCAAAGCAACCCCAAAACCTCACGAACTCAAGATCGAGAAAAACATAGAAGAGGGGAGAGAGGGAAGGTAAAACCAAATTCAAATCATCTCAAAACACATATTCATATCTCCGATGAAAGATTGCTTTTATTATCAAGATCAACCATGTTTGGTTCCTTATAGAGGAATGATTAAAACACAAATAGGGTATCAATCTCCTGCACTGTTGGATCTCAACAGCTAAAACCAGAGGAAAGATTACATCTGTTGCTACTAGGAATTAAGTTAGAATTCACTCGAATGTAAAAAACTAGAGACATAGCTGGTTGGGGGTAGTCATTATCTTATTTATAGAGCTATTTCACATTCCCAACATGCCTTAGATATTTTGGCTAAACCACATAACCTAGAGGGAAATGGTCCAACTCAGTCCATCCATCCAATGGCCATGGGCTCTTCACGACTTTGCTTCACCTCGATACAAGCTTTGTGATGACGCCATGTGTCTCCTCTCGTTTCTATCAAAACTCTAACAAGGTTTTGAGGCCCAAACCCAAGAATCCGTCCTATCGGAGGTGTTGATGCCCAAACCACCAAACCCCCAAGAGAAGCGTACCAGTTGTGCCCCACCATGGTCTCGATATGTGTCACCGTTATCCTCGACTGCCCGATCACGGTCCTTTAGCCTTCCAGCGCCTTCGCTTGACTTTGTCAACCATCATCTTGACTTGGTCAACATGGTCCACTCCTCCCAAATGTACTCTTGCTTGTGATGTTCTCAAGTGCCAGCAACCACGGTCAATCTTTTTAGCCATCTTGGTCCCTTGGTCCATTGGCACGACATGCTGTAAGGTCGAGATGCCGGACTAGAGGGGGGCGAGTAATTATTTCTAAATATTAATTGCACCTACTGACCGAAACAAATGCGGAATTAAGACTATCGATCTAGCCAAGACTACACCCCCTCTATCTAAGTTCTCAAGCCCCTTAAAAGATCCTATTTAAAGTGTTCGGGCTAGGTAGAGCTCATCTAACCAATTCTAGATGTAAGTCATACAAACTTAAGCAACTAGTACTTCAAGCAATGTGCGAGCTCTTACACAATCCAGTGAGACAAAAGCACTAAACCACCTATGCTCACTATGTAACACCCCTGGTGTTACGATAACTAAAACCGGCCATGTCATCATGATTGCATGTAATTCATCCCGCATAAAATCATTGTTACTGTGCATCACTAAGATAATTTTTATTTTCACATGTGAATATGCTTAGGTACCTTTGAGTGACTTCATGATTTAAATAATTTTTTGTGTGTATGCCTCTAAATCCAAATAGGAAATAAAAAGTAAAACAATTAAAAACCCTAATCGGACTCGAAACCCTAAATCAAAAAATAAATAGAATCAAGTGTTGGGCCTTAAACAAAAGTTGTAAATCTTTAAAAGTTTAGCAACTTCTATTTTGGGCAATTTTGAAGTTATTAAAAATAATTTCAAATAAAATCTTAATTTAGGTTTTAAAGTTTAAACTTGAAATACAAATTCAAAAACTATTAGGAATATGATGATGGTATTTTAATAAAAGTTTTAGAACATTCAAAATTTAACAACTTTCATGTTTGGGGATTTTAAAGTTTACCAGTGGAAAATTAAATTAAAACCCAATTAGTGTTTGTTTATTCAAATTTATAATGCCCTTTCAAAAACTATCAAGAAATTTGGCAAAATACGTTAATGAAATTTGTAAGTATTTTCAAATTGAACAAATTTTATATTTGAGGATTTTGATGTTATGCAATAAGATTTCAAATTAAACCTTAAACAGTGTTTTGAAATTTAAATTTAAAATGCTATTTTAAAAACTATGAAGAATCTAGTAAAACTCATTTAATGAAAGTTGTAGGAATTGACAAGTGGAACAACTTTTATTTTTGCATATTTTCAAGTTATTGAGAAAAAGTTTGATAATTTAGTTGAATTTGAAATGAATTTCAAATCAAGCTTTTACCCCCTTTTGAATTACCAAAAATCCATTCAAAATTTGAATTTGGTTCTAAAACCAAAGTTGTTCTAAATTTAATTTTCTACAACTTTTATTAAGGCTATTTTTCAAATTTGTATACAAAATAAGAAGTAATTTTACAAAAATGGGATAGGGGTGTAGAGCCAGCTACAGAAATTGGCTTGTAGGGGGGCCCGGTTCTCTGCTCCCTGCTCGCGGGCAGAGCCGCGCGTGCGCGCGCCGCCCGCCGGCACCGCCCGGGGCCGACCAGGCCCGGTCGACAGTGCGCCGCGCTCGTGGGGACCCCGGACACGCCCTAATCCCGCCGCGGTTCTATTTGAAGCCCTCGAGTCGCCGTGTTCCTCTCCTTCCCTCCATTGCCGTCGTGGGGGCGAACTCCACTGTCCACACCCAAATTCACCACCGTCGCTCCACTATTGTCCAATTCATCTTGCTTATAGGCTAGATACCTTCTGGTGCACCGTTTGAGCCAATTTGGGCCGCATATCATCACTGGAGTCGCCGTGATCCATTCATTTCCGCGAAGTCCGGCCAGGGCGCCGCCGCGACACCCGCGCGTGGCCGGCATATTTGGGGTGAACTTCTTCCCTCTCTACCGAGTATCCTAGACTCAGGGTGACATTAGGCAGCTGATGCGTCAGTTGGTTTTGCTTTTGGGACAGCGGAGCCGCCGGAACGAGATCTTTGCCGCCGGAGGGTGCCGCCTCGGGGGTCATCACCGTCAACGACTCGTCTCTGACCCTTCCGCAACTTCAACTGATGTGGGAAACATATTTTGGTGAGCTTCTGGTAGTCTTGGGGGCATCTGGTTAGGCTCGTAGGTACTCCGAACTCCTGGAACGACGGCTCTGCCATGGGCCGAGCCGTCGTGTCGCCATGAGTGCGGCCGAGCTTGCTCAGGTGCTCTAGGCATCGCTTAAAGTAGCTGAGTGGTCCAGTCTCGTCGAGGGAAACACGCCGGAGTCCTCACCGTGGCCGGCGAGCTCGCCGCCGGCGAGTCCAAGTTGGGCAGCGGCGACGGGCGTCGCGGTCGAGCCCGTGGGGTGGACAGGGAAGAGGTGGGGGCTGGAGTGGGCCGTTTGGGCCGGTCCAGCCAGGCACGAGAGTGAGGGAGAGAGTGTTGGCCGGTTGGGCCGGATTGCTCCTTCACAGGCCGGTTCGGGCCAAATCAAATTTTCCTTTTGCGGGAATTTCAAATAAATTTTCTAAATATCAATTATAATGAATAGTGTGACACCTTGTTATTTTTATAGGAATAAATGAGTTGCTCCAAAAATCATAAAAATATTTATGAGAACTCTCTGCAGGGTGAAGAATTTTATAAAAATATTAAATGTGGTATTTAGCTACTTTTTGCAGAATATAAAAATGCACTTTTTAATTAAAAATACAACGTTTAGGTTAGTCCGAAAATTATAAAATTTGTGTTGGAAATATTTTAGGGCAAGACCTAACTGTTGTTAAAGTTTGGGCTCGTTTGGAAGTAATTAACCCTGTTAGTTAATTAGTGTTGAATTATTTGATTAATAAATTAAGTAGAAATCTTAATGACTTAGGGTTTTGTGTGATTTTCGGACTCAGTGGAGACCATGGCACCCTTCCGCCACTGTTGGTCCACGGAAACTTAGTTACTTGGGTGAGGTGCTGTCGACGGAATACCGGCGATAGTCTACCGTGGGGTATGCCTGCGGTAGTAGATGAGACGGTGAGGAGACGAACGAGGGAGCACAATTCGTGCGAGACGGAGATTTAGACAGGTTCAGGCCGCCGCGAAGCGTAATACCCTACGTCCTGTATGTTGCTGTGTTGTATTGCTAGTAGATTAGATGATTCAAGTAGACCCCCTGCCTGCCTTATATAGTCCGGGGGACAGGGTTACAAGTTGATCTTGTCATACATAACAGATTACAATCCTAGCCGATCTGGGAAACCAATCGGCTAGATCTTAGGAAAGCTATTTCCTTGCCTGCCAAGGACTCGGCGGATATACGCGATCTCCTGGAGATCGTATGGGCGACGTGTCCTTGGTAGTTCAGGCCTGTTCGATAGACTTGGGCCAAGTATGACTATGCAGGTATACGGGCTTATACCCCCACAGCTAGTCCCCGAGCGCCTTGCATTCGTCGAGAGGTGCAGACCTTCAGCGTTGCTTGACCAGACGGATGTAAGGAGCTCAGAAAAAATTGAAAGAAGTTTCTCTTTAGCGAAGTTGAAAGCCCATGTTTGGTTTTGGGTAATTAATGAAACCTAGTTTGCTAACGATTGCTCTAAGTGTTTCATGAGAATTGATTAGCAAATGGCAAGGTGGAGCAAAGGACCGGGTCGGTGGAGGTCACAAGTGAAGGGCAATGACGGCGTCCATGAAAATGGTGTAAGTCCATCAACAAAGGAGAAAGCCCTATTGACGGCATCCATGCAAATGGTATAAGTCCATCATCAAAAGGAGTCCACAAGCTTCATCAAAAGATGGTGAAAAATCTAGGAGCTCAAGGCAAAGGTATAATTCATAGGAGCTCTTTTGCTTTTGGTGATCAAGACTCCATAGAGGGAGTGATTACATTTAGGATAGATAGCCGTACTATCAGGAGGGGCGAAATCGTTGATGAAATACGGTTATCAAGTGCCACTAGGTGTTCATGATCATTGCATTGCATATAGATGCTAGTGACACTAACAAACCCTTGGAAAACTCTTTTGAAAAGGCTAACACACGTGCACTTAAGTGTGAGATTCTTTGGAGTGTTAGTGCCTTAAGAAACGGAGTGAAGTTTGAGGGTTAGAGACGGTTTGGTCCTCTCTTCCTCCTGCCGAGCTTGCGAGGCAGGATTCGGCGAATTTCGGAAACGTTTCAATAAGAAAATAGAGCGTCGGACCGTAGAGTCACAGAGCGTCGGACCATTAGTCTCGGTCCGATGGCTAACACTGCTGAGAGCGTCGGACGCTCAGTTTCGGAGCGTCGGACTATTGTCCGAAGCGTCCGACGGTGCAAAGCGACGAAGAGGTGACACGTGGAGAGCAGAGGAGCGTCGGACTCTCGGTGTTAGTCCGACGGTGAGCGTCGGACCAACGTCTAACGGTTTTCAGGGCTCGGGGAGCTCTCTGGAAATGTCGGACCGTGGTTTCGTTTGGTCCGACGCACCGTGTATTTTCAATCCGACGGTGCAACGGCGGTGGGCGTCGGACCGTAAGGATTGGTCCGACGGCCTACCATCCGACGGTTCGTTTAGCGCGGGAAGTTAGCCGTTGTGATCCAACGTTCGACTTCAAACGGCTAGTGACACGCGGCGTTCATCCGAGGCGTCGGACCGTGCGGATTAGTTCGACGCTCTGGCCGTTGGACAGTCCGACGGTACGCAGAGAAATGAAAACGGCTAGTTCTTTGTGTGTGGCTTATAAATAGCGACTTGGCCGGTTTGGGGAGGAGCTCTTGGCACTCCTGAACATCATCGCATACTTGTGAGCCTTCCCACTCCACTCTCACTCATCCTACTTGATTGTGCTCATCATTTGGTGAGTTTGGAGAGCATCAAGTGCATTGCATTGATAGAGATCATCTAGAGGCACTTGGTAGTAGTGATTCGCAGCGGTTTCTCTCATTACTCTTGGAGTTTGCCAACTCCTAGACGGCTTGGAGCTGCGAGGATCGTTGAGGGGAGTTGGTGATTGTCTCCGCCTCCGATCAAGGTATTGTGAGGGGTTCTTGAGCCTATCCCCGCGGGAGATCGCGAAAGGCATCTTTAGTGGATTGCTCGTAGCTTGGTGGATCCCCATCTTGTGTTGGTTGTGCGGCACCGTTGAGAAGGGTTTGGCGTGTGATGCCAATTAGCGTGTGAACCTCCAAGTGGGTGTATCGCTACAACGAGGACTAGCTTGCCGGCAAGCAAGTGAACCTCGGTAAAAAATCTTGTGTCATCTCTCTACCGAGGATTTCCCTTATATGTGATTGATTGGTTATATTGGACTTCATATCTTCTCTACACCGGGGGTATTGAAATCACCTTCTCTCTTTACTTTTGTGTACTTACTCTCGTGTGTAGCTTGTTAGTTAGTTGCTCACTTAGGAGTAGTGTATAGTAGTGACATAGCCTTTGAGTGTGAACTAGTGATCATAGTGTAGTATACTTGTCTAGGTGGCTTGCATAGCATAGTTTAGAGCTAGTGTTTTGCAAAGCTTGCTATTATTACTAATCGGCTTGTAAAGCGTTGTTTGTAGATTTTTATAGGCTATTCACCCCCCTCTAGCCATTTAGGACCTTTCAGAAGTGTATCCACTTTTACCACGACAGAGCCAATACCTTCACCGGCAGGTGAAGTGTATCCACTTAGTCCCCGAGCCTGATAGCATGTGACATAGTCACGTGATGTCAGGGTCATAAATTTTGATGATATCGCTGATCATTTTTGGTTGAATGACAAAGTCCCCGAGCACTTTACTGCTCGAAGACGCTTGGCGAAAACGACGAAGTCCCCGAGCAGCTTGTCGCTCGGAGACACGTGACAAAGACGACGGAGTCCCCGAGCAGTGTTGCTCGGAGATGCTTTATGATGACAACGGAGTCCCCGAGCAGTGCTTATTGCTCGGAGACGCTTGACGAAGACGACGGAGTCCCCGAGCAGTGCTTATTGCTCGGAGACACTTGACGAAGATGACGGAGTCCCCGAGCAGTGCTTATTGCTCGGAGACGCTTGACGAAGACGACGGAGTCCCCGAGCAGTGCTTATTGCTCGGAGACGCTTGACGAAGACGACGGAGTCCCCGAGCAGTGCTTATTGCTCGGAGACGCTTGACGAAGACGACGGAGTCCCCGAACAGTGCTTGTTGCTCGGAGACGCTTGACGAAGACGACGGAGTCCCCGAGTAGTGCTTATTGCTCGGAGACGCTTGACGAAGACGACGGAGTCCCCGAGCAGTGCTTATTGCTCGGAGACGCTTGACGAAGATGACGGAGTCCCTGAGCAGTGCCTATTGCTCGGAGACGCTTGACGAAGACGACGGAGTCCCCGAGCAGTGCTTATTGCTCGGAGACGCTTGACGAAGACGACGGAGTCCCCGAGGAAGACGACGAAGTATCCGAGCGGGGCTTTTCTCTGCAACAAACGACTTGTAAACCGAAAATACCCCTGTGCTGTTTGACAGAGGAATAAGTAGATAAAGCGAACAGTTGGTTTGTCTTCTTGCGCATTCAAATCCCAAAACCCACATCCGTCTCCGCCTATTCCTCCACCGCCGTCTAGGGTTCCATTTTTTCCGCCGCCGCCACAGAAAAATCATTGAATCCATCTCTCCCCCGCCCAGATCTGCCATGGCAGGCACCAGGAAGAGCACCCGTGAATCAAAAAAGTCGAAGGAGGCACAACCAGGGGAGTTCCGCATGTCGAACGAATGGCAGCCGTCGGTATTGGAAAAATCGCAGCTCGATGCGCTCGTGGCCTGGGGATTCCTTGCTGACCAGGTGACTGGAGGCTGGAGAATATCACAAGGTGAACCATATCCAATGTCTGATTCTGGAGCAATAGTAGTCTTTTCTGATTATTTTACCCGCGGATTTGGTTTGCCATGCCATCCGTTTCTTCGCAAGTTACTTGATTATTACCAAATTTCCCTATGCCACTTGAATCCCAATTCTATCCTCTTGATTTCCATCTTTATCCACTTCTGTGAAGCGTACCTTGGCATTCTCCCGCACTTCAATCTGTTCCGCCATCTCTTCGTTCTTGTGAAATCGAGCGGCACAGGTTCTCGAGTTGCTGGTGGAGTGTATCTGAAAACGCGTGACGGAATGTCCGCACATTACCTCCAAATTCCTCTGAATACCAGTGTGCGTGATTGGAACAAGAGATGGTTCTATATCCCCAACCATGAACCGAGCGTCCGGTGCGCCGTGGATCAGATTCCAGAAAAATAGAATAGCTGGACGGAGAAACCGCATGTAGAAGAGCTAGGACAAGTAAACGAATTGCTGGAAATCATCAAGGGTTTGACCCTGAATGGAGTTGGGGTTGCTACCAATTTTGTGTTTCGTCGCGTCCAACCTTGCATGGATAGAATTCATCCTGCCTTTGAATTTACCGATCGGAATGATCCAACCAGGTGCTCATCCGGAGATCTATCCGAAGCCGAAGTTAGAGAAGTCTTGGAAGAATATTTTGGAAAAGGCTCTCATATAGGCAACCGTGGCCAAAGTGCGGCTTTTAATCTGAAGAATCCCCCACCAGAGGTAAGTTCCGAACTACCCTGGCTCTTCCATCGCTCATATTGTACTTATACCATAACTTCTGTTTGATCTCTTGAAGATAAATGGACAGGACCGAAAGGTGTACTTCTTCGATGTACCAACCGCTGACTGGCCGGGCCGAGTTGACGCGATGCACAGTTATCATCAGAGACGTGCCGAGGACGACTCTATTGAACTATCCGAAGAAGAAAGAGAGTCTATTGACGAAGAAGATGAGGAGACACTGGCCCAAAGAACTGCTCGGGAGAAACAGCCGGTGTCAGAAAAGGCTAGATCTTTCAGTGGCGTCCGAGCTGCGGAAGGTCCGGTAAAGATTTTCGAGGACCGTGCCCAAGCCGCCGCCGACGCCCCTTGCACGGATTAGGATGAACCGAGCACAAAACGCCATAAGGGTGATGTGCCTGCCGCTGCTGCTGGAGCTTCCGGTCAAAGAAAGAAATTCGGCCGAAAGCGTCGTCGCTCAGAAATGTAAGTAGGATCTTCTCCATATTTCTCCCTTTTTGATCCGAACAGTGTTGAGATTTTGTCTTGGAAATGTAGGGACCCTTCTAATGAAGACGCTGAGAATCCCGGTGCTGAAAAGATGACAACTTCGGAGGCTGGTGTAGCCGAGGGCTTCCGCGCTGGCTGGACTTCAGAACATGAATCACCCCAGAGGTCGCCCAAGAGGCCCTCAACAGCTGATGCGAAAGGCTCACCATCTCCTCCCAAGCAGCCGCGCATGCCTACCCCGTCGCCTCCGGCTTCTCCTCCGGGGCCGAATGTCAAGGAGCCGAGCCGTGAAGATGAAACTCGGACGTCGCCGCCGAGGGAAAGTAACACCATTCCTCCTGGGAGTGCTGACCATGGAGCGGAGACCAGCTCGGAGGCGTGAACAGGGCCATGTCCTCGGCCTTCCATAAGCGCTTCCCCAGAGGGTGCGGATATCGAAGAAATCGCCCGAAGGGGGCCCGTGCCATTGATTCGCACCTATCGGATGGTGGGGAGCACCTATGCTGTCGCCACGGAGGAAGATCTTGCTGACGCCGAGATAGATAGACTGAAGAATGACATCCGCGATACTCGCGCGGATTTGAGAAAGCTTCTCGGACGTTTGGGAAACCTTTCGTCACGTGTGCAGGTGACGCCTATCATATTTTATCCTGACGATATAATGACTTGATAATCTGTTGCTCCTTTGGTCTTTCAGACAGTGCATGAGACCGCCGAAGATCGCTGAAAAACCCTACACCACCTTTGGGATGTAGCAGAGAAAAACAAACAGCTACGGATCGAGGTGACTCGCCTAGAGGGGGTGATGGTAGGCATGCGCGAGGAGCGCGAAACCCTGGAGCTACACTACTCGGACCTTATGAAATCCGAGAAGCGTCTATTGTGAGAGAACAAAGGTATGTTGGACTTTTGTGCTTCTTGATAGCTATTCGTCCCGCTTTTGCTCTCTGAACACCAGTTGTGTGGCATGTAGGTCTTCAAGAGCTGCTGGATGGATCCACAAAGCGGAGTATGTGCGACGTCTCGCCATTTGTAAAATGTCTTGGTTTGATGATCTGATTGTATTCTTTGTGACATGCAGCCACTGAGCTGGAGGCTGAGGTGGAACTGATGCGAAAGGCCGCCCGAAAGAACCAGGAAACGATGATAGGTTGCCTGTTTGTGCTCGGCTTTCCCCTTGCTTTTTTTTTTGTAGCGCGACTGACGTGCTTTGTTTGTCAGAGATGGGACGTAGGCATCGTGCGTAGGTTGATGACCTTGCGGGTCACCTTGAGGCTGCCAACGGAAGGTTTGACGCCTTGGTTGGTGGTGTTAAGCCTGTGCTTGACATCATTGAGTATGCGCCCGCCGTACCGCCTGCTGAAGGTCCCGGTGCCCTCGACATCGTGCAACGTGGACGGGAGGCTCTTCGATTCTTTAAGGACTTCTGTGTGGATGCTGCTGAAAATGTGGCCGCCCATGTGCTTGGAGTCGTCCGATCGCACTACCCGGGAGTGAAGAACGACCGAGTACAGACCGGGTATGCGCGGGGAACCACCGAAGAGCAGGAAGACCAGCTTGAAGAAGAGGCTAGGGAAGCCGCAAAGATGTTGACCGCTGATGTTCAACTTTTTCCCACCGAAGGGATTTGAATTGAGACGCCTGAACATGGTCGAGATCTTGTATGGTCGACGAATAATCCTACACGCCCTGTGTGTCGCCCGTGCTTTTGCCGGGGCTTTTGGAGACGCTGCTAAACTGCCCAAGCATCCTCGGGGCTTACGTGTTAGCGAAGACTTAACGGCCCAGGCTTCCCCGGGGCTTACGTGGTGGCGAAGCTGCCCGCGCTAGGCGGGGGTTACGCTTATCGTGGGCGAAGGCTACCCGATATATCGGGGCGGTCGATGAAGTGTCGTAGTTAGGCGGCCAATCATTTTTAGGGCTTACGCGGCGTCGAACCAGATGCTGCCCGGCGGGTGCGGGGGTTACACATAGCGCTGCCCGAGCAGTGGCGGGACTTATGCATAGGCAAAGACGTGCGGCCCAAGCAGTGGCGGGGCTTACGCATAGGCGAAGATGCGCTGCCCGAGCAGTGGTGGGACTTATGCGTAGGCGAAGACGTGCTGCCCGAGCAGTGGCGGGGCTTACACATTGTTGAAGACGTTTAGCTGTACAAAATGTAATGGAGGCAAAAATATCGAGAATAACAATATATTTCCCTTGTTTATAATAAAATGAAAATACACATATCTGGTTTGAACCCTAGATCAGGGGTAGAAACGTCGCAGGTGCTCGATGTTCCAGGAATTGGGGATGTCGACGCCGTCTAGGTCGGGGAGCCTATATGCACCTGGTCGAGTAACTGCCTTGACCATGTATGGCCCCTCCCAGGGAGATGATAGTTTATGCATCCCCTCCTTGCTCTGCTTCCGGCGGAGAACGAGGTCACCGACTGCAAAAGCTCTGCCGTGGACATTGCGATTGTAATATCGCCTGATCCCTTCTGGATATTTAGCTGTTCGTACACAGGAGATCAGGCGCTCTTCCTCTAACTTGTCGACTTCGTCTGCTCTGGCCTCGTTGGAGTGGGCTTCTTCGTACGCCTCAACCCTTGGAGATCGATAGATTACATCTGCAGGTAGTACTGCCTCCGAGCCATACACCATAAAATATGGCGATACGCCTGTGTTCCGGCTGGGTTGAGTCCGAAGTCCCCAGATCACCGACGGTAATTCGTCAATCCAGTTGCCTGGGCTTCTCTCCACGACTGCGTGGAGACGCTTCTTGAGGGCGTCGAGCAGCATACCGTTTGCCCTCTCCACCTGGCCGTTGGCTCTAGGATGAGCCACGGACACATATTTGACGGATATGCATCTTTCTTCGTAGAAATCCCAGAAATCACTTCCAGTAAATGTTGATCCCAGGTCGGTGATGATGCTGTTCGGAAGCCCAAAGCGATAGGAGATGTCCTTGAAGAACTCTGCTGCTTTGGTTGCCGTAGCCTTGACTAACGGCTTGTACTCGATCCACTTGGAAAACTTATCGATAGCGACATATATGGAGCGAAATCCCCCTCTTGCCGTTTTAAATGGACCAACCATGTCCAGTCCCCATGTGGCAAAAGGCCACGACGCAGGGATGGTCTGCAACCCTTGGGCTGGTACATGTGTCTGCTTGGCAAAGAATTGGCATGCCTCGCATTCTCTGACTATCTTCTCGGCGTCCTGGACTGCTGTTGGCCAATAGAAACCTGCTCGGAAAATCTTGCCGACCAGAGTACGTGAAGCCGCGTGATTGCCGCATATGCCACTATGAGCCTCATGAAGGATCCTGAGACCCTCTTCCCTTGGGACGCATTTTTGTAGGACTTCGCTCCTGGTATTCTTGCGCATGAGTTTGCTGTCGACTAGGACTTAGCTTTTGGATCTTCTTACCAGGCGCTCGACTTCTGTTCTATCTTCGGGGACCCTTGCTTCCAGTAGGTAATCAATGAACTGGGTTCTCCAGTCCTCTTCAGTGGTTGGAATATACGCCACTATCTGGTCGGTCGCAGGGCTGCTGGTATCGCCATCAGTCTGTATGGAGGGGTTGAACAGATCCTGGATAAAAAAACCGGCGGGGACATCGGACCGGGATAATCCGAGCTTTGACAATTCGTCGGCCGCCTGATTTTCGCTTCGAATGATATGATGGAATTCTATTCCGAGGAATTTCCCTTCGATTTTTCTGATTGCGGCGACGTAGGACTCCATTTTCTCATTGTTGCAGTCCCAGTCTTTGTTAACCTGGTTAATGACCAGGGCCGAGTCCCCGTAGACCATGATGCGACGGATGCCGAGCTCGGAGGCTATCTGGAGACCGTGCAAGGCGGCCTCATATTCGGCCGCGTTGTTGGACGCCATGAAGTGAATTCTCAAGACGTAACGGAGGCGCTCACCGGAGGGCGATATAAGGAGTACTCCGGCTCCGGCACCGCTGATGCTAAGGGACCCGTCGAAGAACATTGTCCAATATTCTTCCTGTGCCGGATGCGAAGACTCTTGTATCTCTGTCCATTCAGCTATGAAGTCGGCGAGTACCTGCGATTTAACTGTTATTCGGCTGCGGAAATCAATGGAGTATGTTCCCAGCTCTCCTGCCCATTTTAGGATCTGGCCGTTGGCGTCTTTGTTTCGGAGGATGCTACCCAGGGGGTATTCAGAGATTACTGCTATGGAATATCCTTCAAAATAGTGACGGAGCTTTCTTGAGGTGACAAGAACAGCGTATATCAATTTCTGCGTCGTTGGGTAACGGGTCTTGGACTCGTTGAGGACTTCACTCATGAAGTAAACTGGTCGCTGGATCGGATAGGCGTGACCGTCTTCTTCTCGTTCAACGACGACGGCAGTACTAACGACGTTATTAGTCGCGGCGATGTAGATCAGCAATGTTTCGTCCTTTTTAGGAGCTGTGAGAAGCGGAGGACTCGTCAAGAAGCGTTTGAGTTCTCTGAAGGCCGTATCTGCCTCTTCCGACCAGGTGAACTTCTCGCCAGCTTTTAGTAACTTAAAGAATGGGAGGCCTTTCTCACCCAGTCTGGAGATGAAGCGGCTATGGGCCGCCATGCACCCGGTGAGCTTTTGCACATCTTTGACATTGGTCGGAGGCTTCATCCTCATAACCGCGTTGATTTTTTCTGGGTTAGGGAGGATGCCTTGCTTGCTGACGATGTTACCGAGCAAGTTGCCGGATCGGACGCCGAATATACACTTGCCAGGATTAAGCTTCCATTGGAATTTGTCCAGTTTCTCGAAAACTGCTTCGAGGTTGGAGATGAGGTCTTCAGCCGTCCGAGTCTTGACGACGACGTCATCAACGTATGCTGTAGCGACGTCGGGGATAAGGTCGTCGAGACAAGCTTGAATCGCCCGTTGGTAGGTTGCTCCAGCATTCTTCAATCCGAAAGACATGGTCTTGTAGCAATAACCCCCGAAAGGGGTGATGAAAGATGTCTTCTCTTGGTCTTCTTCCTTCAAAGCGATCTGATGGTATCCGGAGTAGCAGTCGAGGAAGCTGAGTAGCTCACAACCTGCCGTTGAGTCGACGACTTCGTCGATTCGCGGAAGACCGAAGGGGTCTTTAGGGCAGTGTTTGTTGAGATCGGTGTAATCAACGCACATTCTCCATTCATTATTATTTTTTCTTACAAGCACCGGATTGGCTACCCAATCAGGGTGATACACCTCTCTGATGAAGCCGGCAGCTAAGAGCCGAGCTATCTCTACCCTAATGGCCTCCTTGTCTGGAGAGAATCGCCGGAGTTTCTGCTTAGTTGGCTTGGCAGTCTTCGAGACATTCAAGGAGTGCTCGATCAACTTCCTGGGAACGCCGGGCATATCCGCTGGTTTCCATGCGAAAGTGCTTACGTGCTCCCTTAGGAAGCTGACGAGCGCGTCTTCCTATTTGGGATCGAGGTCGGCCCCGATGCGAGTAGTCTTGTTTGGCTCGCCGAGGACCAGGATAACCTCCTTCGTTTCCTTGTTCTTGGTGGCTGATCTTGGTGGGGTCTTCTCTGGGATGACTTGGTCTTCTGGAGCTACTTGCTTTGCGTCCGCGGCACAGATGTTCATGAGTATGGATTCTTCGACAGCTTCCGCCATGGCAATAGCCTCCCGCTCGCAAGCATATGCAACTTGGAGATCGGCGCGAATTGAAAGGACGCCGTTCTCCGCTGGCATCTTCATGACAAGGTAGGTGTAGTTGGGGATGGCCCTGAATTTTGTCAGAGCTGGTCGGCCGAGGATAGTATGATATGCGGCGTCGAAGTCGGCCACCAAGAAGTCGATGTGCTCGATGCGGAAACACTGTGGGTGCCCGAACTGAACCGGAAGGCTTATCTGCCCTCGAGGATATGACAGCTGTCCCGGGACGATACCCCAGAAGGGGGCCGATGTGGGCCGCAATTCTTCTTCTTTCAGCCTGAGTTTCTTGGCAGCTCCGGAGAACAGGATGTTGAGCCTGCTGCCGCCGTCGATTAGCACCTTCCGGAAACGTGTCGTGCGTATGACCGGATCGACGATCAATGGAAAGTGACCCAAGTAAGGAATCTGGGTCCATTGGTCGGCCCTGTTGAAGGTGATGTCTTGGTGGGACCAAGGAGGAAGCCTTGGATCAGCGATCGCGCTGTCGGAATTGGCAACGGAGTTGACACGTCTATTGACGAGTTTCTGCTCCCTCTTTGACTCGATGGCGGCGCGTCCACCGATGATGGTGGAAACGGTTCGGTGTGCGTCAGTGAAGCCTGGAGGCTTGTCGTTGTCGTCGCGCCGGTCCCTGTCAGACTCTATGCGAGCCTTCTTCTTCTCTTCTACTTGGAACTTCCTGGAAAAACCCTCGCACTCCCTCATGGTGTGCTTATGGTGCTTGTGGACGGGGCACTGGGCGTCGAGGAGCTTGGAGTAGGCCTCCTCGTAATTGCGCTTTGGGGCTGGTCGGGTGTTGTAAACTTGGTAGTGGCGGCGCCTCTCTCCAGCCCTGGAGCTCTCGGGTTCGTCGTAGCGGCGGTGTTCTGGGCGTCGTCGATGGTCGCGGTCATCGCGGTGGTAGTCTCTCCGAGGAGCTCGATCATCCTGGCGCCGATCAGTTCGGTGGCCCTCTTCTTGGTTCCGCGACTGGTCGGGGAAGCGAAGGCGACTGTGAATGGAGTGATGAGCTGCGTCGTTTCCATCGGCGTATTTGTTGGCGATGCGTAGCATCTCAGCGATGGTGGTCGGGCTGGTGCGGTATAATTTCTTCCGCAGTTCCTCGTCGGGCCTCAGGCCGCGCATAAACGCGGAGATGGCTTCTGCATCTGTGATGTCGGGGATGTCATTTCTGATTTTCGAGAAATGCCGGATGTAGTCTCGCAGGGAGTCCCGAGAGCCTTGCCGAAGTCTTTCAAGATCATACTTCGTGCCCGGTTGCTTGCAGGTGGTGCGGTAGTTATTGACGAACTGCTCCTTCAACTGATCCCAAGTGTCGATGGAGTTCGGCCTCAAACTATGAAGCCAGTTGTTGGCGGAGGCGCTGAGCATGACCGGGAGGTAGTTGGCTATCACATCCCTGTTTCCACCGGCGGCTTGGACAGCGATCTCGTAGACGTTGAGCCATTTGTTGGGATCGGCTCTTCCGTCGTAAGTCTTGACGCCGACAACTTTGAAGTTAGGAGGCCAGACAACTGCTCGGAGTGCCGGCATGAATGGCAGTTCCGGGGCGGTCTTGTCGTTGGGAAAGCCATGCGTCTGATCATACTCTCTTCGTCGCTCGGCCTCTGCTGAGTGTCTGGCTTCTCTCCTGTTCTCGATGCGGTCGCGTAGGTCTTTGGTCTTCAGCTTTGCGCGGAGGTCGGATTGGTTCACCTCTTGGTCGCCGTCTCTCCGATGAGGTCTCCGACCACCGCGAGACATCTCACCATCTTCGCCGACAAGCTCTGTAGCCGACGCCGTGCTATGAGATGGTGCTTGTCTTCCTTCGTTGATCTGGACCTGAGTTGCTTGGAGAAGAGCGGTGAGCCGTCCGAGCTCTGGAGTCTGGGGTAGCCTCTTGGCCACGGCGATCGCGACGGCGACATTGGCGCTTGGAGTCGTGCAGACCTCGTACTGCCCAAGCATGCAAAATTCGGGCTCCAGATTCTTCACCGCAGTCCTCCTCGCTTCAGCTTGCTGCTCACGGCGTCGTCTGCGATCGGCGTTCTTTGCCTCGCGGGCTGCTCGGGCTTCTTCGGACTCATAGGGCGACGGGTCGCTGTCGTTGCTGATGGCAAGGACCGGTCCCCCAAAGCATTGCTTGATGGGGGGCAGGTCAGCGGGAAGGCCACCCTCTTGATCATCATTGTCAGGGCGGACATTGTCGGGGGTGATGAAGGAGCTGGTGCCGACGTGTCGAGGCAGCATTTGAGCAAAGCTGGAAGCTGCGTTTTGTAGCCCGAACGGCAAGTAGCCGTTCGGAGGACGATCCCCTTGAGGTCGCTCCTCGACGATGCGCTCGAGAGGTGTGACGGTGACGACCAGTGTAGTGTCGTGGGACAGCGATGAGGGGCGGTGCGTCGTGGATGACATGGACTCCAGGATTTGGAGTCCCTCTGACAGCTTCTTGGTGACCCGATCTATAGATCCGATCAGGTCGTCATTGTCGATGTTTTTCCGAACATAGCGTGGCAACCTTTTCGGCGGAGGAGACACGGAGGGGATCTAGGCCGCGTCCAGAATCACCCCTTCGCCGTTCGCGCCGACGACCCAGGTGATGGATCCCACCGTGAAGATCTGGCCCGGCGTCGAGAGCTTGATGGAGCTTGAAAAAATCACCTTGTTCGCCATGGAATCAGGTGGCACACCCCCCTACCTGGTGCGCCAACTGTCGACGGAATACCGGCGATAGTCTACCGAGGGGTATGCCCGCGGTAGTAGATGAGACGGTGAGGGTGCGCCTGAGACGAACGAGGGAGCACAATTCGTGCGAGACAGAGATTTAGACAGGTTCAGGTCGCCGCGAGGCGTAATACCCTACGTCCTGTATGTTGCTGTGTTGTATTGCTAGTAGATTAGATGATTCAAGTAGACCCCCTGCCCGCCTTATATAGTCCGGGGGGCAGGGTTACAAGTTGATCTTGCCATACATAACAGATTACAATCCTAGCCGATCTGGGAAACCAATCGGCTAGATCCTAGGAAAGCTATTTTCTTGCCCGCCAAGGACTCGGCGGATATACGCGATCTCCTGGAGATCGTATGGGCGACGTGTCCTTGGTAGTTCAGGCCTGTTCCATAGACTTGGGCCAAGTATGACTATGCAGGTATACGGGCTTATACCCCCACAGGTGCTCATGCTCTACTTATGATTATATTAAAAACTAAAAATGCTTTTTAATCAAATAAGCCTCTCATGAGTATATGCATATATGTGTGTATGCATGAGGTATTAATAACTTCTTGGATGCAACTTCATGGGCAAACATGAATAGTTAAGCATGTTCTTATATTAGGACTTTATTAGCCCCTTTCATAGGTAGACATAGAATGATTTGCTTGATATAACAATTAAATGTAAAGTAAAACCCTGGTTGGTAAACAACAAGTTGGTTTTGTTGGTTTGCAATTTTATCGTGAAGGAAAGTTGTACTCAACTTTCTAAATTAAGTTCACCTTATTTACTTCACAATTTTGTGCATTCCATGCATTATGGCATACATATCATCATGTTAAATACACATTATTATTTTACATGTAGTAAACAGGTTTTTGGAAGACTTGCTTGGTGCCCGACGGAGGACTATTCGTCAGGAGAAGTCAAGTGGATTTCCTTGATTTTCTGACAAGAGAGACAGACCTGCAATACAGGCAAGCCACAGTGCATTCAGCCCCTTCCTTGTGATTTATAAAATGTTTATGACTTGAGTTAATCTACTGCATTAGGTTTATAGGAGTTGATTGATAACCCAATTGATGCATTACCAACCTTGACCACTGAAACATCCGGGAACCATTTTAAAATAAAATGTTTGAAAAATGCTTAGCTCTGCCTGACTAATTTAGATTTGCACAAATGCTATTTTTGAGCTATTGTGATATACACTATTGATTAATTCATGAAAAAGGGAATTGGTTATGTTCTCGTTCGGTGGCGGTGCACCTGATCAGTACATTGTCACCGACGGGAAAGGGATTTTTCGTTTGGTGGGCCATATTATTGGGTCAGAGTCCCAACTTATCGTCGCCGACGGAAAAAGGATGTGAAAACCGAGTGGTTACCAGGGTATTTGGGTTAGAGTCCCAATGCAAGGTTTCCAACGGAAAAATATTTAGAGACCATTCGTTGTCTGCTTGCTGTGATCAAGACTTTGCAACTAGCCACATACTACGGAAAGCCTCTGACTCCGGTGGCCCTACTGCTTGAACCGACAACCACGCACTGGGAGTGGAGAGATGGCGAGAGTAGCGTGTACCCTCGTGGCTGGCGTGCCTGGAGACTAGAGGAGTACTGTGCTCTCGGGTGGCGCAGGACCGGTTCAGGGGTAGGATAAGCCGTGGTGGGCGGGGTTGGTATATGCAGGGTTAAGTGCTACATATACAGTGTGGATAGGGATCCCCAGCTGAGTACTAATCGATTCGAATCGTTGTTGCTCCTCGGTTATGGAGACTTGATCTTCACACTTACAGCGAAGAGTGGTTCGGAACTAGGTTGTTTTTTAGAACGAATAAGTAATTGGATTTGGAAGATATATGTGAAAGAATTGTGAATTATTGATATTGATTATTAATAATGTTGAGTAAAATATTGAAAATAGGATTAGTAATGCTTTCCGCAAAATACCTCGATTCTTGCTAAAGCCTTACCTTGACTACCCTCAGCCTGCATCCCTGAGTCTCATTCCTTTTTTTAGTCGGGTAAGTCTTGCGGAGTACCCCAGTACTCAGGGTTTGTTAACCTCTGTTGCAGGTGAGCCGAGAGTACAGTTTCGTTTGAGGCCGTACCGGTTGGCGGATCGGGCACGGATGATGAGGTGTACGATATAACCTTTGGGCAGGGTGTCCAGTTATATGATGCTACCCTACTACGAAACTATGGTTTGGGATAATGTCATTTATACTTGTAAACCTAAGTTTATTAAATCCTTCCGCACTCTTTACTCTGATTCATTTTATTGTGTAAACTGTTGTAATACTGCAATGCTTACAATGAGATCCTCGGGAGGTTAGGGTTTCCTAGGGAACCCGGCAGGCCACCTGGGTCAAGGGGAACTCGTGCAGACTAATCGTGGGTCCTTAGGGACGATAACGGTGCACGTGGGCCTTATGATTAAGGCAGTTCTGTCACACACTAGATATGGTCACACAAACCAAATCAATGCTACACAAGCTAAGTAAGGCTACTCACTAGCTAAGCTACACAAACTAACTAGTAAGAAAGGGATCTACTTCTATGCTACATAAATAAGAAGGTGATTAGCAAGCTACACAAGTCAACTAATCACAAGAGTAACTACACAAGCGTAAGATGAACAATATGAACAAGCTTGTGTTAGGCAAGAACCTAAACTCTTGCTTAAATCTCGGCTGTACCATGGAAAACTCCATATCTTAATCAAGTGGAAGGATAAACTAGCAGCGGAATCATCATGCGAAGAGGTTGAGCTCCTTCAAAGTGGTCTACCCAAAATTTCAGCTCGAGGACAAGCTGATTCTCCAAGCGCGAAGAGATGTCATGGTCGGCAAGACCTATTTTCGGCGGAGTCATTACGATAACACTAGTGGCTAGATAATTAATATTAGTTAATGTATTTATAGATGAATAGATTCTTGGACCAGGTCTATTAGTAAAATTATAAACCCCCCTCCACACACTAATGAAAGGCAAAAGTTAGGGTTATTCTCTTATCTCTTATCTTTCCCTTCTCTTCTTGGCTACCACCTCTCACCGCTAGCCGCTGCCGCCCGGCCGTGGCCAGCCACCGGCCGCATCCGCTCTCTTTCGGCTGCGGCCACACGCCTGCTCTAGCCGGCCATCACCGCCAGCTAGTCGGCCGCAGCCGTCCGTCTGACCAGAGAACCCACCGGCGCCCCCCAAGCATGTGACACTAGCTGTAGCTGACTCCAGTAACTATTGCAGGGATCATGCTAGCTGCAATATATGAAAATCTGGGAACAAGCCAGGGCACCCGACATTACCTTCTGATAAAGCACTCGTTTGAGTGTGTGCTCATCTTCTTATTTTGAGTGAACGATGATGCGATACACAAAATCTTACAAGTTGGAGCATATAATCTTTCGGCGTGCACCTACAATTAAAATTACAAGGAAAAGTATATAGCATTGTGGAGCAGTTACAAAATGGTACGATACACAGGATAGTGAACTGCAGTGAAATTCTCTATCTAGGAGCTTCCAAAGCATGCCTGCCACCTTTCATCAGTGCTATTATTGTGTTTCATATGATGAATCCAATAGCTGAGTAGATTCTTTCTGACCTCTAGAGAAGATACGTCACGATTCGCTGAACGGGTATAGAGAGTAAGCATGTCGGAGCAGGCCCTACGAGAAAGCCAAAAGTTGTTGCTCTGTACATGTATAAAAAGTAACGGTTCGTGTAGCTAGAAAAACCAGCATGGTGACTCGTACAAATAGCGCGGGAAACTAGTTATTTTTGTTGTACCTATTAGATTTTTTACATATTTTTTGTTTTTTGTTTATTATTTTTCCAAACACATCTATATGCATGAATTTTATGCATCAGTAACAAAATCTTTTGCTTAAAGATTTATCCTCTTCCTTTTTATTTCACACATATCTATTGGCCATGCAATTTTTGCTGCTACGGTGAGATATGCTGGTATCCTTCAGTTCTTTGGTTAGTTTGATAAAATATATAATTGTCTAAATCTCTAACAATATGTGATATTGTTTGGTCCTTTTATAAATTTAAATTTCGAATAATCATGAACCTTGCTCACATATTTGTAGTTGCCTTTTTTGTCCTAAATTATCTTTTATATTTATATTGCTAAAGTCTGCTTGCCACTATTGCCTCAGGCAGCCGTTAGTCGGGCTCGTCATCACGCCAACATTGATTGGAGCAAGCATTTCAGCACAAAACTATGAAAGCATCCCTAGCACTAGTGGGTTGCTGATATCTGACCTGCTACTTATGCTACTGTATTGCAATGTTGTGCACCATGCTATGACCTTATTTCTTTCTAGTTGTGCCCAGTTTCTCGCCAAGAAAAAAATTAAAATTATGTCCTTTTCATTACTTTCGGATTTCTCACATATGCCCATCAAGGAATTGGATTGACCAATAAGCTACAAAATATTCATGATTTTCTCATAATTTTATTTTATAGTCTCTTTTATACCCTTTATTTTCAAATTTAGCTATACCTTAATATTTTTAGTAGCATAAAAATATCATACATTCGGAAAGCCTCTTTATACCCTTTATATAGTACGAGGAGGCTTTCCGAATTAAGCTTCTTTTAACAATATTGTACAAATCTTGCAACAATGTTGTGCATATATATCCATGCCGCCCCTCCTCTCGTGCCCTGCTCTGTGCTCCTCCATACTCTGAAAGTATATGTTTATTAGTTGTTGTCGGAAGATTTTGTTCTGTTGGTCTGGTTGATTACTTTCTTGAGTTTGATCAGTTGTCATAGTTTTTTTTTCTAGTCCAGTCTGATCTTAGGTAGGTTTGTTACCGCAGACTTTGTCTTTGTTCTGCCGGCAGTGGACGATTAATTTAGCTAGGAAATACGGATACTGTGAGGGGAGAGGCAGAAAAAATTAAATTTTGTTTCTCTCCTTCTTCTTGGAGATTCAAATTTAGCCTTCATTATTTATTTAGTGAGCTTGTTAAAACATCACGAATTATTTAGAGTTAAATACACTCAACTTGTGGCTCTATGCCAATTAAGTTCACGAACACTCAAAATCAAAATCTACCTCCCTAAACTTATTATATTGTGCACCGGAGGTCCATGCCACTTTAGGGGACGTTGACTAGGATAAAATTTTGCAAAAAAAACCACCCTCTATAGTCATCTTCTATCTCTAGCACTCCTTTCCTAGGCGAGGGCCTGTGGTGCTGGTGTCGCCCGAGTCAGCCTCCTCCTCCGCCCTTGTTTCTTCTAAATTCATCATCTAATTGTAAAGATTGATGACTCACTAATTTTGCAGCCGATACAATAGCAGAATCTCTGGTGTTCATAAAGTAGGCCCGGAAAAAAAAGATGGCACTGGTTCTTGAAAAAAGTCGCTGGTCCATTTTCCAGGGTGTTTAATACCGCAACTAATATTTAGTCCGGATTATATCGAATCTTTGGATGACAGTTATGAGGAATGAACTTGAGCTAGCTATAAAACTAATTGCATAAGCCGTGGCAATTCGTAAGACAAATCTAATGAGCCTAATTAATCGAACTACAACCATGGTTCATGCTATTAGTTTTATAATTAGCTCATATTTAATCCTCTGAATTATCATCCAAACATTCGATGACGCCATTTTTTGCCTCAAAGATTCTCTAGAGGCATGCCCCTCTTCTTGCCTTTCATACTGGATTTTGGGCTGTTTGGTTGATAGCCGTATTTTACAACTATTTGCCAAGAAAAATTACCACACTTGCCTAAGTTGAGGTGCTCAATTCTTTGCCACAACTTTGTAAGTTTAAGGAAATCTTGTCATACTTTTTTGAGTCACTGACGCGTGGGACCTAGTTTGCTGAAAAAGAATCTTGCCACAACTGTGGCTACAACCAAACAGCTGCCAAAGTTGGTCAAACTTGGCTAACCTTAGGCGTAGCAACCTGTGGCAAAGTGTGGCTGGCAATCAAACACCCCCAGTTTCCCTTTTCAGATTGGCTGCTACCTTCATTTATGTTGAATTGAAGAGGCAAAAAAATGGCAAGCATGCTAAGGAACAGTCGCAAAAACCAAAGACAAACGGAAAATAGAAAAAAAAAAAACGTTGACAGCCTCAGTGGGTTCGACAACTACAGAAACATGCTGTAAGGCTGTGACAGCCTCACAGCTCTACACTAGTTCATCTGTTCCGGGAAGTCAGTAACGATATAGTGTAAATTGCAGTCAAAGTAGAATGCTATGCAAGTTTAAATTCCTTGAGAAAATAGACGGAGGGAGTAACAGTATTTACCCAGTCAAAGCAAGCGTGGATATATGCTACGGGTATGGGGCTGAGGGTGACGATGGTCCATATATGTCCAAATCCCCTGCCACAACACTGATTATTCCTTGATGCTAATGTGCTATCTGATGCGTGGTTATCTCAGGTTAAGTTTGTATCTATCCCCGTGTAACGCAGTTATGCAATAACAACCCACTTGTTAACGAAGTTGTTAATGTGCGCATAACATTGTTGCGCAGGAATCTAAGCCCCCTGCCTTTCGTGCACTTGCGCTGTGTTACATATAACTAATGCAATTATTCCTTATCATTTGCTTTTTGTTCATGATCCCCAAGCAAGCAGCGTGCATATACAAATGTTGGGCATAAAGTCAGGTGCACAACTTGACCCAATTCCTTTTTCCTCTGATGGAACCATTTTATATGTGCTAATTGCTATAGACTACTAGTCATGGTAAGCCAAATATGTGAGATGAGACATGATTGGCTATCCTCTTTTTCAATATAAGGCAAGCAATCCAGAATGCAAATCTAGCATGTTCGGACTTTTGCTCTAACTACTAGTATATGCGGAATAAAAGGAAAAACTGTAGACTATGGAAGCAAAATATTGTTCCTGTGGTGCCGACTGCCGATTACATGCGCTTTAGTATCGCGGAGACTATTCAAAACTCATTTAGTTTCCCTAATTTGTGATGTCATTAACCTCTGACTTGTAACCGTAACACTATTAAATTTTACTATTACTAATTGGACAGATTAATCCTTACTGAAAAAAGCGTAATAAAATATTTAAATAAAGAACTCCAGTCTCATGCGTATACAGAACGACTCACCGTCAACGTTTTGTTTTCATGCTGCTACTTGGCTTCTTCGTCCCAAAGCTCCTATAAGTCCTAACGCATAGGCAACTTGAAGAGCAGGTCTTCAAAATCATCAACTCTTCTTGCATCACTTTGATCTTTTTTTTTCTAGATCGGCTCTTTTACCTGTTTTTCATTAAGAGGAAATGCCAAAAAAAAAAAGGCCAAAACACGGATACAAAGGACTCACAAGTAATCCAAGTAGAAACTCCTTTGTATGTCTCTGATTTCAGACCTAAATACTTCAATGAAATTCAACCAAACTTTTGGATAATAGACTTCAAGGGATTATCAAATATTATCTATGAAAAACAATATGGCTTCATTAAAAGTGGAGCCTTCCAAGATTGTCTTGCCTAGTCCTTTGAATACATTCATTTGTGTTATCACTGAAAAACATATTGTAATTTTGAAACTGGATTTTGAGAGTGTTCGATAAAATTGAGCATCAGACTATTATTAACTTGTTAAAAGCCAGAGGCTTTGGCACAACCTGGCAAGCTTAGATCAGGAATGCTTTGTCTTCTGGCACTTAAAAAGTCCTCCTCAATGGGGTTTCTAGAAAAAAATATTCACTGTAAAAGAGAGGTAGACAGAGTGACTCTCTCTCCTAATTTCTTCTCAATAAAGCCACTTCTCTCCGTCATCTAAGGCTGCTCATCCCACTTACTTCCTTTGTAGACTTTCTAGTCATTCAATATGTTGATGACATTTTGGCTTTGTTCGTTGAAACCTGAAAGCTGATTTCTTATGAGAGGAAAAAACTGTTCCAGGGCTGAAAAGAAGCCGAAATAAGTTTCTTATAAGCTCAAGCGAACAGAGCCTTTTATTGTTATGGAAGGAGAAGTCGAGCAGCTCTTTTTCCTAAAATAAGTGCTTCATTCATTTGTTGCCTCAACTGCCAGATCGAAGGTCAATTACAGCAAATCCAGAATATTGACAATCAACTTGACTGATCCAAAAATCAATCATTTGGCACACATTTTTGGCCATGAGTATGAAACTTTGTCCATCACATATCTTGATTTACCCATTGGCCTTACCAAACTTAATGTTAAAGAGCTCCAACCACTTATTTGTAAATGTAAAAAGATGTTCGCTAGTACATCTACTTTCCTCTCCCAGTCAGGCAACCAGGCTTGAGCTTATCAATGTTGTTATGTCCTCCCAACCTTCTGCCTATGTTCTGTGTCTCTCCCATAGTCAATCATAAAAGGAAAATAGATAAATTCAGAAAGCACTGTCTATGGAGAGGAGACATGAACTCAACGAAAGCTCCAAAGGTAGCTTGGGAGTTTGTCTGTCTTCCCAAATCAGAAGAGGGGTTGTGAGTTCTGAACTTGAGGAAGCATAATGAAGCTCTAATGTTGAATAGTGGGAAACAAGTTCTTCAATAAACTTGATATTCCTTGGGTGTCAATTGTTTGGGAACAATACTATCCAAATGGGAAGCTCCCTAATCACACAAAGAAAGGTTCTTTTGGTGCAGGGAGAACTTAAAGCTCTTGGACTCTTTTAAATCTGTTATTTGTGGTTCAAGTCCAAAATGGACAAACCTGCCTTTTCTAGAGAGAGAGAGTTGGATACATTCAGCAACCCATCAAAGATGAATTTCCAGAAGTTTTCTCAAGAGCTAAAACAAAAAATATCTCGGTCCATAGCTTCTTTGTTAATGATTATGTAACATGTGATTCAATCTGCCTTTATCAGCATAGGCCTTCCATTAGCTCAATGCAGCCAAATCCATTGTGCAGTAGCTATAGCTGATTGATCTGAAGGACAAGTGGAAATATAGATGAGGACATGATGTTTTAGCATCAAGAGATTATACTCGCCATATGGGACATAGACAGACACATGAGGGATTCTTTTTGGCTTTGAAATTATTTCTGCCAACAAAACACAAGGTCTTCTTTTGGTTTTTACTCAAAGATATAATGAGCACAAGAAACATATTCAGAATAAAATGTACCTTTCACTGGATACTCGTGGTCATCAATCTTGATAAATGCAATGTCTATATCTTGGACTCATTGAAAAAACCTAAGGGGGACTACCAAGAAATGCTAGATATTCTCTAGAGATAATTTCGAGCACTCTATACCTCTTGTGCCATTTTATCGCTATCAAGGGAAAAACTATATTTATTTATTGATTTATTTATTTATTTATTGGGCAACACTTGGTTAAGGTTCATCAACAAACACTCAGGTGAATGGAGGGTTCCTATTGACGAAATCACCCTCGAAGTAAGTACTAGTAGAGTCCCGTATATGTATTTTGTTCACTTTATTATGATCATGTCTAATTTTATGATAAAACGTTTTTCTCTTGTAAAGTGGTGTCTCAAGCAGGTGCTAGGGAATAATTTATGTTAGTTACTACGTTTGCGAGCACCTCTTGAATTTCTAGATGAAAAAACCCGACGACAAAATCCATGTAAGTAAACAATATACTCAATTTATTTTTTGAAGCTTGACTGCGTGATGAGGGACAAGGTTCTGGATTATCACGGTTGCAAAACCTCTGAAGGGATTTGGGGACTGGGACTAGAACCCGATTTTGTACTAGTGAAAACATGCACATGGACTTATAATTTAAGCCTAGCTAAAGGAAACAATATAATGACTCGTATGTTTTTGGAGTGCCCTTTTGCTAGAAACTGCTGGAATCCATTCAACATTGTATTCGGTCAATATTCAAGCTTCCCGGAAGCCTTGCCTCAAGTCAAGTCACAAGTAAACAGTTAGTTCTTCATGATCCTGGTCATGCATTCTCGTGTTTTAGGCAATATGGACAGCTCGAAATGATTTTATCTTCAAGAATCTACCGCCATTGGTCAATGCAGTGAAAGAAACTTTCTTTAGAGATAGATTGTTGACGGCAAGAGGCATGTAGCAAAGACGCCAATACCTTTGATTTATAGATCCAAAACTTGTTGTAATCTTACTTGTTTGCCTTATATTGTTTCCATCTCTCTTTTCTTTTCTTTTTTTTGTTCCTTGAACTTTAGTTGTTTTTCTTTGTAACTGATCGTTTTCTTTAAATATAAATTTTCTTTTCTGTAGGGATGCAAACCAGTCGAGTTCCATCAAAGAAAAGTACGATTGTGCTAGGCACCCGACCAAGGCGTTGAGCTATTTGCCCGGCAGATAAAGCATAAAAGAAGGGGCATCGATCCCTCTGATCTGGCAACCATTTAACAGGAAGACAAGCTGGTGTTAAAATAATGCCATCGTCTAAAGCCTCGATACTTTCTTACGTCTGTCGAATAAAACGTCCGCCAATCAATTTGCACTTGTTTTACTCGCCGAACCCTTCGCATTGAGCTTTAGCAACTCGCCTCTCCTTGGTTTGTCCTCTTACGATATATATAAAGTAATATAGTAGTAGCATAGCATCACGACTACTCTTACGCTATGCCGATCAGCAATTTGCATCGCTGCCGCTTATAGCATGCATCTATGTAGGAGGTGGAGGTTTAATTAGACCCATGTTGCGACAAAGCCCTTCATATTAGCTTTGTCCCTCTATAAATACCATCAACCATCGAATGCTTGGTTCGAAGCAACGCAGCATACAGATCTACCTAAGCAGGATCTAGCTGAAGCGTTGGTCATCACCTAGCAGCTTGTGTACGCAGTAAGAAGAGGAGGGATTAGCTACTAGTAGCTATTACACACCATGTCTTGGAGCGACAGTGAGAACGCGCTGTTCGAGCGCGCGCTGGCCACCTACGACCGGGACACGCCGAGGCGGTGGGAGCTCGTGGCCGCCGCGGTGGGCGGCGGCAAGACCGCCGAGGACGCGAGGCGCCACTACGCCTACCTCGTCAATGACGTCGGCCACATCGAGTCCGGCGGCTACGGCGATGGTCCCAGCCCCAACGCCGCCGGCGCCCGCAACGGCAACGGGAACAACAGGTGCGTAACAGTAATTTCAGCCACGTAACACTATTTTCATCCGACAACAATTCAGCCGTGTACAGTTCAACTCAGTCATATAATTCAACCAGCCGAACAGAAGTTTGACCGGCCGTGTGCATTATTAGCAGTCCGACCACAGACATCGGACCGATCGAGACTTCAGTTCTGAATGCCTGATTTTATGTGGTTCGATTTCGCAGGGGCAGAACCAACCGACCCCAGAGATGAGGGCCGCGCGTGCAAGGATTGTGAGTCCTGATGAGAGATATAGTATGTATGTTCGTGTTGTGCTTGTGTGTGTGATTATGGATATATATATATAGGCCGGCATGCTGCATGCAGCAAGTGTGCACAAGTATGTGCTGTTGTGCAGAAGCCGTCTGTGTGTTCAGCTTCAGTGTGTGCATGTATTGTGATCGATCGAGTGCGAGGAGCACACGGGTGCATATAGCCTGCTAGCTAGTAGCTCCTGATAATGCAATGTAAAAAGGGCGGAGGCGGGGATGCAGTAGTAGTGCTCCTCGATCGTCGTCTGATGCGTATTGCACTACATGTATGTAAAGGTTGCTGCTGCTTAATTTGCCCTTGTAACGCTTTGCTTCTCATAACCAATCAGCTATGATTTGCAGTTACCTGACTGGCCTTGCGATCGTTCTTAGAATCTTGGAAGAAATTTTGCACCCCCCCCCCCCCCTCCCAGTATTTTTTTAATTATTTATTTCGTTGCTCCTTTCTTAACAGAAAAAGCGCTTTCGCCTTCTTTTCATTTCATTGCTGGGACTGGTAACACCAGCTTTACATCTTATCTTATACAAAAGGTAAAGGTTGAAAATCAATTGAAAATAGAAAAGGCAATAACACTCGCATATTATTTCACGTTACAGAGATATACTGGAATGGATAGGCACCACAAAACAGGATGCAGGATATATGATCTCTCTGACTCCTCGCTCTCCCCAGGCCAAGTTTCCGTCGTCGCCGTCTGCAGTCTGCACCACCAACGAAAGTGTGCAGTAGCAGACAGGATTCGGCATTTCCGCAGAAAGGAACATATTTTGTGCAGTATGTCAGCATTATATTCATATTTTGAGTCTGGATAAACTCACGTGAACACTCCAAAGTTTTGTCGAGGTAGTTCCTCTCTTGATTTGCGAATTGGAGGCAGTTGTTTGTTTGGCTGCTCACCCCCCCCCCCCCCCCCCCCCCCCCCCCCCCGCTAGATCCGTGCCTTGCCATAGCGTGTCTTTTGAGCTTCCTTATTGAGATCTCTGGCCTCCTCTGTAAGGGCCAGCTTGTGTTTCACAGTCACAACACAACACAACACAGTCTTTTGCGCATCTTCTGTTAAGCTACCCATAGATCTCGTGGCACCATTATTCGCTATAGCTCTGCAGCGAGCCCGTCCGCTCGTGCACAGTGGCGAGCGCTCGATGTCCTGTGTCCTCGCTTGGGAAGCGGAGCTGCACCTCAGTCGCCCGCACTGCCTCGTCCGCATCGCGTGCATGCTGTGTGCTGCACTGCTGCCCCACCGGTGGTGGTAACACAGTTCACGACTAGTGCCATGAGCACCAGAGAAACTACTCCGAAGATGACACCAGCCCGCACCTTAGCTTTGTCTCCAAATGGATGTGAGAAAGATGGTGGACACTTGCATGCATGGGTCTAGATCTTCCACAAGTAAGAAGGTAGGTAGGGAAGAGATTGGAATGGAATAATGAGATGGGTGAGAAGCTAAGCTAAGGCTATATATATGCACTACAGTAGTAGTGATAGGAGCACATATAGCACGGTTAACTGGTTCATCGGTCATGGCCGCCGTGGAGTCCAGTGCCACGAAGTTCAGTGCAGAGATTAGGATGTTGTTGAGGGGGGTGCAATGAGAGCTTCCAGAAATGGGAGAATTTTGCTTTTCAAATTAAAATCTTGTTCATCCTGGCTGCATGGGCAATCCCCGGCCATGCTCTACCCTGCCCTGCTTAGGCACAGCAGAAGGAAGAATAGATCAGTCTCTGAGGCGTTGCAGAATGACAATTGGATCCGTGACATTGATCACAACCTGACGGCTACTACGATCGCTGAATTCATCAGCCTGACGGCTACTACGATCGCTAAATTCATCAGCCTGTCAGGCGACCTGGCGAGGATAACACTGAACACCACACAGAGGGACACGATCTCCTGGAACTGGACGGCTGACGGTGCTTATTCAGCAAAATCTGCTTACAACAGCCATTTTCAGGGAAACACGCTATCGGCGACGGCATCACTGACATGGAACACTAGAGACCCCCCCCCCCCCCCCCCCCCCCCCAAAAAAAAAAAAAGCAAATTCTTTGTCTGGCTGGCAGAATAGGATTTGGACAGCGGAGAGACTTCAACTTAGGGGCTGGCCAAATGAGTACTTTTGCCAACTCTGCCTTAGGAACCTGGAGACAGCAGTCCACCTCTTCTGTCAATGCCCGGTAGCTGTACAGGTTTGGGGCCAGGTTGCTGCTTGGGTGCGCTTACCCTCCCTCACGCCAAGCAATTGGGAGCAGGCCTCCTCCACCGGGACATGGCTGGAGTCTGTGGCTGCGCTGTCTGCCCCTCCATTTAAACCTGCTACATGTGTTTTCTTAACTCTAACTCTTTGGAAGTTGTAGACAGAGCGCAACAATCGTATTTTCAACAATATTGCTAAGCCGGTGCCTCAGATTCTGCGCGACATTCAGGATGAGGCCAGATTGTGGGCGACAGCTGGGAACAAGGTGCTCCAGGATTTTTTTCCACCATGCTGACACGCAGGCTGCTTCAGGAGTAGCTGTGACAGGTCGTTAGGCCCTTTGTAATGTGTTGTGTTGTAAAGTTTATCATGTAATTAAACTCTAGCTGTACTGCAGGGGTGGCGAGGGGCTAATCTGTGGCCCTGAGCATTTGTTGGGGCGCGGCTTGTGCCCATGTAAACTCTGTATTGCTTTTCTTCTATTCAATGAAAGCCGGCAACGGATCTTTCGAAAAAAAAATTAAAATCTTGACCCAAAAACTTGGAGCACCAAGTCACGTCACATCAGTGCAACCATGCTGCCCATGAATTGGATAGACGTTTTCTTCAACTCCTAATTTTGACCTTTATATAGTATATAATGCATAATGAACACACGTACCATATGATTATTTGAGTGAACTTATTCTAATAAATATATGGCAAATTACGATGCACAAGATTAATCTAAACATGCAAGGGACATTATTATCATACACAATGAGCATTTACCTACATAATCGAAAGAAAGAGCCAGTACACACTGGTCAATCTAGTAGCAATAAAGTATTCTCAGTGATCGATTCTCAGACATCCTAAACTTCCCTTTTTAGTAAAAAAAAATCCCACGCTATTTATTTTTGGCAAGCGCTGCCCGCTCCTGCAAACATCACCACTTCTCTAGGCGTGTGCCCCGACTCCCCTTCCATATATGTTCTCTGTCTGCTGCTGTCAACGCTGGCACAAACTACCAAAAAGCAAATTATTTAATTTAAATTAGTATAAATTTTGAACAGTATATCTATTTGACAATTTAAGAGTTACGTGACACAACTTATTTTAAAATGTTATTAAACACAAAAGAACAAATTAGCTTATAACTTATTTCAAAACTTGTAAACGCAAGTTCTTAACACACAAAGGAGCACACAAGTTATTAAAACTTGCAAACACATAATTTATTAATTAACACTCAAAGAAAATAGATTATTATAACTTATACCAAAACTTTGGAACACAAAAAATTATGAAACACAATTTTTGTACAAAAGTTGTCAAACATGTGTACATAGATTAGTCAATACAACTCAGTATGCATAAGTTGGAAGTTCTAAATTATATATTATGAGTTAATACACAGAAATTACTACTAGAAAAAATTCGAACATATGCAAGTGGATCTAGTTTTGTTCGGCTCATCGTGTAAAACACACCGGTGCAGATGAAATTAAAAACAAATACACCGATCGACAGATACATCATTTTGAAATAAATATTTTGCTTATATTTTCCATAGGTCATCATTGACATCAGGGGAAAGGAGAGGGAAGAGACCGTATGTTTATTGTGACATGCAACACGGGTAGAGGGGACCGCAGCCAGCGCGATAGAGGAGAAGGGATTGCAACCATCATTCATTGTGTTTGAATCAGGTGAACATCCGCTCAATAATCTTTTGGGTTCAAGCTTTATATATCCTCGTTGGGATTATATCCTTAACTGACTCACACCGAAAAGTTTAATTTGCCCATAGGGGCATATGCTCCCACCCTGTCCATATGGGCCCTGGATCACCATAGAATTTGGAGCAAAGTGTAGTATTATCCAGGTATTAGTAACATAAGCTATTTTAAATAAAATGTAAAGATTTTTATTAATTTTTAAATAATTGTTATTTTTTAAAGTACTTGTCTTATGTTTTAAGTAAATTATATATCTGGATGATAGACATGATAAGCTCCGTTTGGCTTCACCTCCGGCTCTTGAAGGTTGTGAATGAGATTAATCGGATGAGTAACCTCACCCCTGGAATTTTCAGGAAAGCTATAATAGTTGTGCAAGTGAATGACACACTTTGTCCATAACTACATGGGAACTTATTAGAGCATGGCGCCGTTTTCATTTCTCTTAAAATGAATCAAAGATCCAATGAAGCTTTTTTTTTAACAGCATCCGGCTCTTACATTTTACTGTATACTTGTACTATATATATCTGTACAATGACATGCTACATTTTAAGGTGCTATGTACTTGCTTCGTGCCCGGGAGATAGTAGTGCCTACCTAGACAGATCACAGATGTATCTCCTGCATCTGCAGGAGGTGCTCTACTGCTCTGTTAGCCCGAGCATCGAATCTGGCCTTTTGGTTGTAATTAAAAAAAAACAAAACAAATTGTACAGTATTAACGCGCATAAGCCCAGCCCGTTAGAATCTTCCAATCCACTCGGCCCAGTACTGTAGTGCACAATCACAGAGTCAGCTGGCCTCCAGCTAGAGGACCAACGACCCGTCTGGCGAGGTGGAAAGGATTCCCCGTTACATGAAATTCAGATTCAAACATTATTTGGAGTGTATATTTTCTTCAGATTATTATAAAAATTTGGCCGCTTAGGTCATGTCCAATAATGCGTAGTTAGCTTTTTTGGCGAACGAGCCTAAACAGCTCGTGTATGGTTAAGGCTCCCTTGGAACGTGGGGAATTTTTCATGTTTTTACGTTTTTTTCCCATATAGAATGAAGTGACTTCTGTGAAAAATTATATATAACTTCTGTGAAATACCTGAATTCTAAAGGGGCCAAATGAATAATAGAGTAACCACATAGGGGAGAAGAAGAAAACATGTATTTCAAACGATTAATACAAATAGCAATGCTACGATACGTCATATGGGTGGGTAAAAAATAAGCATACAACAAGCTTTTATATTTATCTTTATCACTCTCTCTCCTGAGACTATGGGCACCTCTCCAGGTAGTACTACCACTTGGCAAGCTACTATTTTTTTCTTCTCAGGTTTCTTCCTAAGTGGCATGATATAGTCACAATCCCTGCTTGCGTGTTGCACATGACCTCATAAGATATTTGATGTAAAATCCACACATAATTGTTCGTACTGGCTGAAAAAGAAGCTGGCACAGAAAACATTATGTAACAATGCATCATGTGATCTTTGTCACAACAATGATGGGGATTGTGATCCCTTCATCTCTGCAAGATTTCTTTGAGATCTTACCTTCTATGAAAGATGAACCTTAGTAAGGCCCAATCTATAAATCCTTTTAAAATCATGCTACATAATTTTCACAGCAACACGCAGGTATCATCTAGTATACCTAATATAGAAGGACGAAGGAAGGACCTTTCTCCACCATCCATCTTCTATCTGTCCCTCACTCCTTGCTTGAGTTTGTAGTCACAAAACTTTAATTGTGTCGCTTGCCATTCATCTCTTGGCTTGACCGCTCAAACTCATACATGCACTTTGACCGTGTTGTCCTGGAGGTAAAACTTTAATTGCGGCAAAGGAAGGCTTGGAGCTCGCCCTAGAGATGGGCTTTGACCGTGTTGTCCTGGAGGTCGATTGCAAGAATCTGAAGACCTTGCTAGAGGACCGGTTGGGTGTTAGATCATCAGTAGGTGGTCTTTGTTTCGATATTGCAGGGTTAGGCAAGAACTTTAGAGAGTTTAAAGTTATCTGGGTGGGTAGAGAAGCTAACTCGGTGGCCCATTACTGTGCCTGTATGGTTACGGCCACTGAGTGCTCACTCTTTTGGCTTGACGAGGTTTCGGCTTGGTTAACCAAACTCGCGGCCTCAGATTGTAATCTTGCCTCGATTTAATGAAAGCTCTGTGATGCTCAAAAAAAAAACCCATACATGCATTGCGAGAGCTGACATGTGGCTCATCTTTTGTCTTTTTTAAACTCATAATAGATGCACACAATAGCCACCTATTTAAGTCGATTCAATCATCTTTCATTTTCTCATATGGAACTAATCATTAATTATGGACTTTGAACTTTCTTTTTGTTTAACGTTGAGCCAAGTCCAATACTCCCTCCGTCCCATAATAATGGGACGTTCTGAGATCCAACACCAATAACAATGACCATGATAAAATACCTATATACTCCTACTTTCTCTGTTCCCTCATGCTCTCTCTTCTGCAGTCCTGTTCTCCTTTTGAGACTGTATATCTATGGACAACTGCTTCTCTCTCTACTACTCACCCCTCCCATCCTCCCACCCATCTATTTTTTATTTATTTTTATTCATTTGGTGGCCAACAAGCAAATGATGGATGGACAGGTGTTGTACCATGTTGTAGACTTCAGGAGCTAAAACGTCTTCCTTTTTTACACAAATTTTGAATGCTCTAACGTCTACTAATTTGGGGCAGAAGGAGTATATTGGATCCAACAATAGGTAGCTCATTACTTGGCACAACCAGCACGCAAAAAATTGTAAATTATGTTGCAATGCACGAGTACGTGTGCTAGTAACATTGTTGACTAGTGACTTCGGTTCATTAATAAAGAAAAATTGTGCCAAATTTCTCCAGGAAACAAGTGAAAATTGAAATAATCATTCGTTCAAGATTAAAGAAAGGCCATAGACATAGAGAAAATGTGCCACTAATATGACCTGTCAGTTTAAATAAGAGCCTCGAATGCTGAAGCCAGTTTTGAATATCAGCAATATTGCAGAGAGAGAGAGAGAGAGGTCATAGACATACTAGAACACAATTGTCTTACATCGTTTTTACATACTCGAGCATCACATGTGCTTTAGGGGGGTTTTTTTTTTTATCACAACGCCTCGAAGGCTCCGAAATTTGACCAAACCATCCAGGTCTCCAGGTCTGCTCTCGCACAATGACTAATCAATCATTCCACGTTATTTTCCTCTGCCCCCTCTAGTTGAACCAGTCCACCCCATCTCTTTACACAATTGCATCCACGTCAAAACACCACACGACGTGACATCAGGCAAGTCCTGTCCAGCGAGGCTGCGACGCTGCCCCATGTACAGTAGTACTGCCTCTGAACTGAAGTCAGTCTTGAGCGGCCGTCATCAGTCAAGTCGCAGGCCGTTAACTTAACCACTAATTAAAAGTCAAAGACTAAAAGCCCAGCAGAAGATGCAGATAGCGGGTTCGGAATCCTAAATAATAGTAGAAAAATATCATCATCAACCAGGATTTTTCTAAATAATAGAAAAATAAAATAACTCAACTCAGTCTTGAACGGATCAACGCCCGGTCGAACGAAACGAAAGGGACGAGCTCCGCAAAGGCCAGCAGCCCAGCCAGCGCGAGCGCCAGCCAAAGATGACCGCCGCCCGGGAGGCAGCCCACTCAAACCCTCCTCCTCTCTTTTGTCCACCGCGTCGTCGTCTCCCCCCCCCGTCCCCGGCCCCCGTTATATTACAACCCCGTCGGGACTACACTGACCACCGCCTCGAATCCATCGCTCCACTGCTCGAACCCGACTCACCGGCGCCTACTCCCCCCGAGCCCATTCGTCGACCCGTCGCCGGCGAACGAGAGCGCGCCTCCTCCCGCTGAAGCGGAGGCGCCACATCGGAGGAATTGTAGCTGCCTGTCCTCCTCTTCTCGACAGCCGGCGAAGAGCGGAGATCCGACCGGACTTGGGGGATCGATTCCTTCTCTTAATTCTTCGGTAAGGAAGCCCTAGCCTTGCTTGGATGAGCCGTTGTTGGTATTCTCCTGCTGGATCTTACCAGTGCTGCCAATCAAACCCGAATCTCTGTTGCTGGGATGGGCGGTCCCTCCAGCTCCATGCCGCCCAATTCGTTGCGGGTTCCCTTGCTGGGAGCAGTAGGTAGTGGCCTGTTTGTTTCCCGGGAATTCGAAAGGAAGGGGTTCAGCTGAACCCACGAGTTCCCCTCCCTCTCCCCCACGTTAAAGCCGCCGCACCTGGCTCGGCGATCGATCTGACTGGTTGGAACTGCTTGGTTGGCAGATTCAGGGCGCTACCAGTTCCTGAGGGAAGCTCCTGGGGACATGGACATGGCATTGCCCGTTGTGAATGCCACAGCGGCGGTGCTCGCTCGTGTCTCGGCCGCGTTCAATGCGCCCTTTGCCCGTGCAGTCGTCTTTGGGGTCCATATTGATGGTAATCCTTCTTTCCTCATGGATTCATAAGATGGTTCGGCCGCTTAGTGTCTCACGTTCAGTGGCGACGGGATTTTTCAGGGCACTTGGTCGTGGAAGGGCTTCTTATTGCAGTCATAGTGTTTCAGCTCTCCAGGAAGAGCTACAAACCACCAAAGAAGCCACTCACTGAAAAGGTCAGGTGTTCTTCTTCTCGTCCGTAACTACTAGAACCAGATAAGATAATTCTTAATAGTGGAAAGTACCGTTCTCGTCGCCGCTTCATGAAGCATGTTACTGAATGCCAGCATTTTGTCTCTGCAGGAGATTGATGAGTTATGTGACGAGTGGGAGCCAGAGCCGCTATGCCCTCCAATCAAGGAGGGGGCTCGAATTGATACTCCGATGTTGGAAAGGTTTGCACTATAGCTTGGTTTCCATTGGAGTCGTACCAGATTGTTAGTTCAACCCAGTAGTTGACTCATTGGTGTTGGAAATTTAGCAGTGTATAAAGGATTTTTTTTTTTGCTTAAAGTAAATTCACAATTGAATAGGGTACATTGTGGTGGTGGTTGCATGTGTAATCCTACATATCATTTCATATCTATGGATTAACCAGTGGTCTCACTCTTGAAGTTGTGGGAGTGTTAGTGCAGTTCTTATACTAGTTTCAGTTAACTTAATAGTGCCATGTGTGCGACTTGTTGATCTGGAACATTTAAACCATGTACTCATGAATAAGCAGCAAGGACACCTTGAACCACATAGGGTATCATTTTCCCGTGCTACTCAAATGCCTACATGGCTACATGCTTCTTGAATTGTATTCTCTCTTCTCTCATATCAGTAGGATCATCAGAGCATCTAATGTATGTTGCCGGATGTATACTGCTAATCTTATTTCTTAGGAGGGTTTCATGAGATTACAATATAAGCTTGTACCTTCATGTAGTTGCCAATGTAGTGTTGTTTCTTAGGATTCATTGCACTAATAAAACAGCAATTTGATCAATGATATGCTCTCCTAGTCTGTATTCCTACCAGTGTGTATACTATAATGGCATTTTGTATTTTGTTATAGGAATAGGTATTGAACATCTCTTGTGATAGCAGTGCTCTATCTGAAGACACTCTATTCATGGAATATTCTTTTTGTTGAATATCCCCTGAAATCTGTTTATCTGTGTATATCATTTAACACCACAATTTTTCTTCATGCTTTTCTGGTTTTGTGTTACAAATATGTATGCAGTATGTATTACAAACATTTACAGTGTGAAGTAGTTGTCCTTGCATCGTTTATGAACTTCTGAGGATCAGAATTAACCCTTCTATTCTGCTTTTATATAGTGCTGCTGGACCACATACGATTGTTGATGGTAAAGAAGTTGTGAACTTTGCATCAGCAAACTACCTTGGTTTAGTTGGCAACGAAAAGATTATTGTAAGAGACAAGTCTATTGCTTGACAATGTTTCAATATTATTTTGGAAATATCTAAACAAAGTCAACGGCTTTCAGGATTCGTGCATTGGTTCACTGGAGAAATATGGTGTTGGGTCTTGTGGTCCACGTGGCTTTTATGGAACAATTGGTTCGTACTATCATCCTCAGACAATGACCTTGGTTGAAAGTACAGAGGTGGAACTTAACTTTCCAATGTATTGTTGCAGATGTCCATCTTGACTGTGAGTCAAAAATAGCAAAATTCCTGGGGACTCCAGACTCCATTCTGTATTCATATGGGATTTCTACAATATTCAGTGTGATACCTGCCTTCTGTAAGAAAGGAGATATCATAGTCGCGTAAGTCCACCTTATTAATTTTTTTTAAAATCCACAAGCTTTAGCACAACATTGTTGCCTCTTTCCTGTCTCTATTGTTAATTGTACCTGGGTAGTTTTTTCCACTATTTTCTTTCTTTCTCTTGACTGTTCCCTTGCTAAATTTGCACCAATATTTGATGTGATTGCAGAGATGAGGGTGTTCACTGGGCAGTGCAAAATGGTCTCCATCTATCAAGAAGCACTGTGGTGTACTTCAAGCACAATGATATGGCTTCACTTGCAAGCACTTTGGAAAAACTTACTCGTGGAAATAAACGTGCTGAAAAGATTAGACGCTACATTGTTGTAGAATCCATTTACCAGGTGCAGTGCCTTTTTTTATTGTTTTGTGTTGATTTTTGGTGTCTTTTTTTTTTATATGTCCTTATGAAAATTTGGAACATAAGATGTCAATTGAACCTGTACAACCTAGGCAATTCATGAAACCTCTCTTACAGTGTTCATGGTTTGTGGACACAGAATTCTGGCCAAATTGCCCCCTTGGATGAGATTGTCAGGTTGAAGGAGAAATATCGGTTCCGTGTTATTCTGGAGGAGAGCCATTCTTTTGGGGTGCTTGGCAAGTCTGGGCGTGGCCTTGCTGAACATTATGGAGTTCCTGTGAGTGTTTTGCCTTTAGCTTTTCTAAATGTTTCACCATGATACAGGAGTGGTGTCAAAGAAAAAAAAAGCAAGTTTTCTGGGCAGTCACCAATTGGTTCATAGAATATGGATCTAGTACTTACTGGATTTCCTAATCACATTCTTCCCTTTTCTGAAACTATCATGCTTGTGCAGATTGAAAAAATCGATATCATCACTGCTGGAATGGGAAATGCATTAGCTACTGATGGTGGCTTTTGTACAGGAAGTGTCAGAGTTGTTGATCATCAGGTAGATGCAATACCAGATTGATGGAGCATCGCTTTCTGATGTAGAAACTCTTGTAGTTTAGTGTTTTATTGGCTGACCAAGGATATATAAAATTTTACAGCGTCTAAGCAGCTCTGGGTATGTTTTCTCTGCATCGCTGCCACCTTATCTTGCCAGTGCTGCTGTTTCTGCCGTCAACTACCTGGAGGAGAATCCCTCAGTTCTTGCCAACCTAAGGAGCAATATTGCTCTTTTGCATAAAGGTAAGCTGATTTTATTGTCAATTAACTATTTCTTTGACCAGGTTGAACTTATTTGTTCTTTTTTCTGGGTTAATGTGGAAAAATATGGGCATAACTCCAAGGCAACTACCTAACTTTAAACTTTAAAAGTACACAGAACCACAGTGAATTACAGTGCAACTTATTTTCCCTCTGAGCTCTAGGTTCCTATAATAGGGAAAGTATAATTAAGTTGTGAAACAAATACAGGCTATAACTACTGTGTTCAGTTCATGCACAACACGATTTCCAAGTTACTACGTAACCAACTGGTGGCCGCCATCTCAACATCTTTGTATTCACTCTGCAGAACTATCGGATACTCCCGGGCTTGAAATTTCCAGCCATATTCTGTCGCCTATCGTCTTCCTTAAGCTGAAGAAATCGACTGGTTCTCCTACCACTGATCTAGATCTTCTTGAAACTATTGCTGACAAGGTAAGTTCAAATCAACTCTAATAGAATTTCAAGCTACAGTTTATATTTCCGCAAGCATCTGTTTACACATTCTTTCCCCAACAGGTCTTGAAGGAAGATTCAGTTTTCATTGTGACATCAAAGAAGTCAAATCTGGATAGGTGCAAACTCCCCATTGGAATCCGCCTGTTTGTATCAGCTGGACATACTGAATCAGACATCTCCAGGCTTTCCTCATCCTTGAAGAGGGTTTCTGCATCAGTTCTTTCAGACTGCTTTTGATCCACATCGGATTCCCTTGAAGACGAAAGCCATCCATTTTGTACGCGCTTTGTACTCTAGGTTGTGGTGTGTGTCTGGTAAATGTACATAACCTGTACATTTCTACATGTTATGAATTCACCTTGTTGTTGCTCATACCCATAGTACTTGCAAAATAAAATTTTGTAGAACAGTAATGTTGAAGAATAGTGCGTTTGTGTTGTACATCTTGCTGATTTTCATGTAGTGATGATTTCCCCTGTAACGTGGCCCACAAAATATTGGCCGTCTTGGCTATCTGAATCAACATACGAGCTGTTCTTTTTTATCGGAAGTTGAACGGACTTACATTTTTCAAACAAACGCAACACCCACCTCTGCTGATTGCTCTGTTGTTCATGCACATTTTTCATTGTGACATCGGAGGAGCGGAATCGGGATAGGTGGAAACTTCTTATTGGAATCCTTCGTATATATCAGCTGGACTGAAAAAGATATCTCCTCGCTTGCCCCATCCCTGATCAAAGGGGTTTCTGCGTCGTTTCTTTCAGATTACTTTTGATCCACGCCGGATTCCAAAATTTCCATTGGAAGACGACCTCTTCCTCTTGTCTTCGCGCTGTGTTCTAGACCCGTACTCCGTAGGCTATGCGTGTTTTCGTACCCACCGTACTTGCAAAAAGAAATTTTGCAGTAGAACAGTGATGTTGGAGTAGTGTACGGAGCAGTGTGTCTGTGCTGTAGACTGGAGTACTGTAGTACATCTCGGCATCTCTCTAATTTCTATGCAGAGTAACTCTAACCTCACCTAGAGATTGGCCGAGTGGCCATCTTGCCTATGTACGTTTGTTCCTTTCTATTGGAAGCCCTCTCCATTATGCTCATTGACCAAGATGACTGGAAGTGTTAGAACAACTTAATCAGAAAACAGATGGCACCTCAAGGCAATATCCGGAAGATGTGAGCATGTTTGCTTGAGCTTATCAATTAAAATCAGCGATTTTTAAACAAAATTAGCATTAGTTAAAATTAATATTTATTTTCAGCTTCATATCCATAGCCCGCGACTTACCTTGCGAAATAATTTTTTAGGAGGGGCAAATCGCAAGAAAGGACAAAAGATGAAAAGAAGAGACCTTTCACCAAGTGCGCCGCATGTGCCCTTCTCAGAATGCTACAACGCTGCACATGGGAAAAATTGGATCTCGCATCCGGGCGCCGAGCTTCGAAAAATATTTCAGTCGAGATCATCTTTAATAATTATCTAACACATGAGAGCTGTAGGAGTCCTCTTAAATTTAAACGGTATTTTTCCTTTCAATAAATCTATAATTTCTTTTGATATTTTTTTCTTCTATATTCCTCTAACTACCGAACAATGGAGGATTTTTTCCGTTGGCGCCTCACCCACGTATATTTGTATCGTGCAATTAGAACGATTCCCATACGGGCATGTAGCTAGAGAAAAAAAATCAGAAATATCTACACGTTGGATGTTCACGTTTTGATTGGCGTTCTTGAGTTTATTGCTCGTGTAGCTTTGCTCTTAGCCGGCTACGATTCGTTCTTGATCTTGCCAACTCATATGGCAATCTAGGGAAGTTTGTAACCACCATTTGCAACTAAAAAATTACCTCTCACTTCTAGAATTTGCTCTCTTAATTTAAGAACGAGGGAAAGACAAGCCCTGATGGTAAGCCCTAACCTTTTGTGACATACCTCAATAACATAGATATAGGCAAACCTTAATGATAAGCTGAACCACAGGATAAGGGGGTGTTTGCTTCGTGGTTAGACCTCGCCATAGCCGCAAGTTAAGTGGCCACACCCATGTAGGCTAGTGTTTGGTCCGTTACTAATCTACCATGAGATAAGGGGGTATTTGCTTCGTGGCCACACCTCGCCACAGCCGCAAGTTAGGCGGCCACACCTATGCAGGCTAATGTTTGGTCCATTACTAATCTTAAGCTCTCATACCATTTACTACCTACATGCAGTACTGATTCTCGCCACAAAGTGTGGCAATGGTTTTTCTCGCCTCCGGCACGGCCCGCCACAGTTTGGCATGGCGATTCTTGGTTGGCAACCAAGCACCAATCATCGTGTGCTGTTCTACTTTGTTGCATTTCTATTCTTGTTGAGTTATTTTAGGCTTTGTGGTCGTTCTACTTGTTAGGGCTTGATCTATTTGTTTCACCACTCGATCAGTTATCTACACTCCTGTCCTGCAGAAAGCTAAGAAACTCACCCGATCCAAGTTTACATTGATATATTTTGAACTGTGGTGCTTCTCCATGCGCAGGTACGGTAGTGTCGTCCTAGGATTTAATTTTGGTTCAAAATAAAATTTTGCAGACATATTCACCTCTCTCTCTGTTGTGTTTATTGTTTGTATATTAATAGCGATACTATCTCATACCTAAAAAAAAAGATATTGCCACCGGACATTCCAGATATCAATCCAGGTTCATATTAACAAATCTCTTTAAAACTAAATTAAGTTTAGTTCTTAAAAAAAACTTTGTAATTTAAGACAAACCCAGTCTTAGAGTCCCCGGCCAGGGCAGGGTTAACAGCAGGACGCCAGGAGGCCAGCTGTCGCCCCGCCTAGAACTGCTGGATGCGCCTGCAGGCTGTACCGGTTCAGCCTACTGCCTGGGTCTGGCAAGTGACGATGGAGGGAGAAGGAGAGGAGCAGGAGCTGGAGCTGGAGCTGGCGCCTGGGTCGCCTGGCACTGGCAGGTTAGCGGAAGTGGAGCAAGGGTAGCAGCTCCACCAATATCTAGATTCGGCCGAGATCAAGGTTCAAGTAGAGGTGTCATCAAGAGTATCATTGGCAAGAACAACAAAAAAAAATGGTATTATTTTACGGTTTTTTCAGTTCACGAATATTACTTCGCAGATTAGCATCTCAAATTATTTTTGCCATGATTTGTGTGATTATAGCATGTGAATGTGTTGTGTTGTGGATACTATGCTTTTTTGGTTTATTTTCTCATTGAGATTCTCCCACCTTTTTTTTTTTTTTTTTTTTGCTCCGTCGTTTTTTTTGAAAGAATTGTTGCTCCGTCGTTGACTCCTACCTATCTACATCTGCACTTTTGGGTTAAAAAAGTTGTTTTTAGAATTCCATAGAATGATTGCGAGTGATTCCAAAGCCAGCTGACCGAGTTGAGTGTATGGCCCGGCTAGCTGACCTGGGTGTATTATATGTTTTTTCCGGCCACCGCTGGAGCCTGAAGTCTGAAGGCCAATAATGCTAGCACGTTGTCTGTACTTCCACGACGAGCCGCTGTCCACTGATGGAAAAGAGCCGCCCATATGGCCAGATGTCGCCGCCGCCGGCCATGCATGGGCGTACAGAGTGGATGCGATGCGCAGAAGCACCGCCTGGCCGTCCCCAATTTCTGGCATGTGGCCGGAAATGCTTTTACTGGAAACGACGGTCGTTTATCTCCGCCTCCGCCTCCCCGTGTCCACACCGGGGAATGAGTAGCGAGTGACTGCGAATCTGCGATCGAGACCCGGTTTCCGGCGGTTGGGTTGGGTCATGGGTGCGCTTAGGGCCTATTTGGTTCACTGTCCACCGAAGCCAGGCTCGTCGCAAGGAACCAGGCTGTCTATGGTCAGGCCGAACGCATGCAAGGTCCCTACGTTTGGTTGCTTGCGTGAGTTCAGAGAGACAAACGCTGTTTGGTTGCTCGGTCTGATGTTGATCCGATGACTTTTTTTAATGTGCACAACCTCTTTGCATGCAGCTCGTATGCACCTGGTGCACCAGGCGAGCCTGGCCGCCAGGAAACGCTCGATTTGAGCGTACCTGCGCAGCCTAGCTGAAAGTCACCTTTTGCATCGCGCGAGGCAGGTCCAGTTGCTACGCCAACCAAACATATTGTTGTTCTCGCATGTAGAGAGCCTGGCTGAAGGCAGATGCGGGCAACCAAACGCCCCCTTACTGGCCGGCAGGAGCGGCAGCGGTGTATGCGGCGGCGGGCGAGGACGGCGAGTCGACGACCCCCGGCCCGGGCCCCGGCCAAACTCGTGCGCCGTGCACGGAGGACGGTTGACTCCCGCAGCGGCTGGCGTGGAGGTGTCCAATGTTTGTCCAGGTCTCTCCCGCATGTGTGGAAAAAATGCAGCGTCGTTGTCGGAGTCGGGGCCCTGAGCTCGGCAAAATGCAGCGGATACAAGCTTCGTGTCTATGCTATGCATTTAACATATGAGTATCACTATACTAAACGTGATAAAAGACAAAGACAATGTTACATATTTATTTATGTTTTATCCTTTTTATGCAGTTATAAAGCTATAACTTTTTTTATGATGATCATGCCATCCATAATATGAGTTATTATTGAGAAATGCTATCCATTAGCCGGTTGTTTCCGTTTCTTTTAGCAGCCGGATGCATGGCCATCGGATGGGGTTTGGCTTCTGTATTCTGTCCGTCGACACGAGGCCGCATGCGCTGGCGTTTTTTTTTTTTTTGGGTCGCACGCTCTCCCCGACATTTCCGTGTATGTGTGTTGTGTGTGTATTGTATGTGTGTCGAGGGGGCTGGTGTGTGTGTGTGTGTGTGTGTCGAGGGGGCTGGTGATCGACATGCTGGGGAAAGCGCCAAATACAAATGCATGTAAGACGAGTGAGTTTATTTGGGACTGTTTAGGGATGACCGAAATCTCACGTACCTACCATGCAACCATCATATTGTTTAGGACTGTCTTAAGATTTCTCGACGATGTTTTTAAAATTTGTTCGTGATTCGAAGCTTGTTTTATTGTATTATTGTTGTGTTAGGATTTTTTTTTGCGATGTTTTTAAAATCTTCTCGCATCTGTGAGCTTTGCTTTATTGGATTGTTGTTGTCTTAGAATTTTTTTAAAAATTTGTTCTCTTAATTGGGAGCTTCTTCTTATATATGTTCACAATGTAGGAGTCTGTTTTTTTTCTTGATCGCTAATCACGCGTTGCCGCTTTGCGTTAGCTATAGGGTAGGTGGGAATCAGGGTGGCGAGTGGCGACCATCCATAACTAAGTGTGAACCGAACTGGCAACTGTTTTTGTCCTGCGTACATCCGTGCTAGTCTGTATGACTTTATGTTACCGTTTTCAGTGAGGCAGGCAAGCTCAAGCTCAAGTAAGGTGCGACACCACATTTCATGCACGGTACGAATATCGCTGACCTCCTATCGGCTAAAGGACAGGCCGGGGAGCTCCAAGCGGCATCGGCGCAATAATCGTCTTCGTCCCTGTGGACTGTACCACACGGGGGGCCTTCGTGGCCGCACCGCGGCCACTCGCGCCACACCGGTGCACTGTACCACACGCGCTCGGTGTTCATTGGCGCGCCGCGGCCCCTTTTCCGCCCCGCGGCGAATGGCGACCGAGCCGATCCCGCCGTCCCGTCGCATCCGCGCGTCTGAACCCAGCCACGACGTGTCCCGCCCGCCGCGCTGCCATCCGATTCACCCGGGACCGGGGCGTCGCGCGCCCTGCGCGGCGGGTGGGACGTGAGGGAAAAGGGTGTGGCATCGCGCCGCACGCACGCGGGTTATATATAATCGCCACGCTCTAGCTCAGTTCCGCAGTTCAGCCAGCAGCCGCTCCCAGTTCCGGTGTCAGTAAACGCACGCTGCACCTGTACGCGCTTGTCTGTTGTCTCGGCACCGAGGAAGAGTGCAGCCTGTGAGCGCGCGCAATGGACCCATATAAGTACCTCAAGATCCGCTTCAACCCGGACGGCTCGCTCTGCCGCTACGGGGAGGCGCCGCTCCTCCCCGCGGCGCCGGCCGGGGAGCCCGTCGCGGTCGAGGAGGAGCAGGGGACGCGCCGCATTGTGGTAGTCCACTCCAACGACGTCCCGCTCAGCGACGCCACCGGCACGGGCCTCCGCCTCTTCGTGCCGTCCGTGTCCGGCGGCAGCGGTCGGCTGCCGCTGATCGTCTACTTCCACGGCGGCGGGTACGTGCTCTTCCGCGCGGCCTCCGAGCCGTTCCACAGAACCTGCACGGCGCTCGCCGCCGCGGCCCCGGCGGCCGTCGCGTCCGTGGACTACCGCCTGGCCCCCGAGCACCGCCTCCCCGCGGCGTTCGAGGACGCCGCCGACGCGGTCCTGTGGGCGCGCCCGCACGCCGCCGCCGGCAGGCCCGTGTTCGTGATGGGCAGCCACAACGGCGCCAGCATCGCGTTCCGCGCCGCGCTGGCGGCGGCGGACGCCGGCGTGCCGCTGCGCGGGGTCATCCTGAACCAGCCGCACCTCGGCGGCGCCGCGAGGTCGCCCGCGGAGGCGGCGTCCGTGGACGACCGCGTGCTGCCGCTGCCGGCGAGCGACCTGCTCTGGGAGCTCGCGCTGCCCGTGGGCGCGGACCGGGACCACGAGTACTGCAACCCGGAGCCCATGCTCGCGCGCGTGGGCGCCGCGCGGCTGCGGAGGCTCCCGCCCTGCCTGGTGCTCGGCCGGCGCAGGGACCCGCCGCGGGACAGGACGAGGACGCTGGTCAACGCTCTGCGCAAGGCTGGGGTGCCCGTGGAGGCGAGGCTCGACGGCGCCGGCTACCACGCGATGGAGCTGTTCAAGGCCAACTGCGCCGCGGAGTTCACCGCGCAGGTGGCCGACTTCGTTCGACGCCACTCCTCCTCTGCCGGCACCGGAGCCGGCGACGGCGACGGCGACGTGGTTGGTATGAGCAAGCTGTGAGCCTGTGACACATGGTCAAACCGTTCGGGCCGCAGTGGAGGTTGCTGTACGGGCACTTTGGTGCAAGTTGCACCGATTTTTGAGGGCCACTTCTCAATCTCAGTCATATCATATCATCATCGTCATGCTACAATTCTGAGCGGCGACTGGCGAGCTCGCCAACGTCGAACAGACTGGTAGACCGGCACACGGGCACGGTGCTGAGCTCGTTATCTCCGCACCGCCGGTCCGCTTAAATTCCGGTCCTGACAGTACACAAGTTGCCTGCCTTTTTCTTTTCTGTGTCCTTTTTATTTACCCACGGGTGGATTTTGGCGTGAATTTCTGCGTGGTTGAGGCCACCGCAAGTACAGTGCAAGAAGATTATAAAGGCTCCCACGCCTGTTACCATGTAGAACTATTAATTTTATATAGAACTATTAATATTTATAGTATATAATTATTATCATTAGATAGATGGTTGAATCAATTTTTTAATAAATTTATCTGAGATATAGATGTCGTGTATTTTTTACAAATTTATAAACTTACCGTATGAAAACTAGTCTATGTGTAGCTGATAGATTGCTTTCAACTTCTGAATAACTGAAAGCACTTTTATATTGTGCCTGTGTACTTGAGAACTTGGCACGCTTCATACCTTTTACATGTTTTCAGTCAACTATGCCATCAAGAAAAAGAGAAAATGTTACGGTCAGTTCTGATGCAAAAAAAGAAGAAAAAGAAAAAGAAAAAAATGTAGGTCCTTCCCATGTACTTAGTTGGATTGGTTGTAAAGTTGTAAAAATAATCGAGATGTAGGTCCTGCAGTTGGGTTACCAGTTAAGTTGCTTGCAAAAACAGTTGCTCACTTGCGCTACAGCATGAAACTATGAATGCAGGGGACAGGGGTTGAGCACCATGACCTCTCTGTCGTTAGCCATAGCATAATCAATTAAGTTTATGTAGTACATGTACTAGTAGGTCCAATACCATTGATGAAGTTTCGTCGAAAATATCAGGAAGACATCAGATCGGCGAATGACGCATGAACCATAACGATAATCACCGGATTAGGTAGCAGCGGTGCATTTATTAGGTCACCGGCGGGCGCTAAACAAAGGAGCAACAAATGCTGCACACCTGGCCACCTGCAGAGCAGAGCCCGCCCATTGTTTCCCTCTCCCGGGTTTAGGGGTGGGTCCTCTCGTATGTTTCCCTCAGGATCTTTCATTCTACAGCGATATAAGCGGATTTGCGCTGCGGACAGCGGATGTGAGAAAGCCAGAAAGGGAATGCTCGAGCCAAGTAGTCCATCGGCTCTGTTGAGCTAGTTAGATTGTACGGCTGACTGATGCTGCCTGACCAAATCAGTGGTTTTTAATTATAAAATATTATTTTTATCTTATAATAAAACTGCATGCCAAATTGTTTCATTTTATAAATCAAACAGGGCAGTGATCCCCGACGTACGGGCGCAGCGCCGCAGCATGGTGTTGGAGCACTCTTCCATAATTCCATGCCGGCGGCGTGGAGCACGCTCGGCGGAAGCCGGGGCTTGGGTGTTCTCTGCTGCTGCGCGTGGTTGGTTGGAGCGAGGCACGTACGCGCACGTTGTCCATCTCATTTTGGTAGGGCGTCCTATCCTCTGCTGCTCTGCGCGCTGCGCGGCTGCTCGTGATTGGTTGGAGCGAGGGACGGTAGGCTCACATTGTCCACCACATTTTGGATTGCACGCGTTCGCCGTGAGCGCACGCAAACACGACCTGTACAAGTCCCGTTCAGTGCGACGGCCCGGTGAACGGTGAGTGACATCTGCCCATCAACTGCTCGCGTGTGTTGCCGGCCGGGCTGTCCGACTACAGCACGGCGTGTGAGCACGCTGCTGAGCACACGGGCGCGCGAGGGCGGCACGCACGCATGCTGGCACGCGAACTCAAAGACAATGGCGTAGTACGTGTTGGCGTGGATGGCTCTGTGACGTCGTCGGCACACACCGCGTGTCTCCGACTCCACGTGCACATGGTCTGATGGTCAGCGTGGGCTATAACTATGCCATGGAGGACTGCCACCGCCTCCGGGACAAGATGCCAAATCTCATGAGGATGCACCAACAGGCCTGGGCAAGAAGTGAAGCCAGTGTTTCAAATCAGGCTTGTGAGAAATTTCAGAAGTTAAAATAACTGTGAGAACGTAGGTACTCACTTATATATATTTAAAAAGGTCAAAAGATAAAACTGGCGATGAAGGCGAATACGTATCTCCGAAGAGTAGAAAAAGAACAAAATATTGTCTTCTATGCCTTTGATCGCAAAAAATTTAGCTATATTTTCGGTAGCTTGATGCATCAGTGATCAAATTAAATTTAGGAGATTAAGTTCTACCAAATTTCCGCTTGTTTAAACACAGCACAATATTAGGTCAAACTATCAATTCTCTAAAATCTTGACCCAGCCATAAGAGCATGCTTTAGGGGGGCCATAAAATCTTATAACAAAATGGTACACAAGTAATTTCGTGGTTTTATCTAAAAAAAAAAAGTAATTTCATGGTGTGCCTAGCCCATCAGCAGTTCAGCACACGGCCCGGCGAAAACCTTGCGCGGATTGCAACTTGCCAATGCCCACGTGCACGCATTGTGGGCCTCGTTCCGTCCCCGCCAGAGAGGACCACCGACCATGCCGGACGCGAACCGAACGAGAACAACGTTTTTGTTCTGGATCCCAGCCGTTAAAGGCGCCGAATTTTTTTTTAAATAATATTTTTTTATTGATTAATTGTGAATCTAGTATTTGAAATTGAAAAATTACAAAAATAGCACCCTGTCGGCCGCTGGAAAGCCGATTAGGGACCTGTCGGCCGCTGAGGAGCCGACAAGACCCTATCGGCCGCTTCAGGGCCGACTAGTTCGCCACGCCAGCGGGCCGAGCCGAAGTTGACGGGCCTATCGGGCCGATAGGCCTATCGGCCCCTTGCGACCCGATAGGGGCCTGTCGGCCGCCGAGGAGCCGACATGTCCCTATATCTTCCGTGGCTATCTCCTTCCTCTCGGCGCCGCTCGCTCGCGCGTTCTCTCTCTCACCGCGCCCTCGCCGCCGCCAGGCGCCGTCCCACCGCTCCGGCCGCCGTCCGCCGCCCCCAGCAGGTGGATCCGGCGGAGGGGCCCCCGCCGCCGCCCTCCACCGTCCCCGCGCGGGCGCGAGGCCACGGACGGGTCGCCACCGGTAAGTTTTCTTTTTTTTTTCTGTTTTGTTAGTTTTCTGTTTTTTTTTACAAATTTGATTACTTTATGTATTTAGTTTAGATAAAATTAGGTATTTAGGGTTAGTTAGATTTAGTTAGATTTAGGGTTAGGGTTAGGGTTAGTTTAGAGAAAGTTGTAATTATTTTTAAATTAGTTCAGAATTCGAGGAAATTGTAAATTATTTTAGAATTAGAGTTAGTTTTAGTGGTACATTAGTTTAGGGTTAGTTTGAGATGTAGTTTTGTTTAGGGTTATTTTTGGTCGTACATTAGTTTAGGATTCGTTTTAGTTGTAGATTAGTTTAGGGTTATTTATAGTTGTAGATTCAATTAGGGTAACTTTTAGTTGTATATTATTGAACCGTGGATTTAGGGTTATTTAGTTTTTTTATTAGGGTTAGTTAGGATTAGGTTAGTTTCTTTAGTTGTTTATTTACGGTTAGGTTAGTTGATTTAGTTAGTTAGGGTTAGTGTATTTTGTTTTTCGGATTAGTTTCTTTGTTAGGATTATTTATTAGAATTGTAGGAATAGTTACTGTTAGTTTATTTATGCAGTTAGTGTTAGTTTATTTATGTAGTTAGTATTAGTTTATTTTAAGGATTATTTTTTATTTTCTCTAGTAGTACTTGTTTATTTGATTTAGGGTTATTTGAGTCAGGAATTTTTTGTCTACTTATATTAATTTTTGTAATTAATGTCTTGGTAGGGTTTAGGGGTTATACCAATATTCAACTGACAGTGTAATTTTAACGATGAGAGCAGGAATATCGTTCGATCTAGTTCGTTTCAGAATTTACTATGGCGAGGGTGAAATCAGAACTGGGGATAGCGGTGTAGACCTTAGTCCGTTCTAGTTCTTTGACACACAACTGAACTCACCGCTGGATCACAGCCGGAGACAAGTATTAGCCTGGTTGCATGAATTGTTTGATTTTCCACCGTCGCAGTAGCGTTTGAAGATTAGTATGTTGGTGCCCAGGTTAAGGGACAATGGATGGAGATAGGAGCTATATGAGGCAAGCAATACGAACAAATGAAAGTTTCTCGTCGGTAATGCTTTGGAACGTGGTTATGACAACATCATGCTTCTTCAGTTCATCGATGGTGCCATGCAAGGAGAGAGTAGCAGCACAGTTCGAGAAGTAGAGGACTTAGAGGCCACAAACGAAGAGCAGACCTATGTTCATGATTCATACGATGTTCATCGATTGTGTCGCGATGTACGTATCCTCCTTTCAGCTTAATTTTGTTACTGTGACGACGAGTTCTAATGGTTCTTGTTTTGCAGTCGACGTGGGCAACAGGCACGGCTAGAGGCACGTACACGGCATACGTTGTCGCGATGGACCAGCTTACACCTGACAGGGTTCGGTGGACTCCTTACGCACCACACGACGTTCAGGCTAGGGCTCCACACGGCGTGTCCGAGTTGTGCTACCGTGACCAGGAGTTTTGGCTCACTAGGAAACGACTGGTGTTCGACGTTTGCGTCGAGCCGTACTGTCCGGAACGTGTGGCTCGTCAGTTTGGCCGCGCGCAGGTGTTCCCTCTTCCTCGGCTGCAGCTTGACGCGTCCCACGGGTATGTGTTCTATTAATGTCATCAATTCGTGTTGGTTTGACAACTTTATTTATTATTTGTTGTTTTCCAGGTGGAGTCGGAAAGGCCAAGGGATAGCGTTCGAGCAGTCTTGGATGGACAGGGTGGCGCCCTCGGTGGCCGCGTGGGCAGAGGCGCCGACCGACGTGCACGACCTAGGTGGGCCTTTCGTAGAGGCCGGTTACCCCCAGTACTTGCGTTGGTTGCACCGAGCCACGCGCGTTCGTTGCTTCCCAGTGCCAGCGGAAGCCAAGCCACACGAAGCAGAGATCTAGGACACCTTCACGATGGAGCCACCAGCTGCGTTCCATGCGCTAGTAACGATAATTTTTTTAATTAATTTCGTTGTTACTATGACTTTGGTAATGGCTAACAGCAATATCTCTAACGATATATGACCGCTTTGCAGACAGATATATGCACGGACGTTGGCCAGGAGCTTCTGTCGTACGCGCAGCGCTACGAGCAGAACCCTCCACAGGTTGGTAGGCTCGAGTTGGTGGCCGCCCTTCGACGACTGGGGCAACGGTGCTTGGCGGGCGTACGTCGAGCATCGTGCCGGTACACCACGGACGACGTCGTTGGGCTCGACGACCAGGGCCAGCCTGCAGGTACTCCCGTGCCTCCCGGAGGTGGCTCCGTACGACATTCTCGTCCCAAGCGCCTAAGTACTTCTTCGATTGTCATTTATTTAATACATTTGTATGTAACGTGCACCGCATGCGTGACATGACCACACTTTGATTTGTGCAGGGACACTTCCTTCTGCCAGCGAGTACACAGAGGGGGCTAGCAGCTTCGGGAGCTTTGACATAGGCGGTACTTCGCCTAGGCGTCCAGATGAGGCTGGCCCCTCACAGCTTTTTGGTGCACCGCTGCCGACCCAGCCAACGCAGCCGTCTTAGCCTGTAGACCCGACCCCGCCACCACGCCAGCGTCGCCCTCCACAGCAGTTCACTTTTCCTACTGAGCAGATTCGTCGCCAGGGCCCTAAGCGTGGGCGTCGTGCAGATTGAGCACGTATGTATGTATGATCACAAGTTTTCGTGGATGTTACGTACTGATGCATTAGTATTCTGTCCAATCGTATTTGTGCTTTCCATTTCATTAAATGGAGGCAACGCTCCAGTACGCTCGAATTACGGACATTTCTTCTCTTCTCGAACTTATTATGAAATGATACGAACAAGCACAACACATGAAACGACATGTGTGGACCTTAACATGCCTTTGCAAATTAAAACATAAAACGAATACGTGAAATGGCATGTGAGAATCCAAACAAAATAAGGGTTCAGACTCTCTGCACTACACCTAACATGTCTTAGGTAATTGAAACATGCATCACACACATAGATGGACAATCGGACAGCCTACTAGTAGTGCTGCCACATATTGAGCTGAGTGGCACCTTCCCCATAGTAACCGCCCATTGGCGGAGGTGGTGGCGGTGGCGATTTCGGCGGAGTACCACTATTCTTGTGATGAGGGCAGCTGAATGCCCATGTTTGGTTTTGGGTAATTGATGAAACCTAGTTTGCTAACGATTGCTCTAAGTGTTTCATGAGAATTGATTAGCAAATGGCAAGATGGAGCAAAGGACCGGGTCGATGGAGGCCACAAGTAAAGGGCAATGACGGCGTCCATGAAAATGGTGTAAGCCCATCAATAAAGGAGAAAGCCCTAATGATGGCATCCATGCAAATGGTATAAGTCCATCATCAAAAGGTGTCCACAAGGTCCATCAAGAGATGAGAAGGAAGTAGATAAGAAACCAGGAGCTCAAGGCAAAGGTATAACCAATAGGAGCTCTTTTGGTTTTGGTGATTAAGACTCCATAGAGGGAGTGATCACATTTAGGATAGATAGCCGTACTATCAAGAGGGGCGAAATCGTTGATGAAATACGGTTATCAAGTGCCACTAGGTGTTCATGATCATTGCATTGCATATAGATTCTAGTGATACTAACAAACCCTTGGATAACTCTTTTCAAAAGGCTAACACACGTGCACAAGATGTAGAACACTTGGTGTTAGCACATGGGAACAAAGGGTGAAAGGTTTGAGTGAAAATCCTGAGAAAACAGAGCGTCGGACCGTAGAGTCACAGAGCGTCGGACCAATGTCTTCGGTCCGACGGCTAACACTGCGGAGAGCGTCGGACGCTCAGTTTCTGAGCGTCGGACCATTAGTCGAAGCGTCCGACGGTGCAGATCGTGCGAGAGCTGACACGTGGCAAGCTCTGAGAGCGTCGGACTCTCAGCGTTAGTCCGACGGTGAGCGTCGGACTATCGTCCGACGGTTTTCAGGGCTCGGGGAGCTCTCTGGAAGCGTCGGACGGCCGCGTTCGTTAGTCCGACGGCTCTGTCTGACTGAGTCCGACGGTGGTCAGCTGAGGGCGTCGGACCGGTTGGTTTAGTCCGACGTTCGTCCGTCCGACGGTCGTTTTGGCGCGAGGAAATAGCCGTTGTGATCCAACGTTCGACTTCAAACGGCTAGTGACACGTGGCGTTCATCCGGGGCGTCGGACCGTGAAGATTAGTCCGACGGTCTGGCCGTCGGACAGTCCGACGGTACGCAGAAAAGTCTAAACGGCTAGTTCTTTGTGTGTGGCTTATAAATAGTCACTTGGCTGGTTTGGGGAGTAGCTCTTGGCACTCCTGAACAACATAGCATACTTGTGAGCCTTCCCACTCCACTCTCACTCATCCTACTTGATTGTGATCATCATTTAGTGAGTTTGGAGAGCATCAAGTGCATTGCATTGATAGAGATCATGTAGAGGCACTTGGTAGCGGTGATTCACAGCGGTTTCTCTCATTACTCTTGGAGTTTGCCGACTCCTAGACGGCTTGGAGCTGCAAGGATCGTTGAGGGGAGTTGGTGATTGTCTCCGCCTCCGATCAAGGTATTGTGAGGGGTTCTTGAGCCTATCCCCGCGGGAGATCGCGAAAGGCATCTTTAATGGATTGCTCGTAGCTTGGTGGATCCCCGTCTTGTGTTGGTTGTGCGGCACCCTTGACAAGGGTTTAGCGTGTGATGCCAATTAGCGCGTGAACCTCCAAGTAGGTGTATCACTACAACGAGGACTAACTTGCCGGCAAGCAAGTGAACCTCGGTAAAAAATCTTGTGTCATCTCTCTACCGAGGATTTCTCTTGTATTTGATTGATTGGTTATATTGGACTTCATATCTTCTCTACACCGAGGGTATTGAAATCACCTTTACTCTTTAGATTTGTGTACTTACTCTCTTGTGTAGTTTGTTAGTTAGTTGCTCACTTAGGAGTAGCGTATAGTAGTGACATAGCCTTTGAGTGTGAACTAGTGATCATAGTGTAGTATACTTGTCTAGGTGACTTGCATAGTGTAGTTTAAAGTTAGTGTTTTGCAAAGCTTGCTATTGTTACTAATCGGCTTGTTAAGTGTTGTTTGTAGATTTTTATAGGATATTCACCCCCCTCTAGCCATTTAGGACCTTTCAGCAGCGGCAGTACGGGTCTGTGCATTTTGGCTCCTGCGATGTGGCTCCGCTGTTGCCTTGTTCCTCATCTTCCTCCTTGTTGTGGCTCGAGCTGTAGCTTGGGCCGAGCGAGCCGATGTGGTCCTGCAGGTACCAGATGTACTTCAAATGCGGGGTAATAGGTAGCGGGTCCACCCACTTAGTGATCCCGCAATTGTCTTCTGCCCACGAGGTCTGCGATGAATAGATTTGTTAACGTTCGTTTATGTTGTGAAACACATTACTGAAAAGGGACAATAAAACACTACATATGCATAGGGACACTTGAAGAATCGCCGGCCCCGTGTATCCCGCCCTCGGTGTACATCTGCACAAGGCAGTCCTCGCCATGCCTGCACTTCGGCCACACTTCTTTATCCTTCTTCACGTACTCCCTCAGAGGTCTTTGTGGACCATAATCACTCTTGCTCTCTTCTGGAAACCTGTCGATGGGTTCGTCGAACTCATCAGGACCAAGACTACCCCCATCATCCCACATTATTGGCGGGCCCTTACTCTCCACCGTGCCCTTGAGCTTCCCAACCCCAAACCCCCATTTCTTTGGTCCAGACATCTTGTATTGCTGGTGATGTTCCCCAGCACCGTCCCATATTTATAGAGGCAGCCGAGGGGTGACATTGCGTTTGAATAGAACTGAATTAATGCAGGGTTAATTGAGCACAACACTTTGAAGTACTCTGAAAAGGCTACATTCTCCGTCTGTCAAAGTCACTGAAAAGGCTACTCACTGTGCAGTCGCAATCACTGAAGACGCCATGAATTGAATTGACAACTCGCTGAAAAGGCTATACACTAAAAAGCTTATTCGCAAGCACTCTGAATCACTGAAAAGTCTAGATTCTCGGTCTTCCAAAGTCACTGAAAAGGCTACGCACTGTGCAGTCGCAAGCACTGAAAAGGTTATGCACTGAAAAGCCTATTCACAAGCCCTCTAAATCACTGAAAAGTCTAGATTCTTGGTCTGCTAAAGTCACTGAAAAGGCTATGCACTGTGCAGTCGCAAGCACTGAAAAGGCTATGCACCGAAAAGCCTATTCGCAAGCCCTCTGAATCACTGAAAAGTCTAGATTCTCGGTCTGCCAAAGTCACTGAAAAGGCTACACACTGTGCAGTCGCAAGCACTGAAAAGGCTATGCACTGAAAAGCCTATTCGCAAGCCCTCTGAATCACTGAAAAGTCTAGATTTTCGGTCTGCCAAAGTCACTGAAAAGGCTACGCACTGTGCAGTCGCAATCACTGAAAAGGCTATGCACTGAAAAGCCTATTCGCAAGCCCTCTGAATCACTGAAAAGTCTAGATTCTCGGTTTGCCAAAGTCACTGAAAAGGCTACGCACTGTGCAGTCGCAATCACTGAAAAGGCTATGCACTGAAAAGCCTATTCGCAAGCCCTCTGAATCACTGAAAAGGCTAGTCGCTGTTAATTCCGATTAGTTAAACAGGCTCTTGATTTGCCAATACACTGAAAAGGCTACTCGCTGTGTACTCTGAGGTGAGCAGCAGGCTATTCGCAATTATTTGTGTAAAGTCTATAAATGACTAAGTCGGAAAAGGCTGGGGTCTATGAAATTACTCTTTCACTCCATGCCTGCCCTATTTAAAGACATCCGACGAGTTAGCATACCACACATTTTCTTCTCCAAACCCTTGTCATTCAACTACAATGTCGTCATGGACATCTGACCTAATTCAGCTACCGTCGTGGCGTGAGCGGCCAAAGTGTCGTTGTGGGTTTGTCACTAGGTTGTGCGTGTGGATGGAGTTGGACCGACACTATGGGTGTAGGTACTTCGGGTGCCCAGATCTGGATGACGACTTCATGGTACTATCAACAACTTCTTTCGTTTCTCGTAAACTATACACAATTTGATCATTTACATCCACACATGTAGCCTTGCAAGTGGATCCAATGGGTGAATTGGGAGATGCCCGCATGGCCACAGAGGCGTCCGAAGGAGCTTGAAGACAAAGCTCAATATCTTCTGAGGATGAATGAGGCTCGTGAGGTTGACCGCAAAATCAGGGAGGACAAAGAGCGACGGATCAGGGCAGATCAGATCCGTCTCAAAGTTAAGGAGGAAGATCTTGCCAGGAGGAGGAAGGAGTTAAGCTTGCGTGAAGCAATCATCAAGCGTAAAGAGGAAGAGCTTAAAGCGCGAGAGGCAGCACTCAAGAACAAGAGTGATGCAGCGGAACCGTCTTCACGGCGCGACAACAAGGGCAAAAACCACGCTGCACCCAGTAGAGCAATGTAATAGACCCAGCAAGTTAAATTCTCTAAGACATGTTTACAATAGTCTGTGTGCTCTTACTAGAGTCACACACACATGCTATTGCAAACCACATATGCCACGCACCGCTCATTTCATGTATCGCTGGGTTACTCTTTTAAATTAAACATGTGTTGTTTTAATTCTATTTTTTTTAGTTTGCAACACACTTTATTTATAGAACAGTCTAGTAAGCCGCGAGTAAGTTAAGTTTTCGGATTGAACCGTATAACGAATATGAAAAAAACGTGAAAATGAACATCAAAATGAAAAAAGGACGCTTGTCGGCTGCGCGGCAGCTGACACGTAAGCCTGTCGGCTGCTGGAGTGCCGACAGGTCCCCTATCGGCTGCTGGATGGCCGACATGATGCTATTTTTGTAATTTTTCGATTCCAAATACTAGATTCGCAATTAATCAATAAAAAAATATTATTAAAAAAAATTCAAAGGCGCCACGTCTCCTTCCACGCCGCCCCATCGAAAAACCGAACGAAGCAAACCCTATACCGAGCACGCCGCGGGCGGCGGCATAGGCACATGGGGAGCTTCGCGTCGAAAAACCAAACGAAGCAAACCCTACGCACCGAGCACAACGCGGGCGGCGGCGGCACAGGCATGGGGAGCGTCGCGCCCGCCGGCCTGGTCCTGAAAGCGGCGTGTGAGCGCTGCGGCGCCGCGTCGGAACTCTACACGACGTCGTGCCGGCACACCACCCTCTGCTCCGACTGCGGCAGGACTGTGGCGCGCGCCCGCGGATGCTGCTCCGCGTGCAATGCCCCCGTGACCAGGCTCATCCGGGTACGGCCCCGCGCTGTCTCTGATGCAGATTTCCGCTGGCAATCTGGCGAGCATTAGCAATGCAGATGCAGCTCATCTGGGTATCGTTTGTTGCCCCGCCGGGGATTTCCCGTTATTCACATGGCTCGCTGCGCAGGAGTTCGATGTCCGGGTGGATACCTCCTCGGAGAAAGAGAAGACCCACTCCATCGCCAGGTTCACCACCGGCTTGCCGCCCTTCTCGAAGGAGAGGAGCGCAGAGAACAGGTGGACTCTTCACAAGGATTTCCCCCAAGGACGGCAGATTACTGGGAACATGCGGGTACTGGCTTTTGATCGTGGGATCATCATTGTCATTCTTTTGCTTTGGACAACCTGACAATGCTGCCACTCAATTAGTATCCTTAATCATACATTAAAAACAGTGTAACAATGTTGAACCTGTGTAAATTCTAACTAATCACTGTAGTTACTACAAAGTAGTTATGCTGCATCAGACATTTCGTATCAGTTGCAAATTAGTAGTATGCAGTTGATAAATACATTGCTATAAGATCTTTGTGCAATAGCAACTTAAGGACAATAAGCTGATGTTTCCCCTGTTAAACCATGAGCACACATTTGATATAACAGGACAAGCACTACAGAAAGAGGCCATGGATTTTGGAGGATGAGACGGGCGAACATCAGTATCAGGGTCAAACTGAGGATCCACCTGCCACATACTATTCACTGACACTGAAAGGCAAAGACATGATTGCTGTTCAAGTTGGTTCCTGGTACTGTTCCTTCTGCTTTCTCTGTTATTATTAGTCTTTAAACGAACTGTGATCATATATCCATCATTTGAACATACATACTTGTAAGATTCAAGCACCATTAATGTTTAGGTTTCATCAAGTCTTGACATTACTCCTAGTATAATTTCTTTTAAGATGCGTGCTCTCTTAATTTTATTAGGCATTCTTACAGTGTCTCATGTCCTACCAGGTATAACTTCAGTAAAATTGCACAGTACAAACAGCTGACCTTGGAGGAAGCTGAAGAGAAAATGAATAGAAGGAGAAGTAGTGCATCTGGGTATGAACGGTGGATGATGAAGGCAGCTACAAATGGAGCTGCTGCCTTTAGTTCAGGTGTGAAGCTTGATGATGTAAATAGAGGGGCAACAAATGGTGTTTACCCCAAGAAAGGAGATAGGAATGAGAATGGAAATCAATCTGACAAAGTTGACGATGAAGAAGGGGGAGCTGCAAGGAAAAACAGGCTTGGGCTCACTATGAAGGGCGTGGACGAGGATGATGAGGAAGGTGGAAAGGACATAGACTTCGATTTGGATGATGAAATTGAGAAAGGTATGCATATCGAATACTATGTTTTGTTAATACTGAGATTTTATGAATTTCCGCTTTCACTTATACAGCACATACTTTATTGTCATTCCTCAGAACTCACAGTTTCACACCTGAAGAATAAAAAGGCTGCATACCATATTTCCATACCCATATTATCAGACTTCAATCCAGCATGCATCCTAGCTTGATTCTGCAACCTTTGTTTATCAGGTGACGACTGGGAGCACGAAGAGACCTTCACTGATGATGATGAGGCTGTGGATGTTGATATAGAGGAAAGACCTGACTTAGCTGATCCTGAGGCTGCTCCTCCTGAAATTAAACAAGTAAGTAACATGTGATGTGCCTGCTGCTAGTATGCTATCACTAGATCTGCACATGCTGTTGCCTTAACCAGGATCACCAATTCATCATTCATAAGATGTGACATCTGATTTCCCTCATAATACTCACAGGATGACAACGAGAATGAACTAGGCGGCAGTGACAACTTGAGCAAGTCTGGTCAGGAGCTCAAAAAGCTGCTTCGCCGAGCTGCTGGGGAAAATGAGTCTGACGTTGATGACAAAAGCACAGATGTGATGATCACAATTCTTCTTAGAACTTGCATATTCTTATATAGGAGGTGGGACACATCAGCAAACCTAATCTTGTATCTGCTTTGTCCAACAGGAAGTTGACCTACCATCGCCAGAACGTGCTCCAAAACAACTTGTTCCCAAAAGTGAACCAGTGGATAGCAATCCTACTAAACCAACACCATCAGCGCACGCTCAGATCGCCACACCTTCATCCAAATCCACTCAAAAGAGGAAATCAGGGGGTGGTGATGCAAATATTTCTAATGGTGCAACCTCCAAAAAGATAAAGATAGAACCTGTATGCAGTTTCTTCATTCTGCACCACACATGTGAAATTTGAGTTGCAGTCATATAATCAATAAGTCGCACCAGGTTCTTTGCTTTAAAATTGACTTATTTCTTGGAATATAGGAGACCAGGACATTGGTTGTAAAGGACGAAAAACTGTCTTCTTTGGAACCAACATCAAAATCATCTCTATCAGAAAGAAGAGAATCCTCACCCATTACTGAGGAGGAAGTCAGGGCAGCACTTCGTGCAAAACCCATCACATGCCAAGATCTGGTGTCGAGGTTCAAGCCTCGTATAATAACTCCAGAGGTAGGCTTCTTCAGCCTTTTGATGACATGTTTGTTCTCAATGCATTACCATACATTTTAAGTTCTATTACAGTAATTTGTGACTACCATTCCATTCAGCAATCCATTGCCTCTTATTCTTTTGTTACTGCAGGACAAGAAAGCATTTTCAGACATTGTGAGGAAAATATCTCACATGAGCAATGGCTATATAATTCTTCTCAAGGAACATAAATGAACAGACAAATTACTCTACTTGTACATATGGTCATAGTGTTATGCTTCTATCCCAGTAGCCATCTGAAACCCGTAGATTGTTTCGGAATGCAACGGTGTAACAGATTCTTATATGGCATAGGGCAACAGCATGATCGGTTTTCTATCCTTCAGAATTGACTGTATGGCAACCAATGCTCAGCGACAGGCCCCTGCCAGTTTTTTCCCTTATACCCTACTTCATGTTCCCTCTTTTTGCTAAATTAGGCCCTATTTGGATCTCCTAAAAAATTAAGAGAGAGCCGAGAATTAGATGAGAAAAACCTCAAGATTTTGAGAATCCAACTATCCACCTCCATCCTACTATTTGGACATAATCGGTGTGAAACTGAAACACACATATAAATGTATAGTGTGTCTAGAATTCAAGGATACAAATAGAATTTTTTTTTTAACTCTTGATTGAAATCTTCGGGAGATCAAACAGGCCCTAAACTTATATATTCTGTATCGGGTATTCGGGTAACTGAGTTGTTATACTAGACATGATGACGTGAAATCGTGAATAACAAAATACTTACGTGTCTTATTAACGCAGACATTACAATTGCATGAGCAAGTGTATTTTAATTATGTGGTGGTGCATTGTCTAGTTGAATAATTTACATGTATAAAGTTATCCGTGCTCGATGGATCGATGAGACGATGACCCGAGTCCGGATCTCGTTAAAGCAGCTCATAACTGTACAAGTGATGGTAATAAATGTAAAGTTTGGAATCAATGCGTGTGTAATTCTTATATTTTGACAACTCGACGGGCCGTCTTCAAAGCATGACCGATGTTTTTAGCATTTCTTGTGAGATGTGGGAGTATATATTACATTGATTAATGAACAATCTACCCTGTGTTTCGTGCGACAGAAATACTTTTGATATAATGATTATTTGTTAAAAATGAAGTCAAACATCAGCAAAATTAAGAGAATACTGCAACAGGGCAATCAGCACAAACATTTTACAATTCAAGTACCTTGCCAGAATTAACAATTAACAATGACCGACCAAACAGGAAAACATTCAAGAACGGAAAAATCCCGTGTTTCAAACGGAGCCTTCACATAAAAAAAAAAACTAAGAGCAGCACAAAATGCCTCAAGGTATTTTTCCTCTTCTGTTCATCATCTCAACTGTAATTGCCCTAAGAGCAGCACAAACTGGACTGCTTAATGTTCAGTCATCACTCATCAGTAATAACAGGCTCAATATTTCCACCTGCTAGGCTTTCTTGTACAGCAACCTCAAGTAGCCCAAAGAAGCACAGAGGTCAATCAAAACAATTTTGACACGTACTCCATGACATTTTTCACACCAGTTGTTTCTGTACGATTCTTGAGAAGTTGATGCTTCTTGAAAATCATGATAACATCTCAGTATCTGACTTCGAGAAACTCAGATTGATTACCAAGATTTAATCACTCATCACTGTGTCAAGTACCTCTAGACTCTAGTCTCAGTAAACAGGCAACCCTTATCTGATTTACCTTTTTTTAGTTCACATGCACTGAAGTTTTATCCTTAATGTCTTAGTCTTAGAATGTGAATGGCGAATGAATGCATATAAAAGTAAAGTATAGCAAAAAGAGGGTGTCAAATTAGCAATCCAGTTCAATCTACAGTCTTACGTGCCATCTGAATAGCTGATGACCTGATGCAGTTATCATTTTAAGAGTTCACTAAAAGAACATCTCTAATATAAGACACAGAACATGGGGTTGTAGTAGTAGTATGAGCAAGCTTCTTTTCGGTAATTGCTTTAAAACAGGACCCATGATCTTATGCCAGGTTCAGGCTTCAGAATTCACAGTTCAGGCAACCAATCCCAATTAGAGATTTATTCTTAAACTATTGTTTTGTGGCACTAAACTATGCCCGCACTAGCTATGTTGAAGAAATAACGAAAGGCCTTTTTCAGATAAAGTGGTCTACAGTCTACTTAATGTTTATATTTCACAAGCCGGTTGAAGCGACTAGGTAGAATATACTCGCTGGAGAAAGTGATTGTACCATCCTAGCAGAAAGAGAAAAGTGACAGGGAACCGTGAACAGAGAAAGCTTGAAAGCTTGTTCAGAAGAAAATAGTTGCCAAAATGGAGCGAAAATCCACTGCACTAGGGCCTGGAAGGGCACTACATCCAAAAGACCCAAAGCATGTTCAAAAGGCAACATGTCTTCATCTTCCAGCAAAAGGAATAGGGGTAACTCATCTCACGTGGTCATGCAAGTATCAAATCAACTATGATTTAATGAAGAGTGGCATTCCTGCTGTTAACCAATAAACAATTAAACATGTTAGTTGAGGAGAATATAATACTTGTCAATTACAACTGAAACTCATATTTGTTTCCAATCGATATTTCACTAGATAGAAAGGGGCTTGCACAAGGAATAACCAAAGTAAGACTATCTAGCACAGCAATTTTTGTCAAATCTGAACCCAATTGGACACTTTTTTGTCCCATCAAGATCTTTATACATCAATAAATTCAACAGATAAATTAGGAGTTGCGTACAAGAAGAAACAAACATAAGGATAGAATACTAACACTACCTTTTCATCTAACCAACAAACTAAACTCACCGGCCTTTCCTTCGGGACTTGAAGGGGAATCTGCCAGGAGGCGATGGTGAGAACTCTATTGGAAGAGGTGGTGGCTCACCCTCACCAGCAAGCATATCAAGCACCTCTGCACTTGATGGGCGACGAGATGGTGACCTCTGAATGCAAAGGAGCGCAACAGTAATGCATAGTAGTGCTTGGTCTCGATCAACATCCTGCAGTGCAAGGTCTACAAGATCAAGCAAGCGGCCAACTTGAGCAAGATGCCTTGCCCATGAAATGAGGCTCGCTTTCTCAAACTCTGACATTGGTGAGGTTGTCATTTGGAGCGGGCGTCTTCCAGATATAAGGACCAACAACAACACACCAAAGCTGTAAATGTCACATTTTTCTGATAGAGGCCCTCCTCCGCCATACTCAGGAGCCACATAGCAGACTGTGCCACGCATGCTTGGTGTGCTGCTCACTGCTCCACCACTCTTAGGCACAAATTCCCCACTGGCCCAATCCCTGCTGCTCCTTCTCACACTGTCCACCCACCAACTGATGCTGGCATTACCATTACCATTACCATTGCCATTGCCATTGCTGCTCCGCCGGCTCCAGCTTTTCAACATCTTCCACCTCGAATGGCTCTTCTCCTCTAAATCACAATCCCTCTCCCACCACTGCAAACCAGACATCGCACCAGCATCACTCTTTGACTTGGCAAGTGCCCTCCGCTTTTGCTTCTTCGTGAGCTCCTCTGCATACTCCTCGCGCCACCACTCCCGCGCCCTCCTCTTTTGCTTCTTCCTCTCTGTTGGAGCACCAGGGGTTACTGCAGATGGCCCTGCAATCCAGTCATTCTTCGGTCTCTCCTTCTTGATCTCCGATCTAATCCATTCCATCACATAGTCCTTAACGCCGCCGCCGCCGCTAGCACCACCACCACCACTATTGTCCTGACGCCACCACCAGTCACTACCAGTTCCTGATCCTCCTGCACCTCCCCCATTGCAGCTTCGAGTATTACATCCACTAGCAACACTAGTCTTGTCACATCCGGAAGTGGACGCAGCCTCTGCAGGGGATGCCGTGGTGAGCGCCTCATCATCCTCCGGGGACTTGGCAGCATTGTCTTCCCCATTAACCACGACAGCAGTGGTGCTCTCACCGGCCACTGACATATCCTCATCACATCCACCACCGGGATTGGCGTTCAGGTCTGCATCGGCCCCAATGGCACCGCTCTTCAGCTCATCCTCCTCTTCAGACCTGATCCGTGCGAGTCCGAAATCTGAGAGGCGGGCACGGAGGTCTTTGTCCAGCAGCACATTGCTGGGCTTGACGTCCCCGTGGATCACGGGCGGCTGCACGACAGAATGAAGGTAGTGGAGTGCGGCGGCGACGTCACGGGCGACGGAGAGGCGGCGCGGCCAGCCGGAGACCAGCTCGGGGCACCTCTTCCCGAGCAGCGCGTCCTGCAGCGAGCCGTTGGGCATGAGGTCGTACACGAGCATCATCCGGCAGCGGCGTGGCTGCGTGGAGAGGGAGTAGGCGAACGGGAGCAGGATGTGGGGCGGGTCGGGCCCAGGTCCCCCTCCTCCTCCTCCTCCTCCCCCTCCCCCGTGGGCCGTGGCGGCGCAGCCGAGGAGGTGGGAGGCCAGGGAGAGCTCGTTGTGGAACTCGCGCTCGCCCTGGAGGGAGCCCGCGGCGTCCATGACCTTGACGGCGACGGGCTGGCCCGACCGGGGCAGCGCGCCGCGGAAGACCGGGCCGAAGCCGCCCTGCCCCAGCTTGCTCCCCGCCGCGAAGCCGCCCGTTGCGCGGCGCAGCTGGTGGTACGAGAGCCTCCGCAGGTCGGCCGCGGGCTGCGCACCGGCCGCGCCCGCGGCCAGCTTCCGGCGGCGGCGGCGGCGCCTCCGCCACAGCAGCAGCAGCGCGACGGCGGCCACCAGGATCAGCGCCGCGGCGGCCGCGGCCGCGGCCGACGCCCCCACGGCGGCGGCCGCGGGGCGGCGGTGGCGCGCCCCGCGGGATCGGGGGTCCGCGACCTTGACGGCGGTGGCCGGGCCCCCCGGCGACGGCGCGGGCGGCGAGGGCTGCCGCGACGGCATCGCCGGGCTCGCGCGGGGTGGGGGGGTTTAGGCCTTAGGGGCCAGAGGGGGCCGGAGAGGCGCGGAAAAGACAAGCCGACGGGGGGAGTGGGAGCACCGCAAAGCGCAGCAGCGGAGCGAGGCGAAAAGTGCGTTGGCTTTCCACCATTTCCTTCTCTCTCAGATGCGTGCGTGCGTGCGTGCTCCCTCCGTCGCCCGCTCTGCTACGACGGACGGGGTTCGAGAGCGGGCGAGAGGCGGGTGGGGTTGGATCCGAGGCCAGCCGCTGGTCGGTAGGCCGAGGAACGTCGGGACCCACGGTCAGCGGGATGGGTGGCTGTGAGCGCCCACCCACCCTTCCGACCGCAAGCACAGAGTAGTTTTTGGTTGGCGTGGCGTGGATAGAGAGGGAAGGGAAGGGAGGAAAGAGATGGTTGGGCGCCCACGAGCTAGCTGTATAGCAGTAGGTGACCGGAGGCCGGAGTTATTTTGCCGAGGGAATTTATTATTGAGAGTTGAATTGAATCGAATCGGATTGGGTGGAAGGAGGAGGTCAAATGCTGAGTGTGCGAGTTATTAATTGTTAATTGCACTGGGCCCTGTGATCAGCGCTTGAGCGGAGAGTTATCCCCAATTCCTCCGCATACCCTGCACCTACGGAGTACTCCACCGTAGTGTAGTTTGCAGAGAACGCTTCACAGTTAAACCACCTTGCCTTTCCGGTTGGGCTTGACTACATGGAACAACCACGTCGTAGGACTAGCAGTAGTGCCTTCCGATTCCTGATTCCTGAAGATCTCAGCAAGCACTGCGCTTTGCTCCTTTTAGATCAACAAAAAAAGTGTATAAAAAGGCTAAAGGGTCAATGGAAGCAAAGGTTCTTTTTGTACATGTCCCATGACCTTTTTCTTTCGTTTGTTTTTTCTTTTTTATGTCAACTTGTCACTCGCTGTATGTTATGTTATGCAGACCTTCTCTTTCGATGCCTCCGCGGACCCCACTAGGTTTGAAATTAGGCTGCGTTTAGATTAAAAAAAAATTTCTCTTTCCCCACATCGATTGTACTTTCCGCCTGTATGGAGCACTAAATAAAATAGCAGCTGTTGCATGTTTATACTTTTTGTCTGACTATTTCGAGATGAATTTTTTAAATCTATTTAGATCATGATTGGACAAAAGTTGTCAAATACAAACGAAAGTGTTACAGTGTATTTTTTTTTAACTTTTCCCAATCTAAACGCTGCCTTAGTAGGCATACTTTTCTTCATCTGGACACAAGATTTTGAATTATAAAAATGCTCAAAAGTCAAAGCAAATTATTATTAGCACTAAAAATTAACTAGATAAGGTTGTTCACACCGTAGGCCGCAAAATGGCACGGGACGCTAAAGATATAGGTTGAGTTGCTGCACCGCACCACGGTACTGTGACATGTATGATTCAGATTGCTACAGCAAAACTATAAAAGTAGTGGTGACCCAATGAAGACTATCTCTCCTTCTCCCTCACTCCAAAGGTATATAGAGTATGATATATATAGTAATATACATGCAGAAGAAGTTGGTATAAATGTGAAAATCCTGGATGACTAGGATAGTTTTTTTCCTTTAGATGTGATGCACTGCGGATAGTCTAATAGCGCTATTTTTTGACAGGATACTATTTACGTGGTTGGATAGTGAGTTAAAGGTACATCTAAACTATTAACCTATTAGCAACTTCAGACCTACTGATAGAACTAATATTAGTTGCCTGACAACTAATAATTAGCAAACTTGTTAGTAGATCTGTCCTAATTTTAGCTGTTAATTTTTAAGGCTAATAGATCAAAACAGGATCTAAGAAGACATAATCCTAAATAAGTAATATTTTCCATAGAAATCCTATAACCGTGATTTTGTATTATAAATCATGTATTGGCAAAAGTCAGGCCTTGTCCCAACAATACCTATATAAACCGGGATGCTTGGATTAACTATTTTTTTTAAACGACTAACGACTATTTTAGTCAATCCAAACTGTTTGACGCCAAGTAAAATGAAAATTTGCTTATTCATCATTATATTTCGCACAAGCTTGAAAGATATATATGGCTCTGTTCGCTGAAAGCTGAAAGCTGATTTCTTGTGAGAGGAGAATACTGTTCTAGAGCTGAAAAGAAGCCCGAATAAGCTGCTTATAAGCTGAAGCGAACAAAGCCATATTTTGTAACACAAACTATGATGTTACTCAACTTGTTCGAACAAACAAAAATGAACAATTGTTAAGGGATAATTTTACCAATTGAACTAGTCTGCCATAGGAAATCAAATGTTTATTTGGACATAGTTTAGATTTAGAGTGAGTAATTTTAATTTTTCCTATTTATTAATATTTTCTATGATGATTATATTAAAATTTTAGTTTCGCTTCATGGGCCTGTAAATCTCGGGCCTGCGTGGAATAAAAGGCTCGGCAAGCACACCAATCGCAGAGATCCAGCCATGCAACATTCGCTGTGACAACTGACGAATTTTTTTCCTCGGCCTCTCTCTCCCTTTCTCTCTCTCTACTCTTTATTGTTACTAATAGCACGCGAAAAAATCGGCCCCAAATGCTAGCGTTAGCAGTAATAAACAATTCGGAGAGATAATCGTCAGCGATTTGATCCAAGAATTCCCTTGCGTAATTGCCACCTTTTTTACTTCAAATCCTTTTCTTCCTTCCTTGTTCCTTCTCTTTCTTGGCGCGTTGAGAAAAGGACAGAAGAAATGGGCTTCATATCTGGAGTCATAATGGGGATGATCGTCGGCGTCGCCCTGATCGCGGGCTGGGCGCGCGCCATGGCTCGCCGCGCCGCCAAACGCAGCAACAAGGTAGGTGCAGCTGCATCATTCCGATTCGATGTATGCGATCATGAAAAATACTCGGGTCCTGATTTTCAATCTGATAGATTTGAAAGTGGAAGATAGGCCTTTGGCTGGTAATATCTTCGACTTGGTGCAGACGGTTTAATTGACACAGCCTATGTGTTACATTTTCATGTGTTCTCTGTTGTTTGATTTGTGTGCAACATGTAAAATGTATCTTGAAAGTGGATGCCGCTTTACTGTAATTTTGTTTCATCTGGGTTTATGGAATTAAATTTGTACATCTTTGTTCGGGATAAATTTCAACCTAGTGACACATTTTGAAACAGGCTGCGGATGTCAGTGCACTAGGATCTCTCAACCGTGAAGACGTGAAGAAAATATGTGGAGAAAATGTTCCCCAATGGATATCATTTCCAGAATATGAACAGGTGAAAAGCTACTTGAGTTGATGTAGCTATAATCATGAAACTGTAAAAATGCTGGTGATGTATTGCCCAGTTTTTTTTTCGAAAGGACCTACTTTGTAATTTGACTATTTATTGTCCCACGATATTGACTACCCAGAAGTTATCTTATGTTTGTAACTGCTAAGACAGAGTTTCGTAGAGAGAAAACTTTTGCAGCTCAATGCATAAAACCCAGAAAATGAAACATCCACTGTTCCATATGATGCATTTGTCTCTCCACTCTCCTAATGCTATGCCCCCTTTATTTTCTGCTTGCATGCTTCCCTTGATATATATTTTTGGTTTTCATTTTAGGTCAAATGGCTCAACAGACAGTTGAGCAAGCTTTGGCCCTTTGTGGAAGAGGTAAGATGACAGCTTTGGTTTCTTCAGAAAACTTCATTATGCGAGCAACCAATTTAGAATGAAGTTACTCCCATTTTAAGAAAATACAGATCTTACCATTTTTCTGCACAACAACCGTCCTTATTCACAGTTGCATCTAATTACAGGCAGCAACCATGGTCATCAGGGATTCTGTTGAACCGATACTCGATGATTATCGACCACCAGGGATATCCTCACTGAAATTCAGTAAACTGTCCCTTGGGACTGTTCCACCGAAAATAGAAGGTTGCTAAGACAAAATGGTGTCAATTGCACAGTTATATGCTCTCATGGAATCTCATTATGGCATGCTATTCTGTGTTCAGGCATTCGGATTCAGAGTTTTAAGAAAGGGCAAATTACAATGGACATGGACTTCCGGTGGGGTGGGGATCCTAATATTATTCTTGCAGTCGAAACACTTGTTGCTTCACTTCCCATTCAGGTTTGCAGATTGCCACAAGCCCGTGACAAAAGGGATATTAGCTTTAATTTCCAATATTTTTTTTTTATAAAAGAGTGTTGAATTTTCTCGTCATAGTATTTACACGTATTGATTGGGCTTGTTTAGATGGTGGTGTGGGACAAGTTTCTGGGCCAGGCGACGCCGATTTCAGAGGCCTGGGTTTAGGATCAGCCCCTGGCTGCTTGGCCAGGCAACGCTGGGGAGGCTGTGATCTAGACACACCCATAAATATTTTGCCATATGGACTGATGTTGGTAATTACAGCTTAAGCGTACCAAGGAAAAAATGGATCCTCTTAATTAGATCCTTTTAGACTCCTTCACAACCTATTGTCTGCAGTATAAGATTTTATGTTTACGCTTCTCTAAAAAAAACAGGAAATCATGTTTAAACTTCAAACTTTGTTTCCACATCTTCTACTAATTATTTTAACAGTTCCTGTTTTTATTTGTATGTACGTGTACAGTTTAAGAACCTTCAGGTGTACACCATCATCCGTGTTGTCTTCCAACTGTCGGACGAGATACCATGCATATCTGCTGTTGTTATTGCTCTTCTGGCAGAGGTGTGCTTCTTTTAGCTACTGAAACTGCTCTAGTCCTCTGTTATCTGTTATCTAGGCTTTGATTTTTGAATTCTAGTTCGAAATGTTGTCCGAGATGTTGCATACGAGAACATTCTTTCTTTTATTTTGTTGTCAAGGGAACGTGCTTTATTTCTTTTGTAATATATTTGTTTCTTAAACACGTGGTTCCCTGCAATTGCAGCCAAAACCGAGAATCGACTACATACTGAAAGCTGTGGGTGGAAGCCTGACCGCAATGCCTGGCCTTTCAGACATGATTGACGTATGAAATAAATTTTGACTTGTTTTCACCTTTGTTTCATTGCTATCTACAAATCTGAGAAGGAAAAAAATTACCATATTTTCCCCGTTCTTCTTCTGTAGGATACAGTGGCATCACTGATCACCGACATGCTCCAATGGCCACACAGAATCGTCGTTCCACTGGGTGGAGTCGACGTGGATGTCAGGTTAACAGTCTGCTCTACTTAGAAACATGTTTGTTAGAGTGTTCTAAACCAAAAATTTTCATCCTCAAAAAAAAAAAAAAAAAAAAAAAAAAAAAAAAAAAAAAGAGAGTTCATGAAGTTGTTTGATCTGGGGACTTGACAAACTTGTTAGAATGACAGACAGGTGATGTGCTCTCTTGTGCAGTGATCTTGAGCTGAAGCCGCACGGGAAGCTGACGGTCACTGTTGTCCGCGCGGAATCTCTCAAGAACAAGGAACTCATCGGCAAATCCGATCCCTATGTGGTCTTGTTCATACGCCCAATGTTCAAGGTGAAGACCAGCGTCATTGACGACAACCTCAACCCTCAATGGAACGAGACGTTCCAGCTGATCGCGGAAGACAAGGAGACGCAGTTCCTAATTCTTGAGGTGCACACGAACTGACAAACCGCACTGCTTGTTTAGTTGTTTCCTTCCAGGTACTGGTACTCCTAAGGCAAGGCCTCATTTTTTTTTTCCCTCTGCGCTTTGAGGTGTTCGATGAGGACAAGATGAAGCAGGACAAGAGGCTTGGCATCGCCAAGCTGCCCCTGAACGACCTGGAGATGGAGACCGTGCAGGAAGTGAACCTGCAGCTGCTGTCGTCGCTGGACACGACCAAGGTCAAGGACAAGAAGGACAGGGGCGTGCTCAGCATCAAGGCAGGATCGATCGATCTCGTCTACTCCTTTTCGTGTTCACCCCACCTCCGGTTATCTGACGTTCCTTTTGCAAGCTATATCGCAGGTGGTGTACCACCAGTTCACCAAAGCAGAGGCGCTGGAGGCCCTGGAGCTGGAGAAGCAGACCGTGGAGGAGCGGCGGAAGGTGAAGAGCGAGACGGGGGCCGTCAGCGGCGCCGCGGACGCGGCAAGCGGCATGGCGTCCACGGTCACCAACGTGGCCGGCACGGGCATCGCGGCCGCCGGCACCGTTGCCGGCACGGGCGTCAGCGCGGCCGGCTCCGGCGTTGGCATGGTTGGCACGGGCATCGGCGCCGTGGGCTCCGGCATTGGCGCGTTCGGCAGTGGACTCAGCAAGGCCGGCAAGTTCGTCGGCCGGACTGTCACGGGACCCTTCAGCAGCGCTAGGCGCAGCGCCAGCAGCGTGCCCAACGTCGGTGATGAGTGACGAAAGTAGGCTGCTGCTAGTTATGTTTCTAGATTTTACACAAGCAGTCGAACGTGTTGAACAACTTGTATGACGTGTTTCTTGTTTAGCTTTTGCTTTGGTTATGAGAGAGCTGATTCAGGGTATCAATGAGATAAGATGAACCACCGACAATGATTAACAACAGACCGGGAAATGACTAACACCAGCAGCCCAGGAAATGACCCACACCATCAGCGTAAATAGCACTCTTTATTGACAATGAACGTGATGGAATGTTTAACCTTCAATACAGTGCTTATTTATATCCAACACACCGCCCAATCGGCAACTACTTATTAGCATCATACAAGGGTGATATCAACCCATATTTGTTGCCAACCGACCCAAAAATCCTCTGCATAGCTAAGGAAAAATGATGCTGTTCGTCCCATGACTAAACAAAGGGACCGAGGTTTATGATCCATCCGAGACAACAGATGAAAAAATGATTTGTTCTGGGAACAAAGGTCGCCAAAGATTTTACATCCGCTACAATAAATACAAATGTTGGGACGAGCTCAATCTTCCTCCTCACGAATCAGTGTGAAGGAGAATGGGGCGAACTTGTAACCATCACCTTCATAAAACTTGTTCTGGAACTCCACCCAGTGAAGCCTCAGCGCGTGAAGGAACGCACTCAGGGTCTCCATAACAAGCAAGACACCAACCGTGGCAAAGACGAAGACAATGATGCCCAAAACGAAGGCGATAACATTGTTAAGCCTACAAGAAACAATAGTAGTTGAGCAGCTTTCCAAAATGTTTATTTTAAGGGCTCGAGAGACTTGTTTGCTTACTCCCATGTCATCATTAGTACTTTCTCGTAGAATACAGTGGACAACTCGGAATGTGCAAGACTGAAGGGAGAATGTCAGTAGCTCGTCAGTAGCCAGTGAGGTAAAAGAAAAAAAATGATCTGTTTGGCTGCACTCCAATCCACACATGTGGATTAGGGTGCAGCCAAACAAGCTCTTAGGATGTATGGAACGGTGCATAGGTGAGACTATAAATAAAGATACTGCTTAAACTAGCATTACCTCAGAGCCCAAAGCCGAAGGTATGAAGCTGTGTTTGAGACTGCACCAAGAACAAATTCGATCGTGTGAATCAGTTGGTGAACAAAAACTTCGCTGAACTCGAACTCTTCATGGTCATGTGTCTCCTCATGATGTTCCCCCAACTCTGCTCCCACTGATTCATCGGTGCCCTGAAGCATTGCGTACTGGTGACCTTGATGCCTCTGATTGAAAAGAAATAGAACAGTCAGTGTAAAAGTAAACTGCAGACAAAACATTGTCACCGATAGAATATGGGATACTGTATAAACATACTTGTTGATGTTGCTTCTTCAATAGAAGAGGTTTTGGAATCAACATCCAAGGCACAGACACCAAAGCGAGCAGAAGTAGAACAAGCTGCATTGGAAATGGTGAATGGTTAGGTATGATAGACCAGTCTGCTTTACAGAAGAGAACTTCTCAACAAGGAATATAGACCTGCACTGTCTTCTGGCCAATAAACAACTGGTTCTCACCAAGCTCATCTGTTGGGCTGAGGAACATGTAGATCATAACATGGTATAGATCTGCTTTTGACCCCGTGCACCACTTAATAATAATGAGCAAGGACAGGTAACCAAATAAGCTGTTCAAGAAGATCAGCTGGGGAATGAACTGGTACCTGTTTCAAAGGAGTATGAGTGGAAAAATCATAATCTAGTGACTGTAACATGCTGTTAAAGGATCAACTGCTTCTTCACAATTGTTGTAGATCCTCATCTCAAAATGGAATGTCATATTGTCTGATAAAAGGTGAATAAACTTACCATACATTAAGACTGTTCCTGAAAAATTTTGCATTGAAGTAACTAATCACAATTCCAAGGTTCATTTGTGCAACTCCAAGAAGAATTGACATCTTCATTTTCAGTGAATTGAGAAACGGCAGCTCGCTGCGGCTACCATGCCAGACAGGGTCCACACCAAAAGGGTATGTATCTCTTACCTTAATTAGTCCATCAGAAGTAGCATCACTATGACCAAAGTGAGGAAATTAATGAGCCGGATAAATGTGCAATTTTATAAATAAATAAACATATGTTTCTTTATATCTTTTTCCTTACCTACAAGAAGGATCACGGCATTCATAGGCAGATTTACCGAAAAGCCCAAATGGAACAGAGAAAAATTCGTTGTATATTAATCCTGTGTAGATTGAAAAAACTGCCATCATCATAATAACATAACGCCCGCCAAACATCATCTCCATTATGTCTCCAAGTTTCTGTGATAAAAAAAAGATGTAATAGCAGCTTTAACAAAGAAATTATTAACAAAATTAAGTTCTATAATATCCCAGATTCGTAAGTAAAAAACATTGGGGAATATACAGCCAAACATTCCAACTCCAAAATAGGTCACAGATTTGTGGTACTACACAGATAAGTGAAACAAAATGCAATCAAGACTAGTGGACAAACCTGTGAAGCTAGTTTCTTCTCCCGGATTATCAGATAAAGTGTTGCAAGTAACAAGCAAATTCCATGGCCCCAATCACCAAACATGACAGCAAATAAGAAAGGAAAAGTCACAATGGTGAATACTCCAGGATTTGCTTCTTGATATTTGGCTACACTGCACCACATGGAACACAGCATTAGCACTTATCCACCTTACAATATTGAACCAAACCTCAAATGAAATGAATTCCACTTCTTTAATTACAAAAAACAAGCAGTCCATGTTAGCCTTCATCTAAGGAAGTAATTTGTGCTTCTAAAACAAAAAAGGATTGATTCTGACAGAAACATTAGGCAACCAACTTAGAAATAACAATATCAACACTAACCTTTATCAACAATCGCTACACACATATAATTAAGAAAAATATAATTGACACAGCAGTTCTTTAGCATTAGTTACGCAAAAATATTCACTGCCATTTATGCCACTTGTCCCATGTGAGGTAAACTGAAAGGGTAGTTAGAAAACTTACCCGTACGCATCAACAATTTCCTGGAACGCTGAAGTAAATTTATTTGTCTGGAAATATGTTGGAGGAGATTCTTTTGTGTTGAGAACTTGAAATATTGAGCCAACTTGGGATTTGCTATCAACAGTAGCACGCTGAAGAGCATCATTAATCTGCAAAGATCCATTGTAAATCATTCCCACTCGAAGGAATCAAGAAGGCAGACAGGAGAACATAGCGAATGCACATTTAACTACCTGAACGCTTGCAAAGACTGGACTCCAGCCCTCAGCAACTAGGCATTTCTTAGTAACATCAACGCTCAGCATGTTCAAGGTGTGATAAATTGCTTTTTCCTTCTTCGCCTGTAGCATTAATTTTGAAATTTAGTAATGATAATGAAAACTGTGAGTAAAGCAACAATAAGTAGCTTTAAAACGTAAAATTTCAACAAATTCATGGAGAAAACAAGTGAAGCTTACCAGATGGTTCCACTGTTCAAAATCAGAAGCAATATTTTTTAGTATACTGTCACGATGAGCTAAACCCATGTCAATTGTTGCCTTCAACTCTGAGATCTTCCCAGATACCTATAAGATCATATAATGGGTTTGAATACAGGAAAAGACAACACTTAATTCCAAACTCTTAAAAATTAAAGCACAGCAGAAAATAATGTTTTAGCAATAGACAACACTTAGGTATTAAAATTTTCACCTTGTACTGAAAAAAATCATAGTGCAACCCTAAAACTAAGGTTCATTTGTGAGTGGAAATAAGTATTCAACATGACCTTCCAGTAGCATCACAACAGGATTTAATTGCACACCCGTATCTGATATGGATTGGCTACGGATAGATGGATTAGCAGAGAGACCCCGGATAGCCGCCCTTCCTCAGGAACTATCTTAGGATCTCTTCTTGCTTGCCTTTAACTCGATACATGATGGTCCATTTTATAGAGATGGCTTACTTAACCCCTAAGAAAATATCCTAACCGAATGAATCTAACTTATCCCTTAGCTAACTAATCAATCTAATCTAATCTAATCAGGTGTCGAATGGGCCTCTGGCCTGGCTCCACCTACCGTAACAATATCACATGCAAAGCACATGTCCAAAATGGCATTGCTCTTCACATGCCAAATTAGCTAACTTGAATTTCTAGTTCAAATGAATCTAAATCACATAATATAACATCAGAAGTTATCATCTACCACAAAGAACTCAAATAAGGAATATCAGCAAATATTGTATTTCAAGTGCTGACCTCCTGAACAGCATGAAGTTGTTTGCTAACATCTTCTGGAAATGGGTAACGGTTTGCATTGAAGGCATCACATATCTTCAGAATTTTGGTTTTTGCCCTCTCTCCAGAGTAGAATATAACAAATGCATTCTTCGTTACCTGCATACATACAAAGGTTGGCAGATAAGTCCAAGCAAAGAATAAACACCAAGCTTGAAATTAGAACAGAACAATTAGCATGCTGATAAATGGGAAATATTATCAAGTGTAGAATCATCACTCGAATTAATCACTTGAATACCAAAATAGTCATAAAGTCATAAGTATCAGTGTTACTGCAATCAGAATTGTCCAAGTATCTGTACTGAGTTTACCTGCCATTTCGTGTGGTACAAAGAATAATTATATTGATATCTTTCAGATTTTTCTTCCTATAATTGTGCATATAAATAAGAACCACTATCAAAGTAGATATATTTTGAAAGGATCAGGAACAAAAAAAAATCCAAACAATAAAATGCTAGAAAATATGTGCCAACCTTCTCCCCAGAAACTGGATCAGTGACGGGCTCATCAACAGGCTCTTGCCTAAGGAAAATATTACCCCTTGTGGCACGGAATAAAATCCGTTCAAAAGCCATTGCCTTTTCCTTTGGAACAAGGCCACTCAATGAGCCAAGTTTCACTTGTTTTGATGGATCAGTTGACATCTCCTAAAAGAATAGAACCAATGGGTCAATATCTTGTATAGAAGGGATGTAATGAAAAAGATAAGATGAGAAGGTGGGTGATGCTGCTTTATTATCAAAGCAATCATTTTACCTGTTCCAACAGAGGGCTCTCAAGTGAAGTTTGACCAGATTGGTTTGCCTCCATTTCCCTTTGTTGTGCTGCAGTTCTTTGAGCTGAATAAAAAAATTCACCAGCCTGAAAAAAAAAAATAAAAATTAGAAGCTTGGTGCCAGGCATTGCACGAGTACCGTGGCCACTATACTGAAGTTGAAGAATGAGCACAGGGTGAGAAGGGAAACTGGCTCTCTAAATTATTCCATTACTAGGCTGCCATCAAAACATGTATATACAATCAAATGACGAAAAGATATCCTGTTCATTAATAAATTTACGCATCCAATGTGTTTCTAGGTGAACAATGTTGACTGTCAACATGGTAAAACAATATTGACTGCACAATGAAATGTTTCCTCCCATCAAATTGCCATATCGCTTTAGAGGTAACTGAGGCAACAGATGTAGCTGGCAATACTCAATGAGGCCCTAGCAGTAAATGATTTACAAAGAAACATATAAAATAGAGCAAAAGAATAGGGTGAAGAACCAATTCGGAGTACAAGAACTAACGTAATTTAAACCAGAAATGGCACATATTTGCCCAGAGTAATTCGCAGGGAATGGAACTAGCAAGAGAAAGAAATAAAATATCTAATGGGCCTGACCTACTACTCTATTTGGTACCATATATCATGATGCCACAATATGCATCAAAGGTATATTCGATCCAACAGAATACTATCAGAAAGTTATACCTTTTGGAGAACAGTATGGTACTCTAACAGCTCATTGTAGGTCCTCTGTAACTTTTCATTGTTTGCATTAACTTCAGTTAGCTCAGCTTCCAGTTCTCCAAGCTTTATCTGTTATTAGGCAGTGTTAAAACATCAGCTCAAGATTTATTGTCAATGATCAGGGAGCATCTCATTAACTAATATACCTCCAAGTCATCAAAATCCAGATGCTTTTCATTTAGTTGTGTAGGAGAGGTTGTTATTTCAGCTTTTGACATCTGCTCCTTAAAAAACCTCAATTTACGAGCCATTTCACTACACCTTTTGATCTGTAACAAAGTAGAGTAGAACAACAAACATAAAATGGAAAGCATATTAGACACATGGGTAAATAATCCTAATTGCACTTTATATAGTGAATAAATAATAAGAGAGGCATCAACTACGGTTTAGGATAATGCCAAGTTTATAGACCGTTTTTTTAATCGGTACTGCAGTAGCTCTTTGGTTAGGTATCATAAGGGGTTAATCTCATCAGTCATCAATAGCAAAAGAGAGTCAGCAATGAGAAGGGACTGCATGTTGATGACAATTTCAAGTTAATGTTAAGGTAAAACTAAGACGAAATTGATGCCAAGGTAACTGGGGTATGTACCTGGGCAGCATATGTCCGTTGAAACGGGCTCTTCTCTGCATTAAGCTGGGGCAAAAAACAGTAATCAGATTAACAGTAAAATCAACAGGTAAAAAAATCAGCACCTAGAGCAGGCATCAAAAAGCACAACATCACGGTCAGCTAATGAAGCACAATAGCATACCAACGGTAACCATTTGCTGGAACTGTTACTTCATTGACTACTGGAAATTCCGCATAAGCAAGATAATAATTCCCAATAAAAAAGCATTCCTATGCTAAATTCCTGGCTCCGACTACAACCAATCACACCAATGTGAAACATTATTACCACAATTCCAACGATGAAAACCAGTAAACAGCAAAAAAATTGCACTTTGTAGCTGAGAATTCCCCAATATCGTAATGCCCACAGGAAACCCTCTCGAACTCCCAGGAAGCCTCGATCAGAGTCCTACTTTATCACCAAGCCACTATCTTAGATCGAAAGGGGATCAAGTTCCGGAGAAAGTGGGATCACCCCACCCCCACGAGAAACCTAAAAATACATTAAGCCTGGAACTGCGTAATCGAAGGGACGAGCAGGGGCAGGAGGCCTTACGTCTTTGAACTGGAGGAGGCCGAGGTCGCCGAGGTAGGAGACGGTGAGGTGCGCGGACTCAGCGGGTATGATGACCTGCACCAGCTGCATCGCCTCCGACCGCATCAGATCCATTGGCGGGCAGCACCCGCCTCCGCCACCACGCGCCATGGCTGGCGTGCGCGCTTGCCCCGCCGGGTCAGCAGCCGACGCGCTGCTCCTCCGTTAGATCCCTGGAGATCCGACGAGGTGCTTCTGATCAGAATCGCGCGGGCGGAGCGGATCTCCGGCGGGTACGGCGGTGGCCTGATCGGTTCCTCGCGTCGTGACTCGTGAGGAGGCAGAGACAGCCGGGTGTCGTGGACCATGTGGGTATTATGCGGAGACGTGGCGGGGACGAGCACCGATCGGGAGTCTGGCCGGTGGGGCCCAGGTGTCAGAGTTCGGATCTGGGTGCTTGTGAATTGCTAGGAGTTTGTTTGCCTGTGGCGAGGAAGAGTGTGGATTTCGCGGGGAGATTGTGATTGGGCTAGCTGACCTGTGGGGCCGCGGTGTTGGCCCGGTCGGTATTAATTGAGGCGAGGCGAGGCGAGGCGAGACGAGACGTGGGCCATCTCTGTGGAACCTTCACATGGGCTGATATTTCGGCCCACGTAAATGAGCCCCCACGTATAATGGCCTAATTCAAGTGTTATAAACTGGGCTCTTTTCCTTGCTTCATAAGTCTGAAAAAACAGAGATACATTGTATAACATATAACAGCCCAATTCAAGTGGTATAAACTGGGCTCGTGGGCTTTGCTTCGCATAAGTATGAAAAACAGAGATACATTAGTAGTGACTTCACAAATCTCGTCTCGAGGATCTGTGGGCCTAATTTTCAAAGATATTTATAGAGGTAGAGTTTACATGTATATAAGGATAAGTGTGCGCGTGTTAGGAACATCTATGTTTTGTTGTGTAAACTAAAAAAAGACCCCTTTCTAGCGTGCAAACAAATTTTGCAACAAATTAAATTCAACTAGTAAGGTGGGTAGCTAGCTTTATTTGTCAATAAACTTTTAGTGTGAAAAATTGTTTTTCAAATAGTTTTCTTTATTTGTTCAGTTGTTCTTGTCTTGTTCATGTTTTTCTCACTATATCTAGGGTCGATCCATTTCTTGGTTTAAAGATTGGATTTAGTGAAACCACAAACACAACAAGGTGTGCCCTCACCCTTTATCTCTCCTGTTCATATCACATTGAGATCAATGTTGGAGTCCTTCAAAATTCGTGTTGGAGTACTTTTTTTGGAATGTGGGTAAGGATGAGACGATGTGCGACCTGAGCCGTAGGATAAAGGCTGTGCACCCACCCAAGAAGTAGATTGGATTTATTTTCCGGAGCACTGCCGATGTGCATATGTGCATTCTTTTGTTCCTGCTTTTACATGATTTTGCAACATGCATTGTGGCAAGTCAAGATTGATGTGCCCTTGACTTAAAAGTTTCACGATTATTCCCAATTAGAAAACCAAAAATTTCTCTATTTCTAAACCACGAAATACTAGCAATGACATGTGAGAGGATGAAGATGCTAACCTTTAGAACCCTAGAATGGATAGACGAATCGAATGAAGTCTTCCACCAAGCATATAAACTCCTCTACGAGTAAGAACAAAGAGTTTAAAATGGCTCAGCCTAGGAAAATTATGAAACCTATATTTTATATCGTCGTCCTTTACTCCGGTTTTATGGCTACAACAGGTCTTAAAGATTCTCCCTTTAATCCTGGTGGTAGCCACTAACTAGGAGTAAAAGGTCACGAGACCTTTTTAGTCTGGTTCGAGTTATCAACCAGGACTAAAGTGAGACCTTCATGTTTGTTGCCCTAACCAAGATTAAGGGGGGGGGGTGTTTGGTTGATAACCACACTTTGCCACAGGTTGCCACGCCTAAGGTTAGGCAAGTTTGACCAAATTTGACAGTTGTTTGGTTGCAGCCACAGTTGTGGCAAGATTCTCTTCCAGCAAATTAGGTCCCACGCGTCAGTGGCTCAAAAAAGTGTGGCAAGATTCTCTTAGGCTTGCTAAGTTATGGCAAAGAATTTGAGCACCTCAACTTAGGCAAGTGGGGCAATTTTTGTTGGCAAATAGTTACAAAATGTGGCTAGCAACCAAACAGCTCTCTTGCTGCAGAAGCCTGTTGAGCGAGCCGTTGATAGGAGATTTTAGTCCCAACTGATGGCTCCAACAGGGACTAATCCTCCCTTTAGTCCTAGGTGTAACTCTAGATGGCACTAAAGAAAAAGATATTTGTTCTCTACCCGTTAATATAGGTGTGTGCTCATCACTTGCTATTTGTACTACCTCCGTCCGTAAAAGAACGCAATTCTTTGACTTCTACGATTCCTTTTTGACCATTCGTCTTATTTAATTTTTTTATACAAATAATAAATTAAATAAATTATTATGAAAATATATCTAACAATAAAATAAGTCATAACAAAATAAATAATATTTATTATAAATTTTTAAATAAGACGAACGGTCAAACAGAGATCATAAAAGTCAAAGAATTACCTCCTTTTGTGGACGGAGGGAGTACATACGCCCACCCCTTCCTCTCGCTTGGTTTTCCTCTTTATCTGCCAAAAAAGACAAAGGTAGAGCTTAATTATTACTGTATTTTCACTTGCGTAGTCTTTGACTTACCATTTTATTTAGAAACTTCTGGAGACGCTCTACGATTAAAAACCATTAAATAAAGATAAAAAAATAACTCCTATTCGTTTTGTTCACTTGGCATAATCATTAGTTTAGCAAGTGTTTCTGAAATTCCATTCCATTAGGTTCCCGTTCATCATGATTTAGCGCTATTCATTAGTAGCTAGAGCCAAAGCCGTAGGTGCGGCAGATTTAGATTTTCCGGTGATACATGGATCGGTATCGCCGGATGGATCAAAAATAAGCGCGAAATTTGAGAGGCTGCGGAACTTCCAGAACAGATAATATCCATCCATATCCATATCCCAAAAGACCAAGCCTGGCCACGAACGCCTGCTATCCCCGATCTCCTCTTCATCTTTTCTTATCCACAGGTACCAGCCAAAAAGACACCAGCGACCCTTTTGACGGCAGATTTTGCGTGGGCGCGCGTGGACAAAGGCATGTCAGACTTCTCAGTGCGACATGAGAGAAACTGACCGAACTGGCGACTGCCGAGCTTTGTTCTGCTAGCTGCTTAATTATAATAAATTGAGTAATTAACAGTTAACTCTGGTTTGTTTACTTAAAAAAATGAACTCTTGTTGTTTTAATCAGTTGAAAGCTGATAGACATTGTAAGCATTTTCCTTTCGGAAGGATGAATACCTTTTCCCCCTTCGTTGAGCGCATTTAACCACGGTTTGACAACTCCCCATTTGCACCATGACAGTGAACAAAACATAGCTCCATATGCACGTCATTTTAGCTAGGTCGAAAATGACGTGCACGGTTTCAGATATGCAATGTCTCCGTCTACTGCACGATTTTTTCAGCCCCGCCCCAACCCACCCCCCCTTCTCATAAGAAAATGAAGCTTGGCATTTTGCACAGGCCTGCAGCGGCGGCAGCTCGGAGAGCTTGGGAGGTGGGACTGGCCGGCGGTAGCAAGGAACTCACTCCGAGATCCTGTAAGATAGCTTCATATATGTATCCCTAACCGGCAGTGTGTATATGTAGCTACGCAACCTCAGTTCAGGCGCAAGGTTAGACTGATCTGCCTTCATTTTGCTGTTGCATGCATATACACATCATTTGCATCATTGTCGATCGTGTGCATTTTTTCTGAGATCTATCGTTCGCTTTGCACAGATCAGTTTTCTTTAAGTTTTCTACACAAATACTCTCCTTCCAGTAACTTGATCAGGCGTATTTTGCATAATTAACTCCTTTTCTTGCATGCCTCTCCTTCGATTTAAGCATAGATGATTTTACTTTGTTCTTGGCTCGATCAAATAACTAATTAACAGAATCGTTTTGGTTTCTATTGGGTTGAATTAAGCAATGGATCGTACACATGGATACCATTTTCTTGTTCATTTACTTTGTCATCCGATCCACGCTGCTTTCTCACTGTCAACAATGCATAAAGTTTCTATTTCTAGAAAAAAGAATGTTTTTTTTTCTCCCAACTCGATTCAAAATAGTGAGTATCACATGCGATCGCTAGTATTCCAATATGTTCCCTTTCCCCTTCCTTCAATTTGAAAACTGCGTGGAGTTTGACAAAACGCTCATGAAACTAGCATGCTTCAACATATTATGAGACAATTGGGAACTTTAATACCGCAATTATCACGCGATGTATATGCAGGGTAGCTTCTTCGTTTGCATGTCTAGATATTTTTTTAGACCAATATATATGTTTATTTTGAAGATATAGGTATGAAAAAGCCTCTCGAGAACAAATATATGCAGCACGTGCATGATATAATTATTAGCAAAGCTAGATAATAAGTAGGGTCCCACGTCTACGCCCCGCCACCTATAGCGAGTCTCCCCTCCTCATCTTCTGATCCGTTTGCACTTTTGCTGAGAACTACCACCAGAATTTGGATACTGATTACGCGGTTGCTAATTCTTCTCACAACAATAATGAAATTAAATTTTCAATTTGCAATAGTACTTACTGACCTGTTTCTCTTGAGCGCAGTAGCAGACTTAGCAGTACGTCCGAAACGTTGCATGTGAATTGTGAACTGTTTAGCCATTTGCTGCATACGTGGGACACGTTCAGATCATTCATTTGCAGCACGTAAACCTAAATCTTCTACTACATCCATGCAGCTAGCTAGCCACTACCCGGCGGCCGGGCCAGGCGAGCTGAAGAAGCATCGATAGGGCCACAACCTACGTACCCCAGCAACAATTCATCAATCCATGGACAACCAGCCGCTGCCCTACTCCGCCGCCGGCCAGCCCCCTGCCCCCGGAGGAGCCCCGCCGGTAGTGCCGGGCGTGCCTGGCGCCGCCGGCCCTCCGGCGGTGCCGCACCACCACCTGCTCCAGCAGCAGCAGGCCCAGCTGCAGGCGTTCTGGGCGTACCAGCGTCAGGAGGCGGAGCGCGCGTCGGCGTCGGACTTCAAGAACCACCAGCTGCCGCTGGCCCGGATCAAGAAGATCATGAAGGCGGACGAGGACGTGCGTATGATCTCCGCCGAGGCGCCCGTGCTGTTCGCCAAGGCCTGCGAGCTCTTCATCCTCGAGCTCACCATCCGCTCCTGGCTGCACGCCGAGGAGAACAAGCGCCGCACCCTGCAGCGCAACGACGTCGCCGCCGCCATCGCGCGCACCGACGTCTTCGACTTCCTCGTCGACATCGTGCCCCGTGAGGAGGCCAAGGAGGAGCCCGGCGGCGCCTCCCTCGGCTTCGCGGCGTCCGGCGGGACCGCCGGCGTCGTCGCGGGTGGCGCCCCGCCTGCCGCCGGCATGCCGTACTACTATCCGCCGATGGGGCAGCCGGCGCCGATGATGCCGGCCTGGCATGTTCCAGCCTGGGACCCGGCCTGGCAGCAAGGGGCAGCGGATGTCGACCACAGCGGCAGCTTCGGCGAGGAAGGACAAGGGTTTGCAGGAGGCCATGGCGGCGCCGCCGCTAGCTTCCCTCATGCGCCTCCGAGCTCCGAGTGATCAATCCACGCGTCTTGGTGCTGGCCTAGCTACATGGGTGCACGCATGCATGGTGTGTCACGCTGTGTATACTCTATAGCAAACATGGTAAATGGAGCTGCATACAGAACGAATAAGGCCCCTGACGTGTGAGACAGTTAAGTACGTACTAGTAATTTGTACATGCACGTGATGTGCCAATTAATCAAAGATTAACATGCAGTTAATTAATTAATTAGCTATTCAGTTCTCCCGCCCTCTTTTTTTTGTTCTCTTCTTCTCTTACATTTTAAAAATAATTTCAGGCACCACTCTTTTTGTACAACTAATAAGTACAAAGTAAGTTGTTAGTTTTGTGATTTGTTGCTAGAAGTAACTTTGGAAGCTCCCTGTGTTCAGAGAGATCTTCATTACAGCTAGTTGGTTGATCTGGAAAACTAGAAATGCAGTAATCTTTGACAATGCACATATCAACATCAACCTTTGGAAAGTGCTTTTCAAGGAGGAACTTGGCTTGGTCTGTATTAAATCGAAGCCAACCAAGCAAATACTCTTAGTGTGTGGAGAGACAATTACTTGTAACATTTTTCTCTTTTTCTCTTTGGGCCTGGCTGCCTTGGTAACTTGTACCTTTATAACATTCTTTCATTTAATAGAAAAAGAAAAAAAAATATGGGCAGGGAACTCCCCTGATAATGCCTTAAAAAAGGTTTTATGATTTTTTATTTGTCTTTGTATCATGACATATTAATGTTTTATTCTTGTTTGACTATACAAACATATCAGATTTCGTGGCATTCGTGGTTTTATTTAACAACTTTTTTTATTATTATTTTCAAAAGTATGTGTACATAAATTGTAACGAACCAAATATATACTAGTAATTTTTATTATATATACAAAATATGTGCAATAATCATTGTCTAAGAGTAGTTAAAATTCAGGCGCCTGTATTTTAGTTCACAGTCACACAATTCATAGGAATAAAACTTTGGCCAGGCTTAGGATTTATTGGGAACCTTGAGCATGCAGTTTAAAATATTTTTTTTATGAACATAAGTTATATGACATAAATTAATACAAATAAAAATTGTTATTAATTTTTTTCAAAACATATGCAAGTAGTATCTAGTTTTGCTCGTCTCATCACATAGAACACAACGGTGTATACGGAATTAAAAATAAATACATAATTTAGAAATTATAGCATTTTAAAACTAATATTTTGTTTTTTAGGTGATATCACATGGTCCCATGCAGCTAGCCGCTGCTATCTAAAAATAGAAAGATGTGGGATTTAATTTTTTTATCTAAAATAGAAATTGTTGCAGCTCGTCTGAGCGTTCACTCAGAAGGAATTGGGTAAACGTACGTTCGCTATTTAGCAAGCCGGTGGCAAAATGAACATATGAGTATGAGGCTTATGAAAAAAGAAACTTTACTAAAAAGGAAAGTTATGGGACGGGCTGAATCGTTCGCTCAATTCTAGTCCGGTGAAGGCTTGCGAACCAGCGTTGTGGCAGTTCGGGCCGTTAGCCTCTCCTCCGGCATTTTACAATCTCCTTGGAAAGTTGTTCTCGCCTTGGAAAGTTGTTCTCGCCTCGACGAGACTAAAGTCCACTGCCGTAAAAAACAAATAAGGAATTCCTCAAAGTACATAGACAATGTACATGATTTTTTTATTGCCGTTGTGTTGTATACATATACACATATATACTAATATAAATATATTCAAACTTTTTTGTTTCGTTCCAGCGTCAATGGAGGAGGAAGAAAAGGGTCCTACGTCTTGATCAAATCAAAGCTATATATTCAAAAGGCATTGGCAGAATTATTAAGATCGGGTTTTAAATCCAAAGGAGAGTACTACGATGATACAGGCAAAATAGTTTTCAACCACGATGAAGATAAGGGTTGAACTAATGTAGAATCTCAGGGACAGAACCAACTTTTTTGTTAGCTTATGTATATAGTTTCATGTATAAGCTTTTGTAATATTTGTACAGTTTCATACAATTAATTTGTTATGTATGAACTTGTACGTATATTACTAGCGTAGAATACTAATACGAAAAGCTAACTGAAACAAAAGAATTGAATTGAAAATAAACCACAGAAGAGGAATAAAATAAATACCTTTGAAAACGATTGGCAACACCAACCGGAACAAAATGTGGCCACCCCGGAGCATAGTTCTAGAGTCCCAATTAGCAGGGACGAAGCCAGGAAAAATTTTAAGAGGGGTTGAGCTAAACACAAAATTAAGCTAATTTATCTTAATTTGAGTCTAAGTTTAGCAAAAATCGCAAAGAGAAAATTATTTTCTTGGCCCTGCAAAAAGTTTAGCTTAATTTATTTTGTCCTGTTTTTATCAAACTTTGTTATTTGGCCCTAAAACGAAATTTGTTTAGTGTCTTGCCACTTCTGTCCATTATACTATTTTTTTAGTATTTAAACTTCTTCAAATAAAAAAACTCAAAATTATAAAGTTGTAGATCTCGTCGAGATCTACAATTTCATATAAAAATCATCTTCATCCGATGTCATATCAAAGAGTTATTATTTTTCAGAGTATTTTGGTCTAAACGGAAGGGAAAAAACTAAACAAATTTCGTTTTAGGGCTAAATAATAAAGTTCGATGAAAATAGGGGCAAAAAACTAAGCTAAACTTTTTTCAGGGATAAGAAAATAATTTCCTCAATTATGAATATTGTCTTCTTCAACTTGTTTTCAGCCCCTCCTGCCCTTAAAAATGCCTCTAAATTGCATTTTTAGTCCCTCATAGCCTTCACAAATACTGTAAATTTTATAGAAATTCCACATGAAATACATAATTTCACGGACGGTAGGGGGGCTACAGCCCAACCCCCCCCCCCCCCCCCAAGAAATCAAGAACTAAAATGGTTTCCCAAACCGAGACTTTAACCCATATATTTATTGGTGAACGCTAATAGGGGAATTATTCGAGGTTGCACACGACTTAGATACACAACGAAGGTAGGTCTAATAAACGATGAGAGGCTGACCAACAGGTCGATTCGGGGCTCGTTCTTTGCGCAAAACACCCATGAATGCCTCCGATTCCGGGAAAAACAGTTAGGGAGACACGCGGCGGGGATGTTGTAAGATCGGCAAGGCCACCTTGAGGACTAGAATTGCAGCAAATCTCTTCAAGTGACATGATGGACATCTGAGAGGGTTGGAAACGCTTGAGGTAGAAGATAAAAAGTAAAGATACACATATGTTTTCAAGATTGGATAGATGGATATTTCAATCGGTCATGATCCTTTTATATAAATAGATGGAGGTTTATCTCATAGTAGGAACTTTATTACACAACTAACTACATGTTTTGCATCAAATCAGATGGAGTTTCCAAAGAAAAATCCCGATTTGAGGCTGGCCAAAACCAGCCTAAACCACTTTGGCAACCTGCCTAGGCTAGTTTTTACCGGGCTTGGGGCGGCCTTATGCTGAAACCGGCCGGGTCATTTTCTCCAGGTTCTTTGATAATTTTACTCAATTTAAATTAATAATCTATTTTGTTTCCACGTATTTTTTTTCAATCCATATATATTCGACTCTTTGATCGTATTTGGCTGTCAACAGTAACTATGCATCTTCTCATCTTGTTTACAGTGTTCCTTGGTGTGGGCGAGGAAAAAAAAGATTCGAATGCATCCAGGGTCGGTTTTGGTGAAAATGGCATTATTAGTTACTAGCAAATATGTTTGTGCGTTGCAACATGAGAAAAAATAAATGTTAATAAGATAGTAACGTTGTATATTTATTTATTTTGTATTGCTATTTCTCGATCTAAATATATGGTCTTTTAAGAGTCTATGACGGAATCCATTAATTATTATTCTTTTTATTCCTATTCTTTTTTCCCAAATACGCTATTGTTTTTTTTCTATTTTTTCTATATGCCTAAGTGAAACAGTAGGAGCCCATCATGAATCCATAACTTTTCTTTTTTGTTGGTGCACAGAGTCTTTTTTATTATTTCATCACTTTAATTGATTTTTTCTTTTTTAAAACCTTTTCCTAAATATAATCTGATTTTTTTCTCTTTCTGTAGCGAGTGGTTCTAATATATGATCACTTTATGAGTCTGTGTTACAGTACATGAGTATATGTTTTAGAATCGAACTTTGTATCGTGCTAAATAAGGTTATTCTAACCCGTACTGCCTAGCAAGTAGCAACATGCCTACTGTATGCAAATCTTATACTAGGACAACTAGAGGCCCCGACGGAATTGACATGCATGTGTTAATACCGAAGAGACAAATTATATAAAAAAACCATAATCATCATTAACAAGCACCATATTGGATATATTATATTTCCTGAAAAGTACCCGTATTATTTTCCATCACAATATGCATCTAACCTATATATGTTATTTTGAAACAAAATATTAAGTATAAGCTCTGAACTTGCACCTAAATTACCATGTTTCTACATACAAAGACACCCTACATGCATTTGCATGTGAGTTATCCATTATTGTGATAATTATAATAAATAACCTATTAAATCCTAATTACCTACGCCTACAGGTATTAAAAATAAACCAAAACATCACCCTCAAATGTACTTAAAAGTTACTAATACTAACAAATATGTACGTGCGACACACACGTATCCTATGAGAGGATTATTTCAAATGTAAATAGGGCATGTCAATCCACAAGCACGATTAACTTTTGATATGCGTGGTCACGCGTCAAATCACAAACGTGATTATCAGGTACTCGTGGTGATAGGAGGAGAAGCACAGTCCAGCTATAAAGAAAAACGCAATCACCGGTAAGAAAAAGAAAAAGAAAAAGAACAAAACAATGTTAAATTGGGCGCTTTTTTTTTTTCCACATGAGATCGATCTTCCATGACGCCCACGTCATGGCGGCCTTGGGCATCGTGGTCGTGATCGGCACCATCGCACGGTGACCAGCGCCAAGAAAGTGGACGACAACACGGCAACATGTTCGCTAGCTTGAGGAGGAAAACACAAATCACGGAAAGAAACAGAACTGGAGAACAACTGCAAAATAGATACACGAACACAAATATTTGTGCTTTTGAGAGTATTCTTATTTTGTTACTAGGTAGCGTGCCCGTGCGCTGCTATGGGACCAAATAATTTTTTTACTAAAACACTGATCGTATGATAAGAAAACAAAACTATAAAATTAATTACTCACTTTAAATTGATATTTATCTAGAAAAAAGGTTATAAAACTAATAGTCACAGAGAGCACAACATCCCTCTAGTGTATACACATTTCGGTGATGCGGCTCAGATAACTGTTTTATATTGAAAGATAGAAATTTCTGATATCCATTTCTTTCATGTGCCAATAAATCCTCACCACATCTCCATGTGTGTTTTTTTCTTGCATCAATAGTCTTGAAACTCATGTAGAAAGAAACATATGTGAATCAAGTAATATCTCAAAACCCCATCCAAAGTCTTGCTTCGTTCAGAACGAGCTGGATATGTTCAAATTCTTCAGATATAGATATACGACAAGTATGTTAACTCATAGTGGGCATCATGGTGATTGAAATAATGAATTGCTGAAATCAGTTGTACTACATTAGTTTTTTTTTTCAGATTTTGCTCCACTTCATTAGCTTTGATTCGAAGATCTTTCTTTGTTCTGTACTTTCTCAGCTCAATGCATTTATTTTTCTGCAAACAAGATTACAAGAAATCAACACCTACTGATCATACGAGTTACATAAAAACAATTCCCAATATCGGTAAAAAAAAAGAGTCAACAACACCAGTTTAGAAGATCAGACCTCATCTCAATATAAATTCAAATATAAAAAAAATGCACAACTCAATACAGAAATACAAAATTTATCCCAAATGGTGGCGCAAGGTACACACCAATTCATTCATTTGCTTGGAGACACGGTTCAGCTCCCTCTGAGGTGGTTTAGATCGAATGCATTAGGAACATAACACAAATGCACCTAGGGCAAGTGAACCTGTGCTCCAAACACAGAGAAAGGAATCACCTTGAGCCCGTAAAGCTCCCTCACTTCCCTATCCCTCTTCACGCCAACGCCGCCACCGCCTGTGCCCACAAAGCGAGGGTCACCAGTGGAGCCCGATGCCTCGACAATAGCAAGGTTCGTGTTAATGTGTGGAGCGGAGAAGCAGTTGCAACATATGAAAATAGAATATGTAGAGATGCTGTAAAAGTTTATATACCTCGATGGATTGTATTTGTAAGGTCCCCCAAAGATATCCGATGATTGTTTGGCCTTGGCGTGTCCATCAACACTTCCTGTCACTTCAGCAATATACAAACGCCTTAGAAATAAAGTGCGGCTGGACCAGTTCTGGACAAACTCAAGCAATGAGAATCAAGTTCCATAGGCACATTTACTAACAACAAACTGTAAAGCAATTCAGCTGGACCAGGTGCAAGTTGTGACATTGCGAACATAACAACTTAGACTGAAAGTACCTTTCTTCTACATAGAAAATTGAAGTTCCAAAAGCCTTGATGTACATTTAACTGTGCAATGAACTTTTATTTAGCTCAATCAGGAAGTAGCACGGGCATACATTTTCATACATGATGGAGATGATGTAGTAAAGCTAGATAGCAGCAGCAGTAGTACAAAAAAAATATTCAATAATCATGTTCTAAGACATCCTTAACAGACCATGGAAATAAAAGGCTGCACCTCTACTATGTTCAGACTAATGCACACATGAAACAAAATTGAACTCAAAGGCATAGAACAGACTTTATGCAGCTTATCTGACTGAATTGTTAGCGCAACACTTTGAACCGCAATTAGCCATAGCGATTGGATTATTCCTTCTTAGCGATTAGATTATTCTTAAGGTAATCTATTTACATCACTAAACACCGGATGTCATGAAATTGTATGTATGCTTCCTTTTCTCACAAAGGTAATAAGATGGGCCAGAAAAATACCAAGAAGACAAAGACAATCACCCGGCATCGCACCGCAAAAATGACCCAAACCTGGACTAATGAAGCTAGTCCTCACCCGTGACCTATGCTAAGGCTAAGCACCATAAACTAAATTCATCTTTGATGCCATCCTCCAATGAAACACTGAGGTTGAGCAGCAGGATATTCAGAGAAAGGAACAATTGATTTGGTGAGAAAAAAACTAACAGTGTAAGCAAGTACATACTTGTATCATCACTACATGGTTGTTTACAATTAACTGTGAGAAGCAACAACTGCACTGTTTTTTTAAAAAACCCGAACATTTTTCTTTTCAATTATTGCTTAAACCTATTGAGAGCTTCAACTTAATTTCATATTGCTTTCTGATTCAGATAAACACTATTCTGCAGTCATTACCTAAAGAAAGAAAGACGACGGTTTCGTGATGGTCTCATTTTCCTACAGACAAAAGAAAGATGACGATTTGCGTCTCCATCTGTAAGTTGCACCGATTTACTGCTTAGCTAAAATAATTTGAAGGAAAAAATAGAGACGATATAGGAGAACAAATTTGGTTTGCACATAACTCGCCAAAAGCAAAGAATTGAATCGATCGGTGAAGAATGAAGTCGCACCTGAGGAGATGTTCTCGATCTGGCAGGCGTTAGCCACCGATGGCCCTCTCGATCTGGCGAGACTCGAGAGGCTGCCCCTGATGGCGCTCCGGATCCAGACTGCAGCACCTGAGGGAGGAGACCCATTTTTATGCATTTGGTCATATTGCTATTAATAGGCTATAATGTATGACATCAACTCAATCACTATTTTTCTTACTATAGAAAGTTTATCCAAAGGACACAATTAAAAGCAATTAAAAGATCTGATTCCAGATAATTTCCTTTTTAGAAATGAACTCATTGCTAATAATGCATAGAACACTTTTCAATATAAATTGGACATTATGTACTACAAAACATACCTATAATGCAATGGCTAAGATGGAATGGAACAGACTGGCAACATTTTGCTTTCTTAAATGAATGGCAAGTGTCACTACATATTGTCTGTCTAACTTATCGTGGCTTTGTCAGCAATTTTCTGATTATTAACTGCACAGGGGCATGGCTGAAGATTAAGCACTACAGAACCACAAGTTGTTCAGACTACAAAATCTATTTGTGCCCTATTCATTTTGTCAAAAATGCACTAAGCAAGCAAATGCGGTCCTGTCTTAATCATCCTACAATGAGCCATGTAAGAGAACCTACCATTAATATGACAGCAAACCCTTTGTCTCTTTCTTTTTCCAGTCAAGCTATTTGTATGGATATATAGAATTCAACAATCTTAACTGCAAGATAAACATACCTTTGATTTGCAGTAGATAGTGAAAGCTAAAATAAACAGAGAATAAATAGGCCTCAGGAGAGGAGAAGATCAGCTCTAATTAGATACTTGCAGCTGCATCGACTGCTCAATGGCATGCAGTTCAGAAAAGGTAGAACATCATCGCCCCTCATGAGCATGCCATTCACTGATTCCGGCCCATTTCCACACCTGTAATTAGGTCAGACCTAAATAGAAATCAATAGCCAAATGGTCAACACATCATAAAGGGAAGAGAAGATTGGTGCTGCAAAAGCTGGAATCTGCAAATGAATGGGTAAATATTAAGCAAAACAATAAATTTGCAATCATAAGGCCAAACCAATGCTTTGCCATATTTGCAAGTTGCTTATATGTAAGAAAATATGCGGCCGATGTTACCATAAGGCCAAACCAATGCTTCCAGGTGAAGGATGAATGCATTATAGCCATCCTTACCACTATGTAAATAGCCTGTAGAACAAAAAAAACATATATGAGCAAGTCCTTACGAACACAATTAGCTGGTGGCACACTTCCAGCAGGTCAAGACAAACGCAATAGAGGGAATTGAACTCCAGACATCACAACAATAGAGCATGTGAACGCAATAGAGGATGTCATAGCTCTCAATTGAACTCCAGCCATCACAACAATACTACCGTAGTCGACTACGAGATGCACAGGTGAGTAATTCCACTGAGCCAAACTAAATTAAGCTAAATGTTGACCTAATCACATCCTCAGGGAATTTTATTCCCGCCATAGCGAAGTGGCATCTCAGATCCGGTTCTAGGCAGAGTGTCATTCCCTTCCGGCCTTACATGAAAGAGTGAAAAAATGAGCACGCAATACTTCAAATATTTAGTCCAATTCTTCCAAGTTTCGCATCTTCAAATAGTTAGTCCAATTATTCTAAGTCTCACCTACAACATCACCCCACGAGCTGTACGAACAACAAATTATACGGAAGCAATCTATACGGGCCAAAGAAGTGATTCGCAGATATGTTTCACGCGAGGCGCGGTGGAGGGGAGGGGAGATTGAAGGATGACTGTGCCGGCGCAAACGGCGAGGACGACGGCGCGGGTCCTTTTCCTTATCGGCGAGGACGACGGCACGAACGGCGAGCGCGGTCTCGCAGCAGGGATTGGGAACACGCACGCACCTCATAGCCGAAGGGAGGAGCCGAGAAGTCGCCTGAGGTAGTTGGTGACGTCCTGGCGGCGGCGCTCTGCTTCTCGGGTGGGGTGGACCCGCAGCACCACCCCGCGTCCTCGCCGGCGACAGATGCTCCACGGCGAGCTCCGCTGAAGAGAGCAGGGCCAGGGATCGCACAAGGAAGGCAACAGGCGCCGCGATGCTGCACGGAGGATATGCTATCAACGCCGTGAGGATGATGGCCCACCTGGCGGCACGACATATCGTGGCTTCTCCGGCGCCGACTGCACCTTCCTTTACCTATTTTCTTTCCTTTCAAGCAAGGTGCAGAATGTCATGGAGCGGACACAGGAAAGGAGGGTGCGGCGGGCAGGGTCGGGGATTGGGCCGTGATTGAAGGACCGTCGGCAGGCAGGTTCGGGGATTGGGACACGGGGAAGGAGGGACCGGCGGCGGCAGGACGAACGATCGCAAGCGGCCAGGCCGTGATTGCAGGAGCCAGTTGGGTGGGCAGGACGATGGGCAGGCCGCAGGTGGGAGGCAGGACGGCAGGACCAAAACCAAAGTCGCACCAAATCCTATTATCCTCTTTGCTCTTATTAGTTGTAGAGATATATAATACGTGGCGAATCGAATCTTAATTGGATCAGGATTAGAGTCATCATCAACAAATACGGCGCGGATGAAAAGACGAAAAACAGACAACATACCGATGATGGATCGACAACTCCCCGGAGCGGTGACGGTGGCTGAGGAATTGTACTACATGATTTTTCCTCTGTGGTTTATGCGGGTGGGACTCTCGATTGATAGTACAATTGATAAGACCGGTTGCATGTCCAGGTGTCGACTCGGAGACTCCTGGTGGAAAATGATGACGTACGTACGTGAGATTTAACGATTTTTTAAATAATATTTTTTAATGATTAATTGCAAGTTTAATATTTGAAATCGAAAAATTGCAGAAATACCATCCTGTCGGCCATGGACCTGTCGGCCCTCCAGAAGCCGATAGGCCCACGTGTCAGCTGCCGGCAGCCGACAAGTGTCGGCAGCGGCTATCGGCGCCGACAGCAGGCCTGTCGGCTCACCGTAAGCCGACAGGCCACTACTTTCATTTGCTTTTTCATTTTGATGTTCATTTTCACGTTTTTTTCATATTCGTTATACGGTTCGATTCGAAAATTTACTCGCGTCTTTCAAGACTGTTCTATAAATGAAGTTTGTTGCAAACTATGAGAAATAGAATTAAAACAACACATGTTCAATTTAAAAGAGTAACCCAGCGATACATGAAATGAGCGGTGCGTGGCATGTATGGTACTCTAAGTTGTACCAAACCTAATCCTAACATGCCTTAGGGAAAGTGAACACAACGGTGGTTTGCAATGGCATGTGTGTGTGACTCTGGTAAGAGGCCACAGACTATTGTAAACATGCCTTAGGGAATTTAACTTGCTGGGGTCTATTACATTGTTCTACTAGGTGCAGCGTGGTTGTTTGTCCTTGTTGTCGCGCCGTAAAGACGGTTCCACTGCATCCCTCTTGTTCTTGAGTGCTGCCTCTCGCGCTTTAACCTCTTTCTCTTTACGGTTGATGATTGCTTCACGCAAGCTTAACTCCTCCCTCCTCCTGGAAAGATCTTCCTCCTTAGCTTTGAGACGGATCTGATCTGCCCTGATCCGTCGCTCTTTGTCCTCCCTGATTTTGCGGTCAATCTCACGAGCCTCATTCATCCTCAGAAGATATTGAGCTTTGTCTTCAAGCTCCTTCTGTCGCCTCTGTGGCCATGCGGGCATCTTCCGATCCACCAATTGGATACACTTGCAAGGCTACATGTGTGGATGTAAATGAACAAATTGTGTATAGTTTACGAGAAACGAAACAAGAAGTTGTTGATAGTACCATGAAGTCGTCATCTAGATCTGGGCACCCGAAGTACCTGCACCCATAGTGTTGGTCCAACTCCATCCACACGCACAACCTAGTGACAAACCCACAACGACACTTTGGCCGCTCACACCACGACGGTGGCTGAGTTAGGTCAGTTGTCCATGACGACATTGTAGTTGAATGAGGAGGGTTTGGAGAAGAAAATGTGTGGTATGCTAACTCGTCGGATGTCTTTAAATAGGTCAGGCATGGAGTGAAGGTGTAATTTCATAGACCCCAGCCTTTTCAGACTTAGTCCTTTATAGACTTTACAGAGTTTGCTTTTCGCAATAAGTGCATATGCCCTAGCCTTTGAAGTGCTTGGTAGAACACAAATAATTGCGAGTAGTCTGTTCCTCACCTCAGATTACACAGCGAGTAGCCTTTTCAGTGTATTGGCAAATCAATAGTAGCCTGTTCAATCAGTCAGAATTAACAGCGACTAGCCTTTTCGATGATTCAGAGGGCTTGCGAATAGGCTTTTTAGTGTATAGCCTTTTCAGTGATTGCGACTGCACAGTGACTAGCCTTTTCACTGACTTTGGGAGACCGAGAATGTAGTCTTTTCAGTGATTTAGAGGGCTTGCGAATAGACTTTTTAGTGCATAGCCTTTTCAGCGAGTTGTCAATTCAATTCACGGCGTCTTCAGTGATTGCGATTGCACAGTGAGTAGCCTTTTCAGTGACTTTGGCAGACCGAGAATGTAGCCTTTTCAGAGTACTTCAAAGTATTGTGCTCAATTAACCCTGCATTAATTCAGTTCTATTCAAACGCAATGTCACCCCTCGGCTGCTTCTACAAATATGGACGGTGCTGGGGAACATCACCAGCAATACAAGATGTCTGGACCAAAGAAATGGGGGTTTAGGGTTGGGAAGCTCAAGGGCACGGTGGAGAGCAAGGGCCCGCCAATAATGTGGGATGATGGGGGTAGTCTTGGTCCCGATGAGTTCGACGAACACATCGACTGGTTTCCAGAAGAGAGCAAGAGTGATTATGGTCCACAAAGACCTTTGAGGGAGTACGTGAAGAAGGATAAAGAAGTGTGGCCGAAGTGCAGGCATGGCGAGGACTGCCTTGTGCAGATGTACACCGAGGGCGGGATACACGGGGGCCGGCGATTCTTCAAGTGTCCCTATGCATATGTAGTGTTTTATTGTCCCTTTTCAGTAATGTATTTCGCAACATAAACGAACGTTAACAAATCTATTCATCGCAGACCTCGTGGGCAGAAGACAATTGCGGGTTCACTAAGTGGGTGGACCTGCTACCTATTACACCGCATTTGGAGTACATCTGGTACCTGCAGGACCGCATCGGCTCGCTCGGCCCAAGCTACAGCTCGAGCCACAACAAGGAGGAAGATGAGGAACAAGGCAACAGTGGAGCCACATCGCAGGAGCCAAAATACACAGACCCGTACTGCCGCTGCCCTCATCACAAGAATAGTGGTACTCCGCCAAAATCGCCACCACCACCACCTCCGCCAATGGGCGGTTACTATGGGGAAGGTGCCACTCAGCTCAATATGTGGCAGCACTACTAGTAGGCTGTCCGATTGTCCATCTATGTGTGTGATGCATGTTTCAATTACCTAAGGCATGTTAGGTGTAGTGCAGAGAGTCTTAACCCTTGTTTGGTTCGGATTCTCACATGCCATTTCATGTATTCGTTATATGTTTTAATTTGCAAAGGCATGTTAGGGTCCACACATGCCTTTTCATGTGTTGTGCTTGTTCATATCGTTTCGTAATAAGTTTGAGAAGAGAAGAAATGTCCGTAATTCGAGCATGCTGGAGCGTTGCCTCCATTTAATGCAATGGAAACCACAAATACGATTGGACAGAACAGTAATGCATTACTACGTAACATCCATGGAAACTTGTGATCATACATGCATGCGCCCTCAATCTGCACAACGCCCACGCTTAGGGACCTGGCGATGAAGCTGCTCCGTAGGAAAAGTGAACTGCTGTGGAGGGCAACGCTGGTGTGGTGGCGGGGTCGGGTCTACAGGCTGAGACAGCTGTGTCGGCTGGGTCGGCAGCGGTGCACCAAAAAGCTGTGAGGGGCCGGCCTCATCCGAACGACTAGGCGGAGTACCGCCTATGTCAAAGCTCCCGAAGCTGCTAGCCCCCTCTGTGTACTCGCTAGCAGAAGGAAGTGTCCCTGCACAAACCAAAGTGTTGTCATGTCACGCATGCGGTGCACGTAATATACAAATGTATTAAATAAATGGCCATCGAAGAAGTACCTAGGCCCGTGGGACGAGAACGTCGTATGGAGCCCGCTCCGGGAGGCACGAGAGTACCTGTAGGCAGGCCCTGGTCGTCGTGCCCAACGACGTCGTCCGTGGTGTACCGGCACGATGCTCGACGTACGCCCGCCAAGCACCGTTGCCCCAGTCGTCAAAGGGCGGCCACCAACTCGAGCCTACCAACCTGTGGAGGGTTCTGCTCGTATCGCTGCGCGTACGACAGAAGCTCCTGGCCAACGTCCGTGCATATATTTGTCTGCAAACCAGTCATATATCATTAGAGATATTGCTGTTAGTCATTACCAAAGTCATAGTAACAACGAGATTAATAAAAAAAATTATCGTTACCAGCGCATGGAACGCAGCTGGTGGCTCCATCGCGAAGGTGTCCATGATCTCTGCTTCGTGTGGCTCGACCTCCACCGGCACTGGGAAGCAACGAACGCGCGTAGCTCCGTGCAACCAACGCAAGTACTGGGGGTAGCCGGCCTCCTGGAAAGGCCCACCTAGGTCGTGCACGTCGGTCGCCGCCTCTGCCCACGCGGCCACCGAGGGCGCCACCCTATCCACCTAAGACTGCTCGAATGCTATCCCTTGGCCTTTCCGACTCCACCTGCAGAATAACAAATAATAAATAAAGTTGTCGAACCAAAATGAATGGATGGCATTAACAGAACACATACCCGTGGGACGCGTCAAGCTGAAGCCGAGGAAGAGGGAACATCTGCGCGCGGCCAAACTGACGAGCCACACGGTCCAGAGAGTACGGCTCGACGCAAACGTCGAACACCAGTCGTTTCCTCGTGAGCCAGAACTCCTGGTCACGGTAGCACAACTCGGACACGCCGTATGGAGCCCTGGCCTGTACGTCGTGTGCTGCGTAGGAAGTCCACCGAACCCTGTCAGGTGTAAGCTGATCCATCGAGGCGACGTATGCCGTGTACATGCCTCTAGCCGTGCCTGTTGCCCACGTCGGCTGCACAACAACAACCATTAGGACTCGTCGTCACAGTACAAAAAACTAAGCTGAATGGAGGATACGTACGTCGCGACACAACCAAAGTGTGCCCATCGTCGGCGCATCGATCTCGTCAGGCACACCAAACTCGTCGAACACGTACATCCCGTCGTCGTACTCCTCGTACGACGACAGGGTCGGCCGCCCGATGTTGAATCGCTCAAAGGACCATAGGATCAGCAGCAACGGACAACCAGCCAACGTGCTGTCGCCGTCCTCCGAGTGCACGCGTCACAAAGTGCTCGGTACGTATCTGCCAGCACCGCCGAGCCCCAACTGTACTAGGAGATAGCGTCAAGTGATGCGTACACTATCTGCACCGTGTAGTGGACGAAGTGCTTATCGACGGTGTCGTGGTGGGAGCTGGTGAAGAGTACCCAACCGAACAACCACAACAAGTACGCCTCCAGGTGTCGCTCCACCCTCCACTCAGGGTCGGCCTCCGTGAGCCTCTCCGCATGGAACTGAGACAACCACGCCTTGGGCGGGCCGTGGCGGTCGTGAAAGCCGAACTGCTCCTGTCCGGCCTCTGGGTTGAGCGCACCCTGGAACCGCTGCAGTACCTGGTCCTCCCAGTCCCCGGGCATGGCAACCGGGCCTACAGGAGCACCGGCGAGGGGTAGGCCGAAGAGCATGGCCACGTCCTCCAAAGTGACGGTGACCTCGCCAACTGGAAGGTGGAACGTGTGCGTCTCCGGTCACCAACGGTCCACCCAAGCGGAGAGTAGAGCACGGTCCACCGGGAAACGTGCACTCCGCTCTCGGTGTCGCTCTACAAGACGAGCGAACGGGAGAAGACCAGCTGCACGTAACCTGTAAGCAACAATATTATACAGATTAGTACAATGCAATATGTCACAAAACTTCGTACAAGGCAAGTACAACAGTTACCTCGGAACCCAGCGCGGGTCAAGCAGCCACAGCTCGTCGTGGGTACGTAGGCGGAGGGCTGGTGGAAGCTGCCCATCCACCAAGTTCGAGCGGTGCCTCTGGTCGACAACGGGGTCGATCAGCTCCATACCTGCCATTGTTCAGAACAATAAAATTAAAACCGTATCGAAATTGTAGGAAACTGAAATCATAATAATATAGAACAGTTACGTAATACAAGTAGTACATAGTAAACAAATTACGACACCACAAGAGTTATATTACAGCGATTGCGCAAAATAAATAGTACATACTACAAAATTACAATACTACAAGTCTAATATGACAACACTTGCGCAACGTAACTAGTACGTACTAAAAAATTAAAACACTACAAGTCTTACATTACAACACTTGCATAATATAAGTAGTACGCACTAAAAAAACTAAAACACTTCCGAAGCATTGCTATGCAGAAGGGCCACCTCGACTGCCCTTTCGAGATGATCGATGTGGAATAAGCCTCACTTCCGTACCATCAGAAAGCCTTTCTGTCGGATACATATCACAATTTTTCCTCAAATGGTTGCCACCGCAAGCAAGATAGTATGGACGCTTGTCGGCACCTTCAGAAGCGTCCATATCATTTCTAATACGACGACTCTTGCGACGTCCCTTTGTGTCAACCCTTTTTTCAGGATCAGGCAACCAATAACGATCGCAATCCACAACTCACCTTGTAAAATCAGCAATGGCCCACCACCCTCGAAGCTCGCCAGACCATGTGTTGAGCACATTCTCCTTTCTGAAGTAAGGGGACACAAATTTCATCGGAATGTTCCATTTCCCGCGAGCAGCAAGCACATGGGAGCACGGATAATGGTAGTACTTCGGCTTGTTGCATGTGCACTCGCACTTGTTAAGTTCTGGCCACAGCTGACACTCCATAGTTAATTCGCTCGGACCAGTGCCAAGTCCACCCTTATCACGCACCCTAACTTCAAAAACGAGGTCCCAATTGCCAATGTAAAAGACGTTATGCATGGCCCCTTTCGCACTTTTTCCATCTAGGTATGCAGAAATCTTGAACGCATATGTCATAGTTGGATTCTGGGCTAGTAAGGTCGCTGCTGCACAATGTTCTCGCAGATAAACCATTGTACCTCTCAGGATACTCTCCAAAAGTGCAACTAAAGGAAGGGATCGTGTACCTTTTAGCACCCAGTTGTAAACCTCTGCGAGATTCGTGGTCATTATGCCATAACGTGCACCGTGCGTGTCATGTAACAAAGACCACTTCTCTCGGTCCTCCTCTTTAATCCATTCTGAAAAACAAGTTACTGACCTTCCCCCCTTACGTCGACTAGTCTTGCTTCTAGGCTCGCTTGTTAGTGGTGGAAGGCCCTGCGGCTCCTCCTCTATTGCCACAACAGGTCGCCTGCGCACATCTTTCATGTGGCTCCGGGTAAGCTCATCTAGCCGTTCCTAGATGAAGTCAAATTTTCTTTTCTAGTTCTGCTTACATAGCTGCTTGAACAGGTTCTGCAGACGCTTGCTCTTGAACTGTTTATAAAAGCTTACAACTAAATACCTCATGCACCAACGACTTTGTATATCGGGCCATTGAACCTCTGCATCTTCACCATTCTTCAACTTCTGCACCGTATTCAGTAAACCTGTATTCTGATCATGCAACACACAAACATTCTTCCTGTCGATGCTAGTTTTAGCAGGGCTAACACCGGCTAGTAAATATGTGTTTTGCAGTTGAGGCTACGGATGGTGTGCAAAGGGAACACATGGATTATACTGGTTCCGGCCAAGCAAGCTCTACGTCCAGTGGAGAGGAGAGTTGTGTTGCCTTGCACCGGGGTGCTTATAGTAGGGGTTACAAGCTAGACAAGAGAGGGAAGTGCTCCCAGGTCTCTTGTGAGTGTCTAAGTGTATGCAAGTCATTTGCTGTTGGTGTGTATGTGTGAGTGAGAACCTAGGACTTCCCGGGGGTGGTTCTCTAAAGCTGGTCTCTGCTCTCCCTTTTATAGTCGCAAGGGAGAGGCAAGGGCAGCGCTTACAATGCTACGTATGTTACAGTGTGGAGTTGTCGTTCCTTGACTATCGTCAGCTACGGTGTTTTCTCTGCGTCTCCGGGGTATGGCCGTAGTGGTCGGCACGATCTTGGTGAGTTCCAAGGCGGCAACAGTCGTCGGATTATGGCATGCCGTAGGGTCACAGCTGATGGCTGTCCTTCCGCACGATGTAACAAGAGGGCGAGTCGTCTCGGAGCGTTGTCTCCCCAGGCTCGGGACTCCTGGAGGCGTGATGGGATGGAGCAGGGTGATATCTCCTCTCGGTCGTATTTTTCGGCCTTTGAACAGTACTTCCCGAGGGTTAGGTGGGCCCGGATGGAAGGCGTGCTCGTCCTTTCGAGTGGACAGTGCAGTAGGCGCTTTTCCTATTCTTGCGTAGCCCGTCGTCAGGCGCTCGGATTGTCGCAGTCGTAGTTGGTAGACCCCAGCGGAAAACGGGGCGGCGCACCATAGACCATACCGTGGAGAGGACGGCCGTTGTGGGCTTATCAAATCCGCTGCCAGGGAAATCCTGACATGTGGTATGGCCGTCAGGGGCGTGCGAAGCACAGTCGCGTCGAGAGTCTCGCCTGACGGGACAGTGCTTGTAAAGTGGTCAGAGAGATCTCTTGTGGTCCAAGATTGCTCCGCTGACATCACCTGTGCCTTGGATGCCTTTGTGAGATTGCGCTCGAGGGGGATGGGGAAGCTCGGGCGAACCGGAGAATGGGCGCCGAGGGCGCCGCTCTCCCAAGCTCTCCTGGGGAGGCTCGGGCGAACCGGAGAATGGGCGCGGAGGGCGCCGCTCTCCCGAGCTCTCCCGGGGAGGCTCGGGCGAATCGGAGAATTGGCGCCAAGGGTGCCGCTCTCCCGAGGGGTGGCTGTCATTGGTGCAATGACATCATGGGTTTCTGTAGACGCGGCCTTCGTGGGCTTCGGGTGCGGCCTTCGTGGGCTTCCACTGGCCTTACTTGGCCCAGACCGTGTTGGGAATGATCGTTTTTGCATTGAAGTTGGGTACCCCAAACTTTGGTACCCGACACTTCCACCAAAGCTTGTTTCAGCCACTTAAGTAACCACAACCAACTCTCGTTGTTCTCCGATTCAACCAAGGCAAAAGCAATGGGAACAACCTGACTGTTACCATCAACCTCAATAGTTGTTAGCAAAGTACCTCTGTATTGCCCAGTCAGGAATGTACCATCCACGCATAGCACAGGTCGGCAATACTTGAAGCCTTGTCTCATGCACCCGAAGCACCAAAAGGCTCTCTTAAGGACACGGTCCCCGTCGACGTTGATATAGTCCTCATAATCAATTATGGTGCCAGGGTTTCTACCTTATAGGGTTTGTAAGAGTGTTGGAAGGTGGTGATATGAATCCTTGTACGTTCCAAATCTCTTCTCCAAAGCTAACTGTTTTGCTCTCCAAGCCATGTCATAAGATATGTCATAGACATATCTGTTCCGTATAGCCAGCATTATACGGAAAGGAGAAATGCCAAGTTTTTCAACAATCTCCCCATGCATCTCATTTGGCACGAACTGTGCTATCATGTTTCGATGCTTGGTCAGCGTCGCCTCTAGCAAGCAACTATGTGGCTGCACAATAGTAGCTATGAAGTTGCTCTCCGTACGTGGCATATGACCATGAACACGCCAAGTGCACCCTGGGCTGACGCACTTAACGTTCTACGTCTTGGGGTTGGAAATGACAACCCTAAACTGTCTCTTATCACAATAAGCCCATCGCCTGACGGCATGCTGCAGATGAACCTTATCATGAAACATCTGCCCCTGCATCACCTCCGTCCTTGAATACTCCCACGCCGAGTGATGACTATCGTCCACCGTCATGGCATCTGGTGAGAAGTTAGTCCATTCCGCGGGGATGTCGGTCTCGTCTTCGAACCTCTTGCCAGCGTGCTCATCCACAAATGCCAGGCGCTCTGCACTATCAAGTTCCATCTGTTCCACGATTCTTTCATCCTCCTCGCCCTCGTCAGCTTCCATGTTTGTACTAAAACCTTGTTCTTCCGCATCCTCTGTCCAATGCTCAACCCCTCGAGAATCGGAAATCAAGGTCTGCTCAGCATTTGTTGCATATTCTTGTTCTCCTGCATCCTCTGTCCCCAACTGAACATCGTCAGAATTGTGAACATAGGTCTGCTCTTCGTTTGTGGCCTCTAAGTCCTCTACTTCTCGAACTGTGCTGCTACTCTCTCCTTGCATGGCACCGTCGACGAACTGAACAAGCATGATGTTGTAATACCCAAGTTCCAAAGCCTTACTGACGAGAAACTTCCATTTCTTCGTATTGCTTGCCTCGTATAGCTCCCATCGCCATCCATTGTCCCTTAACCTGGGCACCAACATACTAATCTTCAAACGTTGCTGCGACGGCGGAAAATCAAACCATTCATGCAACCAGGCTAATATTTATCTCCGGCTGTGATCCAGCGGTGAGTTCAGTTATGTGTTAAAGAACTGGAATAGACTAAGGTCTACACCACTATCCCCAGTTCTGATTTCACCCTTGCCATAGTAAATTCTGAAACGAACTAGATCGGACGATATTTCTGCTCCCATCGTTAAAATTACACTGTCAGTTGAATATTACTATAACCCCTAAACCCTACCAAGAAATTAATTACAAAAACTAATACAAGTAGACAAAAAATTCCTAACTCAAATAACCCTAAATCAAATAAACAAGTACTACTAGACAAAATAAAAAATAATCCTAAAAATAAACTAACACTAATTACATAAATAAACTAACAGTAACTATTCCTAAAATTCTAATAAATAATCCTAATAAATAAACTAATCCAAAAAACTAAATAAACTAACCCTAACTGACTAAATCAACTGACCTAACCCTAATTAAACAACTAAAGAAACTAACCTAACCCTAACTAACTCTAATAAAAGAACTAAATAACCTTAAAACCATATACGGTACAATAATCTATAACTAAAAGTTACCCTAATCGAATCTACAACTATAAATAACCCTAAACTAATCTACAACTAAAACGAATCCTAAACTAATGTACGACTAAAAATAACCATAAACGAAACTACATCTCAAACTAACCCTAAACTAATCTACCACTAAAACTAACTCTAATTCTAAACTAATTTACAACTTGCTCAAATTCTAAACTAATTACAACTTGCTCTAATTCTAAACTAATTTAAAACTTACTCTAATTCTAAACTAATTTAAAACTAACCCTAACCCTAAAACTAAAGAACTAACTAAATCTAACTAACCCTAAATAACTAATTTAATCTAACTAAATACTTACCCTAAGTCTAACTAACCCTGAAGAACTAACTAAAATAAAGAACTAACTAAATCAAATTTGTAAAGTAAAAAAAACAGAAACTAAAGAACTAACTAAATCTAACTAAAACTAAAGTACTAACTAAATCTAACTAACCCTAAAAAAAGAACTAACTAACTCTAACAAAGTAATCAAATTTGTAAAGTAAAATAAAGAAAACAGAAACAAAAAAATAGAAAAAAAACTTACCGTCGGTGGTGAGCGACGACCGCGGTGGCGAGCGCCGTCCGTGGCCTCCGCGCCTGCGCGGGGAGGTTGGAGGGCGGCGGCGGGGGGCCTCCGCCGGATCCGGCGGCCGGGGACGGCGGACGGCGGCCGGAGCGACGGGACAGCGGTTGGCGGCGGCGAGCTCGCGGTGAGAGAGAGGAAGAGCGCGCGCGGCGTCAGGAGGAAGGAGACGGCCGCGGTATGTAAAGGGACCTGTCGGCTCCTCGGCGGCCGACAGGTCCCTATCGGGTAGTCAAGGGCTGACAGGTCTATCGGCCCAACAGGCCCGACAACTCTGGCTCGACCTGGTGGCGTGGGGCACTAGTCGGCCGTGGAGCGGCCGATAGTGACGTGTCGGCTCCTCAGTGGCCGACAGGTCCCTAATCGGCCCTCCAGCGGCCGACAGGGTCCTATTTTTGTAATTTTTAGAATCTAAATACTAGATTTGCAATTAATAATTAAAAAATATTATTTTTTAAAAAAATCAGATTTAACCTTTTGGTCTATATATACGGAGTATTATATCTTATTTTATAAATAGAATCACGGATGACGGAAGGCTGATATACCTCTGATGTGTAGATTAAACGGTAAGGTAGTGTCGGTGCTAGGATTAGTGGGTGCTAACTCCAGCTAGTGAACTTAGAATTTGCGGTTGAGATCATGGATGGTGTGCAAAGGGGAACACAAGATTTATACTGGTTCGGGCTATGAATGCCCTACGTCCAGTGTGAGTCGGGTCGTGTTGCCTTACACCAGGGTGCTTGTTATGGGGTTACAAGCCTAGTCGAGAGAGGGAGGAGCTCCCAAGTCTCTTGTATGTGTATGAGTGTTTGTGTGTGTTCTTATGAATGTGTGATGTTGTGAGCGACACGTCGTTCTCGTCCCTATGATCGGGCACCGCCTCCCCTTTTATAGTTACAAGGGAGAGACTAGAGTTATACGTGATGCTTTGTGGTTACAGTGTTCGGCATGGTGGAGACAGTGGTAACCGGTGGCTATCGTCAGCCACGCCCTCGTCTTGGCGCCTCGAAAGTATGGCCTTAGTCGTTCGGATGATCTTCTGCTGTTCCATTGGTGAGTTCCAAGGTGGCGTACTGTGCACGGTGTGGCTTGCTGCGTGGCACTACGTCATGCCGTCACATCCGACCCTGCATAGTGTAACGAGAAGATTGGTCGACCTTTGAATATGAGCTCCCGAGTCTTGGGAGTCCTTGATGCCGTCGGGGGCTTGACGGGACGGAGCGGTGCGAGTGTCCTCCCTCGGGCGCTTCCTTTCCCATGTGCGGTACTTTCCAGGGGGTAGGCGAGCCTGATCGTAAGGCTTGCCCATTCCCCCGGGTTGACCGGATGACTGTCGTTCCCCTTTCCTGGCGCCACACGTGCGGCCGGGGTATGGCGGTGTAACACCCCTGGTGTTACGATAACCAAAACCTGTCATGTCATCATGATTGCATGCAAAAACATCCCGCATAAACTCATTTTTCTGTGCAATAACTAAAGTAAAATTTCTTCTTGCATATGATTGTGTGTAGGTACGTTAGAGTGATCTGGTTATGATAATGTTTGTGCCTGTATGTGGGATAAAAATAAAATTAAAGAAATTTAAAAGAAATCATTTACAAACCCTACGTCGGATCTGAAACCGTAATTTGAAAACTAAAAGGAATTAGGTGTTAGGCCTTAAACAAATGTTGTAAATCTTTAAAAGTTGAGCAACTTCTATTTTGGGCAATTTTGAAGTTATTAAAAATAATTTCAAATAAAACCTCAATCTATGCTTTAAAGAATAGAGTTGAAACTCAATTTCAAAAACTAAAGGGAATCTGATGAAAGTGATTTAATAAAAATTATAGGTCTTTTAAAATGGGACAACTTTAGTTTTTGGAGATTTTGAAGTTTACTAGTGGAAATTTAAATTAAACCCCAATTAGTGTTTGATGCTTCAAATTTAAAATGTCATTTCAAAAACTATCTATAATTTGGGCAAACTCCTTTAAATAAAGTTGTAAGGCTTTTCAAATTGAACAACTTTTATATTTGGGGATTTTGAACTTATGTATTGAGATTTTAAATTAAAACATAATGAGTGTTTTAGAATTTAAATTTGAAATGTTATTTCAAAAACTATCAAGAATATGCCCAAACTCCATTAATTAGAGTTGTAGAGATCAACAAGTAGCACAACTTTTATTTTTACATAAATTCAAGTTATTTAGAAAAATTTTGAGAATTGAATTGGATTGCATTTAAATTTCAAAAGTCTAATTTACCCCTTTCTTCATAATTTCAAAAATACTCATAATTTGAAATTGGTTCAAGAAGCAAAGTTGATCTTCACAGAATTTGGCACATCTTTCATTTTTGGGGACTTTCTCTTTACAACATAGAATAGGGACTAATTTGCAGATTTAGGTTTGACCTTGCTCGGCTACAGTATTGACAGGGGGGGTCCGGCTCTCGGCCCTACGCGCGTGCGCGCGCCGGCCGTCGACGCTGCCCGGGCCCGGCCGAGACTTGTCGCCGTCGTCGCCGTGCTCGTGGGGGCCCAGCCGCGTCTGGGTGCGACTCGACCCTATAAAGATCACCATCGTCGCCGTTCTCTCGCTCCCGACCTCCATTGCTATCTCGGAAGAGCTCCCGATCGCCGGCAAAATTCACCGTGCCGAGCCCATCTCTATCCAATTCAATGAGTCGGCAAGACCACCATATCATAACGCTCAGTTTAAGCCCGTCCGTGCTGCGTGTCGTCGCTGAGAGTTCCTAGGCGAGCCTTTCTTCTTCGCGGCGGGTCGCCATGGCCGCCGAGCTTGCCTCATCGCGGCTAACCCTCTACAGATAAACCCTCTACCTATTTTCTTGTGTTTTGAACTCTCCTTGACCTGGCGGTTCTGACCAGTTAGATGGTTTCCCTTTTTGTGCTTTGAACTCGTCGGAATGAAGATCTTGCCGCCGGAGCGCGCCACTGCATCCGCCATCGCCATCAAACTCCCTGCTCTGTTTTGTCTCCACATAGATAGAGGTGATCACCTACGACGACATCATTCCCTAGTACCTTGCTTGCCCTCCATATAGAGTCTATCGTACCCGTTTCATCGGAACGCTCGTGCGCCGCCGTACCGGTCACCGCCGCTCCGCCTTTGCCGTTCTGGATGCTTGTGCTCGAGCCATCTGGTTGGGGCTGGGCTTCCAGACCTGCGCGGGTGGTGTTGGGGGGCGTGCTGGGGCCCTTGGCCACGCTGGTGCGGTCACCGGCGGCGGGCCGCCGCAGTAGCGCCGTCGCGCGCGCGTATGCGCATCTGTGCGAGTGGGAGGAATGAGAGAGATCTGACGGGTGGGACCGATTTGTCAGTGGGTTAGAGTGAGGGAGAGCCGCGTGGGGCGGCCTGCTGCTTGTTGGGCCGAGCCGGTCACTTCCAGCCCAAAAGGAGTGTTCCTTTTATAAAATGATTTATCAATTTCAATATGTATGAATAGTAATGAGTTTTGTCATTTTTGTTTGAATTTTTGCATAACTCCAAAGATCATAAAATTTTTTGAGTGAGCTCTGTGACATGTGTAGTATTTGAGGAAAATGTTAAAGATGCATTTGCAATGCTTGTGATATGTATTAAAATTTCCACGGTTAATAGAAAAATGGCCTTTCCTTGACTATTGAAGATCCTTACATAATTACAAAAATCATGGAATTTTAAGTACTACTGTTTCTTGATGATTACTTTCTGTACGAAAATTTGGGATCATATAGACACATTAAAATTTATATCATTTTATTCCTTAATTAACTAAAATAAAGGAATTATGATTTTAGATGTTTAAATTTAGGGTATTTGAGTGATTTTTGGGTTGCTTGTGTTCCATGGGTCATTAACATGACTTGATCCATGGTTATTAAATTGTTTAATGCTTAATCATGTTTTTATGTTGGACTTTAGGATTAACCCGGTGAATAATGATCTTTTCACCTTGTTAATACATTGACTGTTGTTTGGGGTTAGTCTGGTAGTTGGTATTTGTCGTTGCTAGTTTTAGCAGGTACTAACACCGGCTAGTGATTTTGTGTTTTGCGGTTGAGGTTATGGGTGGTGTGTAAAGGGGAACACAGGGTTATACTGGTTCAGGCCAAGCGGGCCCTACGTCCAGTGGAGAGGAGAGTCATGTTGCCTTGCACCGGGATGCTTGTAGTAGGAGGTTATAAACTAGGCGAGTGAGGGAAGTGCTCCCAAGTCTCTTGTGAGTGTCTAAGCGTGTACAGATTGCTTGTTGTTGTTCGTGGTGTGGAGTGTGTGAGAACTTGAGAACTTAGAACCTGTCTAAGGCTGGCCTCTACTCTTCCTTTTATAGTTATAAGGGAAGGGCTAGAGTTACATGTGTTGCCCTGTGTTACAGTACTCGGCATGGCGGAGTCGGTGATGACCGGTGGCGATCGTCATCCATGCCTTCGTCTTGGCGCCTCGGCGGCATGGCATTAGTCATTCGGCTGATCCACTACTGTTCTATTGGTGAGTTCCAAGGCACCTCACAGTGTTGGTCATGGTTGGCTGCATGGCAGTACGTCATGCCGTCATGTCCGTCCCGGCACAGTGCAACGAGCAGATATGCTGACCTCCAGGTACAAGCTCCCGAGACTCGGTAAACCTTGGTGCCGTCGGGGGCTTGATGGGACAGAGCGGGGGGGAGTGTCCTCCTTCGGGCGCTTCTTTTTCCCTGTGAGGTACATTCCAGGGGGTAGGCGAGACTGGTCGTAAGGCTTGCCCATTCCCCCGGGTTGGCTGGGTGACTGTTGTTCCCCATTTCCTGGTGGTACACGTGTGACCGGGGCATGGCAGTCGCCGTCGTGGTTGGCGAATCTCCTCGTCAACCCGGGGAGCTGTACAGTTGACTGTCCCTGTAGCGGTGTGGGAGGAGGAGGACCGTCAGATCGCCCGCCAGAGGAGATGGGGCAGTTGGTACGGTGAACGTGCGCGTTCGGGACGCCGTTGTGTCAAGGGGCCCTCCCGATGGGACCATGCCTGTAAAGTGGTCAGAGAGGTCCCTTGTGGTCCAAAATTGCTCCGATGACGTCAATCGTGCATTGGATTCTTTTGAGAGATTGCGCCCGAGGGTGCCGCTTTTCCGAGCTCTCTCGGGGAGGGTCGGGCGAATCGGAGAATTGGCGTCCGAGGGTGCCGCTTTTCCGAGAGTAGGCTAGTGTTGATGCAGCGTCGTCATGGGCCTCCGTAGGTGCGGCCTTCGTGGGCTTCCGCTGGCTTTACCTGGGCCGGGCCGTGTTGGGAACGTGTGTTTTTGCATCGAAGTTGGGTACCACATACTTTGGTACCCGACAATATTAATCCCGTTATTTTATTAATGTAACCACTTGGATTAAGAACACTTAAATAATTAGTTAGTAGTGATGGTAGTTAATCTTTACTTTAATAATCTCTATAGTTTTGTCGGCATTCAACTTTTATCGAGCAGAAAAGTTGTACTCCACTTTCTAACTTAAGTTTACTTTTATTAATTCACGCTTTAGTGCATTTCATGAATCATGGCATACATATCATCATGTTAAGTATGCATTATTATTACGTGTAGTGAACATGGGATAATTTATTTCCGAAGCAAGTTGCGAGTGAGGCCATCACTCGGGGGACGTGGATTTTTCTCGGTGGTTGACTTCAGGGTTCTATTGCTCCAGGCAACAGGCAAGCCCCGGTGCATTCAACCATTCCTTGTGATTTACAAATTTTATAACTTGAGTTAATCTGCTGCATTAAGTTGATAGGAGTTGATTGATGACCCAATTGATGCATTACCAACCTTGACCACTGAAATATCTGGAAACCATTTTTAAATAAAATGTTTGAAAAATGCTTAGCTCTACTTGAATAATTTAGAATTTGCACGAAATGCTATTTTTGAGCTATTGTGATATATTATTGAATAATTCATGAAAAGGGAATTGGTAATGTTCCCGATCGGTGGCTGTGCACCTGATCAGTACATCATCACCGACGGGAGGGGATGTTTCTGTTGGGTGGTTGTATCTCTTGGGTTAGAATCCCAAGGCTTGACCACCGATGGAAAAGGGAAATGTTTCGCTCGGTTGATGTGCACATGGGGTGGCGTTCCCCATGTCTTGTCATCCGGCAGGCATGGATTTGGAAACCGTTGGGTAACCTTGTACTTGGGTTAGAGTCCCAATGCATGGTTGCCGGCGGAAAAGAAATTAGGGACCGTTCGCTGTAGGCCTGCTGGATCGAGACTTTGCAACTAGCCACATACTACGGAAAGCCCTATCTCCGGTGGCTCTATTGCTTGAACCGACAACCACGCACTGGGAGTGGAGAGATGGCGAGAGTAGCGTGTACCCTCGTGGCCGTCGTGCCTGGAGACGAGAGGAGTACTGTGCTCTTGGGTGGCGCAGGACCGGTTCATGGATAGAAAAGCCATAGTAGACGGGGTTGGCATATGCAAGCTTAGGTGCTACATATGCAGTGTGGATAGGAATCCCCAGCTGGGTATTAATCGATTCGAATCGTCGTTGCTCCTCGGTTAATGGAGACTTGATCCACTAACTTACCCCGAAAAGTGGTTCGGAACTAGGATGTTTTTGAGAATGAATAAGTAATTGGAATTGAAGGATATATGTGAAAGAATTGAGAACTATTGATGTTGATTATAATAATATTGAGTAAAATACTGAAAGCAGGATTAGTAATGCTATTTCCGCAAAATACTTGACTCTTGGTAAAGCCTTATCTTGACTCCCCTCAGCCTGCATTCCTGAGTTTCATTCCCTTTTCTTAGTCGGGTAAGTCCTGCGGAGTACCCCAGTACTCAGGGTTTGTTAACCCCCTGTTGCAGGTGAGTTGAGTGTACAGTTCTTCGTGGGACCGTGCCGGTTGATGGATCGTGCATGGATAAAGATGTGTATAACCTTTGGGCAGGGTGTCTAGTTATGATGCTACTCCACTACGAAACTTTGGTTTGAGATAATATAACTTATGTTTGTAAATCTATGTTTATGTAATACTTCCGCACTCTTCACTCTGATTCATTTTATCTGTGTAAACTGTTGTAATACTGCAATGCTTACAATGAGATCCTCAGGAAGTTAGGGTTTCCAAGGGAACCCGGCAGGCCACCTAGGTCAAGGGGAACTCGTGCAGACTTTTCGTGGGTCCTTAGGGACGATGACGGTGCACGTGGGCCCTATGATTAAGGCGGTTCTGTCACAGGCGGTCTCCGCCGTAGTTGGAGAATCTCCTCGTCAGCCCAGGGGGTCGTACGGTTGACCGTCCCTGTAGCGACGTGGGAGGAGTAGGACCGTCAGATCGGTTGCCAGTTGAGATATGGCAGTTGGTACGGCGAACGTGCGCGTTCGGGGTGCAGTTGTGTCAAGGGACCCACTCGATATGACCATGCTTGTAAAGTGGTCAGTGAGGTCCCTTGGCCGGCAAGTTTGCGCCACTGACGTCATTAGGGCTCGGGCGAACCCGAGGGGTGCGCCTGAGGGAGTTCGCATGTAGCGGGGGGCTCGGGCGAATCGGAAGTCTACCGCCCGACGTCACAGCATTCGGTAACGGGGGGGCTCGGGCGAATCGGAAGTCTATCGCCCAAGGATCCCGCTGTCCCGAGCCCCGTCGTGCAGGCTCGGGCGAATCGGAAGATCTCTCCCGAGGGGTCCGCGCGCCCGAGGGAGGCAATGTGCTTCCTCGCGGCTCTGTCTTAGGCCACGTGGGTTGTTCCCGCATGGGCCTTGGCCGGTGTCTTCTTGGGCCAGGCTTCATTTAGGGAGTGTGTTTTTGCGTTGAAATTGGGTACCCCATAGTTGGGTACCCGACAGGTAGCACATAATGAAGGATTCATATATCATGATGTGTAGTTTGAACGGGAGTTAATTTATTAGAAAAAAACTAAAATCGGGAAAAGGCATTACGGGACATAAACTGGGGGCGGGGTGGCACTTTCCTAGTCTCGTGGATTCATATATCATGATGCGTAGTTTGAACGGGAGTTAATTTATTAGAAAAAAAACTAAAATCGGGAAAAGGCATTACGGGACATAAACGGGGGGCGGGGTGGCACTTTCCTAGTCTCGTGGATCGTGACATATGGAGAGGCCAGAACCTACCAGCGGGGCTAGTGGAAGAGAATAAAAAAGAGAGAAATCAGCTGTAGATGAAACTGGAGAGGGAAACGAAAAAAATAAATTAGACCACGAATTATGGAGTTATGGTGGTGGGTGGATGTATTTGTAAGACTTATGTGCGATTTAATCTTGGTTTATGAGAAGTCTTACATCTTACATATAAGATCACGAATGATGGAGGGCTCATAAGCACGATGTGAAGATCAAACAATTGTCATAGAGGAAGAGTAAGAATCACGTATGACGGAGGGCTCATATATCACAATGCATAGATCGAACGACTGTTATATGAGAAGGGTAAGATCTCGTACGACGAAGGGCTCACATAGCACGACGTAGAGATCGAATGGTTATTACGGAGGGAGAGTCCCCTAAAAAACTCGCTCTATTATAGTAGGATATTACGATTGCAACAAAAGATAAATAGCCATAAAGTACCCATATCATGTTTCTAAAAACTCACCTCTACCACTATTATGTAAAAAAAGAAAGTGAACACACACATGATGTGCACCGCCATAAAGTTCAAGTAAGCATGCATGAATACATGGGTGAATAATATATTGTTATGTTTTAGCAATCATGAAAAATATTATCTTAATAAATCGCATATGACACTAACAATTCTTTTCAAATTATATTGCCGCATGACACTAAATTTGATAAGTTGTTGCTTTGGATAGAAAATTCTTACATTTGATGGAAACGTTATTTTAATAAGAAATGTTGATAATACACACGGTTGCTTTAGATATAATTCTTTAATGATAGAGGAAACTTATCATTTTTATTTATGCTATTGTAGTACACTATAAGTATAGCCAGAAAGGCAGAAATCTAGAATATACCTTTATAATTAAAAAATAAATTAAGAGTTTTGAATACACACGGCATTAATACAAAGTAGTACTGGCAATGATAAAGTAGTACTGATAGATAGAGATATCTTCGCTGTCATTACCGTACCCTCCAAGAAATTTGCAACCTGGCTCATGACGATCGCGGGCCGGCCGCCCAGCCGCGGTGGCTGCTGCATGCCTGTGTGCCGCCTATAAATAGTTGCTATGCTCGATCGTCTTGAAGCAAGTCACACACACGGTTGACAACACATATACATCTGCAGTGCAAAAGTTAGCAATAGCAATAATGGCCTCCAAATCCATCGCTTCCCCTGCTCTCCTGCTCCTCGCTATGGTGCTCTTGTTTGAGGCTTCTGCTCGTGCCACTTTACTGGAGCCTTCGACACCGGCACCGGCAGCAGCGCCATCCCAAGGTTTGTGCCCTGAAGGCTTCAAAGACATTCAGGCCCTTGAAAAGGCAACTAGAGCGCTCGTGGACACAAGGTCCTTGTGACTTTTGTGCATAACACTCAACAGGTCCTCTATACCGTCCTTGTAAAGTCAGGTCTCCTGTACCCTAAGCTGAAAATTTGGGCCCAAATTTAAGATGGTTTGATTCTCTAAGATTTTTAAAATGACTTAAAATTTAAAATGGAGAGAGTATGTATTAATTATTACTTGTACTACTAGCTACTAGCTAGTATTAGTATGAATAACCTGCCATTTAGACAGCTGTGGACCTAGGATTTTTAGGGTATGCCATACAAAAAAGTTCACATACAATTCGATAAAAACCATTTACCCATTCGGTAAACAATTATAAAAATCACAACATAATCCATCATGCAGACACTAAATGACATAATAAATTTTAATTTTACCGAATTACAGTATAACTAGTTCAAATGCAACATTGATAGTTTGAATTATAGGCATAAGAGAGTTAAAGTACTAGTCACCCAACTTTTTAGTCATCGCTTTCTAAAGGATTACAATTTGAAAACACAGGGGTAAATTTACAAAGTAAAAAAAAAAAATAGGAGTAAAATCATAATTTCAATATAAAACAAGGGTAAAAATACAAGAGGCTTTTTTAAAGACCAGTACAGACTATAGACGTATATGCTTGTAGACACGATTGTATGCCTGTTAGCACTTTCAAAGAGCCGAGTTGAACTAGTAAATCACGAGCCGTTCAATCGTAAAATAAATGCGAGTATCCAAGTCAAATTAAGGATCTAACAAAGCAGATGGATAGGTTCTACTACAACAACCGGATGGTGACCAATGACAACTTCTCAGGTACGACTCTTACGAGAACGGATGGGATTTGGACACGAAATCGCTCGCTCTGTTGCTCGCCAGGATTGTCATGCATTCATGCTGGAGGTGTCTTCTCACTTCTGCCCAGGCTCAGGGCCGGCAAAGGGACGAGTCAAAAAAAAAATAGGAAGTAAAGGGACCATGGGCCTTGATCAGCAGGTTCCCTGCCGGCCCAGATCTCCAATGAACTATCCGATGTGTCATGTGCGGGCGTGCGGCTGTGCTTCCCGTGGCCGTGGCTGGCGGAGTGGCGGTGATGCGCTCACCGGTCCGCCGTCCACTGTGACGCTGCCGCGCTCCGAGCCGCCGACGCACCCTCACCGACTGACTGCTGTGGCGCTAGATTCACGAGTCCGCCGCCCCCGGGTCGCCAATTCGCTATCCACCGCGCTAGGGTTGCACAAATTTCCCTCTCTGTTGCTCGCCACGATTATCTTGCTTTTTTTTTCTGCCCAGGCCCAGGCGTCGGCAAAGGGACCCATCCAGGCAGCAGCCCATGCCCCGCGGGCCTTGATCAGCAGGTTGCTGCCGGCCCAGATCTTCGAAGAACTCTCCAGTGTGCATTGTCGGCCTCTATTTCCGTCGATTTTGCCATCGGAGACAGCGGGCGGAGTTTCGTCGTCGGCTTTAGGTGCGTCCCCAACCCGTAAGTTTTCAGGTACGTAAGTTTTTCTCCTTTTTCTTTTTTTTCTTTTTTACTTATTTTCATTTTTTATTATATGTTTTTTTTATTTTTTCATTTATTTTTTTTTATCTTGTGATGTTTTATAGTATAACTTGTGATGTTCTTTATTTTTTATGTTCTTTATCCGTAATGTTCGCGTAGTATGCATAAAATGTTCTATGTTTTTTTATCGATGTTCGTATAGTGTTAATGTGGTATTTTACTTTTATAGTATATATACGATGTTCGCGTAGCATACATATTGTATGATTCTTTTTTCGATGTTTGTGTAGTGTCTATGATGTTCTATTTTAATGTGTAGTGTTAATATGCTGTAGGCTTTTTTTGGCGATATTCATGTACTACACGATGTTCGACGATTATCTTTAAATATAATTTTATTATAAGATAAATGTTTAACTAATTACTACATAGAGAACCCAACGACCAGCTAGCTATGCAGCAGCCTCATGGCGGCTAGGCGGCTAGCTGAAGATCCTACTGTATACGAAAATGTTGATGCAATTCTTAATTCTAGCTCCACCCACGGACTTCTTCCTCCAACTTAAAATTCCGAGCTAACCAACCAAGCCGCAAACGTTTATTATATTGGAGATAGCTGGTATCCTACTTAATAAGGCCAATGTGAAAGAATACATCTTAACTAATCACTCCTTGTTATGCTGAATCATGTCTAAACGACTTGATTTTTTGAATACGGAGGAAGTATATATATGATATGATTAGTTCAAAGCCAAACAATATTATGCATGTATTGAGGGGGTATGTGTTTTTTAGAAATCCATCGGAACACATCAAGCCCATGTTTATCTCTGGCAACATTTACACATGCAGATTACCGTTACTATCGTAATAAGCATATCCTTAACAATCCTCTAGGTTGGCGTCCAATCTTAAGCTATAGTTAGGTGGCTGCTCCCAAAGCTTTTTTTTTTTTAAAAAAAAAAATCAGACTAAAGTATCACTATCCACTCTGAAGGTAACAAAGCGAGATTGAAGTGGGACATCATCTCATCACTGCAGCTTGATCTGAGACATACCATCTCATAAGGCTGACTTGTGGTCCCATCTCACGGGCTGATTGCATCCATGAGTGCAGTAAAGTGTCATACCTAGCCATAAGATGTGGGTCTTATCTACACCAAAGGGAAAGTTTAAGCGGCGACTTTGTTCTTTGCAAAAAGGACACTAAATGTGTCTCTTTTAGGATCTCCCTTCAGTCACAATCATCAGCACATCATCTTTAACTGGTTGCTTGGCATGGGCCTCAGTGCAGACTCTGCCTCAGTGGAGTTGGTCTTGGATTTAATAGTCTGAAAACCAAAGCAATGACGCACGGCAAAAGATTAAAGATTATACTATTGTTAAAGATGCTTGGTCTGTGGACAATTGGTTCACGGCCGATCTGACAATGACACATTCCAGTGTTGCAAATCGAGGGCCTGTTTGGGATTGGAGAGGGCACAGAATTATTTAGGATTTAACTGAAGTTGAAACTCCACAGCTATGTTGATTCAGGATTCAGGAAGCATGCGCAGATGAGCTTGCGCGGTTCTAACCTGCTGCAAGAAATGGAGCTACTCAGGTCGTTTAGAAAGGTTCAGAATTAGGATCATAAATATCCACAACTTGTGTCATATATGTACATTACCTAGCTTTCTTATCAATATTTTGGTGCGTTAGGCTATCTTTTGGTAGACTAGCTAGGCTATGTTTTGGTGGGTAAGAAGAGCCTAAATTGAGATGCAATTAGTTCTGTCAAAGAGAGAATAAAATTGTACTAACTTACTTAGCCGATTGAGACAAGGAGTAGAATGCATAACATAGATGATCTCACACAAATTATATATAAACATAGATTAGACTGATGAAAAAAGTGTCGTTTTCACCTTCCTGATTGTATATTTTGCTCTTGTAATTGGACTGACTTTAGTATTCCCCTGAATAGTACAAATAGACTGACCTCGACGTGGCTTGTCTAACAACAAAGATCGTTTAGATACACAATCCTATCTGCGAAGCTCGTACAAGATGTAGCCGATCGTTCCTTGTTTGCATGATAATGGAGAAATATGATAATCGCAAATAATTATGATGGTCAAGATGCGCTAGTAGGTTGGGTTGCTGTGACATAAAAACAAACCAGGCCTCTGAATGCTGATGAAACGCATCGATTGCAAAAGCTTTCCATGACGTTAGTGACTGGTCACTAAACCACCTGTCCCCTCACCAACCAAGGAATTATGATCCCAAGGATATGTCCAACATGCAGTTGAGCGTCGTCATCGGGTCAAGATAGAGAAAATAAAAACAAGATAAACGACGAGCGCAGAGACGATTCTAGCTACGAAAGGGCACAGTTGAATTCCCAGTCTTTTGCTAATAGTAGAGAAAATGCCGTACAAAGGAGTGTATAATTATTGTAGGACTGATTGGGAATACGTAATAGCTACTGATTCTTGCAGCAGCATAGCAACATGCGAATTATTTAAGCGACAAAAGGGGAAACAACAGCGCACTATTTGTGGCCATACATGAACATATCACGTGTCACAAGAGAACATGGGGTATCTAGACAAAATGACATACACTGCCGTGTGCTTAACAAAGCCCTCCATTCTAATATAGATGATTTTTAGCTGTCCTAAGCTAAACTATTAAGTTTCTGTAGTTTTTTAAGTACGTAATAGCTTTTGCAACACATATAAATATATATATTATGTAGATATATAATGAAAATTGTACATCTAGAAAAAGTCAGAACAAGTTTCAATTTAGAAATAGGGAGTTATGGTGGTGGATTGGCATAGCTTTATTTGGTTGAATCGAAGGCATGTAGTCTGTGGGGGCACACGGTGGTAGGGAGATAGATTAGGGTCAGTTTTTTTAGAAAGGCGGCAAAAGCTTTGCCGTATTTTTATTAGACGAAGAAAAATAAATACAAAGTTAATTACAGTCTACTGAAAACACAGAGGGCAAGAAGAACAAGAGACCACCGAAAAAACAACTGAGAGAAAAAAAAAAGAAAGAACATCCCGAAACACAAACGGGGGCTAACATTTCCCCAACTACTCTTCCCTGATAAGGACTGAATTTGCCAGCTGATACTGCTGTATATCCTCTTTGCAGAGTATCGCAACTTTAAATGGTTGTAGCGACTTTTGTTGGAATACTCTTCTATTCCTTTCTTTCCATATATTCCACCAAAAATAAATCATTATGCCATCGATCCTCTTCCTTTCTCTCCTTTCATATTTTGCGTGGCACTTCCTCCAGAAATTGTGGAGTGATCCATTTCTGCTAACCGGATCTGTAGCCTCAAGTTGGAACCAACTTTTAACATAATTCCAAACTTGCTTGGTGAAGGGACAATCCTTACACAAATGCGTTGGGTTCTCCGGGTCTGCTCCACAGAGTTTGTAGATGGGATCATTGTTCCAGTTTCTTTTTACAAGGTTGTTAGCTGTCAGAATCTTATTATGGAAGAGGGTCCATGCGAAGATTCGGCATTTAGGTTCCACCATTGCCTTCCAAATCGGCGCTATTCGTAATTTAGTGAAAACACCTTCAAATTGGGATTAGGGTCAGCTTGGTAGGGCTCTTTATTTGCTTTCAACGGTTTCGACTTCCGCTTCCCTTGGATCTGAGTTGTCTCGCTCATCACCCGAAAAAAATACCATATGGTAGAGCTTCTTCATTGGCTCTAGCTCCATCTCGATGATAGGCATGGTGCTAGTAGACAGGAGAGGTGGTGTGGGTGAGGAAAGGAGCACGAGCGGGCGATGCAGCGCAGGCGGAGTGGAGGGGAAGCCCCAGTGCCCGTGAGCTTGGGAAGAAGATGGCCCGGGCCCGAGCGTAGCGATGCGCTCCATGACTTCTCACATGGAGCCAGACCATCGGAACATTTCTAAACATAATTTTTTTATATACTCTACTTGTTGATTTTTATAGTATTTTAAAGACATACCTACATGATGTAAATTGTAACAAAAACAAAAAATAGGGGAAACTTAAGTAGCTACTTAGTACTTACATACTCACATAGTACATACATGTAGCGTAAAACGTCGTTTAATTTGGAAGTGGAGGCAGTACATATTAGATTCCTTGCATTGCATTATTCTCTTTATTTAATTATTTCCTCGTTACTATTATTATGCCGGTCCCGGTGGTCGATTTATCGGAGAAAACAAGGCCACTGCGAGGGAGCTAGATTTAGCTTTGAAGGAATCAATGTGGCCCATGCATGCATGGCAATCATGTGAAACCATGTTAAAGCTGAGACGTGCTCACGTGCACGCTCTTTCGTACCAAATCCTTGTCCTTGGCTTTAGCATATACAGATACAGACTATTATAACAGGCCATTCGATCACCCAAGCATGATATACATACACCTAGCTGCATCAGTCTAGAATATGTCGTCCTACATACATGTGAAAACTAAAAAAAGAATGTATCTATAAATAAAGCTATAACTGTCCAAACTCTGTGTTATCATGATTTGGCTCACTCCTGAATAGTACATAGGAGTATATACATAGACACTCCTACATGAAAAGTATTTCGTGACAACTTGGGAACAAACGAACCGAGCAAGCAGCAGTACGTTTCCGGTACGTGCACGTTTGCCTCTCCGGTATCGATTGGCGATTGGTGAAACGTGCACATGCATGCACAGCGAGCAGCTAGCAGGAGTAGGCCATAGGTCCGCCACCTTGCGTTTTGGACGCACGCACGTCCGTCGGTGGTCACGTCGTCCCGGTCCGCACCAGAAGAATTTTTACGTGCGACACAGAAAAGAAGGCCGGAACGCCAGATCCGATCAGAGCGCACCCAGGGGTCCATTGCCTCTCCAATCTTGAATCCACCAACCTCTGCTGCGCCTCCCCCTCCCTGCTGTCCCTTTGCCCCTCTGCTCCCAGAGAGTATCTATCCTACCCTGTCCCTACGCCTGTTGTTGTCACATGTAAACTGCACTGGTACTGTACATGTGACCGATGTTTTTTTTTTTTTCTAGAACACGTCGATGCGTGTAGTATTTCATTAAGACACTGGTACTGGTACATGTGACCGATGTGAGCCGTGCGTTCAAAGCGAGCAGCACTTACGATCTCACTCTCCCCCCCTACCACCTGCTTTAACCACTTTGTCACTTCGCGCGGTGAGCACCAGGGACCGACCAGGAAAAGCACCTCAGTACCTTACTCCACTCGGCACACGAGAGTTGATGAGAGCCCTCCTGTTGTAACTCCAGGCTAGATCTCGAAGCCGATATATATAGTTTAAAAGCACCATCGACGATGATAACGTTTTTAATTTATCCTTAATTGTCGAACTGAATTGAAATTTTTCAACGTATGGCTATATGTGGTATCGAATAAAATGATTGTATAGCGAAAAGGCTTGACATCATGACCACATACAGATCGATCTCGACTAGAGACAGGGGTATAATATTAGGGTCACATCACAAAGATCCAAAAATGATTCATAGACAATCATTGATAATGGATGTACAACTATTCTGATCGGACATGCATGGAGAACAATTAGTATTCTGCAACGCAAAAAAAGAGGAAACATTTCAGAATCCTAGTAAGTTGTAAACTGAGATATATTTTGTTGCAGTTCGTGACACTCCATTTGTAAATACTAGATCAAACCCTTTGTATACCATCGGTTGTTTTATTGTCTATGTTTAGTAGATTGCTATTTTATTAGATCCAGCGCTATTGGGCCACTCAAGAAATAGAATATTCTACACTCAGGTCAGAATAGTATTTTGATATAATTTTAAGTATATTAAACATATTAGGTGCTAACATTTATACAACACAATGAAAAGAAGAATAGATTGGCACAATACATTTTGGTGTTTAGACATGTTCAACACGATATTAGAAAATATAAGTTTAACTGGCAATGTTTGCTACAACCACATTTCAAAACAAATATATTGACTCTGTTTGGTCATGGGCTGACTGCACACATGTGTCTGGTGGCTATCGCAGCAGCAAGCCACAACCAGCTGAAATAACATAGTCGAGCAGACTGACTCACGCTATTCTCGAATATCTAAGATTAATTCTTAAAAGTTAATAAGAGACGGTTTCGAATGCTTGACTGAAAATACTTTGTTTATGTACAGTCTATTAAAAAGTTTGACAATGAATTTATCTTTTTTTTAGAAATGAATTTATCTTTTGCAAGGGGTTTCAAAGTGAATTACTCCTATATGGCTGACCACCACCAACGGTTGGATAAGGGGAAAATGGGTATACCACAGTAGTATAAAAAGTACAACGTTGAATGTACTACTAGTATTTCATCCTCCTTGCCCAAGAGTAGATAGACAAGGACATGGGTACGTATAATTGGTTAAACAAGTGTTCTCTGGTACACCCATGGTTGAACTTGAACACGAGAGCAGAGGGAGGAGAGGCAGCCGGGTTGGTTAGAGAGTGAGCTGACGGCGGACGTGCTCGCCTCTCCTCTCCTCTCTTCCGGCTCTCTCCCTCAGGCCACCACATTACCGGTATTTTTAGCCGCCGGAGGAAACGGGGGTAGCGTAGAGAGAGGGGAAACCAGAGCTCCTGCCCGTTCCTCTCTACCTCCTCCCGGGCGGGCTCCGTCTGTTCCGTCCATCCACCGGCCAGATCCCTCTTCTGCAAGCTTTCTTCGCGGTATGCTCGGTTCTCTGGTTTCCCTTTCGGAATGTGCTGGTGCGGTGATGGTGTTGATTTGTGTTCGCTTTGACGGATCTGGTCGTGCGCAGAGTGGGCGGACAAGATGATGGGCGGGTTCCTCTCCAGGGTCCTCCTGTAAGCGCTCTACTGCTCCGAATCTTGTAACGTGTTCGTTGTGGATTGACATTTTTGAGGTTGGAGCCTTATCAGAGGCATGAGTGTTCGCGCTTCAAATTTGTTTCCTTTGAAATGGGGGATTTGTGGGTACCCATTCGGTTCAGTCTCTCTCTTGGTTTAACTTCATTCGTCCTGCTTTATTCAAAAAAAAAAAAAAAAAAAAAAGAGGAGATGCGTTCCTTCTTGTCGATTTGTCCACCTTCTTCCTCGCCGGAAAATGAGGCTGAGAGCGCGCAGCCATTCAAAAGTATTTTATTGTTCTCGAGGAGCATGGGAACAAGTTTTCAATGCATTGCACAACGGTCAAAGGTTCTGTTCGTTTATTCTTCCGGTCCGACTCATTCTTTTTGAAGATGATGATCTAATAATCATGTTTCTTAGTTTAAAAAAATCATATTTCTTCAAATGGTTAAGATCGGAGTATACTGTCGTATGAGCTTAGATTTGTCGAATTGCTGTGTTTTTTTTATCTTTGACCCGCTTCATCAAGAACTAAGATTTAATTCTGTTCATCTCTGTGTTGATGAATTATCTACAGTTTGGCTATAAGCACACCTGAAATGTTAGTCTATTGAAGGATACTTTGATTTTCTTTTTGTGATTTATTATTACTGAATAAAGGGAAAAAAATAAAACAAAGTCTTTTTCTGAAATGTCAACTTACTATATGAGAAAGAACAGGCTTTTGGCATAACATGCCATCTATCTACCGGCATTTGATATGTCAATTTCCTGTAGGTTGGCTTTTGGCTATGCCTATCCTGCCTATGAATGCTACAAGACTGTTGAACTGAACAAACCAGAGATTGAGAAGCTCATATTTTGGTGTCAGTATTGGTAAGGTGTCTCAATAAATTATGTGGTCGCAATATCCACTTCCATGAACAATCTGCCAAATTTAGTTTTGTTTCCTGTGTCTAGGATTTTAGTTGCCCTGTTGACAGTTTTGGAGAGATTTGGAGATTTTACAATATCATGGTGAGACTGCGTAAGGTTGTGATTTTCTTCAGTTCATTGACGAGACTCTAACATTGTGTGCGCTCATGTTGAAGGATACCGTTTTACTCAGAAGCAAAGCTGATGTTTTTTGTATACTTGTGGTACCCTAAGACAAAGGTACTTAGTTTGTCCTTTGCTTCTTCTATCATACAGTTTTTTTGGCACAGGCTGATGTGTGCTTTCATTACAGGGAACTACGTATGTTTATGGAACTTTCTTTAAGCCATATATTTCTCAGCATGAGAATGAAATCGACCGGAATATCCTTGAGCTCAGAGCTCGAGCCACCGATATGGTTGTTGTTTATTTCCAGAAGGCTGCTTCGGTAGGACAAAATACTTTCTTTGACGTTTTAAAATATGTTGCTGCCCAGTCACCTTCTCAGAAATCAAGGCAGCGCCCTTATCAGGTGTGGATCGAATGGACTATTACTCTTTTTTGTCAAAAATTTCCATTGAATAATTTGTGTTCAGTGTTCATCATGTTAACACAGATTTACTTTTTTTTGCTGTTCTTCTCTGATGCAATATTGATCATTGATATTATACTAATTTTAGCAGCTATGTTGTTGAAAGATGCATTCGCTACTGCTTCCAAGTGGTATTGCTTAAGCAGCTAGTGCTTCCAAGTGGTATTGTCAAAAACGAGTAGAACTGCGTTCATTTCACTAAGAGAAAGAAGTACATAGGGAGAGACTATAAGCGCCCCCTCCCTGGAACACACTCACACACACCCTTAAATTAGAATGTTTGAATCGTTCGCTTGTTGACCAAAACACCCACAACAGACTAAACGGGCATGGTGATTAACCAAAGGAGGAACTCCTGGAGTGCATGGGCCCCTGCTAAACACCAGATGCTACTTTCATTAGCAACCGCCTGCAGGGTCACCGATATGTGTCTACATATTTGAAACATATCATACACTGTGATAGCATGTCAGCATCATTGAGCCATTTGCTACCTAGTACTGAGGTTCAACCATTTGTGTCCTGGAGTTTTATGTATCTTGGTATCTTGAACCTTCCAAAAACAAATCCATTTGCTGATATTTCATCCAAAGGAGATCACAAACGCAAGCAAAATAAGCAAGGCACTTATGGTCGTTTGCTTCCTTTTGCTAACACAGTAGGTTCATAGTGTAAATTGTCCAGTGACGCTGCCAGCACCATTCTTTTCCTGAGGGAGGTAGTATGGCTCCTATCTTGGATGGTTGAGAGAGACATAAGTATATACTCGGGATAGACTCAGAAATTTGCTTCATTGTATGCATTTCTTCTGTATGCGGTATGCCATAGGAAGGGATGTAGGACAAGAAAGGTCATCTAAATCAAAAGATGCATGGTTGTTTGTAGTTTTTTTCTGGGTATGCCATAGGAAGGGATGTAGTACAGAAAATCAGAAATGCTTGCTCTTGTTTAACTGATCTGATAGTGTTATCTTGTTACCCATGTTGAAATCATGCTTTAATGTCTTCCAGGAATCACAGCCGCCACAACAGCAGCAACCACAAGTGCAGGTGGAGCTGCAGCAGCCACAACCACAAAAACAAGCAGCACCTGTTATGCGCAGAGCAGCATCTATTGCTGCTCGGCAAGCAACAATGGCACAGCAATCTCTGGAGACTAAACCCACTCCATCTTCGCCCAAGATCAAGCGTCAAACATCAGGGAGATCTGGTTCAATAGCATCCACAAAGCCAGCAGCAGCTGCATCCACACCAAAACCTGGTGGTAGCCCAAAGAAAGGTGAGGTCAAACCTACTGTCGACCCAGTTCAAACTCCAGCCGCAAGTACCAATTCACCAAAATCCGAGCGTAGCGCCCCACCACTTCCTGAAGCTGAAGGAGTGGACAAGATGGCCATCGATGAGGCCAGTTGTGATGCTGCAGAGGGTGCAGAAGAGCTTGACCCTGCGCTCGAGGAGACGCCAATGGAGGAGACGATCCGTGTGACACGCGCCAAGCTAAGGAGGCGCACGGCCACTGAGGATCCTGCTGGGAATTAGCTGCAGGCCGTTGTTTCCCTGCACATTGTGTGTGTGCGTTTTCTTTTTTTGAGTTTTAGGCTGTCATGTTGTCTGGTGGAATGGAGATATGTTGTTGTTCACTTGGTTCTTGTGACAGAGTTAATTATCTCATTTCTGTGCTTTTTAGTGCCCTTTTTCTGTGATTTCAGTTGTAAATATAGGTTAGCGGCTCGGGCAACGAATGCCTGCAATTGCAACATTATACACTTCAATCTGGTCACTCCTTGAATATCTTCAAGACGTCATTCAACGCAGTTTTCATCCGCTGTGGCAAACAAGACCAATTGTTTTTTCTATCGTTCTCTATGTAGTAGTATTTTATTTGAATCCCTGGGACACACTGCAATTACTGAGGAAGTATGTTAGGAGAACCACTTATCAGTCAAAAACAGTTCTGGTTCCTCTACTAATAAAAAAAAATGTTTGGTACAGCCGTAGCCAGGGTTAGAGCTGTGCCAAAGAATTTCTGACTATATCAAAGGCTCACTTCACTCTAATTAAAAGGCTGTAACTCCTACTTATTTATATTAATTAAAGCTTGCACATGGCTGCTGTCTTCATCTCCTTTCTTACACTAATCTAATGGTTTTATTCTCCCATCGAGAGCTTAAGATATTAGCAATTCTCTCGATCCTACCTCGTGTTATGTTTGACAGGGATATTCAGTGAAGTTCTACCGGTTTTGAAGGAGGATAGAGATCCATTATGGAAGGTTCGAAAGACAGGGCCTTAGTTTTGCGTAAGCTTTTTGCATTGGAAGGTACTCCCTCTATCTCATTATACGTGTCGTTTTAGCTTTCTACCAGATACAACAAAGATTCCCTACAAATACAGGAACACGTTCCCTTTGAAAAAAATACATGAACACGTGCCGTGAATTAATCTAGACACTTAAATACACTGCCATAACGAAAGATAAGTTCTATTGGTAAATTTAGTACCTACAATTGATCAAAATCAACTATGCTTACTCTCTGTTAATTTTCTAATACCACGAATGGCTGATAGCCTGAAAACCGGTGTAACACCACAGCGTTTTCTTTCGCGCCTTGCCGATGGTGGCCCAGTGCTCCTAGGCACCACACATCGAATGAAAGGGACAAAAGGTTTGTGACACCAACTACACTTGGGATGCTTCTGGAGCAAGCGAAGTATATGAGGCAGAGACAAACGAGGTCTTCTCAATCAGGTCAAGTCGTTTGTAATTTTCTAAGCCTAATTAACAAGTGGCATTGGGACGCTCCATGTGTACACTCCATACTGCCGACACGTCTCGCTAGTTTAAAATTACACACGACCTGAGGACCTGATCAAGTGGTGCTGATGGGGCCAGTACCGTGCATATATATATTGCACTTAAAGAGAAGCATCCATAATCTGATGCTGGTACACCAGTGTCCCAACCCAAAACCACCATCTTATCGCACAAAAACGCTCAGCTGTTGCCGGGTACATTTGATTTATAGAGATTATTAGAGTGCATTTCAATTCTCAACCCATTTGTTTGTGAGCCTATCTATCTAGCTTTCGGTTGTTTTGAGGCTACGTATCAACCGGTTGCTGGGAACCACAAAAACAATTGAATTTATAGACTCAAACAACCGGATATTACAGCAGCATGAAACAACCGAAATAAACAACCTCATATCAAAATCTACGGCTTGTTCTTTTGGGCTGAAAATAAACGCTGATTTATTGTGAGAGAAAAATACTATTTCGTGACTGAAAATAAGCGCTGATTGTCCAAAAGATCAAACTGATAATGGTCCAAATAATTTAAACTGAAAACTAATAATCAGTCATGCACTTACAGTTCACGGCGTACGTAGTATATTACCTATAATAAAAGGCTAACAACACTCGATCGGTCCTGCCCTGCAATCGTAACACGGTCGTCGATCGATCGACAGAGACGACAGTCCGTCGTCCATCCGCCATCGTGGTACGAACCTGCAAGAAATAGGGTGACTCTACACTACACGACTGCCGGCATAGAGAGCTCGTGGTGTACTGATGTAGGAGTATGTATGTAGTATGTGGTAGCTACGACTACGAACCAACTAGCTGGTGGCTTCTGAACTCTGACGATGTACGTACCTACAACATTACATACGTATGACATGTACTGGTGCCTGTCTGTCTCGCCTTTGCTTCACTGCTTTTGGCACTGTACGTGCGTACGCGTAGCTTCTACACGCGCGCGCTGCACACAAACACAAACACACACACACACACACACACACACAAATCAGTGACACAAAGCAAACAGCACAAATCGCAAACAGAAGGCGCTCGATTCTTGATCCAATGGCTAAAAAATCGAATGTTACCAGCTGCCAAAACAACCGGTTATCCTGTAGCATTCCTCTTTGTTTATTTTTGCGACCAGGAAGAGGTGGATGCAGAGAATTAAAGATGCATCCCGATCTCGTTATGTCAAAAGAAGACATTCCCATTTTTATTCCTTGTTAGCCTAGCTAGCCTGTCGCTCTTGTCAAACGCATCCAAGAAAGCTTCCATCGCCCGCGCAGCTGCAGCTGGTGGCAGGCGTGCGTGCCAGGACGACAAGGCCTGCCCGGCCACCACCCCTGCCGTCGCTTTCCCCCAGATGCCAATCATCAGTATCACGACGCCCCCGAGCGCCGACCATGACAGCCGGAGACGCAACGCAAACACCCCCACACCAACGCGCGCACACCCCAACGCTACCTGCCTGCTTTCGATCGCTTACGTTCGCGGCCCAGGTTGCGTGGCGGGCACCGGGATCCCGCGGACGACACTCCGCCGCCGTCACGGTCACCGCGCGATCCAGAGCGAGAGACCGCGTGCGGTCGTGCGGGCTAGAGTGGCCGCGGCGTCGCGTCGACCACGCACACGAGAAGCTAGCAGGAGCGCGGAACGGCAGGGCGACCAAAGTGGGCGCCGTCCCACACGTACGTGTCCCTCTCCCCGCGCGTTATCCAGCCGCCGACACGCTTTACTTGCCCGGCCGGCTCTCGATCGTCTTCTTCCCCCGCCTTTTAGCCTAAATACGGGGACAAATCAAACGCCGAGACGCAATTCGCAAATAAAGCGACCGGCCGAGTGAGCTCGACTTATCTCCTGCTACTGCTACACAGCTAAGCTTAGTGGGAAAGGGGAGAAAAGGCGGCGTCACTCACGAGAGGCACGTCCACCGGTGCAACTTTCCATACACGCCGCCCGGAACAGTATTTATAAAGGGCGATGGGGTCGTGGGCGCTATGGAGAGGAGCAATAGCAGCTGGTTCGGGTGGTGGAGGAAGAAGGCGCGGGAGGGGCAGGGGCAGGGGCAGGGCGGCGGCCCCCGTGACCGTGACCGCGAGAAGGTGGTGGTGGACGGATCGGAGATCCGGGAGCTGGTGGAGGACCGGGAGGCGTTCGGGATGCTCGTGGACACCAAGTTCCGGCAGCTCGACGCCGACGGGGACGGCATGCTCTCCGTGGGGGACCTGCGCCCCGCCGTGGCTGACATCGGCGCCGCGCTCGGGCTCCCCGCCGAGGGCGCCTCGCCCAACGACGACCATGTCTACTCAGAGGTACGCACTGCACTGCACTGCACCGCACGGGAATTATGCATATGCTTGCAGCTTGCTAGCTACCACGTTTTGCTTATCATCATGTGGTGTTCTTTTGAGTTCGGGATCGACGGATAAGCCAGCATCAAAGGCGTGTGATTTTTTCCAACAGTGTATGTTTGGCCATGTCAAACTTGTAGCTTGTATAAGCTACTAGAACATAGTGCTTTGATATCAATTTGATAGAAACAAAATAACTCGCTCAAACATCCTTGATGTAATTGACTAATGTTTTGGAGCTGAAGCTCTGCCAAGAAAAACTTGACTTCCATTTAATCTACATACTTGTATCTCTTTTGACTGGGGATACTCAACTGATGAACTGATCTATAGGATAGGATGCCAGTCTGAGTTACCACTTCTCCCAATGAAATCGATCGAGTCCTTGTGGGATTTGGTCACTAAATTACGACAGGACGAGTGCGTTGTTAGTGTATTATTGAAAAGTTGTGCTATGCATTATTGTTGAAAAGCATATATATTTATGACATGACAGCGACTTAATTTGGCGCCCGCGTTTTGTCAGTATCAGATTGTGGTGACAGTAGCCTATCGACGACTGCTGTACACTGTACTACATTACAGCGAACAAAATCTACATGAACATGCTTGGAGTGCCAATACTACTTCAATAACAAAGGAACGTTAATCATGAGTTCCTGATAAGCAGAACAGATATTATGGCAGATTTCGAAGGCGGCAATGCAGGACGCATATTTGCCCGCAGGTCCGTGTCAAGATGCCGTAGCCACGAGTGCATGCAATCCATTGGAGCAGAACCCCAAAGCATCGCAATCGTAACAAAAACATCTTTACCCTGACCCATTGACACTCTGTAATAATTGGCCTGCTGATTCTATTTGTTGATAGATGAAGCCGGATATGATTATATCCATTATGTAAAAACCCTGACCCGTTGACACCAGCAAAGGGTGCCAGAAAATCGACTTGTTTGTCTCGGCACAGCCGATGCCTCTGGAATGATCCTACCTCTGGCAGTGGCAGCATCCGCTGCCGACCACGGGCCACCAAGAAATTTCAGATCTTTTGCAGGCTTCCTTCCACTTATCCTGTTTCACAATTAACCCTGCTGTCGTACGTGCAGGTGGTGAGTGAGCTGACTCATGGGACATCCCAGGGCGAGGTGATCAGCAAGGCCGAGTTCCAGGAGGCCCTGTCGGACATACTCCTCGGCATGGCGGCCGGGCTCAAGAGGGATCCCCTCGTGATACTGCGCATGGACGGCGAGGACCTCAGGGACTTCGTCGCCGGCGGCAGATACGAGCCCACGGCTGCTGCCATCTTCTCGCAGCTCGGTTTCGGCTCTGAAGACGACGCGTCCCTGCGTCAGTGCTTGTTGGCCGCTCTCCAGAAGCTGACCGTCGACCACGGAGTGCCACCGGCTTCAGACGCCTGGGTCGCGGAGAGCATCGTGGAGCCGGCATTGCAGCAGCTTCCTGCCGATCAGCTTCAGCAGCGGCCGGCCTCCCGAGACGACCTGTTCCAGCAACTGAAGAAGCTGCTGGGCGCCATCGCCGATCGACTCCAGGAGCAGCCTGTGATCGTGGCGCACACCGAGAACCACTATGACGGGAGCGGCGTCAACAGGTTGCTGTCCAACAAATTCGAGTTGGACAAGGTACACCAAAAGCAAACTGTTTTGTTTTGTTTTCTTTTCTTTTCTCAAAGTTGTGATCTTCAGACGGTTTGTTGCTGTTGGGGAATGTCAATGCCGATGTGTGTCAAATTAAATTAATTCTTGTTCTGTGCACCAGCTGCAGGATTCTGTTTGGAAAGGTTTGCCAGCAGAACCGAAGAACAAGGCGTCCAAGGAGTACCTCATAGCGGCGCTTGACAATATGGCCGATGCTGCAAGCCTGCCATATTATGGTGCTGTTAAAGAGGTCTCATCTCTAAATGGCACACAACATCCTCTCAACTTTGGAACTTAACAATGATGATAGCATATGCTAAATCGGGACGTAGATTTTGATGTGTTTAACCATTTGTCAGGTGGATGCTGTCGTGGAAGAGTCAATCAAAACAGCGGGCATCGAAGAAGGAAAGGCAGTAGATGAAGCGGAGTTCAAGAAGTCGCTCACAGATGTCCTTGGGGCAATTATGCTGAAGCTGAACGACAACCCAGTGTCCATCTCTACCGACATCGTCGTGCACGAGCCTTTGTCCAGCTCATCCACCTTGAAGTGAAACGTACGACGAAAATTTACAGGAAAACGGGCAGTGCCTGTGTTATTGCTTTTTGTCTGATCACACAGGGACTGCCGTTCGGCAGTATGCTACGCTAGCTTGTTGCAAGTTTGCAACATGACAAGATGTGAAGGTGCAGACCATCTGGTTTGTTAACCCGATTGACATATAAGTTTGGAATAAGGTGTTCAAGCCATACATAATTACATATCATCAATGGCAACCTAATAGCTATTCTAGATTTGGTTTTTGTTGGGGATGCGCTTATGTGGAGCTCGGAGAAATATGTTACTCTATGCAAAATACAGTCATTCAATCAGATGTTATACACTACACAAATGGTAACGAAGTGACAGTTTGCAGGAATTTCCATTCATTCCGGATGTGAAAAACCATCAACACGCTTGAGTTCAACAAGAGGTACTAGAATTAGTTCTGCTCCAAAGGAGCAAACCAAATGGAAGGAACAACCATCTCATCACCTCCGAACGTTATCCTGATCTAGAAATTGTCTGAAGAACACGTCTCATTACTAGGAATGGGATTGCTATGACCTATTTAGGCCTTGTGCCTCTTGATCTTTGCCTTAGGAGCCATGAAATCGTCGTCGTCGTCATCTGTGTCATCACTTGCCTTCCTCTTCTTTTGAGAAGTCGGTTTTCCAGAACTCTTTGCAGCCGCAACTGACTTCTTTGCAGGTGAAGGCAGTGCCTTGGTTGGAGAAGAAACATTTCTCTTCGCCACAATTGTTTTGACTGGTGACTTAACCTTTTGGCCTTGTTTCTTCTCAAAAACTTTTGTAGCCACATCCAACGGGAGCAAACCCCATTCCATCAACCTATGCACATCCACAGAGTATATATTAGTTTGCTTTAATAAGAACGTTCATGCATCCTTGAACTCCAGACACCAAAGGATAAATATATTAACACAGGCTGCAGAAAAAACCAATACGGTTTATAAATATGCACTCAGGTCTGTGGGCTGTGTCAACGGATACTTGATCATTTGACCAGTTAACAATACCTTCCGGCATGTTGTAGGTGCACTCAGGTTAGTACATTCTATGGCAAGGGGAATGATCTAGTGTAGTCATGAATTTGCTGGGAATTAGCCAAAACCAAGACACAGCAACTTCAAAAAAAGAATTTTTTTGGTTAATATTTAAATTTCAACCAAGTAAAAGGCTTAATATTTCATTATGGTTTAAAATAAAAGGAGTTATTTCAGCTAACCTTAGTTTATCTTTCCACGAGATATTACTTCACAAGATTCCTTTCAACTAATCTAACGTCAACAAAACATAAAACTAAATTACTCACAAAACATTATGGATGCACAAAAAGGCATGGTTTATTTCTTTATTAAACAACAAAGGATCCACTTCGTGAGAATCACATTCAAAATAGAGCTCCGCCACTGTGATAACGAGTTATAAAAACCTAGAAAAAATATTGTTTGTAGTGTTGTTTACACAGTTACAGAATGTTAGCGTTTGCCATAATGATGTGTGTCGCCACTGTGAATATCTTGCCAAAGGTGTGGCTCGACTGGTTAACAAACAATTTGTAAGCACTCTCTGTTTGACCAAAAAAAAATCACTTAAATCAATTGTTTTTCAACAATTTGAAAAATAAGAAGGGACCTTGGCCTGCCCTTCTCATTATCGGTGGCTCGAGCTGAGCTCAAGGACAAACATTTTGTGAAGACGAATAGATATCCAAAAGTTATTCCAAGCTTTGGCGATGATTTATCAAACATATGACATTTTATACCATTGGTTCTCAGACACCAGATTAGTCTGTACTGATACAACAAGATATATGGGCCGCACTACAGCTAGATCTAGTTGGCTTGTAACACAAATCTTTACGAGCTTATAAATATTTAGTATCTCACCAGGTTGCAGCCATGTCACTGGTGGGGACCTGCTCGTAGAGTGATTCATAGAATATCCTCAATGGATCCCTCTGCACCAAAAGGAAAATTAGTTGTTTTGCAGATGCATATCAGATTGGAGAAGGTTAGAATGGTCATACTTCTGCAGGAGGATCATGCTTCTGCCCTGGCAATTCATACACTTTCCTCTCTTTCTTCCCCTTCTCTGCCTTTACTATGGCCATGTTTGCCTCTTCTTTGATACCCACTCGTTTTTTCCTTTTCTTAACCTCCTTCACCAGGTCACAAGGTAATAAGTAAATTGACAAGAACAGAATATCAGCATAAGTAGGTTGCATACCTTGAGATCTTCCAAATCTTCATCTTTTAACTTCTTAACCTTGGATGTCTTGGCATTACTTCCAGCAGCACCTGCACTTTTCTTCTGTGATGTTGTCTGAAAGGTGCATAATTGTTAACCTCAAAAGAAGAAGCTAGAGAAAAATAACTGGGAACAATAGGGCACGAAAATTGCAACCATGAAATCATCATCATCAGAATCGGCTTCTTCTTTCTTAACTTTCGAAGCCTTCGTATTGCTATTCATGTTGCCTTTCTGCTTCTCATTTCCCTACAAAAACAGAAAAATGTTATTGTTAGCTTCTTTGGAAGACACAATAAAGAGTACCACACCATCATGTCATGTACTCATGTCCTCTCAATAAAATTTAGTGAAGACGAAAGTAGTGCATAATAAAACTACATCCCAGGGTAACAACACTCAATTTTGAACTAAATCCCAAAAGTTCCGATAAAACTCCCTGAGATACAGTCCCAGGTTATCCTAACATTGGCCTAGAGGCCGGGGCATATCGGACCAACGGCAAAGCTTCGCCTTTGCGTTTACAAATCCACAATATCCACAAATAAAGTCTTGGTAATAAAATGAGTTAATCGCAGGTAACCTAGCAAAAATATTATCTGAAAGAAATCAAACAAACCTCTCAAAACCTAGCGCCGCTAAGGCCAGAAAACAGAGATCTGGTTAGAGGCAAACAAACCTTCTTTCCCCGGGAACGCGAAAGCGGCATGTTGTCTTCCTCGTCGTCCTCCTCCTTCTTGACCTTGGAGGCGCTCGCATTCCCTGATTTGTTGGCCCTAGAGATTGCCAGCGGAACGTTGTCCAATTCGTCGTCATCTTCCTCCTCCTCCTTCGGGGGCTTCTTTAGGGCCGCGGGACTGGCGGCGGCGGCGTCCATCGCTAACTCGCGCGGCGAGGGTTCGCTTGGTTTCTCTGCTGCTGTTGCTATTGCCTACCCAGGGGATACTGAGCAGCCACGGGCCCGCGAGTCCGACAGGAACCTAAAGATATGGTGGTCGCGAAATTCCGAGCGTCGCGCTTGGCGGGGAAGGGAGCGCCTATCCGGCCTGCACTGCGGAAAAAAATTCAGTAGGCTATGGGCGTACAGCAGCTGCGTACGCCCCCCGGTCCATGACCGCCGTATGTCAGGCAAATTAATCAGACGGCACGAAGACTAATTGCGTATGAGTGGGATCTAATCAGATGATTCGGCTCCTTTCAGTTTGATCTTCTCACGTAAAGACAGATATTTGTGTCATGACACGCGACGGTCATCAGCCAGGAGGGCGTACCTGAGCTGCTATACGCCCGGAGGCTGCAACGACGGCGGAGGCGGAGGAGGGGGGAGTTGTGCCTGTGCGGCTGGGCTCAGCTGGGCCGGTTGCGGCCTGCAAGACCTGTTAGAGGATGATTTTGTTAAGAATTTCTCAATTAGAGGATTGATGAGCGCATACCTCTTTGAGACTATCATATATATCCTGGAGGCTATATTCTATATAAAGAGACTACATGTATACCTATGATGACTAATGAAAAGATGGCTCTCCCCTCATATACTTGTCTCTTGTGTGTTTTTATAGTGTGTTCTTGAGGATTGGGAAAGAGAGACGGGATCGATTTACAACTTCTACACGTCTCTTTCTTGGGATCGGGAACATGATAACGGATTTAGTAATCCGTGAATAGGTCGATTCTTAACACGTTATCAACAACTCTTCCAACTGAGTGATGCTCACGTCGCTCTCGAGCGTTGCGCCGACTACCGGTTGTGGGCACAAGCATACACCATCCACGCCAGTACGCCACGGCCTTACGCGGGCGGAGCAGAACTGCCCCCTTATTAGATCTGCATCTAGTCCAAGTTTGCAGCATCGATTCGTCAGTTGGCAAGGCCACGGTTGATCTACGACAATGTCAAATGCTCTACACGGAATGTATCTATTAACCACTGTCCTACGTGGCATGTGACATAGATCAAATTGGCATCCTTTATAAGGTATGAACTGCATCTCGAAAATGCATTTGTCTTATACACCAATTTTGGGTATATACTAGTACATAATAGATCGGTTTTCCTATACGGTCTACCATTGACACTTCTATTAATTAAAACGAGACATACACTTGCCGCCATTTGCCGACCTTGTCACAAGCACATGTGGCTGGATGTGGATTTATACTCCTATTTTTTTCGTACTAGTTTAAATCTTGAAGATAAATTCTGGTAGATGGATTCCTAATAACGAAGGAGATCAGTACATGCATGGTTTTGATGGTTTTTTTTCAGAAGTGTGGATCATGTTTGTCGTAGATGCACAAGTATGGCATGTTGTTTTATCAATAGTTTGACACACTGTTGTCATGGCTATAGATGAGCATAATGCATGGCTCACTGCCATTTCGCTAACTAGTTGTATCCCGTTTGTTGCCATGGTTGTGCGCATCCGACGACCCTATTGCGGCCCGCAGCCATATTCCTTTCAAATTTTATATGTGATCATATTTTCTATGAGTAATATAATCTTGAAGTGTTACGTAAGACCAATATAAATACTCTAGAGAAACATATGTGCTTGAAAAAAGTTATGGGAAATAAATGAAACATGTATGGCTATATATAAGACCATATTTTCTCTCTCTAGCGCTTTCTCTGTAATGCTTTGGTGTATTTACCCGAAGTAACCTGAAGAAAACCCATTGCATAAGACTTGTTGGTATATGATACATTTAAATTTGGGTTTCATTTTTAACTTCCCTCGAGGGGAACTAATACCTTGTCTTGGCATAGTTGCCAAACATGATAATATAGGCTTATATAACACTAATCGGGTTAATATGTGATTTGAAGTCAACATGTTTGCCCGTGTCTCTCTGCTGCAGAACAAGCATGAGGTGTAATCCTAACTAAGGTTTGTTTTCAAACCAACGTTTGTGACTTTAAACTAGCTAATAGATAATACATTCCCTACGCAACATGAAGTTGCTAAAAAAATAACAGAAGAATTAATATTTTAAAATTCTTTCATGATTAGTGTGAAAGCACATATTTCGTCCTGACGAAGAACATTGTTTGTCCTTTCTTAGACAAGTGAAGCCCCGAAGTGCATATTAGGACTCAAATTAGAGGTATCCACAGTCACTGAAATGATAGTGGGTATCATACAGGGAAAACATTGTATTATCTGTAAGTAAAGTAAGCTAAATGATATGGGTTCATCCATAATGGACAACATAGTGAAATTAGCACCTATGTGGCGTGACTACTCTATGCAACAATATACCGACTAGTAGTCGTGTATGAGTCACACTTCATCTTATTTATTAAGATCTACCTATCAACTACAAGAACATGGAAAGCATGCAAATAAGTATGAATCCCGCATCACAATTGCGCTAGAAGCTAACTTGGTGTTAACAAATCAGTCATAATAGTTATGCTAGGCTCTGAAAGGCCATATGGATCTTGACAACTACACCACTAGTGATGATGTTTCTTAAATATATCTTTTACCTGAGAAATTTATGCTATAGAGTCTATCCCAGAAGGATATTTGGTCATTGCTATTTTTTTAAGTCAATGACTTTGCATTAAAATAATATTTCCTAGATAAATGAAAATTCTTGGTCTTATATGTTCTATTTAAAAGCATCTCTTCATGCTGGACAATGAATTAATCCCAACCATGCTTTATATAGAACATGAAATATGTTGCAATAAATATAATGACCTAATTTTTCTATATGGTATGAGTAATTGGGTCAATTTGGGGCAATAAACAAATAAGAGCTGGACTATGGAATAATTCTGCATCCAAAATTTCTACTTGGCAACTATGGCTAAATGCCATATTCTTGTATCATACTTATGCACACCAAACTTAACACTCCTGCAAGCACAATGCCACCATTAATTGTCTTTTCTCATGCATATGACCTAGAAGGCCAATGTACATGATGGACAAATTGATTAATTGTCAATTATACAACAAATTGGCGAGCATATCCCCCCTGAAGGATCATTATGGCTAAGTACTGGGTTACTTCAGGTATTATGTCTAGATGACTGTGCATTTGTTGAAATCAAGAACTTATAGAGAAATAATTTGTAATTCACCAGAAGTTGTGGGCCCAACAAAAAGTTGAGGATATTCTTCCGGCACAAGGAAATACATGTAGTATTCATGCAACTGCACTAATAAAGTCTGAGCTCACTGCATATAAAAATAGGCCCCTAATAAAGTGCGTAATATTTCCCAAATGAATCACCACTAAAGCATACATATACACCACTGGAAGTCGGTGAATGAATTTTTTTAGTATGCTATTAAATATCTTGGTATTATGGGAAGATGAATGCCCATTTCATAGAATGCCTTGATATTTTTGAATCAAATCGCAATAATTGAAGCTAAACTAGTTGTTTAGTTACACTCCTCTATCCTTAGTATGGAGTTATGCCAGATAAATGTTTATATTGATGAGGAGCTACTAGACTGTTAAAAAAATGCTTCTACCAAAAGCAGATGTGGATATACTCAGGATTAATTTCATATCCATTGACCTCGGTATTTTTGATCAAATTATGTGAGGACGCCTACAAATGAGATCTAGAGGCCTAAGTCAAAAGCATATGCTCTCTCATACTCTTGTAGAGAAATCACCCTGCTGGCGAGTCACCTCACGATGAGGTCCATCCTGAAGATGAAAATCCTAGCAATGCATGCGTACTGTAAAGCTAGAATTATGGAACAACAAAAGATCTATCGTTTTGGAAAATACGAAGATCATTGTTAAGTCGGAAAATATGTGTCGACACTTGTTTGTCTCTATAATTGGTAAGTGAATCTCTTTGTGAAAACTCGGATCCAAAACAAAGTCCATGGCAAGAGGGTTTGAAGCTCTTATATTGGGTTAAATGAAACATGCAATTGAGGCTGAACCAAAAATCACAAAGGGAATATCTTGAACTGATGTTCGAATAACCATGGGTCATCTTAAAATAATTGGTGGTGAAAAGCGATGGTTCAAAAGGTCCTAATAGAGACCAACTCCGATGAAAGTTTTTGTAAAACATGTTCCGCTATATAATAAATCTGGCTAGTGGCATGAATTAAAATATACAGTTTTGGGATTCTAAAAATCCATAAAGAGCAACACTGAAATCTCATACTAGTATTATCTTTAATGGGACATCATCTTCCCATAAATATAACAACTCGCTGAAGGATTTTTCTTGAAGAAATATATGACTGTAAGTCTGAATGCACCAAACTAAGTTCCTTGGAAGGAATAAAGACCTATATAAGCTCATACACATTTCATGAGGTTTTTACTATGGGTGTATATATACTTGTAATATAATGTATTCTCCACCTGAAGATTTGGAGTTGAAATAGCCTTTAAAAGGAGATATGATATATTTGGTGCTTCTAGCAATATGTCCCATTGCCCTAATTTTGTATACTTGTGATGTCTTATTATGTATTAAAGATTCTTGAAGAATTCCTAGTCAATTCCAGAAGGAGTCATGACTATTATGAATAGATGTAATTATAAATGCTATAAAGAATACTAAATATTGGTCACATTTTGCAATACCTCCGGTATTACGGTTAATTAAAACAGTCATGTCATCATGTTTAAGTTAATTGTCTACATATGATTGTGCTTAGGGCTTATAGAGTGATTTGATTGTGAATGAGAATGATTGTGCAATTAAACCCCTAAGTGAAAATCAAAAATTAAATCAAAAAGAAAATTTAAATTAAGCCTTAATTAGGTCCCAAAACCTAATTCAAAAACTATAGGGAATATGATTAAGGTGCTTTAATAAAAGTTGTAGATATTTTAAAATGGAACAACTTTTATTTTTGGAGATTTTGAAGTTATATAGTAAACATTTGAATTAAACTCAAAACAGTTACTTGAAATTTAAATCTGAAATGCCATTTCAAAAATTATGAAGAATCTGACCAAACTCCCTTAATTAAAGTTGTAGAGCTCAACAAGTGGAACAACTTTTATTTTTATATAATTTCAAGTCATTGAGAAGTTTTTGGAGAATTCCATTGAATTGCAAATCAAATTTAAATCCAAGTTTTTTCCTCTTTTGAATATTTTCAAATCTGGGCCGAATTTGAATATGGTTCAAAAAGAAAAAATATTCTACATGAAATTTCTCACAACTTTTGTATTTGGCATTTTTACTAATTCGAATTATATAGGGCATAATTGGATTGAAATAGCTTTTGAACCTACCACCCCTAGCTACAGTACCGGACCCCGCCGCCTGCCGGCGCTGTCCGGACGGGGCAGGGCTCTGTCGCCGTCGAGCAGTGGGCGCAAGAGGGCCCCGGATCTCGCTCGACCTTATCCCCACTTCCTCGGCCGCTTAAAGGCGACGACATGCCCTCTCCTCTTCATTCCCTCCCTTCTCGGCTCGCCGGCGAGGTTCTCGGTTCGAGACCAAATTCGCCGTCTCCAAACCACCTCTATGCTCTCCATCTTGCAGCCGTCTAATTCATTCCATTGCGCACCGATTGCTTCCCTTTGTGCAAGCCTTAGTGTCTCTTAGAGCCCGGAACGAGTGTTATCGTCCTCGGGTCCGACCGGAGCTCTGCCGTGTGCCGTCTCGACGCGGTCAGCTCGCTACGGTGAACTTCTCCACTCATGGTTTCATGTTTTGGAGTCTCTAATCCTCCCTAACTCTTGTGCGCACGATGGTTTCTCACCCAGTGTCTTAGGGTCGCCGGAACGGGGAGCACGTCGCCGTTGGTCGCCACTGAAAGGTCCTTGTTTGGTTTTGGTAATTGAGTGACAACTTAAGTGGACTAATATGTGTTTAAGTGTTGATTACACAGGTGATTAGTCCACAGGTACATGTGTGTGAGCATCTATGCCATGGAGGTGAAAATGGCTTGGAGATGATGCTTAGCTCACACATATGGTATGAAGGAGCTAAACGCATGAGACATGACATGGAGTCATGTGGCTAGGTGAAGAAGATCAAGACAAGGCTTCGCGTCGATGGACCGGTTGCAAGTGTGAAGGGCAAGTCGGGTGATGGCTTGGCGCCGATGGACCAACGCAACGGTGAAGAGCAAGCAAGTCAAGGATCGATGAACCAAAAGCCACGTGATGATATAAAGTGGATCATATCATTCATGAGGTGTTGGTGCATGTGTTGCATCGGCATCGATGGTGTCGGAGACGGTGATGAAGACGGTGATCAAAATGTAAAGCGCAAGGCAAAGGTATAACCTAGGGCATTTCCATTTCACCGGTCTAAGGTTGAGTAGAGAAGTGCTTGACCGGATTTAGGATAGATGGCCGTACTATCAAGAGGGGGCAAACTTGTTTGCATATCGGTCATCTAGTGCCACTTGAGTGATCTAACTTGCATACGTTGCTAGGATCGAGTGGCGTGGTGAAAAGAGTGAAAAATCCTTTGAAAAATGTTTGTGAAAAGCTAACACACATGCACATGAGGTGTACACTTGTTGGTGTTAGCACTTTTGCAAAGGTGAAAGTGTTTGGAGGTGGTGTTGTGAGGTAGAGAGGGTGTGGTTCTCTATCTTCCTCCTGCCGAGCTTGCGAGGCAGGATTCGGAGGTTTTCGGCGAAGTTGCAGAGCGTCGGACGCTAAGGCAAGGGGGCGTCGGACCATGGGTTCGGTCCGACGGCCTGCCCTTGTCTTCTGTGCTGTGGTGCGAGCGTCGGACGCTGTCTGCAGTGACAGCGTCGGACCATCCTCGTGCGTCCGACGGTGTTTGGCCTGTGAGCGTCGGACGCTGAAGTTTGTGGGCGTCGGACTTTTTGTCCGAGCGTCCAACGGTGCAGATCGTGCGAGAGCTGACACGTGGCGAGCTCTGAGAGCGTCGGACTCTTGGGTTTAGTCCGACGGCGAGCGTCGGACGTCCGTCCGACGGTTTTCAGCCCTCGGGGAGCTCTCTGGAAGCGTCGGACCGTGGAGTTCGTTGGTCCGACGTGTTCCGTCCGACGGTGAGCTGAAGCACGGGAAGTTAGCCGTTGTGATCCAACGTTCGACTTCAAACGGCTAGTGACACGTGGTGGCTATCGGGAGCGTCGGACCGTGGACATTGGTCCGACGGTGGTGCGGCTGAGCGTCCGACGCTCAGTCCGACGGCCGGTTTGAGAGGGCAACGGCTCTATTCGCTTGAGGGCTATAAATCCAAGCACTTGGCGGCCTTGGCCGACTAGCTGAGCACCCTTGGGCCTGTGTGGCTTGTGTAGGTGTGCTTGGAAGCCCTCCCACTCACTCACTTGCTTAGTGCACATCCGATTGATTGATAGTGAGTGATTCTAGTGCGTTGCATTGTGAGATTGCATCGAGTGGCACTAGGTGATCGTGTTGCAAGCCGGTGGTGCTTGTTACTCTTGGAGGTTGCCACCTCCTAGACGGCTTGGTGACTTGTGGCTCCGTGAAGCAAGCAAGAAGATTGTGCTTAGCTCCAGAGAAGCTTTGTGAGGGGTTGGAGCTCACCCCGCGGGAGATCGCAAAGAGCATCGCTAGTAGAGCGAGACGTGAAGAGCGACAAGTGGTCCGGCCGAGTCAAGTGCTAGAGCTTGTGGTAAGCACTCCACGTGGGAGAGTGTGACTTGCGGGTCACCACTAGCAAGAGGACCGGCAGCAACCTTGGAGCTTGTCTCAACGGAGGACGTAGCTTGTGGCGACAAGTGAACCTCCGGGAAATAAATCACCGCGTCAACATCTTCCCATCCTTCGCGGTGGTTTGCTCCCTTCTACACAAGTTATTTATATTGTGCATTACTTTATTTGTGTAGTTGTAGTTGCTCTTGTGAGACCGGTTAGCTTGTGTAGCTTGCCACTCACCTTCTTAGCTTGTGTAGCTTAGAAGTAGTTCTCACTTAGTTTGTGTAGCTAAAGTGAGTTGCGCTCTTTGATTTGGATTGTGTATCCTTGTCATTGAGCAAGTAGTGAGCTTAGGTGCTTAGTGCGTTTTTGCTTGCTAGTTAATAGGAGTTTCCCCGGTTTTTAAAGTACTAGCGCTTAGGTTTGTGTGATCTTGCGCTAGAACGATTTAGGGAAGCTCAAGCTAGACTTGCACCTTTGCCTCTCGCTAGGATCTTTGGCAAGGTGTTTAGAGTCTTAGTTAGAGGGGTGAATTGTCGCTAGAACCGATTAGGTTTTATTCCGCTGCGATTAGTTGTTATAAAGGACTATTCACCCCCCTCTAGTCCGCCATCTCGACCCTACAGCCACAGCAGCCTCTGTCACCGCCGCACCCGCGTCCCTACACCGCCTCGGTCCCAACCTTCTCGCCGAATCGAATCACGGTGAGCTTCTCGATCGATTGCGCCCTTAATCCCTAACACTACTGCCTTGGGTCGTCGGAGCGCGTCGCGCCACCGCCGCCGAGCCGCCGTGGATGCGGCTGGATATGCTCAGGACCCTAATCCACCTGCTAACTTATGTTTAGGTGTTCGTGGGGGTCTGGGGAATGTCCTGGTGGCCTCGCCGTGGCCAGAGGAGCCCTTCTCCGGCGAGTACTCGCCGGTCAAGCCGCACTGGTCGCCGGTCAGCGCCCTGAGAGAGAGGGTGAGAGGCTTCAGTTGGGAAGAAACAAAAGCCTAGGGGGTTTTCTGTAAAGCCAGTGACTCAGGTGAATAGTAGAGAGGGGATCGCGGGTGAAATCCCTGGGAAAGTCGAGGGCTCTTTCGCATGTTTGCCAGCGCGCGTGTGCGGGGGGCCGAGTGGGCCGTTTTCCTCGCTGTTGGGCCGACCTGGGCCAAAATGGGATTTTCCTTTTTATTAGGATTTTCAGAGGGCTTTTCTATTTGTATTTTATGTGAATAGAGCTCTGTTTTGTGATTTCTGTATGAATTAAATTACTTCCCTAAAAATCATGAAAAATTTTATGGGTGCTCTCTGTGATATGTAGTATTTAATAAAAATATTAAATATATGCTTTGGACACTTTCTATAAGAGCTAAAAATCTATAGATTAATTGGTAAATACAACTTTGAACAATTTTAATTAATTCCCTGTAATTCCAAAAATCGTGAGATTTATTTTGGCACTGTTATAAATCAAGACCTATCTGTTGGTAAAGTTTGGGCTCTTTTGGAAGTAATTTAGTTAGTGGCTAATTAAAATTAGGGTAATTGGCTAAGTTAATGGCTTAGGGTTTGTGTGATTTTATGATTGATTGTGGTTCTAGGTCAAACCGCTTATGACCTAGAGAATCTTAGGGTAAATTACTTTAAATAGTTTATAGAATAATAGTATTGGTACTCTACTTTATCTATTGTCTTGTATTTTCGCATCGTTGCATCGCATTCATGCATTCATCATTGCATGCGTGTAGTGAACGGAGATCGGGAAGTGAAGACCGAGGTGACTTTCGAAGAGCCTACTCCTGAGCTGGTGCAGGGATTTGACATCTGTGGCACAGACCCTGACCCCACTCTTTTTGCAATCCAAGGCAAGCCCCGGTGCATTAGCCCCTCCTTGTGATTTATAAATGTTTATCACTTGAGTTAATCTATTGCATTAAGTTAATAGGAGTTGAGTGATAACCAATTGATGTATTACCATCCTTGACCACTTGTCATAACCTGAGAACCTGATTTATTTGAAGTATTGAAAACTGCTTAGTCATGCTTAATTATTAGATTTGCAAAAATGCTATTTTAAATTATGATGATATGCAAAGAATGAATCATTGAAAGGGGAATGGTATTGTCCTCGTTCGTTGGCAGTGCACTTGGCCAATCCATTGCCATCAACGGGGATGGGTTTTCCGTTTGGTGGTCATATGTTTGGGTTAGAGTCCCAACTTATCGTCGCCAGCGGAAAAGGGATGTGAAAACCGGGTGGTCACCAGTGTATTTGGGTTGGAGTCCCAATACATGGTTTCCAACGGAAAAAGAATTAGGGACTGTTCGTTGTCGGCCTGCTGTGATCGAGACTTTGTAGCTAGCCACATACTCCGGGAAGCCCAATCTCCGGTGGCTCTATTGTTTGAACCGACAACCACGCACTGGGAGTGGAGAGATGGCGAGAGTAGCGTGTACCCTCGTGGCCGGCGTGCCTGGAGACGAGAGGAGTACTGTGCTCTCAGGTGGCGTAGGACCGGTTCAGGGATGGAAAAGCCGTGGTAGACGGGGTTCGCATATGCAAGTTTAGGTGCTATATATGCAGTGTGGATAGGGATCCCCAGCTAGGTATTTAATCGATTCAAATCGTCGTTGCTCCTCGGTTATGGAGACTTGATCCTCACACCTACATCAAATAGTGGTTCTGAACTAGGATGTTTTTGAGAATGAATAAGTAATTGGAATTGAAGGATATATGTGAAAGAATTGAGAACTATTGATATTGATTATAATAATGTTGTTTAAAATACTGAAAATAGGATTAGTATTGCTTTTCCGCAAAATACTTTGATTCTTGCTAAAGGCTTACCTTGACTCCCCTCAGCCTGCATTCATGAGTCTTATTCCTTTTTCTTTAGTCGGGTAAGTCTTGCGGAGTACCCCAGTACTCAGGGTTTGTTAACCCCTGTTGCAGGAGATCAGCAGCCGGAGGTTTGTCTCGCTCCCTGCTGTGTGACAATCGTTTAGGAAGAAAATGAGGAAGAGTGAAATTGAACCCGTGGGCAGGGTTCGTGTTATCATTTATCTAAGTATGTTGTATCGTTGTCCCACTGCTATCGACTTTTAATTATGGTTTGTAATAACTACACTTAAATTCTATTTGGACAACTGGTTTGTAATCTAAGTACTTTATAATCTTTCCACACTTTTACTCTGATGTATTTTATTATGAAATGTTGTAATCCTATAATGGCTCCGCAATAGGATCCTGTCGGAGAATACGTGTGCTTATGTAGCCCGGCAGAGCCTCCTAGATCATCTAGGACACGGGCCCGGCTGTCAAAGGTCATTAGTGACAATGGCAGGTGCCTGTGGGCCATGTGATTTAGGCGGTTCCGTTACACATTTCGAATATGTGTCGTTGCAACTATTGCGTTACACAAATATGCAACCTGATGTATGCATGATAGAATATAACAAATTTCTCTTGGTTTTATTCTCTATTATCAATGTTCTTGAAGAATAGCGAGACAAATGTCATGAAGACTAAATATTGTGAAAATCTTGTAACCTCACTTGTACTATCCATGTCCATGTTATAATGGCTAATGTCATGGGAATGAATGACTTCGACCAATGTTACCATCAGGGGGAGTATTTACAAGATTTGATCATCATTCACGAGACTTCGAGAGTCTCAAACAATACCTATCAGGTGGTATTCTGATGCTTCCAGAAGTAAGATGAGATTAAGATTATGAAATAATTCTCCTAATGTATGTGATATACTTGTTATGTATCTATATGCATATGCTTCCTGTAGAAAGCGTATTTTGGCATAGTGGGACAGTTCTGCCGAGTTCAGGGGGAGAACTTTCTTAGAATATTAACCTTTGATTGGAAGACAATTCAAAATGATTTGATCCAGAAGGTCACAAATTTGTCCTGAAGACTTTTGTACTCTTTTTCCCTTAGTGAGTCTTCCTGAAGTTTCTCATGTTAGGTTTTTAATGAGGCAACAATATGCAAATGCATGCATTAACGGTAATAAATGTACTCTTTCTCCATATTTTTCTTATTGGGTTTTTTTGAGTTTTAACGAGGCATATATTGCCATGGTATTCGCCCAAGAGGGAGTGTAAGAATTCCTCAATTAGAGGATTGATGGGCTCATACCATATATGTCTTTGAGACTACCATATATACCCTGAAGGCTATATCTATATAAAGAGACTACATGTATACCTATTGTAAGTGCAATCAAGCCCTAAAGTGGGTTTTGGTGATAATGACCATGCGATTAGAAGACTAATGAGATTTATCGAGATGATGGACAGGCAAAAGCATTAGGAGGATGTAATCTTATGCAGGTGGACCCCTAACATTTAAAGGATGCGGCATCCGGCTCAAAGGAGGTTTAAATTCGTTTTATTTTAAAATTGAGTATAGGAAAGCCGTACTATTAAGGGGGATGCAAAAGACAGGTTTGAAAGTGTGACCAAGTGCAAATTTCTACACCAAACATCCTCACTTCGACTGTCAAAGCCAGCCACAAAATTCCAGATCATTCTGTCCTGATTTGGCAGCGCAGCACTGCCGGCCGCCGGCCGAGCGGCATTGCCGCGACTTGTTTCAACCGTTAGACTCGAGGGGGCTTCTTAGCCTCCCTCCTGTCGCCCCCAACGGTCATCTCTGCCATTTTTGCTCAGTTTCCAGACCAGAGAAGCCACTTGCTTGCTCTCTCTCACTCCCAACAAGCTCTCTACTCTTAAGTTTGAATCCAAGTTTGAATTTAGAAGAGTGTGAGCTGAATCTTAGTAAGAACAAGCTTCTCCCCACTGATCTTCAACTTTCTCAAGCACTTGGTTCGAGTTCAAGCCAGTGGTTTGCATTTGTTACTCTTGGAGCTTGCTCCTAACTGGCTAGAGCGTCGTCCGGTGAGCTTGCCAATCTTGTGGCAGCCCCGGGAGGTTTGTAATCACTCTCACAAGCTATTGGAATCACCCCCTCTTTTCAAGAGTTAACTCTCTTGATTTGAGAACGAGGATTGGGCTTTGTGAACCTAAGTTTCCTTTGTGGAACCTCAACAACGTGGAGTAGGCAAGCCTTTGTGGCGAGCTGAACCACGGGTTAAATCTTTTGTCACTTGTGTTGCTTGTTTTATTTTCTATTTGTTGAGATTCTTGACTTCTAACGTTTGGTCCCGATCTACGATTGGTGGTGTTCTAGCTGCAAGGAAATGGTGTGCTAGGGTCTACACATACCAGGGAACATCAGTAATTTGTTCGATCTAAATTTCCCCAAGTAGTTTTTGAATTGTGTAGAATTTGCTCTGCGAGGTCCAGCACTGCCGCTCTGGGAGCAACAGTGCCGGGCAGCCTGGCACTGCCGCTCTACAGGCCGGCACTGTCGCGCTTGTTACTAACCTCTGTTCACGAAGATTTTTCACAGACCTATTTAACCCCCCTTCTAGGCCAATTCGTGATCCTACACCTATGATGACTAATGAAAAGATGGCTCTCTCTTCATATACTTGTCTCTTGTGTGTTCTTCTACTGTGTTCTTGAGGATTAGGAAAGAGAGACGGGATCGATCTACAACTTCTACACGTCTCTTTCTTGAGATCGGGAACGGGATAACGGATTTAGTAATCCGTCGATTCTTAACAGATTTGATGGTAGAGAAAAGTCATTTTATCTAACTGTAGACACAAGTCATTTTATCTTTGGGGGTGTTTAGATCACTTTCAGCTTCTAATTAAATTGGTCATATTAATTTTTAAATACACACACGGAGTATTAAAATGTAGATAAAATTTGAAACTAATTTGACAATTTGGTAAAATGTTATCTCACAAATTTTTTGAGCCTACCACTTGGGACATGATTCGATACTTATTGCAAAAAATAAAGCGAAGTTGGAAGTGAAATAAACGGGCCAGTTAGATTTCTCGCCCACGATATGATTCAGGGGAGCAACTCACAGTCAATTTCTTCCGTCCCGGTAAGACAGGAGTTCTGTTTCGACTATAGGCAAATTTGGTACCGTATACGTACGCAACTACACCAGCAGAAGGTCCGGCGCTTCAGTTTTGCTTATACGATTTTTTATGGTCCATTTTTTTGGAAAGCGTCTTTGTTGAGGCTTGAGGCTTGACTTATTAGACAAGAAAGATCCATGACGAATCACGCAGCACGATTGTAACAGGAATACCTCTAGAGGCCGACCACACACGTCGAAATTGCCGGAGCATAGGGCATCCAAATCCAAAACCGATCAGGAATCCAGACTCCACAGAAGTACGCCGGCATACAATCGCACAAAATCTTTCGCTGTTTTTTAAGGAAATTTTATTAAAATGTAACCAAGGATATTACAAGCTGAAATTTGACGGACTTTTTAGAAATTCAGTGAAAGTTTAAAACCTTTGACTTCACAATTATAGAAATCTATTTAGAGACAGAGGGAGTATAACCAAGCTAGATCTAAATCTGATGCTTCAACGACTCACATGTGTAGTGCATCACTATTTATTAAAATGTCATTTGATTTGTTTCCATGAATGGCTAATGATGCAATATCTGGCATGCGAGTCGATGAATGAATGATTTCATGGAGATGTGAGGCCAGTGTTAGTGAAGATTTCATAGGAGTGCTGTGCTATTAAATATGCTGACGTAACATAGATTTATAGAGAGGTGATGAAAGTTTCGTAAGATGAAATGAGTTTCATGAAACTTGTCACTATTTCTAACACATGAAAATCTTGAAAACAGTGACATGAGACTTGCATTGAGACAGAACCCCAATTAACCTCACGCAAAAGAAATCCTTAACATAGGGTGCAACTGATTGCTTACATTGACTTCTGCTTGCATATGCAGCACAATCTAAAGCCTCAGAATAATCGTATGCAAAATAACACATTGAAAAGATCTCAATAACCAAATGATTTACCATTGTATGAACTGAAAACACAAATCATTCATGACAAAAAATAATAATAATAATAATAATAAAATCCATACCCAAGTCCCAAAATGTACACATAAGACTTTTAGATTCTAATGGCAAAACTAAGTTTGCAACGCAGCTACTGAGCAAGTGAGCATATGTAGCACCCATATCAATAGATAAAGAGTATGCATATCAACAAAACAAGAAGCATAGACAAATTGCTGATCATCGCCACTTCAATTTAACAAGTCATGATATACTTAGTTCTCTTCCGTGGTACAAAAAGTCACTAAAAGAATCTATGGTAGCCTACGCAACAGAGTGCCACCCCCAAAACCGATGAAATGAAAAAATCTTCAGAACAGTGCCATCCTAAGAACCAACTAATGGAACCAGAAATTAAATGCTCAGCTACAAGGTAGCAAAGAGAAGCACCAGACTTTTCGATTATGAATTTATGATGGCTACCTAGTGAGTGTCTCTTAACTTCTGTTCCACTTTGACATTTTGCTGAGCAAAATGAGCGTCTCAGTCTGATGAATTAAGGAATGGAGGTAGAATTCTGATACATACTGTCAGGAGAGGCCACGAAGACACCGAATAGACAGTCATCTCGCGCTACTTGAGCTGCCATTCCGACCACGTGAACCCTTGCCATTGCTACTGGTACGCAGCTTCTGCTTCTCAGCCAGCTCAGGATGGTAGTACTCAAGATACCACCGCACAAACTTCTTGAGCCCAGTTTGCAGATCTGTGGATGGATGGTAACCGAGCTCCCGCTGTGCAAGGCTTATATTAGCATGTGTGTAGGGCACATCTCCATTCCTTGGCATCTTAACTACCTTCCTCACAGCCTTCACTTTGAGCAGTTTCTCCAGCAAATCCACTAGCTGTGTAACAGGCACCGGTGAAGTGTTGCCCAAATTGTATATCCTGAACGGTGCCGTACCTCGCTTCTTGCCTCCACTGCCTGTGCTCCGACCAGCTGTATCCAATGCCGCTACACACCCCTTCACAATGTCATCAATGTAGGTGAAATCCCGGGAAATGGTAGTCTGGTGTGAACCTCCACCGGCGCTCTCATAGACCGTGATTGGCCGACCGGCAAGGATGTCCCTGGTGAAGAAGAAGTAGGCCATGTCCGGACGCCCCCATGGCCCGTAGACAGTGAAGAATCTGAGGGCGGTGAGTGACAGACCATAGATGTGGTTGTAGACATGAGCGATCTCCTCACCGGCCTTCTTTGTGGCTGCATAGAGAGAGGCTGGTCGATCCGTCCTGTCATGCTCGGAGAAAGGCACATGGGAGTTGAGCCCGTACACTGAAGACGACGACGCCCAGACGATGGCGGGCTGAGGGTTGGCCGCGCGCGCCGCCTCGAGCAGCGCCACGAGACCGGCAACGTTGGCGCGCACATAAGACATGGGGTCCACGAGTGCGTGCCGCACGCCGGCCTGCGCGGCTAGGTGGAGGACGTGTGTGAAGGGCACGACGTCGAACAGCTTGGCGAGGAGGTCGGCGTCGGCGATGTCGCCGTCGACGACGTAGACCCCCGAGCGGGCGAGGAGCGCGGCGCGTCCGCGTTTCAGGGCCGTGTCGTAGTAGTCGTTGAAGTTGTCGAGGCCTAGCACGCCGTCCCCTCGGCGGCGAAGCGCGGCGGCGGCGTGGCAGCCGACGAAGCCCGCGGCGCCCGTGACGAGGACGGAGTGGCCCCGGGAGCGCCTGACGCGTGCCGACGCCCGCACCTTCTTCTCCCAGGCGGCGCCGCCCCACGAGGCGGTGGACGAGGGGGACGCGTGGAGGGAGCGGCGCGGGGACTCGGGCGCGGCACGCGGGGCGGGCGCCGCGGGGGAGAGGAGGAGGAAGGCGAGGAGGAGCGAGAGGGAGCAGACGGACCAGAAGGCGAGCTTGGAGAGGAGGGAGGTCGGCGACGGGTGGTGGTGGCGCGGGGGCAGGCGGTGGTGGTGGTAGTGGTGGAACTGCGGCTTGACGGCCGCCGCGCCGCCCACCGCGGCCGCCGAGCCGGGCGCGCCGGTCAGCTGCGGCGCCATCCCCTCGATCCGCGGCAATGCGGCTCAGCGGCTGGGTCCCTGGATCTCGCCTCCGGGCTGGTGCTGGGATCGATTGGGGGCGATTCGGTCCGCGGCGGCGCTCGGGTTTGCGGGACTTTTGCTGCTGCTGTTTTTCGACTGGGGATGGTTTCGATTTGCTTTCCACGGGGCCTGTTTCAGGGGATTTTGGTTCGTGGAGGGGCTACATTTGGGGGAGAAATCCCGTGCATTTTTCCCGTCTCTATTTTACCTTCCCATTCTAGATTTTTAATTACTATGATATTATGATATGATGAGGAGCGCCACGTGCCCACGGATGCTGGCCGCTGATGCTGAGTATATGCTACTGCCGCCGTCACAGAAAACAAGCATGAGTTATGTCTTACTTAAAAGTAATTTACATTTGACTAAGTTTCTAGTGAATATATTTATATTTATATTTATGGCTTCAAATTAATATATTATAAAAATATATTCCATAATTTATTTAATGGTATGTATTTGATATTTTAAATATTTATAGTTTTTATCTATAATTGGCCCTAAAATATATTATTATGCTAGAATAGCATGTTTTTTGAATGGAAGAAATATATGTATTCATATATTAGGGTCTGTTTGGCACAGCTCAGCTTCACAGGTAAAGCTGTTTTTTTAGAAAATAGCTTCATGAACAATTTGTTTGGTGAAGCTGAGCAATTTTAGAAAATGTGTTTGGCAAAACAGTTTCACCAACAACTTCATGCATGTTTAAAGAGAGAAATGAAGAAGAAAGCTATGATGAACTACTTTTTTGAGTTTTATGGCAACTCATCCTTTTGTGAGAGAAGAAGAAAAATAACTTCACCATAAACTGTTTTAGAAAAGAATATTTAGAAAAAAAAAATACCCAGCTGTTGTTGTGAGCTATGTCAAACAGCCCCTTACTGTAGGAGTATTTTCATACAGGAGTGACCTTGACAAGGATACCACGATGTCCTTCAAGAAAAGGGATGAGATTGCATTTATGGCCCACACGTGTCCAAAACGCTATCGCCTGAATATAAAATCTATACAAAAGTTCAATGTAGCTTTGAACTTTGGCTGTGTTCGGTGAAGCTGAAGTGCTGTAGATAAGCGCTGAAGTGCTGTAGAAGTGCTGAAATCTTGTGAAAGAAAAATACTGCTGAAGTACTGAAAAATAAGCGCTTATAAGCGCTTATAAGCTTAACCGAACGCAGCCTTTATATAAAGTGCTTCCAAAATCATAAAAGCAGATGCTGTTGCAGCGAAATTTTCTCTTTGTTCTTCCCGTGGGCCTTTTGAAAATCATATCAGTGCGTGTGAACGAGGCCTGCCAGTGCCAGGTGCCTCTCCGGGATTTCGCTACGTTCTTGGTTGTTGGGTACTCTTCTCTTCGGCCTTCGGCCGGGCCTCAGACTCCGGTTCGTCGTTATAGTTTGTTCAGATTTCGTTGTATACGAGCCACCGTCAGTGTGTTCGGTGAAGCTGAAGTGCTGTAGATAAGCGCTGAAGTGCTGTAGAAGTGCTGAAATCTTGTGAAAGAAAAATACTGCTGAAGTACTGAAAAATAAGCGCTTATAAGCGCTTATAAGCTTAACCGAACGCAGCCTTTATATAAAGTGCTTCCAAAATCATAAAAGCAGATGCTGTTGCAGCGAAATTTTCTCTTTGTTCTTCCCGTGGGCCTTTTGAAAATCATATCAGTGCGTGTGAACGAGGCCTGCCAGTGCCAGGTGCCTCTCCGGGATTTCGCTACGTTCTTGGTTGTTGGGTACTCTTCTCTTCGGCCTTCGGCCGGGCCTCAGACTCCGGTTCGTCGTTATAGTTTGTTCAGATTTCGTTGTATACGAGCCACCGTCAGTAGTTGGTCCTCACTAGTACGGAGTATTTTGCATCTTGCATCACGGGATAAGCATCGGATCTTGGACTGCCGGTACGGCACGCTTCCTATATCTCGCCTATCAGTGTTACCCATTATGCCCTATGCGGCCAGTCTCAGTGAGGTTTCAATTGAGTTTCATTTGTATTAAATACGTTATTATATAGGCATATTCGATGACATAACAGTGTATTTAAAAAGAGAGAGAAGAAGTGAGTTTCATCTACGTGAAACTCTCTTGACATGATTACCAACTCTTCATGAGTCATGAAATTTAATATGAATAAAACTCTAGGATGAAATATCCACTTTCAATAAAAAGTTTCATTTGAGTTCCATTCCATTCTATATGACGTGGCAATCTTAAAAACAGTGCAATGAAACTCTCTACTGAGACTGGTCTTATTGTTGGGTTTCCTTGTGCATGCCAATTGTCAATGGACTAGTACTAGTCACGTTTTTTTCCTTTCTTTTCCAAATTGTTAGAAGGATGGTTTATATTTCTCAATAATGCGTACGGTTGTACTGGACAACTGAGCCGTTATTGGACTAACGATACGGTGTCGTTGTGAGCACGCGCGCTCGCATCACATGTGGCCATGTGCCTTGAGTGACTTTCAAGTCGTCCTACGAGTGGCGAGAGTTGCACGAAAGCTGTTGATCTGCTTCTGCTCTCGTTGACAACGTGAGCTTAGCGGTATATGGCTGAAGATTTACATGTATTTCCTTGCAGAATTTAGGCTCTGTTATTGTATGACTTCACTATGCAGAGCTCACAAGTGATGTTAGGTAAGCCTGGGAAAAAATAGCCAAAACCGAAAAACTGAACTGGAACCATCGGAACCGAAACCAAAATAACTGAAATCGAAAATCGGTTCCTGATATTGAGGAACCAAAATAACAAAAAAAACAGTTTTCACTCTCGGTTAACCGAACTAACCGAAAAACCGAATTACCTGTTTATGCGTGGTATTACATATTTGAAATGTTATATATTTGTGTCACTATATTGCTATTATTGCCTTATAAATTATTGTTAATAAAAATGGATATAGGGTTGCATAATTTTGCTTTGGAACATGTATATTTATTGTTGTCGACCTCTGCTGAAAAAGTTCGGTTAGTTCTATTAGAACCGAACCAAAATAACCGAGAATCGAAATTGTCAATTCCAAGAATTTTTAAGAACCGATCAATTCCTATTTTTTAAGAATCGAGTTTCTTTAAAAACCGAGGAATCCAATTGAAACCGAACAGAGCAACCGAATGTCTAGGGTTAATATTAGGTGATGTCATTAATTTCGGCTCCAACCTCCACTGTCAACCCAGCCCATGAGAAACGCGCACCGGCCCACACAGAAGCGCAGTCAACCCACACGAGAGGAAGCTTCAGTGCGAGCACGTACGAAGTAACGAAGCCGACGTTGGCCTTCAAGGTAGTGCATTTTGCTGTTTCCCTTATTTCTATTTCTTTTTTGATATATATTTTTCACTTTCTTCTATTATTTTTTCACTTCCTTTCTTTTCCATTTTTATTTTGTCGTCTTTTATTATTCTTTTGTTTATTTTTCTATTTTCATTTTATGCTGTTTTCTTCTTCTTTTTTCTTCCCTTTAAGTCATTTTTCTTTTTTGTGAACTTTTGTCATTCTTTTATATTTCTTTGTTCTTTTACTATATTATTTATTCTATTAATTTTTGTATTCATTTTTAATTTTTTCCCCTTTCCTTGCTTCTATTTAGTTTTTTATTTTCTTTGGTTTTTGTTTTCTTATCTTTATTTACACGTATACATTTAAAATTTTGTTTTTTATTTATATATATACATGTGATGTTCATGAACTATATATGTAATATTCTATGATGTATTTTTGTTGCCTGCAAATATATTGTGATGTTCTATGATGTGTTCCAAGATGTTCAGTTAGCATATTCGGGTGTTCTAGCATATCTTATGTGATGTCTAGTATTACTTTCTTCTTTTATTTTACTTTAAATTAATTATTTCACTAGTTTTATTGTTTTATTTTATTTTTAAAGAAATTTCGTGATATTCAAATAGTACATAGATGATGTTCTATTATTTTTTTATGTTTGTGTAGTGTGAATGTGACGTTTTGTGATATATTTTCCAGGATACATTTTGTGATGTTCGATAGCTGTTTTTTTTTCATTTGACTCTAATTAATCATTTCACTAATTTTATTTTACATTTCATGCTATATGTGATGTTCATGTAGTATACATATGATGTTTTATGATATAATTTATTATGATCGTGTAGTATTAGTGTGATGTTCTACTATGTATTTGTAATATTTTTGTAATATTCGGTAATATACATTGATGTTCTAGGATATATGTGATGTTTAGTAGCTTTTTTCTTCTTTTTATTTGACTCTAATTAATTACTTCACTAATTTAATTATTTTATTTTATATTTCGTGCTATATGCAATGTTTAGATAGTATACATGTGATGTTCTATGCTTCATTTTATTATGTTCGTATAGGGTTTGTTTGGATAGTGGGAAATGAAGGGTGGGATAGGGATAGGGAAATAGATGAATAGTTGAGATGAAACGAGACTAAAGAATGAACGGTTAGAATACAATAATATCTATCCCTATCCCAATCCTCAACCCAATCCTAACACTGCCATAGTGTTGATGTGATGTTCTAGACATATTTATGATTTTCGATAGCATTTCCTCTTTTGTTTATTTGACTATAATTAATTCCTTCACTAATTCTATTCTTATTTTTCTATTTTTTTATATTTCATAATATATGCGATGTTCACATCATATACATATGATGTTCTATGTTGTTTTTTATGTTCTTGTAGCATTAATATGATGTTTGATAATTAATTTTAAATACATGTTTATCATGAGAAAAATGTTCGTTATTTTTTATCAAAATGTATCTATGTGGGCTCTTATTTTGAATAGTTTATTGTAAGGAACACAATGATTTAATTGGATTTTAGTTAGGATACCTTGTTTAGGAACTATAACTTTTTTCCTTCTGTCTCACAAATAAACGCAATTCTTTGACTCTTACTCTTTGTCTTATTCAAATTTTTTATACAAATAATAAATTAAATAAATCATTATAAAAATATCTCTAACGATAAAATAAGTTATAACAAAATAAATAATATTTATTAAAACTTTTTTTGATAAGACAAACGGTCAAATAGAAATAGTAAAAGTCAAAGAATTGTGTTTATTTGTGAGACGAAGGAGTATATAGAGACATGGATATATAGTGATGTCAGTAATTTTGGATTTAATTTAGTTCGTGGCTTCTGCCTATTATGCTGTGTGGGGTGCCGGCCTAATCAGCAATGCGGGCCCAAATTCACAAGAAACGGCCCATTCGCGCTTAACAAAATAGTGAAGGGGGTCGGTGGGAGCCCTCCAGGCGGTGGGTCGGCACTCGGCAGCTTGCACCCACATCAGGCCTTCACGAAGTATCAGTACCACCTATAGGGACCATAGACAGACCTCCACATATATGTGAACCACTTCAGACATGGAAACTGCGGAACTGCCGGAGCATAGGGCCCCCAAGTCCAAAACCGATTAGGAATCCATCGGATTACGATCCGCTCCAGTTAGGCATAGTACCATACCACCGGGGGAGTCAAGTCAAGGAAGCACATCAACAGGCAATCCCACGAAATCTTCCGCTACTCCAAGCAATGAAGCAACGACACGAAATCTTCCCGGGAATGCCGGTCTCCACGCGTAGGCCGCGCCAGATGTCGCGCGCCGACCACTCAGACCGGCCCATACACCTCCACCTTCTCACTTCGATCATACTTTCCACCTGCATGAAACACTAAATAAAGTAACAGCTGTTGCATGTTTATACTTTTTGTCTGGCTAGTTCGAGATGAATCTTTTAAGTTTACTTGGACCATGATTGGATAAAAGTTGTTAAATACAAATGAAAGTACTACAGGATACTTTTCACCCACTTTTCATCCAACTAAACACCCCTAAGTAATCTGACCTGCCTATGTTTTGTGCAAATCCTCGTCGATCAGACTAGACGAGGAGTACTTGTATTTGGGCCTTTCCTATTGTCAAGCGTCATATCAGGAGGCCTGACCTGAGCGTTCGATCCTCTGCTTCTTCCGAAAGCAGTTTTTCAGTATCTATGTGCTGAGCACGTGCTATTTGAACCGTCCATGCTGTGCTTTGAGATTCGTGTAATCTAAAACAGTAGTACTGCAGTATTGGATAGAGTGTACAGTACAAATCTTAAAGCGGATTTGAACGACTTAGATAGCACGTGCTGAGCATATATGTGCTGCATTGTATTATCGGCTTCTTCCACGGACCCTGCGTACGATCCCCACACGTCAGCAGGAGACTTTGGGTCGTTACACGCACCTATCCATCTCATCTCCGCGCACACGACACGATCGTGGTTGGTTACACGCGCCTATATCCCTATGGCCGGTTCGCCCCCACGTCCGCCTGCCTCGCTTTCCCCTGCCTTCCGCTTCGTTCGCCCAACGCTCCCCGGCCGAAACAAGCAGCCGCAGCCGCAGCCGCAGCAGCAGCCAGGAGAAGAGAAGCCAGAGCGAGCAACCATGTCGTCGTACTACGGCGACCGGCGCGCGGAGTCATCGATCGTGGAGGCGTTCACGCTGTCGCCGCTGCCGTACCCGGTGATCCTGATCCTGACCATGGTGACGCTCCTGCTGGGCGCCTCCTGGTTCTTCACCTACGAGGACTTCATCGAGGAGGCCCAGCAGCAGCTGAGCTGGGCGCTGCTGGCCGTGCCCATCGCGCTCGTCCTCCTCATCCGCTGGATCTCCTCCGTCGACTCCTTCGAGGGCTACCTCGGATTCTACCCCAGGGAGAGCCGCTGGAAGGGGTACGAGCGGCCCCCCGCCGAGGGCAGCTCGCCCTGGGGCGTCGCCATGGTCGTCCTCCTCCTCCTCGTCCTCGCCAGCTTCCACTCCACCATCCAGGACATGTGGAGGCCATGAATGAAAACCCAATCGCCGAATTCTCCATCAGCTTCCTTCCATACGATACGTGATTTTCCCAACCTGCATGCGGTGTGCTCGATCAGCTCCCATGCTTTTTTTTCTCTATTTTCTTGCTTTGCCTTGCGCGCTCGGTTGGTTCCGCTCGCGGGCACGTATGCGCTTTGTACTGGTTGTTGGTTGATCGATCGATGATTTATGTACATAGTTGTTACTAGTATTAGCCTATATAGTTTGGGGATGATATACTCGTCAGTTAGTTGCCTGTAACACTGTGGTTTTGGTTTTGGTTTTTGTTATAGTATAAGTAAATCGCGATTCCTGGCTTAATTGGTTTCTGATCTGGATTCCTCCTTTTTCAAGGTTCCTTTGCTTTGGCTTCGCTGTCTTGGAATTGACTGGAACCGTCGTCTCGCACTTTGTTCTCTCTCTTTTGCGCCAAACACATATATATTCGTATGCGTGAACTATACGTGGACATTATACTGTGGCAGGGTGTGTGTGAGATTCTTTACTTGGCCAGCGATCATCGTCAACATGGAAACAACAGTTGGCCTGCTGGTTCGTGGGAGATACTATACTTCAAACGTGCAAGTGCAAGTACAGCGGCGTCACTCGATCGATCAGGTCATATATGTAGAGGACGAATTAATTAGGCAAATTTTGCTCTTAGCAGTGTTCATCAGCATATTACGTATTTTAACAGTGTCTTTCAGGAAGATTTCCCAATTAATTAACGGGCATGTATGTATGCACAGGGAGGGTGTAGGTGTAGATGTGAGAGCGAGCACTGCATTCGGCGCCGGCAATCATGCCACTCGCCATCCTACTCTAACTTTCCGTTTGGTCATACTACTTGAATAGTGGTAGTTCGGAGCTGAGACCGCTAAGAGTTGCGCGGCTCCATTGTCAGCCCATGCTTCTTGTCCTGTTGTCCGGCCAGCACTCGTGTTGGAGAAGCGGACAGCACTTTGACGAACACACGGAGGAAGACAAGGAGTGGTGGTGGTTGGGCCGTCGCCCGTCGAGGCGTCGAGAGGGAACCCCTTTTGTGCTTTGTGCTCCAAATCCAAATTAATTTTCATCCGGAACAGCAGCTTCTAGGGGATTTGCAGCGTTGGCAGCCAACCAGTAGTGGACCGGCTGTGCGTGTGGTCTAAGAGTAGTAGCTTATATTATTGAGAAAAGCTATTAATCCACATGTTATTACTGGACTGGATAATCGCAAAAGCCTCCAGCCAGTTTCAACCCTCCGAAACTCGTTTTCCGCGGTCGCCCATCGCCCTCGGAGGCAGCCCGCCATCGATCAGTTCACGTCTCCTCTGCTGTCACGGCCACGCTCCCTCCTCGTCATCCTGTCCTGTGTGGGTGTGGCTCGCCAAGCAACAACGCATCACCAGTCACCACTGCCGCCGTGCCGCCCGCCCTTCCGTCCCGTGTGGGTGTGGCTCGCCAAGCAACAACGCATCACCAGTCACTGGGCGGTGCGTCGGCGACGCGGTTTTTGTGCGGTGCCGCCGCCACGGCACATCCAGCACGTCTGCAACAGAGCCCAAAACACAAACCTAGTAACATCCATCGCCTAGCGCCGGTTCGAGCGATCTGCACTCTGCTTTAATTGACGTTTTTTTCTTCTTCCAGAATTGCAATGATTCAGAGGGCCACTGCAAATAATAACGGCGATGGTGTCCGCGCGCGGCGGCAACAATCATCGGAGCAGGCCTTAGTTTGGGAAGTTCCAAGCGGAGCGCATCGCCCGCTGGTGCGCATCTGATGGTCCTATACTCCTCTTATGGATGCCTCATTGCCTTTCAGGCTTTCGCTGAAGCCGCGTGCGAAGTTAGGCTCTACTAGCTAGCTAGCTAGCTAGCTGTAAGGATTCCTCCATTTGCGACCGACACTGATCTAATTACTTCCGCTAAACGAATTCCAGCTTGTTCTTTTGACTAATCAGCGCTTATTTTCAGCCACGAAACAGTATTTTTCTCTCACAATAAATCAGCACAAGCCGAAATCAACGCTTATTTTTCAGCCAAAAGAACAGGCTAGAAAAACGGAAAAGAAGCTAGGCGTGGCTCGCAGTTGCAGCTTGCCAGCTCTACACCAACTTGTTCATCGGCCGGGGGATAGGTTACGTGAGTGGGGTCAGATATCATGTGGTTGAAGCGGTCATACGAGGAGGCGTGAGCTCCCAACCGTACCCCGAAACAGCGGAGAAAATAAGCATTCAAGCTACTCAGTAACCTGTGAGTGTACGTGCGTTGTGAACGTCTGTGTGTAATTTTTTTTTTTAAAAAAAAACCGGGAGACAGCTTGTGCTTGTCCAGGTCCAGCTACTGCGCAACCCCCGCGGCCTGTACCGTTCGGCAGCGGGCACGGCGTCGTGCGCGGTGGTTCCACACTTCCACAGTTCCACTACCCAGGTGCTCTCAGCATCGGCACGGTGCTGCGGCCTGCGGGCGGGGATCACGTGACGTGAGAAATCTACGGCCCATGTTGGCAGACCGCTGGGGACGGGGGCAGCCCGCGAAGCAGAACTTCACGAGGCCCAGTCTGCTGGGTGGCTAGGTGGGGCGAGCGAGAATGACCTAAATTTAATCGATCCAGGAGCACATGTAATTCTTGTTTTTTTGGAAATCCAATCATTTAATCTTTAACTAAATTTATATAAATAAGTACTAACATTTGAGATATAAAATAAGTATACTATCAAATTAGTTATGAAATATTTTTTTATAAACTTAGTCAAACTTTAGTTACTTTAAGTGCCACGTTTTCCATTGCATTATCATCTGTACAGAGAGAGTATCATGCTGTTTTCAGAAACATCAGACATCAGTATGTAAACGTCATGAGATTTGCCATGTTTTTCAGCAGCTGGATCTGCAGCATGGAGTTCCCTTGGCAACACGGCAAGCAGCGATCATTCAACCCCAAAATATCTATCTTCCTTTGAGCTTAGCTCGGTCGAGCTGTCGAGTACAGAAGTCCTTGACAAAACACAACTTCGAAGTGCCAACACCCGACGTTGCCTCTCTCTCCGGCCCTTGATCAGCAGCTGTCGCTTTGGTGACCTGAAGGAGCCATCCGCCATGCATCTAAAGTAAACATCCGAGTAGCATTGTAAAGAGGGTGAGCGCACATGGATGGACAAGGAAGGATGCGCAAGCAAAAGGAGCAACTAGTCAAGGTGGAACTTTGCACTGGTCAAAAAAAAAAAAATGTTCGCACGTATGCTAATTTTGGATCCGCTAATTCTAGCATACTATTCCTTGGCGGTTGCCAATTTGTTTAAATTTTTTTACTAATTAATTTAGATAGCACACCTTTATGCGTCAATCTCTCAGGATTTACTCTCGCTAATTCTTAATTGCTAACTACTCCTTCCGTCCCTAAATAAATCAATTTTTAGGATACGTACCAAACAAATTTTCCTAATTTCGATTAAGGGCATGTTTAGTTAAACTTTTGGAATTTTAGTACTATATCACATGTGCTAACTTTAGCAATAAATATCTGTTTCAGTTTTTATCAACATTTAATGCTCCATGCATGTGTCTAAACATTCGATGTGATGAGGGCTTTAGATCTTTAAAGTGCATCTAAACAGGGCCAACTTTATAAAGCCATGTTCGTTTCTCCGGAAAAAAAAGCGTCAATTGCGGTTGATGCTAATTTGTTAAGAAAAAAACATTGTTATATGACTAAAAACAAAGTAAAATCTTTAGCTTATTGGACAAGCAAACAAGACCAAGATGAGCATATTATGAAAATACATTACTATCTGTCCCTAAAAGAATATAAATCTCGTTTTTCAAAAAATCAAAGGTTCTTTATGTATGTATGACTAAATTTATAGAAGACACTATCTACATTTAACTAATCAGCGATCTTACCTTTAGTTAAAATCAAGAATCTTTGACTCCTCGAGATGCTAAGGTTGCATTATTTTAAGGACGAAGAGAATATATTTCTAATGATACTAATTTGATGTCATGAATATTGATTTTGTTTAAAAAAAACAGTCGAAGTTAAAAAAAACTGACTTCATAATTATAGAAATCTATTTATTCAGAGACGAAAGGAGTATAACCAAGCTAGATCTAATCTGATGCTTCATCGACTCGCATGTGTAGTGCATCACTATTTATTAAAATGTTATTTGATTTGTTTCAAGTAAGGGCTAATGATGAAATATTTGACATGCGAGTCGATGAATGAATGATTTCATTGAGATGTGAGGCCAGTCTCAGTGAAGATTTCATAGAAGTTTCGTGGTATTAAATATGTTGATGTAACATAGATTAATAAAGAGAGAGGTGATGAAAGTTTTGTGAGACGAAATAAGTTTTACGACAACGAAACTTATCTATACTATTTCGAAAACATGAAAATCTTGAAAACAGTGACATGAGACTTGCATTGAGAGTTGAGACAGAACCCCAATTAACCTCACGCAAAAGAAATCCTTAACATAGGGTGTAACTGATTGCTTACATTGACTTTTGCTTGCATATGCAGCACAATCTAAAGCCTCAGAATAGTCGTATACTAAAATATTTTAGTGATTGATTATCCTGCACAAACAAGACTCATTTGGTAAAATTGTCTTTGGTTGCTTACAATGTGTAATTATATGCAGTTTTATTAGAGACCTTATGTTTCTAGTAAAGGTAGGAAGAGGCGAGAATATTTATTTTTTGTTTTGTCCATCAGTTTGTGTAAATCTACATCACTTAATTCAATGTACAAGGTACAGCTATGAACAGTGTTTAAGCCTGCATAAAATTTCCACAACCAAATGCAGGAAAGCAAAGAGTCCCATAATGGTTTTTTCCTTTACTTAGAAGCATCAGTACAATCATAAAAACCATCTTTTAGGAAATATCATAAAGACTGAAGCCAACAATTATGTAGATCAGGGGAAAATTACAGTTATAGTGCAACCACAATCATTTGCATAATCATCAACAAGCTTCATCATGAGTGAACATTTAATCAATAAGTAAAATGCCACATATAATACCAACAAAGGGGTCGATGGAATATCTTGACAAAACACGTGAACAATTACAAGTGCCTCAGCAATAAACATTATTTCATTTGGTATCATGTCTCTAATCAGACAGGTATGAAAGGTAATTATAGTACTTAAAATAAACCACATATCATTTGATTGCCTCAAAATTTCGTGTGATATCATTCACACCAATAAAGTGCTAACTACAAACAAGAGAATTTTTAACACTGTTAACAATCTGAAATAACTCTAGCAATGTTAATCGTGACTAACAAGAAAAATAATGCATTGAAAAGATCTCAATAACCATATGGTTTATCATTGTATGAACTGAAAACAAAATTCAGTCATGAAAAAAAAAATCCATACCCAAGTCCCAAAATGTACACATAAGACCTTAGGATTCTTATGGCAAAAATAAGTTTGCAACGCAACTACTGAGCAAGTGAGCATATGTAGCACCCATATCAATAGACAAAGAGTATGCACATCAGCAAAACAAGAAGCATAGACAAATTGCTTATCATCGCAATTTCAATTTAACAAGTCATGATATACTTAGTTCTAATCCGTGGTACAAAAAGTCACTAAAAGAATCTATGCTAGTCTACGCAACAGAGTGTCACCCCAAAAACCGGTGAAATGAAAAATCTTCAGAACATTGCCATCCTAAGAACCAACTAATGGAACCAAGAATTAAATGTTCAGCTACAAGGTAGCAAAGAGAAGCATCAGGCTTTTGCATTATGATGGCTACCTAGTGAGTTTTTTAACTTCTGTTCCACTTTCACAATTTGCTGTGCAAAATGAGCCTCTTAATCTGATGAATTAAGGAATGGAGGTAGAATTCTGATACACACCGTCAGGAGAGGCCACGAAGACACTGAGTAGACAGTCATCTCGCGCTACTTGAGCTGCCATTCCGACCACGTGAACCCTTGCCATTGCTACTGGTACGAAGCTTCTGCTTCTCAGCCAGCTCAGGATGGTAGTACTCAAGATACCACCGCACAAACTTCTTGAGACCAGTTTGCAGATCTGTGGATGGATGGTAACCGAGCTCCCGCTGTGCAAGGCTTATATTAGCATGTGTGTAGGGCACATCTCCATTCTTTGGCATCTTAACTACCTTCCTCACAGCCTTCACTTTGAGCAGTTTCTCCAGCAAATCCACTAGCTGTGTAACAGGCACCGGTGAAGTGTTGCCCAAATTGTATATCCTGAACGGTGCCGTACCTCGCTTCTTGCCTCCACTGCCTGTGCTCCGACCAGCTGTATCCAATGCCGCTACACACCCCTTCACAATGTCATCAATGTAGGTGAAATCCCGGGAAATGGTAGTCTGGTGTGAACCTCCACCGGCGCTCTCATAGACCGTGATTGGCCGACCGGCAAGGATGTCCCTGGTGAAGAAGAAGTAGGCCATGTCCGGACGCCCCCATGGCCCGTAGACAGTGAAGAATCTGAGGGCGGTGAGCGACAGACCATAGATGTGGTTGTAGACATGAGCGATCTCCTCACCGGCCTTCTTTGTGGCTGCATAGAGAGAGGCTGGTCGATCCGTCCTGTCATGCTCGGAGAAAGGCACATGGGAGTTGAGCCCGTACACTGAAGACGACGACGCCCAGACGATGGCGGGCTGAGGGTTGGCCGCGCGCGCCGCCTCGAGCAGCGCCACGAGACCGGCAACGTTGGCGCGCACATAAGACATGGGGTCCACGAGTGCGTGCCGCACGCCGGCCTGCGCGGCTAGGTGGAGGACGTGTGTGAAGGGCACGACGTCGAACAGCTTGGCGAGGAGGTCGGCGTCGGCGATGTCGCCGTCGACGACGTAGACCCCCGAGCGGGCGAGGAGCGCGGCGCGTCCGCGTTTCAGGGCCGTGTCGTAGTAGTCGTTGAAGTTGTCGAGGCCTAGCACGCCGTCCCCTCGGCGGCGAAGCGCGGCGGCGGCGTGGCAGCCGACGAAGCCCGCGGCGCCCGTGACGAGGACGGAGTGGCCCCGGGAGCGCCTGACGCGTGCCGACGCCCGCACCTTCTTCTCCCAGGCGGCGCCGCCCCACGAGGCGGTGGACGAGGGGGACGCGTGGAGGGAGCGGCGCGGGGACTCGGGCGCGGCACGCGGGGCGGGCGCCGCGGGGGAGAGGAGGAGGAAGGCGAGGAGGAGCGAGAGGGAGCAGACGGACCAGAAGGCGAGCTTGGAGAGGAGGGAGGTCAGCGACGGGTGGTGGTGGCGCGGGGGCAGGCGGTGGTGGTGGTAGTGGTGGAACTGCGGCTTGACGGCCGCCGCGCCGCCCGCCGCGGCCGCCGAGCTGGGCGCGCCGGTCAGCTGCGGCGCCATCCCCTCGATCCGCGGCAATGCGGCTGGGTCCCTGGATCTCGGCTCGGGGCTGGGACTGGGATCGATTGGGGGCGATTCGGTCCGCGGCGGCGCTCGGGTTTGCGGGACCTTTTGCTGCTGCCGTTTTTCGACTGGGGATTGTTTCGATTTGCTTTCGACGGGCCTGTTTCAGGGGATTTTGGTTCGTGGAGGGGCTACATTTGGGGAGAAATCCCGTGCATTTTTTCCTCAAACTCTTCGGTTCGTCGTTATCGCTCAGATTTCGTTGTATATATATGAGCCACGGATAAGGATCGGATCTTGGACTGCCGGGCCTATCAGTATTTCCCATTATGGCCCATTATTGTTGCATTTGCTTGCGCATGTCAATTGTCAATGGCCTATAGTCAGTACTTCCTTCGTCCAAATATATATATATAATTCTCATATTCCCATAAGTCAACCATCACAATCTTTAACTAAAATTTATATAAAAAAAATACTAACTCTTATGGAACAAAATAAATTCTATTAGATCGGTTATAAAATATATTTTCATAATTAATTCATTTTATGACAAAAATACTAATATTTTTTTATAAACTTAGTTAAAGTTGGTACACTTTGGCCGACGTGTTTTTCATAATTGTATAATTAAACGGACTGAGGGAGTACTAGCCACGTTTTTTTTATTTTTTTCCAAGTTGTTAGGGGTAGTTTATCTTTCTCAATAATAGCCATGTTCGCTTCGTCTAAAAAACACTTATTTTTTAGCGAACAGAGCCAATGTCTATGGTTGTACTGGACTACTGAGCCGTTATTGGGCTAACGGTACGGTGTCGGTGTGAGTATGCGCGCTCGCATCACATGTGGCCGTGTGCCTTGATTGACTTCCAAGTCGTGTTACACGAGTAGCAAGAGTTGCACGAACGCTGTTGATTTGCTTCTGCCCTCGTTGTCAACGTGAGCCTAGTGGTATACTGCTGAAGATTTACATGTATTTCTTTGTAGAATTTAGGCTCCTTTATTGTATGACTTCACCATGCAGGGCTCACAAGCGATGTTAGATGAAGAGGGCTATTGCGTTTCTACCCTTATTTTAAAGTCCAATTATGATTTTACTCTCGCTTTTCGCTCCGTTGTATTTTTACCTTCACTTTGTGAAAACGAAGTCACAGTTTACCTCTGCTCCATTAACAGCAGCTAACAGTGTTAAATGGGCTTGGCAAGGACGACTTTACCCTTACGAAAATACCTTTACTTTTCTAAGTTCATTGTGATTTTACCTCTGTTTTCTATATTTGATAGTACTAACTATTAATACCATGTAAACAGCAGGGATTTTTTTTTTGAGTGATCCCATGTGATGTTGATTCTTGTCCAGCACTGGCTTCCAAACGGGCATATAAAGAAAAGATGCTCGATAGTTTCATCTCTTGTTTCATACATAACACAAACGTCATCATCATTTACAATTATATTTCTATGTGACAGCAGGGTGTTGACATCTACTAACGTCGCCAAATATAAATTTATAACCTTTAACACTAGAGACGAGATTAAAAGATGTATAATAATTAATTAACTGATCATTAGCAACTAGCCACTTATCTATTACCAACATTCTTTAGTATGAACTGGGTTGTCAATCCTAATTATATGCTAAGAATAAATAAAGATTTTATATATTATTCCATGTGACTAGGCAAAAATATAAATAAATATAAACTAAGAACAATTCTGCAACCGGACAGATAATTATACTGTAGCATTTTACCTAGAAGTTCTACCAGTTTGTCGATTTATATTTATACTACTGGGAAGGTCTAGTAGGACTTAAATTATATCTACAACTTATACTGCTAATGTAAAAGATAAACCATGACTATAATTCTACTCATAGCAGGGATAAGTCACATGATAAAGATATATAGGATACACATGATCAGTCATCATTATAAATAGGTAAATATCAGAGCTCATCTAGTCATAACAATAGCTAGCCAATGGATAGATAAAGGAATTAATATCCAAAGTAATTCTATAACTACGTCAGTGAATACTATGATTAGTGTAATTACATCTAGTAATCATTGTTTAACTCTACCTGCATTATAATTAAATGTAAAGGAGCATCATCTAATGAGGATATTAAGACACAAGGGTCACCTCCTTCGCGACCGCGCTCTGCTAGACCTACATACGGGGGGTGGACTACAGAGGAATCAACGTAGCTGTCACCTACGCGAACTACCACATGACCCGGCACATCAGGGTGCACTCGCAGATAAGCAAGATATCTAAACATCACGTCTACATACTGCCAATCATTCATCCACGATATCTCTGGACGAACGCTATACGAGCAATTACATAAATTCAATAGGATCAAACTAATTATGCTAGACATATAATCAAAGTGAACAATGACTATTGCAAATAAGAACATATATAAGATTAAGAACAATGTTTCTCAAATCATAATATTGAATAATGTTTCTCAAATCATAATGTTGAATACAATAAAAGAAAAGAACTAGAACTATACCGAACTCCGCGCTCCAGACAGACGCCAGGGGCTCCAGATCCCGCTGAAGAACTAGTACTCTTTTACTTCTAATCTAACTAGGCTAAAACTATGAACTAGAGAGGTTCTGATGAACTAAAGAGGCTTTGGATGGCTTAATCTCCAAATGACTTGATGCTTCAGGGAGGGGGGGGTCTGCCCCTTTATTTATACGCCGGTGGGGTGCACGTGTGCCGTATGATCAAACCGACTTAAAACAAGGGCCGAGATGCATCGTGGGAGGCGGTGGAAGAAGACTCCGGAAGGCGGCGGCGAAACCCTAGGAGGGGGCACCACCCGGCCCCACCCTAGGGCCGGCCGACCTCGCCTGGCAGGGGTTCGGCCCCAGGTTGCTTCGGGTGCCTTCTACACTCTTCCCACGTCCCGATGACGATGTTTTCTTCGCGGTTAAGTTTCGTATCTTTTATGCTCTTTAACCCTTCTTTTATGCTTTTCTGGAATAGCCCCTGGAAAATACAGAACATGCAAAACTCATGGAAACTGTCAGTTAAAACCCTCGACTAGTGTGTATTCATGTATCCTTTGGTGTCTAAAGTTCTAATAAAAGTTGACGTTATCCACCGTCAACACAGGGAATAATTTTCTTTCCTGTCAAAGAAAAATACTAAAACTAGCCGGGAAGAAGGAACGGATTGACGCCAAATCAATAAGAACCAATGGATTGGGAGAACCAAAGCTGATTTCTGTCAGTTTCTTCACCATTACATGGACGGCGGCGGCACAAGGTTCAGGTAATCTGAACTGCACGCAGCGGCAAAGAGAGATCTTGGGAGACGAGCAGTCACTGAGGGGAGACGGCGGCGATGGAAACTTACAGCTCGGGCGTGGAGGAGGAGTGCACGGAGGCCGCTACCCAACCGCGCGAGGCCACCCGCCCGCGCGGGGCCGCCCAAAGCCGCGTGTGTCGCCCGCCCTCTCTTGAATGCTCGCCGCCTACCTAGCCGCCGTGGGGAGCAATGTCGCCGCTGAGACGCCATGGGGAGCAACGCCACTGCCGAGCTGGCCTTCGACGAGGAACGCCGCTGCCGAGCCGGCCTTCGGACGAGTGAGAGAGAGGGGGTACGGTAAAGGGTAGGGGTGTTATTGTCCTTAGTCTTACTGTGAAGGTTTTTTTTTTGTTTTTTCAATTTTTTTTTGCATAAACAACTAACAGAACTAGACAGAGGGGTAAGCTGTGACTTCTTTTTCACAGAGCGAGGGTAAAAACGCAACGGAGCGAAAATCGAGGGTAAAACCACAATTGGGCTTTAGAATAAGGGCAGAAACGCATGAACATTTTTGGTGAAATCATTTTGTTTGATTTTATTTCTTTTGGCACAAAACAACTCCCAATGGCTTCAAAAACTGGTCAACTTTAATTGAATGGGAGCTGCATCAGACCACGGTGCAGGTGGTGATGCAAGGTTGAACGCTTCCATACCTAATCACGAAGGATTCCAAAACCTTGTTGGTCAAGTCAATTGTTCATTTTTTCTATGATGGTTTCTCGATTCTTGAAGCTTGTTACTCACCTCACTTATATTATATATGGCCTTGTTTAGTTTTAACACAAAAAATGTATACCCTATCACATTACATGTTTATATACATGTATGAAATATTAAATGTAGACAAAAAATACCAATTACACAGACTACAAATAATTTGTAAGACGAATATTTGAAGCCTAATTACTCTATGGTTTAATAATGATGTGCTACAGAAAACTTTTACCAATAGTGGTTTAATTAGATTGACACGCAAAAACTTTACACATGCAACTAAGGTCCTGTTTGGATCTACTCGGTTTTTGCCTGTTTTTAAGAATTTGGCTTTTGAAAACTGGGTGGGATCCAAACAGCTCTAGTTTCTTGTGCCAGTTTTTGTCACATTCTTAAAAACTAGGAAGGTTTTGCCAGCATTTGTGACCCATAAAGCAATAAATGAATTCAGATTCTTAAAAACTAAAAGATCCAAATATCCTACTAGTTTTTGCTAAAAACCTAGATTTTATAAACTAGAGGCAACAATTGTTTGTTTTTAAGAATCTAAAACCCATCCAACCACGATCTAAAGAAGTCCTATATGTTATCCTTATTCCTTTATTACAATGTACTGGATCAAAGTCATCTGCGATGGATCAAAGTCATCTGCAATGTTTTTCCCCTCGTAAATTCCTTCCTTCCAGGTCTGTTTAGTTCACAAACTTTCCCGATTTTTTCTAGATTCTCAATCACATCGAAAGACGTATATATAGAGTATTTGAAACGACCTCGATTTCCGCGAAGGGAAATCTACAGGCTCGAATTGTAATTCAACAGATTGCTTGGGACAATCCATGAAATTACCCACATCTCAGTTGACACCAGGATCCATACAACGGTAATTAAGTCTTACATAAACATTTATTACATCGCCACATCGGCGGAATCAACATTCAGAGAAGCTTAGAAGATGCGGAAACGTTTCATCCTTCACGGCCAACTTGAGTGTAGCACGTGACCCTATTCCTCGCCATCATCTTCCTCGAAGTCGTATTCATTCTCGTCACCTGACAGCAAATTTATCAGTACGATATGTACTGGCCACGGAGCCCACCTATGCAGCATTTGCTTTGTGGAAAGTGGATGCAAGGCTATTCAAGCAGACCTATAGGCTGAGGTTTCCTATGCAGTTGTAATCATTGTTTAATTAGTCAAGTTTTATTTCCAATTAACACCATCATCCCTTTTCCCATCACCACATCTCACATACCCTCACCTCACTCTCATTCGACAGGCCCAACTCCCTCTCGGGCCTATCTCAGCGGCACACTACCACAGCGGGTACACTGCCGGAAAAATGTCATCCAGGGGGAGAAGAGAACACTCACTACACTAGTAGAAGCTTCACAGGAAAGGTCCATAGCCAACAGGTTGGCATATGTATCGATCGATCAACCGTACACTCTGCAGAGGTTTCACTACCCACAAGATTAGCCATCATAGGTGTTGCGCAAACACCTAGACAGAATTCCGGGTGCTTGCTTGCCTAGGTCGATGCCACCCTACCACTCAGCCCTGGGATATTCCGGATCCTACACCGTTATGCTGAGACTGGGAGACACAGTACCGGGTCCATCCAGTGGTACTGCGCATCTAGAACGGAACGGGAACCCATCGACCGTCTCCGCCCACCCTTATCACCTCTCAACCTAGCAGTAGTGGCACCATCCTACCAAGTAGTCCAGCCGTCTCCCGCCCATCAGAAGCGAGTGAGTAGAAAAGGATTCCCATGAACCTGAAACTAGTCCGTCCTAAGTTTGACCAAGCAGGCATCTTCACTTAGGGGATACTCTCCCCGTGCCATCACAGCACCTCCGTCCACGGGCTTCAAACTACCAAGGCCATCCCACCCGAAACCTCCTCAACAACTTTACCCGCCACAGGTATCTCGTTTAGGGATGCCCAGGTTGCACCCCCGGCATGACTTGCCCCATGGGCTTGTCTCACATCCCACTTGGTCGACATCAACCCTTACTACGCACCCAAAACGCACGCAGCACTCTCTCCCAGTGGTTATAATCAGATATACACCGTCCCAATTCCACCACATAGCATATAGCAAGTAGAAAGTAGTGGAAGAGTAACAGTAAATTAAGCAGCAGCTAACCTAGCAGCGGACAGCAGGGTAAAGTCTTATCAAGGCAGGGAATTCAAATATACTATCATGCAACCAATCCATACATAATCATAAAGCAATAGCAACAATGTCATTTGCAATGCGTAAATAGGATCTAAGGATTTGGTGGGACGTGGCACCTTCGTAGTCGTCTCCTAGCTCCTAAAGGTACTCGTGGTCGTCTTCCTTAGTCAGATCCTCCTCTGGCTCTGAAATCGAACACGAAATAGTCGCGTCAGCGACTCCTATAGAGTATTTCAGAAAAATCCAATAAAATAAAGACCCAAATGTACATAAACATAATCTTAGATTGTAGATCTCATTTTTCTGAGAATTTTGATATATGGTGCACAATTTTTGGACATCGTATGAATAAATTATGAATTTTCAAAAATTATCCTATTTTCTAAAAATGAAAAAATGGCCGATTAATCAGGGGATGACACGCGGCAGCTCGGGATTGGTCCACGTGGCGCGCGGGTCCAGTAGTGCGGCATGTGGCGGCTGACGTGGCTGCTGACGTCAGCATGACGTCATGCTGACGTCACCGTTGACTGGGTCAACTCTTCAGGGTCCGGTGGGGGCCGGATGACGTCATCGTGTGGACACGTGGCAGCTCGCGGGCGTGCCACGCGGCGGCCCCTGGTGCGCGGTGTGGCTCGTGAGCGTGGACGCGGTCCACGGTGGTCTTCCCGTTCGCGGTGGTTCGGTCCATGGTGAACTATGCCTATGTGCCCGGTCTCAGTCGTCGGCTCACGGTGGATTGGGTCCGTGTAAGAGGTGCTGCAGCAGCTCGTGCACATGCCGGCCGCCCACCAAGTGTTCGACATGCGTCCTCAATGAGTCGCCGGTGACGGCGAGACTCGGTGGTGGTCCGGCAAGCTCAACGGTGGTCGGAGATGGCTTCTACAGTCGCGCGGCAGCTCGTGATGTCGTCGTGAGGCGAAAAAGGAGTCGGATTGTGCCCACGGTGATGGTGTTTGGCGCACGGGTCGCCGGCGACGAAGCTGCCGCTGGGTGTGAAGCTCTAGCGAGTCGTGCTAGACTCCCAGGAAGGGCGATTTCGCTACATCCACCCTAGGCCACGAAAATCCGGTCCCCAATTTGGTTCTGGCAGGTCTCTAGGGCGTCCGTTCTTATGGCGGTGCTGCTCCGGCGGTGGCGGACATCCGCGAGGCGGTAGCGCTCGCAGCTTGGCATACCAGGGCTCGGCTTCTTCCGATTCACGTAGTCAGAAAGGCCTTTGGCTTTCTCAGCGGTCACCTATCGTCACGGCATGGCTTCCATTCGGTCGCGGCTCATGGCGACGCGCCGGCGAAGTCACGGCGCGTGCGGTTCATGGCGCGCGGGTCTCCCACTAATGCTTGCGGCTTGCTGCTCGACACGAGGAGGGCGTGGCGTTGCCCACGACTATCTATCCTACCCGGAGTTGGTCGGGGTTGCTCGGAACGCGCGCAGCACGACGGCGCTCCGGCGGACTTGGCGTGGACAGGGCCGAGCAGTCACGGATCCTCCTTTCTAGTGGCAGGGGCTCGGTCTAGCAGTGGTAGGAGGTGGCGAGTCTTCCCGGACGGCTGCTAAGGTGGGCGGTGATCGTGGTAGGTGGGAACGCCGACAAGTCAGCGGCGCTCCGAGAGCTTGACGTTCGACGGCGGTGCCCGTCGAAGGTGTTCGACAACCAGTGGGCTGGGCGGTAAGTCAGGTGTGCGTGTGTGCGGGTGTTCCCGGAGCCGGTAGGGGCTCGCACCTTCGCGCCCCAGAGACGGAGCGCCATGGCGGTCAGCAGGGCGAGATTGGAAACGGGGTGCGGTGGCTCACCGTGGTGTCGGTGAAGCTAGGATGGCGATGCAGTGCCGATTCGGTGCCGTGCCGAACCGCGACGGGGCTTCAGCTTCTCCGTGTCCGGCTCGGCGTGCTCCGCGACGGCGGCGCTCCGGCAGCTCCTCCTCCTCTGCTCCGTCCTTCTCCCTTCTCCCTCTCCCTCTATTGTGCGGTGTGGTGTAGTGGTTGTGCCGCAGCGCGGCGGCGGCGAGTGAGACGAGGTCTAGGGCTTCGGGGCGACTCCTTTTATAGACAGCCAGGGCATGGCGCGGCGGCGGACGATGATTAGCGGCGAAGGGGGCACGTGGAGACCATCGGTGCTCCCGAGCTAGGGTTTCCCAGTGCGCGCGGGGTCCTTTGTCGTCTAGGCGACGGGGAACACGCAGGGAACAGTCGAGGGGACAGGCAGGCCAGGGTCATGCGGTTTGCGTGACCCTGCCGGCCTCCGGTTTCGTGGGGAAGAAGAACGGTGGGGGGAGGCGAGAGCGGCTGACAGGCGGGGCAGGGCGGTCAGCGGCTGCGGGGGAGCGGGTGCGGATGAAACGGTCGCGCGCGCGTGCGGTCGGCATCGCGCGTGCGCGCGGTGTTGGGCCGGCCCAGTGCGGGGAGGCGGGGTGGAGCGCGCGCGGGTGAGGTGAGGAGAAGAAGGCCAGGCTGGTTTGGGCTGGCGTCGGGCCGATTTGGTTGGCTGGCTGTCCTCTCTTCCTCTCTTCTCTTTTCTTTTTCTTTTTCTATTTTCACTTAAGTGTATATATACATATATTGCCCATTTTAAATATTGAGTAAATACAAACATAAATTGCAATAAATCCCAAATATGATGCATAAGTTATTATTCTATGTGAATGGAATTAAAATGCAAACTATACTCCTTTATTTACCAAATTCTTAATGAAACCTATATGCTTGCACAAAAAATGGGTTTTCATAATAAATAAAAATCCAACTATGATGTATGATCTATTACTTTATTTCAAAGGAATTAAAGTGCTAGCTATTTTTCCCATATCTAATATTTGCATAATTAAATCTACATGTGTGCACATGAAATGAACTTGGTGAAATAAAGTGGAAAAATTTTAATTAGTTAGGATTTTTGGTGTTTGGATTTTAGGGTTGTTACAGTATTAAATATAGGTAAATAATAATTAATTGCACAATTTGTCTATACATGTCGAGACGAATCTTTTGAGTCAAAGTTAGTCCATGATTGAATAAAAGTTGTCAAATACAAACGAAAGTGTTATACTATTAAAAATCAAACTTTTTCTCCAACTAAAACAGGGCTCTAGCAGTCAGGGCTCTAGCAGTCATTTCTGAAGGAAGAGCGAAAATTGATTGCGGTTGCGGTTGTTTCAGGGGCGGCTCGCGGCTGGCCTCCCCGTGGCACGGCAGTCGCTGTCGCTGTAGTGTGTGTGAAGACCTGTCTTGCCGTAATGCCGTGGTCGGCGGCAACGCGAAGGGCATGCTGCCTGGCGCGCGCTTGCCTGGAGGAACCGCGGCATCGCGTAATGGGTACATTGCTTCTCGATGGCCGTCGGACGATTAATTGTAGGGCTAATCCCTTATATGCTATTAAAATTTATAATTATTCCTTACGTGCCATTAAAAAATATAAGTTCTCTTCTATGCCATTGCTTTATATTTTCTCTCCCTTATATGTCATTGCTGTTATATTCTCCGTCAAGAATCTCCGTTAGCGATATGTGTGACACCATTTTTACTCCGCGTATGTCTACATCGCTACAAGAAGACTGACCTAGCCTAACCATTTGACATACGTATCATAATTTGTCTAACCATTTGACGTACACGTGTTATAATTTAGACTTATATAAATACGTTTATCCTAGTATTTTCCTAGTCTACCATTTGACGTACACGTGTTATAATTTAGACTTACGTACACGTGTTAACCCTGTATTCCCGTCCGTTACCAGCCTAGCACGTAAGATTTTTGACGGAGAATATAACGGCAATGGCATATAAGGGAGAGAAAATATAAAGCAATGGCATAGAAGGGAATTTGTATTTTTCAATGGCACATAAGGGATAAATATAAGTTTCAATGACATATAAGGGATTTTCTCTTAATTGTATGGCCGCGCAATGGATACATTGTTCACGTAGTTCAGGGCGTCTGCAATACGGTCGCTTGGATGGCAAATTTGTTTGACTTGTTCGAACTTTGAAGTCACTTTTTATAGTAATAACATCATATAACTAATGATATATGATTGCCATTATTAAATTAAACCTTAAAAAGAACATAGATCGAACTTTAACGATTAAATATTGTATACTAACCTAGATGACTCTGTCTGACAACGAAGTAATTGTGTTAGAAAAAAAAAAGGATCGTTGTTACCTACGGCAGCTGATCGCTCTCGGCATAGCTCGCGTCTGTGTGCAATTTTGCATACAACTAATGAATAAAAGTTGCAGCCACAAAGAAGTTTTAACCAACTAGATCTGGTGACCAAAACTTACCATGCCTTCCGCAAACTGCGACCGTCATAGAAAGTGTGGCAAGCAAAATCAAAGTAATGAACCAAACACTTCAAAGAAAGTGTGGCAACTAAAAATCGAGGCATTGAACCAAACACTTGCCGAAGAAAGAAGAAAGTGTAGCAAGAGACGTGAAACAGCCCGTGATTTAACTCCATTCAAGAAAAGAAAGGATAAAGGTAGCCTGGGGGTGGGTACACATGACTTTATTCCACTCCCTTCGTCCATATCCACTCAGCATGCAGACTCATCCTCTGCCTCAATACAACGCCATCCTCTGTCGACGCTTCCCACTTCAGCTCGCACTATTTCCCCCACAACACAACAATCCCCCCTAACTCCCAGCCATGGAGCCTGTCATTTCGCATCCAGCACCTAACCCCACTCATGACCCCCACCGACACCAACCCCACCTCCAGCCCCCTCCCCCTCCCCAGCCTACTGCTCCCACTTGCTCCACCCTCCCCCATGGCGGAAGAGCTGCGCCTTCAGGAGCAGCGCAAGGAGTCGCGCTTTCGGTGTCTCCTTTTCGCTCCGTTGCTGACTCAAGTCCTCACCCGCTCCACCGACCTCAACAGGCTGCTCAGCTGCCCTAAGTCAGATATCAGAGGAAACACAGTAAATCAAGGAGCTTCAGATCTGAATCCTCTTCCCTCCCAAATCCGTGTCTGCCGCCGGTCAGCATCAATCCGTTCATTCACAGCTCTCGTCGTCGTCCTCGCTCTCCGGATCGAGAGGGCTCCTGCTCTGACTCCAGCACCGCCGCCTCGCAACGTCTCGCAGGAGGCGTCTCGGGTGCAGAGGGGCGTCGAGCTCGGCCTCGGACTAGCCGTTGGGATAGCCCGCTACACCCCAGTGGTGGACTTCACGTCCCTCCTCCTGGAAGGATGGATACAGTTGGGTACCCAGGTGCGACTGGTGGACCTATGGGCCCACCCAGTCCAGATCTTCGCTGCTACTCTCCTGGACTCTCTGGCGGGGGGCTTCTGGGAGCTGCTCTATGTGCCGCGACGGCCGGATTCAATCCGGAGGCTGCAGCGGTACCTGTATCCCTCACTGACTCTGAGGAGGCAAGACTCTTTCTCACCGGGAATCTTCGTCAGCATCAGGAGCATGGCTTCCAGCATCCAGGCCAGGTTCCAGTGGGCGGCCATGACGGAGGTCTCGGTCCACATCCTCAAGAAAATATACAAGATCCTCAAGCAAGCACTGATCAGGCTCTGGCGCCAGCCTTCAAGGCGCCAAGGGGGCCATGAGTCTACTGGCTTGGAACTGCCAGGGGTCAGGCGGGACCCTGCGCAGTGCTAAGTCCAATCATCTCGCCAGGCTCATCTCGTCCACAAAAGCGCAGGTATGTTTTATATCAGAAACTAGAAATGCTAGCATCAAGAGGCATGCGCTTATAAATCGATTTAACATGTTTGATGCCTTTGTAGTTCCTGCACAAGGCCAGTCAGGCGGCCTTTGGCTTCTGTGGACAGATGATGTTCATATTAATGTAGTCCATCAGTCTCACCATCTAATCTTAGCTCTTTGCATGCATAAGCAGAATATGAAGCAGTTTGGCTTAGTTTGCATCTATGATGACCCTCACCATCGAGCGACTGCTGAAATCTGGGGGCAAGTGCATCATTTTGTTGTACATAATCGCAACTTGCCTATGTTCTGTATGGGAGACATGAATAATATTATGCATACTAGAGAAAAGTTAGGGCCATGTAGAGCTAATACTAGTCGTATTAATGCTTTTTGTCAATATGTGAAACAGTGCGGCCTCTTTGATTTGGGTTATAGTGGTCCAGCTTACACTTGGTGTAATAAGAGGTTCAGTACTGCTCCTACTTATCAGAGACTTGATCGTTGCTTAGCTAATTCTGAATGGTGCTCTGTTTACCCTACTACTACTATTTATCACTTACCTATGTTACGAGGCGATCATGCTCCCATTCTTGCTGTCTTGCACTCTAATCGCTTTAGAACTAATAAACCTTTCCACTTTGAAAATTGGTGGTTGCTCGAATAGGATTATACAGATGTGGCAAAAAACAGTTGGCAACGTTCTTACAATCATTCCTTTGCTCGCAAGACTAAATTCCTCGCCTCTGATCTTCGCAGGTGGCGTAAAACCAAGCCTAAACTTAGTGATCAACTAGATAACATTGAACATCAGCTCTCCCAGCTCCAGAGCCAACCCCCCAGCCAACAAAACCACTCCCTTCAGGATCATCTCACCCACCAACACCTGCAATTGCTAGCCAAAAACGAAGAATTTCATTTACAAAGAGCCAAAAAACTTTGGGCCACTAGCGGTGACCGCAATACCTCCTTCTTCCACCATGCAATAACCAAGAGAAGCCACAGGAATAGGATCACCTATCTAGTTAACCCGGATGGGACTACTTCTACTACCAACCACCAAATCCAAAATACTCTCATCAGTTACTTCCAAAACATTTTTACCTCCCAGATCCCTGTAGGTCTCCCCACCCCCCAGCCTGCCCAGTCAAACAATCAACACTTTAGTAACACCCTTTCTGATGCTCAAATCGCCGGGCAACAGAACTCCCATCACACCTAGGAGTCTCACCAAGACCATAGCCAGGTTGCCTCCCAACCCAGTACTGATACTTTCACAAACTCTATGCCTTCTCTACAGGAACTCCATGCCATTCTCAAGGATATGAGGAATAATGCATCCCCTGGTCCTAATGGCCTTAATGCAGCTTTCTACAAATCTGCTTGGAGTTGGATCTCCAATGATGTTCACAGTCTGGTAACCCACTTCTACATTGATGCCTCTCTTCCTGAGGATATTAATTCTACACATATCACTCTCATTCCTAAAAAAACTCAACCGGTTACCCCCCAGGATTTTAGACCCATTAGTCTGTGCAATATCATCTACAAAATCATTGCTAAATCTTTAGCCAATAGGATTAAACACCATTTACCTGATTCCATCCATTTATCTCAGGCTGCTTTCATTAAGAACCGATACATTTCCACTAACATCATAATTACTCAGGAAATAATTCATTCTTTCAACTTAAAAAATTGGAACCGCAAGGCCTTCCTCCTAAAACTAGATCTAGCTAAGGCTTTTGACCGTCTGGAGTGGGGGTTTATTGAGTCAGCTCTTTGTCGTCTAGGCTACCATCATCATTTCATTAATCTAATTAAAGCGTGCATTTCTACTCCTACCTTCTCAGTCCTTGTTAATGGTGAACCTCCCCTACCTTTACCTCCCAGCGTAGTATTCGTCAAGGCTGCCCTTTATCTCCCTATCTGTTTGTTATTGCGATCAACGAATTATCCCAGCGGCTTCAAACTGATCTTACCATGCAAAATTTTAAGGGCGTCTCTCTAGGTCCAGGTTGCCCTCCTATTCATTCTTTGCTTTTTGCTGATGATTTAATTTTATGTGGCCAAGCTTCTGTGTCCGATGCCCAGGCCATTAGCAACATTCTTTATGACTTCTGTAGCCTCTCGGGCCAGACACCGAACCTCCAAAAATCGGCCATTCTTTTTAGCAAAAATGTAGATGAAACCACCAAAAACGACATTAGAACCATTTTTCCAGTCCCTGACCTTCTCCCCAATACTATGCATCTAGGTCACCCCATGATCTTCTCTCACAGGGATAAGAACAAAGCTTATGAATTCATCCTGGCTAAATTTCAAGCTAAACTCACTACTGTTAAAGCCAATAAACTCAATCATGCAGGTCGTTTAACATACATTAAATCTATGCTGGCTTCTATCCCAATTTATTATATGTCCACTGTGATCTTCTCAAAAAAGTTTTTGGACAAATTAACTGCTATTATTCGAAGATTCTGGTGGGCTGGTGTTCAGGAGGATGATCCCACTAACCCAATTGCTTTCAGATCTTGGGATGACATATGCCAACCTAAGGAAAATGGTGGTCTTGGTATCAGAGATCTCTCTACTATTAGCAAAAGTCTAGTGTTGCAGGTTGCTTGGAATGTAGTCAATTCCAAAAATCCCTTCCTCACCAGCATCCTAAAAGCTAAATACTTCCCCCACACCACTTTTTGGAAGGCCAGCACATCTACCACTAAATCTGCAGTTTGGTCCTCCATCCTTCAGGTAAAGGAAGATCTCATTCAAAATTCGAGCCTGCAAATTCATGCAGGTAATTCTTCAATCTGGTCTAACCCCTGGTGTACTATTTGGAGAGACATTCATAGCCACCTCCTCTGGCCCATCACTGAAAACCCTCTCCCAAGTAAAATCTCAGACCTTTGGCTTCCCAACTCCCACTCCTGGAACCATGACTACATAGCCCGTATATTTGATATGCCTGCTGTTCAAGCTATCATGCAAACTCCCATTGTTCATTCCCAAGAACCGGATATCATTAGATGGAACTCTGCCCCTAAGGGTGATTGCACTGTGAAAAACGTTTATAAAACCCTTAGCTCTCACAATCACATTCAGCTCCCTCCTACTGGTCCGCGCAGTATTACTGCTCAAGCTAGTCAGATTCTTCTCAAAGTTTGGAAACACAAATCTCTCTCTCCAATTATTAAGACCTTTGCTTGGAGACTTATTAGGAGAGCGGTGGCTTCAGGTAAAAGGGCTTCTACTTATTCTAATCATATCAATGCTGCCTGTTCTACATGTGCTATGAATGAAACTGATGCTCATCTTTTCTTTCATTGCCCCTTTGCTCGGGCAGTTAGGTTTTCTGCTAATCCTTCCATTCGTGTAGACCTCCTGCCCCAGGAGGAAGATGGAGTACAGGAAATACTTGCAAATTTAATTTCCCCAAACACTAGCCCCTCTTGTTTGCAGGTCATCTTCACTACTCTCTGGTATATTTGGAAGTCAAGAAATGACAAAAGATTTTCCAGGAAAGAGTGGACAGTCTTTCAGGTGCACCATGCGGTGGCTGCACATATTTCTGTGCTTCTCCCACAACAACAAATTGCCTCCCAGCAGGCACCTCCCCATCCCACTCTATCTCCCACTCCCCAAGATCCAAACTTGTGTGAAGCTAGCACTGCAGGTCAACCAAGTCCCCAGGCCCCTCCAGTCCTCATCCAAGGACTGAGATGCTATGTTGATGCTTCTACACTGCCAGATCAGTGTCACCCAAGTCAGAGGAAGGCAGGTATTGGAATTTTTATTGTCAATACGCAGGTTTTTCCGACGGTAACATTATACATCAAGGCGGTGCTCCACTAGACCCACTCAGTACTTATGGCAGAGGCGGCTGCCTTAGGTTCTGCAGCGACCATTGTTGAGGAATTAGGGTTCCACCAGGCTACTTTTCTCTCTGATTGTCAGGTTCTAGTAGATTTTCTCCAAGGGCATGACAGGTCTTCACTTCCGGATTGGCAAATCAAGTCCTACACTCAACTATATGTGAATTTCCAATCTTCTCATCAAGCGGCGATAATGAAGATCCCAAGAGAGAATAACTCGACAGCCCATATCTTAGCTAGGCAGGCTTTTCAAGCTACCTCTGTTTCTAGCTCTGCTTTTAGCGCTTCCTGTTCCAATCCTGGTCATGCGAGATCCCTTTGCCCTTTCAGAGGGGTTCTCTCTAATGTATCGATTGCTAATGTACTCATTACTGCAGTAGCTTGCTGCTAAATAATAAAGTTGCTTACTATCCAAAAAAAAAAAAGTGTAACATACCATACCTACAGCAGTGAACCAACAGTTGCCGGGGAAAAAAATAACAAAGCTAACCTTTGGCGTGGCAAATTTCAGTAACCAACCAAACAAGCCCTTCATGTTGCATAACCCACAGATCTGACAAGTTGCACAGATTAACCAGTTTACTGAATCAAAATTTTACGTTGCACAGCCCACCGACCAGAAACACGACTATAATAGGATTACAGGGCAGAAACAACAAGTCTTATATGCTAAGAATAACTTGATGTCTCTCTTACAAGCACACAAGGAGCACAAAACAAAGCAACACAAAGATATAGATAGACGATGACATTGTTTAACTGCACGTCATTACACGTCTGCGATGGTCACCTCGACCTCAACACCAGGCTCAATGGTGATGGAGGTGATCTGCTTCACCACATCAGGGGAACTGATTAGGTCAATCACCCTCTTGTGGATGCGGAACTCAAACCGATCCCATGTGTTTGTTCCTGACCAACAAATTAGATCGTGATCAGTGGAATTCGTGACTTAATAACAAAAAAAAGATATCAATATCCCACTGTATTCCGCGCGCAGAGGCAGAGCATGAATGTGTAAGCTCTCTATATTTGACAAAATTGTATACTTAAATCAATTGTTTTTTTTTTTCAAGAATTTAATAAATGAGAAGGGATTTTGCCCTGCCCTTCTCCACATTCTAGACAAGAAAGTCACCAATAACAACTCGATGATACTTCTAGACAAGAAAATCATCAATAACTAGATCGTAATAGTCAAACAGGCCCGGGTGTTACGGTCCAGAAGATGAAATCTAAAGTTACTCAAGGCTGTAGTAATTTGAGATGGCATCAATCCCATTCCCACCAGATACTTTCAACAGCAGAGGCTAGGAAATAGCTCGATACCTTCACCGCAAGGGGACTTGCGGGTGGTGATGTGGAGAACCTTAGTAGGGATCCTGACGGGTCCCTTAACCCTAAGTTGCTTGTCCTTGGCTCCCTTCACCAAATCCGCACAAACTGAAAGAAATCCCATGCAATTGTCAGTTCAATAATTTATTGAAAGTAACTCAGCAACTACAGGAGCTTGCATCATAGCAAGTGACAAAATACAGTTTAGTCAGCCTAATGATACAAAGGAGACCAATTCAAACTCCAGTTGCTAATTCCTTCCTTCCATGCCATCCAACAGAACAGTCACTTAGGCGCTGGCAAGCAGTAAATCGCATCGCGATAGGAGTTTTGTTCAGATAAACAATACAATAGAACGGTTCACAAACCCAACAGTTGATTGTAACCAGTATCTCAAAGATAGACTTGTACATGTTCTCGAGACTATAGCACGGAAAGCAACAAATTAGACATGCAGATCTAAAACGATATACAAATCAACCGTCAACGGAAGCTTGTATACGCCTTACGCCATTACGATATACTCCATAAGAGAAAGATTAGCTAAGATATAAGATCACATCAGAAAATATGAGTCTGAATTCATGAGGTTTGGTTATACCTTTCTCCAAGTTCTTGACGTTCTTGGATGAGAGTGTGATGCGGATGCGGTTGAGCTGCAGCTCTGGGGCATCCTCGACGCCAAGCTTCCCCTTGAGGCCGCCATAAACTGCCGCCGCCGCCGCCATGGTGTTCTTGCGCTCGGGGACAATGGGGTCTTCGCTCGGCTGCTCGGTGTAGGCGGCGCTGCAAGCTAGGGTTTTCGCCCGCAGATGGATTCGAGGCTACTTATATCAGTAGTTAACGGGTTGGCCCAACAGGGACCAGGCTTTAACGGCCCAACTAGAACCAGGCATTTAACGGCCCATCTAGTCTTACCTCTCACTATTGGTGGCAGGTCTCCTGGGTGCCTAATAATACAGTAATATACCTTTCCAAGCCCTCTCCACTCCTAAGAGCCAGAATAGTAAGATACAGTCAACTAGCTAAATGTTGTTCTACATCGGGCTGCACGCACAAATTGAGATAAATATGCACTCGTCGTTTTCTTTGCAGTGCAGCTCGAGAAAAGCGTGTGCTCTATCTTTTACCCATCCCACTATACTAGCTGACTTTATTACTGGACATGGCAAGTTTATTTAGCCGGGTGGCTTATTAGTCATGCTCTAATACAAGCCACAACGTTGGCTTTTACCCGTGCCCAAACAAGAGAGAGAAGGTTCAGGCACCGGAGAGACACGCTGTGAACATTGATGCTAAAACCAAAAACACTGGCACTGTATCAAGTTCGTGCCTCAGGTGCTGAAACAATAAAAAAGTATTTTTTATGCCGCCTAGTTCACATCAGCCCTTGCCATCAACGCTTGGAGTGAGACGAGCTTCAGCCTTTTTAGAAGAAAAAGAGGGGCCCATCTACTTTACAGGCATCAATGCCCACACTGTGAGAACATGTGAAATCATAGCACCAGCAGATGTGGCAGACGAATTTTTTTTTTTTGACATCGCTACATTGCGGATAGTCTAAGGGTTGCCCCTTGTTGCTTCATTTTAGTTGCTACAGCTTGTTCGTTTGAACTAAAAATAAATGTTAATTTTAACTGTCGATTTATTGTGAGAAGGAAAATACTTCTCTTAGTATGGTTGTGCTCAATTGAAGCTGGACGCTGACTATTCTAGCTATTCACTGTTATTACTTGATTCTATCATCATCCATCTTTCCTCATCTTGTTCATTTGTGCGTTTCTTGTTCGGTTATTGTTGCACTCTGGTTTACATATGGGCATATCTGAATTTTGTTCATGAGAATTATGTATGTAGCTTATTTACTGTTCTAAGCATTAGTTCAAGGTTGATGATGATTTTTTTAATTGAGTTTGTAACAATAGCAGAGTGTTTTTTTTTTTGAAACAAACAATAGCAGAGTGTTAATGATGATGCCACTGGGTTGCGCACCTACTCAGTGTTACCAACATTGGTCAAGTTATATTTGATGTTTTGATTTGCTATGCTACCTAGGGAATGAAGTCCTTGCGATATACTAGCTACACCTCTTCTTTAGACATAGATCCCACTGCTCATCGCCGTCAGTAGATCATCAAGGGTGCAACACTTTGTTTGTAGTCGCGAGTGCTTGTCTCTTTGTGAGTTTTGACGCCGCGCAAAGTTCCTAGTAAGGTCCCGTTTGGAATGGAGGATTTTCCTCTCATTCCCGCGGGAATTGAACTGATTTCTATGAAATTCATGCGTTCGAAACAGTCTCTAAAGTCTGGCAGAGCTCTTGCCGACAATTTCAATAACGTCGTCCGAAATAGGCATGCATTACATATGGTCCCATGCCCTTAGGGTTAGAAAAAGAAAAGGCAAAGGCAGAAAACACTCAACTATAACTTTCATAATATCGTGCTACTACAAGAAAAAACGTGGCCAAATATAAAACTTGAATGGAGGCCATAAAAACTCGACAATGACAAGTATTTATGATCACATGTTGTAATCATTTATGCTAGAAAAAAGGAAGTTGTGAAAAAAGATCTATTTTGAAAATTTTACATGTTTGTGTTGGATTATTATTTTTCCATGGTAGCCTAAAAAAAAAGTTGAGCTGTCTACAAGATATTGTTGGATTAGTTGGAATTTAGATGCCCTATGGAGATCATTCCTAGCGTTTTTTTGCTTCTCCTGAGTTTAGGTGGAAGCGAGATTGGGAAATTGAGGCCCGACTCCCAGGATCTGAATTCATGGGATGGGACGATGGGGCAAGGCAAGTGCCATGGACATGACTTTTGAACAGAGAAAAACACATGGTAGGCTGGTAGCCCATTAGCGCAAATTATACGTTCCCGAATTCCGTAAAGCAAACATCGTTAAACAATACATCCATCCTGGGTAAACAACTATGTATATGAAAGTATGAATGCGGGACAGGAAGGGCCCATGCAACACCCAATCTGAATTTCATTCTAAACAGACAATTGTGCCATGATATACAATACATCCATCCTGGGTAAACAAATATGTATATGAAACTATGAGTATGAATGCGGGACAGGAAGGGCCCATGCAACACCCAAACTGAATTTCATTCTAAACAGACAATTGTGCCATGATATACACGGAAACGATAATGCATTTCCTTTCCAAATCCGACCTTCTATTTGTTAGATAAAAAGTACCGAACTAATTTCACACGATTCAGCATCATGCTGACATGCTCTACAAGTTACATTCTTGACCAGCAGCAAGACCTTTTCTCACCAAAAGAAACCATCGATGCAACTCCAGAAAGTCACCCAGAGATGTTAATCCTATAACATCGAGGTAGGAAAAAAAGGAAGAGAGTGTAGATGGAACAGTAGGCAAACCAAGCTGCATCGGTAGTGATTTACAACAAAATAAATCACATGATGCTCTCGAGGAACATGTTCCTGTTTCTAATGTCCATTTTCATGGCTCTCATGTTCCTCCTCTGCATCCTCAAAACGCTGGTCGTTGATTTGAAGCTGCAAGCCAAGATGCCAGTAATGTTAACAGTCTTCTTTTATAATAATTAGAAATAAATACACTGGTACAGCTAGTTCATTCCATTTTCCAAACAATAATGTATTCACCACAACAGAAAATAGCCCAGAATCAAGATTAATATCACAATAAATCCATGGGAACTATTTCTAACAGCCATATAATTAAGACAAACACTCATACAAATTTAATAGAAGACACCAAAAATCAACAGAGGCTAAACAAGGCTTATCTCATATGAGCATTTGTTCCATCATATGTTTATACAATAACAATGAAAACAAAACTTATAAAGAAATTTATTGAATACCTCAAGTACTGAACGACTGAGGTCATATCCACCATTTTGACCTATCGGATTGGCATTGAAAAACTGGGGCCCATTTTCTGCATGCAAGGTAAGACAACTAAGTGCTGCTATCGCATTAGCGCAAAAATATTAGAACAAAGAAAGCACAAAGCTTACCATCAACCATGTCCTCATCATCATGAACCCAACCACCATCAGACATTTCTTCACCATGGTACAACCCATTCTCCTCGTTGCTCTCTGTAGATTCAGAAGACTACATAAATCTGCGACAGAACCTTTTCAAGTATCAACTGTAAATTCATGGCTTACCAGCATTAGGGTCAGGATTCAGTTCAGCACAATGACAGAAGACATCAAAGAGTGCATCCACTTAAGCTCTGTCAAGGATACAAGTCATGCAATGCACGAACTGTATAAAACAGTTTGTACGATTCAAATAATCAAATATAGTAAAGGTAGGTAGGTAATGATCTTATTTATGACAAGTTTCAAATTGGCAAAGTATACCGGATAAAAAAGGGGCTGGGGGATTTTTCAAGAACTCAAGAAACAAGAAAATTTAGTAGTTCGCTGGCATCAGTTTTACAATCAAATTCAAAAGGGTTATCCATGAGAATATTTGCATAACATAATTAGTAGTGCCATCAATCAGTTCACTAGATCACTAGTCATGGAGACTGAATCAGCAAGCACTTGAACTCCAGCATCAAGCTCAAGGTATAAAGAGATGCTTGAACAAGGAAATATTTTAACGAGATAACTTAATTCCAAAGGATACGTTGACCAGGGTCCGCTGGTATGAGCCGCATTTCATATACTCTAGATAGCTCTAGTTCATTTGCTTCAGGATCTGATTCATCAACCTCCTCATCTGTACCAACTGCTGCCTCAATCTTCAAATTAAATGTAAAAAAAGTCAGACATCTACACCAGAGAATATTAAAAACCAAACAACAGAAACAGACAAATAATAGCTTATAGTGCAACTATTAAACACCAAAACAAGTCCAGACTTGTCATAATCAGCTCATGCAACTATTAAACAAGGTAAAAATGGTTCTTATTCACAAAATTTTAACCAACACAGCCAGGAGCAAAATGCACGTCAGCGAAAAAAATCGACACAGCAGGGATACCATACATCTGTATGCAAATGAGGGTTAGCTTTCTCATAACCTCTACAGCAACGTCGCTGGTGCTCCCAGCTATCAAAAGATGAGACATAAAGTTAAGAGCCACCTCTCAGTAAGAATCCTCTCGTGCAAATAGAGAACTTCTGTTCATCAGTGGAAATGCATGAATTCCAAACACAAACAGTCTTACAACCATAAGAACCTAGCTGATGAACCTTGAGTATGTCCACAAGAGAACATCTGAGCACAAATATTACCAGAGTACCAATCAAAACATAAACCAGGAAACCCTACTATAAACACCAAATCCACAATGGTACCAGCTGCAACTTTGACTACAACTCAACTGCAGCAGCCGTGCGAAAAAGATCCTACACCAAATAATACATGGCAGTTATATGATATGTGAATCCGAGGTTCGTGTTCTCCAAAGGCTGAGTAAGTTATTCTCAGAACATCCAGCAAAGAACAGAAAAATGTTTTCAGTAATTCCGTAAGCGAAGGGGTCACCCAGTAAGAGTATCTCAAGCTGAAATGAACAGCATAACCCACTAGGCCACTACCAACAGTAGAAGCTTACAGTTAAGAACACTCTAGATCCTAGACCATGGTCCAAGTCAGTTCAATGAGGTAGGCCCACGCTTTAGGAACAGATAGCTCAACCGTTAGAACATCAGAGATCTGTCTGATCAATCTCTGATACTATTGGACCTCAAAGGGGAGTATCTACATGAGCAAGTATCAGCGAACGGAGAGCTTGCTGCTCTAATCACCTGCATGTAGATGCAGGGTGAGGGATAAGCCTCCAGGTCGCGCGACACGGCGTGAAGCGAGATGTCGAGGAAGTCCACCGCGTAGCCCTTGCACTTCTCCGCCTCGCTGAGCCAAATCACCCTCCTGGTTGAACCAGCCAACAGTTAACGAAACAATAGGCATCCGAAGACGTGTCGCAGCCGTAATCTGAGCTCAATACCTGGTGGTGACGAACAGAGTCCCCTGGGGCTCCGGCGAGCGGGGGCCGAGGGCGACGGCGACGGCGCGGTCCACGCGGACTATCTCCTCGCCGGAGGCGGCGTGGAGCCGGGGCGTGCCGTCGTCGGCAATGTCAGTGAAGAGCTGCAGTCCTGGAGCCATGGGTGGAAGCGGCAGGGAGGACGAGGAGCTAGGGTTTCGGGCCTCGAAGGCTTCGGGGTGTGCGAGATTTGGGGATTCTTTCGGAAGGGTTTAGCGGTGGTGGACCGTGCTGCCTGTGCCGTGCGTACGGGCGCTTTGCCTTGGGAAATGTATAGCGACGAGAAAGTCGACGAAGGTCCAAGGGACCGGAACGGTACAAGTAGTAGCGCCTGCCGCGGAGCCGTACCAAACGGCCCGGAACGTTCAATGCATAGGCGCCTGTGTATAAATAGAGAGAAAAAAAATAGTGTATATCAATAAGCGTCTCTAAAAAAATAATCTACTTTTCTGTTTCAAAGATTTTTATTATCTTTAAATAGATATAAATTTTGTTATGTACTTAAGACTATCTTCAATAATAATACCCAAAATATAAGACCTATTTCATGTTTGAGTTACGCTACAGTGAATAGATTCAATATTTATTTTTAGTCTTCTCCAACAACAACACCAAAAAAAGAATTCTCTCAGTAAATGAGTTTGCAGGAGAGAGGATATCCAGATTTGGGTTATGTCTCTCCTGGTACCCAAAATGGGTATCCTGTATGAATATTCTGTTAGAGACCAAAATAGTACTATCGGAGACGCATATTTAGGTCTGCATCTCCTTATTGGAGATATCCTTAGATACATCTGTTCGGCTGAAAGAAAAAACATTGATTTTGCATCGATTTTGACGGATGCAGATTTGTGATGAGAGAAAAGGATATCAACGGTGCAAACCTGAGAAAAAACAAAGGGAGAAAATTTTGATAGAAAGATATGGAAACATTTTCCTCAATCAAAACATCACAAGTGCGACTCTTCTGTGTTTGTTCTAGCATAGCCCTCCTTTGTCGATCAACCCATTATTTCTGGCCGAATCGACTCTAAGCTATTTCTAGAGTTCGTGCGCGGTGCGCCTAGCCTAAAATATTTTCTCAGGTTTCTCCATTTTGTCACGGGACAAAACCAAATAGACCGTACCATTCGTACATACCCACCCACAGGCCACAGCAGTCACCGAGAATCCGCAATGCATACCGTTGGGGTTCGATGCACGCATCGTCACGAGCAGGACTGGCGCTCCTGTGCACGGCGAGGCGTGAACAGCTTAAACGAACCCCATGGAAAAGGTGCGAGATACCCACGGTCCCAGGCTCCCAGCAAAACTGTATGCCTTCCTGGCCGTGAAGCCAGAGGCAGCGACGACGCACGCAACGATACAACACGGACGCTGTACAACCAGTTTCACTGACCACGGCACAGTAACCGGGGCAATCTTCCAGTCCGACCAGTCGGACAGGAACCGCCGTCCGACCACACCCCCTCGCGTGCACTATTCCTCTTCCCCGACGCGTCCGCGCCCGTGCCCGCTCGCGTCCGCGCTCGTCCACGCCTCGCTGCCATGCCCGTGACCCCTCTCCAGCGCCCGCTCCCTTGCTGTCGTGGCCACGCCGTCGCTCACGAGCCTGCCCGCGCCTGAGCTCACCACCGCCGCCGTCCAAGCTTGCCGCCGTCGTCACCATCTCCGGCAGCTTCCCGACGGGTCTAGAAGGAAGGGGAGCCGGGGGAGGAAGGTTGGCCAGACGATGGGGATGCCGGCGGGCGGTTTGAGGACCCTGATGGCGGTGGAGGCGGTCGGGAAGGTCAGGGCGGGGGCGTCGCCGGCGACGGTGACCATGGTGGCGGCGATGCAGCAGTGCAGACGGGGAAGGGGAAGAAGGGAGGCGCTGCGGCGCGCTAGGGCTCGCCGGAGCGACGGGGACGCCAGGGAAGAAGATGAACAGGGGTGCACGGGAGGCTCGCGAGCAGACGCGCGGTGTGGAAGGCTCGTGGGCGTCGCGATTCCCCTGGTCGGAGAGGGACTGCAATTTGATAGAACGGACGCTAGCAGCCCCCAGTAACCGCGACGCCCCGCCCCCCGTCTGCCGGCCCCGCCCGAGCTCAACGCCCCCGAGCTCAACGCCCCGCCCCTAGTCACCCCGGAACGGAACCCCGTGGCCCGTCCCGTGCATTCGACGAGGGAACCGGGTGTCCGGATGCACACGCCGCCCGTGCGCGCGGCACCCAGCAGCAGCCAGGGCCAGCTGCTGACAGCTGACCCAGCACAGCGACGCCCGTCGCGTGCCCGCGGGGTTTCCGCTCCAGGGCGACAGGACGTCCAACTGCCCCGGTGGTCCGTGCGACCGTCACAGCACGTCGTCGTGCCCGGCAGGGGCAGTCAAAGCCTGGCGCCACCTCACTAGTACCCGCGCAGCGTGACGGACGCGGCCGGCGCGGACGACGACGCGGACGACGAGGGAATGGCGATGGCAGGAGGCCTCGGGGTTTGCCAACTGATGACCAGCGTGCGTCCGGCCGTCTGACTCCCGTGCACGGTGTGCCAGTAGCGTAGCGTCACTGTGACCGCATGACGCCTTCCTGCCTACCAGGGGACAAGACAGGCAGGGCCCTAGTTCTGGAAGTCGGTCTGGCTACGCATGCGCTGACTAATACAGAAAAATTGCTAATTTTGTGATTTGTGACTTGTCTTTGTATTATAATATATATTATTTTTATCATTGTCTTTCTATATAAATAATTATAATTTATTTTTTATATTTGTATTATAATATATATTTTTTTATCTTTGTCTTCCTAAATAAATAGTTATAAATTGTTTTTGTGACAACACAAATCACATTTTGTTGGGTTTGTGTTTTTCTAAAGGGTTTTATTATCGGTACCTAAAATTACATATTGCACCTATAAAAATTATAATAAACAAAATCTATAATGTTAGTATAATTTATATACAATAAAGGAAACTAAAATTCAAGCATCTAAGTTATAGCAAATCCCTTTTTTCTTTTTTCTATTTAACCTAGGAGTATCTTAGTAAATAAATAACACATTAAAAATATGGGGTACATATTATAAATATAATTATTTTTATATATCTGGTCAAATTTAAAAATATTTGACTCTCCAAGAAACAAGATATGAATTATCTTGCTTGTTGAATTGATCCGATGTGTGTGGTACAATTTTTTAATAAAAGAGAGAATTAGCTATTGATCAATAGCTAGTCTCATACATATTTTTTAGATTATATGAGAATCTTATGTGACTATGTGTGACTATTCATGGTATGAACTACTGTACGTGTTAAAAGTTAGTATCATTGAAGAAGTTATCTTAAAGTCAATAAGTAGCTCATATCGTTGAAGATGCCCTTAGAAGCAAGCAAGGGCACATTGGTTCTTCAAAACCTTCAATCACTCTTCCTTCCAAGTATAACAAAGATTTATGTTATAATGAAGAAAGAAGATAGAAAAAAGTCATACGTAAATTTACACATAGCTTATGCATCTAATTAGAGTCAGCTATTGTTGCTTTACAGTCTCCAAGTGTTAGGGGGGACAATTTCACTGTATAACAGTCCACTTCAGTGACATGAACAAAGCAAGTACCATACAATTTGAAACCTCTAATTTTGAAGTAGGTTATCTTCTAGTTGTGTGTGACAAATCGTACCCTATGAGCTTCTTACCGGTGTCTCGCTGTCCACGGAATATCACCTCCAATGAAATGCAAAATGCCAATAAGTCCTGGAATATTCGCTCCCACGGAAGTCGAAATGAGATGAATTGGAATCTACTCTATAGACTAGGCTATTTAGTTTGAAGCTTTCTAAAGTTATATATAAGTCTATGTTATTAAATTTATAAGACGAGAAATAGAAATTAATTTCATAGACCCTCATTCTATGATTCTTCGGCTCGCCCAACAAAAGTGCAGACGGTAGTGTACAAATATAATCCACATGTGGTTATATTGATTTAACTGATGTGTATCTAAAGTGTGATCGTTAGTAAGCTTGCAAGCGGGGCAGGTTGTGGCCCGTCCACTAGCTGCTAAGCTGGCCACCAAAATATTAAGCTGGCTATGCGAGAGTCCGCCAGCCGCAAAACTATCGCCGCGACCGGCCAGTGGGACTGGCGGGAAGCCCGCTAACGTCCGCAAGATCATCACGGTGCTGGTGCCGGGTAACCTCAGGGCGCAAGGAGGAGCAGGGGGAACGGAGCACGTCGAGCTCTCGTCCGGTCCAGATGGTGGTGGTCACCAGACAAGTGGCTCAAGGGCCTCAGCTCCGACTCCGCGTGGATGTGAATGGTTCCTCATCTTGGCGCTTCTGCTCACTCTTCTGGCGGCGTATGCGTCTGCTTGAGTGATCGGCCGGCCGGTCAGTCGTCGGTTGGTTCACCGTCGATTGTTACTGCTAGGTTGTGATTGTGTGCGTGTGCGGTGCGTGTGCGTGAATCATGTCGTCTCTGCTTAAATTTCCGTCGATGTGACTGTGTCAGTCTCATTGAAACCTGCTGTTATGCTTCAGTTACGTGACCAATGGTGATTATCAGAGGTTATCTCCTTGCAGCTGCAGATGTCTGGTTTAGAATTTGCTAGAAGCTTGCTATGCATATGCACGAAAATGGTTTCAAAGTTTCAACATGCATGAAAAATGACAGATGGGAAATCATACTGTGTTACCTACGACGATCCTTTTCTATGTATCTTTGCCTAGCTTTTCTTGCGCCGTTGGTCCAAATCATCACGGTGCTGCTTCTTTGACGAGCGTGAGGCGGAGCTCAGCAGAAGAAGGGGGTGGTGGCGGTGCTACCAAGCGGTCAGGTTAGCAGATCATCACGGAGACAGAGACCATGCGGTTTTTGCGGATCTCTTGCGGGTTTGTTCTCTTGTTCAGGGGACTTCGTGGAGTGGACATATTGTGCCGCAAATATTTTGTAGCTGAGCCACATCGTCCACAAAATAAATTCTCACGGGGCGGCTATAGAAAAACCCGCCCCGCCTGCACGGTTATTCGTTAGAATAGATTTCAATTCTAGGATGAACAGGCGATGGCCATAGATGCCTAGACGGTGCAATTCAGATAGCATTTCGAACTGGCGGACTGGCAACCAGCTGACGAAAGCAGCATGCCCATGGCCTGCGGAAAAGGTAATTCGGTATGGTCCTAGCCCGTGACTCCGTGAGTGACTTCCGATGCCCATGGCCTGCTAGGCTGCTACAGTTCAGCCATGCCCCATGCTCATTGATACTGTGTGACGCTCTCTCTCGTCACTGCATAACTCAGCTCCCAGTGGGCGCCAAAAAACATGTCCAATGTTCAGCTAGTCACACGATGACCCTCTTCAACGGGAGTCGATGACCCCAAAGTTTGGCAATAATGGTTTACAGTTTACAGATGAAGCCTCAGTTACTATCTGATGTTCTGATCAAGTTCAGGACTAGGACAACTGGTGTATAGTGAGTGTTAGGACCAAATCAGTGTTTGTGTTTTCCGTGAGAAGCCGGCCACCAATGGACGAAACAAAGACTGGAGATGTCTATCAAACTTAGCTATATATATCTTCTTCACCAAGATGCCTTCAGTAAGTCTGAACCTTGTTTTTGTCGGTCTGTGTACACCACTGTGGATCAGCCGAATGCTGTTGCTACCCCGAGAACAAGCTGAGCAAATGTCACTTGTCAGAGACTCGGGCGCATCCCAATCAATAAACCGTTCGAATTAACTTTTAAACAAACAACAAAGTGACATTAGAGAATAAAAAACAGTAGTCACCCCGTTGAAATATTGTTAATGCCCAATGTGGTGGCATAAAACATAAAGACGGATCTGTGCAAGATACCTTGCATCAATCCCAGCTAGTTCTGTTGCGTCTAAATTCCTTCTTCTGTGAAAGCACCTTCTTATTCTGAAGTCTCTTCCTTTCAGCGGCTGCAGCACTGTAATTACAACGGAACAACAAAATTACCACTGTGATTTGCCCCAAAAATGGAACATTTGATCTTTGCAGTCAAGAAACATCATATATCGAATTTTAAGTAAGAGTGAGAGAGTAAAGATTTAGCCATTACAACTCAAACGTTCTGAGCAATAAATTACTAGCACTTGCAGTGCCATTCTTAACTGCAACTAATAGTAATACAGTACACTTAAGGCCCCGTTTAGATCCCAGTTGCAGTTGCAATTTTGCACTGTAGCACGTTCGTTTGTATTTGACAACTTTTGTCCAATCATGGCCCAAGTAAGCTTAAAAGATTCGTCTCGTGATGTACATGTAAAAAGTACAAACATGCAAACATTTCATCTACATTTAATGCTCCATGCATGTGCCGCAACGTTGATGTGACTAGTTGCAATTGCAATTTACAGTGAATCTAAACAGGGCCTTAAACGAAGGAACTAATGTACCCATTTTGGCATTTAACCTTGGAAAATGCAATATTGAAGCACTTCAAAGTAAGTCCATGAAATATATGAAAAATATGATTGTCTAGTCAATAATGTTAGAATAGACGCCCTTGATGGGCTGGACGTGGGCCTTATACCCAGGTGCATAGCCTTTGGGAGTCCTGGACTTGTAATAGATTAGATTGGTATTGATTAGGCAAGGATCACCGTTGATCGGGTGTTTCTATAAACCCTCATGATCCTTGCCTATATATTGTACTTACCCCACATCAATCTAATTATTATTCCGAGACCTAATCTGCTCTCAAATAAGTTGCGGCAATGCAGAAGTATCAGGAACTTTAGAGTATGAGAAGTTTTTAAAAAAATCATATACTGTGTCACTTGAATTCACTTCTGGATAAGTTATTGAGCGCTTTGGAGCAGTTTATGCCATATAAGAACTACTAACTGACACATGAATTAGAAGAAAGCAACTAGCAAAATAAACAGCTTACATTTTTTCAATCTTTTTCTTTTGGTTTTCTGTTGGGGGTGGAGGAACATATGATGCAGCATCAATGATTGCCTGTTCAGGATAAATTTGTGGAGTAAGGTAAGTGGTCTAGCCCTATAAAACAAAATTATATGGAAGAAGCATACCTGTATTTTTTGCAATGCATCTTCAATATTGCCCCTAAGATGATAAACCAAATCAGTTGCAATAAAAAAATGACTAAAAGGATAACAGAACAATAATTAGTTAATTACTTCTGTGTTCTAGTTTTTGTAGAAGATATAACAAGCTCTCCATCTTTATTTATCCTATTCTTCTCCTGTGCATTAATGAGAAGTCAAAATGTAAACAATCTGTTGACAGGATTAAGAAAAGATATATGAAAAGAATTAAAAAAAATGCATATAAGACTATATGATTATAAAATAGTATCAACAAAATCGTGCAGCCACCCAGATTCAAAAAAGAAACTTGAAGCATGTTATAAACAAATGTTAGAAAACAGTAGTTAAATAAGGAGCTTTCTTTTACCGCTTGTAATATTCGTTCCTTGATTCTCTCCCCAAGCCAGTGAGCTTCCTTAACATTGAATCGCATGTCAACCTTTGTGTTAACTGTAAGATGGTAGTGGGGCTTTAGAACAAAGAGGCAAAAATTAGGCCGTGACATATTAAAATAATTAACTGATTATTTCCCAGAGATCTCTGAGTTATTAGGAGAAATCATGCATGCATCAATATTAGGAAGTTTACTAGTATTAGGAATATTATGCTTAGGAATATAAGTTGGATGTGATCTGCTGACTGTCTGGGACCTAAATACTATACACTATATAGGCAGGCCACGCCTACAGGGATATAACAATCAAGAAGCAATACAACAATGAGCTTTGCGTACCCAAACTAGGTTATGATAAAAAACTCTTCTCAACTGGAGAAGCCGTCTACTAGAGGGTGATCAACCCTTATTTTGCCATATTCGTCAGGTTTCATAACAGATTTAATAGCCAAAAGAGTTCAACCATGTTGAAGTATCGGCCAACAACAATTATCTAATGAATTTTCTTTAAAAAAAACAATTATCGAATGAATAAGAATGAAAAAAAGAGAGAGAAAAATACATGCTATTGAGTGATTGAGTACTGAACGAAGCATGTTACTCAAACATTCTGAATGCGGAAACAGCAGCAAAAGAAAATACAAATGTGAATAAATACCAATGTTTTCAAGTCGTCTAGTTGAACCTAGTCGCCTTGGGACCGATCAGGCGATTAGTCGCAATTAGTCGTCGATCAGGCCAATTAGTCGAGCCTAGGCGACCCTTGTCGTCCATATAGTCGTCCTAGGCAGACAAAGCAAAGATAGGAAGAGAGGAGGCAGTGAGCAGAGGAGATATAGGAGCAGGCAAGCATGGGAGGGCAGACCTGGGGTAGTTGCCGAGCAGGGGACGTGCTTACTTGCAGGAGCAGCTGCCTGGCGGAGAGGGGAGCGGCCAGCGGGAGCAGGCAAGCAGCTGCCCGGCGGGGAGGGAGACCGGCGGAGGTAGGCGCTGGATGCTCGCCGGCGGCCGTCCTTTTCATAGGCGGACCCACCTGGCGAGGTAGGGCAGTCCGGCGAGTACCGCCCCTACTCTGCCCCATGTCGGCGACCTCCGAGACCCGAGCATGAGCAGGCGGCGGTAGGGACCGATGGATGGAGGTTGAAAACGTCGTTGGCTGGGCTGGGGTCCTTTGGGCGGACTGGGCCGTCTAGCCAGGTCCAATGGCCCATCACAGATCCATTTAGGAGGAGGCCTTAGGGCAAGCACGACCAGGAGGCAGGGCACACATCCGCTCGGAGGCGAAAGCGTGCGGGCACGGCCTCGGGCTCTCGGCGGCTTGGCCGCTTGGTCGCGGTGGCCGGCGTGCGGGCTGCCGCGGGTGGCGGCTCTCCTCCGGTCCTCCCAGATCCCGGCGAGCGGCGGCTCTCTTCAGTCCTTCCAAATCTCGGCGGGCGGTGGCTCTCCTCCGGTCCTCCAGATCCCGGCGAGCGGTCGCGGTGGGTGGCTGTGCTGCGCCAGGCGGAGGCGGAGTAGGGCACGGCAGCAGACAGCAGCCACGCGCGGCGGCTCGCCCTACCTCCTTTCTTGAGCCGGGTTCGCCACATACTCCTTTTTCTCTGTGCGTCTTCTCGAGTATCTGCACGCGCTCTCCCTCTTATCCTTCCCGCGCGTTGTTCGTTCGTGCTTTTCGGCTTTCGCGGACTGCGGCCCGCCTGCCCGCACTTCAGCTGCCAAAAATTGGCACCCGCGCGCTCTTTTTTCCTCCTGCCAAACTAGTCGTCCCTGTCCTAGTCGGATGACTAATCGCGGTTAGTCGTCGACTAATCGGATGACCAGGCTTATGATCGAACAAATCGAATCGATGCCCCTAATCGAGACCTTACGACCGATCTGGACACGACTTGAAAACATTGATAAATACCAATGCAATGATTAAACACATGAGAAACTAGCACTGATGGTCTATATGCAATGAGAAAAAAAGAGAATGTGGGAAAACATAAAACCTTTATTAACATTCTGACCACCAGGACCACCACTTCTTGCAAAGTTAACAGTAACATGATCTGCATATATAATGGAGTTAAAACAAACTTTGCCAATTCAAGCACTAAATAGACATGTAATCAAAATTCAATAATCATTTCATAACACTAGAAAAAATATATTGTTGGACCCATAAATTATCGAGAGAAAAACCACCATTTTTATTTACATGGGTCTTTTTGCCTTCCAGTCCATCTACAAACATTGCAGTTGATAGACATACCAAATCTACTCAGGCTCATAGAAAGAGCTCTCAATCATCTTGTGTTGCATGGATAACATCTTCATCTTCAACAATATGTGACAAGAAAATGCATTCTCAACTGTAACTAACCCAGAACAATGCAGAAGATGCCGTATTTATACTGACATTGATTTACAAGCCAAAATTCATCCTCACCTTTCCGTATTCTCACCTGTACTATCTTCTTTTTGGAATTCTCAATTTCCATTACAGTAATAACGGAAAGACAAGCACTCTGATAACCAGAAACAGATGGGAGAAAATTGAGGAGTAACCAACTTAATTTAAGCAACTAGCCTAGCATTATAACCCATGCAAACACAGTTTAAAGAGTACAACGTCCAGGACAAAAGCAGCTACAAGCTGCCTGGACAGTTCAACGCTTCTGAACATAATATGGTAAACGCCATGGCAAACAGCCAGTTTCATGAGCTAACTTGTACCCCATCTGCTTTTCTAAGGTTCATTAATTTGCATTCTACAGCACCAACAGTTTCTAATCAAAGAACGGCACACTGACAAAAGACCATGCCAATCATGTTCGCAGCTTGCTCATAGCCTCATAGTGAAATGAACTTACCATGCAATTAATGAATTAGTGGAAGATACATTTAAATCACACAGAGAACTCCTCGGGGGCAGCCATTCCGGTCAAACGAACTTACCACATACGCCCATCAGTTGTTATATGCAAATAGGATTTCTATAGGCTTGAGCAGACTCAGTGCAAGCCCTTTAACAGTTTGCACGTACAGTGCCCCTTGTGATCATAAGTGTTAACGCCGGATTCTTGACAGTGAGCGGTACATAAGCTGCAGGCTATACCAGGATTGATGCTATAGGGCGCGACATTGACATTCAGAAATCAATAAGGGTTCTGGGACCGACTGGAAGGCAGAACGAGGATTCAGGCCAGCTGTAGTTCATTACCCAGGGTGATCTTGGGGGCAGGGTCGGAGCCCGCCGACGCAGCGCGCTCTTCGGCGTCCCGCAGCACCTGCTGCGTCAGAGCCAGCCGAGCCGACACTTTCTTGCCCCCGTCGTTGCCGGCCCCGGCCGCTGAGCACCGGAGGCGTATCAGCCCGGCGCGGCCAACGGCCAGGTTTAAACCCAGGCTCGGGGCAGGGCATGGAGGGGCCTGGAACAGGAGGGAGGAAACATGACGGAAACCAAACCGCAGGAGGCTGCTGCCCCGCATGGCGGTCGCCATTGGGGAGGAAGCCGATTGACGGGGGTGAAGGCGAAGCGAAAGGAGGCAGCAACAACCACCATTCGCTTGGGCTTTTCTGCAGTTTCCGTTTGTTTTGCTATCTGGGCTGACTTGAGATCTAGCCCGTCTGGAGGACTTCTGCTAATTGGGCCAAACATTCTTGTATTGAAATATGGAAAAAAAAAAAAAAGCACTTCATAAGCTTTCAATAAAGCCAGGTGAAAACTTTTGATTTAAAAATATAGAAAAATTCCATTTTATCCCTTGAACAATCGTCGAAGTTCACTTTTTCTCCTTGAGCTCTAGAACTCCGTAATCACTTCCCGAGCTTTTAAAACTTCTCGTTTTACCTCCCAGGCACAGTTATATGCGGTTTTAAAGGAGGTATCGTCTTTTCCTTCTTTATTTAATTTGACTCATTTTTTTAAAAAAATCATATTAAATAATAGAAAATTCATAAAATAGAAAACCTAATTTTTTTTAACTCCACATAAGTAGATCTACAGACTAAACATATGATATAGTTACTAAATTTTTTTTTAGCTTTAGATTTATGTTTTACTATAATTAATTGGTATCTACGGTTTCTAAGGTTCAGCGAGTATGAAACTTTTACAACAGTTCAAGCATACAATGATTAGTCTACCACAAAAATTTCACCTCAATTGGACCATAAGAACTGCATATACAAATTAATTACAGAAAAGTATAAATCTAAAGCCACAGCAAAACTCTGTACTAAATCATACCGTACTATATGTTCGTTGTATAATCTACTTATGTATAGTCTAAAAAAATTAGATTTCCTTTTTTGTGATTTACTACAATTTTCCAAAGATTTAGCCAAAATAAAAAGAAAAAGGACAAAACCCACCCTCAAAACTACTTAGAACTAGGCCCGGGAGATAAATCGAACAATTTTAAAAGTTCAGGGAGTTAGTTTGACCCGTTTTAAAGTTCATGGGAAAAAGGTGAACTTCGACAATAGTTCATGGAGCTAAATTGGATCTTTTCCTTGAAATGTTGATTTACCACCTCTCTAGTCCCTAAACCATTTCCTTAAAAACACAAATCATAAGAGATAAAAAAACACAAATCATTAGCAAACGATGGGAAAATCCAACTAAGGGGGTGTTTAGATTGCTCATTTGCAAAAAAAAATTTACTGTAGTAACATGGTAACTTTTGCAATAAGTGTTCAATCATGGTCCAGCTAGGCTCAAAAGATTCAACTCGCAACATTTTGCGAAGCTGTTGTTGGGGATTTTGACTTCGAACCAAACTTAGCTCCGAACGTCGGAGAAACTTGACTTCGCGGTGAGAAGGCGTGAAGAAACTGGAGTATGGGCGAAGTTGGCTTCGCTCATCTAGAAGAAATTTGGTGAAGAAAACAACACCGATTAAAGATAAGCAAACACCGGAAGGAAACCTTCGCTGAAGTATGTAGCGAAGCTAAAACAAGCCTGAGAGTAAGCAAGGATGGATGGAAGCAGAAGGTAGTATTGTAGTAGCCGCGTGTGAAAAGACGACTTCGCCCTGTATGTAAACGCAAGAGTTATAATAATCAAATAGGGGTAAAACGGTCTTTAGGTATATGGTAGCGAAAACTTGGCCCCTATAAATATCCCCTTTGACATGTACAGTGACAAGGTAAAAAAATTACCTTACACGTGTGCGATTTTGCCACGTGGCTTTCTTGTCATCACGTTATTGAGATTGTTGTACCCAACATCTGTCAAATTAGTTTCAGTTTTCATCAATATTTAACGCTTCATGCATATATCGACACATTGATATGATAAAACTTTTAGTATTTGGTGATGAATCTAAATAGGGTCTAAATTAGCAGCTGAACTCATAGGCTTTAATAAGGAAAAAAAAATTACTGCTACCAATATATATAAGTTATGAACAGAACAATTTCTTATATGTCAACATGTTTCGGTAAAACCGGTGGACAGCCAAAAGGCCAAACACACGTGCCTGACGGTTAAGATAGTTGGAGGGTCCAATCAATCAATTCCATTGGGATCTGTGACGGGAAAATTTCAAGCTTCATCTCATGCCGCACCGTCACACTCGTGCAAATACAGCTTCGGCCAAACAAAGAATCTGATATGTGCTATTCAAACTTTACATAATCAAAATTAACAGAAACTGTTCGTGAATGGCTGGCTAATCGATCATGACGTTCTTACTACCTGTGCAAGTGCAATTACCCTACCCCACCCTACTGGTCTTACAGCTATCAACCACGTCTGTAGCACTCCCATTCATGTCACTACAGCTACTCCCCAACCCCACGCTACCGTTGGCGCTGCTCCCGCCATCTTGTGGCCGGCAATGCGGCCATTGCTGCTGCTGTAGAAGCAGACGACCCTGCACTTAACAACGCCCGCGCCGGCCAGGCAGACGTGGAACCCTGACGCCACCATCATCTTCACGCTGGCCGGCCCCAGTCTCCCCGCCCGGCTGGCCACGGCGTCCTCCAGGAACACTTGCCATCTTTCATGCAAGGACTATTTGGATAAGCGGAACCACACAGACCTTGTATCATAAACTCTTGAACCAGGGAGAATCCTAACGGATTAGTACTAGGATCAGGTAACTCAGCATATATATCTATCAACCTCAAGATCAATAGCACACTGCCAAATCAGAATGTCTGAATGAGGTAGCCCACGTTTCTGGAACTCATTTGTATAGGCGACTGCATATGTGACCATGTACATGTCAGGTACAACGCAATAAATACTCTAAAAATGCTGAACGAAATAACATATTATAGTAATGAGAGACTGTATACCTGCACGAATAGTACCAAAATCGTGGCCGGCCTTTATATCAGCAAGGTATTCTTCAAGTTTCATATGGAAAACAAGAACTACGATATCTGACCTATCAATAGACTTTTGGCCTCCTTTAAATCGAATTGTCTCTTGATCTCTGGCCATTTATATTTACAAGTATGTCAACATCAACATGATAAATTGGTAGTAGAAACTAGAAAGTGTTTGAAGCATAACTAAGAACAATATCACGATATAACAAACAAATGGCAAGGTGGTAAAAAGAAAAGGTGTCAAACTACATCGTTTTTTGCGATCCCTTATAATGATCCAGCTAGTAATTGAACTGAAAGAGTTAAAGGTGCTTTCAGACAAAACAAAAAAAATTATTCGCGGTGCATTATCCAGTGTTCTCAGTAAATGCATCTCTCTCAACTGGCCCTTTAAGTGTCCTTTAACCATAGTTTGTGTTTAATATATGCCTATACTAGAAAAAGAATTACAAAAACACTAACAACAAAATGGGCTACTCAACCCTTAATATCATGAGCCCTTCTTATATGTATGTAAGACAAGACTAAAAATTCCATAGGGAAAGTAATTTACATTGCCTAAAGCTTTCTCTAAGCCATCTAATAAGTATCAGTACAGATGTATGCTTGCAAACTTGCCATGAATTCAACATAAAAGATTGCTTGCATGGAGGATGATAAATATACCTTATTGTTCCCTAGAGAAAAATTGAAGTTCACATTCCCTTGGCTGAACAGTCTTGTTTCACATAAGATTACCATTGTGATATTTTTACCTTCCATTGAATAGATAGTGTTCAACAAGCATCTTGCTTGTGTAAGTTACCAATGGTCTTTGCATGAGCATTCACCATTTACAAAGTGATGGTATCGGTTAACATCTCTTATGATAATTTCACGCTGCTCAATCAGTGAAATCAGCTTGATGACAACATGGCAGTCCTCACAAACTCGAAGATTCTTTGTCACAAGCAGCTTTGTCCCAGGTGGAGTATTAATGAGTCCAAATGCAATGGCCAGCCTCTCGCTGTGGCCCCGTACCATGTTCCTCTTTTCATCATCTTCTACATTATGAAAAACTGGCATGGTGTCAGGCACATAGCCAGTTTGACTCATGAGACCTTCCAATCGCTCCAACTCTTCATATATTTCATCTGATCTAGGATGAGAAGTATCACCCACAAGAAACCCATGGCACTTCCCTTTCAATTCAATCCAGCTACAGGCAATTATCTTTTTCAAGCCTCTATTGGTCATCAGCTTCCTCACCCTTGCAGCTTCTTCCCATTTCCCAGACTGGGCATATATATTTGATAGAAGCACATAGTTACCAGCATCTTCAGGCTCCAATTCAATCAACTTTTGCAGGGCTAATTCAGCTAGCTCAACATTTTTGTGAATCTTGCAACCATTTAGCAGTGCACCCCATATCCCTGAATCTGGCTTCATTAACATTCCTTTAATAACATCATAAGCTTCTCTGAACCTACCAGAGTGACCAAGAACATCTACAAGGCAGGTGTAATGCTGCACTGTCGGCTTGATGGAATATACAGTCACCATCAGATCAAATACTTCTTTTGCTTCTTGTACCATTCCTCCACGGTTACATGCAGATAGAACCCCAACAAAAGTAATATGGTTAGGCATCACTTGAGCCTCACTCCGCATTCTGCTAAACAGCTCAAATGCATGATCAGCATGGCCATGCATCCCAAATCCACAAATCATGGCATTCCAAGAAATAAGCTCCCTATGCGAGAGTTGCTCAAAGAGAACATGCGCCACCTTAACCCAACCACTCTTGGTATACATGTCCAGAAGGGAAGTCTTCAGCTTGTCCTGTGACCCAAACCCTCTCCTCCAACCGTACCCATGCAGCTCCCTCCCTCTACGCAGAGCAGCCGCATCAGCTGCAGCTGATATTGCACTCACTAGAGTGGCGATCGTTGGCGCAATGCCTTCAGCTGCCATGCTACGGCACAGAGTGAGTGCCTCTGCTGGTCGCCCATTTTGCCCACATGCTGCAATCATTGAATTCCACACCACGGCGTCCCTAACTGTGGTGCCATCAAACACCGCCCAAGCCTCGTCGACGCAACCACACTTGGCATACATGTCGATGAGGCCCGCACATACAAACACATCCGTGGCCCATCTCGTGCGCATGACACGATCATGCACTTCCCGGCCAGTGCCCAGGTCCAGGAGTGCAGCGCACGCCTTGAGAACCGGTGGATAGGTGAAGTTGTCTGGTTCCATGCTGCCATATGCTAGCATCGCGCGGTACATCTCTATTGCCGCCTCGCATGGGCCGTCGCGTGCGTAAGCACGGATGAGCACGTTCCACAGAAAGACGTTCCCCGGGTTGGGCATTCCGTTGAACAAGCGACGGGCAAGAGACACATGGCCGCAGGACGCGTAGAGGTCGACGAGCCTGGTGGCCAGGACCACGTCGAAGCCAAGGCCCGACACGAGGATCCTGGCATGGAGCTTCCGACCATGGCGAATGGCTCTGGAGAGGACGCAGGATCGGAGGATGGTGCCGTAGTTGTTGTGGTTGTACGGAGATGGGCACGGGGAGAAGGAGGTGGGGCTTTGGGCAGGAGGTGAAGGTGGTGCAGATGCGCCATTGGGTGCACCTGTTTATATTTAGTGACCATATCAATGTATTACTATAAAGAAAGCACTAAAAACTCAATCAGTCAAATTAAACACATAACTAGGACACTTTCAACAGTAGAGGCTAGGAAATAGTTCGATACCTTCACCGCAAGGGGACTTGGGGGCGGTGATGTGGAGAACCTTAGTAGGGATCCTGACGGGCCCCTTAACCCTCAGTTGCTTGTCCTTGGCTCCCTTCACCAAATCCGCACAAACTGAAATGTACAAGAAATCCCACGCAATTGTCAGTTCAATAATTTATTGAAAGTAACTCAGCAACTACAGGAGCTTGCATCATAGCAAATGGCTAAATACAGTTTAGTAAGACTGACTCCAACAAAGTATGCAAAATATGAGACCCATTTCACCGTGTAGGTCATCTACAGTAAAAGGAAAACAGCACCCAAAACAAGAGAGCTCCAACAGCAGACGCAAAAAGGCTACCCAAACCCGGCCGTCTCTCTCCTCCCTCCCTCTCTCCTCTGCGTTTCGCCGCCCATCGTTCTCTTCCTCTACTCCGGCGCCGCTCATCCCTCTAGCATGCCACCCCTCCCGGATCCAGCCACCGGCGGCGGCCCTTCATCCCTCCCTCCCGGATCCGGCGCCGGAAGCACCGCCCGTGCTGGGCCACTCCCTCCTGGATCCGGCGATGGGAGCGCCGCCCGTGCAACTCCTCCGACGACCTCGCCATGGAGGCCGCTGCCGCCTCGGTCAAGCGCGCGAGAGGCCCGGTGACCCCGCCCTGCAGCAGCTGCTCATCACTGGATCCGACGAGGCAGCAAGGCCGGCGGCTCCCCGGCGTGCCGGCTCCGGTCATGGTGGTAGCCTAGATCCGGTCGTGGCGACAACCCTGTGTGGAGCTTCCATGTCGACTTCCAGGCCGCGATAGAGGCTGGCTGCCTCGTCGTCCTCCCTTCCGGCGAGCGCAGCCCCGCGTTGAGCCGCCTCCATTGCGGTGACCGTCGGCGCTGCTCTCTGCCGGATCGAGCTCCGGTGCTGGTCTCGGGCTATGGCGTCGTGGTGGGCCCTGCATCGCGTGGAGACCCAGAAGACGGAAAAGAGACGCATATTTTCCTTCTCCATTGCCTCGCACGCAAAATGGGTCAGCCATTTGACTACTCTGTTGGAGACCAATTTCCTCGCCTAAAAAAACTGTAGACAGCTCATTTTGGGTTTGGGTCACCCTATGGGTGTGCTGTTGGAGTCAGTCTAAGCCTAACGATACAAAGGAGACCAATGCAAACTTCAGTTGCTAATTCCTTCCATCCATGCCATCCGACAGAACAGTCAAAGCACTTAGGCACTGGCAAACAGTAAATCGAATAGAGATAGGAGTTTTGTTCAGATAACCAATACAATAGAACGTTTCACAAACCCAACAGTTGATTGTAACCAGCGACAAACTATCTCAGAGATAGACTTGTACATCTTCTCGAGACTATAGCACGGAAAGCAACAAATTCGACAGGCAGATATAAAGCATAATCGTAAACGATATGCAAATCATCCATCAAGCTTGTATACGCCTTATAACATTACGATATACTCCATACGAGAAAGATTAGCTAAGATACAAGATCACACCAGAACGTCTGCAGGTTTGATACTATAGGGTGCGAGATTGACATTCAGAAATCAATACGGGTTCTGGGACCGACTGGAAGGCAGAACAAGGATTCAGGTCAGCTGTAGTTCATTACCCAGGGTGATCTTGGGGGCAGGGTCAGAGCCCACCGACGCAGTGCGCTCTTCGGCGTCCCGCAGCACCTGCTGCGTCAGCGCCAGCCGAGCCGACACCTTCTTGCCCCCATCTTCGCCGGCCCCGGCCGCTGAGCTCCGGAGGCGTATCAGCCCGGCGCGGCCAGCGGCCAGGTTCAGACCCACGCTCGGGGCAGAGCATGGAGGGGCCTGGAACGGGAGGGAGGAAACATGGCGGAAACCGAACCGCAGGAGGCTGCTGCCCCGCATGGCGGTCGCCATTGGGGAGGAAGGCGACTAGCCGGCGGCGAAACGAGCCCGGGCGCACGGCGAACAAACCCATTCGCTTGGGCTTTTCCGTTGTTTCCGTTTGTTTTGCTATCTGGGCTGACTTGAGATCTAGCCCATCTGGAGGACTTCTACTAATCGGGCAAAACATTAGTATTGAAATATGAAAAAAAAAATCTATTTTGTCTTCCTGAATTATCGTCGAAGTTCACTTTTTCCCTTTGAACTCTAAAACTAGGTAATCACCTCTCCGAACTTTTAAAACCGCTTGTTTTACCTCCCAAGCAAGTTTATATGCATTGTCTTTATCTTTTTTATTTATTTTAGCTCAATTTTGAAAAATCATATTAAATAGGAGAAAATTATAAAATATAAAATATATTTTTGTTGGACTTCACATAAGTATATCTACACTCTAAACACATAATATGATAAGTTTTAGTACAAAGTTTTTGTTGCTGTAATTAATTGGTATCTACAGTTTCTATTGTTCAACGCATATGAAATTTTTACTATAATTGAAGCATACAAGAATTAGCCCATCATAAAAATTTCACCACAATTGGACCATATGAACTGTAGCTCCAACAAAACTCTGTACTAAATCATACTGTATTATATGTTCGTTGTATAATCTACTCATGAGTTTCTAACAAAATTAGAATTTTCCAATTTGATGATTTTTTTTCAAAGATTCAACTGAACTAAAAATAAAAAGACAAAACCATCTTCAAAACCGCTTATAACCAGTCCAAAGAGGTAAAACGAACAATTTTAAAAGTTCAAGGAGTTGGTTTGCTCAGTTTTTGAATTCATGAAAAAATGAACTTCGAAAATAGTCCAGGGAGCTAAAATGGTCCTTTTTCTTGAAATATTGATTTACCACCTCTCCAATCCATGGACCAATTCCCCAAAAAACACAAATCAATAGCTGATGACAAGAAAATCCAACTAAATTGGCAGCTGAACTCTTAGGCTTTATTATATTATAGGAAAATAAATTTTACTGATACCTTTATATGAGTGATGCACACAACAATTTCTTATATGTCAACATTTATCGGTAAAACCGGTGGACAGCCAAAAGGCCAAAGACACGTGCCTGACGGTTAAGATAGTTGGAGGGTCCAATCAATCGATTCCGTTGGGATCGGTGACGGAAAGTTTCAAGCTTCCAAGGTTGGTCATCTCATGCCGCACCGTCGCACTCGTGCAAATACAGCTTCGGCCAAACAAAGAATCCAGTATGTGGTACTCAAACTTTACGTAATCAAAATTAACAGAAACTGTTCGTGATTAATAATTCAATCCATATTCACACAAGCAGCAGTAAATGGCTAATCGGAAGATCACGATGTTCTTACTACCTGTGCAAGTAAAATCCTCGTGTTGTTCCTACCTGTGCAAGTGCAATTACCCTACCCTACCCTACTGCTCTTACAGCTATCAACCACGTCTGTAGCACTCCCATTCATGTCACTACAGCTACTCCCCAACCCCACGCTGCCGTTGGCGCTGCTCCCGCCATCTCTGTGGCCGGCGGTGCGGCCATTGCTGCTGCTGCTGCTGTAGAAGCAGACGACCCTGCACTTCACAACGCCCGCGCCGGCCAGGTAGACGTGGAACCCTGGCGCCACCATCATCTTCACGCTTGCCGGCTCCAGCCTCCCCGCCCGGCTGGCCGCGGCGTCCTCCATGAACCGCGGGTCGAAGCGCGCGCCTCGCTCCGCGCGCACAACGGGGAGCGGCGGGTGGACGGAGCGCGCCAGGAGGCGGACGCCCCACACGCCCTTGGCGGCGAGGAAGAAGGCCTGCAGCAGCGGCTCCGGCCACGCCCGCGCGCGCGCCCACCCGAGCGAGGTCACCACCTCGCTCATCTTGGCGTCGCAGAAGCGGCTCAGCCCCTCGCTGTAGTGCTTGGTGCCGTGGAGCAGGACCTCCTCCCACGTGAGCACCGCGATGGCGTGGTACGCCGCGAGGTTGGCCTGGCACCGCCCCGCGGGGTCCGGGGTGTGGACGTCGGCGTCCGTGTCCAGCTCGAAGTCGGCGTGGAAAGCGCGGTTGAGGAAGCCCTCGAGGCTCGGGCCGGGGCTGGAGGGGCTGTGGAGGTGGGTGGACAGCGCGCGCGCGAGGTTCCGCACGGCGGCGCGCGCGGTGGAGACGGCGCGGAGGAAGGAGTCGACGGGGAAGGCGGCGGCGGCGGCCGTGGTCGGGGTCGCGGTCGGGAGCACGCGCGCCTCGAGGCGCGAGAGCTTGTGCTCCAGCTCGGCGAGGGAGTGCCTCAGGCGCGTGGTCTCCTCCAGCGCCTCGTCCCGCGTGCGCGTGGCCGCGGCGAGCCGGCGGGAGAGGTCGGCCGCGGCGAGGCGCCACTGCTCGCCGTCCCCCGCGTCGGTGGCGCCGCCGCCGCCCGAGGCCGCCGACGTGGCCGACGGCGACGAGCGCGGGGTGGAGCGGCGGGTGAGGGAGACGAACAGCGAGCGGATGACGGCGCCGGGCGACGCCGGCGCCAGGGCGCGCTGCTTGAAGCGGCAGTCGGAGCAGGACACCGCCGTGACGTACGCCGCGGGGTCGTCGCCGCCGCCGCCCTTGGCCCCGCGGGGTGTCTTCTTGCTGGCGCCGCCGTGGCCGTGGTGGAGCGGCGTCGGGACGTGCGCGTACTTGTTGTCGGACTTCTCCGGCGCCGCCTTGGTGCCGCCGGCTCGCTGCTGCTTCGGCTCGGAGGCCTGACGGCGCACCATTGTGCAGTGAACGACTCAGCTACTCAGGCACGGGCGGCAGAACCGTCCTAACGCAGAGGAGAGGAGGGCAGGAGGGAGGCACACTTACACCGGTGGGCAACGGCAAGGGAGGGGAAGGAGACGAGACCATGGCCACCACAGCAGGGATGGAGCGCTACCGCCTGCGTGATACGCACAGCTCTGCGATGCTGCTCTTCTGATTGGGATCTGACTGACTTTAGGGGTTTTCTTGGGTTCTGACTTGTAACCTGCTCTCTGTGACTGCGGGCGGTAGTGGAGCGCGCCCGTCCCGTCGCCGTGTGCCTTGTGGTGGTGGCCGGTGGCGACGTCGCGATAGCGGGCGTGCTGTGGTGTGGGGGTGACGTGGTGTGCTCCCTCGTCCGCGTTTGACGTCGTTTTTTGGTGGGGTTGCTCACGGGGTCCAGATGAGGGGGATGGCCGATGGGCCGCGGCGCTGGAATTGAATGCTGGTCAGGTCGGGTCGTTGGTGCGTGGTTAATGCCCTGCTCCCGCCTTCCTCTCTACTCTCGTCCCCATTAGGGGTGTTTAATGGGGGTGAAAAAGGTTAAAAGTGCACTGTATCACTTTTATTTATATTTAACAACTCTTGTCTAATTATGGCCTAAGTAGACTTAACAGATTTATTTCGAGCTAGTCAGGCAAAAAGTATAAATATGCAACAGCTGCTAATTTATTTAGTGCTCCATGCAGATAGAAAGTACAATTGATGTGATGAAGAATAGTGCCAAATTTTAGTAACTAAACAGGGTCTGAATCTTGATTAGCATCTCAAAGTACCGTCCCAGGTAGAGCCATCTGTTTTTTAGGTGTAATCTGGATCTCCATAGCTCCTGCGTTCTTGGAACGCATTAGCAGGTGCAAAGGCGCCGTTTGGTTGGTTGAGTCGTTTCTGATTCTTTCGACAATCACTTGGAACGGCACCAGATAGGTTAGTTAATAATATAGCCAACTTGATGGCTGTAAGTTTTTTTAGTTTCTCTCAGCGCACTCATATAGTAGTCAGTCTTTTACAACTAATACATGGCTCACTTGTATCTAAAGTTTCTTGATTCTTGTGCCTAAACTAGCTGTAAGATTATAACCTCTTCTCTCATTTATGTCGATATTTATTGGGCGTATAACTTCTTATTATATACTTACACTCTTACGAGCGAAACGTTTCAACCAAGAAAAGTTTCACGTATGCTGCTTGGGTTTCGGAATCGGCTGAACGGTGGTTTCTTTTCTCTTTTTTCTTTTGTGCTTGCTATGAGAATCTAGCCTACCAATCAAATAATTTTATAAAGTAGTCCTCTGATAAGTTTCTTGAAAGAATATGCATTTTAAACGTTTCTACCCGATTCTAAAACATACCATAGAGAATGTACTACTTCTACGTTTTCTGCTCCCTCGTACGACCTGTTGCACATTGTACTCCTCTGTCAAAAAGAATAACGTTTTTAACTTTAAATTTCCTTGTTTCACCATTTAACTTATTTAATTTTTTATACATATTATTTTATTGCATAAAGATTTATTTTATTATTAGATATTCAATGATAAATTATTTGTTTTATTATTTAAGTAAAAAGATTAGATAAGATGAACAGTGAAACGAGGAATCTTAATAAAAAATAAAGAAAACGTCTTATTTTTTGGCCTCTGGGAATGAGGGAGTACGAGCTACAGGCGCATGCTGCTGCTCCATACGTACACATCCTAAGTGTCCATGTCTATCATGCGATGTAGTACGTGTCTCGGTGAGTGACGAAACGAAACGCAAGATGGCAGGACAAGAAAAGCCAAGCGCCAACACTCGACAAGAGGGAGTCCGGGCCCGGAGGGGAGCTGGGTCGGGACCAACAGCACCGCCCGCCTGGCTCGAATGAATTCGGAGCGCAGTGTGGTCTGGTGGAGACTGGAGACACGATCCGTAGTGCGAGCGGCGAAGTGAATGCCACCCGCTGTCTCACCCGTGCTCGTGACGGCGATGCCAGTCGCACACTCGCACGGCGCCGACCGGCGGGCACTCCCTTGGTGGCGCTTTGCAGCGCGCGGGGGGACGACGTCTGCGACTGGCTGGCTCGCACATCGCACAGGCTCCTCTGACGAGAATGAGATTCCACCCAAGTCAAAGACAGTGGCGAAACCAGGATAAATGGTCACCAGGGTCAGAGTTAGTACTGATATGAGTAAGTTATAGTATCACTAATCGACTGGTCAGGCTTCAACGATTTGTTGCATCATTTCATATAGTTATTATTACAATTAGTTTTTGTTGGAATGCCAATTTCCATATCTTTTCTCTATTGAAATGTCACCATCATTATTCTAATTATCACCTGTTGTGGGTAGTCCCCTTTAAAGAATCTTTCCAACGGACTTTGATTACATCTTAAGTTAGTCACGTAATTAAAATTTAAAGCAGATAGATACTTCCTTCATTTTAAATTATAAGTTATTCATCTTTTTTACTCTAAGTTTGACCATCCATCTTATTTAGAAAAATTGTGAAAAGGTAGTTAAATTTAAGTCAATTTCAGAAAACTTTCATTAATAAAGTAAGACATAATCTCTCCTATAATTAGATTAATAAACAAAGCTATACTAACCTAAACAAATGTCTCTCACTGAACGTTTCAACCTTTGTGTATCTAGAAAAGTGTACACAAAATTTTATCTTTATTAAAATTAAAGACCATAAAAACATATAACCACAATCAAAAACTCTCGATAAAAGTTTGTCACACACTCACCCCTCAAGCTCACCCCTCACGTGCGGTTTCCGCCGGCGCCCTCCGCGATCAGCGCGAACGCCCGGCCCCCCACCCCCGCTATCTCGCGCGAACCCCCCTCCCCGGGCGATCGGGCGATTAGCGCGAGCACCCCCATCCGCCTCCACCGACGCGATCCAGCGACAGCCACGCGAGAGATCGCGAGGCCCAGCAGTTGCCCGGCCCCGGAAGTCCGGCCGCCCGGCAACGTCCGCCTGCTGCCCCGCCCCGCCAATGTGCCCCGCCGGCCGCCGGCCGTCTGCGACTGTCGACCCTGGCCGGCCGGCCGGCCTCCCGCTCCGCTACCCGCCCGGCCTCCCATCGGTCACATCCTGCACCCAGCTATGACCGCCGCTCGCTCCGCTGCTGCTCTTGACCGGCAAGCAGCTGTGATTTGCAGGCTGCCGTCTTCGATCTGCAGCTACAGGTACTAGGAGATTCTTCGGTTGGGGAGCGGCAAGCTGCAACCACAGCAGGTGTGTCTACGAAGTGCTTCTGCAGGTGCGTCTTTCCTCCTCCTCCTGCCCTTCCTCCCCTTCTAGCTTGGGTGAATTCCCTTCTATGCTAGATCTGCACCATCCACAAAGTGCATAACGAAACATCATGTCTTTTTTTTTGTTTTCTTTTTTATTGTGCCCTTAAAGCCTACCAAATCAACTATTCTACCAAATTAATATGGGATGCAGTCCATGATAATATTTTTTTAGATATTTGCCTGGAAGAAATAGCTGATCATGACATTGTATCCACAAGAGATATCTGAGTAGAGTTGGATTGACTAATATAACATTGAATTCTGGGACTCAATTGTTTAATTTCATAGCAGCCATTCGATCCAGGAATGGGATCTGGCTACAGTGCCAGGTTTATGTATTAAACTTGTGTGTACTGCCATTATGTATTAAAATTTATGGGCGATCAAAATTTTCTGTTCAAAATTTATGGGCGATCAAAATTCTCTGTTAAAAATTTATGTATTAAAATTGTATGTACTGCCATTGTGTGTACAGTGCCAGGTTATTCTCTGTTCAAGGAAAAGTGCTGGCATAGATTGCAGAACCGGATAGAGTTGCAGTATGAAGTTCAAGTCTGGAGCATCAGGTATGAGCTTTAGCTGATATCAACGCCTTGATACAATTTTACAATAGTCATATGTCTTGCTTATGAATTCTTACCATTGTCACTAATAAAATGATCTGGTGCTATTGGGTCCTAAGAACAAAAAAAAAGAATAATTTCAGCTTCATGCATGAATCTAGAGCATGTCTTTTCATGTCCCTTTCCTGAGTTCTATCTATTTTTGGCTATTTACTGACACACTATCGATTAGATAGCACTTAAGAGCCTTTTGGCATGCTTCGAAACCACTGAAGACACTTTGACATTCTTTTCCTGGAACTGAACTTTTAGGATTAATTTCTCATGGAAGGAGATAGGATGACAAGGGAAAGATCCATCTACAGATTTGAGGTCTTTCATCCCTTCATTCAAACATTTGCAGTTTCACAAACCTACCTATGACTGGGGCAGGGACAAGCACCCGTGCTTGCCATTGGAGAAGCTGGTGGTCTACCGGGCAAATGTGGCTTTGTTCACCGAGGACAGGTCGAGTGGCTGGCGGACAATTCCGCTGGTACTTTCTCCAGCATGGCTGCAAAGGTGGAGCACTTCAGGCATCTTGGTGTCAATGCAGTTTTGCTGGAAGTGTTCCCATTCCACCAAGAGAACGGACCATATTTTCCATACCATTTCTTTTCACCTATGAGTTCGTATAGTAGAGATGACTGTAGAGATGCAACATACATATTAAAATTCATGCTCATTTTGGAGTCTATAAAGGTAGCTGATTTTTGTTCTGAGCGCACGAGTGCTACTCTGTCCTCTCAGATCTTATTCAATGATTTTTTTCAGTCCCCATTATGTCTCTCAAGTAGTTACTATTACCTAATTAATAGCTAATATAATTTGCACAATTTTAGTTATCTGTTTTGCTACTGGATTGAACTCTAAATACCCCAAAGTTGTTTCAGATTACATATTGGAATACACTGTAGTGCTAGATAGAGGTCAGAAACTGCTTGATTTTTGTTAACTCACCAGATTATGCTTTCCAGCAGATCATGTTCAAAATTTCAATCCTGAACTTGACCGGTTATATTGTTTGCAATTCTTTTTTAATTCTGATGATTATCTAAACCGGCCATTTTGTCAAACTGCAAACTGAACACATGTGCCTCCCCGAGAAGTAAATATCTGTATAAAGATAAGAAGGTTATTCAAGAGTGAATATGATCATTTACGTCATGGTTGGTGCATTAACTTAATGATATTGATCAATGTTCCATGCAAAACATTGTCATTGCACATTGCAAAACTTTTACCGACTTCTCTTTTCCTGGTTACAGGAATATGGCTGGCGGCTTCAGGGTACTGCATATGGTCAGGCCTTTTCTGGTTTTTTTTTTTTTTTTTTTTTTTTTGTGTTCCTCTCTCGAGTCTTGACAATCTGGATTAACATATGTACTTGCTCCTTTCCTGAGTTTGATTATGTGGATGCAGTTCGCAAATTGTCATGAATTGTCTTCAAACAGAAAATGAAAGGATCAACATTACAGGAAAATGAAAGGATCAACATTACAGGATATCAACATTACGGGCATTACAGAAAATGGCTCCTTTTTTATGTGAATCTTCAATCTATTTTATTTTATACCGCATTTGTTGAATCATCTAAAATGCCACTGTGGCACACTGGCACTACCCTGCTATAGTAAGGTTGCATTAGTAAGGTTCTAGATCTGGTTCTATCTCAGAGTTTTCCATCTCCCTTTTATCTCCCTTCTCTTAAATTGACATGGTTCTAGATCTAAGATTTGCACTATGATTTCTCCTAAACTGATATGGCTCTAGATGGATGACATATTACAGTTGTCAAAACATATGGTGCTACATTTTTTTTTCTTGTTTTGCTGCTGGCTACCCTCTGCTTGATGCTTTTATTAAGTTTCGATATCAAGCTCTTCAGCTTTCTGAAACTTTTCATTAATCATGTCTTGAGAATGAAGCTCTGTTGTCTGGCTTAATTCTTGCATTTTCCTGGTTTTAATGGGATTAGCAGGAAGAAAGGTATCCTGTGCAAGAGATTTCTCAAGTCACAAACAAAGGTTATTAACCATCCTTACATTGGAATTACCACGGCGAGCCCTACCGAATCCAGCGATCAGATGGCTATTTTTTAAGATCAAAGGGCATTCCCCCGGCTTTATTGAAAGCTTAACGAAGGTCCAAGATCCACACTGGGGTTACCAGTTTTACAAAAGAGCACAACACCAACGATAAAAGCACTGGCGGTTAAAAGTTTCAACCAGCCCTCCAACGCACACCTCGACAGAAGCAACTCTAAACAGCGACGCTCTAACGACAATGAAATAATACGATCAGGTTCTTAGTGCTACAACTCAACCATCACGGCCCCAGCACCCATTACACCGATCAGGTTCTTAGTGCTACAACTCAACCACCACGGCCCTAGCACCCATTACGCCGCACGAGAGGATAGAAGACAGATGACTTCATCGGCTTTCGGTTGCAGGCTGGATTTGAGCAGCGGGCGCCAGGACTTGGAAAGAGAGAGCAGTTTGAAGATCATCATCTTCGGCGATCCCACCACCTTCTTGTTGAAAACCAGATCATTCCTTGTCTTCCAGATTGTCCAGATAGCACCTGCAGAAATAAACAGATTGATTTTGCGTTTAATACCTCGAACATCCTTCACTATCTCTTTAAAAAACTCTCCACGGCATGTGGGTGCTTTATTCCAACCCAGGTTGGCCCAGAGGAATGACCACACAAACACTGCCATCGGGCATTGAAACAGAATATGATCTGCCGTTTCAGCTTGGTCACACACTACACATTCAGGATTCCCTGATCATTGCCTTTTCTTCAATTGCACCTTAGATTGAATGCTGTCATGAGCTACCATCCACAGAAAAATCTTGACTTTTAAGGGAATATTACATCTCCACACATTCATAAGGGGAATATCTCTAACCCCACCAAAAGTTATCAACTTATACAGAGATTTTGAAGTATACTTCCGAGATCTCTCCAAAGCCCAGACAACTAAATCTCTACCTTTTGATAGTTCAACTTCTTCTACTAGCTGCACCAGCTGTTGCCATTCCTCTCTAAGTGGACCAACTAATTGTCTTCTGATTCGGATATTGAGCTGTCCTTCAGCCAGAGCATCAGCTACACTAATATCAGGGTCCAACACGATTTGGAACAATCAGTGGAAAGTAACTTTTAATGGGCACTCTCCTTGCCACAAATCCTGCCAAAATCTGGTTGTCTGACCATTCTTGATCTCGATCCTTCTACCTCTTTGATACCAATCTCTTAGGTCCAAGATAGACCTCCAGAATCGAGATCCACTTCTTCTTTTAACCTGAAAGATACTCTTGTCTCCTAGGTACTTTCTTTTAAGTAAAACACAGCACAAACTATTGTCCCCCCTTTCCAATCTATCTATCCATTTTACCAGCAAGCAAATATTCATAGCTCTAACATTCAGATGGCTATTGGCCCACCAGGCTACGGGCTGCCTGATTAGTAACTTCCTATCAACTTCACTGAGGATAGAATTTTTGGCGGACATTTTGAAGAGCCATGCAAACTATTCTTTTGACAGCTTCCCTGAAAGTCTCTAAGGCATGCTTGTGCCTTCTTTATGCAAGTGTTTTCCGGATTATATAACTCAAATACAACTGTGTAAAAATTCAACTATGGGAAAATAATGTCATTTGGTTGTATACATGTGCTTCTCTAAAATAAAACCGTAGCGTTAGCACGGGCATTATACTAGTTAAACCAGTGATATTTTGCATAAATTTTTAAATTAAACAAGTGATCAATTTGGGAGGAAAAAATCAAACAACTTATAATTTGGAAACGGACCGGAAGTACTAAATTACTAATGTGCAAGTTACTATGTGTATGCTATTAAAAGTCACTAGTGATTATTGAAATGCAATCATACTATACTAAAGTATATACTCCCTCCATATTAGTAAAAGATGACATTTTAAAAAAGGTCTTGGTCAAACATTAAGAATATAAATCATGAATAACTTTTAAATTATTAAGTTTAAAATATGAAACTATATAAATAAATTTGTCTTTAAATATATTTTCATAAAAATATACATAATTCACTTTTCAATAAATATTTTTTAAGAAATATAAAGTCAAAGTTATGTGTTGAAGATTGTGTCGTTGTTCTAAATATTATCTTTTACCAATACGGAGGGAGTATGCACAGAGTTTATCGCTGGTGGCCCCCGGCAAGTCATCACTACAATATGCATTGAAACGCGAGATGGAGAACGAACGAGAGCGGCCGCTGGGCGCTTGGCACCGGCGGCACCACTTGCCACATGAGAACAATGAAGATCGGCAGCGGCAGATGAAAAGGCAAGTATGCAGTCTAGGTTGGAGGCAAGAAGTCAAAGAGCACATTTCACCGTTCACATTTCACACTTGAGGCAGAGCGGCAGAGGGAGGGCCAAGGCCGCTCAGGGGTACAGCTCAGGGGTACAGCAAGTCCATTGACACTCCACAGCCCACAGGCCCGAGATGGATACTCACTCGGTAAAAAACAGACCATTCGTCTTATTAAAAAATAATAAATATTATTTATTTTATTATGATTTATTTATTATTAAAGATACTTTAATAATGATGTATTTATTTTATAATTTGTATAAAATTTTTAAATAAAATGAATGGTTAAATACGATGTCTAAAAGTAAAAAAAATATTCTTTTGGAACGGATGGAGTACGTAGTATAACAACTTTTGTCCAATCATGGTCTAAGTAGGCTTAAAAGATTCGTCTCATGATGTATACGTAAAAAGTACAAACATGTAAACATTTCGTTTACATTTAATGCTCCATGTATGTGCCACAATGTTGATGTGACTAGTTACAATTGTAATTTACAGTAGATCTAAATAGGGCCTATATGGACATCCAAATCTAAAATGGATCTTTTGACCGTACTATTCTAACCTCCAACATATTATTCATATGGGAGAATGATATAAATCTAGACATCGTTTCTCCTATAAACCTATTTAAAAAAAGATTCTCTTTTAGATGTTATTATTGGAGTAGACTAGAAATAGATATTGAATCTATTGAAGGTAGTCCAACCTAAATATAAAATGTCTTAAGTGTTGTTGTTAGAGACAGAGTAACAGTAACACTCTAGGTGCACGAAAAGGATGGGGCATGCATATACGATGCTGAGTGCTGAGTAGGCAAGGTATATCGACGTAGCAGATGAAATTAAATCTTTCTTCTATATTGAAAAAATCTATCAGAATTAACAAGTGCATGATAGTAATCTATCAGAATCCACTGTTCCAGCAAGACAAGACGACTTTTGCGAGTTTTATGTACCTGTGACAATGAGTGAAGTTAATGATCCGGCGGCCAGCGCTATCACATTCCAGTGGCTGCTACTACTGTGACACCGTATGAATTGAAAGGTTCATAATTTTCTGAAACTTGCACTACACGACATTTGCAAGTCCCGAACTGCTGGATCCGATATATCTTGTCAATTATTGCAGGCATTTCACTGTAAAAAAAATCTTTTACGAGGTGTTTTGGTTTTTTTTCCGCGACGGTCAGGAAGAATAACCGCCTCGATAAATATCGGCATTAACCGAGGCGATCAGTTTTCATTTACCGTGACGGTTACAAGCAACCGCCTCGTAAAATCGATTTACGGAGGCGGTTATGTGTAATGTGTCCGCCTCGTAAAATAGAGCTATTTTAGGAGGCGGTTATTTATAAGAGGACCGCCTCGGTTAAAAGGCGAAGCCCATTCTGATTTGCAAAAGCTCAACCCGGCCCACTTCATGGCTCAAGTATATATATCAAGTCTAGGGTTAGACACTCCTCACTCCTCCCTCCCTCAGCCGCCCACCTCCTGGGCTCCCTCTCCCTCACATCCTCGTCCACCTCTACGGCGCCCTCTCCCTCTCCCTCTCATGCTCCCTCTCCCTCACATCTTCGTCCACCTCTCCGGCCTTCGGTGGCGCGTGCAGGCCTCCCGGTGGACGTGCGGTGGCGCGGGCTCGCTGCGGCCCGGCCTGGCTGTGGTGCTCCCCGCGGCTCGCGGCGGTGCAGGCTCGAGGCGGCCCGGCCCGGCGGCGGCGCGGGCTCGCGGCGGCCCGACCGGGCGGTGGCGCTCCCCTCGTGGCTCGCGGCGGACAGGCCTTACGGCAGCGAGGCTCGCGGCGGCCCGGCCTGGCGGCGACGTGGCTCGCGGCGGCCCGGCCTAGAGGCAGCGCTCCCCTCGCGGCAGCTCGACCTAGCGGCGGCGTGCCCTCCCAGCGTGCGCGGGCCCGTGACGGCGCCGTTCCTCTCCCTCTCTCTCTGTGGACGGTGGCCTGGCCTCTCGGTGGACCGCGGCGGCCGGATCCGGTAGCGGGAAGGCTGGATCCGGTGGCGGGGAGGCCGGATCCGGATCCCGGTGAGCGGCGAGCGGCTACGGTGGCGGCGGCGGATCTGCCCCGACGAGCAGCGCGGTGGTGGCCCAGATCCAAGCCCAATGGATTTTTTCTTTTTTTTTTCTGGTTTGATTAACCATGGCGGGCAGCAAACCGCCTCGGAAAATTGATCATTTACCGTGACCTTTGATCCGAGACGGTTTTAGTAGTATTTGACACTCTAGAATCTAGACATCGTGGCACAAGCACAAGGCACATGTGGCTTTATTCACTTCAGCTAAACAACACTTATTTTTCAGCTCTAAAACGGTATTTTCTCAAACAATAAATCAGTTTCAGCCAAAATCAGCTTAGCTTTTTAGAGCCAGAGATTTTGAGAATCTGAGTTTTGGGTTTGGGTAGCCATACTTTACTACTACTTGTGCTATTAGAACATAAATTTTCCTAGAAATAGAATAATAATGTTACTGAAATGAAGATGGGGAACGCTAAAGGGATTTTTTTTTAACACAATCGCTGAACGTTTCTGGCGGCAGCGGAATAGGGTCCTCGAAGAGAAAAGCTTGTGGAAATGGACGCACCAACAAGGAAGCTAGGACAACAGACCTGATGTAGTAGATGCCGTAATATGTCCACATTGAAATCCTGTGACATCGACTAGCCAGTCGGACAATCGGTGCTTGAGGTTCCTTTAGTCGGCGAAAAAGTCTGGGTTTTGATATCGTAGCACTTTTATTTATATTTGATAATTTTTTTTAACCATAGACTAATTAGACTTAAGAGATTTGTTTCGACATGTATAGACAAATTATGCAATTAATTTTTTTACCTACATTTAATGCTCCATACATGCGTCTAAAGATTCGATGTAACGGGAAATCTGAAAAAAGTTTGGAAAAGTTTAGAAACTAAATAGGGCCCGAGGCCCTGTTTAAATGCACTTCAAAATTCTAAGATTCACATTACATCGAATATATGCAAGGAGCATTAAATGTAGATGAAATTTTTATATCAGATCATGATTGGACATTTATTACAAAAGATTTCTCGTTCAAAATTCCAACAAGTTTTGCTTCTAAACGGGGCCTGAAGGGTTGGTAGCCGTTGGATGGTAAACCTAATGGGCCAAAAAAATAAAATTAACAAAACGACTGAAAAAAAGGTGCCACACAAGGAATTGACTTTTTTTTACAACAAACATAGCTTTTTTTCGACAACATCGAGCTGTTATTATTGATACAAAGTCCCATGTTACAGACTGTAGTGCATCCTTTAAGGCACTGTTTGCCATTAGCCTGATTTGTATTCTCTCTGTTCTAAATTATAATTTGTTTGATTTTTTCTACGTAAAGTTTGACCACTTGTTTTATTCAATAATTTATGAAAATATCACTTGTTTTGTTGTGACTTGCTTTATTAATAAAAGGTCTTGAAAAATAACTTAAATTTGACTATCTTTTTTTTAATAAGATGACCGATCAAACTTGGACTTAAAAAGTTAAAAGTATTACAATTTGAAAAGGAGAGAGTAAAATTTTGGATATTAATTAGGAGAGGTTGTGAAAAGATGGCTACAAATATTTTTGGGTGTTGTTCCCTATTTTTGTTAGCCTAATTTTATACTTCCACTTAGCAGCAGCACCCAAATTTAAATAGACGCTGACATAAGCGACCCGCTCGTCAATCTCCCACTCTGTCAACTAAGCTATACAAAAGCGTAGAGGGGAAGCGGCCGCGGATCTCCTCTGTAAGCTTAGGAGGCGGCAAAGCTCGGATCGCTTCGGCGTGTCAGGGAAGCGCAGATGTCGCAGGTCGTCGAGAAGTGTGGCTGACCAGGAAGAAGGAAGGTGTGGAGGAAGGCACGGCGGCTCCTTGGAGTGTAGGGTAAACGCGACCAGCTGGGGAGGAGGAAGGAGCTGTTGCATGCCGAGGTGAGGGCAAGTCACGTCATTTCTTTCCGAACAGGGTCAGTGAACCAATGAAACCATCGGATAGGGGCTCGGCGTGACCCAACAAGAATAGAGTCTGAGAGGATGATTTGAGTGCCTAGCCAAATTTTGAGGTCCTAGTAGGATCTCTGCTGTAGCACTTTTATTTTTGCTTCAGCCAATATGAAAGCTTAAGTAGGAACCCTACTCGAGTAGGGGCTCAAAGACTACCCAAATTGTTGCACACATCATACATGGCCACAGTTCACCATTTCTAAAATGGAAGAACTACTATTGGAAAAAAGAAATGATGTTATAGTATATTTGGTAGTTAGAATATTATAATCTAATATATGTATTTGGGAGTTGCTCCCAAAGTCTTTATACATGCTGTTGTCCAAAAAAAGGTTTTATACCTGCACCCTACCCAAAAATTTTTGTAATAGCAATACTCCTTCCATGCCTTTTAAATTATTGTTCTAACTTCTTAAAAGGTCAAAGGATTTAACTTTAACCGAATATATAGAAAAACATTAATATTTATAATACATAATTGATGTGAGTAGACATATCTTTGAATCTATTTTCATAATATAAACTTATCTACAGATACCGGTGTTGCTAATATTTTCACAAAATCTACTTAAACTTAGAAAAAATTGAACAGCGCGAATACTGTAACAAACAACTTGAAAAAGGATATTGAAGATAAGAACATCTCCAAGAGACACTGTATAATCTCTGGAAAACCGGTTTACCGAGCATGAGCAAAAAAAAAAAAAAAATTTCGCATGCAACAGATTGTCTAACGTGTTTTTTTTTACCCTGTTGTCCGTCATCGTCAGAGGCTAAAATAGACAGTGTGTATAGAAAATCTGTTCGAGAAAACTTAACTTTCACAGAGCCATTCTCTTTAGAGAACTTTTAAATTTAGGATTTTGAGTCTAAATTTTACGAAAGCTGCTGGAGATGCTCTAACCTACCGAGGACGTGCGTGGCAACCGGCGCCACACACCGGCAGCCGGCAGGAGTACACGTTGATCAGCAACCGGTGGGCCGTCCGGGGAGCACGTCTACAGTACGTAGTTTTGAAGGCACTCACCAGCCTCTCATCCTCTCATCACGCACGCACCACTTACGCCAGAACAGTCCTAACCTTTACTGGTTGATGCGGACGGGCAACAGCTGCGGTGTGCCTCGGAGAACCGTGCTTGCAACGGCTGAACTGCACAATTGAATTAACCAGGGGCCGGCTCATATATATATATATATATATATATATATATATATATATATATATATATATATATATATATATATATATATATATATATATATGCACCGCGTAAAAGCAAAGGTCGTCGTCGTTACCTACTCAACTGAGCCTAGCTATGTATATGAAGAACTGGTGTGATGAATCTAGCTGCCTGGTCAATTTCGCGCTCGTTCGTGCATGCTTCAGATCGAGAAGCAGGTAGGCTGACTAAACGTACCTAAACAGAGAGGCTGTCTACACAGATACGGTGTCGACACTGGACAGCGATACACATACGGAGTACACTGATACAGCTAGGTAGACGAGTACTCCGTACATCTGTACATCTATTAAACTATTGAAGGACTGGCAGTCTGGCACGGTGGCACCCAACCTATGGCCTGCGACGGGTACAGTACCTGGCTAACGCCAAAGCACACTGGTTTCGACGGCAACACCAGCCCGATCGAGCCATCGAGGACCAGATGTCAGATCGTTCAAAGCCGCAAGAAGCTAGCGAGCGAGCTATATATCGGAAAATTATGGCTATGCTTAGTTTCACACTAAAAACTTACACCCATCGTATAAGATATTTGACAGGTACATGGTCTATTAAATATGGATAAAAAATAATTAATTATACAGATTACATTACGCATGTTTTAAACCTAATTAGTCCTTGATTTAACAGTATTATGTTACGATAAACATTTACTAATGATAAATTAATAAGGCTTAATAAATTTGTCTCGCAGTTTACAATCGATATATATAATTAGTAGTATCCGAAAACCCTTTTGACAACTTATGAAATATTCAATTTGACGTATGAAAATTTTACACCTCGGATTTAAACACCCGCTATATATATACACGTGCATAGAGCTACGCCTGAGGCCTCTATGATGGGCAAGACCACGCATTTTAGCAAAGTCAGGCCTTGTTTAGTTCCTCGCTACAACCTTTACACTATCACATTAGATGTTTGGAGAAATACATTGAGTACCAAATGTAGATTAAAAATAATTAATATATAGATTGCGACTAATTTAATTCGCAAAAAAAGATTGTGACTAATTTATGAGATAAATTTTTGAAGCTTATATAGTTAATGATTTGACAATATTGTACTATAGCAATGATGAATTAATTATGTTTAATAAATCCGTCTCGTCATTTACTGACAGAACTATAATTTGATTTACTAGTCCATCAACCCGTGCGTCGGTTAGATTATTTCGTATGAGCTATTATTGTTTTTTTCATTTTTATAATTGTTGTTTCTTATATGTACTTTTAATATTATTTATTTGAATTGGACTGGTTGTTGGTTTCTGTTTAGTTATTGTTCCGTGTGTGGTAGAAGTATATGTTTTTTTTGAAAAAAAATAAGTTTTTTTATGTTAGTTTATGATGGTCGAGTCATATTTGTCATGTGATACTTTTTTTAATAAAAATAATATATTTTTTTCGAAGCTCAGCGAGTTTTTTTTTTTTTTTTTGGGGTTGTAACTGTATTTAATGGGCCGTTTTCAGTTGTTGGACCTTATCGTTTTTTTTGGCATAGTACTGCGCAACCGAAAGTTCTAGAGTCCGACTGATGATGTAACTAAAAAATATAAGATTTATCTTGGGAGTATTTTATTATATCCCTTCACATCCCCTTTCTTCTCTCTGTAGTTCACGCTCACAGTCACAGCATCAATAGCAGCTCGCAAAGACAGCCTTGAGGGAGTTGAGCAGCGGCCGGCCTCACTAACTGCAGTTGAGGTCACGGCGGCGGGAGTTCAGCACCTGCATCCTGCTGCTTTCCTGGATTGGATCCTGCAAGAGCGTAGGTCTGGATGGAAAAGTCCATGTGTCGGAGGTCGTCGGCTTGCCTATGCTGAACAGCCCCGTTCGCCGATTCGGATTTGATCTTCTCGCGGCCGCAATCTCTCGCTCATGGTATTGTTTTTTCCGGTACTGTAGACATGATTCATCATCTGTTCACCAATTAAGTAGAGTCAATAGTTAAAAAAGCAGTGATTAAGTATTATAAGAATACTTTGTGTCTGAATTACTGAACATTGAAATTGATGAGTATTGTAAATGTTTGTTGTTCAGCATTCAGATGATTACGAAAGTAGTAATTCATAGAGTATTATAGAATTTCCTTGTACACAATATTTTTGGCAACATTATCTTCTGGAGATTCTTCATCTGTAATCATAATTTTCAGTCCTTCCCTACTTGTGACGCGTGACACGGCAACATATAGTTGTCCATGTGTGAAGACTTGTTTTGTAAATAGAGACCAACCTTTTTTAACGATTGCCCTTGGCTTTTGTTAATCGTCATTGCAAAGCACACTGATACAGGATATTGCTTTCTTTTCAACTTAAATGGCCATTTAGATTCAGTAGGTGACATGATGATCCTTGGAATGTAGACCTTATTTCCAATGTTTGTTCCAGTTATTATTTGTGCTTCAATGAGCCATTTCCCTAACTGTGTTATAGTCAGTCTTGTTCCATTGCATAGACCTGCACTTTGATTGATGTTCCTTAGCAGCATTATTGGCAGTCCCACTTTCAACCGTAACTCATGATTTGGAGTTCCAGGGAATGTTAAGCTGTTTAGAAACTCTGTTGGATACAACTGATCTTGACTTTCTTTTGTTGAGACTGCTTTGCATACTGTATCCGAGCTGAAATATGTTGTTTCTTCAGCAGGTATTCGACTCATTATGTAAGAGTTTATGTTGTCCACCATCTCATTTCTTGGACATAGGATGGTCCTTTCCTCTAGGTATGTTCTATCATTGTAGTTTCTTGATAGTTCTGGGTATGTATTGTTGACAATTGTGTCCAATTCATTCTCTTCTTTTTGTAAAATCAAATCATGTGGGATTTTTATCCATGTTTCATCCTCTTTATCTCCCACTAAGCCATCTCCAATGGTGAGTATCCATTCTCCAAATTCCTTTGTCTCTTTTTTTTTCTTCCCCAGAACTTGTAAGCGCAGTTAGTCGCATATTTTTCGTGAGCTTTATTTCTTCAAAGTGCTTCCATAAGTATGAGCACTTTAATGATGCATCAACAATATGAGACCTCCTTCCTTTAGGTATGACAGGCAACGTTTGTCTGAAATCACCACCCATTACTACTGTAATTCCTCCAAATGGCTTGTATTTGTTATTTTCCTCTGTAAATCTGAGGATGTCTCTTAAGCTCCCGTCTAGTGCCTCGAAGCAGTGTTTGTTTGTCATAGGTGCCTCATCCCATCATCAGGGATGTCTTGTTCAAAAGTTCTGCAAGAAATGATCCTTGGTTGATATCACAAGTAGACTCATTATTGATGTTCAGTGGGATGTGAAATCTGGAATGTGCTGTTCTTCCTCCTGGTAATAGTAGTGCTGCTATCCCACTAGATGCTACAGCTAAAACTATTTTTCCTTCAGCTCTTAGTGATGTTGTGATAGCTTTCCAAAGAAATGTTTTTCCTGTTCCACCATATCCATTGACAAATATTTGTTTGCCAAGTTTACCACTTACTGATTGTATAATTGTATCAAAAGCCTTCTTTTGATCAAGATTCAACTTTCCTAGCATCTCCAAACTCTCTTTTTGAAGAGTATCTCTATCATAGTTGAGCTCTTCATTTAGCAACCTATTTCTTAGACCCTGCATGACAGTGTTGTCTGGTAGTTGCATTCCTTCGAAGTCCTTTAGTGATTTTCCACCTTTGCTTAGCAAATGCTCAACCTCTATCAATGTAAGGTTTTTCTTCTGTTCTGGCTGCAACTTTAGTGTATCAAAGTTCATGATCCTCTTTTGGCGCCTCTGTATGTCTTCAGAGAGTAGTTCACAATTTGTTTCCCATAGCTTGGCCGGGTCAGTGACTTCACAAAATAGTAGTATGGTGCAAAATAGTTGTCGCATCTGTGGTGCAGAAGCCCAATATGGGGCCTCTTTGATACAATCATCCCATTCCTTGTCATCATCCAGTAAACCAAGGGCATAACACGCTGATTTGTAAGTGTTATGGACTATACCATTCACTGTTCTAATGTCTTTGAATGACTTGCACCCTTTGACTATGTTCAGCAATATTCTCATGTAGTATCTATCTCCATTTGCAGGGTGAGCATAATAGATTCTGCCTATGGATCTTTTACCTCCACGTCTTGGCTTCCATTCCTTCTCTTTTGCATGCCATGCCCACTTTGTTGGAAATTCCGCATAAGTCAGATCACGCGCATCTTCGTGCATCCGATTAGCTGTCATCCACTCTGTAAAAATTGATTTTTCTATGCCAGGGTGATATACAATCTTTTCAAGGTCAGTTGAGTCCGGAAACACGACTACCTGTTCATCTTGAAGGTGGAATTGTAATCTTTGAACAGATGGTTCTCTATACTGAAGCTCGAACCCTAAAATACGCCAAGATGCTTCTCCTGCCGATAAGTATCGTGCATCAAGGTACATTTGTATCTCATCATTGTTTTCTATAGCTATAAGCTTTGCCATTGCTTTATCATCTCCTTCGTGGATGTATTTGAATAAGTATTTAATCGACCTGGATTTGTTGCACCATTCAACGTTTATGTGTGCTTGGTACTTGACTATGAGATCTCTATTATAGGGAACAACTTCCTTTTCATTCTTGCCTTTTCAGGTCCATCTATATGCATGTCCTGACTGTTTTTACTAAATATGATTAGATAGTAAGTTACGAAATATGATGGAGATGATCATTTGTTCTGAACATTATACCTGGCACCGTCTTCGCTTCCTTTTTCCTGAAAAATCAAGGATTTTTTTTTGTAAATTATGAATATATGATTTGAAAACATGATGATTATAATTGAACTATATCTAAGTTTGTACCTTCTTTTTTCTCAATAATATGTTTCTCCTCTTTGTTCGATTGTCTTTAGCACTTTCTGGTCGTTGTTCCATATTTCCCTGATGAATAATGTGTGATATGATGAATTTTGGAGATATTATTATAAAGAAAATGTAAAAATCAAGGAATTTTGTTGTTTTTCTTTTGAATTTAGAATGTTGAAATAGATTCAAGATTGAAAGGTGCATTAGTTAGTACAAATCTATGGCACGATATTTTCAGGGTTTCACTTTTAGTAGTGGTAATGGATGGACGTACTTACCTTGTATTGTTTGGGTCACTCTCCGGCGGCAGGTGTTACCGTCGAAGTGGCTATAGACGTATGTTCCGGCGGCGTCCAACTGTGTCGTAGATACCTATAGTTCAATCTTCTTAGTTCCGGCGGCGGGCGGCCGGCGGCTGTAACAGAACCGCCTAAATTACATGGCCCACAGGCGACTGTCATTATCATTAATGACTCCGACAGCCGGGCCCATGTTCCATATAACCTAGACCGATCTGTCGGGCTACATCAGCGCCCAATTTCTTCCGCAGGATCACATTGCGAATACATTACAAGATTACAACATTTCACAGTAAAATACATCAGAGTACAGGAGCGGAATATTACATAACTTTATGTTACAAACCAGTTGTCCAAATAGAGTTCCAGTACGATTATTACAATCCATAAGTAGTGGCAGTAGCAGTTGAATAATTATACAACATTATACATGAGGTAACTCGAACCCTGCCCACGGGTTCCACTTCACTCTTCCTCGCTACCCTCCTGGATGATGGTCATACAGCACGGAGCAAAACAGACATCTGAAGGCGGATCTCCTGCAGCAAGGGTTAACAAACCCTGAGTACTAGGGGTATTCCGCAAGACTTACCCGACTAAAGGTGTAAGATGAGACTCAGGAATGCAGGGTCATAGGTGAGGCTAGCCGGAGGTAAAAGATTTGCAGAAAAGCATCACTATCCAATTTTATTTCATCATTATCATCATCATATATCTATAGTTCCAATATCCAAACTCATAGATCGTCATTTTTCCACTTACTTCCTTTATTCATAAAACACCTAGTTGAGAACCACTTTTCGGGGTAAGGAAGTGGATTGAGTCTCCATTGACCGAGGAGCACGTCGATTCGAATCCAGAAAGTATACCCAGCTGGGGATTCTAACCACACTGCATATGCAGCACGCCGGCATACATATACCAACCTATCATCTAGGTCTTTCTATCCCGGAACCGGTCCTGCGCCACCCGGGAGCACAGTACTCCACTCGTCTCCAGGCACGACGGCCACGTGGGTACAAGCTACTCCCGCCATCTCTCCACTCCCAGTGCGTGGTTGTCGGTTCCAGCAATAGAGCCACCTGACTCTAGGCTTTCCACAAAGGTATGTGGCTAGGCTGTTCATCTCGATCCAGCACTCCTACAACGAACGGTCCCTATAGTTTTGAAAACCGTGTCTGCCGGTGAGAAGTCATGGGAAACGCCGTCCCACGAGCACGTCAGCCGAGCGAAACACCTTACAGTGATATCGACCAGCTTTGAACTATTCCGAAGGTGATCGTGCATTGGGACTCTAACGCAAATACACATCGACCAACGGATCACAAGTTCTCCACTAATCATAAAGTATGTATACATTCATAGCACAGAAAATAGGTTTTTTTTTATAAAATTCTAATTTTTATTAAGCATGCCTAAGCATTTTTGTTTAAACCATTTCATTTAAATCAGGTTTCAGGATAATTATTTGGGACAATGCATCTGGATAGGTAACAATCAACTCCTATCAACTTAATGCAATAGATTGACTCGAATTATAAAGAATTTCACAACAGAGGGTTAATGCACCGGGGCTTGCCTTGGAGTGAAAAGAGGGTCGGGTTGGGATCGGTCCCGCAGATGTCGAAACCCTGGATCTCCTCCGGAGCTGTCTCCCCAGCAGTGGCCTCGACTTTCACTTCCTCGCTCCCGGTCACTACACGTGTGCAATGATGCATGCTTAACATGATGCAACAGTCTTTATAGGAATGCAATAATCAATGATTAACATCTTGAGTACAACTTTCCTTCACGGAAAAGTTGTAAACGGAGATCAAAAATTATACAGCAATTATTAAAGAGATGATTTTAGCAGTCATGGAAAGCCGTTGCACGACTTTTACGACTTTGACCTTACACTAACATCTTTTATTGCCAAGGATCATATAGGGATGGATCCTTGAGCTTCAATCAATCCAAAATCCACACAAAACCCTAAATCCATTTCTTCCACTCATTTTATTTATTTTTCCTAATTTCACATATATTTACTAACTGACCAAACTAACTCCAATTGTGACCAAATTTCACTAACAGCTAAATTTCATCATTAAACAGAGCCACAATTAATTTCATGATTTTTGGAGTTACCTACAATTTATTAAAAATCAACAAAGTTGCATTATCTATTTATTTGGCTGATTTTTACCCCTAACAGAAAAGGTCTAAACTGAACATATGATATTTTTATTAAATTCTATACATCACAGAGAGCTACCACAAGATTTTTCATGATTTTTCAGGCCACAGATTAATTCCTATGAAATTGACAAACATCAGCACTATTCATAGAAATAAATTTGAAAAAGACTATTGAAAATCGCTGGAAAATGGGAAAAGCGAAACCGGCCCGAGGCGGCCCACACAACCGGCTCGGCCCGGCCACTCGCCCCCGCCGCGCTGCCCGCGCCCGCGCCCGAACTGGGCCGGCCCACTATCACGCGCGTCGTCTCCCGCGCGCACGCGGCCCGCGCCTGCGCGAGCTGAGGCGCTGACAGGCGGGCCCCGCCTGTCAGCTCCTCCTCCTACCTCCCGCCAGCTCGAGCACGCACCAGCACGCGGCGGTCCGCCACGGGTATCGCCGCCGGCGACTTCAACAGCGAAACTGACCGCGTCAGTCCACGCCCTAGAGCTAAGGGAACACCCAGGCATGCTCAGCTCCTACCCTAATCGCCTACGACGAGCCGAAGCTCGCCCATGGCGGACGCGCAGCCCGGCGGATCTACGCCGCCCACGCCGGACCCGCGAGGTAATAACAGAGGGGTTGGGGAGAGTCATCAGCTCACCACGGGTCTCGGTGACAAGGTGGTGAAGGCAGAGGTGGCCCGAAGGGACGAGCTTGACGGTGACCGCAACGGCGGCGGCGTGCTCCGACGGTAACTCCCCCGTTCCGGCGACACTGGACCACCACAGAGCATACGGTCGCAAGCATGAGAAACTACAGGCTACATGGAGCCTCGGACACAAGCTAAGGATCCCCAGAACTCACCTAATCGGTCTCGACACCGCACGCGGCTCGCGGCGGCGCTCCGGGCACCCGCAGCGACGGCGACGAGTACACCGGCACCCTCGAGCCACTACAGCTTCCACCAGTGGGCTCGGGAGGTGCGCAAGAGAGTTGGCTAGATGCTCACGAGATGGAAAGAGTGATGGTGGTGCGGTGTGGGCGAATTTTGCCAGCGAACCGAGCGAACTCCGGCGAGCCGGGAAACGGGAAAAGAAGAAGGCGGCCCGCTCGTCGTATTTATAGGGCAGAGGACGAGAGGGAGAGGGAGAAGGAGAAGCCCGCGAGTCAATTTTGCCATCGTGGGAGCAGGAACGCGCAAGGACGGGCCGGCGTCACTCGGCCACGCCGGCGGCGTGCGAACAGGGGAGGGAGGACGAAGCCCATCCCCCGGCTACTGTAGCTCTACATTCTCCACTTTTGTCTTTTGTACAAATATCTCCCAAATTTGTGTATAAAAATTAAAAACCACAAATACCAAAGTTGTAGCATTTTTCCTGCTGAACATTTTTGATTTTTGGATCTACCCCAAATTCGGCCAAATTTGAAAACTATGGAAAAGGGGGTGAAATGGGTTTTTGAATTTCAAACTAAAATCTAGAAATTACTTTTGATTTTTCTCAAGAACTTGAAAAATGGCTAAAATAGAAGTTGTTCCCCTCAGAGAGCTTTACAACTTTCATTAAGGAAGTTTTGTCAGATTCCAATTAATTTTTGAAATGGCATTTCAAATTCATTTTTTTATTCACTGTTTTGAGTTAAATTCAAATTTTCATAACAGAACTTCAAAATCTCCAAAAATAAAAGTTGTCACATTTAATTAGATCTACAACTTTCATTAAAGGATCACCCCTAGATTCCTTCTAGATTTTGAATTAGGGTTTTGGGGCTAAATCTAGGGTTATTTCAAATATGCAATTAGGATTTTAAATTTTCAATCCAATACTTTATCAATCCAAGCCACTCTAGGTCCCTAAGCACAATCATATGCAAATTAATTAAGTTAATTATGATGACATGGCAGGTTATTTATTCCGTAATACCCAGGGTATTACAGCCTTCCCCCCTAAAAGAAATCTCGTCCCGAGATTGCTAAACTAGACATTGAAACAAAGTAATGGAAAAGAAAATACATAAGGTAAACTATACTTGCACTAGCTCACAAAATAAGTAGGAGGGTTTTTAACACAGGGGGCACTTGTCAGACTATTACAGTTACAGGGTGGCAAAGAATTCCGGAAAATTCTCCGCCAGGTAGTCCTCAGATTCCCAGGTGGCTTCGTCTTCGGAATGTTGACTCCATTGAATCTTGTACCATCTAGTTGTGGTCCTTCGAGTGACACGGTCCTTTATGTCCAAAACCCGTACTGGATATTCTGAGTATGTCAATTCGGGTTCCAGTACCACACCTTCCACATCGGTCACTTGGTCGGGAACTCGCAGACATTTCTTTAGCTGAGATACATGAAACACATTGTGCACTTCTGACAGATGATCTGGCAATTGCAACCGGTAGGCAACTTTTCCCACACGCTCGGTGATTACGAATGGTCCAATGTAGCGCGGGGCTAACTTGCCTTTGACCCCAAAACGGTTGACCCCTTTCATAGGCGAAACCTTCAAGTACACATAATCTCCAACCTTGAATGTTAATGGTCTACGCCGCTGATCGGCATAGCTTTTCTGTCGAGACTGAGCCACTCTCAGATTCTCTTGTATTAATCGAACCTTCTCTTCGGCTTCATTGACCAAGTCGACTCCATAAAACCATCTTTCACCGGGCTCGGACCAATTCAATGGAGTACGACATCTGCGGCCGTATACTGCCTCGAACGGAGCCATCTTGATGCTTTCTTGATAGCTGTTGTTGTACGAGAATTCAGCTAACGCCAAACACTTGTCCCACTTGTCAGGGTAATTCAATGCACAGGCTCTCAACATATCTTCAAGCACTTGGTTGACTCTCTCTGTCTGCCCGTCAGTCTGCGGATGATAAGCCGTACTATGCAGAAGTTTTCTGCCCAATGATTCATGGAAAGATCTCCAAAACTTGGATATGAACTGAGTGCCTCGATCAGAAACAATGGTCTTCGGCACTCCATGGAGCTTCATCATATGCTCTATGTAGAGATTTGCATAAGTCGCTGCCGTGTATTTGAGCTTGACTGGCAAGAAGTGAGCTTGCTTAGTGAGGCGGTCGACGATTACCCAAATGGAATCATAACCGCTTGATGTTTTGGGCAATCCCACAACGAAATCCATGCTAATATCTTCCCATTTCCATGCGGGAACAGGCAATGGTTGTAGCTCTCCACCAGGCTTCATGTGCACAGCCTTGACCTTCTGACATGTGTCACATCTCGTCACGTACTGCGCAATTTCTATCTTCATCTTGGTCCACCAGAATTTCTGTTTCAAATCCTGGTACATCTTATTACTTCCTGGGTGGATAGAGTATCTGGTCAGATGAGCTTCATCAAGAATTTTGCGACGTAGCTCCGGAACTTTTGGAACTACCAAACGATTCTTGAACCATACGACGCCCTCATCATCAATTCTGAAACAATCTGCCTTTCCTGCCTGGACTTTTTCTTTGATATGCTTGATGCCCTTGCTTCCCTTTTGAGCAACCACGATCTCATCACGGATAGAAGTTTCAATACTGATGTTTGCCAGACTGCCCTGTGGAACTATTTTTATGCCCAACTTTTCCAACTCACCGCACAACGACAGACTATAAGGCTTCACAGTCAGACAGTTGCAGTGAGCCTTCCGACTGAGTGCGTCAGCAACCACGTTAGCTTTGCCAGGGTGATAATGCACTTCAATATCATAATCTTTGATCAACTCAAGCCATCTTCGCTGCCTCATGTTCAGTTCTTCTTGTGTAAAGATGCACTTCAGGCTCTTGTGATCTGTATACACATTGCAGGTGCTGCCTAGCAAATAGTGGCGCCAGATTTTCAAGGCATGAACCACAGCTGCCAATTCTAAGTCATGAGTAGGATAATTTTCTTCATGAGGTCGGAGTTGTCGTGAAGCATAAGAAATAACTCTGCCCTCTTGCATCAAAACACAGCGAGACCAGTACCGGATGCATCACAATACACATCAAATGGCTTTTCAATATCTGGCTGAGCTAGGACTGGTGCAGTAGTCAAACACTTCTTCAAGGTTTGAAACGCTGCCTCACATTCTGACGACCACACAAACTTGACTTGATGTTTCAACAAGTTGGTGATTGGTTTGGCTATTCTTGAGAAATCTGGGATGAAACGGCGGTAATATCCCGCCATGCCCATAAAACTGCGGACCTGATGAACAGTGGTTGGCGGTTTCCAATTTAAAATTTCCTCCACCTTACTCGGATCGACAGATACTCCTTCAGCTGAGAGAATATGTCCGAGAAAAGGAACTTTGTTCAACCAGAATTCACACTTGCTAAACTTTGCATAAAGCTGGTGCTCTCTCAAACGAGTTAGGACAATGCGAAGGTGGTTGGCATGTTCTTCGGGTGTTTTGGAATAGACAAGGATATCATCGATGAACACGACAACAAATTTGTCGAGCTCGGGCATGAAGACGGAGTTCATGAGATACATGAAGTAGGCAGGTGCGTTGGTTAGGCCAAAAGACATGACTAGATATTCATATAGGCCATATCTGGTAGTGAAAGCCGTTTTTGGAATGTCTTCAGGACGGATTTTGATTTGGTGGTAGCCGGACCTAAGGTCGATCTTAGAAAACACCCTAGCTCCAGCCAGTTGGTCAAAGAGTAGGTCAATACGAGGCAACGGATATTTGTTTTTGACAGTCACCTCGTTGAGTGGACGATAGTCGATACAGAGTCGAAGAGATTGGTCCTTCTTTTTAACAAAAATGGCAGGACAACCCCAAGGAGATGAACTAGGGCGGATAAAACCCTTATCAAGCAGCTCTTGCAACTGAATTTTAAGCTCTGCCAATTCCTTGGGAGGCATCCTATAAGCTCTACGAGAGATAGGAGCTGTTCCAGGCTTTAGCTCAATGGCAAATTCCACATCTCGATCAGGTGGCAAACCGGGCAACTCATCAGGAAACACGTCTGGGAATTCACATACCACAGGAATCTTCATCACTTCTTCCACTGAGGTAGCACACAACCTTTGCACGGTTTTCTCCACCCTTCTCATAGGTAGTGGAAGTTGGATAAGAAGTTGAGTTTGACTATTAGGTATGTTCACTCTTATAGTTCTATTCAGCACATCAATGAGAGCATTGTGCTGGTACATCCAATTCATACCTAATATCACCTCAATATCTTGATTCTTTAGCACTATCATAGTCGTAGGGAATTTATGCCCTCCCAACTCTATAGGCACTCCCTGAACTACCTCTTTAGTAGACATACGCCCCCCGGGCGAATGTATAAGGAAATCTTCCTTCATTTCCCAAATTGGAATTTCATGCTTGACGACAAAGGTACGATTTATGAATGAATGCGATGCACCAGAATCGAAAAGCGTAAGTGCAGGATGATTGGCAACAGGGAACCTACCCATCATGACGGGCTCTCCCGCAGGGATATCATCAACTTGAGTGTAATAGACCTGACCTGCTTTCTTGACAACTTTGCCGTTCTGAGCATGTTGTTGATGACCACGGTGCTGACTCTGCTGCTGCTGCTGATGTTGCTGCTGCTGACCACCAGGTGCATTCTGATTGTACCTCTTTGGGAAAGGGCAGTTGCGTGCCCAGTGCCCCATCTTACCACAGTTGTAGCAAGGATGATTGTAGGTGGTTTGAGGGGTATTAATACGAACGCCAGGGGCATTCGGCTGAGTGGCATTTTGTTGATTTGAGGTGTGGGAGGTGGCGGCGGTGCGCACAACCACCTGCTGTTGAGGATAAGATGGACGATTTTGGTGAGTGGGGTGGTAGATGAATTTCTGGCGCTTCTGGCCACCAGAAAATGCAGGCCTCTTATTCTTTTTCTTCTCCTCCTGGAGCTGACGGTTGCTTTCTTCAAAAGCCAATGCACAGTCAACCGCTTCATGGAAAGTACATTTGAGGTTGTTGGACAAACTGCGCTGAATCTTGTAATTCAGCCCCCTGATGAAACAGGCCTTCTTCTTCTCATCGGTGTTGGTGTGCTCGGGTGCATACTGTGCCAGATGGTTAAACTGTCCCAGGTACTGAGTGACAGTGGACTCGTTCTGCTTCAGTGACAGGAATTGATCCAACTTCAGCCTCATCACACCCGCGGGGATATAATGAGCACGGAACGCCTCGCGGAACTCCTGCCAGGTGAGCTGGTGTCCTTCAGTCTGTGCTGCCAACAGGTTGGCATACCAGGTCGTTGCTGGACCACGGAGTTGTTGCGCTGCGAATAGAGGTTTCTGTACCTCTGTACAGTGGATCAAGCTGAACTTCTGTTCCATGGTACGAAGCCAATCGTCTGCCTCCAGAGGTTCATCTGCCTTGGTGAACACAGGCGGACGGGTGTCGGTGAAGTCAACATAGGTGGTTTCCTCATTGTCGCGGCGACCACGGCGTCCACCACGATCTTGCTGACTCTGAGCTAGCAGGGTTGCCACGTTCGTCAAAGCAGTGATGGCCTCTGCCAGAGTGGTTGGAAGTGGTGGCGGTGGAGGAGCGCCAGTCCCATGACCAGAGTGATCTCCCATCTGTTAACAAGCAACCACTAAGGACTTATATTACATAAGCAGAGCATAGAAGTACACACAATTCTTACATTATTAATTTTACAAGACTCGCACCCAAGCAAGAGTCACGCCCCATACTAAGGTTTTTCTAGCAAGCACCTATTTTACAAACTGGAAAGGCAACTAGCTGACAGCCCTAGGCCTACACTAGTCTAGTCCTCGTCGACTGCAGACGCGTAGGAAGCGTCACTGTCCACGAAGTCCTCCTCAAAGTCCTCGTCACTCTCCTCGGAGCCTGCCTCCGCGACCTCGATAGGCTCGATCTCCTCGTCAGTCTCCTCCATGTCCTCCTCACCAAGGACAACTCCAAGCTCCGGGTCCTCCTCCTCAGGTACCGGAATAGGGTAGAGCTGATCATTGAGCTGGTGCACCTCCTCGTGCAAGGCGATGTTGTCTTCCTCCAGCTGCGCGGTGCGCTGCTCTACCCGCAACATCCTGTCCATGATCGCTCCCTCGCGATCCCAAGCCTCGTCCCGCTGCTTCGTCAGGCGGTCAATCTCCCGACGCAAGTCTCGGTTGGTCCTCACATCACGATAGTGATTGAGGCGAGCCACACGGTAGTCCTTCTCCCACTGACTCACTAGCCTCTGAAGTCTCCCGACCTCAGCCTCCAACTCCTCACTGCTGCGACAGGGTGGGCGACCCCCAGAAGCCTCGCCCTCCCCGGTACGTGGCGCCAGCTGGTGGCGCGGAACGCCACGTGGTCCCGTCATTTTCCTGGCAGTGAGCTTGCAACGAGCCATCTGGAGAAGGTAAGTGGATTTTATAAGATATACAAGTTAGCAAGAACAGGTTTGGTAACTTATCCCAAATACCCACTTTTAAGGAGGAAGTTATTATTATGTGATTAACATGATGCATGCACGTACTTACGAATTTAAATCATGCAAGTAAACACATACAAAAGTAAGTAAACTTTTCAACATAGGGCTAATAATAATAATATTATTCCACATGCTACCATAGACACATGATATTAAATATAAATCACTTAAGACTACGGAATAAGATAAGAACAGAAGCAATTTGGACCCAAAATAATATATTAAGTTTTATGATCCAAAACATTTTGAAGTTTTCGAAAGGTAATCCGTAATGATTGGCAATGTAATGCTCTGGTATCAACTGTAACAGAACCGCCTAAATTACATGGCCCACAGGCGACTGTCATTATCATTAATGACTCCGACAGCCGGGCCCATGTTCCATATAACCTAGACCGATCTGTCGGGCTACATCAGCGCCCAATTTCTTCCGCAGGATCACATTGCGAATACATTACAAGATTACAACATTTCACAGTAAAATACATCAGAGTACAGGAGCGGAATATTACATAACTTTATGTTACAAACCAGTTGTCCAAATAGAGTTCCAGTACGATTATTACAATCCATAAGTAGTGGCAGTAGCAGTTGAATAATTATACAACATTATACATGAGGTAACTCGAACCCTGCCCACAGGTTCCACTTCACTCTTCCTCGCTACCCTCCTGTATGATGGTCATACAGCACGGAGCAAAACAGACATCTGAAGGCGGATCTCCTGCAGCAAGGGTTAACAAACCCTGAGTACTAGGGGTACTCCGCAAGACTTACCCGACTAAAGGTGTAAGATGAGACTCAGGAATGCAGGGTCAAAGGTGAGGCTAGCAGGAGGTAAAAGATTTGCAGAAAAGCATCACTATCCAATTTTATTTCATCATTATCATCATCATATATCTATAGTTCCAATATTCAAACTCATAGATCGTCATTTTTCCACTTACTTCCTTTATTCAGAAAACACCTAGTTGAGAACCACTTTTCGGGGTAGGGAAGTGGATTGAGTCTCCATTGACCGAGGAGCACGTCGATTCGAATCCAGAAAGTATACCCAGCTGGGGATTCTAACCACACTGCATATGCAGCACGCCGGCATACATATACCAACCTATCATCTAGGTCTTTCTATCCCGGAACCGGTCCTGCGCCACCCGGGAGCACAGTACTCCACTCGTCTCCAGGCACGACGGCCACGTGGGTACAAGCTACTCCCGCCATCTCTCCACTCCCAGTGCGTGGTTGTCGGTTCCAGCAATAGAGCCACCTGACTCTAGGCTTTCCACAAAGGTATGTGGCTAGGCTGTTCATCTCGATCCAGCACTCCTACAACGAACGGTCCCTATAGTTTTGAAAACCGTGTCTGCCGGTGAGAAGTCATGGGAAACGCCGTCCCACGAGCACGTCAGCCGAGCGAAACACCTTACAGTGATATCGACCAGCTTTGAACTATTCCGAAGGTGATCGTGCATTGGGACTCTAACGCAAATACACATCGACCAACGGATCACAAGTTCTCCACTAATCATAAAGTATGTATACATTCATAGCACAGAAAATAGTTTTTTTTTTTATAAAATTCTAATTTTTATTAAGCATGCCTAAGCATTTTTAGAATAATATTTTGAGCTACAAAAATCACCAAGTGTCCCCTTTATAATTTAAAGAGGTGAATTTTAGTTTCTGTGAAACTTACAGAAAATGCCTAAACCATATTTTTAGATAACATTATATAGCATACAGAGTATACATAAAATTTTTCATGATTTTATCACTGATGGATTAATATATATGAAAATAACAAAAACAGATACTATTCAATTTAAATGAAAATGAATAAATCAAGTTTGAAAAGGGAAAATGCGCGCGCGTGCTTTCGGCCCAGCTCGGCCCAACTCAGACAGAGGCGGCCCAAGTCGGCCTCCCGCGCGGCGCCTGGTGATTTTGCGAAAGAGACCTTCGGCTTTTAGAAAATAAACCCGCAGTCCATTTTAAACTATTTACATGAGTCATAGACTTCTCACTTAACCCCCTGGATGTTTTTGAATTCTAACCCGATGGTCCCTGGGCTCTCCCCTGTGTTGACCCGAGCACCGGCGAAGCTTGACCGAGTTACGCCGGCAATACAGGTCATCTCCGGTGATACCGAGAGTACCAACGTGTTCGTGATGATGTTCCGCATCTTTTGGCTAGGTTGGGGACTCGGAGGTGGGTTGTGGACATGGTGACGTTGGACAGGGCGGCATGGCGGCGCGGTGACCGGTGCGCCCATTGTCTCCGGCAACGGCAATACCAAAAGAGTGATGCGCTAGTCTTGACATGATCTAGTGAGGCTATAGGATGGGTTTTGGGGTTCGGTTGAACGGTGGTTTGACTCTGTGACATGAGCAGCGGCTCGGCGGCGAGAGCACGGCGGTGTCAGGCCGTGTTCCGGCAAAACCGAGGCGGTAGAGTTCAAAACTTTTGATCCTATCAATTCTATAGCTTGTACAGAGTATGAAACACAAGCTAAAACAACCTTAAACATCACAGAGCAACGAAACTAGTGCAACCGCATGATATGAATAGAAGAACGAGAACAGAGGGACGGCAAGCGCGTGCTGGGAGCTCACCAGCGGCCTAAAGGCGTCGAGACTTGGTCAGGGTCGTAGAGCAGGACGTTGCGAATCTCCGTGTGCAAGCAATTGGACAGTGGTGTAGTGAGGGTGGCGAATTTTGCCGGCGGGTGGAAGATGGTCGTCAGTGGCCGAGTTGGATGATGTGGTGGAATACAGCGGCGTCCGACGGTATTTATAGGCAAGGATAGCTGGGTTAGGTGGCGGACATCTTCGCGAACCAGATGACGCGACCAGGGAGGTGGTGGTGCAGGAATGGCGGCGAACGACGGACGGTGCCGGCGGCGCCACCGCTGCGGCCATGAACAGCGAGGGAAAGCCGTTGGCGGGCTGCCACCGCGTCGGAGGAAGGACGATGGCGTGTCCCTGTCCAGTTGCCGGTGCGGTGAAGAGTTGAATGGCACTGGAGGCGTCGCCGAGGCGCAAAACGCCGGCGGCGCCACTTCCTCGCCGGTGAACAGAGAGGGAGGAGCAATGGCAGGCCGCCACCGACGAGTTCAAGTCGGTCGGGGCGTTCCTCCGCGGTTGACAGCGAGCGCAGGGTGTTAACTACGCAGAGACGTGGGCGGCAGCGCGACCACGGCGGCCAGTTCGCCGGTGACACGGCGAAAGCCGTGCGCGGCGGCCGGTATGGGCAGTGCACATGGGCTCGGGTTACTGTAGCAGAGAGGGGATTTTTCTTTCTTTTCAAATTACTCTCAAATTCATACAATAACTTGAAAAATTTACAAAATAAAAGTTGTTCAAAATATTGAGTACTACAACTTTGCTTTTTGAACCATCTTCAAATTCTGTCTGGATTTTGAAATCCAGTTTTGCCCTAAAGTAATTTAATTTGAATTTGACTTGAAATTCAAATTTCTGTTGAGTAACTTCAAAAACTTCCTATATGAAAGTTGTTCTAAATAATGAGCTTAACAACTATTCTTTTTATACCAAAGTCAGAATCTCATTATTTTGTAAACTATAGATTAAATCTTGAATAGGTATTTAATTGGATTTTTTTTTATTCCTATTTTCAAAATAAAATCCAGTTTGGGGTTTCAAAAACACCACTTTAGAATTGAATTTAGCTCTGGATGATTAAAACAAAGTTGTAGTAAATATTTTTCTCTATCACTTTTATTTAAGGTTTATGCCCATATTAGGCTTAGAAAATAAAATCTTATTTGTGTCCATTTTATGCCTTATATGTGTAATTATAAATCCAAAAGTATTTTTGGTTCCACTATAGCAACTTGTCATGATATCCAAACTATTGTATTTATTTATGTATTTTGATTGAACTAAATCACTTAAAATAACAACTTGTAATATGACATGACCACTATATAATGAATAGTAAAAATTTGAATTATTGTCCACATATGATCATGATTATAACTAATGATGAATGCTTATGAGTGTAATGCAAATGCAAATAGGTGATTAACACCTAGGGTGTGACAGCTCTCCTCCCCATAAAGGAATCTCGTCCCGAGATTTAGAGAAAGTTACCATTTTGAAAAGAAGTCGGGGTAAGTTGTTTGAAGAAAATCTTCTCGCTCCCACGTAGCTTCTTCTTCGGTGGAATTATTCCATAACACTTTATAAAACTTTACCACCTTGTTGCGAGTCACTCTTTCACTTTCTTCCAAAATTCTTATGGGTGTTTCTTCATAGGTTAAGTCTGACTTTAAAGTGACATCATCAAGATCAATCACTTCGGTTGGTGCTTGCAGGCATTTCTTTAATTGTGACACATGAAAGACATTAAATACTGCACTCATTCTCGGTGGAAGTTCTATAGCATAGGCCACTTCTCCCTTCTTTTCTAGAACTCTAAAAGGTCCAACATATCGAGGGGCTAACTTTCCTTTTATTCCAAATCGAGATTCTTTCTTCATGGGTGAGACTTTGAGATACACAAAGTCACCAATTTCAAAATGTAACGGCCTTCTTCTTTTGTCAGCATAACTTTTCTGACGAGATTGTGCAGCTTTAAGATGAGTTTGAATTGTTTGAATTCTTTCTTCGGCCTGCCTTACAAAATCAATACCATAATACCTTCTTTCTCCGGGTTCTACCCAATTCAAAGGAGTTCTACATTTCCGGCCATAGAGAGCTTCAAATGGAGCCATTTTAATGCTTTCTTGATAACTATTGTTATATGAAAATTCAGCTAAAGGTAACCATTCCTCCCAGGAATCAGAAGATGATAACACACAGGCTCTTAGTAAATCTTCCAAAATTTGATTTACTCTTTCTGTTTGACCAGAGGTCTGTGGATGATAGGCAGAACTTCTGATCAGTTTTGTGCCCATATATGAATGCAATTGTTCCCAAAAACGAGCCATAAACTGTCCTCCTCTATCTGAGATGATTTTCTTTGGAACCCCATGCAAATGCAGGATATGTGAGATATACAACTCTGCGTACTTATGTGGTTTGTATTTTTCTTTCACAGGTATGAAGTGAGCAGATTTGGTAAGACGATCCACAATAACCCATATGGAGTTATGTCCTTTTTGGGTTGTGGGTAGACCAGCGATGAAATCCATACTGATTTCCTCCCACTTCCATTCGGGAATAGAAAGTGGTTGGAGTAATCCAGCTGGTCGTAAATGATCTGCTTTCACCCGTCCACATACATCACAGTGTGCAACATAACGTGCTATTTCTTTCTTCATTTTTGTCCACCAAAATCTTGGCCTTAGATCTTGATACATTTTACTACTCCCTGGGTGTATTGATAGATTTGAGAAGTGAGCTTCAGATAAAATTTTCTCTTTCAACTTCTCATCCTTAGGTACTACCAATCGATCATCAAACCATAGTATTCCATTTTCATCTACTCGGAAATGTTTGGACTCTTTTTCTTGTATCTTCCGTTTGATGTGATAGATTCCAGGATCAGTCTTCTGGCCTTCTATGATTTCACTTTCCAATGTACAGCTGACAACTATGTTGTGCAAAATTGCAGGATGCAAAAGGTTAAAGCTTCCCTCCAAAGATATATTGGTGTAATTGCAATGCGCTTTTCTGCTAAGGGCATCTGCAACTACATTGGCCTTTCCAGGGTGGTAGTGTACTTCCAAATTATAATCCTTGATTAATTCCAACCATCTCCTTTGTCTCATGTTTAACTCTGGTTGAGTGAAGATGTATTTGAGGCTTTTGTGGTCGGTATAGATATGGCATATGTTTCCTAACAGATAATGTCTCCAGATTTTTAAGGCATGAACTACGGCTGCTAGTTCTAAGTCATGGGTGGGATAATTTTCTTCATGCTTCCGTAGTTGTCGTGAGGCATAGGCAATAACTCGACCTTCTTGCATTAAGACACAGCCGAGACCAATGCCTGAAGCATCACAATAGACATCAAAAGGTTTGGTTATATCTGGTTGTGCTAGGACAGGAGCAGTGGTCAACAATTTCTTTAGAGTTTGGAAGGCTTCCTCACATTTAGGTGTCCATTCAAATTTTTCATCCTTTTGTAGCAGTCTAGTCATTGGTTTGGCAATTTTTGAGAAGTCTGGAATGAAACGTCGATAGTAACCAGCTAGACCAAGAAAACTCCTAACTTCAGTGACAGTGGTTGGAGCCTTCCAATCTAGTACCTCCTGTACTTTGCTGGGATCTACCGAAATTCCATTTTCCGATAGGACATGGCCCAAGAACTTGACTTCACGAAGCCAAAATTCACATTTGCTGAACTTGGCATACAATTGATGCTCTCTAAGTCTGGATAAGACTATCCTGAGATGTTCAGCATGCTCTTCCTCATCCTCAGAGTATATCAGAATATCATCAATAAATACTACTACGAACCTGTCCAATTCATTCATGAACACAGAGTTCATCAAATACATGAAATGGGCAGGTGCGTTGGTAAGACCGAAAGACATCACCAAATACTCATACAAGCCATAGCGTGTAGAGAAAGCAGTTTTGGAAATATCTTCAGGCCTTATCTTTATTTGATGATAGCCTGACCTTAGATCAATTTTAGAGAACACTTTTGCTTTTGCCAACTGGTCAAACAAAATATCTATCCGAGGAAGAGGATATTTGTTTTTGATGGTCACCGCATTGAGAGGGCGATAGTCTATACACATTCTTAAGGTTTGATCCTTCTTTTTCACAAACAAGACAGGACATCCCCACGGAGATGAACTGGGTCGAATCAAACCTTTATCCAATAGTTCTTGCAATTGTTTCTTTAACTCGGCTAGTTCATTGGGTGGCATTCTATATGGTCTTCTAGAAATAGGAGCAGTGCCTGGGACTAAGTCAATAGCAAACTCTATGTTTCGGTCAGGTGGTAGTCCAGGTAATTCATCAGGAAATACATCTGGAAATTCACATACCACTGGAATGTCTTCCAACTTGTCAGTCTTAGTGGCATAGGATAGGCACTGAAGTCGTGGGTTTACAGAGAGTGACAGATGAGAGGTACTACCATCAGGTGTTTTCAAATGGAGAGTCTTATTGGTAGTATCGATGATTACTCTATGATCTTTCATCCAATTCATACCCAAGATAACGTCCAAACCCAGATTTGGCAACACAATTAAGTGAGCCAAAATTTCTTTTCCTCCAAAATTAAGTTTTGCACTCCAAACTATGTGGTTTGTATTTGTTTCAGCTCCAACTGAACTGATTACAAAACCACTTCCCAATGTGCTAATTTGGAATTTATTCTCGAGTGCAAATGCTTGATTTATGAATGAATGTGATGAACCAGAGTCAAATAAAACAAGTGCAGGCGTATTGTTTATCAGGAACGTACCGGCGGTCACTGGTTCTCCTTCAGGGATTTCTTCTACAGTGGTATAGTGAACACGCCCACTACGTGCACCTGTTGCCTGCTTCTTGTTGCCTGATGACTTATAACTGGTCTTTTGATCTGTTTGATTTGACTGATTCTTCTTGGGAGAAAGACAATCACGGGCAAAGTGTCCTAACTTCCCGCAATTATAACAAGGAAAATTTCTGGAGCCTCCTTGGGAACTTTTCTGTGTATTCCCTTGGTATGATGGCTGCTGCTGAAAATTTTGCTGAGACTTTTGCTGTGACTGAGGGGGTCTATACCGCTTGACAGGTGGGCGGTACTTTGACTTTGATGCCCATTGGGTTTGTCTAGGCTGTGAAGCTGCACCACTGGTATATGGCGCCTTACGCTTCTTGTCTTCCTGACACAGACGCATCTTGTTCTCCTTAGTGATAGCATCACTAACAAGCTCATTATAAGTGGTATACTTAAAAAGAGCAAGTTCATTTTGCAATTCTGGGGTCAATCCTCCCATGTAGCAATCAATCTTTTTCTTCTCTGTATCAATATATTCTGGAGCATACTTGGACAGATGATTGAAAGCATGGGTATAGGCAGTTACATTTTTAGTGCCTTGAACCAGTTTCTGAAACTCCTTCAATTTGATTCTCATCAATCCCTCAGGAATATGATGGCCTCTAAAAGCTTCCTTAAACTCATCCCAAGTTGGTTTAGATTCCTCTGGCAGACTTTGTAAGTAGTTGGTCCACCAGACACCAGCCGCACCGTGAAGACGGTGAGCTGCAAACTCGGCCTTCTGTTGCTCAGTACAATTGAGAAGACGAAATGTCTGCTCAATTGTATTTAGCCATTCATCGGCATGCAATGGTTCTTCGGCATGGGAAAATACGGGTGGTTTGGTATCCAGAAAGTCCTTATAATTGCTGGTCTGATTGTGTCCATTGCCATGATTATTCTGTCGGCCCGGTGTGGTATTCTGGGCAATACGATTCAGGGCAGCTTCCATGTTTTCCTGGCCACCTAACAGTCGAGCTAGAACATCGGCTGCAGTAGGCGGTGTTGGAAGCCCTGATGATTCCACATCATTTCCTCCTGGAGTGTAAGACATCTGCGATGGATATAGTCGTTTGAGTTATGGTATTATAGACAAGATATCCATCCATGTTGCAGAAAGGATTAATTTAACATTTATCGACAAGGGACAACATAAATTTTTCCATAACACGGCTGCATTAACTTATTTATTTCACACGGTCAACTTCTTATTCACTATATTACATGGTTACACAACTTATTACATTACCCTTGTACATGATCTTGTTCAATCTAGTTTCTATTGTATGCAACCTTTCTAAAACTCATCTCCCGAGTCATTTGGATGGTCATCATCTAAGCTAGTCTCCGTCTGGTCATCATGAGGTATGGCTTCAAAAAATCCATCTAATTCTTCTTCGTCTGATCCTTCGTTATCAAATTCTTCACCAAATCCTTCAGGTTCCATCACATCTTCAAAGTCTTCTTCTATTGGTACTCCAACTGGAGGTTGCTCGGGTAATGCTGCAATATTCATTGCATTGAGCTGATTTTGGAGATCTTCGATTGTTGCATTTGCTCCATCTATTTGAGCAAGCATGTCTTGCTCGAAGAATTCCAAGTTCTGGATGGCTTCAGTGGTTTCTGCTCTAGCTTCATCTCTTTCATTTTCAAGGGTAGCTACACGTGCTACAGCTTCATTTCTTTGTTGTTCCACCTGTGCTGCTTGACCTAAATAGGTTGTCATTTGATGTTGCATTTCTAACTCTCTTTGAGCTGCTTGGGCAATGGTTTGGTCATGCTGGAATTTGGATTCCTCCCATAGGTCATCGGTGATTTTCAACTCAACATTGTTGAGGTTATACATGCGATGCCAAAAGTCATGGGATTCTTCCCTAGCATGGTGCATCTTGGTCATGGCAATCATGGTACAGGCAGATGTGACAAGGTAGGGACTATAGCCAGGTTGGTTTTGATCGGTTAAGGCAGCAACACGTTGACACCAGTTTGTATTGTTGAAGTCTTGAGGTGGAAAAAAACACAGGGATGTATCTTTTATCTCCTCCATATGTTCCTGGCAGATCTTTTGTAGCATCTCGAAAGCTGCTACTTGACCCGCTTCCCACTCATTTTCACCATCCTTCTCGATTGTCCATTCTTGCCAAGATGGATTGGTGGTGAGGGTTGGAACATGAAGCTTTAGTGAACACATTATATTTCCATAGATCTTGATTTGCCTCCATTGGTAGATTGGTGGGTCAGTGTATCCTGCCATCTCAAGTACCCTCCAAAGTAGTGCAGGGGTACCGAATGGTTCCAGCAGGGTGCTTTGCATGGTGTTGGGTGCAGGTTCTATTTTCTGTAGACATGATAGAATTTTAGAATTTGTTTAGAGAGAAATATAGTTAAGCCATATGTAAGGGAAAGAGCTTATGCAATTGAATGAGTTTAACATGATGCATGCTCGTCTTATCCGTCCTCACACAACTATATACTAACGATATAGACGGTGGCATTTATGCGTGCCCTCAAGTTAATCGCAGCTACACGAGTATTACACGGTTCGTAGTTAGTGTACCTGCAGAAAATTTCATTGCAGCCCAACCCCAACAGATATGTATACAAAATGAAAAATACCATAGTTTATACTTCGTATATTGCTATATGGAGGCCGCCACTACCAATTGACCATCGGGCAGCAAGATGGTCGGCTACCCTCACCATTTGACCATAGGGTAGCAACATGGTCGTTCTTACCTTGCTTACCTGAGCGTAGGGGTATTTGATCAAAGCAAAATAAAATTTGCAAGAATATAAATCCCTTTCCCAGTTAGTCTTACTTTACTTAGAGCCACCTGTTATTTGGGCTTAATTGAAGATAGTAACTAGCAAAGTTTTATATTTTTAGCAAAATAGGTTTTGTAAAACCTTTATTTTAGTTGTACTTGTAATGATATTAATCTTAATCATGCTCCGATACCAGCTGTGACAGAACCGACCAAATTAAACAAGATTAAGTATAACCATCCCGCTAATAGCGTTGATTAATTATACTTCCCCTTGCATAAACCCGGTAGTCCGCCGAGTGTTATGAAGGACCTCGGTAAATCAACTTACAACAGGATCGTACTGATTAAGATAACATCATATACAAGCACAGAGCTTACAGCGGAAATTTAGTACAAAGTAAGATAGTTATTACAATACCATGTTCAAATAATATACATAAAAGTGTTTGGTTCTGAAACCAATTATTCAAGTATTCTGCCATGTTCACATATACCTCCATACACAGCAAAAGAGAAGTAATAGGATAAGACCATGCCCTGTGGCCTTTACTCCTCTGCATCTATAGCAGGGTTATTGCATGTGAGGCAATAGCCTTCATATAACATATCACCTGAAAACATTGGGAAATAAAACCCTAAGTACTCAATTGTACTCAGCAAGACTTACCCGTCAGAGAGAAAATAAAAGGACTCTCAAGGATATGCAAGGCTTTATTTGGTGGAGTGTAGAGATAGCATATTTTGCGGAAAAGCTTACTAGCAAAGTTTTAGCTTCTAAATATCATGATGCTAGATTATATTATCAAGCTTTTCTAAGTGAATCACTTAATAGGAGAAAATCTCAATCTCACATTCATATTCATATATAAGATGTTGTTGCTACGTATCTGGTACGGGGTTAAGTACTCACTAACCGGGAGAGACGGCGATTCGAATCGAATTTAATCCAGCTGGATAGGCCCGTATCACACATCCTTTTTTTCCGAAACCGCCTAGGGGATCTAACCCTGCCTAGGAGCTCGTACTTGTAGAAGGATAGCCTTTCACTCTGTTCGGAAACCGTGGGCTTGATCCATAGGCAAAGCTCAGGGGGCAGCCGGCGCCAAGTAGCTCAGGACGTACCTGCCCTTGGTCAACCCTGTCCCACCGCACATACTTTCTCTCCTCCAGCTTTGCACTAGGGGTCAAATTCCAGCCCGACTAGAAGTTACTTAGCTTCACGGTCGGAACGACTTATCCGGCCATTATGTGAAGGTACGTTCAATCTTAACCTTTAGCCAGAATACGATTTAGTTCCTAGTCAAGTTTTACAAACGGGATCCAAGGTGTATGTCCAAACGACATCGATGACCAAAATGGCACACCACATCCCAACTGAGATTCATATGATTCTTTCTCAATTATTACTTCACCTGACTTTTCTAAGCAGGGCTAAGCATAGCACTAATTCAACACTAGTATTTTCCATAAATTCTCATTTCTAGACAAGGAAAGTAATGCAACAACGGGCTTATCAATTTAATGCATAAACTATACTTAATAATAATACTCAAGTGAAATTTCGAAACAGAAATAGAAGGGTGATAAAATGTCCGGGGCTTGCCTCGGCGAAATGTAGAGGGTCCGTGATTAGGACACTCCGGAAGTAAGTCAGTACTTGGTTCTTCGCCTTCGGGTGATGACTCCTGAGGATTCTTCTCGATCACCTCGTACTCCACGAAATCTCCCTCGTCCGATCCTATATGTATGAATAGGATATATATATATATATATAAATGGAAGAAATGCATTTTTGCTATGTCGAATGATGATATGAGGATATGGTGATGCACCCATGATATCCTAGTTCAAGTGATGGGTTTAAGTTGGTGTGGTAACATGAATTAACAATTTCATTTACTGAGTATGTGCATATTTCTTCTCCGGTAAAGAGGTTAATAAATCTACATATCATTACCTATGTGGTTTTCACGGTAAAGTTGCAAGCCAACAAATCCTTCTCTATTTCCCTATTAAGTAGAATATGATGTATTTAAATTCATAAAGTAAGGTTGAATTAATAAAGTAATTATTTTGCCAAGGGACAGCAAGTGTGGGTGTCCCATGGTCTTCACTTAACATGTTAAAATTGCTTGGCATCACTACCTATGCATTTGGTGTTTTATTTATTAAAGAAAATACCACTTAAATCAGGTTCCAATTAGTTATAATAGTGGAAGTGTTCCAAACAGTACCAATATTTTTATGAAGGCTTATTGTAGCATGGTTATTGCTTATAAAATTTTTCATAATTTTTTTAGAATAATATTTTGAGCTACAAAAATCACCAAGTGTCCCCTTTATAATTTAAAGAGGTGAATTTTAGTTTCTGTGAAACTTACAGAAAATGCCTAAACCATATTTTTAGATAACATTATATAGCATACAGAGTATACATAAAATTTTTCATGATTTTATCACTGATGGATTAATATATATGAAAATAACAAAAACAGATACTATTCAATTTAAATGAAAATGAATAAATCAAGTTTGAAAAGGGAAAATGCGCGCGCGTGCTTTCGGCCCAGCTCGGCCCAACTCAGACAGAGGCGGCCCAAGTCGGCCTCCCGCGCGGCGCCTGGTGATTTTGCGAAAGAGACCTTCGGCTTTTAGAAAATAAACCCGCAGTCCATTTTAAACTATTTACATGAGTCATAGACTTCTCACTTAACCCCCTGGATGTTTTTGAATTCTAACCCGATGGTCCCTGGGCTCTCCCCTGTGTTGACCCGAGCACCGGCGAAGCTTGACCGAGTTACGCCGGCAATACAGGTCATCTCCGGTGATACCGAGAGTACCAACGTGTTCGTGATGATGTTCCGCATCTTTTGGCTAGGTTGGGGACTCGGAGGTGGGTTGTGGACATGGTGACGTTGGACAGGGCGGCATGGCGGCGCGGTGACCGGTGCGCCCATTGTCTCCGGCAACGGCAATACCAAAAGAGTGATGCGCTAGTCTTGACATGATCTAGTGAGGCTATAGGATGGGTTTTGGGGTTCGGTTGAACGGTGGTTTGACTCTGTGACATGAGCAGCGGCTCGGCGGCGAGAGCACGGCGGTGTCAGGCCGTGTTCCGGCAAAACCGAGGCGGTAGAGTTCAAAACTTTTGATCCTATCAATTCTATAGCTTGTACAGAGTATGAAACACAAGCTAAAACAACCTTAAACATCACAGAGCAACGAAACTAGTGCAACCGCATGATATGAATAGAAGAACGAGAACAGAGGGACGGCAAGCGCGTGCTGGGAGCTCACCAGCGGCCTAAAGGCGTCGAGACTTGGTCAGGGTCGTAGAGCAGGACGTTGCGAATCTCCGTGTGCAAGCAATTGGACAGTGGTGTAGTGAGGGTGGCGAATTTTGCCGGCGGGTGGAAGATGGTCGTCAGTGGCCGAGTTGGATGATGTGGTGGAATACAGCGGCGTCCGACGGTATTTATAGGCAAGGATAGCTGGGTTAGGTGGCGGACATCTTCGCGAACCAGATGACGCGACCAGGGAGGTGGTGGTGCAGGAATGGCGGCGAACGACGGACGGTGCCGGCGGCGCCACCGCTGCGGCCATGAACAGCGAGGGAAAGCCGTTGGCGGGCTGCCACCGCGTCGGAGGAAGGACGATGGCGTGTCCCTGTCCAGTTGCCGGTGCGGTGAAGAGTTGAATGGCACTGGAGGCGTCGCCGAGGCGCAAAACGCCGGCGGCGCCACTTCCTCGCCGGTGAACAGAGAGGGAGGAGCAATGGCAGGCCGCCACCGACGAGTTCAAGTCGGTCGGGGCGTTCCTCCGCGGTTGACAGCGAGCGCAGGGTGTTAACTACGCAGAGACGTGGGCGGCAGCGCGACCACGGCGGCCAGTTCGCCGGTGACACGGCGAAAGCCGTGCGCGGCGGCCGGTATGGGCAGTGCACATGGGCTCGGGTTACTGTAGCAGAGAGGGGATTTTTCTTTCTTTTCAAATTACTCTCAAATTCATACAATAACTTGAAAAATTTACAAAATAAAAGTTGTTCAAAATATTGAGTACTACAACTTTGCTTTTTGAACCATCTTCAAATTCTGTCTGGATTTTGAAATCCAGTTTTGCCCTAAAGTAATTTAATTTGAATTTGACTTGAAATTCAAATTTCTGTTGAGTAACTTCAAAAACTTCCTATATGAAAGTTGTTCTAAATAATGAGCTTAACAACTATTCTTTTTACACCAAAGTCAGAATCTCATTATTTTGTAAACTATAGATTAAATCTTGAATAGGTATTTAATTGGATTTTTTTTATTCCTATTTTCAAAATAAAATCCAGTTTGGGGTTTCAAAAACACCACTTTAGAATTGAATTTAGCTCTGGATGATTAAAACAAAGTTGTAGTAAATATTTTTCTCTATCACTTTTATTTAAGGTTTATTCCCATATTAGGCTTAGAAAATAAAATCTTATTTGTGTCCATTTTATGCCTTATATGTGTAATTATAAATCCAAAAGTATTTTTGGTTCCACTATAGCAACTTGTCATGATATCCAAACTATTGTATTTATTTATGTATTTTGATTGAACTAAATCACTTAAAATAACAACTTGTAATATGACATGACCACTATATAATGAATAGTAAAAATTTGAATTATTGTCCACATATGATCATGATTATAACTAATGATGAATGCTTATGAGTGTAATGCAAATGCAAATAGGTGATTAACACCTAGGGTGTGACAGTCAGCTCCTCCTCCTACCTCCCGCCAGCTCGCGCACGCACCGGCACGCGGCGGTCCGCCACGGGTATCGCCGCCGGCGACTTCAACAGCGAAACTGACCGCGTCAGTCCACGCCCTAGAGCTAAGGGAACACCCAGGCATGCTCAGCTCCTACCCTAATCGCCTACGACGAGCCGAAGCTCGCCCATGGCGGACGCGCAGCCCGGCGGATCTACGCCGCCCACGCCGGACCCGCGAGGTAATAACAGAGGGGTTGGGGAGAGTCATCAGCTCACCACGGGTCTCGGTGACAAGGTGGTGAAGGCAGAGGTGGCCCGAAGGGACGAGCTTGACGGTGACCGCAACGGCGGCGGCGTGCTCCGACGGTAACTCCCCCGTTCCGGCGACACTGGACCACCACAGAGCATACGGTCGCAAGCATGAGAAACTACAGGCTACATGGAGCCTCGGACACAAGCTAAGGATCCCCAGAACTCACCTAATCGGTCTCGACACCGCACGCGGCTCGCGGCGGCGCTCCGGGCACCCGCAGCGACGGCGACGAGTACACCGGCACCCTCGAGCCACTACAGCTTCCACCAGTGGGCTCGGGAGGTGCGCAAGAGAGTTGGCTAGATGCTCACGAGATGGAAAGAGTGATGGTGGTGCGGTGTGGGCGAATTTTGCCAGCGAACCGAGCGAACTCCGGCGAGCCGGGAAACGGGAAAAGAAGAAGGCGGCCCGCTCGTCGTATTTATAGGGCAGAGGACGAGAGGGAGAGGGAGAAGGAGAAGCCCGCGAGTCAATTTTGCCATCGTGGGAGCAGGAACGCGCAAGGACGGGCCGGCGTCACTCGGCCACGCCGGCGGCGTGCGAACAGGGGAGGGAGGACGAAGCCCATCCCCCGGCTACTGTAGCTCTACATTCTCCACTTTTGTCTTTTGTACAAATATCTCCCAAATTTGTGTATAAAAATTAAAAACCACAAATACCAAAGTTGTAGCATTTTTCCTGCTGAACATTTTTGATTTTTGGATCTACCCCAAATTCGGCCAAATTTGAAAACTATGGAAAAGGGGGTGAAATGGGTTTTTGAATTTCAAACTAAAATCTAGAAATTACTTTTGATTTTTCTCAAGAACTTGAAAAATGGCTAAAATAGAAGTTGTTCCCCTCAGAGAGCTTTACAACTTTCATTAAGGAAGTTTTGTCAGATTCCAATTAATTTTTGAAATGGCATTTCAAATTCATTTTTTTATTCACTGTTTTGAGTTAAATTCAAATTTTCATAACAGAACTTCAAAATCTCCAAAAATAAAAGTTGTCACATTTAATTAGATCTACAACTTTCATTAAAGGATCACCCCTAGATTCCTTCTAGATTTTGAATTAGGGTTTTGGGGCTAAATCTAGGGTTATTTCAAATATGCAATTAGGATTTTAAATTTTCAATCCAATACTTTATCAATCCAAGCCACTCTAGGTCCCTAAGCACAATCATATGCAAATTAATTAAGTTAATTATGATGACATGGTAGGTTATTTATTCCGTAATACCCAGGGTATTACAGCGGCGAGCGGCAGAGAACGGTGCTGTAAGTATTTTTATGCTTGAATTATCTTTGCGAAGGTTTCCGGCGGCGGCGAACGGTGCTATAAGTAAGTATTGTTACGCTTCCATTATCTTTGCCGTGGTTGTTGCATATGGAACAATAATATTTAGTCACCGTGATCTTTTAACTATATTAAAATAATGTTTGTTACAGGATGTACATTTTTTTTTGAGAAGTTTTTTTTTTGTTGACCGTGTGGATTGCAATTCCTCTACTTCTGATTTAGTAGACCACAGCACCCGACTCAATCCACCATACCTTTGTAGAAATAACATCTCTTGCATGTGCACACCATGATTCTGATCCGGCCCAAGCTTGGGTATGTCAAGGTACAGCACAGCGTACCTGGCCTATGCCACGATCCTTTCCTTGGAGCTCGCCGGCGGCTACGCATTCCCCTCCCCTTCATCTCATGTCCCAAAGCCGCCCTTCCTCCCTTTCTCATTGTCTCTCAGCCAACAACTCTAGCAAATGTTATTTGTGTATTGTCTCGTCGTCACTCTCAGTTTAGGATAAGGTTTACTGTAGGCAAACTCATAACGTTGTGCAGATGGTGGGGTTGCTTTCAGTGTGAATTTGGGTTGTGTGGACACCTACGCTCTCAATGGTTACGAATCCGAAGGTGCCTGCAAGGTGCGCATTGCACCTCCAGTGATGAGCGTAGGTGTCCACCACTTTGCAAAAGGACTTTGACACAGTAACCGGCGAGGATGAACCTCCAATAGATAAAGCAAAGTTTATTGTTTTATTTACTTTACTAATTTTGATGTGCATGATCTTTCCTTTGGACCATATAGCTTTTGAAAATTAAGAAATCTACCAATTTTTTCGAAGTCAACAGAAATTGTATTTTTTTTGTTTTTGAAACACCCATTCCCAACTGTAGCATATCCTTATTACAAACACTCAAACGAAATAAATAGGGCATGGCGGCCATAACATTCAAATCAAACTGTTTACTTATTCTTCCTAACAACTATATTTTTTTGTGCTTATTCCAAACATCTGGAGACATCTTCTGAAACTTCCTTGTCGAGACGTCTTCTGAAACTTCCATCTCAAGGCATCCTGAAATATCATCCCATCATGTATCAATATGAATGACTGCTGAGCAAATTATGAAAGTTTATAAGATTAGTTATTATATGAAGAAAGACTAACATATAAATATTTTTGCACAAAAATAATCGTGTCCCTATTATATGTATTTTACAGGTTTCCTCCTTTGTCTTGTTGACCTATACAGAGTCGGATGCTCATTGTCCTTGTTCTGCAAATATCGAAATTTAGATTATTATTGTATTATTTAGGAGAACAAAAGGTTTAATTTGAATTATTACCTCGGGGCTAGATTTTTGTAGCTTCACATCTTCTGTTGCATTGGTTTCTTTTTTGTTTTTACAGCAATGTAGGCCTCTCCGATTGTTTTTTTTTTTGTCCTCTGCACTTTACTCTCTTTACCAAACTCATCTTGATCAATTTTCTTTTCTTGATTTGCGCTTTCCAGTTCCTTCACGAAATTTAAATATTAAATTGTAAATAAAATATTATATAACAAATATTCTGTATGATTAGAAATATGAAGAAAAGTAAGTATATTGATACCTCATGATTATTTTGCATTGGAATCTCTGTTCCATCCATTTCTTCCTCTGAATCATTGGCTTCTTTTTTGGTTGTAGAGCAATTGTGCATCCTTTTTTTGTTTTTCGATGTCTCCTGTTTCTTACTTTCTCCATCTAACGTGTCTTGATGGACCTTCACATATTTAAATCATTCAATTATAAAAGCATGATTACAATTTTAAATGAAAATGAGTATATCAATACCTCGACATGATCATTTTCCTTTGAAATGTTAGTTTCATACATTTCTTCATCTGAATCTTCTATTTTACAAATCATTTTCTCTCTCTGAATTGTCTCTTCATCCGAGTCAAGTATTGCAATTATATTTCTTCTTGTCTTTTTTTTTTCTTCTTTTTGATGGCACTGATTTGCTCTTTCTACAACATAGAAATTCATGTCAAGTAATAAAGACCTTCTTGAAGGAATATTTTGTTTTTTCAAATTACCTTCTTCACTTCTTTTTTGCTCCTCCTTGTACCTCGGTTAATTTTGTTAGATTCTTTTCTTTGCCTTTTGCCTGAGCTTGCCTGCAATGAGAATAACTTATTAAGTTTCCTAGAAATATAATTGAAGCTGATTGTTCTGTACGTCACCTCTGATTTGTTCATATGCGCAACAAAAAAAAAATATCATAAGATGATGTTTTTTTATGGATTACCTCTTTGTTTGAATTTTTATTGGACTTCTTTTCTTCTTTCTGTTTTCTCTTTTTGCTGGAAGTAGTCCTGTTTGCATATTTCTTATTGCTAACATAATTTTTTCCCTGCAAAAAAATATGAACAGCTTTATTAAAGAGAAATATACTTGATCTAAAATTTGGAAATAGAATGTGTTTGTTCATTGCCGTACATTGTTTTCTGATTTAAGCACATCAGACATGTCAGTACCCAGTTTTCTTGATAGGTCCTGGAACTTTGCACGGACAACAATATTATTACTATTATTATTCTTTTTAAAAAAATTCTAATTAAGTATACCTTTGCAGCCAATCTTTCTCTAGCCTTTATGCCTTCTTCTATAATTGATACTTTTTTGGCAAAAGTTCCATCACTGTCTGGATCTTCACTCTTAGGAGTAACTGTACGATATTCATCCGAGGTATCTTCTACTTCCTATCGAAAATAAGTAAAAAATGGGTATTAAAAAGGGTTATTCAACAAAGTATAATGCTCGAGAATTGTTACCTTTTTATTTTTGCCACGTAGATTCTTGAACTATTTGTTTCTTTTGTCAAAAATAGTCTTGAAACAGTGTAATCAGGTCTCATACTTGTGAAGTTGTAGTCAGTCAGTCTAAACTGGAAAATCAATGTTTGACCACATATTTCCTGGATCTGTTTTGGTACCTCTTTAGTGTCATAATTTACTGAGTTCATCAATGAATCTGCTGATTCACTAATTAGCATTTGTGCTTCCTTTTCAAAGAGCACGCAAGATGCAGTTGATGTTTCATCTCTTACTTCAAGCTTAATTTTGAATCTGTAAACAATATTCTCTTGTTAATTACAAAAATAGTACAATATAGGATTGGAAGTTGCTAAGTCACTTACCGTGCTTTAGGTTCAGCTCGCTTGCCGCATTTACTGCAATAGTAGTGATCAAACCTTTTTTCCAGTTGTTTTTTACAATCACCTCTACTACACGATATGTAGTACCAGCCAAATTTTGCGTTAATTGCAATGATTGTTGCTTCAACAGTAAATATCTTATCCTGTAAACACATATTCATATCATTTATATACATATAAGTTTTTCAAACTTCTGTATAATGATTGAACAGATACATACCTGATTTGATGAGTCAAACAAAATCAAACCTAATTCTTCTAAAGTTCTTCTATTGTACTGCATTTGCTCCTCCAAAATCCCTTTTAAATGATCATCAATATGAATCTCTTCGATACTAATACCACTTGAAGATAGGCTTTATCATAGAAAAAAATTTAACAATGTTAAGAGTGTAAGGTATAAAAAAAATTCGTACACTGTTTTAATTTATTTTACCTATTACGTGCATCCATGGCTTCAGGAATAGGTAAGTCTATAAAAACTTGTGTAGCATTGGTTGATGACAAAGAATACTCTGCAAAATAACAATTATTTAATTTCCTTGGAGGCTTGTTGAATGGAAAAGGTATTATTGAATTTTTGTTATTAAATGAAGACTTACTGCCAAATTTTTTCACGGTTGTAGATGTTATTGCGATGACATGAGATTTTGCCGTCTCATCGATTTGATCAACTTTGGCCCCCCAAAATCGAACCTTAACCTCTTCACCACTGCAAATTTAAGAGTTTAAAAATAATATAATGAAATATGTTGCAAAAACATTAGCAAAAATAATCTAATTTAAGGTATGCAAAGACAAAACAGTACCATGCATACAAACGTATAAAATTTGGTAGCTTATGAATCAAAAAAATATATCATACTTAATCAGGAGCACAATATCACGGATTTTGGTCACGCCAAAGTATGTCCTAGTTTCTTCTATCGGTCCAATGTGTGCTGCAGCTCCTATGATATCTATCATACATAAATATGAGTTCTTATCAAATAGTGATCGAATGAGAGGTGTATCACAAAATTTATAATGTTACCAGTAGATTACCTGAGAGGTACTTGTCCATGTTTACTCTATTAGAAAGCATGTCTATGCTGAAGAATTGAAAACTATACTTTGGAATGTCTTCACTGTCTTTGATCTTCTTTATATCAGTTGTGGGCAAGAAATTGAGTACCTTATCATTCTCCACTGGTCGATATTTTTGTGCAGCTGGTGTGACTCTGACATTTGAAATTATGTAAACTTTACCTTCTTTGATCAGTGGTTTGAATTTTTCCATATATGCCTTATTGATAACTCCATGCATTTTTGTCCCCTAATTAGTTTTGTTACCATTAACATGAAATCTTGAAGCAATCTAAGGACATTACAAACAAAGAGAAAAAATTATAATACCTGATGGTCAATAAGGATCATATCAAGACTGATTTGTTTACCACTACCAAGCAACATTGCATCCCACATTCTAGTGACCCGTGCTTTGATTTTCTACAATTCCTTTCCTGGCCTAATCTCACTTAAGGTTTTGGTGACCATTGGAACCTGTGATGCCATTAATGTATCTTTTTTGGTAAACCATAGGAGATAAGATCGCAACGAATTCAGCAATATGGGCATACCTTTGTTATGAATGATGAAGGTAATACAAACAACTGGCTGAAGAGTGAACAGATGGAGTTCTATCTGAATTCTTCGTGGTTGACACATATACAAAGGATGAAAAAAAAAATGAAACGTGAATACATCAGCTATATAGCTTAATTTTCTGATTGCGTCGTGGTTTGACAAAAAAAATATAAATTAAAGGTGGTCTGACACTGTACCTAAAGTTGTTGAAAGCTGAAAGAGGAACGATGAATATCGATGGCTTTCTGTTTCAACGTGGTTGACAAACCGGCGGCCAAGCGTGTATTCGTTTTATTTTATATATATATATATATATATATAATGGCAGGGCCGCCGGGTGGTTAAGATGTGTATCTTACTATTCAGTGTTTGGCTGCCAGGTGGTTAAGATGTGTTTCTTACTATTCGTTTTTTTTAATAGACGTGCCTACTATTGGAAGAGATGTATCTTACTACGGTATCGATTAAGATGTGTATCTTACTATTCAGTTTTTTTTTTGTTAATAACTAACTGCCGACGTGCGTACTATTGGATGGATTAATTAATAACCGATCAAGAGGTGTATCTTACTATGACATGATAGATTGGCTCCAATATTTTTATTCAGATTTTTTGTTAATAATTAACTGCCGACGTGGGTGGGTAATTTTCTAAAATGAATCCAATGGTCATATATGGTTATAGACTTCCAATTGGATGGCCAGATGTTTCTGGTTAACGTGGAAATTTATAGTATTTTTCTCTTTTTCTAGAGCATCAGGATTAACGTGGTACTTTCATTGAGGCCTCCAATTAGTAATAGTAAGATTATTAGTATTCTAACAACTCATGTGACATAACCGGTAACATTGGGTATAACATCCGATCCGATTGACTGAAAACAGCTACATAGCCGCTCTGCGTTCACTACTACCTTACCCAGCAGCGAAGAGTGGACCGTGCGCATCGTACAAGTTGCCCGGGTGTGATGGTCCTATACTTTAGCCGGCGTCAACCCAACTACTGCAGTAGGGCATCCAGCTCGCAGCTCGCTGCTGTTTCACTTTGCTCTCGACGGCCACCGACGACCGCTGGCATCATCGATATATAGTTGGTGGGTTCCGCTAGAAAGGCATAAAACTCTGAGTTGAGAATTATCTGGGAGTTGCTATTAACCAGGCGCATGGATTATTTAGGAATCGCTATTAAACATGACAAATAATCTAAATCATTTGAAAATTGCTATTAAACAGGTGTCTGATTTATTCCAATAGATCAGACGACGTGTAGTGGCCAACGGTCATAGGGGGCTTTCTTCTTCCTTGTGTCAGCTTAGCAGCAGTGGGCCGCCTGAGATCTCAGATAACTGAACTCTAGGAGGTGTGGGCCCGTTTAGTTTGCCAAAAAGGTGACAAAATGTGGACTGTAGTACTTTTGTTTGTATTTGATAACTTTTGTCCTATTATGATCTAAATAGATTTAAAAGATTTATCTCGAGTTAGCATCGCGAAAAGTACAAACATACAATAACTGTTATTTCTTTTAGTGTTGGATGCAGACGGAAAATATAACTGATATGACGGGGAGTGAGAAGCAAATTTTAGGAACCCGTAGAATAGCCTGCTCTGTCGTCCGCAGTGCGTTCGATCTGTCGTCATCGCCCGAAGGACGGGCGCGGCGTCCCATGGAGTGATAAACAAATTCACCGCACTCACGGTCCAGGCCTGTCGTCCATGCACGAAAGATGCCAAGAAGACGGGGACCGAGGACGTAGTTATTCTATAAAAAAACAATGTGTAATATAACAATTGCACTAAATATAGTAAAGAAATCTAAATAATCTTTAGATCAATCTAAGATTTCGATTCCCAGTAATAAAAAGAAATATAATAGAAAAATATGGGACAAAAAATAAATCCACTCGGTTTCAGACTTGGTACAACTCAAAATCACCCTTCTTTTGGTTCGCACAACCAAAAAATTATTCTGAAGGTCTACAGGAAGATAAAAAAATACGGAATTGTATCAAGAACTATATACAAAAGAATAGGAAAAAAGGCTCAAATAGGTTAGTGGGCCTTCAGGTGTGGAAACCACCGATTCTGGGTTCGAGCGCTGCTCATCCAGAATTTTCTCACCGGAAGGAAACAATATAGTTTCCAAATAAATTTCGTTGTCTCTCACGCGTGAAGCCATAAAGGGAATGCGACGCGTCCGTCGCCTACGGAGCCTTGGATGGACCCGGTAATCTTAAGAAGGACGCGATAGTGATCTGAGTGTAGTTGTAGGTTTGTTTATGTACAGGTGGTGTAGTTGTAGGTTTGTTTGTATATAGGTGGTGTAGTTGTAGGTTTGTTTGTGTACGGGTGGTGTGAGTGTGATGTGCATGTGTAGAGTTGGTATGAGTATATACATAAACAGATACTATAGTTATACCCAGATGAGAGGTGTAAAAAAAAATATTGACAAGAAGACAACAGAGACGAGAGACCTCGCTCATGGAGGACCAGTGGACCACCACCACCACCGGCCCTGGCCCTCGCGAGCAAACAGCATACTCATTTCATCCTACTTCGGCCGTTATTTTTGACTTTTGAACTTTTTTTTAACTATTTATTTTATTTGAAATTTTTAGACGAATAATAAAATAATTAAGTTATTATTAAAATATCTCTAACGATTAAATAGGCTATAAAAAATAAATAATATTTGTATAAATTTTTTGAATAAAACCAATAATTAAATAAAATAGCATGAAATTCAAAGTGACAATTTTAATGGACAGAGGCAATACGGAGCAGTATACATCACGACGACGACCGTCGCCGCCTGGTCTTCGGCATTGGCATGCCGGCTGCGCCCAGCTGTCTTGTCAAGCATGCATATGCACAGGGGCAGAGACGCAGCAGAGTACCAGTGCGATTTGTCAGCGGCCGTGACAGTCGGAAGAGTGGCGTTGCCACTTGCCAGTGCGTGTTGCGCGTGTTCCCGCGCCCACTCTGTGCTTTCCTCGTGACCGGATCGAGGCGGCGGACGTTACGGTATTGTAAAGACGGGATGAAGCATGTAGGCCGCATGCCGGGCGAGATCTCAGCCCTGTTTAGATGCAATTTAAATTACAATTGTAACCAGTTACATTAACATTACGGTATATGTATAAAATATTAAATGTAGATAAAATATTTATATATTTGTACTTTTTATATATACATCACAAAACAAATCTTTTAAGTCTATTTAGACCATGATTAGATAAAAATTATCAAATACAAATAAATATAGTACAATGCAAAATTACAACTACAGCGCTGTAATCTAAACGGGACCCTCGTCTCGGCGTCTACCCGCGTCCGCGTGATCCAAAACTGATTTAGGGTTGTTTACATCTTAATTGTAGTTGTAATTTTGCACTATAACACGTTCGGTTGTATTTAACAATTTTTGTCCAGTCATGGTCCAAGTAGGTTTAAAAGATCCGTCTCGTGATGTACATACAAAAAGTACAAATATGCAAACATTTCGTCTATATTTAATACTTCATATATGTATTGCAACGTTAATGTGACTAGTTACAATTATAATTTAGAGTGGATCTAAACACACACTTAGCTTTGCCTTTGTGAAGACCCCAAGTGGACCACGGATCATCCCACCACACCACTCCACTCCACTCATCATCACAAACAGACAATGAAGCATCAGCAATCGGCAGGCCAAGTTTGCAACTCACGAGCTGATCATATGAACACAGGTCTCACATTTTAGATACCAAAAAAAGAACTCCTTCGCAGAGTTGAGACTTTATCCGTGTGTCATTCGAGGGCGGGTCGCTGCACGCTGATTTAGCATAGCCCAAAGCATGATATGGCACCAAATATTTTTAGGCCGTGCGTCACAATCCAAACGCGAGGGTCGTACCGTTCATGAGATTTCAGCATAATTGGGTACATGGCCCGACCTAAATATTAGGTCGTGCTTGAGTCGACTTAATACGAAAATAACACGTAAGTATATTTACATTGTAGATTGCATTTTTCTAACATTAATATACTACTCACATCTAACTCTTAAACAGATTATATAAAAATTATTGATACTTTCAAAAAATAGCGCGCGCACACAAAATATATTCTATATGATGAGTGAATAAAAAAACTAGTAGGGATAATATGAGAGTCGTGCTTGGGTCGGCGTGACTCAAAGACGTGCCAGCGTGCCACGGCCCTGCTTGGACAGAGAAACTTTTATTGTGCCATACGGCACGGCCCGATGTGCCTCACATGTCTAGAGGACACGATTCAAAACGGCACGAACCACAAGATGTCCGTACCGTGCCGATACGGCACGACCTGATGTGCCTCATATGTCTAGAGGACACCACTCAATGCGGCACGAAGCACCAGAGGTCTGTGCCGTCTCAACTCCTTCATATCTCATCTCTCAAACATAACAGTATCAACATTTATATTTAGAAATAAGTTTATTATAGAAATATGTACCATGACTAATTTACCTTTTTTTAGTTAAGTAAACAAGTACCTCTCTGTCTAGGAAAAAATGCAATTATAATATCATAGTTTAATGAGTTTAACAATTATAGATTATAAAATTCTTATTACACTTCTAAATATTGATACTTTTGTTACAGGGTTAAACTCAAAAAGAATTTTAATTTAAAAAACGTGATATACAATTATTTGAGGACCAGGCTAATACATCCTTCCTCTCCCGCGGTGTAGTAGTGGAAAAAGAGTAAAATGCATCCTGGGTACTTAAACTATTAGGCAATTATCATCTGGGTACTCGAAATGAAAAAACTATCATTTAGGTACTTAAACTATTGGGACATACCATCTGGGTACTCGAACTAAAAAACAACCTCCTGTCTGGGTATTTAAACTATTAAGCATTACCATCTAGGTACGTAAATGGACTGTTGCCGCTACCAGGAGCGCCGGAAAATAAATTTTGATTCTTTTTTTCTGAAAATTGATGAATAGTGCTGAAATGTGTTATTTTTGTTATGTATGTTAACCATATAATTCTAGTAGTCCATCGAGTGTCCTCGAGAACCCGAATCATCCACTTTTTCAACTTTCCGCAGGATCATTATAGAAGACATTACAGTATTACAATAGTTGATAAAAAATATATTACATTAGAGTTTAACAGGCGGAAGTATTACAAACAAATTTCATAATTTTTGGACATTTATTTATTTTAATTATTTAAATTCGTGGAAGTTCATTTATTAATTAAAAGAGGTAATATTTAAACATACAAAACTGTTCATTTTCCAAGTGTCATATTTGTCCTAGGTAGAGTACATAATGGAGAGGCTACACAAAAAATTTTCAGAATCTTTGGAGGTCTAATTAGCTCTGTTCGCTTGAACTTATCAGCTAGCCATTCAGCAGTATTTTTCTCTCATAATAATCAGCCAGCCAGTCGTAGAATCTAGCCAGCCGAACAAATTTTAGCAATATTCATCAATTTTCAAAAAAAAATCAAAATTCATTTTCCCGCGCTCCTGACGGTGGCAGCCCACTCGCGTACCCAGACGGTGTTTGGATAAATTTGGATTGAGACTAATCACGAATTTGTTACCTCATCCAAGTTTGATTCTGGGGAGTTGCTCCTGGTCTTGGAGCGCCATCTGCCTTGAGCGTATGGACATGCGTGATAGCACCAAATCAGCCACCATTTTGATAGCCGTGATTTAAGCAACTGGCCGTGTGTTGTGCTTGGATCAAATGGATGCCGTAAACATGGGCATGAGATGCATCACATGCATGTGATTCTCGTGACATTGTCGATGTTCTTAGAGGTCTCCAATCGTGTAAGAATCCTTGATCTATTTGTATTAGATCAATCTTTTTCTTTTGCACCATTAACCAACAGAATCAGTACTAATTCACATGGTGACAATTTTTTCTGATGTCATAGTGGCCTCGGCGTGCATGATATATTCATGGATCACCAACATCGAGACACATGATGAACCCGTTGTGAGCGCGGCGCGGATTGCCATCCCTACTCCAATGCGATGCATCAAAGACATCGGCCCCAATTCACGCAGGCATGTCATGGCCTATGTGCCCTACGCGGCATTAATTCCACGTTCGGCAAATACGGTTTGTCATGGAATTTTCTTGCTATTTTGATCCATCAGATTAAAACCAGCAATTTGTTTCTCTGAAACATGGTTCGGTACCTAGCATTCTTTTTGCTAAACGCTCCAAATGATTCTATTTTTTCCTTGCAAATCGCTGAGTTTTTTGGCTAGTCGTTACCCAGCATGTTGTATGCGCCAGAAGCTGCATATGGCTCGGATTCCTCCCGAGCCTCCTGGACACTTGCGCCTCCTTGTGTTTGGCGAGTCGAGATAATTATATCTATGTTTGATTCATATTGATTGTGACTCGTTGTATGCTAAGCGCCAGCAGCAATATTAACAAAGATAATCTGCTATACAGCTTAATAAAATACGCCTGAAGTCGTCTTCTCGAAAAAAATATCTATTATACAGTTTGTTGTGCCAAATCATGGCGGGTTTTTTCGCGAGGCCGTGTGATTGTGCTTCATGCATGACTACCTGAGACGCCATCGTTGTGAGTTGCGTACTCTCGGTCTCCCAGCTTGCATCCCATGCATAGCCGCCCGTAGTCGGCTCTGCCTGCGCCCTGTCGGTGCCGCTTTATATTGAAGCTCGCATGTGTTTGGAAGTGTTGTTCGGTCTCTATGAGTTTTTTTTTTCCTGTGCGTATGTCTTGAAGATGACATGCACAAGCTGACAAGCATATGGCAATACTAGTCTATCATCCTACAATTTGCCATATTGTATGATTTTCTTTGCATACGCTATTCACAATGTGATATGTCATATGAGCAAGTGCTGGAACTGTTAATGAAACGGCGCACTAGCAGCCACCAACGATGGTGGACGGGGAACGCTGTCTGACCAAGTCAAATTGAGTCTATTTGTTCTCATGTCAATGGCATTATTTATGGTGCAGTAAGTGGTACATATTTCTATGCATACATACTTTCAATGTTCAAATCTAGAAGCAGAATTTTCTAGATTTATGAGCTTCCATAAATTTTGTGTTAAATTGGTTTTGACTCCTCTAAAGTTTTTATATTGCCTTTATATTTTCCTTGCAATGTGATATATAATTATGTTTTTTATGGGTTATATAGTCCCGAAGTATTATCCTAAGACCAATATAAATACCCTGGAACAATATATGTGCTTGGAAAATTTTGGGAAATAAATGTAAGGGATTAATATATATATGTTGACCATTTTTTTTTCTCTCTAGCGCTCTCTGTAATGCTTTGGTTTATTTACCTGAAGTAACCTGAAGAAAAATCATTGCATGAGACTTGTTGTATATAATACATTTGAATTTGGGATTCATTTCTAACTTCCCTCGAGGGGAACTAATACCTTATCTTGGTATAGTTGCGAAACATGGTAATATAGGCTTACAACACTAATTGGGTTAACACGAGATCTGAAGTCAACAGGTTTGCCCCTATCTCTCTGCTGTAGAACAAGCATGAGGTGTTATCGTAACTAAGTTTTGTTTTCAAACCAATTTTTTGTGTCTTTAAGCTAGCTAATAGATAATACATTCCCTAGCCAACATGAAGTTGCTAACAAAAAAATAGAAGACTTAATATTCTGAAGATCTTTTATGATTGGTGTGAAAGCACAATATTTCTTCCCGGTGAAGAACATTATTTGTTCTTTCTTGGACTAGGTGAAGCCCCGAAGTGCATATCAGGACTCAGATTACAGGTATTCACAGTCGCTGAAATGAAAGTGAGTATCATACAGGGGACCATTGTATTGTCTACAAGTAAAGTAAGCCAAATGATATGAGTTCATCCATAATTGACAACATAGTGAAGTTGGCAGTTATCTTTTAGCTATGCAAGTTGCGCTATCAGTTGAGTGTCTATCCCAGAAGGATACTTGGTCAATGTTTTTTTCCTTAAGTCAATGACTTTGCATTAAAATAATATTTCTCAAAAATAAAAATTTATGATCTTATCTGTTCTATTTAAAAGCTTCTTCTCTTCATGTTAGACAATGAGTTGATCCAAGCCATGCTTAATATAGAATAAGAAACATGTTGCAATAAATATAATGACCCAATTTTTCTATATGGCATGAGTAATTGGATCAAATTTGGGCAATAAATAAATTAGAGCTAGATTATAAAATAATTCTGCATCCAAAAATTTCTACTTGGGAACCATGGTTAAATGCCATATTCCTGCTATCATACTTATGCACACCAAGCTTAATGCGCCTGAAAGCGTAATGCCGCCATTAATTATCTTTTCTCATGCATATGACCTAGAAGGTCAATGTACATGATGGGTAAATTGATTGTTAATTATACAATAAATTGGTGAGCATAGCCCCCCTGAAGGATTATTATGGCTATAAGTAATGGATTACTTCGGGTATTATGTCTAGAAGACCGTGCATTTGTTGAAATCAAGAACTTGCAGAAAATAATTTATAATTTACCAGAAGTTGTGGTCTCAATCAGAAGTTGAGGAAACTCCTCCAGTAGAAGGAAATACGTGCAGTATTCATGCAACTACATTAATAAAGTCCGAGCTCACTGCATATAATAGCCCCGCTAATAAAGTGCGCAATATTTCCTAATTGAATCACCACTAAAGCATACATATACACCACTAGAAGTTGGTGAATAGAATTTTTTTAGTATGCTATTAAATATCTCGGCATTAGGGGAGATGAATGCCCATTTCATATAATGCCTTGATATTTTTGAATCAAATCACACAAATTAAAGCTAAATTAGTTGTTTAGTTACACTCCTCTATCCTATAGTATGGAGTTATGCTAGATAGTTATTTATATTGATGAGGAGCTACTAGACTGTTTAAAATCTAAAAGAATGCTTCTACCAGAAGTAGACGTGGATATATCCGAGATTAATTTCATATCCATTAACCTCGATATTTTGATCAAATTATGTGGGGACGCCCGCAAATGAGATCTAGCAGCCTAAGTCAAAAAGCATATGCTTATGAAGCAAACTCACATTATGTGTGATAAAACTCACGTTATGGAACAATAATGGATCTATCGTTTTGGAAATAATGAAGATTATTATTAAGTCGAAAAATATATGTCGATACTTGTTTGCCTCTATAATTGCTAAGTGAATCTCTTTGTGCGAACTCGGATCCGAAACAAAGTCCATGGCAAGAGGGCTTGAAGCTCTCATATCGGGTTAAATGAAACATGCAATTGAGGCTGAACCCAAAAAAAAATCGCTAAGTGAATATCTTGAACTGATGTTCGAATAATTATGAGTCATCTTGAAATGATTGGTGGTGAAAAGCGATGGTTCAAAAGGTCCTAATAGAGACCAGTTCCGACGTAAATTTTTGTAAAACATGTTCCGCTATATAATGAATGTAGCTAGTGGCATGAATTAAAATATGCAGTTTTGGGATTCTGAAAATCCATAAAGAGCAACATTGAAATATCATACCAATATTATCTTTAATGGGACATCATCTTCCCATAAAGATAACAACTCCCTGAAGGATTTTTCTTGAAGGAATATATAGTTATAAGTTTGAATACACCAAAATAAATGAATTCCTTGGAAGGAATAAAACCCATATATGACCAGTGAGATAATAATAAAAAGAGGAACGGAAAGGAACAAAAGTATACCTTCTCATATGCACTTCATGAGGTATGATTTTACTAGTGTTTATTTATATACTTGTGATAGCATATATTCTCCACCTGAAGATTTGGAGTTGAAGTATCCTCTGAAAGGTGATATGGTACAGTTGGTGCTACTAGCAATACGCTCCATTGCACTAGTTTTGTATATTTTTGATGTCTTACTTTGTATTAAAAATTCCTGAAGAATTTCTAGTCAGTCCCAGAAGGAGTCACGACTATATGAATAGAGAAAATTATAATACTATAAAGAATAATGAATATTGATCACATTTCAGAGATGTGTGCCATTACAACTTTTGCATTACACAAATTTGCATCCTGATGTATGCATGATGGAATATAATAAATTTCTTTCGACAGTATTCTCTATTCTCAATGCTCTTGAAGAATAGCAAGACAAATGTCATAAAGACTAAATACTGTGGAAATTTTGTAATCTCACTTGCCGTATCCATGTCTTTGTTATAATGGCTAATGTCATAGGAATGAATGACTTCCACTGATGTTGTCATCAGGGGGAGTATTTACAAGATTTTGATTGTCATTCACGAGACTTTAAAAGTCTCAAACAATACCTATCAGGTGTTAGTCTAATGCTTTCAGAAGTAAGATGAGGTTAAGATTATGAAATGATTCTCATTATGTATGCGATATACTTGTTATGTCTCTGTATGCATACGCTTCCTATAAAAAGCATATTTTTGGCATAGCGCGACTATTCTGTGAGGTTCTGGGGGAGAACTTCCTTAGAATATTAACCCTTGATTAGAAGAGAATTCAAAATGATTTGATCTAAAAGATCACAATTTTGTTCTGAAGACATATGTTGTACTCTTTTTTCCTTGATGAGTTTTCCTGACGTTTCTCTGTAAGGTTTTTAATGAGGCAACAATATGCAAATGCTTTAACGATAATAATGTACTCTTTCTTCATATTTTTCCCATTGGGTTTTGGAGTTTTAACGAGGTATACATTTGTCATGGTATTCGCCTAAGGGGGAGTGTTGAGAATTACTCAATTAGAGGATTGATGGGCTCATACCATATATGCCTTGGAGGCTATATCTATATAAAGGGACTACATGTGTACCTATAATAACTAATGAAGAGATGGCTCTCCCCTCATATAGTTGTCTCCTGTGTGTTCTTCTACTGTGTTCTTGAGGATTGGGAAAGGGAGACGGGATCGATCTATAACTTCTACACGCCTCTTTCTTGGGATCGGGAACGGGATAACGGATTTGGTAATCCGTGAATAGGCCGATTCTTAACAGGTACAAATAATACAGCGCTTTTAGGGCCTGTTTGGTTACCTGACTATCTCTAGCCCAGGCTTCTTAGGCCCCGTTTAGATGGTGAAAAGGGGGTGAAAAGTGCACTGTAGCACTTTCATTTGTATTTGACAACTTTTGTCTAGTCATGGCCTAAGTAGACTCAAAAGATTCATCTCGACCTAGCTAGACAAAAAGTACAAAGATGCAACAGCCGCTACTTCATTTAGTGCTCCATACAGACAGAAAATACAATCGATGTGACGGATAAATAGTGTTAAATATTGGAAACTAAAAAGAGCCTTAGGGCCAACAATGGACTGTTTGGTTCACTGTATTTGGGCCTTAGCCAGGCTGGGGGAGGCCGCCGTACAGGCCTTGGCCTGGCTCCCAGAAAACGGATCGCCCGTCCGTTTTTCTGGAGCCTGGCTTGGCCAGGCCTCCGGCCCCGCTCATGTCACCTCCCACGGCAGCACCGGAAGTTCGTCACCTCCCGCACCGGCGCCGCCCCTCTTGCCATCCTCGACGAGCTCGGACCCTCCCGCCCTTGCGCCGCCTTCCTCCTCCGGTACCCTTCCTCGTGCATCCAGGGGTCAGTGGGAAGGAGAAGGAGCTCGCCATCCCCTTGCCGGCCGATGCTCTTCCGCCGCCGCTTCAATCTCGTCTGCGCGTTCGGGAGCTAGGCCCTGGACGAGCTGTGGTCGGCACTGGTGGTGGAGGAGATGCTCACCGTGCTCCTTAGCCATTTTTTCTGTATGCTGTCTCCCCTCCGTAGCGGCTTGTAGAGCTCCCTCCCACCATGGCTACCGCTTCCTGCTATGGTGACGACGCCGGCGTGAGCTCGTCCTGCTCCGCCGTCCTTGGGAGCACGAACTTGTTCGGCCTACGGCGTGGCCGGGCTGGGGTCGTACGCGGCGATCGACGGCGAGCTCCCGAGACGGCGCGCGAGGCGGTGCTCGACGGCCAACTCCCGAGGGCGGCGCCCGACGGCGAGCTCCCGAGGCGGCACTCGACGACCAGCGAGGCGGTGCTTGACGACGACCTTGCGAAGCGGCGCTCGACAGCGAGCTCGCGAGACGGCGCTCGACGGCGAGCTCAAGAGGCAGCGCACTTGCGCGGTGAACGGCGGTGTGCTGGCGCAACAGCAAAAGATGTGGCAGAGCTCGGCGGCGCATGATGTTGTTGCGACGGCAAGCACGCACAGTGGCAGGGAAAGCTCGTTCTCACCAACGCCGAGCTCCCCGTGCTGTTGTGCACTGATGCAGGTTGCCGATTGTTGTGCACTGATGCAGGTAGCGAGAGCAGGTGCTTAGATTTCTGTGTGCACGATTGTTGTGCTCAAGCTGTTCGAAGAATCGACTCAAAGGGGTAAACTCACCTACGCAAGGATGAGGTTGCCGTATCTAGAACAAATCGGCCAACCAAACACACACCTAGTTAAACCAGGCCTGGGATAGCAACTCAACCAAACAGGCCATGTTGGCTCGTGAGAACAAGGCCAAATCTGCCCAGGCCCTAATCCTAGCCAAGCTAGAACTTAGCCAGAAAACTAAACAGACCCTTAGTTGCGTCAGCAATGGTTGGCCTTCCCTGTTCCCTGGCCGTTTGCTACCTGTGAGGCTGTGATGATTACTGATCCTCCTGTGTGGCTACGTGATGAGGACACAAAACTTCTATCTTTTCAGCATCTCTTTTATAATTGGATTTTTAAATAAATCTACATTTTTCTTAAAAAAAATATCCCCGCTGAGAGTATACGCAGAGAAACGTAGATAAAGTTTTGCCTCTATTAAAATTAAAGGCTACAAATCCATTAAGTCACGATCTAATGACCTAGGGTCAAAGTTTGCAGTCATTCTCACCCTTCCCCGCGCCCCGAGATCGCGAGCCGCCCCACCCCTCGTGCGAGCGCCCGCCCTCACGCCGCGAACCCCGCGATCGAGCGCCCGCCCTCACGCCGCGATCGGCCCTCGCCAAGCCGCCGGCAAGCGAAGGCGAAGCGAGCCAGCATAGCCATGGAGAAGGCGATCGATCGGCAGCGGGTCCTCCTGGCGCACCTCCTCCCGTCCCCGTCCCCATCCCCGTCCCCGTTCCCCTCCGCCTCCTGCGCGCAGCCTCAGCTTGCGGTGAGCTCCCGATCCGCGGCTCGTTTCGTCTCTCCCTCTCTCTCACGGATTGGGTTGGCTGATCGATTTCCCTGCTGTGTCTGCGTCACGGACACACGGTCCAGGCATCGGCGTGCGCGGCCGGGGACAGCGCCGCATACCAGAGGGACCTCCTCCTTCGGGGACGATGTCGTCGTCGCGTAAGCCTCCTCCCTTCCCTCCCTCCCTCTCCATCCTCTCGCATCCTGCTCGGTAGCTTCAGTCAGGCCTGGTTCGCCTATGGGGGGAGCTCGATTCATTGATTCAGTTTGCTTATTGTTGTTGTTACTATACTACACTACTACTTAGCAGCGAGAACGCGTCACCAAGTCAACTTAATTGACAAGCACGATGATAGCGTGAAGGAAACCACTGATGCACAGCATACGGCAACCTAATCCAATCATTTCAATTCAATTCAACAAAACAACCTTCAAATTTGACCTGCGTTTTTTTACATGTGTGATGCGTTTTTCTGTTTTGGCCTGCTGGGACTTAATTCTTGTTGCTGCGGCTAAATTTTGTTTCTCTCTGTATAGTGCCTGTCTTTTTTAATGTACAGACAGCTCTCCCGCCGGTTTGTTTCAAAGAAAAAAAAGAGGCTACCTTGCACTATCAGTCCATTTCCTTTCGTTACCCATGCCGACTTACCGTGTCACTGCAGTGCGTACCGGACGCCGATATGCGAGGCCAAGAGAGGAGGCTTCAAGGACACCTACCCAGAGGACCTCGTCACTGTTATTCTCAAGGTTCCCTTCCCTTTTGTTGTCTTGATTGTTTCTCTGCTTCCTTTTTCACACCCCCATGCTTAATAAACATGCATAGGAGCTCTCGTCGCAAGCGACTGGGTGTGCTTTACAAAAGTTTAACGCGCTCATTGTTCTGTTACTTTTGTTCCCCTTCCATACAGGCTGTTCTGGGCAACACTAGAATTAATCCAGCTGACATTGGTGACATCGTGGTTGGGACGGTGCTCGGTCCTGGTTCCCAGCGTGCCAACGAGTGCAGGATGGCTGCGTTGTTTGCTGGATTCCCTGGTAATACCTGTGTTTGCGATCATGTATATGATCCTATCTTCAGGACTCCAAAAAACACGATTCATCCCATGTTGTTGTTGTTGCTGCTGCTGCTGCAGAAACCGTCCCTGTTAGAACTGTCAACCGCCAGTGTTCATCTGGGCTACAGGCAGTAGCTGATGTCACCGCTGCTATAAAGGCTGGTTACTATAACATAGGTACTTACTATAGGTAGTTACTATCTGAATATACATGCTACTTTTGCTGTTGTGCCTTAGTTTGGCTGCTGAATCATCGCTCTCCCTCCAAACAGGGATTGGTGCTGGTTTGGAATCCATGTCCATAAATTTCATTGGTTGGGAAGGACAAGTTAACCCAAAAGTAAGGATTGTAAAGCACACTGTAAATTGAAATAGATTTCCTTTTTACGGAAAAAGGAAACTTCCATAACACATTTTTTCTTGCAGATAAGTGCATTCCAGAAAGCACAGGATTGTCTTCTGCCCATGGGAATTACTTCTGAAAATGTCGCCCACCGATATGGTGTAACCAGGCAAGAGCAAGATCAGGCTGCTGTGAGTTCCTCATTAAGCATGGACTGTATTAATTAATTATTTAGTTCCGGTTAATATAACAACTAAAGCTTTGTTTTGTCAGGCTGAGTCTCATAGGAGAGCTGCTGCAGCCACGGCCTCTGGAAAATTCAAGGATGAGATCGTCCCCATGCCAACAAAGGTAAGACAAATTGAGAATCTGTTTTCTTGCACCCTCAGTTTCTTTCAAGTAGAAATTATCAATTAATGTTAAACATAGTTTTTAGCCTGTCAACATATACCAACTAACTAATGTGCAAAGGAGTTCTTTAAAATTTGTTATTTCGAGTGTTTGCTGACACTCCATATCCTGCAGATTTTATTTATAATTGTTTATTTCTTTACAGCATTTCTTTGAAATAACCTTAACGTTAGTACGGGCATTATACTAGTCATGTGTAGTGTAGAACTTTGGATTTCCACATCTTCAGAAAACCAGCTCGGCGCAACTAGGCCCAGCAACCGAAATGAATACATCATAATTGGGCCCATTGCTGAGTCAGAAACTACAACTATAGGCCCAGATCACCCCAACAATTTCGCTATTTGCGGCATATTCATATTCCCGACTAAAACTGCTGCGAACTGAGTAATCCTCGCCCCTTTTCAAGAGATTAACCTGCACAAGATTAGATTAGGCAGTAACAATGTCACCAGCAGAGTAATCGTTCTCGTTTTAGTTCACCAGGCGTTCAATTTCTTCTCTCTATCCTTTCTGAGCCTTCCATTTTCTTCTTTCGGCGTTTTCTATCTCGGGACTTTTTTCGCGTTAATTTTTTTTTTTCTGCTGTGGCCATTCCGGATCCCCCTTTCCCTTTTTCGAAGCATTTCATTTTTTTCTTATATATATGAGCATCAAAACAAAATAAATAAATAAATAAAAGACATAATGTTTTCTTGAACGCTTGAGCCTTTACTAACTCGCTAATAAACAAATATTTCAACCACGAATTATTGGTGTGCTGTTGATTAGAAATGAAACTTATCAGAATCTGAATCAGCCCATGGTGCTTTTTCTTTAAAACTTATTGAGAAGAGCTTTGCTTGATATCTTTAAATAACTATAAGCTTTTCATTGAATAAGATCGGATGGTTATGATCATCTATTACTTCGTAGGAGGTAATAGTTGAAATATTTATTTATTTATTTATTTTTAATGTGGTAAGATAGGATAAATAAGAAAAGTTTTAGGTATAAAAATCTTTCTTCTAGATCTAATTAATATATGCGTGATCTATTAGATATTATCAATATTTTGTTTTATAACTTTGAATATGACATAATTTGATTACCTCAAATTGCATGTAGCTTTTCATTCACCGGTACGTGACAATTACAAGTAGTAGGGTGTGGTTCCCAACGTATTCATTATTAGCATACTTGTAAAATGTTTTAATTTAGAAAGGTGTTGCACAATGGTGAACGATCAGCCTGTACAAGAAATAATGACTTTTACATTTTTACCATTATAACGAATAGTACTCATCCGAATATCACTCTTATAATTGGGAGAATTAGGTATTTGGCTTCAGAAAAATGTGCGTTTAGGTATTTGGCCTATTTTTCTTTTGAATTTGGGTGTATGGCCTCCAAACAAAATTTCCTTAGATATTTGGCCTTCTGTTCATTTTGAGCATCTAACAGTGCTAAGATAGCACTAAATTGACCGTTTTACCTCTAGTGGAAAAAAACAGAGTTTTATTTGTTCATTATATATTTTGAGTATATAATGACAGTATATTTTCATGAGACAAGCCAGCCGGCCCGGTGGCGTTAAAGCACATGGACGAGGGACGACCCTGTCGGCTGTCGCTTCGCCGGTGCCCGCACACATGGACGACCGCGCGCGCGCACGCCATCAGGCGTGATGTACCGCGTAGTGACTGATCGGGGAGAAAACCGGCTTCCTAGCCAACAGCGCAGAGCTCCGGCCGGCCGCTACCGTTGTGCTGCTGCTCAGCGCCACGTTCTGGAGGATAGCCATTTAATTTAGGAGCTGGAGGTGGAAGATAGAACTAACGCGTGGGGTCCACCTGACAGTGAGAGGGAGCTGCGGGACCTAGCTATCGGAGAGGGAGAGAGAGGAGCGGTGAAGGGTCAGTTTCGTCTTTTCGCAGTGTGCCGCCACGTTGGCACCGTGATGTGTCATGCCACGTACGTAAAAACGCATGTTTTGATAAAGTTGTAAGAGTACACATTGAAAAACGGTATAAATATGTAGGAGCCATCATAAGAGTGATATTCTGATGAGTGCCATTCATTATAATGGTAAAAATATAAAAATTCCCAAGAAAATGGAGCCAGGATGATTTTGTTGTCACGCACCTGTAATAAGATACGTGATACGCTGCACAAATGTGACGTACACGACAAAAAAAAAAGGATAGGCAACAATTTTCGGTTAGAACGTCTAAATTAAACGGCTCAATTTTGGGGAAGAAACCGCTCGGTATCGGCATGCTGCTTCTCTTGCTTGGATTCTGTCCTCTAAATTTTAGATCTCTAAAAATTTTAGAGCACTTTATCTCAGTTTTAAGGTCTAATGCTTTATGTGAGTTGGGGTAAAGTTTAGAGCCAACTTTAGATCATTTGTTTGGAGGTTTATCTCTAAAGTTTAGAGGGGTGGGATCCAAATAAGGCCTTAGTGTAATCGACATGTATGAAAGTATATCTAATTTCCATATTTTTTTTAATTTATCAAGTAGTTAAAAAAAACTAAAAATTTAACGGTCCACTGGCTGGCCGAAGTCATTCATGGCTGTTCTTGGATTCAGAACCAGGCAAGCATATGCTGCTATTCTCTCTGAGTTCATGCCCAACAAAAGCTTGGATGACCACCCGTTCTACTAAGCCCAGCCCACCCTTTCTTGGAGATTGTGCCATTACGAGGTTTGGAATACCTCTATGAAGGAGTAATAGAAGATCACGGCTCTGTTCGCTTCATAGCTCATATTTTTCAGGAACAGTATTTTTTTCTCGTAACAAATCAGATTCAGCTAAAATCAGCTCAGCTTTTCAGCTCAAGCATCTCTATGGTGGGCGGCCCAGTGCGGCGGTCAGAGCGAAGCGTGGAGAAGATGGAGGAGGATCATGAAGGTTTAGCGGTGTATTAGGAGCCGGGGGTAGAAGAGATGCATGCACGGGTCATTAGCGCACGAGGTTTGGGGGATTAGCGCGTGATTTGCTGGGGGCGAGCACGGGTGCGTGATGATTCTTTGTCGGGCTTTTTTGCGGTAGAGGTAAATATGTGCACATGTTATCGTTGTATCATATGTTTCCGTTGCATCGCATGAGCACTCACCTAGTGAAACAAAAAAAGGAAAAAAAAAGAGAGAGGGCGAATGGACCTGGGCCACCCACATCGAGGCCTCCTCCTAGCAGCGCGTGGCACCGCGTGGGGGAATGCACTCGTCCCTCAACCGCGGCTGAAAAGATCGAGGATGCCCAAGAGGGTGGGGGGGGGTGGATGAATTGGGCAACTAGTAAATTTTTCGAAATACAAATCAACCTATCGCCATTTGCCCAACTTCACTCCACAAGTGCTCAAGTGTGATTCTAATTCTAAAACAAGTTTTGCAACGTAGAGCCAAGTCCTAAACAAGATATACTACTCTGGAGATGTAAAGAGCACAAAGTAAATGCGGCAATATAAAATAGATAGAAAGTGCAAGCCGAGTTTTTCCCGAGGTATCGGAGAGTCAGCACTCCCCACTAGTTCTCGTTGGAGCACCCACGCAAGGGTGTAGCTCCCCCTTGATCCTCGCAAGGACCAAGTGCTCTCTATGAGCTGATCCTTTGCCTCTCCGGCGTGGTGGATCACCCATAACCGCTCACAAGCTTGGTTTGGGCCGCCCACAAGCTTTCCAAGCGGTCACCAAGCCTCCGATCGCCACCGGACCATCTAGGTGATGCGGATCACCAAGAGTAATAAGTCTAGACTCTCACTTGACCAAGAACAAGGCCAAAGAGAGGGATGGATGCACACAAGTCACTTTTGATCACACTCTAGGGAAGAAGCTCACAAGCAATGGAATTCACTCAACCTCCCTAGGGCTCTTGCACCCTCACAAAGTCACAATGGTTGCTTCAGCTGAACAAATGGGCAAGAGAGCTAGAATGAAGCTAATGGTGAAGTATGTACTCCCCCTCTCCTAAACTAGCCGTTTGTACTGTTTTCAGCTTTCTGCGAGACGTCGGATGCTGGGAACAGTCCAACCGTCGGACTATAGGCCACTGTCCGACTCTCACAAACACCCTGTAGGCGCCACTGTGCAGAGAGGCCGTCGGACGCTTAGCAAAGGTCCGACGCCTTCCGTTGGACAGCGTCCGACGCACTCTGCTGACTCTCTGGCCAGAGGAAACCGTCGATTGGTGCAGGAGAGATTGGTCCGACGATGGCCGTCGGACAGAGATCGACGCTAGAAAACCTCTATGGTCAGTCTCTGTAAGCGTCGGACACTGATAAGAATTAGTTTGACGCTGTCACTGTTCACCAGTCCGACGCTCGCAGATCCCTCAGATTGCATCCAGGGACCGTCGGACAGAGAGCCAATGGTCCGACGACCAATCTGTCTCATGTCTGACGCTTCCCATAGGCTAAGAACTCGCCAGGGGGCGCCATGTGTCCGTCGGACACAACCCAATTGTCCGACGCCTTGGTTCCACTAGCGTCCGACGCCCCAAACTTGACCAAAACTTTGCCGAGCAAAATGAAGTTTGATCCTCTCTCTCTCAAGGGTCTCTGTGAGCCACCTAGAGTTAAGTTGAACAAGTGTGCATCACATCTACACTCTCTAACCTTACCCTAGGTCAAGCTACCTATCCAAATCCTTTCTAATAGTACGGTCGAAGGTAAAACGAGACCTAAACTACTCCAAGTGTCTCTCAACTTCAATCGACACTTGGAATTAGCCTATCACCGTCTTGTCTTCCGTCCTTTGAAAACCGAATCGATTTCCATCGCTAGGGGCTTGAACCTACATGTTGTTATGACCTAACCTCTAAGTTATCCTGCAAAACACACGTTAATCATAGTAACCTCCTTATTGTCATTAATCACCGAAACCACTAGGGCCTAGATGCTTCTGCGGCCACTGTAGGGACCCACGCCCACCGGAGGCCATAGCATGGGCCTCCCGTGCCGATGCGACGAGGCCCACCCGTGTCAGGGAGTGCCCTCGCCTCTCACCCGCGCCCGACAACGGGAAGGAAGGAGCTCGAGAGGTAGGTGCGCTCGACCACTGCCTGATTTGCGAGTACTTGGCCAGGATTTCTCGAAGTAGGAGGAGCACTGGTAGCAGACGCACATGAGGCAGTGGGCTAGCGTCGTCCAACATGCCAACGCCGCCCTTGACCCCCAGCGGCTTCGTGTATGGTGACCTCCATATATCCGATGGGAGGATGACGGATCTGGTCCTCAAGGCACCGAATTCGACAGATCCGTCGGTGTGGGCCTCCGCTAGCAAGGAAGAACGAGAAGGCAAACCAAGATTGACATCAGGCCTAGACACCAGTGAGGAGGTGGAGGGAGAGCAAGAGAGCGACGCGCCACCGGCGCGCATGCCTAGCAAGGCGGCTGTGGGGCACGCCGACCGCGCGTCGCCTCTTCGCCGCGCCTAGGGGCTCAGCATGTGCTGCTATCGCGCTCGCCTAGCAAGCCGGTCATGGGGCGCACTAGCCCCGCACCGCCGGTCGTGGGGTGCGCCGAGCTTGCGCCGCCGCACCGCCGCGCCTGGGGGCTAACCCCGCTCGGCCGCACAGCCACGCCGGGAGAGGGGCTCGTGCCACTGCACATGAGCCGCCATGGGATGAGGGAGAGGGAGAGACAGTAAGAATAGATCTAGGGTTACTGAGGAGAAGGGCGTCAGATATTTTAGCCGCCACCGAGAGAGGAAGAGAGTGAGGAGAGGCAGTTGTGGATGGGAGAGATCTAAGATTGGTTAGTAATGCATTTTCTCATTTAGGACCATTGCTAGTAGGTGAACCCCTTAATGTATTACACAGAAATTCAAGAAACACTAGATGTTTACAAGCCTATTATGCACGTGTTTTAGTTGCTTAACAAAAAAAACTGATGTCGGCCTGCACTCCTATCAACTAGATGACCCTGAGAGTTCAATCTCCCCTTTTTTAATTTAAACTTTGCAAGTTAAAAAAGTATGCTCTGTCAATCTGAGTTCTCTTTGCAAATATACTCCGGCAACAAGCTAGGTATATCCTAGCTTTCTTTAAAGATGATTACTGTGGGATGATGACATCGATACAGTGCAGCGAGAGCAGTAACTATTTGATTAGGAAAGATCAATTAGGCGCGCCGTTTGGATCCTTGGATTTAAATTCATTTTAAGAATCATAATTCTACACACATATTAATTTTGTCTCTCTCTATCTCTCTCTCATATATATATATATATATATATATATATATATATATATATATATATATATATATGTTATATTTGTATGTTATTGTCGGCTATACAAGAGAGATATTTATGTGTTATATTTTTTTCGTGTGGGAGCGAGTTGAAGAGCGTGCTATAAATTGCAGAGTAGAAATCTAGCATGATGATTTATAGAATCGAATTTTACCTCTCACCCTCTGAATTTTTTGAGGTAGTCTAATATGTGAACTTTGGAAAGTGGTGGAATGTCACATTCCAAGTGAAATAGCTTAAATTATTAACTAGATTTTAATTCCTCCAAATAAAAGGACCCAAACGGCAACTTAATGGAATTAGCGAAATTAGGGGATTACAAGGTGTGTGAATATTTTTATGCACATACTCTGAGTATTTGGCACATAACTCTGAATAGCTATACATACTTTCAGGAAATTAATGGAATTAATTGTTTTTGAACAGACAGGTAAAGAAACTCAAAGAAATTGATCTATGTGCTCAACTGAAACTGCATTGATCTATAATGTTCTAAATAGAAGATTATTTGCAATATATCATGTTTCCTACGTTTGAGCACTTCATTTTGTTCAGATCTCTTCTTTTTAATCTGTGCATGAACTAGGTAGCATCAAGTTCGTGCACCAGGTATGCTCCTCTTTATTTCTTTCTCATTTTTTTTCTTTATATTAGTTTGGTCTTTGTATACTCAAATATTTTGTAATGTATATTGTATCCTTTGGTTTTCATAAATATGTGATAATCAATGGTTCTGTTGGAGATCTTTAATGTTGTAAGACTACATCTTATACGGGTCAACTGGTGCTCAAACTTTATGGTTTTACAAGAAAATTATAACATTGAGGGCTTTAGTAGCTAATACTGAAATCTAAAGGATAGAGATATTTTACCAGCCGTAGGGAAACAGAAGATCCTGAATAAGAAAAATTTCTTATGATTTCTTTTCTAAACGACACTATAGCGTTAGCACAAGCAATATACTATATATATATATAGTTATTCTATATATATATATATATATATATATATATATATATAGAATATTTTTTGTTCTTACACAATGTAATCACTGGGTTGTTGATATGTCTTCCATAGCTTTTGCCTTATCTCTATCTCTACCCCTATAATATAACAGTTAAAATTTTCCTAAGCGTACCCAACTAATCCCACCCAACAGTCATGGCTTTTTCTACGTCCACCAAAACTTTTGCACCCAAAGAAACAATACCATTAAAACTGACGCACAATTTCTCTCAATGATCCTCTTTCCTTACTCACCCACATCCAATGGACGAGGTTCAATGGATCTCCATGACCTCGCCCACACAGATTCCACAGCGCGGGCCATCAATCTCGCCCGCACCGCGCCGCTAATCACGGCCACCAATCTCGACACCCATCGAGTCCTCCGTGATCCTCCCTGAAGCAAGCGGCGCGAGTGCCGGACGTGTACGTGGCAGCACGGCACAGCCGAAAGCCGAGGAAAGCGGACGAAATACTTGCGACGCGGACGAAACTGGCGGCGTGCCAGCAGCCCGATCACCCGATTGGTGATTGCATCGTCTAGGCATCAGATATTTAAATGATTTCAATCTCTAGGTAAGCACCGTCTCTATGCGTATTGGTGATTTAATTATTTGTAGCTTACATGGGCTTCGATTTTTTAACTATTGTGCATCTAGCACACACACGAACGGTGTTGGCGGGCGACGGAGAGTGTCGTGATTTGAAAGGTGCAAACGAAATCCTGGTGGCAACGGAGAGCGGCAAAACTTGGACGGTGGCGACGGCGTTAGCGACGACGGCGAACCGCAAATCTGACGGTGGCGACGGCGTTAGCGACGACGGCGAACCGCAAATCTTGAACGTAAGCTGAATGAATTTAGTGGATAAGATATCAAATCTTTAATCGCTCGATTGTGATCACATGAGTGGCATCCGATACTCATCTATCCTATGTTGGACAACAAACTATATCAACCAACAAGATTAAGCTAAATTATTGTGCTAAAAACAAATATTTATTGAATAATTATTCTGAATGAGTACCCTTGAATATTTACTGAACGTGCTTTTGTATACTAGCCTGTTAGGTGTCCTCTATATAGAGTTATAAAGTGACAAAAATATGGAAGATCAAAGATTAAAATGACCTGCTTTAGGCGAGCTTACAAATATCAACACAAGTACAAGTCCTTACTCTGATGACGGAATTGAATATAATATTTTTGAAATTTTAAATTTTACATATCTTTGTAATCACTTGTAGCCGCTGTGGATGACGCCCAGCCGAAGAGGGAAGAAAGAAATAGAAAACAACGAGAATATCGTGAAAGGATACGGGCTCAAGAAACAGACCAACAAAGAGAAGAACCAAATAAAAAAAACGTCGTGAGCAACGTCTATTGAAAAGGACAGCAACATCCACAGCACGAACGACATATTGTGTGCAGTTTAGGCTTACATCGCGATGATCAAAGATGCAGAGTTTAGAGTAAGTCATTAGTCATTTTACATAAATATTTTGTTCAGATTCAAACATTTTAGTCGTCACCATTGATCTTACATAATAATATATTGTATCTTGGTCCTTTTTAGCGAAGAATGGGTGCGAAGCACCGCACCATATCCAATCTCTATAAGTTACGGGACAATTAGAAAGATTTTAGACGAAAATACCCCAATGGATCATGATTGCTTCAACATGGCTGTTCGGATGATTGCATACAAAAAATCCTGGTCGTCGAAGGAGAACAGATGCCACGTCATGGATCTCCAGTTCTATATAAGTTGATGTGATTGTTCCCATATTCTAAAATCTGATTATAAAATAAGGAAATTCGCAAAATCAACAGTTTATAACTCAATTTGTACGAGATTTGAGGTAGACTACAAAGAGTTAGCAAAAGTGTTTGAATGCTGGCCTGATATGGACTACAAGATCAAAGATTGCAACACTGTAAGATAGAAAAAAAAAGTTTTTCCAATTATAATCAATGATTAATTTTATGTTGCACTAACAGGTTCTATGTTTCTGTACAGATTCTATTGCCATATTATAGAGGTAGGTTCTACACTCTATTCATAATAGATATGGGAAAAAATTGTGAAAATTATGGATCTGCATATTCATTTTTTATGGCACATGAGAAATGATCCAAGCATTCCATATATAATGACATTTCAAAATGTTTTCAACTATTTCAATAAAGGCATGATATTTGCAAATACTGGATGGAGTGACAATCTCTATATATGGCGTCATGAACTCAAGAAAGTGAATAAAAAACGTTGGACTGGTAATAACAGAAACCCACTTTCGAGTGCTTCTCTCTGCCCTTGCTCTCAAGTGCTAACATCTAAGTGTTCCACGTTATTTGGCACGTATGTTAGCAGGTTTTGAACACGTTTGCAAGGCGAAGTTAGTCTCTCTAGGTTAGGTTCAAGTGTATGCAACTAATATGCAACCTAGAGCACTTGCCAACCGGGTTCATAAAATAATTCCCCTCTTAATAGTCCGACCATCTATTCTAAACGTGATCGCACTCACTAAGTGCCTTGATCACTGAAACAAAGAGCTCCTATCTTTTTACCTTAGCCTCTAGCTCTTTGATCCTTGCTTTTCACCAATTCATCACTTGATCTCCACTTGAGTACCATATCATCTCCTACTAACCTCTCTTGCTACACACACTTAGCACTTAGGTTAGTGACTAGGTTTCATCAATTACCAATACTAAACTAGGGTCTTTCAGTTGCATCGCACGATCTATGGATTTGGCATGCTTACTTCGCCATGCCTGGTAGTAACAATGACATTAATGTCCTTCATAGATCCCTGGTATTCTCGGCTTACGTACGGGGTCGTTCATCCCCCTTCTCCTTTGAAGTCAATGGAAGGACGTATAACATGTGGTACTACCTTGCTGATGGGATTTACCCTGAGTGGGCGGGCTTTGTTAAGACTATTTGTTACCCCTTGGAGGTGAAGAACCAACACTTTCCCACCCAACAGGAAAGTTCACGCAAGGATATTGAGCGTGCATTTGGTGTCCTACAATCTCGGTTTGCGGTGATCCGAGGACCCGCGTAAGGTTGGCACCGTTCGCAGCTCAACGATATCATGATGACTTGCATTATTTTGCATAACATGATTATGGAGGACGAAAAATATGTTAAAATATTAGGCAATTTCCAGATTAAAACCAGAATATAAATCATGACAAATTGATGAACTAGATTAAGCACGTATTGTGTATTAGCATGATAGAACAACATGTTACAAAGCATGATCACAAAAACTAGTGTAGACATAGCTCGTACACTAGATAGATTGGGCAGTATGAACGATAAGATTATATCAGGAGGAAAATACCTGCTGACTGTAGATGTAGACGACGGAGGTGGAGAAACTGGTGACGACGGCGCGAGGTTGAGGTCGATGAAGGCGAGGTTGATCAGTGGCAGAGGAAGACTTAGTTGCAGTTGATGACAAATACGCTGGAACGTAACGCCGCCTGAACTTGGATGGAAGACGACCGTTGTGAAGGTTGGGAGCAGTCATGTGACAGAACCGATCAATTTATAAGAGCACAAGTACGGTGATAGCCGTTGAAACAGCTAAACGACCACACTTCAGCCCATATAAACCCGGTAGTCCGTGAAATCTCGAAGGATTTCAAACCAAACGGTAACACAACCAAAATCGTACAGGGTTCAACAACATACATCCATATTACATAACTTCAAAGTACGGAATACGCAGATATAATTTACATCATAAATTTTCAAACTTAGTGGAAGCAAAGTAGTTTTACAACCCAAGTCTTACACAACCTTACTTAAATAATATACAGTGCTAGGCTAGGATCAAACCACTAAATAAGATAACTATTACACACGAAGACGAAGCTGCCCACACTTCAGTCCTCGTCCACGGCCGGGGTGAAGCAATTCTTGCAAAAGCCATAAAAGACTTGGCCATTTGCAACAATTTGGGATAAACCCTGAGTACACGATTGTACTCCGCAAGACTTACCCGTCTTACCAAATAAAAGGCTCTCAAGGAATAAGCAAGGCTTTTCAGGTGGAATTGGCTGACTTATTTTGTGTAAATGCCACTTTTTAGTAATTATCATCATTAGCTACTAGCAGGATTCTTTTAGTGAACATTAAACCTTATTGCTAACTTAGCACCTTTCTATTCCATTCACTTGATTAATTCTAAGCAAACATTATATATATAACCATAACATTTTGGCCTTTCAAGCTTTCATTAACCATTGTCATATCAAAGTTCTCATTCTCTACGTTGCCAGAAGATCAGTCTAGTTTCTCACTAACCAGGAGAGATGGCGATTCGAATCGATTACAAACCAGCTGGTGTCAAATGCCAGTCACAAACCTAGACAGACCTGTACGCGGGTCACCCTTGGTACTATTTGGGTACCAACCGTGGGTCTTGGTGAGCGATATGCTGGGGGACTGACTAGTGGCCAGGAAGCTCAGGAATCCACCTGCCCATGGTCCAATCTAGCTCCCAAAACCCTATGCGGTCCAGCATATACACTGAGCTAACCAGTTCTCGGCCCCAATAGAGCTAATCGGCTTCGCGGTCGGAACGACTTATCTGGCCAGCTAAGTGATGGCGTCTTTCAATCTCGACTGATGCCCAACAACGGTGGCCCTATCTGATTAGGCGGGCAATAGGTACACAATCAAGACCTCCATGTCTTATTGCTTCACTGTTATGCCCGACTAACCCCAATTTTTCTTTCAACTCTCATGGTTATATCACGATAACAAATATAGCCAACCGTACTTCTCACTTTCTATCTTGGTGACCGGGATCACCATATCTATCGGTTCTAAGCCAGGCTAAGCAGAAGATACGATCCTGAACCTATTTAGGTGAAGGATAGATAATTGTCCGATATAATGCAGCTACGTTTTCAAACAACTCCTACACTTAATGCAACAATCACTACACTCGAGTCAATTCATTTCGAAAATATAGGAAGTAAGAATGCACCGGGGCTTGCCTTTCAGAAAAGTCAACGGCTGGTGATCAGGGCACTCGGGCAGGTCAGTGTTGTCCTCGGCTCCTAGTTCGGCAGCTGGGGCCTCCTGAGGGATCTCCTCCTCGGTCGGGTTCACTTTTGTTAGGGTCACCTCGCTCCTCCAGCGATCCTGTATGCATGGTCATGCAATGAATATTTGAACGCATAGCAATTTGTAAAACATTCGACACAATGCGTATGCATGTTTCCAAGAGATGCAAATACACATGTATGGATCATTTTATTTTACTCATTACGTGCATATTTCTTCCCTGGTGGAGAGAAATCCCTAGCTTCATACAACAAGCAAAGCAAGCTTCCATGGTCTACTCTAGCAACCTTTTGATAGGTCCAAAGAGGCTAGAGGGAGGTGAATAGCCTATTTAAAAAACTACAAACAACACTTGACCAAAGGATTAGTAATAACAACGGTGAAGCGAATTTTGCGCTAGCCTACTAAAAAATGCAAGCTTTCCTAACCTTTCTAGCTATGTCACTAAAAGCACACACAAGCTAGCCTAGGTTGCAACTAACCTACTCCTAGGTGGACAAGCAAACTACAAGAACTAATACTACACAAGTAAAGTGCTCAAGGTAAAGGAAGAAGTGTAGTATTGTTATACCTCCGAGTAGAGTAGATAGCCAATCACCAAAATGAGTACCAATACACATGAAGGTGATGGTCCAATGAAATCCAAAGATCAACACACGATAAATATCGATTTATCCCCGAGGTTCACGTGCTTGCTGGCATGCTACGTCCTCGTTGTGTCGACCACTACTCGGTGGTTCGGTGGCTAATTGACAACCAATGTTAAGCTCAACCAATGAGCGCCACTAGAACCTACCACGAGCAAGGTAACTCAATGACACGAGCAATACACTAAGGTTACCTTTGGCACTCCGCCGGGGAAGGCACCAAACCCCTCACAAGATCACTGGGAGTGGCCGGAGACAATCACCAACTCCGCCAAGCTCCTCCGCTGCTCCAAGCCGTCTAGGTGACGGCAATCACCAAGATAAATGAGAGAATTCCGCAGCAAACACGATCAACAAGTGCCAATGGATGCAAAGATCAAAGCAATGCACTTGTATCACACTCTAGCTTACAATTGATGTGAATGATGCAATCTATGTGAGTGAGAGTGTTAGGAGGATGCTCACAAGGTGTATTAACAAGTTAGAGAGCGAAGAAAGTGAGCAAGAGCCGGCTAGAAAGTATTTATAAAGTTCCATCAACAATTCTAGCCGTTACCCTCTCTCTGCGAGGCGTCGGACGCTACTCGTGTGGGCGTCGGACCAAAGAGTTTCGTTCGACGCTTTCCACCGGCGAATCATGCGCTGCCACATGTACGTTCCATTTGAATTCGATCGTTGGTGCCTTCGCTCTGTAGACCGTCAGACGGAGGACAAAAGTCCGGTGAACGTCGGACGCGATCCGTCGGACTAAAGCACAGAGCAGTCCGACGATAACAGAGAGCTCCCTGAGAGCAAAAACATGTCGGACGATTGTCCGACGGTTGGCCTCGGACCAAAGACATCAGTCCGACGCTTCAACGATCGCCACGTGTCATGCTGCCGACCAACCACACCTGAGCAGTACCATCGGACGTTTGAACATTAGTCCGACGCTCGCTCGCGTGTACATGGGCAGTCAGCTGTCGGACCTTGGGAATTGGTCCGACGCTCGGCCATCAGAGCGTCCGATGCTCTGATTTTGGTGTTTTTTGAACCTGTGTCAACTTTTTTGCTTATGTTGGCTAACACTTGTTAATTAAGAATCATTTCTTGAAGAGTGTTAGCCTTTTTAAAGTGTTTCGCAAAGATTTGGAGTTAGCCACTAGATCTAAATGCAATGCATGATCCAAACATCTAATGGCACTTGATAACCGTGTTAACCGTGGAATAACTCCCCTCTTTATAGTACGGCTATCTATACTAAACGTGATCACACTCTCTATAGTGTCTTGATCACCAAAATGAAAAGAGCCCTATGGAATTTACCTTTGCCTTGAGCCCTTTTCCAAATTCCAAATTGAGAAGCATTTGATCCAACATCTTGAGGGACTTACACCACTTGCATGGACGCCGTCATAGCTCCTCACTTGTTCTACTAACCAATCTTGTAATCACAATACTTAAGCACATGGTTAGATATTATGTGTCATCAATTAGCCAAAGTCAAACATATTGCTTTCACCTTTCCCCATGCATTCAGGCTTAACTCCAACAAGCACATACTCATGAATTTATCAGGAAACACCATTGCTGAATGAACCAAACAACATGCAAATGATGTTCATTTACCCCAAACAAGTGCTTAACCACATAACTATTAGCTTCACTTACAACTAGACCTACCAGATCAGGTTCTCAGAAAATTCCCAGAAAAATAGAGTAGACAGAAAAGGTTTACATGAACTCACTATCTAAATTTCAGATCATTTGGACTTACCGAATAGCCTACGCAAAAATAACAAGACAACAGGCTGAAATTGAGTGAAAAAATAGTGTCCTTCTCGCTTCCTGAGAAATATCTTTGATTAAATTTATATAAAAATCTATTAATATTTATATTATACAATTAGTATCATTGGATAGATCTTTAAGTCTACTTTTTTAACAAATTTATTTAAAGATGTAAATATTGCACGTATTTTATATAAATCGAGTCAAACTTGTGGCACGCACACCAACGATGATGCTTTTAAAGGGACGAAGGGAGTATCAAATAACAGATTTCACATTTTTCTGTTGTTTCTTCTCACTTGACAACATCACAGGAAAAATACTCATACCCATATCTCTTGTATTTATTTTATAATGAATTTTCAAGTAATCAAACTCTAATTAGGGCCTGCACAGCAACCCAATTAAGAAACAGAGGAAATGCCTAACCAGAATTTTTCCCAGATCCTACTCATGAAAACAAGATTATCAGAAGTGGAATCACATTTTTAGCACACTCCTAGAATTAGTTATAGATTTCCCAAGTTAAAGGCAGAATTACAAATTAATTTATAACTCACAGAAATGTTATACTAGGGCTAAAGTTTCACATTTTTCGTGAATAAGGCTTGTCAACAGAAAGCTAACAAACTTGGTCTCACTTTGTTTGGACAAACACAGCCTCATTTATGAATTTTACAAACTTAAATAAGTTTAAATTCAATCAATAAAGTGTTAGACAAAAAAGAAAACTACAACGGGCTCAAACTGCCCGAGCCGGCCCATGAACACAGGCCGAGTGGCCAAAACAGAGCACGAGACATGGCCGCCGGCCGGCCGCTCCGGCTCCGGCCAAACTGCGAGCGGCCGGTGATGGCCGGGAGGCGGAAAAACAGGCCACAGGAGCACCATCACGAGACAAACCCACTGGTATACCGAGTAAGACGACTTCGCAGCCTGAAAAGGCACCGTCGCGGCCATGGCGGACGCGCCGGTGAACTGCTCGGCGGCGAGGCCGTTCCGGCGAAGCGAAGCACTAACTCGCCTAACGGACTGCAATTCCACCATCTCCGACTCCGAATACCAGAAACAACAATCAATCTAACTAAAATCGCTCGGAGTTGGGCTGGCCACGGCAGACCCGATCTCACCGAAACTCCGGCGAAAACTGACGGCGGCGAACTGCCCTAACAGCTTACCTACGGGTCCAACAGCTCTGAGAACTTGTCAGGGAGGTCGAGGAAAGGATGACGGAGCTACAAGCGCGATGAATCGAATGGTAGCTAGCCGGGGGTGAAGAAATCCACCGGCGATTCCATGGCCATGGTGAAGCTCTCGTTTTTTTTACTGGAGACGACGGAGGAAGAGGGAACGAAGACGAAGTCGACGAGAAGGGAAGGGATAGGCTCGACTCTTGCCCGCTTCTGGAGAGTGGATGAGCGGCAAATCGAGCGCGCGCTGCCACGAAGGCCCGACGGTGGCGTTACCGGCGATTGACACGTCGACAAGGCCAGCTGCTCGATGAAAAGCTCAAATGAAATTCAGTAAAGGTTCATATGACTGAAACTCGATTTTCAGCGTTTGTTATCTCTTAATCCGTTGGGTTTCGAGGCAAACTTATTTAATAAAGGTTGGATTACTACAGGAGGTCTCCAAATGTTAGTAAGGCACCTTGAGCTGGTTCGGCTTGTTTTGAGAACTACAGCTTACTAAAGGCAGGCACATTGAAACTGAAATTGCAACACTTAAGCAAATTTCAGAGTTAAGAATCTTAGCCCTAATCTGCCTTAAGTGCTAATTTTGACCATCTAATAAGCACTTTCATGAACTGGACCCAAAATAATATTTGTTCCAAATAAAATTTCCTATAAACTCCATTTAAGAGTCAAAGTCATTTGAAAAGTTTAAATAGCACTTTTAGTTTGAATTAGCAAAATTATTCCAAATGACCCTAGATTAAATTCTAAAGCAAACCCTAGTTAGAGACCAAATCACAAGGTACTCCAAACATGAAAAAGGTTTAGTTTGACACTCTAAGCTAGAATTGACATTCCAAAAATGTTAAAAATCATTTTTGTTTCGTTCACTATTATAACCCTGTATGCACATATATATATATATATATATATATATATATATATATATATATATATATATATATATATATATATATATATATATATCACTTTACCCATGCACATGAAATGATGATATGATGCTCATGACATGCCAATGCAATGTAATGCAAGTGATTTAGCAAGCTTAACACTGGGGTGTTACAAGTCGCGCAAAGAGCGCTTCCCAAAAACCTTATTCGCCTTCTCCAGGTGCAGGATCGCAAAGACAAGGGTTCCGGAGACCTGCTCTCCCGATCGTCGGTGCACATTGACGGTCGGAATGGAGATACTACGGTGACAGCACAGTAGCAAGAAGAGGAAAATATTAATTTACTACCTTAGGGATGTTCTAACTGAAACTCCCAATTGTAGTTTTTGGTGTGTCTATTCCCAGGAGGATCGGTACGTATATATGCAGAGGAAAACCCCCTACCTCTACATCAACTAGCAATGTGGTACTAATTGATGTTGCACCTCCCACCTCTACTTATAGGTATAAACATTAAAGCCCAGTAGGGAACACATGTATTGGGCCTTTGAGATTTATTAGAATTTCTTCATATGAATTTAGGGGAACATCCATATAATTTCTAACAATCCTCCACCAGATCTCAATTGCCCAGTTTAGACATTTTCCTTCTCTCTCACTACTATTTATATACTAGTGTTTTAGCAGAGACTGTTAAGTTAAACATCCGCCTAGAGCTTCAAGTTACACTCATCCACAACTTGAACAATGGACTACGCCTTGAATTGCAAGTTTTGTGTGAACAAGTTTCACTCAAAGTCAAACTAGTACCTGGCTGCCAGTAGCCTTCCCCGTGGGTGGAGCATATGCGTCATACTCCCTGGTCTCTTCATGAGTTTACTAGAGATCACCCAAATCTCATAGACTGCGACATTTTACAGTCGAGCTCATATAGGTACGCTCTTTCAAGAATGCTCTGCAGGACAGCACCTTCGCTTGTTAAAGCCAATAGAACATATTAAGGCATTAGCCAACCTACCATACAATGCCTCAATGCTTTTGAGAGTATTGCATCTTCACTTAGAGAGGGTTCTTATTATACTCTCCTCAGTTTACCAATAGCTTGTTCTTCCCAGGTCCTTAGTCACGGGATCTCCGATCAAAAAGGTTGGGTTACTACTACTGTAAACTCATATAGGTCTCATACCCATCTCCCTTGATGCATTTTCTATCACATTCCATGATAGCCCTTTTGTAAAGGGATCTGCCAGGTTTTTATCTGTTTGCACATATGTCACAGCAATAACTCCGGAGTTTCTCAACTTCCTGACAAACTTCAAACGTCTTTAATTTGACGTGTCTTGTTGACTTCGTATTATCCTTAGCACTATTCACTTTAGTGATCACTGTTTGGTTATCACAGTTCATAAGGATAGCCGGTATTGGTTTCTCAACCACCGGCACAGTCAGATCATGCAGCCACTCTGCCTCTACAGAAGCTGTATCCAAAGCAGTAAGTTCTGCTTCCATGGTTGATTTAGTCAAAATGTCCAACAACTGAGTGTAGCAGAGATGCGTATGCTACGTTGGTTTTGTGGGCACACAAGAAGGGATAGAATCCAGAACGAGGACATTCGGGAGAGGGTTGGGGTGGCACCAATTAAGGAAAAACTGATTCAACATTGGTTGAAATGGTTTGGACATGTCCAACGAAGGCCTCCCGATGCGCCGGTGCGCAGCGGGGTTCTAAAGCGGGTCGACGATGTTAAGAGAGGTAGAGGTCGGCCTAAACTGACTTGGGACGAGTCGGTTAAGAGAGACCTTAAAGAGTGGAATATCTCCAAGAAATTAGCTATGGATAGGAGCGCTTGGAGGTTAGCAATTAGTGTGCCTGAACCATGACCTTTGCTTCCTTTTCTGTTTATCCCTAACTCTACCTTTCGTCTTGTGTTCGTTTTGTGTTTCTCTAATCTTGGTCTCTTGTGGGTTTCATCTCTAGCCTACCCCAACTCACTTAGAACAAAAGGCTTATGTTGTTGTTGTTGTTGTTGTAGTCTGTTTACAAGACCTCCATGACACTGCGCCACCTCCAAGCGTAAACACATACCCACTAGTGGCGTAGATTTGATCTATATCAGAAATCCAGTTCGAATCACTATATCCCTCTAGCACAGCTGGGTGCCCAGAATAGTGAATCCCAAAACTCATTGTACCTTTGAGATAACGCAAGACCCTTTCAAGTGCATGCCAATGATCATCACCCGGGTTGGACATATACCTGCTCAACTTGCTCACAACAAAAGAGATATCTAGTCTGGTTGCGCTAGCTAGATACATGAGTGAACCAATGATCTGAGAGTACCTCAACTGGTCTCTAGCATCCTTCTTGTTCTTTCTCAATGTCACACTAGGATCATAAGGTGTTGGAGAAGGCTTGTTGTCCATAAAGCCAAACCGGCTCAAGACCTTCTCAACATAGTGAGATTGCGAAAAAGTAATCCCACTCTCATCCTTAATTAGCTTAATGTTCATGATTACATTAGCCTCTCCTAGATCTTTCATGTCGAAACTCTTTGACAGGAAAGACTTGACCTCATTTACGGCATCAATGTTTGTTCCAAATATTAGAATATCATCAACATATAAACATAATATGACAGATTGGCCCCCACCATGTCGATAATACACACACCTATCAGCCTCATTAACAGCAAAGCCAACACTAGTTAATGTAGTATCAAACTTCTCATGCCATTATTTAGGTGCTTGTTTCAAACCATACAAAGATTTCAATAATTTACACACTTTTTGCTTTTCACCTTTTACTACAAACCCATCAGGCTGATCCATATAAATCTCCTTGTCCAACTCCCCATTAAGGAAAGCTGTCTTTACATCCATTTGATGAACGAGAAGACCATAAGATGCAGCCAGGGAAAGTAATACTTGAATAGTGGTCATTCTAGCAACATGTGAATAAGTATAAAAGAAATCCTCGCCTTCCTTCTGGGTGTAACCCTTAGCCACAAGCCAAGCCTTTCCTTTTCAATAGTACCATCAGGCTTAAGCTTCTTCTTGAACACCCACTTACAGCCCACTGGTTTACAACCAAATGGCAGTTCAGATAACTCCCAAGTTCCATTAGAAAGAATCGAGTCCATCTCACTACGAATGACTTCTTTCCAATCATCTGCATCTGGAGATGCATATGCCTCTGTAATAGAGGTAGGAGTATCATCCACAAGGTACACAATGAAATCATCACCAAAAGATTTTGCAATCCTTTGTCTCTTGTTCCTCACAGGAACTTCATTGTCATCCTTCTGATGGACTTCGTTAAGTGGTTGCTCAAATGACTCAACAGGAGGCTTGATAGGTATAGTAATATTAGGAGTAATCTCTGAGGAAAATCTAGCATTGCTATGCATATCTTTCATAGGGAATATACTTTCAAAAAATGTAGCATCACAAGATTCAAAAATTGTATCCACATGCATATCAGGAACTTCAGATTTTACCACTAAAAATCTATAGGCAATGCTATGATTAGCATATCCTAGAAAGACACAATCCATAGTCTTCGGCCCAAGCTTGCGTTTCTTAGAAATTGGAACATTACTTTTGCCAAACATCCCCACGTGCGCAAGTATGACAGTGATGGTTTCCTTCCAACCCGATCTTTATATGGAGTTATTTCTTTATTTCTGTTTGGAATTCTATTCAAGACATGACTCGTAGTCAATAAAGCTTCCCCCCACCATGTCTTAGATAGACCAGCAGTATCTAACATGGCATTCACCAAGTCAGTCAGCGTGCGGTTTTTCCTCTCGGCAATCCCGTTTGACTCGGGAGAACAGGGAGCTGTCTTCTCATGAATAATATCGTGTTCCTCACAGAACTCATCAAATAATTTAGGAAAATATTCACCACCATGATCTGACCTTAGACGTTTGATTTTTCTTTCTAGTTGATTTTCAACTTTAGCCTTATAGATTTTAAAGTAGTCTAGCGTTTCATCTTTAGTTTTTAGCAAGTAAACATGGCAAAATCTAGTTGCATCATCGATTAAAGTCATGAAATATCACTTTCCACCTTTTGTCAACACACCATTCATCTCACATAGATCAGAATGTATGAGTTCTAGAGGTGCCAAATTTCTCTCCTCCGCAGCCTTGTGAGGCTTTCGAGGTTGCTTAGATTGCACACAACTATGGCACCTAGAACCTTTGGCGATAGTGAAATCTGGAATTAAACTCATGCTAGATAAACGTGACATCAATCCAAAGTTCACATGACGTAAGCGAGAATGCCAAACACTCGAACTATCATTAATAGTGCCACAAATATGGTTTATTGATTTATTACAGAAATCTGCCAAAGAAAGGCTAAACAAACCTCCGCACTCATAGCCTTTACCAATAAATAGTCCATGCTTAGACATTACTACTTTATTGGACTCTAAAACTACCTTAAACCCATCTCTTAGAAGAAGGGATACGCTAACAAGGTTCTTGCGAATAGTAGGAACATGTTGCACGTTCTTCAGCTGCACTATCTTTCCTGAAGTAAACTTCAGATCTATCGTGCCAACACCACGAATAGAAGCATGTGACCCATTCCTCATTAGGACGGAGGAACCTTGGAGCCCCTGGTAAGAAGAAAACATAGAGATGTCAGCACACACGTGAATGTTAGCACCTGTATCAACCCACCAAGTTGGAGATGAAACACTGATAGTACAGTAGGAAAATTACCATACCCGTCATCAGCACTGCTAGTAGTCACGAGGTTGACATTCTTCTTTTTGTCTTTTCGGTCCGCTTGCTCCAGACATTCTTTAGCAAAATGACCAAGCTCTCCACAAGTGAAGCAAGGCAAATCTGCTTTCTCTTTCTTCTTCTTCTTGAAGGCAGTTGTTGATTTGGCATTGAAAGGCTTAGACTTTCCTTTGTTCTTGCCATGTGAGTTTCTCTGGACATAGTGGGCGCTAGATTTTTCTTCGTTCCCCTTCTCAATGTTGCCTTTAGACAGAGACTTCTTCCTCAACATCAAGAGATGCTATCAGGTTTTCAACTGATATTTTCTGTCTCTTGTGTTTGAGATTTGTGGCGAAATTCCTCCAAGAAGTGGGTAACTTTGCAATAATGCACCCAGCCACAAATTCATCGGTTATGACACACTTAAGGAGTTCAAGTTCCTTAGCCAGGCGGTGAACCTCATGAGCTTGTTCGACCACTGATTTGGTAGCAACCATCTTGTAGTCATGAAAGCTCTCCATGATGTACAACTCTTTGCCGGCATCTGAAGCACCATAGGTAGCATTCAGATAATCCCACAGTATCTTTGCATCTTTAATATGCATCACTGGATCAAACAGGTGATCAGACAACACATTTGTAAGAGCTCCAACAAAGATATCATTGGCATCCTAGAATTTTCTCTGGTCTTCTTCAGAGATATTTCCCTCGGGCATGCCATCTTTCACCCAGAAAACTTTCATGGCTGTAAGCCAATTAGTGACCTTGGCAGACCACCTCCTGAAATGTGCACCAGAAAATTTTTCTGGCCTCAGCGCATCAGCAAAACTAGTCATAGTTAATTCAGGAAAAAGCCTGCAATAAGGTTTTTGGATTGTTAAAATATTAGGCAATTTCCAGATTAAAACTAGAATATAAATCATGACAAATTGATGAACTAGATTAAGCATGTATTGTGTACTAGCATGATAGAACAACATGTTACAAAGCATGATCACAAAAACTAGTGTAGACATAGCTCTTACACTAGATAGATTGGGCAGTATGAACGATAAGATTATATCAGGAGGAAAATACCTGCTGACTATAGATGTAGACGACGGAGGTGGAGAAGCTGGTGACCACGGCGTGAGGTTGAGGTCGATGAAGGCATGGTTGATGTCGTCGGTGTTGATCAGCGGCGGAGGAAGACTTCGTTGCAGTCGACGACGAATACGCTGGGACGTAACGCCGCCTAACTTGGATGGAAGACGACCCGTTGTGAAGGTTGGGAGCAGTCGCGCGAAGAGCGCTTCCCGAAAACCTTACTCGCCTTCTCTCGACGCAGGATCGCAAAGACGAGGGTTCCGGAGACCTCCTCTCCCGATTGTTGGTGCACGCTGACGGTCAGAATGGAGATACTACGGTGACAGCGCAGTAGCGATAAGAGGAAAATATTAATTTACTACCTTAGGGATGTTCTAACTGAAACTCCCAATTGTAGCTTTTGGTGTGTCTATTCCCAGGAGGATTGGTACGTATATATGCAGAGGAAAACCTCCTACCTCTACATCAACTAGCAATGTGGTACTAATTGATGTTGCACCTCCCACCTCTACTTATGGGTATAAACATTAAAGCCCAGTAGGGAACACATGTATTAGGCCTTTGAGATTTATTAGAATTTCTTCATATGAATTTAGAGGAATATCCATATAAATTCTAACACAATACAATGCTGGTGACACCGATTTCCATCAAACTGGGGAAGTACCAGTTCCATACAGCAACAATCCCGATCGAGAGGCATTTCTTGCTGCACACCATAGGCTTCAGGACCGAGACACACACTATCAGCTACAATCTGATCTAATCGAGCACCACTGGATGAGGTAGGGATCTCAGCAGCAACAAACATTCTAAGTGCAAGGTTGTGCGTAGTTAACTGCATAATGCTTTAGGTACGTTGGCCGAAGTAAGTAATGCAAGATACATTTTTTTAATCTGTTTTGTTGTAGACATTAGGGAAAAATGCATGGTAACACCACACATTGCAGGATCACTTAATAGAAAAATGAATCAGGCCTTTAGGGCCTGTTTGGTTCATGACATGGTGGTGGCCAAGCCAAACTTTAGTCATAGCCAAATATCGTCATTGCCAAAATGTGGCAAAACTTGTTCACAGCCGTGCAAAAATTTGGACATGGCCAGAAACAATGCTTCATATCTTTATGTCATATCCAGGGTCTTTAGGTCAGCTTTATTATTCTTTTCTTCACAACTATGCTGGACAGGACTGGTTACAAGATGAGAAGTAGGAATTTTTACAAGGTTGATCAAACTAGTGGCATACAATAACCAACAAAACCGTAGATTGCCTTTCCTGAAAGCCAAACCTACCTTGCAGCCAATCCAAGAGGTCCTCATTAACTTTATGCTCATAATTTTTTTGCCAATCCAAGGGATATTATTTCTGTCTACGTTGTTCCTTGAATGATCCCAGTAACAATCACATTGACTTTTGGTGCCTTCTTTAAATACTGCCTCTATTCTTCTGAGTGGCATACGTTAATTTTAAAGGCGTGCAGTGATATTCATTCTTCACACTTTTTTTTGAACCCAGGTGTGCAGGCGGCATGCTTTGTCAACTCCAAGGAAGCAGCTTCAGGCGTTGACCTCCAGGATCAGTTTCAAGGTTGATCAGTTTGATCGCTTTGTCAACTCTGGGGGCATCGAATCTCTCCTGGTGGTGTGCCTTCAATCATGAGATGGAGTTGGCCTTAGTGGTTTTTCTGGTCTTCTGTGTTTTCTCCTTTAGGTAGATGGTCCCAGCGGCCTATGTTGACAAACTGTTGTCCAACCCCCTCTGCACTCAGTCGTAGTGCGTTGTCTGTACGTTAAACTCTTCTTCTTAACACAATGATACGCAAATCTTTTTCGTATTCGAGAAAAAAATGACAAACTATTGTCCAAGCTGGCTTTTTCAGTTTCCTGGAGGAGGTTCTTTCTGTGCAACTCTGAACTGTAGTGCGTTACTTGGTCTTTTATGCTAATAGAAGGCCGGGGCTGTTTTGCTCTTCTCTGTTGACCTCATATCATGATCCTACTTTACACTTGTAATTTACTTATGGCCTTCACTTAGTGTAGTACTTGCTGAATCTGGACTCTCATGTGAATTTACAAGTATATATTCTTGCGCAAGGGAGGGATTTTTAGACTTACGTCAAAGTGAATTTACAAGTATATATGAATTTACAAGTATATATGCTTGCTGAATCTGGACTCTCATGTGAATTTACAAGTATATATGCTTGCGCAAGGCTCACACTATGATATAACCTAATGGTTTAACCTGTCATGTCTGATAAAAACTTTGACATCACTTCAGTTTGCATGGTAGCACCATACATTGTCTTTGCAGATTTGTTGGCATCATTGCACAGCCAGGGAGAGGTATGTTCTTTTTTGGGTTACACACACTGAAGGTTTGCCAGTATTGTGACACAGTGAAATTCATGTTGCCTCTAGATGATAGCATGTTTAGGAAAAGCATGTGGAGTTCTTTATGTTCCACAAGCACAATTGGCCTTATGGAATGGAAATAGTAGCACATTACCAGGTAAGAGCACACAAGTACCTTAGAAAGCAGGTACTGGGCCAAATTGTTGTGTACCCATTTGTGACCTGCATACACTCACTTTGTTCGGCTGGCTGGTCCAGCCAGCACCAGCCAGCCATTCAGCAGTGTTTTTCTCTCAGAACAATCAGCCAGCTAGCCGTACCGTACCAGCCAGCCGAACAGAGTTGCTGATTTGGTGAAAATGAAATATCCCAAAGCAATAAACCCCCACTTTATATGAACTGCTATCCTGTAATATTACGAATCTTGATCACTCTGGTAATCTATGCATATGGAAATTTGAAGGTTTCTTTATTTTCCTTTCAGCAAGAGAAGAAGGATGACAAGTCAGACAAAACAGAAGATGAGAAGAACAACTGATGTAGCCATGTTCATCCTTCCATGTAAGAGTTCATTATTTCATACATATTGTTTCTATTTGTGGACATCCACTGTTGGAATGCATATTCAGCATAGCTTGTTCAGTTCTATCTGCTGTTTCAACGCTAATTTAAAACTACTGGTGTCCCTAGCCATTCTCAGTTCATTGATAGTGTGACCACTGGCTATCATTCCTTTTGCTCGAGCTCCTCTATAAGCAGCAAATTAACATCTCTTTCTGACTCTGCGGGCTCTCAAAGAAATTGAAGATCATCTCCATTGGGTTGCTTTTACTCTCTTGGTCATGGAATTTGCTTATCCCCATGTAGTGCTTTGATTATAACTTATTAATGCCGAGGGAATTTGTACTATGACTGGAACAATCTTCTCTCCATATATGTTCAAGTGATTTTCTTGTTTCAAGCTCTATGCCTCGAGTTTATTTTAAAGCGATAAACTGGTGGCCATTCGCTCTCGTGTAAGCCGATGTGGTTGGTCGTAAGTTGTTGCCCCAGAATTTTACAGCGACTAGGAGGCGGTTGGCGTGTAAAATATCTGTAGTTTATGCGCTAGCCATTTGCTTGCACGTACAGTACCTAGTGAATACAGATTTTGATGAAAATACCATCAAACTTATTTAGTTGGTTATCTAAATATAACTAGCACATGGACATCCTCAATGCCTTGCTAGCTTTTCTTAATAACTGAAAAAAAGTTCAACTAGAAGAAACAACAGGGTTCATCCCTGATCTCAATCTCATGACAATCTCATCCCTGATCCCAAATTCCCTCCAAATTTTCATCTAATATATTCCACATTCAGTACAGCTTCATCTTCCAGGTTATTCCTGTAAGATGAAAGGAAGACCATGTGGTTTGACACATATGTTTGAACTCAGAAGAAACAGGACGGTTTTCATAACACATAAATTATAGCCGGACAACACAAGGTGAATGTTCTCATAGCACATAAATTACATCCCGACAACACAAGGCGAATGTTCTTATAGCACATAAATTACATCCCGACAACACAAGGCGAATGTTCTCATGCCAAATATATTACAGTCCTACAACACAAGACGAATGTTCTCATGCCAAATAAATTAAAGTGCGACAACACAAGACGGATGTTCTCACACAGTCTCTAAGTACGCAACAGGACAAACAAATTCTGGATGGTTGCCTCTCCAATCCATGTTCTTCAGAGCACGTCGCTCCTTCGGCACCTTGCTGCTTGCGTGTCCAATATTTCTTCCTGACAACGCTAGTAGTACAGATGCAATGCTGGTGGGCACGAGTCAAGATCAATCTTGAAGATCCCTTCATCTTCTTTCTTCTCCTCTTTGCGCCTTTCATCCTCGTGCTGCTCACGCATGAGCCAAATCTTCTCTTCCTCAATGTGTAGCAATGCTTCATTGTGTCTTCGCATTTCTTCGAAACACTTCTCATCGGAGGAAGCAAGCTGCTGGAAACGATCATTTCTATGGAGAGCTTCCTCTTGCATGATAGAAATTCTTTGCAATGATAGCTCTTGCATTTTCACTGCGTACTCTGCAGAGGACGCTGAAGCGGCATCAGAATTTGCTTTCTTCTTCGCTGCTTTGGCTGCATCCCTGCCCATAGGTCTGCTCACTTGGCCCTCTGTTTCTTGCACTGTGTCAATCCGTGCAGTACTTGTTTCCCCAAATCCTTCACCTCGGGCAGCAGTTGAATATGCTCTGGAATTGGGATCCTGCCACTTGGGCACATCCTTCATAAGCTCCCAACAATGCAGGAAACCAAACTTGCGATGACGGACAGCAGCAAAGTTACCTACTGCATGAGTTGTCTGCAACAAAAACAAATGTATTAGCATAGAAAAAAATCTCCATTAAAAATGCAGGCAGGGCAACTAGTTGAGATAGAAGTAGTTATTACTTATTTGTTGGAGCTTAGCCTAAATAAGCTGGGTTGACCAAATAGTTAGCTAGGACCAGAATGTAAGCACCTGTCAGTTAGTTGGCAGCCAAGCAGCAGAAGCATCACACCAAAGCTAGCCAAGCAGCACACCAAATCAAAGTAGTTGCCAACTACTTAGCTAGGACCAATTAGTTGCCAGCCAAGCAGCACACCAAAGCAAATTAGTTGCCAAAAACTTAGCTAGGACCAATTAGTTGCCAGCCAAGCAGCACACCAAAGCAAATTAGTTGCCAACTAGTTAGCACAGCAAACCCAAACAGCACAGGCGCAGCTTGATTAGTTGCCAGTAAATGGCCTTTAGTTTAACAGGTAAAAAATAAATCACCAGAGGTGGGGTCTACTTCCTGCAATCGTTGGTTTTACAAAAATATATAGATAAGTAATGTGAAATTCACAGCTATATAGGCACACACAGTCCCTCATGATGAACACATTATATATATATTAGAACTTGAGTTGCTCATTTTTATGTTAATATTATAATGATAGCAAACATAATTTACATGCATCTGTGCACATCTCATACTTGTGGAGTGAACTAAGAATAACTAGTCCTCAGTGAAAGTGGAGAGTGCTGTTGAAAGCCCTAGTTTGATTTTGACAATTAATGACATCTATGGACTAACCAAAGTTGCTAAGTGTTGGTAAGGTTTAGGTAGTCCTATCCATGAAGTGATAAGCCTGAGGTGATGATGGAGATCAAGATGGCTAAATCATGGATCAAGTGATGAAGGTCAAGAAGAGATGATCAAAGTGAAAGAAAAGAGAATTGAAGGCAAAGGTATAACCCCAAGCAGACTTTTCTTTTGGCGATCAAGACATCTAGTGGGTGTGATCACATTTAGGATAAATAGCCGACTATTAAGGGGAGAACTAATTGTTGGATTACCTTCAAGTGCTCTACGTTGCATTTCGTTGCATTGAAACTAACTCAACCTAGAGATCATCTTAGAAACCCTTAAAAAATGTTTGCAAAATGCTAACACACTGTGCACAAGTGTTGAAGACCTTGAGTGTTAGCACATAGAAGCAAGGGGTGTGAAAAAGACTTGAAAAACTCTGTTTTTGGAGCGTCGGACGCTAAGGCAGCAGGGCGTCAGACCATTGGTTTGCAGGGTCCGACGGTTCCTAGGCTTTTTTTTAACTGTGAGTAAGCGTTGGACTGTGGTGCTTAGTCCGACGGCGAGCATCAGACTGAGTCCGACGCAGTTAGCAGCTCTCGGGTGCTCTCGGGGTAAGACTGCGAAGCGTCAGACGCTAGTGTTCCTTGGTCCGAAGCACTAACTCTAGACAGTCCGACGGTGGTGAACAGTGGCAAGCGCTGAAAGAGTCAGACACTGTTCTTTGGTCCGACATAGAGCCTCGGACTAGAGTCCGATGGTTTTAAGCTCTCGGGTAACTCTGTGGAAACGTCAGACGCAGGTGAGGGTTAGTTCGACGGCTACCAGTCCGATGGTGTTTGAAAGTGGCGCGAAGAGTTATCCGTTAGAGATCAGTGGCCGTGGTTGAATCGAGCTGACACGTGGCGAGATCATGAGCGTCGGACCAGATCATGAGCGTCGGACGTTGGACATTGGTCCGACGCCTACCGTCCGACGGTAGCGTCCGACACCACGAAAAGTGGTTTAACGGCTGTTTTCTGTGGGGTAACGGCTAGGAGTGCACTTGGGGGTATTTATACTCTTTCTCTGGTCACTTGGTGACTCTCTTTTTGCACATTTGATTCATTGCCATACACTTGTGAGCACTCTCTAGCCTCCTACTCACTCACTTGTTCATGCTTTGATCATCTTTGTGAGTTGAGTGATCCTCAGGTGCATCATTGCAAGTGATTTTCATTCTAGAGCACTTGAGAGCAAGCCAAGGCTGAGTTCTTATTCTCTTGGGGCATTGCCGTGTCCCTGGCGGCTTGGAGGCGGTTTCCGGTGTGAGGTTGATTGGTGTTTGTTCAAGCCCACACCGAGGTGATTGATTGTGAGGGGTTCTTGCGGTTATTCCCCGGTGGAGTGCCAAAACCGACTTTAGTGGATTGCTCGTGGTTGATAGCCACTTGTCTTGTGTTGTTGAGCGGCTCCCGGTGAGGGATTAGCGTGTGAAGCCTAACTCGCAATCCCCCAAGGAAGACCGGTGCCAGAACGAGGAGTAGCGTGACGGCGATCATGTGAACCTCGATAAAAATCGGGTGTTCATTGTCTTCTCCACCTTCGAGTGGACAATTGGTCTTCTGGCTCTCTATTGGTGATTGATCACTTGGTATTCATTTTGTTATCTTTCGATGATTGGATCAACCCCTACTCTCCTCGGTGTTATATCTTTCTCAATCACTACTCTTGCGCTTATTTCTTGTTTAGGTGCCATCTCCTTAGGTCTCAGAGGAGTTGGTTTCTTGCGATTGAGTGCATATATTTGTGAGTAGTATATTGTGTTAGGTGGCTTGCGTAGATTAACTTAGAGCTAGTGCTTAGCAATAGCCTTGTTTTTTACTAACTCGTACTTTAGTGCTTCGTAGAATTTTGATAGGCTATTCACCCCCCTCTAGCCTATCTGGTTCTTTCAATTGGTATCGAAGCCGAGGTCACCACCGTTTGAGGCTTAATATCCTTGTGGTGAAGAATGGCTCAAATCAATGTGTTGGGGAAACCGCCAAAGTTTGATGGTACAAACTATGATCATTGAAAGAGAAAGATGATTGCACTTCACGACCATGCACATTGATGTGTGGAAGGTGACGGAGACAAAGATTGAGTATGAGAATGCTCAAGCTCCCACCGATGTCGACAAGAGGAGGATGGAGTGCAATGCCCATACAATCAATGCACTCTACACTGCTCTTGAGTCTCATGTATTTGAGCAAATCAAGGATCTTGATTTGGCTCATGACATTTGGAAGCGGTTAGAGGAGACATATGAGGGCACACAAGAGGTCAAGAATGCCAAGGTATACATGTTGAGAGAGAAGTTTGGCACTTTCAAGATGAAAGAAGATGAGAGTGTGCCGGAGATGTTTAACCGGCTACAAGTGATTGTGAATGACTTGAAGAGCTTGGGTGAGGACATCAAGGACAAGGACTTCTCTCACAAGTTATTGAGGTGCTTGCCTGCAAGATTTGCCATCATCAAGACATTGCTAGCAAGAGAAGACTTGAGCAAGAAGAAGCTCAACCAAATTCTCGGTGAGATCATCACTCAAGACATGAACAATGAGGAGGTGGTTGAGGAGAAGAAGAAAAAGAGTGTAGCACTCAAAGCTACATCATCCTCCAAGAGTAAGGGCAAAACAAAGATGATTGAGTTTGATGAAGAATCTACTTGAAGTGATGATGAAGATGATGAGGCCATGGCTCTCCTTGTGCGCAAGTTCGGCCGCTTCATGAAGAGGAAGGGCTATGGTCAAGGCAAGAAGAAGTTCATCTCCAAGAATAAGCAAGAACCAAGGAGATGCTTCAAGTGCAAGAGCTTGAATCACTTCTTTGCCGATTGTCCTCACAATAGTGACAATGACAATGAGAGTGATGATGACAAGAAGAAGAGCAAGAAGAAGGACAAGAAAGAAAAGAAGAACAAGAATGTGACACTCAAGAAGAAGAAGGGTCAATCATATTGTGTCACTTGTGATGATAGTGATACCTCTACCGTTGAGGATGATAGTGATGATGAGAGCAATACCATCAAGAAGAAAGCTATGTCAAGCATTACTCTCAACAACAAGCTATCTCTCTTCGACACTTCATCCACATGCTTGATGGCCAAGCCATCTAACGTACAATTCGATGATGAGAGTGATGAGGAGGAGCTCTCATGTGATGAGCTCATGTCCATGCTTGATGATGCCAACACTTACATTGAGGCCAAGAGAAAGGAGTGCAAAGAATTGCGCAAAGGCAAGTTAGCCATTGAGCAATCCTTTGATGAGCTTTTGAAGTCTCATGAGAGGCTAATGGAAGCCCATGAGAACCTCAAGGTAGCTCACTCTAAGCTAGAGAAAGCTCACTCCTCTCTAGTGGCCGAAAATGAGAAGAAGGCATCCATCAAGACATGTGACATGGGTTCCACATGTGATATCCTTAGCGACAAGTCAATTCCTTCTTCTACTATTGTTGTCACTAACCCTTCTTGCAGCTCTACCACTCCCATTTCATATAAAGTTGAGGACTCTAAGTCTTCACTTGTGGTGGAAAACAAAAATCTCAAGAAGGAGGTCAACAAGCTCACCCATACCTTAGGTAATGCCTATGGTGGGGATGCCCTCTTGGTAAAGTGTTTAAGTAGCCAAAGATTTAGTCACTCCAAGGAGGGACTAGGCTATACCTCCAAGAAAGGCAAGGCCGCCTTTGCAACTCCCAAAGCTAACTTTGTGAGGAGCAATGATAGGTATTGCCAAAGATGCAACCAATTGGGGCATAATGAGCAATATTGCATGGCCAACAAGATCAAGCAAGTCAAATTTGCTAGTGAGACTTCAATTCGCCTTGATTTTTGTTACATGCTCACTAAGAGAGTGAAAGGTGTTAAAGGCAAATACATTGGTACACCAAGAAGCAACCCAAGGATAAGATCCATTTGGGTGCCTAAGTCTTTGATCACTAACATCCAAGGACCCAAGAATGCTTGGGTACCTAAAACCAATTGATCTATTCTTTGTAGGTCAATTACAAAGCCGGAGGAAGACATTGGGTGCTTGATAGTGGATGCACTCAACACATGACCGGAGAGTCTAGTATGTTCAATTCTATCAACACAAATGGCAATCAAGAATTTGATTCTGTCACATTTGGTGACAATGGAAAAGGTAAGGTGAAAGGCTTAGGCAAGATTGCTATCTCCAATGATATGAGTATATCCAATGTGTTGCTAGTTGAATCTCTCAATTTCAACTTATTGTCGGTTGCATAACTTTGTGATCTCGGTTTCAAGTGCATCTTTGGGATTGATGATGTTGAGATTGTGAGTGTGGATGGTTCCAACTTGATCTTCAAGGGCTTTAGATATGGGAACCTATACTTGGTGGATTTCAATGATAATGAAGCTAAACTCTCATCTTGTTCGATCTCCAAATCAAGTTTTGGTTGGTTGTGGCATAGAAGGCTTGGACATGTTGGCATGAAGCAATTTGGAAGATTAGTTAAGCATGATATGCTTAGAGGCTTAAAGGATGTGCACTTTGAGAAGGATAGGTTGTGTAGCTCTTGTCAATTTGGAAAATAAGTTGGAAATACACACCCTAAAAAGGGCATGATGAGTACATCTAGTCTACTTGAGCTTTTGCATGTGGATTTGTTTGGTCCAACCACTTATGCAAATATTGGAGGAAGAAAATATGGCTTTGTGATAATTGATGACTTCACTAGATACACATGGGTATTCTTTCTTGTTGACAAGAGTGAAGTATATGAGATCTTCAAATCTTTCATCAAGAGAAGTGAAAATGAATTTGATACAACGATGAAGCAAGTAAGGAGTGATAATGGTAGTGAGTTCAAGAACACAAGAGTTGATGAGTTATGTGATGATATGGGTATCAAGCATCAATTCTCGGCCAAGTACACTCCTCAGTCTAATGGTCTTGTTGAAAGGAAGAAAAGAACACTTATTGATATGGCAAGATCAAGGCTAAATGAGTACAATGTTAGTGATGACTTTTGGGCCGAAGCTATCAATACGGCTTGCTACTCTAGCAACCATCTATATTGTCATCCATTGTTGAAGAAGACACCCTATGAGCTCCTGAATGGAAGAAAACCCAACATTACATACTTTAGAGTGTTTGTTTGCAAATGCTATATCTCGAAGAAGGGTACTCGTTTGGGCAAGTTTGAGAAGAAGTGTGATGAAGGATTCCTACTTGGATACTCAACAACAAGCAAAGCTTATAGAGAATGGAACTTGGCACATGGAATAGTTGAGGAAGTTTATGATGTTGAATTTGATGAAACTAATGGGTCACAAGATGAGAAGGATAATCTTGATGATGTGAAGGGACCCCAATTAGTTGATGCTATGAAAAACATGGACATTGGTGACATTAGGCCAAGACAAATTGAAGAAAATGATGATCAAGATGTCACCCCTCCATTTGTGCAAGTGGAAGATGAAAATCAAACAAGCTCAAGTGACTCTCAAGCTCAAGTGCAAAATCAAGATTATGACCAAGTCCAAGATGCTAGTTCAAGTGCTTCAACCAACTCACATTGCAAGAGACTATCCTCTAGATCAAATTATTGGTGATATTAGTAGAGGTATACAAACAAGGTCAAGAGTAGCTTCCTTTTGTGAGCACTACTCTTTTGTCTCACAAGAGGAGCCTACCAATATTGAGAAGGCTCTTCAAGATGAAGATTGAATCAATGCGATGCATGAAGAGTTGAATAATTTTGAGAGAAATCAAGTATGGGAACTAGTTCCAAGACCAAGCAAGCACAATGTGATTGGCACCAAGTGGGTCTTCCGGAATAAGTAAGATCAAGATGGGATTGTTTGTTAGAAACAAAGTTAGATTGGTTGCACAAGGTTACACTCAAATTGAAGGCTTAGATTTTGGAGAAACCTATGCACCTATGCCAAGATTGGAAGCAATCCGGATTCTATTGGCTCATGCATGTGATCATGATATCAAGCTCTTTCAAATTGATGTCAAGAGTGCATTCTTGAATGGCTACATCAATGAGTTAGTGTTTGTTGAGCAACCTCCCGGTTTTGAAGATGACAAGAAGCCCAACCATGTGTACAAGCTCAAGAAGGCTCTCTATGGATTGAAACAAGCACCAAGAGCATGGTATGAGAGGTTAAGGGACTTCCTACTCTCCAAAGGGTTCAAGATGGAAAAGGTTGACACCACTCTCTTCACCAAAAAGATTGATAATGACTTGTTCATCATGCAAATCTATGTTGATGATATCATCTTTGGGTCAATAAGTCAAGCATTTTGTGAAGAGTTTGGAGAAATGATGGCCAAAGAGTTTGAAATGTCCATGGTTGGTGAAGTTAGTTACTTTCTTGGGCTCAAAATCAAGCAATTGAAGAATGACACCTTTGTGAGTCAAAGCAAGTATATCAAGGACATGGTGAAGAAGTTTGGGTTACAAAATGCCAAGGCAATCTCAACTCCTATGGGCACTAGTGGAAGCTTGGAACCGGATGAAGAAAGTAAATTGGTTAATCAAAGGTAATATCAGTCAATGATTGGTAGTCTACTCTGTGGGACCACTTCTAGGCCGGATGTGATGTTTAGTGTGTGCATGTGTGCAAGATATCAAGCCTCTCCAAGAGAAAGTCATTTGAAGGCTACAAAAAGAATATTGAGGTACTTGAAGAGCACACCTAACATTGGTTTGTGGTATCCTAAGGGCTCCAATTTCACATTAATTGGTTATGCGGATGCGGACTATGCTGGTTCCAAAATTAATAGAAAGAGCACTTCCGGTACTTGTCAACTCTTGGAAAGGTCACTAATCTCATGGTCATCCAAGAAGCAAAATAGTGTTGCACTCTCTACCGCCGAAGCCGAATACATTAGTGCGGTAAGTTGTTGTGCACAAATCCTATGGATGAAACAAACCTTGAAGGAGTATGGGTTGAAATTCAACAAGGTTCCATTGCTATGTGACAATGAAAGTGCGGTGAAAATCACAACCAATCCGGTGCAACATTCTAGAACTAAGCACATAGATGTAAGGCACCACTTCATAAGAGATCACCCAGCTAAGGGAGATATTGCAATCACAAGTGTGGGCACCGAAGATCAACTAGCCGACATATTCACCAAGCCACTTAATGAAGCTAGATTTCGCAAGCTAAGGAATGAATTGAACATACTTGACTACTCCAACATGCGTTGATGCACTTCATGAAAATCTTATGACATGTCTTCTCTCTAAGCAAGGCAAAGGTATTATTGTTTGACATTTGCATTCATATCTTGCTAGAACTTGCTAGATCATATAGACATGATTTTATTCTCTCTAGGTCATTCATTGAAAGCTAAAATGGTTTTGAAGTATATATGGCATCACTATTGCTTGATAGATTACTTGATCTAGTGATGGCATATAACTTGTTCATGGGGATGCAAATCTAGTGTTGAATCTAATTAAATGAGCAACTAAGTGCTTAATTCAACATATACAAGATAACCCCTAGTGGCGTGAAGAAGCTTGTCTTTGGTTCAAATTGAGTTAAGAAACTTGTGTAAATTTTCTAGATTGAACCAAATCTGACTAAGAAAAACTTGACCCTTTTGTGGTACTTGATGCCAAGGGGGAGAATAACAAATATAAAGAATAAGGGGAAGAGAACTTAAGCTTCACAATGAACCATCATTAAGGCCGATGATGGGAGAGCAATAGGCCAAAGTAAAGGGATCAAAATTTTGAATCAAAACCTTTACTTAAGTTAAGCTCACCTAAGGGGGAGCAAACTCATGAACTTGGTTGCATGCACTTGGAATGTGCATTTACATATGATTGTTGCATATGCACTTGTATTTACATTCAATTGCCTTGTTCTTGAGTGGTGTATGCTAGTATAAAAATTGATTGTTGATTTGATGACTAGCATGCTTAGGAGGTAGCTAGATGATCTTATGTCTTTCATTTGGTATTTGAGCATTGCTTATATTGTTGATCTCAAGGGTATGCTCAAGTTTTGTGATCATCTAGTTATCTAAGTGCTAAGGATGGAGATACCGCAACTTCGATGAATTTTTCAATTGGTATCACGCTTAAAAGATTTTTCCTAACCATCCTAGCACATCTTGGTGGAAATTTACTCTCTAATTATACATATGTGCAAGCTTCAAAAATCCAAACTCATGCACTTATGTAGGGGGAGCTAAATAGCCACCAAACCAAATTTGTGTTGTTTGTCCATTCCAAAACATGATAATCTTGTTTGGACAAACTCACAAGTTCAAAAACAAACTTATCTCTTATCTTTGTATAGGATGTCATCAACTATCAAAAAGGGGGAGATTGAAAGCCCCAGTTTGGTTTTGATAATTAATGACATCCAATGGACTAACCTAAGTTGCTAAGTGTTGGCAAGGTTTAGGTAGTCCTATCCATGAAGTGATAAGCCTGAGACGATGATGGAGATCAAGATGGCTACATCATGGATCAAGTGATGAAGGTCAAGAAGAGATGATCAAAGTGAAAGAAAAGATATTTGAAGGCAAAGGTATAACCCCAAACAGGCTTTTCTTTTGGCGATCAAGACACCTAGTGGGTGTGGTCACATTTAGGATAAATAGCCGACTATTAAGGGGAGAACTAAGTGTTGGATTACCTTCAAGTGCTATAGGTTGCATTTCATTGCATTGAAACTAACTCAACCAAGAGATCATCTTAGAAACCCTTAAAAAATATTTGCAAAATGCTAACACACTGTGCACAAGTGTTGAAGACCTTGAGTGTTAGCACATAGAAGCAAGGGGTGTGAAAAAGACTTGAAAAACTCTGTTTTTGGAACGTCGGACGCTAAGGCAGCAGGGCGTCGGACCTTTGGTTTGCAGGGTCCGACGGTTCCTAGGCTTTGTTTTAACTATGAGTAAGCATTGGACTGTGGTGTTTAGTCCGACGCAGTTAGCTGCTCTCGGGTGCTCTCGGGGTAAAACTGCGAAGCGTCAGACACTAGTGTTCCTTGGTCCGACGCACTGAATCTAGACAGTTCGACGGTGGTGAAAAGTGGCAAGCGCTAAGAGAGTCAGACAGTGTTCTTTGGTCTGACGCAGAGCCTCGGACTAGAGTCCGAAGGTTTTAATCTCTCGGGTAACTCTCTGGAAACATCGGACGCAGGTGAGGGTTAGTCCGACGGCTACCAGTCTGACGGTGTTTGAAAGTGGCACGAAGTGTTATCCGTTGGAGATCAGTGGCCGTGGTTGAATCGAGCTGACACATGGCGAGATCGTGACCGTCGGACGTTGGACATTGGTCCGACGCCTACCGTCTGACGGTAGCGTCCGACGCCACGAAAAGTGGTTTAACGGCTGTTTTCTGTGGGGTAACGGCTAGGAGTGCACTTGGGGATATTTATACTCCTTCCTTGGTCACTTGGTGACTCTCTTTTTGCACATTTGATTCATTGCCATACACTTGTGAGCACTCTCTAGCCTCCCACTCACTCACTTGTTCATCCTTTGATCATCTTTGTGAGTTGAGTGATCCTCATGTGCATTATTGCTAGTGATTTGCATTCTAGAGCACTTGAGAGTAAGCTAAGGCTGAGTTCTTATTCTCTTGGGGCATTGCCGTGTCCCTAGCGGCTTGGAGGTGGTTTCCGACGTGAGGTTGATTGGTGTTTGTTCAAGCCCACACCGAGGTGATTGATTGTGAGGGGTTCTTGCGGTTATTCCCCGGCGGAGTGCCAAAACCGACTTTACTAGATTGCTCGTGGTTGATAGCCACTTCTCTTGTGTTGGTGAGCGGCTCCCAGTGAGGTATTGGCGTGTGAAGCCTAGCTCGTAATCCACCAAGCAAGACCGGTGCCACAACGAGGAGTAGCGTGACGGTGATCACGTGAACCTCGGTAAAAACCGAGTGTTCATTGTCTTCTCCACCTTCGAGTGGACGATTGGTCTTCCAGCTCTCTATTAGTGATTGATCACTTGGTATTCATTTTGGTTATCTCCCGGTGATTGGATCAACCCCTACTCTCCTCGGTGGTATATCTTTCTCGATCACTACTCTTGCGCTTATTTCTTGTTTAGGTGCCATCTCCTTAGGTCTCAAAGGAGTTGGTTTCTTGTGATTGAGTGCATATATTTGTGAGTAGTATATTATGCTAGGTGGCTTGCATAGATTAGCTTAGAGCTAGTGCTTAGCAATAGCCTTGTTTTTTACTAACTTGTGTTTTAGTGCTTCGTAGAATTTTGATAGGCTATTCAACCCCTTCTAGCCTATACGGTCCTTTCATGTAACACCCCTGGTGTTACGGTTAATTAAAACCTGCCATGTCATCATTCTTAGTTGCTAATCATCCCGCATTAAACTTGATCACTGTACTAATTAAAATAAGTTTTATTTTCACGTATGATTGTACTTAGGTATCTTTGAGTGACTTTATGATTTAAATATTTGTTTGTTTGTATGCCTTTAAATTCAAAAGAAAAATTTAAAAGGAATCATTTAAAAACCCTAATCGGACCCGAAACCCTAAATCAAAAACTGAATAGAATCATGTGTTGGGCCTTAAACAAAAGTTGTAAATCTTTAAAAGTTAAGCAACTTCTATTTTGGACAATTTTGAAGTTATTAAAAAGAATTTCAACTTAAACCCTAGTCAATGTTTTAAAGTTCAAACTTGAAATACAAATTTAAAACCTAAAGAGAATCTAATAAAAGTGGTTTAATGAAAGTTGTGGATCTTTTAAAATAGAACAACTTTCATTTTTAGAGATTTTGAGGTTTATCGGTGAAAATTCAAATTAAACACCAATTAGTGTTTGATCATTCAAATTTAAAATGCTATTTCAAAAATTATCAAGAATTTGGACAAAATACTTTAATGACAGTTGTAAGGAATTTAAAATAGAACAACTTTTATAATTGAGTATTTTGAAGTTATGAATAGGAAATTCAAATTTACCTCAAAACAGTGTTTTAAATTTGAATTTGAAATGCTATCTCAAAAGTTATCTAGAATCTGACAAAACTTCTTTAAGTAAAGTTGTAAGGCTCAATAAGTAGAGCAACTTTTATTTTTGCCATTTTTCATGTTATTTTGAAAATTTGAAAGTAATTTGAAAAATTGTGTTTGAAATCAAAATTGGGGATTTACCCCCTTTTAAATATCTTCAAATCTGGGCTGAATCTGAATTTGGTGCAAAAAGCAAAGTTGTTCATAATAAAATTTCTCACAACTTTTATTTTATATGTTCCACCTGATACCTGTTGGATAGGGAATAATTGGCAAATCTAGGGGTTGACTTCAAACTGCTACAGTAGCCGGCCCCCCCTCTTCTCCTCTGTTCGTGCAGGTGCCAGGCGCGCGTGCGCCGCGCAGGCCGCCGGTGTCACCCGGGGCCGGCCGGCCGCGTGTCGCCGTCGACGCCGGGCCCGTGGGGGTCCTCTCCGCGCTGCGCTCCTCTCCGCTGTCCTATTTAAGGCTTGAGCCGTCGACGCCCCTCCTTTTTACTCCATTGCCGCCGACGAGCACCTCTCTGGCTTGTGACAAAATTCGTGCTGCACTATCCACCATCGTCTAATCACTCATGTCAGCAGCTCCTCTACAATCCCACGGACCCTTCCAATCTGTTGGTGCTTGATGGTTTCGCTGAAACAAACCTCTGCACCACCATTTTCCTCCCCGGTCTCCGCCGAGCACGGTCGGGATCCGCCTCGACGTGGTGCGCTTGGTCGGGTGAGAAACTGCGCGAATTAATCGGTGTCCTCGTTTCCTAGTAACCCAATGAAACTTACCAACCCATCCTTTTTACCCGTGATGCACAGCATTGGCCAGAACGCCACCTCACCGTCGGAGTACACCACCGTCCGCGCCATCAACATCGACGTCGTGCTCCACTACGTCTTCGGTCCCACCAGCGCGAGCACGCCACTATGGGTGAGGCTATGTTGCTCAGCGCATCATCTTCTTAAACCATACCGGGTCGTTCTCGTCGGGACACGACCACGGTGTCGCCCACCGAGAGCTCGTGCCGCCATGGCCATCGCTGTCGTGCTCTAGGTGTCGGTCCAGGTTCCTAGTTAGGCGTGTGGGAGGTAGGAGAGCATCCTGGTACCGTTGGTCATGTCTGAGAGTCACCGACGGCGTGCTCGGTGGCCAGCGCCGCCGCCTGCGCGCGCGTCCCGAACGTTAGCGAGGGGAGGGAGAAGAATCTGACGGGCGGGGACCGCCTGGCAGTGGGTCAGCGAGAGGGAGAGCGGTCCTGGGCCGGCCTGGTCGTTTTGGGCTGCCTCGGGCCGTTTTGAGTCTTTCTAATTTCCTCGCGAATTAAATTACATTTTCTATTTCCTAATGACTTGCATAGTGATGAGTCTTGTTATTTTTGTGAGGATTAATCTACTATGTCAAAAATCATGAAAATACATGTATGGACTGCCTGCAATGTGTATAATAATACAAAAATATGGGAAGTGGTATTTGTATACTTTTTACTGAGGATAAAAAATGCAATTTTTAATTAGAAAACCCAACTTGGATGAATTTTAATAAATTCTCTGTTAGTCCAAAAATCGTGAAATTTTATTTGCCACTGTTTTAGGGTAAGAGCTACCTGTTGTTAGAGTTTGGTCTCAAAAGGAAGTAGTTTAATTGTTTATTAATTAAATGCTTGATTAATTGATTAATAAAAGAAATAGAGGATGACTTAAGTATTGTGTGAGAGTGGGATTTATGTGTTAATCTTGGGTCATTATCATGTGCTGACCCTTGGTACCTTGTTAACTTGCTAAGTTTATGCTAATCTTGTTAGTTCATGCAAATGATATTTTATGTAAATAGTTTACCGGTCTATTAATTGATGCTCTATTTAATGAGTATTAAAATGCATAAAAAAAACTCTAGCGACTTAGGTTTTGCGTGACTTTCAGATTTATTGTGGACCCTAAGGCATTAACTTAAAATGGTCTTTGGCATCTTTAATTAAGTAATTGAGTTCTCAATTAAATTGCTAATTAGAACAGTAATCATCTATATTATTCACATATGATATAAGGGTTGACGACCTGTTTAAGCAAATGAGAAGTAGTGTTATAAGGAAATTCACTCAACTTTCTATGACTGTTAGAATGACCAATAAATAAATTATACCACCACCACCTTGTCTAATGAAGTTTATTTTACTACTTTATCGTAAAGTAAAGTTGTACTCAACTTCCTAAATTAACTTTATTCTTTAGTATTAATTCACCAGTTAGTGCATCCCATGCATCATGGCATACATATCATCATGTAAGTGTTGCATTATTATTCGTGTAGTGCACGCGTGGTGATTATTATCTGAAGCGTGTCCCGAGTAAGGCCTTCACTCGGTAAACGTGGATCCTTCCCGGAGATTGACTTCAGGGTTCTATCTACTTCAAGCAACAGGCAAGCCCCGGTGCATTTGCCCCTCCTTGTTATTTAAAAATATTTATCACATGAGTTAATCTACTGCATTAGGTCAATAGGAGTTGAGTGATAACCTATCGATGCATTACCTTTCCTTGACCACATATTATACCTGAGACCCTGATTTATTTAAAGTATTGAAAAATGCTTAGTCATGCTTAATGATAGAGTTGCAAAAATGTTATTTCGAAAACTGTGATGATATGAAACAAATGAATCATTTTATGGGATTGGTATTGTCCTCGTTTGGTGATGGTGTACTTGGCCAGTCCATTATCATCAACGTGGATGGGTTTTCCGTTTGGTTGACCATCTGTTTGGGTTAGAGTCCCAACGATCCTCGCCATCGGAAAAGGGATGCGAAAACCGGGTGGTCACCAGTGTATTTGGGTTAGAGTCCCAATGCATGGTGTCCAACGGAAAAATATTTAGGGACCATTCGTTGTCGGCCTGCTGTGATCATGACTTTGCAACTAGCCACATACTACGGAAAGCCTCTGACTCCGGTGGCTCTACTGCTGGAACCGACAACCACGCACTGGGAGTGGAGAGATGGCGAGAGTAGCGTGTACCCTCGTGGCCATCGTGCCTGGAGACTAGAGGGGTACTGTGCTCTCGGGTGGCGCAGGACCGGTTCCGGGGTATGAAAAGCCGTGGTAGGCGGGGTTGGCATATGCAAGCTTAAGTGCTACATATGCAGTGTGGATAGGGATCCCCAGCTGGGTACTTCTGGATTCGAATCGACGTTGCTCCTCGGTTAATGGAGACATGATCCTCACACTTACAGCGAAGAGTGGTTCGGAACTAGGTGTTTCTGAGAATGAATATGATTTTGAAAGAACATGATATACGAGAATTGATATTGGAATTATGTATACAAATAAAATAATATTGAGATCAAATAATGAAATAGGTTAGAAATGCTTTTCTGCAAAATACTTTGACTCTTGCTCAAGCCTTACCTTGACTCCCCTCAGCCTGCATTCCTGAGTCTAATTTTACACCCTTAGTCGGATAAGTCTTGCGGAGTACCCCATGTACTCAGGGTTTGTTAACCCCCTGTTGCAGGTAAGTTGAGTAAACAGTTCTACAAGGGATCGTGCCGGTCATCGGATCGTACATGGATGAAGAGGTGTATATAATGAAACCCTTGGGCAGGGTGTTTAGTTGTATACAGCTACTCCACTGCGAAACTCTGGTTTGGGGATAATGTAATTGTAATCTATGTTTAAGTAATACTTCCGCACTCTTTACTCTGATTCAAATTATTTGTATAAACTGTTGTAATACTTGTAAGGTCTTACAATGAGATCCTCGGGTAAATTAGGGTTTCCTATGAGACCCGACGGGCCACCTAAGTCAAAGGGAACTCGTGCAGACTAGTCAAAGGTCCTTAGGGACAATGATGGGGCACGTGGGCCCTATGATTAAGGCGGTTCTGTCACATTTCAGCTGTGCTGTGATGTGCATCCTCATACTTGTGGAATCACAATTGCATGAGCGTAGCCATCCATCCTGATGTTGTGCTGTGCAGAGTGCAGAGCATACAAAGGAGGAGAGGGAGATATAGAGAGACCTTGCTGTCCTAGTGCTGCTGCAGCAAGGGTCGAAAAGGGTCAGGGGCAGGGAGGTCATGTGAAAGACAACACGATACAGGCCCCTAATCTTAAGTTTGGCTACCGTATTAAAGTTTTGTAAGGATGGATTAGAGGTCATTCAAACTAAAAACCATTTTTAGTTAAAAGAGTTATGGCACCAAATGTGTTTTCAGCTTTTCACAAGGCTCACATGCATAGATTGATACATACAAACAGAATGTAAAGTAACCCTGCAACAAATGCATACCTTATCGCCATCGGACATCCCGCTAGGATTCTCTCTAATGTTGTCTGCATAGTGGCCTGCAAAGAGGGTAACTTCAGCCCTGATTGTGTCCCAACGGCTCTGTAGGGACTTCAACGTCCTCTCTGGGTTGGATCCTCTCCTCAAATTGTACCGTTTAATGATCCTTTCCCACATGCGATCCTTTTTCTGTCTAGTACTTGTAACTGGGTCACAGATTATCTCAAGCCATGACTTCACAAGGTTTTTATCTTCATCTGGATTGAAGTTACCCAACTTTGTCCTAGTGACTGCATTTTTTTCCTTTTTTTATGTGGGTGCTGCCACTTCAACCACCTCTGCCACAGGGTTGTGAACACATTGTTCTTTATTTCAGGTTGCCGAAAACCTTCTGGGGCATAGCCACTTGGATTCATCATTGCAACATTGGGTGGACGGGGTTGGAATCCTTGGGGTAACCAACCTTGTTGAGGACCTTGGTACCCATACATATATGGGTACCAGCCAGTCTGGTATGCACCTATGTTGCCACCGGGAAATTGCTCCTGTGAATCTTCACCAGGATTGGGGTGCCTAGGGTCCATCCTAATAAATGAAGATGCACAAGATGTAATTAGTCTCGGACATTGCAATGTTAAACACACATGTACAGACACAAGCAAGTGTAGGTTTACTTTTTTAGTTACTTCACTGAAACATACAGAAACATAAAAGATTTGGTAGTCCAAATCTGTAAGTCCATAAACAAAAGTAAGCTATAGTTGAAGCTCACAAGATGGAGTAATTTGTAGCTATGAAGTTTCAGTTACCTCAAAAAATTTCTATAACCAATTTCAATTCGAAACCAGTGTTGCAGGAAATCTGCCCCATTGAAACACTAGGTATCTAGTGGCATTGCCTCTTATCTGATTAGGAACATAGTTATTGGAGCTACCACACACCTGATTGGGGCACGACGCCGTCTGGAGCGCGCGGTGGAGCTCTCCTCTGATGTCGCTGCCTGTCCCGATGAACCTCCCCACCGCCGCTTGGCCAGAAGCCTTCTGGGCCGAGCCCCGTCCTTGTGAACCCCAACTCGGAGGCCCCCCGATGTAGGGGAGCCACTTGCGTTGTCCAGGATGGCGGCCCTGCTCCGGCGGCACCAGATGCGCCCTGACCACTGTAGTCACCGTGAAGGGGGGAGGTAGGCGGGTGGGATGGCGGCCGAGCCGCCGAGGTCGAGCCGGGCGCCGTCAATCGGAGCAAACATGTCGCAGCGTCCTTCGAGCACGCCAGCAGCCCACGGGCGCGAACACGGACCTTCCACCTGGGGATGGCGAACTCGCGATATATCCGGCCCAAACCGACGTCTTCCACCTCACGCCGGCCTGCCTCGACGACCGAGGGGCGTCCGGCGGCTCCGACCGGACGAAGTGCACGGCGACTTCTTCGCGAGGCGCCTGCTGGTGGGGGGCGCGACGCCGGGGGAGGGCAGGGCAGGGGAACGACGTCGAGAAGGGGTGGGACGGGGGCGCGACGCCGACGAGGGGCACGACGGGGGCGGTGGCGTGGGAGGGGGCGTGACGGCGGAGCGCAACGGGGCGGGGCCGCAACGCCGCACGGCGTCCGGGGGAAGGATTTGGGCGAGGGACCGTTGGGGGCGTCGATGTTGGAGGTGGGCCAGCGCGCGTACCGGAGGATCACTACTCCACTCGCTATTCTGGATGGGCGCTCGTTGCGGACCGCCTAGCGGAAAGCGATGCGGCGCTTTTTTCCGCTACGCAGGTCCTGCCGGATGTGTTTACCGGCCCCACTGCAGATGGTCTTAGAATTGAAAGAATTGAAATCTAACTAACAACTTAGACTATTTCACTTAAAATGTGACATTCCACCACTTTTTAAAGTTTACATATTAGCATACATCAAATTCATAGGGTGAGAGGTGGAATTTGATTCAATAGATCACCACGCTATAATTCTACTTTGCAATTTATAGCACATTCTTCAAATTACTCCCACACGGTAAAATACAACATATAACTATCTCTCTTGTATAGACAACAATAACATACAAACATAATCTATATACAACCAAATTAAGTTAATTAATATGTGTGTAAATTATAATTTTTACCATGCAGTTCTCGTCATCTAAAGTCTATAAGATTTTATGGTATAATTTTTAAGCACTTATATGATTTTATATTTATTTTGTAAAAGTATTCTTACCGGGCACTCTGTCCACTAGCAAAATTTTTAAGAACCGAAATGTCTTTAAGTAAATCACACCTTTAGACATTCCTACGAGCAAATAGTGGTCACTTTAGACGTTCAGGAGCCCATTCTCCCTGTTTAAAATCAGTGTTTTTCATACAAACGAACGGGGCCTAGAAGTCAACAGCAACTGTGTTTTTAGGACGGACCGAATACACAGGAAAGACGACCACATCGCATAGTAACGCAGCAGTGCCACGGAGCTCAGCTCAGCAGGTCACAATGGAGCTCTTCCACCTCTACACGCTATGTGCCATCCCCATCGTCTCTTCCCTGTGCGTCCGTTTCTTCTTCTTCGCCGGCAGCCGCCTCAACCTGCCTCCGGGCCCCTACCCGCCGCCTGTCGTTGGCAACCTCCTCGACCTTGGCTCCCGCCCACACCGCTCCCTCGCGCGGCTCGCGGCGCGCCACGGCCCGCTCATGGCACTGCGCCTCTCGGGTCGACCACCACGGTCGTCGCATCCTCCGCGGACGCCGCGCGCGACGTCCTACAGCACCACGACGCCGCCTTCTCCACACGTTCCGTCCCGGACGCCGCCCGGGCATGCGCGCACGACCAGCACTTCATGGGCTGGCTCCCGTCGGCGAGCCCCCGGTGGCGCGCCCAGCGTAAGGTATGCTCCGCGGAGCTCTTCGCGCCGCAACGCCTCGACGCGCACCAGGCGCTTCGCCGCGACAAGGCGCAGCAGCTCGTGTCGCATGTGGCCCGGCTGGCGCGCCAAGGTGCAGCCATCGACGTCCGCCGCGTGGCCTTCACGACAGTGCTAAACCTGCTCTCATGCGCCATCTTGTCCGCCGACCTTATGGACCTCGATGACCGCGGCGCGTCGGGTGAGTTCATGGCGGTGATCGAGGAGTTCTCGGCGGCCCAAGGGACGCCGAACTTGTCGGACTTCTTCCCGGCAATCGCGCCGTTGGACCCGCAGCGGCTGAGGGCGCGATTCATGAGGGTGTTCAAGAAGCTACAAGCCATTTTCGACGAGAAGATTGAGCGGCGCATGCAGGAGCGCGCTGCCGGGGATCCGCCCAAGAAAGACTTCCTGGACCTTTTGCTCGACTACCGCGGCGCGGAGGACGGCCGGGGCTTCGATCGGCAAACGCTGGTGTCTTTGCTTATGGTAACTCCTGCTGTCTCCATTCCACAACTTGTTGGTTTGACCTGAAAATAAGTGATGATCTGGGTTGATGATGATTCGTTGTAAGAAAAAAAAAATACTATTATGTGTCTGCAAATAAGCGCTAAAACTATATAGAATTTATTTTCATATTTTGCTAACTCTTCTCTTCGTATTTTTCTGCAGGATTTATTCATTGCTGGCACTGATACAAATGCAGCCACAATAGAATGGGCGATGGCCGATTTGTTACAGAGTCCCTCGTCGATGGCGAAGGCTCGTGAAGAACTCGCGCATGTGATCGGCTCCAAACACGAGATCGAGGAATCCGATGTCACGCAGCTCAAGTGGCTCCAGGCCGTCGTGAAGGAGACGTTCCGCCTACACCCTCCGGTGCCATTGATGCTGCCCCACCAAGCTGAATCAACGACGGAGATCAGAGGCTACACGGTGCCAAAGGGCACGCGCGCCCTGGTGAACGTTTGGGCGATCGGGCAGGACCGCGAGCTGTGGGCCGAGCCAGAGAAGTTCATGCCGGAGAGGTTCATGGAGAAGGAGATCGATTTCCGCGGCAGGGACTTCGAGCTCCTCCCGTTTGGGGCGGGCCGGAGGATATGTCCTGGGCTGCCGCTTGCTGTTCGCATGGTCCATCTCATGCTCTCGACCTTGCTGCACCGCTTTGAGTGGAGGCTTCCGGCGGATGTGGAGAGGAACGGGCTGGACATGTCAGAGAAATTTGGGGTGACACTGTGCATGTCTGCCTCGCTCCAAGCTATCATATGTCAGCTATATGGGCTGCCTACTACCGTAGAGGCCCATGGGCCATGACCACCCTGAGCCCACGTGACTCAGTACATGAAAGGAGGCAAGGAGAACCAGACGGGCATCGAACAATCATTCAACAGAATTACCTTTTCCATAGTTGTTACTGTTCTTCTTCCTTCTCAAGCTTTCCATTATTGTACCCAGATTTCCTTTTGCTACAGCTTGTCTTCTTCCTTAGCTTCTAGTTTCCCTTCAGATGTACAACTTCTAGTCTACTTCCTTAATCTCGTGCTTGTTGTCTTCCCAACTCATTCTCAGATTGTATCGAACCAGTTATCAGTGCTATTTGATTTGGTTGTGCAATCCGGTTGCTCACAATTGGTACCAGAGCTAGTTGATTCTCATTTCCTAGCACCATGAATTCCTCTTCTGTGATCTCCCCTTCTTCCCAGTTCCTCCTCGACGAAATCAAGCTTGCCTTTGCTGAGATCCACAGAAGGTTCGACAAGTCCGACGCTCGGATGGAGCGGTGCTTCTCGCGGACCCATGCCACGCTGGAGCCGCGGGGCGCCACCATTGAGCCTCGCATCGGTGGCTCACAGCAGTTCGGTGCGACGCATCTCGTCGTGGCCGACAACTGGGGCGGTCTCTTTGACGGAGACGACAACTCCACCGCCACGAGTACCGACGCACCGGTGGTTGCTGACAACTAGGGCGGCCACTTCGATGAGATCCCCGCCATCTTCCACGAGCCCGCCTCTGCGCTCAGCGCCATCTCTACCGACTCCGACGCTCTCCTCTTCGCGCTCGCACCCGACGCCACTGCCATCTCCGCCGACAAGATCCGCATCGAGAACAACCTCGCCTCCACCGCCGAGCACTCGCTGCCTGACGCCGGCCTAGAGCTCGTCCTCCCGCTGCCCGGCAGCTCTGAGTCGTCGTGCCTCAGCTCTGCGTCTGACGAGCTCATCCCCGACCGCGAGGCGACCCGTGACAAGTTCGACGCCGCGGAGACCCTCGCCGCCATGCCACCGCGCTCACCAAGGCCGCGCCCAAGTACTGCCTGCCCTAGGTCGACCTCGATCGCCTCAGCCTCTTTCCCGACGAGCTCCTCCGCATCATCGTCTCCCGCCTCCCCATCAAGGATGCTGCGCGCACGGAGGTGCACTCCCATCGCTGGAGGCGTGCTGTCCCGTTCGTGTTGCGGGTGCGCTCCGACCCGATCTTCCAGAAGCTGCTCCCAAGGACGAGATCTCCGACATCCAGGGACAAAGCCGAAAAAATTTAGGAGGGGACGAAGAAAAGTGGTACAATTTATCTAGTATAATCTCTTACAATAGTCAAATATGACGGGCGGTGTTTGGCGTTGACACATATTATTCATCACCTATTTTATTACACAAATATGTTTTTAAAATATCCTTTCAACTGAAGTTGTTGTCACCGCTAGTATTAAGGTTAGATCAATAAGACAATAAACCAATTTATAAGATGTCTCTATTTTAGTCTTCATCATAATTTCTTTCCAAATTCAGTGCATCAAAATTCTAGAGTTCATCTAGCACGGTTCACGAACAAGATTTGGCAAACCAGTCGCTCTATTCGCTTGAGCTAGATTTAGATTATTTTTATTCACAGAACAGTTTTTTTCTCTGACAATAATTCAGCCGTATAATTCAATCAGCGAAACTTAGTTCACCGATATTAAAATCCTCAGCATAAATTTCAGCAAACCTCACAAGTTTGTCCAATAAACATTAGAGACCTTTTGGGCTCCGAGGTTTTAGACTTGGTTGCAATTGCTGGCCCAATAAACATTGGAGACCTTATTATGTCACTATAACTATTATTAGCCTCTCCTAGTTAATTAGTACATAAATACAACAAAATTTAAGGAGGGGCTTAGGGGGGCTGCATGTGCGTGGGGCTGTAGGAGGGGCTGAAGCCCCTCTAGCTCCACCATTGTCTGTCAGCATGTTCTTTTAGTTGAAAATAAGCGCTGATTTTGGCTCGTGCTGATTTGTTGTGAGAGAAAAATACTGTTTCGTGGCTGAAAATAAGCGCTGATTGCTCAAAAGAACAAGTGTTGCTACCGACATCGACGGCATCTGCGTACGCGTGACGGTGGTACGCGCCACCGTGGACGAGGTCATCCGTGTCGCAACCAAGGAGGAAAAGCTCAGCGACGAGTTTCTGTTCGTCCGTGTGAACAAACAGCAGCTCTGCAGCGATTTCGCGCTCGACGACCCCGGCCTTCTACACTGCTTCCACCTCGTCCCCGTCGATTCCGTGCTCCACGGTGTTCTGCTCTGTCGCTACGATGCATTGTTTTAAGGCACCATGCGTCTATGTTTCCCTATGGTTTTTTAAAAACATACGGACTCTGTCCTAACTATCTTAGAAAAAAAGGTAAAGGGAGAATCATAATCCTAGTCCATGTATATGTGTGTGCGGTGTGTAATCACATATCACATAGATTCAGAGAAATAAAGAATAGTCTCTACTGTGTGTCTATTTGTTCTTCTACTTTCATCTATTGTGTTGATTGTGAGAGATAGAGAAAGAAAGGTCCTAATCACTGGCGATGTGTTTTATAACAAAGCGTATATAAAATGCCAAATATTATTTCGACAAAAGAAAAATGATCTTAAGAGAAATATTCTATGAAGCTGGAATCACACCACACACTAAATCAAACTATAGTTTGACTAGGTAGCATGCTCGTACGATGTTACGGGACAGTGTGAATTAGTATGGTGGAAGCCCGTGCTGGTAAATGCCAACGATAAGTTTTTTGACACGCATAATTATTTATCACTGGTGCATTCATTGCACATAGTTATCATATTTTCCTTATGCTCCAATCTTGTAAAACTGTTAAAAGCCCTCATCCAATACTTGCCTGATTACCATGCTGAAAAAAATGTATACACATGTATTATTTCTAGCTGAATATACCAAACCATAAATGCCAGTCATGTTCCCAGCATTGGACCAGAATGTTTGACACAAAATATCCAGTTCACTGCTATCGCTTAGAGGTCTGGTAACAACATGCATCTTCAAGAGATTGCGGAGCTCGGCACAGTAATCATCAAGCCTTCTAATGTCTGAACTACCATCATCAAGCCTTCTAATGTCTGAACTATCATCATCAAGCCTCCTTGTGACTGAATTATCAACAATTGCACGATCCCATACAGATCACAGTGTCGAGCTTCCAATCTTCTTCTCCACCTGCACATAGAAATGCTTGACACCTTCAAGGGTCAGCTCATCTCTCTTGACCAGAATCCTAACAGGCTCATGAACCCATGGGTGATCCTCAAGGGCCTCAGGGGGCATGGTAGCTGAGAACACACCGACCAGAATCTTCAATGGAAGAAGCTGGAAGCTATTATAGATCTTAAAACGACACATGTCAATTGAAGCCAGGCAACTGTGCAGAAATATGTCTAAACTCGTAACCAATCTAGCATGCCAAAAATGCATGAGAAGAACAACTGCTATTGGATATCTAATTTAGCAAGAAGGAACATACCCAATGCAACTGACAAGGAAAGAACAAGACATGTGTAGCAACCACGTAAAAAACATATTGACACTACTAGAGAACAGAACTTGGATCCGAGACCGGGAATAGGCTTTAGTCCCGGTAAACTTTGCGTTCGGGAGTAAAGGGACCTTTAGTCCTGGTTACAGACACCAACCGGAACTAAAGGTCTGTGCCCAACGACTAGTGGCTCGGACAGGTGTGTAATACCAACCGGGAGTAAAGGTCTGTCTTTAGTCCCGGTTGGTGGATTTAACCGGGAGTAAAGGTTTAATCCCGGTTGGGACCACCAGCCGGGGCTAAAAACAGACATTTATTCTCGGTTGGTAAAAATCCCCACCTATATAAGTTCAAATTTTCCTTCTTCCACCTCCAGCCCGAGCATACTTTGTTCTTGCTCTTACTTCTGTGTTCTTCCTGTGTTATTTGGCCACCACACGATTTCTTCCACTTTTACATCGATTCTTTGGTTTCAGAGGTTACTAACTTCATTCACACACCTTCATTACTTGTATATCTCATTTCATGGTTATTTATACTTGATTTTAGAGGTTATCTAGCTAATTTCACATCTTTGGTTGATTTCTTGATTTGTGAGCATTTATACTTGTATTCACTTGATAGTTTGTATGTTTAGATGGTGAAAGCTTGTAGTTCTTTGTTCTAACTATTATGCACCTTTTAGTTATTTTCATATATGTAGCTTATAGTTGTTTACATATATAGCTTAATAATCATATTATTAGTGAATATTCATAGTAATTTATGTAGTTTATTTTTTAATTTGTGGGCATTTAATTAAATTTATAGTAATTTTAAAAATGAATATAGAGAGTAGATGGCGACTCCTTCTAGGTCCTCGAACTCTCATCGGATTTCTAAGCGACTTAGGCCGCACCTCCCTCTCATTGCGTGCGGCGAGTGTGTGCAGAAGATTGTCATGGAATTCCAAGTGAGGAAGAAGTGTCCCAACAAAAGTCGTATTTTCTACAAGTGCCCGTATCGTAACGTGAGTTATTGATCTCATTTGACGTACTATGGTTATTTTTTTACATTCTCTTAATGGTTTTGATTAAAGTTCTTAATTTGTTGTTCTAGTTTCAGTGGAACGGCACCGGATGTAAAGGATGGTATTAGGCAGAAAAGTATGTTCAACACGTGCAAAACAATCAGACGGGTGAGGCAGTGTGCCAACACAAGCAGCCCACCGAGGCAGAGGAAGCGAACGATCTGTCTATTGTAGTTAGGATTGTTCATCAAATCCTTATGTTGCTGAAGTGCATTTTAATTTTAGTCTATTTAGTGCTAGTTGGGATTGTGTATATTGTAGTGAGCTTAACATAAAGTGATTAGTTTGTGTCTGTAGGCTACCATTTTAATTGAACATGGTGACTGGTGTTGTGCAATTAAGTAATTATCTTCAATGTTTTCATACGGTATGTCATGTAATGCAGATGAGTCGACACTGGATGTACTACGCTGATCGCCGCTCCGGAGAATTCATTACGGGCGTGCATTATTTCTTGAGTGTGGCCGAGGAAAACAAGTGTGATGGTTTCATGTGTTGTCCATGTGCTGTATGTAAGAATTTGAAGGAGTATGCTTGCTCAAGGACTCTCCATTCACACTTGTTTAAATTGGGTTTCATGCCAAACTATATATGTTGGACCAAGCATGGAGAAAACGGGATTGTAATGGAAGAGTGCAAAGATGAAGAAGAAGGGGATGATGATATATTTACCCAATACAGTCCCCTACATGATATTGCAATGGGGGAAGCCAGAGAAGACATAGGTAAAGAAAATGAGCCTGCTGATGATCTTGGTCAGGCCATATGTGATGCACAGAGAGAATGCGACAATGAAAAAGAGAAGATCAAGTTCGATCGCATGCTAGAGGATCACAAGAAATTACTTTACCCAACCTGCGATGCGGGCCAGAAAAAGTTGGGTACCATACTAGAGTTGTTACAATGGAAGACAAAGAATGATTTATCCGATAAGGGATGTTGGCAGTTACTGCAGATCCAAAAGAGGATGATTTCGAAGGATAACGAATTGCCCTCCACTACATATGAAGCAAAGCAGGCTGTATGTCTTTTGGGGTTAGAAATGCAGAAGATACATGCATGTCCTAATGACTGCATCCTGTACCGTGGCAAGGACTATGAGAATTTAGAAGCATGCCCTGTATTGCCCTCCACTATTTTGGATAATAAGCACTCACAAAAAATTAAAAACGTTGAAACGATGTGAAAACAAATATCCTATCGAAATCCAATAGTTTCAAAATATTTAAATTAAAAATACATTTTTGCATTAATGAAATAGTGATTATTTTCTAATAAAAATGGGTATATATAAGAATAAATAAAATACTTTTACATTTAAGGTTTGTCATAGGTATAGTAAAGGAAAAGAAAAATAAAGATCATTTTTTTGAAAAAAATATTCCAAGTAATTAATTTATTATGCAATTATTATATTAAATCATATTTATAACAAATTAAACAAATGGTGAAAGCTAAATTGGCAACTTGCAGGAACTGGAAAAAACTTCACCGTAAAGGTCCCAAAACAGTAGCCCAGGCGAGCGGGAAGGAATCTTTACTCCCGGTTGGTATGAAAAGGTTGTGACCTTTACTCCCGGTTCTTGTTTCCAACTGGGAGTAAAGGTGTTTTACTCGCGGTTATTAACACTAACCGGGAGTAAAGGTGCCCCACCTATAAAAGGTACAGTGTCCCTCCTCCTCCACCACGCCACCGTCAGTTTCCAGACTTAGCGCAAGATCGCCATCGCCGCCGCCGCTCACCTCTGCGCGCATCCACACGCCGCCTCCGTGCGCTTCGACGCCCCGCCGCCGCCCCTCCGTGCCTCCACGCCCGGGCTGCGTGTCACCGCTGACACCACGTCCGCCGTGCCGCACGCGCGCGCGTGTCATCTCCGGCCGCGGTGGCTAGCTCCCCGCCGACGACGACCTCGACGCCCCCTCCTCGCCCTTCGTCACCTCTACGCGTGCCGTAGTCCTCCGGCTGACGTAGTCCTCCGCAGCCGCTGCCGCACGAGCGCGCGCGCACCGCCGGCCTGTGGCCGCCGCCGTTTTTCCGTCCCCAGCCACACACACACACGCGCACGCACACAGACACACACGCACAAAAATCATAAAAAACCCAGTTACACTATATACATTTAAAAAAACACACACACTATATATATCTATATCTATAATATATATATATATATTATATATATCTATATCTATATATATATAATATAATATAATATATATATATATAATGTATATGCATGATTTATATATAAATGATGATATGGTTTAGGGTTTGACGGTTTATGTATATATTTCAATTTATATAAATGATGTATAAGTATAAATTTAGGGTAAGGGCCGTTTCTATGCCGGGTTTTCTTGTAATAATTTCATGTATATATATCAATTTCGTGTAATTCCATATATATATATATGAATTTGAGACCGGGTTTTCTTGTATATATATATATATATATCAATTTCGTGTAATTTCATGTATATATCTCAATTTCATATACGTAGAGGGTTTAAAACACACACACAATATTTCGTATATGTATCTCAATTTTAATTTCTTATATATCTCAATTTCATAGTCCCGATGGCCGATCCTAATCAAAACATGGAGGATGTCAAGATGGATATGATCGTTGGAGGTCAATACGACGAAGTTCGTAAGCAGCAGACGGTAGATGACATGGCACAATACTTAAACCTTCAGGATGAGCAAGAGATTGTCGGCGAGGTATAAATAAATGTAATATATATGTATACATGTATATATAAACATGTGAAATATATGAAATTATCGGTGATGAGCAATATACTAATTGAACTATTTTTTTCTAAATCTATAGCCCTCTGGATTGACAACGACGACGAAGAGTCGAAATGTACGAGGCCCGGCAAAGCCGTTGGAGGGCCGCTTCGTAATCTCTGATTTCAACAGAGAGACAGGAGAACCACTTGGACCAAACGCTAGGAAGTTTGTTTGTCATTGTGGGTACCTTGTAAGGGACAGGCTCCCCATTAGTGCTCGAGAGTGGAAACAGAAGAAAGACGCTCCTCATATCAGTTATGTCTCGGATCTTGACAAGAATTTGATTTGGAATGATATCATTGCACATTTCACACTTGAAGGAGCCGATGATGATTTGAAAGAGCTAGTGAGGAGTTGGGCTATGAAGAAGATGGCAACACAATTCCAGACTTGGAAGAAAAGGTTATATAATGATTATGTGAAGAAGAACTTGACGCCGGATTTCAATACTTCTGGCCCTGTTTCAAAGTTGAGGCCATTTTGGGATGAGTTCGTACAGTACACGACCTCAGAACAAGGTGAACAACGGGTGCGGAGGAACCAAGAGAATTCCCGGCAGAAGGCATGCCACCATCGCATGGGTTCCAGTGGCTACAAGAGTGCCGTCCCAAGTGGGAGAAGATGGAAGCAGACGTAACCGCCAAGGGGCTCATGCCGGCTTCACTCGATTGGCCCGAACGTGCCAAGAATTGGTTTTTCGTGCATGGTGGCAGGCTGGACCTGGAGGTTGGGCATGTAGTGTATGGCAAAAGAATCCAAAGGGCTGTAGAAAGATTACTTTTTGCGGTAGACGCTTCCTCCCCGGAGGTACGTACATGAGAAATAATCACACACTAAGTTTCTCTTGACATAAGTAATAATTAATCTTGTCAGATTCTCACGTTCGTTTATTTGCTATACTGATCACCCAGGTTGGAGGGGGAGCTAAGTCCAATTGTTCATTCACCAGACCACCACAGTGCTCCAAGGACGTCTCCAACGCCTCAGCCCCTTCCGCCAAGGTCTCCGACGCCTCAGGCACCCCGCCACCCCCAATGAGGTCTCCGAATCCACAGACACCTCCGCCACCCCCAAGGAGGTCTCCGACGCCGCCTCAGGCACCTCCGCCACCCCCAAGGAGGTCTCCGACGCCTCCGCCCACTCCGCCAAAGCCGGCTCCACCCCCTCCAATGTCCAAAACAATATCCACTAAGAGGGTGCAAACGAAGTCCTCATCCCCGCCGAAGAAGAAGAAGAAGGCAAAAACTATCCCTCAGAAATTGCCTTCTGCCATGACTGAAGAGCAAAAAAAAGTGCGGAGGAAAAAAAACAAGTGGCTAGTTACTTTGAGAAAATGAAACAACAAAGACTAGCATTGAAGGCAAACCCGCCCAAGCCATACTTTTACATGCATCCAAATGCACTGGGGCAAAAGATGGACGAAAAAGCTAGAATGTTGCGTGAAGGTCGTAAGCCCTCACCGCCATCAGACTATGATCGAACTCTCATCAAAACTATTAAGAAGTCGAAGAAGGAGACAACAGGGAAAGATGTTCACAACTTGGGGAACAATCGAAGGAGATTGAACCCCTAGTTGTAAGTGATCAATATTGTCGGTGCTAGTTTTAGCAGGCGCTAACACCGGCTAGTGAATTTGTGTTTTGCGGTTGAGGCTCCGGGTGGTGTGCAAGGGAGAACACAGGATTTATACTGGTTCAGGCCTAGAGGGCCCAACGTCCAGTGGAGAGGGGAGTCATGTTGCCTTGCACCGGGGTGCTCGTGGTAGGGGTTACAAGCTGGGCGAGAGAGGAAAGTGCTCCCAAGTCTCTTGTGAGTGTCTAAGTGTATACAAATTGCTCGTTGTTGTATGTGGTGTGGAGTGGTGCGTGTGAGAATGTCTCTCCCTAAGGCTGACCTCTGTTCTCCCTTTTATAGTCATAAGGAAGAGGCGAGGGCAGCGCGTACATTGCCATGCATGTTACACTGAGGAGTTGTTGTCTCTGTTTGACTGTCGTCACCTACGGTCTTATCTCTGCGTCCCAGGGGTGTGGCCGTAGTGGTTCGTACGATCTTGGTGAGTTCCGGGGCGGCAATCGTCGTCGGGATCACGGCATGGCATAGTGTCATACCTGATGGCCGTCTGTCTGCACAATGTGACAAGAGGGAGAGTCGCCTCGGGGCGTTGTCTCCCAAGGCTCGGGACTCCTACAGGCGTGATGGAACGGAGCAGGGCGATATCTTTCCTCGGGCGTATTTCCGGCTTTCGAGCAGTGCTTCCCGAGGGTCAGGTGGGCCCGGATGGAACGCGTGCTCGTCCTTTCGAGTGGACAGTGCAGGAGGTGCCTTTCTCGTTCTTGCGTAGCCCGTTCGTCAGGCGCTTGGACTGTCGTAGTCGTAGTTGGTAGATCCCAGCGGAAAACAGGGCGGAGCACCGTAGACCATACTAGGGAGGGGACGGCCATAGTTTGTCTGTCAAATCCGTCGCCAGGGAAATCCTGACAGGTGGTGTGGCCGTCGTGCGCGTGCGAAGCACAGTCACGTTGAGAATCTTGCATGATGGGACAGTGCTTGTAAAGTGGTCAGAGAGGTCTCTTGTGGTCCAAGATTGCTAAGCTGACTCAACTGTGCATTGGATGCTTTAGAAAGGTTGCGCCCGAGGGTGGTGGGGGAGCTCAGGCGAATCGGAGAATCGGCGCCCGAGGGTGACGCTTTCCCGAGCTCTCTCGGGGAGGCTCGGGCGAATCGAAAAATTGGCACTCGAGGGTGCCGCTTTCCCGAGCTCTCTCGGGGAGGCTCGGGCGAATTGGAAAATAGGCGCCCGAGGGTGCCGCTTTCCCGAGCTCTCTCGGGGAGGCTCGGGCGAATCGGAAAATTGGCGCCCGAGGGTGCCGCTTTCCCGAGCTCTCTCGGGGAGACTCGGGCGAATCGGAAAATTGGCGCTCGAGGGTGTCGCTTTTCTGAGCTCTCTCGGGGAGGCTTGGGCGAATCAGAAAATAGGCGCCCGAGGGTGCCGCTTTTCCGAGCTCTCTCGGGGAGGCTCGGGCGAATCGGAAAATTGGCGCCCGAGGGTGTCGCTTTTCCGAGCTCTCTCGGGGAGGCTCGGGCGAATCGGAAATTTGGCACCCGAGGGTGCCACTTTCTCGAGGTAGACTGGCATTGATGCAGCGCCGTCATGGGCCTCCGTAAGTGAGACCTTCATGGGCTTTCACAGGCCTTGCCTGGGCCGAGTCGTGTTGGGATTAGGTGTTTTTGCATCGAAGTTGGGTACCCCATATTTTGGTACCCGACAGTAGCCCCCGAGCCTATGGCGAAGTGAAGGCACTCCTCCACAGGTTCAAGCTGGCTCTTCCTGTCGAGGAGATGAAGTATAGGTTGTTTTTTCCGGTGGGTGCGCGCGAGTGCACCCGCCGTGTGTTGCCCCCGAGGCTTTGGAGGGATGTTACATCCCTCCAAGGGCTTAAAATCATGGTTATGAGTCCTCGGGTGTCTTTGATTTATTTAGGAGAGTTGTTTCTTTGGAAGCGGAGCCCCCGAGCCTCCTATCGTGTAAGGGAGGTCGTTCGGTGGTCCTTCCAAGGTGTAGGGTAAGTTCCCGAGCCTCCGTTTTCGTACCAGAGATCGATCAGGTTCTTTCCTGTCTTTTTAATTCGACCTTCACGCTCTTTTTCAAGAAGAGGAAGGTTTGGTCCTGCTCGACTTCCCCGTTGGGGCACGAGTTGGCATTTTCGGTGAGCTATAAACGGGTTGGTCCAAGTGGAGGTCCGTGCCCCGTTCGTTGGGGGTCGGCTAGTAGCCTAAGCACACTCCAAATGTTTCCCGAGGATCATTTAGTGGATATTGGGTCCCTTCGATGGGTCCCGAGGGCCTGATGCCTCCCACGGAGGGATTCCACGTAATCGACTCACTACTGGGACTTGGAGAAAGCACGGGATGTCCCTTGTGACGCTCGGGCGTCAGGATACTGGCCGTTTTCGTGACCCATCCACTTGTTGTCCCTAACTCGGTTTCCCTAGGGCGACTGTTCGAGCCACTGTGGGCCAGTCTTCGATCTCGTGGGAACGTAACGGGCGTCTGAGCCCGAGGTTCCTTCGTCGAGAAGGAGAATGTATCGGCGGGATCGAGGCGAACGGGCGTAATGATTTGGCTCACCTTTTCAGGTGCGCAGCCTGACGGACGCGACGGTTCGGGGCAGTCGAGGTAGTTGCGTGCGCGAGGCCGGCGGCGATGCTGGGATCGTGGCGGGTCCCACACAGTTAATGCAGCGGATTCTCCGCATCTAACTCGATTCGCCTCCTGGGTATATAAGGAAAATCATGATTTTTTCTTTCTACCCTAGCCATTCGCTTGCGCAGCCGTTCGCCTTCTTGCTTCCGCCATCCACTTTCTCGCCTTTGTTGTTTGCTCGAGTGAGAAGCGCCACCGCGGTCGACATCGTTGTCTTTCCACTTCTCTTCTTCCTCAGTTCGCCATGGCTTCCTCCCCGGTTCCCACCGATGCCGCCGCCGCCGCCGTCGGCATTCTCAGGCTGGAGCCGTGGCGTCGCAACACCGTGACGGAGGAGGATCTGGAGCGGCTCGTGGAGCTGGGGCTCCTACGCCCCCGCACCGACATGGAGCGTCTGGAGTGGGTCGTGCCGTCGACCGAACACGACGAGCCGAACCCGACGAGGGGTACGTGTTGAGCTTCATTGCTTACCACGAGCGCGGGCTCGGGTCGCCACCGAGCCGCTTCTGCCGGACGCTCCTCTTCAACAACGGGCTGGAGCTCCACAACCTCACCCCCAACTTCTTCACGCAGGCGTCGATTTACGCCGCCCTATGCGAGGGTTACCTCGGGGTACCCCCGTACTAGGACCTATGGCGCCGCATCTCCCGCGTTGATTGGTACACCAAGGCGGCGGGTTCGAAGAAGCTGCGAGAGATCCCACGCATGGGGGGCTGTGGCTTTGTGATCCACTCTGGCTTGTACATCCCCTGCAACACCCCCTCTTCCAACAAGGGCTGGCACCACGGCTGGTTCTACTTCCGCAATGACGGGGACGCCTTTCCCAAGTATACGGGAAGGGCATTCATCGCTCCCCTACCTCAGTGGGAGTGGGGGTGCCTGGCGAAGGAGGCCAAGCATCTAAACGCCTATTTCGAGGCGCTCCAGGTGTTGCGCGATCGGGGTCTTACGGGAGCTGCTGTGGTGGCACAATTCCATGCGCGAACGGTGCTGCCACTGATGGAGCGCAGGCTGGTGCTGAACCAGATGCTCATCGGGACGTCGCGGGAGGGCATGGCGATGCTGCCCTAGGATATCGGCCAACAGGAGGTCATGCGCCGTGTTAGGTACATGGTGGGCGGTTACCATACCTGGGATGAGCTGAACCGGGTGCCCATGCGCCCCCGCACGGACTGCATCGCGCTGGTGAGCGTCATCTGCTCTATCGAGTTTGCAGTTCCTCTGTCTTCTTCCTGATTTCCTTCTTTGTTCGTCGCAGGGTCTTTCAAGGACCGGAAAACCTTCCCTTCCGCCTGTCCAGGAGGACAAGGCTCGGCGGACCCAGAATCGGCTTCGGGACGTTGGCGGCGATGGCGGAGAAGGACCGGAAGACTGCGCTGAAGCAGAAGAGAGCTCGGAAGATGGAGGAATCCTCCCAGCGCCGTCGTCGCCGTAGGGAGGCGGGGGAGCCGGAGGAGGTCACCCTCACCGACGAAGACGACGAGGTGGATGACGAAGAAGAAGAAGATTTTTATGATTTGATGGAGTTGGAACGGCCCTTCATGGCCACAAAGCCCGTGGTGGGCGCCGACGAGCCTGGGAAGGCTCCGATATCAGTGCCCGCCGGTGGAAGTGCCGGGGCTCGTGACCCGAGCCCCCCAGGAAAAACTGCCAGAGACCGTGTCTGAAGGCGCGGTCTTTGGCAGCGTGACTATTCGAGCCATGGCTCCTCCTTCCAGCGGCCGCGAGGGCTTGCTGGAGAGGCCTGGAACGGGCCCGGACCCGGTGCCCGAGCCAAGCTTGGCTGTTGCTGGCGGGACCGGGGGGTTCATGTTTCCGCGCACCCTCTCCTCCGACACGTCGTTGATCGGCGCGACGGCCGAAGGCGGGGGGAGCGGTGGGCGGACGCTGTCAGAGCCGGATCCGACCAGCTCCAAGACGCCAGAACCCGAGCTGGGGTCCTCCCAGACTCAAGCTTCTGTTCCGTGGGGCGGCGGCGTCGAGGCGACCCCTGGCGCCCCGGCAGGGCCCCCGCCTTAGGGCGGGGCTGGCCCGGACACCGAGGTGGCGCCCACTCCTTCGCAGCCGGCGCGGCCCGCGTTGTTTGTCATCTCACCGAGCGCGGGGGCGTTGAGGAGGAAGAGGGTGGTTCCGAAGACGAGGTAGGTGTCTTTACCTATAAGTTCCTTCGCCAGAGATCTTGTCCTGGTGTTACGAACGTTCCTTTCCTCCTTCGTTGCTTCAGGAAGCGCTCGGGGTCGGACCTCCAGGTCTCGCACCTGAAGGCCCTAAAGGTGCAGGGCCACGACACGGCCGGGGGGAGCGCCCAATCGACGGACGAGGAATTCCATCCCCCCGTGGGACCGGTCGTGGCGTCCGAGGTTCCTCCTTCGGGAGGGGTCATTCCGGCCGTGGCCACCGTCGTCGCGCCCGTCGCCGACATGGAGGCGGCGCCAGCGCGGGCTCTTGAGGCTTCGGTCATCAGCCCCGGAGACGCCTCGGGAGCGTTAGCTAATGCCGCCTACACGGAGCCTCCCGCCGTGGGTTCGACGGTCGTGGATGTCGACGCGAGAGCTCCTCCCACTCGTGAGGAAGGCCCCTGGGCGTTGGCACTGAGGCAGCCCCGGCCTTGCGAGTTGACTGCCTCCCGGATCGAGTGGGCGGACCGAGCGGATCCTCAAGCGCCGCCTGTCTTCTGGGATGACCTCGAGGCTCCCAAATGGGACGCCGTTCAAGAGCTCAGGCTCAGTTCGGCGGCAAGTCTCCGTGCGATCGCCGACGTCCTCGAGACGGAGCTCCCGGCCCAGCTTTAGGTGAGCCTCCATAATTCGTAACTTTACCGGTGTATGGGTGTCATTTTAACCGTCTCTGCTCTTCTCTCCTTTCTAGGACCTTATGCATACCTTCCGGGACAAGTCCCGCTTCCTCCGCGGCGGGCTCGGGCTCTGGAAGCGGCTTGACCTCAAGGGAAAGCCCTTGCCCGTGCCTAGGGCGAGCTCGCCGCCGTGACCTGCAAGCTCGCTGAAGTGAGTATTGACAACACTATCCTGAACGAGGAGGTCACGGAGGCGAAGGGTCGAGCCGCTGCCTCGGCGACACGGGTGCAGGAGCTGGAGGGCGCCCTGGCCGAGGCTACGAGGGAGCGCGATGCCGCCCGACAGCTTGCCGCCGAGAAGACCTCCACCGCTGAAGCCTTGGCTCTCGACCTGAGTGAAACTCAGGCGGCATTGCGTCAGGCGGTTGGCGTGGCGGACTCAGCCCTGGAGGTGGCACAGAAGGCTCAGGAGGAGGCTGGCGGTATGTGCAGTGTCGTGCTTTTCGTTCTGTTCGTCTTGGCTGCTTGTTGCGTCTTTGTTCACCTCTTTGTTTTGCTCTCGCAGTTCTGCAGGCGGCTTATGACGGTGAGGCGGCCGATCACCTGGAACTGCAGAAGGCAGTGCGTGCGCTGTGTGACTCCATCGGCACCGGTGGGGAACCTTCGGGGGTCTCACTCTGGAGCCGACTGGAGGCACTTTACAGCAGTGTCAGCGGCTGGGTCAAGGAGGCCCTACTGACGGGAGTCCAGAAGACATTGGCGGTCGTGAAGTCCCATTATGGGAACTTTGACGCCAGCCCAGTCAGCGAAGGCTTCCTTGAGGCCGACGACGCCGAGCTCCTGGCGCTGGAGGACTCAATGAAGGACCCGGAGAAGCACTGGCGGGCCTCTTTGAAGCCGAGGTCGAACTCCCTCCGTTGGACCTACCATGAAGATAAGCCGGGTCGTAGTGCCCTTGTAAAAAATAACTTTTTGTGAGTGGCCGGGAGGAAACAAACATGTGGCCCTTCGTGGCCTTAATATTTATGTAAATATTTGCTGCATGTTCGTTTTCCATTCGTTTCGTGCTTTTTCCTAAGGCGTTTTTCTTGCCGATCCTGTGCCCGGGCCATCGAGCCTCAGGGGACTTTTTCGGGTGTCGTAGCTTTAGCGGCGTAGACGCAGCCGATGCCCTAGGAGCTTTGGCAGGAAGAATTCTTGAAAAAAAAGGTTTAGTTATTTCTTCCCGAGCCTCCTTCCTTTTCTGAGCGTAGATCTTATAAGTTTTCGTCCGAGCGTGAGTTAGCCTTCGAACGCGGAGTGGCGAGGGGAGATGCTGTAGCCTAGGGGCATAAGCGGTCTCCTCGACTCGGCCGGCTCTGTCCTCTGGAACTTCTCTTACTCTTCCGAGTCTTATAAGTTCACGCTTGGTTTTAGGAGAGAATCATGTTTTGGGGAGAAACGATTTCAACGGGTTTTGAAATTTTTGCATTTTCAAAATCTGTCACAGAACCGACCAATTTATATGAGCACAAGTACAACGATCGCATTTTAATCGCAATCCAGTCGCACTTGAGCCAATATAAACCCGGTAGTCCGGAAATCTCGAAGGATTTCAAACATTTCATACCCCAAGGATCATTCATTCAGCAATACCCGATCACATGACACATAAGTTCGCAACCGAATTTAAACATCAGAGTACAACATAGTCTTTTACACAAATAGAGTAGTAGCGGAAGTCAACATAGTTTTACACCACAGAGTTCAAATACGAGTACCATCACATGACCCTGTCACAGCATTCTTACAACATCTAAGGATAGTTAATGACCCTGCCCTTGGGTCTAGTCTTCTTCGCCCGCAGGGGTGAAGCAATTCCTGCAATATGCGTAGTAGACTACACCATCTGCAACAATGGGAATAAAACCCTGAGTACTCAATTGTACTCAGCTAGACTTACCCGACAGGGAGTAAATAAAAAGACTCTCAAGGATATGCAAGGCTTATTTGGTGGAGCTCAGAGGGTAGCATCATTTTTGCATCAAAAGCATTACTACAGTAGGACCTCAACTTATTCATTTTAATTGTGATAAGCTTCGATTTCAGTTAAGCTATTTACTAAGATTAGCCACTATACTAAGCATTCACTGAATATTGTAGCAATTAATAAAACCATATGATTTCCGATATCCACAGATATCAACCTCATCTCACCATAATCATTAGGTTCAAGTTATTAGCCTCTACCTCACCAGAAGATCAGTTCAGTTTCTCACTAACCAGGAGAGATGGCGATTCGAATCGATTTTACCAGCTGGCAAATATGCCAATCACAAACCCTGTCAGCCGAGCCACTGGCTTCTTGGGCCACCGTTAAATTCTTCTGAGTCACAATATGTCGCGGACTTGGCGGGGACCATATTCTCAGAGACCAACCCACTTCCAGGATGCATCAGGTCCCTGACCTGCCCTTGGTAAGATGGTGTCTCCGCACATACTTCCTACCTCCAGAATATGTCTGCCTAGTCGCACCAATTCCCGGCTCAGAAAGAAATACTCGGCTTCGCGGTCAGAACGACTTATCTGGCCAGCTATGTGACGACGTCTTTCAATCTCAACTGATGTCTGGTGGCCTCAGTCCTAGTCGGCCGCAAGCAGCACCGAAGACGGCAAGACCTCAACCATGTCATGCGGCTCCCCGCTACCTAGCCTTGATTCTCTCATTAGACACTGTGGCATGGTGGCACATATAGTCCATCATGTGGAATCCAACCCCATCATCATTAGTAACCAGCTTTGCTCGCGAAGGACAGGAAATCCCTCGACTTCTACCGGTCTAAGCATGGCTAAGCATAGGATCGAACCCATCCCCTTGTCTAGTAGTAACTTCAGGATCAAGTATAAGTGGATAAGGAATAAATGCAGCAACGGTATCATATCAACTCCTATACTTAAGTGCACAATCATACGATTTAATAAAGACCAGTGCATTTGTAAAAAGAGTAGGTGGAGACTTAGGGATGCTCCGGGGCTTGCCTTTCACAAAGTTAGTAGGTTGGTGATCAGGGCACTCTGGAAGTTCAGCTTCTTCTTCCTGACCTTCGGGAACCTCTGGCACTTCAATCTCCGGCGGAACTCCCTCCTCCGGTGGATCGAACTGCAACAGCGTCACATCTCCCGGTGATCCTGTATGCATGATATGCATATATGAGAACTGAGAATGCACATGAAATGCAAGATAGAGATGCACGAATTAACCCATGATATGAAATCAGTTTAACAATCCACACTCATTTACTGAGTACGTGCATATTTCTTCCCTAGACAACCAACTCATACTCACCCTTCTTAAGCAAAGCATAGAACAATTTCTCGTCCCGGGTGAGAGGTCTACAACCTGCACTTAATAATCAACATGCATCAACTAACCTACCACAACCAACTTATAATTAACAAGCGCGAGCAACATCATATAAACAAAATATTAACCTTGCTACCCTAAGCTCAAAGTAGAATTAGCTCTACTATTTAACACAGGTGGTAATGCTGAGCATCACAGAATGCATAAAAACATTTCCCACCCAAAAGATATTTGCTTAAAAACAATTAAATAAACCCTAGCCTATAACTGGACCTACTGTTTGTTGTGACCAGAAAAATCCATAAAAATTACAGTAGCTATTACACATCCAGACTAGCCTACTGACAAAATTTCAAGTCATTTGGACAAGTATAACAGTCTACACAAAAATAACAAGCAACCAGCCTTTTAAACAATGGAAAATACTTAACACAGTGAAAAGTATCAAACAACAGATTTCCTAATTTTCTTAACTTCTTTCCAACATAACATTGTCCAGGAAAAATATTCATGTCCATATCCTTAACACATTAAGCATAGTGATTTTTGCAAGATTAAAGCCTAAAAAGCACATTATACTAGACATCATATAAATAACAATGCAACACCAGCAAACATATTTTTCTTAGATTCTATTTCCCTAAAAAAGATTAATGCAAGTGGAATCACATTTTTAGCACACTCCTACAATTACTTATGCATTTATCAAGTTTGCAAGCAATTTACAATTTAATTATAACTGCACATAAAAAGTATTCAAAAAAGTACATTTTATATTTTTCCTTGATAGAGCTCAGAAATACAAACATAGCAAAATTTGGTTCACCCCAATTGGACATTCCTAGCTCCAGATATGAATTTTGGAAGATTTTACACATTTTCTGGAAATTCATTTTATAAATCATAAAACCCAAACCCGATAGAACTGCTACGTGCACCCGGCCCAGTGAACCAGAGGCGCACCCGAACGGCTGACTCGCGGGCCCCGGGGTCGACCCGACCCCACGCGTCAGAGAGAGGGGCAGAGCCGCCGGCGCTGACCGGCGAGAGCTCGCCGACGGCGAGGTCTCCGGCGACGCCGAGGCTACCTACCGACTCGTGGCAACGAGACGAACCCGATGGACCAACTGCCGAGGGTCGTACCCCACCGGAGCGAGCTCGACGGCGGCAATGGCGGACGGCGGTGGTCCGGCGAGCTTGCGCCGGCCGATTCCGGCCGTTGCTCGCGCGGCTAAGCTTCGTTCCGTGTCCCTGGAACCCTAGCGGACCTATACGTGCGACGAATCGAACTATTGTGCACGGGAGCTCACTGACCGCGCTCGCATGGCGGCACGGTGGCTAGCGGGTTCACGGCGAGCTCGGGTTCCGGCGAAACTACGGCGAGATAGACCTATCCGACGGCCTAGAACGGATCTACGGCTAACGGAGACTCCTAGACGAGCATTGTAGAGAAGAGTCGACCCCGGCATCGCCCTCGTCGCGGCGACCCGAGAGCTCGGCGGCGCTCCGGCAATGGCGGACGGCGAGAAGCTCGCTGGAGCTATACCTTAGGTCGGCTGAGGTCGGCAACGGGTCGGGGACGAAGAGCAGAGCAAGCCGAAGCTACGCCGAAGATGGAGCGGCCGGAGACGGCTCGGTGGCGGCGGATTTCACCGCGGCGGCGGCGCGGCGGAAATGGCGACGGCGGAGAGGAAAGCGGAGAGCAGAGAGGCGAGGGCGAGCGAGTGAGAGTGAAGGCGAGCGTGCGGGAGACAGGATGGAGTGTTCCCCTTTTGTAAAGCCGACCGGCGCGGCAGCAACGACGGCGTACGGCGCCACCTGGCGGCCGATGCCTGACGCGGTCGCGCGGCGACGACCGACGGCCGAACTGAATTGGCTCCGATTCAGTCTCCGCGGACCCGACTGAAACTCGATTTTGATCGATCTATAACTCGCGATCCAGGGCGTTTCAGCGAAAAGTTCACTAATATGGATTGAAGAGCTACATGAGTAGATCATTTCATATTAAGGCACTTTACTCTAGTTCGGCCTGGATTGAGAGATACAGGTCGATGAACAGGGGCACACCGAAACTGAAAACCGGTTTAGACTTAGGAAAATTTTGAAAACTTCAAAACAGCTCCAAATCTGCACTAATTCAACTTTTTGACCTCCTTCCACCCAGTTTCATGAGTTGACCCAAAAATAAAGTTTGTTGCTTATAAAATTCTACACAACTTTGGTTAAGGGTGCACTGACATGCAGAATCTCTAAAATGCCCTTCTTGTTTGGTCAAACAGAATAGCTTTTAGAGGGCTCTCTAGTCAACTATGAGCTAGAGGGGTATTTTGGGGATTTCACCAACATGAACATTGTTCCAAATGTTATCCCAAACATGTCTAAAGCATTTAGAACAGTAAACAAGCATCACATTTGCATGTCAACACATTTAGCATATTATGGACATATAAACAAACATATAGCAATAAAAGGGAATCAAATAAAATGCAATGATAATGATGCATGAAATGACATGATCTATGCTTGATGACATGCAAATGCAAGTGTGAAAATAGTAACTAACACTAGGGTGTTACAGCCCTCCCCCCGTAAAAGAATCTCGTCCCTGAGATTAGAGTTAATTACCATTATTTAAAGAAAGAAGGATAGACTTCCTTGAGGTAATCTTCTCGCTCCCAAGTCGCATCCCAATAACTTTGGTTGTTCCATACCACCTTATAGAACTTGATCACTCGGCTACGGGTGATTCTTTCTTTGTAATCTATTACTTCAATAGGCTTTTCTTCATAGGTCAAATCTGATTTCAACTTGATATCACCAAAATCCACTTGTTCTTCCGGTACTCGTAAACATTTCTTGAGTTGGGATACATGAAACACATTGAAGATAGTGGACATGTGTGGTGGCAATCGTAACTTGTATGCTACTTTCCCACTTCTTTCCAGAATTTGAAAAGGACCTACAAACCTTGGAGCTAACTTTCGTTTCACTCCGAAGCGTTGCACGCCTTTCATAGGTGACACCTTCAAGTATACATAGTCACCCACTTCAAATTCCAATGGCCTTCTTCGCTTGTCCGCATAGCTCTTTTGACGAGTCTGAGCGGCTTTGAGATGTGTCTGAATGGTATGCACTCTCTCTTCGGCCTCTTTCACAAAGTCAATCCCGTAATATCTCCTTTCGCCTGATTCAACCCAATTGAGAGGAGTTCTACATTTGCGCCCATACAAAGCTTCAAAAGAAGCCATTTGAATACTCTCTTGATAGCTATTGTTGTATGAGAACTCGGCCAAAGGTAACCATTCTTCCCACGAACCCTTAGATGATAGAACACAAGCTCTCAACATGTCTTTGAGGATTTGGTTTACCCTTTCAGTCTGACCAGAAGTTTGAGGATGATAAGCTGAGCTGCGAACCAAATTGGTTCCCAAACACTTGTGTAGATGCTCCCAAAAGCGTGCAATAAATTGCGGGCCTCTGTCGAAAACTATCGTCCTCGGCACACCATGTAACCGAAGTATCTGAGCAAAGTAGAGCTGTGCCAACTGATGAGGATGATCTGTAATTCGAACTGGTAAGAAATGTGCAATCTTAGTCAATCGATCCACAATCACCCAAATAGAATCATGGCCTTTTTGCGTTAGAGGTAACCCAGATATGAAATCCATGGTTATCTCATCCCATTTCCAACCTGGAACTGGTAAAGGTTGCAATAGGCCTGCTGGCTTAAGATGAATAGCCTTCACGCGACAACAGGTATCACACCTGGCCACATAGGCTGCAATTTCCTTCTTCATTTTGGTCCACCAGAACCTGGGTTTTAAGTCTTGATACATCTTACTACTACCAGGATGGATAGACAACTTGGACAAATGAGCCTCGTCCATAATCTGATTCCTCAACTCACGGTCTTTCGGTACTACCAATCGATCCTTGAACCATAATATACCTTTTTCATCTACTCGGAAATGAAGCATTTCTTGTTCTTTCATCTTCCTTTTGATATGATATATGCCGGGATCTGTTTTCTGACCTTCAATAATCTTGCTTTCCAAAGTACAACTGAGAGTAATATTATTCAACACCACTGGATGCAAAAGATTGAATCCGTCTGCTAGCAAAGGCTGCAATACATTGCAATGAGACTTTCGGCTCAAAGCATCGGCTACGACATTGGCCTTGCCCGGATGATAGTGTACTTCTAGATCATAGTCTTTGATCAACTCCAACCACCTTCTTTGCCTCATGTTCAACTCGGGCTGAGTGAAAATGTACTTGAGACTCTTGTGATCGGAATAGATATGACATTTGTGACCCATCAAATAGTGGCGCCAAATCTTCAATGCATGAACTACAGCGGCAAGTTCCAAATCATGAGTAGGGTAGTTTTGCTCATGTTTTCTCAATTGACGCGAGGCATAAGCAATGACTCGGCCTTCTTGCATGAGAACACATCCTAACCCAGTGCCACAAGCATCGCAGTACACATCAAAAGGCCTTTCAATATCAGGTTGTGCAAGAACTGGAGCAGTGGTCAACAACGTTTGCAAGGTGCGAAAAGCTGTTTCACACTCCTCACTCCACACAAACTTGGTATCTTTGTGCAATAGCTTGGTCATAGGTTTAGCTATTTTAGAGAAATCCTGAATAAAGCGACGATAATAGCCAGCTAATCCCAGAAAGCTACGAACCTCAGACACATTTGTTGGTGGCTGCCAATCCAACACCTGCTGAACTTTTGACGGATCTACAGAAATACCTTCAGCAGATAAGATATGGCCCAGAAAAGGTACCTTAGTCAACCAAAACTCACACTTGCTGAACTTTGCATACAGCTTATGCTCCCTGAGTCTAGTCAAGACTATCCTCAAGTGTTCAGCATGATCCTCCATGCTTTCAGAGTACACCAGAATATCGTCAATAAAGACTACCACGAACTTATCCAACTTAGGCATGAATACCGAATTCATTAGATACATGAAATGTGCAGGAGCATTGGTTAATCCAAAAGACATAATCAAATACTCATACAATCCATACCGAGTGGAGAAAGCCGTCTTGGGAATATCTTGTGGTCTGATCTTAATTTGATGATACCCAGATCTCAAATCAATTTTGGAGAAAACCTTGGCCTTGGACAATTGATCAAACAAGATATCAATACGAGGTAGAGGATACTTGTTCTTAATTGTCACAGCATTTAGTGGCCTGTAGTCCACACACATACGCAAAGTTTCATCCTTCTTCTTAACAAAGATTGCAGGACAACCCCACAGAGAAGAACTAGGGCGAATGAACCCTTTGTCCAATAACTCCTGGAGTTGTTTCTTGAGTTCGGCTAATTCATGAGGAGGCATTCTATATGGCCTTCGAGAAATAGGCGCCGTACCGGGAACAAGTTCTATTGCAAACTCCACATCTCGATCAGGAGGAAGTCCAGGTAGATCATCAGGAAAGACATCAGGAAACTCACACACTACAGGGATGCTCTGAAGTGTCACGGCCTCAACTGAAAAAGAGAGACTAAAAAGATCTCCCCTACGGGGCAGATGAACTTGAAAAGTACCTTCACCTTGGGGTTCCTTCAGGGTCAACATCCGGTTAGGGACGTCCAACACCGCACCCCGCTTGTCCATCCAACTAACTCCCAAAATAACATCCAGACTCAACCCTGGTAGCACAATAAGACTACTGATGAAAACCCGATTACCAATCTCAATGGTCACATCTCCGACACCATGACGCGTACAAATTTTAGCCCCAGCTGAAGTTATCCGGAAACTATGGCTCAACTCAACAATTGGTAATGCATGCTTTTGTGCAAATGCTTGACTCACGAAAGAATGCGACGATCCAGAGTCAAACAAAACAACAGCAGGATGCTGATTCACAGAAAACATACCCGCAGTGACTGGTTCACCTTCCGGAAGTTCCTCCGCAGTAGTGTGATGCACACGACCCTGCCTGGGATGAGGACAATAACGAGCAAGATGCCCCTGTTGGCCACAGTTAAAGCATGGCCCCAGACCTTGGTTGGTCCTCACTTGAATGGCATTGCTTGGAGGAGCGTTGTTCTTGTTCAAAGGCACTGTGAAACCTTTCTTGTAGCGCTGAGGCGCTGGCTGCTTCTTTGGAGGGGGTCTGAATTTTGCTCCAGGAACAGCCGGATGGTAAGCAGGGCGATTTGCCACCGCACGACTAGCTGCTGGAGTCCTTGACTGAGAAGAGCTTCCTTCAAATGGCCTCTTGCCTCCCTTGGAAGCAGTGTGCAAGTTGTTCTGTTTCTCTTGGATATAAGCTTCACTGATAAACTCGTTAAAAGTTGTACGAGCGTTGTTCGCCAGAGTCTTCATAAGCTTGGTACTAAGACCTCTCTTGAAGGTTTCAATCTTCTTTTCATCTGTATCTACCATCCACGGGGCATACCTCGACAGATTGTTAAAGGCATGATGATACTGAGTGAGGGTCTTGGTACCCTGAGTAAGCTGCATGAATTCATTGACCTTCATCTTGATCAAGCCTGCTGGAATGAAATGTCCCCTGAAATCCCTGGTGAACTGCTCCCAGGTGATATCAGTGACCACAGGGTAGGCGGTCTTGTGATTGGCCCACCATATTCCAGCTTGGCCTTGCAGTAACATAGCAGCAAAGCTAGCCTTCATGGTTTCAGTCAATCGCAGCACAGAGAATGACTGTTCAATAGTGTTTAACCACTCATCAGCTTCCAGCGGTTCTACGGCCTGCTTGAATACCGGAGGCTTAGTGTCCATGAAGTCCTTATAGTTACTGTATTGGTCCTCATCGTTTCCGCGGCGTCCACCTCGATTGCGATTGTGGTTGTTACTAGCAACCATCTGCTGCAAAATCGCTTGCTGGGTGTCCAAGAACTGAGCAAACATCTGCTCCTGGGTACGCGGTGGAGGAGGCGGCAACTCCTCATCTTCATGTTCGTTCCCACCACCACTGGTTGACCCATGACGACGGGTATGAGGTGCCATCTGTAGCAACACACAACAACCATTGTTAAGTGTCAGTTATGCCAAAGATAACCGAAAGATTATGCCCAAAAGATATCAATGATCATTTTGATAACCAACAAATGGCACAATAATTCAATAATCATCACACAACTGCACAATAACAAGGCGCAACCAAAAAGGGTTTCCAAACTGCATAAGTTACCATTACTTAATTAAAAGTTTGATGGTTCCAGCCCTGAACACACAGGGTTCTCTCATTACAATTCAGGTTCTACCCATTACATGACATTAAAGGTTTTCCCAATACAAAAAGGGTGCCGATCATGGCAAGATCACTAGAAAGAGCCTAGTCATCGTGGTCACTGTCCATGCCGGACACGTTCCCACCATGGTCATCACTCTCGTCAATAGGCACGATCTCCTCGGGGTCTTCTTCCTCTTCTTCCTCACTTGCTTCACCATCATCAGCTGCAATGAAGATCTCAGTAGCAAACTCCGCTGCACCCGGAGGATGAAATGGATCAGCACGGTTGTTCAGACGATGAACATCCTGCTGCAACTCCCAAACCTGCTGCTGACTAGCACGCAACTCCTGCAGAAACTCATTGCGCTGACGTGTCAAGCTCATATTGCGATTGTCAAGCTGGCGGCGAAGATCTGCATTCTCCCTCTCAAGCACCTCGACACGGCGATCAGCCGCCAACAAGGCGCCAGTGCATCATAACAACTCATTGCGACAGGCAGTGAGAGCTACCACCAAGTCATCTGAGCTGCGACGAGCCATACGTGCCCACTCTTCAGCTTCTAACTTCTTCTCCACAGCATCATGCAGGGCTTCAACGCACTTCATCCAACCATCCCTAGTGGAATAGTGCATCCTCAGGACAGCAAACATAGCACTCATAGAAGCACCCGTGCTATGAGCACACTCGTCCCTGCCTCGTTCCAAAGAAGCTTGGCTAGACTGAGCCCACTCACCCTGAGAAGCATCCACCCTGGGAAAAACATTTCCTGGCCCCAAATCAGCTCTCTTGTTGAATCGGCTGCAAATATCCGTCAACACCTCGAAAGCTGCAAGCTGTGCACCATCCCATGGCGTCCTCATGTCAACTTCCACCTTTATTCCTGGAAACGACCAACCCCTTTCAAGCACAGGGATAGTCACCCAAACATCAAACCAAGGCTGCACCATGGTTTTCGCTGGCTTCCAGAAATACAGTGGTGGCTCTGCATATCCCACAGACTTCAACAACCTCCATAGCACAGTGGGTGTGCCAAACTGCTCCAGAAACTGACCACTCTGCGGCTCACCTTCAGCTGCCATCTGGTACATTACAACATCTTTCAGCATTTAGAATAAGATAGGACAGCACAAATTTTACCATAGGGAAGGAAATAGTACAAATAGCTTAAATTAATTTCATGATCATGATGCATGCACGTGCCAACGACCTCACACATAATATATTTTAACTAACGTCATAGTCGGTGGCATACCACGTGCTCTCATATACGTAACTAACCGTGCTATACGTTTTGCGTGGTTAGTGTACCTGCAGAAGATTCATTTCAGCCCAAACCCCAATGTATGCAGGGCAACAAGAAGCACTTTTTGCTGGAAATGTTCCCATGAACATTTGCGACCCCAAAATTAATTACTCCACCTTACTTCCATAAGTACACATATGGATCACATGTACTCACTTCAGTAACCATACACTCACCATCGATCGATGGTTGTTTGATCTTACACTCACATCTCACCTTGCCTTAGGCGACGTGGTACATTGACCCATAAGAAGCAATAAGAAACCGACAGTTCATGATTATCCGCACGATAAAACCAAATGAACCACAAATAGAAACATGATGCAATTCCCCCCAAGTCAGTACTTACATAAGCCACCTAATTACCACATATATATATAGGGCTATAGGACTTGGTCATTGGTACTCCTAAGTTTCGCAAACACTTAGTTTAAATCACCTATACACACTATCAGTTGGCAATTAGTTTGTAAAACTCAAAACTCTTTTAATTTTTAAATAGTCAAGTGATGGTATATGCTGAATTATGCTCTGGTACCAGCTGTCACAGAACCGACCAATTTATACGAGCACAAGTACAACGATCGCATTTTAATCGCAATCCAGTCGCACTTGAGCCAATATAAACCCGGTAGTCCGGAAATCTCGAAGGATTTCAAACATTTCATACCCCAAGGATCATTCATTCAGCAATACCCGATCACATGACACATAAGTTCGCAACCGAATTTAAACATCAGAGTACAACATAGTCTTTTACACAAATAGAGTAGTAGCGGAAGTCAACATAGTTTTACACCACAGAGTTCAAATACGAGTACCATCACATGACCCTGTCACAGCATTCTTACAACATCTAAGGATAGATAATGACCCTGCCCTTGGGTCTAGTCTTCTTCGCCCGCAGGGGTGAAGCAATTCCTGCAATATGCGTAGTAGACTACACCATCTGCAACAATGGGAATAAAACCCTGAGTACTCAATTGTACTCAGCTAGACTTACCCGACAGGGAGTAAATAAAAAGACTCTCAAGGATATGCAAGGCTTATTTGGTGGAGCTCAGAGGGTAGCATCATTTTTGCATCAAAAGCATTACTACAGTAGGACCTCAACTTATTCATTTTAATTGTGATAAGCTTCGATTTCAGTTAAGCTATTTACTAAGATTAGCCACTACACTAAGCATTCACTGAATATTGTAGCAATCAATAAAACCATATGATTTCCGATATCCACAGATATCAACCTCATCTCACCATAATCATTAGGTTCAAGTTATTAGCCTCTACCTCACCAGAAGATCAGTTCAGTTTCTCACTAACCAGGAGAGATGGCGATTCGAATCGATTTTACCAGCTGGCAAATATGCCAATCACAAACCCTGTCAGCCGAGCCACTGGCTTCTTGGGCCACCGTTAAATCCTTCTGAGTCACAATATGTCGCGGGCTTGGCGGGGACCATATTCTCAGAGACCAACCCACTTCCAGGATGCATCAGGTCCCTGACCTGCCCTTGGTAAGATGGTGTCTCCGCACATACTTCCTACCTCCAGAATATGTCTGCCTAGTCGCACCAATTCCCGGCTCAGAAAGAAATACTCGGCTTCGCGGTCAGAATGACTTATCTGGCCAGCTATGTGACGACGTCTTTCAATCTCAACTGATGTCTGGTGGCCTCAGTCCTAGTCGGCCGCAAGCAGCACCGAAGACGGCATGACCTCAACCATGTCATGCGGCTCCCCGCTACCTAGCCTTGATTCTCTCATTAGACACTGTGGCATGGTGGCACATATAGTCCATCATGTGGAATCCAACCCCATCATCATTAGTAACCAGCTTTGCTCGCGAAGGACAGGAAATCCCTCGACTTCTACCGGTCTAAGCATGGCTAAGCATAGGATCGAACCCATCCCCTTGTCTAGTAGTAACTTCAGGATCAAGTATAAGTGGACAAGGAATAAATGCAGCAACGGTATCATATCAACTCCTATACTTAAGTGCACAATCATACGATTTAATAAAGACCAGTGCATTTGTAAAAAGAGTAGGTGGAGACTTAGGGATGCTCCGGGGCTTGCCTTTCACAAAGTTAGTAGGTTGGTGATCAGGGCACTCTGGAAGTTCAGCTTCTTCTTCCTGACCTTCGGGAACCTCTGGCACTTCAATCTCCGGCGGAACTCCCTCCTCCGGTGGATCGAACTGCAACAGCGTCACGCCTCCCGGCGATCCTGTATGCATGATATGCATATATGAGAACTGAGAATGCACATGAAATGCAAGATAGAGATGCACGAATTAACCCATGATATGAAATCAGTTTAACAATCCACACTCATTTACTAAGTACGTGCATATTTCTTCCCTAGACAACCAACTCATACTCACCCTTCTTAAGCAAAGCATAGAACAATTTCTCGTCCCGGGTGAGAGGTCTACAACCTGCACTTAATAATCAACATGCATCAACTAACCTACCACAACCAACTTATAATTAACAAGCGCGAGCAACATCATATAAACAAAATATTAACCTTGCTACCCTAAGCTCAAAGTAGAATTAGCTCTACTATTTAACACAGGTGGTAATGCTGAGCATCACAGAATGCATAAAAACATTTCCCACCCAAAAGATATTTGCTTAAAAATAATTAAATAAACCCTAGCCTATAACTGGACCTACTGTTTGTTGTGACCAGAAAAATCCATAAAAATTACAGTAGCTATTACACATCCAGACTAGCCTACTGACAAAATTTCAAGTCATTTGGACAAGTATAACAGTCTACACAAAAATAACAAGCAACCAGCCTTTTAAACAATGGAAAATACTTAACACAGTGAAAAGTATCAAACAACAGATTTCCTAATTTTCTTAACTTCTTTCCAACATAACATAGTCCAGAAAAAATATTCATGTCCATATCCTTAACACATTAAGCATAGTGATTTTTGCAAGATTAAAGCCTAAAAAGCACATTATACTAGACATCATATAAATAACAATGCAACACCAGCAAACATATTTTTCTTAGATTCTATTTCCCTAAAAAAGATTAATGCAAGTGGAATCACATTTTTAGCACACTCCTACAATTACTTATGCATTTATCAAGTTTGCAAGCAATTTACAATTTAATTATAACTGCACATAAAAAGTATTCAAAAAAGTACATTTTATATTTTTCCTTGATAGAGCTCAGAAATACAAACATAGCAAAATTTGGTTCACCCCAATTGGACATTCCTAGCTCCAGATATGAATTTTGGAAGATTTTACACATTTTCTGGAAATTCATTTTATAAATCATAAAACCCAAACCCGATAGAACTGCTACGTGCACCCGGCCCAGTGAACCAGAGGCGCACCCGAACGGCTGACTCGCGGGCCCCGGGGTCGACCCGACCCCACGCGTCAGAGAGAGGGGCAGAGCCGCCGGCGCTGACCGGCGAGAGCTCGCCGACGGCGAGGTCTCCGGCGACGCCGAGGCTACCTACCGACTCGTGGCAACGAGACGAACCCGATGGACCAACTGCCGAGGGTCGTACCCCACCGGAGCGAGCTCGACGGCGGCAATGGCGGACGGCGGTGGTCCGGCGAGCTTGCGCCGGCCGATTCCGGCCGTTGCTCGCGCGGCTAAGCTTCGTTCCGTGTCCCTGGAACCCTAGCGGACCCATGCGTGCGACGAATCGAACTATTGCGCACGGGAGCTCACTGACCGCGCTCGCATGGCGGCACGGTGGCGAGCGGGTTCACGGCGAGCTCGGGTTCCGGCGAAACTACGGCGAGATAGACCTATCCGACGGCCTAGAACGGATCTACGGCTAACGGAGACTCCTAGACGAGCATTGTAGAGAGGAGCCGACCCCGGCATCGCCCTCGTCGCGGCGACCCGAGAGCTCGGCGGCGCTCCGGCAATGGCGGACGGCGAGAAGCTCGCTGGAGCTATACCTTAGGTCGGCTGAGGTCGGCAACGGGTCGGGGACGAAGAGCAGAGCAAGACGAAGCTACGCCGAAGATGGAGCGGCCGGAGACGGCTCGGTGGCGGCGGATTTCACCGCGGCGGCGGCGCGGCGGAAATGGCGACGGCGGAGAGGAAAGCGGAGAGCAGAGAGGCAAGGGCGAGCGAGTGAGAGTGAAGGCGAGCGTGCGGGAGACAGGATGGAGTGTTCCCCTTTTGTAAAGCCGACCGGCGCGGCAGCAACGACGGCGTACGGCGCCACCTGGCGGCCGATGCCTGATGCGGTCGCGCGGCGACGACCGACGGCCGAACTGAATCGGCTCCGATTCAGTCTCCGCGGACCCGACTGAAACTCGATTTTGATCGATCTATAACTCGCGATCCAGGGCGTTTCAGCTAAAAGTTCACTAATATGGATTGAAGAGCTACATGAGTAGATCATTTCATATTAAGGCACTTTACTCTAGTTCGGCCTGAATTGAGAGATACAGGTCGATGAACAGGGGCACACCGAAACTGGAAACCGGTTTAGACTTAGGAAAATTTTGAAAACTTCAAAACAGCTCCAAATCTGCACTAATTCAACTTTTTGACCTCCTTCCACCCAGTTTCATGAGTTGACCCAAAAATAAAGTTTGTTGCTTATAAAATTCTACACAACTTTGGTTAAGGGTGCACTGACATGCAGAATCTTTAAAATGCCCTTCTTGTTTGGTCAAACAGAATAGCTTTTAGAGGGCTCTCTAGTCAACTATGAGCTAGAGGGGTATTTTGGGGATTTCACCAACATGAACATTGTTCCAAATGTTATCCCAAACATGTCTAAAGCATTTAGAACAGTAAACAAGCATCACATTTGCATGTCAACACATTTAGCATATTATGGACATATAAACAAACATATAGCAATAAAAGGGAATCAAATAAAATGCAATGATAATGATGCATGAAATGACATGATCTATGCTTGATGACATGCAAATGCAAGTGTGAAAATAGTAACTAACACTAGTGTGTTACAAAATCGTTGAGGCTCGGGAGAGTCCGGGGGTTCCCCCCATCCTTGTCCCCGAGGGAGGGTCGGCCTTTCCATAGGTTAGGCCGATCCTCTCTTTTCTAATGTGCTGTGAAATGAAAGGTCATTTCGCTCCCGAGTGTAGGCTCGGATCAAAAATCTAAAAATCAAGTAAAAAGAGTATAAATAGGGTGTTTTTATTGATTTTAAGATTTTACAAATTGTACAATGCTCGGAATCTTACGGATAGAAGCGACGTAGCTGTTCGATGTTCCAAGCGTTGCTGTAGACCTCGCCCTTCTCGTTTGCGAGCTTGTACGTCCCGGGCCACAGCACCTCGGCGACGATGAATGGTCTTTCCCACGGTGGTGTGAGCTTGTGACACCCCTTGTTGTCTTGCCTTAGCCGTAGCACCAAGTCACCTACGCTGAAGGCTCGGCCTTGGATGCGCCGAGCATGGTACTTGCGTAGTGATTGCTGGTACTTGGCCGAGTGCAACAAGGCCGTGTCCTAAGCTTCGTCGACTTGGTTCAACGTGTCTTCGCGGGAAGTCTGATTGCCCTATTCATCATAGGCTTGGACCCTCGGGGCGCCATACTCCAAGTCCATGGAGAGGACGGCTTCGGCGCCGTACACCAGGAAGAAGGGGGTGAACCCCGTGGCTCGGCTCGGTGTAGTCCTGAGACTCCATATCACTGCCGAGTGCTCGGCTAACCGCCTCTTGCCGAACTTATTCAATCTGTTGAAGATTCTCGGCTTAAGGCCTTAGAGAATCATGCCATTGGCACGCTCTACTCGGCCGTTCGTTCTTGGGTGGGCTACGGCTGCCCAGTCCACTCGTATATGGTACTCATCGCAGAAGGTCAGAAATTTCTTTCTGGTGAACTGCGTGCCGTTGTCAGTGATGATGGAGTTCGGAACACCAAACCGATGGACAATGTCGGTGAAGAATAACACCACTTGCACCGAGCTGATTTAGGCGATCGGCCGGGCTTCAATCCACTTTGAGAACTTTTCAATGACGACAAGCAAGTGGGTGAAACCCCTGGGCGCCTTTTGGAGGGGCCCAACAAGGTCCAGTCCCCATAGGGCGAATGGCCAAGTGAGGGGAATCGTCTGGAGAGCTTGGGCCGGGAGATGTGTCTGCCGAGCGTAGTACTAGCATCCCTCACAGGAGCATACTACCTCGGTAGCATCAGCCACGGCGGTTGGCCAGTAGAAGCCTTGTCAAAAGGCGTTACCGATAAGAATTCTTGGTGCGGCGTGGTGACCGCAGGCTCCGGCGTGTATCTCTTCGAGTAGGCGCTTGCCCTTACTCAAGGGGATGTAGCGCTGGAGGACTCCGGAGGGACTCCATCAGTAGAGGTCTCCGTCGATCATTGTGAAAGACTTAGCCTTACGTGTCAGCCGTTGTGCTTTGGTTTTGTCCGTGGGCAAGACTCCTCGGACAGGCCAGCTGACCAACGGCTCGCGCCAGTCTAGCTCGTCGTCGTCCATCTCAGCTTCAATCTCCATTGCCTCAGCTTCCTTGCCATCTGCAGCCAGGGTCTCGGGTGGCTCCCCTTTGTCGGAGGGGTCGGCAACCCCCCAGGGGCTTCCGTGGCTTGAAGACGCTCCGGGTTCTCCCGGGAGGAAGAGGGTCTCCTTCCCCTTGGCCCTCGAGGGATCAATACTGACTGAGGGTTTGTGGAGATCGTTGGCAAACACGCTCATCGGGACCGAAGCCCTCTCAGACGCGATCTTCGCCAATTCGTCGGCCTCCTCGTTGTACCTGCACGCGATGTGGTTGAGCTCGAGGCCGTCAAATTTTTTCTCGAGCAACCGCACCAGCTTGCAGTAGGCGGCCATCTTGGGGTTCTGGCACGTTGACTCCTTCATGACCTGGTCCACGACGAGCTGGGAGTCACCTCGAACCTTGAGGCGTGGGATCCTGAGCTCGATGGCGATGTTGAGTCCATTGACAAGAGCCTCGTATTCGGCCATGTTGTCGGAAACCGTGAAGTGCAGCCGCAGCAAGTACTTGAGCCGGACTCCGAGGGGTGAGACGAAGATGATGCCTGCGCCGGCACCAGTCTTCATCATCGACCCGTCGAAGTACATGACCCAATACTCCTCTTGGGTCGGGAGTGCCGGTAGCTGCGTCTCGGTCCACTCTGCCACGAAGTCCGCTAGCACCTGGGACTTAATGGCTTTGCGTGACGCGTAGGTGATGCCATCACCCATGAGCTCGATAGCCCATTTAGTGATCCTCCCAGTCGTCTCCTGATTCTGGATCACCTCCCCAAGGGGGAAGTATGATACCACGGTCACGGGATGGGATTCGAAGTAGTGCCGTAACTTGCGCCGGGCAAGAATGATTGCGTACACTAGCTTCTGGATCTGAGGGTAGCGTGTCTTGGTCTCGGACAAGACTTCACTGATGAAGTAGACCGGCCGCTGTACCGGTAACGCGTGCCCTTCTTCTTGCCATTCCACGACAATCCCTGTACTCACAACTTGGTTAGTAGCAGCGACATATAGCAAGACATTCTCCTCTTTCATAGGAGGCACGAGAATCGGTGCTTTCGAAAGCAGAGCCTTAAGCCTTTTGAGGGCTTCCTGGGCCTCGGTGGTCCAGGTAAAGTGCTCATTTTTCTTTAGCAACCGATACAAGGGAAGTCCCTTCTCGCCGAGCCTTGAAATGAATCGACTCAAAGCCACGAGACATCCCATGAGTTTTTGCACACCCTTGAGGTTCCGAATTGGACCCATCTGTATGATGGCTGATATCTTTTCTGGGTTGGCTTCGATGCCACGCTCGGAAACGATGAACCCGAGGAGCATGCCCCGAGGGACCCCGAAAACGCACTTCTTGGGGTTTAGCTTTGTGTTTCGCTTCTTGATGCATTCGAATGCCTCTTCTAGGTCGGCTACTAAGTCGCCCGCCTTCCTAGATTTTATTACTATATCGTCAACGTAAGCCTCAATGGTTCGCCCGATGAGGTCCCCAAAAACTTGGAGCATGCAACGCTGATAAGTCGCGCCCACGTTTTTTAGGCCAAATGGCATGGTTACGTAACAATATGTGCCAAAAGAAGTAATGAAATAAGTCGCTAATTCGTCGGACTCTTTCATGCGAATCTGATAGTAACCAGAATATGCATCAAGAAAGCAAAGTCGTTCACAGCCAGCGGTGGAATCAACTATTTGATCAATGCGAGGTAATAGAAATGGATACTTAGGACAAGCTTTATTTAAACTAGTGTAATCGACACACATTCTCTATTTTCTATTTTTCTTTTTAACCAAAATAGGATTAGCTAACCACTCTGGATGGAAGACCTCCTTGATGAATCCGGCTGACAAAAGCTTTTGCACCTCCTCCCCGATGGCCCGGCGCTTCTCCTCGTCGAATCAGCGCAGGCGCTGCTTCACCAGCTTGGACCTGGCCCGGATGTCCAAGGAGTGCTTGGCGACCTCCCTCGAGATGCCTGGCATATCTGAGGGACTCCATGCAAACACGTCGGCGTGCTTGTGGAGGAAGCCATCGGGGGAGCTTGGGTTGAAGGACACCCCCTCAGCGGGCTCAAAGGTGCCCGTGGTCTTTTTGGGGTCGGGGACCTCCTTTGCCATCCTCTCGAGGTCGGCAATGAGGGCCTCAGACTCCACCAGCGCGCCGGCGTACTCGCAGCACTCGACGTCGCACTGGTACGCTTGCTGGTAGGAAGCGCCGATGGTGATCACCTCCTTTGGCCCCGGTATCTTGAGCTTGATGTAGGTGTAGCTCGGGACCGCCATGAATTTGGCGTAGCATGGTCTCCCGAGGATGGCATGGTAGGTGCCGTGGAAGCCCACCACTTCAAATGTCAGGACTTTCTTCCTGAAGTTATCAGGAGTCCCGAAGTAGACGGGCAGGTCGATCTGCCCGAGGGGTTGCACGCTCTTCCCGGGCACTATCCCGTGGAACGGGGACGTCGTGGCCCGGAGGAGCGACCGGCTGATCCCCATCGAATCAAGGGTCTCAGTGTAGAGAATGTTGAGGCCGCTGCCTCCGTTCATGAGGACTTTGGAGAGCCTCGTGTTGCCGACGACGGGGTCGACAACGAGCGGGTAACGCCCCGGTGATGGGACGTAGTCCGGGTGATCCTCCCGGCTGAAGGTGATGGCGTCGAGGGACTAGTTGAGGAAGCGCGGTGTCGCTGGCTCGACGGAGCAGACCTCCCGATGCTCACGCTTTCGCTGTCGTGGCGTAGGAGTGGTGCCGGGCCCGCCGAAGATCATGAGGCACTTGTCGATGGGCGGGAACTTTTCGTCCTTCCCGTCCTTGTCCTCCTGATCCGTAGCGGGCTTCTTGCCGGCATTGTCCTTGAACGCCTGCCGGCCGTAGTGTTTTTTGAGCATCACACACTGCCCGAGCGTGTGATGCACCGGACCCTGGTGGTAAGGGCACGGTTTGTTTAGCATCTCATCGAAACGGCCCCGAGGGGGACGTGCCCCTTGGGCTCGGTGGCTGCCACGAGGGAGTCATTGCAGAGGGGGGCTTTTCCCTTCCCCTTCTTTTTCATGCTGTTTGGGCCTCGGGAAGAGGTGCCCTCGGGGGCCTTCTCCTTCCGTTTGCCCTTGGGGTCAAAGAAGAGGGCTCCCACCGCCTCGTCCCCCGAGGCGAAGCTGGTTGCAATTTTCATGAGCTCGAAGACGCTGGTGGGGGTCTGACGTCCGAGCTCATGCACGAGCTCTTTGCAGGAAGTCCCTGCAGCGAATGCTCCGACGACGTCAGAGTCGGCGACCTGGGGCAGTTCATTATACTGCTTAGAGAATCGCTGGATGTAGTCCCTGAAGGAATCGTCTGGCTTCTGTTTGCAGCTTCTGAGATCCCAGGAATTGCCAGGGCGCACGTATGTGCCCTGAAAGTTCCCTACGAAGATCTTGACCAGATCGCTCCAGTCAAAGATCAACCGCGGCGGAGATGTTCCAGCCAAGCTCTTGCAGAGTCGGCGAGGAACAAGGGTAGGTTGCAGATGATGATGAGATCATCCTACGCACCGCCAAGCTAGCACGCAAGACGATAGTCCGCTAGCCACAGTTCGGGGTTGGTTTCCCCCGAATACTTGGCTATGTTGGCTAGCTGTCGGAACCGGGGCGGGAATCTGGCCCTTCGGATGGCCTCGCTGAAGACACGAGGACCCGAGGGCGCGGGTGAGGGCTCGTGGTCCTCGTCCGAGTCGTAGCGCCCGCCCCGATGGACATGGTGGCCTCGTGCGGCTCCATCGGTCTTCCGCCAACCGCGGGCTTGAAGGATGGCTCGGACGTCGATGTCCTTGCCAAGCCGTTGGTGAACCGATGGGGCCCTTGGGATCTCGGGATGCACCAAGGTCTCTCGCTCGTGGCGTGCCGCATCGCCACGTAGGTGACTTTCAGCGCCACGATGACGTGACGCTGAACTCTCTGCCTGGAGGACGGCCGCATCCTCCAGGAGATCCTTGAGCTGGTTCCTGAGCTGCCGTGCCTCCTCGGTGGAGGGTTCGGGCATGCTCCGGAGCAGCATTGCCGCCTCCGTGAGCTTGCGACTTGCTCGAGGCGGGACTCCTGGTGTCCCGGCTCCATCGTCGGCGATGATACGAGCATGAACATCCCGGGCCCGGCGACGAGCTGCTCCGCCGGTGCCCTGCTGCTCCTCGTGCTCGAGCGCGGCTCGCAGCTGGGTGAGGCGCAGGCAGTCTTCATCCATCCGCGCTTCGAGTTTCCAGAGCTGCTCTAGCTCCGGAGACAGGTCATCAAAACTATTGAGAAGTCGAAGAAGAAGACAATAGGGAAAGATGTTCCACAACTTGGGGAACAATCGAAGGAGATTGAACCCCTAGTTGTAAGTGATCAATATTGTCGGTGCTAGTTTTAGCGGGCGCTAACACCGGCTAGTAAATTTGTGTTTTGCGGTTGAGGCTCTGGGTGGTGTGCATGGGAGAACACAGGGTTTATACTGGTTCAGGCCTCGAGGGCCCAACGTCCAGTGGAGAGGGGAATCGTGTTGCCTTGCAACAGGGTGCTCGTGGTAGGGGTTACAAGCTGGGCGAGAGAGAAAAGTGCTCCCAAGTCTCTTGTGAGTGTCTAAGTGTATACAAGTTGCTCGTTGTTGTATGTGGTGTGGAGTGGTGCATGTGAGAATGTCTCTCCCTAAGGCTGACCTCTGTTCTCCCTTTTATAGTCACAAGGGAGAGGCGAGGGCAGCGCGTACATTGCCATGCATGTTACACTGAGGAGTTGTTGTCTCTGTTTGACTGTCGTCACCTACGGTCTTGTCTCCGCGTCCCAGGGGTATGGCCGTAGTGGTTCGTACGATCTTGGTGAGTTCCAAGGCGGCAATAGTCGTCGGGATCACGGCATGGCGTAGTGTCACACCTGATGGCCGTCTGTCTGCACAATGTGACAAGAGGGGAAGTCGCCTCGGGGCGTTGTCTCCCGAGGCTCGAGACTCCTGCAGGCGTGATGGAATGGAGCAAGGCGATATCTTCCCTCGGGCGTATTTCTGGCCTTCGAGCAGTGCTTCCCGAGGGTCAGGTGGGCCCGGATGGAAGGCGTGCTCGTCCTTTCGAGTGGACAATGCAGGAGGTGCCTTTCCCGTTCTTGCGTAGCCCGTTCGTCAGGCACTTGGACTGTCGTAGTCGTAGTTGGTAGATCCCGGTGGAAAACGGGGTGGAGCACCGTAGACCATACTGGGGAGGGGACGGCCGTAGTGGGTCCATCAAATCCGTCGCCAGGGAAATCCTGACAGGTGATATGGCCGTCGTGCGCGCGCGAAGCACAGTCACGTTGAGAATCTCGCCTGACGGGACAGTGCTTGTAAAGTGGTCAGAGAGGTCTCTTGTGGTCTAAGATTGCTCTGCTGACGTCAACTGTGCATTGGATGCTTTAGAAAGGTTGCACCCGAGGTTGATGGGGAACTCAGGCGAATCGGAGAATCGGCACCCGAGGGTGACGCTTTCCCGAGCTCTCTCGGGAAGGTTCGGGCGAATCGGAAAATTGGCGCCCGAGGGTGCCGCTTTCCCGAGCTCTCTCAGGGAGGCTCGGGCAAATCGGAAAATTGGCGCCCGAGGGTGCCGCTTTCCCGAGGGTAGGCTGGCGTTGATGCAGCGCCGTCATGGGCCTCCGTAAGTGCGACCTTCATGAGCTTTCACAGGCCTTGCCTAGGCCAGGTCGTGTTGGGAATAGGTGTTTTTGCATCGAAGTTGGGTACCCCATACTTTGGTACCCTACAAATATGGTTCAAACTAATCGTACATGGAGACCGTACCTTCAAATGTCAATTTGGATGACTTTGGTGACTTCATCCTATCTACCGGTCTCAACTTTCAGCAAATCTTCCAAAGTGGACACATCGACAGTGTGCCAGTTGTTGATACCCGGAGAAAATATGAATATGGCAAGCCACTCTACAACCCTGCGAAATACCCATGGGCACGCAAATGTACTTGTTGAACAAGTGGTACCTAGAGGCGTGTGCTAGGAAAGAGAGTTTCATAGCGGTCAAAATTCGCAACGAGCACTTCTTCCGTGCCGATGATACCATGTACATTGAATTCAGTGAATTACACCAGCTATGCCCCCAGGACTCGGTCGACAAGTCTATCTTGAGTTGCTATTGTTTGTAAGTCATTATACCACGGGGCCTATTATTGTTTATGTAATTATATATCATATATAGCTCACACTACATATATGTTCTTCAATATATATTTCCAGATATGAGATGGGGCTCATCAAAAAAAGAAGAGACGATACCATTGGATTCATTGATCCGTATATCGTATTCAAAGATCCAGTTACTCCTAATTGGGAAGTTCAAGCGGAGGTGAATCTCAAGATGATGATAGAGAAACAAGGAAAGAAGACAACGATTCTCTTCCCGTACGGCTGCGAGTGAGTGTTATTAATTATAATGTCATTTTTTTATACATGCACAGTATATATAGTTTATCAAGTTATGATTCCTATGCAGCAATCACTGGATCTTGATGGTCATCAAGCTATCCACCAGTCAGTTATTTCTCTTTGACTCGATGAAAAAGGAGTTGGGACGATACCAACCAATGATAGACATGATCCAGCGGTAATCTAATTTCACTCTTCCACAACTCATTATATGTTTATATACATATATATTATACACCTGCTCTCTCTTAACTCCGAAATGATTCTTTTGGATATTAGACAGTGTTTGGGCAGAATTCATTTCAAATCATCGTCCCGAGTGCAAAGCACCGCTACAAATAGTCACACCCCTAGTAAGTAGCACTTTGCTATATATAGTGTCCAATATCTTCATTTGCCGTAGTTCAAATCACTGGATGACGAGAGTATTCTTTTCTCGTATATTGGTGTTTGCAACAGGAGCCAAGGAACAACCTATGTGGATACTACGTGAGCGAGTTCCTTAGGGTACACTCTAACAGAACTCCTGAAGAGAGGATCAAAGTAAGTTACAAAATATATTTGGGTGTATACATGATTAATCATATATATGCATACTAATATTTTTCTCTCAATTTGAAGACTGATTGGTTGAGACAGAGGACTCTACAACAACACAATGTCAAAGCTATCCAAGAGACAATAGCAGGCTTTCTTAATAAAAAAGTCTTGAATCCTGATGGAGAGCACTACTGCGGCGGGAATTAATTTTCTCGGCTTGTAATTCTAGGTTAAGGACACGGATAAACACGGGTTTTATTTAATTATGCAAGCGTAATTTATTTAATTATTTGGCACGGTCCAAAATGCAAGGGTTTTTTTTATGTTATTTAGTGCATATAGACTGTATTATGTTGTCAGTTTTGCAATAATTACCGAATTGCTAAAATAGATTTATCGAATTGCATATGAAAATTTTTTAGCGGCATACCCTTGGATGAAATCCTAGATTCGCCACTGGCTGGTGCTGGTGATAGTTAAAAAAAAATGCCCCAGACCTGGTAGTAGTAACCAATAAGGGGTGTTTAGTTAGGTGAAATGGGATGAAAAGTGCATTGTAGCACTTTTGTTTGTATTTGACAACTTTTGTCAATAATGATCCAAGTAAACTTAAAATATTTATCTCGAGCTAGCCAGGCAAAAATTACAAACATACACCAGCTGCTATTTTGTTTAGTGTTCTATACGGCCGGAAAGTACACTCGATGTGATGGGAAAAGAGAAAAAAAATTTCGAAGTAAACACCCTAAGCATCGGTTAACTAATCGGCTGGACGCATCGTTATTTGTGACAATATGGTTCTGCACAAGTGAGATTGAACTGCGCAAAGTGTTGACAGAAAAATGTTGCAGATGGCAATAGAGACAGGTGCTGAGGTGCATACGTGATGGGCGAATTCATTTCAGCGGAAGAGATCAAAGAAAACAAGAGGGTCAGTACAGTGCCATCGTTGAAGCTAACTGCCCCGCTCCCCTCCCTGCCCCTGGTCAAAGAAAACAAGAGGGTCAGTACAGTGCAAATAGTCACACTACTTGACCCATCACAGTCAGATGACTGAATTCTCAGCCCTGATTATACTGTACATAAAATTCGCATCGTCATTTACTAGATAGATTACTGCACAGGAGAAAATTATACAAGGAGCGCCATAATGCGGGCTTGGCTGAGTCATGGGTGACCAAGAAAGATTCTTGTTTTGTGCAGAGAAAAAAAAACATTTATATATCTGTGTGTGTGAGATAGAGGGAGGGAAAAAGATACCATAAAAATGAGAAAAAAAAAAGAAGGCATATGCAAGGGTTTCGTACGACTAGCGGTCACTGAAATATTCTAAAACACACCATGACTTGCATTGCTTTATATATCTTGCCTCCAGAACCATGCCTCAGATGTTTTTTCCAAATAGAAAAGAATAATACCATTGATTGATTTTTGTCTTCAACCACTACCAGATAAAATAATACACCTAACACCGAATACAGATCACCTGGAGAAAAACAAATGGCAATACTCAGACTGAACCCATCCAGATTTTCTAACGGCTACCAGGAAGGAAATGAAACTCTCATCGTCCCCGCGTTTCTTTTGACCGGTGACAAGAACTGTCGAAATTAAAATTATAGTACCGGAAACAATGGATTCAGCGCCTTAACTACCTAACACGGAGATGCAGAAATGAATTATCTTCTATTAGTCGTCAGAGTGACTCCCAAGCAAGGTTTGACAGTACTGCACAGGGAATAATTCCTGGCTTTGGCATTATTGCATACCTCAGCGGTATTGCAAGCTCCGTCTCCGTGGGCCGGCCGGGGCCGGACGAGACACCCGGACAATATGATTCCTCCAGCTGACGCGAGGCCATAGCTACTGATATGGAGTCGTATGACTGGCTTGACTAATCGCTGCATGATTAACCGGCAAGAACCAAGACCAGCTGTTTGTTCCCTAATCACATTTCCTCCAGCTCCTAAAATAATAAACTGGCTAAACAGCAGCAGCAGCAGCCTCAGAAGACACGGCCAACTACTCGTGGCTGGCTGACATATGTACTACACGTGCACAGCAGCACAGGCACGCTGGATCTCGACCGGCACACGTGTATCCGCTGGCGGCTTAACCAACCCCAATGAATCAAACGGTCAGTACTCCCAATTCCTTTGCTTTCCTTGCACACCAATTAACCCTAGTTTTTTTATAAACTGCTCTTCTTCCTTGGTGGGATGAGAATCAAACAGGAACCCGGCTTGCTGCTCTTTTCGCCAGCAAAAGAGAGGAGTTGAACGAAAACAATGCATGAAACTGGCCGTGGAGCCATGTGCTCGAATCTGCAACACTAACCTAAGCTTAAATTTTGCTTTGGGTTAAACAAACGCTAACCTTGGCGCAATGCCACTCATCATGGCCAGAGCGAGCGCCCAGCCGCTAGCGCTAGGCTTTCTGCCCCCCTATCAGACGGCAGCCGCACATGGTTAGGCACGCCAAGACAGCCGTCGTTCCACGGGCCGGCCACGGTAAGGTGAGCCCTCTGCCGAACTGCTACACTGGCGGCCCTTTAACTTGTCAGCGCCTGTGCCAGTTTGGTCCATCAACTTGCAAACGCGAAAAATAGACCCCTGAATTTGTCAGCCGGTGCCAATTTGGTCCACGAACTTGTAAACGCAGAAGATAGGCCCCTGAACTTGTCTTGTTCACCGCAGGCCCATTTCCCTTCCAGCGTAGCCTCTAGGTGATGTGGCAGCCTGATGGTAGTTTATCCACATATTAAGGGCGCTAAACGAATTCAAATGAAAAAGTTGTCAACTACAAAGTCGTATAACTTTTCAAGATGTACAACTTTTATTTTGGTAGTTTCTCTATCCGAGGTCGTTTCCAAAATTTAGATTTCAAATATGATAAATTCAAACATATTTTTCTTTGACAAAATGATTTCAAATGAAAAGGTTATCAACTACAAAGTTTCATAACTTTTCAAGATCTACAACTTTTATTTTAACATATTTTTCATACAAGCTCATTTGAAAAACTCAAAAAAACTGATTTCAGAATATTTTAACAGGCGGTTTCTTAAGAAAACCGTAAGTAGAAATCGATTTCTACATGCGGTTCCTTGAGAAAACCGCCAGTAAAAATGACTCAATTTAACCGCCAGTAGAAATCCAACCATTTTTACTTACGGTTTGTTGCGTGGCGCACTGTGCGGGGCGTGGTTTGCTGCGTGGCGCTACGTCATGACGTCGCATCCGACTCTGCACAGTGCAACGAGAAGATAGGTTGACTTTTGAGTATTACCTCCCAAGGGTCAGGAGTCCCTGATGCTGTCGGGGGCGTGATGGGACGGAGCGGTGGGAGTATCCTCTCTCGGGCGCGTCCCCTCCCACGTGCGGTACTTCCCAGGGGGGTAGGCGACCCTGGTCGCAAGCCTTGCCCATTCCCTCGGGTTGGCCGGACGGTTGTCGTTCCCCTTTTCCTGGTGCCACACGTGCGGCCAAGGTATGGGCAGTCGCTGTCGTAGTTGGAGAATCTCCTTGTCAGCCTAGGGGGTGGTACTGTTGACTATCCCTGTAGCGACGTGGGGGGAGTGGGGCCATATGACCGGTTGCCAGGGGAGATGTGGCAGTTGGTATGGCGGACGTGCGCGTGCGGGGCGCAGTCGCGTCGAGGCATCCTCTCGATTAGACCGTGCTTGTAAAGTGGTCAGGGAGGTCCCTTGGCCGGCAAGTTTGCCCTGCTGACGTCGGCAGGGCTCGGGCGAACCAGATAAGTGCGCCCGAGGGAGATCATGTGTAGCGAGGGGGGAGGGCTCGGGCGAATCGGAAGCCGGTTGCCCGAGCCCGCGGCATTTGGTGTCAGGCTCGGGCGAATCGGATGGTGTCGCCCGAGGGTCCTGCTTTTCCGAGCCCTGTCGCGGAGGCTCGGGTGAATCGGAGGATTTCTCCCGAGGGGTCCCCGTGCCTGGGGGAGGTAATGTGCTTCCGCGCGGCTCTATCTTAGACCGTGCGGGCCGTTTCCTCATGGGCCTTGGTTGGCGCCCTCTTGGGCTGGGCTTTATTTGGGAAGTGTGTTTTTGCGTTGAAGTTGGGTACCCCATACTTGAGTACCCGACAATGCATATGACATGGAATAAGTGGCCGCACACAGGGAGCACTCGTATCCTCTCGCTGTCCATGGAAGTCCGATTGGCAGATGGCGCACCCCGCGGGCGCGTGCTGCTATTGCACCGGATGACCGAAGAGCGCCTCGCCGCGCGGCCGGCGACGCGACGTAGGTCGCCATGGGCAGCGCAACGACCGCCTGGTGCTTAAGCTTTGCGGTGTACGCCATGACGCTGCCTCCTTCACAGCCACCTCTCTTCTCCACGGGGTCAAATGCAACGCCGAGGGATGGAATCAGAATCCATCGATCGGTTCAGCCGGAGGTGGTTGGCTATTGCCTGCCTGGGCTTTGCAGTAGTTGAAGACTGTGGCTGGGTCTGGCACTGCACGAAGAGCCCTCCGGCAGAGCTCTGCTGCCCACGTACGAGGTTCTTAGGAGGAAGAAGATGATGGTAATCACGAAAATGCCATTGAACGATATTTCAGGAGCTATTCTTTAGAAACTGTTGGAGATAGCCTAAATAAATTTTTCCAAAACGTTTTTAGGAGTTGAAAAACACTGTAGTTTTAGGAATAAAAAATAGAATACTCTTGGAGATGCTCTTACCACACTTTAATAGCCCTTTTTCGTAGCTCTAGCCATTTTCCTCCCTCCACAAAAAGCACACGGCTCTGTTGTTCACCTAAGGCAACACCAGCTGTGTTGAAGCTCTGGGTAAACTACACATCAATCTGAGCAATTATTGCTCGGTCCCTTGTATGATACCCCTTGCCATCTTTTTTTTGTTTTTGTTTTTTTGTAACTACTACAGGTAAACTGGTTGCGTTTCTTGTTCTTCCTTCAATCTATTTCGCTCAAGCATTATGATACGATTTAGCAGGTACTAGCTTGGAGTGTACAATTCAGGGACTAGTGTAAAAATACAAGATAATCGAGGACATATATAAATACATATGTTACACCGTCCTTTCTGCAAAATAGCAAATTTTTTTCAAAAAAAAAGAATGCCTATACATATACATTATAACTACGGTATGGCCTTGTCAAGGTCGCTTTCTTTGACACCCAATACATTTAGATGGAACCTTTCATGATAAAAGAGAGAGAGAGAGAATCCTTCGCTATCAAGCTCTTACCAACAGTATGAACTGGTGGCACCATTTCTAATTCGTTCCATTTTAAAATTCCTTTTTTATTTTTTTAAATAAACGATTGATCAGGGCACTTCAAGTCATCAACCACCTTAATTAAGTGGGGGTAGGTTTCATGTTATCGAGGGATGTCAATAATTGGCTATTCTTTTATCAGCGTTTTCCTGGTCAATATATTGTGCTCATTTCACTCACTCCCCCCATAAAATAGAACGGCACCATAAATTTGAAACAGGTACAGGATCCTTTCCGCCCCAAGATTTTGTTTACAAAACGAAAGAAAACATCTGCCGGTGGTTTCATCGACGGGCTCAGATCGATGGGTGCCTATTTTGTTTGGGCCCGGGCGCGTCGCCCTCAGGCCTCAGCTGCAAGTGAAGCCGGTGGTGGGCCCGGCCAGCGCACGCAGTATCGTGCCGGGCGTCGCCGTCGCCATCACGGCGGCACTGACACTCTCCAGTTCCGCTAGCTGCTGTTGCTTTGCGCAAGATTTCTCGCGCCCTTTTTCGACGTGGCTGCTGTGGCGGGCCTGCAGATCGCTGGATCCACCACAAGGAACCACAGCGAAAGGCCAAAAGGAAAAGAGCGGCCTCTGATGCGCCAGATGCAGCATGTCGACGTGCCGACATGGAGCTGCGTGTGCTCTGGGGCCCGGCTGTTCTTTTGGACTGGACGGCCGTCATTTTTTGGCCGTACTTTATTAATAAAAATTCTTCAAGAATAAATTAGATTTAATTCTTTTTTGCAAATTTTTTATTAAAAACGAATGGTCAAATTTAGGATTAAAAAAGTCAAACAGCTTATAAATTGGGACGGATTAAGTACATGATCACACGAATTAAAGTAAGCAGGAAAAATGTATAATTAGAAGTATTGGCATACATGCCTATTCTTTCCTTGCAGATATGACCCATGCCATAGCTTGCCAGGAAGCATTCACCTGCATTTAAAAACCAAACTACGTGCAGAGGCCAGAATAGAGACAATTTCTGTTTTCTAAAGCAATGGTGGTACCTGCAAATTCATGCTCGAACACATTGCTTGTGCAATCTCACAAAGGTGCTAGCTACCAACCATACTACTTGAGGCTACTATCTCCCACAGACCAAACTGCTCATGGGTGTTCAAACCTAGACACGGCCTATCAGAAAGCGCAATCTCCACAAAAAAAAGTATTAGCTCTGTTCAAATATAGTTTATATGAAAATTGAAAAACTGTTCTCCAAATTTAAAGCCTGACCAGTTATTACCGTTTCTCATTGTAGCTGGTTACCTAATCCAAACGTGCATTCAAGTTTTATCTCGCACTCGCCTCACCACATTATTCTAAGGAACATATAGCATAAAAACATATAAACCAGTTTACCCCTGACAATACAGAGGAAGAAGCGGGAACTTATCCTCAGCAATTGCAACGCATTGGAACTGGCCTCACCAGAGAAGCAAGCAGAAAAATATTGTCTTTGGCATTTACTCAAGAGCCCAGTCTCTACAACTAAAAAGCAGCCAATGCAATCGTCTCGGACAGACTCACCTCCTCCCCGCGATAAAAACTACCCGGTCAATGCACGTGTCCCACGACAAAGCTAATGGCCCGGCTTCTTCGCGTGGAACCGTCGTATGACGCCCACCTCACCTTCACGCCGCTGCCGGACGCGCCGCCGCCTCAACGCCGCGGCCCAAACCCACCGGACCCACCGCCGCCTCGACGCCGTGGCCCAAACCCACCGGATTAGAAACCCACCGCCGCCTCGACGCCAGCCAGGTGCCGCTCAAAGCGCCGCCACCCAATCCCTGCCCTCCCGATCCAACCCACTCTCCTCGGTCGTCACCGCAACGCCGCCGCCTGCTCCCTGCTCTCCCTATCCAATCCGCCCTCAGCGGCCACGCAACTGGCCGTCGCTGCTAGGATTCTCGCTCCTGACCCCCGTCGTTGCTCTTCCACCGCCACGGCCTTCGTAGCCATCAACATCCCAGCAACCGTAGATCCTCAGTTTGTTTTCAAGTCCAAACGAGCCAAGCTACTTCGGCGGCCCCTTCCTCCATCCATACGGCTACCACTGGTGAATCCCGACCTTGAGACATTGAGACCTCTCATCCTCCACTCACTTTCGTGTCATTCGAGCGCTTCCATTTACAGTCGTCTTGCTTCTCCGTCTGGTAGTGGCACCGTCACAGGTAGTTTTTTCCAGTCGAAGAACAGAATCTGATTAGATTTTTTTCCAGTCGGAAAAAATAGGTGCGCATGCTACAGCGATCAGGTGTTGTTATAGGCTAGCTGCGCTTATATGGCAGATGGCACTATATGAGCTTAGTGGATAGTTGAAACTTTACAGCAATGAGAAGATAGACCAGAGACGCACTCAGCACTTATGTCTTACTAGCTCAATCCTTCCTGCCTCCGTTAGTATCCTCCGTTGCCTTTACCTGTGCAGCATAGCACAAGGAGGGCTTAATAATATTTTTTGTTCTGTGCTAATATTTTTTCTTATATTTTAACTGGGATACATATAAAGTTATGGGGACGACATCTTAGAACTTCCATGCCAAGGAGAAGAATACAACTTGTCGCTTGCTTATCTGCCGCCGATGTGGGAAATAGGAAATGGAGAAACAGGAAATTGGATGATCTATGAGCTTATTCAGTTAAGATTCTTTTTGTTCGTTGCTTTTGGATGCAATTACCTTCTTTATGCAGCTTCATATTAATACGTGTGTCATTGCGTTGAGATTATGCCTACTTAAATGAAAATAAATAATATTGGCCGACCTTTTCTCACAGCACAACGGCCAATGAACTTGTTGTCAGTACCCTCAACAAGGACATACGGTCCTCTGAATTCCCACTTCGACCATCAAGTTTATCTTTCTGTTGTAGCATCCTCTGCATGCCTCAGATAATATCTATGAATTGGGACTGTCATGGATGGGTTGCAATGATTTAAACACAATTAATTTGAATCCTATAGACACCATAATCATGTAGATATGCCTTATAGTACCGTCACTACGAAAGTGAAATCATAAATTTAGCTTGACATGGCCTCTAGATGTAGTAATAACTCCCATTGATCCACACAATTCAGAGTATATATACTGTATATTAGGAGCAGTGCTTTTTGCTGGTTCAGAATTTTTCTCAATTTTTTCAGGTACTAAAGTGACTTTGTTTTGAAGACAAGCATTAGGTCGTCGACAGCATTTGGCCAGGTTAGCTTCGCTATTATCTCTAATGTAGTAATAACTAACATCACAATTTAGTGTATATACTGTATCTAGGAGCAGTGCTTTTTTTGTTGGTTCAGAATTTACCTCAATTTTCAGGTACTAAAGTGACTTTGTTTTGAAGACAAGCATTAGGTCGTCAAAAACATTGGCCAGGTTAGCTTCACTATTTTCTTCTTCCCCGTTCTCAATGAGTAGATTGATACTTTACCTGGTAGGATAGCGACAGCTTGACATTTCTGCACATGAGGATCTGTATGGCCGTTATGCATTCAGAGTTAACCTGGACAATATAGTAGGTATCGGTGGTGCCATTGTATGGTAGGCCTATGGGCAGAGGTAATGCTTCACACGCCGATACATATTTATTCAAGATATCAATATATCCATTATATTTCTGAATGCCATACATGTCGGTTTGAATAGGTAGTCATACACAATTGTGCTTCAGGTAGAATAACCAGGGAACTAGGAGGTGAAATGCCAACATATTAATTAATTCAGACTTATGTGATCTACAAGGCAAACTTTTGGTTTTCACTCTTCTGCTTGCCTTTTGTGCAGTCAGGTCTTTTTTTATTTTCATGATGAAGGTTAACTTAACTTCATCTTATGCAGTTATCCTACTAAGGAAGCATAAAAAAAATAGTTGTTTCTACTGTGGATCTACCCACATTTCTGTTGATTCTAAATAGCAATTGTAGAAATATATATGTAACCTCCTTAAAATGCTTAGATCCTGGCCTTGTGGAGAATGTTTCTTATTTGCATTTCATCTATCATGATTCCGCTAGTCACAGAAACTGACAAACTATTATGCTAGCTATTATGTTGGTGAGAACTGTATATATTCAGCGCAAGATGGCTACTTTTATGATAAGTTACTACTTACTAGCAGTGAATTATGTATGGATGTTGCTAAAAATAGGTCATTTAACTTGATGTGTAGATGAAGAATAGCTTGTGCTACAAATGCTCTGAATAAAGTCGTATTTGCAAGCCCAAAATTGCAGTCTTCATGTTGGACCTCAGATATCCCTTATTTCCACCATTTCACCATGTATTTTTATGCTGAATTATGCGGCCTACAAACAGTTAGTGCATGTTTCTTTCCTTGTGCAATCACGCATCTTATTTTTTTCATGCAAATGTTCCAACAAGATACCTTGCTGATTCACCATGAGTTTGATTCAGTTCAAACACGGTTTGAGTTTTTTTTTTTTTCGTAACTTTCCAGTCTGTTTGGATCTCTCTGATACTGTTATGACCAGATCCCCTTATTTTTCATACTTATAAGAAGGAAGATCGATTACCATACTACTTATATGTTTGAAATACTTTGTTGTGTTACTTATAGTCAAGCAAAAGAGGGATCATTTCTCTGTTTCTTTAGCATGCTAACAATTGGTATATGAGATAGTGATATGTTGATACAGTGATCTTGGATCACCTCCGCCAGAGGGCTTCACCTTTGCAAGATGTGACCTGTGGCTATCGGTAAGAGGAGCAGATCAGCCCTTGTGGCCCCTTCATTTTCGCATTAATTTTCTCTCCATTTTATGTTTCTTATAATAATACCTTTCATTGTATTTGTATTGCAGGGTTAAATCATTTTGAATATGACTATCAAATATCAAGCACATGTAGACAACAAAATCATTAGTTTTGTAAAAAGATGAGTTAACATTTCAGGACACTTTGTAGTGGGAGATAATACTATATCAAATCGACACATGTTCAGATTAGTATGCTCATGTTGTGTCACTATCTTTTTTTCCCGCTGCAACGCACGGGCATTTACCTAGTTTAACCAAACATACCAAGTCACGCCAATGAGCTATATGTACAAACTGAAGTTTAGTGATGGATTTGGGTAACAAACTAACAATCAAATCACAGAAAATAAAATACATATAAGAGGCTGGAACATAGGAATCGATATTTGTATGAAAACAACATAGGATTAGATGATAGAGATGAAGCAAACAGCTAGAATACTAAATGAACATAAATTTGGTAAACCGTGATAGTTCTAATTGACATGGAACATAGTACATGTCTAATTGTCAATACATTTCACTGATGGCACCAACACATTTTGAAGTACGCCAACATTGACATATATCTTCTGGTGGCAACTTACATCGAATGTTTTATTTATTTGAATAGCAAAACTAAATTATTTTACATTTTCAGTAAAAAAGAAATGGGTGCAATATGGCTCATCCTCTTGTTTTCAGGAAAGATCTAAGGAAGCAAGAAAAGCAGGAAACATTGAAAGAAAAACGAATTTTTTTTAAATAATATTTTTTTATTGATTAATTGCGAATCTAGTATTTGGAATCGAAAAATTACAAAAATAGCATCCGGTCGGCCATCCAGCAGCCGATAGGGGACCTGTCGGCACTCCAGCAGCCGACAGGCTTACGTGTCAGCTGTCTCGCAGCCGACAAGCATCGGCAGCGGCTGTCGGCTTCTGGAGGGCCGATAGGCCCAGTCGGCATTCGGGCAGCCGATAGGCCTGTCGGCTCACCGGAGGCCGACAGGCCACTACTACCATATTCTTTTCATTTTGATGTTCATTTTCACGTTATTTTCATATTCGTTATATGGTTCAATCCGAAAACTTAACTTACTCGTGGCTTGCTAGACTGTTCTATAAATGAAGTGAGTTGTAAATTATGAAAAATAGAATTAAAACAACACATGTTCAATTTAAAAGAGTAACCCAGCGATACATGAAATGAGCGTTGCGTGGCATATGTGGTTTGCAATGGCATGTGTGTGACTCTGGTAAGAGCCCACAGACTATTGTAAACATGCCTTAGGGAATTTAACTTGCTGGGTCTATTACATTGTTCTACTGGGTGCAGCGTGGTTGTTTGCCCTTGTTGTCGCGCCGTGAAGACGGTTCCGCTGCATCCCTCTTGTTCTTGAGTGCTGCCTCTCGCGCTTTAAGCTCTTTCTCTTTACGCTTGATGATTGCTTCACGCAAGCTTAACTCCTCCCTCCTCCTGGCAAGATCTTCCTCCTTAGCTTTGAGACGGATCTGATCTGCCCTGATCCGTCGCTCTTTGTCCTCCCTGATTTTGCGGTCAACCTCACGAGCCTCATTCATCCTCAGAAGATATTGAGCTTTGTCTTCAAGCTCCTTCGGACGCCTCGGTGGCCATGCGGGCATCTCCCAATCCACCCATTGGATCCACTTGCAAGGCTACATGTGTGGATGTAAATGATGAAATTGTGTATAGTTTACGAGAAACGAAAGAAGTTGTTGATAGTACCATGAAGTCGTCATCCAGATCTGGGCACCCGAAGTACCTACACCCATAGTGTCGGTCCAACTCCATCCACACGCACAACCTAGTGACAAACCCACAACGACACTTTGGCCGCTCACGCCACGACGGTAGCTGAGTTAGGTTAGATGTCCATGACGACATTGTAGTTGAATGACGAGGGTTTGGAGAAGAAAATGTGTGATATGCTAACTCGTCGGATGTCTTTAAATAGGGCAGGCATGGAGTGAAGGAGTAATTTCATAGACCCCAGCCTTTTCCGACTTAGTCCTTTATAGGCTTTACACAAATAATTGCGAGTAGCCTGTTGCTCACCTCAGAGTACACAGCGAGTAGCCTTTTCAGTGTATTGGCAAATGAAGAGTCTGTTTAACCAGTCGAAATTAACAGCAACTAACCTTTTCAGTGATTCAGAGGGCTTGCGAATAGGCTTTTCAGTGCATAACCTTTTCAGTGATTGCGACTACACAGTGCGTAGCCTTTTCAGTGGCTTTGGCAGACCGAGAATCTAGACTTTTCAGTGATTCAGAGGGCTTGCGAATAGGCTTTACAGTGCATAGCATTTTCAGTGCTTGCTACTGCATAGTGCGCAGCCTTTTAAGTGACTTTGGCAGACCGAGAATCTAGACCTTTCAGTGATTCAGAGGGCTTGCGAATAGGCTTTTCAGTGCATAGCCTTTTCAGTGCTTGCGACTGCACAGTGCGTAGCCTTTTCAGTGACTTTGTCAGACCGAGAATCTATACTTTTCAGTGATTCAGAGGGCTTGCGAATAGGCTTTTCAGTGCATAGCCTTTTCAGTGCTTGCGACTGCACAGTGCGTAGCCTTTTCAGTGACTTTGGCAGACTGAAAATCTAGACTTTTCAGTGATTCAGAGGGCTTGCGAATAAGCTTTTTAGTGCATAGCCTTTTCAGCGAGTTGTCAATTGAATTCATGGCGTCTTCAGTGATTGCGACTGCACAGTGAGTAGCCTTTTCAGTGACTTTGGCAGACCGAGAATGTAGCCTTTTCAGAGTACTTCAAAGTATTGTGCTCAATTAACCCTGCATTAATTCAGTTCTATTCAAACGCAATGTCACCCCTCGGTTGCTTCTATAAATATGGGACGGTGCTGGTGAACATCACCAGCAATACAAGATGTCTGGACCAAAGAAATGGAGGTTTAGGGTTGGGAAGCTCAAGGGCACGGTGGAGAGCAAGGGCCCGCCAATAATGTGGGATGATGGGGTAGTCTTGGTCCCGATGAGTTCGACGAACACATCGACTGGTTTCGAGAAGAGAGGAAGAGTGATTATGGTCCACAAAGACCTCTGAGGGAGTACGTGAAGAAAGATAAAGAAGTGTGGCCGAAGTGCAGGCATGGCGAGGACTGCCTTGTGCAGATGTACACCGAGGGCGGGATACACGGGGGCCGACGATTCTTCAAGTGTCCCTATACATATGTAGTGTTTTATTGTCCCTTTTCAGTAATGTATTTCGCAACATACACGAACGTTAACAAATCTATTCATCGTAGACCTCGTGGGCAGAAGACAATTGCGGGTTCACTAAGTGGGTGGACCTGCTACCTATTACCCCGCATTTGGAGTACATCTGGTACCTGTAGGACCGCATCGGCTCGCTCGGCCCAAGCTACAGCTCGAGCCACAACAAGGAGGAAGATGAGGAACAAGGCAACAGTGGAGCCACATCGCAGGAGCCAAAATACACAGACCCGTACTGTCGCTGCCCTCATCACAAAAATAGTGGTACTCCGCCAAAATCGCCACCGCCACCACCTCCGCCAATGGGCGGTTACTATGGGGAAGGTGCCACTCAGCTCAATATGTGGCAGCACTACTAGTAGGCTGTCCGATTGTCCATCTATGTGTGTGATGCATGTTTCAATTACCTAAGGCATGTTAGGTGTAGTGCAGAGAGTCTGAACTCTTATTTTGTTCGGATTCTCACATGCCATTTCGTGTATTCGTTTTATGTTTTAATTTGCAAAGGCATGTTAAGGTCGACACATGCCGTTTCATGTGTTGTGGTTGTTCGTATCGTTTCGTAATAAGTTCGAGAGGAGAAGAAATATCCGTAATTCGAGCGTACTGGAGTGTTGCCTCCATTTAATGAAATGAAAAGCACAAATATGATTGGACATAATACTAATGCATCAGTACGTAACATCTACAGAAACTTGTGATCATACATGCATACTGTCAGTTGAATATTGGTATAACCCCTAAACCCTACCAAGACATTAATTACAAAAACTAATATAAGTAGACAAAAAATTCCTCACTCAAATAGCCCTAAATCAAATAAACAAGTACTACTAGAGAAAATAAAAAATAATCCTTAAAATAAACTAATACTAACTACTTAAATAAACTAACACTAACTACATAAATAAACTAACAGTAACTATTCTTACAATTCTAATAAATAATCCTAACAAAAAAAACTAATCCAAAAAACAAAATAAACTAACCCTAACTAACTAAATCAACTAACCTAACCGTAAATAAACAACTAAAGAAACTAACCTAACCCTAACTAACCCTAATAAAAAAACTAAATAACCCTAAATCTACGGTTCAATAATATACAACTAAAAGTTACCCTAATCGAATCTACAACTATAAATAACCCTAAACTAATCTACAACTAAAACGAATTCTAAACTAAAGTACGACTAAAAATAACCCTAAACGAAACTACATCTCAAACTAACCCTAAACTAATGTACCACTAAAACTAACTCTAATTCTAAAATAATTTACAATTTTCTCAAATTCTGAACTAATTTAAAAATAATTACAACTTGCTCTAAACTAACCCTAACCCTAACCCTAAATCTAACTAAATCTAACTAACCCTAAATACCTAATTTTATCTAAACTAAATACATAAAGTAATCAAATTTGTAAAAAAAAATAGAAAACTAACAAAAAAAAAGAAAACTCACCGCGATGGCGACCGACGACGGCGGTGGCGAGCCGTCCGTGGCCTCCGCGCCCGCGCGGGGACGGTGGAGGGCGGCGGCGGGGGCCCCTCCGCCGGATCCGGCTGCTGGGGGCGGCGGACGGCGGCCGAAGCGGCGGGACGGCGGTTGGCTGCAGCGAGCGCGCGGAGAGAGAGAGAGAGAGAGAGAGAGAGAGAGAGAGTGCGCGAGCGAGCGGCGTCGCGAGGAAGGAGACAGCCGCGGTAGATATAGGGACCTGTCGGCTCCTCGGCAGCCGACAGGTCCCTATCGGGTCGCGAGGGGCCGACAGGCCTATCGGCCCGACAGGCCCGACAACTTTGGCTCGGCCCGCTGGCGTGGCGAACTAGCCGTGGAACGGCCGATAGGGTCCTGTCGGCTCCTCATCGGCCGACAGGTCCCTAATCGGCTTTCCAGCGGCCGACAGGGTGCTATTTTTATAATTTTTCTATTCCAAATACTAGATTCGCAATTAATCAATAAAAAAATATTATTAAAAAAAATTCAAGAAAAACTAAGAGATGGAGCACCTACTGTCAGTGCCAAGTATACAAAAATATCTCACGACAATGCAGCCTGTAGACAAACTTTTAACTAAAACTAATACAAGAAGGTCCAAAGAATATGGCATGGGGGAAAAATAGAGAAAATTCCCTCATTGCCACTCAAATCTATACCAATCCCTTCACTGCCGTCGAAAATTATAGAGTCCCTTCACTGCCATCTATTTATAAGTTTTGATCCCCTCATTGCCATTACCGTTATATGAAAAGGCCTTAATGCCTTAATTGCCATCCGTATAGACAATTTGTTCCCTTAAATGCCATTGAGAGAATAAATACCGTTACAAAGTGTTCATTACGCATGACTAATTCCGTGTGCACTGCTAATTTTATCATTTTTCGTAGTCCGAACTACTAGACAATTTATTTCCGCAAGGGGTGAGGTACCAGATTCAGGATGGTAGCAGACTAGCAGGACATGATACAGCCGACGACCTCGGCGGCGCCAACGGCAGGACATGTTTTGATAATAATTTTCACAGCAATATAGTTATCAGATCACGAAGAGAAAGATTTTTTTGTAAAGTATTTGAACATGCATCACGCTTTATATGGAAGGATGTGCTATTTTTTATTTTAGACTTTGAAGGATGTGCTACTTTTTAGACTTTGTATAGTGGAGGGTGCCGATTTTTTTTCTTTTTCTAATAGTCTTAGAGATAAATAAAAATTATATATAGTGCCTTGCGAAATAAATTGCCTAAGGCTACTATCAAGCTTAGACTATAAAAAGTGATAAAATTTGGCTGTTAGCAGTGCACACAGAATTAGTCCGGTGTAACGAACACGTTGTAACGGTGTTTTATTCTCTTAATAGCATTTAAGGGAACAAATTATCTATAGGGATGGTAATCAAGGGATTAAGGCCTTTTTCATATAACGGTAATGGTAATGAGGGGATCAAAACTTCTAAATAGATGGCAGTGAAGGGACTCTATAATTTTCAATTTGCAATGAAGGGATTGATATAGGTTTGAGTGGCAATGAGGAAATTTTCTCAAAATAATAACAACTGCGCTTTCAATTCCTTAAACTGTTTAGATCTTGTTTCAAGATCTTCCATCTTAGAATTAAATTCTGAATATTTCTTTTCAGCTTCCTCAATATCCTCTGAAGCCAAAAGTTGTTGAATTCTTGCCGGTAGCTACCAAAAAATACAACAACAAAAATATCATGATTAAAATACCAGTAGATAACGGAAAGATACACCATCTTCCCGCCCTCCCTCCCTGATCTCTTATACGATGGAGGTGAGCTGCCGCGCTAGAACTAGCTGAGCACGCGTGGGGCGAGCTGCGGCGGCAGGACGGCAAGCGCGCGGTGCGAACTGCATGACTGCATCTGCTAGATGGCACTGGTGAATTACTGCTCCAGTGCGATAGAAGATACACATCCACGGCCGCCATGAAGACACTGCGCGAAACAATAGCTGATGTGAACACGAAACACACAAGCATCTAGCCAAATGTCGATTTATAATTGCTAACAACCCAAACCACTAAGCACAGAGTAGTCGAGCACGGAGAGAAGGCTTCCTCATCGTCTCCGTCCTATATCTCTGACAAATGAAATAATAAATGAATATGAAATATACAATTAATAAGTGGATTCTAGAAATCCATATGGTTCCTGAAGAATAGAAATCGCAACGTATAGAAATTAAATCTCATACTAAGTATCAAGGAGTTTAATGTAGAATATATATATGTATGAATATTGAAAGAAGAATGTGTATCATTTCAAGAAAAAACCAGAGCTCAATCAAACACGGCCCGTATAGCTTAGAACCTGGGTGCAAGCCTGGCCCCCGCGTCGCCCCCGCACAGGCGACACGGGCGGCGAAAACCCTAGCCCGCCGCCAGCCCTTCCTCCCCTCCCTCCCACCCTTGCCGCCGCCGGAGGAGGCTGCCGGGAGGCCCGCGCGGCCCCCTAGGATGGTGGCGGCGAGGCTCTCACCTAGATGTGCGAGGCGGCGCTCGACGGCCATGGCAGCTCCTTCGTGCGGGGCGGCGCTCGACGGCCATGGCAGTGAGGCGTGGCTCCTGCTGCGCGACGGCGGTGGAGTGGGCGCGGCAGCTGCCATGCTCAGTGGCGCGGAGTTGGCGCTCGCTGCGCGCGTGCGCACGGGTTGGTGGCTGCTGCTGCCGGCGACTCCGGCGAGCACGGCGTCAACGGCGGCGACTCCGGCCACCAGATCCGGCACCCCGACGGCCGGATCCGACCTTCTCTGGGCCGAATCTGGTGCTTCTGCAGTGGTGGTGGCTGGCGGCACCGGTGGCGACTGCTGCAGGCGTGGCCCGTGCAGAGGCAGGGGCGTCCACGGCGGTGGCTTCCGCGCGTGCTGAAGCCGGAGCGGGTTGGAGGTGGTGGTGGCGGGACTCGGTTGCGGCGGTGGCGATCCACCTTGTCCTCCTCGGTCGGTGGTGCGACGACGACTGTGGTGGCTGCGGTCCGGTGGTGGCTGCGGTGGTGGAAGACGGGACGCTCAGTTGAGGGGGCGGCGGTGGTGCGGCAGTTCGTCGGCAACGCCGTGGTGGCGTGGCCGCACCTGGCTTGGCCGGGTTGGCTCCAGCGGTGCCGTGGTGGCGCTGGCTGGCGGCAGCCTGGCGATGGCACGCCCGCGGTGCCATGGTGGCGCAGGTGGTGTTGCCAGGCTAGGGTGAAGGACGCATTTCTGCTGGTGGTGACAGGTTGGTGGCTACAGTGAAGGCCCGGACGTCTTCCGGAGGACCTTGTTGCTGCTGTAGTAGAGGTGGACGGCAGGCTAGTGCTGTCAGTTGTGTTGTGTGGCTGCAGCTGGTGGTTGCCGGCGGTGAGGTGCGGCTGCAGCTGGTGGTTGCCGGTGAGGGTCCAACTCGACAAGATGTTCGTCTATCTTGGGTCTCTCTGCCATCTCATGTACTACGACCGTGATGTCAGATGCGCTACCTTGAGCGACGGAGATAGGATGATTGGGGTCAAGGCGAAAGCCTGAACGACGACGTCTACGGACGCCGTTTCCTCCCTGGAGGTGTCCACCCCGCCCGATCTGCTAATTCCCGTGGGTGAAAACCCCGCCTACTCGTAGGCCGCGACGCCAACGGGTGTCGTGGCCTTCCTGAAGGCGTTGCCATCGTGGAAATTGAACGTCGTGTCCGGCGCCTTTTGACCGAGCTTTCATTTGTGGTTCACGGGAAGTCGGAGCTGCGGCATCGGTGTCGATGAGCTTGGTGACGATGACTCGAAGCCGTACCTTTGGTCCGTGTTGCGATGGCTGGCAGGGAGATCCTTTGTGGACTTTGTTCATCTAATTGACGTTGGGGTTGGTTGCGCTTGGCGGTTTGTGAAGGCTGGTTGTGTTTATAGTGTAGAAGTAGTCCGTAAGTGGCTGTTGTATAGTTTTTAGATCCAATTTCCCTTATAAACTGTGTCAATTCACTTCTTCTTATTAATACATTCGTCGGAACACTCTGATCTCGGATCTTTAAAAAAAATAGCTTAGAGCCAGCACCTCTTTGTTTATCACTGTGATAAAGACATACTCCCTCCGTACAAGAAAGACTATTATTTTAGATTTTTCAGACATCATGTTTGACCATTCGTCTTATTTAAAAATTTTATATAAATATTATTTATCTTTTTATAATTTATTATATTATTAGAGACACTTTAATAATTATTTATTAATTTTATATTTTGTATAAAATTTTTAAATAAAATATTTCAAACATAATTTCTGAAAAGTCTAAAATAACGAGGGCGGAGATATTAATTCGCCAGAGGTCAATCAATCACGGTGAGTAGCTTAGCAGTTAGCAGCCAGCAACTTTGACAAAACGTTCTCACTCAAAAAAAAAAAAACTCCGCCCAGAATAAACTATGCAAATATCTCAATTCGTAACATGTCCAACGTCCAACCTTTAAAGCAACTCTAAGAGTTTTCCATATTGGTTTCCCGACACTCATAAAAATAAAAAATGGTCCTACAAGGGTTTTTTCCTCTGCCAAAAAATTCTTACGTAATCTTTTATCGCCGTCTTGCAGCTGTACGCCCCTGCTCTCCTTCGTACAGCCTGCAGCCTGGCTGCAGCGATGTGCAGGTGCCAGGTGGCCTTGAGCGCTTGACCCGCAGGTTGTGCTTCCGATCCCAGCCGACGAGGGGAGGACAAGGGTGTTTAGTTCACAAAATTTCTTTCTCTCTCCATTATATTGATTATACTTTTTGTCTATATAGAGCACTAAATAAAGTAATCGATTATACTTTCCGTTTACATGGAGCACTAAATAAAGTAACACCTGTTGCATGTTTGTATTTTTTACCTGGTTAGATCGAGATAAATCTTTTAAGTCTACTTAGACCATAATTAAACAAAAGTTATCAAATACAAACAAAAGTGCTACAGTACGGTTTTTCCTCACTTCTCCCAAATTAAACGGGGCCTAAGATCATCCATGACCCGGGGATGTTTAGATCTCCTTCCAAATTTCAAAACTTCCATCACATCAATTTTGTGGCAAATGCATGAAACACTAAATGTAAACGAAATTTTTGTATGTTTGTACAGTCTGCCTGTAAATCGCGTGACGAATCTTTTTGAGTCTATTTAGATCATGATTGAATACTTATTAGAAAAAATTACTTGCTACTATAGTGTCAAAATCCTAAAACTTTACGGATTTAAAACCCATTAGCTGAAGGATGGCGTTGAAGATCCTCTCGCTGGATGGGAGAGTGAAAGTCACGCACGCCGCGGGAAAATCACGACGGCGTTGAAGATGCTCTCGCTGGATGGGAAAGTCACGGGAAAGTGACGCACGCACGCAGGGGAAGTCAGGCACGCACATGAAACCTTCCAGCCGTTGAAGCAGTCACCCACGCCGCGGGAAAGGATTCACGGAATAAAAAAATTCCGTCACATTAATATTTACATACGCACTCAACATTAAATGTTCATAAAAATTAAAATTAGTTTGATAACTTCGTAAAATGTTACGAGATGAATCTTTTAAACCTACTTGAATCATGATTAAACATTTATTGCAAAACTTAATATGTTGCTACAGTATTTTTTTTCTTTTTAAAATGGCAATCTAAACAGCCCAAAGTCACGATGGCGCACGGGAAGTGGAACCAAGGACCATACGTGCAAGCAGAGCCTGCGTATTTTTACACACGATGAAAGTCTTTTTGCCCATTGCTAAGGTTGGGGATTACATATGGGAACCATTGGAGATTGATTTTACACTTTTTTTTCTCTAAAACAAGAGATGGTAAGTACATTTAGAGTACTTTTAAGGAGCTCTCTCTCCGTCCCAAAATAGATTGTTGTTATTGACTGTTAGACTTTCTATTTAACTATTTGTTTTATTCTTTTTTTTAAATAAAAAGATAAATAAATTATTATTCAGGTATGCTTTACGATAAAAATAAGCCACTACAAAATAAATAATATTTATATAAAATTTTTAAATAAGATGGACGGTTAAACAGTTAAGTCCTATTTACTTATCTTATTTTGATTTTTTTCAGACATATAAAATTTCCTGTGTACTTAATCAGTGTTTTTCATACAAACGAACGGGGCTTAAAAGTCAACAGTAACTGTGTTTTTAAGGCGGACCGTGTACACAGGAAAGACGACCACATCGCATATTAATGCATAAGTGCCACGGAGCTCAGCTCAGCAGGTCACCATGGAGCTCTTCCACCTCTACACGCTATGTGCCATCCTCATCGTCTCTTCCCTGTGCGTCCGTTTCTTCTTCTTCGCCGGCAGCCGCCACAACCTGCCCCCGGGCCCCCGTCCGCTGCCTGTCGTCGGCAACCTCCTCGACCTTGGCTCCCGCCCACACCGCTCCCTCGCGCGGCTCGCGGCGCGCCACGGCCCGCTCATGGCGCTGCGCCTCGGGTCGGTCACCACGGTCGTCGCATCCTCCGCGGACGCCGCGCGCGATGTCCTGCAGCGCCACGACGCCGCCTTCTCCTCACGCTTCGTCCCGGACGCCGCCCGGGCGTGCGCGTACGACCAGCACTCCATGGGCTGGCTCCCGTCGGGGAGCCCCCGGTGGCGCGCCATGCGCAAGGTGTGCTCCGCGGAGCTCTTCGCGCCGCAACGCCTCGACGCGCAGCAGGCGCTCCGCCGCGACAAGGTGCAGCAGCTCGTATCGCACGTGGCCCGGCTGGCGCGCCAAGGTGCAGCCATCGACGTCCGCCGCGTGGCCTTCACGACAGTGCTAAACCTGCTCTCCTGCACCATCTTGTCCGCCGACCTTATGGACCTCGATGACCGCGGCGCGTCGGGTGAGTTCATGGCGGTGATCGAGGAGTTCCCGGCGGCCCAAGGGACGCCGAACTTGTCGGACTTCTTCCCGGCAATCGCGCCGTTGGACCCGCAGCGGCTGAGGGCGCGATTCATGAGGGTGTTCAAGAAGCTACAAGCCATTTTCGACGAGAAGATTGAGCGGCGCATGCAGGAGCGCGCCGCCGGGGATCCACCCAAGAAAGACTTCCTGGACCTGTTGCTCGACTACCGCGGCGCGGAGGACGGCCGGGGCTTCGATCGGCAAACGCTGGTGTCTTTGCTTATGGTAACTCCTGCTGTCTCCATTCCACGACCTGTTGGTTTGGCCTGAAAATAAGCACTGATCTGGGTTGGTGATATGATTTGTTGTAAGAAAAAAAATATTGTTCTGTGTCCGAAAATAAGCGCTAAAACGATATAGAATTTATTTTCATATTTTGCTAACTCTACTCTTCGTATTTTTCTGCAGGATTTATTCATTGCTGGCACTGATACAAATGCAGCCACAATAGAATGGGCGATGGCCGAGTTGTTACAGAGTCCCTCGTCGATGGCGAAGGCTCGTGACGAACTCGCGCATGTGATCGGCTCCAAACACGAGATCGAGGAATCCGACGTCACGCAGCTCAAGTGGCTCCAGGCCATCGTGAAGGAGACGTTCCGCCTCCACCCTCCGGCGCCATTGATGCTGCCCCGCCAAGCTGAAACAACGACGGAGATCAGAGGCTACACGGTGCCAAAGGGCACGCGCGCCCTGGTGAACGTTTGGGCGATCGGGCACGACCGCGAGCTGTGGGCCGAGCCAGAGAAGTTCATGCCGGAGAGGTTCATGGAGAAGGAGATCGATTTCCGCGGCAAGGACTTCGAGCTCCTCCCGTTTGGGGCAGGCCGGAGGATATGTCCTGGGCTGCCGCTTGCTGTTCGCATGGTCCATCTCATGCTCTCGACCTTGCTGCACCGCTTTGAGTGGATGCTTCCGGCGGATGTGGAGAGGAACGGGCTGGACATGTCAGAGAAATTTGGGGTGACACTGTGCATGTCTACCCCGCTCCAAGCTATAGCAAAACCAATTTGAATCGCTATCATAGTATGCATTGTTTTAAGGCACCTTGCATCTATGTTTCCCTATGTTTTTTTTTAAAAAAAAAATACGGACACTATTCTAGCTATCTTAGAAAGAAAGGAGAAGGGAGAATATATTTGTGTGTATGCGTGTGTGTTGTGTGTAATCACATATCATATAGGTTCAGAGAAATAAAGAATAGTCTGTACTCTGTGGCTATTTATTCTTCTACTTTCATCTCTTGTGTTGATTATGAGAGACGGAGAAATAAAGGTCCTAACCGCTGACGATGTATTTTATAAGAAAGCGTATTTGAATGCCACATATTATTTCGACAAAAGGAAAATGATCTTAAGAGAAATATTCCTTGAAGCTTGAATAATTCCACACACTAAATCAAACTATAGTTTTACTACGTAGCATACTCGTGCGTTGTTACGGGACAGTGTGAATTACTACGGTAGAAGCCCATGCATGCTGGTAAATGCCAATGATAAGTTTTTTGACACACATAATTATTTATCACTGGTGCATTCATTGCACATAGTTATCATATTTTCCTTGTCTCTATGCTCCAATCTTGTAAAACTGTTAAAAGCCCTCATCCAATACTTGCCTAATTACCATGCTGAATAAAATGTATACACATGTATTATTTCTAGCTGAATATACCAAACCGTAAATGCCAGTCATGTTCCCAGCATTGGACCAAAATGTTTTTTAATAGAACAATTTTTATAGTGCTAACACAAAATATCCAGTTCACTGCTATCGCGTAGAGGTCTGGTAACAACATACATCTTCAAGAGATTGCGGAGCTCGGCACAGTAATCATCAAGCCTTCTAATGTCTGAACTATCATCATCAAGCCTCCTTGTGACTGAATTATCAACAATTGCACGGTCCCATACAGATCACAGTGTCGAGCTTCCAATCTTCTTCTCCACCTGGACATAGAAATGCTTGACACCTTCAAGGGTGAGCTCATCTCTCTTGACCAGAATCCTAACAGGCTCATGAACCCATGGGTGATCCTCAAGGGCCTCAGGTGCATGGTAGCTGAGAACACACCGACCTGAATCTTCAATGGAAGAAGCTGGAAGCTATTATAGATCTTAAAACGACACATGTCAATTGAAGCCAGGCAACTGTGCAAATATATGCCTAAACACGAAACCAATCTAGCATGCCAAAAGCGCATCAGAAGAACAACTACTAACGTGTATCTAATTTAGCAAGAAGGAACATTCCCAATGCAACTGATAAGGAATGGACATGACATGTGTAGCAACCACGTAAAAAATGTATTGAAGTCCCTTGTCGGCACAAGAAGCTCTTTCGAGAAATGAACCTTGCTTATGAATGGATAGAGCAGGTTGTTTTCTAGAACTGAAAAATGAACTGCTAAATGCTTGGCAAATGATAGTACATGAAAGTTGCTTGAACATGCTAGTGCAACCTATTTCTATTCTACTCCCTCCGTTTCAATTTATAAGTCATTTGACTTTTTTAGCTCTAAGTTTGACCAGTCGTTTTATTTAAAAATTTGTGTAAAATATCATTTTTTTTTGTTATGATCTACTTTATTAATAAAAGTTCTTCAAGAATAAATTAAATTTAACTCTTTTTGCATAATTTTTTTTGATTAAAGACGAATGGTCAAACTTAGGATTAAAAAAATCAAACGACTTATAAATTTGGACAGATTAAGTACATGGTTACACGAATTAAAGTAAGCAGGAAAAATGTATAATTAGAAGTATTGGCATACATGCCTATTCTTCCCTTGCAGATATGACCCATGCCATAGCTTGCCAGGAAGCATTCACCTGCATTTAAAAACCAAACTGCGTGCAGAGGCCAGAATAGAGACAATTTCTGTTTTCTAAAGCAATGGTGGTACCTGCAAATTCATGCTCGAACACATTGCTTGTGCAATCTCACAAAGGTGCTAGCTACTAACCATACTACATGAGGCTACTATCTCCCACAGACCACACTGCTCATGGGTGTTCAAACCTAGACACGGCCTATCAGAAAGCGCAATCTCCCAAAAAAAAAACTATTAGCTCTGTTCGAATATAGTTTATATGGAAATCGAAAAACTGTTCTCCAAATTTAAAGCCTGACCAGTTATTACTGTTTCTCATTATAGCTTCGAATATAGTTTATATGGAAATCGAAAAACTGTTCTCCAAATTTAAAGCCTGACCAGTTATTACTGTTTCTCATTATAGCTGGTTACCTTTATATGGAAATCGAAAAACTGTTCTCCAAATTTAAAGCCTGACCAGTTATTACTGTTTCTCATTATAGCTGGTTACCTAATCCAAACGTGCATTCAGGTTTTATCTCGCACTTGCCTCACCACATTATTCCAAGGAGCAGATAGCATGAAAAAACATAAACCAGTTTACCCCTGACAATACAGAAATACTATAGAGGGGAAGAAGCGGGAACTTACCCTCGGCAATTGCACTGCATTGGAACTGGCCTCACCAGAGAAGCAAGCAGAAAAATATTGTCTTTGGCATTTACTAAACTGGCCTAGTTTAACCAAACATACCATTACCAAGTCACACCAATGAGCTATATGTACAAACTGAAATTTAGTGATGGATTTGGGTAACAAACTAACAATCAAATCACAAAAAATAAAATACGTATAAGAGGCTGGAACATAGGAATTGATATTTGTATGAAAACAACAGAGGATTAGATGATAGAGATGAAGCAAACAGCTAGAATACTAAAATCAACATAAACTTGGTAGACTGTGATAGTTCTAATTGACATGGAACATATTACATGTCTAATTGTCAATATATGTCACTGATGGTGCCAACACATTTTGAAGTACGTCAACATTAAGACATATATCTTCTGGTGGCAACTTACATCGAGTGTTTTATTTATTTGAATAGCAAAACTAAATTATTTTACATTTTTAGTAAAAAAGAAATGGGTGCAATATGGCTCATCCTCTTGTTTTCAGGAAAGAAACAAAGGAAGCAAGAAAAGCAGGAAACATTGAAAGAAAAACTAAGAGATGGAGCACCTACTGTCAGTGCCAAGTTATCGGTGCTAGTTTTAGCGGGTACTAATATCGGCTAGTGATTTTGTGTTTTGCGGTTGAGATTACGGGTGGTGTGCAAGGGGGAACACAGGGTTATACTGGTTCAGGCCAAGCGGGCCCTACGTCCAGTGGAGAGGAGAGTCGTGTTGCCTTGCACCGGGGTGCTTGTAGTAGGGGGTTACAAGCTATGCGAGAGAGGGAAGTTCTCCCAAGTCTCTTGTGAGTGTCTAACCGTGTACAGATTGCTTGTTGTTCTTCGCGGTGTGGAGTGTGTTAGAGCTTGAGAACTTAGAACTTGTCTAATGCTGGCCTCTGCTCTCCCTTTTATAGTTATAAGGGAAGGGCTAGAGTTACATGTGTTGTCCTGTGTTACAGTACTCGGAATGGCGGAGTCGGTGATGACCGGTGGCGATCGTTAGCTACGCCTTCGTCTTGGCGCCTCGGCGGCATGGCATTAGTCATTCGGCTGATCCATCACTGTTCTATTGGTGAGTTCCAAGGCACCTCACAGTGCTAGTCATGGTTGGCTGCATGGCGGTACGTCATGCTGTCATGTCCGTCCCGGTACAGTGCAACGAGTAGATAGGTTGACCTCCGGGTACAAGCTCCCGAGGCTCGGGAATCCTTGGTGCCGTCGGGGGCTTGATGGGACAGAGCGGGGGGGGGGAGTGTCCTCCTTCGGGCGCTTCTTTTCCCTGTGAGGTACATTCCAGGGGGTAGGCGAGACTGGTCGTAAGGCTTGCCCATTCCCCCGGGTTGGCTGGGTGACTGTTGTTCCCCATTTCCTGGTGTTACATGTGTGACCGGGGCATGGCAGTCGCCGTCGTGGTTAGCGAATCTCCTCGTCAGCCCGGGGAGCCGTACGGTTGACTGTCCCTATAGCAGCGTGGGAGGAGGAGGAGGACCGTCAGATCGCCCGACAGAGGAGATGGGGCAGTTGGTACGGCGAACGTGCGCGTTCGGGGCGATGTTGTGTCAAGGGGCCCTCCCGATGGGACCATGCCTGTAAAGTGGTAAGAGAGGTCCCTTGTGGTCCAAGATTGCTCCGCTGACGTCAATCGTGCATTGTATGCTTTTGAGAGATTGCGCCCGAGGGTGCCGCTTTCCCGAGCTCTCTCGGGGAGGCTCGGGCGAATCGGAGAATTGGCGCCTGAGGGTGCCGCTTTCCCGAGCTCTCTCGGGGAGGGTTGGGCGAATCGGAGAATTGGCGCCCGAGGGTGCCGCTTTCCCGAGAGTAGGCTGGTGTTGATGAAACGCCGTCATTGGCCTCCGTAGGTGCGGCCTTCGTGGGCTTCTGCTAGCTTTACCTGGGCCGGTCCGTGTTGGGAACGTGTGTTTTTGCATCGAAGTTGGGTACCCCATACTTTGGTACCCGACAGTGGCCCCCGAGCCTGTGGCGGAGTGAAGGCACTCCTCCACAGGTTCAAGCTGGTTCTTCCTGTCGAGGAGATGAAGTATAGTTTGTTTTTTTTCGGGGGGTGCGCGCGAGCGCACCCGCCGGGTGTAGCCCCCGAGGCTTTGGAGGCATGTTATATCCCTCCAAAGGCTTAAAATCGTGACTATTAGTCCTCGGGTGTTTTTTGATTTATTTAGGGGAGTTGTTCCCTTGGAAGCGGAGCCCCCGAGCCTCCCATCGTGTAAGGGTGGTCGTTTGGTGGTCTTTCCAAGGTGCAGGGTAAGTTCCTGAGCCTCCGTTTTCGTATCGGAGATCGATCGGGTTCTTTCCTGTCTTTTTAATTCGACCTTCACGCTCTTTTTTCGGGAAGAGGAAGGTTTGGTCCTGCTCGACTTCCCCGTTGGGGCACGAGTCGGCATTTCCGGTGAGCTACAAACGGGTTGGTCCAAGTGGAGGTCCGTGCCCCGTTCGTTGGGGGTCGGCTAGTGGCCTAAGCACACTGCAAATGTTTCCCGAGGGTCAATTAGTGGATGTCGGGTACCTTCGACGGGTCCCGAGGGCCTGATGCCTCCCACGGAGGGATTCCATGTAATCGATTCACTACGGGGACTTGGACACAGCACGGGATGTCCCTTGTGACGCTCGAGCGTCGGGATACTGGCCGTTTTCGTGACCCATCCGCTAGCTGTCCCTAACTCGGTTTTCCTGCGGCGACTGTTCGAGCCACTGTGGGCCAGTCCTCGATCCCCTGGGAATGTAATGGGCGTCTGCGCCCGAGGTTCTTTCGTCGAGAAGGAGAATCGGCGGGATCGAGGCGGGCGGGCGTAATGATTTGGCTCACCTTTTGAGGCACGCAGCCTGATGGACGCGACGGTTCGGGGCAGTCAAGGCGGTTGCGTGCGCGAGGCTGGCGACGATGCTGGGATCGTGGCAGGCCCCACGCAGTTAATGCGGCGGATTCTCCGTATCTCTCACGATCCGACGCCTGGGTATATAAGAAAAACTCGTGATTTTTTCTTTCTACCCTAGCCATTCGCTCGCGCAGCCGTTCGCCTTCTTGCTTTCGCCGTCCACCCTCTCGCCTTCGTTGCTCGCTCGAGTGAGAAGCGCCGCCGCGGCCGACATCGTTGCCTTCCCACAGCTTTTCTTCTCTAGTTCGCCATGGCCTCCTCCCCTGTTCGCACCGATGCCGCTGCCGCCGCCGGCGGCATTCTCAGGCTGGAGCCGTGGCCACGCAGCACCGTGGCGGAGGAGGATCTGGAGCGGCTCGTGGAGCTAGGGCTCCTGCGCCCCCACACCGACACGGAGCGTCCGGAGTGGGTCATGCCGTCGAGCGACCACGATGAGCCGAAACCCGACGAGGAGTACGTGGTGAGCTTCATCGCTTACCACGAGCGCGGGCTCGGGTCACCGCCGAGTCGCTTCCTCCAGGCGCTGCTCTTCAACAACGGGCTGGAACTCCACAATCCCACCCTCAACTCCATCACGCAGGCGTCGATTTACGCCGCCCTATGCGATTACCTTGGGGTACCCCCGCACTGGAACCTATGGCGCCGTATCTCCCGCGTCGACTGGTACACCAAGGCGGCCGGTTCGAAGAAGCCGCGGGAGATCCCGCGCGTGGGGGGCTGCGGTTTCGTGATCCGTTCCAGCGAGTACATCCCCTGCAAGGCCCCCTCCTCCAACAAGGGCTGGCACCACGGCTGGTTCTACCTCCGCAACGACGGAGACGCCTTGCCCAAGTATACGGGAAGGGCGTTCATCGTTCCCCTCCCTCAGTGGGATTGGGGGTGCCCGGCTAAGGAGGCCAAGCACCTTGATGCCTACTTCAGCGCGCTCCATACGCTGCGCGACGGGTCTCACGGGAGCCGCCGTGGTGACGCAGTTCCATGCGCGGACGGTGCTGCCGCTGATGGATCACAGGCTGACGCTGAACCAGATGCTCATCGGGACGTCGCGGGAGGGCACGGCGATGCTGCCCCAGGACATCAGCCAACAAGAGATTGTGCGCTGTGTTAAGTACATGGTGGGCGATTACCATTCCTGGGACAAGCAGAACCGGATACCCATGCGCCCCCGTACGGGCTTCATCGCGCTGGTGAGTGTCATCCGCTCTGTCGAGTTTGCGGTTCCTCCGTCATTTTCCTGATTTCTTTCTTCGTTCATCGTAGGGTCTTTCAAGGACCGGGAAACCTTCTCTTCCGCCTGTCCTGGAGGACAAGGTTCAGCGAACCCAGAACCGCCTTCGGGACGAGGCGGCGAAGGCGGAGAAGGACCGGAAGACTGCACTGAAGCAGAAGAGAGCTCGGAAGATGGAGGAAACCTCCCAGCGCCGTCGTCGCCGTAAGGAGGCGAGGGAGCCGGAGGAGGACACCCTCACCAATGAAGATGACGAGGAGGATGACGAAGAAGATCTTTATGATTTCTTGGCGTTGGATCGGCCCTTCGTGGCCACAAAGCCCGCAGTGGGCGCCGACGTGCCTGGGAAGGCTCCAATGTCGGCGTCCGCCGGCGGAAGTGCCGGGGCTCGTGACCTGAGCCCCCTGGCAAAACTGCCGGAGTCCGCATCAGAAGGCGCGGTCTCTGGCAGCGTGATTGTCGTAGCCAAGGCTCCGCCTTCCAGCGGCCGCGAGGGCTCGTTGGAGAGGCCGAGAACGGCCCCGGACCCGGCGCCCGAGCCATGCCTGGCTGCTGCCGGTGGGACCGGGGGGTACCAGTTTCCACGCACCCTCCCCCTCGACGCGTTGTTGATCGGCACAACGGCCGAAGGAGGGGGGAGGGGTGAGCGGACACCGTCGAAGCCGGAGCCGACCGGCGCCAAGACGCCGGAACTTGAGCTGGGGTCCTCCCAGACTCAAGCTTCCTCCCCGAGGGGCCTCGGCGTCGAGGCGACCCCTGGCGCCCAGGCAGGGCCCTCGTCTCAGGGCGGGGCTGGCCCGGACGCCGAGGTGGCACCCACTCCTCCGCTACCGGCGCAGCCCACGCTGTCCGTCGTCTCGCCGACCATGGGAGCGGCGAAGAAGAGGAGGGTGGTTCCGAAGACGAGGTATGTGTCTTTACCTGTTAGTTCCTTCGCCAGAGATCTTGTCCTGGCGTTACCGACGTTCCTTTCTTCCTTCCCTGCTTCAGGAAGCGCTCGGGGTCGGACCTTCAGGTGTCGCACCAGAAGGTCCTGAAGGTGCAGGGTTAGGACACGGCCGGGGGAAGCGCCCGATCGACGGACGAGGAAATCCGTCCCCCCGTGGGTCCGGTCATGGCGTCCGAGGTTCCTCCTTCGAGAGGGGTCGTTCCGACCGCGGCTGTCGTCGTCGCACCCATTGCCGACATGGAGGCAGCGCCAGCGCGGGCTCCCGAGACCTCGGTCGTTAATTCAGGAGGCGCGTCGGGTGCGTCAGCCGAGGCCGCCCCCACGGAGCCTGCCGCCGCAGGTTCGTCGGTCGTGGATGTCGATGCAGGAGCTCCTTCCTCTCGTGAGGAAGGTCCCTGGGCGTTGGCACTGAGGCAGCCCCGGCCTCGGGAGTTGACCGCCTCCCGGATCGAGTGGGCGGACCGAGCGGATCCTCAAGCGCCGCCCGTCTTCTCGCTCTGGGATGACCTCGAGGCCCCCAAATGAGACGCCGTTCAAGATCTCGGGCTCAGCTCGGTGGCGGGTCTCTGTGCAATCGCCGACGTCCTCGAGACGGAGCTCCCGGCCCAGCTTCAGGTAAGCCCCCGTGTCTCATAATTTTACCTATGTATGAGCGTTGTCTTTACCGTCTCCGTTCGTCTCTCCTTTCCAGGATCTCATGCACACCTCCCGGGACAAGTCCCGCTTCCTATGCGGTGGGCTCAGGCTCTGGAAGCAGCTTGACCTCAAGGGGAAAGCCCTTGCCCGTGCTCAGGGCGAGCTCACCGCCGTGACCTCTAAGCTCGCCGAAGTGAGTGTTGACAACACTAACCTGAAGGGGGAGGTCACGGAGGCACGGGGTCGAGCCGATGCCTCGGCGATACGAGTACAGGAGCTGGAGGGCACCCTGGCCGAGGCGACGAGGGAGCGCGATGCCGCCCAACAGCTTGCCGCCGAGAAGACTTCTGCCGTTGAAGTCTTGGCTCTTGACCTGAGTGAAACTCAGGCGGCGTTGCGTCTGGCGGTTAGCGCGGCGGACTCGGCCCGGGGGAGGCACAAATGGCTCGAGAGGAGGCTGGCGGTACGTGCAGTGTCGTGCTTTTCATTTTGTTCATCTTGATTGCTCGTTGCGTCTTTGTTCACCTCCTTGTTTTTGCTCCCGCAGTTCTGCAGGCGGCTTATGATGGTGAGGCGGCCGATCACCTGGAACTGCAGAAGGTAGAGCGCGCGCTGTGTGACTCCATCGGCACCGCTGTGGAACCTTCGGGGATCATGCTCCGGAGCCAACTGGAGGCACTCTACGGCAGCGTCGGCGACCGGGTCAAGGAGGCCCTACTAACGGGCGTCCAGAAGACATTGGCGGTCGTGAAGTCCCATTATGGGAACTTTGACGCCGGCCCAGTCAGTGAAGGCTTCCTCGAGGCCGACGACGCCGAGCTCCTGGCGCTGGAGGATTCGATGAAGGAGCCTGGAGAAGCGCTGGCGGGCCTCTTCGAAGCCGAAGTCGAACTCCCTCCACTGGACCTGCCATGAAGAACAGCCGGGCCATAGTGCCCTTGTAAAAAATAGCTTTTCGCGAGTGGTTGGGAGGAAACAAACATGTGGCCCTTCGTGGCCGTAATATTGATGTAAATATTTGCTATATGTTTGATTCATTTCATGCTTTTTCCTTAGATGTTTCTTCTTGCCAATCCTGTGCCCGGGCTATCGAGCCTCGGGGGACTTTTTTTAGGTGTCGTAGCTTTAGCGGTGTAGACGCAGCCGATGTCCTAGGAGCTTTGGCAGAAAGAATCCTTGGAAAAAAGGCTTAGTTGTTTCCTCCCGAGCCTCCTCCCTTTGCCGAGCGTAGATCCTATAAGTTTTCTTCCGAGTGCGACTTAGCCTTCGAACGCGGAGTGGCGAGGGGAGATGCTGTAGCCCAGGGGCGTATGCGGTCTCCTTGACTCGGTCGGCTCTGTCCTTTGGGACTTCTCTTACTCTTTCGAGTCCTATAAGTTCACGCTTGGTTTTAGGAGGGAAGCATGTTTTAGGGAGAAACGATTTCGACGGGTTTTGAAATTTTTGCGTTTTCAAAATCGTTGAGGCTCGGGAGAGTCCGGGGGTCCCCCCGTCCTAGCCCCCGAGGGAGGGTCGGCCTTTCCGTAGGCTAGGCCGAGCCCCTCTTTTTAATGCGCGGTGAAATGAAAGGTCATTTCACTTCTGAGTGTAGGCTCGGATCGAAAATCTAAAAATCAGGTAAAAAGAGTAGAACTCGGGTCTTTTTATTGATTTCAGGATTTTATAAATTGTACAATGCTTGGAATCTTAAGGATAGAAGCGACGTAAGCGTTGTTGTAGACCTCGTCCTTCTCGTTCGCGAGCTTGTACGTGACGGGGCGTTGCACCGCGGCGATGATGAATGGCCTTTCTCACGGTGGTGTGAGATTGTGGCGCCCCTTGTTGTCCTGCCTGAGCCGCAACACCAAGTCGCCTACGCTGAAGGCTCGGCCCCGGACACACCGAGCATGGTACTTGCGTAGTGATTGCTGGTACTTGGCTGAGTGCAACAGGGCCATGTCCCGAGCTTCGTCAACTTGGTCCAACGCGTCTTCGCGGGAAGTCTGATTGCCCTGATCATCATAGGCTCGGACCCTCGGGGCGTCGTACTCCAAATCCGTGGGGAGGACGGCCTCGGTGCCGTACACCAGGAAGAAGGGCATGAAGCCCATGGCTCGGCTTGGCGTAGTCCTTAGACTCCATATCACTGCCGGGAGCTCCGTCAGCCACCTCTTGCCGAACTTATTTAATCTGTTGAAGATTCTCGGCTTAAGGCCTTGGAGAATCATGCCATTGGCACGTTCTACTTGGCCGTTCGTTCTTGGGTGGGCTACGGCCGCCCATTCCACTCGTATGTGGTACTCGTCGCAGAAGGCCAGAAATTTCTTTCCGGTGAACTACGTGCCTTTGTCAGTGATGATGGAGTTCGGAACACCAAACCGATGGACAATGTCGGTGAAGAATAACACCGCTTGCGCCGACCTGACTTGGGCGGTCGGCCGAGCCTCGATCCACTTTGAGAACTTGTCGATGGCGACAAGCAAGTGGGTGAAGCCCCTGGGCGCCTTTTGGAGGGGCCCGACAAGGTCCAGTCCCCGTCGGCGAATGGCCAAGTGAGGGGAATCGTCTGGAGAGCTTGGGCCAGGGGGTGGGTTTGCCGAGCGTAGTACTGGCATCCCTTGCAGGAGCGTACCACCTCGGTGGCATCGGCCACGGCGGTTGGCCAGTAGAAGCCCTGTCGAAAGGCGTTACCGACAAGAGTTCTTGGTGCGGCGTGGTGACCGCAGGCTCCAACGTGTATATCTTCGAGTAGGCGTTTGCCTTGACTGAAGGGAATGCACCGCTGGAGGACGCCCGAGGGACTCCGTCGATAGATGTTACCGTCGATCATCGTGAAAGACTTAGCTTTACGTGCCAACCGTCGTGCTCTGGTTTTGTCCGAGGGTAAGATTCCTCGGACAAGCCAGCTGATCAGCGGCTCGCGCCAGTCCGGCTCATCGTCATCCATCTCGGCTTCAATCTCCATCGCCTCAGCTTCGTCGCCGTCTTCAGCCAGGGTCTCGGGTGGCTCCCTTTTGTCAGAGGGGTCGGCAGCCCCCGAGGGGCTTGCGTGGCTCGAAGACGATCCAAGTTCTCCCGGGGGCTCGGGGGTCTTCTTTCCCTTGGCCCCCGAGGGATCAACGCTGACCGAGGGCTTATAAAGGTCGTTGGCGAATACGCCAGTCGGGACTGTAGCCCTTTCGGATGCGATTTTCGCCAACTCGTCGGCCTCCTCGTTGTACCTACGCGCGATGTGGTTGAGCTCGAGGCTGTCGAATTTTTCCTCGAGCAACCACACCAGTTTGCAGTAGGCGGCCATCTTGGGGCTCTGGCACGTCGACTCCTTCATGACCTGGTCCATGACGAGCTGGGAGTCCCCTCGGACCTCGAGGCGCCGGATCCCGAGCTCGATGGCGATGTGGAGACCGTTGACCAGAGCCTCGTATTCGGCCACATTGTTGGAAGCCGTGAAGTCCAGCCGCAGCAAGTAGTTGAGCCGGACCCCGAGGGGTGAAACGAAGACGATGCTTGTGCCAGCACCGGTCCTCATCATCGATCCGTCGAAGTACATGACCCAATACTCTTCTTGGGTCAGGAGTGGCGGTAGCTGTGTCTCGGTCCACTCTGCCATGAAGTCCGCTAGCACTTGGGACATAATGGCTTTGCGTGGTGCGTAGGTGATGCCGTCACCCATGAGCTCGATAGCCCATTTAGCAATCCTCCCAGTCGTCTCCCGATTCTGGATCACCTCCCCGAGGGGGAAGGATGATACCACGGTCACGGGATGGATCTCGAAGTAGTTCCGTAACTTGCGACGGGCAAGAATGATTGCGTACACCAGTTTCTGGATCTGAGGGTAGCGTGTCTTGGTCTCGGACAAGACTTTGCTGATGAAGTAGACCGGCCGCTGTACCGGTAATGCGTGCCCTTCTTCTTGCCGTTCCACGATGATCGCTGCGCTCACAACTTGGTTAGTAGTAGCGACATACAGCAAGAGATTCTCCTCTTTCATAGGAGGCATGAGAACCGGTGTTTTTGAAAGTAGAGCCTTAAGCCTTTCGAGGGCTTCCTGGGCCTCAGTGGTCCTGGTAAAGTGCTTATTTTTCTTTAGCAACCGATATAAGGGAAGTCCCCTCTCGCCGAGCCTTGAGATGAATCGACTCAAGGCCGCGAGACATCCCATAAGCTTTTGCACACCCTAGGGGTTCCGAATCGGACCCATCTGTGTGATGGCCGATATCTTTTCCGAGTTGGCTTCGATGCCACACTCGGAAACGATGAACCCGAGGAGCATGCCCCGAGGGACCCCAAAAACGCACTTCTCGGGGTTTAGCTTTATGTTTCGCTTCTTGAGGCACTCGAATGCCTCTTCTAGGTTGGCTAGTAATTCGCTGGCCTTCCTAGATTTTATCACTATATCGTCTACGTAAGCCTCAACAGTCCGCCTGATGAGGTCCCCAAAAACTTTGAGCATGCAACGCTGATAAGTCGTGCCCGTGTTTTTGAGGCCAAATGGCATGGCTACGTAACAATACGTGCCGAAGGGGGTAATGAAAGAAGTCGCTAGCTCGTCGGACTCTTTCATATGAATTTGATGGTAGCCGGAGTACGCATCAAGGAAACTAAGTCGTTCACAACCAGCAGTGGAATCAACTATTTGATCAATGCAAGGTAATGGAAATAGATACTTAGGACAAGCTTTTTTAAACTAGTGCAATCGACACACATTCTCCATTTTCCATTTTTCTTTTTAAACAAAATTGGATTAGCTAACCACTCTGGATGGAAGACCTCCTTGATGAATCCGGCCGCCAAAAGCTTCTGCACCACCTCCCCGATGGCCCAGCGCTTCTCCTCGTCGAATCGGCGCAGGCACTGTTTCACCGACTTGGACCTGGCCCGGATGTCCAAGGAGTGCTCGGTGACCTCCCTCGGGATGCCTGGCATATCTGAGGGACTTCATTGTTGATGGTGGAATTACCCTAAATTTCCACATTCAAACACCGTCAACAGGCCTCGGATTCAAGGGAAGATAAACATATCATGAGCATATTTTATCAATAACTAGTACCACATGGGAACACCAAATCAGTGCAAAAGTGAGCAGCTAGGGGCTAAATACATGGTTCGGCCGAAGCATGATATGTTGCCCCAGGCCACCATCTTTTAACACATTGCATAAAACATCAAATGAAGGAGATGAGAGCCAAGTGTGGGCCCACCCATGGGTCGGCCGAACTGCCATGGGGCCCACCTGGCTCTGGTGACATGGCAGGATCCGTGTGACACTCCAACCAAGTCAATTCATCCATCGAATCAACTTGTGCTTTCATTCAACGGTGGAGATCAAAGGCACACGGATTGACGCATGAAACGAAGCAACCAAGATAGGACCAACACATGGGAAGAGTCTATGACAGATGGGGGTCACTGTGGTGGGACCCACCCAACAGGGGTGGGTCGGCCGAACCACAAAATGGGGAACCAAGCCACCTACACCATCACTGACTGGTGGGGACTCCTTCTAGAAGCTCCTGGCTGGGCCTACCAGTCAGAGTGGGGTCGGCCGAACCCCCCTGGTGCCCAGCCAGGTTGGTTGGCCTCCACCGACTCCAAACATGCTTCCCATGTGCTCAAATTGCCACAGCCGTCCATCTTGAGGCGGTTACAAGGTGGTGGATCCAAGGGTGGAGAGTTGAGGAGCACACGGATCGCTGACGTGGCATCCCTCCACTCTCCACTATAAATAGAGGCTGCCCACTCCCTTTCAAGAAGACACCATACACCATACAACTCAAGAAGCAAGCTAGAGTTCTACTCTTTAGTAGTAGTATTAATCTAGTATAGGAGTTAGAGTCGAGTCGAGCTGCGCTCGGAGTCTCCGAAGTTGTCTGCTGGAGAGTCTTGTATAGCTCTTGTACCTTTTATTCTGTAAGACTTTATCTTTATCAATATATATTATCTTTACTTTACTTCACTAAGTTCTTACTTAGTCTTTACTATTCTTTATAGTATTGTTGTGTCTTGTCTTATTTCATAGTTGTTTTATACTTGATAGTGATCTTGTCCCAACTCAATGTGTGTTAGTTCATCGCCTGTCATAGGGTGTTCTAGTTGTTGGTACGCAACTAGAATAGTGAGACTTAGTGTAAGCGTGGTGCTTAGACTAGATCTTGCCTTTGATTACCGCTTGTCGCACGGATTGTTTGTGGGTGCTAGCAGGTAGTGACAGCCCTGTCTAGTCTTAGTATCCCTCCACGTGTTTTAGGCAAGTTCTTAAAAGGTAGGCTCCCATAAGAGTGTAGGCGCTTCGGGTAGAGGTTTTGTCCTCTATTGTCTCGCACTACCCCCTGCACACCGGTAGTAAGGTACTATCTTAGTATAAGTCATCTATTTGATAGGATAAGTCATAAGAGTAAAGTAAGTGTCACAGGAGTCTTATACTCACTCGTTATCCTCCCACCTAACTATACTCTACTAGTTATCTTTTAGTTATCTTAATACTTGTTGTGTGTTGGTGTCATTACCCTTTCCTCTACGTATCGATTTACCCCCTACCACTAGCCGGTACTAAGTTGGTATAGACTTAGGGATCTCTCTTTCTTTTTATTAATTATTCCTAGCAACCGCTTTCCCTTGGGATAAAAATAAATAATGATACCTTGGAATACTCCCAGGTGAAGTGCTACAGCGGTATATTCTGTGCGCTTGCGGAATTATCCAATAGACATAAGAAATACCCTCAGGGCACTTCTGGCGCCATTATCAGAGATAGCCTAACACCCTGTCTCTGGTGGTTGCGCTAAGAAGTGTCAACAAGCATTCTGGCGCCGTTGCCGGGGAAAGCATCAGTCTAGGAATATTAATAAAAAAATTGAATCCGGAGTCTATTATCAATTTAGTTATCGATTAGTGTTAGGGGCTTACCCCTGTCTGTGTTTCTCGTTATCGTGAAGCTAGACAGTGCATGAACGGTTTCCAATTCCCATCAAATTATATTGAACATCCCGAGCAATTGTTGAGAAGAACTAGACGCCGTCAAGTTCCACCTCAAAGGTTCATCTCAAACTTGAATCCGTTCGAGGAAAGAGGCTCTGCGTTATCAATTAAGGAAGCTATGGCCCAAAAGACCATCTCTGAGTTCTCTGCACCGTCCGCTGACAACATTGCCACCGGACCGCAGCTCAACTTTGGAGATGCTACCTTTGAGCTCAAGCCTGCACTCATCAATATGGTGCAAGCTAATCCATTCTGTGGAAAGCCACACTAAGATGCCAATGCCCATCTCCAGCACTTTCTGGAGGTGTGTGGGACTTTCACCATCAAGAATGTCTCGGCTGACACCATCCGCCTTCGTCTATTCCTATTATCACTGCTTGGGAAGGCGAAGTAATGGTTCTATGCCAACAAGAGTGAAGTCACCACCTGGGAGAAGTGTGCCAACGCTTTTCTCAAGAAGTTCTTCCCAATGAGCAAAACAAGCGCTCTCCGTGGTAAAATTTCAAGCTTCCAACAACAAGTGGACGAGACGATTCCCGAAGCATGGGAACATCTCCAGGAGTACATTTGAGCCTGTCCTCATCATGGGATTGAAGAAAGGTTCCTAATCCAAGGTTTCTACTATGGGCTGACCGGGTTAGCTCGTAGTCACCTTGATGCTGCAGCAGGAGGAGCATTTCTGCAACACAATGTCAGGGATGCTAAGGACCTCATTGAGAAAAAGGTTATCAACCAAGGATGGAATGAGGAACGCCTCCAGCCCAAGAAAAGTGGCATGCACACCATTCATGAGGTGGACATGCTCTCAGCAAAAATGGACCTCTTGATGAAAAATATCGAGGAAAGTTCCAAGAAGGAACAAGAGGCCATTAGACCCACTGCCACCGCACAAGCAATTGAAGCTGATCCATGGTGCGAGGTATGTGGTGGAGAAGATCATTCGGGCAATAACTGCCCCGAGATGAAGGAGGAAGTGAGCTTCATCAATAACAACAACAACGATTATCGACCTCAGCAACAAGGAGGATGGAACTCACGCCTCTTCTACCAAGGAAATCAAGGTAATGGTTACAGCAATAATTTGAATAATTCTTATGATAACCAACCTTCTCTTGAAGATCTTGTCTTAGGCCAATCTAAAATCAATGATAGCATAAACAAGAAAATAATGGCTAATGATAAGATTCTTGAAAATCTTAGTGAGAAAATGGATAGCTTTAACACTGCTATGAAAAATCAATTGAGCTTTAATAAAATGTTAGAAACCCAATTACCTCAAATAGCAGCAGCTGTCCCATCATTCAAAGGAGGTAAGATCCCAGGGAAACCAGAGGAACCAATTAAGGGTGTTAAGTTAATTTCCATGAGGTTTGGTAAGCCTCCGGTTAGGCAAAACCCGGGTTGTCTTCTTGATCCGCCATTCATGGCCAAGAAGAGTGACCCCGGCCATCCTACCATCACATGCGAGATCGGGCCACACACCTTCAACAATGCCTTCTGCGACCTTGGATCCGGCGTCAACATCATGTCCAAGGTAATGTACGAGAACTTGCTAGGGGGACCCTTGTACCCCACTTTTATCAAATTGCAGATGGCCGATCAATCAATCCGGTTCCCCGAGGGATTGGCAAGGGATATCCTTGTCAAAGTTCAAGATGAATACATCCCCGCCGACTTCATCATTCTTGACATAGGAGCCGATGACGAAGTCCCCGTCATCCTGGGAAGGCCGTTCCTCAACACCGTGAATGCCATCATCTGCGTGGGATCCGGCCAAGTCCACTTCCAACTCCCAGGTAAGAGAATTAAATGTCCTTTCAATGGTTATAAATCAATGCAACAGGCAAGGAAGAATCTATGGAGAAATAAGCCACAATATGCACCCCGCCGAAAGAATCAACCGCCAAGGTCCAAAAAGGCCGAACTGGTAAGTAAGGCTGAGGTGATAAACAAGGCTGACTTCGCCGAATCACAAGCATCAACCAAGAAGGAATGGCGGAAGAAAGAGGTGCGATCATCACGGTCTCCATCTCCAGGACCGATCGAAGCACCCGAAGAATGAACCCGAACTGGATAGGTCCTGCTCTACGGACCTAAAACATGGAGCCCTTGCTGGTAAGGTAAATCAGTATTTATCTCATATTTAATTCGTGCATTTCAATTTTGAATTTTCTTCATTGCATTTCATGTTTAATTTTGGCAATAATTTATTTTGACAAAATAAAATAAGTAGATGAATAAAACTTGAAAAAGATCATTTCTGCTCACACCTGAGGTGGTGGGACCACCTAGGTGGGGTCGGTCGACCCCACCATGGGGCCCACCCACCTCTTGTGGTGTTGGCCTGGTGTCCTGATCATGTTCCCAAAATTTGAACACCAGCTCCTTTTTAATTTTGGTCGACCATTCTTTTGTCATGACCATTCTCATATGCTTCAAGGAGAATCCAACACCCACATTAATCCAAATTCTGAAAAGTGGATACTTTGGCATGCAAGAGTGCTCTCATGGTCCATGGGAATCACTTTAAACATGTCCCCACTTTTGTCATATACCTTTTACCTTCACAAAACACTAGACAAGGGAATCTCTAAAAATTTCAAAACTTTGGTCCACCACTAGTCCCTACTTTACTGGACACACTGTTTAAAGCTGAAAGGGGACAAACCCTGGTTCGGCCGAACCATGTTTTGGCTCCTTTCAAAAAAGTAGAGTTTGAATTCAAATAGATTCTCTGTCCAAAGGTAAAAGCAACACTGAACCTGCTATAAATGGGTTCGGCCGACCCACTATTTGGGTCCTATCTGCAGGATTGTGTTTGAATTGAACTAGATTCCCTATCCAAAAGAAAACGCAAGTTTGATCCTGTAATAACTGGTTCGGCTGACCCTATCAATAAAGCCCTGTCGGTAAATTTGAATTTGAAATAACTTAGATTCCATGTCCAAGGGAGAAAGCAACAAAAATCTGGCCAAGGGGGGTCGGACGAACTGGTCCTAGTGACCTGGCCACTAGCCCTTCTCTCCCTATAAATACCCTTCCAATGTGTGCTCAATTTCGCACCCAATCCAGCTGAATCCTCTCGAGCACACAATCTCCCTTCTTCTCTCCATTTGAGCAAGATCTTTCTCAAGTTTAGTTTAAGTTTAGCCACTCAAACCAAAAACCCAAAAATAGTATAGTAGTAGAAGTTTGTCTCACTCTCATCTTTGCTCTCAAACTCTTGTTTGTGGAGGTACCCATACCCCGCAAGGACTACTAACAGTGGGATAGCTAACGCTAACGCTAACGCTAACGCTAATCCCTGTTGTTGTAGTGTGTTCTTGTGTTAGCTCATTATTGCAGGATGAAAAAGTTCTCCTCCGCACTCAAGAAGGCCAAGAGTGTCGTAGGGAGTTCCTCCTGACGACCCCGCCATGATGAAGATGAAGGAAGAGAAGCTCCACCAAGAAGAAGCTTCGGAGTGCCTTCCGAGAGGACGTTCGACCCCGAGAGCGGCCTCATGCTAAATCAAGAAGAGTACCAAAGGTACACCTCCATCCGACACCGAGGGTATGAACATACCGGCATCATCGACCCTGTCCTTTTGGACAGCACAGGTATGACCGTGGAATTCAATACTATTTTCAATACAATCGGTTGGGGAAGTTTTTGGGAAGTGCAAGAACTTGGAATAGAAAAGCTCACCATTGAATTTCTATGCTCTTTACAAGCCACTGAAAATAATGTCTACTTTCGCATGTTTAACCAAGACTATAATTTAACATGGGGAGCTTTTAGCATAGCACTTGGTTTTGATAATGACTGTCATCTAGACCTTGCTAATGCAACAAGAAGATTTGATAAAGCTGAATTTTGGAAAGCTATAACAGGATCTAATGATTGTTCTGACCCTAAAACCGATAAAATTCATAATCCTACTTTGTGTTTGATCCGATATTGGATGGCTATAACTTTTCTTCCTGGCTCTAATATGCAAGTTCTTTACAATGATGAATTAAGACTGCTCTATGCCATGACAAAGAAAATAAAAGTTTCACCTGCTAAAATGTTAGTGCACCTTTGGCTTGGTATTTTCCATAGAAGCGAGCCCATATTCTTCACTTCTTTTATCACGCGCATCGCTGAAACAATGGACTTGCTAGATGGAAAACATTACTTTGAATACATTGCCTCTCCTAGAGATATTGTGACCGAAGATTTCTTCATAAGTACTCAAGTCCTAAAAAGAGATGAAAATGGTGATATAAAAATGATTTATCCCGGCCATACAGCCAAAATCTCTCTCCCTTGTGAGAGGCGTCGGTTGTATGCGCTACGCACGCTAACCATAAATTGGGACCGAGAGGCAAGAAGCCAAAATGTTGCAGGACCAAGATGGGTGACAAGGAGCATGTCACAAGCCGCCCAATTCGAGCAAGGTGGCACATCACGAGCTGTAGGGAGATATGAAGAAGAAGGTGATGAGGCAAGTTCCATGGACATTTCAAGGTCCATGGAACGGCCTCAAAAGCACACTCCAAGAGTGCGCACTCCTCGTCCGTCCACACGGGCGACGGGCCGTCGAAGCCAAGGATCGGAAATGGACGAACTCATCAATAACATGGGCGCAATGCAAGTTGAGTAAGATGCAACTCTGAATATGGCACAAAAAAATGCTCAACTCTTGCAAACTGTCCAAGATGAAGAAGCACAACGTTCGGCGGGATGGTTCCAATACTACCCATCACCACAATGAGCAAAAGAACAAGCTTGGGAGAGATCCCCTCCCCCACCAAGGTAAGTATTCTATCCTAGCTATTTACATTATTGCATATAAAAAATGCATAAGATAAAATACCAAAAATATTTTCCTTATTTCCATATGACTCATGAATATTTATCTTCCTCGTGGAAATGATGAATAGTTGCTCTGTTAATGTTTCTTTAATGCTTAGTTTACAACTTAGTACTTCTTCGAGTATGGATCACTTGGCCCATTTAAATCATCATGAACCTGAAAACTTTATGGATGCTAAGTGCTAGACCTAAGTCCAAGTTGTTGTGAGATATGATATAGTGAAACAAGAGCTACTATAATATTGTTCTAAGCATGCATGATTACTGGAGATTTATTTCTTAAACAAACAAAACCTTATTGTTCCTCAATGGTGATAAATTCCTACCGCAGCCATATATGTTACACATGTCAAAAACCTTCCATATAAGCTATTTGCTTTGTGTTGAGTGTTGTCAAGTCTTGTTGACCCTTATTGAGAGTCTTATCATGCTCTCAAGATCAAGATCACGTACACACCATATATACATGCTGCTTCTACACTGGAAGTACGCAACCACATGCCTTTCATTTCCACCAAATAAATGCTCCATGTGTTAAAGTCATAGAAAATCTCTCTTAGTCATTATGGTAATAGAGACAAAAGGGCTATGCAAAATGAAAATAAAAAGAAAGAAAGATGGACACAAGAGGGTCCATAGAAAAGAAAAGAAAAATATTTGAGCAAGTCTAGGCTTATAAATAAAAGAAAAATGATAGGCATGTCTCTAAAATTTATCAGAGAGAGATACAATTCAAATAGAGGAGCATTATATTCCATCATCATCCATACACTTGCACATCTTGATCTAAGGGCATGACACTTCTCTCTTTGGATCTAAGCTTTGACTCTACAACATATGCAAAGTAAGTATGCTACGTTCTTTCATTCCTACCTTCAGCCCCACATAAGCCATTTTTTAGAAGTAGGATGATAAATAGAAGGCAACATTTACTTTATGCCTTGGTAAGGAATCACACACCATTCGAGCGACATGAGAGAACCATATGAGGAACATTAAGTTTTCTTTTGCAAAACATTGTTAAAACCTCCAGTATGAAACTAGCAAAGAATGAGAAAAGTAGTGCTCAAGTTAAACTATTCTGTCTCTCAACCACCTAAGGCAAAAGGGAAAGTCATTAGCCCCATAAAGGACTAAGGTAAAATGGGTGAATTTCTATAGCCAATTTTTTCATTCAAAAGAGAAGTATTTAGTTGTACACATGGTATTATTGAAATATGAACATAGTAGCAACTCCTTATCCACCGAGGCTAAGTTTAATTATATGCTCGGGACGAGCAAAGGTTAAGCTTGGGGGATCTTGTTGACGGTGGAATTACCCTAAATTTCCACATTCAAACACCGTCAACATGCCTCGGATTCAAGGAAAGATAAACATATCATGAGCATATTTTATCAATAACTAGTTTCACATGTACTCTTAGCTTGTGATTGCAGGGAACACCAAATTAGTACAAAAGTGAGCAGCTAGGGGCTAAATACATGGTTCGGCCGAACCATGATATGTTGCCCCAGGCCACCACCTTTCAACACATTGCATAAAACATCAAATGAAGGAGATGAGAGCCAAGGGTGGGCCCACCCATGGGTCGGCCGAACTGTCCATGGGGCCCACCTGGCTCTGGTGATGTGGCAGGATCCGTGTGACACTCCAACCAAGTCAATTCATTCATCGGATCAACTTGTGCTTTCATTCAACAGTGGAGATCAAAGGCACATGGATTGAGGCATGAAATGAAGCAACCAAGACAGGGCCAACACATGGGAAGAGTCTATGACAGATGCGGGCTACTGTGGTGGGACCCACCCACCAGGGGTGGGTCGGCCGAACCACAACATAGGGAACCAAGCCACCTACACCATCACTAACTGGTGGGGACTCCTTCTAGAAGCTCCTGGCTGGGCCCACCAGTCAGAGTGGGGTTGGCCGAACCCCCCTGGTGCCTAGCCAGGTTGGTTGGCCTCCACCGACTCCAAACATGCTTCCCATGTGCTCAAATTGCCACAGCCGTCCATCTTGAGGCGGTTACAAGGCGGTGGATCCAAGGATGGAGAGTTGAGGAGCACACGGATCGCTGACGTGGCATCCCTCCACTCTCCACTATAAATAGAGGCTGCCCACTCCCTTTGAAGAAGACACCATACACCATACAACTCAAGAAGCAAGCTAGAGTTCTACTGTCGGTGCTAGTTTTGGCGGGGCTAACACCGGCTAGTAAACATGTGTTTTGCGATTGAGGCTACGGATGGTGTGCAAAGGGGAACACAGGGATTATACTGGTTCAGGCCAAGCAAGCCCTACGTCCAGTGGGGAGGAGAGTCATGTTGCTTTGCACCGAGGTACTTGTAGTAGGGGGTTACAAGGTAGGCGAGAGAGGGAAGTGCTCCCAGGTCTCTTGTGAGTGTCTAAGTGTATGCAAGTCGTTTGCTGTCGGTGTGTATGTGTGAGTGAGAACTTAGAACTTCCTGCCTTGCTCTAAAGCTGGCCTCTGCTCTCCCTTTTATAGTCGCAAGGGAGAGGCAATGGCAGCGCTTACAATGCTACGTGTGTTACAGTGAGGAGTTGTCGTTCCTTGTTTGACTATCGTCAGCTATGGTCTTTTCTTCGCGTCTCCGGGGTATGGCCGTAGTGGTCGGTATGATCTTGGTGAGTTCCAAGGTGGCAACAGTCGTCGGATTACGGCATGCCGTAGGGTCACAGCTGATAGCTGTCCTTCCGCACGATGTGACAAGAGGGCGAGTCGTCTCGGGGCGTTGTCTCCCGAGGCTCGGGACTCCTGGAGGCGTGATGGGATGGAGCAGGGTGATATCTCCCCTCGGGCGTATTTCTGGCATTGGAACAGTACTTCCCGAGGGTTAGGTGGGCCCGGATGGAAGGCGTCCTCGTCCTTTGAGTGGACAGTGCAGTGGGCGCTTTTCCCATTCTTGCATAGCCTGTTGTCAGGCGCTCGGACTGTCACAGTCCTAGTTGGTAGACCCCGGCAGAAAACGGGCGGCGCACCGTAGACCATACCGTGGAGTGGACGGCCGTAGTGGGCCTATAAAATCTGCTACCAGGGAAATCCTGACAGGTGGTATGGCCGTCAGGGGCGTACGAAGCACAGTCGTGTCGAGAATCTTGCCTGACGGGACAGTGCTTGTAAAGTGGTCAGAGAGATCTCTTGTGGTCCAAGATTGTTCCGCTGACATCACCTGTGCCTTGCATGCCTTTGTGAGATTGCGCTCGAGGGGGATGGGGAAGCTCGGGCGAATCGGAGAATGGGCACCGAGGGCGCCGCTCTCCCAAGCTCTCCTGGGGAGGCTCGGGTGAACCGGAGAATTGGCGACGAGGGTGCCGCTCTCCCGAGCTCTCCTAGGGAGGCTCGGGCGAATCGGAGAATTGGCGCCGAGGGTGCCGCTCTCCCGAGCTCTCCCGGGGAGGCTCGGGCGAATCGGAGATTTGGGCGCCGAGGGTGCCGTTCTCCCGAGGGTTGGCTGTCATTGGTGCAATGACGTCGTGGGCCTCTGTGGACGCGGCCTTCGTGGGCATCGGGCGCGGCCTTCGTGGGCTTCCACTGGCCTTGCTTGGGCTAGGCCGCGTTGGGAATGAGCGTTTTTGCATCGAAGTCAGGTACCCCTAACTTTGGTACCTGACAGTAGCCCCTGAGCCTATGACGGAGTGAAGGCACTCCTCCACAGGATCACGCTGGTTCTTCCTGTCAAAAAGATAAAGTATGGGTTGTTTTTTCCGGTGGGTGCGCGCGAGCGCACCCGCCGGGTGTAGCCCCTGAGGCTTTGGAGGGATGATATATCCCTTCAAAGGCTTAGAATCGTGTTTGTTAGTCCTCGGGTATTTGTTGATTTATTTAGGAGGGTTGTTTCCTAGGAAGCGGAGCCCCCGAGCCTCCCATCGTGTTGGGAGGTCGTTCGGTGGTCTTTCCAAGGTGCAGGGCAAGTTCCCGAGCCTCCGTTTTCGTATCGGAGATCGGTCGGGTTCTTCCCTGTCTTTTTTAATTTGACCTTCACGCTCTTTTTTGGGGAAGAGGAAGGTTTGGTCCTACTTGACTTCCCCGCTGGGGCACGAGTTGGCATTTTCGGTGAGCTACAAACGGGTTGGTCCAAGTGGAGGCCCGTGCCCCGTTCGTTAGGGGTCGGCTAGTGGCCTGAGCACACTCCAAATATTTCCCAAGGGTCAGTTAGTGGATGTCGGGTCCCTTCGATGGGTCTCGATGGCCTGATGCCTCCCACGGAGGGATTCCACGTAACCGACACGCTACTGGGACTTGGACACAGCATGGGATGTCCCTTGTGACGTTTCGGGCGTCGGGATACTGGCCGTTTTCGTGACCCATCCACTAGCTGTCCCTAACTCGGTTTCCCTTGGGCGACTGTTCGAGCCACGGAGGGCCAGTCTTCGATCCCCTGGGAACTAACGGGCGCAAGAGCCCGGGGTTCCTTCGTTGGGGAGGAGAGAATGTTGGCGGAATCGAGGTGCGCAGTTGTAAAGATTCAGCTCACCTTTTGAGGCACGAAGCCTGATGGACGTGACGGTTTGGCTCAGTCGAGGCGGTTTGCGTGCATGTGGGGATCGTGGCGGGCCCTGCGCAGTTAATGCGGTGGATCCTCCGCATCCACCCACGATCCGTCTGCGGAATATATAAGAAAAACTTACGGTTTTTTCTTTCTACCCTAGCCATTCGCTCGCACGACCGTTCGCTTTCTTACCTTCGTCGCCTGCTCTTTCGCCTTCGTTGCCTGCTCGAGAGAGATTGTTGCCGCGGCCGTCGTTCTTCCCGCAGCCCTTCCCCCCTTCGTTTGCCATGGATTCCTCCCCCGCCGCTGTCGACGCCGCCGCCGATATCGTCGCCACTGACTCTGACGCCGCCGCCGCCGGCGTCCTCAGGCTGGAGCCGTGGACGAGGAGCACTGTGACGGAGGTGCAGCTGGAGCACCACGTCACTCTGGGGCTACTGCGTCCTCGTACCGATGCGCAGCACCCGAGTGGTTCGTGCTGCCGCGCGACCACGAGGAGCCGAACCCCGACGAGGGGTACGCGATGAGCTTCGTTGCTTACCACGAGCGTGGGCTCGGCTTGCCGCCGAGCCGCTTCTGCCGGCCATCCTCTTCGAGAACGGGCCAGAGCTCCACAACCTCACCTCGAATTCCATCACACAGGCGTCGATTTTTGCCGCCCTGTGTGAAGGCTACTTCGGGGTGCCCCCGCACTGGAACCTGTGGCACCGCATTTCCCGCGTCGACAAGTACACCAAGTAGGTTGGCGCGTGGAAGCCGCGGGAGATCCAACGCGTGGGGGGGTGCGGCCTCGTGATCCGCTCTTCGTCGTACATCCCCTGTAAGGCCCTCTCCTCCAACAAGGGGTGGCACAGTGGCTGGTTCTACCTCCGCAACGACGGGGGTCTCTTCCCCAAGTTCACGGGAAGGGCGCTCATGGCTCCCCTTCCCCAATGGGAGTGGGGGTGCCCGTCGAAGGAGTCAAAGCACCTGGACGTGTATTTCGACTCGCTCAAGGAGTTGAACAAAAGGGGCCTTACAGGGGCCGGCGTGGCGGGGAACTTCCACATGCGGACGATGCTACCTCTACCTAGCGCTCCATCAAATGGTAACCGGGTCGCAGCGGGAGGGCACGGCGATGCTGGCTCGTGACCTTGGCGAGGCGGAGGTCATGCGCCGTGTCGGCTACATGGTGGGGGGTTATCCCACCTGGGAGGAGGTGAACCGGGTGCCTATGCGTCCCTGCGCGGGCTTCCCGGGGTTGGTAAGTGTCGTTCGTTTGATCGGGCCGCTGCTTTCCCCATCTTCCTCCTGACCTTTCTTATTTGTTCTTCGTAGGGCCTCTCGAGGACCAGAAAGGCTTCTCTTCCGCCCGTCTCGGAGGACAAAGAGCGGCGAACCCAGAACCGCCTCCGGACCACGGAGGAGAAGGCGAGGAAAGACAAGGCGACCGCTTGGAAGCAAAAGAGGGCGCGGAAGGTGGAGGAGACCTCCCAGCGCCGCCGCCGCCGCCTGAGGGAGGCCGGGGAGCCTGAGGTGGATACCCCCACCGACGATGACGGCGACGACGATGATGAAGAAGAGTATGATTTTTCCATCTTTGATTTGATAGAGTCTGACCGGCCGCTCGTGGCCACACATCCCGCGGTGGGCGCTGACGAGCCTGGAAAGGCTCCGCTGTCAGCGTCCGCCGGCGGAAGTGCCAGGGTTCGTGATCCGAACCCTCGGGCAAACCTGCCGGAGACCGCGTCCAAGGACGCGGCTCCTGGCAGGGCGACATCAGGAGGCGGGGCTCCGCCCGCAATCAGCAGTGTGGCTCGGCCGGAGGGGCCGGGGACGGGCTCAGGCCCGGCGCTCGAGATGCCCCGAGGTTCCAGTGGGGGGACCGAGAGTCTTCTGTTTCGGTGGACCCTCCCTGCCGACGCGTCGTTGGTTGGCGCAGCGACCGAAGGCGGGGGGAGTGCTAGGAAGACACCGCCGGAGCCGGAGCCCACCGGCGCCAAGACGCCGGCGCTTGAGCTGGGGCCCTCCCAGGCTCAAGCTTCCCCGCCGAGGGGCGGCGGCGTCGGGACGACCCCCGGCGCCCAGGCGGAGTCCTCGTCACTGGGCGGCACTGGCCCGGACGCCGGGTTGGCGCCTACTCCTCCGCCGCCGGTGCAGCCCACTCCATCCGTCGTCTCGCCGAGCGTGGGCGCTGCGAAGAAGAAGAGGGGTGATTCCTAAAACGAGGTAAGTATCTTTACCTGTAATTCCTTCTAGTGGGGATCCTTTCATGAGCGCTCCTTTCTTCCTTCTCTACTTCAGGAAATGCTCGGGGGCGGACCTCCAGGTGTCGCACCTGAAGGTCCTGAAGGTGCGGGGCCATGACACGGCTGGGGGGAGTGCCCGGTCGGCGGGCGAGGAAGTCCGTCCCCCCACGGGTCCGCCCGTGGCGTCCGTGGCTCCTCCCTCGGGGAAGGCTATCTCGGCGGCCGCCGCCGTCGTCGTGCCCGTGATCGACCTGGAGGCGGAACCAGCGCGGGCTTCTGGGGCCTCGACCGTCGGTTCCGGAGACGCCTCGGGAGCGCCAGCCGATGCTGCCCCCACGGAGCCTGCTGCCACGGGGTCATCGGCCGTGGACGTCAGCGCAGGAGCTTCCCCCGCCTGTGAGGAAGGCCCCTGGGCGCTGGCCTTGAGGGAGCCTCAGCCTCGGGAGCTAACCGCCTCCCGGATCGAGTGGGCGGACCGCGCGGACCCTCAGGCGCCGCCCGTCTTCTCGCTCCGGGACGACCTCGAGGCCCCCAAGTGGGACGCCGTTCAGGAGTTCGGGTTTAGCTCGGCGGTGGGGCTCCACGCGATCGCCGACGTCCTCGAGAAGGACCTCCCGGCCCAGTTTCAGGTAAATCCCTGTGTCTCATAAACTTTTCCTGCATATGAGCATCGCTCTTACCGTTTCCGCTTCTTCCTTTTTTCCAGGACCTCATGCACACCTCCCGGGACAAGTCCCGCTTCCTTCGTGGCGGGCTCGGGCTCTGGAAGCAGCTCAACCTCAAGGGGAAAGCCCTTGCCCGCGCCCAGGGCGAGCTCGCCACCGCGACCTCCAAGCTTGCCGAAGGGGTAGGTCGCGGAGGCGCAGGGCCACCGCCACCGCCACACTATCCTGAAGGGGAGGTCGCGGAGGCGCAGGGTCGAGCCGCTGCCTCGGCGACGTGAGTGCAGGAGTTAGAGAGCGCTCTGTCCGCGATGACGACGGAGCGTGACGCCTGGCTCTCGACCTGGATGAGACTCGGGAGGCATTGCGCCTGGCGCTCGGCGCGGCGGACTTGGCCGGGAAGGAGGCACAGAAGGCTCGGGAAGAGGCTAACCGTAAGCGCAGCATTGTATTTTTTCCATTCTGCTTGTCTCGGTTGCTCGCTGTATTTTTACTCATCTCCGTGCTTTGCTCCCAAAGTTCTGCAGGTGTCTTACGACGGCGAGGTGGCCGAACAATGGACCTGCAGAAGGTCGCGCGGGCACTGTGTGACTACGTTGGCACCGGTGGAGAACCCTCGGGGATGTCGCCCCGGAGCCGACTGGAGGCCCACCTCGGCAGCATGAGCGGCCGGATCAAGGAGGCCCTTCTGATGGGTGTCCAAAAGACACTGGCGGTCGTGAAGTCCTACTACGGGAATTTTGACGCCGGCCCTGTCAGCGAGGGCTTCCTTGAAGCCAACGACGCCGAGCTCCTGGCGCTGGAGGATTCGATGAAGGAGCCAGGAGAAGCGTTGACGGGCCTCTTCCAAGCCGAGGTTCATGCTTGATTTCCAGAAGGGAGCGTGTTTTAGGGAGAAATGAATTCGACAAGTTTTGAAATTTTTGTGTTTCCAAAATTGTTGAATCTCGGGAAAGTCCGGGGGTTCCCCCTGTCCTAGCCCCCAAGGGAGGGTCAGCCTTTCCGTAGGTAAGGCCGAGCCTCGCTTTTAATGTGCGATGAAATAAAGGGTCATTTCACTCCTGAGTGTAGGCTCGGATCGAAAATCTAAAAATCATGTAAAAAGAGTAGAAGTCGGGTCTTTTCGTTAATTTCAAGATTTTACAAAATAGTACAATGCTTGGAATCTTAAGGATAGAAGCGACGTAGCTGTTCCATGTTCCAAGCGTTGCTGTAGACCTCGCCCTTCTCGTTCGCGAGCTTGTATGTGCCGGGGCGTTGCACCTTGGCGACGATGAACGGTCCTTCCCACGGCGGAGTGAGCTTGTGGCGTCCTTGTTGTCCTGCCTGAGCCGTAGCACCAAATTGCCTACGCTGAAGGCTCGGCTTCGGACGCGCCGAGCATGGTACTTGCATAGGGATTGCTGGTACTTGGCCGAGTGCAACAGGGCCGTGTCCCGAGCTTCGTCGACTTGGTCCCGCGCGTCTTCGCGGGACGTTTGATTGCCCTGTTCATCGTAGGCTCGGACCCTTGGGGCGCCATACTCCAGATCCGTGGGGAGGACGGCCTCTGCACCGTACACCATGAAGAAGGGCGTGAGGCCCGTGGCTCGGCTTGGCGTAGTCCTTAGACTCCATATCACTGTCGGGAGCTCCGTCAGCCACCTCTTGCCGAATTTATTCAATCGGTTGAATATCCTCGGCTTAAGGCCTTGGAGAATCATGCCGTTGGCATGTTCTACCTGGCCGTTTGTTCTTGGGTGGGCGACGGCTGCCCAGTCCACTCGTATGTGGTACTCGTCGCAGAAAGCCAGAAATTTCTTTCCGGTGAACTGCGTGCCGTTGTCAGTGATAATGGAGTTCGGGACACCAAACCGGTGGACGATGTCGGTGAAGAATAACACCGCTTGAGCCGAGCTGATTTGGGCGATGGGCCGAGCCTCGATCCACTTCGAGAACTTGTCGATGGTGACAAGCAAGTGGTTTGAAGCCCCCGGGCGTCTTCTGGAGGGGCCCGACAAGGTTCAGTCCTCATACAGTGAACGGCCAAGTGAGTAGGATCGTCTGGAGGGCTTGAGCCGGCAGGTGAGTCTGCCGGACGTAGTACTGGCACCCCTCGCAGGAGCGTACCACCTCAGTAGCATCGGCCACGGTGGTTGGCCAGTAGAAGCCTTGTCGAAAGGCGTTACCGACAAGGGTCCTTGGCGCTGCGTGGTGACCGCAGGCTCCAGCGTGTATCTCTTCAAGCAGGCGTTTGCCTTGACTGAAAGGAATACAGCGCTGAAGCACGCCCGAGGGACTCCGTCGGTAGAGGCTGCCGTCGATCATCACGAAAGATTTGGCTTTGCGTGCCAGTCGTCGCGCTCTGGTCTTGTCCGAGGGCAAAACGCCTCGGACGAGCCAACTGACCAGCGGCTCACGCCAGTCCGGTTCGTCGTTGTCCATCTCGGCTTCGATCTTCATTGCCTCGGTTTCATCGCCGTCCTCAGCCAGGGTCTCGGGTGACTCCCCTTTGTTGGAAGGGTCGGCAGCCCCCGAGGGGCTTGCGTGGCTTGGAGACGGTTCGGGTTCTCCCGGGGGCTCGGGGGTCTTCTTCTTCCCCTCAGCCCCCGAGGGATCGGCATTGACCGAGGGCTTGTGGAGGTCATTGGCGAATACGCCCGTCGGGACTGTGGCCCTTTCGGATGCGATTTTCGCCAACTCATCGGCCTCTTCGTTGTACCAACGCGCGATGTGGTTGAGCTCGAGGCCGTCAAATTTCTTCTCGAGCAACAACACTAGCTTGCAGTAGGTGGCCATTCTGGGGTTCTGGCACGTCGACTCCTTCATGACCTGATCCACGACGAGCTGGGAGTCGCCTCGGACTTCGAGGCGTCGGATCCCGAGCTCGATGGCGATGTGGAGACCGTTGACCAGAGCCTCGTATTCGGCCACGTTGTTGAAAGCCGTGAAGTGTAGCCGCAGTAGGTACTTGAGCCGGACCCCGAGGGGTGAGATGAAGACGATGCCTGCGCCAGCACCAGTCTTCATCATCGACCCGTCGAAGTACATGACCCAATATTCTTCTTGGGTTGGGAGTGGCGGTAGCTGTGTCTCGGTCCACGCTGCCACGAAGTCTGCAAGCACCTGGGACTTAATGGCTTTGCGTGGCGCGTAGGTGATGCCATCGCCCATGACCTCGATGGCCCACTTAGCGATCCTCCCAGTCGTTTCTCGATTTTGGATCACCTCCCCTAGGAGGAAGGATGACACCAAAGTCACGGGATGGGATTCGAAGTAGTGCCGCAACTTGCGTCGAGCAAGAACGATCGCGTACACTAGCTTCAGGATCTGAGGGTAGCGTGTCTTGGTTTCAGACAAGACTTCACTGATGAAGTAGACCGGCCGCTGCACCAGTAAGGCGTGTCCTTCTTCTTGCCGCTCTACGATGATCGCTGCACTCACAACCTGGTTAGTAACAGCGACATACAGCAAGAGACTCTCCTCTTTCGTAGGAGGCACAAAAACCGGTGCTTTTGAAAGTAGAGCCTTAAGCCTTTCGAGGGCTTCCTGGGCCGCGGCGGTCCAGATAAAATGCTCATTTTTCTTTAGCAACCAATATAAGGGAAGACCCTTTTCGCCGAGCCTTGAGATGAATCGACTCAAGGCCGCGAGACACCCCATGAGCTTCTGCACGCCCTTGAGGTTCCGGATCGGACCCATTTGCGTGATGGCCGATATCTTTTCTGGGTTGGCTTCGATGCCACGCTCGGAAACGATGAACCCGAGGAGCATGCCCCGTGGGACCCTGAAAACGCACTTCTCGGGGTTTAGCTTTATGTTTTTCTTTTTAGGGCAGTCGAATGCCTTTTCTAGGTCGGCTACTAAATCACTCGCCTTCCTAGATTTTATCACTATATCGTCTACGTAAGCCTCAACGGTTCGCCCGATGAGGACCCAAAATGGCATGGTTACGTAACAATATGTGCCGAAAGGAGTAATGAAAGAGGTCACTAATTCGTCGGACTCTTTCATGCGGATCTGATGGTAACTGGAACAAGCATCAAGAAAGCAAAGTCGTACACAGCCAGCAGTAGAATCAACTATTTGGTCAATGTGTGGTAATAAAAATGGATACTTAGGACAAGCTTTATTTAAACTAGTGTAATCGACACACATTCTCCATTTTCCATTTTTCTTTTTAACCAAAACAGGATTTGCTAACCATTCTGGATGGAAGACCTCCTTGATGAATCCGACCGCCAAAAGCTTCTCCTCGTCGAATCGGCGCAGGCACTGCTTCACCGGCTTGGACCCGGCCCGGATGTCCAAGGAGCGCTCGGCGATCTCCCTCGGGATGCCTGGCATATCCGAGGGACTCCATGCGAACACGTCGGCGTGCTTGCGGAGGAAGTCGACGAGCACAGCCTCCTATTTCGGGTCGAGGGTGGCGCTGATCTTCAGCACCCTGCTGTTGGGGGAGCTCGGGTCGAGGAGAACCTCCTTCACCCCCTCAGCGGGGTCTAAGGTGCCCGTGGCCTTCTTGGGGTCGGGGACCTCTTTTTCCAACCTTTCGAGGTCGGTCATGAGGGCCTCTGACTCCATCAGCGCGCCGGCGTACTCGCAGCACTCGACGTCGCACTGGTACGCGTGCTGGTAGGAGGCGCCGATGGTAATCACCCCCTTTGGCCCTGGCATCTTGAGCTTGAGGTAGGTTTAGTTCGGGACCGCCATGAACTTGGTGTAGCATGGCCTCCCGAGGATGGCGTGGTAGGTGCCGTGGAAGCCTACCACTTCAAATGTTAGGACCTCCTTCCTGAAGTTGTCAGGAGTCCCGAAATAAACGAGCAGATCGATCTGCCCGAGGGGTTGCACGCTCTTTCCGGGACTATCCCGTGGAACGGGGATGTCGTGGCCCGGAAGAGCGAGCGACTGATCCCCATCAAGTCGAGGGTCTCAACGTAAAGAATGGTGAGGCCGCTGCCTCCGTCCATGAGGACTTTGGAGAGCCTCGTGTGTCACACCCCAAAATTTCTATTTTGGGATGTGACTAGAAAACATTAAAAACAAAACAAAAGATTTTTACCCTTTTCTAAAAATACCAACTTAACTTAAGTTATTTACAATTTAGATATTAAAAATGTGAGTTTCCAAAATTTTTGGAACTGAATTTAATGGTTTGTTTCATTCATGCCTTTCCATAGTGTTTTGTATGAAAAATGATTTTTAAATGTTTTCAAATGCGCATAGGGTTTTATTGGAATCAAATATCCTAAGATCTTTGATCAAGTTTCCATCTATAATTAAATACTTGGAACAATATACCTTGATCCTTGTTCTAAAAATCCTTGATGGATCTCCAAACATTCATCTTGCTAAACACCCAAGCTCATGTTTTCAAAATCCCTAACTTTTCATATCCTAACTTGTTCTCTCTTTTATCCTTTCTTCCTTATATTTGAGCTTCCAATCCTCTTTGACTGAGTCTTATCCAAATCTCAAAACATATGCTTAATGATCAATCATTGTATCCCATTCCTCTCATGCAACTCTACCATCACTTTTTCAAGTCAAAACAATCACATGTTGTGTACCCATGTTAATCTCAATTTCAACTTTCTTCACCTTCCCTGACCTTTGGGCAACATACACATGGACTCTTTCTCCTCCACTCATTCTCCTCTTGTTCAAACCCAAACATATTTTTGAACCATCCTTGAAAACCATACGGTCTTGGTCTCACCATTTTGGAACGCTAAATTTCCCGAAACCCCTATCGTGTCTCTACGAATTTAGCGAGCCGAGCTCAACACTATCATTCCATATTATATTCTTGTTTTCATACAAGCACCTAAATCTATCCCATTAGTAAACCATATTCCCCATCTTTATTTCTTTTGCTAATGGATCGACCCAACTCATTTCGTCATCCGACATCGCTCCGAGCCGAATCGGGTACAAAGTTTGAGTTATCTCTCGCCGCGGATCAAAACCCAACCATCTTCCTTTCATTTGTGGGTCAACACCAAGCCCAACCAGCCCTCTAGGACTTCCTCTCACCTCTCCCACGTCAACCCCTGGTTCCCTCTCCATTTTGGACAAAAATATCAACCAAGGCATGGAAATATCAAGACAAGACCCTTTGCCTTCCAACCCTTTGGCCTCCCACCCTTTCCCCTTCAAGTATAACTCCCCCACAGCCCCCTCACGCCTCCCCTTCAGTTCCCACGTCAAGAACAGAGGGGAGATGCCCCTGCTCTTCCTCATTCTCCCCCATGGCTGCCCCAACCATTCCCCAACCTTCTTCCCCTTCCGCACCATGGAAACGAAGCAAATCGGTGATTGCAACCCATCTTGCCACCTTGATTCCCTTTCCAAGCAACCAAAAAGGATTTGGAGGACATCATCATCACCCTCCCTGCTGTTCAAGTCATGGTGGTGGCCTCTACCACCATGGATGTCGCCCCGATCAACCGCATCGCGAGAAGGATACGCCGTTGAACCGCGTTGTCATCACCGGCCGTCGTTGATGTGATTCCCCGCTCCACCCCACCAATCCCCATGGTGAGAACCCTAAATCATCTCTCCCAACATGTTCTCATATTGTCCTATGAATATAAAGTACCTTTGATGAGATATGGTTGATCCCCGTTGAATTTTACCCGGTGTATGTGTTGCTGTCCTGGCGGCCAGCAGCGCTGCTGTTTGTAGAAGCGGCGTTCCTCGCTGTTCCTTTGATCAAATCATCAAACCCTTTGGTGAAATTGTAGTTCATATCCTTGAACACGTCCCTGCAAAATGGTTTCTTCATAGGAGTTGAGAATTTAGAGATATGGTCATCACCGTGCCGCTGTCCCTGCTGTCTGGACAGATTGGCATCTCTGAGTGCTTTCGGCGTTCCCCGCTAATCCGCTGACCAAATCATAAATCCCTTTGACCTACATGTTCATGACATCCCTGCACATGATCCCACAAATTGGTTTGGTTATACAATTCAAGATGGCCGAGATATCGGCACCAACATGCCTTGCACCCCTGCTGTCCAAACAGCAGACACACTGTTTTTGGCAGTGGCGTTTCCGTTGATCCATTGAAGAAAATGATGCATACTTTGGATAGAATATCTTTCATATAGTTGCACATGCCTCTGCAAATTTTCATGTCTATAGGATCCATGATGAAGGAGATATAATCTTTTGTGTGCCCGCTGTCCTGCTGCCCTTCAGCCGCGCTGATGCCGGTTGGCATGCGTGTTCCCGATGGTTCATCGCTCCGGTGATCAAGCCCTTCAACCAAAATGTGTTTCATATCATGGCACATTCCTACAAAAATTGGTTTGCTCATACATGCTATCATGGCCGAGATATGAAGGTTTCACTAACTGCTACTCTTGCTGTCCTGAAACAGCCATGTAACATGTTTTGCAATTGCATTCTCCCACTGACCGACCATCAAAACATCATGCTATTTTACTATAACATACTTCATACTTTCCATTACATTTCCACAAAATATATCACCAATTAGTGCTACAAATACCATGCCTATGATGATCGAAACCCTCGCTGTCCGCCTACATATATGTCTCACATGCACTAGTCGCTACAACTAGATCCCCCATTGATCATGTGTCAATATGCACTAGTTGATCATGGAGTGTCATCATACATATCCTACACACCCAAGATACCAAACTCATATCCTCAAGGTATAACCAAAGCATGTGCCATACGTTCAATGCCCTCACATGTTGCACGCATATTTTCCATCTTTTGGTAATCGTTTACATCATCCAAACAAAATCATGAGCTTGTGACCGCTAAACATACTTGTCCTATTCAAGTCATGCCTTATCAACTCTCATAAACTATATCCTCGCCACAAATAAATGTCTATCCTTACTATCCACCTTGATATGTCACTCCAGCTTAGTGATGGAAACATCATATCACTAATTATCATATATTCCTAGGAGAATGCCACATGATGTATATCAATTCAATATTATTCTCCAATGCTGTCTATTCTAGTTTCTCTACCACACACCATAATACATATACAATCCTTTTTGTTATGTTAGATATGTTCTAGTCCAAATTCCAACTTAGTCATGTAATCCAATGCTTGCCACATATACCATTCAACTCTCGCATCTCTTAATTTTAGTTCTTGTTTTATTTAGTTTTCACGCTCACACGATTATAGAACAAGCCATATGTTTTCAAAACCTTTTTATTTTTATAATGCTTGGTGTATTGTTTCTAGGTTTGAATGTGAAGCTTGTGTTGGTTGTTGCGATCGATAGAAAAGAAGCTATACGAGGAAGATACAGAAGAGAAGTCGGAAGGTTTGGATAGCAAGCATTTGGAGGCAAGTATAACCTATGGTTTTCCTTGTTACCTAGCAACTATTAAACAATACATTCATGTGCATGTGTCTAATCTTGTGAGCCCTAGCTACATATATACCCGTTTAGGTTTTATTGACCAATCACCTTGTTACCTATGGGGGGTTTTATGCATATTAGAGTTACTAGCTTCTATGCTCAACAATGCTATTATGGAATCTTGACTTAAGAATTATGAAATGTTGGATAAAATATGTTTTTATCAACAAAGCTCGAAGGGCACTGGAGTATGGGTTTTTGTACTCTAGTTGCCCTCCGTCAGGACTTCCATTGAAAGTTGACCTCCCAGGAAACCCGTACATCCACGAGGGTCAATGGGCTCTGATCTTAGCCAAGTAACTAGATTTTCTCTATCTTGTTAGTGGTTACTGAAAGGCGCAAGAGGGGGAGCCTGGGTTTTAGAATGGGTTCCGAGCCTGTCAAGATGTGTGCTGGGCTGCGGTCACATGGTGTGCCATTCTTGAAGGGGGCCTCCATTCGCCTTGCTGCTTGAAACCTCGCGGCTACTAACTTGTTAGGGTGACTAGTGAAAAGCTTTGCAGTGTTACCCTGCTCACTCACCTCGGCAGTGTTATGGGGTCGACGGGCCCCGAGCATATGGGTATACACGACTCGGGGTTAAAGCTGTACAAATTCTGCAGAATTCTTTCAATCTGATATATCAGCCGTGCTCACGGTCACGAGCAGCCTGGAATCCTTTTTGTATCAGTTGATACCTGTGGAAGTGTTGATGGATTTTGTTAAAAGAAGATGCTTAGAGATAAACTTGTTTTACTTGGGAGATGGGTTATTCATTAAAATAGTAAAGTAGACTTTAAATAAAACTTGACCAACTAAAAGCAACTGCTATAAGCCTGTGTCAACCTTATGAGCCCTGCATCCCCCATAATTATACTTGCTGAGCATGGTGAGCTGACGCTTGTGGTTGTCACCAATAAAAATCCCGGATAGGTACCAGATGGTGGTTCAAGTAAGGTGCTTTCATGAGCTATTCCAAAAGTACTAGGCGAGTGCTCCCCCAGTCAACCGTCCCTGTGGAGTATGGTGACCCGAAGATAGAAGACGAAGAATAGTTTCCGCTGTGCTATGAAATATTTGTAAGTCTTAATGTAATTATGTTTCGCAATGTAATAAAGCATTGCTTATGATATTTACCATATTTGTCGCTATATGTGTTGTGTGGACATCCTAGGCACACATATAGTTAACGCTTGGTATTCTTCGAAAAACCGGGTGTTACATCGTGTTGCCGACGACGGGGTTGACAACGAGTGGGTAGCGTCCCGCTGATGGGACGTAGTCCGGGTGGTCGTCCCGGCTGAAGATGATAGCGTCGTGGGACCAGTCGAGGAAGCGTGGTGTCGCTGGTCCGACGGAGTAGACCTCCCTGCGCTCGCGCTTTCGCTGTCGTGGTGTAGGGGCGGTCCCGGGCCCGCCGAAGATCATGAGGCATTTGTCGATGGGCGGGAACTCATCGTCCTTCCCTCCCTTGTCCTCCTGATCCCTGGTGGGCTTCTTGCCGGCGTCGTCCTTGAACGTCTAACTGCTGTAGTGCTTCTTGAGCATCACACACTGCCCGAGTGTGTGATGCACCGGGCCCTGGTGATAAGGACACGGCTTGTTGAGCATGTCGTCGAAGCGGCCTCGAGGGGGTCGTTCCCTCTTGGGCTCGGTGGCCGCCATGAGGGAGTCATCGCGGAGTGGGGCTTTTCCCTTCCCCTTCTTCTTCTTGTTGTTCGGGCCTCGGGAAGAGGTGCCCTCGGGGGCCTCCTCCTTCCGTTTGCCCTTAGGGTCGGAGAAAAGGGCTCCCACTGCCTCATCCCCTGAGGCAAAGCTGATAGCGATCTTCATGAGCTCGGCGACGCTGGTTGGCGTCTGACGCCCTAGCTCGTGAACTAGCTCTTTGCAGGAAGTTCCTGCAGCGAATGCTCCAACGACGTTGGAGTCGGCGACCTGGGGCAACTCGTTGTACTGCTTGGAGAAGCGCCGGATGTAGTCCCGGAGGGACTCGCCCGATTTCTGCTTGCAGCTGCGGAGGTCCCAGGAGTTACCAGGGCACACATATGTGCCCTGGAAGTTCCCTACGAAGATCTTGACCCGATCGCTCCAGTCAAAGATCATCCGTAGGGAAAGGTGTTCCAGCCAAGCTCTTGCAGAGTCGGCAAGGAACAGGGGGAGATTGCGGATAGTAATAAGGTCATCCTGCACGCCGCCAAGCTGGCACACAAGACGGTAATCCGCTAACCAAAGCTCGGGGTTCGTTTCCCCTGAGTATTTGGTTATGTTGGCTGGCTGTCGGAACTGGGGCGGGAACTTGGCCCTTCAGATGGCCTCGCTGAAGACGCGAGGTCCCGAGGGCTCGGGTGAGGGTTCACGATCCTCATCCGAGTCGTAGCGCCAACCCCGATGGACGTTGTAGCCGCACGCGGCTCCGTCAGTATTTCTTCGACCGCGGGCTTGCAGAATGGATCAGACGTCGACGTCCATGCCAAGCCGTTGGTGGACTGGCGGGGCCCTTGGAGCCTCGGGTCGAACCGAGGCTTCACGCTCGTGGCGTGCTATGCCGCCACGCTGGTGACTTTCAGCGCCACGGTGTCGCGACGCTGAGCTTTCCGCCTGGAGGACGGCTGCATCCTCCAGGAGGTCCTTGAGTTGATTCCTGAGCTGTCATGCCTCCTTGGTGGAGGGCTCAGGTATGCTCCGGAGCAGCATCGCTGCCTCCGCGAGCTTTCGGCTTGCCCGGGGGGCAGCCCCCGGTGTCTCGGCCCCGTTGTTAGCAACGATTCGGGCCTGAACATCTCGGGCTCGACGCCGAGCTGCTCCTCCATCGCTCCGCCGCTCGTCGCGCTCCAGCGTAGCTCGCAGCTGGGTGAGGCCCAAGCGGTCCTCGTCCATCCGCGCCTCAAACTCCCGGAGCTGCTCTAGCTCCGGGGTTTGAGGTGCGGGGCGAGATGTTCCTGCTCCCTGATCCAGCGGCGGGGCTAACCGTGCTGGCCGCGGGGCCGCTGGAGGGGGCGTGACTTGTTGGTGCTGGGGTTGTGATGGAGGGGTATGTCGTCGTTGCCCCCCGAGTGGACGTCCTCCACCCGCCCCCATCAGGGTGCATCAAGTTGTAGCACTCCCGTGCGGGGTCGATGTAGGACTGGTCCGAGTTGGAGATGACGCTCAGTGCATTCTCCCCCGAGTCGTCGGTGTGGGCGGCGAAGTCCACATTTGCCCAGAACTCGTCATCATCGTCGCTGTAGCCGCGACGAGACGACGAGGTCCAGCCATAACGGTCCCTCCCCTCCGAGTGTTCTTGAGGGGTGAGGCTGATGGTGGTATCTGTTTCCCCACCGCCATGTGTCCTGGCACTTTCCCCAGGGGATGACGGTGAGGATGCCACGTGGTCTCCCACGAGGCTGTCCAGGCGCTCGAGGAGTCGAGGCGCTGGACTGGAGTGTCTGACAGCTCGTGCAACAATGCACGAACGTGGGCGTCCATGGCGGTCTGGAGCCCAAAGAGGGACGACGACGCCGTTCCCCTCCCCCAGTGAGGGCGGAGAGAAAGTTCGGCCGGCGTCGTGTTTCCGCTCTCGCCCGTCCTTCGGGCAGTAAGCGGATACGCGGCCGCTGGTGCCGGAGATCCCGGGACAGCGGCTGGTGCAGTATTGGCTTCCCCCATTGGGGGTGCCTAGTTGGCCGCATCTCCCGTGGCGAGAGGCTGGTTGGCGCTGCTGCGCCTCCTCCTCCTGATCCGCCGGGAGCGGCGTGCAACGTTTCCCCCGTCCTCTGAGGCGGGTGAAAGCGTTGCGGGGTCCCTTCTCCGACCGCCTGCTGGGCCAGAGTTGGGACGACAAGGACGTGGGGCCCGATCGGGCGCTGGTTCATCTCGAGCCCTTGGCCAGTGGCCACGAATTCGAGAGTCCCGAACCGGAGTACCGCGCCAGCGGGAAGCGTGGCGGAGCTAGCTGCCATCCGAAACCTACGTCAACACGCAAAAGGCCCCTACCTGGCGCGCCAACTGTCGGTGCTAGTTTTAGCGGGGCTAACACCGGCTAGTAAATATGTGTTTTGCGGTTGAGGCTACGGATGGTGTGCAAAGGGGAACACAGGTATTATACTGGTTCAGGCCAAGCAAGCCCTACGTCCAGTAGGGAGGAGAGTCGTGTTGCTTTGCACCGGGGTGCTTGTAGTAGGGGGTTACAAGCTAGGCGAGAGAGGAAAGTGCTCCCAGGTCTCTTGTGAGTGTCTAAGTGTATGCAAGTTGTTTGCTGTCGGTGTGTATGTGTGAGTGAGAACTTAGAACTTCCTGCCTGCTCTAAAGCTGGCCTCTGCTCTCCCTTTTATAGTCGCAAGGGAGAGGCAATGGCAGCGCTTACAATGCTACGTGTGTTACAGTGAGGAGTTGTCGTTCCTTGTTTGACTATCGTCAGCTACGGTCTTTTCTCCGCGTCTCCGGGGTATGGCCGTAGTGGTCGGTACGATCTTGGTGAGTTCCAAGGTGGCAACAGTCGTCGGATTACGGCATGCCGTAGGGTCACAGCTGATAGCTGTCCTTCCGCACGATGTGACAAGAGGGCGAGTCGTCTCAGGGCGTTGTCTCCCGAGGCTCGGGACTCCTGGAGGCGTTATGGGATGGAGCAGGGTGATATCTCCCCTCGGGTGTATTTCCGGCCTTGGAACAGTACTTCCCGAGGGTTAGGTAGGCCCGGATGGAAGGCGTGCTCATCCGTTGAGTGGACAGTGCAGTGGGCGCTTTTCCCGTTCTTTCGTAGCCTGTCGTCAGGCGCTCGGACTGTCGCAGTCCTAGTTGGTAGACCCCGACGGAAAATGGGGCGGCGCACCGTAGACCATACCGTGGAGAGAACGGCCGTAATGGGCCTATCAAATCTGCTACCAGGAAAATTCTGACAGGTGGTATGGCCGTCAGGGGCGTGCGAAGCACAGTCGCGTTGAGAATCTCGCCTGATGGGATAGTGCTTGTAAAGTGGTCAGAGAGATCTCTTGTGGTCCAAGATTGCTCCGCTGACATCACCTGTGCCTTGGATGCCTTTGTGAGATTGCGCTCGAGGGGGATGGGAAAGCTCGGGCGAATCGGAGAATGGGCACCGAGGGCGCCGCTCTCCCGAGCTCTCCTGGGAAGGTTCAGGCGAACCGGAGAATTATCGCCGAGGGTGCCGCTCTCCCGAGCTCTCCCAGGGAGGCTCGGGTGAATCGGAGAATTGGCGCCGACGGTGCCGCTCTCCCGAGCTCTCCCGGGGAGGCTCGGGCGAATCGGAGATTCGGGCGCCGAGGGTGCCGCTCTCCCGAGCTCTCCCGGGGAGGCTCGGGCGAATCGGAGATTTGGGCGCCGAGGGTGCCGCTCTCCCGAGCTCTCCCGGGGAGGCTCGGGCGAATCGGAGAATTGGCGCCGAGGGTGCCGCTCTCCCGAGGGTTGGCTGTCATTGGTGCAATGACGTTGTGGGCCTCTGTAGATGCGGCCTTCGTGGGCTTCGGGCGCGGCCTTCGTGGGCTTCCACTGGCCTTACTTGGGCCAGGCCGCGTTCGGAATGAGCGTTTTGCATCGAAGTTGGGTACCCCTAACTTTGGTACCCGACATCTACTCTTTAGTAGTAGTATTAGTCTAGTGTGGGAGTTAGAGTCTAGTCGAGCTGCGCTCGGAGTCTCCGGAGTTGTTTGCTGGAGATTCTGGTATAGCTCTTGTACCTTTTCTTCTGTAAGACTTTATCTTTATCAATATATATTATCTTTACTTTACTTCACTAAGTTCTTACTTAGTCTTTGCTATTCTTTATAGTATTGTTGTGTCTTGTCTTTTTTCATAGTTGTTTTATACTTGATAGTGATCTTGTCCCAACTCAATGTGTGTTAGTTCATCGCCTGTAATAGGGTGTTCTAGTTGTTGGTACGCAACTAGAATAGTGAGACTTAGTGTAAGCGTGGTGCTTAGACTAGATCTTGCCTTTGATTACCGCTTGTCGCACGGATTGTTTGTGGGTGATAGCAGGTAGTGACAGCCCTGTCTCGTCTTAGTATCCCTCCACGTGTTTTAGGCAAGTTCTTAAAAGGTAGGCTCCCATAAGAGTGTAGGCGCTTTGGGTAGAGGTTTTGTCCTCTATTGTCTCGCACTACCCCCTGCACACCGGTAGTAAGGTACTATCTTAGTATAAGTCATCTATTTGATAGGATAAGTCATAAGAGTAAAGTAAGTGTCACAGGAGTCTTATACTCACTCGTTATCCTCCCACCTAGTTATACTCTACTAGTTATCTTTTAGTTATCTTAATACTTGTTGTGTGTTGGTGTCATTACCCTTTCCTCTACGTATCGATTTACCCCCTACCACTAGCCGGTACTAAGTTGGTATAGACTTAAGGATCTCTCTTTCTTTTGATTAATTATTCCTAGCAACCGCTTTCCCTTGGGATAAAAATAAATAATGATACCTTGGAATACTCCCAGGTGAAGTGCTACAGCGGTATATTCTGTGCGCTTGCGGAATTATCCAATAGACATAAGAAATACCCTCAGGGCACTTCTGGCGCCATTATCAGAGATAGCCTAACACCCTGTCTCTGGTGGTTGCGCTAAGAAGTGTCAACATCCATGCAAACATGTCGGCGTGCTTGCGGAGGAAGTCGACGAGCACGGCCTCCTATTTCAGGTCGAGGGTGGTGCTGATCTTCAGCACCTTGCCGTCGGGGGAGCTCGGGTTGAGGGGCACCTCCTTCACCCCCTCAGCGGACTCAAAAGTGCCCGTGGCCTTCTTGGGGTCAAGGACCTCCTTGGCCAGCTCCTCTTGGTAGGCGATGAGGGCCTCAGACTCCACCAGCGCGTTGGCATACTCGCAGCACTCGACGTCGCACTGGTAGGCGTGCTAGTAGGAAGCGCCAATGGTGATCACCCCCTTTGTCCCCGGCATCTTGAGCTTGAGGTAGGTGTAGTTCGGGATGGCCATGAACTTGGCGTTGCATGGCCTTCCGAGAATGGCGTGGTAGGTGCCGCGGAAGCCTACCACCTCGAAGGTGAGGGTCTCCTTCCTAAAGTTGTCAGGAGTCCCAAAGTAGACAGGCAGGTTGATCTGACCGAGGGGTTGTACACTCTTCCCCGGGACTATCCCGTGGAACGGGGATGTCACCAGTTGGATAAGAGAACGACTGATTCCCATCGAGTCAAGGGTCTCAGCGTACAAAATGTTGAGGCCGCTGCCTCCGTCCATAAAGACTTTGGTAAGGCGCGTGTTGCCGACAACAGGGTCGACAACAAGCGGATAACGCCCCGGCAATGGGACGTGGTCCGGGTGATCGTCCCGGCCGAAGGTGATGGCGTCGAAGGACTAGTCGAGGAAGCGCGGTGTCGCTAGTCCGACGGTGTAAACCTCCCGGCGCTCACGCTTTCGCTGGCGTGGCGTGGGAGCGGACCCGGGTCCACCGAAGATCATGAGGCACTTGTCGATGGGCGGGAACTCGTCGTCCTTCCCGTCCTTGTCCTCCTTGTCCTCAGTGGGCTTCTTGCCGGTGGCGTCCAGGAAAGCCTGCCGGCCGTAATGCTTCTTGAGCATTATACACGCCCCGAGCGTGTGGTTCACCGGGCCCTGGTGATATGGGCACGGCTTGGAGAGTAGCTCGTCTAATCGACCGCGTGGCGGCTGTTTCACCCTGGGCTCGGCAGCCGCGACGTGGGGTTCGTTGCGGACTGGGGCCTTCCCTTTCCTCTTCTTCTTCTTATTGTTGTGGGCTCGGGAAGAGGGGCCCTCGGGGGCATCCTCCTTCCGCTTCCCTTTGGGGTCGGAGAAGAGGGCTCCCACTGCCTCATCACCCGAGGTGAAGCTGGTAGCTATCCTCATGAGCTCAGCGATGCTTGTGGGGGTTTGACGCCCCAGCTCATGAACAAGCTCTTTGCAGGTCGTCCCTGCAGCGAAGGCTCCGACGACGTCAGAGTCGGCGACCTAGGGCAGCTCATTGTACTGCTTGGAGAATCGCCGGATGTAGTCCCTGAGGGACTCGCCCGGCTTCTGCTTGCAGCTGCGGAGATCTCAGGAATTTCCAGGGCGTACGTACGTGCCCTGCAAGTTCCTCACGAAGATCTTGACCAGATCGCTCCAGTCGCAAATCGAGCATGGGGGGAGGTGCTCCAGCCAGGCTCGCGTTGAGTCGGCTAAGAACAGGGGTAAGTTGCGGATGATGATGAGGTCATCCTGCGCGCCGTTAAGCTGGCACGCAAGGCGATAATCCGCAAGCCAAAGCTCGGGGTTGGTCTCCCCCGAGTATTTGGCAATGTTTACCGGTTGTCAAAACTGGGGCGGGAACTTGGCCCTCCGGATAGCCACACTGAAGACGCGAGGACCCGGTGGCTCGGGTGAGGGCGCACGGTCCTCGTCGGAGTCATAACGTCCTCCCATTGTAGCCACGTGCAGCCCTGTCGGTCTTTCGTCGACCGCGGGCCTGGAGAATGGCTCGGACGTTGACGTCCTTACCAAGCTGCTGGTGGACTGAGGGGGCCCTCGGCGCTTCGAGCTGTGCCGAGGCCCCTCGTTCGTGGCGCGTTGGGGCACCACGGTGGCGTTCCTTGGCACCACGGTGCCGGGATGCCGAGCTTTCTGCCTGGAGGACAGCGGTGTCCTCCAGGAGACCTTTGAGCTGGTCCCTGAGGTGTTGGGCCTCCGTACTGGAGGGCTCAGGTATGCTCCGGAGGAGCATTGCAGCCTCCGCGAGCTTCCGGCTCGCCCACGGTTCCGGCACAGGTGTCCTGGCTCCGTCATCGGCGATGATGCGGGTCTGGACATCGCGGGCTCGGCATCGCGCTATTCCGCCATCCTCCCGCTCCTCCTCGTGCTCCAGGGCAGCTCGGAGTTGGGCGAGGCGCAGGCGGTCCTCGTCCATCCGGGCTTCGAGCTCCCGGAGCTGCTCAAGCTCCGGAGAACGAAGGAGTGGGCGGGACGTTGCAGCCCCCGGGTCCTTTGAAGGCCTAGGACTAGGGGCTGATGGAGGCGGTGTGTGTGGCTGTGGTTGTTGCCCCGGTGCGTCCTCCTCCTCCTCCAAGTGGACGTCCTCCAACACAGCTTCCTCCGGGTGCACTAGGTGATAGCACTCCCGGTAGAGGTCGATGATGCTGCCGTCAGAGGAGTAGACGCTGAGAGCGTTGTCCCTCGCGTCGTCAGAGGAGAGGGATGCTTGGGAGTCGTAGACGTCAAAGTCCACGTTCGCCCAGAAGTAGTCGTCGTCATCGTTGCTGTCAAGGTCCCACCGTGACAGCAAGACGCGACCGTAGCGGTCCCATCCCTCCGAATACTCCAGAGGGGTGGAGCTGTTACTGGAGTTTAACTCCCCACCGTTACGTGCTCTAGGAGATCTTGCAGGAGAGGACGGTGGAGAGTCATCGAGGTCGCCCAGGCCCTCCAGGCGATGGACAGATGCCATCGCTTGGTCATGCCCGTAGGCACGAATGGCATGGACGTGGGCATCCACAGTAGTGTGGAGCCCGAAGGGAAATGGAGAGGGCGTCGCCTGTCTTCCCCAGTGAGGTCGAAGGGAAACGACAGGTGATGCCGTGGTCCTTCCCACATTACTCCGTGGAGTAGTGGGGGAGCGTGGTGCCTCCACCACTCGTGGCGTCGAGCTGGTGATGAGCGTGGGGGTGGTGTCCCGTGCAGGGGGCACCGGGATGGCCACGTCACCCGTGACGTGGCCCGGGTTGGCGCGGTTGCGCCTTCTCCGCCTAGCTTGGCGGGAGCGACGCGTGGCTTCCCTACGTCCCCTGAAACGGGCGGAGGCATCGCCGAGATCCCTTCCCCACCCGCCTGCTGGGCTGGGGTCTGGATGGAGATGACACGGGGCCCGGTCGAGCGGAGGTTCATCTCGAAGCCGTGGCCAGTGGCCACGAACTCGAGGCTCCCGAACCGGAGCACCGCGTCAGCAGGAAGCGCAGGAACGTTGGCTGCCATCCGCAACCTGGATCAACACACAAAAGTCCCCTACCTGGCGCGCCAACTGTCGGTGCTAGTTTTAGCGGGTACTAACACCGGCTAGTGATTTTGTGTTTTGCGATTGAGGTTACGGGTGGTGTGCAAGGGGGAAGACAGGGTTATACTGGTTCAGGCCAAGCGGGCCCTATGTCCAGTGGAGAAGAGAGTCGTGTTGCCTTGCACCAGGGTGCTTATAGTAGGGGGTTACAAGCTAGGCGAGAGAAGAAAGTGCTCCCAACTCTCTTGTGAGTGTCTAAGCGTGTACAGATTGCTTGTTGTTGTTCGCGGTGTGGAGTGTGTGAGAGCTTGAGAACTTAGAACCTGTCTAGGGCTGGCCTCTGCTCTCCCTTTTATAGCTACAAGGGAAGGGCTAGAGTTACATGTGTTGCCCTGTGTTACAATACTCGGCATGGCGGAGTCGGTGATGACCGGTGGCGAACGTCAGCCATGCCTTCGTCTTGGCGCCTCGGCGGCATGGCATTAGTCATTCGGCTGATCCACCACTGTTCTATTGGTGAGTTCCAAGGCACCTCACAGTGCTGGTCATGGTTGGCTGCATGGCGGTACGTCATGCCGTCATGTTCGTCCCGGCACAGTGCAACGAGTAGATAGATTAACCTCCGGGTACAAGCTCCCGAGGCTCGGGAAACCTTGGTGCCGTCGGGGGCTTGATAGGACAGAGCGGGGGGAGTGTCCTCCTCCGGGCGCTTCTTTTTCCCTGTGAGGTACATTCCAAGGGGTAGGCGAGACTGGTCGTAAGGCTTTCCCATTCCCTCGGGTTGGCTGGGCAACTGTTGTTCCCCATTTCCTGGTGTTACACGTGTGACCGGGGCATGGCAGTCGCCGTCGTGGTTGGCGAATCTCCTCGTCAGCCCGGGGAGACGTACGGTTGACTGTCCCTGTAGCGGCGTGGGAGGAGGAGGACTGTCAGATCGCCCGCCAGAGGAGATGGGGCAGTTGGTACGGCGAACGTGCGCGTTCGGGGCGCTGTTGTGTCAAGGAGCCCTCCCGATGGGACCATGCCTGTAAAGTGGTCAGAGAGGTCCCTTGTGGTCCAAGATTGCTTCGCTGACGTCAATCGTGCATTGGATGCTTTTGAGAGATTGCGCCCGAGGGTGCCGCTTTCCCGAGCTCTCTCGGGAAGGCTCGGGCGAATCGGAGAATTGGCGCCCGAGGGTGCCGCTTTCCCGAGATCTCTCGGGGAGGCTTGGGTGAATCGGAGAATTGGCGCCCGAGGGTGCCGCTTTCCCGAGAGTAGGCTGGTGTTGATGCAGCGTCGTCATGGGCCTCCGTAGGTGCGGCCTTCGTAGGCTTCCGCTAGCTTTACCTGGGCCGGGCCGTGCTGGGAACGTGTGTTTTTTATAGAAGTTGGGTACCTCATACTTTGGTACCCGACACAAGTATACAAAATGTTTCACGACAATGCAGAACTAAAACTAATACAAGAAGGTCCAAAGAATATGGCATGGGGAAAAAAATAGAGAATGCCACTCAAATCTATACCAATCCCTTCACTGCCATAAAAAATTATAGAGTACCTTCACAGCTATCCATTTATAAGTTTTGATCCCTTATTGCCATTACCATTATATGAAAAGGCCTTAATGCCTTGATTGCCCTCTGTATAGATAATTTGTTCCCTTAAACGCCATTGAAAGAATAAAAACTGTTACAAAGTGTTCATTACGCAGGACTAATTCCGTGTGCACTTCTTATAGCTAAATTTTATCATTTTTCATAGTCTGGACTTGATAGTAGGCTAAGACAATTTATTTCGGCGAGGGGTGAGGTACCAGATTCAGGATGGCAGGACATGATCCAGCCGACGACTTCGGCGGCGCCAACGGCAGGACATGTTGATAATAATGTTCCCAATATAGTTATAGTTATCAGTTCACGAAGAGAAAGATTTTTTATAAAGTATTTGAACATGCATCACGCTTTATATGGAAGGATGTGCTATTTTTTATTTTAGACTTCGAAGGATGAGCTACTTTTCAGACTTTGAATAGTGGAGGGTGCCGATTTTTTTCCTTTTTCTAATAGTCTTAGAGATAAATAAAAAATATATATATAGTACCTTGCGAAATAAATTGCCTAAGGCTACTATCAAGCTCAGACTATAAAAAGTGATAAAATTTGGCTATTAGTAGTGCACACAGAATTAGTCCGGTGTAACGAACACCTTGTAACGGTATTTTATTCTCTTAATGGCATTAAAGGAAACAAATTTTCTATACGGATGACAATCAAGGGATTAAGGCCTTTCCATATAACGGTAATGGTAACGAGGGATCAAAACTTCTAAATAGATGACAGTGAAGGGACTCTATAATTTTCGATGGCAATGAAGGGATTGATATAGGTTTGAGTGACAATGAGAGAATTTTCTCAAAATAATAACAACTGCGCTTTCAATTCCTTAAATTGCTTAGATCTTGTTTCAAAATCTTTCATCTTAGAATTAACTTATGAATATTTCTTTTCAGCTTCCTCAATATCCTCTGAAGCCAAAAGCTGTTGAATTCTTGCCGATAGCTGCTAAAAAATACCACAACAAAATATCATGATTAAAATACCAGTAGATAACGGAAAGATACGCCATCTTCCCGCCCTCCCTCCCTGATCCCTTATACAATGGAGGTGAGCTGCCGCGCTAGAGCTGGCTGAGCGCGCATGGGGCGAGCTGCGGCGGCAGAACGCCAAGCGCGTGGTGCGAGCTGCATGACTGCATTTGCTGGATGGCGCTGGCGAATTACTGCTCCAGTGCGATAGAAGATACACATCCACGGCCGCCACGAAGACACTGCACGAAACAATAGTTGATGTGAACACGAAACACACGAGCATCTAACCAAATGTCGATTTATAATTGCTAACAACTGTAACGCCACTGTGTTACTAAACTAAAAATTTGGCATGTCATCATGAAGCATTGCTTGTCATCTGTGACTGTTATTAATTTTTGTGCTACATCAATTAAAACAAGTTTGGATTATATTCATGGCTTGTGTTTAGGGCTAGAGTGAATTTAATTCCGGTTTAATTTTAAAACCCAAAATCGGGGTAAAACCCTAATTTCAAAACTATGAAAAATTGGGCTTTGGTTCAAAAAGCAAAGTTGTAGCTCTTATTATGTAGAGCAACTTTGGTATACAAAGTTTTTCAAGTTTCCATGTGTAAATTCAAATTAAACTTGAATTACTACTTTCAAATTTGAATTTAAAACTCCAAGTTAAAAAGTATGTGGAATCTGAAGTTGGTCATTAAACAAAAGTTGTAGAGCTCACTAAACTGAGTAACTTTGATGTTTACAGATTTTGAATTTCTTCAATAAATAATTGAGATTTAATTCGAATTGGAAAAGGCTATTTACCCCCTTTTAAATAACTTTAAAATTATTCAAAATTTGAGAAAGGTTTAAATACCAAAGTCGTTCAGTTTCAAATTCTACACATTTGATACATTGGACATTTTTTGACTTATTGTACAAAATTGAAAGTAATTTTAAGAAAACCGAAAATGAGGATAAAACTCTGTTACAGTAACCCAGGGCAGAGCATGCCACCGAGCTGCCTGCTCGTCTGCTTCAGCCGCAGCCGCCTTCCACCACCGCAGCGCGCGCGGGCATGCGGCCCTAGGACGTCGCAGGGGCAGGGCAGCGTGGCACGCGTCCGGAAGTCGACCTCCTCCTTTTAAGCTCGAAGACGAGCTCGCTCTCTCCCTTTTTGCCGTTTCAGTTCGCCGCCGTCGAGCTCGACTCGCTGGCCGAATTCGTCGTTCCCGAGCGCTCTCGTGTAAAATTGATCGCGCACATAGCTTCGTCATCTTGCAGCGCATCCGTAGAGCCCGCCCCGCGTTCTATCGTTGCCGGAATCGCCCTAGCACCCTCGTCTTCCCCACTGCCGACGGGAGCGCCGCCGCGGGCGTTTTCGTAGGGCCGTCTCTCTCCGGTGAGTTTGGTGCCTGCTAGTCCAATGTTTCGAATCCACCTCGTTGCCTTGAAGCTCATGCGCTAGACATTGTGTTGGTTGGTCTTCACAGATCGCCGGAACAGGGAGTTGCAACCGGAGCTCACCGCCGTGAGCGCCATCGTCGTCGAGCTCGACTTTCCGGCCGTCTTTCCGTTCAATCAGCGAGTGCACAAGACCTTAGGTGAGCTCGGGGAGTTTTTAGTGCGATTGGTTTGGTTGGAGAAGGCTTCGGCTGGCCGGGACGCGGCAAGCCGCCATCGCCGCCGCCGCCGGGCCGCCATGGCTACGGCTGTGCGTGCTCCTGTCCATTTCTCATCGGGAAAAGGGCATCAATGGGTAGGTCTCGTTGTGGGGGTGCTGGTAGCCTACTGTCGCCAGCCCGGCCGCCGCCGGCCGCTCTCGGCCATGGCCGGAGCTAGCCCGGCCGGCCGGCAACCTTGGCCGCCATGGCTCGGGCTGGCCAGAGCCGGCCAGTGCCTGGCCGAACTGGTTGGGCCAGTCTGGGCCGTGCTGGATCGGCCCAGCTGGGCTTCAGTGAAGTGCAAATTAAATTTTCCCATTTTCCTGTAAATAAATTGATGCCAGATTTGTGAATTTCATGGGAATTAATGTATAGCTCCAAAAATCACAAAATAAATTGTATATCCTCTTTGTGTAATGTAGAATTTATGAAAAATATGAAATTTGTATTTTGAGCACTTTCAGTAGACTGTAAAATTGGATATTTTAATTAATAAATAACATTTTCAGGATTTTATAACTCGAAATATTAATCCAAAAATTGTGAAATTAATTGTGTAGTTGTTTTGACCAGTGAGCTACCTCCACAAAAATTTGTAGCTCAGTTAGATAAAATTTTATTATTTGTGATTTATCCCTAATTAAATAAATAAATAAAAATGATATTTAGTGTTAATCACTTTAGAATTTTTGTGTTATTTTGGGATCGTGTGAAAACTTAGGATTAGCAAACCCTAATTGGTCCTAAGCACTTTCCTTAGTGTTGAAAGTCGTGTTAGTTGCGGCTTTCTATGACTGTTAAAATAATTAATAAAATAATTATGTAACATTAACACTGCTAGGTGAGATCCTGATTACAACTTTACCATGAAGGAAAGTTGTACTCAAGGGTATTGAATTAATATTTGTTTATCTGTTAATTATGTCATTTGCACCATCATTAAAGCATGCATCATTATCTTGCGAATAGTGACCGAAGACGAGGAAATGAAAGTTGAGCAAGTCGTCGCTGACGAGGCCCCCGGGAGTAGTCGGTGGTTTCGATATTTGCGGTTCTGATCCTGATCCGTCCCTTGCCGTACAACAAGGCAAGCCCCGGTACATTAGCCCCTCCTTGTATTTATAAATTTTTATCACTTGAGTTAATCTACTGTATTAGGTTGATAGTAATTGATTGTCACCTGCTTGCTGTATTTACCTGTCTTGATGAATTGATTATCATCCTTGATACCTGGTTTTAAATGCAAATGTTTATGAAATGCTTAGCCAGGCTTAATAGTTGAGTTTTTATGAAAAAATATTTTGTATGCTTGGGATATACATTTATGTACTATTGTAATTATTGGACAGGGCAGCGGACTTGCATTGAGAAAGAAATCTCAATGTAGTGTCTCTGACTGTCTATTAAGAAAACGAAATAGAATCCATTAAGGACCATTCGTTGTCGACCTACTGGATCAAGACTTTTTAACTAGCCACATACTACGGAAAGCCTCTGACTCCGGTCGCTCCTCTTCTTGAACCGACAACCACGCACTGGGAGTGGAGAGATGGCGAGAGTAGCGTGTACCCTCATGGCCGGCGTGCCTGAAGAGGAGAGGAGTACTGTGCTCTCGGGTGGTGCAGGACCGGTTCAAGTTTTGGAAAAGCCGTGGTAGGCGGAGTTGGTATATGCAAGCTTAGGTGCTACATATGCAGTGTGGATAGAGATCCCCAGCTGGGTATTTCAATCGATTCGAATCGTCGTTGCTCCTCGGTCAATGGAGACTTGATCCTTCGACTTACAGCGAAGAGTGGTTCAGAACTAGGTAAATGTGGGAAATGGGGTTGATGATGAGATAACTAAATGAATCAATCTAGTTTTGAGATTAAATGTTATACTAACTTAGAGAGCTTTTCTGCAAAACTCTTTGATTCTTACTAAAGCCTCTCCTTGATTCCCCTTAGCCTGCATTCCTGAGTCTCATTCCTTTTCTTAGTCGGGTAAGTCTTGCGGAGTACCCCTTGTACTCAGGGTTTGTTAACCCCATGTTACAGGAAATCAGCAACCCAAGGTCTGCGTTGGGCCTTGCTGTATGACGGTGTTTGAGGAAGTGGTCGAGGAGGATAGTGATAGTGAGTGAGTATTTGATCCCTTGGGCAGGGATGTTATGTAATATATGTTGTATAAGCTACTTACCTACTGCCACTACTCGTATTTTGGTTTTGTAATAATCGTACCTATATTTAATTAAGAACTCTGGTTTGTAATCATATGTAATATTTTAAGTCTTCCGTTCTTCTACTCCGAACTGTATAATTTGTATGAAATGTTGTACATTGTAATCTCTTCACAATTAAGATCCTGTTCGGAGACAACGGGTTTACGTATAAACCCTGCAGACCCTTTTAGGTTATATGGGTCACCTGCATGGCTGTCGAAGGTCTTTGGGACGACGGCAGGTGCATGTGGGCCATATAGCTTAGGAGGTTCTATCACAACAACCCAAATCACTAAGCACGGAGTAGTCGAGCACGGAGAGAAGGCTTCCTCACCGTCTCCGTCCTATATCTCTGGCAAATGAAATAATAAATAAGAGGATTCTAGAAATCCATATGGTTCCCGAAGAATAGAAATCGCAATGTATAGAAATTAAATCCCATACCAAGTATTAAGAAATCTAAGGTAGAATATATTCATGTATGAATATTGAAGTCTCAAGAAGAGCATATCCTAAAAGGAAAGGAGTCATATGATTTTGTATATCATAGTTATCCCTCATGAAGAGAAATTTAAAGGAATTAATCCACGAAGGATTTACGGTGAATTTTGAATAAAACACCATTAACACTAAAGGTGAATTTAGACCCGAGAGAAAGAAAATGAAGTATCCTAGATACCATGAAGGTGTCATTACAAACACATAGAAAGTGTATATTGTAAAGCTAGCAATGAAGTATTGATATCCTCTAAATACCATAGAATGTATAAGAATAATAGTGACTTTGACAATTGAATTATCCCCTAAATGCCAAGTGTAAGACTGGATTTTATTATTTAGTGGTACAATCAAAACCCTAAAGATTTGTAGAACAAATAATTTGAAGATCCACTATAGAAGGATTATAAGTATTCAAACTCTAATATGTTTGATGCACTATCCGGAAGATATTGAATATTGTAACTTATTTACCCCTATAATCCTCCGAAAGGAATCTTAACCTAAAGGATAAAATTGATAAGGCCATCTCAAATTGCTTTCATTCCAGGTCGCTATATAATGGAAGGAGTAGTGACTTTGCATGAAACGATTCATGAGTTACATAGGAAAAAGCAAGATGGTGTTATTTTAAAACTAGATTTTGAAAAACTTATGATAAGATAAAGTGGCCTTTCATTCAGCAAGTTCTTCAAATGAGAGGATTCTCACCAACTTGGTGTGAATGGATTTCAAAATTTATCTCTAGAGGGAGTGTTGCAGTGAAGGTTAATGATAATGTAGGCCACTATTTTCAAACAAGAAAAGGGGTACGTCAAGGGGACCCATTATCCCTGATCTTGGTTAATATAGTGGTAGACATGTTGGCAGTCCTTATTTCAAGAGCTAAAGAGGCGGAACAAATTAAGGGGGTTGTTCCACATTTGATAGATGAGGGACTTTCGGTCCTTCAATATGTCGATGATACTATTATCTTTATGGACAATGATCTGGAGAGGGCCAAAAACATGAAGCTTCTGCTTTGTGCTTTTGAGCAACTATCAAGACTCAAGATCAATGTCCATAAAAGTGAATTGTTCTGCTGTGGGGTGGCCAAAGAAAATCAACTTGAGTATACACAGATTTTTGGTTGCAATGTTAGATCGTTCCCATTCAGATACCTAGGAATTCCTATGCATCATAGAAAACTTTTGAATAAGGACTGAAAACATGTTGAGGAAAGATTCCAAAAAAGACTCAATTGTTGGAGGGGTAAAATGTTGTCAGTAGGAGGAAGGCTTGTTCTAATCAACTCTGTATTGAGTAGTCTTCCTATGTTCATGTTATCTTTTTTTGAAGTTCCGAGAGGGGTCTTAAAGAAATTAGATTATTATAGATCAAGGTTCTTTTGGCAGAGTGATGAGCGTAAGAAAAAATATAGATTGACTAAGTGGGAGATAGTTTGCGTACCGAGAGACCAAGGAGGGTTGGGTGTTCTAAATATAGAAACTCACAATAAGTGTATCCTTAGCAAATGGTTGTTTAATTTAATTAATAAAGATGGGGTTTGGCAACAATTGCTTAGGAATAAATACCTAAGGAACAAAAGCTTGACACAGGTTCAACACTTGACCGGAGATTCTCAATTTTGGGCTGGCCTTATGAAGGTCAAGACGGAGTTTCTCACATTGGGAAAGTTTGATTTAGGTGACGGGTCTCAGGTGTGATTTTGGGAGGATTCTTGGATAAGACCGCGCCCACTGAAATTGCTCTTTCCTGCACTTTATAACATTGTGAGAAGAAAAAATGCATCCGTGAGATCAGTAATCTCTTCGATTCTGCTAAATGTAGCTTTCAGGAGATCTCTGACAGGTGTGAATTTGCAAGCATGGCACAATGTAGTGACTATGGTGGCAAATATTTAGTTAACAAATCAGAGAGACCGCTTTGTGTGGGCTACATCAGAACGGGTTATTTTCTATTAAATCAATGTATAAAGCTCTAGTAGGAACACAAGCTCTACCTTATAATACTTTCTTGTGGAAACTGAAACTACCTCTCAAAATCAAAGTTTTCATGTGGTACTTGTATAAGAGAGTAGTTCTAACTAAAGATAATTTAGCACGACGGCAGTGGCAAAGAGATAGGAAATGTTGTTTCTGTTCCTCTAATGAGTCTGTTCAACACCTATTTTTTTGACTTTCATTTTGCTAAGTTTATTTGGAGAATTTGTTCATGTTTCCTTTAATTTATCACCGCCAACTAGTGTACATAATATATTTACAGACTGGTTGGAAGGGATAGATAGGAAGCTAAAATCTCGTATCATTGTGGGCGTAAGTGCTATGTGTTGGGTGATCTGGCTAACCAGAAATGATATAGCTTTTAACAAAGCTGTAGTGCCATCTTATTTGCAGACTATCTTCAGAGGGACATATTGGATCAGGTTCTGGTCTCTGTTGCAGAAGGAGGAGGAGGATCGTCATTTGATGAAGATGGGTTGCAAGACCATTGAGATAGCCACGATGGAAGTGTTTGCTAGACATGGCTGGAATTTTAGTAATAGAATTGCTTTCTAGTACTGGTTTTAAATCATTTATTATCTTTATGGCTCAAAATTTTGTTTTTGAGATACCTGGACCGCTTTCCTCGGTTTTTGTAATGATGAATGCTATATGCATTGATCAATGTAGAAGCTGGGATATTAATATATTCTCCTTTCGAAAAAAAGACCCAAAAGATAAAATTATTTGTTTTGTACAACTAATAAGTGATTATTATTCATGAAGCATATTGCTCTTATTTATACTCATTTTATAATTAATAGAAGAATTATGAACCAATTTTGAAACATATACTATTGTGGTACCGCATAACATTAATTAAGTACATAGTTATGAAAAGTGTGATTTGAACCATGAAGTTCAAAGTACTCCCTCCGTCCCTAAAAGTGTCATTCTCGCTTCCCGAGAAATATCTTTGATTAAATTTATATTAAAAAATATAAATATTTATAATACATAATTAGTATGATTGGATAGATCTTTGAGTCTAGTTTTTTAACAAATTTATTTGGGAATGTAAATGTTTGCACGTATTTTCTATAAATCTAGTCAAACTACCGGCACGAATACCCAAAATGTCGCTTTTTTTAGGGACGGAGGGAGTATGGCTTTATGAGGGGGTGCATATTTCATTGAATATACCTTGAAGGTAAACTACTGAAATTACAAAGATCAAATAGATCACATTTGATAAAATATTGAAGTTTATGCATAGCGATGGACCAGCTAAATCACTAAGAAACAAAGAAATCATTCGTTGCAACGTCTGATGCGAAGAAGATTGGGCTCGGGGACCTTAGAATTTGTTACAGGATGCGGCGCTGCCCCAATAAATCTGTTTCACTTTCAGCCAAAAAAAAAAGAATGTTGACGTGTGTAGGTTGGCAGGCAGTAGTACGTGCCGGCTCGCTGTTTATTTCCCGATGAAAGAAGATGATAAGCTCTAGCCCTAAATGACAGTGCTCAACAGTTAATGAATAAACTAATCATCATGGACCGGCCCCAGGCGCAAGTCATTGCGATTCCCACTTCCTTGGCGATTAACGCAACACGAAGATGGAAAACCCGCGGATAAACGGAACGAACAAAACGATTCGCCTCCCATACGATTCCCCTCCTCGATCCCGTCACGTCTCCTGAAACGCTCGCCCTCCCCCCTGCACCTGTCGTCTCCTCGTCTCCCTTCGCCCCCTCGCGCAATTTCCCCAGACCCGGCGGCGCTGCAGTACCCCGCAAGTCACCTCCTCACGCGAAGCCTCCAGCCCTCGCCGCCCCGTGCTTCTCCCCCCCGCAACAACCCGGCGCCCCTCGTCCGCGCCTTCGCCCCGCTGATCGCCGGCGCTCCTCAGGTCGGTCGGTGAAGCGCCCTTCTCCTCTTCGCGTGGATTTTATTTTCTGGCGACTGTGTGGATAGATTGACGGAACGAGCTCGATTTGATTCTGGTGTTTTGGCGTCAATTAGAATTAGGTAACAACTTTGGTAGTTGAACCGGTCATGCCCATGCCGTCATGCGTTGTGGGGGTGGTTTGGACGTTGTTGGTGTGGGTAGAGTACAGATTTTGCTCATAGTTAGCTCAACCTATTGGTTAGCTGCTGAACCGTGTGGGTGTAGCCGTATAGGGCATCGAGCTGCGTTTTGCTGAAGAACCCTTGATATGTGAAGGGAGCAGGCGTTTGGCCATTTTGGTTCTAGTGAGGAGTTGATTGATTAATCTGTTGATGCAAAGAATTTGAGGGTAGTTCAGCTTCGGCTGCAAGCCTGCAATTATTGCTGCTTGGTGCTAGATGTGGCTAGATGGTAGAAACTGCAAATACTTGAGGGTAGTTCAGCTTTGGCTGCAAGTCTGCAACTATTGCTGCTTGGTGCTTGATGTGATAAGCTGGTAGGCATAGCAGAATGTCATTTGTTCCAGAATGATAGCTACTCATATGTTCGATTTGGCTTTGATGCATTCCAAATGTACTTGTTTAAGCTTGCCCAGGGCTTAATTTTGTATTTGCTTCTGCTCCAAATAGTAATTATTTTCCATTTTACAGCACTTCTTTAATTGACTGACTATCTTAATTGCGATTTTGAAGGAACTCTGCTTTCATTGTGCTGCTACATTGAATATATGGCGGTATGCAAAATGTGAATATTTGCTTTTCCATGTAGGTCTGTGTGTCTGGCATGGCAAGTGACCTATCAACTGGCCCTGCCTTCTATAAATGATGTCCTTCCTTTCGAAGGACGCACATACACAAACAAGACTGAACTGGCCATGGAGAAGCCAATCGCAGTTATCAACACAGCTGCTTATTGATATTCCACCTGAAATAGAGTTGTCCGACTACCGGAGATTGCCAGGTTCTGGAAGTGAGAGCCCATCTGGACTTCTCCATGGCGAAGGCGTCAAGGAAGAACATATCCCTGATTTGGACATTTTCTTTGAAAGGCTTTATGAATATTTCTGTGCAAAAGGGCTCAGGTGTATCATTACCAAATGGATAATAGATATCCTTAATGTACTTTTTATGGTATCCTGTATCGGGTTCTTTTTCTTATTTGTTGATTGGGATACTCTTATTCATTTGAAATGCGGTGTGGAGGCACTTGAGTCTGGGGAGAAACCGTGTGATCTTATGAAGGTCATTAAGAATGATCCATTAGTTCCTTTCACATTGCCCAAAATGATTACTGTTGGATCAATGGTCATAATGACAGCTTATGGACTTACCAACTTCCTCAAGTTCTTTGTACAGTTAAGAAGTACACTCAATGTTCGTCAGTTCTATTATGACAGGTAACTTTTCTGCTTATGTTTTTCATGCTTAGTCTTTTTTCTTTGTAGCTCAGAGCAATGGTTTTGCCCTTATTCCATTTACCTTTATGCAGACTTAAGGTCAATGATCTTGAGATTCAGACTATATCATGGCCCAAAATAATTGAGAAGGTTACCCTGCTCCAGAAATCCCAAAAACTATGTGTTGTTAGGGATCTCTCAGAGCATGATATTATCATGAGAATCATGAGGAAAGAAAATTATTTGATTGGGATGGTCAATAAAGGCATTCTTTCATTTCCAATTCATTCTTGCGTGCCTGGGGCTTTCCCAACTGTTGGATCACATGAGCATGGCAGGAGAAGCTATTTGATACTTCCAAAGGCCCTCGAATGGACCTTAAATTGGTGCGTCTTTCAAAGTATGTTTGATAGGTAAGGAAGGCTAACTCTTTTCTGTATCTTTTTACTTCCATTGGATCCTTTTTCTTTTTATTTTTGTAAAATATAGTTGGCTAAAATGCTTTAGTCTCTACATGACCAAGCTATATGCTTGTTTTTACATGCTACTCTTTCTTTAGATATTAGCTCAGCCCAGAACAACTAGGCAATTTATGGAAAAAGGGAGCAACTAGGCCCTTGAGAAGGCACAGGCTGTTACGCTGCTGCTTCAACAATCAACACATAGCTGCATCAGAAGTCTGAAATAAATCAGCCAACTGTCAATACTAATCTTTATTATTTTAATCATTTTAGTTAATATTGGAGACACTTTGTATAGAACAGAACTTCCGTCATAGCACGTACCACAGTTTGTATACTCGCATACCAATTTCTAAGTTCTCACACTATCTGTACTAATGCATTTTCTAGGTGATCAGATGTATTGTGTCATATACTCATATTACTTTGTTAGCTTAAATAACCTATCCATATAGAACAAATCATTTATGATGAAATTCTAGTTCCTCGCATCCATCTGAAGCTCATGCAACAGATCTTGTGAAGGTTGCACATTACAATCTAGACTCCCCCACTTTCCAATGTGTATACTACATGGATTTCTACCAAGCATTCATACATCGCATCAGGATGGTTCAAACCTTTGTGTTTACTAATAATTTGTTTTTTTTTTCACTAGGGTTTTCTTCCTCTTCATTGTGAATTCTTTTACTAAACATTCATTCTCCTTTTTCAGTAAATTCTGTGTAAGGAAAGAATTTTTGACAAGCTCAGATGTGTTGAAAAAGCGACTTATAATTGTTGGCATTGCAATGCTTATCCTATCACCCTGCCTTGTGATATTTCCATTGGTTTACGTCATTCTAAGGCATGCTGAAGAGATTTATAATCACCCCAGTACAGCATCGTCTAGACGATGGTCAAACTTATCGAGGTGGATCTTTAGGGAGTATAACGAGGTAGCTTCTCAGAACACATCATTAGTTTTTCTTGTATTGCAGCTGTAACAATTTATCTAAATGAATCTTTGCGTTCTCCAGCTTTCCATATCTTAATTTCTGTTGCTAATCATCTCATAGTTAGTATCTGCGAGTATTGTTTTACTGACCTAACACTAAGTGATTACAAACATTGCAGGTTGATCACTTCTTCAGACACAGAATGAACAACAGTGCTGTTCATTCTTTAAATTACTTGAAGCAATTTCCAACCCCACTGGTTTCCATCATTGCTAAATTTGTATCCTTTGTTTCTGGTGGCTTGGCTGGTGCTCTAATAATCATTGGATTTGTGGGTGAATCTATTCTTGAAGGACATGTAAGCACTATATTTTGCATTATTTCTTTGGGTAATTGCAAATACCTGCTATAAGTCACTTCAAGATGCAAATACCTCCTTTCTATTAGAAGCTGTGTTCATCACCTACAAGTATAGTCCCAATGCAAAGTTTTACTTTATGGGATCCACGTATTTGCCTTAATGTGAGCTCAGAGTGTTCCATATAGTTGCCTACCATAGGAAGGAGAGGGTGGTGTGAAAGGGTTTGACCACATATTAGGTGAGCTGTGAGCACTTTTGATCCAATGGACTTGAGGGCATAGTTTTAACCATCATCACCCCATCTTTTTTGTGCTGGCAACAAACGCCAAACACTTGAGGTCACAATTTGCATCAGGTTAAAAATATTCATATGGATTAAATCTGTGGGGGTAATGCAACTAGTTTATGGCATATTTGCAACTTGACATGACTTGTAGGGGTCTCCGCAACTTGATGTGACTTGTAGGGGGCTATTAGCATCTTTTTAAATTTTTGTAGTACATGCATCTTATTCACTTTGTAAAATCTTATATGTTATTTGGGCAGATATTTGGAAGAAATCTTCTTTGGTATACTATTGTTTTTGGAACAATAGCAGCTATAAGTCGAAAAGTAGTGGCCGATGAGCTTCAAGTTATTGACCCAGAAGGGGCCATGTGCCTTGCTGTTCACCAAACACATTACATGCCAAAGCGGTGGCGTGGTAAAGAGAACAGCGAACTTGTCCGAAGAGAATTTGAGACATTATTTCCGGTAACTAATTGAGCTCTAGTTACAGTTCATTTAAGATAGCTTAGCTGGTTCAGAGTTCTTTGTATGCCGTATTTTACCAACTTGTCAAGGTATTAAAAGATTTTTGCGTGCAACCCATACCGTCTAGCTTTAAAATGACTTTTCGAAACTTCTAATCCATCCATTTTCTTTGTATTCATCGACCTGTTTTGAAATTCCCTATGCCATTGCAGTACTAAAAGAATTTATTGTCAACTCCTTTTCTACTACTCCCTCCATTAATTTTTTATTGAGAAAAGTCAAACTTCCTAACTTTTAACCAATGATTTATTCTAATTATATGGAAGTTCATTGTTAAAAAATTATAAAACAAGATTGTTCTTCAAAGTACTTTTATGCTGATGTTGATTTAATAATAAATGACTATAAACAGATATGAACTGTCAAAATATCCTTATAAATATTTTTAAAATCAACATACACCTTATAAAAATGAATGGAGGGGGTATTTTCTTGCGTTCGAACTTAAGTACCACTTCTAGTGGGGAAATGGCAGTTCGGATCTATCCTAGAAACTGTTTTGGTAGCTATGTAGATTCATAGAAACCTTTCTCTAGCATAGTTGCATTAAGATCTTGGTTCTACTTATTCAGCTTATTATTACACCCGGGGCATAAGCAATCAGCTATGGGGCTGCTTCAATTATATGGCAATAAGAATTGACTTGACAATCTGTGCATGCAGTATACTATAATTATGCTACTTGAAGAGATGGCCTCCATTTTCATCACTCCTTACTTGCTGATTTTTGAGGTACCAAAGGTAATGTTCTGAACTAACTCAACACTGATTTTTATGTATCCAAGTTTATTGACAGTTCTGAATTCTTATTATCCACAGCGAGTCGATGACATTCTGCGCTTCATCTCAGACTTCACAATATATGTAGACGGTGTGGGAGATGTATGCAGGTCTTTGCTGCTGTTTCTTATGCTATTTAGCACTTTTTTCGTTTGGCATTTGCAACACTTAACATATTTATTTCTCTATGTTTCAATAGTCTAAGCTTGTTTGACTTCAAAAAACATGGAAATAGAAACTATGGGTCACCATTCAATGCTCTTAAAGGTCTCAGGAGCTCCCAAGGGAAGATGGAGAAATCATTTTTAAGGTACATGCAATTTCAAGTATTTCTTATGCTTTTTTACTAGGAATTTAGCGTGGGTTGTCACAAGTGTGTCATAAGTCTCAAGGAGAGTAATTCAATAGTTGTTTTCTCTGAAGTTTGTGGCCAACTTTCCGGGCTAGGAGCACCCCTGGATGGTGCTGTGACTGCTGTCTAGCCTGGGAGGCTAGGCAGGGCAGCAACCAAACAGGTGTACTTCTACTGTAGTGCAATTTAATTGAATGTGATGCTTGCAAAGTTATGTCTAACCATTTGAGTGCCTTAGTTTACTCAGATAGTTTGTCCCTGTAAAACATGTACAATCTAAATACACCAATCAACATTAAGGCCCTATTCAGCTGTGTACCATCCCCTGATGGTAGAGGCTGGAATATTGTTCCATTGTAAAAAAAAAAAAAAAAACATTAAGGCCCTGTTTGGAAAAGGAGGTTTCAGAAAGTAACTCCTTTAAATTTAGTAGAAATGTAAATCTGGAAAATTCTTAGAGCATCCCCCTACCCCCTCTTCCAAACAGGCTTTAATAGGGGGATTTGGCGGGAAATGTTGCCTAGGAAAATGAAAACATCCAGTATTTTTAACTTTAATTGATTGGAGGTACTAAGTATATGAAGGTGTGCTTTTATCTAAGTATGGTCAAGAGCAATACCCATTTTACTGTCATGCCTAATATTGTTACTTTCTTGTTGACACGATAGATGTAGCAGAATATAAGCATAATCTTTTAGCACTGATCAGAAGATATTCCAGGCGAGTATACCATTCTGCTTGGCCTGCTGTGTGCTATAGATGTAGTTCAGTAGTCTTATACAAGCACTGATCAACAGCTACAGTGAGCACCATTCTATCTAGTCAACTCTACATACTGTACTATCCAATCATATGCCTGGGTTTGACTGCTTACATAGAGGCCTGTACTGCACATTTGCAATTTTTTCCTCTTCAGAATAGGTTACATGTCCTCGATATTTCAAAGTTCAAACCAGATTTTGTTGGCTTTGCAAAACCAGGAGCAGCCTATGAAGGCTAATTAATTGTCTTGCATTATTGTTTTCAGTTTTCAGAGTGTCTATCCATCATGGGAGCCAAATGTTGATGGCAAACAATTCTTATCTAACCTCCAAAAGTTCAAAGAAAGGCAAGTACGTCAACAAGCTCTTGCACAATATCAAGCAATGGAGGCTTCAGGCTTTGTGGCAGGCACTAGAGGTCAAAGGGATGATGCCTTCCAACAACTCCATAGCGATATTCATGGCAACGCTGAGGCCACCCTGCCTGCTATTTATAACTTGAGTCCCTTGGGATTGCTTGACACAGACCAAAGAATGCATCCATATATCCTGGACTGGTATTACATGTGTCATCCACCACACTCAGATACAGCTGAGGCCCCCCAATTTGAGCAAGCATTCCCTGAGACTGGTGTGAGCACGAGTCCACCAGCAAGGGAAACATCTGAAATTGAAGAAGCCGGAGACTGGGACTACGAGTTGTATGAAAGGGTTCAAAGTCATCTGGGGGCATCAACATCAAGTGCTTTGTTCCGGAACACTCCAGTGAAGCACCATGGTACAGAAGAAAACACTAACAGCAATTGGTGGGCACAGGCCCCTGCATATCCTTCTGGTCCCCAGGGTAGCTTCATCGAGCCTCCGGAATTTGGAAATCGATACATGAGAGATCCTCATTCCAGTAATCACAGCGGTGGGACATCAGAGGGAAGCACGGAGGATCTAGAGCAGAGCAATAGCAGAAGCAGCAGCACCTGGAGGAGCCCTCAGGCCTTGTCCAAGACAAGGTATATGGGCGACTCTGACATTGAGGAAGGGCTAAGCCTGCACTTTGCTGATGTCCATCAGAAGGATGAAGATGATAGACACCTGGTCATGGATCATCAAGACCCCGCTCCAGCTGGTCTTCCAGTAAGAATAGTACCTAGAAGCAGTGACCCTGTGTAAGCTTGTTAAACTCCACAGGATTAGTTGATGCATGGTAACTGTTGTAATTTGTCGTTTGAACCACATCAGAATCAAACGGTGCGTCTAGCCCATAAACTGGCAAAACAGCCAAAGATTCTTTTGTACAGGTCAGTAACCTCAGTGTACATACTATATAGCCCCCTCATGCTCCGTCCAGGGCGGGTATGATAGAAACATTCTTTTACAAGTTGGAAGCATGCTTGGTAGGTGCAACACAAGTGCTGTAAAACTTTGGAATCGTTCTGACGGTGTAGGTCTTGCAAGTTGCATCATTGTCCGTTGTTTTCCTGGGGAACATATCTAGTGCAAATCAACCACTTCGTGTAAACTTGCAAATTTCTAATCTGAGCCATATGATATTGATCCAAGGGGCGTAAGGAGATTGGGTAATTTTACGCTTAACCGTCCGCTCTGAATCACACATTTGCAAATATCCCTTTCATCTCTCCTTTGTGGCCCCTTGGATCAACATCATGTGGCTCAAATTAGAAATTTGTATGGTTGCACGAAATGGTTGGTTTGCACTAGATACCTTAGGCTCCGTTTAGATCCCAGTTGCAGTTGCAATTCTGCACTGTAGCACGTTCGTTTGTATTTGATAACTTTTGTACAATCATAGCCCAAGTAGGCTTAAAAGATTCGTCTCGTGATGCACATAAAAAAGTATAAACATGCAAACATTTCGTCTACATTTAATGTTCATGCATGTGCCGCAACGTTGATATGACTAGTTGCAGTTGCAATTTGCACTGGATCTAAACAGAGCCTTAGCCGTTTTCCCGTGGCGTAGCTTCTACTAGTTCGTAGTAGATGTACAGTTCTGCAGACAGGGACGCCGGGGCCGATCGGCTGCAGATCCGGTGGGATCCGTTGCCGGAATCCTGTTGCCCTAGGCAGTACGGCGGCAGGATGAGCGAAGCAATCCTCTGCGCCTCTGTCTTTCTGCCATGAAGTTTACTGTTTTAGGGCACAAGAAGTCGTTGGCACGGTGATTCTGCTCTCTTATAGCCAGACAAAGAACTTCCAGCTTTTGCTTTCTTGTCGCTCTCGAGATCGTTGTCGTAACAAAACGAGGCCGTCTTGGATAGGTGCGAAAGTAGGTTTGGTACGCACGCAACATGTACCAAACTCGCAGTCGCAGCGAAAGAAGCAGGCAGGGCTGGGGCAGTAGGGCTCTGGAATTCCAGGGCAGCAGACCAGGGACGGCAACGAAGGTGACCCGTGACCCTGATCAGTTGATTGTACAAGCACGGTGGTAACTGTTCATGGTGAACTGATACATTGCAGTAGATCTCCAAACACAATCTGGAAAAAAAATGGTGCAACATTGATATATATAATAATAAGTTTCAATCACTATAAAGAATGATGTGCAAAGATGAACCATCTCAGGGGCGAAGCCTAGTATGGACATGTGGGTGCCTAGACATCCCCTTCAATTTTAAAATTTCTTTATAAGTGGTAAAATTTTACCTTATAGGCATCCCCATAATCTAAGATGAGACACCCTCACCAGTCAAAGATGAAGATGTGTACCCCCCACACATTTGCTCTGGCTTCGCCCCTGAACCATCTTAATTGTGAAACCCACTTCGTCGCAATTCGGATGTGAGAGGAACCATCTCAATTTCGAAACCCACTTGGTCGCAATTCGCAAAACCGTGGTCGTTGCATCTTCCAGGTATCATGCTGAAGATCCCCCATTGCCGTAGTATGTAGTGGTTGCCAAGGACCACTCCAGAGCGTCCTCTCGCCCTGTGCTGTCAACTTGGCGTTGATTAATTGTGATGGTGGTCGTAGCCGCCCCCGGCCCCGCACAAGCACACCGAACCCATTCACACACACCACACGGGGATGGTTTCCCGCACGTTTTGCTCCCCAATCCCCATGGACTCCACCACAACCACCCGTCGTTTTCGCGGATTCAAACCGGCAACGAACGCAACGGCTCAGCCCAGCTGCCCAAACACACTCGCTCTCCCCTCTCCTCTCGCACCAACACCAACGGGAGAAGCGAGAGGAGTCCGCGGCGCGCGAGAAGGCGGAATCCAAACAGGAACTAGGACAAAAGGTTGGGCGGTCATTTTCACCCCGCTTGATCTACCGCGCAGCAGCAGCTGCCCCGGAAAGCGATCCCGATGCGCGTCTCGTACCACCAGGTTTGGTTCGATCCGCGGCAGTTGGGCGGTAGGTCAGCGGTGGTTGGGAGACGGGCTCTTCTCGTTTTTGCCGCCAGGGCCAGGCGCCAAGGCTTTGGCTGGTTCAGTTCAGTTCCGCTCGGCATCGGCATGCGTGACCCGGTTAAAATAACAAGCGTCAGCGTCGATCCTTCCGTCGTCGCTACTCACAAGGCAACCACAGCCTGACAGTCCCCGGCCCCGGAAACCATCGACAGCAAAGCAACCGAGAGGGAGATCATCCCGTGAAAGCGAGGCGCCGGCCAGACAATGTGTGTTACGCGCCGCTGCATGCGTGAATCTTTTTTTCCTGGTTTCTTATCGAGGGGACAGAGCAAGCCGTGAGCACGTATGTCACTGCAGGGGTCATTGGTCCACCTGATCCGATTTTCAACGGAGCTGTGCGAAGTCAAATGGTTTTGTTTTGCGGCTGAAAGCGAGACGATGTCGGTAAATACTAAATAGGTTGAAAAATAGTATATGTCCGCAAGGAAACTTGTACTCGAATTGGTGATTTTGCGTGTGGGCCAGTGGACATTTGTATGCCAGGCTTTTGACGAGGGATGTTGGTTTGCTGAAAGTTCAAATGAATTTTGTCAGATCGACCGTCGTACTCCGTCCATTTTTCCTTTGTATGATCTCAGATTGGACCTTTTGATGTGAACGGGTAGTTTTATTGTTCCGATTCTGCTTGTTTGGCCACATGGCATCACCACGAGGGTTGACTGAACCATGCTCACAGTTTCGCTCTAATGGTTCTAAGATTCAGGGCAATTTCTTTCCGAACCAGGATACTGACCCATATGCTTTCTTTTTCATTGCTAAACCACAACACAAAGATTCAGGGCGTTGGTAATGAGGCTTGTTTATAATCTCACTGCTCAGCTCTGCTTAATTTAAAAATGCCTCCAGATCTCGGAACAGAGCATTCGCAGCGCATACCACAAGAGCTACAGGTCAAGAAATTGACACGGATGTGTACTGCACGGTCAAATATTCAGTTACCACCATATGCACTACCAACGTACTTAGGACTCGCATACTTAAATTCTTCCATCCATCTATTTTTTTATGTAAAAAGTTAGATAGAATAGATACGGTATGGCATAAACCCACCAAAGAAGCCCTTGAAGCTCCAAGCTGTTGCCGACCAGCAACTTTTAAAACCTTCCATCTCCACTTGCTACTATGTACACGTGGCAACTACTAATTCTAGAAACGGCAAATTAAACTCCTACTCCATTTACAAACTAACCCATGCACCATCCCATATTTACACAAGGATCCCGTAGAGCACGTGCCACCGCCTTGATCGCGTTGCGTCCTCAGGAACAGGATCTTATGAGGCCAAGGCTGGCCAGGTTCTTCTTGACGAGGCTCCCGAGCGAGAAGATCCCCGCGGCGCCGCGGCCCGCGTCGCCCTCCGTGGAGCACAGGCGCGGCCACCGCTCCTCGTCCACCCGGAGGCTCTCCGTGCCGATCCTCTGGATCACCTCGTCGATGGTCTTGGGGTCCGCGGGTCGGCCGGCCACGTCGGTGACGTGGAACACGTTCATGGCCATGTCGCCCCTGGTGGTGATCTCGGCGTGCGTCACCGAGAGGCCGTTCTCCCTGAACACGCGCGTGACGTGGGCGAGCAGCCCGCGGTGGTCGGTGATGCGCAGCTCCAGCCTCACGCCCTGCGCACACACACAGTCACAGATGATCATCGCTCTGGCGTTAGAGAGGTGCGGGTGCGGCTGGGATTTCGGCCGAACACATGGCGGTGAAGAAGTGGAAAGTTGGGCAAGAGAAGGAAAGAGACGTCGCTGTGCGTGCGCTTGGGAGAGTGAAGCGATCCGGAGTCGCGTGCTTTTGCTGTGGTGGCGTGGCATGGAGGGAAAGCAAGGGAGATATTCAGCGACAGCGATCACGCACCTCGGATGCGCGCCTCTCGATGGCCGCTTGCAAGCATTGGATCACGCGCCGCCTCTCGGCCGCCGAGCTAATGGGCCGCCCGTCCAACCGCCTGATGTAGAACTCCTGCAGCCAAGCAACACGATGTCAGCTTAGTGATGTCAATCAACCATTCAACCCGTGGTAAACAGGCGTACCTATGCATAATTCCATCACTACTGTGCAGTCGTGAGTATGCTGGGGGTACAATTTTGAAGCAGAATAAATAATCTAGCATCGCAAATGAAACTAACTAAACATTCCCTTTCATATTATTGTAATGACAAGCCCAGAAAATTCAGTAAAAGGGAATTTTCATGAACAAAAAGTGAGGTTAACTTCAAGCATACACACAAGAATCACAATCAAAGCAATCAAAAGGTAAAAGGTGGAGTAAAAGTGAGAGAAAAAATTTGACAGAAAGGCCCTACGGTAGTTATTGTGGAAACACATAGAGATTCCTCATTCCTGGCAGGAACTCCGACTCGAGAACTCGAGATGACGGGGAATTCAGTAATAGCGGCGCTAGATAAGCGCGACAAAAGATCAGGGATAAATTAATATAAAAGAGCTCCAGATGTGTAGCACCGACCTAGTATTTCAACCGGGGGGGAGGGGAAATATCTTTGGGGGGATCAATCGAGCAAGAAACGCCTAGAAGCCTCACCTGCTGGGCGTGATCGCCGTCTGTATCGAACGTGCCGTGGTACACCACGTAATCCAAGTCCGTCATGGTGCAGACGACGTCGAAGAGCAGCTTGGGCCGGTCCCGGCAGCTCACGGTGACCACCGAGTACCCCCTCTCTCCCCAATCCTGCACGGCGACCGCCGTCGCCGTCGCCGTGGGCGCCTCCGCCTGGTCGGTGGCGCGGGTCACGGCCTCCCCATCCTCGTTGAGAAGCTGGTGGAGCCTCCGGTCCATGTTGACGGCCGCGGCGTCTTCCCGGACCATCCTCGCGCCGAGCGCGCCGCCGCGGAGGACGTGCCTGAGCCTGGACTCCACGCGCCTGACCCGCGCCGCGTCGTCGATGGGCGCGCCCGTGTCGAAGTCGCGCACGAACACGAGCGCGGCGACGCGGCCGCCGTGCGTCCAGGCCCTGGCGTCGACGATGTCGCAGCGGAGGTCGTGCAGCACGGCGAAGACCTCGGAGAGGAGGCCCGGGCGGTCGGCGCCGACGAGCTCGAGCAGGGTGGGCGTCCCGGCCCCCGGCCCCGCGGCGGCGGGCGGCGGCGGCGGCGTGCGCGGCGGCAATGCGTCGGCGGAGAGCGAGGACTCAAGCCGCGCCAGCAGGGCGTCGGCATCGGCCACCTTGCGGCCCGCGGCGTCGGTAACGTGGAAGACGTCCATGAACCAGCGGCCGTCGTCGGAGGAGATGTAGCCCTTGCGGACGCAGACGCCGTGGTCGGACAGGGCCGCCACCGCCTCGAGCAGCACACCGTGCTTCCTCGCGCTGTGCACCTGCACCAGCGTCGCCGTCGCGCACACGCCGTTGTCCACCACCACCCTGCGCCATCCATCGCCGACCCATCACCGACCGCTCTCCATCCAAGAACAAGAAACCGCAGAATTAAAAGATTAACTAAATTCCTCCCCACCTCCTCTCCCTTACCTCGGGGTGTTCATGTGGCTCACGAAGAGCTCGTACACCTCGGAGGGATTGTACCGCTCCATCGCCGCCGCCGCTGCCGGAACCCTCTCCTGGCCTCGGCCTCTCCTCCTCTGCTCCGTTTCAGTTTCCCGCGGGGGCGTGCGTTTCTTTCCTCCTGGGCACTGGGCAGGGCAGGGGACGCGGAGATTTCGGTTCGGTCGGAGGGATCGTAGATTTGGGTTGGGAGTTTTGGACTTGGGAGCGGAGCGTCGCGTGGCGTTGGTTCAAAATCGGGTGCCGGGATGGTGGGTTTTCGCTATGGTCTGGCAGGCCGAGCTGTGGCCTCTCCGCCTGTGTCTGTGTGGGGATCGCCGGGGTTGTCTCGGTCAGCGTCCGTCTAAAATGGGCGCGCGAGACCGGCGATTTCACGCGACCCTTGCCACGGATTGGTGGGAGGGGCGGGCGCGCTCTGGAGTCAAACGGCGGTCGCGGGCGACGACCGGGCAAACGGAATTGTGCGTTTGTGTGGTTGCAGTGCAGTTGGACTGCTGGGGTTGGGCCGAACGGGTCCGTGCTGGGAAATTTTTAATAAGCCTTTGCGCCACTACTAGTAGTAGCACTGCTCTCCTACACATGGGAAAGGGAGACGCTGCCCGGCTGCCGTGTGGAAAAAGCTTCTGGGATCCGGTGGGAAAGTGATGACTCAACTGGCGTTGTCGTGGGAAGGGAGGGCGGGAATCGCCGCCCTCTGGCCCATGCGTGGTTGCCAGCAGGCACCTGGCAGCCTGGCGCCACGCGCACGCGCGACGCGGAGACCCCTTTTTCCGTTTCGTGCGTCTGGAATGTGGATGCACGGGTACAGCATATGGGTGCTCCAGTTGCCAAGCACCCAACCTTCTGCAGTGTGTACGTACAGCACAGTGCTATGTAGGTTTAGCATTGCTGTTCTCCGTTGGGCATCGGTTTTCCATTCTTGCGAGTTATAGATGGGTCGTGCATACTTTCGAAGCCTGGTTCGGTTTGATCCCGGCGAAACGGAGGCGGCTACAGGCAGGGCCGAAGCAAAGACGCCTTTATCCGCGTTACCGTTGCCGGGCTCAGGAGGCAGGAGTTCGGCGCCTCGGCAGCGGAGAATGAAAAGGAAAAGGAAAGCTACGGCGTCGGCGAGAGCCTTGATAGCACCGACCGAGATCACCCACCACACCACCACCACGGCCACCGCGCTCTTCGATAGGAGAAGAATACCACCACGCGCACGCGGAGCTGGAGCTCGTCCACACCTGACACCTGCCACACACCCACACAGCTTGCACGCGCACGTACTCCGTCCGTTGGCAGAAAGCAGCATGATCTGATGTGCTGCTGGCCCGCTCCCACCGAACGGTGGTCCCCAGCAGGCAGGCATCTACCGATCTGCGTCTGTTCACACGACTCATCAGTGGCTGATGGGCGCGCCCGTTTCCTTCCCTGTTGCTTGCCGTCCAAGCTAACCATGCCCTGGAATATGCAGGACAAGTTCCTTTTTTCCTTGGACCTGTCAAGCTAGGCCAAAGAAACACACCCGGATTTCGTTCGGTCAGAGAAAACCGTCAAGCACATTAGAAAAGACTAAACAGGTCAAGAATTTCAAGGATAAAGGGAGTACTACCCGTGGCCACCATGCAAATTAATTAAAGAATTAAAAGGGATAGAATACAGTCCCCCCCCCCCCCCCCCAACAGGTTCTTTTCACGGGAAAGGATGTGGCGGCGTTGATTAATCGAGGTTAGTTGATGGGCGTGTTTGGGAAAGCTTATAATCGGAATCGAGATGAAAATAATCGAGAATCTCACACAAATATGTCTGATTATTTTCGATTGTGTAACAATCGGAGAGGTGAAAATAATCCAAAATGAACTACCGGCCGTGTTTCCTGTACAGCAAGGAGAGAGGTGCTTTTTTTCCACCGCGAGCTTGTTTCCTCTCGATCCGATTAAAATTTTTGCAGCTTATCAGGAAATCGTGATCTGATTAAAATCGATTATCAGAGAAGCATTCCCAAACACGCCGATGTCTAATCCATCCAGGAACAGTTGCTTCTGCTGCAACAAACCTGCGAATCGAAAGGCACATACCTGGCGGAGTTTTTTTCACCTCGAGCGAACAGGCTTGCCGCGTCGTCGTCCGGGTGCCAGAGCTTGCCGACCCCTGTCCGGCTTTCCATCGATGTTGCTGGATCGATCGCCAGTCGGACTCTTTGGTTACAATTTCCCCAGCTGGATTTGCTTGCAGGTGAAGCACACACTTTGTCATATGGGGCAGCAGGTAGGAGAAATCGGGACAGCAGGTAGGAGAAATCGGGAGAGAGATCATAATTGGAGCAATTCAAGTAGCATGACCCTGCAGATCCATCGTTAATGATGCCGTCCTTTCCGCACATGCCCTTTTCCCCTTGCACAATTTTCTCCCGTCCTTGCAGATCCTTTCAGGTTAGTTCTAAGGTTGCGACTTTTTTTTTCTTGGCTCATGATGAGGAACACCACACGTGATCGTTCTTGCAAAGTTACAACAGTACTCGCATCGTCCATTTCCAGTGCTGATCGCCAGTTGGTCACAATCTGTCTTGTACTACCTGCACAGATCAGGTCGAAACAGAGGGGCTCCTTTGTCGATTGTCATTTGCGAGGGTGGGTGTAAACGTGCGTGTTATTACAGCAGAGCGTGCTCGCTGCTCACAGTAAATTCGCCGACGGATTTTTTTTTTCTCCCTTTTGCCGAAAGTGGACGTGCAAGCTGATAAGATCGCCGGGGAGACGGAAAGCACGCCATCTACCTAGATTAGCTACTAGTGCCGCACCCGGCGATATTTATTGGCCCGATGACACGCATATGGTACGGGCGAGATAAGAATGTGACCCGTACATCGTTGTGGCTGCTAGTAGGCTACCGGATCACCATGTGACGATCCCGTATCGAGACCCTCCTACTCGTAATCCACCATCAACTTGCGCATCACTAGGCGTCTAGTCTGGGGTACATATGTCTAGCTCTCGGGACCGCATGGCCACGTACAGGCGGCACACGAGAAAACGACCGCGTATGGCCTCGCCGCGCGCCGCGGCGCCGGGAAACGCGCCCCCGGGATGGCAACCGCCGGCAGATCGGTGCGTTGCGTGCGCAGGATGAGAAACGCCGGCAACAAGGCCCTACCACCCACTGCGCTCCGACGCGAACACCTTTTCGTCGCGCGGCGGCGGCATTGGCACCGAGCGCTCCGGTGATCGCAAGTCACGTCGCCGGCCCATCTGAACGCCAGTGCTTTGCTGTTCAGGCGCTCAATCAGCCTGGTTCGCCGCCCTGTCCTTCTCTCCGTCCACAGGAGACAGGAACGCTGCATTTGTTTGGAGGCAATGCATGCAGGTTTGCTGGAACCCACACACCACCCCCATGTTAAGCGACACTTCACACCGTTGGCCGTAGCCAGCGTGCCACGTACCAGGCGGCGGGCCTCTTGGGATGCTTTAACATACTCCTAAAGTACATCTACTATCTAAAGAAAACCGTAAAGCTCCTCCAACTTGGCTTCATCAACTTATCTTGTTTACGCTCAAAAGAAAACTTATCTTGTTTGGTAGTTATTCTGTTCTAAAAAGATCTAGATTCAATTAAAACAAGTCAAAGTTTTCAAGCTTGTGTTTGGATCCATAAAAATTATGAGGACCTGGATAGAAAAAAAATCTCAAAATCCTATAATAAATACTATCCAAGCCCCTTATGATTCTCGAGGATTCAATTCTAACACACAACTATAAAATTTTAAAAAAAAGGCTAAAAACGTGATGACATACATATTATGAAAAAAAGGTTATAGAACAACAAACAAGAATCAATAATATGTTATCTTTAAAGCAAAAAAAATCAACAATAATATATATCTCGCATGAAAGTTATAGGACAAAATTTGTCATTTCAAAAGGTGGTAGCTATTAGAGAGTACTTTTATCGAGAATATGAGATTTAGAATCTCGTCCAACGTGTGCTAATTTGACGGTTGTGTACAGTAAGGACGTTCCGAATAAGAGAGAGAATTTCTAGCGTTTATAATATTTTATTCCACCTGGACGAAAAAGAACACTCAAAATGCACTAGTTTTTTTTCTAGAACATGCTTAGCATGTATTTCATTAAGAAGGAGTTCGAGTCGTTAAGCGGCTAGCTTGTACGGATACACAAGAGCTCGCTGTCTCTGGCCCTTGGGTCCCTTCTCATCTATATTGTTTACTTTGAGCCTGTTCGCTTAGCTAATAAGCCGAAATCAGTATTTTTAAACAATGTTTTACTTTCAAAATAAATCAGTATAAACTAACATCACTGTTTATTTTTTAGTTCTTGCTGGCTCTTTAATATTTTAATTTTCTTCCGCTGGCAACTTCAATCAGACTATTGGCCTTGGGCCAAAATACCGAAAATCGAATATATCGAGAGCCGAAATTTTTGGTACACTGTTTGGTTTTTAATTTTCAAGAACCGAATTTACTAACTCAGTTTACAGAATTTATCGAAATGTGCTTAGTGTAATTGTTGCACTATTAGTTGTTATTGTAGACTATTTTATTATGTATTTATGGTTATTTATTCTTATAGTCTCGTGGACTTTTATATCTATGTATTTGGCACTATAATTCTCTTTGAAATTATATGAAAAATAGTTTTTAACTTGCTATTACATACGTGATCAGTTCGGTACCGAAGTACGTAACCGTTCGGTTCGGTAAAATACGGCGCGGGCTGACCGTTGGGGAGGCAAAGAACCACGGGCGGCAGAAGGGACGACGGGGTACGCATGGACGTGCAGCGCATTGTTGTGCGTGGCGCTACCTAATTGGCCATCGTGGCGACGTGGTGCGCCCTCGGAGTCCGGGCCTTTGCGGGCTGACCCTCGGAGTCCGCGTGCCTTTGCGTGCGCGCGCGTCTCGGTCTCGGCTCAGCAAAAAAAAAGGGCAAGCAACGCGCGAACGTGTCCATGTCCCACGGGGTCACGTGAGCCGGCGGCATGTGCCGAGCGCCAGCGACGACGCGGCGGGCCATGTGATGGCGGTCGGGGGAACCATGACCGTGAGTCCGACGCCACGCTCTGCCCGGAACCGATGAGATCGTCGATCACGCGGGGGCGGGGGGAACCGAACCACGCCCGCCGCGCCGAACGCTGGGCTGGCTGGGCGGCTGTCGTCGTTCGTGCAATCGTGCCTCTGCACGTCGCGGCACCGCGCGGCGCGCCGCATGTGCCCCAAGCCCCGTGGCTTGTTTGGTTTCTTTTTCTTTGCATGTGCGCCTGTTTCCCCGGATCGCGTTCGTGGATTTTAATTTGTCACCGAGAGCGTCGCGGTGTTCCGCTCCCGCAAATTCGTTTCCCCGCCATCATCTGGATTCGGCAGGAGGAGAACGAAAGCGATAGTGCCGGGTACGTACGTACAGGCAGCCCTTATTATTAGTACTACTATATAAATTTTCTGATTAAGGAACCTGATGCGTGCCGGGTTACTAATGATTCTGAGGTAAGCATAATAAACAGGATCCTCCTTCCTTCCTTCCTCCACGATCTTGGAGGACAGCGACACTCTCGTCCTTCCATTCTTTATTTAAGCAATATCGGTTTAGCACGAGGCCCGATCCGCGCTTACTTTCGGTGATGTCGGCCAGCTGGATGAACAACCGCTGTTTTTTACTTTACCCGGCCTCGTGGTCAGAGAATCCACCAGGTCGATCACTGCGTACCTACCTACTCGCCACACCACACCAGGCGAAGGTGGTTGGTTGGGTGTTCGTTCACCAACCTGTCGTGTCTCCGCCCGTCCCTGTCGCTTGCTTGCCAGTTCGCCACACGGTCTCATTCTCGTGCATGGCCTTGGCCCCGGGCTCTCAAGTCTCATGCTCTCGCTCGCATGCGTTTGGCGTTCGCGTTTGGGCGCTGTTGCTTGACGTGTCGACGAGCAACCACGCTGAACAAACTGAATCGCTGAGGTGTTAAGCATCCTCTTCCTAGTTCCTACCTGCACAGATCTAGTACTACTACTTACTCCTAAAAGAAGAATTCAGGTGGGTGGGTGTCGCCGTGGGTAGTGGATTCAGGGGAAACGGAACTTTTGCCGGACAAATCCTTTGGCGGTTAGATTCGCATTCCGTTTCCACGCGATGCGAATCCGAGCGAGAATGGAGATCGGCGAGATGAGGGGTGACGAACACGATGGCGGCGAGCTTGAATCACGTTTTTGTTCGAGATGCTCTCTGGCCACTTGGGCCAGTGCACCCAGGCTGGCTGGGAGAGGAATATGCCAATCCATTCGATGTTTCCTCTTAAGATGCAGCTTGCTGCGTACTGTACACAGGTGCTTGCAGGCCTGAATCCTGATCAAGCGAGCCTTTGTTCGCCGTTCCACGTTCCTCATTCCTCGATGCTTCTTTTAAGCTTTCGTCGAGCAGTGTAAACGAGATCAGAATCTATCAGGGAAGGGAATGCACTCCAAATAAAGTTTGATGCAAAGCTGCGTAAGACAGGAGTCTCCGGGTTGGCGCTGATGGGTATTTTCTTTCTGCAGAGTCTCCAGAACACGCGCGAGAGCTGTGTTTCGTTAAGAAGAAAATGGAGTTTACGAGTGGCTCGTACATTTGCCGCTTACAGAGTACACGGTCGGCACCAATGGATGAAATGCGCTATGTCGACGAACTTATCCAGCACAACAGTTCATACACCTGGAGTAGAGTAGCTCTGCATTCCATCCTCGTTATCAGGAAACAGGTTATCGAATGGCCAGACATCTCAGGCTTATCCAGCACAGCAGTTCTGTTCATGGCGGCACATCGTCCATCAGACGTGGAACCACACAATTTTCAACAGACGAGCGCGTCATTTCGAAACAAGATTAAGCACTGCAGAAACATACTACCGTCAATGAACTACTCCAATATTTTTGAAATAACTTGGTCAAACTTGAAACGTTTTAACTCTGTAAGATGACTTATAATTTAGAATGGAATGAGTACATAGCAATAAGGCAATACAGGTAACAAGGCTATGGAAGGGTGGCAACGGGTCGGGTTCCGGCGGGGGCGGGGACGGAGACGGGTTTAGCCCCGCGGGTTTTCAGGTTCGAGGACCCGAAACGGGTCGGGGCGGGTGCGGGTTTTGATTTTTTCCCGTGGGTTTCTATCGGGGGCCCAAAATTCGTAAAAAAGCAGCCCACATAACAGCCCACTTCGCAACCCTAAGTATATAGTATATCGATTTGCTCTTTATTCCACACTTCCCAACCTCCTTGTCCCAGTCGCCGCTTTCGCACGCGAAATCGCGTTCACTCTCGCGCCAAGCCCCGCGATAGGCCGATGGCCGCTGGCCCCGCGACGGCACGCCTCCCCGCGACAGCACGCGACGGCCACAGCTGCTCCACGGTGGCCCCGCGAAGGCGCGCCTCCCCGCGATGGCACACGACGGCCGCAGCTACTCCACGGTGGCCCGGCGACGGCACGCAACGGCCGCAGCGTCACCACGCCGGCCCCCCGTTCCCGACCCTCGCTGCTCCGCCGGCAGCCGGTCCACCTCGCCCCTTCGTCGATCTGCCGCCGATCCGCTAGATCCGCCGTCGATCGATCTGCTACAGATCGATCTGCTCCTGCATCGGCATCACGCGGTCACGCGCCATCGTCGTGTATCCACTGGATCCGCCGTCGATCGATCTGCTACAGATCACTCTGCTCCTACATCGGCATCACGCGGTCACGCGCCATCGTCGTGTATCCGCTAGATCCGCCGTCGATCGATCTGCTATAGATCACTCTGCTCCTGCATCGGCATCACGCGGTCCCGCGCCATCGTCGTGTCTTCACGGAGATGGAGGCCGCCATCGCCCCGGTGTTGTGACTTGGCGGGTTTCGGGGAACCCGTCGGGTTTCAGGGGACCCGATGGGTCGGGGGCGGATTTTCCCCCGTAACAGGTTTCGGAGCGGGTTCGGGTTTCGTTCTCGGGTCTCGGGTGCGAGTCCGCAGACGCTCCACCCGCCCTAAACCCACCCCGTTGCCATCCTCACCGTGGGTCCCGACAGTTCTTCCTAATGCTACCGCCGCGACCACCAGAAATATCTATGCCGCCCTTGTGCCCTTTTATGTTTGATTGATGCATGGATTTATGTGCTCGAGAATGTTACATTTTTTTACACCACTTGCATAGTTGTACAATATTCAATTGGTATGCATGTTACTGCTACGATATGCTTACTAAAAGTCCACGCACTCATTTGTTAATCTGAAAGCTGAAGTCGGTTAAATGAATGAATGGTCACAACAGGCACAAGCTGCCGACAAATGGCTCAGCCCTCATCCAAATGTGACCTGTTAACTGATTCAGAGGCAAATGAAATAATATAAGTCAGTGTCCAGTCAAAACAGGAACGATGGGCCAGGTAATGCAGCTATTTAACATTGCCATCAACGATTAACTCGAGGCAAAAGGAACAGCAGCCTGCCGATCCCTATCACCTGTTCAGCTTTGCAACACCCTTCCATGAACAGCAGACATGAATGATCGGGTCACCATATTCCCGCTGCTGACAAGCAGAAGAAATTGCTTCACCATGGCTATTCAATTACTCCCTCTGTCCCGCTTGTCCAGATTGAAAGCTAGAATCGCATGTTTAGGAGATCGAGGGAGTATTTAGCAAAAGAAAATAATACTTATCATATGTTTATATCAATGGATATACAAAACGTCACTGACCCACCAGTAATAGCCTGATAATCATGAACCATACTTCCAGTTTTCATCTGTTGTGATTATGGGTTTACCACAGTTCTGCAGTTCTGATGATTTTTGTGGCAACACCACTTCCACAGTTTCTGGCCATGATTTTTGTGGCATTTAGCTCGTTCCAGACCATACAAGATGATGAACAATATGTTGGTAATTAGTTTACACATGCAAATTTGAGCTCACAGCGGAGCAACATTGAATCAAACATCAGAGATCTACAATCGTATGGCAAATCATAGACTTCAGCTGAAACAGAGCAGGCTCATCACTTCACAAAACAGGGAATATCATAGAGAAAGAAGCGGTCGATGACAATACTGACAACCAAAGGACATCTTAATCCGCTGCAGACCTTCTTGAGCACCTCTTGTTCTCCTACATTTCTATCAGTGCACCTCGCACATCACAACAGGCAAAGACCCAAGTACATTCATGAGGAAATGGTAGACAGCCACACAGATACTGCTACTGGACTACTGCCCTGCAGTGTTAATACACATACAGAGTTAGATCAAAGAGAAACCATCTGATGATGAAGGGCATACCAGGCTTCTCACTTCTCAGGGCTTCATCAGCACATTCATGTTCGCAAAAATCATAACAGTTATCTCCAGTGAACCCCGCCGCAAAGCAACCGGCCCGTAGCCAAGCCTGTCGGCTTTCTTAGGCTACAGCTGCAGCAGCAAATGGAACGACGCAAGCACCTCGTCGCTGTCAACTGAAGCTGACAAGACAACACAGAAGACGAACACGTTGGGGACACAAGCGCCCCCCCCCCCCCCCCCCCCCCTCTTTTCACCTGGACCTCCGGCGAAACACACATACTGTATAATCGAACTGGCTCTACTCCAAATTCCAAAGGAATAGTAAGCATTATCTCCATCCCCAAAGGAATACAGCTATAGGTTTAGATTGAGCCAAGCTTACTTTAAATTTCACTAAGTTTATAGAAAATATTATTAAATTTATGACTCTAAATAAGTACACTGCAAAAAAATATATATATATTGCATGATTATTCTAATGATACATATTCGGTATAATACGTGTTGTTCCTTTTTGTAAAGATTTAGTCAAACCTATAGCCTATTGACTAACCGAAACACAAGAATTGAAGTCTTTAGTTCCGCACTTATCACAAGTATCATATAGCACACTTATTGTATTGACATATTGTACATAGGCCATCACATGGATTTCCTACATTTTTTTTTTAAGGAATTGCAGGGATCATGAGACTATATCATACTTAGTTGTTTAACCAGACAGGGCTAGTTCCATTGTTAGCCTTGATTTGCTTGCTTTTTAGCTGAAATTTGGCACACGCAAAGCATGAACATTAGTTACAAACAAGCTAACTTAACAATATAGCCCTTAATAATAATATATAATATATGGAAAGAGAAGACTAAATCTGGGTTCTCCTAACCTTGAACTGGTGGAATATCATCTGATGGCAGTGCTTGACAATTACCTTGCTGAAAGGCTGCACATCGCAAACATTGATGAACCCATATGTCGAAGGTCATGAACAAATGGTTGGTTACTTTTATAGTTCATTAATATTGCTGGTAAATTCACCAGCAACCAGAAACATGTAGAAGCAAAGGAATTGGTGTAATGCAATCGTGCTAAGGAAATGAAATCATCCTGTTCAATGTACTGTGTATATGCTTGCCAATACAAAAACTTCTACTTCAACAAACACAGAAATGCAGAAAATAACCTTGAACCGCAGAAATACAATAAATTATGCAGATTGTCATTCCTTGAAGTGCCCCAGTTTGTAGGTTAACAACATGCAAGTTAATTGGTGAAATTTGCTCTATTGTTAATTCTCCAAGATTCTGAATCAATCATTTACATATCTTTTATTATACCACCACATTTCAATATAGCAAATTATGTGACAGAATTGGAAAATGCCATTATAAACAGAGAGTTTAGAAACATGCCATACGCCCACAACTTACATGTGGGTCTCAGTCCCACTTGACATTTTTAGAGAGAAATATTCAATTCAATGCACTCCCTTCATTCCAAACTATAAGACATTTTGGCTTTTCTAGATTCATGGCTTTAACTATGTATTAGACATAGTGTATATCTAAGTGCATAGCAAAAGTTATGTATCTAGAAAAGCCAAAAACATCTTATAATTTGGAATATAGGGAATATTTTAAACTGCAAAGTGCAAACATTAACATTTATCCAAAGTCAAAATTGATATAAAATCTCAGCTGAAACATTGAGACAGATGCAACAAAGTGAGAACGAGACTAATGCAACCTTGTGAAGGAATGAGGAAACTAACATACGGAGTATAATTGTGACTAAACTGTTGCTACACTTGCACACGGGCGCACACACAGAGAGTAACACTGACAAAATATTAAGGCACACCCCAACAGAAACATAACTTTAATGTATTGAAGCGGGCAGATAACCAATACAGGGACTATATACAAGTTAAAATAAAAGTTGCTTTGATAATGCAGCCTGTATATATCAGGGCAGACAGGTTACTTTGACTGAAGCTCCACCTACAGACAATCAAACTGGTGTGAGCTAATTACATCTAGTATACAGAATTTACAGGACCTTCCAGGTATCAGGTTATCACAATTCACACGATTCCACCATGCCTAAAACTGCTATCCGCTCCATCAACACTGGAATCCAAACCTGGTGAATCATACCATTTTGTTCCAGTGTAAAATCCTTCTACATGAATACCTACTAAACTTGGGTCAGTTACCATGGTGTCATCATGCATCAACGGCTTGATGACCTTGGAATCCTCCACGCCATCATCATCCCCACAGTTAAGAATACTCTTCGCATCAAAGTCACCCACATCATCCTTAAGCATCCATTTGTCACACTTTGGGCTATCATCCATAAGCATCTTCCTATCCTCGCACTCTGCTGCCATCCTATCCCATGAGACAATAGGTCCAAGGCTTGAGCCAAAGTCAGTATCATCATCATCAAGCATCTCATCATCCTTGCAGAATGCTCGATCATGCTGGTCTAATTGGTGAGATACATCCCCTGACCCCCATCCCCTGACTTCTTCATTGCCTACCATCAATGTCTCCTGTTGGTAGACATTACCCTCCAAATTAAACTTCCTAATCCTGTGCAAAACCTCAGACAACTCAGTGGACAGTGACCCCAACAATTCTGGGTGCATCTTAGCCACCTTCCCTTCTAGCAAGACAACTTCTGATCTCAGGTCCCGTACTTGCTGCAAAACCGCCTGGTGTGAATCATCAATATCAACATCTTCATCCCCCTTTGCTGAAAAGGTAGGATCACCTTCCTCACTAACACCATAAATGTCTGGATCGAACTCAAGAGCTCCCTTATGACCAACCAACCTGTGAACAATTCGTGCATTGCCATCAAGTGGCCCTGGCTCATGCCCTGAATGCACAGCATAAAGCTTGAACACTGCAGTGCCCTCCTCCAAGTACACAAAAGTCTTGTCTTTTTCATTATAATTAGCTATTGGCACAATTGCCCGAATACGGAACCCGCAACCACACCTCTTCGACTGGTATGGCTCTCGCTTTAGAACCCGCGCCTTCTTACCCTCGGAATTACTGGCTGAGGATGCAGCATTCCCACTATTTGAAGTCGGCACTCCAGCACGGTGGCACGCATAATCTTTCACCTCAGCCATGAAGGGCTTATACCTTATATACTTCTGCCTTATACAAAGGACAACCTTGTGCTTGGCAGCCAATTGCTGTAACCTACGAGGCACATCTCGAGCCGGCACATCCAATGTCTCAGTATATTCAAACCTGCGCCGGCGCTTCCCACGTCCAGGTGATGAGATAGAAGAATCAGGTTGGCCAGCAGGTGCAGCTTTACAAACGGGGCATGCAGCAACACATACACGGATAAATGATTCTGGAATACCGTAGAATTTGGCCCCCACAGTCCACGACTGCTTGATGCGGTCGACGGTGTCCTTGAACGCGAGGTGCCGGAGCAGGTCGGGGTCGGCGTGCGCCTCCGAGACTATGTCCCTCCACATGCCGACGTGGGAGACGCGCTGCGCAGCGTTGGACTTGAAGTGGAGGTGCCGGCCGTCGGCCGACGCGGCGAGCTTGTCCTGGATGCGCTTCCACGCGGTGAGGTAGGCGGTGTCCTCGTTCCGGTCCTTCCAGACCGCCCGCCAGGAGGCGAGCACGGAGAGCGACGTGGCGCCGCGGACCTCGTCGGAGGAGGCGGAGCGGCCCGCGCGGATGCAGCGCAGCATGAGCCCGTAGGAGGCTGCGCTGAAGGTGTAGAACTGCGACGAGACGTGCGGGGCCGGGTCGATGGACGGCAGCAGCGCGAAGGGGGCGGAGGCGCCCACCATGCTAGGGTTCTGGCCGGGGATTTGAATCAGCGCCTCGTCGTCGGCGTCGGCGTGGAGGAGGTAGCTGCAGGGGCTAGGATTCGGGGAGCTAGGGTTTGGGTCCGGCGGGTGAGGTGATTTGGGGAAGGAGGAGGAGGGGAGGAGGGGATTCATGGCGGAGATGGTGGGAGACGGCGACGAGGTGGTCTTCGGCATCTTCCCGGGTGGGGATCTCCTCTCGATTTTGGGGGATTTTTCCTCTTCAGTTTCACTGTGCCCGTGTGTACAGTGGAGCTATATAAGCCTCTGGTTCGCCGGTCGTCTTCCTCGAGCTTTATCTATCGCCTCTGCACTGCTGCAACGCGTGGTCTGTGCCTCTGTGGACTGTGGAGTGGACGACGTTGTGGAGTGTGGACGACGGAGGGCGGCCGTGCCGCACTCGTGTCACTGGCTGACTTTCAAGAATTTGGCAAGCCTAAAGTGAACAAAAATAATAAAAAATAATAATAAATTAAATATGAGAAATTAGCAAGTTTTTTTTTTTGCTAGTCAGTCAAATTTAATTAAAATCTTAGCTTGCTAAATTCTTTGCATCACAAATTTTGTTAGCCAGTCAATCAGGTCCTGCAAGACGGGGTTTGCCTCTAGCAATGCGATTCATGGGCGGGATATTGATTGAATCTAGGTGTTGGCCAATACCTCCTGTCTACCGCTGTTTAGTTTTGCCTTTCTTACCCACCTCGCAAGAGAGGACACATAGCGCAGGGCAAGCGTAGATCTCATCTACAAGGGCTAAATGGCCTCTATGACCAAAACTGTTGTCGACTTTGCTCTGGACCAAGAGATCACTCTGGTCGTTTTGAACTTTACTAACTCGGTGAGTCATATAACCCTCGTTACCACTTTCGTCAAGGGTTAGTCATTCTGCTTCAAGAACTTGGACTTCAACATATAGAGATGTTATGATAAGGGGAAGATGAGGTGTTTCTAACAAAATATAAAACTCACAATGAATTACATGATTGAAAATTTTAGACTTCTCAAGCTTGGAATTGACAAACTAAAACTATGCATATTTAATTGATTCCAGTTGTTATCAGGAATTGCTGAACATGTAGACTGTTCTTGACTATCAAAAAATGAGGCATCAACAACAACAATGCTAGGAGAATCATGAAGTTTAAACGATCTAAGTTGCTATGTGACACTTTGTTAATATAACAAATCAGAAAAATATAACATGTATGATCTTAAGTGATTTTTGGGAGGAAAAGAAATAGTTAGTCTCATGGAGAAAAATAATAAAAATAGGGAGCAATCGTTACGACAACGCACATATCCATACACTGAAGAAATTCTAGATAGGATGGCAAGGGCTACATCCATTTTGATAAGTATCATTCATCCAAGATATGTACATCTTTATTTTATAACCTATTTATATTTGAACTATAAAAATCCTTGTAAAGGCACATATATTGCAGGAAGTGACTAGCCACGCTAATGGGTTAATACACACCTCATACCCAATCCAACCCGTAATAAATTAACTCTCTTTTCAACCCGCCTCATTATATACCATTTTATCTTCAACCCAACCCATTTCAACCCATAAACCGAACCCTGGATTTAAAACTTCACGTTCACACCTTAAAATTTTATTAAAATTGGCTGAAATTTATTGCAGATGATTTAATATAGCAAGCAGCAACTTCATGCCAACCGGCACTACCGGATACTTATGTGGGCCCCACGTCAGAGTCGGACCCTATAAATAAAATCTCGTGTTCACACCTTAAAATTTTATCGAAATCGATTAAAATTTATTGCAGATAATTTAATATAGTAAGCAGCAACTTCATGACAATCGGCACTGTCAAATGTTTATTAATCTAACATCCATCCGCGGGTTCAATCCATTTAAGCCCACAACAACGAGGTGTCAATCCCAACCTGTCCCAACCCATTTTCCTATTAAACCCACCCCAACCCAACCCGTTCAATAACTCAACCCATTTCTACCCGTCCAAAATGTACCCACTTGAGAACCCAACCCATTTAAACCGTTTCAAGCAGACCCATTAGCAGGTCTAGAAGTGACTGTAAATCCACCTAAAATATTATTAGTTCCAAACAATATCTGTTTCTGAAACCCAAAACTCTTAGAAACTTTTGTTTTAAATTGTTCAACCTCTATATATAACACTAACCTTTAGAAGTTATTCAAGCCTCATCTTGTTATCAAGCAATATCCAATCCACAACTAGGTCGAAACTGGAGAGTAAAGACAACTGGGGCTACGAAGGTGCGGGTGAAGTAATATTGTCTCACGACCACAACGAAATCCTAAACAAGTTCTTTTACTTGCACCCGTAGTTGAGGGTAAGATTTAATTTTCACATGTACACACACCCATCGGCTATAATATGGTGGATATCTATGCCTGCAAATTAGATTGCCACTGGAATAGATGGATTCCTTTGTACTTTAAGCACTTACTAGTGAAGCGACATACTCAGACCCATACCTACGAGTAAAATTTTATATTCACACCTTTAGGTAGAATTTTGGACTCACATCCATATATGTTAGGTTATCTGTAGGTAGAATAGCCATCATGATTAGAGCTATACATATAAATACATACTTCAAAAGCATCAGATGAAAAGTCACCAACTGTGAAGACTGAAACGGTAAGCATTAATCATGCCACATCGTTCAGAGAACATAATATGGATAGCAGTGACCATATGAAGTTTTACTAGTGGTGCTAATCGCATCTTAGACTCTTTCTACAATAAGTACATTGATGCCATATAGTAGACAGTTATCTAAGATGAATAATAGGGCGACGCTGCGTACAAGTTACTTAGTGCCTTGGCACCATGGTAAAAAGAAAACTACCACATACCAGACTCATTTTCACCATATAATGTAACAAAATAGTGTAGTTATTTAAACGGTGCACCAAATTCAATCCACTTCTAACTTCGCCCCTGACAACTAATGGAGGATATATTTAATAGTACTCTATTAAGTTATTTTGTAGTAGTTTATAATACTTTTTTTTTAGTTTGAGCATATATATAAAATACTATTGTGAGCTGCATGTCAGCCTTAACGAATATAATGGTGCAAAGGTGATCTCATAGTTCTAGTTTTGTTCTGCAAAACAAAGTATTTCTCACATTTCTCTATTCTTTTCACGTTCATAGAAAGAATCTTTTTGATACATACACTCTACTAGACAGCCACGTTGGGGCCATAAAGGGCCCTAGCCCCCCTTACCGCAAACAATATTCTAAAGATTTTTAGTCGATTTTGTATTTGTCAACAAATAAATCATCCTTCTTTCAACTGAAATAGAAACTAGCGAAGGAACTAAACCACCACCATTGCATATTTAGTTCTTTTCCTAAAAGTGACTACAATTTCTCTACCACTCATACACCACCACTGCCACTAGCAGTCTACTACGTGCAATGACGGTCTCGTATTTGCACTAAACATTTTGGAACCAAGACGGCAAGTCACAGTGCTCACAGTCAGTCCGCTTTATCTCTCTCCCCTATCCAAGTCAGAAACCCCCCGAAAACATCCCTCCCCCAGCCATGGCGACCGGAGCCCAGGCCGCCGCCACCTTCCTCTCGTTCCTCTCCTCCTCCTCCTCCACTCACCACCCCGCCCCCTCCTCCTCCGTCTCCTTCGGGACAAACCCTGTCCTACCCGTCTCCCTTCGGGCCGCTGTCACAGGTGGCCCACCGCTCGCCTCCCGCCTCCGGGGCCGCCGCGTCGTCGCCGCCGTCGCCCAGCTCCCCAGCACGTAAGCAAGTGATGATACTCCAACCTCTCACCGATGTTAATTAGTTCTGATATTGAGCTATTATTTTATTTCCTTAGTCTTACATCTCTTAGAAATTAGCACATTGGTATGCTACTACTTTGCTTCGGATTTTTTCTATTATATATTTATATTACTGGATAATTTCATGATATCCTCCCGGAATTATTGTGCTTTTAGGCATCCGGAGGTAGCTTCTGGGGAGAAGAAGATCAGGTTAGGCGACTATTCTGTAGGTTCTTCAGGGACCATCAGTGTCTATTTGCGGCTGACATGATGATTCCCCCCAGATGGTCATCAAGGGCGGTGCGGTCTTTTGCGATGGCGGAGCTGGAGGCCCGGAAGATGAGGTACCCTACCACAGGCACCGAGGGGCTCCTCATGGGCATTCTTGTTGAAGGTGAGGCAAGGGATCTTAGATATTAAGCCACAGAAGTTATTTTTCGCTAATTATGGAGCCATGTCATAACTTAAGCGCGTTATGCTAGCTGTAATTTGTGACTTTCTGGAATTCAAACAAGATGATCTATGAGCTACAAATCGTAAGGTTTGTGGAACTCAAACAAGTAATGACTAAAGATGATAAGCTCCAAATCGTAAGTGTGGAGATTCAGAATGTAGCTGTAGTGGAGTCTTATTGAACCCAAATGCATCACTAGCTACATTGAATCGTTGAAACTGGTGTGTTCTTGAACATGCATTTGGCTAAAATTGTTTCTACAAAAGGATAAATAGATAAAAACTGTGCACTACATCTACATGCTTCATGAAAATACGGTACAGTGATCAGTGATTCGAATTTAATGCATAATAATAAAAAAACTGCCACCTCTCCTTCCAGTTCCAAATGTAGGTTTTAGCCCTCTCACCTTTTCTCCAAATGTAGGTCATTTCAAAACTTCTGTGGATCTTTTACCCTTTTCTTTGTAACTTGCTCCTACTTAGTAAATGCTATCACTCACAGATAAAATGAAGGGCACTAATGTCGTTTGATATCCTTCATTAATCCTGGTGCAAAAATCTAAAATGGCCTACATTTGGAATCAGAAGGAGCAGTTCTGTTGGCTGGCTGCTGATCTAGTCTAGTCTTTAAGCCTCTTTAGAAGCTTCTAATGCTGTAGCACCACATGACACCAGAAATTCATAATACTGAGACGTGCTAGCCTCATTGTGCGAAATCCATTATCCTTGGTTGGTTCAAGATGTAGTAAGCATTTGACCTTTCAACCTATCTTGCTGGTTTTGTTAGGAGTTCAGGCATGTTCTATTTTGTGGCAATCTAGTGTATGCTAAAAACAACGATCACATGCTTACAAGGAGCCTTTTAGATCCCATTTCAGCAGTTCTAGCTGACTTTGTGGTATTGTTGACGATGTATTGTTTCTTATCCTTAGAACTGGCACCTAAGTTACAAAGCTATAATTAATCCTCATGTTTTACCTGGCAAGTAAGTATCATTCTAGTAACTCTACGCAAACCGTGGGAATATGCTGTCAACTTTGACCTAACATTTATTTTTATTTATTTGCCGCATTTGTGACACATGTTGCATTGCTTGAGCCACCAGTCCATTATTTCAGGAACTAGTGGTGCAGCAAAACTTTTGCGTGCTAATGGAATCACACTTCTCAAAGTGCGTGAGGAGGCAGCGAATGTGCTTGGGAAGTCAGAAATGTTTTACTTTAGTCCCATGCATCCACCATTGACAGAAGCTGCACAACGAGCCCTTGATTGGGCTATCGATGAAAAATTGAAATCAGGTAATTTCTGCTCAACATATGAACTTCCATTGATGCCCATCACTCAACATATGGATTGCTTCTATGTAGTGTCACCTCCTGTTGGAATTGCTTACACTGCGCAGGTAGTAGTCGTGGGAGCTAGGGGGGCCTGGGACGTGGATCACGTCGGCGGTGCGGCTGGGACGCCGTCCTGCTGGTCAGCGTTGAGCACAGGAGATGGGACGAACAGTAGGTCAAAGGCCAGGGAGCGAGAGATATAAACTCTATCTCTGGCTAATCCTTTATTAAACCAATAGTCCAACTCTTTTAGGAGATCTCAAACAAACTACTAGACTTGTTAACAAACTCACACAGGCTGGTCTTAAGATAATAAACTGATCCTAATTTCCTCCTGAGAAGTTGGCTTGCTGGCCCGCCGTGGTGACTGCGCACCTTGCTACACCGCGTCATGCCGGTTGGCACGCCATCCTCAGCCACTCGCGCGCTTCCTCCTCTGTTAGATGTTGCCGACCATAACACCTCCTGATTACACAAATTGATTTGCTTATAGTATTCAGGTATATTCACATATGTTTGTTGTACCCCCTAGAAATTAATCAAGAATGGATTGTTTTCTTAACCCGAAAGTCCTTTCATCACATTGTGTAGTCTATTTTGCCTCCCAGTTCCCTAGAGCATGCTTCATTGACATACTTTAGATGGCCCAGAAGCCAGAACCCAAGCAGCACAACCTTGCTGATGCCGGGCACCCACACGACAAGGGCAGGGATAGAAAAGGGTAGGACCTCTTGATCTATATATTGATTAATCAAAACAGATAAAATACCCTGCTGTGCATAGATGTAATGACTTTACCTTTAAGAAACTTACCTCTATAGTCAGTCAAATAGATGCTCCAACCGATCTAATCTAAACTCTGACAGAACTAACCCACACTGTGCCCAGGTGGCCAGGCATGGTACTATTCACATGACCAGTAAGTGCCGATCCTATGGGATGTGGTTTGGCTCTGCTCCTTCACATGGGCCCACTGGATATGGCACATGCTGTTTGGCCCTCTTCTTTGCAGGAGGTATCTAGTTGCCTCCTATCTTCACGCCGTTAGAGGCGACATGGAAAAAGGATCCTACACTCATGGTTTATGAATGCCTTTTTCCTAGCACCAGTGGTCCCTGGTCAGTGAGACTTCTGCAATTTTTGCTTTCATATAACATAAATCAAATATACAATGCTTCACAAGACGTAATTTCTGTATTAGCGTCAATGGTGCCTGTATACCCTGCTAACTAGTAACCACATTGTTTGCTATACCATTTAATGGTTAGGCTTGTTCTGGCGACAGGGTTTCACTTTATTTCTTTCTATTTTCTTACATTTTTTCAGAAGCTATAGTTTCCACACTAGGGGCAGATGAGATGGGTTCTAACTTAAACATTTACTTGTATTCAGTTCTTTGAGAACATGTTCCAAAAACTTGATTTATACTGAATCTTGAAGTATAATAATGTTTGGTGCATCTGAGCTGGATTTAACAATGACTTCATCTTGTTGAGGATATCATGAACCCATCTCACTCAAAGGATTTTGTACTCGATTGGTGGTGCAAATGTTTGCACAAAACAGAAACGACGCCAATAAAGATGTAACAGACATTTTTTTCACAAAGTAAAGGACCCCCCCCCCCCCCCCCCCCCCACCACACACACACCTCCTCAAACAAGACCTTACTATGTTTGCATTGGTGGAACTAAATAACCTGTGATTCAACCTGAATGGAAGATTTACCCACGCCATTCTTTCGATAGTTCACTAAAGCTGTATCAAATCTTGCTCAGCTAACCCATTTTGAGCTCAGCTTTTGTTGTCTTTTCAGCTCAGCGTGTCACCGTTTGATGATATATTCCAAGTTGAGTGCCCATTAAACTTACAACAGGACCATTGTTTGTTCCATGTATTGTATTTTGATGAGGGGATTTGGTTGGGATTTATCTCAGTTTTGTGTGCGACCATATTTGCTCCATGTATTGCATCTGAATGAGGGGAACCAGACCATACGATTCTTGGGTTGATTCAGCCATTCAGGCATGCAAAACTGAAGTCTTGTCCCTGCCTTATACTGTTCGGATGGGTCATGATTTATGAATGCTTAAGCTTGAAGGTGCAAGACCATGAATTGAAGATGATACTTGATCCAGTCTTACATGAGATTTGAAGGTCTGGAGGAGGTTGTGTGTGCTTTTGGTACTTGGAGCACGTTTCTGTTCTGATGCCATCTTTGTTTTATCCCTGTGAGCAGGACCTGGAATTTAGGTCATGCACTCTTGGTATTGAATGGTTGGGTAGGCATCAACTACAGTACCAGTTTTAAATCATTATTTTAAACCGTGCACGAAATGACTACCGCAAAGTCATACTGTAGCTGCAGTGTGGCCTATACTCTAGAACATGCTTTCCATTGTTTGAGCAGGTGTGGTGTTAATTTTGGGTCTAGAGACTAGTCTATAAGGAGGCCTGGTGAATTTTCAGGACGAAAGACCCATGGGCCCACTTGATTAGAACGAGAGTTCCAGTAGTTGATAAATTTTGACTGGAGATTCTCCTGAAGTTCAGTGCAATCCAAGGGCACATAGAGTTTTATTCTTGTTTGGGTCATCCTTTTAGCTCACTTCAGTTTCCTTTATGTTTTTGATCCCCCTATATGTTGGGTGCCTGATGTGCATGTCGGTTTTGAATTATACTGTATTTCTTTTTTCTTCCATGTGGTCTAACTTATTATAATGCTAATTTTGGTGCTTTGATTTTTGAACTGAACTGTGTGTTTAGGTGAGGATGGAGAAGTAACTGCCAATCATTTGCTACTGGGGATATGGTCAGATAAAGAGTCAGCTGGTCATAAAATCTTGGAATCGCTTGGATTTGACGATGAGAAAGCCAGTTTACTCGCCAAAACGGTAATATTATTATATTCTCCACGCAGAAGTTGTATACTGCACAATGGATCATTTCGTGGTTTCTCAAATCTTCTATTTAAACACTGCAGGCTGATGAAGAGGCTGCAATGAGTCCTAGATAGCAAACAGAGCACCTAATTTATTCTTCAACTTAAGCTGGCATTGTGCACTAGCTGTATGCTCTTCTTGGTGCCTCAAGACGTTAACCTGAAGAGGCTGCATCTAAGGACTTATTGTGATATGGGAGGTCAAATACGATATTTGTACTCACGATTGCCGATGCCTGTAAACACGTTGTGATTTGGTTGTCACGGTGAATGCTTGTGTTCCTTTCTCAGATGGATTTGTGAACTGCTCGTAGGAAAAGAAAAAAAATCTTGTAGGGTCCAGTCCAGTGGGCCTGACGAGTCCTTCAAATTTGTTGTTCACTTTGCAGCCTGAATCCTGACAGGCGAGAATTTCATCTGAAGTGACTGATGTTCTGTATCCGCAAATTTTGAAGGAAGAATTTCTTCGGAAGAAATTGGGACACATTCATTTTATGCAAATGACACACCACACGGAAGTCTTTTAAAACAATTATTGCGTGCCACTTGTCAGGGGGAGAACATACTACTATTATTATCAGTTTCAGGCAGGGGGAAAGCTGCACGCACTTTACACCAAATCTGCACGAGGTTGGTACTTGCACGATGCTTTGATTCCAAGAACATCTACCTCGATATCTTTTACATTGTTTATCGTTATATATTCACCCCTTGTGCATCAGAATTCTGCTCATTTGCCTGGCACTAGTAAGCTGATAGAGACCATCAGGAAGTTACACATGGCATTCTTGGACGGAGAAGCGTCATATATTCATGCCCTGACACGAAGCATGCACAGACTGAAAGCCGACGCCATGCCGGTGGCCTGGCGCAGTCCTGCGCTTAGGTTTCAGCTCCGGAGTCCCCATCAGGCATCACGTTCATCTACCATCGAAAGAACATCCCTTCCTATTGGGTAGGAACTCGGAGCGATGGATGTTACGGGCAGCAGCACGTGCGTGCCGCATGCTTCCCCGTTTGGGCTAGCATGGGAAGCAAAGCAACAGGATTACTCTTGCGTGTCAGCAACCGCACAGAAACTTAGAACCAAATTAAATCTGGCGTCGTCGTTTCAGCTTCTGGGATGATATCTACACATCAGACTCGCTAATGATCCCATCTTCCAAGTTTGCTTGCTGACAGTACATGCATATATGCGGCAGCAAGGAGCACTGGAGCAGGCTACGCAGTTAATTACATGTACTGCTGCAGGGGAAGTGTGTAAAACTTGAAGCCTCGTGCTTAACTAATATACTAGCTGGTATTAAACAAACCTTCAATTAATGACCATTAACAGATGAGCAAGAAAGAATTGACGTGCAACTCCGTGTTGACTTGACTTCTTTCTTGTCATGTAACATGTCCAAGCGTGTGGAGGCATAATGGTAGGGTATAAACAACAGGAGACTTTGTCTTCTCCAAAGCATATGTATGGAGTATAGTACTATTCTTTCAGCGTCTCTTTTCTTCAGTTCCTTCGAATGTTTGCATCAAAAAGCATGCAGTACCCCCCCGGCTTGTTTATTCCTTGGTTGCAGTTCCCTTGGGTCCTAATTCAGATCTCTTTGGGAGCAGTAGCCAGTGAACATCCCAAGTCTCCTCCACGTTAATAAACTAGTCACTGTCAAATCTCTAGTTTCTCTTCCACATGCATGCATGAATGGGCAGTGCATCCATGAGCACTACTGTGGAGCTCTAGGTTTCACAGCTCAAGTGTAAACAAGGCCATACTCTTCCTCTAGCTGCTAAAGGCCAGGTTTGACTGCTAGCCCTGCACGAATGGGCAGTGCACGTGCTTGCCTTTGTTTTTTCAGTCTCGCACGTGCCCTCTACAGGGTCATATACTCATGTAGGGGTGTACCGAACTGCAGTGCTGAAAAGTGAAAAAAAAAACCTTTAGGAAGTGAGTAGCCGAGTAGGAGTAGGTTCTCTTCTGGCTCCCCACGTTGAAGACCTGAAGTCCCCCCTGCATGCCCTGGGTGGGAGTCTGATTTGGGGGGGTGTTTAGGCCCCGTTTAGATCCCAGTTGCAGTTGCAATTCTGCACTGTAACACATTCATTTGTATTTGACAACTTTTGTCCAATCATGGTCCAAGTAGGCTTAAAAAATTCGTCTCGTGGCGTACATGCAAAAAGTACAAACATGCAAACATTTCGTCTGCATTTAATGCTCAATACATGTGCCGCAACGTTGATGTGACTAGTTGCAATTGCAATTTGCAGTGGATCTAAACAGGGCCTTAGTACCTCTCCAAAATCCCAAAACTTCCGTCACATCAATTTTATGGCACATGCATGAAACATTAAATATAGACAAAACTTTTGCATGTTTGCACAGTTTGCCTGTAAATCACGAGACAGATCTTTTGAGTCCACTTAGACTACTCCCTCCGTCCCTAAATAACGACGTTTTGGGTGTTCGTGTCGGTAGTTTGACTAGATTTATAGAAAATATGTGCAACATTTACATCCCCAAATAAATTTGTTAAAAAATTAGACTCAAAGATCTATCCAATGATACTAATTATGTGTTATAAATATTTATATTTTTTAATATAAATTTAATTAAAGATATTTCGCGGGAAGCGAGAACGACACTTTTTTAAGGACGGAGAGTATAATTAGACACTTATTACAAAAGATTTCTCACTGCTACAGTGCCAAAATCATAAAACTTTTGGGATCTAGACACCACCTTGGTTCAGAAAAAGTCTCTCGTCCTCGTCCTCCAGGTGTACCGGCTCCTGCTCCATGTGCATGCACTCTTCGTCCAATCATTCAGGTGTTTCAGTCGCCTCAGCATTGATTATTATATTGTTTACTGGTTGCATTCCACTGTACCATCGATTTGGCTTGGTGCAGGGTTTGTTCACTTGTACTTTATGGCAATACTAACAAAGTCACATTAATGAGGTCTTAGCAATGTTTGTTAGTGTTCCGTCGAATATTCATACTCGAGCATGAAACAAAGGGACACAGCAGAAACATGTTGTGTTCGAAATCGCGACAAATTCATGAAAACATGGACAGAGGGACATGTATGCAATAGAATTATCAGGTCAAGACATTTTCTGTTATCCAACTAGTACTGGCAGTGACGGCTTTTTTATATTTGTTCTTGTATGCTGGGGCTGGGGCATGCCCCTAGCCTATCTAGAGCAGACGCGCGCGGCTCCTCTTTTCTGCGATAGCTGTCGGCAAAACAGATGGTCACCCTGCTGCATTCGGAGCTGACATCTTGTCACTGAAACCCATTACCTCCTGCAGGATTTCAGGGAGGAGGTACTCCCAGCTCATTGAAAGCAATAGAGAAATCGCGGGAGGTGACAGGCCCACACGCCTCAGACCTCAGCAGCTAAGCTTTGGTGATTTCTATGCGCTGACCACACGAATGGAAAGGAACAACTAAGGCCCTGTTTAGATTCAGTGCAAATTGCAACTGCAACTAGTCACATCAACGTTGCGGCACATGTATGGAGTATTAAATGTAGACGAAATGTTTGCATGTTTGTACTTTTTGCATGTACATCACGAGACGAATCTTTTAAGCCTACTTGAGCCATGATTGGACAAAAGTTGTCAAATACAAACGAACGTGCTACAGTGCAGAATTGCAACTGCAACTGGGATCTAAACGGGGCCTAAAACAATGGCGCTTACTCCTACCAAGGCCACTTCCCCTATGTAGATCTGTTAATTCTGTTTCATTATTTTTTCTTCTTCGTCCTTGTCCGAATGGCATATATATCACTACTGGAAACTTAAAATTCCCTGCACTACCGTCAGGAAAAATAAAAATATCGTCATAAAAATGTACGTATTATCATAAAAAGGAAAAATATTACCAAACCGTCAGGGAAAATAAAAATACCATCAGGGCTAGCTCGACATAGTAATTCTAGTTTTGCCTGACGTTGGTCAGATAATTTCAAGTTTCCAGTATTGATACTATGTAAATTAATGCATGCCCTGTCAAACACTTTAAGCATGCCGTTTTGGACGAGAAAGTCGCTATGGGACTCCAAAAGAATAAGGGTTAAATGTATTTTTCAAGGCTCAACTTGCACATGAGTTTGATTTTCAACCTTAAATTACAAAAGAAAAGGACACCGGACACCCTCCAACTATTACAACCAGGCAAATTTGGCCCTTTGACCAGTTTCAAATGTGGTTTTCTATTTTATAAAAAAATAATGAAAAACTGCTTTAATTTAACCTCTAAAAATCTATAACTAATCTATTTTAAATCAGAAATATATGAAAATAATTCTATTTTTTCGAAAATTGTTAACCTATTTACAGCTATTTGGATGTTATTTACTTCCGTTCCTTGTTTTATAGCTTGTGATCTAGTTTATTGGAAACATGAGCAAATAAGATTTAAATAACTCCAAATGGAGCACCAACAGATGAACAACATTTTTAGGAACTACGGTATCAGTTTCACATTTTTTTTCATTTAAAACAAATAAGTTATGAATTGTTGAGATTAAAATAGTTTTTTATCAATTTAAAAAGATAGACAAGCACCTTTGAAACTAGCTAATTAAAGAACCAAGTTTATCCCATTTCGATAGTTGGATGTGTCCTATACCCAATTTCATAGTTTAAGACTTTAAGGTTAAGGTACTAAATATAGCGTATGGCGGGTTTATGATTGTTTGGCGTCGACTGTTGATGTAGCGGATCGCAGGTGCATTCGCGGACGCTAAGTTCCAATAGCAGCTTATAAAATCACACATAAATTTATGTATGTATATATCATGAATAAATCTAAGTAGGCATTTGGTGCATGTCTCGCATACTTAGATTAAGAAAAGAAACGTGTAAGTCATCACATATTAGAGTTTACAACGAAATAGATTCTAAGAGCCATAACATATTTATAAGGTCATGATTCGCCATCATTGTCAGAAGCAGTAACTTCAATAGTCTTTTTTTTTTTAATCTTAACTTCAATAGTCTTATGGTAGTTAAAATGGGTTAGGGTTATTTGCTACATATCATACCAAGCTATTACAGAAGTACAAAGAATTATGGAGCGCTATCGCAGCTCGCTATCTCAAATAGGAGTTGCTAAGTTCCAACCCATTAAATCTAGTCTGCTGCTAGCAGTTGCTATGAACGCTATTTAGTACCTTGTTTGGGATTGAGAAAACCAAACTTCCCTACAAGTTGAAGGATGAAAATTGCACTTTGCCCAAAGATTATTGTTACAGAGTTATAAAAACAAAGGCAGATAATGACAAAAAATATCATGCAATCATATGGAATTAATTTCCATGCATGATCCGACGTAGCGTACCTACGTGATGTAACGTGTCAGGGTGGGTTAATTAGAATATTTTGCTACTTGATGTAATGTAACGTGTCAAGGACCTTTGTTTGAGTAGATCTTTTCACAGTCCGTACATGATGCATGTGTCTCTAGGAGGATTTTTTTACGCGATAGTTTTTTTTTCGGTTTTTTCTAACGCTTACTGTGAACATGTAAGGAGGATGTAAAGGAGATCGACAGTTTTTTTTTTCCTCTAGCGTGTAACTTGAAGTCTTGTACCGTGGCAGGTGAAGTTTACATGGGAAAATATATACTAGCTCAATCCATCCCAAAATAATAGCCAATTTTGTTTTCCGAGAAAACTTTTTTGACTAAATTTATTTTAAAAAATATTAATGTTTACGATACATAATATATCATTGTAAAGATTTTTAAATCTAGTTTTTTAATAAATTACTTTGGAGATAAAAGAATTACACGTATTTTCTATAAATTGAATCAATGTAACGAAACGAAAACCGAAAACGTCAATCTAATTTGGGAAGGAGAGAGTAAAGCTCTATCGTGGCAGGTGTTCAGATTTTGTTTAGGTGACAGTTGAACCTGAGTTACATCAATACAGCTATTAAAATTTCAGTCCTGCTCAAAAAAAAAAAATCTATTAACATTTCACACATGATACATCCAATTTATTTCTGCACTTGGGGAAGATGGCTTGGCAGCCCAAATTTTAAAACTATGCTTTATTCTCGAAGCAATCAAACGCTGCAACCACTACTAAAATGGTCGAATTTTCCTAGTGTTATTAAGCACTAATGAAACACTACCACTAGTCATAATATATAAGAACTTTCACTATATGAGACAATTGGTTGCAAAAGTTCAATTATAAATTTTGAATACTAGCTACGAAGGGCCTTTGCTCCCGGTTCCTAACCGGGACTACGAATCCGGGAGTAAAGGTCCACCCTTTACTCCCGGTTCGTAACACGACTTGGGACTAAAATTGCCTCCAGTCTATGAAACGACCTCGATTTCCGCGAAGGGAAATCCACAGGCTCGAATTGTAATTCAACAGATTGCTTGGGACAATCCATGAAATTACCCATATCTCAGTTGACACCAGGATCCATACAACGGTAATTAAGTCTTACATAAACATTTATTACATCGCCACACTGGCGGAATCAACATTCAGAGAAGCTTTAGAAGATGCGGAAACGTTTCATCCTTCACGGCCAACTTGAGTGTAGCACGTGACCCTATTCCTCGCCATCGTCTTCCTCGAAGTTGTACTCATTCTCGTCACCTGACAGCAAATTTATCAGTACGATTTGTACTGGCCACGGAGCCCACCTATACAGCATTTGCTTTGTGGAAAGTGGATGCAAGGCTATACAAGCAGACCTAAAGGCTGAGGTTTCCTATGCAGCTGTAATCAATGTTTAATTAGTCAAGTTTTATCTCCAGTTAACACCATCATCCCTTTTCCCATCACCACATCTCACTTACCCACACCTCGCTCTCATTCGACAGGCCCAACTCCCTCTCGGGCCTATCTCAGCGGCACACTACCACAACTGGTACACTGCCAGAAAAATATCATCCAGGGGGAGAAGAGAACACTCACTACACTAGTAGAAGCTTCACAGGAAAGGTCCATAGCCAACGAGTTGGCATATGTATCGATCGATCAACCGTACACTCTGCAGAGGTTTCACTACCCACAAGATTAGCCATCATAGGTGTTGCGCAACACCTAGGCAGAATTCCGGGTGCTTGCTTGCCTAGGTCGATGCCACCCTACCACTCAGCCCTGGGATATTCCGGATCCTACACCGTTATGCTGAGACTGGGAGACACAGTACCGGGCCCATCTAGTGGTACTGCGCATCTAGAACGGAACGGGAACCCATCGACCGTCTCCGCCCACCCTTATCACCTCTCAACCTAGCAGTAGTGGCACCGTCCTACCAAGTAGTCCAGCCGTCTCCCGCCCATCAGAAGCGAGTGAGTAGAAAAGGATTCCCATGAACCTGAAACTAGTCCGTCTAGGTTTGACCAAGCAGGCATCTTCACTTAGGGGATACTCTCCCCGTGCCATCACAGCACCTCCGTCCACGGGCTTCAAACCACCAAGGCTATCCCACCCAGAACCTCCTCAACAACTTTACCCGCCACAGGTATCTCGCTTGGGGATGCCCAGGTTGCACCCCCGGCACGACTTGCCCCATGGGCTTGTCTCACATCCCACTTGGTCGACATCAACCCTTACCACGCACCCAAGACGCATGCAGCACTCTCTCCCAATGGTTATAATCAGTTATACACCGTGCCAATTCCACCACATAGCATATAGCAAGTAGAAAGTAGTGGAAGAGTAACAGTAAATTAAGCAGTAGCTAACCTAGCAGCGGACAGTAGGGTGTAGTCTTATCAAGGTAGGGAATTCAAATATACTACCATGCAACCAATCCATACATAATCATAAAGCAATAGCAACAATGTCATTTGCAATGCGTAAATAGGATCTAAGGATTTGGTGGAACGTGGCACCTTCGTAGTTGTCTCCTAGCTCCTGAAAGTACTCGTGGTCGTCTTCCTTAGTCAGATCCTCCTCCGTCTCTGAAATCGAACACGAAATAGTCGCGTCAGCGACTCCTATAGAGTATTTCAGAAAAATCCAATAAAATAAAGAGTCAAATACACACAAACATAGTCTTAGATTGTAGATCTCATTTTTCTGAGAATTTTGATATATGGTGCGTAATTTTTGGACATCGTATGAATAAGTTATGAATTTCCGAAGATTATCCTATTTTCTGAAAATGGAAAATGGTCGATTAATCAGGGGCAGCTCGGGATTGGTCCACGTGGCGCGTGGGTCCAGTAGTGCGGCATGTGGCGCCTCATCAGAACTCAGACCCGATGGTCGCCCACCAGGTGTTCGATGCTGGTTCCCAGAGAGTCGCCGGCGTCGGCGCAGCTCGGTGGTTGGTCGGGCGAGCTCGACGTTGGTCGGGGTTGCGTCGGCGTAGCTCGGCGGTGGTCGGGCGAGCTCGACGGTGGTCGGGGGTGGTTCTCAGAGGTCGGGGGGCGTCGGCGTAGCTCGGCGTGGCTCGGCGTGGCTCGGCGTAGCTCGGCGGAGCTCGGCGTAGCTCGGGCGAATCGGAGATTCGGGGCGCGAGGGTGCCGCTCTCCCGAGCTCTCTTGGGGAGGCTCGGGCGAATCGGAGATTTGGGCGCCAAGGGTGCCTCTCTCCCGAGCTCTCCCGGCGAGGCTCGGGCGAATCGGACATTTGGGCGCCGAGGGTGCCGCTCTCCCGAGCTCTCCCGGGGAGGCTCGGGCGAATCGGAATTTTGGGCTCCGAGGGTGCCGCTCTTCAGAGGTCGGGGCTGGTTCTCAGAGGTCGGGGGGGCGTCGGCGTAGCTCGGCGGTGGTCGGGCGAGCTCGGCGGTGGTCGGGGGTGGTTTGTGACCTTGGCCGACCATTCGGCGTGCCATGGCGGCCGGCGGCGAGCTGCCGCAGGGCTAAAGCTCCGGTAGGCTACGTTGCTGCTCACAGCGAGGCAATTTCTCCCCTCCGGGCCCCAATATTCGTTTCTAAGGGATCCAATTTGGCTAACAGGGTCCCTTTTGGTGCTCGGCCACGGCACAGGCGCTTCTTCGGCGAGGCGGGCGGCGGTGTGGTGGCCGGGGTTCGGTTTTGGCACGAACGGGTGTGGTTCCCTTCTATCCCACAGCATACGGCGGTTCTCCGACGAGGTGGAGGCGCACGTAGCCAAGGCGACAGACATGATTTGGGGCTCGGCTATCTAGCGGCGGTGCCGAGGCAGACTTGGCGAACCTCGGCGGCCTTTCTCCGCAGCGCGAGGCGACCGGAGGTACTCGGAACGGATTTTTGGCGAGGCGGAACGTGTCGGCGGTGATCACGTTTCCCCGAGAACGCACCTCGCGGTGTTCCGGGATATGGAGGTTCGATCTTCCGCAACTAAACTTGTCCGAGGTGGTCGGTTTTTGTTCCTGGTCGCGGTATTGAGATGCTCCAGTCATCGGCGGCGATGTCGCCGCGACTGTGAGGTTCCGGCGGGGCTAAGGAGGTCTTCTAGGAGATGTATACGCCTCCAGGGTCTATGGCGATGGTATACCAACTACCAATTTTGGCTACCGAGATTCCCAAGGTGCTCGGTTGTGGCGGCAGCGTGTCGCCGACGACGGCGGAAGGCGGCAACGCGGCTACGACCATGTCTTGGTTCAATCGAATGCGGTCTTGTCAAATTGGTGAGGCCAGAGAGGCATGCAACACTCTAGTGGCGAACTTTAACCATGGCATGGCCTTCTTTTGGCGACGGCTCACGGTGGCGCTCCGGCGAGGTCGCGGCGCACTCGAGCAGGGCGGACGAGGCTTCCTCTAGCGCTTAGATCCGCGTAGCTAGCTCAAGGGGTCGTGGCGGTGCTCCACGACGCTCTAACCTATACGGGTGCTAGTCGGATTGCTCGAAACGGGTGATTCGGCGTCGGAACGCGTCGGTGGTGAGCGCGCTCCGCCGAGAACGCGTCGTGCTGCGTTCTCGGTCTAGCAAGCTTGTAGTCCGGGGGTTTCGGCCGGTCGCATGAGTGCATGGTGCAGGTGATCTTCCTGAGCCGGTAAAGGCTCGTGCCTGCGCGTCCCGTGGGCGGAACACCATGGCAAAAGCAGGGCGAGGTTCGGACAGGGCGTGCGGTGGCTCACCGTGGTGTCGGTGAAGCTAGGATGGCGATGCAGTGGCGAGTCGGAGCCGTACAGAGCGTACGCAGTGCCGTGCCGAACCGCGACGGGGCTCCGGCTTCTCCTCCGTGTCCGGCTCGGCGCGCTCCGCGGCGGCAACGCTCCGGCAGCTCCTCCTCCTCTGCTCCGCCTTTCTCCTACGTTCTCTCTCTCGGTGTGGTGCAGTGTGCCGGTCTGTGCCGCGGTGGTGGCGAGGGGAAATGAGGGTAGGGCTTCGGGGTGAGCTCCTTTTTATAGGCGAGCTTGGCCAGCTCCAATGGCGAACGGTCCTGATCGCGCTCGACCGATCGAAGGGCCGTGGCTCGAGTGGATCTAGGGCTCCGGATGGGCGCGGGTTCGCTTGGCGGCCAAGAAAGGAGGGGACAGGAGGGGGACAGTGGGGTCAGGGCTCTGCCATGCGTGGCGCTGTCGGTCACGCCATTTGCGTGACCCGGTGGCGTCGTCTTCGTGTGGAAGAGAAACAGTGGAAGGGGAAGGCGGCTGACATGCGGGCCCGGGTTGGCAGCGGCTGTGGGGGAGCGGTGAAACGGTTGCGCGCGTGCGGGTGAGGTGAGGAGAAAAAGGCCGGGCTGGCTGGGCCGAATGGCTAGCCTTGCTCTCTCTCCCTTTTCATTTTCTTTTCTTTTTCTATTTTCACTTTAGTGTATAAATACATATATTACCCATTTTAAGTATTGAGTAAATACAAACATAAATTGCAATAAATCCCAATTGTGATGCATAAGCTATTATTCTATGTGAATGGAATTAAAATGCAAGCTATACTCCTTTATTTACCAAATTCATAATGAAACCTATATGCTTGCACAAGAAAAATAGGTTTTCACCATAAATAAATGAAAAATTTTAATTAGTTGGGATTTTTAGGTTGTGTGGATTTTTAGGGTTGTTACAGTCTAGCCACGTGGGCGTCACAGAACCGACCAATTTATACAAGCACAAGTACGACGATCGCCAATTTAGTAGCAATCAAGTCACACTTGAGCCAATATAAACCCGGTAGTCCAGAAATCTCGAAGGATTTCAAACATTTTAAACAGAACATACCCTAAGGATCCTACAAATTCAGCAACAACCCATCACATGATACATAAGTTCACAACCGAATTAAAACATCAGAATACAACATAGTCTTTTACATAAATGTAACAGTAGCGGAAATCAACATAGTTTTGAAACAACGTAGTTCACATACGAGTACCACCAGCTGACCGTGTCACAGCATCTTACAAGAGCTAAAGATGGATAACGACCTTGCCCCAGGTCTAATCTTCTTCGCCCGCAGGGGTGAAGCAGTTCTTGCAATAAGCATAGTAGACCACTCCTTCTGTAACAATGAGAATAAAACCCTGAGTACTCAATTGTACTCAGCTAGACTTACCCGACAGGAAGTAAATAAAAAGACTCTCAAGGATATGCAGGCTTATTTGGTGGAGCTCAGAGGATAGCAACATTTTGCATAAAAAACATTACTACAATAGTTCCTCAACTTATAAATTTTAGATATGGTTTACCTTCGATTTCAGTTAAGCTATTAAGCTAAGGCTTGCAGCTATACTAAACAATCGCTTGATATTATAGCAAACGATACAAACATATGATTTTCGATATCCACAGATATCAACCTCATCTCACCATAATCAATATGTTCAAGTTGTTAGCCTCTACCTCACCAGAAGATCAATTCAGTTTCTCACTAACCAGGAGAGATGGCGATTCGAATCGATTGTACCAGCTGGCAAACATGCCAATCACAAATCCTGTCAGCCTGATCAGTGTGTTCTTGAGTCACCGTTAGATCTTTCTGAGTCATATTATATCGCGAGCTTGGCGGGGTCCATATTCTCGGAGACAAACCCACTCACAGAAAGTGCAGGCCCCTGACCTGACTATGGCAAAATGGTGTCTCCGCACATCCTTCCTACCTCCAGAATATGTCTATCCATGTCACACCAATTCTCGGCTCAGAAAGAACTACTCGGCTTCGCGGTCAGAACGACTTATCTGGCCAGTTATGTGACGACGTCTTTCAATCTCAACTGATGTCTGGTGGCCTCAGTCCTAGTCGGCCGCAAGCAGCACCGAAGACAGCATGACCTCAACTATGTCATGCGGCTCCCCGCTACCTAGCCTTGATTCTCTCATTATCATTGTGGCATGGTGGCACATATAGTCAACCATGTGAAATCTATCCCCATCATCATTAGTCACCACCTATGCTCGCGAAGGACAGGAAATCCCTCGACTTCTACCAGTCTAAGCATGGATAAGCATAAGATCGAACCCATCCCTTGTCTAGTAATATTTCCAGGATAGTAGACAAGTGGACAAGGTATAAATGCAGCAACGTATCAAATCAACTCCTATACTTAAGTGCACAATCATACGATTTAAGAAAGATCGGTGCATTTATATAAAAAGAGATAGGTGGAGGCTTAGGGATGCTCCGGGGCTTGCCTTTCACGAAGTTAGATGGCTGGTGGTCAGTGCACTCCGGCAGTTCAATTTCCTCCTCGGCCTCGGGAGCTTCCGGCACTTCGATCTCCTGGGGTACTCCTTCCTCCGGCGGATCGAATTGCAGCAGTGTAACTCCTCCCGACGATCCTGTATGCATGATATGCATATATGAGAACTGAGAATGCACATGAAATGCAATATAGAGATGCACAACTTGAGTCATGAGATGCATTAGACAACATGTGAGCATCCAAATAATTTATCAAACATTTACTGAGTATGTGCATATTTCTTCTCTAAACAACAACACGTACTCACCCTTCTTAAGCAAGCTATAGAACAATTTCTCATCTTGTGTAAGAGGTCTACAACCTGCACTAACAATTAATTTGAATCAAACTTCCCTACCACACCCACCTTTTAACTAATAACCACGAATAAAGCATATACACAAAGACATTTGACCTAGCTGCCCTACACATGAACAAGATCAACCCCAAAGTGTCTAGCAAGTTTACCAAGCTGGAGCATCACAGAAATGCATGAAAACATCTTCTAACCAATTATTACTCAATTAAAAACAATTAAACAAGCACTAGCTTATAACTGGACCTTACATCTGTTGTACCCAGAAAATTCTAGAAAAATTACAGTAGATAACACACTCCTATATTAGGCTACTGGAAAAATTTCAAGCCATTTGGACAGATATAACATGCTACAAAAAATGAAAAGCAGATAGCCATTTAAGCAATAGAAAATACTTACTACAGTGAAAAGTATCAACCAACAGATTTCCCATTTTTTCTAGCTTCTTTATCACAAAACAAGTCTCAGGAAAAATATTTATAGCCATTACTTATTCCCATCAAACATGGTGAATTTAGCAAGAGTATAGCATGAAAGGCATGTTACACATGACATCATATAAATAATAGTAACCAACCAGCAAATATATTTTTCCCAGATCCTACTACTCTAAACAAGATTAATGCAAGTGGAATCACATTTTTATCATATTCCTATAATTAGTTATGCATTTATCAAGTTTACAAGCATATAACAAATTAATTATAACTGCACAGAAAAGTTACCACAAAGTCACATTTCATATTTTTCTTGTATAGAGCTCATAAATACAAACCCAACAAAATTTGGTTCACCTGATTTGGACACTTCTAGCTCTAGATATGAATTTTAGAAGGTTTACCAAAATTTCTGGAAATTCATTTTATCATTTTCCTTTTAAACGAACCCGACTCAAAACGCTACACACACCCGGTTCAGTACACCAGAAGCGCACCAGAGCAACTGACCGCTGGGCTCCCTGGTCAAACCGGTCCCACGCGTTAGAGAGAGAGGGAGAGCCGCCGGCGCTGACCGGCGATATCTTGCCGACGGTGAGGTCACCGGCGACACCGAGGGCACCTACGTGCTCCTGAGAACAAGGCGAACCCAATGGACTAAGCCTCAAGACCTAACCCTTACCGGAGCAACCTCAAAGGCGGAAATGGCGGACGGCGGTGCTCCGGCGAGCGCGCGCCGATGGATTCCGGCCCTCACCGGCGAAACTGAGCTTTGTTCCATGAACACTAGATCCAAACGAAGCTACATGCACGGAGAATCGGACTATGGAGCTCGGATGCACACCAACCGCACGCGCATGGCGACACGGCGGCGAGCAGAGCCACGGCGAGGCCGTGTTCCGTTGAGCCTACGAGACGAAAGGCCCAACCAACTCCTCAGACCTAAACCGCGACCCAAGAAGACCTAGAGACAAAGTAAAATGGGGAAGAATGACTACGGGAAGGCGCTGGTCGTCGCGAGCAGAGAGCTCGGCGGCGTTCCGGCAATGGCGCGGCGGCGAGGAGCTCGCTACGGCTATACCTTCGGTCGACTCGGCTTGGAAAGGAGTCGAGGATGTAGAGTAGAGAATGGCGAAGCTATGAGGGAGATGGAGTGGTCGGAGACGGTGCGGTGGCGGCGGATTTCACCGCGAAGCCAGCTCGGCGGTCATGGCGACAGCGGAGAGAAAAGAGGAGAGCAGAGAGGCGAGAGCGAGAGAGAGAGCGAGTGGAGCGGCCAGGGGACAGGGTGGAGTGTTGCCTTTGCACTGCAGGCCGGCCGAGGGGGCAACGACGGCGTACGGCGCCACCTGGCGCGCGATGCCTGACGGCGGCCACGGCGGTCGCTGACCGTTTTCAGACTGAATCGATTTTGATTCAGTTCAAAAACCGACTGAAACTCAATCTTTGACGCGCCATATCTCTCGATCCAAGGCGTTTCAGTGCAAACTCCACTAATACAACTTGAATAGCTACATGAGTAGATCATTTGGTATTAGAACATCTTGGACTAAATCTGCCTGGTTTGAGAGATATGGATCGAAGAACACAAGTACTTTGAAACTGGAAACAGTTTTAGACTTAGCAAATTTCAGCAACTTCAAAACAGCCCCAAATCTGCACTAAAACATATTTTTGACTACCTTACACCCATTTTCATGAGTTGACTCAAAAATAAAGTTTATTACTTATAAAATTTTACACAACTTTGATTAAGAGTGCTCTGACATGAAAAGTCTCTAAATTAACTTTCTTATTTGGTCAAACAAAATAGGTTTAGGAGGGCTTTCTACTCAACTATGAGTTAGAGGGGTATTTTGGGGATTCCACCAACATGAACATTGTTCCAAATGTTAACCCAAACATGTTTAAGTCATCTAGAACAGTAAACAAGCATCACATTTGCATGCTAACATATCTATGGCATTGTAAGCATATAAGCAAACATATAGCATATAAAGGAAAGTAAATCAAATCAAATGGTGATGATGCATGAAATGACATGATCAATGCTTGATGTCATGCAAATGTAAGTGTAAAAATAGTAACTAACACTAGGGTGTTACATTGGACTGGCACTTTAGTTTCGGTTCGTATTACGAACCGGGAGTAAATGCGTTTTTTCCTTTTTTTGGCTCATTTCAGCTTACTAATTCATATTTCATTTTGGGTTTAATATAAGTATTTGAATACGCATTCTACGCTAATGTTATATGTATATACGTATCAAGCATATGTAAATAATTGACACAAATATAGTAGGAAGATATATATATCACATGTATGGATGAATATACACATATTGTACATAATATATACACGTATTTGTCTATGCATGTCCTTAACTTGGAATTACAAGCCGAGAAAATTAATTCCCGCTCTCGCCATTGGGATTCAAGATTTTGGTCATTAATAAGGCCTGTTATTGTCTCTTGGATGGCTTTGACATGGTGCTTCTGTAGAACCCTATGCCTCAACCAATCAGTCTTCAATTTGAGTTAAATTAAGAGAAAAAATATTAGTATACATATGATTAATCATGTATACCAACAAATATATTTTGGAAACTACTTTAATCCTCCCTTCAGGAGTTCTATTAGAGTGCATCTTGATGAACTCGCAAACATAATCTTCTGTTTACACTGGCAAACTTTAATCCGGACACTTGTAGAAGATACGACTTTTATTGGGACACTCCTTCATCACTCGAAACTTCATGATAATCTTCTGTTTACACTCACGCACACAATGAGAGGGAGGTGTGGCATAAGTGCTTAGAGACCCGATGAGAGTTCGAGGACTCAGAAGAAGTCGCCATCAACTCTCTATATTTATTTTTAAAAATTGCTATAAATTTAAGCTTAAATGCCCACAAATTAAAAACTATACTATATAAATTAATATAAATTCCTCATTTTGTAAAGTAATATATTAAAATATATATATATATATATTCATTTTGTAAATTGCTATGAATTGGTCATTTTGTAAACTAATAAGATATTACAAAAACCACGAAATAATTATTAAGCTATATATGAAAACAACTATAACCTATAAGCTTTCACCGTCCAAAAATAGAAACTATCAAGTGAATACAAGCATAAATGCTCACAAATCCCTAATCATTTCAAGACCATGAAATGAGATATAGAAGTAATGAAGGTGTGAGAATGAAGTTAGTAACCTGTAAAACCAAAGAATCAATGTAGAAGTGGAAGAAATTGTGTGATGGCCGAAGAACACAGGAAGAACACAAGCAAAGAGGAAGAACATAGCCTGCTCGGGCTAGAGGTGGAAGAAGGAAGATTGGAGCTTATATAGGTGGGGATTTCTAGCCCCGGTTAGGATCACCAACCGGAACTAAAGACCGATTTTTAGACCTGCTTGGTGCCCCCCAACCAGGATTAGACTTTTATTCCCGGTTGGCGACACCAACCGGGACTAAAGACTGGCTTTTACTCCCGGTTCATAGCCCCAACCGGGAGTATAAGTCTCCTGACACACCAGCGCAGGCCAGTAGTCGTAGGGCAAGGAGCTTTAGTCCCGGTTGATATCTAGAACCGGGACTAAAGCTCCCTTTACTCTCGAACAAAAAAATTCAGGACTAAAGCCCAATCCCAATGTTGGATCAAAAGTTCGTTCTATACTAGTGACATTAGAAAATTCTGGTTGTGAATCAGTACGAAGATTAGAAAATAGAAATAGGAGTAGTACCAAAGGCTTTGTGCGTGATAGATGTTGAAAATGGAGACAATGAGAGGATAATGAAGGATGGGTGCTCATATATATAGGGGGTGCGCTGGAGATTGCCTTTTTATGAACTATTTTAGTTGTTAAATTGTTACAGTTTTTATAAAAATTTAAAGGTTAGGAGTCAAAAAATAATAATTTGAATTAAATTTATATACAAATATTAATATTTATATATATTTATATATATTAAATAAGGACAATAGATTCATCATCGGACATATTTTGTAGCATAATTATTTTATGTAATAAATTTTAGTACATTTTTATAGTTTCAATTAAACTTTGGATATATAATTTAACTAGATACAAACCTAAAACTACATCCTTTTAATACTATAGAGGTAGGATCTCTTAGAGGATAGTCGGGCTCGTTTTTGTACTGCTAGCTTCGATTGTGAGTATACTCCCTCCATATAGGAAAGAAAATGTTGTTTAGGACATCCACACATCTCCAAAGCATGAATTTGACTTCATATTTCTATAGAAATATTTATTGAAAAGTGATATATGTATACTTTTATAAAAATTTATTTTAAGACAAATTTATTTATATAGATTTCATATTTTCAAACTCAATAATTTAAAAGTTATTCATGATTTATATTCCTAATGTTTGACCAGAACCTTTTCTAAAATGACGTTCTTTTCTTATACGGAGGAAGTATACAGTAGCTAGAGGATAGTACACTATATTAGTTCTATGTCTGGGAATAAATGCACATTACATTGTCAAGAGTCAAACCTTTTAATTTTACTAGTTATATATAAAAATAATATCAGCATGCGCAAGGAGCTTTAGTCCCGGTTTCCTTTACTCCCGAACACAAAAGAAGCCGGGACTAAAGCCCAATCTCAGTGTCGGATCAAAAGTCCATTCTCTACTAGTGACATTAGAAAATTCTGGTTGTGAATCAGTACGAAGAATAGAAAATAGAAACAGGAGTGGTACCAGAGGCTTTGTGCGTGATAGATGTTGAAAATGGAAACAATGAGAGGATAATGAAGGATGGGTGCTCATATATATATATATATATATATATATATATATATATATATATATATATATATATATATATATAAAAGGATGGATGCTCTAAGTTTTTTCTCTCCAAATCATTTATTGGATACATATGGTTTTGCAAAAGTATGAAAAAAAGGGAGTAAAAGATGGACAAGTGTCCCACCAATTAAAACAATAGATACTAGATGTCCGCCTTCCTAATGAAAAAAAAGAGAGAAGAAAAAATAAAGATAGCCCATGTTTTCCTGCGAACCCTAAAGAGAGATTTATTTTCAAAAGAGTATAAGTAGAATTAGAATTAGCCACTAAATACCACATATACACCTATCCACCATATTCCATACACATGCACATCTTAGTTTGATTGTATGCCTCGATTCTCTGTGGATCCATTGTTTGACTTTATAATATACGAATTGCAAGTATGTTTATCCTTGTTATTGCCACTCCTATGAGCTCCACTATATATTCTTAGCTATAGGGAGGCATGACATCGTTAATGCCTAAGTGAGATCCATAAATACCACATATATTGAGGGACTTGAGAGTATCATACAATTAAGTTCTGAGTTTTATTTCGAACTTATAAAAAAAACTTCAGGATATAGTGCTTGACTTGAATGTTCTATCTTTCGATTGCTCAAGACTTATGCGAGAACTGTAAAGCTCCATAGTTAAAGGTAAAACGGGTAAGTCTGAAGGTTAGAGCAGTTATTGTCTAATCCGGAGAAGAATCTCTGTTTGAAAGCATGTGTACTTGGAAATTATGAAAGCATTGTACCAACTCCTGATCCAATTACATTAGTAATTAGGCTTAGTTGTTTGCCAAGGGACTGACAAAAGGTAAGTTTGGCGGAGCTGTTGACAGTGGATAACGTCAACATTTATTAGAACTTTAGACACAAAAGGATACATGAATATACACTATTTTAGGGTTTTAACTGACAATTTTCAGGGGTCATTCCATAAAAGCGTAAAAGAGGGATTAAAGTGCATAAAAGACACTAAACTTAACCGCGAAGGCAACATCGTCATCAGGACCCTAGAAGCATCTAGAGAACACCCGAAGCAACCGGGACCCCACCACTTGACAGGTGGGCCGGCCGGCGCCGGCCCTAGGGTCTCGCCCTCCGTCTTCTGGAGTCTTCTCCAACCGCCTTTGAGGAGTCGTCTCGACTCTTGGTTAAGTCGGTTTGATCCTACGGCACACGTGCATCCCACCGGGCTATAAATAAAGGGGCAGACCCCCAGGAGGCATCCCATCATTCATCCAAGGCATCAAGTCTTCGGTCAAGCTATCAAGAGCCTCCAGTTCATCAAGAGCCTTCTAGTTCATAGTTGTAGCCTAGTTAGATTACAAGTAGAGGAATTCTAATTCTTCAGCGGGGATCTGGAGTCTCGGCATCCGTATGGAGCGCAGAGTTCGGTATAGTTCTAATTCTTTCTCTATTATTGTATTCTTAATTATTATTAGGGAAACATTATTCTCAATAGTTTATATGTTCTTGATTACAATAGTCATTGTCTACTTTGATTATATGTCTAGTATAGTTAGTTTGATCTTATTAAATTTATGTAATTGCTCGTATATATAGCGTTTATCTATACGATCGATGGGTAGATGATGAACAATATGTAGACATGGTATTTAGATATTCTGTTTATCTGCGAGTACATCCTGATGTGCCGGGTTGTATGGTAGTTCGCATAGGTGACAGCTACGTTGATTCCTCTGTAATCCACCTCCCGTATGTAGGCAAGCAGGCACGGTCGTGAAGTTGGGTGATAACTTTGTTTCACTTCCTTCCTAAATGATGCCCTTTGCATGTGATCATGATATAAAATTAATCTAACAATGATTGTTAGATGTAATTGCACTAATTAGAGTTATTCATTGACGTAGTTATAGAATTACTTTAGATAAATTCCTTAATTTATCCATTGGCTAGGTATTACTTTGACTAGAAAGTGCTATGATGTTTATCCTTTATTTATGATGCTTGATCATACCTATCACCTTTATTTATCTTTGTTATCTTGTGACCTCTACCTGTTATGAGCAGAGTAAATGACATCGGTAACACCGATTATTCATTGTATATAGTTGTTATCAATATGATAGATTAAAGTTTATCCAGTCCTTCCCAGTGGTATAGATATAAATCGACAACCGGGTAGACTCTAGGTAAAATGCTACTCCCTCTGTTCCAAAAATGATGCAATTATGAGATTCGTGCCGGTCAAATTTGCTAAAGTTTGACCAAGTTTATAGTGATTAATATTAACATTCATGTCTCAAATATAATTTATTATAAAAATATATTTCATCATTAATTTATTGATATTTATTTTGTATTACAAATGTTAGTACTTTTTCGTATAACTTTGATCAAAGTTGAAAACTAGTTGACCCCTCGATAAATGAGAATTGCATTCTTTCTGGGACGGAGGGAGTACAATGGTATAATTATTTGTCCGTTTGCAAAATTGTTCTTAGTTCATATTTATATATCTCTGCCTATTCATATTGAATAATATATGAAACCTTTATTTATTCTTAGCATATATAATTAGGAATGACAACTTAGTTCATGCCTAAGAATGTTGGTGATAGATAGGTGGCTAGTTGGCTAATGACCAGTTAATTAATTACCATACATTTCTAATCTCGTCTCTAGTAGTAAAAGTTATATAGTTATATTTGGCGACGTTTGTAGATGTCAACAGTTTGAAAATATAAAAACTATATAAATAGATTTGTCTTCAAATATAATTTCATAAAAGTATGCATATATTACTTTTCAATAAGTATTTTTTTAAAATATGAAGTTAAAGTCATGCTTTGAAGACCGTATAGTTGTCCTAAATGTCATCTTTTGTTGATACAGAGGGAGTATAACGATGTCTGGTACATATATAGTAAATGTTAGTATTTTTAGTATATATTTGGTTAGTCTTAAAAAGTTTTAGTTTCTCAATAAATGAGAAGTGTATTTATTCAAGGATGAAGGAAGCATGAATTATCTCAAATTACCTTGGGGCGCAGTCACTGTTAAGAGTTTTATTGACTTGACGCCCATTATGGACATGGTCATCCCTAGGCACCTCTCAGTGTCACGCAATCAAATCGACGTGTCAGCACTTCGCATATCCCGCGTGGTGGCCTATATCCGCCATGGAAGCAATTGGAAACGAGTGACTTAATTGTGAGCGAAAAGACGTGCGTTATAAGATCAGTTTTAATGAGTTTCATCTCTTAATTTTTAAAGCGTGAAAATTTGATATGAAATGAGTCTCTCACGGTATAAAGTTTTATAACACGGTTTCTTTCCTTATTTTACTATTTACAAGTCCTCACTACTAGAAATCAGCGGTTTGCCGAGTGTCTGGGACACTCGGCAAAGAGAGAAAAACACTTGGCAAACGCTTTGCCGAGTGTTACACTCGGCAAACCATATTCGGCAAAAAATGACTCGGCAAAGCATGCTTTGCCGAGTGTCTAATGTCGGGCACACGGCAAAGTTAGACGGTAACGGTAGAATTCTGACGACAGAGTGCACTCGGCAAACCTCAAGCAGTTTGCCGAGTGTTAACACTCGGCAAAGCGTGCAGAGTTTGCCTAGTGTTAACACTCGGCAAACCGTGTTCAGCCACGTGTGGCCACTTTGCCGAGTGTCAACGTATGACACTCGGCAAACTGACCAGAAACTGTTTTTTTGTTTGTTCCATTACGAGACAATACACAAATATAATATATAAATCACAACAAATATATATCACAGGACTCATAAATCACATTCACAACAAGCTCACAAGTTCAAATATGCCACAATCACACATGTTCACATATATAACATTCTCAAAACCAAAAGTCCAAATATGCTAACAAGTTCACACGTCTGCAACCAAATATCTTAACTGAAGTTCACAACAAGCTTCTCACGGCGATTGCAGGGGGTGAGAAGGCCCGAGATTTGATGCCGGCGACCCTCCAAGTAGATTTGGCGCCATTTGTGATGCCGGTGACCCTTCCAGCGGATTTGGCGCAACTTGTGATGCCGGCGACCCTCCCTGTGATGCCGATGACCCACCAATGTGATTCGATGCCGCTGATTGATGCTGAAAAAAATGAAAAGAATGCCGTCAGTTAAAAATTTCGGCAGAACCTCCCCTGCATGGGGAGGTTTCCAAACCCTGTAAGAAAATAAACAGAACGATGGCCTTCAAACACATATATATCAATACACCGCCACCAACAACACCACCACCACCCAAACACCACAACCACCACCGCCAAAACACTGCTGCCACCTCCACCAACACCACATTGCATGTTTTTTCTAGTGTGCCCTATGTCAGGTTGAAACAAAGTAACTAATATATTGGTACTCACCGGAGTAGCTGGCTGGGCAAGTGGAACGATTAGGCTAGGTGGTATAGATCGACCCATAGCGGCGCCAAGAGAGGACACGAACCCCACTAGCTCCTCTATCCTCTGGTTCTGCCTCATCTCCGTCTCGTGCCGCAGCCTCCTCTCTTCTTGCAGTTGGGTCTACAACATTTCACCCCAAATGTAAAAGTAATGTAAAGGTACGTACAAATCAACAAGCAAGGAATAAAACGGAAATTACCTGGAGTTCGTTGACAAGGTGCGAAGCAGTGGTTTGCCGTGGGCGTATGGCCGAACTTGCGCTCGTGCTTGTGCTCGGATTTGGGAGAGAGAGGGAGTAGAGGACGCCCAAAAAAAGTGGACAATTCAAAACAGATACGGTTATCGATATGCAAAGATTTGCATACCTCCACCCGTATCTCTTTCGAACGGGAGACGCCTAGCTGGGTTACGCCATCTACGACCTTAATACGGTAAGAGGGGTTATACCTAAGGTGTCGGTGGAGTCAGGCTAGCGGGGCCGTGGAGGGTCGGTGTAGTGGCAAGGCGGCGCGGTGCAGGCAGACCCCCAGTGACGCAGGGATACTCCGGCTCGGCAACGACGGGCTCTTCTCTACAAACAGTGGATAATAGGTGTTAGCACCGATAAGCAAGACGGGCAACTATAATAGTAGAATTAGAATTAGTACTTTGCAAGTAGTAGCGACAATATACATGAGGCAGGGTTCAGTGATGTGTTCATCCAAAGAATTAGTACTATTCAAGTAGAATTAGAATTTTTCAAAATTTGTACACTCAGAATAATGTCAGCATTTAGTATTCAGTAGGTAGATAACATGATCTTAGCTAATTTAAAAGAAAAATATTGACAGCATACAACAGCAAGACATGATCTGAGTCCTTGTCCAACAGCACACTCACATCTCAGTCCTTCAGTAGTTCAGTTGTTTCTCCTTTGATGTACAAGCAACAGCAACAAAAAGCATTCCCTCAGAAGCAGCAATAGGATGTATCAGTAACAAAAGACCAGACCATTTCACATCTGCATGTAAACAGACAGGCTTCTTATTAAACTTGAATAGAAAAGCTCAATAAGATTAGACACTACAGTAGCAGCATGCACCAGGTCTCACACATCAGTGCACATTCTAACAGCATACGGAGGAATATTGTGAACGATTAAAATTGAAAAGTGAACAGTCATCTCAAAATTGCAAGCCCATCACTGAGAAACCACAGTGTATTCAAAATTGCTAGCTGAGGTTCCTTGACAGAACAAGGAGAAAGAGATCTCTCAATCCATCTCCGGATGCATGGATTTGAACTTGCACTGCAGTAGATGGGAGGGAGAAGATATGTCACAGGAGCATGCTCACCCAGAAGAGGAGAAACAGCAGGTGGGCCGCGGCGCAGGGGAGGGCTGGCCGCCGGCGGGAGGCCGCGCAGGCGGTCGAGGCTGGCCGGCCGCGGCGCAGGAGGGGGCGCGCCGCCGGCGGGGGGCAGCGCGGGCGGACGGCCGCGGCGCATGGGAGGACGGGCCGCCGGTCGGGTGGCGCGCGGGCGGTGGCGGCGGTGCCCGACCGCGGCGGGCCAGGGACGGCGCGGGGGGCCGCGCAGCGGGGACGGGGACGGCGCGGGGGGGGGGGGGGCGCGGGGGGGGGGGCGCGGCTGGCCGGGAAAGGGGCGGCGCGGGGTGCGCGCGGGCCGGCCGGGAGGGTGGCGTGATTTTTTTTTGACTCGAGGGCACAGGGGAGTGTGGGCACGCGCGGTGGATATATTTTTGGGTTTTGTCCTTTGCCGAGTGTGCTAGATCGGACACTCGGCAAAGATTCCGACAAAATTTTCTTTGCCGAGTATCTCTAATCTCGCACTCGGCAAAACAAGGGTTCAATTTTATTTCACCCCCCGAGCGAAAATTAAAAAAACGCAAAATAAAAAAATAAACTTTGCCGAGTACCTGTGAGCTAGCACTCGGCAAAGGTACCTGTTTGCCGAGTGTCAAGCTGAGACACTCGGCACAATTTTTTTTTGATTTTTGCTTCCATTTTTTTTAGCCTTCTTATAATACCTTGACCAATATATTCAAATTTGGTACAATCATAATATTTTTTACTATATTTTATTAGTTTCTTTTATTTTATTGGATTTTTTTTGGAAATTGCCAATTTGAACTGCAACTGTATCGAATAATGACATTTCCTAAATGCAAAATTGATATTCATGTTATTGAGTGTTGTTTGAGGCCATATTCAGGAACCGACCCGAAATTTCTTACATCTTATTCTCGAAACATGGCCAGAAACTTGCAGACGCATTGTTTTAAAATTATATAAAATCCAAACGAAGTCTAAAAATCATGAGACTTATTGACCAGTCTTGTTATCACATGTGGATATGGTGATAAAAATTTGAGAAAATTTCGAGCATGTCGTCACATACACTGCTTACAAACCGTCACATCTCCGCATGTGATATCATTGTGGTCAAGTCTTACATATTAGGGTTTGTAAGTATAGTATGTGAAGACGTGCTCGAAATCTTCTCAATTTTTTATCACCACATCTACATATCATATCATGACTTATCGACAAGTTTTATGAATTTCAGACTCCGTTTGGATTTTATATAATTTTAAAACTATTTGTCCGCAAGTTCCTCTTTATGTTTTGAGAAGAAGACGTGTGAAATTTCGGGTCTCTTTCTGGATACGGCCTCAAACGACACTTAGTAACATGATTTTTATATTTATGAAATGCTATTATTTGATGCACTTACAGTTCAAACTTGTATTTTCAAAAAAATTCAATGAAATTAAATAAATGAAGAAATATAGAAAACTATCTTAAACTTGTGCGAAATTTTAACATGTTTATCAAGCTATTGTAGGATGCCAACAGAAAAAAAAATTGGAAGCCAAAAACAAAAAAAAAATTGCCGAGTGTCCTACTAAAACACTCGGCAAAGAGTGCATTTTGCCGAGTGTTTCAGCAAGACACTCGGCAAACTGGCCAGTTTACCGAGTGCCAAACGGAGACACTTGGCAAACTTCTGACGGTGGGTACCCTCCGTCACACTTTACCGTGTGTATTGTTTTGCCGAGTGTTTACACTCGGCAAACTGAGTAGTTTGCCGTGTGTTGAGGTTTACCGAGTGTTAACACTCGGCAAACCATTTTTTTGCCGAGTGCCTATTTTTTGCCGAGTGTTTAGTGCGTAACACTCGGCAAAGAACCTCTTGCCGAGTGTCCGCGTTTTGGCACTCGGCAAAACGTAAAACACTCGGCAAAACACGGATTTCCAGTAGTGCCTACGTGTCCCTATTCTCTCTTTTTTTCAGAGAAGTAAATGTCATGATGAAACGAAATAAAGACCTCGGTGTAGATTTCACGGTGTTTCTGCGCGTGCGGATACGTTTTATGGGGATGAAACCTTTCTGTTCTCATGAAAAAGCTAATATGACACCTTTTAATGTGTACGAAACCGCTCTGAAACTTCATCGAGACTGACATAATTACTTACTATACGTGAGATTTCGTATAGTAATAATTTAATAGTACTTATATATATATATATATATATATATATATATATATATATATATATATATATATATATATATATATATATATATATATATATATATATATATATATATATATATAGCATGACAGCTCTATTGGTGGTGAAAATTAACTCCGCTACTACACTACCCTGTTCTAAGGCACCTGACATCACATGGATTGTCAAGGCGAGGCCGCCTGCAAACGAACAAGAGCAACGTTACAATAAGGCAGCGCTTTACGTACGAGCATCCTCGCTCCCTGTTTTCATGGAGCCTGCTGCGTCGTTCCTGCATGCAGTTTCCCCATGATCTATGACTGAAAGCTAGCATGCATCAGTAACCGCGCGCGCAACCTTTTCATTCTCACAGAACAATATGTACACTCACTCCGTTCTAAATTGCAAGTCATTCCAAAATATTGAAGAGTTAAACCATCTCAATTTTGACCAAAATTATAGAGAAAAATATAAAAATTTATGACACCAAATAAATTTACTATGAAAATATATTTGGTGAAGAATCTAATAATACTTAGTTGATATTATAAATATTATTATCTTATTATATAAATTTAGTTAAAATTGAGATGCTTTGACTCTTCAAGATTTTTGGTATGACTTACGATTTGGGATGAAGGGAATATAAGAAATAAACAGAAGACGTATTTATTTATTTTTATATATACATTACGTACATAGAGCAACATGCATAGACCAATCAAAAACTTGAACTAATTCAGTCGTTAATAATTAGCTTTACTTGCGTGATAGATTACTCAACGACGACAGTTGTTTTGAGTGTGCCATGTGACCATGCTGATGCATGATCTACCTCGCTTCCACGCGTCTGATCGAGGGTCTTGATGAGCGAGCCCACGCCATATAGGCGAGTAGCTAGCACGCAGCATGGAGCGAGGTCACGTTGTTGACGCGGTTGCTTTGCTTCTCCGCGCGCGCTGCAGTGCAGTGTTCACAAGATGTACGCGGCGAACAGTTGTTTTCCGTTTCGGCTGGCTACAGTTATCCCAAGTCTTTGGGGGTGTGTAAAAGCGAGCTTCCGTGCTTTTAATTTTTTTTTGTCGTCCGGCCATCATATCCGATCCAAGAGAGAGGATGCGCAAGAATGATGTGCATGAAGCCAGGTAGACGTGGCGGCTGGCTCTCATCCGTGTCTCTTAGTTAACTGGTGGCCGCCCGGGTCAACGCAGGTTTTTTGGCGAAACCGAAGTGCCGACGACGCGCTTAAACTTCCGGCTGCCTGCGTGAATCAGCACGCATTAATATAGCGTTCTCGGCATCTACGGCTTTGTGAAACGAAAAAAAAGGATGAAACGGGTGTGTGATCGTCGGAGCGCGTGGCCACCACATTCTTTTTTTGTTTTTGATCGAAACATTCTTTTTTGTGTTGGTATACACATGCAAAACGGCTTTGATTAGGATATGTATATCAGAGGAAAAGGGAAAGAAAAGCTCGTTTTTTTTTTGTGACTAGGGAAAGAAAAGCTTGTGTACGTACAAATGTATACGTGCAGACACCTGCGGGAAAAAAAAAACTTCGGTATATATCTGCCCAAAATATCTTGTACATTAATATCATTGCCAAATAGTAGTAGCTATAGGTAGCGGTGCTTGTACGTTAACCGATCGATCCAATCTAGCTAATGACCCATCAGCATCAGATACACACGGATCATATCAGTAATTATTTGCCGTGTGTTCATCATCAGCCTGTAACGTACGTCGTCGTAGATAGATAGATGATATACATAATAAAGAAAAGGTAAATGAAAACAAAAACAAAACAAATACGTAGATCTTGTGATCGACGACGACAGACGACGACTGACAGTACAGTTGAACGTGGCGGGCGTACTTGTACTTCGTGGCTAGCTAGTGTAGGTCGCTAGCCTCCGTATGCAGATGCAGGCAGGTCCGTCCGCTCTCCGGCATGCATGCATCGAGCCATCAGATCAGCCTACGTGGGCCGGAACGAGCGCACAGTGCCCCCGCGCTGTGCGTCCCGGGCGGCGGGGCAAGTCTTTGACCGAAACGTCAACCGCCCGGCCTGCCGGCTGCCCGAGTCTGCCATGCCATGCTAGGTAGGTAGGCCGCGTCGCATGGCAAGTGAAATCACCCAGCGCCAGCGGCACGGCACGGCAGCGCAGGCGGCAGCCACCCAGCCCCCAGGGAGGCCGGCCCCAGCGGCCAGCGAGCTCGATCGGATCGATGGGGTGGGCGCAATAAAAGCGCACACATAACATATGGCGTGTCCGTGGAGTGCAAAGGATGATGGTCATGTTAGGATCACGTGGGGGGACTAGACGCTGTTGCAGCTAGCGGAATGTGTGTGAAAGAGACCCCTCGGCAGCAGGAGCCAGGAGCCGTGCCACCCCCGGCCGGCCGCTGTGCTGTGCTGTGCGACGAGGCGATCGAGCCCGTGCATGCACCAAGTCAGCAGTCACCAGTGAACGAATGTTTTTCTCTACACACAGAGAAAACAATGAATGTTTTTTTTCTAGACAGAGAAAACAATTAATTAATTGTTACCGGTGCATGCGCCCTACGACGCGCTAGCTTGTCTTCTTCGTGTGCGTTGGACGGACGGACGACGCAAATAGGGAGCAAGAAGATAGATGAGATAGAGAGAGGTCGTCTCTCGCTCGCGCGCATACATACATGTTTGCTTCACGCAATCTTCTAGCCCTCTTAAGAGAGCGAAAGATGCAGAAAGGGAAAGAAGAGAGGGATCAAGCAGGGCAGGCAGGGTACCAGCTAGCTGCACCAGCATCTGCTGCTGTGCCGCTAGAGCTAGGCGGCTTCTGCTTCTTCTTCTTCCATGCCGTGCCTTTAAAGTCTCAATCATCAATGCCACGAAAACAAATAAAGCGGCACATATACATAAGCTAGCTTTGGCTTGTAGAGCCACTTCGAGGAGAATATTTGCTTATATGGAAGAAGCAACCAATCAATTATTATTATTATTATTATTATTATTAATGTAAAAGAGAAACGAGGAGGAGAGGAAACAAAATGGAAACGGGAGCTGTGACGCCTATGACCTTCCACCAATAGGACAAACACCAAAAGGGAAGAGAGAGACTTTTTCCATCTTTATTACACATATGCCCCTCCCTCCTCTTCTATATCTATATTGCCAGGCCTCCTTGGCCCTCCTCCCTCTCCCTTCCATTCTAATTCCTCCCTCCTCTCTCCCTTCTTCGTGTTCCCCAGTTGCCCTCGCTCGCCATTGTTTATCCCCGCCGCCTATAACTAGTACTAGTATAAGCCCGGCCGCCGACCCCCGGCCACTGGAGCAGGGCCGGCCGGCCGCAGGGCAGTCAGGGAGGTAGATAAAAGGTCGTCCTCGAGGGCAGGGGCACCTGAGGGCAATGAGCGCTGGAGGCGGCACCAGCACGCTTGGCGGCGGGGGCCCGAGCGGCAGCGGCAGCGGAAGCGGAGGCGGCGGCCCTGGAGGGAGCGGCGTCGGCGGCGGGCCCTGCGGCGCGTGCAAGTTCCTCCGGCGCAAGTGCGTCAGCGGCTGCATCTTCGCGCCCTACTTCGACTCGGAGCAGGGCGCGGCGCACTTCGCGGCGGTGCACAAGGTGTTCGGCGCCAGCAACGTGTCCAAGCTGCTGCTCCAGATCCCCGCGCACAAGCGCCTCGACGCCGTCGTCACCATCTGCTACGAGGCCCAGGCTCGCCTCCGCGACCCCGTCTACGGCTGCGTCGCCCACATCTTCGCGCTCCAGCAGCAGGTAGGATGATTGGTTTGTCTAGTCTAGTATTGGATTCTCTTCGATCCATGATCCATCCATCTGATCCAACCATGGGCTCGACCTCTTTCTCGATCGATCGCTAGCTAGCTAGCTGTCTTCTTTTGATATAATTAGCTACTACTACCAGTTCGGAAATCTAGCTTGGCATGCATGCATGGATCCATCGTGGATGGTTATTAGCTACTAGTAGGCCAGGCCTACAAGTGCTTGCATGATTTTCCCTTTCGTTTTCGCGTGTGGATCTGGGTCTTTTCTGAATCCGCCGTCTCTGAGGGTAATAAGATTCTGGAGCGCGGCCAGGCGGCGTGTTTCTTTCTCGAGGAAGGCAAGTCCCCTTTCATGAGGAAATCAACACTGCCAAGCCAAGCAACGGCAGTGCAAAAAGAAGCACGCCAAGCGCTAATCCGGGAGGCCTGCCTGCGGGCGATGAATGATATGCACTTGTCATCCGTCGTCGCATCCGGGCCGTTGATCCCATTCCTCCTCCATCCGTCAAGCCACGTACTCTTCTGCTAATTCTATCTTGGGCTCTGCACAAAACCTTCCAAGAAGTACTACTGCTGGCTGCTGCCAGTGCAGGTTCCCGATCTGATCGATGAGCCCGCCCTCCCTGAAAAGAATAGCACCAGCGCCAATCTCTAGTACTAGTAGCACTAGCACAGTGTCCTCCTAGGTAGAAGGATCATCCGAACTCGCATTCTTTTTTTGTCAATCGTGCGATCGTCCTTTGACACCTCTCGTTTCGATCGATATGCATATATATATATTTGCATCCGTGTGATGTGTCTTTTCCATATTATATGCAAAATCTCTATATGTACATGATGGCTTGGTGGTTTTCAAGCTTGCACGTAACCATTTACTGTTGGTGCATGAATGTCACGTCCTTGGATCATTCCCCAGGTGGTGAATCTCCAGGCCGAGCTGACCTACCTGCAAGCACACCTCGCCACGCTGGAGCTGCCGTCCCCGCCTCCGCTGCCGGCGCCGCCGCAGATGCCCATTCCAGGCCCCTTCTCCATCTCGGACCTGCCGTCGTCCACCAGCGTCCCCGCCACCGTCGACCTGTCCGCGCTCTTCGATCCGCCGCCGCAGCCACCTCCGCCGCAGTGGGCGGTCCAAGCGGCGCAGCCGCACCACCACCACCAGCACCACCAACAGCCGCAACAGCAGCAGCACCAGCTCCGGCAACCGCCGGCGCCGTATGGAGGCGCGCCCGTCAGGCCGGGCGGCGTCCCCGGCATGGCAGAGAGCTCAGGCGGGGGCGGCGACGACCTGCAGTCGCTGGCGAGGGAGCTCCTGGACCGCCACCGGTCAGCAGGCGGCGTGAAGCTCGAGCACCCGCCGCCACACTCAAGATGAGCTGAGCTAGCCGGGGATCAAAATGAAACCGTGGAGAAGGAACAAGGTGAGATCGAGTTGGCGAGCGCGCGGCAGTAACGAGGGAGATAGGGGTCGGTGACGGGCCGGGGGCGATGGCCAGCAGGAGTAGGTAAGCAGCATTGGCCGGTTTTCGCGTATCCATCCTGTTGTTAACCAGCTGGGGTGCAATGGCGCCCCACTTGCTTGATATATCCTCCAGTTTGATTATATTTGCTCCAAGAAGACAAAAACAAGAGTGCTGGGGATCGAGAGTAGTGCTAGAATTGACATGTATTAGTAACATTATTACCTTCGTCACCGTTCCATTAATTGCAAGATTTTTATTAAGAAAAGCATCTCGATGTGGTTTCTATACTGTTAATTGTTGTTCAATATCTATCACTAATTGTTTCCTGTTTTCAAAGTCTGAATGCAGCAACACTGATAGGCATCGTGCTTTTTTTTCCTACTACTAATAATAAACTAGTAGAGTTTAATGAACAACCAGTGAGTAGTGTGTATTACGATGAAACTATTTAAGACTTTTCAGTTTTTCTTTGTTAAAAATGTGTTAACAAAGTATTCAGTATGAGTAGGTCAAATTAATTTCAGAACCTAAGTTAATTGAATAGCTAGAGTTGTTCATTGTACTTGACAAGTATACTATTAGTAGCTAAAAAGCAACACAACTTACAATTTCAAATAAAACGAGACTGCTTTATATTATTAAAACTTGGCAAATGATTGACAGTTTGTTCAAAAAAATGGCGCAGTACTATTTGGTGACACTGCAGTGCTGTATACGAGAGTTCACTTCTCTAGAAGCTACACATACAGGTAGATGATGACTGTCTCCTCGGTTTGAGGGTTTGAGCTGATGAGATGGAAGGCATACTACGATTTGAGTCAGTCGGTCAAGCGTTACTTTGACTCGACCATAGTTTGCATGATGTTACTATCCTGCGCAGTTGTTGCTTGTGCAGTCGTAGACGTACACGTATGCCCCTGTTTCCTGGGGCCGGTTTCCACTCGATCTGTCGTGGATCGGAAAAGGCAGAAGTAGTATAGTGATCCTAAAATCAAACTCAGCCACAGTTCGTTTTCTGATTCGATTTCCAAATAAAAGAAAAAAAATAATTGATGGTCAGACTCCTATTGCCTGCTTCTAATTTTGCATAATGCGGTAGAGAAGAAAACATCGTTTATGATTTCATGTGCGTTTTAAATTCATTGATGTGCGTATATATATTTAGCGTGGTTATATACCTGCTAAAAACGATTGAAACTTGGAACGACTGTAATGTCGTAGTACTGGAGAGGCTAAATGGTGTCTCGGCCAACAGAGATCGAGCAACATGCATGCTGCCTTTTTTTGTGGAAAAAAAACACCTCCCTATAAAATGAAATATTACTTCCCTCTCTAACTAGTCTGTATAAATTGCTGCTTTGAAAAAAAAATTGGACGCTTACATATATGTAACAGTAGCGTCTACGACTCTACAGAGAGCTACGCTTTTTTTTATATAAATCTAATTCTTAATTTGCTCGTATATATATATATATATATATATATATATATATATATATATATATATATATATATATATATATATGCCAGTATACGAATAATCATGAGCTATATAAAGTAGCTCGTTTCTTTATATTGATATGTACCCAACGACCCCTAAGCGTCGTTGCACCGTTTTTATCCTCGCATTTATTGTGCTTTCTAAGAAAACATATATAGGTAGGACGGGCCAATATCATCTTGTGTTCCTGCAAAAGTTAAAAATCTCAAGAGCCATAAGCATTAATTAGAAGTTTGTGTTTAGTATCATATATACAACAAATTAACCAAAAAAAATACTTATCTTTGTGTGATCTTTTTTATTTATTTGTAATGCAATATGTACGGCTATCGGATAAATATTATGTACACTATACTAATTAACAAAAAAAAATGTTATCTTTGTCTGCTCTTTTTTATTTATTTGATAATGCAAAATACATTTATAGGTGTACTATATATGTAGTTGGGATAAGCTTATCCTCATTATGTCTTCATTAGGCTTGTAATTGACACTTTAGCTTAAGCTATGGTCTCTTTGCAATCAGATATCATGATATATAATGAATCTAGATTTTAACTTTGATTCTTTTTCATCTCATTCATTTTGCAAATTGCACCCTCTTTGTTCGCTTGAACTTACCAGTCAGCATCAGCCAGCCATTCAGCAGTGTTTTTTCTCTCACAACAATCAGCCAGCCAGCTGTACAATCTAGCCAGCCGAACAGATTAAGATTGAATGATTTATTCAAAACTCTCATTAACACGATACATCCTGGAGGTATCATCATGGAGGAAACATCTGGTCTTTTGTACATAGGACGATGGGCCGACCATAGCTCGATCGGAGTAGTGCATACACACATAGGCCCTCTACACTGACATGTTACACTAGGCATAGGCATACGTACACCTACTGTGATCTACGTATCTTTATTATGATAGGACTAGTGTAAGGATCTATAATGTCTAGAGAGAAGGGTACAAATAGGCGTATCTAAAAAATTCTCACCACAAACTTAAAACAACAGATTTAGCTTTCTCACAGCCCACAACATTTTTTACACAATCCACACTTCACAATATCTTTTTTAAAGCCACTATATACTTAATCAAACAATTTTTTTTAGGGTGGCGACACTCTTTATTCATGAGTTTGAACATAAAGATTACTAATGACCGTAAGCGGATCCAACATTCGGACATGTTTGCTTGTATTCAAATAAATCAAACTCCTAACGAGAGTATGAGCATCAACATTTGTGCTTCTATTCTCATGAACAAAATCAATATGATGAAAATCACGAGTCCGCTCCTTTGTCTCCTTCATGACATGATCAAAACGACCCATACATGTTCCTACAATGTTTCCGATGGCATTTGCACAGTCCGACACTAGCCGGAATGAGGTGAGCATGAGGTCAGAAGCCAAGGATAGACCTAATCTGCAAGTGATTACCTCGGTAATTTCTGGTTCCATAATTCCATCAATGATCCATGCATGTGTCCAAAAGATTCTTCTCATGGATTTTGCACAAATTGTGCAAATATGAAAAAGATTCAACTACATCTAATGCTCCATGCATGTGTCCAAAAATTGATGTGCCCTTTTTGTTTGGAATTTTGAAAGGATCTAAATAGGCCCTAACTCAATATCTAGGAAACCATACCCCCAAGAAACTTTGGCATGACCATGTCATCCTAGGCCAACCAACATGTCCTCTTCCCCTACTTACTTCTCCACCAAAACTGCCTCATAAGACCATTAATATGCTTGCATAGTCCTCTAGGAAGTTTGAAACATGACATTTGAAAGGTCCTAAATGGCTATAGGGGGGTGAATAGCCTATAAAAATCTACAAACAACACTTAACAAGCGGATTAGTAACAATAACAAGCTCTGTAAAGCACTAGCTCTAACCTACACTATGCAAGCCACCTAGACAAGTATATTACACTATGATCACTAGTTCACACTCAAAGGCTATGTCACTACTATACACTACTCCTAAGTGAGCAACTAACTAACAAACTACACAAGAGAGTAAGTACACAAAAGTAAGAGTAAAGGTGATTTCAATACCCCCGGTGTAGAGAAGATATGAAGTCCAATATCACCAATCAATCAACAAATACAAGAGAAATCCTCGATAGAGAGATGACATAAGATTTTTTACCGAGGTTCACTTGCTTGCCGGCAAGCTAGTCCTCGTTGTAGCGATACACCCACTTGGAGGTTCACAAGCTAATTGGCATCACACGCCAAACCCTTCTCAAGAGTGCCGCACAACCAACACAAGATGGGGATCCACCAAGCTACGAGCAATCCACTAAAGATGCCTTTCGCGATCTCCCGCGGGGATAGGCTCAAGAACCCCTCACAATACCTTGATCGGAGGCGGAGACAATCACGAACTCCCCTCAACGATCCTCGCAGCTCCAAGCCGTCTAGGAGTCGGCAAACTCCAAGAGTAATGAGAGAAACCGCTGCGAATCACCACTACCAAGTGCCTCTAGATGATCTCTATCAATGCAATGCACTTGATGCTCTTCAAACTCACCAAATGATGATCACAATCAAGTAGGATGAGTAAGAGTGGAGTGGGAAGGCTCACAAGTATGCTATGATGTTCAGGAGTGATTGAGCTTTTTAACCTCCTCCTTTAGGTTCTTGTTCTCAACTACTAGTGAAGGGTCACTAGTGGGTGAGGTAGTAGTGGGGGTGCTACAAGAAGGGTTAGTAGTAGCAACAATAATAGGTTCACAAGAAATATCACATGTTACACCTATGTTGAAAGTTTTAGTTTCTTTCTTTTGCACTTGTTGTTGTAAGTCTTTCATTTTGTTCAACTAAAGAGGAATGAGCTTCATCAAGCTTAGTGTGAGCCTTTTGGAGCTTCTTATGGTCTTCCTTTAGACTCTCATAAGATGCTCTAAGCTCCTCAAGTTCTTGCTCAATGGATTGTTTATCCTTGCGCAAGCCCTTACATTCCTTTCTAAGTTTATCAAAATGAATACGTGCATCATCAAGCATTTCAATTAATTCTTCTTTTGTTAGGTCATCATCACTAGATTCGCTATCGGATGATACCTTAGAGCCCTTGGCCATGAAGTATGAAGGAGTATCGAAGATGGAAGGTTTGTCATGAATGGCAATGCTTGCATGTGCCTTCCTCTTGCTCTTCTTGTCATCATCACTCTCTTCATCACTTGAAGAGGCATCACTATCCCATGTCACCACATGAGAATAGTTCTTCTTCTTCTTGTATGAGGATTCCTTCTTTTCTTTCTTCTCCTTCTTCTCATGCTTGTTCTTCTTTTTACCCTTGTGATCATCTTCACTTGAGTGTGGGCACTCGGCTATCAAGTGATCTTTGCTTTCACAATTGAAGCATCTTCTTAGGCCATCAAATTTTCTTACATTCTTCTTCCTTCTTGCCCGGTAGCCCTTCTTCTTCATGAACTTGCCAAATCTTCTCACTAAAGGGCCATCTCCTCATCACTCTCACTTGTGCTTGATGAATCTTCACTTGATTCAACTTTTGCTTTGCCCTTGTCCTTTGATGATGATGTGGTTTTGAATGCCACACTTTTCTTCTTCTCATCTTTGGAGTCTTCATCTTTTTCTTTCTTCTTCTTATTGATCAACTCCTCCTTGTCATCATCATCTCTATAGGCATCATCGGTCATCACCTCTGCAAGCACTTGGTTTGGTGTCAACTCACTCAATGTAGTCTTCACCAAAACCATGATCAAGATAGCAAACCTCTTGGGCAAGCTCTTCAAGAATTTCATTGAGAAGTCACTATACTTCACCTCTTCATCCACGGCCTTGAGATCATTCACAATGACTTGCAATCTATGGAACATCTCTGGCACGGTTTCATCATCCTTCATTTTGAAGCTTGCAAACTTGTCCTTCAAGATGTATGCTTTGGCGGCCTTTACACCCTTGGTGCCCCCATATGATTCCTCAAGTTTCTCCCAAGCTTCATGAGCACTCTCAATGTTCTTGATTTGCTCAAACACTTTTTCATCTACGGCCTCATGAATAGCACAAACCGCAATGTCATTGAGTTGAAGCAATCTTTCTTTGGCAGTTGTGGCGTTTGCCGCATCGGCAATCTCAATCTTGGTCTCCACAACCCTCCAAACCTCTCTATTGATTGACTTGATGTGCGAGGTCATCTTTCTCTTCCAATATGCATAATTTGTGCCATCAAATTGGGGTGGCTTCTTGGTGTTGTTGATGTGAATGTTGAGTTGAGCCATTTTTACACCGTAGGTTGTTAAGCCTCAAATCAACGGTGCCTCGGCCCCGATACCATTTGAAAGGTCCTAAATGGCTAGAGGGGGGGTGAATAGCCTATAAAAATCTACAAACAACACTTAACAAGCCGATTAGTAACAATAGCAAGCTTTGCAAAGCACTAGCTCTAACCTACACTATGCAAGCCACCTAGACAAGTATATTACACTATGATCACTAGTTCATACTCAAAGGCTATGTCACTACTATACACTACTCCTAAGTGAGCAACTAACTAACAAACTACACAAGAGAGTAAGTACACAAAAGTAAGAGTAAAGGTGATTTCAATACCCCCGGTGTAGAGAAGATATGAAGTCAAATATCACCAATCAATCAAATATAAGAGAAATCCTCGGTAGAGAGATGACACAAGATTTTTTTACCGAGGTTCACTTGCTTGCCGGCAAGCTAGTCCTCGTTGTAGTGATACACCCACTTGGAGGTTCACAAGCTAATTGGCATCACACGCCAAACCCTTCTCAAGGGTGCCGCACAACCAACACAAAATGGGGATCCACCAAGCTACGAGCAATCCACTAAAGATGCCTTTCGCGATCTCCCGCGGGCATAGGCTCAAGAACCCCTCACAATACCTTGATCGGAGATGGAGACAATCACGAACTCCCCTCAACAATCCTCGCAGCTCCAAGCCGTTTAGAAGTCGGCAAACTCCAAGAGTAATGAGAGAAACCGCTGCGAATCACCACTACCAGGTGCCTCTAGATGATCTCTATCAATGCAATGCACTTGGTGCTCTCCAAACTCACCAAATGATGATCACAATCAAGAAGGATGAGTAAGAGTGGAGTGAGAAGGCTCACAAGTATGCTATGATGTTCAGGAGTGCCAAGAGATGCTCCCCAAACCAGCCAAGTGACTATTTATAAGCCACACACAAGAAAATAGCCGTTTAGACTTTTCTGCGTACCGTCGGACTATCCGACGTCCACACTATGCCGTACGGTCCGACGCCCTGGATGAATGCCACGTGTCACTAGCCGTTTGAAGTCGAACGTTGGATCACAACGGCTAACTTCCCGCGCTAAACGAACAGTCGGACGGTCGAGCGTCGGACTAAATCATACGGTCCGACGCCCTCAGCTGACCACCGTCGGACTCAGCCAGACGGAGCCGTCGGACTAACGAACGCGGCTATCCGACGCTTCCAGAGAGCTCCCTGAGCGCTGAAAACCGTCGGACGTTGGTCCGATGCTCACCGTCGGACTAACGCCGAGAGCCCGACGCTCTCAGAGCTCGCCACGTGTCATCTCTCGCACGATCTGCACCGTCGGACGCTTCGGCTAATGGTCCAACGCTCAGGGACTGAGCGTCCGACGCTCTCAGCAGTGTTAGCCGTCGGACCGAGGCTAATGGTCCGACGCTCTGAGACTCTACGGTCCGACGCTCTGTTTTCTTTGGATTTTCACTCAAACCTTTCACCCTTTGTTCCCATGTGCTAACACCAAGTGTTCTACACCTTGTGCACGTGTGTTAGCCTTTTCAAAAGAGTTTTCTAAGGGTTTGTTAGTGTCACTAGCATCTATATGCAATGCAATGATCATGAACACCTAGTGGCACTTGATAACCGTATTTCATCAATGATTTCACCCCTCTTGATAGTACGGCTATCTATCGTAAATGTGATCACTCCCTCTATGGAGTCTTGATCACCAAAAGCAGAAGAGCTCCTATGGATTATACCTTTGCTTTGAGCTCCTAGCTTTTTCACCATATCTTGATGAAGCTTGTGGACTCCTTTTGATGATGGACTTATACCATTTGTATGGATGCCGTCATTGCCCTTCACTTGTGGCCTCCACCGACCTGGTCCTTTGCTCCATCTTGCCATTTGCTAATCAATTCTCATGAAACACTTAGAGCAATCGTTAGCAAACTAGGTTTCATCAATTACCCAAAACCAAACATGGGCTTTCAACATTGAAAAGGTGAGTAACTGAGTATTGCTTGGGCAACAGATTTGATGAGCACCTCCTTGCCACCAGATGACAAGCACGGCTTTATTTTAAATTTATTAAGACTATCTCTAACAGCATATGTAAAAATAGGACACCCATTGAATAGTATGGGTCACGTTGTGGCAAATGGATCAGCACCTAAAAATTACTGTGCATTTTTCTTTTTTCTCCATCTTCTGTAAACAATGGTTTGGGTAAGACCGCAGAGGAATTTTTTTTTGGTTCTGCCTTCGTCCACAACCAAAATAGGTCCTTCATTTGGCTATCCTGCTGGAAGACATTTTTGGCTCCCAAAACAATGCAAAGTACTCCCTCCGTACTCACAATTCAAGTCGTTCTGGCCCATGGGCTTATTTTCACGATACAAGTCGTTCTGGCCTTATTACTACTGTTCTGGACGAGGGTACCCCTGATGCTTCGTTTCACGCGCTCGGTGCCGTGCCACTCGATGTGGAGTAATGGTAAAGCAGGAGGCCATTCGTGTCCCACTCGATGTGGAGTAATGGTAAAGCAAGAGGCCGTTCATGTCCCACACCGGCGCCCCGTTGGACGACACGCGCGTCGAGGCAACCGCGCGCAGACATGCAGCCAGTGTTATTGCGCCACACAAAAAAAACTTGACCCACCGGCAAAATTCTGCGGCAGCTAGGAATCGAACCGCGATCTTGAGAACCACAGCCCAACATGCTATTTTCTCGAAATAAACACATCGAAGACATATTTAATAGGAGCATATAAGGGAAAATACTCTTTCATTAATCACTCCTTGGTAAGCACAATCCTGTCCTAAACGACTTGAATTGTGGGTACGGAGGGAGTATGCATTTTGGGTTTGGGTTAGGGTATGCCTATCCTGTTGGAGATAGTCTATAAGGCCCTGTTTGGTTCTACTTCTGGCTGTAGCTTTTGCCCCCAAAAGCTGAGAATCCAACCAAAGGACATTGCCTGGGCGAGCAACTTTTGCCAAAGTCAACTTTGGCGTAGTTCAAACTTTACAACACCTGCGAACCTGCTTTCATTGGGTGTGAGGAGAAAAAATTACCCGCCTGCCATCGTTTATGAGCATACCAGTTCGTTTTCTTTTCCCATCGAGCGTTTCTCTCCCGAGCAAGCGTCGTATTCCCTTCTCCGCCGCCATCGTTTCCCTCGCCGGTGGCTCCCCTCTTCACTCTTCCCTGGCAGGCGACTCTCTCCGGCCGGCCGTCGCGCCTCAAGCGTCGTCCCCAGGCCGGTCCGCCCTCGAACGAAGACCTCCCCAGGCCGGTGCGCCCCCAGGTGGGCTCGCCCCCTGGCCAGCACGGGCGGGCAGATCCGGGTGGCCTGCGGCGTCTGCGAGACGCCCGACGAGGTCTGGAAATGGAGGTCCGGCGAGATCAGGAGGCGCGGTTAGGAGTTGTCCGAGCGGCGGGCATCGCGGTCTCCGCGTAGTGGCCGGAGCGGCTAGCGCCGCGGTCTCCAAGTAGCGACCGGCCCCTGCACAGCAGCCGGAGCGGCGGGCCCGGTGTGCTCCTGGCTCCGGCATCGGCGGCCCCTGCGGCTCTGCCCTGCTGTGTTTCGAAGAGGAAGATGAACCACACCAGTGGGGTCCAGTTGCAAGTGAGAGGAGGAAGTTTGGTGGGAAGGGTTATGGATGACATGTGGGGCCTGGTTGTAAGTGAGATAGGCTGCTAGCAGCTTTTTCAAAAGCCACAGCTGCTCAACCAAACAGCTTTTACCTTTTCCCATAGCCTAAAAGAGCTCGCAGTTTTTTCAAAAGACACAGGTTAACCAAACAGGCCCTAAGGACTCGCAAATGTGGCTTATATATTCCACAAGCTAAAAGGCCCGGTCCGTATCGAACCACCACTGCAATACCGGCCCATATAACTCTGTGCCGCGCGTGCTCGTCCCCGGTTCACCCTCTGCCCTTCTTCCAGTCACTTGCATCGTCTATTCGTCTTCGCCCGTCGATCGCCTCCGTGCAGCATGCTGCAAAGGGGCAAAGCTGCAACCCGACTATTAACTCACCGACACGTTGGCCCCACGCCACCTTTTCCCCACCTGTCATAGACCGCCAACAGATCTGTCACTTGGAAGCTCCCATCGCAAATCTACGACGCGCACGACCAGCATCTCTCCCTTCCTCTACCTGCTGTGCCTTTCTCCCCGACGCCCCACTCCCCGATCCAAACCACCTCAAACCCCCGCCACGCCCCGCCCAGATCCAGATCCACCCGGCGTGGCGCGGCCGCGGCCACCGGATCCCGCCGCGGAATAATGGCCTCCGCGGTCGCGGCGCCGCCGCCGTCCCCGCCGGAGTCCGACCCGCGCCTCGTCGAGGTCTTCACGCCCTTCCTCGAGAAGCTCATAAAAAATGCCTCGTGGCGCAACAAGGCGCACTCCAAGCTCTCGCATACCGCCAAGTCCATCCTCGACCGCCTCCAGAAGCCCCCGCCGCCGCCCGCAGCCGAGGCGCCCTCGACGCCGACCTCCGCCCCCTCGACGCCGACCTCCTCGTCCACGCAGCCTGGTCCGTTGCGCAGCCTGTCGCTCGCGGACTCGGAGCTACTCCTCGCCCCTGTGACCTCGGCACTCGGCTCGGGCAGCGCCAAGCTCGCCGAGGCCGCGCTGGAGCTCCTTCACAGGCTGATCGCACACTCCTACATCCATGGCGAGGCCGACCCGTCTGCCGATCCCTCAGCGCAGCTCATCGCCTCACTCCTGGACGCCGCCTGCAATGCGCTTGGCCTTGATGACGAGCACATTGAGCTCCTTCTCCTCAAGACGCTCCTCTCCGCAGTCACCTCTACGTCTGTACGCCTCCACGGCGACTGCCTTCTACGCGCCGTGCGCGCGTGCTATGATATGTACCTTGGGAGCCGCAGTGCCGTCAATCAGGCCACTGCCAAGGCTTCGCTTGTGCAGATGCTGGTGATTGTGTTCCGCCGAATGGAAGCTGACTCGTCGACCGTGCCCGTACAACCCATAGTCGTGGCTGACGTGATTGAGCTACCTGATGCCGGTTCGGGCTCCTCGCCAACTGCTGACCCCAACGTTGTACAGGGATTCATTTCGAAGATCATTGGTGATTTTGATGGTGCACTCACACCTCTGGCTCGGACAACTTCATCAGCAGGGGGAGCCACCGTTGCCCATGATGGTGCATTTGAGACGACAGCAGCGGCAGAGGAAGGGGCAAACCCAGCAGATTTGCTTGATTCGACAGATAAGGACATGCTTGATGCCAAGTACTGGGAAATTAGCATGTACAAAACAGCTATTGAGGGTCGTAAGGACGAGCTTGGTGTTGAGGGGGCAGTGGTAGCCACCTTGGACGACGATGCTGATGTGAGAATTGGGAATAAGTTGCGGAGGGATGCTTTCTTAGTTTTCCGGGCTTTGTGTAAGCTTTCCATGAAGACACCACCCAAGGATGCACCAGCAGATCCCATAGTGATGCGGGGAAAGATCCTTGCTCTTGAGCTTCTCAAGATCTTGCTTGAAAATGCTGGGGCTGTGTTCCGGACCAGTGAGAGGTAACATATGCACTTACTGCAACTTTTGACAAAAAGTTTAATGCTGCAGTTCTTCTGAATTTGTTGAAATGTTTTACCAGTATTGAACAATAATTTACGTGCCACTTTATTGCATGAAAACTGAAAATGTGGCACGAAATGTGTAGGCACTAAATTGATAATAGAAATACTGATGGATTGATATGGTGATAGTGTTTTGATGTATGCCTATGTCAACGAATTTAGAAAAAAATATTGGAATTCTCAATTGCATCTGGCAGGTATCAAACTGATGTCACGCTGCTTATTGCTTAAACATTGAAATAGAAACCTACTGAACATTCTCTGACGTCCTGGAAAAAAGGAACTTGGAGAGTTATTCTCCAAAGCTGCTATTGATTTTGATCTTCATGAACTTCATTGTACTATTTAGTTAATTCAATTCATGCTCCATCTGTCTGTATTTGTACTACAAGAATTAGCATTGGCAATTGAATGAAACTTCTTGACTGGAAAATGGTCAATAGTAGAAGAATGTAGCTGGAATTTCCAGTAGCCACTAGCCAGTAGGGAACATGTTTTAGCTTACAATACACAAATTTGCAAGTATTTCTTCTCTTGGACTGACTATGTTTTCAGAACAGATATGATAAAATTACAATGCATTCATGTGGATAGTATTAGTAGTTAGCTTCTCAGAAGCAAAGTCTACATTTATTTTCCACAATGACAATTCACAGTCGCCTCCTTCATGAGCATACTGTTGTGCTAGGAGAAGCAAGAATCTACAAGTGATGTCACTGGAAAACTTGTTGAGCTTTTACAGATAATAATATATACAACGTGTAAGCAGTTTTCAGTTAATTTAGCAAGGGACATCTCTTATGGTAGTGTCAGCTATTATTTCAGTTGCCTTTGTTGATACTGGTCTTTAAATTACTTGATGGTGGGGATCATTCTGCTTAGAAATGGTTGACATTAAAGTGTTGGCACGAGAATATATATTACCAACGTACCAATAAATATTAGAAATACTATTGAACATTCTATATACAGCATCTTCTGTCACGTTACTTGATATAATCAGTAGTTGATATTTGTTGCGCAGTAGTTGTGTTGCTATTCTGTTAAGCTGTGTAACCCATTCTCTTGATTGGTTTTTATGTTTCTCGGAGGACCCCTGTTTGATCAAGATTTTTTTTTAACATGTCCAGGTTTCTCGGTGCTATCAAGCAGTATCTATGCCTGTCGCTTTTAAAGAACTGTGCCTCATCGCATATGATTGTTTTTCAGCTATCTTGTTCTATTTTTATTAGTTTAGTGGCAAGATTCAGATCTGGATTGAAGGCAGAGATTGGTGTATTCTTTCCCATGATCATTTTGAGAGTGTTGGAAAATATTGCTCAACCAAATTATCAGGCAAAGATGATTGTTCTTCGTTTTTTGGAGAAGCTCTGTGGTGATTCTCAAATCCTAGTTGATATTTTCCTTAATTATGATTGTGATGTCCACTCATCAAACATATTTGAGAGGTACTGGATCATTCAGTTTTTTTAGTGCTCTCTGCTCTGGTTCAGCATTTAGTTACATTTACTATTCTTTTGTGATATTTTTCTTGATGTTTTATGTTTTGACCAATAGGATGGTGAATGGTCTACTAAAGACAGCTCAAGGGCCTCCTGCTGGTGTCCCTACTACATTGGTACCACCTCAGGATACCACAATGAAAAGTGAAGCAATGAAATGCTTAGTTGCTATTCTGAGGTCCATGGGAGATTGGATGAATAAGCAGCTACGGATTCCAGATCCTGCTTCTCCTAATGCAGAATCAGAGAAGAATGACAATGATGGTGGCAATGAGCTTCAGCAGGCAGATAACAATGGTGATGAGTCTAGTGAAGCATCCGATTCACATTCTGAGCTATCAAATGGAATTTCGGAGGCTGCATCTTTGGAGCAACGTCGAGCTTACAAGATGGAGCTTCAGGTGGATGATACTATACTGCTAGTTATTTTGCTTTCAGTTCTTGGTGGGAATGTGCTTGTTGCTATACAACTTGCCGCATCTCCAGTTCTCCAATCTCCATTGTATCTGTTGATTCTTTTCTTCTTACGTGGTTGATTAATTATGTCTGAATAACAGGAGGGTATCTCTTTGTTTAATCGGAAGCCGAAGAAGGGGATTGAGTTCCTCGTTAATGCAAGCAAGGTGGGGGAGTCACCAGAGGAGATAGCCGCGTTCCTAAAAAGTGCTTCTGGCTTGAATAAGACTATGATTGGTGATTATTTAGGTGAAAGAGAAGATTTATCATTGAAAGTCATGCATGCATATGTGGACTCATTTGATTTTCAAGGACTGGAGTTTGATGAAGCGATTAGGGCTTTCCTTCAAGGCTTCAGGTTGCCTGGAGAAGCTCAAAAGATTGATCGGATTATGGAAAAGTTTGCAGAGCGTTTCTGCAAATGTAATCCAAAGGCCTTTTCTAGTGCAGATACAGCTTATGTCCTGGCTTATTCAGTCATAATGCTTAACACTGATGCACATAACCCAATGGTCAAAAATAAGGTACTTTCTTGTGGTGAAGATTCTTTTGTGGAGTTCTGGCTTACATAATCATGTAACATCTTAATCGATGCAGATGTCACCAGAAGATTTCATTAGAAACAATCGTGGTATTGATGATGGGAAAGACCTACCTGAAGAATTTATGAGATCCTTGTATGAAAGGATTTGGAAAAAGGAGATTAAGATGAAAGAAGATGAATTTGTTCCACAGCAGCAACAGTCAACAAGTTCTAACAAAATTCTTGGGCTGGATAACATTCTTAACATTGTCGTACGCAAGCGAGGTTCATCTATGGAGACAAGTGATGACCTTATTAAGCATATGCAGGAACAATTTAAAGAAAAGGCCCGCATGTCCGAGTAAGTTATTTTAGATGTTTATATGTATAGTGGTATCAGCTAAGTTAGATTAAGATGCTTGTTGTATTACATTTTGACATTTAATTATCAGATAAATGTCTTATTTAGGATTTTGTTTGGAACAACCAGGTCTGTATTTTATCCAGCCACAGATGTAGTTGTTTTGAAGTTCATGGTTGAAGTTTGCTGGGCTCCTATGCTTGCAGCATTCAGTGTTCCACTTGACCAGAGTGATGATGAAATTGTTGTATCCCAGTGCCTTGAAGGATTTCGCTCTGCAATCCATGTTACTGCAGCCATGTCAATGAAGACTCAAAGAGATGCATTTATCACTTCGCTTGCCAAGTTTACATCACTTCACTCTGCTGCTGATATTAAGCAGAAAAATGTTGAAGCCATTAAGGTTTGCTCTGTTTATTAAGACATAACTGTTAAGCCATCCGCTCTTCAGTTGGTTGGAGCATTATCTCTATTCCTAGTGCTTGTTGAAAAGATCATAACAGATATTAAATGAAACCATGGTGCCTAGAAGTTTGCTTCCTTTTGTTGACAAGTTTAAAATTTAACCCATTTATCTGCCATGTGGGTCCAGGCTAAATTTGGGAATTTTTTTTTTTTTTGATAGCTTGATTGATGCAATGAGTAGTGACACTCATATAATACAGGAGTTGGTTCCGAGTTAGGGCTGCTTGGTTTAATAATGGAATGAATTGAACATTTGGTAATATTGCTTTGTCACATTGAGCAAAATATTTTTGACCTCTAATCATGGAGCAAATATTCCAATTCCTCGCTTGCAGATTCTATCCTTCATCCATTCTGGCTTGTCATCTGGATGCCTTGTGTTGTGCTGCTAGTTTCAGTCTTTCATATCTTAGTTTGAGAATCATGATAAAATCTTTTCTCACTTATGTTCTCTTGTTGTGGTGTTGGATTGCCTCACAGGCAATTCTATTAATTGCAGATGAAGATGGAAATTACTTGCAAGAAGCATGGGAGCATATATTGACATGTGTTTCTCGTTTTGAAAATCTACATCTCGTTGGAGAGGGAGCACCTCCAGATGCCACTTTCTTTGCGCTGCAGCAGCCGGACCTTGATAAATCAAAACAGGCTAAGTCATCGATTCTTCCTGTTCTGAAAAAGAAGGCTCCTAATGCTACTTCAGCTTCTAAAAGGGGCTCCTATGACAGTGCTGGTGTCGGTGGCAAAGCTTCTGGCGTGGATCAAATGAATAATGAGGTGACAAGCCTCTTGGAGCAAGTTGGGATGGCTGAAATGAACCGTGTATTTGTAAGAAGTCAAAAACTCAACAGCGAGGGTATAATTGATTTTGTGAAGGCTCTCTGTAAGGTTTCAATGGAGGAATTACGGTCTGCTTCTGATCCACGAGTTTTTAGTCTGACAAAGATAGTCGAGATAGCGTAAGGAATCCGAGGCTTTATTATCATTACTACATTGCATTATGTTTGTTTACACTTCTATTCTGTATTATAGACAGTGCATGATTCCTTTTTGCCCTCTTGTAGGCATTACAATATGAACCGCATCAGGCTTGTTTGGTCAAGTATATGGCATGTCTTGTCTGATTTTTTTGTCACCATCGGCTGCTCAGAAAATCTTTCAATCGCAATATTTGCTATGGACTCCTTGCGACAGTTATCTATGAAGTTCCTGGAGCGGGAGGAGCTCGCTAACTACAATTTCCAAAATGAATTTATGAAGCCTTTTGTTGTTGTAATGAGGAAGAGCCGAGCTGTTGAGATCAGAGAACTTATCATCAGGTGTGTCTCTCAAATGGTATTAGCTCGTGTTAGTCATGTGAAGTCAGGTTGGAAGAGTATGTTTATGGTATGACCTCGACTCGTTTACCATAACTGTTATGTAAAGACCTCTGGAACATTCTTGTTTTCATTCCTGAACATTGATTGCTGGTTTGCATCTTTCAGGTCTTTGCGACAGCATCATACGATGATCACAAAAATATTGTACTTTTGGCCTTTGAAATTATAGAAAAGATTTTGCGGGAGTACTTTCCGTACATTACTGAGACCGAGTCAACGACATTCAATGATTGTGTGAATTGTCTTATCGCCTTTACTAACAGCAGGTTTAACAAGGATATAAGTCTTAATGCAATTGGATTTCTTCGGTTCTGCGCGACAAAGTTGGCTGAAGGTGATATTGGATCCTCAAGGTTGAAAGACAATCCTTCAAACAGTAATCCACCCTCGCCTCATTTGACTAATGATGGAAAGCAGGAAGGGGCAGTTCTTGTTGACAAGGAAGACCATATACACTTTTGGTTTCCTTTACTAGCAGGTAATTATATTTTCTCCTTTTGTTTCTATGGCTATTCTTATGCTGTTTGCTGTTGAAATTTTTATATTTCCAGAGCATGTGGTAATAGCTTTTATTTGAAAACCTTGCAGGATTGTCTGAACTTACTTTTGACTTAAGACCAGAAATCAGGAAAAGTGCTTTGCAAGTGTTATTTGATACATTAAGAAACCATGGCCATCTTTTCTCTCTGCCTTTATGGGAGAAGGTGTTTGATTCAGTGCTTTTTCCAATATTTGATTATGTACGTCATGCTATTGATCCATCTGGTAGTTCTGCACAAGGACAAAGTGTGGAAAATGATCCTGCAGAACTTGATCAAGATGCTTGGTTGTACGAGACATGCACTTTGGCACTTCAGTTGGTTGTAGATCTCTTTGTTAAGTTCTATGATACAGTTAATCCTCTTCTAAAGAAGGTTCTGCTACTCTTGACAAGTTTCATAAAGCGTCCTCATCAGAGTCTTGCTGGTATAGGTATTGCTGCATTTGTTCGTTTGATGAGCAGTGCTGGATCTATGTTTGTGGATGAAAAATGGCTAGAGGTTGTATTATCATTGAAAGAAGCTGCCACTGAGACGCTTCCTGATTTCACTTATGTTTCAACTGGAGCTTACCTGGAAAATGTGCCAGTAGAAAATGGAGTCTCTGCCAATAATAGAGAGGACGAATCTCAATCAGTAGCGGATGACAACGAAGAATCCTCTAGATCAAGGAATCTATACTTTGCAATTGGTGATGCCAAATGCAGAGCTGCTGTACAACTCCTATTGATTCAGGTATGTAGGCCTCTATTTGTTTTTATGTCTGGAAACATATTGTTTTCTCAGAGCTCTGATTTTCTTGAATTCTTTGAATCTGGTACAGCATCTGTGAATGGGTAGTTAAGATTGAGGAAAATGAAAAACTTGGCAATGCCACATCATGTATATGTAGGCAAGGGTTATAAAAGTGTTAACCCATAAAATATTGGTACTGGAGAAACAAGAAAATGTATAGTTGTACACCCTCCTATCTTGTAGTTTCTTTGGGTACAATGTATTATAGATAAACTAAACATAGTAAGTAAAATTTATTCATAATGTTCCCCTGCTCCTGTAGAGCCTTTCTAAGCCATTTTTTTTATCCACTCAACCACAAAATATTTTTCGACTGTAATTTATATGCAATATCTGCTTTAACTTCTCAAAAATGAGTTTGGTAATTTCTGTATGATAGTGCCAGTTGTATTTACTTTTGTGCATTTCTATTTGTAGGCTGTGATGGAGGTATATAACATGTACAGAGCACGGTTATCAGCACAGAACACAGTAATCCTCTTCGAGGCCTTGCACACTGTTGCCGCACATGCTCACAAAATAAACAGTGATAGTGATCTGCGTTCCAAGTTGCAAGAGTTGGGCTCGATGACGCAAATGCAGGACCCACCATTGTTGCGCCTTGAGAACGAGTCATATCAGCTGTGCCTCAGTATCCTTCAGAACATATTTCTGGACAGCTCTCCTGATCATGGAAGCGCAGAAGTGGAGAGCCACCTTATTGGCTTGTGCAAGGAGGTCCTTGAGGTATACTTGAGCACAGCAAGACCTTCTCAGCTTTCCAGTGGCACGCAGCCGCTAGGCCATTGGCTTATCCCTGTTGGTTCATCGAAGCGAAGGGAACTTGCGGCAAGAGCACCTCTTGTTGTCTCAACCCTGCAAGCTATCAGTGGACTAGGTGACTCAGCTTTCGAGAAGAACCTTGGCCAGTTCTTCCCCCTCCTCGCTGGTCTCGTAAGCTGCGAGCATGGCTCTAGTGAAGTACAGGTGGCCCTGAGTGATATGTTCAGCACTTGGGTTGGCCCACTCGTGCTCCAGTCCTGCTGATGCTGAGCACCATGTTATACATAGTAGTATACATTACCGTGTAAGTTTTTCCTTGTTTAAATGGAATTTCCCCCATTTTGTTCTGTTAAATCATTTAGTTGCTGGGGGCGTTCATATTGTTGTGCCGAACTGATCTTGCGGATCAATTTTTCCTTGACATTCTTTCCTTGTTCGTGTCGAGAGGAGTGTATGTTACTATAGAGAACTGAATTATGTACGGTAGTTTAGTTAAAGTTGTGCCCATTCTGTTCCTAATGTACGGATTTCTATAGTTTTTTTAGGCATGTTTAACATGCTTTTGTTGAGTAGCGTTTCTTCTTCCTGGAATGTGGTTGTGTAAGAAGCAGCACGGTTACCAGCTCCTGTGAGCACGCTGTACCCTTTGCACAAAGGACTTTTACGGGTTGGATAATGTCGTTCTTGCGATTTGGGCGTGATATTTGTCCTGAAACAATACGAATATACGTGTATCTGATCAAGTAAAAGTCAATAAACTATATTTTGATTCATATTTTATTTTATAATTTGTTAGTTGCTAAAGATTCAATATCATCTCATGCATTTTGGATATAAATCTGTAGTCGCATGTTCTTATGTTCTAACATTGTGTATAATGTGAATATGTTGGTCATGGCTGGTACAATTTGACCTTTTCCTATATAGATAAAATATGCTTATTATTTTGGGCGGAGAGAGCATTGTGGACACCGTACTAGAATGTTGGTCACGGTTGCTGATCTGTCGCGACGAGATACGGCTTTTAACAAGGTGTAACAAACAAGAATGACACCACGCAAACCCTATAGCATCGTACGGGACCTGCAGGATTCCAGACTGATCAACAGAATATAATACGACATTATTAGCCTTGAAATTAGCGGAGGTTAGCTGTACATGAAACCAGTACAAGGGCAATACACAGTCGAATTCACAAGAGGATTAAAATTTAAACACAACCCAACAAGCATGCTCCTTCAAGCAAGTAAGCACATGTACAGTGAGGTTTCAATGAGGTTTCAAACACACCCAGAAAAGCTCTAGCAGAAGACTGACAACTTACACTCCCCCACACACTATCGCCACAACCCGCTCGACTGCAAGCTGAGTATATATTACTATTATTCCATCAACCCAAAGGCGTCACCTGACCTGAGAACGCACAAGCACGCTTGCCTCACTAGCTCTACAGAAATTCATGACCTCCACCATCTCGCCCAATTGGCGCCAATAATCAACAAACCTGATACTGCGATTTGGATAAGTTTCACTCTTTGGTCTTCGCGAAGAACCGACTGAATCCTCGGCTCTGTTTGTCTGGCAACTGGTGGTTGGTGAATGAGGAAGACGAAGAGGATCTCGATCGATGCTTCGGGCGCTTGGAGCTGTTTGGAGAAAGGAAAGGGCTTCCGTCCGCATCAGATTGGATCACGTGTGTCTTGTATCCATTGACCGGAGACACATTTCCTGTCCCAAGCATATCCTGGTCTGTATCGGGTTGGCCTGAAGGCTTCTGGGAATATTCTCCTGCGGTTGTTCCTACCGCATCCTGCAGAAATTCCTCCATGCGTTGCCGATTAGGTGAAGAACCTAGTGACTCAGCTGGAGGACGCATAGCTTGCAGCTGACGGCCAAGAATCAATATGGTCTCCTGGCACTCTGCCAACTTCTCTGCTGCAGCCGCTATCTCTTTCTCCTGTCATCATTTAAATACAAAATTAGCTGCTCAAAGTATTTGGTATCATGAAAAGTTTAGTTTGGCTGAACAACCTACGGTTCAAGGTAAGCTTGAAAAACTTTCAGGTACATTTAGTGCTTGAGTACATTATGTTGACCTAGTGCGGCTATATTTATTGATCTGGAAGCACTTACGCACGCATCATAAGGTGTGCTGCCAGTACTTTTCATCAAGATTAAAACGCAACAAATGAATGAAGGTCGTACACAATAGCAATAGGAAAAACCTAACTACTGTACTGTACCTGCTTTGACTTGGTGTCTGGGTCCTCATCCACAAGCATTGAACCCCTCTCCATCTCATACCTTCACATCATAAAAGAAAGTCAGAAGAGAAATCAAGTAGAGGGCGATCTATATTTCAAAGCAATTGAATTTAACCTTTCCATCTTCTCCTCAAGATCTCTGTATTTAACTAAATCCTCCTGATGACTTTTTCTTTCATCAGAGAGTTCAGCTTTTAAAGCTTCCATTTTGGACCGTAGCACTTCTATCTCATGTTCTAATTCAATTTTCCTTGATTCTAGTGACTTGTACGATTCAGCCATACACCTCAACTGTGTTTCACTCAAGCTATTTGATTTCTCACTGTCAGCCAACTTAGATGTGAGGTCTTCCAGGTTTTTCTCCATATCACTTAATCTAACCTTTGTTTCTTCTATTATTTCGTTGCACTTTGCTAGTTCAGCCTCCAAATTTGTCTTCTCAGATTTAAGTTGTTCATATTCCTCTGGCGAGCATACCTTCACTGCAGTCTTGACATCGAATCCAGCATCAGCAGGCCCCTCAAACTCAGGATCAGAAGATGAATGAGGCAACAGTGGGCAGAGACCAGAAACATTGTCTTTTACTGGCTCAGGCTGCACCTTATTTTCAAGTAGAGTCACTTTATCAACACAATCTAAGTTATTGCTTTCTACTTCATTGCTATTGTCTCTCAACAATGTGAACTTAATCTGGCTAGTTTCTGACAAGATAACAGACAATGCCATGACAATATCATTTAGGACATCATCGTTTGACAGAACTTTGTCAACTAATGCAGAGAACTGTTGTGTTTTCTCACATAGCCCATCATAGTCAGATGGGCCTTGAAACTTGGAGACTTCTTGATCAATTAACTTGACAAAGTCTTGAATCTTCAATATGGCATTCTTAAGTTCTTGATCCATGGCAAATTTGCTCTCTGAACTTAAGGTCCCATCTGAATGATGAGTCCCATTTGCATTCACCGAATCTGCCTCGTCTTCAATATCCTTTAGAATGTTTCTGATACTATCAAGAACCTTTCCAGCATTATTCTCCGGTGATTCAGAATCCAGTAAGGAAGATATTCTTGACTGGAATTTCAAAAGTGAAGATTTCTCAGACAGACGCTGTTTATTAGATGGAGTTTCTGACATTGGTGAAGCTGACTGCAAATCTTTAATACCATCTCTTTCAGTAAAGCCAGACAAAGTAGCCCCAACATCATCTATCTTCATTTTGTCAACAGCACTGCCATTGCCATTAACTTCAGAAGGCAGACATGCTAATCTCTCCATCTCTAAGAAGTCATCCATGAGCTCCAACCTATTGGAGCTTTCTGTTGCGCTGCTCTTGGTCGCCTTCTCTTTTTTGAATTGAGAGAGCTCAGATACCAGGGCATTGGCCCAAGATTCTGTACAACTTCCTTCATCATCTACCCCATCTTCAGACATGGAAGTCATGCTAGGTGGGTTGCTTCCATTTTGGCTCAGTGCACCATCGAAGTGAATATCCATGTTTGGAGTTGGACTCTTATGTTGGTTCCCAGTTAACATTTGAACTTCCAAGCTTCGGAGCTTTCCTGCTGTCTTAGCATACATGCTTCTTGAAGATTGCAGCTCACTGTTTCTCTTTGTCAATGCCTCTTTAAGCATTTTGGTTTCTTCTTCCATCGTTAATAAACGAGCAGTCAGAAACTCATTCTCTCTCTGCATGTGCTGTATGTTCTCAATTGCATAATCAGGAACAGGAGACATAGGAGACATAGGCCGATGGAAACTAGAATTCTTTGCAGGGGATCGTCGTACTCTGTGGTCTCCATACTCTCTACCCAAGCTCTCCACCTCCATTTTCATTTGAGCTAGTGCAGCAGGGCCAGGTAACTTCTTTCGAACAAGGCCACGTAATCTTTGGCATTCAGCTTCAAGTTTTGATATTTTCTTGACATCTTCCTGGTGCTGTTTAGTTGCTACATCAGCTGAGCGCACGCTCATGTTCTTTTCTTCATTGCGGATTTCAAGCTCTTTGGAGACAACATGCAATTCATATTTTAGTGAATTTATCTCCCTTTCGCCTGATTGGATTGTGCTTTTTAATATTTCTATCTCGGCTTCTGCTTGAGCTTTTTCCTCATCAATTTTCATCAACAGTTCTGCACGTTCTTGAAGTGATCTTGTGAGTGCATCATTCTCAGCACCAGCCCTTATGAGTTCCTGTTCAAATTCAAGTAATTTTGCTTCGAACTCGGCCTTTATCTTCTCCCACTGTTTGGTTTTTGCAAAGACTACATCATGTAGCTTCTGCTCACCTTCTTCCTTAACAGTCCTTACTTGCTTCATGCATTCTTTCAATGCACCATCCAGATGTGCACCTCTTTCTTCAGCAGCTAGCTTAGACAGTGTAACAGTTTCTAGCTGAAGCTTCAGTGCGGAGGCCTCTGCTTCAGCTTTCTCCCAACCTAGCATGCCAAAAATAAATTACGTCACAAATACATTTAGTATAGTACTATAGTTATACCATAAACTATATGTTACAAAGAAGATATTATCTAGAGAAAATTAGTTCCACATAAAAAAGATAGATTAACAACCTAACTTCCATTCAGAAGAATCATAACCCAATATCAGGCCAACTGATACACATCGTACTAAACCATTCTACCCGAAAAAAGGAAAACAGCTAATATAAATATATATCAAAAAGAAAATTAGTCATCTTATGGGTACCTGATACAGCTTCTTCAGCAACTTTTGCATGCTGCTTCACAAGAGCATCTTTAGTTGTGATCTCAGATTGTGCCGCAGAGAGTTTTTCATTCAAGACCTTCACATTTTCTTCTAAAACTTTTACTTTTTCCTCTGACTCAGTAAGATGTGCATATGTTTCAGGTGAAATTTGCACAAATTTTGGAGCTTTATCCTCCTGCAGAGAAGAACTTGGTTTAGCAGAAGTATACTTTAAAGATATGTCACAACTTATAAATCAAGCTACCATAATGCACAGGATTACTGCTCAACCAGCTTTTGATGTATAAAGGTGAAACAAAAAAAAAATGTGGCCAATTGATTCTAGCCATTGCTATGGCGAATGGTTTGTGACCATTTGCCACACCCCCAAGGTTTATGAGTGAGCGAGGGACGGAGGGAGAGAGAGAGGTGAACAGATCATATCAAGGGACATCATGGAACAGGTTAGAAGGCACATGTTCAATGAGTCAAGATAATGTTAGCCTATTGCTGAAGGAAAAAAACAAACTAAAGAAACATGTCTGCATGGCCAATAACCAAGCATCAGTAAACTCAGAACAGTCCCTTATGCAATTGCACCTATTAACTCTTTCTTGTGGCATCCTTAGGTACTCTCCATTCCAAATTGTAAGTCGTTCTGGCTTTTCTAGAAACATAGTTTTTACTATGTATCTAGACATAATATATCTAAATACGTAGCAAAAGCAATATATTAGAAAAGCCAAAAACAAATTACAATTTGGAACTGATGAAATAGAAAATATGAGAGGTTAGTACTATCTTATAACACAGACATCAATCTAACTACATATTATACAAAGCTTGGCAAACCTGTTCTGCATGATTAGAATTCTGCAATGCATCTGCATTTGATGATTTATCAGATGATTTCTTCTTCCATGGCCAGCTGCGTCGATCCATTGCTTCAGAGTATCTAATAAGAAGTGGTGAATATTTGTGATCAGCTACGAAACTGAAATTGTGTATAGGTAGCAGAAAAACCCAAAAGTAAATGAAGTTAAACTATTTAGTCACTAAAGACAACTGTACAAAGGAAATAAAAGACAGACATATCATGAAACCAACGTGTAATTCAAGAAAAAATGAACTGAAATGACCATTGTGACGCTGTATACAGATTTCCATGCACAGTGCTAGTGGCATTATGATTACAGGCAAATAAAAAGGTCAAGCAAAAAAACTATCTTTCATAGCAACACAACAAGGTAATTAGTACAGTATTGACCTGAGATCAGTTCACCAAATTTAAGAAAACAACCTTGCATAACCCACACATTAAAGCCAGTATACTTTATGCACTTGTGCAGACCAGAAACATCAAAAGCAAGTGAAGTTAAGCTGTAGGACTACAGGACAGGAAACTAACCTATGGCTCCAGCATTCAGACAAATGAGCTAATGTGTTTCCTGCGTGCAAGACACCGCCAGTCTACCAGCAAGAACCCCAACTTGAATTAACTAGTAAAAACAACGGTTGTTGGGCAAGTGCTACACACGCTTAAGTTCATAATCACTCTCACTATATCTGGTTATTATAATAGAATACTAATAATACCATCAATTACTCCAATCAGTCCACAGTGTGGACGCATAGGCCATACTAGGTTCAACGTACCTCACCAGCTCAAGTATCTTAACATTCCCCTGGCAGGAGACGTACAGCTCCAATTATCGAAAGGAAGAAGCTTCTGCCACAGTGAAGTCACAGCTATATAGGGACAGGGCAGGGTCAGGGTCAGGCAGGCCAAGAGAATCGAATCCCGGCAGAAAAGGGGAAACCAATCCTTCAAGCAAGAACGCGCGATACGATCAGCACGCGTCGTTGCGGGCGGCCCCCACGCGAGGCCAAGTTGCAAGCACAGCACAGTGCATCCGATCCGATCACCGTCATGCCAGAACTAGGCCAGGGCATTGACGCGGGCAAGTAAGCGTATTGTCCTACTCATGTGAGCGCACCTACCAGAGCTTAATTCACTCGGTATCTTCTACTCATGGACCATAATCGCGCGTTGCGTTGGGCGCAGCTGGGAGCTGACAGGCGCACAGGCTGTAGAGCTCTAGCGCGAACGGCAACCGCAGGCAGGCCGCCACGGCCCCTGCAAGAACCGCAGTTAAGACGGGCACCAAAGACGCCCGCGGAAGTAATTGCCGGCGTGGGGGTCGCACATGTTTATCCGGCCGAGATGACCTGACCAGACGACTACTGCTGCCCCCCGCCACTTCTAGCAAAGTCTGCGTCACTACCCCCGGTGAAAGAACTGGTGGTTCCGGCCGTAAAGAAGGCGCGCGTGACGGGGCTTAAAAGCTCGGAGCTACCACTACCTCAAACTCGATACGGACATTGATGGCATTCTCCGCTCGGTGGATTTGGCTTTAACCAGATGCCCCGCTGCATCGTTGTCCTTGTGGTGTTTTTGTGGCGCGTCCTCCCTTCATCCCGGCCGTCTTTTACTAATAATTGGCATAGCAGTTATCCCCATGGGGGGCCGTATTCTTGCACGGCCAAAAAAAACCACGGTAATACAAATAAAAAATCTAGTAGTGCGCGAAATGGGCTTCTTCTGATGGATTGGAATGCTCCCTGTGTGAGGAGAGACTAGCGAGTGAGTCCATCAGAAGTACTAGACCAGCATGGTAAGGGGAAAGCTGAAGCATAGAGGGAGGCAGGGAACACACACACGACGGCTTGCCGGAGCGCTACTATCATCCGTGTGGAACAGCCGCCGAGCGAGCGATCCTCGCTGGAGCTGAGTTATGATTAGTTCCGTCCAGAAAGGACAACGAAACACGAATCGTAGAGCCCGGAGGCAACAACAAAGCGAGCGGCGCGGTGGGCATAAAAATACTCAGAAACATTAAACTGCACAGTAAAATTTCAGAGAGCGTGACATCCGGCATGAACAAAGGAACTCCGTGTGCAGGCTCTGCTATCGAGGCACGCGATCAAAAAAAAAAAAAGTCCCGAACAAGCCGTAGTAGTAGACGAAATTGCTAGTGCACACATTGCGCAAACGAACGGGACGACGAGCAATCACACCGTAGCAACCAACGGAAAAAAAAACATCAAACAACAAGCGCACGGGGGGAAGGAGCGGGTGATTGATTACTTGGGGGAGGCGAGGGCGCGGCGAGGCGGTCAGGAGGAGCCCCCCTGCGCGGAATGCAGATCCGGGGCGGGGCCAAGGGCGCCGGAACCCGCCGCGATTCCGGCCGGCGGGGGTGATGGCGATGGATCTGGCGCGAGGCTCCGATCGCCGCGGGGGGTGTGCCGGTGTCGGTGGAGTGCGTCGCACACTTGCCTTCCTTCCAGGCCAGCCAGTCTCAGCTGCGCTGCCGCGGTCCGGCTGGATTGGATTGGATTGGACTGGACTGGACTCCCTCCTCCCCACTGCCGCTTTTGCCTCCCCTCTCGCCTCCCCTTTTGCTCCCGGGGAGCCTTTTCCCCTTTGGAATCTCTCGCCTCCTCCTTCCCGCTGCTAGGCTGCTGCTGCTGCTACTAGCGAGGGCCAGCCAAAGAGCGTGGGGCGGCGTGGGGGCGCTTGCAGCGCTGCGGCTCGCCCCGGTTTGGCAATGCGGCTCGCCTTTCGGCTCTCGCTCTGCTGATGTATGAGTGGTGGAGGTGGTGGTGTTTTGGGTTTTGGTTTTGGTTTTGGTTTTGGTTTTGGTTTGAAGGGGGAGGAGGGAGAGGTGGGGGAATGGAGGTGCAGGTGCCGGTGCCCGGGCGCTGCCGCGCTGCCGGTAGGTGGGCTAAAAAGCGGGGGCGAGCGATGCAGTGGAGAAAGTGGTGCGGGGTGGGGAAAAGTTGGGAACTGTGTGTGCGAGAAACAGGTTAGTGCGTGATGCAAGCAGAGAATTACTACAAATCACCTCAAATCACAGCGACAGAAACATTATACAGCGACAGAAACAAATTGTAGTACGAGTTCTTCTATCATCAACTGTGGTACTAAACTGTTTGAGGCGAGTTTTTGGTTTGGGGGGAAAAAATAAAATCAAGAGTCACATTTTCTGCTCAAGCGCAATACTCAACTTTCGCGCTAGATGCAATCATGTGTGAGATGGCACTGCTCTACTACCAGGGTAGTGGTAGTTCGGAATCATTTTGCCTACTCAAAGTCATACCAGTACTGTACTAAATGGTCACAACTCACAAACGTCACCACTTGGGTTGGGTTGTCTGCTAATGTGAGCTGTACTGCGTACACTTTACCAGTAAGCCTTCTTCGTGCTATACTTACCTCTGTTAACACATCTTTACTCAACGCCAGGATTCGTACTAATCTGATGGGTAGAACTCGCTAAAATGAGAAATAAAGCACTTAGTAAAGTAGGCTTATTGATTTACGAGAAATGAGAAATAAAGCATGCGTAGTCTGATGCTTTTGCGAGTAGGAATGTACGTACGTCTGTTTAATTGATGGGCTGGAGCCCGGCCACCAACGCCGCCGCGTCCACAACAACCGAGACGCGGAGCAGCAGATTGTCCATGCAAATCATGCGGACCAAACTGCCGCCCAAAACACGCCGAGCCGCCTGATTCGATCACACAGGGTTAGCCTCTCCAGTCTCCACCCATCAATCTTATCGGACCTCCGGCATACTACCGAGTACTGTATGAGCTCTGTTTTTTTTTAAAAAAAAAGAAGAAGAAGAAGAAGGATCATTAGCACTGACTACTACCAGACAACAGCTCCGAACGAATCGGTAGGTAGTATATATACATTCGGGAGTTTAATTTATGACACTTGTCCCTGATCTCTATATCCAAATCATTCATTCCTATCTGCTACTAACAGCTCAACCAAAGCCATCTTTTTCTTATAGAACCTGGCACGGGGATATAGCATAATAAATCAAGGCGAGTGTAACCAAGAAGAGCAGTCAGTTGGAACATCGCTAGCCTCCAAAGCGCTCATTCAGCTTTTGATGAAAGTGCATTGGATGATGCACGGAACTCGACTGATGAAAGACGAATTGATGCATTGTTTGTCGCATCGCACCCTACCGGCACCGGTCCAATTGTTTGTTCCATCTCAATCAAAAGGGAAATTATATACTGGTGTATACTCCCTCCGTCCCACAAAACATACAATTCTAGCACAGTAATATATTTTAGTGTACCAACTTTGACTAATTAGATATAAAAACTATACATATTTAAAATATCAAATAAACATCATTAGATTAATTATGAAATGAATTTTCATAATATATTAATTTGGGTCATAAATATGAATAAAATTCATTAGAAATCTGGTCAAACGTGAACTACTTTACTGCCTTCGTCCATAAATAAACGCAATTCTTTGACTTTTGATACCATATTTGACTGTCTGTCTTATTAAAAATAATTTTTATATATATATATAATAAAATAAATAAATTATTATTAAAGTATATCTAATGATAAAATAAACCATAACAAGATCAATAATATTTCTATAAATATTTTGAATAAGACGGATAGTTAAACACGAGATTCTAAGATTAAAGAATTGCTTTTATTTATGGACGGAGAGAGTATATGGCATGCAACCCGTAGTTGCGTGTTTTTTTGACGGAGGGAGTATATAAAGTAGGCCGTAGCGTGTTCGTGTTCGTGTCGGTGCCCTGCGTTTGTTCGGACCACAAGCAAAAAAATGTTACTGCTGACTGGTTTTCTCTGGCTGATTAAAAAACCGGAGCTGTACAAATCTGATGGGTAGAACTCGCAACAGCTCACCATCTACTAATGTAGTACTCTCTCCGTCTCAAAATAAATGTCGTTTTTAACTTTTTAAAATCAATGTTTGATCATTCGTCTTATTAAAAAAAATTATAAAAATATAAAAATAAACGAATCACGATTAAAGTACTTCTAATAAAGAATTATTTCATAATAAAATAATTAATTTTTTCATAAAATTTTTGAATAAGATAAATAATCAAAAGAAAATAGCTAAAATTTTAAAACGATACTTATTTTAGGACCGAGGGAGTATGGTGGTAACATAAAAAGAAAATGCCTATGGTCGTGGGCAGAAAGGCCCCCTACGGTGCGTAGATCGAAAAGGATATGTCGAGAAGGAAGCTTTGGTGGAAATTACGTACTACGCATGTTCATCACTCAGGCCGCGTTTCCAGCAAACAATAATGACAGGCAAAAAATTTTAGCCTCCCAAACACTCCTTGGTTTGGTTTCTCTGTTCTGAAGAAACCATGACATGCGGCGAAGATCTCTTTCTCTTAAGCAACGCTAACATCTCAATCAGGCATGTCACACTTGGTTCTCTTCCTTAGGAAAGATGCCAGCAAATCTGCAACGCCGTTGCGCTTTCCTAAATTGACTGACTGCACTGTTATTAACTGTTACTGTTATTGCGGTGTTTGTTTCCACATGTGTGAAAGTAAACAAAGCTAGCTCCCGGTAGGTAGGGTGGGGATGCCGTGGAAAGTGGTAAGCTCGTTGTCGTTCATCAGATCATATCCAGCTCCTGGCGCCGGAAAAGAGGAGGGGATCCAAAGATACCAGTGCCAGGCAGCAGTACTTTCTCTCTCTCTCTCGTCGGGAGCAAGCTGCACTGCAGGCCCTGTTCCATGTGCATGTGCCCGTGAAATTTTCTATGACCACGTATGCAGTACTACATCCTGAAGGTTGCAGACGGCGAGTCAGTGGCATGTCATCGGCACGTCCCCATAATCAGAATCAGATCAGATGGGGAAAGGAAAGGAACTAGTACTAGTACTCTACCAGTAGCGGTTGAAGCGAACGGCTACGAGACTACTCCCTCCGTCCCTTTCATCGTGCAATTATAAGAAACGTGTCAATCAAACTACGTTAATTTTGATCAAGTTCATATAAAAAATATTAAAATTTATGTCTCGAAATAAATTTATTATTAAAATATATTTCATAACCGATCTAACGGTAGTTATTTTATTTTATAAGAGTTAATATTTTTTATATAACTTTAGTTAAAATTTGCAAATGTTGACTTTTCAGGATGTGAGAATTACATATTCATTAGCACGAAGTGAGTACGATGATTTGCCGAGCTGGACGAGCACGTCCAAGCGCAAGCGACCAAATTTTGCTCTCGGTAGCAGTAGGTGGCACGTATTACCACCGGCTACAACGCCACTTGTGCTACCACCGAGTCAGCGAGGCGCTCACAATGACGCGCAGACACCTCACGAACTTGCGCCGTTGCACAGCACAGGGGATGTGCGCCCGCCCCGATGCCGAATTGCCGAGCCGTTCGTCGCCCTTGGCCCGCAACGAATTCTGCCTCAAAAGCATGGTAATTTGCCCGTGGGAACCAGAGAAACCCAGCAGAGCTGCACGAGGAGTGAGCATGGTGGCCATCCTGGTGCCTCTGCCTGCGTAATCATGGCTGTGGCTGGGGGCATGCCCGCATGTGTGTGGGGGCTGCGGCCAAAAGATTTGGCGGTGATTGGGCTGAAGCCGCGCGGGGGTTGCACCAAGTGTAGAGCCCTGCCTCAGATCCAATGGAGTGCTCGCACTCGATGGGAGTGCGATGTTATCCTGTATTCCTGTCTGTGTCTTGCATGTGTTGTGTGCTCCTTGATTTGATATTTCCTGATCCGCTCTGTTTCTCTGCGTTGTGTAGTCGTAATAAGGTGGAGTACTGTGCTATATTATCACGTTCCAGTTAACCTCCTCAGGCACGGCATTTCGCTGTTCCATTGCACTGCACGGGCTGTTGTCCTACATTCGGAATAATTCCTCTTTTTCCGTGCGTCCTAAAAAGAAGATTAGTGGAGTAGTTTCGCACCGCCGCTGCAGAAGAGACAGCTCACAACCGGAGGTGAGTAGCTGTAAAGAACCCCCGTACCGTAGTCAGCTTCATTAAACCAAGTGATTAAAAGAACTGCCAAGGACAGGCTTTGACCGCAAAGCCAGCGGTTACAGCTTTTGGAGGGACAGGACACAGGACGCAGTGTGCACAGCTGCACCGCAGTAGCCCAGGTTTTCAAGCGGACATGAATGAATGTCTACTGATGTTTAGCGCGGAGTACCCTTCATCTATGACACAGCAGTACCCTCTTTTAGTTTGAAACTGTTTAGAACGCAGAAATTTTACATCAATCAGTTTAATTCTTGTAGAAATAAGAGGAAAATCCTCTATTCTATACGGGCCTTCAATTTTCTCGAGTATAAATCTGCAACTATTGGTTGCGTGTCTGCGAAAGTGATCTATGTTTAAACAAATTTTCAGAAAATACTATTTACATTTAGGACTCCAAATTAATTTGATATAAAAATATATTTCCTAATTAATGGTATTTATTGAATATCTTAATATTAATGTTTTTAATAAATATATAATTGATCAAACTTAATATACTAAACCATATTACTGTGGTAGCATTACATGTTTTTGACTAAATATTTGTTTCTTATGCGATTTGTGAAAGTTTATACGTGACAAAAAATCACTCCTTTCAACCTAAAAAATCATGATTTTAGATGGGAGTGTCTAATGAACAACCGGTTGATTTAACCTTGCATAACAACCGGTCACTATGAAGCGAAAAAACATACGAAAAAAGCGGCGGCCACGCGGCCACGCCCTTCTTCTCCACTGCTCCATCCGCAGTTCCGCACTGCCCGCCGGCCATCCACGAGGTGCGTCACGCCCACACCCTTCTTCTCCTTGCTCCATCCGCACCTCATGCAGAGCTCACCGGCCATTCATCGGGGCCCTTCTTCTCCTGGCTCCATCCGCACCTCCTGGAGAGCCCTCCTGCATCACCAACGGCAACTTCCCCACCACCTCTAGCAACCGGCACAACAGAAACACCGGCGAGCCAACAGCCACAGAAACACAGGAGGGAGCCGCAGGCTGGCCTGGGGGCGCGCGGGGGCGGGCGTCCGGCAGCCTGCGCTCCGACGGTGCGACGGCAACACACATGCGGGCGTGGCGGCGCCGCGGGAGGACTGCAGAGCCTGGGAGCGCCACGGCAGGCGCGCGAGGAAGGCAGAGGCCGGGAGCTCGGACGCGGGGGCAGGGCCTGGTCCACACAATTGACAGCAGATCGAGCGGCCCACAAAATCCGGTTGTTTTGAAACTCAAAATCAACCGGTTAATGTATAGTGTTTCTCTTTTAGATGGACAAATTATACAGACTCATATATAGCATTACACTCAGTTTAGGTTGGAAGGAGTACCAAAGAACTAATAAAAACAAATTGACGTGTCCAAAGTAAACCAAAAAACACGTCGATCCAATATACTTTAATAGTCATTGATAATAGCATCCACCGGATCTATGCCCAACTTTTTGCTAAAACCATCATATCATCTCTACCAATATAGAAAACAAACATAATGTGACAAATTAAATGTACAACTAAATAAGCCACTTTTTTGCAAATTACATAAAAGGTAATCTAAAATAACTCTCCTATATATTTGTATCACCACTGAAACTGTGATCGATAATTTAAGAAGACATTAATTTATATCCACATTACCCAAATGTACCATTGTTGAAAATAAACTAAAATACACCGTAACTGAATTGTCAATATACCCTATTAAAAATAAATAACCATGTAGTGTGCCTTTATACCATATTTCCAACATCCAATTTAAGTTAATATCGATACTTCATTACAGTAACTTATTAGGAACCCAATGAATATGATTAATCAAGTACGATCCCCAAATCAAACTAAGTAAATTCATGATCAAGATTTTTGTCACCTCCGACCCCACAATGGTGGCACCGGTTTCGGCTGACCCTAGGGGCGTGAGCACGTGAGCTGTGCTCTCTGCCTCGCTCGACACTAGGAGTACGGACTCTGCCTTGTCTGACCCTAGGGGCACGAGCTCCACCTCACCCGACCCTAGTGGTGCAGGTCCTACCCCGCCTGACCCTAGGGGTACGAGATCTACCTCGCTTGACCCTAACGCCGTGTCCCACCTCGCCCGACACCCAAGAGGTACAAACACCGCTTCGTCCGACCCTTCAGAGGGATATTCCACCACGCCCGGCTCACCGAAGGAATATTTTGCCTTGCCCAACTCTGGCAGTGAGTCGGGTGAGAATCCATAATGGGCCCACACTATCTCTAGCCGCAGCACGGGCGGGAGGAGGAGCCCGAGGTCATGATCACGGTGCCATGAAGGAAGCGGGCACGTTTTGATGTGACACAACACCGTGAGGAGCCATCCCTGGGACCTCACGTCGCTACAACATAGAGCAGGGCAACAATGTGCAGTCATATCCTCATACAACCCCTGCAGAGTTTGTGCCTCGCCCTATGATGTCAATCACCTGAGAAGGCCAGTGGGCCTCACACGAAGGAAGGTCATGGATAGCGTGGCTCCTACTACATGCAGGATCAAAACATGGCTTCCATCACCACCTACAATATTGGAGGTGGACTCACCATGGGGATAGGGAGAACGGATCAACCCAAGTGTCATATTTTACAGCCTTCTTTTGATTCATCATCTTTGGCACTCGTAACAAACCCTTCCCATGAGCTATAAAAGGTAAGGCTGGACACCCCATGCAGGTCAATCTAAAATCGCACGTCGAAGACTGCACTAGTGACGTTCTATTTGAATCAGTATAAACGCTTGCGTCCTACTCGCAAAGTTGTTTTCTTTTGTGAAAAGTTTGTGTTTTTTTCTAGCCGGCCAACTAAAAACTAGACATGAAATCTTTGTTTAGGGCGTGCGATTTGTATAGGATTTTAAATCTTTGTGGCTTTGTCGTGACAATATTAGGTAGTATTCGCAGTTTCTTTTTTTAATGCGACTATGCATTCTGATTGGTACTACGCTACGACTGGCATTTTGCACAACTGTGGTGGAGTATCAAATAAGTCGACTTAACTGAAGTATCAAGGCACCTAAAAAACAGAAAAGGTCAAGGGATTGGTTTTTTTTTTGTCTAAAAAAGAGTGAGAAGTGTATGTCTATATGAAAGCTAAGTGCAGAATCCAGGAAGAAAAGTAAAGTACGCGCATCATCTCGAAAATCAAATGTGCCTATGTGAGGCCAGGACATTTTGCTTTGATATATATAATTTATTAGATTTGATGGGGTGGCCACTTAAGGCGAACACTTTTTTGCAGGCGCACTGGAGCAGTTTCTGCGTTTTTTTGCTGGCGGCATCCTCCGGTATTCACTGGCCATGATCGAGGAGTGAGACTGAACAGTTAGCCTCTCTTGCATTGGCGGTTGTTTGGCGTAGCTCTCTCTCCACAGGGACGCGGAGGGATGACGGACTGACGAATGAGCACGACAGATGGGCTCCCGCTTCCCAGTATAGCCCTGAACCTGGGGAACACTGTATCTATGTATGCAAACGCAACAGAAGAGAATAGTACTGTAATGCGTAAACAGTGTCCTGGAACCCTCTGATAGCAAAGAAACAAGCAGGAGTAACGAGTAGACAGCGACGGCACGAACGAACGAAAGATCGGTCCTCTGCATTGGTCAAGCGTAGCTAGCGCGTAGAGCTTGAATTCTTGGCGTGGCTGAAACTGGAAAGCATCAGTGCGCTCTTACTCTTACCGAAAGTGAATTGCTCAGCTGAATGATGCATGACCAAATCTGTGCTGTGGGTGCTCTCCATTCCATGGCCTCCCCGTGATTGAGATACCCCTGCTAAAATCGCTCCAAGACGTGCGGTGTGCGTCAGTGCGCGTGACGAGCTGGAGTCGGTGATGGTCTCAGAATAGAATCAGGCATGGCTCCCCGATGGAACAGCTCTCCAACTGCATCGCTTTTCCTTTTTGTGTGTGTGCGTGTGGCCCTGGGCACGGTGGGGGTGTACTACCTCTATAGCATTATCGCTTTGTCTTGGCCCTGCTTTCATTTTGCGTCTTTGCGTTCCTCTCTTCTGTGGAGCACGTTGATCTATCTTTCGCTCTTTGCATCTTTTTTTTTTGTTTTCATATCGTGCTAGATCTCTAGCCCGGTTGGAAAGCTCGCTAGTGCTCTAATAAACCTACGTACGGGCTACGGAGACATGTCATAGCTAGTCACGCCTACCCGGCTACCAGCCTGCTACCACGGTCCACGGCTGATGATAGATGATGTGCCCGACCAATCAACGCTTATTTTCAGCCACGAAATAGTATTTTTCTCTCACAACAAATCAGTACGAGCGAAATTAGCGCTTATTTTTCAGTCAAAAGAACGTGCTGATCCTTACTCTCGCGTTTCACGGTCACGGCCATCACCCAAAGCCGGGAGCAGCGGTGCAGCGCGTGCGCGGAATGAGCCGAAGGGGACGACGCCTCCCCCGGCGGCCGCGCGCTTCGCTTCCTCTCCTTTTTCGGATTCCCCGCGACGCAGCACCGCGGCCGCCGCTCGCTGCCCATCGTGCGCAGTCGGTTGCCGCGTCGCCGTCTTCCCCGCTATCTTTACCACCCCTCGCGTCGCGCGCGTTGTTAACTTGTCACACCACCAGGCATCGCACCACCGGGCCCCGGCCATTGACGCGGGCGTCCGATCCGCGCCGGCGCCGCACCCGCACCCCGCGGGCGCCGCAGTTAGGTTACCATTAGCTCTCCATGCCTTCCCTGTCGTCGCCCTCCTCCTCTCGGCGCCGACGTCGACGCCGACTGCTGCGCGCTGACATATAATACGAGTACATACAAGATACGTGCGTGCGTGTCGGGGTGCCTGGACCACGCGTGACGGACACAGATGCGAAAGCCACGGGCGGCGTATATGTGGCGTCGGGGACATCCATCCATAGGCTTATGCACTGGACGATGGGGACGTGACGGGGGGTGCCACCTGGTGATCCCGTCTCGATCGACGCTCTGCTTGATAGTATGGCATTTGGCTACGGCCGGGTCTCTCTGTGCTGTGCACCAGCGGGCCGGGACCGGGGATACGAGAAATGCAGATGCCTATGCCTATCCATCGGCTGGGTTCGTTGCATAGCCGTGCTCTGCTCTGCTGTGCATTTATACCGTCCTAGGAGGAACGAAGCTGACAAAGGTGCATGTGCGGGAACGCCGGGATGACGCGCGCTGTGCCAGGGCGACCTGTGTGTAGCCGTGGTCCTGAATGCCCTGACGAGGAAGTGGTATGCGTGCACGGTGGACGGTGGTGCACTGCTAGCTCCGTAGTAGATGCACTTGTACGCGTACGACAGCTATCATTTTGAATTTATGAATGACAGATATATGCTCGATCCGGCCCGTTTTCTGCTGCCCTGTTCGTGACACCGCATAGCGAGCTAGCTCATGGAGCGTGTACGTACGCAGGCCAGTCATGCATGCGGAGCTGCGGACGGCACCCCGTCGTGACTGCTGCGCCCGTGGCCTAATGCACTGGCGTCACTAGTAAAAAAAAAAAAAGTTTGTACAGGCGGTAACAGACCCCTTGCACTGGTGTTTTTCAGCGCCGCCAGTGCTAAAGGCCTGTGAAAACAAATCCTCTCCACAGGCGGTTCAGTAAAGAGAACCGTCTGTACAAATCATTTTCCGAAAATCGCGTTTTAAAAATAGCAAAACAAAAAAAAATTAATTCTGGGAAGGGACCCACCGGCCAGCGCCCGCCCATCTCCGTCGAGGTCGCAAGTCGCGGTATTTTTCGCGCAAAATTCACGCGCTACACGGCCGGTGGGATTCGAACCCGCGACCTCTCTCTCGCGCGTACCCCTCCCTATCACTACACCACACTCTCACTTGTGACTATATCCCACTTCGCCTCCTCACATATTATAACAAACCGAAAGTAAATTGATTGTTTGAGGCACTAAACGAATTCAAATGAAAAGGTTGTCAACTACAAAGTTGAGTAATTTTTCGACATCTACAACTTTCATGTATAGTGTTTCTCCATCCGAGGCTTTTATCAAAAAGTCAAATTTCAAATTTTAAACTTTGACTGTAATTTACATCAACAAGATGATTTCAAATGAAAAAATTTTCAACTACAAAGTTTCATAACTTTTCGAGATCTACAACTTTCATGTAGACAGTTTTTTCATTTAAAGTTATTTGAAAAATCAAATTTTTTAAATTGGCACCGATTTCTATAGGCGGTTCACTTAAGAAACCGCCTGTAGAAATCGATTTCTACAGGTGGTTTCTTAAGTGAACCGCCTGTAGAAATGCCCCATTTCTAAAAACCGCCTGTGTAAACCATATTTACACTGACGGTTTCTTATGTGAACCGCCTGTGTAAATGGTGTATTTACACAAACGGTTTTCTTAACCAAAATGCCTATGTAAAGTTATTTACACAAGCGGTTCTAATTCTGGCCCTACATGTTTCTTTTCACATGCGCGCGATAACAGAAACCGCCTGTAAAAAGAATTTGCTAGCGTTAGTGGAAACCATTTTTCTACTAGTGCGTGTACAATAAGGACGTGGCATCTATCTCGTCCTACTAGTATACTACTACAGTAGTCGTGGTATACTCCAATAATACAGATGCATGGGCAAATTGATGAATTGGAATACTGTAATAAATAGCAACTGTTCGTCGTTAGCTATAACGCCTACCGCGTTGACAAATCGATGGATGCCTGCTCATTAATATTCTTTCGAGTGCCGAACAAGTTTCCTTGTCACACGATCATACTGCTTATATCCAGCTAATATCGTGTGTGTTAGCGTGCGCAGAGAACAAACCCCGACCGGACCAGAACTTGTTCCAGAGTTGAGAGTTGGAATTGGAACTCGGGTGGCGGCGTCGTCGTCTGTCTGGTTCCTTGCGACAAAAGAAAGGTTCAAGTGGGCGCGTGCATGGACAAAATCACAAGAGGCGCATGTGCATGACAGCGTGATAAAATGGTCAATGGGATGGAGCATTATCATGAGGCAACTGTACTAGGCACAACAAAGCTCAAAGTTGGTGCTAATAATAGAGCCTACTAGGATCTAGAAAGGTACAGTAGCGTATACCTGCACAGTCGTCTTTTTTCTCGGGCTCCGTTTAGATCCCAGTTGCAGTTGCAATTCTGCACTGTAGCACGTTCGTTTGTATTTGACAACTTTTGTCCAATCATGGCCCAAGTAGACTTAAAAGATTCGTCTCGTGATGTACATGCAAAAAGTACAAACATGCAAACATTTCGTCTACATTTAATGCTCCATGCATGTGCCGCAACGTTAATGTGACTAGTTGCAGTTGCAATTTGCACTGGATCTAAACAGGGCCTCAGTCACGCCGCGTGCCGTGTGCCTGGCTGCCTGCTCGGATGCACCGCCAGTACTCCTGGAACGGGAGAGTACTGTTCGTATCTTGGCGCCTACTGGCTACTACACATGTAATAGTCGTCGCCACTCTAATTGCGAAGTCAAAAGCGTGATGATGCAGGATGCATCGAAGAGGTCACGGGCACTGTCTACGCCCGTTGCGACGGGGTCCCCGGCGCGACCACTGTTCCTGTTTCCAAGCGGCGAGCAGCACAGCGCGTGCAGTGCATGCAGGGGCTGCTCGCGTTTAGCACACCAGCAGCAGCATCCAAGATGGGGCCGTCGTTGATCGATCAAAGATTGGATTTTCTCTGGGTCACCCGTATCCGTATCCGTGTCCCCGCCCTCCACGACGACCACCACCTAGGCCGGCAGCAGGTGGTAGGCCTCTGTTCCTCTTGCATTGGATGCTACTGGTCGTAGTCGTACTCCCTCGGTTCTCGACCTGCACACTATAGATTGTACTTGTACGAGTACACACGATCAGCAATGACCAATGAAGAGGTTGGTGGATTGCAGTCCTCCAAACAGTGTCGAATTACCATGTGGTAATTACTACCCGTCAACCTTGATCTCGTTTCCTTCGACCTGCTGGAATCTGTACGTGCGAGTATAGTATGGCCCCGTTTAGATCCCAGTTGCAGTTGCAATTCTACACTGTAGCACGTTCGTTTGTATTTGACAACTTTTGTCCAATCATGACCCAAGTAGGCTTAAAAGATTCGTCTCGTGATGTACATGCAAAAAGTACAAACATGCAAACATTTCGTCTACATTTAATGCTCCATGCATGTGCCACAATATTGATATGACTAGTTGCAGTTGCAATTTTCACCGGATCTAAACAGGGCTATATTGTACTGGTTCGTACTCCAGTTGCCTAGTACTCCAGTTGGTAGCAGTAGGTACTGGTCGTGAAACCGCCGCTCAGCTACTACAGCACCGTGTTACCACACGTGTAGCCGCAAGACTCTTGACTAATGACTAGACTACAAAACGCCGCCGAAAGCAGAACCCTCCTCGATCTAGTGTGCGATTACAATTATTGAGCACCCGATTAATCTGTTACATTTCGGCTCCGTTCGTTTGAGCTTAAAATCGCTTATTTTTAGCTCTTCTATAGTATTTTTCTCTCATAAGAAATTAGCATCAACGCTTATTTTCAACGGTTTTCAGTTTCAGCGGACAGAGCCTTCGTTGCGCCCCGAACTGCACTTGTTTAGAGTGCAGCTATCATCTTCAATTAACCGACTGCACGCCAACCAAATGTTGGGACTGAGACATCAATCATTCATCGACGTCGATCGACAGCTTCGATCCAGGAAGTTTAGTACTCCGTATACTGAATGGCCGGGCCACACGATGACAATGGTTTCAGGCTTGAGGACAATCAAATGAGGATCCAGCTGATTTGCCGCTCAACTACCGTACCGTCGTCTTCGGTTTGCTGTACTGCATATTTCAGTTGGATTATTTGAACTAGGATCACTGATACGGAAATGCACACTCTCGCTTCCTTGTAGGAGCAAAATAAGAAGCACAAAAAAAGATATATTGTACGTGCAATACAACTGGCACCGTTTTTCTCTTTTATTTGATTTCTTATATTTGCGAAAACAAATTAAACTGATAGATTTAGAGCCTATTTGATCCATTAGCACTAAAAACTATTGCTAACATTAGTATTAGTGGATCCAGATACACCTACTAATTATTAGTAACAGGTTGCTAACTATTAGTTCTATTAATTGGTTTGGAACTGCTAATAGGTGACAATAGTTCATATGCACCTTGGACTCACAATCCAACCAATTATTAACATGCATCCAAACGGCCTCCTACTAAAATTAGCTAGCTAAAAAATAACAACTATTAGTTGCTCTCTTAGTCCATAAATATATGGATTTCTAAAATTGTCTTAAATCAAACTTTTTAAACTTTCATCGAATTTCTAAAAAAACCCCCTCAAGATTTATGACATCAAATTAATATCATTCGATATACCGTAGAGAAGTGTCATAGATGCTGTTACTCTGATTTTATAAAATGATTTATTTAACAACAAAGTGAGTATTAGATAACTGCTCCTTCCATCCAAAACAACATGCAATTCTAGCGCAATAGCATAGCCTATTTATCAAGTTCTATCAATCATAAATAAAAAACTAATATTTATAATATGAAACTAATATCATTAGATTAATTATGAAACATAAATACACATACTATACTGGTCAAACATCAACTGTTTTATCAGACATGCAACCCATAGTTAAATGTTTCCATAGATATAGTGCTAATGGATTCAAATAGATCTTTAGAAAAGTTCCTAGGTGAGAGTGACTCGTTCACATAATTTATTGACACTTCAAGCTTACATTGACCTCGTAAACCTGATGTTCCAACCATATCCTTCTTAATTAGTTTGTCGATGAACCTACAAATAGACTATTTTTTGCTGGTTCGTAGATAGCCTCGCAAAAATTTAGTCTATTTACGAGTAACACGCCTTGTATCCCTATCCTCCACGAATTCAACTACAGCCTCGAGTTCCCCCCGGGTTAAAAGTAAAAATAATTACCCATCTTTTTTAAAAATATAAGATATTTGTATTGTTCAAGTCAAAATGTCCTAGGTTTAATTAAATTTACTGGAATGACAGCAATATCCATGATATCAAATTAGCCTTAGATATTTTGAGAAATATAATATTAGTTTGGTGATAAATGTGTTCGGATGCACGATTATTAGCCAACTAAGGATTATTTGCAAGTCTCTATTATTTCTCCACCTATTAGCTGTAAATTTCTGATTTAGTTTAACTAGCGGGATATTTGTCATTTGGACTTTATTATGTATACCTGTTTGATCCAAAAAGTTAATTTTTTACACCGATCTAAATAGGGTCTTCGATTTCTAATACGCAGTTTGGAGGGATACACTTTATTGTTATGCTTACTATACTTGACAACAAAATGGGTTATACTAGTGACGAGCGAAGAGCACCACTGCTGATAAGCTCGAGTTTTAGGACGTGTTTGGTGAGGTTCCGAGCGGCTCTAAAGAGGAGCTGCGCGGACCGCGGAGTCTCCAAATCCTCTGCTTAAGTTGAGGCGGAGCCATTCCACCAATCGGCACAGTAACGCACAGGCATAGTGCTAAACAGTGTGTCACAGTAGCCAAGCGCAAGCGCTGGAGCTCCTCGGAGGCACGCCAAACACTGCCTTATTATTCGTGCAGTGAAAAGGTCTCAATGCACGAGGGGCCACGGCGGCAGCGGAGACCAAACTTTGACACGCAGGCGCCTGACCGAACCCCACCCCACACATGCGAACGAATAGAGTCCATGGTTTGCACGACAGTGGCGTCGGTTGCGGACTTGTGGTGTTGTCAGGGTCAGATTATTGGCTAAACTGTTTGTCATCGAACACGCGATCGAGGACGAAGCTCGCCGCTCGCCGGCTCGCGTGCGTGAACGCGAAAGAAACTCATCCAAAAGGCAGCACAGAGATGATTATGCAGTATTTTGCTGTATGCCATAAATTTCCGAGACCCGTGTTTGGCAACCTTCGACCTTCCTCCCCGTGGCCGGGGCCGCCGGGGGTCCCCGGCCGCCGCTGGCGAGATCTGCGGCTGCCGTTTCAGCATCGGTAGTAGCGTCTCTGATGAAAAGCAGCGTTTCGTTTCATCAATAGACACAGCGGGAGCAGTGTTTCGAGGTTTGTACTAGCAGTGCTACACAATCCAAATCGCAAGTGCCTAGTCATGCTTAAAGGGGACTTGAGTGAACCAGCCCACCTTGGCGCCAAAATCTGGTAGTCTCTAACCAACTCGATGATTGGGAAGTTTGGGTAAGCTGGACATGCTACTAGTTTGTTGGCTCCGTCTCACTCATGCAGGTATGCAACGGTTCATCACTCTATCTGAAAGGTTTCTCGTCTTAAAAAAAAAACAGAATTTTCTACCTTCTATGTTACTTCAAGCATCTAATACGTGTCATTTAGAGACATTTAGAGACTAATATATATGAGACAGATGTCATTGACAGCAAACCTCTCCACTTGGTTGAAGGGACCAAGTGAGATGAGATGGGGTGACTCCAGGACGAGAGCAGTTTGTATGGGAGGACAAGTGGAATAAGAACGTCCCAGCAGCGAATATTCACCTAAGATACAGGGTGACCCCGTGCCTAGAAATTTTACACGGGTTCACCCTAGGTAGGATGAGTGGCTCGTGGGTGGGTTGAGATGGACGGGGTCACGGAGAAGTCCGCTAGAGGCCGCACGCGGAGGAGATAGAGGGTGGCAAACAAAAGGTCTGAGCTCCGTCTAGGCTCTGTTATACAATGCTGTGGGAGTGAGCTCGAGCGCTCTAGCGAAGCCCCCCGGCCAGCGAGCGCATAGCCGCACGGGGGAGCCCCAAGATCCGGCGCACCGCCGTGCGGATGAGCGCATCCAGCGAGCCGTCGCCGCACGAGCGAGCATGCCATCGAGATCCGATCCACTGCCGCCGCGCAGGCGAGCGCGTGGCCGAGATTCGGCCCGTTGCCGCTGTGTGGGTGAGGGCCAGCTCTGGCCACTCGAGCGTGTGCGAGCTCCATCGGGTGAGCGGCTCAGCTGACGAAGAAATGTTTACGTGCGTAGAAAAAAATGAAAGAAGGGAGACGAAGAGGAAAGGAAAAAAGTAATAAGAGACTGACGGATGGGGTCGTATGTGTTAGATGACTCATCTCAATTTTAATGTCTCGTAACTAAATGGAAAACAGATTCGTTCGTTTCTTCTCAATCAAGCAACAGATGAGATCATGACGACCCTAAAAACCAAGAAAGGTCTATTCCATCCCATATTTATCTCCCAACTAAACGCTACTTAATGCCATCTCGGGAGGATCTGTTTGACTCCTAGACTCCTAGCTAAGATGGAAATATGGAAATACATATCCGAATTATCCGCATTTGTATCCGTTCGAATTGTATATATGGATATCCGTATCCGTATCCGTTTTAAAATAGATGTCAAAGTGGATACATCCGTATTCATATTTTAGTGTTTTCTCTATCCGATTCCACATCCGTATTCGACAATATCCGACAATATCCGTATCCGAATAGAAAATAAGGTACCATGAACTTATTTAAAAGTTTTCTCTTCATAATAAGTGAACTATGAACTTATTTAAAAGTTTTCTCTTCATAATAAGTGAACAATTATTTAATTTTATTATTACTAATAATTTATGTAACATATTTAATAGTATATATAAAATTAAATTAAGTATTAATTTTAAATTATTAACGATACATAAAGATTAACTAATTTTAGCACTTTTATAATTTAGCTTAATCTAATATATTTGTCCTTTTAAATTATTTTAATCCTTTACTTTATTTATTTATTGATATAAATTATTTTATATAAATTTAAAATTTCATAATAAATATTTATATAAATATAATATTGATTGATATATTTATTTATTTATTAAATATATATTGGTAACTAGATTATTTTTTTGCTATCCTTGTCCATGCTATATATATAAATGCTTTATCTCTAGTTTTATGTGATTCCAATACTAATTATAAAGTAAAATGGCTATTTGTTTTCTACCATTTTTATTTGAACTTATTCACTTGATCTATTATTTTGTTCAATATTATCTCTTATAATTTAGTTTACTTCGCTATTAGAGATTAATTAGAAGTATACTTTCATTTAGTTTACTGGTGGCGCAAAAAGTGGCTCCCTAAGCCCAACACACCAGCGAAGTCGGAAACGACCCTTGAAAGCAGTAGAGCTCTCGCAGATCCAGGTAGCTTCGGACCCGGTCTGAGAGTGTCGGTAACACCCAAGCGTGCCAGTCAATTTGACCAGCAATTGACAAGGAAAAAATAGTAATCAGTAATCACATAGCGGAACTAACCGGTATGTCCAGATAGTTCCAATTGTGTGGCTCTGAAAGCCGATTCAATCGGAAATCGACTAGAGAGTCGATTCCGGCATGTATACGTGTTTGGCCACGGAAGTATATACTGAATTGATGCATAATCGATTGATGTATATAATCAGATAGAACGACCTACATTAAACAAGTTTATGTAGATAGTTATAACAGATTAAAGCACAATCGATTAATGTTAACATGTCAAATCATTCAGTTCGTGCTGTCTGAACGTCAAACAGACAGAAATCGGCTATTTAACCGATTTGGCAGGGAACAATCGGTTAACTGGTTTTCCTCGTGAAGCACAACTGCATCGGCTAATTAGCCGATCTAGAGTTCGTGAAGCAGAAAACTTAGCGGTGACTAGTCCCAAGTATAAATCTGAAATTGATACGAAGCTGGTCTAGAAGGCCTGCGGCTTTATATCAATTTAGATTTACTCTCGAAAGTAACCACAAGTAGATCTAAAGGAATACAAAGCTGGTCTAAAAGGCCGGCGGCTCTATATTCATTCAGATCGACTCTTGCTAAGCTCTCTCATCACGTACGAACAAGATTACGATAATACTGGCCGAATCGAATAAATATCATAACAAAACATAAACATGGACCGAATATAATGAACATTCTCTCATGTAGATCTGAGGCCAATACTATGCAATCTTGATCGGACAAAGTGATGTTATACTGATAAATAAACAATAAACAACAAATAACATCTTGATAACTTAATAAATCTAACTAAATTGCCATATTTAGTTAGAGCCGATAACTAATCCATGCATGCAAACTATCTCAATCTATAGCTTGTCTACCGGATGACATTAACTAATAGATTAATCAAGCAAACAAACACGAATCGATAATTAATCCGCGTGTGAAAACCGTCCTAATCTGCATCTCGTCCACCGGATGACGGTTAACACAGATTAATCGAGTAAACCAGCGTGAATCATCCTTGACTCACTATACTTCCCGCGTCCATCGGATGACGCCAAAGAAACAGAGTTTAGTAAGGACCCTGGTCCGCCATGCTTCTACGTCCACCGGATGACGCTAAAAAGACATAGTTTAACAGGGGGTTGACGATACTTACAAGTAAGCCTGCGTCCACCGGATGACACCCAGCCTGGATGAAGTAACTCGCCGGACTCGACTGACTCTAGGGTTTGTTGGCCGGAGCCGAAAGTTGTGTTGTATTGATGTTGTTTTTTTATATCAATAGCTGAGGGCTTATATTTATACCCTGAACGTAGATAGAGTCCTAGTCGAATTACAACTCATCAATAGATAAGGAAACTAACAAACTATCCTATATCTAAGGTAACTTGGAGTCCAACCTTCCCTTTCCATAATAGACTCCGATCGTGATCGCACCCTGACGGTGCGGACTCTAGATGACGTCATCAATACTGACGCTGCGCGCCTCCTGTCACCTTGGCCCGATAACCGATTCACCGTGCAATCGGCTGTTTCCTTCCTTCCACTGGACGGAATCTGCTTCCGAGATTGGCTATCTTCCTCTGGTATCGACTATCGGCTCCCAGCGCAAAATTTGGTGTTAACATTTACTTTCGTTAACGATGTACTTAATAATAAAATTTTATTCATGTATGTTAAATTTCATAATGTACGTTCTGAGTTAGATCGAGTAAATATCCGATTTCGGATCCGCATTCGAACCATCCGTTTTGTATTCGTATTTGAAAATATTTGAATCCGAATTCGTATTCGAATTAAAATATGGTAAAAGATGACATCCGGATTCAATCCCATTTTACTTTTACACGATGTTTTTCTCTCGTAGAAGCAGCCATGAGCCCAAAGGAAATACAGTATGTACAGTACATAAGAGTTTACGAATGACCGCTCATGCATGCAGCTGTCCGGGCGGACAACGTACGACGCCGCGACAAGATGATTGCCGGCCGTCGGCTTTGGTGCTCCGAGACCCTCCTCCTCGTGTGCCGACAACGCAGGCACATCGTGCTGGCAGCGATGCGATCTACAGTCGCCTTTCCACGTACGGAGCGTGACATGCAGTCTGTTGGCGAGTAAATGTCGTGTCGGAGATGGATGCGGATACGGAGCGTGCGACAGCGATGTGAAACGAGACAATCATCTACTAGTACTCGTGTCAGACCGCCGCCGCCGCGTGGCGCCGCTGGGCGCTCGCGCCTCCTGCGAGTGACACGGTGCACCTTCGGTGTGGCCAGATTCAGGATCCAGAATGGAGCGGATGGACGCCTCGCCCCACCCCCCCCCCCCCCCCCCCCCCCGCCCCCCCCGTCGTTGGGACGTCCGTCGCGTGGTGCGAGGGATCGCAATCATTGGGGCTGCACTACGGGTATCGTGGAGAAGTGAAGCTTCGAAAACGTGCTCTGCCGAAATTATTTACGTCAAGGACTTTGACATGTAGTAAACGGTTATCTCCGCCTGTGTTACTACGATGCACGGGACGCGCGGCAGGTGGGGTAGGTTATTTTGTGCAGTATTCTCCGTGCATCGTCGTCCTCTGTTGCGTGTCGGTGTGTTTTCTACCGCATGTTTAGTGTCGGTGCCCGGCAAGGTCGTTGGAACGGTCCAGCGCCGAGCACACCATCGTCCTTCGGCAGCCAAGCGGTCTCGGGTTTCTCCTCCATTATCAGGCACGCAGCGGCGGCCATGCGTACTGCCATCGCCAGGCTATGCCAGCACGGATAGATAGATGGGTCAGGTGAACAAGCGTGGCACGACGGCGACGGCGAGAGCTCTCGGCCGTCGGCGTCGGAGCCGCACGCGGGTCTGGAGCCAGTACCACCACCGGCGCGTGCGTCAGTGTCAGTGCGTGCACCCGCCGCCGGGCATGGTCGTTCTTCGTGGCGTGGCGCTGAGATCCTACATGCTTGACTTCAACAAAATGAAACTTAATCCGAAAACGATGACCGACAATCAACATGTCACACGGCCTGGAGTCAAATCTCAACATGTCACACGGCCTGGAGTCAATCATCGCGCCAGTCTTCAAGTTTAATCTGGAAAAACTGTTCTTAAACGGCAAGGTGAGGACGCACGAATCTTTGGTTGTTGGATGAACTTCTATCAGACATAAACCTGTTTATTAAGAGTACGACTGCTAGTAGGAGTAGATAACAAAACTTGTTCTCTCGTCCTGTCGTCCTACATGTATAAAGAATGGTTCGAACTGGACGATTCCATTCTCCAGCGTTTCCGAGATTGGAACGCTCCAACTAATGCCGGTTACAACGAAAGGCTGCTAATCAACTGATGGGCTTGTTCCAACAGATTAAACCTTTTTCTTAAAGACTCGATCAGCACAAAAAAAATTAATAATTGTGGTCATCAAGTTCTGCTGTCGTGGCTGTATATCGGTGTCCACGAGTATGAACAGAATATAACTTTCAGTTCCAGTCTTATGTATTGACGTGCTTCTCCGAACTGCAAGTGTAAGGGGGTTTTTACATCCCAATTTTTTTAGATTTTGACACTGTAGTAATGAGGAATCTTTTGTAATAAGTGTCTAATTATAGCCCAAATAGACTCAAAAGATTCGTCTCGCGATTTACTGGCAAACTGTGCAAACTGAGAACAGTGATTGTTCGTTTAGGAACAAGAAACGGATTTGATCAGGATCAAGTAAGTTAAGCCATGTGTGCAAAATGGTAATCGGTGGGGTTGTTCATGAATCATGAGATCTTTTTATTTAGGTCATAATTGAACAAAAATTATTAAATATTAATAAAAGTACTACGGTGTAACTTTTCGCTTATTTCTCAATTTTTTTCAACTAAACGGGCCTAAAATACTCTTCAGAGATGTTTTTTCTCTGCTGATTGAACGAACGAACGGTGCAGCCACAGTCTCAGCTGTGCATCTTGGATTTTAGGGCCACAGTCTCAGCTGCAGAAACAGTGATTACTGGCTTGCTGCTTGCACGGCAACGCACATGGCACTGAATTTTATATATCAGCATTGTTGGCTGGGTGTCGGAGCGAGATGAACAGCGAAAACTGTCACCGCTGCTGTAAGTATGATTGATTTGACTAGACAGCGGCCCTCATCTACAAATTTAATGCCAACGTAATTGTTTCATAATGGCCTGATATTAGCTGCATTAATCCTCTAACCAAGCCAGCCATACATGTCATGTCATTCAGTCAGACCTAACAGAGAGATCGAGCAGCTTAATTAATAGTACTCCCTCCGTAAAAAAAACTATCATTTTAGATATTTCAGATATCACGTTTGATCATTCGTCTTATTTAAAAATTTTGTATAATTACCATTTATCTTATTATAATTTGTTATATCATTAGAGACACTTTAATAATTATTTATTGACTTTGTATATTATATAAATTTTTTAAATAAGACAAACGGTCAAATATATTTTGAAAAATCCAAAACCATAGTTTTATAAGACGGAGAAAGTATTTTTTGCTCAAGAGGGCAGTACTGGCGCAGCTGTACTTACCGTCGCCTAGTACAGTACTCCTATGTTAGTAAAGATTGTGGATGAGATTACTTGAAGCATAGTATTCGGGAAATGTAAAAAACGGGACATTTTTTCAGACGAACTTATGAAGTAACTTATGAAGTACTTCCTCCGTCCCGCCTTGACTGTCGTTTGGCAGTTCGATTTAAATGTCAGTGTTCACAGCGTATGAACTGCATCTGAACATCTCTTTTGTCTTGGTTCAGATGGTCTCCGATGAACCCAACCACAGTCTAGAACGTCACAGACAACGGGACAGAGGGAGTACCAACTTATCATTATCGGTAATTGTCGGTGGTTAGATTAGCGAGTGCTACACCGGCTAGTAAACTTAGAGATTGCAGTTGAAGTCACGGATGGTGTGCAAGGAGGAACACGGGGTTTATGCTGGTTCAGGCAATAAATGCCCTACGTCCAGTGTGAGATCGAGTCGTGTTGCCTTGCACCGGGGTGCTTGTAGTAGGGGTTACAAGCTTAGTCGAGAGAGGGAGGGGCTACCAAGTCTCTTGTGAGTGTGAATATGTGTGTGTTCTGGAGTTTTGGCGGTGAATGCGTACGTGTGTGTGGAGCGTGAGTCCAGGAGAGCGTGTCTATGATCGGCCTCTGCCCTCCCTTTTATAGTTACAAGGGAAGGACTAGAGTTACATTTGTTGCCCTGTGGTTACAGTGCCCGACATGGCGGAGTCAGTGATGACTGGTGGCGATCGCCAGCCACGCCCTCGTCTTGGCGCCTTGGCGGCATGGCATTAGTCATTCGGCTGATCCACCACTGTTCCATTGGTGAGTTCCAAAGCGCCTCACAGTGCTGGTCATGGTTGGCTGCATGGCAATACGTCATGCCGTCGCGTCCGTCCCTGCATAGTGCAACGAGTAGACAGGTTGACCTTTGTGTACAAGCTCCCGAGGCTCGGGAAACCTTGGTGCCGTCGGGGGCTTGATGGGACAGAGCGGGGGGGGGGGGGGGAGTGTCCTCCCTCGGGCGCTTCTTTTTCCCTGTGAGGTACATTCCGAGGGTAGGCGAGACTGGTCGTAAGGCTTGCCCATTCCCCTGGGTTGGCCGGGCGACTGTCGTTCCCCATTTCCTGGTGTCACACGTGCGACCGGGGTATGGCAGTCGCCGTCGTAGTTGGCGAATCTCCTCGTCAGCCCGGGGAGCCGTACGGTTGACTGTCCTTATAGCGGCGTGGGAGGAGTAGGACCGTCAGATCGCCTGCTAGAGGAGATGGGGCAGTTGGTACGGCGAACGTGCGTGTTCGGGGTGCCGTTGTGTCAAGGGGCCCACCCGTTGGGACCATGCTTGTAAAGCGGTCAGAGAGGTCCCTTGTAGTCCAAAATTGCTCTGCTGACGTCAATTGTGCATTGGATGCTTCAGAAAGGTTGCGCCCGAGGGGGATGGGGTAGCTCGGGCGAATCGGAGAATCGGCGCCTGAGGGTGCCGCTTTTCCGAGCTCTCTCGGGGAGGCTCGGGCGAATCGAAAAATTGGCGCCCGAGGGTGCTGCTTTCCCGGGCTCTCTCGGGGAGGCTCGGGCGAATCAGAAAATTGGCGCCCGAAGGTGCCGCTTTCCCGAGGGTAGGCTGGCGTTGATGCAGCGTCGTCATGGGCCTCCGTAAGCGCGGCCTTCGCGGGCTTCCACAGGCTTTGCCTGGGTTGGGCCGTGTTGGGAATATGTGTTTTTACATCGAAGTTGGGTACCCCATACTTTGGTACCCGATAGTAGCCCCCGAGCCTGTGGTGGAGTGAAGGCACTCCTCCGCAGGCTCAAGCTGGCTCTTCCTGTCGAGGAGATGAAGTGCAGGTCGTTTTCTCCGGGGGTGCGCGCGAGCGCACCCGCCAGGTATAGCCCCCGAGGCTTTGGAGGGATGTTATATCCCTCCAAAGGCTTAAAATCGTGATTACGAGTCCTCGGGTGTTCTTTGATTTATTTAGGGGAGGTGATCCCTTGGAAACAGAGCCCCCGAGCCTCCCATCGTGTAAGGGAGGTCGTTTGGTGGTATTTCCAAGGTGCAGGATAAGTTTCCAAGCCTCCATTTTCGTATCGGAGATCGATCGGGTTCTTCCCTGTCTTTTTCGCTAGTTCAACCTTCACGCTCTTTTTTTCGGAAAGAGGAAGGTTTGGTCCTGCACGACTTCCCCATTGGGGCGCGAGTCGGCATTTCCGGTGAGCTACAAACGGGTTGGTCAAAGTGGAGCTCTGTGCCCCGTTTGTTGGGGGTCGACTAGTGGCCTGAGCACACTCCAAATGTTTCCCGAGAATTAATTAGTGGATGTCAGGTCCCTTCGACGGGTCCCGAGGGCCTGATGCCTCCCACGGAGGGATTCCACGTAATCGACTCACTACTAGGACTTGGACACAGCACGAGATGTCCATTGTGACGCTCGGGCGTCGGGATACTGGCCATTTTCGTGACCCATCCGTTTGCTGTCCCTAACTCGGTTTCCCTGGGGCAACTGTTCGAGCCACTTTGGGCCAGTCTTCGATCCCCTGGGAACGTAACGGGTGTCCGAACCGGAGGTTCCTTCGTCAAGAAGGAGAATATATCGATGGAATCGAGGCGAACGGGCGTAATGATTTGGCTCACCATTTGAGGCACGAAGCTTGACGGACGCGACGGTTCGAGGTTGTCGAGGCGGTTGCCTGCGCGAGGCTGCCGGCGTTGCTGGGATCGTGGCAAGTTCGACGCAGTTAATGCGGTGGATTCGCCGTATCTGACTCGATTCGCCACCTGGGTATATAAGGAAAAATGGTGATTTTTTCTTTCTACCCTAGCCATTCGCTTGCGCAGCCGTTCACCTTTTCGCTTCCATCGTCCATCTTCTTGCCCTCGTTGTTGCTCGAGTGGGGAGCGCCGCCGCGGCCGCCATCGTTGTCTTTCCGCAGCTCTTCTTCTCTAACTTGCCATGGCTTCCTCCCCCGTCGCCACCGATGCTGCTGCTGCCGCCGCCGGCATACTCAGGCTGGAGCCGTGGCCGCGGAGCACTGTGACGAAGGCGGACCTGTAGCGGCTCGTGGAGCTAGGGCTCCTACGCCCTCGCACCGACGCGGAGTGTCCGGAGTGGGTCGTGCCGTCGAGCGACCATGACGAGTCGAACCGCGACGAGGGGTACGTGGTGAGCTTCATCGCCTACCATGAGCGCGGGCTCGGGTTGCCGCCGAGCCGGTTCTGCCGGGCGCTCCTCTTCAACAACGGGCTGGTGCTCTACAACCTCACCCCTAACTCCTTCACGCAGTCCTCGATTTACGCCGCCCTGTGCGAGGGTTACTTCGGGGTACCCCCGTACTGGGACCTGTGGCGTCGCATCTCCTGCGTCGACTGGTACACCAAGGCGGTTGGTGCGAAGAAGCCGCGGGAGATCCCGCGCGCGGGGGCCTACGGCTTCGTGATCCGTTCCGGCTCGTACATCCCCTGCAAGGCCCCCTCCTCCAATAAGGGCTGGCACCACGGCTGGTTCTACCTCCACAATGACGGGGACGCCTTTCCCAAGTATACGGGAAGGGCGTTCACCGCTCCCCTTCCCCAGTGGGAGTGGGGGTGCCCGGCTAAGGAGGCCAAGCACCTGAATGCCTACTTCGACGCGCTCCAGGTGTTGCGCGATCGGGGTCTCACGGGAGTCGGTGTGGTGGCACAGTTCCATGCACTGACGGTGCTGCCACTGATGGAGCGCAGGCTAGCGCTGAACCAGATGCTGATTGGGTCGTCGCGGGAGGGCACGGCGATGCTGGCCCAGGACATCGGCGAGAAGGAAATCATGCGTCGCGTTAAGTACTTGGTGGGCGGTCATCCTACCTGGGACGAGGTGAACCAGGTGCCCATGCGCCCTCGCACGGGCTTCATCACGCTGGTGAGCGTCATTTGCTCTTATCGAGTTTGCGGTTCCTCCGTCTTCTTCCTGATTTCCTTCTTTGTTTGTTACAGGGTCTTTCAAGGATCAGGAAGCTTTCCCTTCCGCCTGTCCCGGAGGACAAGGCTTGGCGGACCCAGAACCGCCTTCGGGACGAGGCGGCGAAGGTGAAGAAGGACCAGAAGACCGCGCTGAGGCAGAAGAGAGCTCGGAAGACGGAGGAATCCTCCCAGCGCCGTCATCGCCGTAGGGAGGCGAGGGAGCCGGAGGAGGACACCCTCACCGATGAAGATGTCGAGGAGGATGACGAAGAAGAAGATTGTTATGATGACGATTTGATGGAGTTGGACCAGCCCTTTGTGGCCACAAAGCCCGCGGTGGGCGTCGACGAGCCTGGGAAGGCTCCGATGTCAGCGTCCGCCGGCGGAAGTGCTGGGGCTCGCGACCCGAGTCCCCAGGCAAAACTGCCGGAGACCACATCTGAAGGCGTGGTCTCTGGCAGCGAGACTATTGGAGCCATGGCTCTGCCTTCCAGCGGCCGCGAGGGCCCGCAGGAGAGGCCGGGAACGGGCTCGGACCCAGCGCCCGAGCCAAGCCTGGCTGTTGCCGGCGGGACCGGGGGGTTCTTCTTTCGGCGCACCCTCCCCTCCGACGCGTCGTTGATCGGCGCGACGGCCGAAGGCAGGGGGAGCCGAGAGAAGACACCGCCTGCGCCGGAGATGGGTGGCGCCCGGACGGCGGACCTTGAACCGGGGTCCGTCCAAACCGGGTAGCCCCCGCCGAGGGACGGCGTCGTCAAGGCCACCTCTGGCGAGCAGACGGGACCCGCGCCCGAGGCCGAGCGCGAGCGTGAAGTGGAGGCATTGCCTACCTCGCCACTGACGGCGCAACTCACGCCGCCTGTCGTCCCACCGAGCGCGGGGGCAGGAAGGAGGAGGAGGGTGGTTCCGAAGACGAGGTAGGTGACTTTACCTGTTACTTCTTTTGTCAGAGATCCGTCCTAGCGTTACGAATGTTCCTTCCTTCCTTTGTTGTTTTAGGAAGCGCTCGGGGTCGGACCTCCAGGTCTCGCACTTGAAGGTCCTAAAGGTGCAGGGTCGTGACACGGCCGGGGGTAGTGCCTGATCGACGGACGAGGAAATCTGTCCCCCCACGGGTCCGGTGGTGGCGTCCGAGGTTCCTCGTTCGGGAGGGGTCGTTCCGGCTACGGCCGCCGTCGTCACGTCCGTTGCTGACGTGGAGGCGGCGCCTGCGTCGGCTCCCAAGGCTTCGGTCGTCAGTTCTGGAGACGCCTCGGGAGCGTCAGCTGATGCCGCCCTCACGGAGCCTGCCGCCGCGGGTTTGACGGTAGTGGATGTCGACGCGGGAGCTCCTCCCACTCGTGAGGAAGGCCCCTGAGAGTTGGCACTGAGGAAGCCCCTGCCTCGGGAGTTGACCGCCTCCCGGATCGAGTGGGCGGACCGAGCGGATCCTCAAGCGCCGCCTGTCTTCTCGCTCCGGGACGACCTCGAGGCTCCCAAATGGGATGCCGTTCAAGAGCTCGGGCTCAGTTCGGCGGTGAGTCTCCGTGCGATCGTCGACGTCCTCGAGACGGAGCCCACGGCCCAGCTTCAGGTGAGCCTCTGTATTTCGTAACTTTACATCTGTATGAGTGTCATTTTAACCGTCTCCGCTCCTCTCTCCTGTTTAGGACCTTATGCACACCTCCCGGGACAAGTCCCGCTTCCTCCGCGGCGGGCTCGGACTCTGAAAGCAGCTTGACATCAAGGGAAAAGCCCTTGCCCGTGCCCAAAGCAAGCTCACCTCCGTGACCACCAAGTTCACCGAAGTGAGTGTCGACAACACTATCTTGAAGGAGGAGGTCGAACACGCGAAGGGCCGAGCTGCTGCCTCGGCGACACGGATGCAGGAGCTGGAGGGCGCCCTGGCCAAGGTGACGAGGAACGCGATGCCGCCCGACAGCTTGCCGCCGAGAAGACCTCTGCTGCTGAAGCTTTGGCTTTCAACCTGGGTGAAACTCAGGCGGCCTTGCGTTAGGCGGTTGGCGCGGTGGACTCGGCCCGGGAGGATGCACGGAGGGCTCGGGAGGAGGCTGGCGGTATGTGCAGCGCCGTGCTTTTCGTTCCGTTCGTCTTGGTTGCTCATTGCGCTTTTGTTCACCTCCCTGTTTTGCTCCCGCAGCTCTGCAGGCGGCTTATGACGGCGAGGCGGCCGATCACCTGGTACTGCAGAAGGCAGCGCGCGCGCGCTGTGTGACTCTATCGGCACCGGTGAGGAACCTTCGGAGGTCTCGCTTCGGAGCCGACTGGAGGAACTTTACAGCAGCGTCGGCGGCCGGGTCAAGGAGGCCCTGCTGACGGGCGTCCAAAAGACGTTGGCGGTCGTGAAGTCCCATTACGGGAACTTTGACGCCGGCCCTGTCAGCGAAGGCTTCCTTGAGGCCGACGATGCCGAGCTCCTGGCGCCGGAGGACTCGATGAAGGAACCCGGAGAAGCGCTGGCGGGCCTCTTTGAAGCCGAGGTTGAACTCCCTCCATTGGACCTGCCATGAAGATCAGCCGGGCCGTAGTGCCCTTGTAAAAAACAACTTTTCGTGAGTGGTTGGGAGGAACAAACATGTGGCCCTTCGTGGCCTTAATATTTATGTAAATATTTGCTGCATGTTCGTTTTCGATTCGTTCCGTGCTTTTTTCATAGGCGTTTTTTCTTCTTGCCAATCCTGTGCCCGGGCCATCGAGCCTCGGGGGACATTTTCGGGTGTCGTAGCTTTAGCGGCGTAGACAAGGCCGTAATCCTAGGAGTTTTGGCAGAAAGAATCCTTGAAAAAAAGGTTTAGTTGTTTCTTCCCGAGCGTAAATCTTATAAATTTTCTTCCGAGCGCGAATTGGCCTTCGAACGCGGAGTGGTGAAGGGAGATGTAGTAGCCCAGGGGCATAAGCGGTCTCCTCGACTTGGCCGGCTCTGTGCTCTGGGACTTCTTTTACTCTTTCGAATCTTATAAGTTCACGCTTGGTTTTAGGAGAGAAGCATGTTCTAGGAAGAAAAATTTCAACGGATTTTGAAATTATTGCGTTTTCGAAATCGTTGAGGCTCGGAGGAGTCCGGGGGTTCCCCCCGTCCTAGCCCCCGAGGGAGGGTCGGCCTTTCCGTAGGTTAGGCCGAGCCTCTCTTTTCTAATGCGCCACGAAATGAAAGATCATTTCGCTCCCGAGTGTAGGCTCGGATCAAAAATCTAAAAATCAGGTAAAAAGAGTAGAAGTCGGGTCTTTTTATTGATTTCAAGATTTTACAAATTGTACAATGCTCGGAATCTTAAAGATAGAAGCGACGTAGCTGTTCGATGTTCCATGCATTGCCGTAGACCTCGCCCTTCTCGTTTGCGAGCTTGTACGTTCCGGGGCGCAGCACCTCGGCGACGATGAATGGTTCTTCCCACGGTGGTGTAAGCTTGTGGCGTCTCCACCGCTCGTGGCGTCGATCTGGTGGTGAGCGTGGGGGTGGTGTCCCGTGCAGGGGGCACCGGGATGGCCGCGTCACCCGTGACGTGGCCCGGGTTGGCGCGGTTACGCCTTCTCCGCCTAGCTCCGCGGGAGCGACGCGTGGCGTTCCCTCCGTCCCCTGAAACGGGCGGAGGCGTCGTCGGGATCCCTTCCCCAGCCGCCTGCTAGGCTGGGATCAGGATGGAGATGACACGGGGCTCGGTCGGGCGGAGGTTCATCTCGAGGCCGTGGCCAGTGGCCACGAACTCAAGACTCCCGAACCGGAGCACCGTGCCAGCAGGAAGTGTAGGAACGTTGGCTGCCATCCGCAACCTGGATCAACACGCAAAAGGCCCCTACCTGACGCGCCAACTGTCGGTGGTTAGATTAGCGAGTTCTACACCGGCTAGTAAACTTAGAGATTGCGGTTCAGGTCACGGATGGTGTGCAAGGAGGAACACGGGGTTTATACTGGTTCAGGCAATAAATGCCCTACGTCCAGTGCGAGATCGAGTCATGTTGCCTTGCACCGGGGTGCTTGTAGTAGGGGTTACAAGCTTAGTCGAGAGAGGGAGGGGCTCCCAAGTCTCTTGTGAGTGTGTTGACATCTACTAACGTCGCCAAATTTAACTATATAACTTTTAAAGCGAGAGGCGAGATTAGAAGACGAATGGTAATTAATTAACTTGTCATTAGCAACTAGCCACTTTTCTATTACCAACATTCTTATGCAAGAACTAGGTTGTCATCCCTAATTAATAATGCTAAGAATAAATAAAGGTTTCATATATTAATCTATGTGACTAGGTAGAAATAAATATAAATAATATAAACTAAGATCAGTTCTGCAAGCGGACAGATAATTATACCTAGGGAGTTCTACCATGTTGTCGATTTATATTTATACCACTGGGAAGGACTAAGAATAAACTACAATCTATTATATTGATAGTGATGGTATACAATGGATAGGTGACAATACCGATGTCATTTACTCTACTCATAACAGGCAGAGGCTTAAAGATGATAAGTATGATCAAACATCATAAATAAAAGATAATCATCAGAGCACTTCTCTAGTCATAGTAATAACTAGCCAATGGATAAACTAAGGAATTAATATCAAAGGTAATTCTATAACTACGTCAATGAATAACTCTAATTAGTGCAATTACATCTAGCAATTATTGTTAGACTAATCCTATATCATAATCACATGCAAAGGGCATCATCTAGGAAAGGTGTGAAACAGAGTCATCACCAAACTTCGCGACCGTGCCTGCTGCCCTACATACGGGGGGTGGACTACAGAGGACTCAACGCAGTTGTCACCTACGCGATCTATCACACGACCCGGCACATCAGGGTGAACTCGCAGATAAACAAAATACCTAGACACCACGTCTACATATCGTTCATCATCTATCCATCGTACGCATGAATAAACGCTATACGAGCAATTACATGAATTCAATAAGATCAAACCAACTATACTAGACATATAATCAAAGTAGACAAAGAATATTGTAATCAAGAACATATGAACTATTAAGAACAATGTTTTCCTAATCATAATGAGGAATACAATAATAGAGAAAGAACTAGAATTATACCAAACTCCGTGCTCTAGACAGACGCCGGGGCTCCAGATCCGCCGAAGAACTAGAACTCCTCTACTCTCTAATCTAACTAGGCTAGAACTGTGAACTAGGAGGCTCTTGATGAACTAGGAGGCTCTTGATGGCTTGAAGACTTGATGCCTTGAATGAATGATGGGTTGATTCCTCCAGGGGGTCTGCCCCTTTATTTATAGCCTGGTGGGATGCACGTGCGCCGTAGGATCAAACCGACTTGAAACAAGGGCTGAAATGACTCCACAAAGGCGGCGGAAGAAGACTCCAGAAGCTGGGCCGAAACCCTAGCAGGAGGGCACCGGCCGGCCCCACCCTGGCGCCGGATGGCCCCACCCTGTGGGGTCTCGGGTCCCAGTGCCTCGGGTGTGTTTCAGATGCTTCTAGTGTTCTCGTGATGATTGTTTCCTTGGCGGTTAAGTTACGTGGTAATCATGCTCTTTAACCCTTCTTTTGTGCTTTTCTGGAATAGCCCCTGGAAAATACAGATCATGCAAAACTCGTGAAAACTGTTAGTTAAAACCCTAGACTAGTGTGTATTCATGTATCCTTTGGTGTCTAAAGCTCTAATAAAAATTGACGTTATCCACCGTCAACAACACCCCCAAGCTTACCTGTTTGCCAATCCCTTGGCAAACGAACTAAGCCTTATTACTAATGTAATTGGATCAGGAGTTGCTACAATATTTTCATACTTTCCAAGTACACATGCTTCAAATATAGATTCTCCCCCGGATTAGACAAAATTGCTCTAACTTTTAAACTTACCCATTTTACCTTTAACTATGGGGCTTTACAGCTCTTGCCTCAGTCTTGAGTAATCAAAAGAAAGAACAATCAAGTCTTGCACTATGTAGCAAATTCTTCACAGTACCAATATCCCGGAGTTTTGCAAGTTTTCAAAATAAAACTCAAAGCTTTAATTGTATGACACCCTCAAGTCTCTTAGTATATATGGTATTTGTGGATCTCACTTAAGCCATTAATGTTATGTCTTCCTATAACTAAGGATTTATAGTGGAGCTCATATGAGTGGCAATAACAAGGTTTAAGCATACTTGCAATTCATATGTTGTAAAGTCAAATAATGGATCCACAGAGAATCGAGGCATACGATCAAACCAAGATGTGCATGTGTATGGAATATGGTGGATAGGTGTATATGTGGTATTTAGTGGCTATTCCTAATTCTACTTTTGCTCTTTGAAAATGATTCACTCTCCTTTGTAACTTGGAGGAACACATGGGCTATCTTTATTCTTTCTTTCTTTTTTATTCGGGAGGCGGGCATCTAGTACCCATTGTTTTAATGCTGGGACACTTGTCCATCTTTTACTCCCTTTTTATATTTTTGCATAGCCACATGTATCCTTTGAATATGAATAACTGGAGAGATAGTAATAATAAGAACTTAGAGCAATTATAACAAGGCTGTCCTATGAGGTTTATATATTTTTGGGTGTGTACTCCTATTGTAGGAGAAAACATTTTTATGATGAACATTGATGAAAGTGGAAATGGTTGCGATTACTCCCACGGTAGGAATAATGCATATGTGCTGAAGTGTGTACGTGATCTTGGTTTTAAAAGCTTGATGAGACTCTCATATGGTATACAACAAAGGTTGACTAAACTCAATGTAAAGCAAGCAGCATGAATGTGCAAAAGTTTTCCTATCTAGACGGATAATATATGGCTTTGGTAGGAATTCACATTTTGTCATACAAGAGCTCATCATGTATATTTTAAGTTTTCAAAATAAATCTCCAGAATTTAGTAATGCTAGGAATAAGATAAATAGCAGTTCAACTTTCATGAATAATATCAATCAATTACCTACACTTAGCTCAAACATATGCCTCCATAAGTTTCAGGTTCAGAGTAAATACTTAAGTTAGAACAGCAATATCTAAAAGTCAGGAGAATTTAAATTTGACAACTAGGCATTTGAAAAGTATTGTGACAGAGCAACTATTCATCATCTCCAAGATAAAATTTTAATGTTCATCATTTTTAATTTAGTTCTAGCCTACACTGACTCTAAACAAACTCTAATATATAGATAGATATTTATTTGGTTTTCAGATTTTATTTTACTAGCTAACTTACTCGAAAAGGCGATATAGTAATAATGATAAATAGGATAGGAAACTTATACTTATCTGGATTTTAATTGGAGGGTGCCCTCCCCCAAGCTTGACTTTTGACAGGGTCTTTGATGTTGCAAATTGAGTGATCCTTCTGAGCAGTATATCGGCAGTGTAAAGATGTCGGGTTGACTAGCTCCTTGATTTTGTGTTGTCTGTGAAACTCAATTGCCAATAAAAATTCCAAATCTTATGGAGAGGGTTAGGTTTAATACCACTCCATGATAAGTGATTGATTTTATATTTCCAGCAGAAGCTTAAGCTTCTTTACCCAATTAGGAAATTTGTTTAAGAGTGTGGACCTTCATGTGCCCACATATTTTTGGTATTTTGTGCTTGTATAAAGTAGACTTAATAATCGCATATATTAAGTTACCAGGTAACTAGGGGATGCTCCTCCCCCAAGCAGATACTTGGTGCTTGAATGATCTTCGGAGCGAGTTGGTTAGCAGCATTCCTAATGGGTGCCACTAATAGACTCTCTCCTTAGTAATAATATTATTCCTGCATAATTATACTCCAACAAGAAAACCAAAACTCGAGGCTCGAATTATCAAGGGGTTAGCAGTCAGCCAATGAGCGCTTTGGTTATTCTTTGAGTTGATTTTAATTAATAGATTTTAGCAGGATTCTAACAGGATTCTCTTTTTAGGATTTTCTAATTTTCTTATACAGAAATCAATATATGTATGCATGCTAATAATTTTTATGCCACCACAGGGAATATTCATTCTCATGGGGCCTAGGATTTTCGTAATGCAACAAAGCAATTATAAATATTACTACCATCTATAAATTATTTTTATTTTTATGCCACCACAGTAAATATGCCTACAGGGTTATCATAGGTTCATTCACATGGGGCTTTAATATTTATGATGCAGTAAATAAAGCAGTAAATATTTTTGTTGGTTTAATATTTTTATGCAAAAATGATTGTACTAATAAATGTGCTAAGCAAAATTACTAATGAATGCTAAATTAATTAGATAACTACCATTCTAACCTCATGGCTAGGGTACGGAATTTAAAGTCTACCGACAGGACTTAGATAGAGGAGAGTACTTACTCAGTAGGTTCATTGTCTGAGGTTACCTCAGTCAATTCTCCATTTTGTGGTGGTGTAGCAGGTGCTTCTTCTTTCTCCTTCCATCTCTTTTCTGTCTCTTCTGCTTTTCTCTTTTCTAGCTCTAGCTCTTCTTTGTAAGCTTCTCTTGATTCTTCATCTTTCTTCATCCATTCTTCTACTTGAGCTTGGATCTCTTCTTTCTCTGCCTTAGCAATCTGGTCCATCCTCTCAGCTTCCGCTTCCCACTCACTCCAGCGTGGTGCTTGTACGGCTTCTTCTTGCTCCTTGTAGCAGTCTTCATACTTCACAATTCTACCAGGGAACTCCTCCCATCCACAGTGAGGCTGGGCAGCCTAACGGCGGGCTTGGCGTTTTCTGCTGTTGCGTTGCTTCCTGATCTGCTCATGGTTAAGATGAGTTTTAAATTGACAGCGTACCTTTCCGGTGGGTAGGTTGAAGTGGATTTGTCCAGACCCGATGTAGATGATAGCATTGGCGGTGTAGGGGAACGGTCTTCCCGAAAGAACAGGCGATTCGCCGTCTCCCTGCGTGTCAAGAACTAGAAAATCTGCGGGTATATATTTATTTTGAATTCTTACCATTACATCCTTGACTATGCCTTCAGGGAGTCTTAATGATTGGTTCGCCATCTGCAACTGAGTATATGTTGGGTATAATGGTAAATCATCAAATAATTCATCATATACCTTTTTGGACATTACATTGACGCCTGATCCAGTGTCGCAGATGGTGTCGGGAAAAATGAAGGTTCTGATTGTGCATTCAATAATTGGTACTCCTGGGTCACCTTTCTTTGTTGGAAATGGTTTCGGGAGCATATGATCATTTTCTGTGTTTATAGCATTGATTAGCTGAACGGTTCCTTCAGGTACATGCTGGGGCTTGTTCTTCCTCCATCTTCTATTGTTCTTGTTCTTGGGTGCTGGTTGTTGTTGTTGCTCTTCTTGTTGATGGAATTGCTTCGGGACTGCTGGATTCTTGAGGATGCGGTTCTTGAATGAAAATCTCTCCTTCTTATCTTTAATGGAGAGGATAATCTTGGCGTGTTCCGCATAGATGATGGCTTTAGTTGTGCACAAGAATGGTCGTCCCAAGATAATGGGTGCCTTCTCATCTCCTCCAGTATCCATGATCATAAAGTCAATTGGGACATATGATTGCCCTACTCTGATAACAGCTTCTTCTAGTACTCCCTCGGGGTAGCAAATGGATTGATCTGCATGCTGCAAACGCATATCTGTGTACAACAAAGGATCACCTAAAATTTTCTCATAGATTACCTTAGGCATTATATTGACACTTGCACCGAAATCGCAGATAGCCTATGGAATGTTGTGACATCCTATAGAGATAGGAATCACAGGTCTTTCAGGGTCTCCCATCTTCTCAGGTAGTGAGTGATCTATCCACTGTATATCTGCAGGCTCAATTTGGTATTGTGTTGCATTGTGAATATCAACAAGGTTAGCAGTTTCTAAATCCTCCGGTTGGCCCGGAATTTTTTCTTTCTCAAATGGAGGGACAATAGCAGCAAGCTGAGCTAATTGTGATTCTAACATTTTATTAAAGCTGTGCTGATTCTTTATAGCAGAAGCAAAGGTATCCATTCTAGTATTTATATTTTCTAAAGCTTTATCATTTGAGGCTACCTTTCTAGACATTTGATCTAACAATTTAGATTGACCAGCAACTAAATCTCTTAAAGGTAGAAGATTATAATTATTACCTTGGTTGTTACCTTGGTAATTACCTTGTCGAGGTTGCTGATTCCATCATTGGTTTTGCTGAGGACGATAGTAGGTGTTGTTGTTGATGAAGTTCACATCCTCTTGCAATGTAGGGCAGTTGACAGCTGAATGCCCGTAATCTCCACATTCTTCACAGGTCATGCGAGAATCATTGATATGCATGACTTCCTTCTTCTCTATGTCGAGCTTCTTCATGATGAGGTCTAGCCTGGCAGTGACCATGTCAGTCTCCTTCAGATGATGGATGCCTCCTCCTCTCTTACGAGGTTGAGTACGTTCTTCATTACAGCTTGAATTTGAGGCCATCTTCTCAACAAGTGCTTGAGCTTCTAGAAGCTTAAGTGACAGGAAAGCTCCTCCAGCTGCAGCATCAATGGAGTCACGGGTGCTTGAGATAAGCCCATGGTAAAAGGTCTGCAATAGTAGCCAATCCTCTATCCCATGATGAGGACAGTTTTCAATGTAATCTTGGAATCTCTCCCATGCTTCAGTGAATGATTCGTCATGTTGCTGTTGAAAACTTGAGATTTTCCCACGTAGAGCATTTGTCTTGGCTGTAGGAAAGAACTTTGGTAGGAAAGCAGTTGAGCATCGGTTCCATGTAGTGTTCTTGTCTTTGTTGGCGTAGAACCACTGCTTTGTTTTCCCCAAAAGTGAAAATGGGAAAAGACGGAGTAAAATAGCATCTCTTGGTACTCCTCTAATCGTGAAGGTGCTGTAAATCTCTAAAAATTGTTGTAAGTGTGCACTTGCATCTTCATGAGCTTTTCCACAAAACTGGCTGGCTTGAACCATGGTGATAAGAGCAGGCTTGAGCTCGAATCCATTCTCCCCAGTGTTGACTGCTGGTCCAGTCCGGATGTTTTCTGTTGTTGGGGCAGAGAACTCGCGCAGCGTCTTCTCAGCCATGTCTTCAAACACAGGAGATAAATCTTCTCCTAAGTGTTCTTCTTCCAATGTTGGAGTTGGCTCCTTTGATAAACTAGCTCGAGAAACGATGGGTGTTTTTGATAGTGATTCGGGATCTTTCCTCGTCTCTACAAACTTCTTTCTTCTCAGGAGTTTCTCTGGATCGTCAATATAATTATTTGGAAGAGAAAAACCATTCATTCATCACCCTGCATAAGATAAGCTAATGATAAAAAAACAAGGGTGTACCTATTTGAGTTAGAGACCAATCGGTAATACAATCTTATCCATTATGTATACACATGCTATCAATATTTCCTAAATTTATGTGCCTTCCCTGGCAACGGCGTCAAAAATGCTTGTTGACATCTACTAACGTCGCCAAATATAACTATATAACTTTTAAAGCGAGAGACGAGATTAGAAGATGAATGGTAATTAATTAACTTGTCATTAGCAACTAGCCACTTTTCTATTACCAACATTCTTATGCAAGAACTAGGTTGTCATCCCTAATTAATAATGTTAAGAATAAATAAATGTTTCATATATTAATCTATGTGACTAGGCAGAAATAAATATAAATAATATAAACTAAGATCAGTTCTGCAAGCGAACAGATAATTATACCATTGTAGCATTTTACCTAGAGAGTTCTACCAGGTTGTCGATTTATATTTATAGCACTGGGTAGGATTAAGAATAAACTATAATCTATTATATTGATAGTGATGGTATACAATGGATAAGTGACATTATCGATGTCATTTACTCTACTCATAACAGGCAGAGGGCACAAGGTAAATAAAGATAAAGATGATAAGTATGATCAAGCATCATAAATAAAAGATAATCATCAGAGCACTTCTTTAATCATAGTAATAGGTAGCCAATGGATAAACTAAGGAATTAATATCAAAGGTAATTCTATAACTACGTCAATGAATAACTCTAATTAGTGCAATTACATCTAGCAATCATTGTTAGACTAATCCTATATCATAATCACATGCAAAGGGCATCATCTAGGAAATGTGTGAAACAGAGTTATCACCAAACTTCGCGACCGTGTCTGCTGGCCTACATACGGGGGGTGGACTACAGAGGACTCAACGCAGCTGTCACCTACGCGATCTACCACACGACCCGGCACATCAGGGTGAACTCGCAGATAAACAAAATACCTAGACACCACGTCTACATATCGTTCATCATCTATCCATCGTACGCATGAATAAACGCTATACGAGCAATTACATGAATTCAATAAGATCAAACTAACTATACTAAACATATAATCAAAGTAGACAAAGACTATTGTAATCAAGAACATATGAACTATTAAGAACAATGTTTCCCTAATCATAATGAGAAATACAATAATATAGAAAGAACTAGAATTATACCGAACTCCGTGCTCCAGACAGACGCCGGGGCTCCAGATCCACCGAAGAACTAGAACTCCTCTACTCTCTAATCTAACTAAACTAGAACTATGAACTAGGAGGGTCTTGATGAACTAGAAGGCTCTTGATGGCTTGAGGACTTGATGCCTTGAATGAATGATGTGTTGATTCCTCCAGGGGGGTCTGCCCCTTTATTTATAGCCCGGTGGGATGCACGTGCGCCGTAGCATCAAACAGACTTGAAACAAGGGCTGAGATGTGAAACGACCTCGATTTCCGCGAAGGGAAATCCACAGGCTCGAATTGTAATTCAACAGATTGCTTGGGACAATCCATGAAATTACCCATATCTCAGTTGACACCAGGATCCATACAACGGTAATTAAGTCTTACATAAACACTTATTACATCGCCACACTGGCGGAATCAACATTCAGAGAAGCTTTAGAAGATGCGGAAACGTTTCATCCTTCACGGCCAACTTGAGTGTAGCACGTGACCCTATTCTTCGCCATCGTCTTCCTCGAAGTCGTACTCATTCTCGTCACCTGACAGCAAATTTATCAGTACGATATGTACTGGCCACGGAGCCCACCTATGCAGCATTTGCTTTGTGGAAAGTGGATGCAAGGCTATACAAGCAGACCAATAGGCTGAGGTTTCCTATGCAGCTGTAATCAATGTTTAATTAGTCAAGTTTTATCTCCAGTTAACACCATCATCCCTTTTCCCATCACCACATCTCACTTACCCACACCTCGCTCTCATTCGACAGGCCCAACTCCCTCTCGGGCCTATCTCAGCGGCACACTACCCCAACGGGTACACTGCCGGAAAATGTCATCCAGGGGAGAAGAGAACACTCACTACACTAGTAGAAGCTTCACAGGAAAGGTCCATAGCCAACAGGTTGGCATATGTATCGATCGATCAACCGTACACTCTGCAGAGGTTTCACTACCCACAAGATTAGCCATCATAGGTGTTGCGCAAACACCTAGGCAGAATTCCGGGTGCTTGCTTGCCTAGGTCGATGCCACCCTACCACTCAGCCCTGGGATATTCCGGATCCCACACCGTTATGCTGAGACTGGGAGACACAGTACCGGGCCCATCCAGTGGTACTGCGCATCTAGAACGGAACGGGAACCCATCGACCGTCTCCGCCCACCCTTGTCACCTCTCAACCTAGCAGTAGTGGCACCGTCCTACCAAATAGTCCAGCCGTCTCCCGCCCATCAGAAGCGAGTGAGTAGAAAAGGATTCCCATGAACCTGAAACTAGTCCGTCCTAGGTTTGACCAAGCAGGCATCTTCACTTTAGGGGATACTCTCCCCGTGCCATCACAGCACCTCCGTCCACGGGCTTCAAACCACCAAGGCTATCCCACCCGGAACCTCCTCAACAACTTTACCCGCCACAGGTATCTCGCTTGGGGATGCCCAGGTTGCACCCCCGGCACGACTTGCCCCATGGGCTTGTCTCACATCCCACTTGGTCGACATCAACCCTTACCACGCACCCAAGACGCACGCAGCACTCTCTCCCAGTGGTTATAATCAGTTATACACCGTCCCAATTCCACCACATAGCATATAGCTAGTAGAAAGTAGTGGAAGAGTAACAGTAAATTAAGCAGCAGCTAACCTAGGAGCGGATAGCAGGGTATAGTCTTATCAAGGCAGGGAATTCAAATATACTACCATGCAACCAATCCATACATAATCATAAAGCAATAGCAACAATGTCATTTGCAATGCGTAAATAGGATCTAAGGATTTGGTGGGACGTGGCACCTTCGTAGTCGTCTCCTAGCTCCTGAAAGTACTCGTGGTCGTCTTCCTTAGTCAGATCCTCCTCCGGCTCTGAAATCGAACACGAAATAGTCGCGTCAGCGACTCCTATAGAGTATTTTAGAAAAATCCAATAAAATAAAGAGCCAAATGCACATAAACATAGTCTTAGATTGTAGATCTCATTTTTCTGAGAATTTTGATATATGGTGCGCAATTTTTGGACATCGTATGAATAAGTTATGAATTTCCGAAGATTATCCTATTTTCTGAAAATGGAAAATGGTCGATTAATCAGGGGCAGCTCGGGATTGGTCCACGTGGCGTGCGGGTCCAGTAGTGCGGCATGTGGCGCCTCATCAGAACACAGACCCGATGGTCGCCCACCAGGTGTTCGATGCTGGTTCCCAGAGAGTCGCCGGCGTCGGCGTAGCTCGGTTGGTCGGGCGAGCTCGACGGTGGTCGGGGGTGGTTCTCAGAGGTCGGGGTGGTTCTCAGTGGTCGGGGGCGGTTCTCAGTGGTCGGGGGGCGTCGGCGTAGCTCGGCGGTGGTCGGGCGAGCTCGGCGGGGCTCGGCGTAGCTCGGCAGGGCTCGGCGGAGCTCGGCGGGGCTCGGCGTAGCTCGGCGGAGCTCGGCGTAGCTCGGGCGAATCGGAGATTCGGGGTGCCGAGGGTGCCGCTCTCCCGAGCTCTCCCGGGGAGTCTCGGGCGAATCGGACATTTGGGCGCCGAGGGTGCCGCTCTCCCGAGCTCTCCCAGGGAGGCTCGGGCGAATCGGAATTTTGGGCGCCGAGGGTGCCGCTCTCCCGAGGGTTGGCTGTCATTAGTGAAGTGATGTCATGGGCCTCCTTCTCTCCCACGGCATACGGCGGTTCTCCGACGAGGTGGAGGCGCACGTAGCCAAGGCGACAGACATGATTCGGGGCTCGGCTATCTACGCGGCGGTGCCGAGGCAGACTTGGCGAACCTCGTCGGCCTTTCTCCGCAGCGCGAGGCGATCGGGGGTACTCGGAACGGATTTTAGGCGAGGTGGAACGTGTCGGCGGCGATCACGTTTCCCCGAGAACGCACCTCTCGGTGTTCTGGGCTATGGAGGTTCGATCTTCCGCAACTAAGCTTGTCCGAGGTGGTCGGTGAGTTGGTGGTCACGCTAGCGGGTCGCGTCGGCGGTTTCACGGCTTGTGCGCGGGAACGCCTCCGAGGTGGCGGTGCTCCGAGCACATGTGACGGCGATGCCCGTCGGAAGTGGCCTGACGTCCATAGCCGATGTCCAGTGGTTTGATGGCCGGTCTTGTGCGCGTGTTGTGCAGGTGTTCCGGGATCGGGAACGATCCTTGGCCTGCGCGCTCGTGAGGCCGAGCGCCATGGCCGGTCAAGCAAGGCGGGGTTGGACAAGGTGTTCGACGGCTCATCGGGGTGTTGGGGAAGAGAGGATGGTGGTGCCGTGAAGAGTCGGAGCCGTGCCGAGTGTACGCAGTGCCGTGCCGCTCCTCGTCCGTAGCTCGGGCTTCTCCTCCGTGTCCGGCTCCGGCGTGCTCCGCGGCGGCGGCGCTCCGGCAGCTCCTCCTCCTCTGCTCCGCCCTTCTCCCTCTCTCTCGGCTATGCGGTGGGGTGCGGTGGCTTGTGGAGCCGCAGCGTGGCGGCTGCGAGTGGGAATGGGCTAGGGCTCCTCGGGTGCTCTAATTTATAGGCGGCCGGTTCTCGGAACAGCGGCGGACGGTGATGGGTATCGGTGGGTGTACGTGGAGCTCATCTGTGCGCTTGAGCTAGGGTTTCAGGGTGCACGCGGGCTCGCTTGGCGGCCAAGAAAGGAGGGGACAGGAGGGGGACAACTCTGCGGGGCGTGGTGCTGTCGGCCGTGGGTCCGGGGTCACGCCATTCGTGTGACACCCCCGGCAGGCGCGTCGCCTTCGTGAGGAAGAGAAACAGTGGAAGGGGAAGGCGGCTGACATGCGGGCCCGGGTTGGCAGCGAGCGCGAGCGCGAGCGCGTGTGTGCCGGTCGCGCGCGCGTTGCCGGGCCGCAACGTGGGCCGGCCTCTCTCACGTGTGCGGTGGGCGCGAGGAGAGAGGAAAAGAAAACGGGGCCGGTTGGGCCGGTTTGGGCTGGCGTCGGGCCGGTTCTGCTCTCCTTATACTCTCTTCTTTTTCTTTTTCTTCTTCTTAAGTGTATAAATACATATATTATCCTTTTTAAATATTGAGTAAATACAAACATAAATTGCAATAAATCCCAATTGTGATGCATAAGCTATTATTCTATGTGAATGGAATTAAAATACAAGCTATACTCCTTTATTTACCAAATTCATAATGAAACCTATATGCTTGCACAGAAAAAATGGGTTTTCATAATAAATAAATGAAAAATTTTAATTGGTTGGGATTTTTAGGTTGTGTGGATTTTTAGGGTTGTTACAGTCCTCCCCCTCATTAGGATCTCGACCTCGAGATTCAGAGATAACGTACCCATCGAAGAGGTAAGGAAACATAATCCGCAAGTCCGATTCTTTCTCCCACGTAGCTTCTCTTTCAGTGTGATTGCTCCACTATACCTTGCACATCGGAATAGTCTTGTTCCGTGTCTCCTTGGTATCCCGTGCCAAGATCTTGATCGGATGTTCCTTGTATTCAAGTGTGTCTTGCAGGTCTAGTGCATCCGTAGGAACTTGCTCCTCGGGAAGTTTCAGACACTTTCTTAATTGCGAGACATGGAATACGGGGTGTACTCCAGATAATTCCTTCGGTAGTTCCAGCTTGTAAGCAAGCTTTCCAACCCTTTTACAGATCTTGTATGGCCCAACATATCTTGGTGCCAATTTTCCTTTTACGTGGAATCTGACAGTACCACGAAGCGGAGATACCTTGAGGTAGACATAATCTCCAACCTTGAACTCAAGCTCTCTACGTCTTCTATCTGCATAGCTCTTTTGCCTACTTTGTGCAATCCTCAAATTCTCTCTTACTTGGGCAACACCTTCTTCTGCTTCCACAATCTTAGCAGGACCGAAGAATGTCCTTTCACCTGGTTCTGACCACATTAGCGGGGTTCTGCACGGTCTTCCATACAACGCTTCAAACGGAGACATCTTAATGCTTGTCTGATAGCTGTTGTTGTATGAGAACTCGGCGTGGGGTAGACAGCTCTCCCATCCTTCCTTGTACCTCAATACGCAAGCACGTAACATGTCCTCGAGAATCTGGTTCACTCTTTCTGTTTGCCCATCCGTTTGCGGGTGGTATGCGGTGCTATAGTCGAGCTTGGTCCCGATGGACTTGTGCAAGGATTTCCAGAACTGTGATACGAACTGTGAGCCTCGGTCAGATATAATACTCAGAGGCGCCCCATGTAACTTCAAAATATTTGATACGTACATATCTGCCAGCTTTTCAGCTCTATACTTCCTTTTGACCGGTATAAAATGTGCAACTTTGGTTAGACGGTCCACTATTACCCATATAGAATCATATCCATGCTCGGATCGGGACAGTCCTAATATGAAGTCCATGGATATGCACTCCCACTTCCATTCTGGTATCTCAACTGGTTGTAGCAACCCTGCTGGTCTCTGATGTTCGGCCTTGATTCTATTGCATGTATCACATCGGGCTACATGCCCTGCAATGTCTGTCTTCATATTCTCCCACCAGAAGTGCTTCCTTAGATCATGGTACATCTTGGCTGACCCTGGGTGAATGCAATATTTGGAGTCATGCCCTTCCGACAGGATCTCTTCTCGTATCGCTGAATCCGTCGGTACACAGATTCTATCTTTGTACCATATAGTTCCCTTCTCATCTTCTCGGTATTCGGGGCCTCTTCCCAGCTTCATCAAACCACGGATATAGTCTATCTCAGGACAGTTCCTTTGTGCTTCACGAATCCGTGAGGTGAGATTGTACTCGACGCAAAGCTCATTTAGCATGCCATAGGGGACTACCTCGAGCTGGAACGCGTCGAACTCTCTCCTGAGCTCAGGCGGCATAGAGTTGGTGATGAGGGTATGGCAGTAGCTTTTGCGGTTAAGTGCATCAGCGACAACATTAGCCTTCCCTGGGTGGTAATGGATCTCAAGATCATAGTCCTTGATGAGTTCTAGCCATCTGCGCTGCCTCATATTCAGATCTTCTTGTGTGAAGAAGTACTTCAGGCTCTTGTGGTCAGTGTAGATGTCACACTTGTTGCTTATTAGATAGTGTCTCCAAATCTTGAGTGCATGTACCATGGCTGCAAGTTCTAGGTCATGAGTCGGGTATCGCTGCTCATGTTCCTTCAACTGTCTTGAGGCATAAGCTATCACCCTTCCTTCTTGCATTAGTACACAGCCCAAACCTTGCCGAGAGGCGTCACAATATACAACAAAATCTTTGTGAATATCGGGTAGGGCTAGTACAGGTGTAGTAGTGAGCTTCTCCTTCAAGGTCTGGAAACTCTTCTCACATTCAGGAGTCCATATAAACTTGTTCTCTTTCTTCAGCAAGTTGGTCATGGGTCTTGCAATCTTGGAGAAATTCTCAATAAATCTGCGATAGTATCCTGCAAGTCCCAAAAAGCTTCTGATTTCTGACACATTACGGGGTTGTTCCCACTCTTTCACAGCTTCAATCTTGGCTGGGTCTACCGCGACTCCTTCTCCTGACAGTACGTGTCCAAGGAAAGCAACTTCCTCTAGCCAGAATTCACACTTGGAGAATTTGGCGTATAGCTGGTTGCGAGACAACCTCTCCAATACGGTCCTCAGATGATGTTCATGTTCCTCTTTTGTGGCTGAGTAAACTAATATATCATCAATAAATACCACTACAAACTTGTCTAGCTCATTCATGAAGATCTTGTTCATCATGTTCATGAAGTATGCTGGAGCATTAGTGAGTCCAAATGAGACTACTGTGCACTCATACTGTCCATATCTAGTGACAAATGCAGTCTTCGGGATATCCTCTTCCCTGATCTTCATCTGATGGTACCCTGATCGGAGATCGATCTTTGAGAAGTACTTGGCCTTACTTAGTTGATCTAACAGATCATCGATGCGGGGCAATGGGTACTTATTCTTGACTGTAACCGCATTCAGATTCCGGTAGTCAATGCACATCCTCATCGTGCCATCCTTCTTCTTGACAAACAAAACGGGAGATCCCCAGGGCGAGGCGCTAGGCCTAATGAAGCCCTTCTCCAGTAATTCTCCCAGCTGCTTCTTGAGTTCCTTCAACTCATCAGCCGACATTCTGTAGGGTCTTTTGGCAATCGGTGCAGTTCCTGGCATCAGCTGTATAACAAACTCCACATCTCTATCTGGTGGCATTCCTGGCAACTCCTCTAGAAATACGTCATTGAATTCACAGACTACTGGCACATCTCTGAATGTCAGCTCCATTTTATCTGCCTTAGTCTCCAGAGCACATAGGAGGGCTTGGATTCTCCTGGTTTGGGGTATACATCGGACGGCTGTTCCCCAAGGGTGGGTTACCTGAACAATTCTAGGTGAACAAGATATCACTCCTGGTGTTTGGTTAGCCAGTCCATGCCTAAGATGACATCTAAGCTATTGGAGGGTAGTAGGGTTAGGTCAGCTCGAAAGTCAAGTCCCTCGATTGTGATTATCACTCCCCTACATATGTGAACGCTTCTGAAGGTTCCTAAGGGCGAGCTAGTTAGGATGGGGTTTGCTCTCGGGGTTACAGGTATGTTATGCTTACGTGCATATGCAGATGAAATATATGAACATGTAGCTCCCGAATCGAACAGAACTGTAGCCATGTTACCTTGAACTAGGAACGTACCATACACAGCATCAGGTGCAGCTTCAGCTTCCTCAGCGGTTGTGGTTCAGTCTTCCTCGGGTAGCAGATCCCCGGTTCGGTGTACCCTGTGTAGCTGCTGGTGCACGGTTGAGGTCGGGGCACACAGCCACACGGTGTCCAGGCTTTCCGCACCCGAAGCAAGTGAAGGGCGCACTGCCTGCTGCGGTTGTTGCAGGAGCCTTCCAATTGCTTGTCCTTGGCGTGTTGGTAGCGGGGACGGGTGTGTTCTGCACAACTCAAGTCGGCGCAGGGTAGGTCTGAGCGGGGCGGTGATAGTTGCTGCTGTTGGTACCACCACGGCTCGTTCCCGAAGAAGGTCCCTGGCGAGTCCGAAAAGGCGGGGGTGCACCCGTTCGCTGTCTCTGGGATGGAGCAGTGCAAGCGGGTCCCTCAGAGCGGCGCTTCTTTCCCTTGTTCTGGGCCTCGAACTCCAGACGTGCTTCCATGCGATCCTTCTCGATCTCAATACAGCGGTCAATCAGCTCACGCAGAGTGTAGCTCTTGTTCCTTGACAGAGCCAACCTGATCTTGGTCTGAAGTCCCTTCCTGTAGTAGTACATCTTTTCCTTCTCGGAACTCACGCAAGACGCAGGTGCGTAGCGGAGCAAACAGTTGAAGCGGGTGGTGTACTCGTGGATCCGGTCAGCTCCCTGGGAGATGTTGCGAAACTCGTTCTCCTTGGCCTCCATGACTCCCTTAGGAATGTGGTGGTCACGGAAAGCCTCGATGAACTCATCCCAGTCAATGCGGGCTGGGTCCTCGTGAGCGCTGGTGTAGTTGTCCCACCATGCTCGTGCAGCACCGGTCAGCTGGTGGCTAGCAATCCCAACACACTCCTCGTCGGAGCAAGTGGTCAGGTCCAGCTTCTTCTCCATCTCTTTAAGCCAATCGTCGGCAGCAAGGGGATCGCTGTCGGTCCCGTCGAAGGTAGGTGGCCTCAGCTTCAGGAAACCCTCGAGTTTCCTTTGGAAGTCATTCTGGGGTGGCCCATGGTGCCTGTTCATCCCAGTAGCTATGGCATTCAGCAGCTGGGTCTGCTGTGCCATCACTTCCGCCAACGTCGGTGGCGGCGGCGGTGGCGGTGGCGGAGGCACGTTCTCGCCTTGTGGTGGCGGATCGTTCACTGGCGGTGCATCCTCTGCCCGGCGTAGTTCTTCTTCCAGGTTAACTCCAGCACGCCTGCCAGCTGGGCGTCCACGGTTGCGACCACGCCCGTGTCCTGGCGCAGGTGCGGGGGAGGGCTGGCGGTTCTCCAGACGCGCGGAACGTCTCATCGACATCTGAATTTCTTAGGTATGTGCTCAATGCAGTAATAATCTTGTAGTGGTTTAAGTAGGAGTTAGATGTTTTCAACGATTTAAATGAATTAAAACATTTTTCATGCTATCCTACACTCAACCAACGAAGCATAGAGAACCATAAGAAGCATAAGATCCAAATGTCACTCATCACATGGTTATTATTACATAAAGGATGTTCCTAGCTGCTAAGAAGATCGTGCTATGCGCAGATAGCCAATGACAGGACAACTCATGGTATCACTAGTTTAAGGGCCACGCAGGGTCCCATAAGCTACTGGTGCATAACGTCGAGTATGACGTCGGGTATGCGGCTGTCCTCTGCCTCGATCTCGTCGTTGGTCATGGTCAGGCGCTTGACATAGTCGAGAGCTACAGCTAGCTCTGCGGTGGCCTCAATCTCCTGCATCCTTAGAGACGGACACGCTCCCAGGTTGAGCGTAGTGGGTGGTACGCGGAAGTCTCCCTTTAGGGGCTTCACCATCTCCAGTGGGGGAAGCGAACTCTGCACCTTCCGGACCTCAATAGCTCTCTTGGCATCGGACTGCTTCCAAGCTGTCTTTGTCCTCCGTAGCTTGTCCTTTAAGAACTCTACCATCTTCACGCGGTCGATCCGAATTCCCTTGGTTGCGGGTGGACTTCTCCTCGGCTTTCTCCAACTACTTCTCCAACTCCCTGATCCTGGAGCGCAACGTGCTCATCTCGACTCCTCTGTCTCTGCTCCTCTGCTCCCTCTCAGCAAGCGCTCTCTCCTTGTCATCCAGCCTCCTCTGTAATCCCAATACTCTGCTGTTCAGGTAGTCAGTAAAAACCGCCATCCCTGGAAGGGTCAGGCTGACGGGTGTCTCAACTCTGGTAGTGACAGGTCCTTCAAACCTCTCAGCCTCGACAAGCTTCCCTCGGCTGAAGTACTGGATCTGGTCAGACGGTGCTCCCAGTTCCTCCAACACCTGGCGTAGCACCATGGCAAATCCGCCGTGGTTCCTCCCATTGATCGGGATCTCAATAGTGCCGTCGTGCAGTGGACGAAGTGGTGGTCCAAGGCTGGTCATCTGCGAATTTTTCAAGAAACGGATTAGCAGGTCCTTGTATTAGATAAGCCATTGCATAAAAAGTGAATGCAAGGTCGGTAATATAACCGAAAGAGAGTCTGGCTTCCTATTTTATCGTCCATTTTCTATGGGTCTCGTCCTACAGTCAAGTATGGCTCTGATACCAACTGAAACGACCTCGATTTCCGCGAAGGGAAATCCACAGGCTCGAATTGTAATTCAACAGATTGCTTGGGACAATCCATGAAATTACCCATATCTCAGTTGACACCAGGATCCATACAACGGTAATTAAGTCTTACATAAACACTTATTACATCGCCACACTGGCGGAATCAACATTCAGAGAAGCTTTAGAAGATGCGGAAACATTTCATCCTTCACGGCCAACTTGAGTGTAGCACGTGACCCTATTCTTCGCCATCGTCTTCCTCGAAGTCGTACTCATTCTCGTCACCTGACAGCAAATTTATCAGTACGATATGTACTGGCCACGGAGCCCACCTATGCAGCATTTGCTTTGTGGAAAGTGGATGCAAGGCTATACAAGCAGACCAATAGGCTGAGGTTTCCTATGCAGCTGTAATCAATGTTTAATTAGTCAAGTTTTATCTCCAGTTAACACCATCATCCCTTTTCCCATCACCACATCTCACTTACCCACACCTCGCTCTCATTCGACAGGCCCAACTCCCTCTCGGGCCTATCTCAGCGGCACACTACCCCAACGGGTACACTGCCGGAAAATGTCATCCAGGGGAGAAGAGAACACTCACTACACTAGTAGAAGCTTCACAGGAAAGGTCCATAGCCAACAGGTTGGCATATGTATCGATCGATCAACCGTACACTCTGCAGAGGTTTCACTACCCACAAGATTAGCCATCATAGGTGTTGCGCAAACACCTAGGCAGAATTCCGGGTGCTTGCTTGCCTAGGTCGATGCCACCCTACCACTCAGCCCTAGGATATTCCGGATCCCACACCGTTATGCTGAGACTGGGAGACACAGTACCGGGCCCATCCAGTGGTACTGCGCATCTAGAACGGAACGGGAACCCATCGACCGTCTCCGCCCACCCTTGTCACCTCTCAACCTAGCAGTAGTGGCACCGTCCTACCAAATAGTCCAGCCGTCTCCCGCCCATCAGAAGCGAGTGAGTAGAAAAGGATTCCCATGAACCTGAAACTAATCCGTCCTAGGTTTGACCAAGCAGGCATCTTCACTTTAGGGGATACTCTCCCCGTGCCATCACAGCACCTCCGTCCACGGGCTTCAAACCACCAAGGCTATCCCACCCGGAACCTCCTCAACAACTTTACCCGCCACAGGTATCTCGCTTGGGGATGCCCAGGTTGCACCCCCGGCACAACTTGCCCCATGGGCTTGTCTCACATCCCACTTGGTCGACATCAACCCTTACCACGCACCCAAGACGCACGCAGCACTCTCTCCCAGTGGTTATAATCAGTTATACACCGTCCCAATTCCACCACATAGCATATAGCCAGTAGAAAGTAGTGGAAGAGTAACAGTAAATTAAGCAGCAGCTAACCTAGGAGCGGATAGCAGGGTATAGTCTTATCAAGGCAGGGAATTCAAATATACTACCATGCAACCAATCCATACATAATCATAAAGCAATAGCAACAATGTCATTTGCAATGCGTAAATAGGATCTAAGGATTTGGTGGGACGTGGCACCTTCGTAGTCGTCTCCTAGCTCCTGAAAGTACTCGTGGTCGTCTTCCTTAGTCAGATACTCCTCCGGCTCTGAAATCGAACACGAAATAGTCGCGTCAGCGACTCCTATAGAGTATTTTAGAAAAATCCAATAAAATAAAGAGCCAAATGCACATAAACATAGTCTTAGATTGTAGATCTCATTTTTCTGAGAATTTTGATATATGGTGCGCAATTTTTGGACATCGTATGAATAAGTTATGAATTTCCGAAGATTATCCTATTTTCTGAAAATGGAAAATGGTCGATTAATCAGGGGCAGCTCGGGATTGGTCCACGTGGCGTGCGGGTCCAGTAGTGCGGCATGTGGCGCCTCATCAGAACACAGACCCGATGGTCGCCCACCAGGTGTTCGATGCTGGTTCCCAGAGAGTCGCCGGCGTCGGCGTAGCTCGGTTGGTCGGGCGAGCTCGACGGTGGTCGGGGGTGGTTCTCAGAGGTCGGGGTGGTTCTCAGTGGTCGGGGGTGGTTCTCAGTGGTCGGGGGGCGTCGGCGTAGCTCGGCGGTGGTCGGGCGAGCTCGGCGGGGCTCGGCGGAGCTCGGCGGGGCTCGGCGTAGCTCGGCGGAGCTCGGCGTAGTGCCGCTCTCCCGAGCTCTCCCGGGGAGGCTCGGGCGAATCGGAATTTTGGGCGCCGAGGGTGCCGCTCTCCCGAGGGTTGGCTGTCATTAGTGAAGTGATGTCGTGGGCCTCCTTCTCTCCCACGGCATACGGCGGTTCTCCGACGAGGTGGAGGCACACGTAGCCAAGGCGACAGACATGATTCGGGGCTCGGCTATCTACGCGGCGGTGCCGAGGCAGACTTGGCGAACCTCGTCGGCCTTTCTCCGCAGCGCGAGGCGATCGGGGGTACTCGGAACGGATTTTAGGCGAGGCGAAACGTGTCGGCGGCGATCACGTTTCCCCGAGAACGCACCTCTCGGTGTTCCGGGCTATGGAGGTTCGATCTTCCGCAACTAAGCTTGTCCGAGGTGGTCGGTGAGTTGGTGGTCACGCTAGCGGGTCGCGTCGGCGGTTTCACGGCTTGTGCGCAAGAACGCCTCCGAGGTGGCGGTGCTCCGAGCACATGTGACGGCGATGCCCGTCGGAAGTGGCCTGACGTCCATAGCCGATGTCCAGTGGTTTGATGGCCGGTCTTGTGCGCGTGTTGTGCAGGTGTTCCGGGATCGGGAACGATCCTTGGCCTGCGCGCTCGTGAGGCCGAGCGCCATGGCCGGTCAAGCAAGGCGGGGTTGGACAAGGTGTTCGACGGCTCATCGGGGTGTTGGGGAAGAGAGGATGGTGGTGCCGTGAAGAGTCGGAGCCGTGCCGAGTGTACGCAGTGCCGTGCCGCTCCTCGTCCGTAGCTCGGGCTTCTCCTCCGTGTCCGGCTCCGGCGTGCTCCGCGGCGGCGGCGCTCCGGCAGCTCCTCCTCCTCTGCTCCGCCCTTCTCCCTCTCTCTCGGCTATGCGGTGGGGTGCGGTGGCTTGTGGAGCCGCAGCGTGGCGGCTGCGAGTGGGAATGGGCTAGGGCTCCTCGGGTGCTCTAATTTATAGGCGGCCGGTTCTCGGAACAGCGGCGGACAGTGATGGGTATCGGTGGGTGTACGTGGAGCTCATCCGTGCGCTTGAGCTAGGGTTTCAGGGTGCACGCGGGCTCGCTTGGCGGCCAAGAAAGGAGGGGACAGGAGGGGGACAACTCTGCGGGGCGTGGTGCTGTCGGCCGTGGGTCCGGGGTCACGCCATTCGCGTGACACCCCCGGCAGGCGCGTCGCCTTCGTGAGGAAGAGAAACAGTGGAAGGGGAAGGCGGCTGACATGCGGGCCCGGGTTGGCAGCGAGCGCGAGCGCGAGCGCGTGTGTGCCGGTCGCGCGCGCGTTGCCGGGCCGCAACGTGGGCCGGCCTCTCTCACGTGTGCGGTGGGCGCGAGGAGAGAGGAAAAGAAAACATGGCCGGTTGGGCCGGTTTGGGCTGGCGTCAGGCCGGTTCTGCTCTCCTTATACTCTCTTCTTTTTCTTTTTCTTTTTCTTCTTCTTAAGTGTATAAATACATATATTACCCTTTTTAAATATTGAGTAAATACAAACATAAATTGCAATAAATCCCAATTGTGATGCATAAGCTATTATTGTATGTGAATGGAATTAGAATACAAGCTATACTCCTTTATTTACCAAATTCATAATGAAACCTATATGCTTGCACAGAAAAAATGGGTTTTCATAATAAATAAATGAAAATTTTAATTGGTTGGGATTTTTAGGTTGTGTGGATTTTTAGGGTTGTTACAAGATGACTCCATAAAGGCGGCGGAAGAAGACTCCAGAAGCTGGGCCAAAACCCTAGCATGGGGCGCCGGCCGGCCCCACCCTGTGGGGTCTCGGGTCCCGGTGCTTCGGATGTGTTCCAGATGCTTCTAGTGTTCTCGTGATGATTGTTTCCTTGGCGGTTAAGTTACATGGTAATCATGCTCTTTAACCCTTCTTATGTGCTTTTCTGGAATAGCCCCTGAAAAATACAGATCATGCAAAACTCGTGGAAACTATTAGTTAAAACCCTAAACTAGTGTGTATTCATGTATCCTTTGGTGTCTAAAGTTCTAATAAAAGTTGCCGTTATCCACCGTCAACAGAGTGTGAATATGTGTGTGTGTGTGTGTGTGTGTTCTGGAGTTTTGGCGGTGAATGCGTACGTGTGTGTGTGGAGCGTGAGTCCAGGAGAGCGTGTCTGTGATCGGCCTCTGCCCTCCCTTTTATAGTTACAAGGGAAGGGCTAGAGTTATATGTGTTGCTCTATGGTTACAGTGCCCGGCATGGCAGAGTCGGTGATGACTGGTGGCGATCGTCTGCCACGCCCTCGTCTTGGCGCCTCGGCGGCATGGCACTAGTCATTCGGCTGATCCACCACTGTTCCATTGGTGAGTTCCAAGGCGCCTCACAGTGCTGGTCATGGTTGCCTGCATGGCAATACGTCATGCCGTCACGTCCGTCCCTGCATAGTGCAACGAGTAACAGGTTGACCTTTGTGTACAAGCTCCCGGGGCTCGGGAAACCTTGGTGCCGTCGGGGGCATGATGGGACAGAGCGGGGGAGTGTCCTCCTTCGGGCGCTTCTTTTTCCCTGTGAGGTACATTCCAGTGGGTAGGCGAGACTGGTCGTAAGGCTTGCCCATTCCCCCGGGTTGGCCGGGCGACTGTCGTTCCCTATTTTCTGGTGTCACACGTGCGACCGGGGTATGGCAGTCGCCGTCGTAGTTGGCGAATCTCCTCGTCAGCCCGGGGAGCCGTACGGTTGATTGTCCCTGTAGCGACGTGGGAGGAGTAGGACCGTCAGATCGCCTGCTAGAGAAGTTGGGGCAGTTGGTACGGTAAACGTGCGTGTTCGGGGCGCCGTTGCGTCAAGGGGCCGACCCGTTGGGTCCATGCTTGTAAAGCGGTCAGAGAGGTCCCTTGTGGTCCAAGATTGCTCCGCTGACGTCAATTGTGCATTGGATGCTTCAGAAAGGTTGCGCCCGAGGGGGATGGGGTAGCTCGGGCGAATCGGAGAATCTGCGCCCAAGGGTGCCGCTTTTCCGAGCCCTCTCGGGGAGGCTCGGGCGAATCGGAAAATTGGCGCCCGAGGGTGCTGCTTTCCCGGGCTCTCTCGGGGAGGTTCGGGCGAATCGGAAAATTGGCGTTCGAGGGTGCCGCTTTCCCGAGCTCTCTCAGGGAGGCTCGGACGAATCGGGAAATTGGCGCCCGAAGGTGCCGGTTTCCCGAGGGTAGGCTGGCGTTGATGCAGCGTCGTCATGGGCCTCCGTAAGCGCGGCCTTCGCGGGCTTCCACAGGCTTTGTCTAGGCTGGGCCGTGTTGGGAATATGTGTTTTTGTATCGAAGTTGGGTACCCTATACTTTGATACCGACAGTAATGATCCTAGACAGACGTCCGGCCAGGCCGGGCCCGCCACATGCGGCTCGCACCCACCGCTCAACTCCCGTGCACCGCTCGCCTTTTTTTTCTTTTTCGTTTTTTCGTTTTTCATTTTTTTCTTTTTCTTTTTTCTTTTTTATTTCCAATTTTTTAATCTTTTTATTTTTAAAATATTTATATATTTTTATTTTTTGTGTATGTTAAAAAGGTAGATCGGTAATGTTATATATGTTACAATTCTTTTTAGATGCATATTGCAAGTGTTACTCAAAATATTTCATCTTTTTTAGACATATGTTTTAAGAGCATTTTTATTATGTTTCATCTCGTTTTCTGAATTAATATTTGCAAGTGTTTATCTGAATGTTTCATATGTTTTCACATGTATTGTTACAATTGTTTTATCTAAATGTTACGTGTGTTTGTAAAATGATTAGCAAGTGTTTTTTCATATATATTTTTTTTCAAATATTTCATACACATGTTTGAGTGTTTCAGTAGTTTTATATATATGTTGTAAGTGTCGTGCTTGGATGTTTCAAAATTAGATCTGGTGTTGCAGAGTGTTTCATATGCATGTTTCATTTCCATTGGTCCGATTGGGAGGTCCGTCACCGGCGGCGATCATTCTCTGCTCCAGTCAGCGCGACCTTGATCTTCCCATCAACCTTCATTGCCCCTCTGCTCGCATGCTCATCTTCCTTACCTTCTTCTTTGCTTCATAGCGGGGTATAACATGCATGTTGCAAAAGTATGTATCCAGTGTTTCTGTGGTTTTAGAAGTATGTTGCAAGTGTTTCATATGAATATTGCAAAAGTATATCGGGTTGTTGTATATGTTAATTTTTTTTGTCAAAATATATTCATGTAGGGTCTTGTTTTGAAGAATTAATTGTAAGAAACACGATGTTGCAATTAGATTTTAATTATGGTGTTTGGTTTATGAGTTATAGCTTTCTAAACTCTAAAACTCATAAAATGTATCTATACGCATGCACCAGCTAGCTCCAGCAGGGCGGCGTCCGGACCGGCACGTCCGTCCGGATGTCCGGGCGGAGGCGCAGCCCTATCATTATTCGTTTCTTATGGGCTACCTTGTTAACTAAAGTTCGTGCCAATTACGATCCAGAAAGCACCACATATGACATGCTTGCGCAGCGGGCTATATTGTGGACCGAATTCATCACTATCATTTGCCAACTCATTAGAAGATGCAAAGCACCAGGACACCAAAGAATTCATCATTATACCGTGGACCGAATCCATCACTATCTTTGCTTGGTCCTTGATGGTTTGGGGCCCAAAATAGATCTGCGGAGAAGCCCCCAAGAATGGTGGGCTAAATTGCGTAGAGGCGGAGATGCCCCCTCGACATGAGTACGTGATGTACCTTCAGTGTTGCTCGGCCCATGTTGATTGGGCGCAACTGAAGCGAGTAGATTGCCTAGCAGGATGGAACCTTCTGCGCTGACAATTACTTCCTCCGTCCTTAAAAAATATTGTATATTAAAATTTATTAGTTTTTTAGTACATAATAAATATTATTAGAAAGACCTTTTAATGCAGTTTTTAAATAAAATTATTTAGGAATACAAATATTGTATATATTTTATATAAATCGAATCAAACTTATGACATGTACACTAACGATGGTACTATTTTAAAGATAGAGAGAATAGATGTTAGCTCTTCCTCAAAAAGAAAAAAGTGTTCGCTATAATTTTTATGCTGGTTCACCTAGTACTTGCTCAGATTATTGGACACCGCAGCCTCTACTTGATTAGTTGTATGCAATCCGTGAGGTGAGTATTACAGTGAAAAGGAAATGAACAGTAGAACTGTTCCTCTGTATTGATGAACTGTGTTTGTACATATATATACAAGTGTTGCCCAAAGGGCCTGTTGAAAGGGCCAGATGACCCCAAAGGGTCTGATTATGTGTAACTGCCATTAGCAGTTGCTAATGACCAATTTGGCTAATTGATCACGTCTAAATATTCCTAACACTCCCCCTTGATCAATTGGTCTTGTAGATGTCTTCGTTTGTTCCTCAATTATTATCTTGAATCTTTGAAAAAACCCAGTGGAAAAAATCCAAAGTATATCGATATACCAGGCAAAAACTCCTTAAAAACCCAGTGGGAAAAATAAGAAGAAACACCATGATATATATTTATATCTTCTGATGTTTATAGACCCTTTAGGTGATCCTAAAGACATAGCTTAAGAACAATTTGATCTATGATCAATATGTCATATATTATCCTTCAAAAACCTCCGTGAGGAAAAATAGATAATATGACAACTACCATTGTATTGGCATTGCCTCATCAAAAACTTTATATGAGAAACCTTAAAAGGGAAAACTCACATAAAGAAAAGAGTACAATGCATCTTATTGTCCAATATCATCCACCAAAAACCCCTGTGGGAAAAATGGATGATATGACATAATCTTGTGTTGATATTGCCTCATTAAAAACTTTATATGAGAAACCCAAAGGGAAAAACTCATAAAAAAAAGAGTGCAATATGATGTTTGCAACAAGTTATTAATCAGAGGAACTCTCCCCCTGATAACATGTTATCAATCAGGGAGACTCTCCCCCTGATACTTGCAAACCTTAAAATAAATAAGTTTATACCAATATACTCAACACATAAAAAATGTGGAGTATCGTAGGCTTTGTGAATATCAACGTGAGATTATCACAAGACTTAGTTTACGAATGTTCATGTGCCCATATTACCTATGGGACAGAACAATCTTAGTGCAAAAATATTGCATTAAGTATAACTTGTTTTTACCTATACAACACAAGTTGCATTACCTTGGATAGATAATGACCTTTGATTCAATAGAATCAATACCACACAACCTCAGTATGTGATATGTCATTCTGACTAGCTATACACATTATGTGAAGCCTTATGAATACAATATGATCAGAATGATTGTTATATAAATCCTATTTCAATGATCTAGAATTTGGGGATCTTACAAATGACCAGAATCATTATATCCACATAATCGGGTCATGGATTATACCAAGACCGTATGTGCTATTTTGAGATATCAAGATATATTTTTAACTTCAATCCACCAACATTTGGTAGGAGTAGCACTGCTATTAGATAACAAATCATTGAAAACAATATCTGGCCGGAAATTTTTGCAAGATATATTAGCGCATAAATAGCACAGAGATAATGGACCATATGTCCCAATATCTCGTCTCATTCACTATGGCATCGAACAATCTTCCTCTATCATGAGGTAGAACAACCATAGGATACCTTCATATCGAGTTATTCAATATGATGTGGATGTATATAGCTTTAATATAAAATTCCAAGAGAAAATACTTGGATCTTAAACACAAAATGAAATTTTGGTTTAGACCAAATCTCCTATCTCAAATTCCATCTTTAGATTACAATGTGCTATTGAGAAATGTTCATTACCAATGATGTCAAGAGTATTGACAATCATATAATACTATGAAATCCAATCAATGACTTCAAAATGAACATTGCATGTAATCAATTTTGTGTCTCTATAATTGATCAAGGGATACACACAAAATCGATTGTACCAAATTCGACTTATCTGCTTAAAGCCACATATTGACTTAAGCAATACACGATATATGTTGCGATTTTATGTATGAGGATTGAGTATGTGAACTCCTTCCTGGAAGCTTCACAAATACTCCAAATCAAGTGATCATATGTGATCAATACATCTATCAATTATCAACTGCAAAGATAGTAGATAGATGCTTTTGTGCTGCCAATCAAAAGGTAGTATCGAAAATTTATAACTTACTATGGAGAATAATTTGCATTGAAAATCAATGCCTAGGCTTTGCGTAAACCCGTTGTGCTACTAGTCTTGCTTAGTAACTGTAATACCTCTGGTATTACAATTTAATTAATCAGCCATGTCATCATATTTAAATTTAAGCATTTGCATATGATTGTGCTTAGGGCCTAGGGTGATTTGATTTCAACTAAAGTATTGATTGTGTAATTAAGTCCTTAATCAAAAATCAAAAATGAAATTAAATAAAAATCAAATTAAACCCTAAAGTTGACCTAAAAACCCAATTCAAAATCTATATAGAATATAGGAAAAGTGTCTTAATAAAACTTGTAGATTTTTACAAATGGAACAACTTTTATTTTTGGATATTTTGAAGTTATATTATAAAAATTCAAATTAAACTCAAATTACTATATTGAAATTTATATTTGAAACTTCAATTTTAAAAACATTAAGAATCTTCAAAAACTTCCTTAATAGAAGTTGTCAATCTCACTGAGTAGAACAACTTTCATGTTTACCATTTTTTCAAGTTGTTGAGAAGAATCAAAAGTAATTTTAAAATTTCAGTTTGAAATTCAAACCCTACTTTTACCCCCTTTTCTGTAATTTGAAATTTTGGCCGAATTTGAAATTGGTGTCAAAAGCAAAAATGATCTACACAAAATTCTCTACAACTTTTGTATTCACCACTTCCTCGGATTCGGGCTGGATCAGATCCAATTTGAATCAAATAGCATTTGACCTAGTTGGCCTAGTACTGTACCTAGGGGGGGGTCCCCCCTGTTCATCTTCCACGTCGCGCGCGCGTGCCGCGCGTGGTGCCGGGCGCCATCCGGCCGGCGTGGGCGACCAGAGCCGCTGTCAAGCAGCCGAGAGGGGGCCCCGGACCCAGCCGAGCTTGTCCCCTCCCTTGCCCGGTACTATAAACCACCACCGCACCGTCCCGACCTCATTTCTCCTTCTCGCGGCCGCCGTCGAGCTCAATCGGAGTGTGGTGAAATTCACCGTGACCAAGCCACCACTGCCTCTTCCATCTCCAAGCAAGCTCGCTAGCTTCCTTGCGCATCGATTGGTGTCATCGGTGTGGGCTGTGGTGCCTCGAGCATCCGGAAACGCGGATCGTCGTCTCCGCGTCCGGCCGGAGCCGAGCAGGGCGCCACCGCACGTCGGGAAGCCGAGGCCGGTCTTTTAGGGTGAGGTTCTACCGGAAATTGTGTGCGTTTTGGGGTCCTTGTGTTTCTCTGTCTCTCATGTGCTAGATGGTTCGCCATTTGGTGCTCTAGGATCACCGGAACGGGAAAGGTCATCGCCGGTGCTCTTCGTCGCGGGTCGGCACGTCGTCAAGCCCACTCCTCCGTCCCGTCTCCGTCCCAACCAGCTAGTGGTTTAGAGTCGTGGTGAGTTCCCGAATCGTTTCCTACCTTTGATTTGGTCGCGTTCGTTTCGCGCTCGCCGGCGTGTGGTCCGCCGCCACCGCCGAGTCACCGTAGTGACCGACGAGCTCGTCGCCGGTCGGGTCTAGCCGTTTAAGGTCTCTAGGGTGGTGTCTCTAGGCTCTGCTCGATGTCCGGTGGTGTTTCCCTTGCCAGAGGGAGGCCGCCGGCGGCGAGCCGCCGTGCTCGCACGAGCGCGGGAGTCGGAACGAAGCAGAGAGCGAGAGGTGGGAGGAGGAACTGACGGCTGGGGTCAGCCTGTCAGTGTCCCCGTGTGGAGGCGCGTGAGCGCGCGCGGGAGGCTGACGGCTGGGGCCGGCCTGTCAGCGACCCGGCGCGGAGGAGAGCGCGCGCGGCCGCGGCTGGGCCGTGCTGGGCCGGTGCGTGGTTGTGGGCCGGCTCGTTGGCGCGCGCGCGGCCGCGGTTTGGGCCATGCTGGGCTATGGTGGGCCGAATGGCCGTTTCTCGTTTTCCAGCGATTTTCTAATTGCTTTTTCATTTTAATTAAAATGAATAGTGTTAAGTTTTAATATTTTTGTGTAGATTAATCTACTGCACCAAAAATTATGAAAATATTGCTAGATACTCTCTGTGATGTGTAGAATTTAATAAAAATATTAAATACAGTATTTGGGTGTTTTCTGTGTTAATTAAAAATCAGCACATTAAATGTTAAAAGGAACTGTGATGATTTTTAATAATTTCTGTGATGTTCCAAAAATCATGAAATTTATTGTGTCACTGTTTGGTACTAAAATCTATCTGTTGGTGCATTTTGACATCAAATGGAAATAGTTAAATATTTATTAAATTATAGGTTGGTTTAAATGATAATATTAGGGAGAGTAAATGGAATGATTATTGATTGGTGTGATTTTTGGATTGATTGAGATTCTAGGTCAATCACCTTTATGACCTAGGGCAGTATGAATTAGATTATTCATGTCTAGCTAAGGTAGGGTCTTATACACGTATGTGGTTTAATTGTTATTAAATTTCATCTGTCATTTCATGCATTCATGCATTTATTATTGCACACGTGTAGTGACCGAGAACCCGGAGATAAAGTCCGAGGGTCCAGCTGAGGAGGTTGCTTCGGAAGTTGTGCAAGGCTTTGATATTTGTGGCACTGACCCAGATCCGACACTTTACACCATCCAAGGCAAGCCCCGGTGCATTTGCCCTCTCCTTGTGTTTTTAAAAATATTATTACTTGAGTTAATTATTTGCATTAGGTTAATAGGAGTTGGGTGACAACCAATTGATGCATTACCATCCTTGAATACTTGACAATACTTGAGAACCTGATTTATTAAAAAGTATTGCAAAATGCTTAGTCATGCCTAATATTAGTTTTGCAAAAAATGCTATTTCAAAACTGTGATGATCTAAAAGCACAAGAATCACTTTATGGGACTGGTTATGTTCTTGTTGGTTGGCAGTGTTCCTAGCTAGTTCACTGTCATCAACGAGGAAGGGTTTTTCCTGCTCGGTGATCGTGGCATTGGGTTAGAGTCCCAACAATTGTCACCGACGGAAACGGGATTTGAAAACCGAAGGGACGGTGTATTTGGGTTAGAGTCCCAATGCACTGTCGCCATCGGAAAAAGGTTTAGGGACCGTTCGTTGTAGGCCTGCTGGATCGAGACTTTGCAACTAGCCACATACTACGGAAAGCCTCTGACTCCGATGGCTCTACTGCTGGAACCGACAACCACGCACTGGGAGTGGAGAGATGGCGAGAGTAGCATGTACCCTCGTGGCCGTCGTGCCTGGAGACGAGAGGAGTACTGTGCTCTCGGGTAGCGCAGGACCGATTCCGGGGTATGAAAAGCCGTGGTAGACGTTGGCGTATGCAAGCTTAAGTGCTACATAGGCAGTGTGGATAGGGATCCCCAGCTGGGTATTAATCGATTCGAATCGTCGTTGCTCCTCGGATATGGAGACTTGATCCTTCGACCATTCAGCGAATAGTGGTTCGGAACTAGGATTGTTTTTGAATGGATTAAGCAAATGAAAGAATGTTGATATATGAGAAAGTATTTGGAGAAATGGAAAATGATGAATAGTATTATTGAAATAAAATATTGAGGTAGGAATAGTAATGCTTTTCCGCAAAACTCTTGAACTCTTGCTAAAGCCTTACCTTGACTTCCCCTCAGCCTGCATTCCTGAGTCTAATCTTACACTTTTAGTCGGGTAAGTCTTGCGGAGTACCCTATGTACTCAGGGTTTGTTAACCCCGTTGCAGGAGGGCAGCAGGAGACCGAAGTTTGTCTCGCCCCGTGCTGCGTCACCATCGTCCAGGAGAGTGAAGAAGATTAAGGTTAAACCCTTGGGCAGGGTTCGTGTAATATTAAACTATCTGTCGTACTGTTGTCCCAAACTCTACTGCTACTCTTTTATATTTATGGTCTGTAAAAACTGCACTTAATTTTATTCAAACACTGGTCTGTAATATTAAGTACTAATTACTCTTCCGCAAATTCTACTCTGATGTATTTTGTTATGAAATGTTGTAACTCTGTGATGGCTTCGCAATGGGATCCTGTCGGAGATAACGGGTGCTTATGTAGCCCAGCAGAGCCCGCCTGGGTCATATAGAACACGGGTCCGGCTGTCAGATGTCATTAGTGACTTTGACAGGTGCTTGTGGGCCACGTGATTTAGGCGGTTCTGTTACAGTAACTCACCACCACATTGTTCTCAATCCAATCTAGCATTTAAACATTTTGTACCCACAGTAAAGGTACCTGAGGTGTTGGCATCATAGCCCAAAACACCTCTTCTCTGGTGAGCAAGACTATCTCTATATGTATTACATTACTCAACAAGTTCCGATCCAGTAAGAGTGACAAAGCACTTTGCCATGGTCTTATTAACTGGATGACTTGGAATATTGTATACAATTTATTTAGAGAAGCATTTGTCGACAAATGTAGCCTTTTTATTATATAATTCTCCAATCTTTCAAAACTCAAAGAACCCTGAATGACTCATCGTGAGTTCCTGAAACGAGAGTCAGGGCTTTCCGATATCCCAGCATCAGTATTTGGTGCACCTCTGAGCTGGGTTTGTGGATGACATCTATCCACAGGGTAATAAGTAATATTTACCCACTAGGTATTGTCAACCTTATAGGTTGACATGCATTTACTATCTTAGAAGGAAAGTCTTCTATTGCTAGCATGAATAATCCTGCATTATGGCCATACTTCTCCCCCTCTTATTTACAATTGGGAGTTGAGTGGTTTTACTTAATACCACTACTCTTTCTGGCACATACTTGCAATAGATTATTAATCAGTAAATGTATTTGGCACTTATTTGAAATATTATGCAAATCAATTGAACTCGTTTAGTCCATTTAGTACGCGATCCTGAGCTTGAAATGCTTTATGCATTCCAAATAATTTTCGGGCATTATATATGGTACCTCTAATCTCCCCCTAATGTCTGAAAAAGCTCAATGAAACCAGCATATGGATTGTAAATAGATCTTAAATAAGAGATCTAGATACTTAACAATTGACGGAGATTGAAATCTCTTGTTGATCCCCAGTTTCCTGTGTGAACCCATCAATGTATGCTGTGGTGGTGAGATTGGTACGTATGCAACGTCATACAATCTTACGCAAATAGGAAATCTTCTTGGATTCCCACGTACTAAATGCATATAGGGGATATGCAGTTAATTATAAGTCAAGAGTGTGTAACTCTACCTGACCTCAATACGAAGTTGGCAAATAGCAATTTACTGACAATGGTCCTGCTATGACCTTGATGTCATACTTATAGATTCCATTTATCCTATTGGATATGTAACTAGACTTTTCGTATACCTTACAAGCATCATTGTAGGCACAAAAGTTTAGTAGTGTTCAGCATAATGCTCATAAAAAGAGGCATTATCTACGAAATGTATGGCTGAGTGTGCATACCTCACACACTCTGGATCATCACACAGATGTATCTTTACAACCATGAAATGCCTGAACTGTCCATACAATCTTTGTATCCGACCCATACATATTCTTTTGAATATGATCAAGAAATCTAAGATTCAATCTTACTTTAAGATAAGAGGATCTTAAAATCTGTTTCCCTGTGGCACTTGTCGTATCCACACTTTGGGAAAATCAGACCAAATGAATTGCCAATAATTTTTCACGCATCCTTATGGATGATGAAGTTGAACATTTCAAATCTTGAATGCATCAACAGTGTGAAAAATTCTTATACGCAACATGTTGTATGGGGAATGGTTGTATACATAATGCAACCAAAATGAGACCTATCTCATTGCTTATATGCCATATACAATGTTGTCCTTTTGTGTTTTCATATGAAAACACATTTGGATATCTCTATAAGATACGAGTGTAATTAGGACATAATTAAATATCCTCAGTTACTAACTCAGTATCAATAGGGAGAATGATAGTGGAAAAATATGCCAAACTATCAACGCATAACAATGATAGCCAAAAAAAATATTCTCTCTTCTTGTCCTAAGAACCAGAAATATTTTGCTTCTTCCCTGATTATAGAGTTTGTGGTACAAATATCCACTAAGCACATATCATTCAACATTGGAATGATTCCCGTACAATCTATATATGACAAGAAATTAATGAAATTCTCGTCTAATATATAGAAATCAATAAATATTGTCGAGTATCAAATTCATAAATATGATACTCACAATCGTTATGTATTGACAACGAGTATTACAACATATTTAGATGGACTATATGAGAGAACATCAATGAACCAGGGAGATTATTCCAAATCTCAAAATATATCAGTCGAAATATATTCGATGATCATGTTGTCCATGTATTTGATATTCTCTTATGAGAAAAGTTAGAGTGTTGAGATGTGATCCCAGAGGATCCAACAAAATCAACCTCATAAATAGCTTCAAATTAAGATTGAAACATACTTCAAATCTTAAATTCTAGAGCTCCTGTTTTATCCCTTATAGACTTTTGTTATAGATCAATCGCGAATTTAAGAGTATGACATTGTTTAGGACTATGCTAAACACTACCACCTATATGACATTTTGTCATTGTGGGCTTCAACTTTGTCATAACATGGTTGCACATTAGGCATTTTGCTTCCGATAGGGGAAACAAACTTTATGAACAATATGATCATAGTCTTCTAGTTTGAAAACTAGAGACACGATCTACTCATTGTTAGCCTTTAAGCTATATGAGTTTATTTATTGTCCAAATACTCCAGAAGAGTATGCCATAAAGTATGTGCAATTCCTTCCATAAGATATTCTTTGTAGATAATCTTTATGGATGTGTAGTACCTAAACAATAGCAAGGCACAATTTTCTTTGATCTATAATAAACAATCCCTAATTAAGGGCGTATAATTCTTTTATAATGTTTATGGGATAAAATCAATATTAATGTCCATTGTCCATGTGGGATGTTGATGCCATCTATAGTGAGTTCAGCAGACTCCTCTGAAGTCAATATCCACAACATGTGACAATCTATTGATTTAATAGATTTACCCCTAAGGTAAACTCAAAATCACTGTGGTGATGTTGTAATCTCAAATGCAATACCATGAGTTGATTATTTACGTAATGGTAATTTTGAAATTAACATGGTAATGTTATAATATAAAGTGCAATATTTTTAAAGTTTATATCTTATCGTAGTGTTGGAGTGTTGTAGCTAATCATAAATTGTATAGATCATACAACCAAATCATCAGAAATTTTGAGAAACACAAGACAGATAGTCTCTATGTCAAAGACAAAGAGTAGATTTTTATAGTATGCAAATATATTGATGCCTAAGCACGGTCTTAGGGCAAGATAATTCACAAGTGAATTAAATGCATCATTTGCTTAGGTCTCTACTATCTGTGTATTATCAAAATATTATGATGAAAATACTAATCCAAAACCTTTATTTTGAGTAAAAACACAGTGTAGGTAGTCATCGAGTTTTAGAGAAACAAGATGTAGACCTCTTACTAACAGGTGATTTGATCACTGCTATGGCACGGTCTCTAGGCAGAATAATTCACAAAGAATTAAGCGTAGCCAATGCCATAGACTCTATTACCTTGTGTTATTGAACCAAAATAATCAAGATATGTATATTGCAACTTAAATTCTATAGTAATTAAAGTTTTCTAATTCTATAGATGGCATAGTTAAATTGCAACTAAGGCTACTAGCAAATTTAACTTGTATGTGGTGCAAAAATTATGGTTTGGGGCACCAACATACCCAATTCTATCATAAAATTACAAGTGTAACTAATATGTTAGTACAAAATAGACGGTTTGGGTGTACCAACGTAGTTCAAAAATAATATATCAAAGTCACAAATGTCATGTGTATGTGGTGTAAAGGGGGGATTTGGTGCACCACATACACCAAAAATATGATAGAAAAACACAAACATTGCATAATAATATAAACAAACCACAATTTTATATATACAATGTCAATATCCAGTAGTACAAAGCAACAACAAATAATAGAAATGACTGATGTGGTTGCAGAAATTCAAATTAGCTAAACCATATGCTAATTAATTATACTACTGCTAAAACAGAAAATAAAAGGTGACTATGCAAACAGGTCAGTCGGGGGCGGCCCAGCGGGCAGCCAGGCTCGTGGCCCAGCTGCCAGCCAGGCACGCGGCCCAGCCAGGCAGGCGCGGCCCGGCGGGCAAGCCAGGCCAGCAGCAGGCCGGGCGCGGCCCAGCCAGCCCGCCATTGCGACTATATTAGGCCGGCGGTTAGGGTTGGCGGCCCAACCCAACTGACGAGCCGCCATCGCCCGCCGTCTTGCCGCCGTCCGCCATCTTGCCGCCTCGCAGCAGCCGCCGCCGCGCCGCGTCCGCCTCCATCTGGGCCGCGTAGCTGAGGGATACGCCGGCGAACCCGGCGCCCGCCATGCGCGCCGCCCACTGGTGCAGCCGCTCGAGCCGATTCCGCCGTTCGGCGCCGCCCCGCGCAGCGCGTCCTGACAGCAGCGGCTATGCCTCGGTACCCTCCCTCTATTCCTCGCATGGTGGATTGGGGGCAGGCAGTGACTATGGGGCAGCGGCTATGGGGGAACGACGCCGTCATGCATTAGTGACGGCAGTGACTCCGGCGAAACCACCATGCGTCGGTGATCGCGCATACGAGCTCTGCGGCCGGCCTGGTGCGCAGCCCCGCTATACGGGCAGGCACGCATCAACTGGCGCCGCCCAAGTGCACAGGGGCACAGCCGCAGCATTGGGCCGCAACCCCGTCTCTGGTCTGGCACACGCCAGAACCGCTACTGGTGTAGTGAGCCGACCCTGCAGTTTCCGTATACTCGGACAGTAACCACGACCGATCGGACGCGCGGACTTGCGGCCATTGCCGTAGAGAGGTGAGAACCTGATGAACTGAAGAAAAATCATAGCCGGTGGTTACCGTCTTTTGTTCTAATTGCGTCCTCCATTTTCTTTCTTTCGTTGTGATGAAAAGTTGACGGTGACTGCTCCGCCAGCCATCATCTTGTACGCATTAGATTCCTACGAAGAACAGATCTTCGTTTCTTTTTCGGTCTTCGAACGATGAAGGCCTGCGTGCCCTCTGTGCTTGCATCGAACATGGAGGCCGGCAGAATCCAGTTCTGCCTCCACGCAAAAACAATGGTGAAGGAGCATGGCGCCGGCACTTTTCCTTTGAGGACGGTCGGTGCTGCATCATCGACGACTCAACGTCGAATCCTTTTCGGCCCAAAACCAGTGGAGAGCAAACGTCGCTGATAACGTATTACAGTGAAAAGGAAATGAACAGTAGAACTGTTTCTCTGTATTGATGAACTGATACAAGTGTTGCTCAAAGGGCCAGTTTGCCCAAAGGGCCTGTTGAAAGGGCCAGATGCCCCCAAAGGGTCTGATTATGTGTAACTGCCATTAGCAGTTGCTAATGACCAATTTGGCTAATTGATCACATGTCTAAATATTCCTAACAGTGAGAAACGTCTCGCTCATCTTCTTAAAACGAATCACACACCATTCTCTGGCCAAAGAGAATGCCACGTCGTTAGCTGGTCTCGGCCGGGCGTTTCCGAGCCATTTTACAAAAAAATCCCTCAGACTTTAAAAAAATATAACCCGCAGCCCATTTCCTCTCACAGATTTTCTTGCGAAAACACCCTTCAAGTTTCTAGAAATCAACCCGCCATCCACACCATTCTTTGGGCCGGCCTGCCACTGTGCGCACTTAACATGGGCCGAGCTGGGTCAGATTTGGCCCAAATAGCCATTTCATTTTTGTGTCTTTTATTAAATCCCATGAAATGCTGATTTTGTTTATTTCATACAAAAATAATTAGAGCTTTTAAAATCATGAAAATTTTTGTATAGCCTCTTCATGATGTACTATATATAGAAAAAAATGATATTTGAAAATAAATAATTTCGAAATGATTTAAAATTACCACTTTTAATTAAAAAAATAAGCATTCCATGTTATCTACACATTAAAATATCAAACCAAAAATTATAAAATTTATTTTGCGGCTGCTTTATGACATTTCCAACTGCTATAAAAATTTTGAGATACATTTAAATATTTAAAAAAATTATTAACCCACGCTCAACTAACAAATTAATTAAAAAAGAACTTATGAATGATCTTTATAAGACTCGAAATATACATACACCAAAACGGAAAATCCACGATTAACATATACAATCCCACAAATGATAATTTTCAAATGTTGTTTCTCCAATGCAACGTGATCCTTTATCATCAATATATACCCTCTCACTTGGTACTCTACTACACTTGACAAAAACTTTTACGAAAAATAATCTACCAGCGCTACCAATGGCCCCATAAAATGTCCACAAGCGGCAACGCCGCGAAAATTTCTAGTCAATATCAGAAGAACGTCAAACAAAACAGTCGACACACTTGAAAAACAAAATATGAGGCATGCTAGAATCTCAAGCTCCTATCTTCTGTCTTGCCAGACATGGACTAATTCGCCAAGATGTAGGGGCTCTTTGGTTCGTGTTGTCCTAGGCAAGCTGCCCGTCAGGCAAGCATCCTGGCCATAGGCACCGAAAATCAGACGCCTAGGAGGAGCACCGGCGCTAGGCAAGCTGCTTGTGGCAGCAACCAATCAGACCTGTAATGTCACTTAAACAGAGGCATTGTAACTAAAGTGAAACAAGTCATTTAAGATGATCAAAGAACACCGTGACCGTGACGTACCACCTATTAGAGTCTGCTTGGATCCCTTTAGTTTTTGGTAGTTTTTAATAATTTGGCTTTTGAAAATTGGGTGGGATCCAAACAGCATCAGTTTCTTGTGCCAGTTTTGCCAGTTTCTTAAAAAAAAAGATATAGGTACCTAGTTTGTATGGCCCCATAGAACAATAAATAAAATCAGTTTATTAAAAACTGAATGATCCAAACAGTCCATTAATTTTTGCTTAAAATCCAAATTTTATATAAACTAAAGGTAAAAACTAGTTTTTAAGAATCTAAAACTCATCCGAACACAAGTAGCCTCGGACGAGATCTGAGCAAAACTGAGCTCTGCCAGTCCTGGCCCGAGTCTGATCTGATTTTGGCTCGCGCACGCAAATCTCATTGCCTATAATTTTATCTGGACCCGAGCCCAGCCTAAAACATTTGTTCAAGCCCAGCTCAAAAAATAGGACCTACTTGTCCAGTGGGATGGTCATTGGCTAGGTATTTCAAACTGAAATGGTCGGATTTTTTTTTGGCTCGGCTCAAACCTAGTAACCGAGTAACCGGCACGAAAAATGTTCGGATCTGTCGACATACTGTTTGAATAAGAAAAATAAAAATAAAAATCATGAAAAGAAAAGAGATAGGAAAATTTTAAATGAATGGTAAAACGTGAAAAATAAACGCTAGAACGTAAATTGAAATGAGAAATGCACATAAAACAGCTTTTGAAAAGATAAAACAAAACGAAAACTAAAAAAAATGGATAACCAGAAAAACGGTACTTCTCTAAAAAACGGATTCCACGGACAGGTGTTTATGCTTGGTAGACGGAAGGAAAGAAAACACAAGAAAAAGAAAAAGAATAGAAAAGATTAAAATCATTTATTTTTTGAAAACAATAAACCATTGGGGAGGAGGGAGGGTCAGAAAAAAAAAACCCTATATATACACCTAATCGAAGTCGGATTTTTTGTTGACGGAGCGAGTGGAGGAAATCAGACTCTCTAATATTTTAATAATAGAATTTAATTAAACTTGTATAAACATGACTTATGAGTCTAGGCACATGAAAGGTATGATTGAATATGTTTTGTAACCGGACTCTATATCGACCATCGTCTGACACGAGCTATTCTAATCTCGTATGATCACTGATCACACTTATATAAATATAGATGCGGTATATTCAAACTCCTTAAGCATAGATCATATAAATCTGGACAAAAGAAGAAACTCTCCATTTTTTAATAGTTAACGGATGATAAATACAAAAAATAAATTGAAATTTTATCTCTTTATTATTAGATATAGATTAGTCTATATTGACAGCTACTTGTATTACCATGGATTTTTTTTCCTACTGCCGTTAACCTAAAGATATAAATTTAGTCGTACTCCCTCAGTCCCATTGAAAGTATTATTTTGGACTCCATGTCATTTTATTTGACTGTTCATTTTATTTAGATTTTTTGTACAAATAGTATTTATTTTGTTATGACTTATTTAATCATTAGATATTACTTTAATAATGATTTTATTATTCTATTGTTTGCACAAAAAATTTAAATAAAACGAAGAGTCAAACAAGAAGCTCAAAAGTAAAAAAAAACGACACTTTCAACACGATGGAGGGAGTATATATTATATACTCGAAAAAATATCCGTGCGTTGCCAAAAAAACGTGACCTTATAAAATTTAAAAGAAATGTTTGGTTATAGCTATATATGATATATGATAGCACAACATTATCAATACTATAAAGCATTTATTTTATTATTATATGGTCTGTATGACTATTATATTGATCTAAGTTCACCGGTTGAGTTTATGTTATGTCTATCCACCTCTCATCACTCAATCTCCGGTCGGCGGGGTGATGGACGGCGCGCTGCTAGCGTCCGACTAGCGAAGAGTGGCTGCCCCTACCTTTTCCACGTTCCACCTACCACCGTCCACCGGCGTGCCGTGCCGTGCCGCCTTCCATGTGGACCACGCACCGAGCGTTTTCCATGCGCGGGGAGCGTCGCCCAAAATAAAGCCGTTGCGACAGCCGCTGCAGCCCAGTCCGTCGTGTCGTCCATTGGATTCCACTCCGCCCGTCCCAACCCAAGTAGTACAAATTTCGTGTGTGACACCGTACGACTGTCTTTGGGACCCACCGCTGCGCACCATCAACGTGTCGTGCCGTTTCATCCGCTGAAATCTCTTTGGTTTTTGTAAAAAAATTTTTGGTACCATCAATCAGCCGCCCCCTTTCCTTCTCCGGGGACTGTACGCCTGTGACTGACCCTGCGCCGGGACAGGGGTCCTCAGTCACTCCAAGCAGCCGCCTTCCGTGCGATATCTGTTCTGTCGCAGCCACCACTGTGCTGTGCTCCTGGAATGGCGCCGCGCTGCCTTCTCCAAATCAGCTGGGGGCTCGAGCGCCCCCGCGGCTTTCGCCTCGCCGCGGCGCTGTGCGCGGTTGTGGTCGCGCTGGCGCTGGCGCCCGGCGCGGATGCCACGTCGGAGTCGCTCCTGGGCATCAACTACGGCCGCGTCGGGAACGACCTCCCGCCGCCGCAGTCCGTCATGCCGCTGCTCGAGGGCCTCGGCATCGGCCGCGTGCGGATGTACGACGCCGACCCCGCCGTGCTGCGCGCGTTCGCCCGGACCGGGGTCGAGCTCATCGTCGGCGTGCCCGACGAGTGCCTGGCCGCCGTGTCCGACCCGGGCGGCGCGGCGCGGTGGCTCAAGGACAGCGTCGTGCCCTTCCTCCCGGACACGAAGGTCGCCGTGCTCGCCGTCGGCAACGAGGTGCTCACCGGCGCCAACAGCTCCGCGCTGTCGCGCACCCTCCTCCCGGCGATGCAGTCCCTGCACGGCGCCGTGGCCGCGCTCGGCCTCGACAAGCAGATCACCGTCACCTCGGCGCACAACCTCGGCGTCCTGGGCACGTCGTACCCGCCCTCGGCGGGGGCCTTCCACAACGACCTGCTCCCGTACCTCTGCCCCATCCTGGACTACCATGCCAGGACCGGCTCGCCGTTCCTCGTGAACGCGTATCCCTACTTCGCCTACTCCGGCGACCCCAGGGGCGTGCAGCTTGACTACGCGCTGCTCGACCCGGCCTTCGCCGGTGTGCAGGACCCCAACTCCAGGCTGCACTACCCCAACCTCCTCGTGGCGCAGGTGGACGCGGTGTACCACGCCATCGCGGCGGCCAACACCGCGGCGTCGCGGGTGGTGGAGGTGCGGATCTCGGAGACCGGCTGGCCCTCCGCCGGCGCCGCCAACGAGACGGCCGCGACGCCGCAGAACGCGGCGCGGTACAACAGCAACGCCATGCGGCTGGTGGCCGAGGGCAAGGGCACGCCGCTTAGGCCCGGGGCGCCGCTGCGCGCCTACGTCTTCGCGCTCTTCAACGAGAACCTCAAGCCCGGGCTCGCGTCTGAGCGCTACTACGGCCTCTTCAAGCCCGACGGCACGCCGGCGTACGAGCTCTCGTTTAAGTTACCTCGCGACAACAACACATTTGGTCATGGCGGTACCGGCAACGGTGGCGGCGGATTCGGCGGCAACGGCAACGGCAATGGCAGCAGCGGGAACATTAGCGGCGGAGGAAACAGCGGCTACTACGACATCTCGGCTTCGGCACGTGACACTCCGGTGAGCTCTGATTCTGCCCTTCTCTGTTCTCTCCCCAATTGTTCTTGCTGGTAGGGATCATGGTTTTTTTTTTTTTTTTAATCTGTTCTGTTGGTGTCTTTCTGAAAAAGGAGAAGATACTTCAGGTGATTGCATCAGGCGTACTAGCTGTTTTAGCGCTCGAGAATGTCGTGCAAATGCAATGATCATCATCCGAGTATAAATGTCGTAGGTTGACTATATTATTACAAATTTTGCCGCACGATTAGCATCAACTTTATATTCCCTGATCCCTCACCGCGTGCAAATCCTGCGTATCAGCAAAGATGGTTTTAGACTCAAAAAAGTTTAGATGTGGACGCTTAAATCACCATCAACACGATTCTGCTGTCGCTGTGTCAGTATACTTCATACATGGCTTCTTTGTTTAGTTTAAGGATCCTGAATGATCTGAAGATCTTCATTGTGTCATGAAAACTAATTTCGAAAATAGACATACATCGATGCAAAGCCAAGGTTTCACACCTTTTTGAGGTACGAAGGTACAGTATGTTTTTCGCGGTTTCACCACATAGGGGTGTTTAGATCCCTCCAAAATCTCAAAACTTCCATCAGATCAATTTTACGGCACATGCATGGAGTACTAAATGTAGACGAAATTTTTGCATGTTTACACAGTTTGCCTGTAAATCACGTGACGAATCTTTTGAGTCTACCTGAGCCATGATTTGACACTTATTGAAAAAGATTTCTCACCGCTACAGTGTCAAAATCCCAAAACTTTACGCATCTAAACACCTGCATAGTACGTTTTCTGAGTTGCTGTGCAGAAACCAACTGCTGTGGTCTACTGTACTTGTTTGGAGGTACCACAATAGATCTACTAGAAGTTTCACTGCAGTGGGCTACTGTACTTGTTTGGAGGTCCCTGCATGTATGATGCATAGCGGTTGCATATTCGCACCAGGAATCCAGGAGCTCAGATACAGCCCAACACTTGATGAAATTTCTTTACAAATGGACGCTGAGTCGCTGACGAGTGTCTAAAAGTACTTTTGTCGTGGCTGATCTGCTTGTTGTTTGCCGTGGCTGAAATTTCGTTGTTCTTGCAGGGTCTGCTTGTTTCCAACTAAAATTTGCCATGCCATGATTTTGACAAGCCATCAATTTTAGCTAGTATTTGGTTTACTACCAAAAACTTGCCAACATCTTCATTTGGCTTGCTAAATCTATGGTAATTTTTTTTGTCCAGCTTTTGACTTGCTAAATTCATGGCATGATAAATTTTGGATGCCAATCAGGCAAGCCCGCAATCATGGTGTTCCTAATGAGGTTCTCATCGTTGGTTTCCGGATGTGGTCAACAGGGCTACTGGTGGATGTGGGCGCAAGCGGCAATGGCAGGAGCGGTGGCGATCCTGTCATCCTGACACTGTAGCTTGGCCCTCAGGCAGATCTCGTCAAGGGCAGGCTGGTGGAGTAGGATCAGGTCACCAGGATGGAGCGGAGTTGCCGTCCTGGGCAGCGGCCTGATTTGGTGCCGCTCGTATGCTTGGTTTGTGACATTATGCTTCTGGAATTCTGGTGGCATCTAAGCGCTCCTAGAGTCCTAGTTCAGCAGCGCTTGAACAGTTTTGCCTGCCTTCGTGAAATGAAAGCCTTTCGAAGTAATACTGGTAGCGCCCGGTAAAAAGTCCTCTGATATAGTGCTGCGCTGCTTCGTTTTAGACAAACGCTGTTAATTCCGGTCTTTAGGTGAAAACTGGAGGTCGAATCTGCGCCTGGTAAAACTAGTAACATCTTCTGGACCCGTGAGACTACGGATTGGATTTAGGATTAAATAAAGTGGTCAAAATGATGGGGTTTTGAAAAAGAGAGTAGAAACTCGCCACAGAGTGCGGCGTAGGTTTTGGGCGCCATCGTACATGGGACCGTAGCAAGCTGTGCCTGTCGCTTTGTTATAAGCTCAGCAATCTCGGGGCAAAAACACTGATCTCCAGGTCGATCTCAAACACTATGGGGCAGTCTTTGAGATCGTAGGCTTGATTCACGCTAAGAGAAACAATTTCAGAGGTGAATGATTGCAGAAACTAAAAAAATAAGACTGAAACTTAATTCATAATTGCACTCAGTGCCTGTGCTTTCTTTCAACTAACCCTTCTTTCAACTAAGAGCAACTCCAACGGTTTTGCATATTTTGTTTGGCAGAATTAGGAGTTTGTCAAATCCCAAATGAATAAGAAAAAGGAAAAAAAGAGTCAATCTCTAATGGTTTGTCATTATTCACTTGGCAAAAAATAAAATTTGTAGACCCATATACTTCGTGCCGTGGTTCCGTTGTCGCGCCATTTTCTTCGCGCGTCGCGGAGGGTCATCACGCGCCTTTTCTTCCTTCACACGTCGCGGGAGGGTCACCGCGTCGTCGCTAGGCCGTGACCTCTGTCAACCCTGCCGGCGTTCCATGTTTTGCAAGAAGCCCAGAAAGACAGCAATGTGTTCCTGTAACAGAACCGCCTAAATCACATGGCCCACAGGCACCTGTCATTATCACTAATGACCTCTGATAGCCAAGCCCGTGTCCCAGATGATCTAGGAGGCTCTGCCAGGCTACATCAGTACCCGTTTTTCCGACAGGATCCCATTGCGAAACCATTACAGAATTACAACATTTCATAATAAAAATACATCACAGTAAAAGAGCAGAAAGAGTACATAGTATTTAGATTACAGACCAGTTGTCCAAATAGAATTTAAGTGCAGTTATTACAAACCATAATTAACGACAGTAGCAGTGGAACAACGATACAACATACTTAGATAAAGGATAACAGGAACACTGCCCACGGGTCCAACTTCACTCTTCCTCACTTCCTTCATCAACGATAGTCACACAGCAAGGAGCGAGATAAACCTCCGGCTGCTGATCTCCTGCAATAGGGGTTAACAAACCATGATTACTGGGGTACTCCGCAAGACTTACCCGACTAAAGAAAAAGATGAGACTCAGGAATGCAGGCTGAGGGGAGTCAAGGTAAGACTTTAGCAAGAGTCAAAGTATTTTACGGAAAAAACATTACTAATCCTACTTTCAGTATTTTACTCAATATTATTGTAATCAATATCAATAGTTCTCAGTCCTTTCACATATATCCGTCAATTCCAATTACTTATTCATTCTAAAAAGCATCCTAGTTCTGAACCACTATTCGATGTAGGTGTGAGGATGAAAGGTCCTAAATGGCTAGAGGGGGGGTGAATAGCCTATAAAAATCTACAAACAACACTTAACAAGCCGATTAGTAACAATAGCAAGCTTTGCAAAACACTAACTCTAAACTATGCTATGCAAGCCACCTAGACAAGTAAACTATACTATGATCACTAGTTCACACTCAAAGGCTATGTCACTACTATACACTACTCCTAAGTGAGCAACTAACTAACAAGCTACACACGAGAGTAAGTACACAAAAGTAAAGAGAGAAGGTGATTTCAATACCCCCGGTGTAGAGAAGATATGAAGTCCAATATAACCAATCAATCAAATATAAGGGAAATCCTCGGTAGAGAGATGACACAAGATTTTTTACCGAGGTTCACTTGCTTGCCGGCAAGCTAGTCCTTGTTGTAGCGATACACCCACTTGGAGGTTCACGCGCTAATTGGCATCATACGCCAAACCCTTCTCAAGGGTGCCGCACAACCAACACAAGATGGGGATCCACCAAGCTACGAGCAATCCACTAAAGATGCCTTTCGCGATCTCCCGTGGGGATAGGCTCAAGAACCCCTCACAACTTCACCGATCGGAGGCGGAGACAATCACCAACTCCCCTCAACGATCCTCGCAGCTCCAAGCCGTCTAGGAGTCGGCAAACTCCAAGAGTAACAAGAGAAACCGCTGCGAATCACCACTACCAAGTGCCTCTAGATGATCTCTATCAATGCAATGCACTTGATGCTCTCCAAACTCACCAAATGATGATCACAATCAAGTAGGATGAGTGAGAGTGGAGTGGGAAGGCTCACAAGTATGCTATGATGTTCAGGAGTGCCAAGAGCTACTCCCCAAACCGGCCAAGTGACTATTTATAAGGCACACATAAGAAAATAGCCGTTTAGACTTCACTGCGTACCGTCGGACTGTCCGACGGCCAGAGCGTCGGACTAATCCGCACGGTCCGACGCCTCGGATGAATGCCACGTGTCACTAGCCGTTTGAAGTCGAACGTTGGATCACAACGGCTAACTTCCCGCGCTAAACGAACCGTCGGACTATAGGCCGTCGGACCAAACCTTACGGTCCGACGCCCACTGCCATTGCACCGTCGGACTGAAAATACACTCCGCGTCGGACTAAACGAAACCACGGTCCGACGTTTCCAGAGAGCTCCCGAGCCCTGAAAACCGTCGGACGTTGGTCCGACGCTCACCGTCGGACTAACGCTGAGAGTCCGACGCTCCTCTGCTCTCCACGTGTCGACCTGCTACGGCTTTGCACCGTCGGACCCTGAGGACAATGGTCCGACGCTCAGAAATCAAGCGTCCGACGCTTGCTGAAAGGGTAAGCCGTCGGACCGAAGACAATGGTCCGACGCTCAGTCAAGTTATGGTCCGACGCTACTTTTTCTTATTTAAACATTTCCGAAATTCGCCGAATCCTGCCTCGCAAGCTCGGCAGGAGGAAGAGAGGACCAAACCCTCTCTAACCCTCAAACTTCACCCCGTTTCTTAAGTCACTAACACTCCAAAGTGTCTCTCACTTAGGTGCACGTGTGTTAGCCTTTTTCAAAGAGTTTTCCACGGGTCAAGTTAGTGTCACTAGCATCTATATGCATATGCAATGATCATGAACACCTAGTGGCACTTGATAACCGTATTTCATCAACGATTTCGCCCCTCTTGATAGTACGGCTATCTATCCTAAATGTGATCACTCCCTCTATGGAGTCTTGATCACCAAAACCAAAAGAGCTCCTATTGGTTATACCTTTGCCTTGAGCTCCCGGTTTCTTACCAACTTCCTTCTCATCTCTTGATGGACCTTGTGGACACCTATGATGATGGACTTATACCATTTGCATGGAGCCGTCAATAGGGCTTTCTCCTTTGTTGATGGACTTACACCATTTTCATGGACGCCGTCATTGCCCTTCACTTGTGACCTCCACCGACCCGGTCCTTTGCTCCATCTTGCCATTTGCTAATCAATTCTCATGAAGCACTTAGAGCAATCGTTAGCAAACTAGGTTTCATCAATTACCCAAAACCAAACATGGGCTTTCAGAGGATCAAGTCTCCATAACCGAGGAGCAACGATGATTTGAATCGATTAAGTACCCAGCTGGGGATCCCTATCCACACTGCATATGTAGCACTTAAGCTTGCATATGGCAACCCCATCTACCACGGCTTTTCCATCCCTGAACCGGTCCTGCGCCACCCGAGAGTACAGTACTCCTCTCGTCTCCAGGCACGCCGGCCACGAGGGTACACGCTACTCTCGCCATCTCTCCACTCCCAGTGCGTGGTGTCGGTTCAAGCAATAGAGCCACCGGAGATAGGGCTTCACGGAGTATGTGGCTAGTTGCAAAGTCTCGATCACAGCAGGCCGACAATGAATGGTCTCTAATTCTTTTTCCGTTGGAAACCATGCATTGGGACTCTAAACCAAATACACTGGTGACTACCCGGTTTTTACATCCCTTTTCCGCTGGCGACGATAAGTTGGGACTCTAACCCAAACATATGACCACCAAACGGAAAACCCATCCCCGTTGATGACAATGGACTGGCCAATTGCACTGCCAACGAACGAGGACAATACCATTCCCTTTCAATGATTCATTCTTTGCATGTCATCATAGTTTAAAATAGCAATTTTGCAAATCCAAATTAATTAAGCATGACTAACCATTTTCAATACTTTAATTAAATCTGGTTCTCGGGGTATGACAAGTGGTCAAGGATGGTAATAACAAGGAGGGGCTAATGCACCGGGGCTTGCCTTAGATCGCAAAAAGAGTGGGGTTGGGGTCGGTGCCACAAATGTCAAATCCCTGCACCAACTCTGGAGTAGGCTCCTCAGCAGTCACCTCAGTCTTCACCTCCTGATTCCCGGTCACTACACGTATGCAATAATGAATGCATGAATGCGATGTAACGATATAAAAATACAAGACATAACAGATAAAGTAGAGTACCAATACTATTGTTCTATGAACTATTCAATGTATTTTACCCTAAGATGTTCTAGGTCATAAGAGTGTTTGACTTAGAACCACAATCAATCATAAAATCACACAATACCCTAGTCATTCTTGTTTTTTATTTCTTTTATTAATCAATTAATCAAACATTTAATTTGTAAACAACTAAACTATTTCTATTTGAAGTCAAACTTCACCAACAGATAGCTTTTGACTCAAAACAGTGACAAAATAAATTTCACTATTTTAAGAGCATTACAGAATTTATAAAATTCACCAAAGTTGTATTTATTAATTAATGTGCTGGTTTTTAGTGACTGCAGGAAGTGTTCAAAACGTACTTAATATTTTTATTAAATACTACATATCACAGAGAGCTTACACAATTATTTTTATAATTTTTCATTTAGTAAAATAATTCACATAAAAAACGAGCGGCAGAGCCGGCGGCGATGTCCTGACCGGCCGCGGAGACGACGACGATGTTCCGGCACGCTCAGGCTACTACAGCTTGGATCTCAGGGTGGAAATGGGGCGCAGTGATGGGGTGAAGGTTCCGGCAAGGCGAATTGGATGGAGGTGGCTTGATGAGAACGAATTTGGCCAAGAACCGAGTGGAGCTCGTGGGTGACCGAGAGGGAGGGAGAAAGGAAAATGGAGGGCTCGTCGCCTTTAGGCAGTCGGAAAGGGGCAGATAAGGCAGGGCGAGTGTCCGGGGTCCCCCTGCATCGACCACGCGGCGGCGGCCGGGGCCTGGCCGGCCGGCCGGTGCCGCCGCACGCCACAGCGCATGCGAGCACGGACGACAGCAGTGTGTAGGGGTCCGGCCACTGTAGCTTGGCCCTAGAGTCAAACTCTAGTTCATCAAATGATGCCCTATACGACAGGAATCAGGTGAAGATGAAAAAATAAAAGTTGTGGCAAATTTCATATAGAACATTTTTGTTTATTGGACCAAGTTCAAATTCTGCATATTTTTGAAAATAACAGAAAGGGGGTAAATCTCTAATTTGAATTTCAAATGCAATTCAATCAAATTATCAAAAATTCTCTCAACAACTTGAAAATCTGTAAAAATGAAAATTCTTGTATTTGTCAAGCTCTACAACTTTTGTTAAGGGTGCTTGGTCAGATTCTTGATAGTTTTTGAAATGACATTTCAAATTCAAATTACAAAGCATTGTTTTGAGTTAAATTTTTATTTCTACTGTATAATTTTAAAATCTCCCAAAATAAAAGTTGTTCCATTTTAAAAGATCTACAAATTTATTAAAATATTTTTCTCAGTTTCCTAATAGATTTTTATTTAGGTTTTTGGGGCTAATTAGGGCTTAATTTGAATTTCCTTTTGATTTTATTTTTAATTTCCAATTATAGGTTTAATTGCACAATCATCTCCATACACAATCAAAGCACTCTAGCAACCCTAAGCAGAATCATATGCAGACATTTAAATTAAACATAATGACATGGCAGTTTTAATTAACCGTAATACCAGAGGTATTACAGCCTTCCTGTAACTGAACCGCATAAATCACATGGCCCACAGGCAGCTGTCATTGTCACTAATGACCTCTGACAGCCGGGCCCGTGTCCCAGATGATTCAGGAGGTTCTGCCGGGTTACATCAGCACTGTAACACCCCAGGTGTTACGGTTAATTAAAACCTGCCATGTCATTATCCTTAGTTGCAAATCATCCTGCATCAAACCTGATCACTGTGTACTAATTGAAACAATTTTAATTTTCACATATGATTGTACTTAGGTATCTTTGAGTGACTTTATGATTTAGATATTTGTTTGTGCGTATGCCTCTAAATCCAAATTGAAAATAAAAAGGAAGACAATTAAAAACCCTAACCGGATTCGAAACCCTAAATCAAAAACTAAATAGAATCAAGTGTTGGGCCTTAAATAAAAGATGTAAATCTTTAAAAGTTGAGCAACTTCTATTTTGGGTAATTTTAAGGATATTTAAAATAAATTCAAATAAAACCTTAGTTTATACATTAAAGTTTAAATTTAAAATATAAATTTAAAAACTAGCAAGGATCTAGTAATACTTCCTTAATAAAAGTTTTTGCCCTTTCAGAATGGAACACCTTTTATTTTTGGAGATTTTGAAGTTATACAGTGAAAATTTAAATTAAAAACAAATTACTTTTTACAAATTCAAATTTGAAATGTCAATTCAAAAATTATAAGAAATCTGACCAAGCTCATTTAATGAAAGTTGTAGGGATTGTCTAGTAGAACAACTATTATGTTTGCACATTTTCAAGTTATTGAGAAATATTTTATGTTTTAAACTGGATTAGGTTTAAGATTCAAATCCCTTATTTACCCTCTTTTCAATTATTCAGAAATTATTCAAAATTTCAAACTTCTTCAAAAACAAAAGTTGTTCACCTTGAACTTTCCCACAATTCATATTTTGGGAATTTTTTAACTTTATATACAAAAAGAAATGTAATTTGAAGATTTGCATTGAAAAGGGCGTAGTGCTACAGTATCGGCCGGGGGGGTCCGGCCTGCTCTGTTCTGCTCTGCTTGCGGGTAGAGCCGTGCGTGCCGCGCCGCCCGCCGGCGCTGCCCGGGGCCGGGCGGCCGCGTGTCACCGTCGACGCCGGGACCATGTGGGCCCTCTCCACGTTGTGCGCGTCTTCTTTCCCCTATAAAGAGCACCAACCGGCCACCGTCTTTTCTCTCCTCCCCTCGGTCGTCACCGGTCGCCTCTCAGTGCGTGACCAAATTCACAGCCAGCAAGGCACCATCTTTTAATTCATCTTGCTCGCGTATTTGTTAGGTCGTAGCGCACATTTTGAACCCTTTCTCGTCCCTTTCCATCGTCAGAGTCGCTCGGTAGCCGTCGTCTTCTTCTCTGTCTCCGGCGGGAGCACCACCGCGTCGTGCCGCACCGAGGCCAGGACTTACTGGTAAGATTCGTGGCCTTGGTCTATCGTTCTGTGAACGACGTGTGACCCTGGTAATGACAAGCCCAACCGTTTTGTTCCTAGATCGCTGGAGCTCCCGGAACGGCTTCGACATCCTCGGTTCATCCCATCGCCATCGACCTCTTCGCCCACGGCGGACTCCGCTGCGGCACCGCCTCAGCCACCACATGAAACAAGCCGCGGTGAGGACCTTAATACTCAAGAAGTGGATGGATGGTATCAGGAGGGTTCGGGGTAGTCTGAACATGGAACACCGTCGCGAGTTCATCGGCCGAGCCGCCATGGCTGCCTGCAGTCAAGCACGGGAGGTCTTAGTGCGGAGCAGAGTCCCAAGGAGGGGTCTAGGTGCTTGTGGGGGTGTTTTTAGGGTGCTCGACATCACCGGCGTGGTCGCCGTCGGCGGTCCCGTGGTCGTGCCGCCGTCGAGTCTCGCGGCCGGAGCGAGCGCAGCGGGAGGAAGAAGGAGAGGGAACCCGGGCTGGGTTCTGCTGGGCCTAGCAGGCCGACCCAGTAGAGCGTTGCCGCGCTGAGAGACAGGGGAGGCGGCGTAGGGTAATGCTGGGCCGATCTGCGGTTTTGGGCTGGCTCGGGCCGAAATGAAGTTTTTCATTTTTCTCGGGAATAAAGTGATTTTTCTGATTTTTGTCTGTTGAGTGAATAGCAGTGCACTTTCTCATTTTTATAGAAATAATTCTACAGTTCCTAAAATCATTAAAATAATTATGTAGCCCATCTATGATGTACTTTATTTATGAAAAATATAAAATATACTTTTTTAGTAATTTTTGCTAGATATTAAAATGTGTCTTTTAAATTATACATAGAGCTTCCATGATTTTTCTAGATAAAAATATATATCCAAGAATCTTGAAATTCGACGGGGTACTATTTTAGGTCAATGCCTATTTGTAGAAAAATTTTGAGTTCAAATAGAAATAATTTAATTATTTCTTATTGAATTATGTGATTAATCGATTATTTAAGTATAGGTTATTAAAAGTAAATTTTAAGCGATTGGGTTGATTTTTTAGGGTTTGATTAAACACCTTGTAGTACTTGAACCTCTGCTGTTCCAAGTTTTGATGATCATTTACTTTGTAAGTATAAAACGAATTACTGTATGTTAAATGTTAAAACAAAAATCCTAATTGATAAATTGATTAATGAAATGAGTAGAAACCCTAATTTACTTTTGTGTGGAGTGAATTTTGGATTGTGTGTGGACCTTGGGTCAACCACCCTAATGACCCTGGGTATCTTAGATTGAATTCCTCGTGGCTAGAATTAGTAGTAGTTGTAAAGCTATGCAGCGGCTTTCTACTTCCATTAAAAATGGATTCAAAGAAATAATCGATAGTTATTAGGTTAGTTGCCTCGTAACTTTATCGGAAGAAAAGTTATACTCAACTTTCAAATTAAGTGTATTTTCTATTGATCAGTGATTGTGTGCATTTCATTCACCATGACATACATATCATCAAATTAAGCATTTGCATTATCGGAAGTAATTACTATCGGAAGTAAGTCCCGAGTAAGGTTTTCACTCGGTGGATGTGGATCTTTCTCAGGGTTTGACTTCAGGGTTCTGTCTACTTCAAGCAACAGGCAAGCCCCGGTGCATTTGCCCCTCCTTGTTATTTAAAAATATTTATCACTTGAGTTAATCTACTGCATTAGGTTAATATGAGTTGAGTGATAACCCATTGATGCATTACCTTTCCTTGACCACATATTATACCTGAGACCCTGATTTATTTAAGAGTATTGAAAAATGCTTAGTCATGCTTAATGATAGAGTTGCAAAAATGCTATTTTGAAAAAAATGTGATGATATGAAATAAATGAATCAGTTTATGGGATTGGTATTGTCCTCGTTTGGTGATGGTGTACTTGGCCAGTCCATTATCATCAACGTGGATGGGTTTTCCGTTTGGTTGACCATCTGTTTGGGTTAGAGTCCCAACGATCCTCGCCATCGGAAAAGGGATGCGAAAACCGGGTGGTCTCCAGTGTACTTGGGTTAGAGTCCCAATGCATGGTGTCCAACGGAAAAATATTTAGGGACCATTCGTTGTCGGCCTGCTGTGATCATGACTTTGCAACTAGCCACATACTACGGAAAGCCTCTGACTCCGGTGGCTCTACTGCTGGAGCCGCCATGCACTGGGAGTGGAGAGATGGCGAGAGTAGCGTGTACTCTCGTGGCCGTCGTGCCTGGAGACGAGAGGGGTACTGTGCTCTCGGGTGGCGCAGGACCGGTTCCGGGGTATGAAAAGCCGTGGTAGGCGGGGTTGGCATATGCAAGCTTAAGTGCAACATATGCAGTGTGGATAGGGATCCCCAGCTAGGTACTTCTGGATTCGAATCGACATTGCTCCTCGGTTAAGGGAGACATGATCCTCACCCGTACAGCGAAGAGTGGTTCGGAACTAGGCGTTTTTGAGAATGAATATGAAATTGAAAGAACATGTGAAAGACCCTAGTTTGGTTTTGGTAATTGATGAAACCAAGTTACTAATCTAAGTGCTAAGTGTGTGTAGCCAAGAGTAGATTAGTGATATGGAGAAAGATGACATGAGCTCAAGTGAAGATCAAGATGAAATGATCAAGGAGAAAGAAAATGACTTAAAGAAGAAAAGGTAGATGCTAAGGTATATTCAAATAGGGCTTTTCTTTTAGTGATCAAGACTCCAAGTGGGAGTGATCACATTTAGGATAGATAGCCGACTATCAAGGGGAGAACTATGCTATTGGATTACTTTCAAGTGCTCTAGGTTGTATCTCATATGCATTGATCTAACCAACATAGAGAATCCCTTTGCAAACCCTTGAAAATTGTTTGCAAAATGCTAACACACTGTGCACAAGTGTAGAAGACCTTGAGTGTTAGCACATAGAAGCAAGGGGTGAGAAATAGACTTGAAAAACGCTGAGAAATGAGCGTCGGACTATTAGCAGGGGCAGCGTCGGACTATTGTCCAGAGTCCGACGCCTAACCCTAGCCCCGGCAAATATTGAGCGTCGGACGCTCGTTTTACGAGCGTCGGACCATTGAGATGTCCAGTCCGACGGTACCGAGCAGCGAGGAGTGACGCGTGGCACGCTGAGGAGCGTCGGACGCTTGAAGAATAGTCCGACGGCGAGCGTCGGACAAAGTCCGACGATGATTTAGCGTTTTCAACCCTCTCTGGAAGCATCGGACGGGTGAAATCTTTAGTCCGACGGTGCTCGCGCGATCGTCCGACGATACGCGCGCAGCGAGCTGAGAGAGGGCGTCGGACTCTGCGGTTTAGTCCGACGCCCTCAGTCCGACGGTTGTCAAACGCGCGAATTCAGTTACCGTTGAGATCGGACGAACGGCGTTTAAATCTGTTGACACGTGGCGTTCATCCGAGCGTCGGACGCTGCCGTTTGGTCCGACGCTGTCGGTCCGACGGTATAGAAACGGGGTTAACGGCTGTTTCAGAGAGTGTAACGGCTTGGAGTTGGCTTGGGAGTATTTATACTCCCTCCCTGGTCACTTGGTGACCAGCTAGCACACTTGGATCATTATCATACACTTTGTTGCATTCTAGCCTCCCACTCTCTCACTAGTTTATCATCTTGATCATCCTTAGTGAGATTGAGTGAACCTCAAGTGCATCATTGCTTGTGTTTTGCATTCTAGAGCTCTTGAGAGCATGCCTCGGATTAATTCTTATTCTCTTGGGACATTGCCATGTCCCTAGACGGCTTGGAGGAGAAGAAGGTGTGAAGGAGCTTGGTGATTGTGCTTGCTCACACCCGGCGATTGTGCGGGGTTCTTGTGCCTTCCCCGAGCGGAGTGCTCAAAGGTAACTCTAGTGGATTGCTCGTGTCTTTGAATTACTTCCTCCGTGGTAGGTTCTTGTGGCGCCTAGTGTAGGCTCGGTGTGTGATACCGATTAGCCACCGAACCACCGGTTGAAGTCGACACAACGAGGACGTAGCGTGCCGGCAAGCACGTGAACCTCGAGGATAAATCTTGGTGTCTCTATTGATTTTCTCACCTTTGAGTGAGTGACTTATTGATTTTTCCAGTGATTGGCTTCTTCACAAGGCATAGGCTTATTCGACGATCATCTCTTTCTTATCTTTGTGCAAAGTAGCTTGTTTCCTTTTCTTAAGTAGTTGTGTCGTCGTTTAGCTTTTGCTAGCTTACTTGTGTGGATTAGAACTAAGGTTGAACTAGAATTGTGTAGGTGGCTTGCCTAGGTTAGTGGTTGCCTTAGCATTGCATTTATAGCCTCTTGTGATTCTAATCTCTTGTTTAGTGGTTTGTAGAATTTTTATTTAGGCTATTCACCCCCCTCTAGCCATACTAGGACCTTTCAAGTGGTATCGGAGCCGTGGTCACCGTTTAGTCAAGGCTTAACATCCTTCGGTGCATTGAAATGGATCATATCATGTTCAATCATGTTGGGGGCAAACCACCTCACTTTAATGGCTCAAGCTAATTTGACTATTGGAAGAGAAAGATGAGGATGTATCTTGGCTCAATTCATGAGAAGGTGTGGGAAGTCATCAAGAAGGAATACATTGTGCTTCATCCCGCAAGCCCCACACCTAGAGATCTAGAGAACAACCAATGTAACACAATGGCTCTCAACACCATTTACAATGGCATTGACTCAAATGTGTTTGAGCAAATCAAGGATTTGGATAGAGCAAGTGAAGTATGGACAAGATTAGAGCAAACCTATGAGGGCATTTCAACGGTAAAGAGTGCCAAGTTGTACATGCTCAAGGACAAGCTCTCAAACTTCAAGATGGATGATGGAGAGAGCATTCCGGAGATGTTCTATAGGCTCCAAGTGATCATCAATGATTTGAAGGCCTTGGGTGAGAAAACAAGTGATGAGGACTTTTCTCACAAATTTCTCATGTGCTTGCCCAAGAGGTTCAAGACCTTGAGGACTATCATCTTCCGGGGTGGCTTGAAGGGTGTCACTCCAAATGAGATTCTTGATGATGTAATGACCGATGATCAATACAATGAGAAGAGTGATAGTGAAGAAGTGAAGAAGGAGGATGATAAGAACAAGAAGACCGTGGCATTTAAGTCCACTACCTCTTCATCCAAGAACAAGGGCAAGGGCAAGAAAGTACAATCTAGTGATGATGATGCATCTAGCCTTGATAGTGATGATGAGGCACTAGCTCTCTTTGTGCGCAAGTTTGGAAGATTCATGAAGAAGAAGGGCTATGGTGCTAGAAAGAGAAGTGATAACTTCAAAGGCAAGAATGTAGTAAGGAAGTGCTATAATTGCAAGAACACGGACCATCTTGTGGCGGATTGTCCCAATGCTAGTGATGATGAAGATGATTACAAGATGAAAGGCAAGAAGGACAAGAAGGACAAGGTGAAAAAGAAGGAGAAGAAGAAGTTCAACTTCTCCAAGAAGAAAGGTGGATCCTATGTGGTGACATAAGATATTGATGCTTCCTCCGATGATGATGTCTCTAGTGATGATGATGAGAGGAAGACATCCAAGAAGGAGGCCATGGCTTCTATTGCTATCAACAAGAAGTCTTCATCATTTGATTTATCATGCTTCATGGCTAAGTCCACTAAGGTAAAATACGATGACTCAAGTGATGATGAAAAAGATGATAATGATAGTGATAGTGATGATGATGGGCCAAGTGTAGCACAACTCATGGATATGTTAGAGCAAGCCGAATATATTATTAGCTCTAAGTCTAAGAAGTGCAAAGAATTGTCCAAGAAATTAAAAACTCTTGAACAATCCTTTGATGAGTTAAGTGCTTCTCATGAGTGTCTAAAGGAAGACCATGAGGATCTCAAACTAGATCACACCAAGCTTGAGGAAGCTCACTCCTCACTCTTAGAGCTAAGCAAGGTAAAGGATGTTGCTATAACATGTGATGTGGGTGTAATTTGTGATCTAATAAATGAATCAACTAATGAAACACTTGTTGCAACCACACATAATAACACTAGTTCTTCATCATCATCCACTTCTACTTCTACCTTCACTACTAGTGTTGATCCAATACTAAAAGTTGAAAATGAGAAATTGAAGAAGGAAGTGGACAAGCTAACCTGCGCATTAGGCAATGCCTATGGTGGGGATGCCCGCTTGCTACAATGCTTGGGTGGCCAAAGATATGGTAACTCTTAGGAGGGACTTGGCTATACTTCCAAGAAAGGCAAGGAGGCCTTTGTAACTTCAAAGCCTAGCTTTGTGAAGAGCAATGGTCGATTTTTCTACAAGTGCAAGCAAGTTGGGCATATTGAGGCAAATTGCATCACTAACAATAAGAACAAGCAAATAAAATTTGCAAGTGCTAAATCTATTAGACTTGATTCTTGTTACATGCTTACCAAGGGTGAGAAAGGTGTCAAAGTCAAATATATTGGTACACCTAAAGAGAGCCCAAGGTTGAAGGCTATTTGGGTACCAAAGGCTTTGGTTGCTAACCTCCAAAGACCCAAACAAGTATGGGTACCTAAAAGACATTGACTTGTTTTGTAGGTAAATTACAAAGCCGGAGGGAGGCATTGGGTTCTTGATAGTGGGTGTTCTCAACACATGACCGATGATTCAAGAATGTTCAACCCAATCAATTCTAGTGGCAATGAGTATGATAGTATCACATTTGGAGATAATAGCAAAGGCAAGGTCAAGGGTCTTGGAAAGATTGCAATATCAAATGATCTAAGCATCTCCAATGTGCTGTTGGTTGAGAGTTTGAACTTTAATATATTATCCGTGGCTCAACTTTGTGATCTTCGTTTCAAATGCATCTTTGGTGTTGATGATGTGGAAATCATTAGTGTGGATGGATCAAACTTGATATTCAAGGGATTTAGATATGAGAATCTCTATCTAGTGGACTTTGGTGCTAGAGAAACACAATTGTCAACATGCTTACTCTCTAAGTCAAGCATGGGTTGGTTATGGCATAGAAGGCTTGGTCATATTGGAATGAAGCAATTGAACAAACTTGTGAAGCATGACTTAGTTAGAGGCCTTAAAGATTTTGAATTTGAGAAGGACAAGTTATGTAGTGCATGTCAAGTCGGAAAGCAAGTAGGCAACACTCATCCCAAGAAGAGCATGATGAGCACATGCAAACCATTTGAGTTATTGCACATGGACTTGTTTGGACCAACTACATATACAAGCATTGGCGGCAACAAGTATGGTTTGGTGATAGTGGATGACTTCTCAAGATACACATGGGTCTTCTTTATCAATGACAAAAGTGATGTTTATGGTATCTTCAAAACTTTTGTCAAGAGAAGTTGCAATGAATTTGAAACAACCATCAAGAGGATGAGAAATGATAATGGTAGTGAGTTCAAGAACACAAGAGTTGATGAGCTTTGTGATGACTTAGGAATCAAATATCAATTCTCGGCTAAGTACACACCTCAATCAAATGGCCTAGTTGAAAGAAAGAATAGGACTCTCATTGATATGGCAAGATCTATGCTTAGTGAGTATAATGTGAGTCAATCTTTTTGGGCCGAAGCAATCAACACGGCACGCTACTACTCTAATAGACTCTATTGCCATCCTATGTTAGAGAAGACTCCATATGAGATATTGAATGGAAGAAAACCAAATATTGCATATTTTCGGGTGTTTGGTTGTAAGTGCTACATATTGAAGAAAGGAGCTAGATTGAGCAAATTTGAGAAGAAATGTGATGAGGGATTCTTGCGTGGCTACTCCACCACTAGTAAAGCTTATAGAGTATGGAACTTGGGAAGTGGTCAACTTGAGGAAGTTCATGATATTGAATTTGATGAAACAAATGGGTCTCAAGATCAAAATGAGAATCTAGATGATGTGAGTGGACCTCAATTGGCAAAGGCTATGCAAGAAATGGACATTGGTGACATAAGGCCGACTCAAATGGTTGATATAGAAGATGACAAAGATCAAGTGCAAGTTCCTTCAATTGATCAAGCTAGTGACTCTCAAGTGCAAAATCAAGATCAAGCTAGTTCCTCTCAAGCAAATCAATCAAATGCACAATCTAGCTCAAGCAATCAACCTCAAGTGCTTCAACCCACAAACATTGCAAGAGATCATCCTTTGGACCAAATTATTGGTGATATTCAAAAGGGTGTGCAAACAAGATCAAGACTAGCATCATTTTGTGCTCACTATTCATTCGTGTCATTTGAAGAGCCAGAGAATATTGAGAAGGCATTGAAAGATAGTGATTGGGTAAATGCTATGCATGAAGAGCTCAACAATTTTGAAAGAAATGAAGTTTGGGAATTGGTAGAAAGACCAAAGAACTACAATGTTATTGGCATCAAATGGGTATTTAGAAACAAGCAAGATCAAGATGGTGTTGTGATACGGAACAAGGCAAGATTAGTGGCACAAGGGTACACTCAAGTAGAAGGATTAGACTTTGGTGAAACCTATGCTCCGGTTGCTAGATTGGAAGCAATAAGAATTCTTCTAGCATATGCTTGTGCTCACAACATCAAGCTCTACCAAATAGATGTCAAAAGTGCATTTCTCAATGGATTCATCAATGAGTTAGTATATGTAGAACAACCACCCGGTTTTGAAGATGAGAAGAAACCAAATCATGTGTACAAGTTAAGGAAAGCACTCTATGGTTTGAAACAAGCACCAAGGGCATGGTATGAGAGGCTAAGGGATTTTCTCCTCTCTAAAGGTTTCAAGATGGGGAAGGTTGACACCACTCTATTCACCAAGAAAGTTGATGGTGACTTGATGATTATGCAAATCTATGTTGATGACATTATCTTTGGATCAACTAGTCAAGCTTTGTGTGCGGAGTTTGAAAAGATGATGGCTAAAGAATTTGAGATGTCTATGATGGGTGAACTCACATACTTCCTTGGACTTCAAATTAAGCAAATGAAGAATGGCACATTCATAAGTCAAGGCAAGTACACAAGAGACATGATCAATAAGTTTGGAATGCAAGATGCAAAACCAATTAGCACTCCCATGGGGACTAGTGGAAGCTTAGATGAAGATAAAAGTGGCAATATGGTTGATCAAAAGGCATATCGGTCTCTAATTGGAAGTTTGCTCTATGTCACCGCATCAAGACCGGATGTCATGTTTAGCGTGTGCATGTGTGCTAGATATCAAGCATCTCCTAGAGAGAGTCACATGAAGGCCGCAAAGAGGATATTGAGATATTTGAAGCACACTCAAGATGTTGGATTGTGGTATCCCAAAGGTGCAAAATTTGAGTTTATTGGATATGCCGATGCGGACTATGCCGGTTGCAAGATCAATAGAAAGAGTACATCGGGCACATGTCAACTCTTGGGGAGATCTTTTGTCTCATGATCATCAAAGAAGCAAAATAGCATATCACTCTCCACCGCCGAAGCCGAATATATTAGTGCGGGGAGTTGTTGTGCTCAAATCCTATGGATGACGGCAACTTTGAGGGACTATGGAATCAACTTCAAGAAAGTGCCATTGTTTTGTGACAATGAGAGCGCTATCAAGTTAACTCAAAATCCGGTTCAACATCAAAGAACCAAGCATATTGATATAAGGCACCACTTCATCCGGGATCATCAACAAAAGGGTGATATTGACATTCAAAGTATTGGAACCGATGATCAATTGGCCGACATACTCACCAAGTCACTAGATGAGAAGAGGTTTTGCATGCTTAGAAATGAATTGAATATTCTTGATTTCTCCAATATGAGTTGAGCTCACCCCACATATGTGACATGCAACTACTCTGACAAAGCAAGGTAAAATTGTTTGACATTACATCATACTTGCTAGGACTTATTTAGAGCATATAGACATATTCACCTCTTAGGAGCATTCATGGAAATTAAAATGTTCTTGATGGATATATGCTACCACTATTGCCTTGTTTGATTGTATGATCTAGTGGTAACATATGACATGCATGTGTGCTTAATCCCCTAGTGTTCAAACTAGTTCATTAGCTCAAGGTGTATAACTTCACATGGGCAAGATAACCCCTAGTGGCGTGAAGAAGCTTGTCCTTGGATCAAACTTAGTTATATATTCTAGGCAAATGCACTAGATTGAGCCAAAGTGAAAAATTAACTCTCTTTCCAAATCAAATGAACTTAACTAATTTCTCTTCACTAAAATGACCCTTTTTGTGCAATTGTTGACAAAGGGGGAGAGAAAGTTACAAAAGAAAGAGCAAGAGCAATGAACCATCATTAGGCCGATGATGGGAGAGCAATAGGCCAAAGGAAAGGGGTAATTAAAATTTTGAAGCACACATGTAGGGGGAGCAATCACATATGCAAGATGTTGCATTTGGATGTGCACTAATCATATGATTGCTCATTGCATTTGTATTTACTTTCTTATACATGCTTGTGTGGTGTATTGCTAGTAGTAGGATTTAAATGATGATTTGAACAACTAGCATGTGTAGGGTAACTAGTTGGTTGTATTTCTTCAAATGGTAGCTAGAGCTTGCTTATAATGTGATCTCATGGTATGCTCTAGTATTTGTGACCTTCTAGTTACTAAAGTGCTAAGGATGGTGTACATGGCAACTCCGATGGTATCACGCTTCAAAGGTCCATTCTATACACCTTAGCATCATTTTGGTAGAATTACTCTCTATTCAATACATATGTGCTAGCTTTCAATCCAAACTCGATGCACATATGTAGGGGGAGCCAATACTACCAAAATAAAACTTATGATGGTTGTCCAAATTCTTTCATGATCTACTCATGGACAAGCATGATAAGTTCAAAATCTTAATGCATATTTCTTTTGTAAAAGGGTTGTCATCAATTACCAAAAAGGGGGAGATTGAAAGACCCTAGTTTGGTTTTGGTAATTGATGAAACCAAGTTACTAATCTAAGTGCTAAGTGTGTGTAGCCAAGAGTAGATTAGTGATATGGAGAAAGATGACAAGAGCTCATGTGAAGATCAAGATGAAATGATCAAGGAGAAAGAAAAGGACTTAAAGAAGGAAAGCTAGAGGCTAAGATATATTCAAATAGGGCTTTTATTTTAGTGATCAAGACTCCAAGTGGGAGTGATCACATTTAGGATAGATAGCCAACTATCAAGGGGAGAACTAAGCTATTGGATTACTTTCAAGTGCTCTAGGTTGTATCTCATATGCATTGATCCAACCAACATAGAGAATCCCTTTGAAAACCCTTGAAAATTGTTTGCAAAATGCTAACACACTGTGCACAAGTGTAGAAGACCTTGAGTGTTAGCACATAGAAGCAAGGGGTGAGAAATAGACTTGAAAAACGCTGAGAAATGAGCGTCGGACTATTAGCAGGGGCAGCGTCGGACTATTGTCCAGAGTCCGACGCCTAACCCTAGCCCCGGCAAATATTGAGCGTCGGACGCTCGTTTTACGAGCGTCGGACCATTGAGATGTCCAGTCCGACGGTACCGAGCAGCGAGGAGTGACGCGTGGCACGCTGAGGAGCGTCGGACGCTTGAAGAATAGTCTGACGGCGAGCGTCGGACGAAGTCCGACGATGATTTAGCGTTTTCAACCCTCTCTGGAAGCGTCGGACGGGTGAAATCTTTAGTCCGACGGTGCTCGCGCGATCGTCCGACGATACGCGCGCAGCGAGCTGAGAGAGGGCGTTGGACTCTGCGGTTTAATCCGACGCCCTCAGTCCGACGGTAGTCAAACGCGCGAATTCAGTTACCGTTGAGATCGGACGAACGGCGTTTAAATCTGTTGACATGTGGCGTTCATCCGAGCGTCGGACGCTGCCGTTTGGTCCGACGCTGTCGGTCCGACGGTATAAAAACGGGGTTAACAGCTGTTTCAGAGAGTGTAACGGCTAGGAGTTGGCTTGGGAGTATTTATACTCCCTCCCTGGTCACTTGGTGACCAGCTAGCACACTTGGATCATTGTCATACACTTTGTTGCATTCTAGCCTCCCACTCTCTCACTAGTTCATCATCTTGATCATCCTTAGTGAGATTGAGTGAACCTCAAGTGCATCATTGCTTGTGTTTTGCATTCTAGAGCACTTGAGAGCAAGCCTCAGATTAGTTCTTATTCTCTTGGGACATTGCCGTGTCCCTAGACGGCTTGGAGGAGAAGAAGGTGTGAAGGAGCTTTATGTTTGTGCTTGCTCACACCCGGCGATTTTGAGGGGTTCTTGTGCCTTCCCCGAGCGGAGTGCTCAAAGGTAACTCTAGTGGATTGCTCGTGTCTTTGAGTTACTTCCTCCGTGGTAGGTTCTTGTGGCGCCTAGTGTAGGCTCGGTGTGTGATACCGATTAGCCACCGAACCACCGGTTAAAGTCGACACAACGAGGACGTAGCGTGCCGGCAAGCACGTGAACCTCGGGGATAAATCTTGGTGTCTCTATTGATTTCCTCACCTTCGAGTGAGTGACTTATTGATTGTCCCAGTGATTGGCTTCTTCACAAGGCAAAGGTTTATTCGACGATCATCTCTTTCTTATCCTTGTGCAAAGTAGCTTGTTTCCTTTTCTTAAGTAGTTGTGTAGTCGTTTAGCTTTTGCTAGCTTACTTGTGTGGATTAGAACTAAGGTTTAACTAGAATTGTGTAGGTGGCTTGCCTAGGTTAGTGGTTGCCTTAGCATTGCATTTATAGCCTCTTGTGATTCTAATCTCTTGTTTAGTGGTTTGTAGAATTTTTATTTAGGCTATTCACCCCCCTCTAGCCATACTAGGACCTTTCAACATGATATACGAGAATTGATATTGGAATTATGTATATGAATAAAATAATATTGAGATCAAATAATGAGATAGGATAGAAATGCTTTTCTGCAAAATATTTTGACTCTTGCTCAAGCCTTACCTTGACTTCCCCTCATCCTGCATTCCTAAGTCTAATTTTACACCTTTAGTCGGATAAGTCTTGCGGAGTACCCCATGTACTCAGGGTTTGTTAACCCCCTATTGCAGGTAAGTTGAGTGAACAGTTCTACGAGGGATCGTGCCGGTCAACGGATCGTGCATGGATGAAGGTGTGTATATAATGGAACCTTTGGGCAGGGTGTTTAGTCGTATACAGCTACTCCACTGTGAAACTCTGGTTTGGGATAATGTAATTTATATTTGTAATCTATGTTTAGGTAAAACTTCTGCACTCTTTACTCTGATTCAAATTATTTGTGTAAACTGTTGTAATACTGCAATGCTTACGATGAGATCCTTGGCAGGTTAGGGTTTCCTAGGGAATCCGGCAGGCCACCTGGGTCAAGGGGAACTCGTGCAGACTGATCGTGGGTCCTTAGGGACGATGATGGTGCACGTGGGCCCTATGATTAAGGCGGTTCTGTCACAAGCACCCGTTTCTCCGACCGGATCCCATTGCGAAGCCATTACAGAATTACAACATTTCATAATAAAATACAAACGAGTAAAAGTGCGGAAGATTAAATAGTACTTAGATTATAAACCGGTTGTCCAAATAGAATTCAAGTGCAGTTATTACAAACCATAATTAAAAGTAGTAGCAGTAGTAGTAGAACAACAATACAACATACTAAGATAGCTGATGACACGAACCCTGCCTACGGGTTCAACTTCACTCTTCCTTACTACCTTCCTGGACGATGGTCACACAGCAGGGAGCGAGACAGACCTCCGGCTGCTGACTTCCTGCAACAGGGGTTAACAAACCCTGAGTACTGGGGTACTTCGCAAGACTTACCCGACTAAGAAAAAGGAATGAGACTCAGGAATGCAGGCTGAGGGGAGTCAAGGTAAGGTTTTAACAAGAGTCAAATTATTTTGCGAAAAAAGCATTACTAATCCTGTTTTCAGTATTTTACTTAATATTATTATAATCAACATCAATATTTCTCAAATCTTTCACATATATCCTTCAATTCCAATTACTTATTCATTCTCAAAAGCATCCTAGTTTCGAACCACTTTTTGATGTAAGTCAGTGGATTAAGTCTCCATAACCGAGGAGCAACGACGATTCGAATCAATTAAGTACCCAGCTGGGGATCCCTAACCTCACTGCATATGTAGCACTTAAGCTTGCGTATACCAACCCCGTCTACCACGGCTTTTCTATCCCTGAACCGGTCCTGCGCCACTCGAGAGTACAGTACTCCTCTCGTCTCCAGGCACGCCGGTATGAGGGTACACGCTACTCTCGCCATCTCTTCACTCCCAGTGCGTGGTTTTTGGTTCAAGCAATAGAGCCACCGGAGATAGGGCTTCCCGGAGTATGTGGCTGTTGCAAAGTCTCGATCACAGCAGGCCAACAACGAACGGTCCCTAATACTTTTCCGTTGGAAACCATGCATTGGGACTTTAACCCAAGTACACTGGTAACCATCCGGTTTTTACATCCCTTTTCCGCTGGCGACTATAAGTTGGGACTCTAACCCAAACATACGACCACCAAACTGAAACCCATCCCCGCTGATGACGATGGACTGGACAAGTGCACCTCCAACAACGAGGACAATACCATTCCCTTTTAATGATTCATTCTTTACATATCATCATAGTTCAAAATAGCATTTTATGCAAATCTAAATCAATTAAGCAGAGCTAAGCATTTTTCAATACTTTAATTAAATCTGGTTCTCGGGGTATAATAAGTGGTCAAGGAAAGGTAATTCATCAATAGGTTATCACCCAACTCCTATTAACCTAATGCAATAGATTAACTCAAGTGATAAACATTTATAAATAACAAGGAGGGGCTAATGCACCGGGGCTTGGCTTGGGTTGCGTAAAGGGTGGGATCCGGGTCGGTGCCACAGATGTCAAAGCCTTGCACAAACTCAGGAGCAGTCTCCTCAGCAGTTACTTCAGTTTTCATCTCCTAGTTCTCGATCACTACACGCATGCAATGATGAATGCATGAATGCAATGCAATAAAACGGTACATGAAATAATGAATAAAACAACCTTCAAACACTACTATTATCGACAACTTATTCAAAAGAATTGCTTCATAAATGCCCTAGGTCATAAGGGCGTTTGACCTAAGACCACAATCAACCATAAAATCACACAAACCCTAATTGATTATTGTTTTCTAATTATTTTATTAATCAATTATTCAAGCACTTAATTAATAAATGATTAAACTATTTCCATTTGATGCCAAACCTTACCAACAGATAGCTTTTGACCCTAAACAGCACCAAAATAAATTTCATGATTTTTAGAGCTACAGAGAATTAATTAAAATTGCATAAATTTACATTTATCAATTAAAACACAGATTTATAGTTCATACAGAAAGTACTCAAATCCTTCATTTCATATTTTTGTTAAATACTACACATCACAGAGAGCATTCACAAATATTTTCATAATTTTTACAGCAGTAGAAATATTACTACAAAATTAAAAATGGAAAAGCCTTTGAAAATCCATCGAAAAATGAAAAACCCGAGAGCAGTCCGAGTCGGCCTAGCTTGCCTGGCCGGCCCAGCACGGCCCGCCTGCGCCCCCGCACTCCCTCTCTCACACACACAGACATCGAAAGCCCGGGCCCAGCCGTCAGCTTCCTCTCCCTCCTCACGCCGGGCCTCCGCACGCGGCAGCTCGCCGCAGAACTCGCCGGCGACGAGCTCAACGGCCAAACTGACCGCGCCCAAATGACCCCAGCACCTAACCGACCACCTAGCGCCCTAAGTCTTAACCCTAAGCGCCTTCGACGGGTGTAAGCCCGTCCATGGCGGACGCTTGGCACGGTCGGCCCTGTTCCGACCGCAAGAGGACAGTAGTGTTTAATTAAGTGGCTCAGGAAAGATATACGGCTAACCCAAACTCCTAGACGACGGCTGGAAGGGGCAGAGGCAGTGCGGATCGACGAACGTGATGGCGGCGGCGAACACAACAACTCGGACACGACGGCGAGCCTCTGTTCCGATCGATTCTGTACACCAAAGGCGAAACGGTCGGACGCATGAGTCTCAGGAAGGAACAAAGGGTCAAGAACGCCCTATGGCAAGGGAAGAAGCTCACCAAGATGGGCAGTTCACTGGAAACGGACTGCGGCGGCGCTCTGGCCGGACCCGAAGACGACAGCGGCGTTCCGACGCACCCAGACCACTACAGCACGCACCAGCAGTGGCAATCGGCGCGCAAGTGAAGGAGGAGGCTAGCTATACGAGCAATTTGATGATGGTGGAGCGATGGATGCCAATTTGGCAATGGACCGAGGGGAGTGTTCGACGGCCGAGAGGGAGAGAGCAGGCGAGGGAGCGAGACTGTTGCTTTAAACCGACGGGGAAGGGAGGGATAAGGTCGAATAGGTGTCCGGGGTCCCCCTGCATCGAGTACGTGGCGGCGACCAGGCCCTGGCTGGCCGGACGGCGTCGGCGCATGCCACGGCGCACGCGCGCACGGACGCGGCAGGGGTAGGTGCCCCTGTACTGTAGCTAGGCAAATCTATGTCAAACTCTATTTGGCACAATGAGGGTCTACACGATTTGAATCAGTGAAAAGTCCAAATACAAAAGTTGTGGGAAATTTCATGTAGAATATTTTTGCCTTTTGAACCATATTCATATTCGGCCTAAATTTGAAATTATAGAAAAGGGGGTAAAATAAGATTTGAATTTCATTTTGCAATCTAGAAAAATTCTCCCAATTATTCTTAATAACCTGAAAATCTGTAAAAAGAGAAGTTGTTCTAATTGTTGGTCTCTACAACTTTAATTAAGGGTATTTTGTTGGATTCTTGATAATTTTTGAAATGATGTTTCAAATTTGAATTTCAAGTCACTGTTTTAGGTTTAATTCAAATTTCCACTGTATAACTTCAAAATATCCAAAAATAAAACTTGTTCCATTTTAAAAGATCTACAACTTTTATTAAGACACTTTGATTAGATTCCTTATAGATTTTGAACTAGGTTTTTGAGCCAAATTAGGGCTTAATTTAATTTTTCCTTTTAATTAAATTTTAATTTCCAATGAAAGATTTAATTGCACAATCAATCATAAACACAATCAAGTCACTCTAGGAGCCCTAAGCACAATCACATCCAGACAATTAAATTAAATATGATGACATGACATTTTTAATTAGTGATAATACCAGAGGTATTACACTTCCCCCCTAAAAGAAATCTCGTCCCGAGATTTGATACACGACTAAGACGTAAGACTAAGCAATGGAAAAGAAAATGTGTCTAGACAACTAATTCATACTTGACCATTACACAAGTGGACAAGGATTCATATTACACGACCATCAAATTTACATCTGCAAGGTAGCGAAAAACTCGGGGAAGTTTTCTGAAAGATAGTCCTCCAATTCCCAGGTAACTTCATCTTCGGAATGTTGACTCCATTGGATCTTGTACCACCTAGTTGTAGTTCTCGGTGTAACACGATCCTTTCGATCCAAGACTCGAATTGGGTACTCGGAGCATGTCAGATCGGGTTCGAGTTCCACTCCTTCGACATCAATAACTTGATCGGGCACTCGAAGGCATTTCTTCAATTGTGACACGTGGAACACATTGTGCACTTCAGAGAGGTGCTCCGGCAATTGCAGCTTGGAAGCTACTTTTCCCACATGTTTTATAATCAGAAATGGTCCAATATAACGCGGGGCTAACTTGCCTTTGACTCCGAAACGGTTGACCCCTTTCATTGGTGAAATTTTCAGGTAAACATAATCTCCAGTCTTGAATGCTAACGGTTGGTGCCTTTGATCGGCATAACTCTTCTGACGTGACTGTGCCACCTTCAAATTCTCTTGTATCGGTAGAACCTTTTCTCCGGCTTCATTGACCAAGTCAACTCCATAAAACCATCTTTCTCCAGGTTCAGACCAATTCAGCGGAGTACGACACCTACGATCGTAAACTGCCTCAAACGGAGCCAGCTTGATGCTTTTTTGATAGCTGTTGTTATACGAGAACTCTGCCAATGCTAAACACTCGTCCCACGTGTTGGTGTAATTGAGTGCGCAAGCCCTCAACATATCCTCAGGTACCTGGTTAACTCTCTCGGTCTGTCCATCAGTCTACGGATGGTATGCTATGCTATGCAAAAGTTTTGTCCCTAATGACTTGTGAAAAGCCTTTCAAAAATTGGAGACAAACTAGGTACCTCGATCGGAGACAATGGTCTTCGGCACTCCATGCAGTTTCATCAGGTTTTCTATATAAAGCTTTGCGTATGTCGGTGCCCTGTAATCCTTCTTGACTGGAAGGAAATGTGCTAGTTTTGTGAGACGGTCCACAATAACACAGATGGAATCAAAGCCACTGGATGTCCTTGTCAAACCCACGATGAAATCCATGCTGATGTCCTCCCACTTCCACGCAGGAATAGGCAATGGTTGTAGTTCTCCTCCCGGCTTCATATGCACAGGTTTCACCCTTTGGCATGTGTCACACCTTGCTACATACTGAGCAATCTCTATCTTCATCTTGGTCCACCAGAATTTCTGTTTCAAGTCCTGATACATCTTGTTGCTTCCTAGATGAATGAAGAATCTTGTAAAATACGCTTCATCGAGGATCATGCAACGTAACTCAGGAACTTTTGGGACTACAAGCCAATTCTTGAACCATACCACACCTTCGTCATCAATTCTGAAACAATCTGCCTTTCCAGCTTGGACTTTTTTCTTAATGTGCTTGATTCCTTGGTTTTCCTTTTGAGCAGCAATGATTTGCTCACGGATAGGTGTTTCAATGCTGATGTTGGCCAGACTGCCCTGTGGAACTATTTCTATGCCTAACTTTTCCAACTCATAACATAAAGATAGGTCATACGGCCTTACGGTCAAACAGTTGCAGTGAACTTTCCGACTGAGTGCATCAGCAACCACATTAGCTTTACCCGAATGGTAGTGCACTTCAATATCATAATCCTTTATCAACTCAAGCCATCTTCTTTGTCTTATGTTCAACTCTTCTTGAGTAAAGATGTATTTCAGGCTCTTGTGATCAGTGTAGATGTTGCAAGTACTACCAAGTAAATAATGACGCCATATCTTCAAGGCATGTACCACAGCTGCCAATTCCAGGTCATGGGTGGGATAATTCTCTTCATGACGCTTGAGCTATCGTGAAGCATAAGTAATAACTCGACTCTCTTGCATCAGGACACAACCAAGACTGGTGCCAGAAGCATCGCATTACATATTAAACGGCGTTTCTATGTCGGGCTGTGCTAAGACTGGTGTAGTAGTCAACAAATTCTTCAATGTTTGAAATGCTTTCTCACACTTGGGTGACCAGACAAACTTGACCTGATTCTTCAACACACTAGTAATAGGCTTGGATATCCTAGAAACATCCGGAATAAATCGACGGTAGTATCCCGCCATTCCCATGAAACTGTGGACTTGATGTACAGTGGTTGGTGGCTTCTAATTCAAGATTTCTTCCACCTTGCTCGAATCAACTGATACACCTTCCGCCGACAGAATATGTCCGAGGAATGGCACTTTGTCCAACCAAAACTCACACTTGCTGAACTTGGCATAGAGTTGCTGATGCGCTTGTGGGACCTCGCAGTTGCTGTGCTGCAAACAGTGGCTTCTGAATCTCAGTGCAGTGAATCAAGCTAAACTTCTGCTCCATAGTACGGAGCCAGTCATCAGCCTCCAGGGGCTCATCAGCCTTGGTGAACACGGGTGAACGGGTATCAGTGAAGTCCACGTGTGTGGTCTGATCTTCATTGCGGCGGCCACGACGCCCACCACGGTTGTCTCGTTTTGCGCCATCGCTGTGGCGGCATTGGCAAGGCCGCAATGGCATCAGCCAAGGTTGGTGGAATAGGCGGTGGGTTGGGAGCAGCTCCATCCTCAGAGGTTCCAGCACCGGATGCGCTGGTATTGATAGACATCTGTTTAGTAGCAAACTGAATTTTGGACTAGCATTACTTAAACGAAACGTAGTAGCAGTACACACTTAAACATTACAACGCTTAAACAATACTTAAAACACACAACTAGGACTTTAACAAAGTTCCCATCCCATACCTAAGGTTCTTGGCAACACCAACATTACAACACGAAGGATAACGATAGGCTGACATCCCTAATCCTATGACTAGTCTAGTCGTCGTCGATCACGATCACGTCCTCCTCGTCGTCATCCTCCATGGGATCAACTGCCTCCTCAACGTCGTCCTCCTCGACCTCTTCCCAGGCCCCTCGACCACGCCCAACTTAGGCTCTTCCTCATGAGGAGTAAGGATGGGGTTGAGCTGGACATTGAGCCTTTGGACCTCCTCATGCAGAGCATCATTGTAGTCCTCGATCTGTTCCACGTAGATCTCCAACTCATGGACCCTTGCCCGGGCCACGTCCTCACGTGCCCAAGCCTCCTCCTTCTCGCGGGTCAAGCGGTCCACCTCACGCTGCAGCTCGGCGACCATGCGCACATCCCTGTAGTGGTCCCTACGGGCCACCTTGAAGTCCTCAGTGAGCATCTTGATCTCCTCCTTGAGCTCCGTGCGGCTGCGGCAGGGACGGCGGCTGCCAGAAGCCTCCCCGTCGTGTGGCGCCAGCTGGTGGCGCGGAACTCCCCTAGGTCCAGTCATCTTGTGTGCGGTGAGCTTGGTGCGTGCCAGCTGGATAAGGTAAGTTTGGATTAGCAAAGATATTATAAGCTAGTAAGAATAGGTTTGATAGATCCTAACCCATATACCACTTTTAAGGAGAAAGTTAATTAACATGTGAATTAATCATGATGCATGAATCGTACTTACGAATTTTAAACCAATGCAAGATAAATAAATGTATAATATTTTTAACATAGGGCTAGTAAACATGTTATTCCACTTGCTACCATAACCATATTACAGGATAAGATAAAAGCAAGCAATTTGGACCAAAATACCGATTTAGATTTTTATGATCCAAAATATTTTGAAGTTTTAAAAAGTTAAACTGTAATGATTTAGCAATGGAACTCTCTGGTACCAGCTGTAACAGAACCGTCTAAATCACATGGCCCACAGGCACCTGTCATTGTCACTAATGACCTCTAACAGCCGTGTAAGTGCAATCAAGCCCTAAAGTGGGTTTTGGTGATAATGACCACGCGATTAGAAGACTAATGAGATTTATCGAGATGATGGACATGCAAAAGCATTAGGAGGATGTAATCTTATGTAGGTGGACCCCTAACATTTAAAGGATGCGGCATCCAGCTCAAAGGAATTTTAAATTCATTTTATTTTGAAATTGAGTATAGGAAAGCCGTACTATTAAGGGGGATGCAAAAGACAGGTTTGAAAGTGTGACCAAGTGCAAATCTCTACACCAAACATCCTCACTTCCACTGCCAAAGCCAGCCACAAAATTCCAGATCATTCTGTCCTGGTTTGGTAGCGCGGCACTGCCGGCCCTATGCCCGGCACTGCCGCTCCAAGCCCGGCACTGCCGCGACTTGTTTCGACCGTTAGACTCGAGGGGGCTTCTTAGCCTCCCTCCTGTCGCCCTCAATGGTCATCTCTGCCATTTTCTCAGTTCTCAGACCAGAGAAGTCACTTTCTTGCTCTCTCTCACTCCCAACAAACTCTCCACTCTCAAGTTTGAATCCAAGTTTGCATCTAGAAGAGTGTGAGCTGAATCTTAGCAAGAACAAGTTTCTCCCCACTGATCTTCAACTTCCTCAAGCACTTGGTTCGCGTTCAAGCCGGTGGTTTGCATTTGTTACTCTTGGAGCTTGCTCCTAGCCGGCTAGAGCATTGCCCGGTGAGCTTGCCAATCTTGTGGCAGCCCCGGGAGGTTTGTAATCACTCTCATAAGCTAGTGGAATCACCCCCTCCTTTCAAGAGTTAACTCTCTTGACTTGAGAACGAGGATTGGGCTTTGTGAACCCAAATTTCCTTTGTGGAACCTCAACAACGTGGAGTAGGCAAGCCTTTGTGGCGAGCTGAACCACGCGTTAAATCTTGTGTCACTTGTGTTGCTTGTTTTATTCTCTGTTTGTTGAGTTTCTTGACTTCTAGGGTTTGGTCCCGATCTACGAATTGGTGGTGTTCTAGCTGTAAGGAAAGGGAGTGCTAGGGTCTACACATACAGGGAACATCAGTAATTTGTTCGATCTAAATTTTCCCAAGTAGTTTTTGAATTGTGTAGAATTTGCTCTGCGAGGTCCAGCACTGCCGCTCTGGGAGCAGGAGTGCCGGGCAGCCCGGCAGTGCCGCTCTACAGGCCGGCACTGCCGCGCCTGTTACTAACCTCTGTTCGCGAAGATTTTTCACAGGCCTATTCAACCCCCCTTCTAGGCCAGTCCGTGATCCTACAAGTGGTATCAGAGAAGGTTACCTCAGGATTACGCTTAACCGCGTGAGGTATGGCCAAGAACGGTGAAGCGGAGGCGAGGACAGCTCGTGAAGTTCGTGGTGGCAGTGGTGGTGATGATCTCCACACCACCGACAGCAGCAGTGACAGCGTGTCGACGGTAAGCCAATCCACGCTGTCACCAGCTGAGATCTCCAAAGGAGAAAGAGCTACAAGAAGAGAAGAAAGAAGATTGAAAAGAGAAGCAAAAGAAACTAGAAGAGAAGAAAGAAGAAAAGAGAAGGAAGAGCTAAAAAGAAAAGAAGAAAAGCTAAAAAGAAGAGAAGAAAGAAGGCTGAGAAGAATAGAAAAGAAGAAAAGAGAAGAAAAGGGCAAGAAGAAGGCCTCAAGTGATGATGACTCAAGTAGCACCGAAGATGGAGACAATGATAGCACTTATCAACCCACCAAGAGCAGCAAGAACAAGAAAGGCAGCGGCTACACCGACTATGGAGCCGTATCCTTTGATTATTCATCTTTATCTAACCTTGACACTAGACGTGTCATCAATGTGCCCGCGGGAAAGTTGCCTCATTTCGATGGGACAAACTTTGCCAAGTGGAAGCACTTGATGAAAACTTATCTTGTAGGTCTTCATCCCGGGATTTGGGAGATTGTGCATCATGGCTTGGAGGCACCGGTTGATCCAAAGAAGCCCACACGAGCTGAGTTTCGCAACATCCATCTCCTTGCCCAAGCTACTAGCATTTTGCTTAGTGCTTTGGATGGAGATGAGTACAACAAGGTGATGGGTTTGGAGGTGGCCAAGGAAATTTGGGATACCTTGCACATGGCACATGAGGGTGTTGACATGGTGAGAAGGTCCAAGATTGAAATATTGATGGCCAAGCTCAACCGGTTTGCAATCCATGAAGGTGAAGGGCCACAAGAGATGTTTGAAAGGTTGATGGTCATTGTTGGCAAGATTAGAGGTCTTGGTGGCACCGAGGTGAATGATTATAAGGTTGTGAGGGTCATGTTGGAAGCTTTCACACCAAGAAATGAGACTCTTGTGACATTGATTAGAGAGAAGAAGAGATTTGAGCAATTCACTCATAGTGATGTTCTTGGGAGGCTTTTGACACATGACATGCATAGAGAGGAAGCACTTGAGAGGCAAAGGCTTGGGGAGCTGCAAACCAAGCTTGGGGACATGAAAATCAAGGATGTAGCACTCAAGGCATGCAAAAGAAGCTTGCAGCCCGCAGCAAGCAAGCAATCCACATCAAGCAAGCAAAAGGGCAGCAAGCAAGGTGCTTCGTTCAAGTCAAGGGAAGCCAAGAAAGTCAAGGAAGAAGTGCCAACAACTTCATCATCTAGTGAAGAAGAAAGTGATAGTGAGCAACAACAAGAACATATTGATGACTTTGCTTTGTTCATGAGAAGATTTCGCAAGGGAATCAAGAGCAATGGCTACAAGTTGGTGAAAAGAACCTTCCCCAACAAGAAAAAGAGAACATGCTATAATTGTGGTAGCACGGAGCATTTCATAGCCGATTGTCCCCATGAGAAGAAGGACAAGAGGAAAGACAGGAAGTACCACAAAGAAGGCAGCAAGAGAAGGTACAAGAAAGATATGGGAGAGGCTCACATTGGACATGAATGGGACTCAACCGTGGACAGCTCAAGTGAAGAGGATGGAAAGATTGCAACCGTTGCCATTCAAGCTTCATCCTCAACACCAAAGCTATTCAACAACTTATCCGATGATGATGATGATGATGATTGCTTCCCTCACACTTGTCTTACGGCAAAGGGTTTGAAGGTAAAAATCAAATTCAAGTCCAAAACTCCCTCTCCTAGTGACATCTCGAGTAGTGATTCTAGTGATTGCTCTAGTGATGATGAATCTAGTGATGAAGAAATTAATAAGCTAACTAAGAACTTGGATAACAAAATTAAAATGTTCATTGCTAGACTAATGGAAGAACTAGAAAGCACACAAGCTGAGCTAGCATCTAGAGAGAAGACTCTTATTAAACAAGAAAATCTCTATATTGCTAGCAAGGAGGCTCTTGGTTTGAAGAATAGTGAGGTGGATTATTTGCAAGTGGCTTTAGCCAAAGAGCAAAAAGCCCACACTATCACCAAGAAGGCTAATGTTGACCTCAACCAAAGATACAATAACTTATTGGAAAAGCATAATGAACTTGAGGATAAACATAAGCTTCTTGCTGATAGTAACTCACTCCTCCTCGAAAGCAAAGGTGCATCTAAGTCTTTCACTAGTCAAGCATGTGAACAATGCACCAAATTTGATTTAAATGCTTATGCTACTAACCTTGCCAACCTAGAGACAATGAAGAAAGAAGTGGCAAGGCTCAATGCCTTAGCTGCAAGTAAGGGCAAGAACTTGCAAGTGAAAAACAGTAAGAGCAAGGTTAAAGAGCAACCAAAGGTGCAATACAAGGATGGAAGGCTTTCACACATCAAAAGTGGCTTAGGCCATGTTGCTGGTGGTAAGACCAATGGAAGATACATGAAAAATGGAGTGTGTGGGGATATAGACCCCCGGTACCACAAGACAAGATATGGGCCGCACCATCAAAGCTGGCCCGACCCAGAAGATAAAGACGTGCGGCGCAAGACTGCACTGCACGGTTATTGTACCAACTTGGATAGTTTACTTGTAACCTTGTCCCTTCAGACTATATAAGGAGGGGCAGGGATAGATCCCCTTAACTCAACTCAACTCATAATAATACAAGACAGCAACACACAGGACGTAGGGTATTACGCCTCGCGGCGGCCTGAACCTGTATAAATCTCGTGTCTCGCGCTTACTGCGCAACGCTTGTTCGTCTCAGACGCACCCTCACCGTCTCATCTACTACCTTGGGCATACCCCTCGGTAGACTATCGCCGGTATTCCGTCGACAGTTGGCGCGCCAGGTAGGGGGTGTGCTTCCTGATCCTATGGCGAACAAGATGGAAATCTTTTTTTCCGTCGTCGTCGACAACGACAACGGCGTTCCGTCGTCGACCACGGCATTCGGTAGCGGCAAACCAAATGAGAATCATCTTCATCAACCTCATCCACGACAAGCTGATCTATGGCGGCGGCTACTTCCATCAATCTACGGTCGTCGACGTCTTGACCGGTCAGTTCGGTCAGATCCGATCACGCAACGAAGATGAGATTAAAAGCTATGAAGACTCACCACCGATCCAATCTGCCGGGAGCTCGATCCAAGAGGCGTGGATGGACCCTGTGCTCCGCAATTGCCACGCAAAATCGAAGCAGAGGCATCGTCGTATTGGGCGACGAGCTAACTAGTAAATCAGGCCAAGCAGCATAGCTGTAACGTGATGACAACGACCACGTACGGGATTACATGCCTCTACGTCATGACAAGCCAACGGCAACAAGGAAGCATACGGGTGATCTACAGGGCCATGCGAATCGAGACATATGCATATACGCATATATTCATACATCAAGCATGCACGACACGAAATTATCTCCTCGGTCGGACGTATTGCTTCAATCAAAAGCTAAGTCATCACGTTTTTTTCTTAATTAAGATATTTTATTATTCGTCTTCGGATTTCACCACAGATCTATATGATATTTATTGGCAGAAAATTCGTTGCATGTCTCGTCATCAACATTCTACGGCGGCGTCAACAACAGCAAGCCTGGAGCCGTCTAATGAGCAATCCTTCGACACGCCGACCATTCCGCCCGACGTCAAACAAGCTAAGTCATATTTTTAGTATCTTTCTACATATTCTACGACTTTCATATATCTCCGGAAATTATCTTCATGGTTCTTCGCCGCCGACTTCTCTAAAAGCCCCGACAAAGTTTGGGCAATCGCCGATAATTTCTCCATAAGCCCAGACAACGCTCGGGCACTCTGAAGATTTTCTCCGCCGACGAGATACTAAGTATCTCTCTGTTTTCTTCTCTCAAGGGTTGCGTAACGTATCTTGGTAGCTACGCCTTAATCCGTGAAATCTATCTTCGCCCCGTAAGCCGTCAAACCGAATGGTCATGTTAACAAACCTCTGAACCAGACGTTGGGTCAGGTGTTTTAACGTAACAGGCCAACTACCAGGAGAAATTATGTGACCTGACAAGAGCAAGAAACGGGCAATCTTTTCATGCATCTACAATATTCGGATCTACTTTCTACATCATGTACTACCCACTGTACATATTTATTTTGCAGGAATTCTTCGCCGGACACTCATCATCACTCCTCGCCGTCCTCGCGTTGCTCGGACTACGTCTCCGACCACGCTGGGGACTCGTCGTCATTCCTCGCTGTCCTCGCGCTGCTCGGACATCGCCTCCGATCACGCTGGGGACTCGTTGCCGCTTCTCGCCGTCCTCGCGCTGCTCGGACACCGCTTCCGACCATGTTGGGGACTCGTCGTCGTCGCTTCTCGCCGTCCTCGCGCTGCTCGGACACCGCTTCCGACCAGGCTGGGGACTCGTCGCCGTCGCTGCTTGCCATCCTCGCGCTGCTCGGACTACGCTTCCGACTAGGCTGGGGATTTGTCGCCGTCGCTCCTCGCTGTCCTCGCGCTGCTCGGACATCATCTCCGACCACGCTGGGACTCGTCGTCGCTGCTCGCCGTCCTCGCGTTGCTCGGACTACGCCGGGGACTTCGTCGTCTTCATCAACCGTCTCCGAGCACCAAGCTGCTCGGGGACTTCGTCATCTTCGTCAAGCGTTTCCGAGTAATAGATCTGCTCGGGCACTTCGCCGCCTCGTCAAGCGTTTTCGAGCACCAACCTGCTCGGAGATTTAATCTTCTTCATCAAGCGTCTCCGAGCCCCAAGCAGCTCGGGGACTTCGTCATCTTCGTCATGCGTTTCCGAGTAATAGATCTGCTCGGGCACTTCGCCGCCTCGTCAAGCGTTTCCGAGCACCAACCTGCTCGGGGATTTTGTCGTCTTCGTCAAGCGTTTTCGAGCACCAAGCTGCTCGGGGACTTCGTCGTCTCGCCAAGCGTTTCCGAGCAGTACAGCTGCTCGGGGATTTCGACTCCTCATCAAGCGTTTCCGAGCAGTACAGCTGCTCGGGGACTTCGTCGCCAAGCTATCAAGTCACTCCATGCTGTTCGGATCAGGGTGCTGATCTTGGGCAGCACATCGGGGGTCTTGATATGTGCCTCGCCTGCTCAGAATTTTTTTTTTTCTGATCACTTGTTGTGCTCAGGGACTTCGTCGACACTTCACAAGATCAACAAGGATAAAGATTTTGACCCTGACACCACGTGACTACGTCACCTACTATCAGGCTCGGGGACTAAGTGGATACACTTCACCTAACGGTGAAGGTATTGATTCTAGCGAACCAAAAGTGGATACACTTCACCAAAGAGAAGCTCTTTTCAAAAAAATTTCTGAGCTCCTTACATCCGTCTGGTCAAGCAACTCTGAGGATCTGCATCTCCCGACGAATGCAAGGTGCTCAGGGACTAGCTGTGGGGATATAGACCCCCGGTACCACAAGACAAGATATGGGCCGCACCATCAAAGCTGGCCCGACCCAGAAGATAAAGACGTGCGGCGCAAGACTGCACCGCACGGTTATTGTACCAACTTGGATAGTTTACTTGTAACCTTGTCCCTTCAGACTATATAAGGAGGGGCAGGGATAGATCCCCTTAACTCAACTCAACTCATAATAATACAAGATAGCAACACACAGGACGTAGGGTATTACGCCTCGCGGCGGCCTGAACCTGTATAAATCTCGTGTCTCGCGCTTATTGCGCAACGCTTGTTCGTCTCAGGCGCACCCTCACCATCTCATCTACTACCTTGGGCATACCCCTCGGTAAACTATCGCTGGTATTCCGTCGACAGAGTGGAATGTGTCAGGTTTGAGAGGAAGGCACAGATTGGTATAGAGAGGCCTGCACAGACCGCGGCAGTGCCGCACCCTAGGGCGGCAGTGCCGGACCACGGCAATGCCGGGCCTAGAGCGGTAGTGCCGCGCCCCAAGAAAGGGAAGGCCACCAATCTGAAGCTTGATCGTTCCAAAACACATGTCCAAAAGGTGCCCCAGCAGAAGCAAGTTCTCCAGAAGCCACAGGAATCCATATGGGTGACCGAAAACAAGTTTGTGCACCAACCAAAGCCAAATATCACCCGTGAAAGTTTGGAATCTTGCTATGTGTTGAAGTGAAACAAACGTGGTAAAGTTGTTGCTTAGATTGTTGGTTAATAGTCCAGCAAGCATGTAGGAAATGCAATTTGGGTTTCTAAGATACTTGTGACTAACATGCAAGGCCCTAATGCTACTTGGGGACCTAAATCAAGGAACTAAATTGTTTTGCAGGCATACTCCTCTGGTGGATCAAGTTGGGTATGTTGGCACTTCTTAGCGTCAGCAGAAAAATCCGCAAGCGCACGGAAGTACCGTTGTAGCACTTTACCCGGAAGTATTCAGGGTATCGTATTTTCCCAGAGGAACGGCTTATATTAGAGGTCTCTAGCTAGTTTACCATAGAAAAAGGTAGAAGGGATAACTTGGGTGGAGAGGATACACTAAGTCTGGAAACACTAAGTGAAGATGACTTTCCCACTACTTGCTTGCTTCAGGCCCACTGACGCAGCTGGTCTGCCAGCCGATACCAGTATCAGCGCTATTCCGCGGCCGAACGTGGGGGAGTTCAGATACGAGTGGACAGGGCTATCACCACCTGCCACCTACCCCTTTGCCCGTGGGCGCGCGCAACATACGAATGTAGACTCCGACTTAGACACCACGTCTACGAAGGCGACTACTACTCTAGCGATGCCCAGGAACTTCCGTCTCTATCAGGAGTCCTCTAACTAGAGCACCCGTCCCAAGAACGAGCGACGATCCCACAAACAAGTAGCTTTACAAAAGTAACTCACTTAATGGATCAAAACTAAAATGTATTACAAACCTCTTACTTCAAGTAGCAAGATGGTTGTAGAGATACAAGTTGGATGTGAGAGCCGATAGGTCCGGCACTTCGTCCACCCGAGGGTAGAACTGTTTCGACTCCGCTATCACTTCTCAAGTTTCTATCTCTCTCTCTAACACTATACTAGCCTAGCTAGAAGCTACACTAATGGAAAATGGTGGTACTTCCTTCTTCTTCTCTATTGTATCATGTTCTCCTCATGGAGGGGGTGAGGGCCTCATTTTATGGCTCCACAGGTCGGTTTCGGTGTAGACAAATATGGAAGGAGGTGAAACCGCCTTCAGGGAACCGCCATGAGCATTGTCACTAAAACTGGGCCCAGGAAGTGCCATCTGGGGGGCGGCCGCCCCCGGGGGCGGTCGGTCCCTGGGAGGCAGCAACTGGCCACTGCCTTCGGGTGGTCAGTTGCTCCCTGGGCCTGGGCCTCCCCCGTGGTTACGGATGGATCCCGTTTGATGGTTTGATGGGCTTTTCTCTTTTATTCATGATTTGCGCCTTTTCTGAATATGTTTTCTGGAAGTGCGCTTTCCGGTGATTTTTATGCATTTCCACGTGTTCGACCTGCAAGTCACATGTGCAACAAAACTCGTGGAAAGGTTAGATAAAAGCCCCACCTTCTATTTATTTTAGCATTAGAATGATGTTATATTTTGGTTGTTAAGGACGGCCAACAACTCCCCCACACTTGGTCCTTTACTCATCCTCGAGTAAAGTGCTAAGGACCAAATGGGTTCATTTTCCTTATTCATAAAGATCTGCATACAGTTTATTCCAAACTTCACCTGGATTTATGAACTTCAATGTGTCTAACAAATTATCTTGAGTAATTGCAAAATGGAATAGTCTGGATTCAAATCTGCTTAGTTTCTCCATGCGTAGAAACTTGGGTATTTGCAAGATTTTGAAAATCATAAGAATAGCTTGTGTTCCTTGAATGATTCTCTCAAATCGCTCATGTATGTAAGTGGTTCCTCACCAAGGCATAAAAATAATGCCTTCACATGGTCATCCTACCTCTAAAAAGGCTTATCTGGAGTTTTAGGTAGGAATGAACATGATGAGGCACACTTACCCTGCATATATTGTCGAGTCAAACCCCAGACCATACCTGAGGGAGTGCGTCATACTCTTAGATCAGAATGTGTATGTGTGTGGAGAATATGAAGGTGGAAACCTAATTCTAAATCTTTTTGATACTCTATGCATCATGATTCTCCTTTTTGAAAAAGACAAGATATGGGCTATAGGAACTTCATCACTATTTATATTATATATATATATATATATATATATATATATATATATATATATATATATATTTGAACGGGTATTTGAAATCATCTTTCCCGTTTATTTTCTGATGCCCCTTGGCACAGATTCTCTCTCTTTTTTTTAGCATAGCCTCATATCTTTTATTGGCATATGACATATTTTGAATGAGGAGATATCATGATGGATGAGTAAAGTTTTGCATCAAGAGTGCGTGTTTCTTTGGATAAAAACAGCACTTTTATTTGGTGGAGGAAAACTGCACAACTCCTAGAGTAAGAGTTAGCATATTTTTCGTGGATGGATGGATGCGTGTTTTGCGCAATCCTTAGGGTGAGAATTGGCTTAATTTGGTGGGTGCATGTGAATTCTGATCATAGGAGCATGAAACATCTCTCAACAGCGGTCACAAAATTTGACCAAACTCAACACAAAATAAGTGGCATATGTGGAAGGTTTCATCATAAAGAATCATATATGGCCTTGGTAGGTATTTGTTAATCATTCAAGGAACATGCTAATTGAATTTTTTGTAAAAATCAATCCCAAGTACTTTGCAAGAACGAGTAAGCATCATGTCATCCGGCTATATCTCATTTGTCAATTACTTAGATAAAAAGGGGTCCCTAAATGGTGTTCATAAATCTTGTAGGAATATTAGCAAGGAATAAAAAGTATGCAAACATTCTGAACATAGGAAGACATGTTTGATGGAGTATGAAGGGGACATCATTCTTTAAATTTTATTTTTAAAACTTTTTTAATTAGGGAGAGAGAGGGGAGTTGTTTGCACAAACCAAATTTGATATTTGTTCTTGTGCAGTTTAACTTTGAAGAGTTCTTCCCCCCCCCACACTTGTTTTCTTTCCTGTTTGGTTAGTCACAATATATAGAGAAAACAAGTGTGCAATATATAAAGACAAAAAAAACTTCTTTTCCATTAATAAATCAAATAGGCACATTACATTGAAAGGGGACATGATTGAAAAATAAAAGATCATGAAATGGAAAAAATGTGTGCCTAATTATTTGTGTAGCCGGAGCGTTCTAAAGATATTTAGAGAACGTGCTCAACTCCTGCTGCTTTAGCGATCCTACGCAGCTGCTCTCCATAGCCGCGGCGCATCTCATCAAGTTCATCTCTAAGTCCTTTCACGCTAAGATGAGCCTCGGCTATGCGGGCTTGTGCCTTTTCAACATTTAGGCGCGTGCTCTTGATGCTAGCATTTAGTGAGGCGATGGTTGGGCCTTTGGAAGGCTTTTCATCCTCACTATCGCTAAAGAATCCCTTAGGCTATCCTCTAATAATTTTCCTAAAGACTGTGCGTCTGGCGCCTGAGGTTTCGGCAGAGGGTGTAAGTTTCTTAGAAGGTGTTTCACCCCTGCGGAAAAGGCCTTTAGCGTACCCTCCATCAGGTTTGCGCACTCCCCGTATGGTGTAAGAACGAATGTCTTTAGTGAGAGACGACACAGAGGGTAAATTGGATGAAGAGGGCATCATGGCAGCACGTTTGCTAAGCCCGCTACTACTAGGGGCCTTGCTGCTGGGGGTAAGCTGGACGGTTGTGGTGAGTAGGATGATAGATGATCTTCTGGCATTTTTGACCGCTAGAAAAGCCTGATTTCTTCTTCTTCTTCTCATCTTGATTCTTACGGTCACTTTCTTCGTAAGCAATGGCACTGTTAACGGCTTCGTGATATGAGCAATTAAGGTTGTTGGATAGGCTGCGCTGGATCTTAAAGTTTAGGCCTCTGACAAAGCAGTCTTTCTTCTTTTGGTTGGTGTTGGTATGTTCAGGAGCATATTGGGCAAGATGGTTGAATTGGTTCACATATTGCATAACAGAAGAATCCTTCTGCTGCAGAGCTAAGAACTGATCCAGTTTCATTTTCATTACACCTGCAGGGATGTAATGTGCTGGAAAGGCTTCACGGAACTCTGCCCAAGTAAGCTGATGTCCCTCGGGCTGTGCTGACAACAGGTTGGCATACCAGGCACTAGCAGGACCACGCAGCTGCTGAGCCGCGAACAGTGGCTTTTGGATTTCTGTGCAGCGGATCAAGCTGAACTTCTGCTCCATAGTGCGGAGCCAGTCATCGGCCTCCAAGGGTTCATCGGCTTTCATGAATACTGGGGGACGTGTCTCAGTGAAGTCCACATAGGTGGTTTCCTCATCTTCGCGGCAGCCTCGACGTCCGCCACGATTTTCTCGGTTTTACGCCATAGCATTGGCTGCATTGGCAAGGGCTGCATTGGCATCGGCTAAGGTTGGAGGAATGGGTGGTGGGTAGGGAGCGGCTCCTTCATCGGAAGTACCGACACCAGTCGAGCGAGTGTTGACCATCTGTTTTTAAGACAACCAACTAAGGACTCACATTGCATAATTAAAACATAGTAGCATTACAACTTAAAACATTAAATATAACAAAGTTCAACACACACGAATCATAACAAGTTCCACCCCAGACTACGGTTCTTGGCACTACGATTACAACACTCGGATAACAGAAGACTAAAGTCACTAGTCCTAAGACTAGCATAGTCGATGATGACAATCTCCTCCTCGTCGTCCTCCTCGACGATCACATCCTCCATTGGGTCGACTGCCTCAAAGTAACCGTCCTCCGTGGCCTCACTGTCATAATACTCCTCATCGGGTCCTATGACAACACCTTCCTCAGGCTCCTCCTCCCGTGGAACCAGAATCGGATTAAGCTGATCGTTCAGCCTATGCACCTCCTCGTGCAGCATACCATTGTTCCACTCAAGATTCTCAACATACCCCTCCAGCTCCTCAACCCTCTCATGGGCCATGCCCTCCTGCTCCAAAGCCTGATCCCTCTCCTGAGTCAGGCGGTCGATCTCCCGCCATAGGTTTCTGTTGGTCCTCACATCCCGGTAGTGATCAGCCCGGGCCACTTGGAAGTCCTCCCGCATGAGACTCATTTCCCTGTGCAGCTCCTTGATCTCCTTCTTCAACTCCTTGCGGCTGCGGCGGGGTGCACGGCTACCAGACGCCTCCTCACCGTCGCGCGGTGCCAACTGGTGGCGCGGAACTCCACGGGGTCCATTCATCTTGCGTGCCGTCAACTTAGAGCGTGCCAGCTGGAAAGGTAAGTTTGAATTAATGAGGATATAATAGGCTAGCAAGAATAGGTGTGATAGTTCCTAACCCATATACCCACTTTTAAGGAGGAAGTTATTAACATGTGTGATTATCATGATGAATGCACGTACTTACGAATTTCAAATCATGCAATATAAATCAAAGCATAAATAGTTTGAACATAGGGCTAATGTTAATAATGTTGTTCCACCTGCTACCATAGCCATAATAAGATAAATTACAGAACAAGGTAAGAACTACTGAGTAAGATAAGAATGTAAGCAGTTTGGACTCAAAATAACAGTTTAATTTTTTATGATCCAAAACATTTTGAAGTTTTCGAAAAGTAACACGCAATGATTTAGCAATGGAACGCTCTGATACCAGCTGTAACAGAACCGCCTAAATCACGTGGCCTACAGGTACCTGTCATCGCCACTAATGACATCTGACAGCCGGGACCGTGTTCCAGATAACCTAGGCGGGCTTTGCCGGGCTACATAAGCACCCGTTATCTCCGACAGGATCCCATTGCGAAGCCATTACAGGATTACAACATTTCATAACAAAATACATCAGAGTAAAAGTGCGGAAGATTGAATAGTACTTAATATTACAAACCAGGGTTCAAATGAAAATTAGGTGCAGTTATTACAGACCATAATTTAAAAGGGTAGCAGTAGCGGTAGAACCAACAGTACAACAGATAGATAAGTATTACATGAACCCCGCCCACGGGTTCAACCTTATTCTTCTTCACTCTCCTGGACGATAGTGACACAGCACGGAGCACGACAGACTTCGGGCTCCTGCTGACTACCTGCAACGGGGTTTAACAAACCCTGAGTACAAGGGGTACTCCGCAAGACTTACCCGACTAAGAGTGTAAAATTAGACTCAGGAATGCAGGCTGAGGGCAGTCAAGGTAAGGTTTACCAAGAGTTCAAAAGTTTTGCGAAAAAGCATTACTAGTCCTATTTCAGGGTTTTATTTCAATATCATCATTAACCATTAACCATATCTCCCAATCCTTTCTCATATACCAACGTTCTTTCATTTGCTTTATCCATTCAAAAACATCCTTGTTCCAAACCACTATTCACTGTAGGTGTGAGGATCAAGTCTCCATAACCGAGGAGCAACGACGATTCGAATCGATTAATACCCAGCTGGGGATCCCTATCCACACTACGTATGTAGCACTTAAGCTTGCATACGCCAACCCCGCCTACCACGGCTTTTCATACCCCAGAACCGGTCCTGCGCCACCCGAGAGCACATTACTCCTCTCGTCTCCAGGCACGACGGCCACGAGGGTACATGCTACTCTCGCCATCTCTCCACTCCCAGTGCGTGGTTGTCGGTTCCAGCAGTAGAGCCACCGGAGTCAGAGGCTTCCCGTAGTATGTGGCTAGTTGCAAAGTCTTGATCACAGCAGGCCTAACAACGAACGGTCCCTAATACTTTTCCGTTAGAAACCATGCATTGGGACTCTAACCCAAGTGCACTAGTAACTACCCGGTTTTCACATCCCTTTCCCGATGGCGACGAAAGTTGGGACTCTAACCCAAACAGTTGGCCAACCAAACGGGAAAACCCATCCCTTGTTGTTGACAATGAACTAGCTAGGAACACTGCCAACCAACAAGGACATAACCAGTCTCATAAAGTGATTCAATTTCTGTGTACCAGCACAATTGAAAATATCTTTTTGCAAATCTAACCGTTAAGCATGACTAAGCATTTTTCAACACTTTTAACAAATCAGGTTCTCAGGTGTTGTCAGGTATTCAAGGATGGTAATGCATCAATTGGTTGTCACTCAACTCCTATTTAACCTAATACAATTAATTAACTCCAGTGTTAAATATTTTAATACAATAAGGAGAGGGGCAAATGCACCGGGGCTTGTCTTGGATGGTGTAGAGTGTCGGATCCGGGTCGGTGCCACAAATATCAAAACCTTGCACAACTTCCTGAGCAGTCTCCTCAGATGCACCCTCAGACTTTATCTCCGGATTCTCGGTCACTACACGTTTGCAATAACGAATGCATGAATGCGATGCACATGAAATGACGGATAAAATTTAATAATAAATAATGCACACGCATGATCAAAAACCCTACCATAGGCTAGCCATGATTACTCTAATTCACAATGCCCTAGGTCACAAAGGTGATTGACCTAGAATCTCAATCAATCAAAAATCACACCATTCAATAATCATTTCATTTCCTATTCCTATTATTAATCATTTAAACCAATATATAATTTAATAAATATTTATATATTTCCATTTGATGCCAAACTTCACCAACAGTTAGCCCTAGACCTAAAACTATACCAATTAAATTTTCATGATTTGTGGACTTACAGGGAATTTATTAAAAATCATCAATGTTCCATTTATCATTTAATGTGCTGATTTTTAGTTAATACAGAAAGCACTCAAATCCTATATTTCATATTTTTATTAAATTCTACACATCACAGAGAGCATCCACAAATATTTCCATAATTTTTGGTGTAGTAGATTAATTCACACAAAAAGATTAAAACACAATACTATTCATTGTAATTAAAAATGAAAAGCTCTTGTAAATACTTCGGGAAAATGAAAAACGGACATTCGGCCCAAGTCGGCCCAGCACCGCAGGCCAGCCCAAAGCGGCCGCAGCCCGCCCACGCGCGCACTCTCGCGCCCACCGACCCACTGACCGGGCGACCCCACCCGTCAGCCCCTCCTCACCTCGTCTTTTACCTCCCGACGCGCTGACCGGCGGGCCGCCGGCGTTTGACCGGCCCCGACATCGCCGGTAACGAGTCGGCCGCTCCAACCGAGACACCAGCGGACTCTAGAACTCCCCGCGAACCAAATGAGCTACACGCCGACCTCCCAAGGGTACTGGGGTGTACCCAGCCACGACCGCGGCAGCTCGGCCCCGACGGCGCGCCCCACGCCAGCGAGCTCGAGCCAGAAGAGACCAAAGTGAAGGGTGTTAAGGTTTTAGGTGCTCACCAAGGCTCAGTTGGCTGAATGGTTGGCCTCATGACGGTGCAGAGAGATGAGAACGGCGGTGGAGGCGGGCGAGACGGCACGGACACCACGGCGAAGTCCCTGTTTCGGTGATCCTACGGCACAAAATGGCGAACCATCTAGCACATGAGAACCAGAGAAGCACAAGGATCCCAAAACGCACAAAAATACCGGTAAGGCCTCACCCTCGAGGGCTGGCCTCGACTTCCCGACGCGCGACGGCGCTCTGCTCGGCTCCGATGAGGAAAACGACGGCTTCCGAGTGTTTCCAGTGGCGGAAGGACGCACGGAAAGACTCGATAGGAGCGCTGGGGAGTGGTGGTGATGGTGACGAGATGGAGGGAGTGAAGGTGAACGAGGCACGACGAATTTTGCCGGAATCCGACGTGATCTCGCCGGCGACCGAATGGAGAAAAATGGCTCGGGAACGGGCCTCATCGCCTTTAAAAGCTGGGCAAGGGGGTAGGATAAGCTCAAGCAAGTCCGGGGCCCCCTGGAGAACTCGACACGGCGATGGCCGGGCCCCGAGACGGCTGGACGACTGCCGGCGCGCGCCGCACGCACGCGCGTGTACGGGAAGAAGAACAGGGGACGCCCCTGTAGCTACAGTGCTAGTCTAAGTAGGTCAAAAGCTATTGGATTCAAATTGATCTCCATACTAGCCGAATCAAAGGAAATGTTGAATGCCAAAGTTCCAGAGAATTTTATGTAGATCATTTTTGCTTTTGACAACAATTTCAAATTCGGTCAAATTTTCAAACTACAGCAAAGGGGGTAAAAGTAGGGTTTGAATTTCAAACTGAAATTTCAAAATTACTTTTGATTTTTTTCAACAACTTGAAAATTGGTCAACATGAAAGTTGTTCTACTCAGTGAGCTTGACAACTTCAATTAATGGAGTTTTGTAAGATTCAACATATTTTTGAAACTGAAGTTTCAAATTTAAATACCAACATACTAATTTGAGTTTAATTTGAATTTTTATAATATAACTTCAAAATCTCCAAAGATAAAAGTTGTTCCATTTTAAAAGTTCTACAACTTTAATTAAGACATTTTCCTCAGATTCATTATAGATTTTGAATTGGGGGTTTAGGTCAACTCTAGGGTTTAATTTGATTTCTATTTAATTTTTATTTTTGATTTTTGATTGAGGACTTAATTACACAATCAATACTAGATAAAATCAAATCACTCTAGGAGCTCTAAGCACAATCATATGCAGATGCTTAAATTTAAACATGATGACATGGCAGGTTGATTAAGTTGTAATACCGGGGGTATTACAAAGGGCTAGCGGCTTCTCCACTATGGCACGAGCTTCTTCTCTCACAAGAGAGCTCTCTTGATAGGGGACTATGTCTAAGTTGGCGATGGAGCCTGGAGCTTGGATCAGCGAAAGAGCATAGCTAGACATGGTCACAGTTTGTAAGTGGGAAAGCTTAGCAACTTGTGTGAGAGGGAGAAGAGAATGGTTTGGTGTGAAGAGAAGAGAGGCCTTTGAATTGCTTTTATAGGTTCTACCGAGGTGTCTGTTGAGGAAATGATCTGATCGTAACCAAGGATACGATGCTGGAGTAATTAAAAACAGGTACAAAAAAGATCTACATTATTTGAGCTAGCTGGGGGACGGTCGGTCCCCTGGGTCCACCTGCCAGCCTCTGCTTTTTGTGTAACTGCTGCTCAAATCGTGTGGATTCCAATCCCGATTACGATCAAGAGTGATGTGCAGAGGATCAAAATGATTGAGTGAAATTTGAAGTGTGATTTTTAAAAATATCTCAATATTACACTATCATGCATTTATGAGAGAATATACCTATGATCAAAAGGATTTCATGTAAATGAAAGGAAAGATCATACGGGCTTTTTTTTGGGTATTTCATAAATGCAACACTATTGCTCTACAACCATCTATTTATTTATGAAATAGTTAAAGTATAATAAATGTTTATTTATATATATATATTTATTTATTATTATTATTACTATTTTTATATATATATATGTTTTTAATGAACTCTTTAAAGGATATTATGTTTATTTCATCAATGAAATTCAGTTCGGGTTCAAGGAATACCTTGAGACATTGGCCATTTACCTTATGGATGTTACCGTCATCGTCTTCTATTGTGATTGCTCCATGTGATGATACGTTGATGACGGTGTAAGGTCCGTCCCATTTACTTCTGAGCTTGCCTTTCCTGAACAATTTGACTCTTGAATTGAAGAGCAGAACTTTGTCGCCTATCTTGAATTCTTTGTGTTGAATTCTTCGATCATGTCATCTCTTTGTTCGTTCTTTGTAGAGCTTGGCACTATGATAGGCCTTTTCTCGCCATTCTTCGAGTTCTGCTATTTGTTTCTGCCTATTTTTACCAGCTGACTTAAGATCCATGTTCCAGGTTTTAATTGCCCAGTGAAATCTATGTTCAAGCACAACAGGCAAATGGCAACTTTTCCCATAGATCAGCTCATATGGTGGCATCCCGATGGGGGTTTTGTAAGCTGTCTTATATGCCCAAAGCGCATCAGGTAGCTTATCTTTCCATCCTCTTCCCATCTCGTTCACTGTTTTCTGAAGGATGTTTTTAATTTGTTTGTTCGAAGTTTTGGCTTGTCCACTGGTTTGGGGGTGATAAGGAGTAGATATGTTGTGCTTGGCTCCCAGTTCTCGCAGGAATGCTCTGAAAGTGTTGTCTATGAAGTGTGAACCCCCGTCGCTTATCACCATCCTAGGTGTTCCAAAGCGAGGGAAGATCACTTCATGAAACATCTTTCTTACATGTTTTGCATCCGCTGCTCGACAAGGTAGCGCTTGGACCCATTTTAATACGTAGTCTACTGCCACTAGGATGTATTCATAGTCTCCCGACTTTTAGAATGGTCCCATGAAGTCAATGCCCCAGACGTCGAAGACTTCTATTTGGAGGTTGAAATGAAGGGGCATGGCGTTGCGGGAGCTGATATTGCCTTGCAGCTGACATTGTCGACACCTTCGAATGAATTCTTTGGTGTCGTTATACATTGTTGGCCAATAGAATCCGCACTGCCAAATTTTTGCTTGTGTGCGGAAAACTCCATAATGGCCCCCGTATGGTGCTGCATGACACCTCTCAATGATTTGTGCACCCACGGCAGTAGGCACGCATCTTCTCAACAGTCCATCGGCACAAACCCGGTATAGGTAGGGTTCATCCCACAGGTGACATATGCTTTCATATTCTAGCTTCTTTCTGGATTCGCCTGGGGGTACATACCCTAAAACCATGTAGTTCACAATCTTTGCATACCATGGGTTTGTGTCGATGACCATGAGGAGCATGTCGTCGCGTAAGAAGTCATTGATCTCTTGTTCCTGCATGTTAGTGACTTGCATACGCGAAAGATGGTTGGCAACAGTGTTTTCTACTCCTTTTTTATCTTTTATTTCAATATCAAATTCTTGTAATAACAAGATCCAGCGGATCAAACGAGGTTTAGCATCTTTCTTGGTGAGCAGATATTTTAAAGCAGCATGATCAGTATAAATAATTATCTTTGCTCCTACCAAGTAAGATCTAAATTTATCAATAGAAAAGACTATGGCAAGGAGCTCTTTCTCGGTTGTGGCATAATTAAGCTGAGGTCCTGTTAGAGTCTTGCTAGCGTAGGCGATCGCATGATGCTTCTTATCTTTGGTTTGGCCTAGGACCGCACCAACAGCATAGTCACTAGCATCACACATGATCTCGAAGGGTAGCGTCCAATCCGGAGGTTGGATGATGGGCGCAGAGATGAGTTCTTTCTTGATGGTTTCAAAAACTTTTAAACACTCATCCGTGAACTCAAAAGGTACGTCTTTTGCTAACAGGTTAGTCAAGGGTCTGGCGATTTCTGAAAAAGCTTTGATAAAACGCCTGTAGAACCCCGCATGGCCTAGAAAGCTTCGGATCCCTTTGATGTTCACAGGGGGAGGTAGTTGCTCAATAACTTCTATTTTTTCCTTATCTACTTCTATCCCCTTTCGGACACTAAATGTCCAAGAACAATGCCTTCACGGACCATGAAATGGCACTTTTCCCAGTTAAGTACCAGGTCCTTCTCTTGGCATCTTTGCAAAACTTTGTCTAAATTCTCGAGGCAATGATCAAAAGTTTTTCCATAGACTGAAAAATCATCCATGAAAACTTCCATGATCTCCTCAATCATTTCTGAGAAAATAGACATCATGCAGCGCTGGAACGACGCTGGTGCATTGCAAAGTCCGAATGACATTCTCCTATATGCATACGTTCCATACGGGCATGTAAACGTTGTTTTGGTTTGGTCGTCGGGATGGATGGGGATTTGGTGATAGCCAGAATACCCATCGAGGAAATAAAAAAAAGAATGTTTTGCGAACCGCTCCAACATCTCATCGATGAAGGGCAGTGGGAAATGATCCTTTCGTGTTGCCGCATTGAGTTTTCTATAATCAATGCACACCCTCCATCCCATGACGGTATGTTGTGGAATGAGCTCATTTTTAGCATTCTCAACTACCGTCATTCCTCCTTTCTTGGGAACCACTTGGACGGGACTAACCCAGTCACTGTGTGGTACGGGATAAATAATCCTGGCATGAAGAAGTTTGAGGAGTGCCTTCTTCACGACTTCCCTCATCGCATTATTGAACCTACGCTGTGGTTCACGTGAAGGAGTGCTGGCAGGGTCAATAGGGATGCGATGGGTACAGAGCGTTGGGCTAATCCCCTTAAGGTCTTGTAATGAATACCCGAGGACCGATCTATGTTTTTCTAGAAAGGCAATAAGTCTAGTCGTCTCCTTATCTGAAAGCTTGTCACTAATGATGACAGGAGTGCTTTTGTTGCCATTTAGAAAAACGTAATGCAGTCCTTCAGGCAGGGTTTTTAGCTCAACGGGAGGTGGAGTCGGCACTTCCTCTTTAGGAAGGTCAAAAGTCTCCCCGGTGTCTTCCTCTTCTTCTATAAAGAAGTTAGCATCTTTTTCCAAGGATGACTCAGGGAGTTCAAAGGGGGAAACTGACATAACCTCCTCGGGCAAGGTAGGACACGGGAGAGGGTCTGCCATCGAGTTTTTAGCTCGATGAAAAGGTATGGAATAATCATTCCTCCCAGCTTAATATTCAATTCCCCTGTTCTTGTTGCATTGGAGAGAAATTTCTCCAGGGGATGCCCGATCAGCACGCTGAAGTCTACAGTGTCAAAGATGTGAAAATCTAAAGTTAAGACAACATCATCGTTCTGAATTTTTACGTTGTGAACCAACCCTTGTCCTAGCTGACAAGTACGCGAGCTGTTTCTCATGGACAGGGTCATAGGAGCAAAATGTCTATCATTCAGATGAGTGTGAGCAAAGGTTATGGACATCAGATTTGCTCCTACCGTGGGGTTGTACAACATCTCCACCCAATCATCCTGCATTTTGCAACGGATGGTTCATGAAGGAGAGCGAATCTGAATTACTTCAGATGAAGACTCCCTTTCGTTTGTCCATTCATCGCTCATGATGGCCGTCAACTCCCTAATGGATTCCTTTAGAGAATCGAGGCAAGGTTTTGGAGTGACAGGGACATGGGTGCTTTTTCTGTATGCATACTTCGAGACATTCCCATATTCATCGAAGAAGTCGTCATCGAAGTATGGAAGACCTGAAGGTTGGAGACCTTCCTTCGGATCTTCTGGTTCGGGTGAGGATGTCTCTATAGGTATTGACGGTTCAGCCTCGGCCGAAGAGACTTCCTCATGACACAGCTTTGGCTCTACATGGAGGGGTTCTAATGGAGGAGTATTCCCTAGAATGCAATCGAGAAGGGTCTCTCCTTTGGCCGTGGTTTTGTGTGTGAACGACCCTCCTGCGGCTATGTCAAGTTGTAGGGTAGATTTCTTGCTAAGTCCTAACCAAAAATGTTGTAGGAGCACGTGGTTGGGAATAGACAAGTCTAGGCCAGATTTTGTTAAAATTATAAATCTTTTCCAAGCTGCACCTATGCATTCCTTCTCATTTTGTTGGAAGTTGAGAATCTCTTGACGTAGGGCAGCGATTCGGGATATAGGGAAGAATGCTACACAAAACTTGTTTCGCAATTCCTCCCAATCACCAGCTACCTTCCCTACATTGAGGACGTACCATTGTTTTGCTCTCTCATCAAGCGAGAAAGGAAACAATTTCCACCGCATTGTTTCATGTGACATGCCGGCAATGGTTAGGCATGCACAGAGCTGCTCAAACTCCCTTAGGTGGTGATATGGATTTTCATAATCTAATCTTGAGAAGGTTTGTTCCTGAACCATGGCTATAAAAGCTGGGCAGAGTTCATAACTCGAAGCTATGATTGGCTTCGCGGATTGTGGAGGTTCTACGAACTCGCCCTTGGGAGCAAAAAGTTTGAAATGCTCCATTGGAACAAAAGAGGTAAAAGAATAGAAAGGTAAAAACAAAGGATACACAGGCAACTAGGTTTGGAGACTAAAAATGACAACCGTTCCCCGGCAACGACGCCAGAAATGCTTGTTGGCGCTTCTTAGCGTCAGCAGAAAAATCCGCAAGCGCACGGAAGTACCGTTGTAGCACTTCACCCGGAAGTATTCAGGGTATTGTATTTTCCCAGGAACGGCTTATGTTAGAGGTCTCTAGCTAGTTTACCCTAGAAAAAGGTAGAAGGGATAACTTGGGTGGAGAGGATACACTAAGTCTGGAAACACTAAGTGAAGATGACTTTCCCACTACTTGCTTGCTTCAGGCCCACAGACGCAGCTGGTCTGCTAGTCGATACTAGTATCAGCGCTATTCCGCGGCCGAACGTGGGGGAGTTCAGATACGAGTGGACAGGGCTGTCACCACCTGTCACCTACCCCTCTGCCCGTGGGCGCGCGCAACATACGAAGGTAGACTCCGACTTAGACACCACGTCTACGAAGGCGACTACTACTCTAGCGATGGCTAGGAACTTCTGTCTCTATCAGGAGTCCTCTAACTAGAGCACCCGTCCCAAGAACGAGCGACGATCCCACAAACAAGTAGCTTTATAAAAGTAACTCACTTAATGGATCAAAACTAAAATGTATCACAAACCTCTTACTTCAAGTAGCAAGATGGTTGTAGAGGTACAAGTTGGATGTGAGAGCCGATAGGTCCGGCACTTCGTCCACCCGAGGGTAGAACTGCTTCGACCCCGCTATCACTTCTCAAGCTTCTATCTCTCTCTCTAACCCTATACTAGCCTACCTAGAAGCTACACTAATGGAAAATGGTGGTACTCCCTTCTTCTTCTCTATTGTATCATGTTCTCCTCATGGAGGGGGTGAGGGCCTCATTTTATAGCTCCACAGGTCGGTTTCAGCGTGGATAAATATGGAAGGAGGTGAAACCACCTTCAGGGAACCGCCATGAGCATTGTCACTGAAACTGGGCCCGGGAAGTGCCATCTGGGGGGCGGCCGCCCCCGAGGGCGGTCGGTCCCTGGGAGGCGGCAACCGGCCACCGCCTTCGGGTGGTCGGTTGCTCCCTGGGCCTGGGCCTACCCCGTGGTTACGGATGTATCCCGTTTGATGGTTTGATGGGCTTTTCTCTTTTATTCTTGAGTTGCGCCTTTTCTGAATATATTTTCTGGAAGTGCGCTTTCCGGTGATTTTTATGCATTTCCACGTGTTCGACCTACAAGTCACATGTGCAACAAAACTTGTGGAAAGGTTAGATAAAAGCCCTACCTTCTATTTATTTTAGCATTAGAATGATGTTATAATTTGATTGTTAAGGACCGCCAATAGAGTACTTGATAGCGGATGCACAAATCACATGACCGGAGAGAAGGGTATGTTCAGCTCATACTCCCCTATCGAGAATCCAAGTGAAAACATAGTCTTTGGAGACAACTCGAAAGGGGGAGTAATCGGTCTTGGTAAAATTGCTATAACTCATGAACATTCAATTACTAATGTTTTACATGTTGATTCGTTGAGTTACAATTTATTATCCGTATCACAATTGTGTGAGATGGGCTACAATTGTTTCTTTACGGATAGGGGTGTGGAAGTCACTAGAAGGGAGGATTCCTCTATTGCTTTTATGGGTCGCTTGAAAGGGAAGCTTTACCTAGTTGACTTCAACAAAAGTAAAGCTAACCTTGAGACTTGTTTAGTGGCAAAATCTAGCATGGGCTGGTTATGGTCGTCGGCTAGCTCATGTTGGGATGAGGAACTTGGCCAAACTTCTAAAGGACAACCATATCCTTGGACTAACGAATGTTCATTTTGAGAAAGATAAGATATGCAGCGCGTGCCAAACCGGAAAGCAAGTAGGAGCACCACACCCACCAAAGAGCATCATGACATCCACCAAGCCATTGGAGCTAATTCATATGGATCTCTTTGGACCCGTGGCCTACTTAAGCATTGGGGGTAACAAATATGGACTTGTTATTGTTGATGATTATTCCCGTTTCACTTGGGTATTCATCTTGTATGATAAGTCCCAAGTACTAGACAAAGTGAAGACATTCATTAGAAGGGCACAAAAGGAATTTGGCCTTCCCATCAAGAAGGTAAGAAGTGACAACGGGACCGAATTCCGAAACACCCAAGTTGATAGCTTCCTTGATGAAGAGGGCATCAAGCATGAGTTTTCAGTTCCATACACCCCTCAACAAAATGGTGTAGTTGAACGAAAGAACTGGACTCTAATTGACATGGCAAGAACAATGCTTGATGAGTACAAGACGCCGGATCTCTTTTGGAGTGATGCCGTCAACACCGCTTGCCATGCAATCAACCGTCTCTACCTACACAAGAAGCTGAAGAAAACCTCATATGAGCTGCTCACCGGTAACAAACCATAGGTGTCTTACTTTAGAGTGTTTGGGTGCAAGTGTTTCATACTTAACAGAAGGCCCAAAACCTCTAAGTTTGCACCTAAAGTTGATGAGGGTTTCTTACTTGGTTATGGATCAAATGAGCATGCCTATCGTGTCTTCAATAAGACCACCGGTCGGGTTGAAGTCGTGGTGGACGTGACATTTGATGAATCTAACGGCTCTCAAGTAGAGCAAATTGATTTAAGTGTTGTAGGAAAGGAGGATCCACCATGTGAAGCAATCAAGCAAGTAGCAATTGATGATATAAGACCACAAGAAGACAAGGCTACAGAGGTAGAAGGACCTCAAGAGAAGGCCACTACAGAAGCTGCTGCTGCAGGGGGCCCGGCAGTGCCGGCCTCAGGCCCGGCAGTGCCACTCCCCCAAACAGCAGAGCCATCAACCCCTGCAACTGCAGAGAGAACACCGCTTCCGAGGGATGATCTTGCACCTGTTCTTGAAGTAGATGAAAATGATTGGCCAAAAGAAGAAGAACAAGAATCCATTTATCATTCAAGGCTATGTCAAACTATTCAACAGGATCATCCCGTTGACAATATCCTTAGGAGTCTTCGAAGGGGGTAACTACTCGTTCGCATTTGGCAAATTTTTGTCAATTTTACTCTTTTGTCTCCTCTTTGTAACTTCTCAAGGTAGAAGAAGCACTTGGTGATCCGGATTGGGTATTAGCCATGCAAGAAGAGTTGAACAATTTCGAGAGAAACCAAGTATGGACTCTAGTTGAGAGACCCAACACCAACATCATCGGCACCAAGTGGGTATTCAAAAACAAGCAAGATGAAGATGGAATGGTGACAAGGAACAAGACAAGATTGGTGGCTCAAGGATTCACTCAAGTAGAGGGCTTGGACTATGAAGAAACATATGCACCGGTAGCAAGACTAGAGGCAATCCGAATGCTTCTAGCCTATACTGCCCATCACAACTTCAAGCTATATGAAATGGATGTGAAGAGTGCATTTCTTAATGGCCCAATACAAGAGTTGGTATATGTGGAGCAGCCACCGGGTTTCGAAGATCCCAAGTTCCCAAACCATGTCTATAAACTCCATAAGGCGCTCTATGGGCTTAAGCAAGCACCAAGAGCATGGTATGAATGCCTTAAGGAATTCTTGCTAAAATAAGGGTTTGAAAATAGGCAAAGCTGATCCTACTCTTTTCACTCACAAAGTTGGTAAAGATTTTATTTGTGTGCCAAATATATGTCGATGACATAATATTTGGAAGTACTAACAATGTCTTTTGTGAGGAATTTTGTAGGACCATGACTAAGAGATTTCAGATGTCCATGATGGGTGAGCTCAAGTTCTTCCTCGGGTTTCAAGTCAAGCAATTGAAAGGAGAAACTTTCATAAGTCAAACCAAGTACACCCATGACATGCTCAAGAAGTTTGACATGGCGAATGCAAAGGCTATCAAAATGCCCATGCCAATCAATGGACATCTTGATCTTAATGAGGAAGGGAAAGCCGTGGACATCAAGGTATATCGCTCCATGATCGGCTCTCTACTCTATTTGTGTGCATTTAGGCCCGATATTATGCTTAGTGTGTGCATGTGTGCTAGATTTCAAGCTAACCCGAAAGAGTGTCATTTGATGGCCGTTAAAAGAATCTTGAGATATCTAGTGCACACTCCAAACCTTGGCTTGTAGTATCCTAAGGGCTCTAAGTTCGATTTGCTTGGGTATTCAGATTCCGATTACGCCGGTTGCAAAGTAGATCGAAAAAGCACTTCGGGGACGTGTCAATTCCTTAGATGGTCCCTAGTGTCTTGGAGTTCTAAGAAACAAAATTGTGTAGCCCTTTCCACCGCCGAGGCCGAGTATGTTGCAGCCGGTGTATGTTGTGCGCAACTACTTTGGATGAGGCAAACCCTTCGTGATTTCGGATGTCACTTTACCAAAATCCCATTATTGTGTGACAATAAAAGTGCCATAATGCTTGCAAACAATCCCATAAGCCACTCAAGAACCAAGCACATTGACATCCGACATAACTTCTTGAGAGACCATGAAACCAAAGGAGATATCGAAATACGCCATGTGAGCACCGAAAAGCAAATAGCCGATATCTTCACTAAGCCTCTCGACGAGTCAAGGTTTTGCGCTTTGCGCAGTGAACTAAATATCCTTGATTCTCGAAATGTTGTTTGAAACTTAGCACACAAATGTTTGCTTAAGCTAGGTTGTTTGAAAAGGATTTAAAAGTTCAATTATGTCTTTCAAAACTATATTGATCGTGTGCTTGTGCAATCTTGGTCACTGCTCTTAATTCTTAGTCTTTCTGACCAAGTGATTGCACAAATAATAGTCTGTGACCTTGTTCTTGGTGAAGACCAGAATAGGTCTAGGCTCTCTGCTGGAAGGCAGGGCGGCAGTGCCGCTCCTAGCCGCGGCAGTGCCGCGCCCCGGCAGTGCCGGGACTTATCCCGACAGTGCCGCGCCTTGCCAGCTTGGCGGCCCGTGGGCCACCTTAGTCAGAACGGTCGGGCTTTCCTCTCTCTATCCCATGCCCGTGATTGTTCCTCCCTCTCTCCCCTCATTCTCTCGATCTCTCTCTCTCTCTTCCCTTCAAATCGAGAGAGGAGGCGACGGCACCCCTGCCTGGCACCGTCGCTGCCCCTGCCACGCGCTCCCTCCCTCTCCGGACCTGCTGCTGGAACGTGGGGAGATCTCTTCACTTCCTTGCCGGCGTCCAGTTTCCCTGTTGGCGCGGCCTCTGCTCCCTCCTTTCCTCTCTCAAGGTATGAGAAGCCCTAAGTTGGAGTTTCTTCCTGATCTATGAAATGTGATGGATTCAAGTGAAGAAAAGTGTTGTTTAGGACTGTTTGATGTGTAATGATTCAATTCTATGGGTTGGAAAATGCTGATTTGTTGATTCAAAGGTCGGGAGTGATTGGAGGCAGTATGGCCTCACTGCGCAGTGCCGGCCCCAGACGCGGCAGTGCCGGCCCCAGACGCGGCAGTGCCGGGCCCTGTGCAGTGAGCCTCTGTCCTCCAAATTTTATTCCCATCTTTAACTCCACAAATTGTCCTTGTTCATTCCAGTGACTTAGTCAGCACTTATCTCTTCCTATATTTAACACATTTTTCGCACACATTTGCATAGATGGTGGATGAAGGAAGGCGTGAAGCGAGGACGAAGGGTGGTTTCGACGCGTACGAAGCAGCTAGCCCGTCGAGGTGGACGGAACCCTGAGGGCAGGTCGGATAGGCAGGCACTCCGTGATGCTGAGTTGCTGGAGCAGGCAGGCAGGACCATTCCAGATGGTGCCTGCCCGGATACCCCAGATGATCTTTCCATGTTTGATGGGGCATACCTGCAGTGGGATGAGCATGATCACCATGTGCGTGCTCCAGTTGAGAGGAGGCAAAGGCACAAGATCAGCTACTACAACCAGTTCAGGGCTGTGCAGGAGCAGAGACAGGTCAACCCTTATGCTAGGCGTAGGGATGTTGTGCTTGATTACAGGTTTTGGTCTGCCTTTTAGTCGGACTTCTATGAGTCCGTCCTTTTTGCTTCCAAGAAGCCCAAGATTGTTCTGATGAGATATATTGATTGGGAGCACATGGCAAGCAAGAATGATAGAGTGTGCAACCAGATCATTGCCTTTTGCAAGAATAGAGGCATCTATGATTTGATGGGTTTCAGGTATGACTGGAACACAGAGATTCTATATCAGTTTCTAGCCACCTGTTACTTTGATAGAGAGGATGATGAGTTGCCCTGGATGACTGATGTTCACCACTACCGAGTGGATTTCACTACTTTTGCTCGGATGCTTAGTTTTGGTGAATGGGACAGGGATGCTTATGATCTGCATGATGAGCGGGCACTCACTGATGGCGAGTTGGCCCATCTATATGATCATCCCAGTCAGGCAGATAGTTTGGTGAAGGGGCTGAAGAGTCGCTACTACATCGTGAACAACCTATTTCGCCAGACTCTTCATCCCAAGGTTGGTTCAGCTTCCAACCTATATAGGACAGCGAGGAGCATGCTTGCCAGGACACAGCCAGGTAGTGGGTCTTTCTCAGTGTCTCGCTTCATTTGGCGCGAGTTGATTATCACTTCTGAGGATGCTAGCAAGGCTCTACCTTACGCTCCATATTTGATGTTTGTGATTGAGCGCGTGTCTGGCATCATATTCAAGAAGGATGTGTCCCATGAGCCGTTTCGGGTTGACAAGACTCACCACTCAGGCGTTGGTGAGAGCAAGGCAGCCACCCGGTCTTCCAGCAGGCGGGCTGCCCCGCCTTCAGATATTCCCAGTTCTTCCCGTTCTGGCTCCCAGCGGCGTCCCAAGAAGAAGAGCCATCTCTCCCGCATGCTAAAGAGGATCTTCGGGGCTTGTATGCATGCGTCTGACTCTGCATACAAGGCTCGCATGGAGAATAAGGAGATACGTGAGCATTTGGGGCTACGACCGATTGACCCTCCTAAACCACCTCCTGTGTTCAATGAGATGTCTGGCTCTGACGTTGGGGACGTCGATTGGGACCAGCTTGCACGAGAGGAGGAGGAGGACCGTCCCGGCACGTCGTCTCGCGGCGCATGCTTCACCGCCACCACTCACCGCCAGGGACGCGCCGTTGTCGAGTCCGACGACGATGAGGAGGAGGAAGAAGACCAAGACGACGACGACGATGACGAGGAGGAGGCCTCTAGTGAGAATGATGATGAGTAGTTGTACTTGACTCTTCTTTCTTTTCTTCCTTTCTGGTGCTTGTTGCCAAGGGGGGAGAAAGGGGATTAGAGAAGGGTACAATAACTTTTCATCATTTTTACTAATGATCAGCTTGTGAGCTTGATATTTAGATCTTGTGAGAGCTAGTAGTTGTTGAGTTGAGAGTGTTTCTCAAACTCATTTGGTTTGTAATAAGTACTTTGATGTCTCTATTTTCATTTGGTTGTGAACCTTAGTACTTCATTTGTGAACCAGCCTGTGTTTGTGCGTAAACTAGTTCTACTTTTCATATACTCTGTGTAGGTGTTTTGCTTCCGCGAAGTTTCTATCTTCAGGCAGAGCGGCAGTGCCGCACCCTGGAGCGGCAGTGCCGCCCTATCTGACGGCAGAAGCTAACTCTGATTGTCTCACATGTCATTGGCATCACGTTTATCTTTATGACACTGTGTGCTGCACCCCACAGAGATCATGGATGTAGAGGGAGACCCCATTTCACTCTAGTCTGTGAAACTTAGCCTTTTATGCTAAGTTTGGAAATTCAAATTCCACTCACATATTCAGGGGGAGACTCTACATTCAAAATCTCATTTAAATCTCGCTGTACTTTATCTTTTACCTCTCTAATCGTGTTGTCATCAATCACCAAAAAGGGGGAGATTGTAAGTGCAATCAAGCCCTAAAGTGGGTTTTGGTGATAATGACCACACGATTAGAAGACTAATGAGATTTATCGAGATGATGGACAGGCAAAAGCATTAGGAGGATGTAATCTTATGCAGGTGGACCCCTAACATTTAAAGGATGCGGCATCCGGCTCAAAGGAGTTTTAAATTCGTTTTATTTTGAAATTGAAAATAGGAAAGCCGTACTGTTAAGGGGGATGCAAAAGACAGGTTTGAAAGTGTGACCAAGTGCAAATCTCTACACCAAACATCCTCACTTCCGCTGCCAAAGCCAGCCACAAAATTCCAGATCATTCTGTCCTAGTTTGGCAGCGCGGCACTGCCGGCCCTATGCCCGGCACTGCCGGCCGAGCGGCACTGCCGCTCCAAGCCCCGCACTGTCGCGACTTGTTTCGACCGTTAGACTCGAGGGGGCTTCTTAGCCTCCCTCCTGTCGCCCCCAACGGTCATCTCTCCCATTTGCTCAGTTCTCAGACCAGAGAAGTCACTTTCTTGCTCTCTCTCACTCCCAACAGGCTCTCCACTCTCAAATTTGAATCCAAGTTTGAATCTAGAAGAGTGTGAGCTAAATTTTAGCAGGAACAAGCTTCTCCCCACTGATCTTCAACTTCCTCAAGCACTTGGTTCGCGTTCAAGCCGGTGGTTTGCATTTGTTACTCTTGGAGCTTGCTCCTAGCCGGCTAGAGCGTCACCCGGTGAGCTTGCCAATCTTGTGGCAGCCCCGGGAGGTTTGTAATCACTCTCACAAGCTAGTGGAATCACCCCCTCCTTTCAAGAGTTAACTCTCTTGACTTGAGAATGAGGATTGGGCTTTGTGAACCCAAGTTTCCTTTGTGGAACCTCAACAACGTGGAGTAGGCAAGCCTTTGTGGCGAGCTGAACCACGGGTTAAATCTTGTGTCACTTGTGTTGCTTGTTTTATTCTCTATTTGTTGAGTTTCTTGACTTCTAGGGTTTGGTCCCGATCTACGAATTGGTGGTGTTCTAGCTGCAAGGAAAGGGAGTGCTAGGGTCTACACATACCAGGGAACATCAGTAATTTGTTTGATCTAAATTTCCTCAAGCAGTTTTTGAATTGTGTAGAATTTGCTCTGCGAGGTCCAGCACTACCGCTCTGGGAGCAGCAGTGCCGGGCAGCCCGGCAGTGCCGCTCTACAGGCCGGCACTGCCGCGCCTGTTACTAACCTCTGTTCGCGAAGATTTTCCACAAGCCTATTCAACCCTCCCTTCTAGGCCAGTCCGTGATCCTACAAGCCGGCCCCGTGTCCCAGATGATCTAGGAGGCTCTGTCGGGCTACATCGGTACCTGTTTCTCCAACAGGATCCCATTGCGAAGCCATTACAGAATTACAACATTTCATAATAAAATACATCAGAGTAAAAGAGCGGAAAGAGTACATAGTATTTAGATTACAAACCAGTTGTCCAAATAGAATTTAAGTGCAGTTATTACAAACCATAATTAACGACAGTAGCAGTGGAACAACGATACAACATACTTAGATAAAGGATAATAGGAACCCTGCCCACGGGTCCAACTTCACTCTTCCTCACTTCCTTCCTGAACGATAGTCACACAGCAGGGAGCGAGACAAACCTCCGACTACTAATCTCCTGCAACAGGGGTTAACAAACCCTGAGTACTGGGATACTCCGCAAGACTTACCCGACTAAAGAAAAAGATGAGACTCAGGAATGCAGGCTAAGGGGAGTCAAGGTAAGGCTTTAACAAGAGTCAAATTATTTTGCGAAAAAAGCATTACTAATCCTACTTTCAGTATTTTACTCAATATTATTATAATCAATATCAATAGTTTTCAGTTCTTTCACATATATCCGTCAATTCCAATTACTTATTCATTCTCAAAAGCATCCTAGTTCCGAACCACTATTCGATGTCGGTGTGAGGATTAAGTCTCCATAACCGAGGAGCAACGACGATTCGAATCGATTAAGTACCCAGCTGGGGATCCCTATCCACACTGCATATGTAGCACTTAAGCTTGCATATGCCGTCTACCACGGCTTTTCCATCCCTGAACCGGTCCTGCGTCACCTGAGAGCATAGTACTCCTCTCGTCGCCAGGCACGCCGGCCACGAGGGTACACGCTACTCTCACCATCTCTCCACTCCTAGTGCGCGGTTATCGGTTCAAGCAATAGAGCCACCGGAGATAGGGCTTCACGGAGTATGTGGCTAGTTGCAAAGTCTCGATCACAGCAGGCCGACAACGAACGGTCCCTAATTCTTTTTACGTTGGAAACCATGCATTAGGACTCTAACCCAAATACACTGGTGACCACCCGGTTTTCACATCCCTTTTCCGCTGGCGACGATAAGTTGGGACTCTAACCCAAACATATGACCACCAAACGGAAAACCCATCCCCGTTGATGACAATGGACTAGACAAGTGCACTGCCAACGAACGAGGACAATACCATTCCCTTTCAATGATTCATTCTTTGCATATCATCATAGTTTAAAATAGCATTTTTGAAAATCTAAATTAATTAAGCATGACTAAGCATTTTTCAATACTTCAAATAAATCAGGTTCTCAGGTTATGATAAGTGGTCAAGGATGGTAATGCATCAATTGGTTATCACTCAACTCCTATTAACCTAATGCAATAGATTAACTCAAGTGATAAACATTTATAGATCACAAGGAGAAGGCTGAATGCACCGGGGCTTGCCTAGGTGTCAAGGTCTATTGTTTCATGTTGGTTGCACAGTAAAATGCACTTCCAATGTAAACCTAAGAAAATTGACAAAATGATATGATTCTGTCATGAACACTAATTTTGAGCTGTCCATGTTTAGGTTGGTGCTGACATCTTCAAACAAGCCTTGAGTTACCCTACCTCTCTAATAGCAAACAATGCTTGGGTGAATGGTGACTTAGTCATTAGAAAGGTTTATTATTTGCACTGATAGCCCTATCTGCTATAGTACAAGATACACATATTTTTAATTTACAAAGTACACACAGACCACCACACAAGTTACACATATGTTTATCTGAGTTCATTTTCTCTAGTTAACACATGTTTGACTTGTTCTGTTCAAAGGTGTTACTGAATGATGATGCAAATTATGGTTACAATGCTGCCAAGAACTGCTATGAGGACCTAATAGCTGCTTCAATACTGGACGCGTCAAAGGTTGCAAAATGATCATAGGTGTTTAAAAACATCTCTGTCATCTTAAACTATTTTATTGATGTTGAGTGGATACTGGTGGATTATTTGCTTACACCCACAAACATTACCAGGTTGTGATGTGTTGCATGAGCATGCTGCTGTGGTTGCCAAGTCCTTTCTCACCTCTGATATGGTGATTATTGAGGCAAAAGAAGGCAAACCTATTAGAACTTTTTTGAGATATTAATGTTCCAATGCATTCAGAACGACGGTCTTCAAAAAAAATTTTGAACGATAAAACAAGGTTGGCGTTGTCAGGACAAATTTGCTCCTTCCATATGGTTTTAACTAAATCCCAGGGTGTGAACCCACGAATTGTGTGATTTAGGGTATATATTGTCCGTTGGCGGCACATTTCTTTATGTGTCTTGTTCTTGATTCTGACTAGTCGAAGCACACAAGTACTTCGTTTTGATTTTGAGCAATCATAACACACATAACGATTTAAAGTTATTGGTTTTTAGCTCCAGTTTTGGGTTGATATCCCATTCTGCCTCTACAGCAATCTTCACATATCCACACCCTCTACACATATCCAAACTTCTCTCAGAACCGGTGAGGAGCTCAGTGCCATTTCGTGCTTATGCAATACGTATATTATTGCAGAAAAGAAAATTGTTAAAAAATTAGATCTAAAGATCTTTTCAACGATACTAGTTATCGAGAATAATATCTATTTTGACACGGAGGGAGGACATCTCCGTTTTTTTAAAAAAAAGTATGATTACACAAAAGCACTGTCAGATCAAATAACCAAATAGAAGAAGGGTTTATTCACATTATTCCACCCCTCTGATCACGATTAGTATTCATAGTCTGCGCGAGCGCGCGAAACGCACGATCGCACCCTACTGCTACTCGAGACCCGTCGCTTCCATTGAAGAAGGGGGGAACGATGGAACCATGGAGCTTGCGCGTGCCGCGTCTGACAGTGACAGCTCGGTTCGTCTACTGGACCTGCACGTCGATGACCTTGCGCTCCACCTCGGTCTTGGGCACGGTGACGAGGAGCACGCCGTTCTTGAGCTCGGCCCGCACCTTGCTCTTGTCGCACTCATCCGGCAGCGCCAGACGCATGTCGTAGGAGCTCACGCTGCGCTGCTTCCACCACCCGTCGCCGCCCTCCGCCTCGTCGCCGGCGCCCTCGTCCTTCTTGTGCTCCCCTCGGATGACCAGCGTGTCGTCCTCCACCATCACCTTCACCTCGTCGCGCTCGAGCCCCGGCATGTCGAACCGCATCTTCACCTCCCTGTCGTCCTCCACGATGTCCCACGGCAGGCGCACCTCGCCGCCGGCCGCCGCCGGGGACCTCCGTGTCGCCGCCATGGGGAACCCCACGGCGTCGTCGAACAGCCGGTCCACCGTGTCCAGCATCTGCCGCATCGTCCGCATCGGCGACATCGGATCAACTAACCCTGCATGCACGCACGTGATGTTACGTTAGCCTCCTCTGCTTTGCAATGCAATCCATCCGACTCTGTTTGGGAAGGAGAAAATCAGGAAAAACCAGTCGTGATGCAACTGATTTGGGGACTTACCGAACGGGGAGATGTCGAGCGGTGCCGCGCGGCGCGTGCGGCGCTGCGCCACGGCGTTGCCCTGCTGCTGCTGCTGCCTGTTGCCGCCGTTCTGGCTCACCTGCACGTCGACGCTGTTGTTCTCCTGCGCCGCGGACGCCACGGCGAGCGAGCGGGCTCTCCCGGCCGGCGCAGGCGCGAACCCGTGCACCGGCCTCGCCGCCCTCCAGGCGCGGACCGGGAGGCGCGCGGCGGGGGAGAGCCGGCTGGCAATCGTGAACGGAGCAGCTGCCATTTCGCTACTTGGAGGTTCTAGGAATCTGGGAGGAGATGGAACGCCGAGGCTGCTCAAGATTGTCCGGAAGGCCGAATTTGTTTTGGTTGCCGATCACTTCTCACTGGCTCACTGCAGGTGCTTGCGCTTTGCTTTCCTGGTGGGAGACAGTGGATCTACGGCTCCTTTTATAGGTCAAGTCAGGGAGCGCGGTGGAAGGGTGGGGAAAGGCGTTGAAGCTTCCGGGCCGCAATGGTAGCCTGGTACGGATGCGAGGGAGAGAGCTTCGCGACGGGCGGCCAGGATTCGCCACTCTTGTCGGCTTCTCTTGAACGTTCTCGTGCGCTCCGAGCCGCTTCGAGAATCGAGATGATGTCATCTCCGTGGATTTTGCGCCGCTTCGAGTTTCTTGGGCCTTTCTTCGTGGCGGAGAATCGCAAAGGAATCTTTATCACGGGCCGGCTATAACCTGTTTTTGGGCCTAAGCCAGAGGCGGTGAACAATTGTTAAGGCTGCTGATTGATGATCACGGGCCGCAGGTAAATGCTGTCTTCGTTTAGCCCACAAACGTCGTCTGTCAGTTGTTTGCCTTTACTAGCACAATAGTACATTTGCTCCCCACCCCCCCCCCCCCCCCCCCCCCCCCCCAAAAAAAAGCACATGGTACATGCTTGATGTGGATGGAGTTAATCGTTGATCACATGGCCCGGCCAGTACATCAAACCCTTCACGAAGATTAGGTACATGCTTGATGTGGATGGAGTTAATCTGTGATGCACATGGTGCATGCTAGATTACCCTTGCAAGTCAAAGATTAGGTGAGCGCACCTTAACCTGTTCTCTGCTCTGCAGGTAATATTGAGACAGACTGAGACCGCCCTTTAATTTCCGCCGCCTAGCAAACAGTTGAATCGATCACCAAGCAAGCAAGAGACTCTGATGATCAATGGATCCCACGCTTGCTGAAACTACTGGTCCCGTGAAAATAATGTAAAATCTTGTAGCCAGACACCCAGACCTGGACACCTGGTAGGGCTCGACCGAGGGCACTGACATTACACCATTACCTGAAAAAACGGCGTGCGACGCTCATTTGAAAGAATTCCACCTGTCAAGTTGGCCAGAGTTCCATCTGTTAACTTGACCGAGGGCTAGTTTGATGTTGTATTTTTTTTCTTTTTATATACTCAGTCAAACTTGCATATAGTTGGATATATATATACAGGACAAGTTTGGACCCCTTGTATACGATGACAAATGGACCCTTCCTGTTGGGCTAGTAAAAAAAAATAATACTAATTTTATCTGATATAGATTCGTTGTAAAAGAAAAACATCGTTTCATGACTAAAATGGCGCTGGTTTTAGCAGATAAAGTCAAGCAAACAGGATGGGAGTAATACTCCTTCAGTCCAAAAAATAATGCTGTGCTCCCATGTCACCAGCGTAACTTCGACTAGATAATAAAATTAAAATCAAGTCTGAAAGGTAAGGGCTTGTTCAAACTTCCAATACAATTAGGAGTATACAAGAGTCAACTATAGGCGTGTAACTCTCATGCACATTAAAGATCTGATAGGTGTGTAAAAAACTGGAAACTGTCAAAACTACTGGTCGTTGTTTAATTGCTGGCCACCTGCTGAATCCACTTTGGTTGGCTACATTTTAATTTACTTTAATTTATATTGTTTATATTGGTTAAAAAAATTATCCCAGTCTCTCTTAACTCATGTGAATCGTGATGGACCGGAGTTATCCAAATAAGCACTTGAAAGATCGGGCCACTTACATCTATATCTTCTCATATCTCTGATATTTAAGAGAACGGGTACTGTACTAACCACTACTTTATGGAATTTTTGTCTCTGACCGCTAAAACCGTCACGAAAACTACCAAAAACTGTCAGGAACTGGGATGCACTGTTAGTGATAAAGAGTCAGGGAAAGGCGTCCATTCCTGACGGGAACGGGACATGGAATAAACCCCAATGGTTTATGTCGTCAGGGATGACTTTCCTTATTGTTTGTTGGCTGTTGTCAGGGAAAACATTTCCTGTCAGTCTCTCATTAGAAGTGTTCCATTTGATTGTTTAAGCTAGATCTTTATTAAGCTCGTGGTGCCTCCATGCATGGATGCGCCAGACCTCACTTCTCTTATCCATGGTTGGGTGGCTCGTGCAGTGCCGTCATGCCATGGGCCTGAGCGGGGAGGGGAGGATGATGGGCTAGCACGGGTCCCACCACGCCATGGATATGCATGGGGAGGGAGGGACTCGTGCAACGGTGCCACAACATGGACCTGCGGGATGAGGAGGGGCTCACCTCATTGGATCCTAGCGCTGCGCACGATAGTGTGGTGGTAGCCTTGCCGGTTTTCGGCTGTCCTTCACCAAGACCAAGCCAAGTCACCTCCATAACCGGTATTCACGTGCCCGCCATGGGCCTGAGTGGGAAGAAAAGGGAGAAGCTATGAGCCAATATAATTTTACATAGGGAAGCGAGTCTAAGCATTTCAACACATGATACCTGAGTGTAGCTTAATTGTTTAGATTTTTGCTCCAAGGTTAATTTATATTTTTCTAAATTTATTTCAGTATTGGGTGATTTAACATGCTTGCTATCTTTCCCTTGGTAGATGACCATGTCTATCAACACCGGCATGCAACTAGTAAGAGAACTAGTTACAACTAATAATTACACTAAACTACTCAACTAGCTAGACTAGCAACAACTACACAAGATAAATGTTATCAAAGTAAAAGCTCAAGTGTAGAGGGTGATATATATACCACAATCGGCAAGAGATAAATCAATCACAAAAGAATACCAAGAAAACACTATGATTTATCCCAAGGTTCACTTACTTACCGAGTTACAGGTAAGCTAATCCCCGTTGTGACAACAAACAACTGGATGCCACACAACAAAACAAGAAGAAGGTATACATGTCACGAGCAATCCACTGGAGCCGTTTGGCTCACTATCGGGGTATAAATGCAAAAACCCCTCACACTGGAGTCAGCCATGAACAATCACCAACACATGCGAACCTTCACCGTTGTTTCAAGCCGTCTAGATGATGGCAACCACCAAAATAACAAGAAAGCCATAAAAACAACGATCATAGAGTGTCACTAGATGCAATCACTCAAGCAACAAAGCATTTGGATAACTGTAACTCACTTGGATTCATAACCAAGAAAGATAGATATAAGTGAGAGGGCTTTGCTATAATTCACGAGGGTGTACCAATGATCAAAATGTGCGAGAGGGTCATTGTGTTTTTTTTCCTCCGGGCGTTGCATTAGCAAGTTTTCAAAGTATATATAAGCCTTGTTTAGATCCACTGCAAATTGCAATTGCAACTAGTCACATCAACATTGCGGCACATGCATGAAGTATTAAATGTAGACGAAATGTTTGTATGTTTGTACTTTTTGCATGTACACCACGAGACGAATCTTTTAAACCTATTTGGACCATGATTGTACAAAAGTTGTTAAATATAAATAAACGTGCTACAGTGCAGGATTACAACTGTAACTGGGATTTAAACACAGCCATAGTCCTTGCGGAAACATCACGAATCCACCCGAGGACATATGTACTGCTAGCGTGCACACCAGGGACTGTGTACTGTACAGTACTGTACACTTTTAACCGAACGTGATATATGCCCTGTTTAGATGTAAAATATTTTGGAATTTTAAACAGAAAATTTTTTGTAATAAGTATCCAATCATGGTTTAAGTAGACTTAAAAAGATTCGTCTCATGATTTACATACAAAATTTCATTTACATTTAATACTTTATACATGTACCGACATATTCGATGTGATAAAAATCTTAGAATTTTGAGGTGTATCTAAACAGAGCCATTCTCCTACTGCGTGTCTGTGATATCACCGTAGGAGCTACGTACAGTAACTACTGCGACAGTGGAACCGCGCGCCGCACCGAGCCATATGGTGTGGACTGTTACCCTGCAGCAAGTTGCCGGCAAGACCTACAAGTGCAGCTGAAGCTCAGTGGCCATTACTGACCGCGTCCATGCAGCACAGGCAGTGACAACGCGTAGCATGGCGCAGTAGCTGTGGCCCCTTTAATTCGCCAGGCGGTGCTCACTGCATAGGCGCAGCAGCACTCGCTCCATCTCCCCAGCCGCCCAGCCAAATTATTCGGCATCCCGGCAGCGGCAGCCGCCCCTCGTACACCGTCGGCTTCCGCGAGCTTCGGTTGGCCGCGCGCTGACGGTGGGGCACGCTCCTGTTATCCCGTTTCGTTTCGTTTCGTTTCGTTTGGACACGTACCCAGCCTCGCATTTGCATTGCAGCTTGCGGCCCAGACCAGTGCCTGGAGGGATTGATCCAAACAGCTAGCTCCGGCAGAAATGAGATGGACATGGTCGTGGGGCAGCGACTCCGCCAGCGAAAAAGAGTGCAGCGCATGCAATTATTTGGACTGTTCAAGTTCCTACGATTAGCTATATACAGTATACGTGTCTGTCTGTGGTCGCGGCTGCACTTAAATGGCTCACTCAAAGCGAGCTTTTGATGAGAAGAAGAAGAAGAGGGGCAGGGCAGCAGAACAAAACATATCGTTAGGTGCACGTACGGCCAATGCCGTTTTATTTCCCTTGTGGGCTGTGGCCAGCCAAACGGGCGTACTACGAATCGCGTCATCAACGAAATGCCGCGTTTGGAAGCAACATTTCCTGTTGCGAGAGCTGCAGCTGTACTCGTCCGTACCGTTATTCTCTCCAACTCGATCGAGGGACGTCGTGCGTGCATGCATGCGCATCGTCGTTTCAGGCATGCAGTGGCGGTATCTTTTGCCACATCGGCATGACACGCTTCCATATAAAGTAAGTAGGTGCCGCTGGCCGCTAGCTGCCTACTACTAGTACTAGCTGTGTGCATGTGTGTATCTCAGCCGGACGCTGTCACGTGATTTGCGTGCCGCTTTCTTTTGAGCAGAGAGCTAGCTCGCTTCATCTGCCTGCTGTCCTCCTTGTCTGGGCGGGTCTTGTTGCCCAACCATGGAAACGAAACTTCCAAGAAGCCGAAACTGTTTGTTTGTTTTTGCCATAATGCTTATCGTTTAACTATTTTTGGTCTTGTTGCCCAACCATGGAAACGAAACTTCCAAGAAGCCGAAACTGTTTGTTTGTTTTTGCCATAATGCTTATCGTTTAACTATTTTTTTTTTGTTTTGCATAAATGAGGTGTCTTCCGCACGTATACGCTACTACAGGTTTTCAGGATATGATGATTTTTCAGTTAGAACGCATTCATGTGACCTGCAAGCGCGGGAAGAAACCTGTCACGCTCTCACACCTCCCAACCAACAGAATTACGGGTGAAAACGCCTGATGAGGCAGGAAGAACCGTTGAGTAATAGCACGAAAAGAATTGCTGCCGACTAAAATTGCTTTCTATTTTGGTTGCGGAAAGAAACACGAGAGAAACTCTCTTGTATGGTATGGGCCATGGGGTGGCATAGAAAAATATGTGCCTGCTGCTCGGCCGATCCAACTGCCAAGAAAACGTTGCGACGCCGAAACAATTTAATCAGAAACTGACGCCAAAAAAAGCCTTTTTTTTTGTATCGATGAGAGATAGAGGATACTCGTGGCGAAAAGGGGGCGCATCAGCAGAGGCGCGGGAAGAAACCTGTCATTTGTCAACGCCGCCCGCCAACCAACACTAGCGCTAGCGCGCGCCGGGTTCTTCTCGTTGCGAGATGCAAAAACGCAGCACGCTAGTCGCCCCGGCTCTGTTCGCTGGAGCTGATAAGCTGAGCTGATTTCGGCTGTTGCTGATTTTTTTGTGAGAGACACTGTTCCAGAGCTAAAAAATAAGCGCTTTTTAGACGAAGCGAACAGGACCCGCCGTTGCCTGCCTGTCTGTGTGGCTCACCAGAGGCGCGCGGCATGCAGCGCCAGCAGCCAGCAGCAAGGCGGATCCTGTACGCGTCCACCTGTGGCCGTGGCCGTGGCCGTGGCTCCTTAATTCCAAGTGGTTGAGCGTCCCCCGGTAACCACCATCATTAATAGGCCACCCTCCCCACCTATCCCTCTCGCCCTTCCCAGTTGCTTACCTTAATTCTACCCCCGGCGGGCCCCTCCGAGTCCGAGTCAATCATGTCGTCCCTCCTGTGATGGCCCTGGGCAGGCAACGGTAACAAGAGTCTAGCCACGGTCGGAATACGTTACTGTTTCGGAGCATACGGCTCGGACAAGAGTACTCGAACCCACTCGTACTCGAACAACCTGTAGTTTGTTTCGCGTCGCGCGTGCCTATAAATTTGACTGCTCCGGCAGCTGGATGCGCCAACACAAGTTTCGCGGCAGGTGGGTGGGTCGATTCCGATCGCGCGCGTGTGCGAGTGCGACCCCTATATATAGTTGGAGTTGCCCGCGTGACCAAACCACGCATCCGGCTCCGGCGTCCGCCTCCATCCAACTCACACCAGAGGCGCGGGCATCGATCGATCGCCTGACACGCTTGTTGTGCCAGCCTTGGAGTCTGCTCCCGCGGCGGTCATGGAGCGGGAGCGGCTCACGGCCGAGATGGCCTTCCGGGACGGCGGCGGCGAGCCGGCGGCGCCCAGCATCGTGATCAAGATCCGGCGCCGGCTCCCGGACTTCGCGCGCAACATCAAGCTCAAGTACGTCAAGCTCGGGATCCGGCACGGCGGGAGCCCCACGTCGGTGCTGCCGCTGCTCTGCGTGCCGGCGGTCGCCGCCGCCGCCTACTCGTTCGTCCGCCTCGACGTCATCTACTACTCCATCGACCTGCTCACCTGCGTCGCCTGGCTCGGCACCGCGCTGCTGCTGCTCACCGTCTACTACTTCAAGCGGCCCCGCCCCGTGTACCTCGTGGAGTTCGCGTGCTACAAGCCCGAGGAGCGGCTCAAGATCTCCAAGCCGGCCTTCCTGGAGATGACCGAGAGCACGGGGTGCTTCAATGAGGCGGCGCTGGACTTCCAGACCAAGATCACCAACCGCTCCGCGCTGGGAGACGAGACGTACCTGCCCGCCGGCGTCCAGGCGCGCCCGCCCAGGCTCAACATGGCGGAGGCGCGCATGGAGGCCGAGGCCGTCATGTTCGGGTGCCTGGACGCGCTGTTCGCGTCCACGGGCATCGACCCGCGCCGCGACGTGCGCATCCTCGTCGTCAACTGCAGCCTCTTCAACCCGACGCCGTCGCTGGCGTCCATGATCATCAACCACTACCGGATGCGCGAGGACGTCAAGTCGTTCAACCTCGGCGGCATGGGGTGCAGCGCCGGCCTCATCGCCATCGACCTCGCCAAGGACATGCTCCAGGCGAACCCGAACTCGTACGCCGTCGTGCTCAGCACCGAGAACATCACCCTCAACTGGTACTTCGGCAACGACCGCTCCATGCTCCTCTCCAACTGCATCTTCCGCATGGGCGGCGCCGCGGCGCTGCTGTCCAACCGGCGCGCCGACGCCGGGCGCGCCAAGTACCGGCTGCTGCACACGGTGCGCACCCACAAGGGCGCCACCGACGAGTGCTTCAACTGCGTGTACCAGCGCGAGGACGAGGCCGGCGAGGTGGGCGTGTCGCTGGCGCGGGAGCTCATGGCCGTCGCCGGCGACGCGCTCAAGACCAACATCACCACGCTGGGGCCCCTGGTGCTGCCGCTCAGCGAGCAGCTCAAGTTCCTCAAGTCCCTCATGATGCGCCGCGTGTTCCGCGTCAAGGGCGTGCGCCCCTACATCCCGGACTTCCGCCGCGCCTTCGAGCACTTCTGCGTGCACGCCGGCGGCCGCGCCGTGCTCGAGGAGGTGCAGCGCAGCCTCAGCCTGCAGGACACGGACATGGAGCCCAGCAAGTGCGCGCTCCACCGCTTCGGCAACACCAGCAGCAGCTCTCTGTGGTACGAGCTGGCGTACGCCGAGGCCAAGGGCCGGGTGCGCCGAGGCCACCGCGTCTGGCAGATCGGCTTCGGCTCGGGCTTCAAGTGCAACAGCGCCGTGTGGCGCGCTCTCCGCGACGTGCCGCCACTGTCGTCGCCGGCACCGGGGACGGACACGAAGGCTGGCGCGCAGAGCTGCTGCAACCCCTGGGTGGACGACGTGGACAGGTACCCTCCCAAGGCGTACGTCTGATGGCGAGAGGCCACGTCATTCGGCTTCGGCACACAACAATTGTATGATCCGATTCGAGTTTCCTCACGACGAAGGAAGAAGGGCGTGTGAGGGCGAAAATTATTATACTTATACATATGTTTCTTTTTTCATTTCCAATTTTTCTTTTTTGTTTTGTTTTCCTTTCTTTTTTTCCTTGTAGAGGTTGCCGTGAGTAGACAGTGCTGGCTTTTGGAATTCAGAGATGTATGTGGTGTAAAATGAATTCCAAAAGCTAGCAGTGCCATTCTTTCTCTTCTCAGCCTACTTTATTTGTTGTCTAGTCCTTTTGGTCTTCTTTGGGCGTTCTAGACGCCCGGGAAGTAGAATGGACAGACCAACACCCGTGTGAAGTTCACATGACTAGAGAGTCATCGACCAAGTGTGAATTACTGATTCAAGTACACTACACTACATACTGCTTTGTCCTCTCGATCAAGTTTCAAATCACATGCTTTTTGTGAGCTTTCACAGGTTCTGAACTGTTGTGGTTTGAGCAAGGAGTACACGCATACTGTATACTAACCAATGATTGGTGCGACAAAAGATCACTGCCGAAAATTTGCGTTCATTCAGTACATGCAGTCTCGTCCAAATCATCCATCCACGCTGTATGTAAAGGAGCAAATCCGGTGTGAGGACTGAGGAGTAATAATAATAATATACTAACTTAGATTAGGAATGGTAGCTCGGACTTCTGGTTTGATTTGTACATACTAGATCCCCATGTGGTTCTGCGTCGTTTTCTCAGACTAATTGCGGTATGACTATCGTGCATGTATCGTCCAACGCTCATCGGACTTTCTGCATGATCACGGCTGCCCAGAGGACGACGAAACAGTGTATCAGTTACTAGTAGGTGCAGTACTGTTTTGACCTATACTCAAGCTCAACGCCTGGACTGATGCGATCTGGTAAGCACAATCCAGCTAACGTTTTGGCTGTCAGCCATTGCTTTCAGATCATTTCAGTCTCCAAAAGCAGAACCATCGCGGCGTCCCTGATTAGTACGTACACAGCTTTACAATTACTTACTGTGCATGAATAGAACCATAACTAGATTTACTAATCCCGCATAGTTCACGGTTGACGGTTCAGCCGTGATATTTACTGAAGTGTCTAACTTTGATGCTTGCTTTCATGATAAGGACATGTCACATGGTGGCAACGTATCTCGACGCGCTGGTGTTTGTAAGCGCTGCAATATCGCAGTAACCTAAAAGTCCGATTCAGGACAAGTTAAAGACCTTGAAAGGCAACCTCCCGACAAGAGAAGTACCAAAAACAAGATTGGACTTTATATGACAAGTTATATGATGGGGCGTGAACGAGTAATTTCCACACAAATAGTGACTGGTGGGACCAAAACTTCGAGTTCCGCGTAAACCAACAAAAGATTTGCAAACTCGTATTCTCTCCATTTTCATATTAGTTTTGTCCTCAATTAAACATTTATATTTTTTAACATCATTTAAAATATCTATATAATAAATAATATAAGATTTATGTTTTGCGTTCACTATGTGAAATACTTTTATACTTACACTGTTCTTCTTTTGTGTCATATTAGCTTTGTCCTAAATTTGGCATTACTATCTTTGGTCAACAATAAAAACAACTTATTTTCACGACACATGAAATTATATATTATGAAAGTATTTCTGTACTTGAGTTTTGCTTTGTTCTTTTAAATCACCAGTAGGCGCCCCTCACTCCTCCTGATTTCTCAAAAAAAAAAAAACTATGCAAGTATTTCTCACGGTGAATCTAAAAACATAAATCTTATGGCATGAATCTAGATTATGAGTATTTTTTGAAATTAATAGTAAAAAAAATGAATGTTTGACTTTAGGACGAAGCTAATATGGCATCTAATAAAAAACGGAGGGTGTAATATGTAGTCCACGTATTGTCAGACTAAATTTTTTTTCTTTAAATTAATAGTTAATAAAGTTTAAAATATTTGACTTGGAACAAACCTAACGACACGTAAAAAATAGTGGAACTACTTCCACTCCAAACACTTCAAAATTCTTAAATTCCTATCACATCGAATGTACCAACACATATATAGAGCATTAAATGTAGATGAAATTTTTACATTTTTACACAGTTTGCATGCAAATCACGAGATAAATCTTTTAATATTTTTTTTTTGCAAAAGAGAGGGATTTCATTAACTTGGCAAACAGCTTGTACAATCACTAATTAGGGCTCTCTCGGCACACGCAGTTGCGGACCCCACCAAAGTTCTGATTGTTTACCACTCCTTGCTAGACTAGCTAGAGTATTTGCAACTTCATTACCCTCTCTTTTTACTTGGGACATCTTCCATTGTTCCAAGAACCGGACGGTATTCTTGGCCTCTTAAGCCTACTTAGATCATGATTAGACATTTATTATAAAAGATTTCTTACTCAAAATTTCAAAATTTTTTTTATCTAAACGGACCTACTACCTCCGTCCCATAAAACATGCAATTGTGGGATGCGTGCCAGAAAAGTAGTTCACATTTGACTAAGTTTTTAGCAAAAAGTATTTATATTTATGACTCTAAATTAATATATTATGAAAATACATTTCGTAATGAATCTAATGGTATTTATTTGATATTATAAATATTTATAATTTTTTATCTATAATGGATTAAAGTTGATTCACTAAAACATGGTACTGTGCTAAAATTGCATGTTTTTTTGGATGGATGGAGTATCTCCTTCCAGTTATTCCCAACCAAAACGTGTCGATAGAGGTTTCACTTCACTTCACAGCTGCACTTAGAGCAGAAACATAGAGATGAATGCATGATCGAGAAGGTGAAGAACTGCCCCCAACAACTCTCAACGCCCAACCATGAACCAAAACCGTGTGACAGAATCAAAAGGAGCGGCAGGTTAGGGTTAGCGCTGGCTGACTTCGTCATCCCATCGTCCGTCAACTTGGACTCGGAGTCATAGCAAAGTCGCGCCCATTAATTTCTGACGGTGCCGCGGCAACAGATGTGCAGATGGCCTGGAGAAATCTGACGGCAGCATTGATTGGGCGTGCTGCATGCAGTTTCGTGTGACGATTGGCTGATTGCTTGAGCCGCTGGCCACACCGCCCTCGGCGTCAACGTCTGCCGTAGTGCCCTTGGTACTTGATTAGTTTATTTTCTTGCAAAACCGATTTCGAAAAATCTTTTTCAAAAAACATTGCATTTAAAATCTCACCATATGCATATTCCTTGCATTTTCGAATGTTTGCGTAATTTGTGATTGAAATGTCTGTGATGATTGCTTGCATGTTTATTTGTTTATGTGCCTTCCTAGAATTTATTTGCGGCATTGAAATATTTTCCTTCAATATCCACTCCATCCCTCCCTTATTTTCAAACCCAACTGCCACCCAACAATTCCTTGATATTCTTCCTCGAAAACACTCGAATTCACCATTGAATCACCCAACCATCTACCTCTTCAAACATGCTTGAGATCCAATTCGAAATCTATTCTTATGTGCCTTAGTTTGTTTTCTAGGAAGATGGAAATATTTTATAAAATGAAAGGAGTTCGCGGGCTCATTCTTTTCTTCCTTCTCCCCTTGGGCCAGATAGCAAACTGCGCACAGGCCCACTCGTCCTCACTTCCCCCGCGTAGGCCGCACCCTGGCCACTTGGCCCAGCCCAACCGCAGGCAGCCCAACTCCCTTTCCTCCTCCCTCTCACCGACATGTGGGGCCCAGCCATCTTTTCCTTCACTCTCACCGAAGGAGGGCCCCGTCTGTCAGTTCTTTTTCCTTCCTTCCATGTCTTCTTCCTCTGCACGTGAAAGGCATGCGCCCAGTCGCTGCCGACCAACAGTTCATGGTTGGTTGATTGATAATATTGCCAACCTAAGCGGGATACAGGCCATGGAGATTTGGGATTTACAGAGAAAAATCTCAGTCCCAGACCACCCTCAGGCTATGCTGAAAAAATGGGCAAAACCTTCGAGGGGTGTTCTGAAAGTGAATGTAGATGGGGCTTTTTCGGATGCAGATGGAAATGGAGGGTGGGGTTATATCATTAGAGATGATGAGGGTGCAGTGATCCAGACTGGTTATGGAAGGATGAAACACGCGACCTGTCCTTTGCAGATGGAGATTATGGCTTGCTTTGAAGGCCTGAAGGCAGTGGCGTCTATCAGTGCAAACAGTTTTACGGTGGAGACTGATGCACAACAGGTGGTGTGGGCTGTGAAGGGAGATGACTTCAGATTGGTAGTGGTGGGAGGCATAATTCATGAGGTGAAAGAATTTATAGTGGATAATTATGGTGCTATAAATATTGAGTATGTTCCACGTGATTGTAATAGAGTAGCTCACACTCTTGCTTCGTTGGGTAGTAAGAGCAATTGCACAGTTCCAGTGGTGTCGGCCGGAGCGCCAGACTGTATGGTGGATTTGGTGTCGAGCGATTTTGCCGATATGGTTGAGTAATGGAGATTTCCAAAAAAAATTTAAAAAAAAACAGTTCATCGTTGGAGGTCGATGCCTTCTCGAAGACAGGCACGGAACCAGAAGGCAGAAGCTTGAGCACCGCCCGTGCTCAACATCGTCGGGGTCGAGGTCGACCACGAGCACGAGAGGCTTTTTGAAGACAGACACTAGACCGATCGCATGTTCAATGTTACATGGACCTGTTCAAAAAAAAAATGTTACATGGGCCTTGGCGGAATCAAAGTTCCTCGATTTTTGTTTAGCGGCCCAGCACAGTACTGCTCATGCACGGTTCTTCTCTCGAACAGAAATAAAAAATTGCGCAGGCTGTTCAGCCTTCAACGCGCGCTTTTCGACATGATAATAAATTGAACTCGAACTATCGTTGGATTGGTTAAGCTGAAGCATAAACAATTTCAAGTGAAGTTGACCAGCCTGATGCAGTCCGCGTTGCACCCACTAAAACATGTAATTTTAGCATATGCGGAGGGAGTACAGCCTGATCATGTGTTGAAATGAACCCCTTCGTCAGGTCAGTTCGGATTCAGTTCTGTCAGTAACGCCCTTCCTCAGTGCGCTCCATTCAATCGATTCCAATCAATGGGACTAACAATCCTCAGCTATCGACTGATGCACGTCACAATGCAATGCAAGCTAGTCAACCCCAAGCATAACAAATCTGCTAGCGAAGTCCTGTGCTCGTTTTGTTTCCTAATCTCCCACTGAAACATTGGAGCCGGTATCGTCAACCACTCAACGTTTGCCTTTACACCATGATCACGCTCTACCACTCCACCGGCATCTCTAACTATAAAAAGGCACGCCAGGTCGCCAGTCGTCCATGCACAAGCACAAAACACAAGCAGCCCCCCTTCCACTACATTCCACCTGCAGAGCAGAGAGCAGCGCACGAGTGGCGAAAACCCACAAACCAGCAGCCATGCAGCTCAGCGTTCCGCCGCACATCGTCGTGTGTCTCGCGTTAGCCTTTCTGCTCGCGCCCCACGAAAACGCCGCGGCGACGGCCCCGGCCGGCACGCTGCAGCGCGAGACGAAGCAGCAGATCCTGGCGAGCATCCCGCCGCAGTGGGACGAGAACCCCGTGCTGTTCCTGACGTCGCCGTCGGGGAAGTACGCGGCGTACTTCATGCGCACCCAGACGACGCCGGGGGCCGGGGGCCTGGGCGCCGACTTCTGCTACGTGGAGGTGCTGGACACGGCGGAGCCGGGCGCCGAGGGCCGGAGCGTGTGGGAGTCGGAGTGCATGGCCGTGAGCACCGTCAACACGTGCGCGCTCGTCTTCTCGTGGAACGGGCTGGAGGTGTTCGACGGGAGCAACTCGGTGTGGCACACCCACGACGCGCGCTCCGACGACCACAACTTCCTGCAGACGCTGCAGCTGGTGGACCAGGGCGACATGCGCATCCTCGACAAGGGCGGCCAGCTGGCGTGGAAGGCCAGCGACGAGCCGCGCGCCGCGCAGCACTGCGGCATGCCCGGCTCCCCCGGCCTCGCCTCCGCTCTGCCCCCGTTCGCCGAGCCCATCGGCCACGGGAGCAGCGACCTGCCGTTTGGACACGGAGATGGTTACGGCACCGGCGTCGGAGCCGGGGCCGGTACCGGAGTCGGCGGCGTGGAGCAACCCGAGGCACCGATGGCGGCGCCGTTGCCGCAGCCAGAGTGGCCTCTGGCGGCGCCGCTGCCGCAGGAAGCGGATCAGTTCGGTGGCGCCACCGCCTCCTCCGCGGGGCAGGGACAGACCGTGCAGGATGTGGGGCAGACGTTTGGGTTCGGCAGCCAGCCGCTGGTGGACAACAGCCCGTACGACAGCGGGGCGCTGAAGCATGGATGCAGCCAGCTTGTTGGGACGTCAGTTGCTTTGGGCCTCACCGTCGCCGTCGCCATTGGTCTGGGCCTCTGAATTTGAGACGCGCGCGCGTGCGAATGGTTGTGGTGTACTAGTGAACTCTTGTTATCTCCGGCACAAGTAGCCGGTACTAGATGTATTGTGTTTGGGGTGGTTCTTATTTGGTGATGTCAGTGGGGTATTGTCGTTGTAGTATAATCTTGAGACTGCAAATTGTTTGTTAAAAAATTCAGATAAAAAACAAGGGTAAAGAGTTTATTTTTGAATGTCTGCAAACAAAGAGTTCTTTTAGATAGTGGAAATAAAAGTTCCGACTTCATTGTTCCTCTCTCGGAGGAAGAATCAGACCTATTATTAAAACTTACAAAAGAAAACAGGTGACGATATGAGAAACTCCACCCATTAGAAGCAAGGTTTTAAATAGTGGGCTAAGGTATTTAGCGATTTATCTCTAAAACAGCTATTAGTGGAGCTATATCGGGATATAGCCAGCGGTACCCTGTCATAAAAGGCTATAGGGGATATAGCGGAGGTATAGCCAGCTATTTAAAACTATGATTAGAAGTATACAGAAACATGACGCTAGACTCTAAATCCTTGCAGACCTCAACAATGCAAGTCTTTGCTCATCCTAGCTAGCGATGTAATTAAGTCTAGAATCAGAGCCAATATGTCCATCGGAACAGTATTTACAAAATTTTTTGTTTCTTGTTTTTTATTAATTTTTTTTTATTTCTTGTGAACTAAAATGCCCAACACAAGACCGCCTTTATAGAGGAAAATGGGACGCTGCTGGGCTGCAGACTCCACTCAGAGGGAAAGGGGGAGGCACTGGGCTATTAAGGACTGAGGTGGTCCAGGTGGGGAAAGGAGAGGGAAGGCCTACAAGCTAAGCTTGCCTTAATAAGAAGGAAAAAAACGGATATGGTCTAAGGAAGTTTCGGCCCATATTTAGGATGAAATTATGAAAGATTTGTTTTTCCTGTGATTTGCCAAATTCAAACTGAGTTGAATTTCATTTGAACTTGGTTCCTAGGGAACACGGAAGATTTAAGGATTCATTCTAAATTCTAGAAATTACAATTTTATTGAGTTTGATGGAAATATGGTCCAAGAACCCTGCCCAAAAATAATCTTAGCTTGGACAGAAGGACTTAAAGGTTATGTTTAACACCTTTTTACTCGCACAATTTTCACACCTCAAAACTTTTATTTCGTGTTACAAATAGTTTTCACTAATAAAATGAATTTCCTAAATTTATATGGTCTAATATAGTTTTTTTTTTCTTGCATTCACCTCGGTGCTGATATTTATTGTGTAGAAATAAATTTAGAAAAAAACCGATGAAGACCACATATGTTTCTTGTTCTATTTAAAGAATGATATTGAGATATGGTTAATCATGATCTTATAGTAATGAATAAAAGACGGCCTTTGACATGAGGCATTGGGTCTTCTTGGCAATTTTCTAAGTGTAATTATTACCAGTTTTTTTATTTTCACTAGCAAATTTGCCAGACTCCAATACGTCTTGGAATTATATTTCACCCCATTGATGGACACGAGTCGTTCTAACCTATATATGAGCATGGATCATGAGTCCGAATCACATAAAGGACGTAGAGAATCCCATGTATTCCGAAAAGTTAGAAAAAAGATAACTGAAAGAACCCATTCATTATTTAGCATTAGGTATAGATAGCATTTCGCTGACCATAGTTACTTTGTCGACTTCCAAGGCCAAGTTAGCAGAGAACTAGTTAGAAGAAGTTTTTTTTAAAAAAAAATATTTATGACCTTCGCAAAGGGCTGTTCGAGGTCTGGCCTGCACGGACCCGGTCCGTTGTTGTATATATATACTTGTATTTGTGCTTTTTGGGCCAAACATGTACTCCCCGTTGTATATATTTGTTCTCAGTCCTTAGAAAAGGAGGACCGCAAAATTGTTGGGTGTCTCAAATGGACGCCAAAGGACGCTACAAAGGACCCGCCTATTTCACGAATGACCACTAATTTTGAATCGGGCGAACGCTCGGACACGATCATCTGCCATATTCCATTTGTAGAAAATAACACAACCCGCTTCTTTCTCTTTTTGGCACATAGGTCTGATGCTCTGTCTTGCATGAGTGGATGTGCATGCACACAGTCATGTGACGTCATTAAAAAAGCAACACATTAACTTTAAAATGCTATATAACTTCTAAATGGTGTGTTTATTTTTAATTCCGTCTGCACCAGGATGTTCCACATAACGAGACGAATAAAACTAGACGTCTCTTACATATGCTTCAAAAAACTTATTTCATTGATAACTTATGTGTACTAACTTTAACATATAACTCATGATTCATAACTTATAAATATAACTTCGAAATATAAAAATTATGAAACACAACTTATACACAAAAATTTATTAAACAGAAGGGACGAATTAACTTATTAAAACTTAAATAAACAATTGGAAACAAAAAAAATAAACTCAAAAGAAACAAATTAAACTCATAACTTGTACCAAAACTTGAAAAACACAAAAGTTACTAAACACAACTTAATTATGTGTAATAATTATTAAACAGAACGATGTACATAAGTTAGTCTCTCTATATATAACTTATATACATAAGTTACTCTATACAACTTGCCAACACTATAAAAAAATAAACAAGGATAGAAATATAAAAAAAATAAAAGGAATAAAAAAATAAAGCACAAAATAAAATAAAAAAGAATAAAGACCAGCATGTAGTATACCATGCAACGAATCTGATGTACATCTAGTAAAAATAACCATGCACGGAATACGTACTAAGCAGAAAAAAGGACGGAAAGGGCACTGTACAGGGAAAAAAAAAGGAAGTTATGAATCTGACGCTGGTTCACCCCCGGACGGACGTGGTTCGCTACGGTGGAATCGGGTGAACGATCGCTAAAAAGGAATTGGGCGCTACAAAGCGTTCAGCCGGCCATTCATAGCAATCACCCAATTCACAGCAATTGGCCGTGCAGCGTGAGCTGGTTACGATTCAAGACGTTAAAATGGCCATGACGTCCCTACTCCCTAGCATGTTCACTTTACCTGCCCACCAATGCCAATACGCTAAAAAGGAATTGGGCGCTACAAAGCGTTCAGCCGGCCATTCATAGCAATCACCCAATTCACAGCAATTGGCCGCGCAGCGTGAGCTGGTTACGATTCAAGACGTTAAAATGGCCATGACGTCCCTACTCCCTAGCATGTTCACTTTACCTGCCCACCAATGCCAATACGACGACGACTCCGTGTCACCAGTCACCAGTCACCACTCCTTTCCCACCATGCATCGAGAATGCCTTTCCGATTAACCACTGGAGCGACGTACGTAGCGCGTGCCGGCCGGCCGGCCGGCGGGTACTGTTTACGTGCTCGATCGGTCATGGCACGCACATGGTTGGTGCAACCCACCCTCTCTTCTCCCATCACGCACAAACCATGCATGCGCCGTGCGAGGTTTATGAGCCAACCTGACAGATGAAGCACACCACATTGGTGAAGAACTGCACCGTTGGCGACTTTCAAAATTCAAATTAATTTCAAAAGCCGAATATATATTTGGAAAATAAAGGCTATGGTTCAATTTTCTGAAGCTATATTTTGTGCCTGCAGATCAGTGTTAACAATTTTTTTGGCACTACCTGCAATGAACTTGAATCTATTCGCCGACCAGCAGAAATTCTTTGTACAGTATAACAGCAATAAAAAAAATTCGGCGTAGTTGCAACACAGCACGCCGTTGGGTTAGGAAAAAAAAAAGGCAGAATCACGGACTGGAATTATCAAATCAGCACTAACTAAGACTCCACTGGAAACCTCCGTCGCATCGCTCAAACTTTTTATTTCTTATCACGAGCTGGTTTCATGGACTTCAATGGCCCAGGTGGCCGGCCACACTGTCACACTGTGTCACTACCTGCCGTCCCTCACTCCCTCCCCTTGTCCCCTATATAAACGCATATCATGCACCCAGGCACCATCTCACCATCCAAACTCACCGCCTTCTCTTCCTCATCAAATAAATATCCCCTGACGATTGACGAAGCAGCAGCAGCCAGCTGCAGCTGCAGGGCTCCAACATGGGGACTCTGATTCCTCAGCAAGCTGCGGTGGTTCTTTTGGCTGCGCTCTTGGCCGTCATCCTCGGCGCGACGGCTTGGAAGGCCGTGGCGGCAGCGCCGCCGCCGCCGGTCGTGGTCGGCTCCATCAAGTGCTTGGACTGCTTCCCCAACGATGTCAATGCTTTCAAAGGTACACGCAAATCGCCTGCCTGCACACTTGCACTAGAGCTACATAACGATCGCCTTTCTAAGTAATAAAATTTATGTGGTACTAGCTGCTAACGAGACAAAAGCTGCGAAGAGTTTTGAGACAAATTTCTGGAGCAGCACTATGTCTGAAAAAGAAATTTCAACTTCAGGTTCTTCTTAAGTAGCTCAAATGATCAAATCTAGTTAAAGGTGCAACAGAAATCATAAAGCGATTGCTTGTGATCTTTCTTCAACGAAAATGTTTAGCCCGATAAATGGTAGACAAACACACACTATTAGTTTCGGGAAACACACACAATTTTGTTTCAAATCACATGCCTATCTACACTCTCTTTTTTTCTCTCAAACGACACGCTTTGCTTTTCATTCACATTTTGTAAAGTTCTGTCAACTTCTGTCCTTCTATCAAACATGTCAATTTATGTCCTTTTTATCAAACAACGTACCAGTAATAAACATGATGGATTGGGCCACATGCCTGCCTGAATCAGGCTTGACTACGCTCGGCTGAACTTTTGCGGCCCATGTCATATGGCGGCGAATACTAAAAGTTTTCTTCCCTTTGTGCTGTTCAATTCCGCAGACCTGCAGGTAGCAATCAAGTGCAAATCCGGCGCCGACGAGAGCTACGAGACGAAGGCGCTTGGCCCCCTCGACGACACCGGCGTCTTCAGCATCCCACTCGCCGCCGAACTCCTGCGCGACGACGGGACCATGGACCGTGACTGCTTCGCGCAGCTCCACAGCTCGCTCGACGCGCCGTGCGTCGGCCAGGCGCCGCCCAGGATCACGCCCACCAGCCAAGACGGCGGCGGCAGCAGCAGCACGACCACGACCTACCTCGCGGCCGCGGCCGACACGGTGGTCTCCACCGTCGCGTGCGCCTGCGGCAAGAAGAAGAAGCACTTCATGTTCGGCCCGCCGCCGCCGCCGCCGAGGCCGACGCCAACCCCGAATCCCCCGACGACGCCGACGTACGGGACCCCGACGACGCCGACAACACCCACGCCCGTGCCGCCGGAGCCCAGGCCTCCGGTGCCTGAGGAGCCCGAGCCGTTCTTCAAGAAGAAGCCGAAGCTGAAGTTCATGCACAAGAAGAAGCCGTGCCCGCCGCTCGTCGGCGACGACGGCACGACCCGGCCTGCTGCGGCAGGCGGGCAGGGGCAGGAGAAGTTCTCCAAGAAACTCAACTAGGGTGGCGCGCGCGCGCGTGCGGGCATGCATGCAGGAGTTCGTTTCGTTTCGGTGATGTCGTTGTGGTGTCAGTGATTGTTTTGTTCAGTTCGTGCCGTGTGTCGCGGTGGCATTGGTGTTTCAGTGATTCAGTCCGTTGATTATATGTGATTTGAGAAATAAAGATAGTGATTTCTAAGCAAAGTTGGTTTCTCCCTTTTCGGATCAGTGCTGTTGGATTTTCGGACTCTATTTTCACTACTGCCTTGCTATCGGCTTTCAGGGGAAATGAAAATAGTTGTTGAGTACTCCAGAACTTTGTACTGCCGTGTCAATTCAGCTACTGAAGAAGCTCCTACTCTGAAGAACATGTACATGATGCGAGTAGGCTCTCGATCTGCCATTAAAGCTGCTTTTAAGCCCTGAGCAAACTGGCCAATGGTAGCCTAAACATATCTAAGAGAAGAAAGATTCTGATGACTATACAACTGCCCTAGCGCTTCGAAAATCGACCTCACCTTGCATCTGGGTGGAGAACGTACGTAAGGCAGTAGCACAACGTAACGGCAGAGTTCACTGTCTCTCCATGGAGTATAAAATCTCACCGAGTTCAGTGTAAAAAGTGATCGGTCACTAACTCTCTGGCTTTCAAGAATTTCGCACATCAACTTTTGATCAAGGCCATACAATGGTGCACAGCGACGAGTGACGACGACGAACAGACCACATGGAGGTACGCTACGTACGGTGCGCTGGTGGAGTAGACTTCAAGGAAACGCTGATCTCACATTATATTGCACGCGGCCATATTAACTGGCGATCGATCTACAATGGCGCGCTCAATTTGGCTGGCCATGGTTGCCTTCAATATAGCCTTTACTTGGTCCCCTATTCTAAATTTTAAGAGTTTGGGAAAAAATCAAACTCCAGTGAAGCCTCTAAATTGGACCTCATTTTGCATGCCCCCTCAAATTATAATCTTAGCCCCCTAGATACAGGATCCCCCTATTCTCCTCTCATTTTGGTCTGATTTCGGGCCTGTGGCTGGAGTTGGGTTTTGATTTTGACCCCCAAATTTTGCAGGCCACCTCTCAAATGGAGAGATATAGAGGTCTGATTTTGGCCCTGTGGCTGGAGGTACTCCTACTCGGAGGTCAGAAGCAGCACCTTCGGCAGCAAGAATCCATCGAGCTGCGCCGTCAGACCTCGGCGCCTATTTATAGACGCCTGCGCTTCGACTCCTCACCCATCCACACCTCCTTCCTCAGCAACTCCGAACAAGTGGTACAGATGGAGATCCAAGCTCGACAGCTACTGGTGTCTTTTTTGGGCATTGTGATAGCGACAGGTTTCGCCAATGCCGTGCAAGGAGAGACAGCACCACCGTTTGTTGTTGTCGGATTGGCCAGGTGCTCGGATTGCGCCAGGAAGAACATGAACACTGAGGCAGCTTTCAAAGGTACTTCCTCCGTCCCGAAAAAAGGGTCGTTCTACAGTTTGAATGTTGTCCCAAAGAATGAGTCGTTTTAGCCTCTCCAGTCTATATCGCGTAGTCCTTGCTCCCTCTGTATCGCAGCTGTCTATGTCTCACAGAGGCATCAGCCTTCTGCTTTAACTCCTGCCAGCCAATGGAACTCGGCCAGAAATGCAAAAAAGCACAAACATCCATCGTCAACTGCTGCGGCTTGTATTAGTATTGCACTTATGAGCTTATGGAATCATTGCATACTGGGGAATACAGCTACATCCTTGGTATATATGCCATTCTCCAAAACGACTCAATTTATAGGACAGAAGGAGTACTGGTCTATGTCATGAACTCATGATATATTGTATTGCTAAAAAAAACAACACTCTTGTTGGCTAATCAATGACTTGTCTGTCGTTTACTTTTCCCAGGTCTTCAGGTGGCCGTCAAGTGCAAGAACAGCAGGGGCAAGTACGAGAGCACGGCCATGGGACAGGTGGACAAGTCCGGCGCCTTCAGCGTCCCGCTGGCCGCCGACGTCGTTGGCGAGGACGACGACGGGGAGCTCAAGTCGGAATGCTTCGCGCAGCTCCACAGCCCGTCGGGTGCGCCGTGCCCCGGGCAGGAGCCTTCCAAAATCGTCGCGGCGGCGCCACCCAAGAAGACGTTCTTTGCGCTCGGCGGCAAGGTTTACCGCTCGTCGCCCGAGTGCGCTTCGGCGTTCCTTTGCCACCCTTTCATCCATGGTATGCATCATCACCATCACGTAGGAGTCCACACGCCTGCGGTTATCCCCCACCTGCCTGTTCACGGCCACTCCGTGTTGCCTGTCACCAAGCCGCCGCCGGCACATGTTCCTGAGAACAAACCGGCGCCGGCACCCGTGCCGTAGCACAAGCCTCCGTCGATTCCCACGGCGCCGTCAGCGCCGGTGTATTCGCCGCCGCAGCCAACCACAATCTTACCACTCGCCGGCGCAGCGCGACGCTGTCACTGGCCCGTAGCTTTTCAAGAAGATGCTCCTGTTGTTCTTGTTCAAGAAGTTGTTGCCTTTCTTTCCTCCAGCTGCGATGGAGACTCGGCACTAGAATGCTTGGTTAGTGTTTTCTTGTCTTTTGCAGGTTATGCAGTTTCCTCAGAATAAGGCTGTCACGTTGATTAGCTCAAATGAAGGTTGGGTCAGTTTAAGAGTGTTTGTGTGTTTTATCCATTGCACTTTTCCTATATTTCAGGTGCCTAAAATTTTAGATGACTTCAGACAATATTATTATATCAACTAGTACACGTGTATTGCTATTTTTATGATTTTTTATTTATCTTTATGTCATGACACATTAAATTTTTATCCGTCTTTCTATAGAAATAATTGTTAATTGTCTTTGTGCCAACAAAAAACAGATTTTGTTAGGTTTGTAGTTTTATCTAACGAGTTTTAAGTATCCGTACCAAAAATTACAGATTGCGTATACAGAAACTACAAAGAACGAAATACAATTTTAGTATAACGTATATGCAATAACTGTCGCCTGAAAGAAAATTTCAGGCACCTAAAGCATACAACCTCTATTAATATCTACCTCATAGACTAACAAAAAAAAAATACTGTGCTGCATACTTATTTATAAACAGCTAATCAGTAGACTTCATCGCATGCATCCTTCTCTCAGGACATCATCCATATTATATATTCTCTTAGAATCCTTTGATTGTACCTACAGTGAAGAATATACGATTGAGAATGTAAGATACCAGCAGTATCTGAAACCACCTAAATAAATAACTGCAGTAACACATCAGCCAACCTTCCTATGCAGAAATATTGCCGCATCAATAGTTCCTTCAGCGTAGATTGAACGACCACAAACATTGTGCTGGAACTCAAATGAAACACTAAAAGAACACAATTAAATCAACAAAGATGAAAAAATAGCATGCTTCAAATTGCTCTGATGTATTAGCATGACTATAAAAATATCCATGATTGAGTATAATTACTTTATTGGCAGTGTCATCAATTTTTAGAAGAATGGTTATTACCTGTCATCAGGAGAAGTGAGATGATACAAATGGAATGCATGGCCTTGAATGTGTTCTTCAGGGACACCCACCATCTCAAGCTGCTGTTCAGGATCTCTAATCTTAACCATCTGCCAGCACAGGACGAAAAAAGAATCATATAGTAATATTTCTGTTTTCTTATGGGGATACATGTAACACAGTATAGTAATAGAATATCGTTGTGTGTGTGTGTGTGTGTGTTTGTTTGGGGGGGGGGGGGGGGGGGGGGGCAGTAAAAATGATAGCACATTTTTTCCCATGGAAATACAATCAGTTGTGTACATAGGATATATTGTTATAGGCATCCTACTTAAATTCCACCTTCTGATGGTAAGGAACCATCCTTTTTTGGGCAATTCTACAATGCTTTTCTTAGAATTATTTAAACCATTTAGCCTCAAATGTACAGAATACTACCACGAGTTTAGTTATTTATCTATAATTGCTAATTCCTTCGATCACAAATATAAGCTAGGTTTGTCCTAAGTCAAACTTGGTCTACAAAGGTATATTATCATTGAAAAGGTGAAAAGAACATATATTATGCAAGTTTTAAGGTGAAACTAGTAATGTCAATCTTGTTTTGTCAATTTATACAAAATTTAAGATTTGATGGTCAAAGTTCAAAAACTTTAACTTACGACAAACCTAGATGCTTATATTTATGATCCAAGGAAGTATTTCAGTATCTGCGATTTGAAAATGATATGTCAAGAGTTCATGAGAACAGCAAAATAAATTTACAAGGAAGAGATCTTGATCCATGAAAATATTGTGGTAGTTTCAACTGCATCGATGTGTTTTCCAGAGCACAAACAGCTTTTCTCTCATAACAGGAATAATTTAAGTAAGGTTAGCGCATACCCGGTTCATGTCATATGACACACCTAGTTTCTCAAAACAAGCAATCACGTCTTTAGCTGTACCAGATGTGTCCAACTTGCCAGCTTGATGGGATTCCAAAACCTGGAAAAAGGAATCCTGACACTGAGAATTGCAGGTATTGGCAGATGGGATGGCCACATATCAAAATTTAGCATTTTATGTATCAGGGCAGACAATTGATTGAAGAACCTACAAAGAAGCTTAAATCACTAAGCAGGCCACAAGACATGTGTCAAGGTTGATAGATGATATATTGCTGGCCCATTAGAATTTAAATCCTTAAAGACAATGAACCATCACTCTGAACTTTTAATTCGTATGGAAACACTCAAGCTAGAATTGTACCTCTAAATGATAGCCTGAAAAGGCCCCTGGAAACTCCTCGGCCATGATTTTCATTGCAGCAACAAATGCAACCACCTGATTGAAGAATGGAAGAAAAACTATACACATCATCCATGTTTTCAACATTTGAAGTATAATAACGAAAACTAACAGTTTTAAACTCATTTGAGATAGATCATTCTTTTTTTAGCATACCTGTTTGCCCATCTGTGGAGATATTAGTGCATAACTTTTTGAATCTTGCACTGACTTGTAGAGCAAATGCTTGTTCCCACCAGTTGTGCCCATCACAAATGACAAGCCAAGCTTGCAATAGAGCTCAGCATTAGCTGCATAGTGCAAGTCTCAATTTTTGTTTTAAATGAGAAGAATAGTGCTGAATAAATAGAGTATTCAAAAAAATGAAAAAAAGGGAGACGCATAAAAGGTAGAAAAAAAGATTAAAAAATCTGCAATTTGCTTTCAGAAGTAAAAGCAAGAGTTCAAGGCTTTCAGCAACATGAACCAAAATTTGATAGCTTCCTAGATGTTCTAAGTGAAATTTGACAGGCATAAAAAATGTATCTTTCTTATAATTGTTGTTATCTGCCACGTAAGAACTGAAATGTAATCATTAGCATAAACCTGACAAAAAAAATCTACAACAAAATTCCTAAATGTACATTTTGATGTGAATGTACATTTTGATGTGAACATAGAAGCAAAATGATGTTATAATAGTAGTTGCCACAAACTAGCAAGAAGACTTGGAATTTCTCAAACTGCAATATCAAGATTGCGCAAGGTATCATAACATGTACTAAGAACTTTATATAGCGTATTGAGAAAATAACAAGGTTAAACTGTTTACAGTTCACAGAATCAGGTGATGTGTAGTCAACAACAATGACATCTGGGAATTCATCAGCGACAGATGAGAGAACATCTTCTCTTGCAGAAGGACCATATATCCGAATGTCCGTTTGTCCAACTTGTATTGTTTTTTCAACCTTCTCTCGACTACTGAATGAAACAGGGACAAGGTGAAGGCCCCTCAGAGCAGCAGCCTCAGCAACGGATAACCCCATGTTACCAGTGCAGCCATTCACCTAAATAATGGAATAAATGAAAAGAGTAAGTAACAAAAGGATCAGATCCCTTAATTAAGCAAGATAGTCATTTTGCCTTCTTCTATCAAACGTTCTCCTATATTTTTTGATATATACAATCATCCACTCCTGTTTCCTCCAAAAAAAAGAAGATAGAGGATGAGAGGAAAACTGAACAGCTATTCTACATCAAAAAATTGTACCCAACTGCTTAAATAAAACATTGACATTTAGCATAGCATTATTCAATGTGAGATCTGGGAATCTTTGAAAAGTTTTGATAATAGAACTGTTACAATATGAAGCAAGAATGGTGGTTACTAACTCCCAGTACAAAATATTAAACAAGTTGCCCAGCTCTTACAAACCAGCATACTTGATTAGGTATGCTTATATATTTTCCTTTCCAACTCCTTTTCTTTATGATTGCATAAAATTCTTATACAGTTTTGATATTTCCAATGACCCAGAAAAAGTTTCTATCAGGATAAGATATTGTTGACTGTTGAGCTGGATTTTCGTTGAGGAAAATAAAATTCATGAATATTTGCACCTTTGCACTTGCTTTATGCGAATATAGATGCAAGCACGATAACCAAAGAAGCCACCTTTGCACCCAGGGAAGCCAGCTTCGTTTTGACATACAACTTTTATACTTTTGCCCCAATATATGCATCAACTAATCAGAAATCTAGCTTGTGTAGAGGGTAGCACATGTATGTGCATTGTGGAACCAGGTTAAGTATATGGTGGTGTGCTTCCTCAGTTAAACTCTCCCAGGAAAGAGTAACAGAAAATCTGAAAGCGAAACTTGAGTCATGATCAACCCCAAATAAAAATATATTTTATACATAATAATAAGACAGCATTGCTCCAGAAAATATGTACTGCTGACAATACTGTCCTAGAAAATGTACAGCCGTGAGCACATTTGGTCAGGCTTTAGGTTCTATGCAGAATCATGTTCCAAGATTCTAGAGTGCAAAAGACGCATCTGAATCTAAATCTAAAATGATTTCAACCCTCTGATCCCCTCGAAAGGCAGTCCAAGCCACCGGCGAGGCCTAGGACAAACAGGTAACCGGTAACCCCGCTGTGGCATTACACCGAACAAGTAGGTGTTACGTGGGAACCAATGCACAGAACAACAGAGCCAGTAATCTCGCCCTGAAAAAACTGACCCAATAATCTCCGCAGCAGCGTTTCATCGAACAGGTTTGCGGCACATAGGAGGCGGCCAGCGGAATGCGTACCAGAATCGGGAAGGAGACGCTCCCCGGAGGGGCAGCTGACTCCGGAGCGGCCGCCGGTGCCGCGGCGCTAACATAGTGCAGCGCGGCAGCTCCGCCGAGGCGGCCCCGTCTCGGCCAACTCAAGGGCCGCGAGAAGGCGGTGCCGGATGGCCGCACTGAGAGCATCTCTACTACAGCGGCGGATATTTCGACTTCCTTTCGACTTTGGACCCCGGCGCGGCGCGGCTTGGCTTGGGAGTTTGAGAGAAGGATGATGCCGGATAGGGACGAGCCAAACTAGACGAACGGTTTATCTCTAGTGGAACCGGGCTGGATCCAGCTTCTACTTTGGGCCCGGTTGGGGGCACGATTATCCGCCTCCAGCGGTTTGCCACGGCCACACTATCTGTGAAGCTGGAGCCATGAAGCGGTACTAACTAAATTTATCTGCATCTAGTTTATCTCTACAACTAAAAAATCCTAGACTGGATGCATCTATCTAACAGTGTTAAAGCCTCAACCTGTGACCCTCCCTTCCAGCAACATATATCCCGCCTTCTAACTTGCCGTTTCCTGTGATTCCATCTTCCAGCGTATCCAACGGGCGAGCCGCCTCCTGCGATCCCACCTTCCAGCGTATCCAACGGGCGAGCAAGAAAAAGAAAGAAATCACCATGATTGCGCCGCAGCTCATGTGACCATCATCAGCGCGAGACGCCGCCATCGTCGCAGGCCCTACGAGACGACGCATTCACCTCCGTCGTCCTTGTCGACCTCTCACCTCTCCCTGCTACCTCCTCGACATCACCACCGCAGCCGGGCATCCTCGACTGCCAGAGGACGCAGGGAGAGCGGAGGATGTGAGCGAGCATGAGATCCACTCCGCCCGAGCCGTAGCCACGGCAGCCATCTCCTGCTCGGAGATCAAGCATCACCCGCTGTGACCGTGTCCCCGCCACTGGCCTCCTCCTCCTCCTCCTTGTCGCCCTTGCCGTCCCCGCCGTCGTGGAGGCCGAGCGGAGCGGGCGGATCTCCTCGCCGCTGTCGTGGCCGTGGAAAAATTCCACCCCGCAGACCCTTCCTCCGCGCCGCCCTCCCCATCGTGACTTCCGTTCCCTATGCACCGCCCGGCTCCACTGCCCTCTGTGAGACTCCGCCGGCGCGCGCCGCCCTCCACGCTGCACCGGGCGGCTCCTCCGGCCGCCGCCGTCCGTGCCTCCCTCCGGCCACATACCTTCGTGCCGGCCACCGCCATCCGCGCCTCCATCCGAACCTTGCCCTCCGCAACGCCGGGGAGTTCCCTCTGGCCGCTGCTGTCCACGCCGACCTCCACACCGCTAGGGGCGGCTCCCTCCGGCTCACATGCTCTGTCATCCTCACGTTCGCCGCCGCAGGCACGTACGCGAGAAGCGAGGACACACCGGCTCATCCCCCTGATCCCGTAGACTGTAGGATGCGCTCGTGTACAAGGATCAGGTCGTAGAGGTCATCTGCACTTGGATTTGGCTACAGTGGTGGAATAGACAAGGAGCTTAGACGTGAGGTATGCGTGACAGACTGACTGTTGTTGTATGATTCTCTTTTATTCATGATGGATGATTTGTATGCCATTTTGGTATTGTGATTTTTGATAATACCTTTTTCTATTCTAATCTTTGTTCATGCAATTGGCAAAGTTTCATTCTACTACTCTATGAAAGTGCTGATTACTATTATATTCTAGACATAAGCTGCCTTTACTAATCCTCTGTGTTCCTTCCACTCAGACCCCTGATTCACGGTGTAGATAGACCGCTGAAGGTCTAGCTAGCAGGCCTGTTGATTTCGTTCTTGAACATGGTAATTATTTTTCCTTAATTTCAACCTACTTATTCATGTGCCTTAACTGGACTGATGAGTGAATGACTGTTAACAAGGTGTTAAAAATGACGGTTAACAAGCTGCGATTTCACTTTCATTGCTCTTAAGTCGGAGTTTTAAGCCTACCTGTAGTGCCTACATATTGTTGTATTTGCTTTTTTGCACATATACTCTGGATTCAATCTTGCTGATCTGTGCACACCAATGTTTAATGATTTTTATACGTAGTTCAAGTTACACTATGGTATTTCGTAATTGTATCTATTTAGTAATAATCCTTTTTGCTTAATTTTTGAATTTGTATAGCTAGCAGTCGAGGACCACCTCAGGCAGTAATCGAGAAAATAGGATCAGGAAGTACCAGGCAAGAGAAGAGAGTGACCAGAGGATGGGAGACTGGAAGATATTTGATCTGGCTTAGGTAATTAACAGAATGAATGTTTCCCCTCCTCTCTCCATGTTCTGGGTAGTTTCAAGTTGGGTAATTAGTGGCTAAATCAAGCCAAATGTTTGGCCCTAGAGTTTGTCAGTTCTGAATTTTTGCATGGTCGGGGCTGTTTTAGATTTATGTTTGTTTGAGCACTTTTTGGGCCTTGGTAATGAACTAATTAGTCTTGTATAATTTTACTACATTTCCATACAGTGCTTAAACAATAAATTTAGTTGAATATTTTGGGAATATGCATTGAGTTGCTCATTAATTAATTTATTTACATGCTGCATTTTGCATCTGATTAATCATGCATAGACACACCTATGTGAATATGCATGCATGGAGAGGAGAAATGATACTGGTAGTATAGTGCAGGCAGCAGGCTTGATGTTAGCAAATAGAAATGGGGCAGTGTCCATAATTGTGTGTTTACGGTTTCAAAACATTGCCATTTGATTAATCATGTATGATTACTTTCTTTCACATGTAATGGCCAGCTTGTGCTTGTGCTCAGCTAAAGCAGCAGCATGCATCAGCATGGTCAGGAGTTCCATCTCTGCTCAAAATACATTTGCAGTGAGACACAGCAGCATGTCATTCCATTGAAATATCATATACATCCAGGCAGTTGAATATTTTAGAGTGGGAAGAAGGGGCAGACCCCTTCCCTTCCTGATGTGCAAAACGGAGCACCCCTAACTGCTAACTGAGTGTTTCTATTCTGATCTAATTTAATTACATGTGTGTATGACTGCTAAGTTCTCTTTCGTTCAAAGATTATCATGCCTATATGTGCACACCCATGTCCTTTACTGGATCCTATGTCCACCAAATCGGGTACTTATATATACTGATTTTGGTTGGAACTAAAATTAAAAGGTGTCATTTGATCATTGGTTCACTCATTTTGTTAACATACAATTACAATAACTTTTTGATAATCTGAATTATTGATTAAAAAAGCAGACTTGATTAGATTCTAGACTATTGTTATATGACAATTTATGAATTGAAATAGTGCTGACTATATAACTCACTATTGTTATATGTAAATTTGTGAAATTACTACACCAAGAAAATATTTTCTGTTGAACCTAGCTTTCTTGATGATGTTCAAATGCCTCATCCAGATGATATAGAAGGATCCTGTTGGAGATAATTATTCTGGTGATGAGGATCCATGGAAACCTTTGAATCCACATGAACCTGGCAACCTAGAGATTTAGCCTGACAAGAAAGGTACATAAAGTTGTTCTTTATTTTGTTGATCAATGTATTAGTGCCTTGTAAAGCTAATTTGATGACCCATGTATTGAACTGTCGTTACTGATTGGTTTTGGAGCAGTGAAAGGTTATCCACGGAGGGGTATTGCCACTTCAAAAAAGAAAATTCTGGCATTTCTATTTCCTATGGCAAAGAGGGGAGTCGTCATACCTGAAAATGCTAAATCTTTTGAAGCACAGCAGTCTTAGCAGGAGGAACATCATGGATCCCAATAACCCCCTGGTTTTGAAAAGGTACTCAACATTGCTACAGTGACCATGTAAATTACGCATGTCTAATCTTTTGACTTATTTAATTTATATGTTTTTTTGGTGAAATAGAAATACTGATTTCCATCTAGCATGCAGTTTTTGAGATCATTTGAATTTGGAGAAGAAAAACCCAATGTGTTTCAAGATTTGAAAGATGACAATGGATCGAACACTGGTATTTTGATGATGATGATGATGATCCATGCATTCCAAACGACATATATATCGATCCTGATGTTCCAACATATCCTAGCGAGTTTGTTTTTACTTTTTTGTTTGCTGGTTCCTGTGTTTAGCTATCCTACATTGGGTAATATTTCATTTTTATTTTTCTCTATTCAAACTATTGCTGCAATCCTAATGTTACACAGGATGACATGTGTATTTATCCCTCGTGTCATATATCTGTTGTGTTATTTTATCATGCGATCCTTAAGTTTTAGAAAAAAATATTAATTGTCCCGTAGCAACACACGGACATGCTACCTAGTACTCTAGAATAAGATACAAATTTATTTTATTTTATTTTATTTTAGAAGAGATGTATAAAAGAATTCAAAACTGAAGCTAGGTGGAGCTCCACCAGATGAGCCCGATGGTGCAACTCCTCTCGGTGAGACGGACTTGACCAGATTTTGGCTTAAGCTATGATGGACCAGGGATGACATGAGAACAAACTTCAAAGCATACCTTGCATTTCTAAATAAATTGATTTCAGCTAGATATGTGTTTAGCTGGCTACCTCATGCTTGAGTGGGGAGCCAATTCTTCTCTCCTAAAAAGTTTGTTCTACGTTATGTGTTTAGATATGTGTTTAGCTGGCTACCTCATGCTTGAGTGCTTGCCCTAGGGGCGTAGTAGGGCGGCCGCCCCAGCTACCGGCGGCATAACCTTGGACCCCTATTCTTCCCTATCTCCGGCTGCTAAGTGCCGAGGACGTGAGAGCAAGGTGCCGACGCCGAGCAGATCGTCATATGGCGGCAAATAGAACGAACGTCTATGGTTGCTGCTGGGCTGGGCAACGACAGTTTTCTCAAGTTGTTTAGCCCAGTAAGGTAAGGTACTAAGGGCTCAATTTAGTCCCTAATTCCCTAGCCCGTCACCGCATCCACATCGAGCTGGAGCTCCGTCAAGCGATCTGTGCGCAATCGCGGCACCGCCGTCGCTCGCTGCTGCGCCAGCCACCGCCCACCCCTATTTGTCGCCCGTCGGCCAACCTCAGGTGCTAGCGGCCACCGGCCAGCCACCCAGCTTGGCCTAGCACCCATCCGCCTGCTGTCGCCGTCAAGTAGCAGGAGCTGCCGTCTGCGGTCTGCCGAGTGCCGATGAAGGGAGAAGGAGAGGAGAGACTTGAGGTGCAGGAGCAGCAACCTGGCACCGAGGCCGGCCGAGGCCGCGTATATGATAGCAAATACCGTGTCTTTTCGGTTCATTTTCTCGTAAAAACTCGTCCTCGCTATAATTTTTTTCTGGCTCCGTCATTGCTTAGATATGTGTTTATCTGGCTACCTCATGCTTGATTGCAGATATTTGAGAAAACACATGTTCTAACTTGTCCTACGTTATAGATTGTTTTCATATATTCTATGCATCTAGAGAATGTTTGGTTCCGAAGCCAGTTTGCTTTGCTCTGCTTGCACAGGCAATGAGAAACTTGCTATATATGCCCAGCTAGCCGATTCAAGTCGCTCGTGATATCAAGGAAATATGCTAAAAAGCCTTGCCTACACAAGCTCCTAGACTCCTAGCAAAACCACCAAACATATTGCTCTAATGCTCTGTGTTCTGTCGTGGCTCAGCTAGGCAAGGTAAGTTTTGATTGGAGAACCAACACGCCCTTATCGCAAACTTCGTGATGCCTTTACCTTTAGTATCGATCCAACAAGATAAAAATATGACACAAGGAGAGCCACAAAAGAGGGAAATAGGCTTGCAAGCCTCCCGCCACATTGGCAGCCCTAGCCTAGGATAGAATCGACTAATTCAACATGCTAGGCATGTGTGTATTGGTTAACCGCCTTGAATAGTCAGTTTGCCATCCAATCAACATCTAGGTTTGTAGGCAAGACGGGAAACTGCCACAATTCTCTGAGTCTGCTTCACAAAGACAAAATGTCTTTGGATTATGGACTAGCAAGACGAGTGAGTTAAAACCGCGACGGAAGATGTCCGGTATCTGCCTCCCGTGCACAGCCACCAGTCGCCGATGCTTGCAGTGTCATCCGGTGCCAAGTGCTGAAGCCCGACGAATTGTAGGATGCGAAACCAAACCTCCCTGGAGGAGACACAGGAGGCGTGTGGGTGGTCGCTGCTCTCAGCGCCCTAACCACAATGCGTGCAGTCCGCAAGAGGCTAAAGGCCATGGCGTGCCCACAGTCGTCCGCGCAGCGCAAGCCAAAAGAAAAGCTTGATCTTGGGCAGGGTGCAGCCCTGTCAGACCTCCTTTGCCCCAGCAAGGCAGCAAGCATGGTGCCCCCCAGAAGAAGGCACAGTATGCCGAGGAGCTGGTGTACTCGCCCCCGCCGTCCATATCCAAATAAATCGGTCGGGGACGCCGGGTTGCATATACACGCCCTGGACCACCTCCCATAGCGCAACGTACTCAGTGAGAACCGCAGCGGTGCAGGCGCCTCTGATGTCCGTCGTCCACCGCCCGTTTGACAGTGCCTCCAGAACCAAGCGCCCCCTCCGCCGTTTACCCACCGCCTGGAAGAGGGCCAAGGCAGAGAGGCAGATTGGCCCGCCGGGGAGCCAAGCGTTCGTCTAAAAACGAGCCTGAGCTCCATCCCCCACCTGAACACGAACCGCGAGGCCCTGAACATGGCTTCCATTACGGCATCCACCTTGCAAAGGAGGCCGACCCAGGTAGCAGTGGACATTTTCTGAGATCTGTTTGGTAGAGTTATGCTTATCTGATTCTCCAGTGAAGTGATTCTATGATTAAAAGTGATTCTCTTTGATTTTTTAGCATATTGTAACTCTTAAAATCAGGATACATAATCACTTCACAGTTCACACAATTAGAAAAAGCTATTTTTTAACTCTCGGTCCTTTAGTTCGTTTTAGAGAATCAATTCATATAATCAACAGAGAATCACTTCTCACTGGAAAATACGTTTGACAGCTAGAGAGTGATGGTCCCTGAGAATTTGCTCCACGAAGTGCTCTGAAACGCACCCTTGCTATTGGCCTCTTTTAGGCTGCGTTTAGATCCATTTGGAACTTGGAATTTTGATACTGTAGCAACGGGTAATCTTCTCTAATAAATGTCTAATCATGGCATAAATAGGCTTAAAAGATTCGTCTCATGATGTACATTCAAACTGTGCAAATATGCAAACATTTCGTCTATATTTAATGCTTCATGCATATGCCGTAACATTGATGTGACCTGTAGCCATCGGATTATATTTGTGTGACATTAATTAGAGTTTCATATTTTGTAAAAGAGGCTAGTTTTCATAGCATACGTTTCCTTTAAACATAGCCTCATTATGCCAACATGACATGTTTTTTTTTTTACAATTAACCTTTTCCTATGTCTGTAAACCCTGTCCACGGGCTGCAGTCGCCGTTGAGAGAAGAGGGATGAATGATCTGTTCGCGAGCAGCTCTTGCTCTCGTCCTTCCTAGGGCAAGAGGGCAAGTTGGGACTTGTGTGAGTAGATTTTGAGAGTCGTGATGATGCTGTCAGAAGATGCCACTCTTGTCCCTCGAGCACAGTAGTAGTTGTTTGTCCGCGGCTCCTCCGCACCTCCACGCGTCCTCCCTCCACTATTAGGCCAGGTACAACAGCAGGCGTATCGCCCACCACGTCAGCTTCCTAGCCGAGATGGAGGAGAGAGAATGCCAAGTTTGTCGTCACTTCTGTCGCTCGGCGCTATATAAGATATCAAGACTACTTTAGATGCATTAAGACATGCACTAGGACAAACATCATCCTATTCTCTTTCCTCCTCATTTGAATAGAAAAATAGTATTTAGAACAGACAAAGAGATCAATTGTTGTATGCATTAGAGCAAGGTTAATAATAGAGCTAAGTGGTTAGCTATAAGCCAAGTGATAAGAGTCAAATTATACAACAATTAGTCTTTTATTTATCTACAAAATTTCTTTATTGTTGTATGATTCTATTCTCTTTCCTAGTCATCCTCACATACATCATCATTGGGACCCACTATTACCTATGCATCCGTGCCTAGCTTGGTACTTGTATGGGAGCCAAGGCCTCCTCTCTCTCCTCCCTTCTCTCTTCTATATCAACATTTGTTTGGCTATAAATTCATTATTATACCTACCTTTAGACTCTAAACTTGTCTCTAGATGAGTTGGCTTGCCTTATAGCAAGTCTTATTGGTCTTGCACAGCGCAGCGTCTTCGCCTGCGCTTCACACCGCCATTGCTGCTGCGCCACGTGTTTTGCTGCCGGAGGAGCGTCCGAGCCTACTGGAGTAGTACTCCACTAGTAGCAGACAGTTTTCATTTTTCAATGCGGAGTAGTACTCCACTAGTATCACAAAATCCTATCCGTCCATCATTCATGGACGCATGTATACACCGTACACGTGCCCTCTCTGTCCCATTCCCAAAAAGACATTTCTCAAAATAAATCTTCCAGCGCAGCAGCCAATACGAGCAGAGCAGCCCACAGAGAACGTTGACCCGCGGCGCCCAACCCGCGGCGGTCGGCGGAAAGCGACGCGCGCGGCGCGACAGATAAAATGGCAGGCGCCGGCAGCAAAGCCAGCTCGCCTCCCAGAATCTTCGCTGCCTCCGCTCCGCCTCCGCGCCCTGCTTCCTACGGAGCACACAGACTCGGTCAGCCCCGATCCTCCCCGTCCCGCGACTCCACCGCTACCACTACCACCAGCAGCAAGCAAGCATGATGACCTCCCCGCGCCCGGCGCTGTCCCCCAGCTTCCTCGCCTTCCGGCCGCCGGGCTCCCCGGCCGCGTCGGCGTCGCCGCCGCCCTCACCGCGCCTGCACGCGCCGCCGCCCCTGTCCGCCGCCTTCTCCACCGTCGCCGCCACCGCGGCGCCAGCGGCCGCGGCCAGCTCCTTCTACGACGTCCTCGGCCTCCGCCCCGGGGCCAGCGCGCGGGAGATCAAGGCCGCGTACCGCCGCCTGGCGCTCGCCGTCCACCCGGACGCTGCCCCGTGCCCCGCCGCCTCCTCCTCCGCCGAGGACTTCATCCGCGTCCACGCGGCCTACTCCACGCTCTCCGACCCCGACAAGCGCGCCGACTACGACCGCCGCCTCCTCCTCCACTCCGGCGCCGTCGCGCTCGGACGCTCGCCCTCGTTCCCAGCGCACCGCCGTTCCCGCCGGACCTGGGAGACTGACCAGTGCTGGTGAGATTTGAGTGAGGAAGATCTTCTTCGACTTCGACGTCTGCGATTGGTGCGGCCTCCGCTGTCTCCGTCGGGCCGCCGGCAGAAGCAGAACCTCCCAATTGGATGGGAACGCGAAGATCCCCGCACCCACTAGCCACCACTAAACTTGGATTGTTTGGATCCCCTAATAGATTCTAGAAGCGTTTCCACAATCTAGTGGAATCCGAATAGGTCCACACTTGTGGCCGAGCGATATGCTTCCAGAAAGCACAGCACAGCCGCAGCCAGCACTTGCACGCTTTGTCGCGGCGTGCCTGTAGAAATGTTGAAAATATATGGTGTATGACGTCCTCTGTTTTGGATCATGGATGTTTAGTATGTTTGATGACTTTGGTGTTTGTGTGGCGTGTGAGATTGAGATGTGACAGCGTCGCTCCCACATGATGGAGATAAGGCTGATGACCGCGACAATAATGCAGTCGAGCTACGAGAAGAAAGCGATTGGCCGGCCTGTGTCGTTGCATTGCATACTCTTCTTCTTGGGTGGTCGTGGACGTGATTGGAAGATGAATAATCTGTCTGTGTCTTTGCATACTCTTCTCTTCTTGCGTGGTGGTGTCGCGCTGTTTCTTGATTCTGAGCATTGCTTTTTTTCCATCCATTGGCAACAAGGTCTGCGTCTACTCCCTCCGTTCCGAAATATATGTCGTTTTCGATTTTTGTGCTACAAGTTTGATTCGATTTGTACAAAATATGTGCAACATTTATATCTCCAAATAAATTTATTAAAAAACTAGATTCAAAGATCTTTCTAATGATACTAATTATGTATTATAAATGTTAATATTTTTAAATATATAATTGCCGGTAGTCGTTTCTTAGGAAGCGCAAACGACATATATTTTGCACAAGCGACATAGGAGTACTTATTAATCATAACTGTATAAAACTTCATCAGTCTTGAACAGTATCTCAGTCTAGTTGCTTTGCTTGTCGCCAACACGCCATCTCCGTTTGACGATGGTTTTGCGCGCATGATGTGTGCTGTTTGTTAGTGAAAAAACTGACCCAGCGCCACTGGATTCTTTATACGACCAGCAGTCGCTCGCACGCCGGCAAGGGCTAATCCGTTATAGGATTCTGCTGATGCCGCGCCACAGCAGCGCAACTCCAAAACATGGGGCTTTTTTTTTTTTTTTTGGAATTGGGGTCAGCGCAGCGGTCACCAGCCATTCCCAGAAACCCACAAGGGGGACGATAGACGTTCGATTTACTATAATAATAACCAGTGGGTCCGACATCCATCAAAATAAATCTGTGGATTAGATCCGACAGCAACCAGTATATGGACAAAAAATTGATGTCGGGCGCCGCTCATGCTTTTCTACCCTTCTAGAAACTCCTCGGTGTACTACGTATTCATCATGGATACGTGGGCGCCTGGACCTACTCTGCGTCGCTTCACGTCAAGGGCATGCTTCTGGGAGCAAAGATGGATGTTTCCAAAGGACCGTTCTTTGTGTGGCTACTGCCCACTAACATTCTAGTATATCCATAGAGACTTTCACTCTTTCAAAGTAACGACGCCATTGAGAAAGCAATGGGGTCATCCATACCATACCCATGTCCTTCAAATTATCCATCTCCAATTATTCAACCCAAAATAAAGAGGGCAATGCCCACAAGTAACTAGGTAATCCAATTATACTCTAATTTTATTTTTATTTAAAAATAATCTGACCAAAAAAATATTTTTAGATATGATCCTTTTTGTCACGCCAGTTTATGTGGCACAACAAGATGGCACTAACACTCCGACAACTCTACTTGCTACAACAACTCTACTTGGACTGAACTTATTTTTTAGTGAATCGTTTGGCAAAACAGCTAAACACATAAAACTCTATAAAAATATATCCTCACAAAATTCAACGCAAGGCCCACCAGAGTGAGTGAGAGCTAGGAGGAGCTACTATTTTCAGCTAGATCTTCCATCAATCCTTTGGCAAAGCATGTTTTAAGGAGCTTACTTGAGTTATTTAATTAGCTCGTTTGGCACACGAAACAACTCCTAAATCTATCAAAATGTGGCAAAATCATGTCATGAGAATCATGTTTATGTGTTAGTAGTGCATGTGGCAAAATGAAATTGTTATTTTGTTGCACTAAAAAATGCTTAATAAAAATGTTAACAATGAATGGTTCTAGTGCTTGCTTAATATTTAATAGGTTTGAAAAACAATTTTGTTAGGAGAAGACTAATACAAAACCTATGTGTGGCACTTGAATAAAATGTGAAGTATAATGTATATATATGAAAAATACAACTTTAATTTTTAAGAAGAGGTGTGGTTAACTAGTCTTTTTATTGGAAGCTTAGGATTTGAACTTGAAATTCAAATCAGCCTAGCTCTAAATTCTTCTAATTTGAAAATTGGGAGTAGTGTCAATGCTACTTTGCCAATTTAAATCTAAAAATTGGATTAAATACTAGTGTCATGTCTGCCCCTAGTGGTAGCCCAATGTATCCTTGGCGTAGTGAAGATGGTTTGGTCCCAAGTTCGATAGGCGCTCTAAAGTTCGACGAGCTTGCCTCTGGCCTGGCCGTAGCTGGCTGTGGCCGGTCGGCTGGTCGCTTGCTTGCCTGTCGCGTGATGCTGCTGCCGCTCGCAGCCGGCAGAGGCCGTCTTCGCATGGTCGTGGCCTAGCTGCGGCTGGCCGCTGCTGCCGTGCCCGCACGCCCGCGCTGCCCGGCCAGTTGCTGGCCTGCGCCCTTCAGCCGTTGTTGCCTTGCCCTGCTCTGCTCTGCTCCGCGCTGCGCTGCTGCCGCTGCTGCTGCTGCCTCGCCGTCGCGTGCGCCTGCACCCTGCCCCGTTGCCGATGCCCGCCGCTGCAACGCGCACATGGCCGAGCTCGCCATCGCCTTTGCCATTTACGGAGTACTGCTCCGTCCCAAAATAACTGTCGCTTTTGATTTTTAGACCTTTTGTTTGCCCGTTCGTCTTATTCAAAAATTTTAAATAAATATTATTTATTTCGTTATTACTTATTCTATCACTAGTGATACTTTAATAATGACTAATTTATGTTACTGTTTGCAATAAAAAATTAAATAAGACGGATGGTCAAATAAGAGGTCTGAAAGTCAAAAGCGACGGTTATTCTGGGAAGGGAGTCTGGCGCTGCGCGCGCACATTCGCCCGGGCCACGAGGCCCGGCGCCCCCACGTGTTCTGGTCCCGCTCTGATACACTCATACACACGAGAGCAGTCGGTTGCCGTCTCGCCCTTGTCCTCTTCCATTTAATAGAAACCGACGGCGTCGATGGATCATCGCCATTGAGGGCAGGCAGGCAGGCGAGGCCACGTCGAGCCAAACTCAATTCCTCAGGGCCTAGTCGACCTCAAGGGAATTTGCGCGCGCCAGACGATAGTTAAAGAACATAGCTACACGCCAAGCCCACGCACAGTTTTAAGCAAGCTTTACATTGCTCCAATTTGTCATGGGTTTCGTCTCTTTCCGGACTGATCGGAGGCGGGGAAAGGTATAGGTCTAACTGTCTAAGAAACTGTTTTTCAAACGAAAAAGGACAAAAAAAAAAAACTAAGCGAAACTAATTTCTCAAAACATACCACAATCAACAGAAGGGCCCGAGAAGGCATACGTATATAGCCCATTTATTTTTGACACATCAACAAAAGGGCCCGAGAAGGCATACTATATAGCCCATATTTCTGACGAAGCATCATGTGGCCCAACTACATCTTCTGACGAAGCATCATGTGGCCCAACTACAGCCCATTTTGTTGCTTACTTTGATCAGACAGCTGCAGAGGAGCGACTGACTAGCGAGCTGCTGATTGCTAAATGGCCCGTCGCTCTGTTTTCTTCGTAACTTCATTTCGTCCGGCTTCATGCTCGGCGCCTCCCCTTCGCTCTTTCGCCTTGCGGCTTGCGCAGTTCCGCTACCGTTCGCAAAACTTTTTATTTTAACACGGCAAAAACTTTTTCACAGGAACGGATCGCGATCCAGAGCGCAGATCGGCATCAGCATGTGCCGCTCGACTCGTGCGGTTTCTGTCTGTCGGTTAGGCACTCATCAGGTGTCTGTAAAGTACTAGTAGTGGGCCAAGAAAATTCCCTGGCACCTGGACGAGCCGACGAGCGACGAGGGCCTCAACAGCTGTGAGACGGCAGCCTTTTAGCCTGTCACAGCTCACGGAAATCGCAATCGCGCCAATGATCGCAGCCATTTTCAGGTCCTTAGCAACGTGGACTGTAGCAGAAAAGCTCAATTTGTTGCCGTGTGATTTCCTGCCCCCGTCGGCCGTCGCGCCGCGTGAATGTTGCAGTCCTTGTTTATTGTCAGCCACCGTGCGGCGCCGCTGTTGTTTGCTCAATTTGCCGCTGGTGAGTTGTGAATCTGTGTGGTGTGGGTGTGGCCCGATCGAGAATCAGACGATTAATTGCAAGAGGACACACGACAACAACATCGACATGGTTGTTGAGCGAACAGATCGGGCACGCCTGATTGCTGGAGCTCAGTTAGTTGTATCTTCTTGAGAGAGAACTTTGTTTTGAGCAGACCATTATTTGGTTTTGGTTAGCAACAACTTATGTCGAGCAGATTATTAGCATGGGCCGAGATTAGCGTTCCGGTGTTGTTGTTCAGACGCCACTATTACAATTCGGCCAAGCAAGATATTGCTTCCACGGTTGATGATAACTGTCTCTCTAAAATAAAGGACAGGCTTGAGACGTAAGATTTTCTGCCGGATAGGCTCTTGCCACGTAGCTCTACACTAGCAAGCAATCAGGCGCAAGCTTGGGAGAGAATATCTTGTGCTCACACTGTAGGTTGTCTGTAATCATACGTAGCACCAAGCGTGCGTTCATCATTGCATACCATTTATTTCACCATAAATATTAATCAGGGACCGGGCCGGTAGGTCCGGTTCATCTCCTTGATCCATAATGCAATAATCTAGAATAACCAGTCCAAGAAAAAAACAATCTACAACTAGATTGGCATTGCTGTTTTATGTCTTTTCGCAACAATGGATTTCGGACTACCTGACAGATACCCCTAGTTTCCCCTCTCATGCAGCTTAATTTTGAACAGCTGTGACAGTTGCCTACTAAAGTTGTCTTTGCGACGACTCTCGTTATCAGCCACGGTAGGTATTGGGTTAGTTTAAACCAATATATAGTTTGACTCGACAGATAAACTCAACTTGAAGTAGTTTATACCCGCTCCTGCTCACAAAGAGCCGTAGCCGCACCGTACACGGAAGGGCACCTAGTGGTTACAAGAGACTCGGTAGCACCTCGGGTTTTGATTCGACTTTTTGTGGGAGTGAGCGAATATGTCAAGATTTAATGGTTATGTGTTTTAATAGACAACAAAGGTGTCTATGGTGAGTTGGTGACTCCATTAATCAGGAATTTGCCTTCAGAAGTACTCATATCATATGGGTCTGGTCTATATATGTGTGCGTTGTGTGCATCGGCTCAGCCTCGAAAGTATTCATGGGGGTAGGTTTTATGTATATATATGTGCGTTGTAAATGTGAGCATCTACGTTGTAGTGTGTAAGAAAAAAAAAGCATACACATGTACTCCCATATTTTAACGACAAAAACAGCCAGGCAAATTTAAAATTTCAACAATTTGTATCTTTAAATTAGATTAGTATAAAATATATGATATAATTAATCTAATAATGTTATTCAGTATAACACAAGTAATGCATTTTATATATTTGAGCAAACTTGAGATTATTTAAATTATGATTCTAAAATTGATAGTCGATATAAAAAAATGTAACTCTAAAATACTAACAAAAGTTAAATCATCTTAGTTTATCAACATATAAAAATCAGAAAATAAATAAAAATATTAGATCCATGATCATAAATATTGATATATTTTAATATATATTTAATAACTTTTAGGAAAATGGACCGGCTAAAAGTGTCACTAATTTTTATTACTTTGAGAATGGTACTTTTTCCACACCTTTTTTTTTCCACACCGGAGAATGGTACTTTTATTGTAAGAGTGCAAGGACACAGTTAATAGGTTTTAAAAAAACTTTATCCGCCGGGTGTAAGACACCCCCGGACATTATGCTTAATAAGACAATATTCTCCTCTAAGTCGAGAAAAACTCCGAACGTCTCTCACCCATACATAACGGCACTGTATCTTGTGTGAGACTAGATTGCGTATGAGGGGATTTTTTTAAAACACCCAGAGAAACTACACCTCCTCTGACCAACAAATCCGCCTACTAGTGGTTCGAACTCTAGGCGATAGGGTGCAAAGCGCACAACCAGACCAATTGATCTAATTCACTTGCATAGTTAATAGATTATATATGACCTACTCCAGTTACTAGTAGCTCTAAAAGAACTTTTCGAATACTAGTAGCTCATAACAAAATAGTCTCATGTGATATTCTCGCATAATCTTTTAAAATGTGTATATAAGATTAGCTCTATATGAAGAGATTGATTTTTCTTTTCTATTGAAATATAAAAATAATATACACACGAGTATGGCCCCTTTAGTGCTGGCTTGCTACAACACACGTAGTCAGACCGCAAATTTTACGTCCAGCCGTCCAGACAAAGTCTTGTCCCTGTGGCGCCACCTCAGTTCATGGCTTGAAAAGCAGGTCGGTTCGGTGTGGGGTGTTTTGGTCACTAGTCAGTCGCGTTACCCAGGTAGCGCCAATTTAGCAGTCAGCAGCTGCATTCCGATTACTGCCCTTTCGTTGCTGTCCACATCGACAGTTGGACCAGGTCAACCGCTTCGCATTTGGAATACCTCGTGTAATTTATGACCTGCAGGTTGCATGGTGCAGAGTAGACCGAAGAGAGGGGTCATCGCATTGGCGTTGGCGTAGCATCGATTGGATTTGGAACGAACTCATGCCGAAATTTGGAGCCGGTGAACAGAAACCAGACTGGTGGTGGTAGCAGTCATCGCCGTAGAGTGTCGTGACAGCTGACAACTTGCCGCCGCCTCACGACACGCCCTCGGCGTGGTCGCGAGAGCAGGCGATCCCTCCCGCTAGGTCACGACCATCATCACTTCATCAGAGCACAGCGCGTCCGCGGTTTCTCCACAGACCACAGCAAAGGCGCCGTGACCGTGAGAGCCCATCGTCAGGCTGCCAGCTCGTCCAACAGGGCCCACCGCGTCCGGTCCACCAACCCGGTCTCACGACTGACTGGCTCTGGCTGGTTGCTTGCTTGCTGATCCTAGAACCCACTCCCCCGGGCGCTCCTCCTCATCCCGTGCTCGCCAAGCGACGAAACGAAACCGAAGACGGCAACGCCACAGCCCACAGCACGCCGGCCACACCAAAGCCAACCAAGCAGCTTAGGAACCCACGCGACCGGCGCCTCCCACCTCTTTTGCCTTTGTTGGGCGTGTGGCGGGATTTTTCCGCGTCGCCATCTTGGCACCTCGGCCCCTCGGCGCCGCGCCAATTGAAGCTCCGTTCGCGGGGGGTCCAGTCCGGGCATCGGGCCCTGCCGATTGCCCAGACGGCCAGACGAGCACTCTCCGCCCGAAATTTGCCGGCCTCCTCGCCGCAAATCGATTCCTGTGATCCCGAGGGCGGTCGTGGTTCGAGGAGGGATGGGGGAGGGGGCGAAGGCGATGCTGGCGAAGCCCATCCAGCTCGCGGACCAGGTGGCGCAGCAGGCGGGGTTCCAGTGCCTCCGGACGGACTGCACGGAGCTGCGGTCCCGCGCGAAGAAGCTCGCCGAGCTCCTGCGGCAGGCGGCGCGGGTGGCCGAGCTGTACGAGCGCCCCGCCGCGCGCGTCATGGCCGACACGGAGCGGGCGCTCCACAAGGCCGCGGGCATGGCCGCGCGCTGCTTCCAGAGCCACTCCCGCCTCCGCCGCTTCTTCACGCTCAACCCGTTGTCGGGGCTCCCGCGCACCCTCGCCCTGCTCGACACCGCGCTCGAGGACGTCGCCTGGCTCATCCGCATCTCGTCCCCGCAGGACGACGGCGACCTGCGGGGGCTCCCCAACATCGCGCAGAACGAGCCCGTGCTCGGCATGATCTGGGACAACATCGCGCGCCTCCACACCGGCGGCCTCGCCGCGCGCGCCGACGCCGCCGCCACCCTCGCCTCCCTCGCCCGCGGCAACCCCCACTTCGCCAAGTACATCGTCGAGGAGGACGGCGTCGCGCCCCTCGTCAAGCTGCTCAAGGAAGGCACCGACGAAGGGCAGGAGGCCGCGGCCACGGCGCTCGGCCTCCTCTGCCGCGACGAGGAGAGCGTCGAGAGGCTCCTCCACTCCGGGGTCTGCTCCGTCTTCGCCGCCGCGCTCAAGGAGCCGCCGATGCGCGTGCAGGCCGCGGTCGCGGACGCCATCGCGTCGCTAGCGCGCCACAGCCACAAGTGCCAAGACCTGTTCGCGCAGAGCAACGCCGTCCGGCATCTCGTCACCCACCTCGCCTCCGGAACCATCAAGGAGCATAGCAGGTATTCTGTCGGATTGAACGGCTCCCGGAACGCCGCTACTGCGGCGGCGGCCGGGACGTCGCTCGACAATCTTCACTCCGTTGTGCTTGCCAAATCGCGAAGCGTGCGCCAAGGCGAGCCTGGTTCCTCAACCAATGTGCCGCCGAACCCGTTGGAAACTTCGACTGGCCAGCAGCGAGCGAGAGCTAACCAGATGCAGTCGGTGGTGCAATCCGCGATGGCGGCCACCAACACGACGACGAATGGAGCCATGCCGCCAGGTGCAGGGCTTCAGCTGAGGCTAAGCTCAAACGGTTCGAGCGGCCGCGGATCGCGCGAGGCCGAGGACCCGGCCACCAAGGCGCAAATGAAGGCCATGGCGGCGAAAGCTCTGTGGATGCTTGCGCGCGGCCATGTGGGAGTCTGCAAGAGCATCACAGAGTCTCGCGCGCTCCTCTGCTTCGCCAGGCTCCTCGAGAGCGGAGACGGCGGCGCGGGCGCGGACCTGCAGTTCTACTCCGCGATGGCGATCATGGAGATCACCCGTGTCGCCGAGCACAACCTGGCGCTGCGGCAGTCCGCGTTCAAGCCCAGCTCCCAGGCAGCCAAGGCCGTCGTGGGGCAGCTCCTCCGCATCGTGCGCAAGGGGTACGACGACGACCTGCTTCTCCCGTGCGTCACCGCGCTGGGCTGCTTGTCCCGCACATTCACCGCGAGCGAGACCCGCGTGATCGGCCCGCTGGTGGAGCTGCTGGACGACCGCGAGATTCCGGTCATGAAGGAGGCCGTGGTCGCGCTCACCAAGTTCGCCTGCACCGAGAACCACCTGCACGTAAACCACTGCAAGGCCATCGTGGACGCCGGCGGGGCGCGGCACCTCGTCCAGCTAGTGTACCTGGGAGACCAGCTGCAGATCGAGGCGCTCATATTGCTCTGCTACATTGCGCTACATGTCCCAGAGAACGAGGAGCTCGCGCAGGCCGGGGTGCTCGCCGTTCTCCTGTGGGCGTCGAAGCAGGCACACATGGCGCAGGACCTGCGCGTCGAGGGACTCCTGCCGGAAGCCAAGGCTCGGTTGGAACTCTTCCAGTCCAGGGCATCCAGGTGATGACACCGGTGGAGATGGATTAGTTCATCTTGCTTTCCAGAATCAGATTATTAGATTTGTGTCTATTGTTCTTTGTTGTTTTCAAATTTCAGTTTATGCTATTGTTAATCATAGTGTACAGATCAAGGTTATATTTGTCCCAAAAAATTCTTGTCGATCATTCTTTGTACGTGTAGATTGAAATGGTAGCAAAAAAGGCTGTTCATAATACTTGATCGTGCTGGTTTAAGTGTAGCTTGACCCCTTGAGTCGTCCCTTTCCTGAACATAGTAGAACAGCTGCAGTGATCGCAGAAAAAAAAAAAGAAGATCAGCTACAGCATAGCTCTATCACGTTCTTTATACTCAAAAGCCAAATTTGAGTTAATTTCTGCTTCATCATAATGTTGCAATAGAAGCCCCCACCCCTGCTAGTTTAAGTGTTTAACATTCATTTGATGTGTCTAGTTCTACTGATCTGGGCACTCAAGTCAAAGAGTTAGACTTTGGTGCATCTTTCAGAATGAACAGCTGGTGCTAGTAGGTCATGATTGTATTTTTATACAAGCTTGTCCGTCAGTGAGGATCTTGTGGGTTGCGGCTCGTGCAAAATAATTTATTGGACTATTTTTATCATCGCCGTTCAGAAAAATGTCAGCGTGGTGATAGTTCTGAACTACGAAGGCTAAATCCGGGGCGAAATTACCGGTAAATTTGTCGATGGTGACTTGTCAATGGTATGATCTAGTACTACTACATCCTAGCAGGAGCGGAAAAGAAAAGGCATGTTGCTTCAGTTCGCCACTTTCCTAGTACTTGTTGGAACGACATATTTTGCTTTTGTTGAGAATTTTGGGCGAAGAATACATAGCGAATGGGACACTCGTTTTATGAGTCATTAATGTTGACCGATACAAAGGTAGCATTTGGAAGCAAAGCAATGGGCTTGCTTTGCTCGATCCCGACATTTGAACAGTAAAAGGTGTACTAGAAGGGAGGGCAAATGCTCACTGTCACGTAGTAAAATGCTCTAGCGTGAGAAGAAGGGTTCCGAGTGCGGAAACTGGATACGACCCTCAAGAAAAACAAAAGAAAACAGAAAAAAGCGTAACTATTGGGTGTATGTGTATGGATCAAAGAGGATCAAAGACCACCATTTATTAACGGTACACAAAATGGGCCATGTATACGTGCAGCATGCCAGAGCGGGCTGGATGCTTCGGGTTGGCCCATGGGACGACAAAGCCCACGTGTCCTCATTTTTGCAGCCTGGTAAACACCACGTATACGCGGCCCGCGAGGAACCGACGGCACGCGTCATGCGTTGCAATTTTATGGGCCGTATCGGGCAATGATCTACAAAACCAGGGCTGCATCCAAACAGCCCCGAAATGTCGTACTTGGGGCAAGATTATTCTCTCGAAGAGAAAAATTTGAATGGAGAGTCCTGCCGAAATGTCGTACTTGGGGCAACCAGGACCTCGACCTCGAGGGGTTAATGAGCCCACATTCCTTTTTAGCGAGCGTTCACCCGATTCTACAGCAGCGAACGACGTCGGTACGAGAGTGAACACCCGCACTAGACTCATAACTTCCTTTTTTTCCGTGTATGGTGCCTTTCCGTCGACGTCACGCGATATATTTCTTGTTTCCATGCCGATCGAATTTGTTGCATGGCATGGATACATGCTGGTCTTTATTCTTTTTGTTTTATGCTTTATTTTTTATTTTTATTTAGTTTTTGTTTTATATGATTTAAATATTATTTTCATTTTTATATTCCTATCACTGTTTTTATACATAGAGTAACTTGTGTACGCAATTATATTTAACAACTATTGCACATAAGTTGTGTTTCATAACTTTTATATGTTTTAAGTTTTGGTACAAGTTATGAGTATAATTTGTTCTTTTGTGTTTAATAATTTTTGTGTTTCTGTTTTTTAACATAATCAGTTATAAGTCAGTCCGTCCCTTTTTGTTTAATAAATTTTTGTATATAAGTTGTATTTCATAACTTTTATGTTTCTAAGTTATACTCCCTCTTATTCTTTTTATCCAGCACAAGTTAGAACGACACGGTCTCCTAAATTATACTTTGTCCATTCATTTGCTCTATATTATATTATTTATGCTTATAAACTTATAACCATTGAATAGTACGATTTCTTATAAATCTAATGATATAAAGTTTGAATTATAATAGTTAAAAGTTATTAGCCTAATTATTGATCAAAGTTTCTAAAGTTTGAATCTTGATATGCATGTGCGCTAGATAAAATGAATTAAAGGTAGTACGTCATAAGTTATGGTTTACGAGTTATACGTTATAAGTCAATACATATAAGTTGTCAATAAAATTAATTTTGTTAAAACATATAGAAGTGCGATCTAGTTTTGTTCGTCTCGTCACGTGAAACATAATGGTGCAAACAAAATTAAAAATAAATACACTATTTAGAGGTAATAGTATTTTAAAATTAATGTGTCGCTTTTTTCCAAGTGACGTAACAGGTACGCATATATTGATGGTGGGCCGTCCGTCTCGTGTGAGAACAGAAATAGAGCACCAGCCATGTCTAAAATAAAAAAAAGGAAATAGAGCACTGGACCTGCATGCCAAAAAGGGAAAAAAGCGGGATCTCTTATTTTCTGGAAATGGAATATGGCTGATGCTGTCTGAGTGTTCGCGCGATTCAAAACTACTGATTGTTCGCGAAATAGTCCGTCCGTTAATGAGCTAGGACAATTCCAAAATGCTAGTGCATCTTGATTAAGGCAAAATGTTCAGAAACGGAAGTTGTTGCATGCGTGCCTAATAAGTAGAATTTCTCCACCTGAACATTCAGTACCCTGAGAACGTCTAATGATAGTGCCACTCTCTTTGAGTAGCCTGTAATGCTGTAAAACAGAACTGTTATACCTTGTAAACCTTGGAATTGGAAAGCCGCAGAATGGAACCGTGCACTCTGGCAATGGCCATGGCCTATCTGGCTATATCTTCCAGCACTTGGCATTGTGTGTCAGTTAAACAGTTACGGCGACCGAGAGATGGGGCAAAGCCGCAAAGAGATGCTGCATCCCGAGTTCTACTGGGCGAGTCCTGAACTCCTTCCTGACTCGTGACTCGTGAGCGCACCAGCGCCCAAGTACTGCCAATGATACAGCACTGAGTGGTGAAATGCTGGCAGACTGCAAAGGTGACGAGCTCTATGCATGCAAAAGTTTACAGTACTGTACTCGTAGGCGGCTAGACTCGGCATCTCCGGCTGTAGAAATATTCCCCTTTTTTGAGCTCCACGCCAGGACACACACAGCCCAGAACACAAGAGACTCCATGCTAGCTACTGATACAGTGATTGATACCCTCGTGTCAGCCTCTCTAAAACCGGGAAAGCATGCTACAACAAGCTAGAGAAGAGAACGAAGGTGCTGCAGGTGCTAATCAAGCTAGACTAACTAATGGATTAGCCGAAACTAAAGCAGGGTCGCGCATGCACTGGCAGTAGCCGGGTTCTTCATCGTCTGATCGTCAGAGCCCGTGGCTGTGATGCCGGTGGTGGTGGCGGAGGAAATGCGCCGGCGCAGGAGCCGGGGCCGGAGGGAGCTCCGCGCCGCCGTTGAATGGCATGGTGATGTTGCCGAGGAACGGCACCGGGGCGGCGCCCGGTGGGAGCGGCGGCGGCGGCGGGCACTGGTAGCACTTGGTGAAGAGGCCGAAGGTGTCGATCTGGCGGATGAAGTTGGTCATGCTTGCCCAGCCGCCGAAGCCGAAGCCGACCACCAGCACCCACGCCACCACGAACGCGTTGATCATGTACGTGCCCGTCCAACGCCCCACCAGCCGCGGCGGCGGCTCCACCGCGTTCTGCACCGCGCGCGCCACAACAGGTCAAAAGCTTAGTATTAATTCAGAGGTTTATTTCTTCAGATCAGAAGAACTACAGCCTGTTCTTTTGGCTGATTTTAAGCGCTGATTTCGGCTCGTGCTGATTTGTTGTGAGAGAAAAATACTGTTTCGTGGCTGAAAATAAGCGCTGATTGACCAAAAGAACAGGCTACTAGTTATATATTCAGAGGATGCCAACAAATTCAAACATAGTTAGAGCATCGAGAACTTGCCATCATTGGGTTTATCATTTGCATGGAACTCAGTGCTACAGGCCAACAAACTAGCTAGTAGGAGTACTACTCTACTAGTACGTGCTCGTACAAATGCATGCTGTCCTTACTACTCTACTAGTACGTGCTCGTACAAATGCATGCTGTCCTTTTCGGATGCTTTGTTTCGGTGGTCGTCTGGGTTTCTGTGGCTCTCGGGAGACTAGAGATGCCGTGCGCGGTGCGGTACAAATATTTCCTGCAGATAAAGCATCTAATGTTGTGGTTCTAGGGTTCTTTCGGTTTGTCTCCAAGCTTTGTGCCAACCTTTCTCTTCTTTCTTGCTAGTAGTACGTAAAAAGACAGTTTGACACTGCCGCTGTTTTGTCTTATAGTAGTATGTTTCATCAGACTTTCAGCCATCAGTACGAACAGCCTTTCAGAGGCAGCGTTTACTAGCTCCCTAATAATTTCAGCTCTAATCATGACTACCAGAGCTTTAGGTGCTAAAAGTAGCTAGCAACATTTTGCCTTGTACTACAATGTGGGACCCAATTGAATGGCTACTCACACTCAGTCCCGTGAATATTTAGGCTGCTATGCATAGTGGCATCGGTTGCTACTTGCCACTGTAAAGCTAGCAAACGAGCTACGAATGTCCAAAGAACATACTGTAGGACTAGGAGTACCAAATTCCTGTTGACGGTGAAGTAAAAACAACCGTGCATGGGGTAAAATCAAATAAAACGCAAATGCATGCAATGCATGGTAAGTACCTCACGGGCGGTTGCGGATCGGAAGGTGATCATGTGCGCGAGCGCCGGGATGATGTAGACGGTGAAGCTGACGAGGAGGGAGCCGACGGCGGAGTTGATGGGGCCAAAGAAGGGGAAGATGATGGCGAGGAACCAGATGGGGACGACGACGGGGAGCCTGGCGGCGGCGCGCCTGCAGAGGCTGCGGCAGTCGTGGAGGCCGATGAGCTTCTCCCAGACGAAGTAGAGCGGCGTGCAGGCGAAGCCGAAGGTGATGAACTGGTGGACGAGCATGAGCACCACGGCGGCGTCGCGGAACCGGGTGCGCGGCAGCAGCGCCAGCGCGTTCGAGTGCGTCAGCAGCTCGTCCCCGAACGCCCAGTACACGCTCGCCGCCGACGGCAGCGTCAGCGTCAGCACGTACACCGTCGCCATCAGGTAGATCGCCTTGAACTTCTGCGGACGCCACATCGCGTGCATGATCTCCCTGCACGTTATTCATGCACGATGAGTGTTGTTGTTCGTTCAGTCACCACCGAACGCCGATCAGGCTCAGATGATCGATCAGATCAGTTTTCTATACAAGGCTAGACCAACTAGTAGACTCTCGGCACGGAGCCGTTGCTTTTCAGTTTTGCGTTTTATCTCTTTTCGTGCACGCAGGAACTTGGACACCCGTGCCATGTTTGTGCAAGTTCGTTCCGTGCTGCTAGCTGTTGGGATCTGCAGAGGGTTATCATATCGGCATCTATCAGGGCCGGGGGCTCACGAGTCAGGGCGCTTCGCTTTGCATGGTTGCAAGTGCGAAAGCAGGAGCCAGGAGCCCCTGGCCCTGCAGAGGTAAAGCAGCAATGCACGCTCCTAGGTGGAGTGCCTCCTTTGACTGTACAACAATGAATGAGTCAGAGAGACTCGGAGGAGAGGGCCTGCGCCCTGCCGAGTGCCGTGCCCTGTGTGGTTTGTAAAGACGGAGACGGCAGATATACTTGTGTCAGTGTGTAGCCTGGAAAGGACCTTGCACGGGTCTGATGGTGCCAAGGTGGAACACTGCGGTGCGGGGAATGAGAGAAGTTCATGTGCCTTCACAATTGGCATGTATTCTATGTGTAAGCTATACTATATAGCAGTGGCGAATCTAGGATTTTAGCTTAGAGTATGCCGCTCAAAAAATTTCATATCTAATTCGGTTAGAAATTCGATAATGTAAAACTGACAACATGATTCAATATATATGTACTTGGTAACATGATAATATAAATGGTTCAAAAGCTATATTGTTAATCGAAATAGGTTTAGAATACTATTTTCTGACTATTTTACTTGACGCTTTCGACTCGACATAAATATTTTCAGGATAGCACAAGAGACCGAAGTGCAAATTTTGAATTTCATCTAAGAAAAATAGCGAATCAAGAATCAAGACGAGTTACGAACCTCCATGAGACCGTGACTATCTGATTAATTAGTGCGACTGTTCTCAGGTGTCGTCTTCGACCGAGATTAGATGAGGGATAGATTAGGAAAATTGGGAACGTGTTATCCTGTACTCGCGTGTATGCACGGACCACGGATGCACCAGGTGACCAGGCCACCACCAGGGCTTGGTGGAGTTGCTGCATGGGCCGCCTCACGTGGGCCCTTGGTGGCGTGATTCAGGATTCCATTTTCCTTTTTTTTACGATGCAGATGCTTATACGTATATACTATGCTTGCCGGTGCTGCAGAGTATGCCAGTGCATACTTGGCATACCCTGTGGCTTAGCCACTGCTATATAGTTGATTAAGTTGACAACTAGTTCTATACTTATACTGGTGTTTGGTTGCCCTTCATCTTATAAAAGTTGATTAAGTTGACAACTAAATTTAAATATAAGGTTTTTTCAGACTTCACATGCATATTATTGAATAAAGATGCATATAAAGTAAAATTCCCTTTTATGACAAAGTGTGACTCAATTTTTTACCTATACTACTTTTTACATACTATACACTTATCTGAAAACACAAGCATACTAGTATCTACTTTCGTTGGCCTCAGTGGCATGTGGTCTCGCGGTCCCCTAGCGCGTGTGTGTGTGTTCAAATCCCTACAGTTGCTTTGTTCACACAAGTCACAACAGCAGCAGGGGGAGGGGAGGGTGGTCCGGGGCATCCATAAAAAAGAAAGGCGTTTGTCTCCTTACACAGTAACAGCGTGCCCTCCGAAGGTGTAGAGAATGTTTGTGGCCCCGGTGAAGTAGAGCACCATCTTGGTCGGCCCGGAGTGCTTCACGCCATCAACCTGTAAGCAAGGCAGGAGCACATCACGCATCATCTCGGCCGGTCAGGTCAGGTCAGGTTACCCACAGCTACAGCATGCTTCAACCCTACTCATCGGCGGCATCATATCGATCGATGAGAGCATGCATGTACCTGGCCGTGGATGAGGGAGGCGACGGCGAGGTACCACGCCGTGTAGGTGGTCATGACGAGGCCCAGGAACGACCAGATCCGATAGTTGTGGAACGACGGGATGAACACCGTCGTGGCGCAGCAGGCGCCGAAGATGTACGTCCACGTCCGCTTGTCCAGCTTGTCGTTGATGTAGTAGATGTTGCTATCGTTGGTACACGGTTAGCCTCTATCCATACCAGAAACAAACAACTTGACTGCACGGAGAGAACCATGCAAGCAAGCAGCCAAATAAACTAGTAACACACAGTACGAAATGTGCGTGTATTAGCTACCTTGCGCAAGCAATGAGCTGGATGACGGAGCCGAAGAGCAGGAACGTGCAGTTGAAGGCCAGGCCGACGTTCCTCCAGTGCCTCCCGAGCAACCCGTCCAGGACCTCGAACCACTGCAGTGCAGACGCAGACGCATGACGTACGTGGTTCAGAAACATTTTTTTTTTGATGAAACGGTTCAGAAACAAATTGGAAATGCATCCATGGGTGCCTAGCTTGTGTTTCTTCTCGATCAGTCTCAGGCTCATCTCAAAGACGATAGTCTCACCTGGATGACATGGTTCCTGAAGTCCGCCTTCTTCTCCCTCTCCTTCCTGGTCCGGTACTCCACGTAGAGGATGCTGATGAGGTACGCCGTCCAGCTGCCCATCAGGCCGTAGAAGAGCTGGAACAATATGCCGCTCACCATCCCCAGTTGCGAGAACGAGTAGGGCAGGGTCAGGAGCACCTGAGCCACCTGAACACACGCACACAAACAAGAACAAAGCAAGGTGAGCTATTGAGCTCTGCAAGCCTAGCTGCCTCTGCAAAGAACCACCTAGCTCAGTAGCTCATCACAAGAGAAAGCAAACGGCAAGAAGTTCGTCGTTCGATTCACCTGGTTGGAGGCACAGCTGAACCAAGCGTCGTAGGCGGAGCCGCCGTGCCAGAGCAGGCCGGAGAGCCGCGACTTGACGGTGTCGGAGTCTTGGCCCTGCTCCATTTCCACGTATCGCCCGACGCCCACCGTCTCCGCTCCCTTCTCGTTGGCGACGACGCTCCCATTGGCCTCTGAGGCCATGGTCTCTCTCTCTCTCTCTCTCTCTCTCTCTCTCTCTCTCTCTCTCTCTCTCTCTCGCTCGCTCGCTCGCTCTCGCTCCTATAGTACTAGATTCCTAGCAAGCAGTCCGGTGTCCTGTCTTCTAGCTAGCGGTGGCTGATGACTGTACCGTGTGCGTGTAGTAGACCACGCCCAGCCGATGATGGCCGTGTTCAAGTTGAGAAGAAATGGAGGCAGCAGGGGGTGATATATACTGCAGGAGAGGAGAGTGAGGCGCCGGACGGGTGAAGCAAGACTCTGCACTGCAGCACGTCCGACAGGCGACAGGTGAGGGATAAAAGAAACCCGTCTTTCTCCTTATCTCTGTTTCTTTCCAGGAGTTCTTTTGGATGCAAGCAGACGAGGAACCCCTATGTAAACGAAAAAAACCAAAAAAAAGGAGAGTCTTCCGGGGCTTTATCTTTAATCTATCTCGCTAACGAACCGCGTTGTTTTTAGCTCCTCTCAACAACCAGATTTTTCTCGTGCACTTACATTGTCTTATAATTATATTTATACCATATTATTACTATATTTACAATGATTTTCAGTGTAATTTATTTGACAATGTGATAATTTGGAAAAAAAACACAAATATATGCTAAATTTTTCAAAAACATTACAAATTAAATAAAAAAGTTCTAAATCTAGAATCTAACAGTTGAATTGCACATGCATATTATAGATGCAAGAACGTGGTCCTCTATAAATATTCACCACACATATGAATAAAACACATTAATACATAGAAAATACTTATGTGGAGCCAATTCTCAGCACCAATTCACCACCCAACACCACCAAATGTGATTTTCTAAGGGCCTGTTTAGCATAGCACTTAGGTAGTATTTGGTTCATGGGATTTCTATGGATAATATGACATAGATATATTTTGGAGGTGTTTGGATAAGAGTTACCTTAGAGTTTAGAATATTCCCTACAAATTCCTAGGGTTTAGGTCGCTCCTCTCCTCACCGTGTGACAGTGGCGGATGACATGGGAGGGCGCAACGGTGGCATAATCGGAGAAGAGGGGTGGTGGGCGATCTCCGCCGCCAATATCACCGTGCTAGCGAGGTTCGCTTTCAGCCTGTGATGGCTCCACAAGACTCAACGGCTTGAGCACACCTACATCAGGCTCCATTCAAGTAGGCCTTGCCATTACGCACTAGGTGCTCTCATCAAGCCCTCGGAGATAAAAAGTAGAAAACAACTTTAAATTAACCTCCGACTGACTCTTTGAATCAATTGCAGGCTCAAGGACCCGCTAGATTTGCTCATGCAAACCATGTGAACTACAACTACAAAAAAAACTAATTTCGGGTTGGATGACATGAAGCAACTAGGACACTCCTTGCACTCGGGAACAGAAAGCACTCGCATTCAGACTTCAACTGTAGCTAAAACCTCCAACCGATTCTCCGAATCACATAGAGAGTTAGGAGCTAGACCCACTGATTGCGCCCACTCGAGGATTGCGACAGGGCAACACAACTTTGATGCACTATCAATCCAAATTATTCAAATCGGATCAAAGGACGGACTACATCTGGTAGGTGCACTCGACACGCCTCCCACCGGACCTCAACTTGTGATTCACGAACAGCTTCGCAGCTTAGGGCTAGGATGACTGGGCCACAAATGAGCTCATAGTTAACCCGACACATCCAGGTTCAACGTGTACTTTAGCACAGTGCCAAACAACCACTAACCAAGTCGTCTCAGATGTAATGGCTACTAGTTGGTAAGTCAGGTCCAGATTATGATACCTAGCTAAGGCGAGTCTTAATGCAAGCTCCACGTCAAAGTTTTCAAGATTTTCACGTGTTGAAAACAATGTAGACAAGTTTCATCTCTATAAAACTTTCATCATCTCTCTCTTTATTATAAATAATCTGCCAAGTCATCTTATTTATTGCAATAAAACTCTCATAAAACCTTCACCGAGACCACTATGCAAACCAAACCAAGCTTTCAGATATCAGATACTATGGTAATGTTGTGACTAACCCGTTATTAGCTCGCATAAAGAGGATTGCAGAATTAAAATAATGGCAGAAGACTGCTTTTTTTATGGTAGTAGTAAGAGATATATAGCCATATACTAGGTCATCACTTATCAGTTCGGATGGTGTTCAGAGAGTTTTCTGAACCTTTTGTCAGCACTCAGCAGGATGGCATTCAGCGAATTTTCTACAGCATTTTGCTGCTATGGGGGCATTTCCACTTCGAGCCCCTTTCCGTTCCCAAGCCGCCTCGCGCCGACGTTGCGCTGCGCCTGCACCGAGCTAGGAATCGGATAGTTGGAGGAGGCGAGGAGCTGCCTCCCGCGCCGGCGCGCCCCGCCCCTCAGCGGCCGGATCACCACCAGCGCGCAGACCTGCAGACCCCAAAGGCCCAAACCCCCACCGTCGCCGCCTCCGAGCACGCAACGCAATTACGCAATGGTTTCAGTTTCAGAGATCACGCTGGCTGTCAAGGGATGCCCGCGCTGCCGCAAGAGCGAGAGCTATCGAGGAGGTGCGGTTTTTGCACTTTTGCGCGGTTCGTGACGCGCCGAGGGGGGCCGCGGCCGCCTGGTCCGGGGACACACTGTCATTTTGCCCGGTGCGCTGTCCCCCGCTTTGGCGACGCTCCTTTTGGCGCCTTTCTAGGCACCGGTTCTCGTGCGCGTCCCATGGTCCACACGCAGGAGTAAACAAAATTCATCCATGCCCTCGATCGCTCCCCGTGGCTTGGCTACTCCGATCCGGCTCCGGCTCGCCCATTCTGCAGCTCTCCTCCGCCTATTCCGTTCGTCACACAGAAGAGGCTGCAGAAAGAATACAGATCGAGTATACTAATCGCACTGACCACAGTTCCAGGCCCTCAGCTCAGCAGCCCATCTTTCTCGTCCTTGAGAGCTGAGCTCGCAATTCTTGAGAAGAAGAATCCATGGGGGACGAGCATAGCATAGATAATCCCGGTGGGGATGGGCGTGTCCGCACTCCCCACTGGCCGCCAAACGAACTCCCGCGATCCCCGAAACGATGCCCGGGGAGCAAGAGCCCGTGTTAGTTGTAGTACTTGGTGTTGGTGACTTCTTCGTTGGCGGCGGCGGCGGGCGGCGTTCCACCGATCCAGCGCGGTTTTAGATGGACAACGGAGTAAAATTAACTGGCCACTCGAGCTGGCTACTTCAATTCCCCTATTACGGCGCACCATTGAGTAGAACCCTTCTCTCTATGCTACCCGTTTCGATCTTCGTAAGCTCATGATCATTGATCCATGGGTTTACTAAACCAAACAGATAAAGAAAAAGGGAAGAGAGAGTCTGATTTGGCGTTGTAGACTCAGCGCTCGGCAAAACACAGCAAACACCTGCTATTGCCTCAGCTGTCAGGATATCTCTGCAACTGCAAAGTTGGGGAAAAGCTACAGCTGCATGCATCCAAACTCCAAAGCGTTGTACAATTTCGCTTGGGCTGAGATGCTGTTGCTCGGAATCTGCTCAATTCGATGCAGGTCCAAACTTTGGCGAGGTGAAAAAGCAAAGGCTGCTCGTTCAATTTCATCTACTGTCTTTTCAGTATGGGTTGGGACTTGGGAGCTACTGTACTATCATTGACAGCTCGGCTGCAAATCTTTGCCAAAGTTGGGCTTCGGTTTTTGGATATTCAAAATGAAGTTTGAGCACGATGTGTACCCACCTAGCACCCTCAATTTCTGGGAGTACCTCCATCACCAATTCACCATGTCATTACTGATGGCCAGATGATTGTGTACGCACTTAAGAACAGTTCTCACTGTCCTGCTACAATTAGCTGAACACTCGCTTACCAGCAGTATATTTGGGTATCTTGCCAAAATTCTACTCCTACTCGACTGATAAATTATCCGGTGGGGTGACGGGTGACCAATGGGATAAGGCCATGCAAAGGTCGTTGTAAGCCAGCAGGTTACACAAAGAAACGGTGCCGCAGCCGCAGTAACAGAAGCCACAGCACGAGAAAAGTTGAACAACAAAAAGAAACGGGCATGAATTATGATGGCAAGGCATCATAGCTGAGATCTGTCATTTTGCTTTCTCCGCGAGCTGAGCTCTCGTCCGAAGAGAAAGTCAGAATGATCGGCATCATAACATTAGCGATGTGCAGAAAGGATTGGATTGCCAATGGCATAAAACAACCAACAGGGATCGGATAATAAGCACCTCCATGATGTCTGATTAAGCCCCAAATCTTGGAACAGAGCAGGATCTCGCCAACTGTAAATTAAGCTCACGAGATGTGATCTCTCAGGTGTAGTACATGCCATGCTGGCGAGCTCTCTGACGATGACGAACACTCAAAAGTCCAAAGCAGGCAAGTGGCGCAATATTATTCTCAGTTCAGAAAGCCACTTTCTTTTTCGCCCTCGTTTCCAAGGAGCATCGTCTCTTCGTGTCCAAAAAGAAATGAAAAAGCAACGAAAATATCGTCTCTTCTACACAGAAAAGTTGTCACGAGCTGCAATCGATTGAGAGCCCATTTTTGTTCCCATGTACGAGCTGGCTCTGTCTGTGCCATGAATAGATTCCCTCTCCGCTCCATGGAGCTTATAATTCGTTATGAGTAGAGAGCACACACATTGTGCCTCTATATGCTGAAGCAGATATAGCATGGAAATACCTGTACGAACAAGCAGCCCATGAGAATTGCGGACCTGCCTGGTAACGTATCATGTCCCTGATTCAGTGGGTTTCTCCCTGGCAATTGGCAAAGCTTGTATCATTAGATGGACTGAAGCCACGCTGTCTGAGCTGAGGAATGTCCTGGAATCAATGGCATAATAAAGCTGCAGCGCTGCAGTATTAGCAATGTTTTTTAATCGGTGCACCTGCATATCTTTTCGTGGGGCTCTGAGTAAACCCGTTCCTTGGGATTACGTAAAGGAAGGCGTGGCGTCGCCTGCCTGCCTGATGAGAGTTTATTGGATGGCACAATAAAGCTGCAGTGGCCATTGATCGCACGCATGTAAGGTAGCTTAGCACCAAAGGCATCAATGTGCATGCAAATAGCAGCCGTAGCAGTCTAGCAGCTCATACTTTAATCCGTCGAGCTTCTGCCGCGATGGCTAGTCCGGAGTTTTTGTCCCCTCTCCTTGTTTATGCTTGTTTCTGGGCCGTAAGTCGGCTAAATGCTGAAGTGAAAGAGATACAGAGAAAAAAAATGAGAAGCGGGTTGTAAACTTACAGTCGGGTCAAGAAACTACATGAAAAATATAGATGGGCTATATATTATATGTACTAATAATAAAGATATAACTGTAATGGAGAACCGGCTTAATAAGATTCCTTTGTTCACTCAAGCTGCCCTAATTGGAAGCATGAAGCTGTGCACCACACTGCAGACCGCAGACCTGCAGGCTTCAGTGCTAATGCCTGAATCTACATGCATGTAGCCATGATTATGGATTCTTGTGAGAATGTGAGCAGGAGTACTCTAGTACTACTCTACCTAATCTTTTAAGGCTGTTATTCCAATCAACAGAGCTAGGCGTGGCATGGGCGGGCGCATGGCGTACCATAGCTTCACACTGTCTTTTCTTTGTGTACTTATTAGGCATGCTCAAGCTTTCCCATCTGTGTGATCGTATCCCGCGAGATGGTGCTTATTGCAGCCCGCAGACCTACCAACAAGCTAAGTATGGCCAAATTATGCCATCCACTTCGCTAATTCATTTTGGGTGTTGACTGTTGACCAAGATTCCCATTTCCTCCATTGATCTTCATGGGAGCTCAGCTCTAGCACCCCATGTTAGATCTGCGCACGGCATGATGCATTTGGCCCCGAGTCGGCGGCACACCGCCGTCCGCCGCAACAAAGCGCCTTTTTGATCGGCGCATCACACAGCACACATGCTCCACCAGTCCACCGCCTGGCCGAGCGAGAGCGCGCGCCTGCTCAGGGCAATGAATAGCCCGGAGAGCACGAGCCCGACGATGGCCGATGGGTGGCAGCAGCAGCAGGAGGAGGAGACGATCAGAGGAGGAGTAGACAGTAGAACGATAGGAGGGGCGCGCATTGGGCTCAATCATAGCCCCGAGCCCGCCCTCGCGCAGGCTTGAAGACAAAGGCCGCGCGGGAGGAACTGGCAACAAAGGGCACAAGCTTTGGCCCGGCCCCGGTGCCACATCGTATGTCTGTCCGGGTTTGGCCACGCCACCACCGCCGCCATGCAGGCGCCGCAACACCATGATTAGCAGCGTTCGTCATGGCCTCCTCAACGCCCATCATTCTGTCCGCCTGATCGACCCCAACCCCATCCTTTGCTTTGCCGTGCGTCCGGGCACGCGTGGAGTGGAGAGGTGAAGCAACCGTAAGCCTGCTTCTAATCCGCTGTGCTTGCAGTGCAGCGACCGGTCGCTGCCCCCGTTGTCGTCTTACCCGTGGCCGCTGCTGATCGAGGCCATTCGGCCAACGCTGGGATCTTTGTTTCACAGTGTTTTGGCGTCTTGCCGCCTTCCGAGGTGCCGCCGGCCATGGATGATGTCACGGCGGCTGGCAGCTTACAGACACGGCAGCGCGTGGCCAACGGCGCCGCTGTTATCACGCACAAACTGTCACGTCGCTGTTACACTACTGGTTACTGAACATCGCAAGCTTGGTGCTTCACACCGAGCGAGGACGCGACGCTGTCCGGGCCCAAGATTCGGAGCACGCTCGGCTCGAAGGCTCCGTCCGGAGCCCGCTCGTCGCCACGACGACGCCGGGGAAACGCGATGAGGTCAAAGCAACTTCGCTTTTCCGCGGCCGCGTGGGCAACGCAAAGCTCCGGCCCCCGGCTGAATTCGCAAAGCGTCCGCCTGTTCCGTGCGAAAAGGCACCGAAAAGACTGGGCGGCATTTTTAGATTTGCTTTCCACCGGCAGCGTGTGCGCGCCATGGCCTGCGAGGTCACCCTACTTGGAAGGAGCTCGCCGCGGAGTCTGCATCGGAGCCGTCGGATGCAGGGTCCGACGCGCGTTGAGAACTTGAGATCGATCGAGCATGACAGCGACCGGCAAGTGGGGGCAGTGGTGATGCAACGGCTAATGATGGGTTTCAACAGAGAGGAGGAGAGGAATCTTAGCGGAACAAAGGCAAGCAACATCCATTGACACGATCGGCAGGCTCTTCGCCGTCTCCTGCCTTTTAATCATGGCGTTCCATGGAATCGGAGGGCAGCATCAGCAGTCCATGTGATGCTCTCCCCCCATGGTAATGTTTGGTTTCAGACTTTCAGTTAAGCATGTCTCTCTGTCATTGTGTCGACCTGTTCATTTTCCGTCCTGTATCTGCGTGCTCAAGGTTCAGCAGGAGGTTGAAGCTGAAACAAGTTGTTGGGTCACAGCCCACAGGATCGCTTTTAGTGCCTGCTGCCTGCATTTATCCTTCGCTTGGTTGTTCTTAACAATGAAATTGAGAACTGGCTGTCAAAAAACAAATTAAGAGCGAGCTGCCCATTTTCTCTTGCAACTGCCTCACCTAGTCTCTGTCATCTCTTTACTGTCGTGTGCCTAGCTCATCTAGTATTCACCTGTGACATACGGGAGTACATACGGGAGTACTTGTAGAGTTTAGTTGCAAATGCATTTTTTTTGTTTATCACTCCTTGTTTGCATACTATTTTCTTGGTTCCAAAATATAAATTGTTTTGGTTTTACTAAATATATAGATTTTGTTCTGCAGCTAGATATATACATTTTGTCTAGATATATAATAAAATCTTTATTAAAAAAACAAGACGACTTATAATTAAAAACGATGAAAACACTAAATGATCACATTGATCAATGAAGTAGGCTTGCTGTTTACTGAAAGCAATTTCGTTGGATGCCATATAATAGGCTTGGTGCAGTTTACCATTTGAGTTGTCTCTTTTATTCCCAAAGATTTTTTTTTTTTTTGTTTTCCAAGATTTTACCTTTTTGCTAAAGGCTGCAACATAGCTTGTGCGCAAAACTCATGTAGAGAATGGAATATAATTTATTTTTTCCTGATAAACAAGAAGTTTCCTTTCCAGCTTTCCTATATCAGTGCAAAGCAGATTTCTCTACCCAATATATCATCTAATCATCTGCTCTACTATACCTAATACTAAAGAGCAATCTCCTTCCGTCCTTAAAAAAAAAGTGTCGTTTTACAAATTCAAACATCTAATTTGATCATTCGTCTTATTTTAAAAAATTATAAATATTATTTATCTTGTTATAACTTATTTATAATTAGTGGTACTTTAATAATGATTTATTTATTTTATAATTTATATAATTTTTTTTGAATAAAACGAATAGTCAAACACGGTGTCTAAAAGTAAAAAACGATATTCTTTTTAGGACAGAGAAAATACGCTTCTTTTAACCTACTTTTTTCATCCTTAGAGTACCCTTGGTCTTGTCCGCCCCAAGTCCTTCCTATTCGAATTGGACTTAGATTAGACTCTAGCTAATAACTGGATTTCTAATAATGGGATTAATTTCTTCCTTACTACTTTGTGCTCTTTTGTATTAGTCCTTGGTGCACTGAGAAGAACAAAAATATTGATCCAGATGCTTAGATCCCTGCATTTCATGGATGAGGACTGCCTATAAACTCCAATTTTATACCTTCTTATGGAGTCGAGAGTGTCACTTGTCACCTGGACACATGGACAGAGGCAGCGGTGGAGCTGGGAGGGGGGCTCTGGCCCCTCTACTGCCGGTGAAACAATGAAACTCTTATGAATTTTCTATTAAGTTTGCAGTATTTTTTAAGGGTAGAATGGGCTGAAAATGAGATATGATATTTTTAAAAGGTATGAGAGGCTAAAAACACGACTTAGAGATTGAAGAAGACAATGCGTCTTGTGCTCAACTTAGTCTCAGATTAAATTAAATTGATCTAACTCTATATTTAGTCCAGTCTGGTAAGTATTCTTAGGGATTGGTCACTGCCGCGGCATGCCATCCCGCGCTGTACATGATCACATTGGTGGTAGGGAAGCAGGTTTAGATGAAACAAAATGGACATGTAATGGGCGCAACATTCTTGGGCCTGTTAAAATAGATGGGCTTGCTATGATTGACTGGTTGAGTCCGATGGGCTAATTGGGCTAGTATGTTTCATGTCTGGGCTTTAAGACGTGGGCGATGAAACAAGTGACAATGACTTGTTTGATAGGTACTTTTTGCAGGTTTGGTGCTTCGGCCCGTATGGCTGATTGTGATGCTTGATGTTCTGAATAAGTATGCCATAGACGGTCACAGACAGACGGATCGATTTTGCTGGTGACCCCGATTGGGGTCAATCTCTATGAGGTCACGCTCAAAGCATCATCATGTGTACCATAGAAAGTTTTTCCGCTTTTTCATCGTGTGGTCAGAAGAAATTCTTGCTCAGGAGTTGGACTCGTAAGTGCTCATCGAGGCGCCATAGCAATTAGCAATAGTAGATCCCGATCTGGTCAAATAGTTGGAACCACAGGGGTACGTGCTCAGGAGCGTGTCAATCGATATTTAGACAGTGCTAAGACTATTAGTCTCCAACAGAATACTCAAACCGCGACCCAAACGTAAAAAGGGTCACGCACAGTATCTTTGCCTACTGAAATCGAGCTCCAACAGACGAGGCATTCACGCCACCTATTTTGCGTTCCATAGCAGGTGAAAGGCAAATCTGCGTCACCTCTCTCTTTAGGACGCAGTCGCTTGAGCACGCAGTGGTGGGCCCATGGAAGCGTGCGGATGACGACTCGACGGCGGCGAGGCGCGCTCACGACGGAGCGTGGCTGGCGACGCGCTGATCTACGACAGGGCGGCGGGGTGGCCAGGCGGAGCGTGGCCGGCGACGGGCGAATCTACGACGGGGCGGAGACGCACGGATCTCGACGCTTGCAGGCAACAAGCGCGAGCTTCTTCGCCCCTACCTCGCCGCCGGCGATGGAGCTGCCTCGCCTCCTCCTCCGGTGACCCAGTCCGTCGACGCGGACCGACTTCGTGGGTAGCACGGGTCGCGCCTGCTTCGCGCCCGCTGCAGGGGTAGGGTGAGCGACCGCGGTGGGGTGGCGAGGTGGACCGCGACCGCGGCGGGTGGGGCGGCGGTCGGATGACGAGGTGGTCGGCGCGGCGTTTTGGGTCTCCGCTGTTGGAGAACGAAGAGATTGGGTGTGGAGCTTTTCTATTCTGCGTGACCCAAATCGAGCAATGGGTCTTGTGAATAGGTGAGCACCATTGGAGATAGTCTAACGTCTAATCCTACCCGTCAGTCCATCATATCAAAAATTTAGGGCAAGCACGTCAGTAGTCTCGTAGCCCGTCTCATGCAATGTCATGTAGGATTTTTCTTACCTAGAGAAAAGAGGGAGGTGACAAAAGAAAAAGGTCGTTGTTTCGAAAAACAATCACTTTATGAGCTAAAATTTAGGACTATGAGACAATTTAAAAAACAACCATTGTATGTATTGTCTATTAAGTCGTCTTAAGATTATGTGGCACTATATAAGACTACCCATTAGACAATACCAATGTGCTCATTAAATATTAATAAAAAAGAAACTAATTATACATCATCTAGGTAAATCGCGAGACGAATCTTTTGAGTCTAATTAGATTTGGACACTTCTAAAATTAGCACGTGTGTTACAGTACCCAAAATTCAAGCTATCCAGGATCTAAATACAGCCTAAACATATATTAAAAAATTAATTAAATAAATTATAAGATGATTTTTTGAGCCTAATTAGTTTATGATTTAATAATATCATGTAACAGTTAATATTTAGTAACGATAAATTAATTAGATTTAACAAATTTGTCTCATTTACAAACGGAAACTATAATTTTTTTCATTGGAATTGAAACTTACCCGCTCCATAAAAAAATAATGGTCTTGCTTTTAATTTTCACACATTGTATCTGACCGTTCGTATTATACAAAAATATTTACAGAAATTATAAAATAAATAAATCATTATTAAAATATCTCTAATGATAAAATAAATTATACAAATGTAAATAATATTTATAAATTTTTTTAATAAGAAGGATTGTCAAATAAAATGTTTAAAATTTTTAAAAAAGTTTTTTTTGAGGAAGTACTACTATTTTCTATTGATATTGGCTTCGTTCGGTGAAGCTGAAGTGCTGTAGAAAAGCGCTGAAGTGCTGTAGAAGTGCTAAAATCTTGTGAGAGAAAAATACTGTTGAAGTGCTGAAAAATAAGCACTTATAAGCTCATCCGAACGTGGAACGGTCCCCTGTAAACAAGCCCGTCACACGGCTTTTCCGACGACAAGACCTTGCAGCTCAGTGCTCCCAACAAGTAAAGTTTAAGTAATCATGATCACTGCTGTAATCTATATCACGTACGGCGAATTGAATACATCGTTTCGGCTCAACATATCGAGGAAGCGTGGAGAAGAATGCAAAGGTTCACACATGATGCTACTAACCAGTTATCCTAAACCCTACGACTTAAGCTACCTAGGACGATGCGCAGAGATATCGTTGTTTTCTCCTCCATTAGTTGTAGCCGCACTGTCGTCACTCGTCAGCCTTTGCCCTTTGTGTCTCATGGAGTCATGGGCACGGGCGACCCCAATTTCTCTTGTCGAATCTTAATTATCGTCGCTGCCCCCGTCATGACAGAAGAGCTGTGCCTGCTGACAAGGACAAAGACGCCGGCGGCTGCGCTAGATGCTGTATACAACGATGACTCCTGCCGCCATTTTCACACGGCGGTGTCGACATCAGGCCAGCTCAGAGCAGCGCGACAGCGGCTGCGGCGGCTAGGAGGAGCTGCGACGCACGGGCGGCGGTGACGGAGGCGGCGCCGGTGGCGAGCTGCTCGCCGCCGAGGTAGACCATCGACCCGTTCGTGGGCTGCACGCCCGCGGCCTGCGGGTTCTCGCCGGAGTACTTCCCGCTACAAAAGAGTAAAAAAAAAGGAACCAAGCGAGACACGGTTAGCACATGGTAAAACAGACAAAATTACTGTGCCACGGTGAGGCCCATAACATCGTGACAGTAGTACAAGAATTTAACGTGTACAGAGGATTTTGTACTACGTGAGCATGCGAGGATCTTTTCACCGGGACAGTTGTACAGGACGTGTTGGATATTTTGGGCAGCGCGTGAATGCCTCTGAGCGTGGGAACATGGGCGCAGGACAGGACGGACAGGGGCGAATCAATGGCCTATGGCTTGGGGACCGTACGGCCCCGGTGAAACGGCTACTAGGGGGCAAGGATGGATAGGCATTCGCACTATTTACCACATTTTAAATCGAATTCGGATACGAATACGAATCATTTCGGAGATAAATCGAATATGAATAGTTTGAATTTGAATTCGCATTCGGATACATACTTGACTTGAAACATAGCAATATATAAATTATTAATTTCCTTTACTAATAATTTTATAGTAAATTAAAATTAGAATACAAATAGTGAATAAATTATTAGTAGCGTACGCAATAGATACTTTATTAAAAATAATATATTTATTGATAAATATTTTAATAATTAAATATATCACAATTAATATTTCTAATAAAGATTTAAAATATTTAATAATAAAATAAGTACATGTACAAATATGATTTATTTATTAAATACATAAAATTAATATATTTAAAATTAATATAATTAGATATATTAAAAGAAATTAAATTTTATCATTATATATCAAGAGTAATAATAGATTAAAATAATTAAGTATTTATTATATCAATAATTTTAACTGTTTAAATGGTATGTATCATTACTTTATTAGTATAATTAAAATTAGCATATTTATTATTAGTAATTAGTAGTTTAAAATAGTTTTATCAAATATTTTATCTTTCTCGGATCCGGATAATGTCGGATATCCATGGATAATATCGGATATTTTGAATACCAATATTAAATCGGATAGAGAAGAATCAAATTCGAATACATTCATTCGACATCCATATTTAAATCGAATACAAATACGAATATCCATGTTAGCGTTTTTTTCCGGATAATTCGGATTTTCAGACATCCGAAGCCAGTCGAGCACAGTGCTGCGTGTCAGCGGCTCGTTGGTGTGCGCGGTCAGAACCAGAAGTGACCCCACGCCACCCAGGGCCTAGGCCCTGGATCCATAGCCGTTGACGCTATGCTACAGTACTGTTTATCAGCCGTTGGATCGTCCGTTACCACCTCTCGGCCCTCTTGTCGTCGTCGACTCGTCGGAATCATCAACGGCTAGACACTTTTTCTGACAGGAACTTGTACTAGAGCATTGGGCAGAGAGAGAGAGAGAGAGAGCGGTTAGAAAAAGGTGCTCATCACACATCACGAATTCACGATATCACATTAGTGGTGTGGACTGTGGACTGTGGCAATGTGTTATCAGCTGTTAATTGCCCGGCCCAGTGTGATGTTCTCAGCTCACAAGCCAGCCAGCCATTTTCCCAACCGAAATAGGCATTCTGTCCATGTGTGAGGCTGATTTCCTACCGGTCCACCTATCAAAATCCCAACCAACCACCGTTTCGGTGAATTCAACACGAAACCGATTTCAAGAACTCAAAGATAAGATTGCTAGTACTCAAACGAAAACCTTCACGTATCGTGCGTGCTAAGACAAATACTTGTACGGTAGATTGGTCCTACCATCGCCATCAAGGCCAGCCAACTAAACCCACACCAGTTGGACCGTGCATTTCGCGCCATTTTGGGTAAACAGTAACCTCTGGAGGACCTCTAGTTGAACGTGGCGAAACTTGAAAATAAAGGGGAAAAAACCTTCACTTTGGGAAAGAATTTACCTGGTGGTGCTCGGGCAGAAGGTGATGGCGTAGCCGATGCCGGTGGAGCAAGTGAAGGTGGAGGTGGAGTCGTCGTAGGCGTAGCTGTAGGCGCGCGGGCAGGCGTTCTTGAAGAACTGCGAGTACGCCGACGGCCGGCACGTGTTGGGATTCCCGTATGCGCCGCTGCAGCAGTACTGCGGCGTCCCGAACGCCTCGCACGCGCTGCGGCACGCCACGGCCCCGCCGGCTCCGGCGCCGGCGCCGGAGGTCGTCGACGCAGCCATTACCCTCAGATCAGCCGGGCACGCGCCGTTGAGGTCCACGAGACAGCCAGTGGCCATGCACTTGCTGCTCGAGTCGGCGGAGGAGGACCCGTTGCCGCCGCCGGCGGCGCTGCCGCCCTGTGGGACGATGAGCATCGGGACGTTGTACCCGTCCACGAGGCTGACGTCGAAGAAGTCGAGGCCGCCGGAGCCGTCGAGGGTGAACTCCGCGAGCGTGGCGGGCGGAGCGGCGCCGCCGCCGTTGCACTGGACGGCGCCGGAGCCGCAGTCGCCCGTGGCGCAGGCGAACTTGCCGGTGGCGGCGTCCGTGGCGCAGAGCGTGCGCGCCCACATCCGGCCCGACCAGCTCGCGGGCGCGTCCACCGCCGCCGACGCGCCGTGCGCCAGCGCGAACCCCGTCGTGGACAGCGGCGCCGTGCCGGCGCCCGACAGCAGCCCCGGCCACACCGTGTACCCGCAGTTGTTGGTCATCGTGAACGTCGCCGACCGCGCAGCTGCAGAGCGCCGAGGAGATTATCAGAGGTCAGCTCAATGCGAACGAACGGGAACAAAACAGAGCAGAGCAGAGAGCACTCACCGGGAAGAAGCAGGAGGAGCAGAGCAAGTGAGCAGAGAGCGGAATGAGCTGGGCACCGCTCCATTTCGATCTTTCGCAGCAGTGTAGTGTGGCACAGACAAGGCCTCAGCTCCAAGCTCTCCGGCTGCTCACTCTGCCGCTGCCTTTGTTTCTTGTAATGGTAATGGGCCGCAACGGGGTGGGAAGGGGGGCGACCGATCTTTGACGGTCACTTGACTTATATAGCAGGAGGCAGGAGTCGCAGGCTCTCAGCGCAGGCCAAGGGACGAAAGCAAAGGGAGCTGTATCTGTATCTGTATCTGGGGCCCTGTTGTCAGCCTCCAAGCCAAGTCGGCGCCGACTTCCTAGTTTGTCCGCGTGTGGGGGCAGCAGTACTAGTAACCAGCCCCACCACGCTTGGCTCCGGGCTCCGTGCGCGGCGTCGCGGTGGTCGGCAATGGCTCCAAAATATCTCGACGCCGGTGAGCACCCGATCGGAGCTGGTGTTACCACCTCGTCCTGCACTCCATTTTATAGACGTGCGCTGCGGGACGGGAAATGATGAGGGCTACCTCTCCGGGGTGCATGGAGTGGAGGTTATTTACGCGGGAAGAAACGGGGGAAGCTGAGCCGAGCAGGAAAAGAAAAGTCCGCGCGGAAGCTGTGCCCGTGCGGGTTTTTGGTTACGTGGTGTGCTTGTTTTGTTCCACCGATCTGGATTTTTGGGAGATTTTCCATCGCCCATGGAAAATCCTCGCTCGCTAGCGGAGGAGCTGGAAAAAAACACCGGCGCCGTTTCTTTCTCCTTCCTCGCAAGGCACGGCAGACGGCGGCGGTGGCGAGGGGGCAGTTATTTCCGCGGGAATAACAGAGGTGGTGGAGTACGGCGCGTATGGATTCGTGTGTTTGATATAAGATTCACGCTTGGAATAAATCAATGACGGCTCGGGTTATTAGATTAGATTCGACGACGACAGCGACAGCAACCAGCTTAGTTCAGTGGTGCCCCGACGCAAACATTTGTGCGAATCTGTTGTTGGCAAGCGAAGAGCACATGCAAGCCCGGAATGAATCGCCCGTTGCATGAGGGGAGCAGCAGAGCACAACAGCTAGTAGAGCTGAGGAGAGCCAACAAGACAAGCAGTTCGCCACCCCACATGGGCTGGGATCAATCATTCTCAAGCACGGGTGAGTGATTAGTGTAAACATGGCCCGAGCCAGACCAGAACCCCTGCACCCCGAAAGCTGCAGACCGAGCATCCGTCGATGCTGTGGCCGTTTGGCTGCAGCCTGCATGGATCGGACCCGGTCGATCGGTGGACGGCGACGGCCACACACATCACATGGTGCCACACTTCCATCTTATCCAAAAATTAAATTCTGCATGCATGCAGTAGAGTAGTAGTAGTAGAGTACAGGGTTCGATTTACCGACCGGTAGCCGGTAACCGCCGGCCGGCGGTATCGGTATACCGGACCGGTATTACCGGTTACCGGTAGAAACCGGTCGAATTCAAATTTTGAATTCGAACCCTAGTTCAATCGGTTCCGGACCGGTATACCGGCCGGTTTGACCGGTTACCGGCCGGTTTGGTGGTTTAGGGTTTACCGGCCGGCATTTTGAAATTTCAGATTTATTTTTTTTAAAAAAAATGCTGAAAAAATTTCTAAAAATAGTTAATGATTTATAGAATCCAATGATGTCAAAGTTTTCCAAATTTGAGTGCGTTTAGTATATTTTTCGACCTTCATGATTTAATGGGCCTTAACGGGCCGGCCAGGGTTTTCTATACCGACCGAAATCCGGTTACCGCCGGGCGGCGGTAACGGTATATCGGCCGGTATAAACAGTAACCGGCCGGAAACCGGCCGAATTCGAAATCGAATTCAAACTCACAGCTCAATCGGTTTTAGACGGGTATACCGGCCGGTATGACCGGTATAAACGGTAACCGGTCAAAACCAGCTGATTTTCTTTTTTTTAATGCAGAAAACAAATTTTTTTTTGAATGGCCTTTACACATAATGAAGTATAAACACCATATATTTCAGGGATAAATAGTGCCGTAGCAATACATAGGGCATACACATACTTTTATTGTATCAATACATAAGGCACATCAAAGTCATCAATACATAGTATCATATAAATAGCATATTCGTAGTCTCATACACGAACAAATGTGATAGTCATCGGCATAGGCATAATCAACGTTGTATGAAGTATGGAAAGGCCCCCATGCTGATATTCGGCGGTGGACATCAAAGCGATACCTCGCAGTCTAAGCAACTCGGCCTTAAAATCATTCCAAGATTGGCCCGTCCATGCCGCTGTTGTCTCCCATTCTTGAACTAACATAGCGTAAAAATGGGGGTCTTCCCATTCATACACCCATCTGGTCGCAGGTTGCGTGGTAATGTCGGGAATGTGATAGTTATAGCTTGCCTGGGAGGTATCACTGTACGAGGAAGAAGAATGCTGCGGAGTGTCGTAGTCTGTAGGTGCATAAACAGTCCTCTGCGACTCCGGTTGTCCATGGTCGCGGTCCTGAGTAGCATGCGTGAACTGGGTCTCGCCTGCAAAAAAACATTATTAGTAGTTTAGAAGTCATACACAGAAACAATTGTGCGTACGTAGGTGCAATGGATACCTGTGAAACGAAGCTCACCACCTCCACCAGAACCACTACCACCAGCACCAAACCCACTGCCACCACCACCACCACCAGAACCACTACCACCAGCAGCACCACCAGCACCATCACCATCACCATCACCATCACCGCCACCGTCACTGTCGTCATCAGAACCGTCATCAGTTGAGCTGCTATCCTGAGACTCCTTATACGGTGGACTACGCTGAGCCTCATCCTCAGTTTCAGTGTCACTGATCACTTGCTTTTTCTTTCCGCGTTGACGCTTGGGGTCACCCTTCTTAGGCGGCATCTGCATCTTCCTCTTCCCGAGGTGACTATCACCCACATGTCTACGGGCCCAATCACTGATGGAATCATCTCCCGTGGCCTGACGTAGATCTTGGGCGTCTATGTGGTCACTACGAGCACAAACAAATAAATCACATAAATAAAATGGACATACATAATATGAAAGCCAGACAGAGACACACATTATACCTGACAATATGTGATGGCATAGGGGCGTCTACTTCGTCATCATCCTCATCAAGAACTGGTGCCTGGTTTGATCTACCATACTCCATCCATTGCCTAACTGGATTGTTCGAGTCATAGAATGAGATTTCGGCGAACTTGTCAATGAAATCTTCGTCATCATGCAGTGGCGGTCCAGAGATATCCGCTAGTCGCAGCCGAAGATTGTAGTTGACATACACAAGCTTGTTTAGTTTTTTGTGGGACAACCGATTGCGAACCTTCGTATGAAGCAAGGCAAAAGTACTCCAATTCCGCTCGCATCCACTGGAGGAGATACATTGTGCAACAAGCCGCAAAGCAAGACGCTGCAAATTTGGAGTTTGACTACCAAATATCATCCACCAGGCCGCTGCAAGTGTAACACATTATGTTAGATATATATTCCACGAGAGCAAAGCATCAAGGGTAGAGAAGTGCTCTTAGGCTCTTACATGGGCTAGTCCTTGGATCCGCTGCCATTTTCATAGCGAGTTCGGAGCCAAACTCACCAAGCTTCTGTCGAAAAATCTCTGCCTCTTGTAAAGCCTGCATGGCGCTCTGCAAATCCGTCATGCGCGAAAATGTATCTTTCAGACCATTAAACATTGTTGGAGTTGGATCCATGTTATATGCGTACTTTGGATTTAGGACAGCACCTGCAACACATGACAAATGCCAAACAAGGGAACGGTAAGTATTCATTTCATGGAGCTTGCTAAGTAAATATAATTCATGATCGTACCTGCACCCACATACGTGTCAATGTACACGTCAGTAATCCTGTTGTCCATAATCTGTCGATACTCATTCCATGTCTGCTTATTTCTTCCAAAGACAGACTCCATCTCCATTTTGCAAGTCTGGTAGGCATACACTACATCACACATGTTAGGCTGCTTGTCTTGATCAGCGAAGCGGAGGAACTTATAAATTGGTTGAACTGTTTTGATGATGTATTCCAGTCCCTCCCACCACTGGATACTTGATAACCTTGAATGAGCAAAGCGACCGTCTTCACATTTTATCCACTTGCTTTGCAGAAATTCAGGAGAAGACATCCACTGCATGAACTTGTCACGTTTCCGGTGAAAGCTCTCTAGGAACATGTAGTTGGTCCCAAATCTAGTAACATTCCACTTGACCAACTCACCACCGATTGCCTTCCTCATCATTGCATTCAACTGAGCATGGTTGTGCAAAAAGGTTGAGATTCGCTTGCATGTTGCGATTGTACCTGAATGTTCGGGCCTTTCACCAATATCCTTCAACATCAAGTTGATGGTGTGTGCAAGGCATGGCGTCCAAACAATATGAGCATAATGGTTCCCCAGTATCTTGCAAGCTTTTTTGTAGTTGGCGCCATTGTCGGTCACCACATGTACGACATGCTCGGCGCCAATCTCTTCAACAACCTTACGAATTTCCTGAAAAATAACCACAACAGTTTTTACAAATGTGACGTAAATCATAATATTATAAATAGTATGAACCTAACAACATGTTCAGAAGCTACCTGGTATAAATATTTGGCATCTTGACTTCGCCCAGTTGCATTAATAGATTTATGAAACCATGTGACCCCATTGCAATAAATCAGGAAGTTGATGACACTCATTCTAGTGGGGCAAGTCCAAGAATCACACATCAACGTCACGCCAAAGTTGGTCCATTCCTTCTGAAACTTTGCGTACCTAGCCTTCAAGTCTTTCTCGTTCTCATCTAGGTACTTGCCATCGATATCCCTTCCAGTAGGTGACACAATGCCTTCACCTGTAGGCAGAAGCCATTCGTGAGAATACATAAAGATACAAACGTCAAAATTGAGAGAGATGACTCTGAAAGTTGTACTAACCCCACTTTTGTGTCTCTCTCACCGCACTTATAAAGTACGGATTGTCGGCCTGTCGTCCTGGGATTCCTGCAACATGGAAAAACTTTCCCCAAGCTTTCCCAATAGCTTCCTTTGCATTCTTCCCCTTCTGCGTCCAAGACCCTGTATCAATCCTTGGTTGGACCATTCCTCTCCTCCTACCGGCTGCCAAATTGTAGTCCTGCAGAACCACAGGAGTCTCCCTCTGTGATCCTGCTCTTCGAAACATCCTTTGCAAAGGATTCCCACCCTGTGAACCACTACCCCCTCCACGGTCGTAATTACCTCCTCTCTGTTGCACCCCCTGCTCGTACTCATATTCTGCTCTCGACTGATTAAGTGCTTGCTGGAGCTGCTCCTCATATTCATCATCACCAAGTGGATGGTTACCCTCCGCTGCAGCCTTCTCTCTTGCCAACTTTTGTCGAGACCGGTCAGAAGTTGCCTTTTTAGTTCTGTCAAGATCACGTTGAAAGTACTCACGCACATCATCTGGCACGCTTCTGCAATGCACCACCTGCGACCCGCGACCGGCTAAATGTTCTTTGAATCTTGTTGCACCACCACCTCCTTTCATCGTATGACAGTAGTTGCACCTCCACCCAGGAGAAAGGTTTTCACCATGCTCCCATACAATGTCTTTTCCTCTGCTTGACATTGTGCACCTGCATGAATGGACAACACAAACTAATCAATCACATAGATTAAATCTACGTAAATAAGTGGCTAAGTCACAACCTTCCACCTAAATAAAATTTATCTAAACAATATAAACCTAAAATATACATCAGTATTTACCTAAAATATACATCAGTATTAGCACACCTACAACCTAAAATATACATCAAACCTAAAATCCTAAACCAAATCCTAAACATAACCCTAACTAATAACCTAAACACACCATAAATCCTACTAAAATCCTAAATCAAATTACCACTGCACCCTAGATCAATAGATAACTACTTCCTATTCCAAATCCTAAAGCTAATCCTACTAAAAATGCTCAAGAAAAGAAGAAACATCCTTACCTGTCGAAACCGGCGATACCGGCCGGTTACCGGTAGAAACCGGCCGAGAAACCGGTGAAACCGCCCGGTACCCGGCGGATCCGCGCGCGCGGCGGTATCCCGGTCTTACCGACCGGTATACCGGTGCTACCGGCCGGTACGAACGCGGCGGCGAGCGGACGAGCGGGGAGGCGGCGCTTTCGGGCTGCTGCGGCGCGGAGGGGGGAAATGGGGGGTGCCTCTGCCCCCCCCGTGACCCAGGGTGCTGTTTTGTGCCCGTTCGGGCCTAATGGGCCTAACGGGCCTTAACGGGCCTTTTTTTTTTTACTTCGGGACTTCGAAAAAAATTCTAAATGTAGTCAAATTTGAAAAATTTTGACACCATTGGAATCTATAAATCATGAAGTATTTTTAGGAATTTTTTTACCATTTTTCCCTCCGATTTTAAATTTCAAATTTCGGTTTTTCCAAACCGGCCGGTACCGGTACCGGTCCGGACCGGTATTACCGGTAACCGGCCGGTTACCGCGGTATGCCGTCGCTAAATAGAACCCTGGTAGAGTACGCTTTTTTAACACCACGAGACATGCACTGCTGGCAAACCGTCAAAAAGCCGCGCGGCTCTGACCAAAACATGGGCACGTATTGCAACGGCAGTAGTACATCGCTGGTCTACCGGGCATGATAAAAATGTGGAAACCCAATCAGGTATTTGGGGTTTTGGATAGACAGATTATGACATTCGCACATCTTTTTACTAGTTTCTAAGCAAGTTCTTTTCCACGATTTGGTACACAGGTGTGCGGTCTTTTCTCCATCCGAAAAAAAGATGCCCACGTGGCTCCAGCCAAGACTAACACATCCGATGCACCCCCGCGCACATGTTTTGTTTGCACCGAACGGAAAAAAAAAAGGGTTCAGAAGATGTTAGGAACCTTTGATCTTATCGGGTTTCAAGCATTCAATATAAAAATATTGGAATCTCACAATTCAATCCAAATAAAATACATTCTAGCAGTATTCTAACACACAATTGTTTGGAAAGGGTGCTGATAATTCTATGAATAACAGTTGAAAAATAATTCTATGAATACAAACATGTCTTAGGGTATCCGTTTATAGCCTTCATCGGCCATATATATGGTGCATTCTCTTCATTCTAAAATATGCACTTAACATCTTTAGAGTTATTAAAGTTTTTAAAGTTTGAACAAATATGTATTAAAACAATATTAGTATTCATGATGAATAATAAGTGTTATTAGATTTGAGCATGAAATCCATTGCTCTCAGGCTGATTTCAACAATTCAATGTGTTCAGCCACAAATCCACCTCCACGGATGTTGGCAACCATTGTCTTCATGAGGGAAGCGCTCTAGTGTGGTCTCTGCAACAACATGCATGGCTCCTACACTCCCTCTATGACAGTGTTGTATGAGATTTGAATTAGAAACTAGAGCAATGCTTATAATGTTAGGGTAGTCTCAGTGAAGATTTCATCCCAATTTTTCAGGACTAATAGGGAACAATATTGGTTGTTCATCCCATAAAACTCATTTCATCTCATAATTTTTTTCTATCGTCTCTTTGTGTATGTACAATGTCATGTCATCATATTTGCATAATGTCTACATACATACATTGAGACTGTACTTATAGGTTTACCTTGACCTCAATGACACCATTGGCGGTGAAGGTTAAACTCTAACGACAACAACACAGACTCAGTCATTGTTTTATTGCTTGATACTCGGTTAGAAGCTTAGAACTAGTCTTAGGATTTTTCTCCCCCCCCCCCACCCCAAAAAAAAAGTTTTTAAGAACATAAACAATCATTAGTTTAACTAGATTCATGATAAATAGTATCAATATGAAACTAGATTAGTCAAGTAATACTTGTTGCAACAATATTAGTGTTTTTTCAATATATATTTGGTTAACTTTTCCAACGAGATTTCTATTTTTTTTAGATAAATGGAGTAAGATTTCTTTAAAGTCAATGCCGTCATATATAGTGTCGATCATGCACGGGTCCGTTCGCTTTTGTTTCTTGCCTCTGCAGCTGAGGCTGTTAGGAACAGGCTCGTACCGAATAGGAGGGAGGTACGACCCTTGTTCCGGCAGTCGCGAGATGACAGAAAATACGCGTGGATGTAAACTTTTGATGGAGATGGATGTGCCCTTTAACGATGACGAAGGGGATGTTTACTTACTAAAATTTTTTCTCTTTTTCCATCACATCAATTATACTTTTCATTTGCATGGAACACTAAATAAAATAGTTCGTATTTTTTAGCTGGCTAATTCGAGATGAGTCTTTTAAGTCTACTTGAGCCGTGATTAGACAAAAATTATCAAATATACAAACAAAATGCTACAGTGTACTTTACATCCCTTCTCACCCAAAACACCCCGAAAAAAAGCGGCCACAGTTGCGACCATTTTTGACTCGGACATTTGCTAGTCTGACTCTCACGTCTTTGCCAACTCGTTGGGTATGCAGCCTAATCCGTGACAATTCTGAATGGATTTCCTGCAAAAGTCCTCGTAACAGATCAGCATAGACCAAAGAGGATGTACACTGCTTTTCCAACTACCGGTCTGAATGTTCATCTGTCTTAGCATTAGCAGAGTAGCAGACGACATTCGGCTAGCACCGATGACTCATATATCCAATGAAACCAGCAAACCTCGTTCCAACTCTGCCGTCTGCCTTTGCGAGAAAGGGAGCAGCGTACCAGATCGGTGTGTCGAGGAAAAAAAAAGGCGGCCAATGGAGGAGGCAGGGCATGAGCTCCACTCCGTTCTGACTGAATTGCCAAGCCGAGTGGGTGGTGACACAAGCGGGTGAGCTTTTGCGCAGGACAGAGAATCCATCTATGGACTTGTAAGCACCTTTCAGCGACAAGAACTTGCATCTATGGACACAAGCGGCGTCGGCTTGAGCGGCTTCAGGTTTCCCGTTTCCCTCGTTGGCTCCTTGGGATTTGGGTCGGGACCATCCCATGCGGAAAGTGACTGACAGAACATGGTGACCATGTTCGCGCTACAGTTTGCACTTTGTCAGCCGTAATCAGAAATCGAGTTGTCAGCCGTAAGTCCGTAACCAATGACGGAAAGTACCATAGTTGTTGCCTGCACAAGAGGTGAAGGCATCTGTGACTTGTAAATAAAAGTTGTAACGGGCATTGCATCGCCTGCATGTGGATCGAATGGAGGAAACCTAAGCAGGCAACTCACGTCGCTGTCTGCCTGCCTGCTTATCCAGTTATCCCCACCATGTCGCTGTTTAAACGAGCTCGTTTTCCTGTGATGGGCGTCCATATGACCGTGTTTGCTTGAGCCGTAGTTAAAATAAGCCCTGCCGAACAGTCTGACGTCTGCCGAAATTTTATCCCTAGCCTTGTGTAATTATGTTCGCGTCACTGAATTTTATGAGCTCAAGACAGGTATCGTCGTACTCGTACCCATGGGCCAATCACCGGACTACTCCGTTGCCCTCCCGGACGTCTGGAAAGAAGGGATCCGATGGTTTGGGAGGCGGCGCCGCATGCAGCGGGAGGAGAGCGAGGACATGCCAGGCGCTGAAGGCGCCGGCGGCGGTCAGTTCTCCGTTGCGTGGGCGGCAGTTGTTGCCGGGTCAGGCGCGTGGAGCGTACGCTGCAACTGCAATGCAACGGGACGGGAGGCGCCGCCGGCGAGCCCTTGCGGGTCGAACTCGACGGCACACAGGCGTGCAGCGGCTTCGTGGGGAGAGGAGAGGGAGGGGGAGGGGGAGATCGGGCGCCGGAGGACGTCCGACGTCCGTTGCGGGCGAAAAGCGGCCTGCCGTGCGTCGGCGGCGATTGGAGCCGCGAGCCAGTGCTGGGCTGCTTGGGCCGGCAAAAATACTTCCTGAAACCTGAAAGGCGCGTCGTCTCCTCGTAGGCTGTCTGACCAAGTTTACTGGGTGGGCTTGGTTGTAATTTTCAGCATTGCAACAACGCCCAGCCCTCCTCTATTACCTCTGTTCGGTAAAAAAAAGAAAAATACTCCCTCCATATCGAAAAAAGATGTTGATCAAATATTAAGAATATAAATCATAAATAACTTCTAAATTATTAAGCTTGAAAATATGAAAACTATATAAATAGATTTGTCTTCAAATATATTTTTATAAAAGTATACATATATCACTTTTCAATAAATTTATAGAAATATGAAGTCAAAGTCATACGTTGGAGACCGTGTCGTTGTCCTAAAACGTCATCTTTTTTCGATACGGATGGAGTAGGTTCGAGGCTAATAAAACTTTCAGAAGCTTGATCTATTTTATATATTTAAAAGAATATAAGCATTTATGTCTTTAAATAAATTTACTAGAATAATATATTTCATGATCAACATAACGATATTTGTTTGATATAGTTTTTTATGGTGAAACTTAAAATTATTTTGCTCCTCGGAAAGTGTGAGTTTTATTTGTTTTTATTGGACGGAGATTGTACTCCTCTTATTCTTTTTGCAAGCCACATTACTTTATTCTAAGTCACATTACTATCTTTAACCATCTATTTTTAAAAATCTTATAATTCATAACATATGAATAATATATTATGAAAATATTTCTCATAGTGAATGTAAAACAATAAATCTTATGTCATGAATCTATATATATTTCTTTTGAAATCAATGATAAAAAATACAATTGTTTGACCTAGGACGAAGCTGATACGGCATGTAAGAAATAGAGAAATATTCGAACCGATTAATTTGTTTCATTTTATATATATATATATATATATATATATATATATATATATATATATATATATATATATATATATATATATATATAACTACTCTCTAGGAGTAGAAAATAATTTCCATATATATATATATATATAGAGAGAGAATTACACAAAATTGCAACCGTCTAACATACCAAATTTAAATATAGCAAATTAAGTGGTGGAAAGTGTGCCATTTTTAAGGAGTGCGTGGACAGTGCATTGTCAGAGAAGTTAGAGCCAATAGGAGCTTTACCAAACAGGGCTAAAATAATTATGTGTCTTACTGGCGTGGACATATGTGCTAGTGGATTTTAATTGTATACAATAGTGCATTTCTAAGGTGGACAACTTACATGTTAAAATATATTACTAGCAAGATCTAAAATTATAAGAGATATATAGTTCCCCATGTTACTGGATAGCTTTTTATTGGCTCCCCCGAGTACGTGCACTTTCTATCATTTTGACATTGATGTAAAATTTGCCACGTCCCACGCCTATCAAAAGTCGCCACTTGCCATGAGCCAATAAAAAATGGCATCGCACATCCTGATGGAGTATCAAATGAGCAGTGTTGTTAGGATTGGTGCAACAGATGTAACATCCCAGTCCGGGATTTAACATGATTAATATGATACTCTTATCAATAAGATGTAACTTTTTTTTTCGAAGCCAATCTCAGTCACTTCTTGCTGGGTGCATACTAGTAAGCACAAAGTACACAGATAAGACTTTTGTGAGTCTATGAGGACCATCTACATCCTAAAAAGTTACCAAATGTAAGCAGTCCTGACCTCGAAGAGGCGGTCCATAGCTTGTTTTGAAGGCCTAGGCCAACAAAAAGGAATTTGCATCGTCGCGGTGTGCGGCTGCGCCAAATAAGCAAGTCTTGTTTCAGGGTTGTCTGGTCTGGCTGTAAAACTGGAAAGGTAAAGTTCCGTATTCGTCTTATTTTTTCATTGCATTTCCTTGTTTTAAGGGCGGCTCGGTTGGCGGATGCTCCGTATTGTCGGTGCTTAATTTGGGTCCCAACAATATTATCACTAGAACAATATACTGGAGAGTTATGTGAGTTGTGAGAGAGTTATTCGTTTCTAGAAGATTGTCTTAAATTAGCTATTTAGGAGTCGATAGCTATTTGATCACCTAATCGGCACTGATAGATTGCAATTGCTCCCAGAACGAGAAGATAGAATTGTACGTGCTGAACTCGTCGTACATATATATTACACGTCTCCGTATATATGAGCGGAATAAATATGTTTGTATGTAACATGTGCTCCAGGAATCAGGATGCACGCACCTACCTTGGAGCTAGCACTGCTCGTGCTTTCATTTGGAAGATTAGGATAATCAATAGGCATGTATTTAACACAAAAATTTCGGCGGCAGGTGTTCTGTTCGAGGCAAGTGCAGAGGGTAGTGGACTAGTGGAAGAACCATCATAGCAATCTGCAGCGAAGGGCTACCGTAGGGTCCCTCGATAATGCTCATCGCACACGCAAATGTTAATGTATTATCGCTAGCTTATACTATCATGTGGGCTTCTTGATAAGACAAAGTATGTGGAACGGGACATAATTCTTGTTGCTGCCACATCAGAAGAAGCTTCAACTCCACGAAGTTTTGCAGGAGATCAAGGAAAAGAAATGAAAAGGTCCTCTCTTTATTACTAGTAGCTGCTAACTTGGCAATGGAGTCAGAGGCTCAGGGTGCTGTTGCAATTGCAACAGATTGCTGCAACTGTTTGATAATAGACCTGATTGCGTGAAGACGTTGCGTTCGGTATCAGTTATCACCAAATGAAAGGCACGCTTCCTGTTGCCGTACTTGATTTCGGTTGTCAGAGTCGTTGGCTCCCCCCCCCCCCCCCCCCCCCCCCCCCACACACACTAAAGATCCCATCATAATAATTCATAAATAAACGTTGGCAATTGGCTTCACATGACCAAGGTGAGAGAGCTTGAAGTGTCTGTTTCATGTAAAAATGGATACAATTCTGCTTTCCAGATTGACAAATCTTGGTATGTAAATTCACCAAGCTGTCACCGAATGCAGTAACATATCAGAAAGTTCAAAATGTGATTACTAAACGGCGAAGGTTTTGAAAGCAGAAAATCACACAACAAATTGTGTAACCTGAACTTCGTTACAAAATGTTTTGAATATGTGCCAAAACCGTCATCCTCTTCCTTCTTTCAGGCCGTCCTTTTTATTGCGATGCTAGCTCTCGTGGAGTTTCCTCGAATCTCTGTCATTCCGAAGTGTGTATGTGGTCTCATTGTGGTCTCATTGTACGATTAACAGCGAGCCATCCACTTTCCTTTCCTATTTTTCTTGGTGCTGCTGAATTCTGCTCCTTTGTTTTTTGTTTCATTTCCTTCCTTCGACAGTTTTTCCCCTAGAAACAATTCGGACCGTATATATACATTCATCATCCGGATAGGGCAATCAAATCCTTTTCCAGGAACAGTACATTTACGTTGGCTAGCTGAAGCTGATGTGTCAGCACTTGCCACCTCGGTTCATCAGCAGCTTCGATTGCTCCGTCAGCACCAACAACCTTTCCATCGTCTGTACATGCAATGTAGGTCCGTGCTGAAAGATTAAGCTTTCCGGCTTTTACCCACACTGATCATTGGCAAAACAAGCTCAGCCAACATGCTCGATTTCCTTATGTTATCTCCTAATCGTAAGGCCCCACACACACGCACAGAGACGTTGGTTCAGCTATGCCTATCGCCCTTCCACTAAATCTCATCGCATTCGGCACCTTTCTGCGAAAAAAGATACGGACATCACCGAGCTCCAAACCACCATGTTTGTTTCCCATCCATCCTGGAAACTGCACAGCACAGGGCAATTAGACCTGAGCCTGAGCTACCTACGCGCTGTTTTGCTAATTGCAGGGGAAAAGAGCATCTGAATTCAATCAGGCCGTCTTCCTCCAATGCTTTCACTTTACTGAAGAAATCATGATTGTACCGGGCGGAAAGCGAGTTCTAGTAAACTGCCTCCCTTGCGCTATAAGCGTAGTCCAAAGCAGGAGTGCTCGGATTCCCCCTCTTCTCTCCACCTCTCTTCTATCTAATCCTGATTTTCTATGCGCGGTCGCTCCTCCGTCTCTCCCAGTCCACCAGTCGTCTCCTCTACCTTCCTTCCTCGCGCTCCTCTCCAACCACTGTGCTAAAATTAGCAGTACCTGATCGAGCTGCACTGCTTCTACTTGTACGATAGGCTGTTTCTGTACTGTGCGGACATTATATACCCTTCCCTTCTTGCTCGTGCTAATTGCCATTTGCCAACCAACACCACGTAGAGGCGTAGAGCTGCATTGCTTCGAGGCCATGGAAATTGCAAGAGCCTGCTTCGTCCTTCTTGTTCTGATTTGTACGTTTGTCAGAGGTAACAAACAATTCGATCGTTGAGGAGTACTGACAGTATCTAGCTGCTTCGGTGACTGTTTGAGAGCTGAATTGACGACCGAAAAAATTGGTTCTTGGGTTGCAGAAGGCAGAGCCGCGACATTCATGTTCGTCAACAGGTGCACGGGGACGGTGTGGCCAGGCATCCAGTCGAACGCCGGGAGCTCGAGGCTGGAGCCGACGGGGTTCGCGCTGCCGCCGGGCACGTCGCGCGCGGTCCCGGCGCCGTCGGGGTGGTCCGGCCGGGTGTGGGCCCGCACCGGCTGCGGGCTGGACGCCGGCGGGAAGGTGGTGTGCGCGACGGGCGACTGCGGGTCCGGGTCCCTGGAGTGCGACGGGCAGAACGCGGCGACGCCCGCGACGCTGGCCGAGTTCACGCTCGCCGGCGACGGCGGCAACGACTTCTACGACGTGAGCCTCGTGGACGGCTACAACCTCCCGATCGTGGTGGCGCCCGCCGGAGGCGGCGGCGGCGGCGGCGGCGGTACCGGCGCCGCGACGACGTGCGCGGCGGCCGGGTGCACGGCGGACCTGAACGAGCGGTGCCCCGCGGAGCTGCGCACGGAGGGCGGCGCCGGGTGCCGCAGCGCGTGCGACGCCTTCGGCAAGCCCGAGTACTGCTGCAGCGGCGCCTACGCCAACCCCAACACCTGCCGCCCCACCGCCTACTCGCAGCTCTTCAAGTCGGCGTGCCCCAGCTCCTACAGCTACGCCTACGACGACCCCACCAGCACCTTCACCTGCGCCGGCGGCCGCGACTACACCATCACCTTCTGCCCCGTCGCCACCCCTAGGTAATTGACTTTTTTTTTTCTTCTTCCCACCCACCTCTAGACCCTAGTTAACTTATTAATTTTAGGTTTGCTTTGGCGTGCCGTCTTCATTAATGATCAGAACGTGGTTAGTCATAAAAGCTCGCGAGATGAGAGATTTGCATGCAGAGTTAATTAGGCCCGCCGGGGTAATTAATTGGCGACATCACCAGTACACTTGCACCCACCTAGCAATCGTGTACCGGTAGCGGTTGGTGCGTGATCAAGAGTGAGCGAGTGACTGGTGACCACCGAGCCCGCCATATCACCTTATCTGCCTTGTTTAAATGCATAGAAAATGAGTGCAGGTATGCCATACAATATATTTACTCTGAAATGGAGTAGAGTGGGACGGGTGAAGGCGAGAGATTTGGAAGATTGCAATGTGATGTAATGATTGGCCTGGATCAAGTACTCTATCTTGCTTCTTGCCGTTTGGGTGGGTGCTTAACCTTACTTGGCTTGTTGCAAGAGCCAAGAGGGTTGACTCCCGACCTTTTTAGTTTTTAACCGCTGTCGTCGGTTGACATATCAGCGTCATGGCCGGGCCAGGCCAGTCGGTTTCTTATCTCGTGATGTCAGCGCGCACAAAGGGCGCGTTGCTAACCTGCTGCTACATCGCGACGTCACTAGCAGTAAATAAAATAATTCCTCCATCCTAAATTATAAGTCGTTCCAAGTTTGGTCAAAGTTAATTCTCTAAGATTCTTGTAACGACTTATGATTTGGAACGGAGGGAGTATTTACTAACGCAGAAAGGATTGTAAAAGGCAAACAGAACGATTGCTTTCATCATTAGACACGATTCACCGGGCGTTTGTTTTTACTAATTGCTCGTCCCCCTTTTTTTTTGTGACGGAACGTGCAGCCTGAAATCGTCGAGTGGCCCTGGAGCAACGACGGCGGCACCGACAGGCCCGACGCCGACGCTGCCTGGCGCGACGCCGCAGATGCCGCGGTCGGCAGGTGGGCAAGGTGGACCGGACGGGCAGGGTCAGGGCGTGATGCTGGGCGACAACTCCTGGCTCGCCAGCCTCGCCACGGGCGACGCGTCGCCAGCGCCGGCGCTCCGGGCCTTGCCCCTCGCGCTCGCGCCGCTCCTGCTCGGCGGCCTGCTGCTGCTGCCGGCGCTATAGCACCGCCGCACCAGCGGAAAACCCAGGCAACCGACCCCGTTCTTCCACAGGCGTGTGAGGCGAAAGTTTTTGGTCAAAGAAAGCAAGAAATTAAGAAGCGGGCGCAAAGCGAAGCGGTGCGCTCGCTCGATCGGCTTGCGGACGCCGAGCTCAGCTCCTGCTGCTGCCCCCCATGGAAGGGTGTGGTGGACTGGTGGTGGTGGTTGGTGCTGCGCGCGGGGGGGATGGCTGCCCGTGCTGGGTTTGTGCGGGGAGACAGTATGATATGATGGTTTCATTTGACCAGGATCGCATCACGCCATTGTAAAATCCGCCATTATAAATATTTTTTTTTCTTCTTCTCTTTCTTCTTGGGTTTGTACGAGCTCGGTTTGTACCGTTGTGTTCAACGAAAGAAAGGAATGTACAAGATTGTTTCGCAGATTACGGAAGGCTAGAAGCAATGATTATGCATGCACTCGATCAGCACTCCGGCCATCAGAAGACGCTAGCAGTAGTAGTGGCGAGCAGAGACTACTACTACTAACATCTGCGCGCACAACGGCACAACGGGCCAGGCTGTCATCATCATCTGAACGGGCCGCGGAACATATGCCTGCTACTGCGTTACAATGTCTCCCTTCAATTCAATTCAAACTGCGGCCCTGTCCGCACCAACAGTTTGATGTTATGATCGAACAGGAACAGCCGCTTTCAGAGACGTGGCAGGTGCGCTATCTCGGACAGCCTACCGAACGCTCCTGCTGCATTTGAAGCATCATCTATTCACCTCCTAGTCATGGCACTGCAGGCGTGCAGCGGATGATTTTGACGTGTAGCCGATCGACAAAAAGGAAATGGCCTACTCATGGGTGAGGTGGCTGCAGCATGGCCTGAGACACTAGAATACTAGTAGTGCAGACGTGCAGTGCAGTGCTGATGGCATAGTATAGCATAGTATAGTACTAGGATATAGTACTATAGTACTGCTGCCACTTTAAAGTAGTGTACAGACACTGTGCTGCCGATAACGCAGTCCTCGGTGATCGTTGTTGGCACATGGGATGGGAGGGGAGAAGATGTGCCATGCCATCTGATCTGCGCTTGCTGGCGTGGTAGGGAGGACATGGGCGCCTTGATGAGAATTGAGAACTAGGGGGGTGTTTAGTTGAGGAAAAGTTGGGAAAAAGTGTATTGTAGCACTTTCGTTTGTATTTGACAATTTTTGTTTAATCATGGTCTAAGTAGACTCAAAAGATTTATCTCGACCTAACCAGGCAAAAAGTACAAACATGCAACAGCTGCTACTTCATTTAGTGTTTTATGCAGACGAAAAGTACAATCGATATGATGGGAAGAGAGAAGAAAAATTTGTGAACTAAACGGGAACTACGATTGATGATGCCCGCTGATCTGGTCCACTGCTTTTGAGTGAAGCTTAAGGAAGGATCGGTGCCTGCCGGGAGTTCCTGCATGCCTAATGCGTATCATCATCGTTTCTGAGCTACGTCGTATCACCCTAGGATCGCCTTTTAGTGCCAACGTAATGCCATGCTTTGTAAGGTTAGTTGATGCGATCTGTGACCGTAAGGACCATACATCTGAATCTAATAAGCTTGCTTCTCAGATTCATCCACGTTCACTCGACCGAGCTTGCCTTTTGTCTTCTTGCCAACAGAAGAACTCACTGTCAGTTCAGCAGTTAGTGATGGCAGCGCTAGAAACAGTAGACGTGATGGCATATATTACACGTATTCCACCCATTTCTGTCAAATGCATGTCAATGCATGTTTCGGTTAGGTGCAGCGTGTACGGTCCCACCCCAAGTCCCCAAGCAATATACGACTGTGATGCGTAGCTAGACCATTTGACCTGCCGAATATATCAAATCACACTCTCCAGTACTGGCCTCGTGATCTTGCTTAAGAAGTCGGTTACCCACGGCGGCTCTTACCAAACATCCTGTTCCTGCACTCAGGATCACAAAACCAAACACCATTGCCGAACTCCTTTTTTCTTGAAAAAAAAAAACACCATTGCCGAACTCTCGCATACAGTAGAAACCTCTCCATCGGCCTTTCGGATCGATGCGACGCAACACGTACAGGTTTGCCTGCAGAAGAAAAGGATGTGACGAGCATGCTCATACCAAGAGCCTTTTCTATCCCACGAGCTGACCAGTTTCTGCTAACAGCAATGATACAATGACAGGCATGTTCACCGTAACCGCCGGAAATCTGGCAAGTGGCAAGGACGGACCTGACGCGGCGCCAAGGCGGCAAGTGACTTTGACGCATCCATCAGGATGAAATGAAATGGTATAGATTGTTGTAGTAGTAATGCCGGCCTCGACACATGAGGCCCAGTGACCGACTCACCGCGATGCTGATCGGCCACCCACCGGTCGTTTTCAGTTACCTTCCCTCTCACTAGGGGGAAGGCCCTGCCATGCGCCCATGCCACAGGGTGCCAATTCTGATACGAGAACCGGTGCCTCAGCCCTCAGGTCTCTGATTAGAATACAAGCACAGCTACAATGGCATATGTGCGGATGCGCCTCACCAGTTAGCTAGTACCTAGTAGAAAAGATACGCCAGGGCACTGCATTTGCCTGAAACAAAAGGAGCTTTCTGATCCATGTATGATGATTCAGCATTAGTTGTAAGGCAGCACTATTGTCGCCTTTCTGTTATATACTTAAATGCCATTGCTTCTGCTAGTGATTGTGCACCGCAGGAGGCAGGACTGTGGTTGCCCGGTTGCACTTGCACCCTCGTGAACCAAAGGTTTCACCTTTTCGTTGACTGCCAGTCGCTTAGCAACTGAAGCTCTGGAGGTAGGACAGGTTTAGCTGTGATTTGGGTTTCTTAAACCGGATGGAGGAATCTTGAGTCAAAAGTTGAGTGTACTGACAACAATCCTGCGATAAAGATGCTAAAAGAAAATCCTTTTAGGAACGGTGAGGATGCTTGTAAAGAGGAAAGGTGAACGGAGAAGGGAGAAAAGAATGGAACTGGAACATACAGTTAGCAGAAGCTACCTTCGATTGGTCCATTGTTAAGGAATGGAACATGCCCTGCTGGCCTGCTCTGCATCGGTGTCCCACATGCTTAGCAATAGGCTACTACTACAACTTTGCTCTTATTATTTAGATTCTGGATGTAATAATTGTACTACAATGAGACTGAATACACATATAAGGCCATTTTCAGTGAATCCTGCGTTGCATAAATAGGTTTAGGTGAGAAGAGAACGCAGAGACGCTCTCCTAGCATGAGTTGAAATTCAGATACAAGATTCATTTGCCACAACTTTAGCTGCTCCATGAACATTCTATTAAGTTTCCATCCTAAATTTCCATTAAGTTTCAGTTCATAAAGATGTAAGGATATTCTAGAGAGCACATTGATATATCTTTATATGAAAGGGTGGTGATCATGTTTTGGACTGCTCATACAAGCTCGCACATGGCGTCAGCAACACACAGAAGCAAACGATTTGTTGGAGGCTTTTCTTGTAATGGCGTAGTTGCAATGGACGAGCAAAAAAAGAAGTTGCTGCTTTGGGTAGTGCAATATGTCCTTGATGAATTTGTATCACAGATATACACATTCAAGAAAAATATCCATTTATCCTACGGTAACCATATAAAGTTCATTGATGGTGACTGACAAGAACAATGCACCTAATGAATATAAAGCAAAGCAAGTGCAAACGATAGCATCAATGGATAATGGACCGGACCACCCAGCAAACTGACAAAAGGCTTTACTCGGACAACTACGTCTTGAAAACTTTTCTAAAAGTATTTCTCAATTATCTCACCGTATCTAGTATTGCTGATCGTTGTTCATGAGCAGTCGACATGCGCCTAGTTATCTGAACAAAGATGGTAGCAAAGTGAAAACTACTGTGCATCCACTCATGAATAAACTCAGATGCAAAAGGATATGTGGATCATGAACCTTGCTGGCATAACGAAGTGCAAGAGCATTACCAGCTATGAGTTATCCATGAAAACTTGCTAACATATACAAAAGGTGCATTCATCCAGAGTCAGCAACCATGAAGATATCCCAAACAGCCGTTTGATAGGAACCAGTTGAACTAAAAAACTGAAGAAATTAGTCACACAGACAACAATAACATCAGCTAATAAACCAATGTGGGTGCCATGACGCAGCAAACACTAGATTGAGATAACACAAGTCTTCAATCATCGTTCGTCAAGACGTCAGCTTATCAATCGTTGTTAGTCAAGACATCAGCCTAGCAGATGCAAAGTCATAGAAAGCGGCAACAGATAACATTACTTTCAACCTGCAATGAGTAATCTACTTAGATAAACAAGCAACGATTAAGCATAGATAGCTGTCAAAGCACCAAAGAAAATAAAATATATTCCACTGCCAACTTATGCATGGTACCACAGATGCAGTGGTTGTAACGCCAGATTCGAGAAAGGTACACTGTGCATTCATAAATAGTCAATAGGCACTTCTACTATGCAAAGCTTAATAACCAGACAAGCTTGAGTAACAGCTCCACCTTACTCAAATGTTTGGCTACTCGAGGGATGATAATGCTTTACACACTGTTTGCCTAAACAGCCGTTTAGTCCGTTTAAACAGCGTTAATAGTTAGTCTTACAGCTTTGTTTTCATAAGGGCGACCGTCCATCCAGAGAGGTAACTAGATATCCAATCAATGAGACTTCCAAGGCTCCCTTGGTTAGGTTTCCTAACTGACAATTGGAGTCCCAGATAAATGCATGGAAATTCACCACGCAAGACACGTGTTCAGTGTTCATGAGTGACCGCTCTGTCTTCTTCCTGGGCATCGAATAGGAGTGACAGAGCATTTAGAGATATTGGTTTCAAGGCCTGAAGCTAAACCAAAAAAGCGCAGCAACTCCTTAATGAATGTCAGATCCAAAGCTATGGGATAGAGGAACAGCACCATGCCATCCACTAAGATGGAAACCCGGTGATTAAAACCAGAGTATGTACTAGACATTCATGATTTGGAAGAAGCAATAAAAGGAGTGTTGTAAGAACATCATGAGGAATTGCATGCACTGCATCATCATGAGGAATTGCATACACCGCAACATAATGGCATATCATATGAAGATATTGTTCTATGTCACACACGCGCTGTATCAGTGATGTCATGAAAACCTGTCAGATGAGGAAAGGCAAGTAATGCCTTTGAACTTCCCTTCTTTGTCTTCCATAGAAAAGGGAAGAACTTTCAGAAACGTTTAGCTAAGATCCACCTCCAGGTTTACACTATCGTACTAGATGGAATAGATAAAAGAAAAGGTATAGCTAATGCACATTATAAATAGATCATCCAACATCAAACGGAGTGTAAGAAAATTAGAACTCATTAAAATAGCTAATTCTAACCAGAAGAGGGTAGCAATGCTCCTTGTCATAATTAGGCCAGGTTCTATCCTCACCCGCCACATATTTTTTGTGCAGATTCCAGACAGCAGGATCATAATTCTCTACCAACTCACAACTGAGACCATTCTCTTTAATAGTTCCCAGGAATTTGTCTAGAGAATCACCTCTTTTGGGGCTCAGGAAGATGGCTTGTGAGGTTGCCGAATGCTTCAGCAAGGATTTGACTGTTCGGGCAAGGCCCTCATGGAACTGCTTGAAAAATGTGCTGCAAGAAAGGCAAAATGGGAATAAGAAAGTTCTAATAGAGCTTACTAACCTGATAACCATTTTATCACCAGTAAAGATGCAACCATTTTATTACTAGTAAAGAAGCATGGTGCAATCAGAGTACATATGAAGCCAACTAATAGCTACAAAATATAGCTTTCGACTAAATAAAAAAATGATTGCTGCTTAAATGTGTTACTTAATGCCAAGTAGAAGCCTCACAGCATAACATTGACACGTTAGTACGTGACAAAACAGTAAGGAGGTCCAGGATTGAAAAGATAATCAGCATTCAAGAATAGCAAAGAATCAAGAGAGTCGAGAATACCAGTCACTTGCAACAATGATGTCAAAAGTATTCAATATTTCTGAAGCTTGCTCTTTGTCCCAATGCAGTATCATAGATTTAACCTTTGTCTCACCAAAAGACTCTGCATTGATGGATATGTTCTTCTGAATGTCTGCGGGTTAATGGTTTACAAAGGCCAAGAATGTGTTTTTGAAATAGTAGAAAGTACAAAATAAAGACATAAAGGGTTAAGTTTTGGGATAATCTAATCTGCTTTTCTTTTTGCTATTTACAACATCAGCAAAAGAATCCCATCGTGCATGCATTAAATTAGGAAGGATACATCCAGCTACTTGTGGGTTGCCATCAGAAATAACAACCTCGTCAGCATTTGTACTGGCTGCAATAACAAGCCCAGCCAATCCATAACCAGATCCAAGCTCAAGCACTTTCTTTGACCTATAATGAACTAAATATTCAATTAATCGGACAAATATAGTAGAAACCGAACTTAGTAAGGTCCCCTTTGGAATGCGGGATTTCTTCCTGCTTCCTTCATTTTTTTAAGTGAAACTGAACTAATTCCTGTACCATTCCTTCATTCCAAATGGGCCCGAAGTAGCAATAAACTATTGTCATGGCAAAAATTTTCAACGGACAATTATCGTGAAAAAGGCTTGCATCGACAGAAAATTAGTGCAAGACTAGTGTAATTATAAAACCCAGACAATATACACAGTTCAAACCTCTCATGGATTTGTTTCTCATACTATAGTAACCAACTTTTGAAAGCATTAACAGGAACAAGGACCTATATATCATTTTTGTATATTTTTCTTACAGGTCGCTCGAGAAGGACACGCTATCACCATGCTGTGAGTGCGCGACACAATTGTGCAGCTTACGATCCTGTTTGGTTCGACACACAAGCCAGGCCAGCCTATTTTCCTTCCTAAAACACGAACCTTCTTGAATACGGTATTCACTTAGGTCCTTGAATCCTAAAAAAAAGCTTTAAGCCAACAATGAGTTTGTGGGCTCCAACCAAAGCATTTGGTATCCCATGCAAGTACTCAACCCATGACTCCATGCTAGGACACATCATCTAAGGTTCAATAATGTTTCATCTTAGCAAAACAATCATACTAATGCAACCATTCAGGGGTGTCATAATAAGACTCACAAGTAACAGATCATGACAAACCTGAACATATCCGAGTGGTTCATACAGTAGTAGGCAAGGACCTCTTCTGATGGCCAACAACCTTCAGGGGGTAAAACACAAGTTAACTTGAAACTGAACTGACTTCTCTTGAAAATACTCCCTCCGTTCCAAATTATAGTTCACTTTAGCTTTGTCCTTAGTCAAACTTCTCTAACTTTGACCAAGTTTATAGAAAAATGCATCAACATCTACAATGTTAAATTGGTTTCATTAAGTTCCCCATGAAATATGTCTTGATAGTGCATTTATTATTTTATTTTAACTTGTATATGCTGACATTTTTTTCCTAAAAACTTGAATAAAGTTAAATAAGTTTTGACTTAGGACAAATATAAAGTAAACTAAACTTAGAATGGAGAGTATCATGGAAGGGTTAAACATGCAAAAGTGGAAGAACAAAATGAAATTCAGAATAGCATATTATCAGTATACAGCACTGCACTTTCAACTTTTTTACCGATCTTTAACTATATATTGATTTTTTTTTCCTACTTCTCAAGATCATATGCAAGCTTAAGTGATCATTGACCAGACAGAATAGTCTATGATGTAAGTATAAGAAACTTTGAATCAGTTAAGTTCAAAAGTTCATAGGTGTCCAAGTATCAGAAACTTTGAATCAGTTAAGTCCAAAAAGGAAACTGCCACGTGTAGAAGGCTTGTGGCCACATTCTGAAAAAGTGGCGGAGCAACAAGACACTAAATTGTACACTACACACATGTTTACATTTCTTTTCCACACAAGTGGCTTCCTATTCTCATAGAAAAAAGCACAAAAAAATTTACCAGGTACTAACAGACAGCAACTGAAAAATGCCATGAACATGATCATAACATTAACCGATGCATACAGATGGAAATGGAATCATATGTATTTCAACAATAAAAAACAAACTTGCTTGAACAAAACTTACATACTAGTCCAGTAGTGTCAATATTGTATTTGTTCGAAGCCTCAATGTCATTTAGTTCAAGGGAATCCTCTTTTCTATATCTGGAATCACGCAGTAACATAATAACCAACTGAAAAATAGCATGTCAACCTTTATAGTTGGTTGAACAATGCATGATGGCTAAATCTGTAATCACAAACAAAGCTTACTGGAGAGAAAAACAATATGATCCCTAATTATATCAGGAGGGAAAATAGGGAAAACTACATTCAGTGTGTCAGAAAACTAGGGGCAAATAATAGATCACTTACACTAGATCAAGTTTAGAGGAACCTCCACAAGGCAGCTTGTAGCATACATAAACATCCTTCTGGCATCCAAAATCATTTTCATTTCTGTTTAATGAATTCCTAAGTGATTTCACTAGCTGTGAAATCGGCAATGAATGGCATTCGATCAAGTTAAAGCCACGTGAAGCCTTCCTTGAAATGTTGTTGATACCATCTTTAATCTTGTGGTCACTAGAAATTCCCTCTGCATGGAAATGAAACATAAAAGAACAAATCAACATGGCATAATATATATAAACAATTAGCAAATGTGAACTGTTTAATAAGCAGTATAACGTCAAATTTCAAGCTGCTCAGAACTGCCATATTGAAAATAGAAGATAAATTAACAAAAACATGTGATTACATTTCTGTACGCCAAATGCAGAAGTAATTGGGAATGGGAAACTACAATTGCCTTTTATTGATAAAAAAAACTGATATGATAAAATGCAACGGCAGCCCTACGTTTAATAGTCCAGCAGTGCTGTGATATGGAATGAAGGATCCAAAACAAATCATTCAAAAAGAGTGAAGTGGAGTTTCTGTGTGCACATCAGCACACGCAAGCCTACATACCCGCTCACTCACAGACCACTAAATGAAGTTTGTCCAAGAAGTGGTAAAAACTAAAAAGGACCATATTAGACTGAATTTTGTTGTAATTATAATGAAATTTGGCTGGTTAAATATGCATGCTCACTTTCATAGTAAACACTGAACTACCATAATTTCCAAAAGTATATACTATTGAAGCAATAACCCTAAACACATCTCATTGAAGCAAGGTACTCACTCTAAATCAGACTACTAACTCCCTTGAGGCTTTAACACAACAAACCCAAACATGCCACAATAGACCTGAGCATTCAAAACCATTGGATCAGAATTGTTCAAGCACAGTGCAGAGGGTTTTGCTTTAACCGTGCCTGTACCGAGCTTCTGAAATGTCAAACAGGCGGGCTCAAAATGCCACTGTTCCCATTATCATCAGTAGCCCTAAACATCAGCAAAGTGTGTAGTAGCGAGCTAACAGCTCAAATTGCAACACAGAAACTAATCGCCTTGAGCTAAAATCCACAGAACAAGGAGAAGCGTTTGGGCCTTCCTTGTTTGGACCAGCAAGCTGCCTTCTGCCCAATCATCTAGGCAGGAGGTCTTCTCGTCTTTTCGAATCGCTCGACGAAGGCAGATGAAGCGGAAACGAATGAACGATAAAACGAAGCGGACGCAAATGTTGGCATGGGGTAAATAAGGGAGGGAATCGGCGGAACCTATGGCGCGCGCGGAGGAGGAACGAGCAAGCAGCGCGCGGCGAAGGATGCTCCACCGCTGGGTGGCATTGGTTGCGCCACGGGATCCACTGGGCGCCGGCGACGGGGATGGGGGTGGAGAGGAAGAGTCCATCAGAGCTCGAGATGCCTCAGGTTTGTTCGTGGCGATGACGAAGCACAAACCAGAGATCAATCGCAGAGGAAGAGAGGAAGGAACTCAGCCTTATTTGGCGGATCGAGAGCTCGGCCTCTCTCGGCCCGCGCATGTTATCGGGCTACCAGGAGTATTTTGGGCCTATAAATCTTACGGACTAGGCCCAAAAGTCTTGTGGTTAGTTGATGGAAAAAGTTCATATTGTCTCAGACTCTCAGTTAACTTTTGCAAGTCATCTTTTCCTCCCTGATTCCAAAACTAGATAAACTATCCCTCCGAAACTTTTAAAACCGTTTGATTTACATCCCTGGCCCAACTATAAACGATTTTGAAGGTGATTTTATATTTTTCTTTTAAATTTATTTTGACTGAATCACAGAAAAAATATAAAATACAAAATTCAATTTTGTTCTCATACGAGTAGATCTACAAGTATATAATATTGTATGCTTTATAACAAAGTTTTGTTTGTAGGTTTAGATCTATGCTTTTCTATAATTAACTAGAATAATTTATAGATGCAATGTTTGCAGTCTAATTGTTGTGAAATTTTTATGTTGGGCTAATTATTGTATGCTTGTACTGTAATAAAATTTTCATACTCATTTGATTAAATCTAAATAAATTTATAACTAAGTTATACATGATCCAATGAGTATGTAATTTTTAGGGTCATGTTTACTAAAACTTAAATAAATTTATAAATAAGTTATACATGATCCAAATAGTATGTAACTTTTACTACTCCCTCCGTTCCAAATTATAATTTGTTTGGTTTTTTTAACCACTTGATACATTTGTGCAAAACATAACTATGTTTGCACAAATTTCACCTGCTCGGTTGGCCTTCTCCTTCACAGCACGGCCTTGCGCTGGCGTGGCTCGCGGCAGCGAGGGAGAGGAGACTGGCGTGGATGAGCACGGAGCGAGGGACGAAGGTGGTGGCGCGAATGGTGAGGTCGACGGCGGCCTCCAAATATCGCCGAAGGCGCCATGGCGACAGGGGAGAGAAGTGGTGCGATGGCGGGGAGAGAGAGGCGGCGTGACGTGGGCGAGCCGCGAGCGCGAGGATGGAGCAGTGGCGCAAGGACCTAATTGGATGCCGGATTTCGCGCGATGGGGAGGGAGGTGATCGAATCCGAGCCCACCATGCATGGAGTTGGACGGAGTGAAGGGCGGTGAAATTTTGTTTCGCGCGGGCGAAGACCGAGAACCTGAATTTTTTTCGCACGATCCGAAAGTCTTAATTTCCTTTTTTTTTTATTTGTGAATGATGAGTGACGATAATAAGATGGATCATTAAACGTGGCCATATGTATACATGCCAGTTGTGGGGGCGCCAGATTTTACACTAAAATTCACACAGGACTTCAATCTTCTTCCACAACAATCACTTACAGCCACTACATCAGCTAGTAATAGTATAGTAGCAAGCACTACGACCCGTATGTGACCGACAAGGGAGTCAGGACAGGAGCCCAAAACAAGCCAAAGACAATGGCACTTCACTAGTTATATACCAACACCGCATCCGCATCGATCGTCACGGACGGTCACATCTGCACGTTGATGTGCCTGGTCTCGTCTCCCGGCGAGAGCGAGAAGGTGGACTGCGTGGTCCTGTTGTTGTAGGTGACGGTGAGGACGTACTCCCCCAGGTAGCCGGTGAAGCTGTAGGCGCCATGCGCGTCGGTCTGGCCGGCCGCCTGCAGCGTGCGCCACTCGTTGAGCAGGCGGTCGACGACGTCCCCCGTGGGCAGGTTGGCGAGGTTCCAGTCGGTGAGGCACATCTGGTAGCACCCGGTGGGGTGCAGCGCCGTCCAGAGCATGACGCCGCTGACGGCCGGGTGCGAGTAGGCCTCCCGCAGCACCTGCTCCAGGTAGGCGGCCTGCGTCTGCGCGTCGAACTTGTTGCTGATGTCGATCTCGGTGAACCAGATGGGCAGGCCCAGGGTGGCGAGCTTGTCGAGTATGGCCCGCATCAGCGGGATGTTGGGCCTGGAGAAGTGGCCCTCCAGCCCGATCCCTTCCAGGATGGCGCCGCCGGCGCGGAGCTCCTTCAGCTTGGCCACGTACGTGTCGACGGTGGAGAAAGGGTCGTCGCAGGTCTCGATCACGTTGTACTCGTTCATGAAGAGCGTGGCGAGCGGGTCGGCGTCCTGCGCGACGCTGAAGAACTCGACGGACGCGTTGGGCCCCAGGCGCTGCTCGTAGAAGCTGTAGTGCAGCATCTCGTTGTTGACGTCCCAGTGCGCGAACTCGCCGCGGTAGCGGGCCATGAGGCTCTGGATGCGCGTGTTCACGGCGGACCGCAGGTCGTCCGCCGTCAGGTTCTTCACCCACCGGGGCGTCGCGTCCTGGTTCTCCCAGAAGATGTTGTGCCCGCGCACCAGCACGCGGTGCGACCGCACGAACGCCAGCATCTGGTCGGGCACGTCGAAGCGGAGCTGCCCCGACATGGGCTCCGTCGAGTACCACTTGAGCTCGTCCTCGAACACCGCCGCGTTGAACCGGTCCACGAACCACTGCTGGTACGCCTGGTTCCCCAGGATGGTGGACGCGATCGCCGACCCGATCGGGAAGTCCTTGGACGTCTGCTGCACCGACACGGACGCGCCAACCACGCGCCCGCCTTGCGGGTCGGCCACGTGGATGGTCGCCACGCGCTTCCTCCTCTGCTCCGGCCACAAACGAGATGCAGCATGCAAGATTTTTAGAATTCAATTGCATCTATCGCACGCAACAACACACACCACGTCGACGGATTACCTTCCGGATTGTATCCTGCTGGTGCATCGCCCACTGGTCTGTCGTGAACGGCTGCAGCGACCCGCCCGCGACGGTGATCTTCATGGGGGTCTTGTCAGCATTCTGCGGGAGCGCATGAACAGTGAGTGCTACTACTACTTCTGAATGAAGAAAACTTTTAATTTGCCAAGCGCATGCATCTGATCGATTTCTGATACAAACAAAAAAGAGAGACCTGAAAGAAGATGACCGAGGTCTGCGTTGGCATGTCCAGGACGAAGCCGCCCTTGACGAAGGCCCAGCAGTCGCTCCTGGCAAGAACCGTGGCGATGCACCTCGCGCCGGTGTTATCCGGCGACAGCCTCGCGGTGATCAAAGCCGAGTACGCGCCTTCCAGCTTCACCCAGCCTGCATGACAAACAGAGAGAATTATTGAAGCTCACATGAGCTAGTACTGCAGTCGGCCTCACATGTACATGACTGGAAATTAAAGGGGCGGTTGATCGATCGAGAGCTCACATGAGAAGGTGTACATGGTGGTCTTGCTGAGGTTGTACACCACGAACGCCGGGGAGAAGACGCCCGTCTCCGTCGTGCGGTACCCGTCCGGGTCGTCGCTGTTGCCGAACTTGAGAATGCCTCCGTTGTACAGCGCCGGCTCCGGCTGGCCTCTGCACTGAACGCCATGCAAATCTGCAGTTAGTGCACGCCGCTCTACTGCATCCATGCTCAGATAATTTATTCTGTTCTATCAAAGCTTAAGCATATGATAACTGTGGACGTGACAGCGACAGATGACACGCGACATACACAAAAGGCGCATCTAATAAGGGTAAGGGTACAAGAACTAATTCGCCGTAAGCCAAAGGCTCACTATTGCCGCGTTATTAGTTGGCCACTTGGTCGGCCCAAAACCTCGAGCATGCATGTTAGCCGCGTGCAGAGTTTGGCTCTGCTGGTTGGCGCCTTGCAGAGCTTAGCTTCCAAGGAGAGCATCAAATAAACATGATGATGAACCGATGCATGATCACGATACTTCCAACCATTTCAGAGCTTAGTGAAGGTCGACGCTTTAATAATATTATCGACAAGTGTAGCATAGTATTTGTCACTTTGTTCTGTGTGATAATGTGTGTTGGCTGCTAGTATCTGGCAGGTACTGGACTGCTGGTGGGGCTGAGGTGTCCCAGCGCACGCATGGGAACAAAACCGGAGACACTGAGGGAGGATCATGCGCATTGTGGCCTTGTGGGGAGGAAGCATATTTGTGGTCCAACAATGCGGCTTTGAGCTTCGCCGTCTTCCCAGGCTCCTATTCGATCCTCTGCGAAGTTCTCTGCCGCATTGGTTATTTGGTGGTCACCCAGGTGAAATGGTCTTTGATAAAGATGCAAGAACCACCAGAGACACGCGACAGATACACTAATATAGTGAAAAAGTTAATAATGAACGAACTTGCAATCTTGCATTGTTGTTACTCATGCAGATAAAAGCTATAGGGAGCCTCTGTGCTGTACTGTAATCTAAAAAAAAAAGCTCGCTAATTCTGGAAGAAAGAAGAATGCTTCAGTGCAGACTTACGTCGGTGTAGGCGGAGTAATCGTACCAGCCATCTGCACGTCACGATGGGAAGAAGCTCAGACGATGTCACATGCATACTCGTAGGAGAGAACGAAACAGTAGCCAAAAAGCCAAGTAGGGATAGAAAGGGAATGAGCTAGCGCACACTGACCTGGAGGCACCGCCGCGGCGAGCTCACTTCCGCAATGCAGCATCATCCACAGTACGAGAACGAGAAACCCCAGGCCACGGGGAGCGAAGGGATGCATCTCCATCGCCGCAGCTAGATGAGAGCTCAGCCGCTTCAATTCCTCTCTATTCAAGCTCCTCACTGCAGTGTCGCCTCTGTGTGTATGTACATAGACTAGAGAGACGGCAGAAGGGTATGGAGGAGAAGCTAGCAGCTGGCTAGTGAGGACAGTGCGCAATGAAGAGAGTGAGTGCTGCACGCAGGTCGTGATCAGAGGAAGGGAGCTGTGCATCGCTATATATAGGCGGTCACATGGCACCATTCGTTCCAGCACTTGAGAGAGCTATTAGCGCGCCCTTTTCCGCACTTGGCAAGGTACCACTGGCTCTGGGCTCTGGCCGGCGAGTCACGGGCCGCCGCCGTGGGCGCCCACCACGTAATCACTTATACATACACCTGGTCCTCGGAGGCTGCATGCTGTAGCCGCAGGGAAGCGCTGCTCGTTTGTGTTCTGGTGCTCCTGCACCGGGCCTAGCCACACACACCAGCGCCTGTTCCCGTAGTAGTTCACATGCGATGCGACAGGGACAGAGTGATCGGCACGGGGTGGAGTGAAGTGCTGCAATGTAGCATGGCGGTAGGAGTGAGATCAGGGTCCTGTGAACAACCGTCGCCTTATTCTGTGGTCTCGTGTGCGTCGCCCGCGTCACGCCATGGGAACTGTACCGCGGACCTCGAAGTTTCTTCTGTTGTTTTGTTCCTGGTTGGCTGGCTGGCTCCGGCATTGAAGAATCGGCGGGCGCAGATGCATGAAAAAAAAAAGAAAAAAAAAAGTGAGGCATGGGTCTCACCATACACGGTAAAAGCCGTGTAGCTGACATGTCGATTATAATATCACTAGTCCATCAACCTGTGGGAGAGCACGGGTTAGAGTTTTTTAAAACATATATTATGTATATAATACATCTAATTAATAAAGAATTTTTTATCCAATTCATAGAAACTTATGAAGTCATAAATCTCTATTTTTTAAAAATTTTATTCTTTGCTGGCTACTATAGTTTTTTTTTGCCGTCAAACTGAAATTTTTGTGATTATTAAATTTTTTATTAGCTCTATTTTTTTTCGAAAGATCATTAACTCTACTTTTTGCTTGGAATAATAAAAATTTAGGTCTTACAGTATGTTTTTAAATACTACAATAGCAAAAAAATAATCATTTAAAACATGCACCTTGTTATTTAAGATAAGTGATAGAACTTGAAGTGACATCTCAGAAGGGGTAGTAGTGCTAAGCTAAAGAGAATTTTAATACTTATAATGATCGAGTTTAATATTGAAGGATTAGAAAAATATAGTCACTAATAGACTCTCATACTTCATGTCAAATATTTAGTTTTTCGTTACATATTATTTTAATATTTTTAACAAAAGATATGTGTAATTTTAGATGTAGGTTTTAGAGGATATTTATTTTTAAGATAAAAAGATAAAGATTAGGTTAATAAATTATCTTTCACAATAAGAGTACATAGGTAAATATATCCAAATTTAAATATACTTCAGATCGTGTTGTTTTATGTTGTTTTACGCAATAGCAAAGGTGCTTAACTATTTCTAGAATGGATCTAATAAATATTATTATCAATTGTAATTAGACTATACCAAATTTATAGTCAAATGTTTCCGATTTTTTGTGAATTTCTAGGATCTATCGTTTTTCATATCATATCTCGTGAGGATTAACATGTCTCATGAGGATTAACTTGGATGGTCCATTATTAATATTATGTTCGTTTGAGCTAGATTCAGCTTATTTTTAGCCATAAAACAGTATTTTTCTCTCATAATAATTCAGCCGTACAATTCAACCAATCATACAGTTCAATCAGTCACTCAATTTGTTCATTTTTTTCTATGACGTCAGAAATCATAGTTTAGGTTTTGATCGACTTTCAATTAAGTTGTGCAATTTTTTCACATGTTAGGTATTCAAAAAATATTTTTTGTTAAAAGAGTTTAAGTCCTGATAGGATTGTTCCTCCAAACATTAATTATAAGTTAAAATTCAGATTATACCATAGAACCGAACTTGTTGAATTTGCTATATCACATACCTATATGTGTCTAGTATTGTTTTCTCTATCATAGAGTGCACAAAATTAAATTTCCAATACAATATGACATAATGTTTTAATTAAAATATCGAAACTTATTTAGAATAGCAACTTATCAATTTTATGGTTGTAAAAGTATATGATTTAGAATATATACTCAAACTTTATGAATATCGATTTATTGTTTGTAGTAGCACACAATACTATTTATAGGATATTTAATATTTTTTCCTTTTTTATAATAACTGAGGCAGATACAAATATAAAGCTAATAATACTATGTAGGTTGAATGTAAAAATAATTATTATTTATTTTAAATTATCTTTTATAATGATAGATGTGAATCCAGATACAAAATCAGTCAGTTATATTTTAAGTTATCTCTTATAATGATATATGTGGGTGACCTATATACAAATGCATTGCAAATCATCTTTTATAACGATAGATGTGAGTAATATACAAAATTGGTGTGTTTTATAATGATAGATGTGAGTAATCTCCAAAATTGGTGGGCTATTTTTTAAGTTATCTCGTGAGTAATATAGATACAAAGTTACATGGTTAAGGGTGTTATTTTGAATTATGTTTTATAATGACAGATGTGACTAATTTGTATATAAATTTAAGGGGTTATTATGAATTATCTTTCATAATGGCAAAGGTGGGTAATTTATTTATAAAATTAGGGGGTTACTTTATGTATTTTCCATAATAGCAGCGGTGGATAATTTTTTATCCAAATAACAATAGATCTAATGGTTGTTATTGATGATGACGATTAGAGTCTACCAAATTAAAGGATAAATGTTTCTGATTATTGTGATAATTTCTATGATTTATTTTTTTCTCAGCGCATCGAGAATTAACGTGGTGCCTCTATTGAGGCCTCTAATTAGTAATAGTAAGATTTTAATTGTCTATATGATGATCATGACTCATGCGTCAGCTGCACAGCCTCACCTAATTTTTTCACGATGCATGTGTCGCTCCGTCGGTGTAAACGTGTTAATGCCAAAGGGGGTAGTAGACCGCGGTCACGACCGATATAGGCCCTGTTCGTTTCGTCTAAAAAGCGCTTATTTTTTATCTCTGGAATAGTATTTTTTTCTCATAAAAAATCAGCAACAGCCGAAATCAGCTCCAGCGAACAGAGCCATAGCCTGTCACCAATATTCACGTGTTGCCGGGGGGGGGCTAGAATAGTATTTTTCTCTCATAAAAAATCAGCAACAGCCGAAATCAGCTCCAGCGAACAGAGCCATAGCCTGTCACCAATATTCACGTGTTGCCGGGGGGGGGGGGGGGGGTGGGCCCGGCAAGCGCACAGTACAAATAATTGTTCTGGATGGCTTGGGAGTTTGAGACCGTTCTTCAATGAGGATAATCACACATTCCATGAATGCAGTGGTGCAAAGTTGGTCGATCAGTGATGATGTCACGAGTTTCCTTTTAATCCTCACTTGTCTGTACTCGTACAGACGTACAGTTAAATAGTAGTGCATGTACTCTACACCCGATGCTTACTGGTTAGCGGCAGTACGTAGTCTAATATAGGTGGGTGCTACACGGCCTACCGCATTGTGAAACATAACATAAGGTTATTGGTTCGCTAATTGCTTCCACTTACCCCATTGCTATAAGCAGCAGCACAACAATTTGCCAAAAGCTAGCAGCAGCCACTTTTCTAAACTTACAACCTTGTACTTATGCAGGAACAACCTACCGCTGGCTTTTGCGTATCGATAAATCTATGCGCGCGACCGGAGCATCTTATTATCTTCCTTCGCTTTCTTCACCAAACGAAAGGAGAATTTAAACCCATCTTTTCCACAGGGAAATTGGTCCAAACTCCAAAGGCACCGCACGCCGCAGCGGTTGGTACACTAGAACTCGACCATAGCCGGCCAAAATATTCCCTGCATTTCTCCTCTGGAGGTCGGAATTATTGTCTGCCTTTCGGAAGTGGGCTTCTAAAGCCGCTTGCCGGCCAAAAAGGAATAATCCCCTTTGCAAACACGGGCCATGCAGTGCCTGCATGCGGTTGCTAGAACGTTCAGCCCTTTGCCCCAAAATACACAGAAGAGCAAACTCGCGGAAGTATCTTTTGTTCCGTAGCTGACTAGCCGTGTACAGGCTACCCAAATCCGCGGAGTGGGGCGCTCGCACGCGCGCTAATAATCCCACGTCCACTAAAGCATTGTATTCTATTGTGGGGGAGCCACCACTACAGGGTCTCGGCGAAAAGCGCACCGATCGCCGCTCGCCGTGGCGGGCAGCCGCGACCTCTCGATGCCCGCCTCTCTGTAGACGGACGGTAGGCGAGGGGTATGCCTCCGCGGATTCACGGGCGTGCGCGAGCCCGAGCCCGGCCACGGGGTATGTTTGACTAGCGGCGCCGGGGCACCCCGGAAAGACGACGCCGGATAGGGCTGGGCGCCGGGGGCCTCTTCGGCGGCACGGTCACGGACTCACGGACGTGCTCACGCACGGGCGGACACTTGTTGCAGCATTCGCAGCCGCGGGCGCTGGACAAGTACAGCTCGGCTACCGTGCCCGCGGCCTATTGTGGGTCATGTGACTCGCGGGCAATTCGTGGCCAAGATTAACTCGACACAGGCACACAGCTACGGGGTTGCGGTCGACGCCAATTCTATCGGGCCTTTCTGTCCACCGGTTGTGTCATCGGATGACCCGGGCCAAGTGTTTGGCTGGTGGAGCCTACGTGTGTGCGCTTTTTGCTCGCCTGTCGCCTCCTCTCTCCATCACAAGGCGCGGTAGGAGCTGTTCCGATCCAGGCGTCCGGCCAAAGCCTCGGGACTTTACTGGCCTCACGAGTCCATTGTGCTCCGGAAAATGGCAGGATGAGATGACCGCGACACGTAACGTGCGTTATCAGTGTCCGGGGGGCTGTCAGCCTCAAGAACATGGAGCGTTCCTGATTTCTGAACCAATCGGACGAATTCAGCATTTTGGAATGATACAAGTCTTACCCGGACCGCTTAAATTCTTCGTTCCAAACTAATTGGTAACACATACAATTACCCCTTGTATCAGTTACCGGAGGTAACGTTTATATTGATCACAACCGATGACAAGTCTGCAACTGGCCAAATATACAGGCAGCAGCGGCAGCAGTAGTTACAATATATACACAGTCATATACATACACGGACCAACATCATCATAGCACTAGTATTAGCACAACCACCAGTCCACCACAACTGTACAAATCTAATTTTATGACGAACGCATCTATAATGATCTCAGCAATGGGCTGGAAACATTAGATGCAAGAATATTTTATCAGTGTCGCCTTCATTCAGCAGGGATATCAGAGCTCTGGCCTGAAAATTTACGTGGGTGTCAGAATCGAATGAAGGTGAAAATTGCAACAACCCACCTGCAAGCTAAAGGGGGCATTCAAATACCCACCTGCATCACAATTATTTATCGTGTCTTATAAAAGAATCCTTTATCGTGTAACACCTGTAAGTTTTATATGTTTTAAAATACCCTGTATGTACGTCGACAAAAAAAAACAATATATATATAGTTCACATAATCTCACTGCTGAGTTGCCTTATCCCCAACAGGATTCCAAAATGTTTCTGTAGCTTTGGAGCATGTAACGTTGAGATAGACTACATTTTTTTCTGAGCTTGGGTTCCATCATTGTCATTTCTAATTCTCCTAGTCGAGCAAGATCTAGCAAAAGTACTCATGCGAGAAACATATCTAGCACCTCTCCATGGTATGTGGGACAGCCTGGGCGAGGGTGATGCTAGAGGCCGAAGATCAATTATACCGGCTTTTCAACAGTCACAAAAAGGGAATATGAAAACACATCAAAGTTGCAGATGCTAGAACGTAACGATTGAGATGTACATGGGGTTCCCACCTAACTTGCAAGTGGGGTCCCCAATTTCCCTTGAATAAATAAATCATAAAACATACTCCAGGAGCAGTCAAACACAAACAGAAACCCAAGAAAAGATACTACAATTTCTAAAACCATTTACAAATAAGGATACCTTTATTGACCGTGATGAATTAAACTAAAACACTAGAACCAATATTACCCTAAGGTAAGAAAATACTATATGACTAGCATGAGAATTATAATCAGCAACCTTCCAGCTAAATACTGAAAACAAATAGAAAAAAATAGGTTGCAATTGTTGATCTAATCTAGCTAAATACTTTCCCTAGGAGCAAGATTCAAGAAAAATTCTGCCAGTGTCAAATATATGTGAAGTTACATACCTTTCTCTGGGTTAGGGGAAGTTATTGGATGACCTTCACCTATGCTAGAACTATCTTCATTCCTGTAAGAAATTCATCCACAGCAGAAAAGTAACGCACAAACCTTTGCATATGCACTTGTTCTAAAAATATTATCGTACTATGTCACATCAGAGCTACCATTCATGACTGGAACAATTTACCAACAAAAGAAACAGTAGAGTGCTGAAAAGTTCATTTTAAATAAATAAATTCATACCAGCACCAATCCACACCAGTCAGTATGGCAAGTATGACATTTTTATGGCAACACTGTTCTTATTGTATCTTACATTACATATTTATGCAATACCACCCTGATTAAAAATTAACCTTTTTTACGATTTCTGCAGGTCAAACTGTTTTAATTTTGACCATCAATGTACAAAAAATTGAAATGTATGATATATATGTAACTAGATCTATCATAAGTTCGTTCAAAATATTGACTTAGCTTTCTCTGAAATGGCATATTTTCATAGAAATTATTGGCTAAAGCTTCACCCTGTAAAAGTGTTGATGTCCTAAATGAGACACGTAGTAAGTTACCCTTGATTGCTCCGTTCATCACTCGTAGCAGTCATCGTTGTTAAGATAGTCTCCGCAGATAAACTGCCAGTGTTCTCTGTGTCCTAGAGCATAACATGCATACACTGTTAACCTTTAAGCACTCTTCTCCAGTAAAAGAAGCAGAAAATACGTGTACGTAAACCTAAGTCCACATTTCAAGGGTAGTATATGATCATAAATTACCAAGGTTTCAGTCCTCATCCACCCTGGAATTGTTTCTGATAAAAGATTCATGTATTTCTCCATAGCAATCTCAGGGTTCATATTCCCTAACTTCTGCCAAGCAGACCTGAGAAAACGATAAATTATCATTGATAGTAATCATTATGTATTAGCACTCTTTGTGCATATATTTACAGAATATCTAGGCTCAGATTAACCATAGCAGATAATTTCTACAATGTATACTATTTCACCATTTCTTTTATGCTTTAAGACACTCAGATGGTGACAACTGACAACATATGTCCAAAAAATAGAAGGATCGACAAAAATTCTCTCTTATAGGATATCTCATGTCTTTCCTTAACTCTATTTCAGACTTATATATTACCTGGAATTGTTGGGAATAAAAATACATATACATAGCCATTATACAATTATTGCAAGGTCAAATAGACATAAAGAGAACACATCAGTCTACCAGAAATAGGCGCAAGATATCTGTCACGTTACATCTTGTAGATCGGTTAGGTATGTTGATTTTTTTATTCACCATCAGTCCATATTTTATAGCACATATATTATTCTTCTCACTCCAAGGGATAACTTCGGTAGTTAGATGTATACAACAGGTTGGTTGTAGCCACTTAATTGATCCAACAAAAAATAAGAATGGGCAGTAAGAGGAGCTGTAATTGTGTCCATGTGCAAAACATATTACCATACTAGTGCATCTTTCTATGCTCATTGCTCTGGTTCGGTGGCTCATAGCAGAAATTGCTAGAAATATTCATTTGCTGACACATCACAACAATAATCCATTCTGAACTCTGAAGGCAAACTAACAGTTAGTCATTTCTTTGCAAAGATGTTTTTCCCCCTCTAAGTGTCATGCTATCTTTGGAAAAAAAAGAGAGTATTGTACAGATTGCTCATGAAGTGAGTATTAGCTAAATAAAGCATATCTAAATATAGTGCTCTCATGTAAAAAAAAAAAAAAACTATTGCAATACGGAACAAGGTGAACAAGGTGCAGCATCAAACAACAATCGTATATTGAAATAGAATGTGTCACATCAATATATTGCAAGCTCAATATAGAGAAGCATGTTTATGAATAAACGAGCTTTAACATGTTGATGTCACACTGCCAGATGGGAGGCTTTACCTTGGTTACCTATTATATGCAAACTCGTATAGGGGCAACCCCCACGACAACTTATAGGTTGACAGTAACTAGTTGCAGTCAACTATGCCCAAACTAAACAAAGAAACATATTCAGTTGATTTAGGATCATTGCACCAGATCCACCTACATGATTTTGGCTTCTATATTTTGGTTTTACGTTTTATTCATTGCACTCACCTTAATTCGTAGTTTATTCCAAAATTCAAAACATTACCATACGAAACATGCAGCATCATGGGCAAATATTTTTAAGACACATGATATTCATCAAAATTTAAAAGGTACTACCATGACCAAATTTGAGAAGGAAGCATGGATTCTCGTTGTCTCATGCAGGAAAGTGCAATATTCTCTTTGCCACAAAGGAGGCAAGGCATATATAGCTCCAACATTATATGCTTCCTTTGCTCTTCTGTAAAGGAGTTAATATGCTTCTCTGAAGCTGATGAACCCAATTTCAAGAACCAAGAAGAAAAAGAGGAAACCCAAACTTGTAGTGCAGAATTGTCATAAATCCTATCCAGCCAGATACCCCAAGCTCTTAAACATAGACGATGCATAAGCCTATCATGTCAAATTATACATATAACAGCTTTCATACTGGCATAAACCTCATATCTAATGAAATCAATAGTCAATAAGACTCCGAAATGCAAGTTCTTCAGACCAAAAATGATTTGCACTTATTCATTTCAGTTTTACTTCAGAAAACATGATTTATCAGCAAGGGAAACAGATCAGTTGCTGATTTGGCTATCAGCAAGGGAAACAGATTGATTGTCATTTACTTTAGTAAGCTTCAATGATTTGAACATATCTCCTCAGCTTAGCATCTGGCTTATAAGCAGAAAGCCAGAGCCTGATGTGCGGTTCACATTGTTCTATGACTCTACCTAAATAGCTGAAACGACGCTGAAGCTGGTGCAAAGGTGCCTTTTGGCCTACCAAGCAGAGTCAATAACAAACAAGCGTACAAATGATCTCTGAGCTAGAAGAAAATATACTAACAGTATTGATGAATTTGATGTCCTATTATAATTGAACTACTTAAACTGTACCAGATCTCCTGCATACAGCTTTTGACAACTTCGAAATAATGAAGCACAAACAAGTAAGTTTTCAATAGGATTTTTTTAGTGTGTTGTGATTTCTTCCTATTGAAGAATACTAGTATGCTACTCTTGCTCTGCCTTGGTACAGATATAGCAGAGGATCAGTACTCCAGTGTTGATGACATCCAGGCCAGGTTTTGCTTAATGTTAAGCTATAACATAACACAGTGTAGCAATGATAAATGTAGCAAGGGTAATAAAAGTGAATACCATTTTGCGCGTGATGAAGGTCTCAGTGTAAGTGGTTGCGCAGAGTCATAACAGGGGCCGTCAATGGCAACCTTCAGGAGACCTTGAAGCTGCAGCTGCACATCACTATCGAGCTTTGACAGGGCAGCCGCCCCAGCCCCACTAGCAGCAAATGCTGCAGCCGCACCAAACCTCTTCTCCACTTCACTCCTCTCGATCCCTTCCCACTCAAACTCCATATCTGCCTCAAGGTCATCCTTCGGCAGCCCTTGTAATGTCACTGCCTCCACGGGCAACTCGGTAACCACTCTATCACTAGAGCTACATTCATGGATACCACTCACATCATCAATTTTCCTTGTGACCGACTCCTGTTCAGGAACCAGTTGTTCTTGTTGATCAACTGGATGGGCCTCACATTTATCTTCCTCCCTGCACTGCACTTCCTCGTGTACCTCGGCAGCTTCTTCAACGAGCTGATGGTGTTTAAGCTCTCCCTTATCTGCCAATGGTTGTGGAGCAGCCCCAGCAGGCAATTCATGCTCCATCACTTCAACCACTTGCTCTTCTTTCTTCTCCAACACGACATCAAGGATCTCTTCAAGAGCAGTCTCAGAATCCAATTCATTGGGCCTCACTTCGATAGCTTGTACACTCTTGTCCACCAATCCCATGTCAGGAACATCTTGAGCAGGAGCAACTTCGGCAACCAGATGGTGCTGTTTCGCCTCAACAGCTTCTGTTTCCAAGGGAAGCACCTGCGCAACTCCGACAACTTCTACTCCCTGCCTGTCCGGTCCTGCTTCGAGAACTTCAACGGGAACAAGAGCAACCTCAGCACCCAGATCATACTGCTGGTCCACGACAGCATCATCCTGCACGGTCCGCTCCTCCAACCCTGCCACATCGAAAGCCTCCCTGGGCACAACCTCAGCGGCCGCCGCCTGCGGGCTCGCTTCATCAGCACCCGCAGCCGCCACAGCAGCTGCAGAGGCCAAATCAAGCAGTTGCACGCCACCACCGCCGTCCTCCCCCTCCTCCACTCCAGCAGCAAGGCGCAGCTCCCGAACGGCCTTCACGGGAATCCCCTCCTCCTCCTCGGGCGAGCTCTCCGGCTCCTTCACCGCCGGCGCCTTCTCCGCCTCCGGCAGCGCCACCGCGGCCCTCCCTTCCCCGCGCACCACCTCGTCGACCTCGATGATCCTCTCCTCCTCCTCCTCCGCCACCTCCTCGGCGATCCCGGCTGCTGCGCGAGCGCGATCGGTCCGGCGCGGGGGATCATTGGCCGCGAAGAGCGTGGCGAGCAGGAAGGCGGCTAGGAGGGTGACCGCCGCCGTGAGGAGCAGCTCGTAGAACAGCTCCATCTCTCCGACTCTCCGGGCGGTGGGAAGAAGCCGGCGCGGCGCGGCTTTTTTTGGCCCCTTCGCTTTCTCGCTCGGCTGGGAACGGAGCGGGGACGGGACAGGGGGAGAGAGGAGGACGGGAAAGGCAAAAGCAGAAGGGGGAGATGGACGAGGTCGAACGAACCGGTGGGTGTGGGGGAGTAAAGGAGGTGGGGGCGCCAAAGCAAAGGCATATTCGGACGGATACGATCGCCACGAGGGCCGCGAGGGTGCGGCGGCGAGGTGGGCGACGCCGAAAAAGTCATTTCGGTGGTGGTTAGATATCCTCCAAAATCCCAAAACTTCCGTTACATCAATTTTACAGTACATATATGAAGTACTAAATGTAGATGAAATTTTTACATATTTACACAGTTTATCTATAAATCACGTGACGAATCTTTTAAGTCTAATTGAACCATGATTAGACAATTATTAAAAAAAATTCCTCACTATTACAGTATCAAAATCCTAAAACTTTACCCATGTAAACACCCCTTCGTCTGGGAGCTGCTTGGAGTTGGGATGCCCACGCCGTCAGCCGCATTGCATCAGGGGATTTCGTGTGCTCGTCTCCCCTCGGCCCTCCCGGCATCGCGTCCTAGGACGAGCTACCGGCGGGACCGAGCAAGGCAGATGGAGCCATGGAGGCACCGCTCGGCTGCTTGCCCGTCTCTGCCCACACTGGATGACCGACACGTGAAAATAATCTGTCATTGCAGCGATGGTTTGGATTCAAGATCACCAAATTTATTTTTCCTAATTTGGAGGTTGGGCATCTGCTTGTCGGTGACGCTGACGCTTTCCCTTCGAGCACAAGGTGAATTGCACAAGATACCTCTATGCTGCGCCTGAGTGCACTCGTTGAGTCGTTGGTTAACTTGTGGACGAAAAAAACAGTTCAGTACCAACAGCCATACTACGTGTATCGTTGTCTTCATCGTTAAGGTCAATGTCATGTATTACCGTGTCAAAGTACTTCCGTGATAAGTTAAGTCCTCATACGAGCTAAATTCGTGGAGGGTGCTTAAATGAGAATGGGTCATTAAAACTATCCGTCGCATAGTGAAGAAAATAGGAGGCAAATAAACACGCATATTTCTTAGAGCCATGTGCCTAGAGATGACCTCTTCGTAGACCATTGGTACAATGGCATCACCATTGTTGGTTGATTGGTTAGGTGCGTATGCCTCCACTAGGTTAGGGGATGCAAGTGTGAATTGGCGGCGGAAGCAGAAGCGCTAGCCTGTGCGGAGGGCATCAAACAAGTTGTTCACTAGAGAATATCTAAAGTGATCTTTAAAAAGATTGAGAGGACTGATCAGAAATAGGAACCACCATTTCAGAAGCAAAGAGGCTCACACACTTGCTTGGAGAGTGGCGTATGGCACAAGTAAAGAGAGATGGGAACATAGTTGCAAACTCTTTGGTAAAGTTAGCTAGGCAAGGTAGATTAACGCTCTGTTCACTTGAACTTACCAGCCAGCATCAGACAGTCATTCAGCAGTGTTTTTCTCTCACAACAATCAGCCAGCCAGCCGTACAATCCAGCCAGCCAAACAGAGCCTAAGTCTAGATGAAAGGCTGCACCAGCTAGTGTTGAGGGTCTCCTTCTATTTTAGACTGTCTCCAACAGAGACAACCCAAATACCATATCTATTCTCTAATATAGGTCACATACAGTGAAAGGATAACATCCCCAAATCTAGCGTTGTCCAACAACAGATGACCCAAATGCCATCCGCCGCCTGCCTTCCTCCAGAGAGAGAAAACGGAGGGAGGGAAAGATGGATGGAGGGAGCAGAGGAGCCGGCGACGACCTCCATGGACAGCGGGCACGCGCGCGTGAAGGCCAACTGCGTTGAGGGAGAGGGAGAGGAGAGCAGCGAGTGGCCAGGGCAAATCGCAATGAGATGCGACAGCAGCTTCGGCAGTGCTCAGCTTCCGGCGGCTGGATGCTAGCTAGCAGAGGCGCCGCACGCTTGGCAGTGTGGGCGAGGAGAGACGAGGGAGGCCGCAGGTGCTAGGGGGTGGTCCGGGACGGCGATGTCACAGAGAGAGGAGGCGCGGGGAAAGCTCCGGCGACGGGGGCGGCTTGGTTCCCTACCGTGACTTGAGGAGCGACGCCGTGACCGAGGGAGACCTGAACGGCGTCATCGTCGTCGTCGTCCGCAGGTTGGCTGCTTCTCGCCGCGTCAGCCGGGCGCATAGGCTCACCACTCCGGGGCCATCGATTTGCGACGCCCCGCCTCGACGACGCTTATTTACGTCTCAGTTCTTCCGATAGGCAAAATAGGGCTTGTCTTTGGGTCTTCTGTTGGAGAAGATTTTTGATTGGCAAAATCACTGTAAAGTACCTATTTTGTGTATGGGTTGCCTTGTTAGAGTTAGTCTTATTATAACTTTTGTTTGCCTAGTTAATAAAGTCCTCTCTTTACTAAAAAAAGGTTAAGAGATGCAAGTTTGCGTTGTTTGATTGCCTATACATGTCTTCTCAAACTGACTCGCGGGATACAAAAGAGCTCTTTCAGTCTAACTCTACTAAGATTTTTGGTATTTCTGGGGAGCCGGGCTTGTTGGATGTAGGTGATTATTGACATGGTGATGTTATTAACGTATAATTAGTAAATACTTCCTCCGTCCTAAAAAGAATGTCATTCTTGCTTCCCGAGAAACAACTGCCGGTAATTTTTATAAATAATAAATATCATCGATTAGTATCATAATTAGTATCATTGGAAATATCTTTAGATCTATTTTTTTATAAATTTATTTAGAGATATAAATATTGCATGTATTTTATACAAATCGAGTCAAACTTATAGCACGAACACCCAAAACGATTTCCTTTTTTAGACGGAGGGAGTAAGTGATATTAATATTGTTTTAAGGCACATATAATAAGATAAAATAAGAACAAATGAAAAAAAAACCATGATCATAACCTTATATCCTTTTATATCATACAATATTCATACGAATAACCAAACAACATCGTTTCTCATCCAGGCTAAGTAAATGCAAATAACCAAACACGATAGTATTGCATGCGTTTCACCTATGCTACAAGAGCCAATATCCCTTCTAATATGTCTTCGTGGCACGTTGTTATAACTTTTACTATTTCTCGATCTTAATAAAAATGATACGAAAACCTTTTGCCAAAAAACAACGATGCATGCAAGTTTAGAGATTACAGAACCTAACTTCTAAAATCTTTAGCCCATTGGGCGTTTAACAGGAACATCGTAAGAAATTGTTATACCATCGTTGGTATGGAGCCAATATATTACTAAACAGAAACATCATTAGATATTCACTCCATAGTGTCGACAATTAGAAGCACATAGGTACATGTTTCTTCGTCCTATCGAGCCATCTACATATAGACCGATCTTTTTCATATAAACCATAGTACGTTAATTAATATTTAATAACAATAGTTAATCTTTTGAATAAAAAAAATGTAGCATATCCAAACAGACTTGAAATTTGTTTATTGGACCAACTCGCCAATGTAAGGCCCAATGGACATGTCCGCCAGCATGCTTGGCTCGTTAGCATGCTAGGGGTGTTTTGCGTCAAGAACGTTGTCATCAATCACTAAAAACATAAAGCCATTAATTTCTAGAATATTTGTTTTCACGAGTTGAACCTAAAACCACAAGTATATTGAGACTCTTGTAATCACTAGGCTACATGCTTTTTTCTCTTATAATCTTTATAATTAGTAAAAGTTACTTATTTGACCCTGATTAAAACATACTGTCCTTTCTTAGCCCTCAAACAAAATTCCTTACTTATTTGGCCTTACTTGAATTTTTTATTTTGGCCTAACCGTCTAATCCATCCAACGTCTAATCCATCCAAGTGTACCACGGCTGACTTATTACTTTCTTCGTCTCAAAATAGAATCCACAAGTATATTGATACTCTTGTAATCACCAGACTACATGCCTTTTCTCTTATAATCTTTATAATTAATAAAAGTTACTTATTTGACCCTGGTTAAAACTTACTGTCCTTTCTTAATTCTTAGCGCTCAACGCATCAACAGATAGTTGACACACGAGCTTTTTTTTTTTTTTTTTTTTTGAGGATGATTTCCATGCCGTGTGCTCTGTCGGGCAGCGAGATCCGCACGGGCGCCTGCTGCCACCAGGCCACGAGCTCCGCGAAACGGGACAGGAAAGACACCCTGCGACCTTGTGTTTTAGTACAAACTTGTTTGCAACTTTCCAGCTAGATTCTATGTCAGAACAGGTATAATAATAAACTTACTCTCTCCGTAGAGCATCTCCAACACCCAAAATAACCTCCTAATCTAAGATTTTTGGCAAGATTAGGAAAAAACCTTGTCCAACGGTTCCTAATCCCACCTTCATATCTTTTGGCACTTGAAAAAATCAACCCGCGCGCATAAATATCCGCGGCCTCGCGGTCGCGCGTATCCCCTCGGCGCCGGTTTTCCCGGCGATCTTCTTCTTATGCGCCTCATCGAGTTACCGTGCCGCTCAGGTATGGCCTCTCCGCCGTTGCTACCGGTGGTACTCCTGTCCCTGCTGCTGGCTCTCTTCACGCCGGCAGAAGACGAGAGAAGTTCAAGCACGTCCAGCGGAGGAGACGCGGACTCGGTACTCCACTACTCCTGGTTGTACAGGGCAGCTACAGCTTCCCCGGCAGACTGCGCCGTCGAGAGCAGTATCGTGGGCGGCACAGGCGGGCCGGTTTAGGATGGCGCACGGTTTTCTCGCTGCTTAGCGTCGTCAGGAGGCAGCCGTCTTCCAGCTCGACATGTTCGTCTCTTTCACAGCGCGTGGTTACCAGTACTGCTAGCTAGCTTGATGTAATAGTATAATGATGATCGAGCTCGACCTGTTCGTCTTCACTCGTGGCCCTCTGCAACGCAGCAAGGTGATGAGATCGTTGATCGAGAAGGCACCATGTAGGCCACCTGCTTCTTCTAAGGAAGAAGACGATAGTATTTACAAAAACGCCATTAAATTAACGGAATATGCTTTTGAATATGTTTTTGGTAGTGAATTATTGTAAACTCTTGGAGATGGTCTTAATTATCTCTCCTAATAAATTTTTGGGAGTTGGAAAACATCATGATTTTAGGAGGAAAATATTGGGTACTCTTGGAGATGCTCTGATGCGGAGGAGAAAAAAAAAAGAGAATAGAGTAGAGATCTGGCTCCTATGCAAATCTCAAGCTATAGGCACAGAAATATATGCATAAGTGGATCCAACTACCAAGTGTTATGAGAAGAAATGGAAAAGAGAGACATTTTTAAGACAAAATATGATACATCTATTGTATTATTTAGCACTTATAACTCGACTTATAGTTAAGTAACTTGACTCTATTATCGACCTTGCTCTTAACATTCACAACGCTTGTTTGGAACTTGTGTTTGTATCTTTTTTTTAGTACTATACGTCGGTGTTTGCTCATGTTATCAGTTATCACGCTCTTGATATTCTTCTGAACTATGAATACACTTGCTTTTTTCAATTTAACAACCTCATTCTGTTTTGTATTTGCATATGTATGAACCATGTGACTGTACAATTCAATTGTGTTTACCATTTGTTATTTTGTTAATTACTAACAAATATGCTTGTGCATTGTCACATGAGAAAAAAAGATCCATAAAACATTATTAATATGAAAGAAGAGAAAAAAATTATGTATCTATTTTTTTCCTTTTTATAAAATTTGAAAGCTATTTGTTCTATGATGACCATTTGGTCACAGCGGGACGTATATACGAGTGAATTTTCACACCGGCGCTCCTGCATCCCGGAATCACAAATTTCACGATCCGACGGCCGCCCAGGCGGCCCAGCCCAGTAGCGCATACCAAGTCGGTCTCGAGTAAATACCGGGTCGGACTCAGAATCCAATCTACGCCCGTAGCCTCCGACTCCAAATAAGGACGAACGCACCCGTCCCTTCTCGTTACTCCAGTACTAGTTTCTATCTTGCTCCGCAAACTAGCGCAAACCCTTCCCTGTCAGCGTCGGCGACACCCCAGCGGCGGCGCCATGGTGCTCGAGGTACGACACGCGCCCCGCTGCCGTTTCTCGGTCCGCGAATTCCGATCCCCAACTAATTTTTCTCCCCTCCGTTTGGCTTTCCCCGCAGGCGACGATGATCTGCATAGACAATTCGGAGTGGATGCGGAACGGCGACTACGCCCCGTCGCGGTTCCAGGCGCAGGCCGATGCCGTCAACCTCATCTGCGGCGCCAAGACCCAGGTACCCACTACCCACGCTGATCTCCCAGTCCACCGATCCAATCGATCGTACTTTCGCAGTTTCGTGCGGGTTAGGGCTTCTGGGATTCCGGATCTGATTGTTTCTGGTTGCTGGGTTGGTGCAGTCGAACCCGGAGAACACGGTAGGCGTGATGACGATGGCTGGTAAGGGCGTCCGCGTGCTTGTCACTCCCACCAGCGACCTCGGGAAGATTCTCGCCTGTATGCACGGTAAGCTCACATCGACCCCAAAACCTTTGCTTGACTATCGTGCTGAGAGAATTTTGCCAATTAGTTAAGGGATCCAGTGCAACTGCTTAAGCTGTTGCATAAGTAATTATTAGATCATGGTACTTGTAGTTTCCTGACCAAGTGATGCACAAAAAATGTACTGTGTAGGGTTGGAAGTTGGTGCTGAGGCAAACTTGGCTGCGGCAATCCAGGTTGCTCAGCTTGCGCTAAAGCATCGCCAGAACAAGAGGCAGCAGCAGAGGATTATAGCTTTCATCGGAAGGTATGCAGGGGTGGCATATAACTTGTATGTCAATTATTAATTCTGTTTGAATTTGGGTTAATGAGTAATTGTCATGTGTATCAGTCCTGTGAAGTATGACAAGAAAGTTCTGGAGACAATCGGGAAGAAGCTGAAAAAGAACAATGTTTCTCTTGACATAGTTGACTTTGGTGAATCCGATGATGAAAAACCTGAGAAACTGGAGGCATTGATTGCTGCTGTTAACAGCAGTGATAGCAGTCACATTGTCCATGTCCCTCCTGGTGAAAATGCCCTCTCTGATGTCCTCCTAAGGTAATTGTGTCATGTTACTGGGGTCTTTTTTACGCTGCATATATGTTAACCTTATTTTTCTATCTTTACCCAGCACTCCTATATTTACTGGTGAAGAAGGTGGAAGTGGTTTTGCTGCTTCTGCAGCGGCTGCCGCAGCTACTGGAGCATCTGGATTTGAATTTGGTGTGGACCCAAATGTAGATCCAGAATTGGCACTCGCCCTGCGGTTGTCTATGGAAGAAGAGCGAGCAAGGCAAGAGGCTATTGCAAAAAAGGCTGCAGAAGATACTTCTAATACCGAAAATAACAATGCATCAAGCTCAAACAGCGATTCTGTTATGGCTGAAGCAGAGCCTGCCAATGCTGCTGCTGGTGACAAGAAAGAGCAGCCAAAGGTATTATCATCGTCTATCAGTTACAAACTAAAAATGCCCTGACCTGCCTCAAATGCTTTAAGTTTTGGTAGTTGTATGTACTCTCATGAACTCTTTTCTGCGATTTCATTTATACTTGAGACTGCATTTGCTTACATACTTTCTGGATTGACCATTAAAACTTAAAGAAAATCTGGAAGATATTGGCTTGGAGATGCATCTTTTCTGGGCTCTTATGTACATAATATCTAGTACAGATGTTTGTCAAGTTTTAGGTGTTCTGCATATAAATTGCAACTTGACACTTGCTTCTTGCCAAATAAAAGGGTCAGCTCAATACAGAGCTCCTTTTTGACCCTTTGGTCTATAAATTAATTACCATCAACCATCGATTTGGTGCTGTTCAGCTGATGATACATAGTGCCACGATTTTTGTTCCTTGCCCTTTTGAACTAATATAATATAAGGTTTCCAATCACAAGTTTTACTTAATTCATATACACAAGTTTAAACTACTTCGATTGTATTGCAGTACAGTTTGTCTTCTGTTGCAATATTGATTATAAAGGTTGCTAGTTGTAAATACCCTTTTCAATTAAAGTGCCTGACTCTGTATCTTCGATATCTAGTTTTTTATTTGTACTGTAATGTTATTTATATTAATAGTTAATGTAATCCGAGTGGACATCAGAAGGCTAACATATCTGTGATCACAGGATGATGACGATCTTCTACAGCAGGCACTTGCAATGTCAATGGAGGGCGGTGCTTCAGGATCTGCAGCTGTGACTGACTCCGCTATGGGAGAAGCTGGTGCAGTTGACCCTGACTTGGCATTGGGTGTGTTTTCTTATGTTGCAGGCTCAACGATTCTAGCACATATGATATTTGTTGCTATCAATTAATTCTGGCAGTGACAAATGAAAAACCACTGCTTTCTAGTGTTTACATGAAAACTTGGATGTTAACACTTCTTGCTCCAATAGGAAACACATAAAGAACAATCATTTCAGTAATTCTCCCTGCATCAACATAAACATAAGCATTTTTATCATGGGTTGTATTGATCGGTAATTCAATAGTCATCAGAAATCACCAAGTTGTAAAAGCAACCATCTAGCGGATTGGTTTCATGGCCCACACGGACACACCTCATCCTACTGTCAGACAATGGCGCCAAAATTGTTCCTTTGCGAGTTTATATCATTCCTATACATTTTTAAGTTCTATTAATGTGCACCCAATCTGCCTTTTTCCCATAGACAAGCCCTCTTGAACATTTAAACTGTACATAACTCATTAAGGAACATACTTTGTTGTTTATATTCTTGTTGTCCAATAGATTGTATCATTCAAACATCGCATCCTCACATAACTCAGAAATGTTGCTCATTGATTTTCTTCATTTCACTTGTTTCCTTTTCTCTTGATACCTATATATTGCAATTTTCATTTCTTTTACCAACCTCATTGTCTAATATTCCATACTCTGATTGTTTATATGCAGCTCTTCAAATGTCTGTCGAGGATGCAAACATGTCCAGTGACACTGATATGAGTAAGGTGTTTGAAGACAGAACTTTTGTGTCATCTATCCTTAATTCGGTACGTATTATTCTTAAAACTAATGTACATGTACATTTTTAGCTGCTGTTTCAATAATTTATTGGTTCTTTTTTATGTGTGAAATAACAGCTTCCTGGTGTTGATCCCAATGATCCATCTGTTAAAGATTTGCTGGCATCATTGCACAGCCAGGGAGAGGTATGTTCTTTTTTGGGTTACACACACTGAAGGTCTGCCAGTATTGTGACGCAATGAAATTCATGTTGCCTCTAGATGATAGCATCGTTCAGCTTCACCTTGACTAAATAAGAATATATATATGTTATCTGTCAGTAAATCTTCATAAAAATATGTACAGTTAGTATATGCACGCAATGGCTATGCACAGATACCAAAAAATAAGTCATTGCAAAATTTAAGTAACTAAGCCCTTGTTTTGATAAATAGAGCTAATAGTTAGATGCTAATAAAGCTAATATTATGAACTAGCTATGAACTATTAGCAGCTAATGGATCCAAACAGCCCTTGTTCATCCTCAGCTCTGAGCTCCATCTTATCTGGAGTTTGTTTGCTCCAATGAAGGACCTTGATATTCTGTCCTATGTGTAGAATAGAAAAAAACAACTCAGCTAAACAACAATCTTGTTACCACAACTCTAAGATCCACAGATTTCTGAGCTCTGCCAGTAATGGCTCCACTGTTTAAGAAAAGCATGTGGAGTTCTTTATGTTCCACAAGCACAATTGGTCTTATGGAATGGAAATAGTAAGCACATTACCAGGTGAGAGCACACAAGTACCTTAGAAAGCAGGTACTGGGTCAAATTGTTGTGTACCCATTTGTGACCTGCATACACTGATTTGGTGAAAATGAAACATCCCAAAGCAATAAACCCCCACTTCACATGAACTGCTATCCTGTAATATTACGAATCTTGATCAGTCTGGTAATGTATGCATATGGAAATTTGAAGGTTTCTTTATTTCTCTTTCAGCAAGAGAAGAAGGAAGACAAGTCAGACAAAACAGAAGATGAGAAGAACAACTGATGTAGCCATGTTCATCCTTCCATGTAAGAGTTAATTATTTCATACATATTGTTTCTATCTATCTATTGACATCCACTGTTGGAATGCGTATTCAGCATAGCTTGTTCAGTTCTATCTGCTGTTTCAACACTGATTTAAAAGAGCTGGCGTGCCTAGTCATTCTCAGTTCAGTGATAGTGTGACCACTGGCTATCATTCCTTTTGCTCGAGCTCCTCTGTAAGCAGCAAATTAACATCTCTTTCTGACTCTGCAGGCTCTCAAAGAAATTGAAGATCATCTCCATTGGGCTGCTTTTACTCTCTTGGTCGTGGAATTTGCTTATCCCCATGTAGTGCTTTGATTATAACTTATTAATGCCGAGGGAATTTGTATTATGACTGGAACAATCTTCTCTCCATATATGTTCAAGTGATTTTCTTGTTTCAAGCTCTATGCTTCGAGTTTATTTTGAAGCGATAAACTGGTGCCCATTCGCTCTCGTGTAAGCCGATGTAAAATATATGTACTTTATGCGCTAGCCATTTGCCTGCACGTAGAGTACCTAGTGAATACAGATTTTGATGAAAATATCATCAAACAACTTTTTTATTTGGTTATCTAAATATAACTTTTTCAGATCTTTTGCTAACTAAAAATAGAATACGAGAATGACTCTAAAGTGCAGTGTAGAAAAAAATATTGGAGTGTAAAAGATATAGAAAACAGTTTTTATGTACATGGTTCTCCAAATGATCTAGAGGTATAAAAGACTCGGTGGGGATCTCCAAATGATTTAGAGGTAGAAAGAGTCGGTGGGGATGCCGTGAGGGAGCAGTTTTGAGTCTAATTTAGTTTTGTTGAGACGTTGAGTAGGTTTACTGAACAGACGATGGTAGTGTACTAGTGTTTTGGTTTTTATGATTTGTTCTTTCAATTGATTGAACTATTTCCTATAGTGGCGGCTCAGTGGATATGGTGATGGTAGTTTCAGCTGTCGGGACACATATTATCTTGTGGGGAGAGGTTATATTTTGGGCCAACAGCGGCAAGATCTTATATCGAGGATTTGCATTTGGTGGCACGGTGCAAAGATGGAGGCTGAAATAGAATATGTATACTTTCAGTCTTGAATTTCTTGATCTGTCGTGCTTCTGCTTCGTACATAATATTGCTTTATACATACCTGTACAGCTGAGTGTTTCGGCACGACCACAGACCTGTTTGGTGATTCCGCAATCTGGAGCTCTCAACTGTGAGCCAAAGATGGACCTTTCCGAGCTTGCCGCTGCTGATGTTCAGGCGGAGTGGCGAGATGCCCTCCAACCTGCATCAGGTCGGTATCGACATTCGACCGTAGCACAAGCAGCCACACACCTGCCATTAGCCCATTAGCACATGGACACCCTCAATGTCCTTTGATTCCCTTGTGATCACTGGAGTCTCTGCACGGGTACGTCGCTGACAGGAAGGTTTGTCGCATATCCTTTGTCAAGATTATATTAGTCTCGGATCGACGCGACGATGTGCTGCGCCTGTCACTGTCAGCCGCCCCAGCTCCTCTCTTCCATCGCTTTCTGGTGCGTGGTGCTTGCCGGTCCACTGGCGTTGCGATTTGTGATCCTCGTCGGCTCGCGCGTGCAGACGGGCGTGTCGCCCCATGAGGGCCATGGAAGTGGAACCCGGGCTTTCTAAATTCTACTAGTCGTTGGCGCAGGACGAGAACAGGTCGGGATAAGCTGTCGTGTTTGGCGTGGTTTCCTCATCGGCAGAGAGATCGCTCGCACGTCGGGTGCTCATCACCCGTGCACTGCTGTCGATAAAATTCTTCAGGGACACTATACGTCCTTGTTGACGTACCCTGTTTTATTTTTCGTCAGACAAACGTCGACATCGTTGTTCTGTAGGTAATGGGGCCTAATCGCCCGGCAAGCTAACAGTTCTTGATATGTTGAAGGGACGCGGCGCTCTGTTTGCGTGGAAAATGTGTACGTTGCCCCTCAATAATTGCCAAACTGAGGCCAGCAAATTGCAAAGGGGACTTATGATAGCAACTTAAGAGCATCTCCGAGAGTCTCTCTAAAATTAACTCTCTAAATCATCATTTAGAGAGTCATTTACATAAAAATCGTTTTCTATATCTTATTACGTTGTATATGTTTCATGTACTCTAGAGAGCCATTCTCACTATCTATTTTTGCTAGCGAGAAATCCGGAATAGAGGATGGCTATATTTAGATAAGCAATTTAAAAAGTCTGTTAGTGAGTGTTTTTCTACCCGAATCTCTATCCTAACAATTAGGAAGGATTTAGATAGTCTCTTAGAATTGCTCTAAGCAAGTTTCAGCTAAAGAAGGAAAACGAAAATGGGATCGAGACGAAGAGAAAAAAGTAGTAGTAGATGTCAAACTTAACTTACGATGCATTTCCCTTTTTACTTTTATATTTACTGCCAATAAACCATGTCGAATTTTTCTTAACCTCCTTTGGAACGAATAAGGGCTTGTGGACACAAGACTTTTTTTTAACATAAAACACAAGACTTTTTTTAACATAAATCAGCTCGTCTGTTCACTCCAGCTTATCAAGCAGAATCAACCCTACTTAGTCATATAAGGATGTTTTCATTCACATCAAATCAGCCGCAACCACAATGAATCCTGCCGAACAAAGCCTCATGGGAAAAGAAAATTCACATGTCCCATTCGGAGTTTTATATTGCAGGAATGGAATCCTACAGGAAATTTCTTTATGAAGCTTTTTGAAACAAATTACTGAGTTTCCGCAAATCCTATACGAATTCCGTGTTATTACTCAACTCTATATATCCAAACGTTCATCCTGCAGTTTCTTTTTTTTGCCAATCAAATCATATGAACCAAGAATCCAAGATGTTAATTAATTCTATTTCTACATTCCTGCATTTCGTCAATCTAGCTAAGGTCCAAAGAGGTTCTTATGTTTTTATCACGTGAACTTTTACTACCACTCGGGTTTCTTTTGGGCCGGGTGTTCTTCTCTTTTACCATTCCGCTTAGTACCCTACAGCGGACGGTCATGATCACCCTTGTCTAACACAGTTTATACAGTAACCGCACAGCCTGGGCTCCGGGTCTCTGAAAGGTTGAGCACGTCTACGGGCTAAAAAAGGCGATCACTCGGGGAACATCTCTATTCCTAGGGTAATTTGGGCTGTTTACCTTGGCCTAGGGTCATCATGCGTTGGATGCGCCCGATTTGAGGCGCTACAAACAGCTGCGAAATCTCAATGGGGCTACAACTACAATGCTACGCAACGGCCCACAACGCTCTGTTTTCTGTAGATAAGCAACGTACTGCAATTTGCAACGTCCCATAAAGCTTCTCAATTATATCTGGTGCGTGGTCGTCATGTGTGTCCGTTTGCATTTGGCTCGCGAGCTCTCGTTCTCTTTCCCTCACTGTACTGACCATCTTGTTGCATAGAGTACTCCGTAACAAGCAAGCAAGTCAACATTCTCATCCTCATCCTCATCCTCATCAATGCTCTAGAGGAAAAAAAAAAAAAAGAAGCAAAGAAAGAAGTGGACGTTGGAATTCAACAGAGCGCGCAAGCGAATCAAAAGAGACGGCCTGCGGCCTGCCGCCGCCCGCCCGCCCAGCTCTCGATCTCAAGCTCGCACGGACGAGTTTCCTCGTCGCACGCAGGCACACCGCTGTCACGCGAAGACAAAACTGCCCGGGAGAAGGAAAAAAAAAAGAGCAGAAAAAAAAAAGAGCACATCCGATCTGCGCTCCATTGACGCCTGCCCGCGCGCACCTGTCGTCTCTCGTCTGCAGCACGTCCGTCCCACCGACCACCGACACGCTCGTGAATGAAAACGTGAAGCAGCGCTCTGCTAACGGCCCCCACGTCCCGACGTCCGGACCACCAGCGCGCTTTCTCTTTCTCCTCCCTTTTTTCGCCAGTGTGGTGTGGGACTGTGGGTGCCAGTGTGGTGTGGGTGGCTGCCGTGCCGGTGCTCATCTCCGATTGGCAAACGCAAACAGCCACCGCATCCTCTTCCTCCCTTACCTTGCAAGCAAAGGATGGACTGCAACGGGCAGGCAGGCGGGCTAAAGACTCATGAGTGACGACGAGACTCGGCGAGGGTGGCCGGGGCCGTTTGTACATCGTAGGCCAGGCGTGTGCTAGGCTAGTACTAGTAGCCTCTATGCCGTGTCCAATGTCGCAAGTCCGGTAATAACAGGTGCAAATCTTGGGAGATCGCAGTGCCTCCTGCGTGGTCATGGTGATGATGATTGCTATGTGCTTTGCCAAGTGGACGTAGAATTTGGATCATCTAGTTTTAATTCCTACATAATAATCAGCCAGTCATTCAACGGTGTTTTTCTTCCATAATAATCAGTCAGCCAGCCATACAATCCAGCCAGACGAACAGAATGATATCTATTTTTTTATCCCTTGTTTTATAGATAGCTCAGATAATTCACCTTCAAATAGTCCATTTTTCGTAATGTATACTCAAATAGTGGGCCATGCCACCAAACTCGTCCTTATTGTTCATCACAGAGGCAACGATGGCGAGCTTTTGCTCTCGGACAAATTGTCTCCATTTATTCTATATATGCCCGCCGTCATTAAAAGTGACAAAATCATTTTCTCACTATTGGGTATCATATATGTAATCACCGCTTAGTAGCTTCCCTTATCGTCGTTGCGATATTGCTATCCACCTATTATTTAAGGTTTGAACTTAATGTAACCCGTAACCTTAATTATAAACCTAAACCGTCAATAGAGAAGCTAGCAATCGTCTACCCTAAGTATATATTAAAAAAAAACAATAGTCTAACATAAGAACGACAATGTTTAGAGTTTGAACTCGAATATAAGATCTGGAGATTGAACTTTTATTTTCTTTGGCCCTCTCACATTCAAATAAGAGGTGTTCAGTTATCTCCTCCATAGCGCCACACATACTGCACCCCGGACTGTCAACAGTGTGCTTCTGAACAAGTTAGCTCTGCAGAGAATTTTGCCTTTTTGGACTAACCTAATGAAGAGTTGGTGTCACACCTAATTTTAAGGATAAAATTGAATGAACCAACTTATGTGCGCCCAGAGATCAATCACACACATAAGCGACAAATTACATAGTACCATCACAAGGTTTAATATATAATGAATAATATCACAGAGTCTTTACATAAATAACAGCGGAGTAATATAGATAACTCTCTCATAGAATTTCCATTCCACAGGGAATAGTTGACTGGTGAACACAATTCTAATAATCCTCAGAAGAATCCTCATAGTAATCTGTTACCCATCCGGGATTTTTATCCAAATATGAAAAATAAAGCAAGCGTAAGTACATGTCGTACTCAACAAGAATAACATGGGTTTCTGAGGCTCAAATAAGGCAAGACACAGGTTGACAGCGGTTGCTTTTAGTTGATCACATTTTAGCAATTGAGTAGCAACAATAGAATATACCAAGGAACAAGATTTGCATGATCATATAAACATGATAATTAATATGGAATAAACATCAATAGAAACTCCAAATAAATCAATATTCAATTAGTTAAATTCCTGTAAGACGTCCAAGGCCGCTCGTGACCGTGAGCACGGCTGATATATCAGTTTTACACTCTGCAGAGGTTGCACACTTTCACCATGAGTCGTGATTTACCCTTTTTCTCGAGGTGATCAGCCTCTCGATCCACTACCAAGGTAGATCGGCGGGGTTCACTATGAAGTCTTTCAAAAGCCTCGCTAACAAGTTACTAATCAATCCGGGCGCAATGGCAAGGGGCGGTAGAGCCCTCCTTCCAAGTGGCACACACACGCAACAGTACACACAAAGACAGGAGCCGCAAAAAAACCAGCTCGGCAAGGAACCTTTCAAGATTAATAGCATGGTAGAAAGTAACTCCATACTTGACTAAAGCCAGAGCCATATAGCCCCCATGGTTGCGCTGTAAGTTCCGGTGTCATACTTACAGATAAGTCCTTAGTCCATGTTGCTAAAAAGCATCTTTTAATCTTTATCTCATAATTAATTAATCAAGTTCATAAGATCATGGCATCATCAAGCACTAGCATCACTACTCAAATGCAATCTCATAGGTAACAAGGATCAAGTGATCAAAACTAGGAATAAACACTATGGTTGCCAAGGTAGACACATGCATCATGAATTTAGTAATTAAGGTGAATAGGCAACAAGGATGGTCCATGCTATACTTGCCTTGATCAAAGTGCTCTGGAGAACTTGGATCCTCCGTGTACTCTTGATCACCTACGTATTGCTCACCGTCTGAACTCGATCATAAAATCACCACACAATCATCGAGGCAATCATACACGAAGCAAACAAGATCTATATTAGAAACAGTACACCAACAGTGGAAAAACAGATTGAAAAGTGTATAAAAATAATCTATGCGTCGCTACGATTCCAACGATATATAGTTCATGCAAATCATAGTTCAAACAGGAAAGTTATGAAATAAACAAGTTTTACTTTAATAAAATAATAGATTAAATCTAATCTCGAATTTTAAAAGTTGAAAACATGAGTAACAGTAGCATCATTAGGTAGATTACGAAATTACGAATCTAACGAGACTTGAACGGATCAAATCGGAGCTAAAACGAATAAAATATGGCCGAAATAAACTGAGTGGCAAATCTGTAAATATTGAAAACGTATTTTTGAATCTAAACCGAGGAAAATACGTCTTCTAAATCGGAAAGCGAAATCTGAGAAATACGCCAAAGGACCGTGGGTTAGAACATTAAAAAGCTCAGGGGGTCTTTTGCAAAAGTGCCGGCGAAAGGGTATCTCTCACTGTGAGCCGTTGGATCGGCCGTGGACGGCGCAGGTAGCTCGGAAAAAGAGGGGCGGCTCTGGTCGCCGGAGTCGGGCGGCGCCCGGCCGATTCCTCGCCGGCAAGATGGCCGGAGACGGCGTTTTCGGGGCTAGGAAGCTCGGCACACCTCAGGACCTGGTCGGGAAGCAAGAGGAGTTCAAGCCGAACCTATCTATGGTTTCGGTTGCCACAGGGGTAGCTCGGGGAGGATGCGGCGAGCTAGGTGGCGGAACTATGGTGGCGGCGAAGCTCGGCATCATGGCTGTAGTGCACAAAACCGAGGGAGAAGGGGTCGGAAAGGTTCCTGACCTTGCTGCGAAGCTTGGAGAACAACTAATTTCGACGGAGAAGTCTTCCCGAGGAGAAATCGACGGCGGCGGCGGAGCTCGGGGCGACGGCGGAGCTCGGGGCGGCGGCTAGGGCAAGATTGGAGGGCGTGACTTGCTCGGGAACCTGTGGGGAGGGACGGCAGGGCTCGGCCGACCTATATAGGGGCGCGAGGGAGGCGTACTTGGGACGGACTCGGCCGAAAAATCCGGCGGTTGCCTTCTGTCGGAGGCGGCGCTCGTGCTCCGCTCGGACTCCGACTGGAGGAAGGGGATGGCGCGGGGCAGCGGGCCCTACGCGTCAGCGGCGGGGGAAGAGGGTCGCGGCTTCCTTTTACGGGCCAGTGGAGGCATGCACGGGATGGACTCGGCCACGCCAAGAGAGGAGGCCGGGGTGGTTACGGCGCGGCCGTGTCCGCTTCGAACACGAGCAGGAGGAGGAAGATGACTTGTGGGCCCCGCGTGTCAGTTACAGACGGAGAGGGACGGGGCTCCAGCATGCACACGGGCCGGTGGCGCTGCTGGGCTTCGACCTGGCCGGCTCGGCCCATGCGAAGAAGGAGGAGAAGATGGGCTCCGAGCTGGGCTGCAGCGCGAAGGAGTTGGGCCTCGACTGGGCCGAAAGAGAGGAGGGGTGAGGTTTCTGTTTCCGTTTTTTTTTCAACTCATTTTCAAATAGGTTTCCAAATACATTTGTATATTTTCAAATCTCAATAAAGTGCAAATCAAACAAAACATCTTTGAGCAGCATGGATGCAACAAATCATGTTTCTATGCCCAAGGGTTTATTTTAATTCAAAAAAAAATTATTCTATATATTAAATGCTCAATCAATTGCATAAATAAATCAAATTAAATTCCTATTTTAAAAATTGAAAATTTCCGGGTGTTACAGTTGGACTCATGGCGGTGCCTTATCATGCCAAATGAATTCAGACGCCAGATCAAAAGCTTTTCCCCTAGCATTCAGAAATTTATAAATTGCCGAGGTGTCATTTTTTTTCCTGGTCCAACGCTAAATAGGGATTGTCGTAGATCATCTTCACTTCCAGACAAAATGGTTTGCTGAATAATTGATCTAACTTGATCAAGCTCCACGATAGCCTGTGTCAACAATCGTGTGATGAAAGAATTTTGCATATTAGAGTCGATTGCCTGACTGACAGTTGCTTCCTTTTGAGTGCAATGGGAAAAAAAGTGTCGAGAAACGGTTAGCCAGAGTCTCATCACCGTTCCAAACATCGATCTAGAACAAGCTTGATCTTCCATTTCCCAGAGCATTAGTCGTAATTGCCTGGTATAGGGGGAGAATTGACCTCTCAGAGTTGCCATGTTGGCTTGTTGTCTAATCCATTGAGCCCAAGCCGAGGAGTGGGTGCTATGTAATATGTGAATGAGCTTCAGTAGGGAAAGCATTGTATGTTCCTAGATCCTTGATACCCAGACCTCCAAGATCTCTTGTGGCGCAAACATTTTGCCAAGCAACCATGCATTTTGAAGGAGAGGTAGTTTGCTCGCCAGCCTGAAGAAAAGCACGACGTAATTTAATTTGTCGATTTGATGTAGAACGCTTGGAGGTACTTGCGTGCAACATTGTAAGTTGTTGAGGACTGAATTGATAAGGACTACTCTGCCCATATATAGTGTTTAGGAATTAGGAGGCTAGCTTGCCAGGAGGATAAAGATTTCTCTGTTATTTCAATGGAGATGCTACAAACTAACTTATTTGTTGACCGTGGCAGTCCCAAGTAGTTCCGCGGAAAAGCATGAAGCTTGCAACCCCACACTTGGCACAGTCCCAAGTAGTTCTTCGGAGACATCCGCTAAAATTGGAACTTAAGAGCATCTCCAGCCACAATCCCGAAATTAGGCCCCCCCTACATCTCCATTTGGGAGGTGACCTGCAAAATTTGAGGGCCAAAATCAAAGCCCAACTCTAGCCACAGGCCCCAAATCAGACCAAAATGAGAGGGATAGGGGGGTCCTGTATCTAGAAGGCTGAGATTATAATTTGAGAGGGCATGAAAAATGAGAGCCTATTTAGGGGTTCCATTGGAGTTGGATTTTTGCACAAACTCCTAAAATTTAAGGTAGGGATTTAAATAGGGGCTTGGACTGGAGATGCTCTAATTACCTCAAGACTTGAGGATATTTTGCTTATATAATGCTCTAGTTTAAGTGTATATTTTTACACCAAGACTTGAGGATATTTTTGCTTGCTTATATAAAACTCTAGTTTAACTGTGTATATAATATCTTAAGTGAAACAACTGGGCAAGTATAAAACGTTTTGCTACATCTAGTTCGTTTGGTCGTTGTAGTCACGTTGCAAAACACTTTTTTTTTATTGTAGGCTTACTTATAAGCAACACAGCACAAGAAGACCATGTGGGGGCAAATAGTATGTGTCTATTGCATTATTGCCTTTTTCCATTCGATGAGAGAGGAGAGAGAAAGGAATTTTGAGCTGCTTGCCACTCTTTTTATAAAGTCGACCCACCGTCACCTAATGTCAAAAGAACCCGCAGCAGCAGGGGTGGGGAGACTGAGGAGGGATTAGAGAGAGGAGGGTTCCTGAAAGATAACCCAAACCCAAGCAGAGAATACCACCGCCGTTCCCTCGCCAGGGCGTCGTCTTCCGCAACGATCCGCAGCCATGGCGATGGCTTACAAGATGGTAAAACCCCGCGCCCCGGTTATGCGCCGCCGCTTCTCTTGTGTGAAATCAAGCAGCCATGCCTCACGATCGACGATGGTCTGTGTCCTGTGCGTGCGTGCGTGCGTGGTTTGCAGGCGACGGAGGGGATGGACGTGAAGGAGGAGTGCCAGCGCTGGTTCATGGAGATGAAGTGGAAGAAGGTGCACCGCTTCGTGGTGTACAAGATCGACGAGCGGTCGCGCGCCGTGCTGGTGGACAAGGTGGGCGGCCCCGGGGAGGGGTACGAGGAGCTCGTCGCCGCGCTCCCCGGCGACGACTGCCGCTACGCCGTCTTCGACTTCGACTTCGTCACCGTCGACAACTGCCAGAAGAGCAAGATCTTCTTCATCGCCTGGTAATAATCCCGAGCCACTCCAAATCGCCTTTAATTTCACGTAGATCTCTATCAAACAAACCAATTACAAGTTTACAACCACCCCACCCCCCCCCCCCCCCCCCCCCCCCTTCTCTGCCAATGTGGCTGTTGTTAGGAAAGGTAATACCGCTAGACTTGTGTGTGGTAAACTAAAGCGCGAAGAAAGAATCAATTAATTTGGTACGGCGATGATGGAACGATCCGGTCCATTCCCATTTACTCATTGCTGATCTGAGCATTCATGCACAGAGTAACCTTGCCTTGCCACGGCACTGTCCATAAAGGCATAAACCCAACCTACACGGTTGCTGCGCCAACTGCCCGAAACTGTATATCAGTATATGTCAACCTGTCAAGTTTTTCTGTGGAAGCCTTCATGCAGCTTGGACCAAATCCCCGTCTTTTGCGCCGGTGAAACACAACCTGGGTTTCGTGATAGTAGTTGTAAAAAAAACATGGTAACTGCTGTTGGTCCGATCAAGAACGCAAGTGATGGATGAAACGGCTTCTTGCAACTGAAATGTCAGGGCAATCTCGAAGCTGTTTGGTAAATCTGACAGAATGAGCATATTGTAATTCCTACTCCATAGTAAACGAAAGAAAGCAATCTAGAACATGTCCTGTCGCTTGTCTGAAGGAAAAACATACCTTTCCTCCTCTTGAGCCTTAGAGGTGCAGGAAGGCATCACACAATTCACAATTGACTAGAGATCTGCAGATCCAATGACTGTTCGTTCAATCAGTGCTGCATCCTTATCGCACAAAGCAGGAAGATGCGTCAAGCTTTTTCGGTTTTTTCTCCACAGGAAAAAAAAAAGTTGCTTGCGGCACTCATCCCCTCCTCCTTGGTCGCGATCATGACGGGGACCAAACTTTCCTGATAAGCCCTGGCCAGGCCTCCCTTTCTCCCTGTCACCGTTGTCTTGAGTTCTCTCTACACGCATTATTTTGGTCCAAAGCCTGCAGTGCCAAGGACGCCGGTTATTTTATCAGATCTGATCTGGCCTGAATCCACCTGTTGTCTAGATCTGTCAGCCCACCGAAAGCAAGCATCGCCCACGATGACAGACAGCCATAGCCCATAGGCAAAACTGTCCAATCCACCAGTTTTTATGAGCTATTAATATTTTTTATGATAACAATCCGTCAGCAGAAACGAGAGCAGCTATATATTTATATACGTACACATGTTTTTTGATCTGCCCGTGTCGGACAAGAACAACACCAATGAGGATTTGATCACTATGAGTACTAGCAGCACGGCCAAATAATTTAACTACCGTTAACTTGTCAGCTTCCTCCAGTGTCCACTTGTTAAAGCACTAGTATATGATTCTGCTGGCGACCGCTGGCTGCTGGTGCGCTGCATTTCCAGTGCGCAGGCAGTTGTTGTCAACTTCTGACGGGTGGATTCGTTGCTTGGTGCTGCGCCTTTTCAGGTCACCGGCGGCGTCGAGGATAAGGGCCAAGATCCTGTACGCGACGTCGAAGCAAGGCCTGCGGCGGCTGCTGGATGGGGTCCACTACGAAGTGCAGGCCACCGACCCCTCCGAGATGGGCTTCGACGTCATCAGAGGCCGCGCGCAATGAGGCCCGGCCCGCTCTGCGCTCTGCTCCTACTTACCACCTGCTTACCTGTGTGTGTGTGTGATGGGCCGGATGCTAATTGGCGTTGGTGTGCTCCCGTAGCGTCGATGATGCCAATCTGACGAGGCTTAGCGTGTGTTTTGCTTCGCTATTTTCGGTTCTTTTCTTTGGAGAGATGATGCAGGGCGTGGTGTGCTGGTGTTGAATGAACGGTGGAGTGGAGTGGAGTAGAAGCTGAGGGAGTGGCAGCGGATTAATGAAACGTCCATCTCTGCGACGTTGAATTCCACTGAACAATGCTCCAGTGTACCATAAGCTGCTTCAGATTATTTGATCGCGTTCCGTTTCTCCGACCGTGGTGCATATTACTTTTTTTTTGAAGGTCACCCGGGGGGGGGGGGGGGGGGGGGGGCTTACTCCCCCACCTGAATTTTATTGAAGTAATGGCCTTGGCAGGCTTGGTACAGTTTACAGATTACAGCAGATCGCATGTACAAAACACCGGGGAAAGATAGTTGTGTATTACTAGTACTTGCTATCGTTTCTACCTACATTTTTCTTTAGAAAACAACACCTTATCTAGGTACAATTCAGAGCAAAGTGTTTGCGCTTCCGTTTTTTGCTCGAAGAATGTCAGAGTTTGTGTTCAAGTTTCATAAAACGAAATAGGTATAGCAGTAGCGACTAGGGTGGAGCCAGTCTCCATTTCTGAAGTATGTAGAGAATCTGCCCTCCAAGACTCCAACCCTCTTCTACGGTTGATTCAAAGGAAGCGTTGTAGATGTTGGACAAGAGCAAAGTGTTCAGCTCTGAAGAGAACAGTGAACAGTTACTAGTACGTGGCAAGAGAATCAATCAGGAGAAGCTGGGCAGGCCGCACGCCAGCAGCTTGTTCTTGTCGGTGTTTACTGCTTACGCGCCGCACAGGCGGACAGAATCACAGAACTGATGGTGAATGAGACCGACCGGAACCACACGCTAGCTTATGCGGCTATCTATAAGATCTGAGCCAGGAGGAGCACTTTTTTTTTTTTAGATAGAGTGAACAGAAACAAGAGAATGGAGCCGAGGCGTGTTTTTTTGTGTGTCATGGGCCTAGTTAGGCTCTGGAAGATTATGGACTTGTCAATTGTTAGAATGGGCCAAAAGGTAAATAAGGTATGGCCTGCTCACTTCAGCATGGGCCTGGGCGCGGCTGAGTACAAGCTGTTGCCGGGGACCAAAAGAAAAATGGAAAAAAAAATACCGCCGTTGCCGGGGATCGAACCCGGGTCACCCGCGTGACAGGCGGGAATACTCACCACTATACTACAACGACTTCGATATCATGGGTTTCTAAACTACTTTATTTTTAGTGATAATAATGACTATTAGTCATTGATTTGAAGATAACGACAGCATTCGCGTTTGACCTGTAGATAGAGAAAAAAAAATGTACTCCATCTCCAGACAGTTGATGACCACGGTGAAGTCTGCATTTTTTTACACCGTAGTCTCAGCGTAGTATTACGTGTACTCTCTTTCCGTCCCCAAATAACACCATTTCCTAAAACTCGTGCAAATCTCAAGCTATTTTAAGTTTGACTAATTTTATAGAAAATACTAACGACATATATGATATGAAACTAGCACATTATGAAAATACATTATATGGTATATCTAATGATACTAGTTTGATCTTTGATGCCATAAATTTTGATAGATTTTTCTAAAATTTAGTCAAAGTTTGAAAAATTTAGCTTAAGACAAATTTAGGAATCTATTTATACCTTAAAATTTGTCTATAAATTTGACTAAAATAACCACAAAATTTCATAACTCTTTGGCTCTCTCTGCTTGAGTTGGTTTATGAACAACATTTCTCTGTTTGTTTGTATATCCTAGCTAATGAGGAAAGAAAACTCCTTAATATAACTTCATAGTTATGTTGTCAACAATATTTCTAGTTGAAACATTTGCTTAAGTTATGATGGCTTTCATTTTGGTGCAAATTACTCTTTCAAATAGACTTGCGTTTGATGACCCCGTTGCTTAATCCCTTGACCCCAATGCATATATCCTGGATTAATTAGCGCCGGATGGAGATGGAGCGAGCAAGCACGGACATTAATTAGGTCCAATATACACGCACGGACAGACGCCTACAATGCAACAGGAGATTTCCATCATTCCATGGTCACTCAGGTCAGCTTCACGAACACTGTACAGTTGTTCGTTGGATCGTCCGACTGGAGATCCCAGGTCCGACAAGTACCTAGGTCTAGTGGTCAAGCAGCGCTCAAGAGGACTCCTACGTCTATCCCTCAACCTTTATCATTTTGCAACGCATGCTCCTTCCGTACTCGTAAAGCTTGTCAGCAGGGAGGATATGTGTCGTCGTCATCGGCCCCTACGTCGTCACCATCTCAACGGGAGAGGCTGTCGTAGCCGCCGGGGAGCTCATAATGGGCACCGCTGCGGGTAGAGCCATAGTCGACCAGGGATGACGTGGCGCCAGAGTGGATGATCATGTTGTCATTCATGCTAGTGCTGTCACCGTCGGACGGGGACGACCTAGCAGTGGTGGTGTGGTCCCACCGCTGCTGCTACTAGCATGTTGGGAATCCTGCCGGCGCCCCTGGCCGGTGACAGGATCGCTCTCACTAACTGCACACCACGAACACAGAGAAACACGCACAAGCACAATGGAATTTTTGTGCCACAACTGCACAGCGTTTTTGACTCTATTGATTGAAATATACTAGCCGGTAACCCGCGCTTCGCGCAGGGAAATAAGTATCCTAATCCCATTGTAGAAGCATGATGTTGTATATCTATCATTAGACGGCTATTTGTGTATCTTTAGTTCTGAACATTGAAAAAGATGATAAAAGCTTGAAGCTTATATGGCCGCGCAAAGGGCATAAGCAAGAATAGCAATTAGCACTAAAAATATATCGTTACATGGACATATATGTCTCTTAGTTGTCAACATTGAAAAAGATGATTAAAGCTTGAAGCTCGGAAGAAGTGTAGGAAAATTAAGCAGTTGTCGTAGGCAGTACATAGATGCAGTCTAGAAACTCCTAGAACTTTCTTCATTTGCAGTTGCAGATGATGAACATCCAACATTAATTTTGTCACTACGGACGATACAATCATCGGGTAAGATGGAGTAGGCACTGCATGAAAACAGGAGCACAAATTGGTTTGGGCCCTGTTTAGATCACCTGCAAATTGCAATTGCAACTAGTCATATCAACATTGTGGTACATGCATGGAGCATTAAATGTAGACGAAATATTTGCATGTTTGTACTTTTTGCATGTACATCATGGGACGAATCTTTTAAACCTATTTGTGCCATGATTGGACAAAAGTTGTCAAATACAAACGAACGTATTACTGTGTAGAATTGCAACTGCAACTGGAATTTAAACACAGCCTTGAACTACTGAAGAAAGTAAAGTATATCGTACATCATGACCACTGCAAATAAAAGGGATTGTCCCACAAAAAACAGTAGGCAAACAAACATAGGCAGGTACCACCTAAACAGGGAAGTGGCATGGAAGCTAAGTGTCAAAGTTGATGCTCTTTTTTTTAAGAATAATGGTCGGCCTATGTAAAATCAGAATTTGTGGATGTACATAGGTACTAATACAGCATTGAAATAGGAATTGTGGATGCACACAGGTATTCATTGCAGCATTGGAACACTGAGAATCAGTGCACCTCTTAGTACTATGTAATTTACTGAGTGGGGCAGTTAAAAATTGTGTGATAATATAATTTTGTAGAAGGATCGTTGAAATAATAAAACATAGTGCAATTGCTTATAGCATAGGATCATGGCACTTCCATTTAGTAGGCGTACCTTTGGAAGAGCACATTTTGGGCTGTTTGAATTCCATTTTCTTCAAATCTGAGATAGAACCTGCATACTACACATTAAAGTGGATGAATTGATCTGATCATTTGACAAAAACAATTAAGTTGTGCAATACGAACAATGCTCCGTATTTGAACATGAAACTATTTCTCTTCCATATTTGAAAAACATTAAGAAGGTTTGGAATGCACTAAGAACTCAGTGATTAAAATAATTTACTTTAGTCAAAGCATCCTTCAGTACCCACTGGGGCTGAATGTAGCTTTGATGTGGTACATGCCTCTGCATATGAACTTCAGACAATAAAAATTACTCGCTATTGTTCAGTACAACTCTTAGTCTTATTATATTTATGTCCATTCAGAGGTCTAAGTGAAGAGCACAGGAGATTTGGACCTGGAACTTGTCTGTTAAACATCGTCCTTGAATGTAATAAGGCAAACGCCAAACCTTAAAATGATACATCAGGTGCAGGATTAAGGAATCAGGAAAAGGCAGGCAACACATTGGAAAAGGTTCATTTATGGCTTTTGATTTTTGGTCATCCAAGGTGGAGGGGAAGAACTATAGTTAAAAGAAGGTAATGGTTGTCAGTTAACTGACATAGTCAAGTTACATGGTTGTCTTTGTAAAAAGGAAAAGATACCAAATTCTTTAGTCGGTGGTAAAAAACTGAACAGACAAAGAAAAAAATGCAGTTCCCAAGAATGAGCCTTGTCTTCAGAATTGGATATGGATTTGGGAGTTATCCGTACATAGCGATAGATAGTGCAGTACAGATAAGTATGAGGAGGGTCTTTACAAGAACGAAATGAGATGAAGCATGCGACACTCTATTGACACAAATAAAAACATTTATGGTCCTATTTTGGAAGATATGGAACCTTGTTTATGATAGAGGCAGCAAACCAATCTGTAATGGTTTCCTAGTCAGATCAAAAGTAAGATAAGGATATGTATCCATACGCCATACGGTTTGCATGAGTAAAGGTAATGGATTATTTTTTTTCCAACTTCATTAAATGCTGGCAAGCAAAATAACCATGTTCCTGTATTGAACCCAAACTACCATTATGGATCGTTTATCTGAAGTTTGAAAGATGAACAGTCCTACTGATCGTAATATTTACTCTATGTATCCATAAGGTTTGCATGAGTCAAAAGATAATGGACTATTTTTTCCAACTTGAGTAAAGGTTGGCAAACAAAATAATCATGGTCTTGTATTAAATCGAAACTACCATTGTGGATCATTTATCTGGAGTTTGAAAGTTGAACAGTACCATTGGCTGTAATATTTATAGAAATATATTAGGCAGCGTTAATCTAGGGAGAGGTTTTTGAAAGAGTGAAATCTACTGCTGGTTATGTCTCTATGTGAATACAAATAAAAAGATTTGTAGTTGAATTTTGGAAGGCATGAAAGGTTGGTTGGTGAGACCTAATTTTTGGCAAAAAAAGATGGCGAAACCGATGGTAGGATATGGAGGACTATTTGTTACCACATGAGTTCCATGAGGCAAAAGGTAATGTATTATCTTTCTCTGAGCGTAGTAATGCTTGGTAGGACAAAGAAAATCAGCATGTCATATGCAGTATTATCTGGAGGTCAAACATTTGTAGGAAAAGGAAAATAAATAAATGAATGAATATGTAAATGCAAAATTCACCTGTGGAAGAGTTCGATGAATGAAAGTTTGTTTGTTTGTCCTGTCCAAAGAAAATTTGCATGTCTTATGCAGTATTATTTATAGACAAAACATTTATAGGAATCAGGAAGAACTAAACTGCTAATAACATGGAGGAGCACAAAAGAAACATGAACTTTATTGCCATACCCTGAACCTTCAAAGAAATCCTTGGAAGGAAAGGCCTGTACAGATAGCTTTGTGGGCAGGGATAGTGTTCAGGGTTAATAAAAAAATATTTGCCTACTGGAACACAATACCGCACGACATCAGTAAATGAAGAAAACGGCACATGGCACATGGTAATCAAGAAATGCAAATGTGTTAACAATCTTACGCCATTCATTAGGTTAGCATGTGACCATATAAGCTTAGAGAGTAAACAAATCAAACAGCCAGGGTCAAGCTAACGAAAATGTGTAACCTTTTAGGCAATACAAATGGATATTAATAGTTTAATTTGTACCAAAAATATGTTACACAGATTTGATTTGATTAGACAGGAGGACCGGTAACAATTTTTTCGATGTGAAGATAACTGCCTGTATCCACCGAATGTGCAGGCGGAGGTGTTTAGAGAGGCGAAGGAGAACAGAACAACTATCCTAAGATGCTTCTGTGGCCATGGTAGTAGAACAACAATGTCTGTTAGCAATGTCTGCCAGGAGCAAACAACATAACAAATGGAAAATAGATGAATCAATCACTATGTAAATGCTAAATTCACCTGTGAAAGACTTCGGCTTATGGAAGTTTATCTGTTTGTGCTGTGTCGAACTCCAGAATCCATGTATCCAGTGAACTAAATCAGTAGGGGGATCTGTTGTACAGAAATGAAGGAAACGAATTCATTTCGATTACCTTGGAACCCAAAAAATCAAATTGAGGTCGGAGGAAAGCAGTTGAGCACTGGAGTTGGGTGGGGAACCGGAGGTGAATGAATTCCTTTTGATTAGCTCTGAACTCAAAAAAATCACTGCAGGGGCCGGCGTCGAGCTGGACCACGACAGAGGTGGAGCAGGGGCCGGCGTGGAGCAGGTCGGCGTGGAGCAGGACAGGCTGGGGGCGCAGGTGAAGAGGCTGGGGACGGCCGTCGACTTGACGGATGGGAAGGGGATGGGGATGGCCGGCGAAGATCCTAGGGATGGCCGGCGTAGATCCTGGGCAGGGCTGACGTCGTCACGGCAACGGCGACCTCACGCACTTTCTTTCCGCCCCGCGCTCGGAGAGGATGGGGACGGCGACGGAGGGGATGAGGATTGGGTAGCACCGGACATGGACGGGCGGCGCTGGAGTCGCAGTGGAGCACTGGTGCTGGATAGGTAACCGGATGTGGAGGCAGTTTGGTCGCCTGCTCGTGAGTCGCGGAGAGGAAGGCGGAGTAGCCGGCAACGCCGAGTTGCGTTGTGGCCCGTCGCGCCGAGCGCGCAAGGCCTCCTGTTCCGGCAGTGGAATATGCCCCGCGCGACTGCGTTGACCGACGACCGCCACGGAGAGGAAGCTGCGATGCGTGGTTGCGACCTGTGGCAGGCACCAGAAAGAGCGGTCATGGAACGGAGCCGTAGCGGTTGGAGAGAGGCGGCGCGCCGACCAGATGCGTCAGCAGGGCATGCCACCGAGTATGGCAGGAGCAAGGGTGGGCTTGATGACGGCGCGCGTGAAATCCCTAGTTTGGTTTTGATAATTGATGACATCCTAAGGACTAACCTAGATTGCTAGTGATGGCAAGGTTTTAGATTGGTCAATCCATGGTGTGAAGCCTAAAGGAAAATGGTGATGACTAAAGGAAGGCTTAATCATGGAAGGAGCAAAGGTGATCAAGTGAGAAGGCAAAGGTATAATCCAAATAGGTTTTCCTTTTGGTGAACAAGACACCTAGTGGGTGTGTTCACATTTAGGATAGATAGCCGACTATTAAGGAGAGAACGAGTGTTGGATTACTTTCAAGTGCTCTAGGTTGTATTTCATTTGCATTGAACTAACCAACCTAGAGATCAAAGTTAGAAACCCTTGAAAAATATTTGCAAAATGCTAACACACTGTGCACAAGTGCTGAAGACCTTGAGTGTTAGCACATAGAAGCAAGGGGTGAGAAATAGACTTGAAAAACGCTGAGAAATGAGCGTCGGACTGTGCAGAGGGGCAGCATTAGACCATTGAGTAGAGTCCGACGCCTAACCCTAGTTCTGGCCAATGGCTAGCGTCGGACGCTCAGTAAACAAGCGTCGGACCATTGCCCACTCCAGTCCGACGGTGCCGAGCAGCGAGGTGTGACGCGTGGCGCAATCTGAGAGCGTTGGACGCTGAAGATTAGTCCGACGCTCCGTCCGACGTAGTTTTCTCGGTTTCAAACCTCTCTGGAAGCGTCGGACTGTACGTTTTGTTGGTCCGATGGTGTTCGCTTAACAGTCCGACGGTACGCGCGCAGTGTACTGGGAACAGGCATCGGACCGAGAGTGTTAGTCCGACGCCCCCAGTCCGACGGTCCGCAGTTGAGCGCGAGAAGTAGCCATTGCGATCCAGCGACTGAGGTTGAATCGAGCTGACACGTGGCGAGATCTAGAGCGTCGGACGCTAACGCTTGGTCCGACGCCCCAAAAATCATGTTAACGGCTGTTTTTCAGTGGGTAACGGCTAGGGTTGCACTTAGGGATATTTATACTCCTTCTCTGGTCACTTGGTGACAACTCTTGCACACTTGAATCATTTGCACACTCTTTGTGAGCATCCTAAGGCTCCCACTCACTCACTTGTTTATCTTTGATCATCTTTGTGAGTTGAGTGATCCTCAAGTGCATCATTGCTTAGTGAATTGCATTCTAGAGCACTTGAGAGCAAGCCAAAGCTAAGTTCTTATTCTCTTGCGGCATTGCCGTGTCCCTAGCGGCTTGGAGGCGATTCCGGTGTGAGGTTGATTGGAGATTGTTCAAGCCCACACCGAGGTGATTGATTGTGAGAGGTTTTGTGGTTATCTTCGGCGAAGTGCCAAAACCAACTCTAGTGGATTGCTCGTGGTTGATAGCCACTTCTCTTGTGTTGGTGAGCGGCTCACGGTGAGGGATTGGCGTGTGAAACCTACCTCGCAATCCACCAAGGATGACCGGTGCCACAACGAGGAGTAGCGTGACGGCGATCACGTGAACCTCGGTAAAAAATCGAGTGTTCCTTGTCTTCTCCACCATCGAGTGAACTCTTGGCTTTCTTGTATACTATTGGGTTTGATCATTTGGTTTTCATATTAGATATATCCCGGTGATTGGTCTTCACGGCGTGCGGACTTCACTTCAATCAAGCCCATCGGTATAATCCTCTCGATCTCTCTTCCTTGCGCTTAATACTTGTTTAGGTGCCATCTCCTTAGGTTCGGGGGAGTTGGTTTCTTGCGTGTTGAGTGCTTATATTTGTGAGTAGCATATCTTGATAGGTGGCTTGCATAGAATAGTATAGAGCTAGAGTTTTGTCTCGCTTGCTTATCAACTAACTTGTGGTCTAGTGTTTTGCTAGAATTTTTAATAGACTATTCACCCCCCTCCAGCCTATACGGTCTTTTCAAGTGGTATCGGAGCCGAGGTCACCATCGTTTGAGGCCTAACATCCTTGTGGTGAAAAATGGCTCAAATCAATGTGTTGGGGAAGCTGCCAAAGTTTGATGGCACAAGCTATGATCATTGGAAGAGGAAGATGATAGTGCATTTCATGACCATGCATATCGATGTGTGGAAGGTGACGGAGACAAAAATTGAGTATGAGAATGCTCAAGCTCCCACCGATGTTGACAAAAGAAAGATGAAGTGCAATGCCCATGCAATCAATGCACTCTACACTGCTCTTGAGTCTCATGTGTTTGAGCAAATCAAGAATCTTGATTTGGCTCATGACATTTGGAAGTGGTTGGAGGAGACATATGAGGGCACACAAGAGGTCAAGAATGCCAAGGTATACATGTTGAGAGAAAAGTTTGGCACGTTTAAGATGAATGAAGATGAAAGTGTGCCGGAGATGTTCAACCGGCTACAAGTGATAGTGAATGACTTGAAGAGCTTGGGTAGGACATCAAGGACAGGGACTTCTCTCATAAGTTTTTGAGGTGCTTGCCCGTAAGATTTGCTATTATCAAGACCTTGCTTGCAAGAGAAGACTTGAGCATTAAGAAGCCCAACCAAATCTTCGGTGAGATCATCACACAAGACATGAACAATGAAGAGGTGGTTGAGGAGAAGAAGAAAAAAAGTGTGGCTCTCAAAGCTACACTGTGGGGATATAGACCCCCGGTACCACAAGACAAGACAAGACATGGGCCGCACCATCAAAGCTGGCCCGACCCAGAAGATAAAGACGTGCGGCGCAAGACTGCACCGCACGGTTATTGTACCAACTTAGATAGTTTATTTGTAACCTTGTCCCTTCAGACTATATAAGGAGGGGCAGGGATAGATCCCCTCAACTCAACTCATAATAATACAAGACAGCAACACACAGGACGTAGGGTATTACGCCTCGCGGTGGCCTGAACCTGTATAAATCTCGTGTCTCGCGCTTACTACGCAACGCTTGTTCGTCTCAGGCGCACCCTCACCGTCTCATCTACTACCTTGGGCATACCCCTCGGTAGACTATCGCCGGTATTCCGTCGACAGTTGGCGCGCCAGGTAGGGGTGTGCTTCCTGATCCCATGGCGAACAAGATGGATATTTTTTCTTCGTCGTCGCCGACCAGCGGCCATGGCAACGGTGTCCGGTGGCGGCAAGCTGATCCGAATTTTCGTGGTCGTCAACCATGACAACGGTAGCGGCGAACCAGATGGACCCCAACATCATTGCCATCCACGGCAATTTGGCTTCAGGCGACGGCGTTCTTCACCTACCATGGAGTCATGGTTTCAAGGCAATCCACGGCAGCTCGACGTCGCTACAACCATACAGGCCACAAGATTTGCATCTATTCACGCAAGACGAAAAGATGTGGTCCAACATATGCAAGTCCGAATTGGCAAGCGTTGCTAGCAGTACCTAGCACTGCAGGCACTGACACACGTACGCCAGATCCAATCTCGAGGAATTCAGGATACTCGCATACACAAGGTCATGATTCGATCCAAAGTACCAGCTACCGCCGGAACATGCATCGGCCGATCAACCAGAAAAGTGGAACACGTGATCTACAGCACCATGCAAGTATACATATACGTCATCGCTTCTGACAGAGAGATTCACATGCTCATCAACCGCATCAAAATAAAAAGCTAAGTCATGATTATTTATCTTAATTAAGATATTTTGTTTTATATGATCAGTCTTTGGATTTCTCCACGAATCTATGTGATATTTTTTGGCAGAGAATTAATTGCGCTTCTCGTCGTCAGCACTCTGCGGCGGCGTCAACAACAGCAAACCCAAAGCCGTCTAACGACCAACTCCTTGACACGCCGACTACTCCACCCAACGTCGGCTAAGCTAAGTCATATTTTTAATATTCTTCTACGAATCCTTTGACCTCCATATATCTCCGGAAATTATCTCCATGATTCTCCGCCGCCGACCACTCCATAAGCCCCGACAAAGCTCGGATAACTCGCCGACAATTTCTCCATAACCCCGACCATGCTCGGGCACTCAGAAGATTTTCTTCGCCGATGAGATACTAAGTACCTCTCCGTTTTTTCCTCTCAAGGGTTGTTTAACGTACCTTGGTAGCCACGCCTTAATCCGTGAAACTTGTCTTCGCCCCGTAAGCCGTCAAACCGAATGGTCATGTCAACAAACCTCTGAACCAGACGCTGGGTCAGGTGCTTAAACGTAACAGGTGAACTACCAGGAGAAATTATGTGACCTGACAAGAGCAAGAAACGAGCAATCTTATCATGCATTCTACAATATTCGGATCTGCTTTCTTCGCAAAAAATCTACATCATGTACTACCCACTGTACATATTTATTTTGCAGGAACTCTTCGCCGGACACTCATCATCGCTCCTCGCCGTCCTTGCGCTGCTCGGACTACGTCTCCGACCACGCTGGGGACTCGTCGTCGTCGCTTCTCGCCGTCCTCGCGCTGCTCGGACACCGCTTCCGACCAGGCGGGGGACTTGTCATCGTCATTCCTCACCGTCCTCGCACTGCTCGGACATCGCCTCCGACCACGCTGGGGACTCGTCGTCGCTGTTCGCCGTCCTCGCGCTGCACAGACATCGTCTCCGACCAGGCTGGGGATTTGTCGCCGTCGCTCCTCGCCGTCCTCGCGCTGCTCGGACATTGCCTCCGACCACGCTGGGGACTCGTCGTCGCTGCTCGCCGTCCTCGCGCTGCTCGGACTACGCTTCCGACCACGCTGGGAACTCGTTGCCGTCGCTCCTCGCCGTCCTCGCGCTGCTCGGACATCATCTCCGTCCACGCTGGGGACTCGTCGCCGTCGCTCCTCACCGTCCTCACGCTGCTCGGACATCGTCTCCGACCAGGCTGGGGACTCGTCACCGTCGCTCCTCGCCGTCCTCGCGCTGCTCGGACATCATCTCCGACCACGCTAGGACTCGTCGTCACTGCTTGCCATCCTCGCGTTGCTCGGACTACGCCAAGGACTTCGTCGTCTTCATCAAGCGTCTTCGAGGACCAAGCTGCTCGGGGACTTCGTCATCTTCGTCAAGCGTTTTCGAGTAATAGATCTGCTCGGGGACTTCGCTGCCTCGTCAAGCGTTTCCGAGCACCAACCTGCTCGGGGATTTCGTCGTCTTCGTCAAGCGTTTTCGAGCACCAAGCTGCTCAGGGACTTCGTCGTCTCGCCAAGCGTTTCCGAGCAGTACAGCAGCTCGGGATTTCGACGCCTCGTCAAGCGTTTTCGAGCAGTACAGCTGCTCGGGGACTTCGTCGCCAAGCTATCAAGTCACTCCATGCTGTTCGGATCAGGGTGCTGATCTTGGGCAGCACATCGGGGGTCTTGATATGCGCCTCGCCTGCTCAGAAGATTTTTCCCGATCACTTGTTGTGCTCAGGAACTTCATCGACACTTCACAAGATCAACAAGGATAAAGATTTTGACCGTGACACCACGTGACTGCGTCACCTACTATGAGGCTCGGGGACTAAGTGGATACACTTCACCTAACGGTGAAGATATTGATTCTAGCGAACCAAAAGTGGATACACTTCACCAAAGAGAAGCTCTTTTTTAAATTTTTTCTGAGCTCCTTACATCCGTCTGGTCAAGCAACTCTGAAGATCTGCACCTCTCGACGAATGCAAGGCGCTCGGGGACTAGCTGTGGGGATATAGACCCCCGGTACCACAAGACAAGACATGGGCCGCACCATCAAAGCTGGCCCGACCCAGAAGATAAAGACGTGCGGCGCAAGACTGCACCGCACGGTTATTGTACCAACTTGGATAGTTTATTTGTAACCTTGTCCCTTCAGACTATATAAGGAGAGGCAGGGATAGATCTCCTCAATTCAACTCATAATAATACAAGACAACAGCACACAGGACGTAGGGTATTACGCCTCGCGGCGGCCTGAACCTGTATAAATCTCGTGTCTCGCGCTTACTGCGCAACGCTTGTTCGTCTCAGGCGCACCCTCACCGTCTCGTCTACTACCTTGGGCATACCCCTCGGTTGACTATCGCCGGTATTCCGTCGACATACACCCTCCAAGAGCAAAGGCAAGGCCAAGATGGTTGAGCTAGAAGAAGAATCTACCTCTAGTGATGACGAAGATGATGAGGCCATGGCTCTTCTAGTATGCAAGTTTGGTCGTTTCATGAAGAGAAAGGGCTATGGTCAAGGCAAGAAGAAGTTTATCTCCAAAAACAAGCAAGGGCCAAGGAGATGCTTCAAGTGCAAGTGCTTGGATCTCTTCATTGTTGATTGTCCTCTAAATAGTGACAATGACAATGAGAGTGATGATGATAAGAAGAAGAGCAAGAAGAAGGACAAGAAAGAGAAGAAGAACAAGAACGTGACTCTCAAGAAGAAGAAGAAGGGGCAATCATATTGTGTCACTTGGGATGATAGTGATGCCTCTACCGATGATGATGATAGTGATGATGAGAGCAAGACCATCAAGAAGAAGGCTATGGCAAGCATTGCTCTTAACAACAAGCTATCTCTCTTCGATACTCCATCTACATGCTTGATGGCCAAGCCATCCAAGGTACAATCCAATGATGAGAGTGATGAGGAGGAGCTATCATGTGATGAGCTTATGTCCATGCTTGATGATGCCAATACTTACATTGAGGCCAAGAGAAAGGAGTGCAAAGAATTGCGCAGAGGCAAGATAGCCATTGAGCAATCCTTTGATGAGCTCTTGAAGTCTTATGAGAGGCTAATGGAAGCCCATGAGAACCTCAAGGTGGCTCACTCCAAGCTTGAGAAAGCTCATTCCTCTCTAGTGGCTGAAAATGAGAAGAGGGCATCCATCAAGACATGTGACATGGGTTCATCATGTGATATCCTTAGTGACATGTCAATTTCTTCTTCTACTATTGTTGTCACTAACCCTTCTTGCAGCTCCACCACTCCTATTTCACCCAAAGTTGATGACTCTAAGTCCTCACTTGTGGTAGAAAACAAAAACCTGAAGGAGGAGGTCAACAAGCTCACTCGTGCCTTAGGCAATGCCAATGGTGGGGATGCCCGCTTGCTAAAGTGCTTGGGTAGCCAAAGATTTAGTCACTCTAAGGAGGGACTAGGCTATATCCCCAAGAAAGGTAAGGCCGCTTTTGTGACTCTCAAAGCTAGCTTTGTGAGGAGCAATGGTAGATATTGCCAAAGATGCAAGTAAGTAGGGCATAATGAGCAATATTGCATGGCCAACAAGATCACGCAAGTAAAATTTGCTAGTGCGACTTCAATTCGCCTTGATTCTTGTTACATGCTCACCAAGGGAGTGAAGGGTGTTAAAGCCCAAGTATATTGGTACACCATGAGGCAACCCACGGATGAGATCCATTTGGGTGCCTAAATATTTGGTCACTAACCTCCAAGGACCAAAGAACGCTTGGGTACCTAAAACCAATTGATCTATTCTTTGTAGGTCAATTATAAAGCCGGAGGAAGACATTGGGTGCTTGATAGTGGATGCACTCAACACATGACTGGAGAGTCTAATATGTTCAATTCTATCAACACAAATGGTAGCCAAGAGTTTGATTCTATCACATTTGGAGACAATGAAAAAGGCAAGGTGAAAGGATTAGGCAAGATTGCTATCTCAAATGATATGAGCATATCAAATGTGTTGCTAGTTGAATCTCTCAATTTCAACTTATTATCGGTTGCACAACTATGTGATCTTGGTTTCAAGTGCATCTTTGGTATTGATGATGTTGAGACTGTTAGTGTGGATGGTTCCAACTTGATCTTCAAGGGCTTTAGATATGGGAACCTATACTTGGTGGATTTCAATGATAGTGAAGCAAAGCTTTCTTCATGTTTGATCTCAAAGTGAAGTCTTGGTTGGTTGTGGCATAGAAGACTTGGACATGTTGGGATGAAGCAACTTGGTAGATTAGTCAAACATGACATGGTTAGAGGCTTGAAGGATGTACACTTTGAGAAGGATAGGTTGTGTAGTTCTTGTCAATTTGGAAAGCAAGTTGGAAACACACACCCTAAGAAAGGCATGATGAGTACATCTAGTCCACTTGAGCTATTGCATATGGATTTGTTTGGTTCAACCACTTATGCATGTATTGGAGGAAGAAAATATGGTTTTGTGATAGTTGATGACTTCTCAAGATACACTTGGGTCTTCTTTCTAGTTGACAAAAATGAAGTGTATGGAATCTTTAAGTCTTTCATCAAGAGAAGTGAAAATGAGTTTGATATAAGGGTGAAGCAAGTTAGGAGTGATAATGAAAGTGAATTCAAGAATACAAGAGTTGATGAGCTTTGTGATGATCTAGGAATCAAGCATCAATTCTCGGCAAAGTACACTCCTCAATCAAATGGTTTTGTCGAAAAAAAGAATAGAACTCTCATTGATATGGCAAGAACCATGCTAAGTGAATACAATGTTAGTGATGAATTTTGGGCGGAAGCTATCAATACGGCTTGCTACTCTAGCAACCGTCTATATTGTCATCCATTGTTGAAGAAGACACCCTATGAGCTCTTGAATGGAAGAAAACCCAACATTGAATATTTTAGAGTGTTTGGTTGCAAATGCTATATCTTAAAGAAGGGCACTCGTTTGGGTAAATTTGAGAAGAAGTGTGATGAAGGATTTCTTCTTGGGTATTCAACTTCAAGCAAAGCATACAGAGTATGGAACTTGGCACATGGGATAGTTGAAGAAGTCCATGATGTTGAGTTTGATGAAACCAATGGGTCTCAAGAAGAGAAGGATAATCTAGATGATGTAAGAGGACCTCAATTAGTTGATGCTATGAAGAACATGGACATTGGTGACATTAGACCAAGACAAGTTGAACATAATGATGATGAAGTCATCCCTCCTTTTGTACAAGTGGAAGATGAAGCAAATCAAGCAAGCTCAAGTGAATCTCAAGCTCAAGCTCATGATCAAGATCAAGACCAAGTTCAAGATGCTAGTTCATCTCATATTCTCCAACCAACTCACATTGCAAGAGATCATCCTCTAGATCAAATTGTTGGTGATATTAGTAGAGGTGTACAAACAAGGTCAAGAGTGGCTTCATTTTGTGAGCACTATTCATTTGTCTCACAAGAGGAGCCTACCAACATTGAGAAGGCACTCAAAGATGAGGATTGGATAAATGCAATGCATGAAGAGCTCAACAATTTTGAGAAAAATCAAGTATGGGAATTAATTCCAAGACCAAGTAAACACAATATGATTGGCACCAAGTGGGTCTTTCGGAACAAGCAAGATCAAGATGGGATTGTTGTGAGGAACAAATCTAGATTGGCTGCACATGGTTACACTCAAATTGAAGGCTTAGACTTTGGAGAAACCTATGCACCGGTGGCAAGATTGGAAGCAATCCGGATCTTATTGGCATATGCATGTGCTCATGATAGCAAGCTCTATCAAATGGATGTCAAAAGTGCATTCTTGATTGGCTACATAAATTAGTTAGTCTATGTTGAGCAACCTCCCGGTTTTGAAGATGATAAGAAGCCCGATCATGTATACAAGCTCAAGAAGGCACTCTATGGCTTGAAACAAGCACCAAGAGCATGGTATGAGAGGTTGAGGGACTTCCTACTCTCTAAAGGGTTCAAGATGGGAAAGGTTGACACCACTCTCTTCACTAAGAAGATCGGGAATGACTTGTTCATCATGCAAATCTATGTTGATGATATCATCTTTGGATCAACAAGTCAAGCATTTTGTGAGGAGTTTGGAGAAATGATGGCCAAAGAGTTTGAAATGTCCATGGTAGGTGAACTTAGCTACTTTCTTGGACTCCAAATCAAGCAATTGAAGAATGACACATTTGTGAGTCAAAGCAAGTATATCAAGGACATGGTGAAGAAATTTGGATTGCAAAATGCAAAAGCAATCTCAACACCAATAGTCACTAGTGGAAGCTTGGAACCGGATGTAGAAGGTGAATTGGTTGATCAAAAGCAATATCGGTCAATGATTGGTAGTCTACTCTATGTTACCGCTTCTAGGCCGGATGTGATGTTTAGTGCGTGCATGTGCGCAAGATATCAAGCCTCCCCAAGCGAAAGTCATTTGAAGGCATCTAAAAGAATAGTGAGGTACTTAAAGAGCACACCTAACATTGGTTTGTGGTATCCCAAGGGCTCCAACTTCACATTGATAGGTTATGCGGATGCGGACTATGCCGGTTGCAAAATTGATAGAAAGAGCACTTTCGATACATGTCAACTCTTGGGAAGGTCACTAGTTTCATGGTCATCCAAAAAGCAAAATAGTGTTGCACTTTCTACCGCCGAAGTGGAATACATTAGTGTGGGAAGTTGTTGTGCACAATTGCTTTGCATGAGGCAAACCTTGAAGGACTACGGATTGAAATTCAACAAGGTTCCATTGCTATGTGACAATGAAAGTGCGGTGAAGATCACAACCAATCTGGTGCAACATTCAAGAACCAAACACATAGATGTGAGGCACCATTTCATATGAGATCACCAAACAAAAGGAGATATTGTCATCACAAGAGTAGGCACCGAAGATTAATTAGCCGACATATTTATCAAGCCACTTGATGAAGCTAGATTTTGCAAGGTAAGGAATGAGTTGAACATACTTGACTACTCCAATATGTGTTGATGCACTTCATGAATATCTTATGATATGTCTATCCTCCAAGCAAGGCAAAAGGTATCATTATTTGACATGTGCATTCATATTTTGCTAGGACTTGCTAGATCATATAGACATGATTTTGTTCTCTCTAGGTCATTCATTGAAAGCTAAAATGGTTTCGAAGTCTATATGTCATCACTATTGCTTGGTTGATTGCTTGATCTAGTGATGGCATATAACTTGTTCATGGGGATGCAAACCCAGTGTTGAATCTAGATTAAATGAGTAACTAAGTGCTTAACTCAACATAGGCAAGATAACCCCGGGTGGCGTGAATAAGTTTGTCTTTGGTTCAAACCGAGTTAAGACACTTGTACAAATTTGCTAGATTGAACCAAAATTTGACTAACAAAGGTCTCTGATTCCATTAATTTGACCCTTTTGTGGTACTTGATGCCAAGGGGGAGAAAGAACAAAGATAAAATGACAAAGGGGAGAGAACTTGAACTTCGCGATGAACCATCATTAGGCCGATGATGGAAGAGCAATAGGCCAAAGTAAAGGGATCAAAAATTTGAATCATAACCTTTACTTAAGATAAGCTCATTGTAACATCCCGGCCCAGGGCTTAATAGGATTGATAGGATACTCATACCAACAAGTTGCAACTTCTTTTCCGGAAGTCCATCTGCAAAGAACTCCGAGGTTAAGCGAGCTTGGCCCTGGAGCGATGGGTGACCGACCGGGAAGTTCTTCCCGGGTGCGCATGAGTGAGGACAAAGTGCGCAGAAAAGACTGGTGTTGGTCTGTGAGGGCAGTCTATATCCTAGTTAAGCTGCCAAATGTAAGCGGGCCCGGCCTCGGGGAGGCGGGACGTTACAGAATGGTATCAGAGCCGACCCTTACGGTTTCACGGGCGCATGTGTCGCAGTTGCGCAGGCATGGTGTGCATAGCTGGTGTGGATCCGGCGTGGTCACACAGCATGGCACATGCGCTGGCACTGGACACACGGACGTGGCCAAGAGGGGGACGTTCCTGGCTTGGGATTGATCGACGAGGACGTCGATCTCTTAAGGGGGTGAGGATGTAACATCCCGGCCCAGGGCTTAATAGGATTGATAGGATACTCATACCAACAAGTTGCAACTTCTTTTCCGGAAGCCCATCTGCAAAGAACTCCGAGGTTAAGCGAGCTTGGCCCTGGAGCGATGGGTGACCGACCGGGAAGTTCTTCCCGGGTGCGCATGAGTGAGGACAAAGTGTGCAGAAAAGACTAGTGTTGGTCTGTGAGGGCAGTCTATATCCTAGTTAAGCTGCCAAATGTAAGCGGGCCCGGCCTCGGGGAGGCGGGACGTTACACTCATCTTAAGGGGAAGCAAACTCATGAACTTGGTTGTTGCACTTGGAATGTGCACTCATATATGTTTGATGCACTTGCATATGTTTTTACATTCTATTGCCATGTTCTTGAGTGGAGTATGTTAGTATAGAATTGTTTGATGACTTGATAACTAGCATGCTTAGGTGATAGCTAGATGATCTTGTACTTTACAAGTGGTCTTACAAGTGGTTCTTGAGCATTGCATATAATGTTGATCTCACGGTATGCTCAAGTTTTGTGATCATCTAGTTATCAAAAGTGCTAAGGATGGAGATTTCCGCAACTTCGATGTGAAATTTTTCAATTGGTATCACGCTTTAAAGGTTTATGCTAACCATCCTATCACATCTTGATGAAAATTTACTCTCTATATATGCATATGTGCAAGCTTTAAAATCCAAACTCATGCACATATGTAGGGGGAGCTAAATAGCCACTAAACCGAATTTGTGTTGTTTGTCCTTTCCAAAAGCATGACAATCTTGTTCGGACGAGCTCACAAGTTCAAAAACAAACTTAACTCTTATCTTTGTAAGGGATGTCATCAATTACCAAAAAGGGGGAGATTGAAAGCCCTAGTTTGGTTTTGATAATTAATGACATCGTAAGGACTAACCTAGATTGCTAGTGATGGCAAGGTTTCAGGTTGGTCAATCTATGGTGTGAAGCCTAAAGGAAAATGGTGATGACTAAAGGAAGGCTTAATCATGGAAGGAGCAAAGGTGATCAAGTGAGAAGGCAAAGGTATAATCCAAATAGGTTTTCCTTTTGGTGAACAAGACACCTAGTGGGTGTGTTCACATTTAGGATAGATAGCCGAATATTACGGGGAGAACGAGTGTTGGATTACTTTCAAGTGCTCTAGGTTGCATTTCATTTGCATTGAACTAACCAACCTATAGATCAAAGTTAGAAACCCTTGAAAAATATTTGCAAAATGCTAACACACTGTGCACAAGTGTTGAAGACCTTGAGTGTTAGCACATAGAAGTAAGGGGTGAGAAATAGACTTGAAAAACGCAAAGAAATGAGTGTCGGACCGTGCAGAGGGGCAACATCGGACCATTGAGTAGAGTCCGACGCCTAACCCTAGTTCTGGCCAATGGCGAGCGTCGGACGCTCAGTAAACGAGCGTCGGACCATTGCCCACTCCAGTCCGATGGTGCCAAGTAGCGAGGTGTGACGCGTAGCGCAATCTGAGAGCGTCGGACGCTGAAGCTTAGTCTGACGCTCCGTCCGACGCAGTTTTCTCGGTTTCAAACCTCTCTGGAAGCGTCGGACTGTACGTTTCGTTGGTCCGATGGTGTTCGCTTAACAGTCCGATGGTACGCGCGCAGTGTACTGGGAACAGGGCATGGGACTGAGAGTGTTAGTCCGACGCCCCCAGTCCGACGGTCCGCAGTTGAGCGCGAGAAGTAGCCGTTGTGATCCAGCGACTGAGGTTGAATCGAGCTGACACGTGGCAAGATCTAAAGCGTCGGACGCTAACGCTTGGTCCGACGCCCCAAAAATCATGTTAACGGCTGTTTTTCAGTGGGTAACGGCTAGGATTGCACTTAGGGGTATTCATACTCCTTCTCTGGTCACTTGGTGACAACTCTTGCTCACTTGAATCATTTGCATACTCTTTGTGAGCATCCTAAGCCTCCCACTCACTCACTTGTTCATCTTTGATCATTTTTGTGAGTTGAGTGATCCTCAAGTGCATCATTGCTTAGTGAATTGTATTCTAGAGCACTTGAGAGCAAGCCAAGGCTGTGTTCTTATTCTCTTGCGGCATTGCCGTGTCCCTAACGGCTTGGAGGCGATTCCGGTGTGAGGTTGATGGGAGATTGTTCAAGCCCACACCGAGGTGATTGATTGTGAGAGGTTTTGTGGTTATCTTCGGCGGAGTGCCAAAACCAACTCTAGTGGATTGCTCGTGGTTGATAGCCACTTCTCTTGTGTTGGTGAGCGGCTCCTGATGAGGGATTGGCGTGTGAAGCCTAGCTCGCAATCCACCAAGGAAGACCGGTGCCACAACGAGGAGTAGCGTGACGGCGATCACGTGAACCTCGGTAAAAAATCGAGTGTTCCTTTTCTTCTCCACCATCGAGTGGACTCTTGACTTTCTTGTATTCTATTGGGTTTGATCATTTGGTTTTCATATTGGATATATCCCGGTGATTGGTCTTCACGGCGTGCGGACTTCACTTCAATCAAGCCCATCGGTATAATCCTTTCGTTCTCTCTTCCTTGCGCTTAATACTTGTTTAGGTGCCATCTTCTTAGGTTCGGGGGAGTTGGTTTCTTGCGTGTTGAGTGCTTATATTTGTGAGTAGCATATCTTAATAGGTGGCTTGCATAGAATAGTATAGAGCTAGAGCTTTGTCTCGCTTGCTTATCAACTAAGTTGTGATCTAGTGTTTTGCTAGAATTTTTAATAGGCTATTGAAACGACCTCGATTTCCGCGAAGGGAAATCCACAGGCTCGAATTGTAATTCAACAGATTGCTTGGGACAATCCATGAAATTACCCATATCTCAGTTGTCACCAGGATCCATACAACGGTAAATAAGTCTTACATAAACTTTTATTACATCGCCACACTGGCGGAATCAACATTCAGAGAAGCTTTAGAAGATGCGGAAACGATTCATCTTTCACGGCCAACTTGAGTGTAGCACGTGACCCTATTCCTCGTCATCATCTCCCTCGAGGTCGTACTCATTCTCGTCACCTGACAGCAAATTTATCAGTACGATTTGTACTGGCCACGGAGCCCACCTATGCAGCATTTGCTTTGTGGAAAGTGGATGCAAGGCTATACAAGCAGACCTATAGGCTGAGGTTTTCCTATGCAGCTGTAATCAATGTTTAATTAGTCAAGTTTTATCACCAGTTAACACCATCATCCCTTTTCCCATCACCACACCTTACATACCCACACCTCACTCTCATTCGACAGGCCCAACTCCCTCTCGGGCTTATCTCAGCGGCACACTACCACAACGGGTACACTGCCGGAAAAATGTTATCCAGGGGGAGAAAAGAATATGCTCTCATCTAATAGTGGTTGCATAAACATTAGGAAAGGTCCATAGCCAACGAGTTGGCTTATGTATCGATCGATCAACCATACACTCTGCAGAGGTTTCACTACTCACAAGATTAGCCATCATCGATGATGTACAATCATCTAGACAGAATTCCGGGTGCTTGCTTGCCTAGGTCGATGCCACCCTGCCACTCAGCCCTGGGACATTCCGGATCCAACAGCATCACACTAAGACTGGGAGACGCAGTACCGGGCCCCATCAGTGGTACTGCGCATCTAGAACAGTACGGGAATCTGCCATCCGTCACCGTCCACCCTTATCACCTCTCAACCTAGCAGTAGTGGCACCGCCCTACCAAGTAGTCCAGCCGTCTCCCGCCCATCAGAAGCGAGCGAGTAGTAAGGGAATCCAGATGTTTCCGGTCACTAGTCAGATCCTAGGTTGTGACCAAGCAGGCATCTCCACTTAGGGGATACTCTCCACGTGCCATCACGGCACCTCCGCTCACGGGACTTCAATGCACATCCCGGAACCACCTCATAAGTCATTACCCGCCACAGGTATCTCTCGTGGGGATGCCCAGGTTGCACCCCCGGCACGACTTGCCCCACGGGCTTGTCTCACATCCCGCTTGGTCGACATCAACCCTTACCACGCACCCAAGACGCACGCAGCACTCTCTCGTAGTGGTTATAATCAGTTATGCACCGTCCCAATTCCACCACATAGCATGTAGCATGTAGTAAGTAGTGGAAGAGTAACAGTAAATTAAGCAGCAGCTAACCTAACAGCGGATAGCAGGATAAAGTCTTATCAAGGCAGGGAATTCAAATATACTACCATGCAACCAATCCATACATAATCATAAAGCAATAGCAACAATGTCATTTGCAATGCGTAAATAGGATCTAAGGATTTGGTGGGACGTGGCACCTTCGTAGTCGTCTCCTAGCTCCTTAAAGTACTCGTGGTCGTCTTCCTTAGTCAGATCCTCCTCCGGCTCTGAAATCGAACACGAAATAGTCGCGTCAGCGACTCCTATAGAGTATTTCAGAAAAATCCAATAAAATAAAGAGCCAAATGCACACAAACACAGTCTTAGATTGTAGATCTCATTTTTCTGAGAATTTTGATATATGGTGCGCAATTTTTGGACATCGAATGAATAAGTTATGAATTTCCGAAGATTATCCTATTTTCTGAAAATAGGAAAATTGGTCGGTTAATCTGGGGCAGCTCGGGATTGGTCCACATGGCGCGCGGGTCCAGTAGTGCGGCATGTGGCGCCTCATCAGAACACAGACCCAATGGTCGCCCACCAGGTGTTCGATGCTGGTTCCCAGAGAGTCGCTGGCGTCGGCGTAGCTCGGTGGTTGGTCGGGTGAGCTCGACGTTGGTCGGGGGGCGTCGGCGTATCTCGGCGGTGGTCGGGCGAGCTCCACGGTGGTCGGGGGTGGTTCTCAGAGGTCGGGGGTGGTTTTCAGAGGTCGGGGGTGGTTCTCAGAGGTCGGGGGTAGCTCGGCGGAGCTCGGTGTAGCTCGGCATAGCTCGGCGTAGCTCGGCGGAGCTCGGCGGTGGTCGGGGGTAGCTCGGCGGGGCTTGGCGGAGCTCGGCGTAGCTCTGCGTAGCTCGGCGGGGCTTTGCGGAGCTCGGCATAGCTCGGCGGGGCTTGGCGGGGCTCGGCGTAGCTCGGGCGAATCGGACATTCGAGCGCCGAGGGTGCCGCTCTCCCGAGCTCTCCCGGGGAGGCTCGGGCGAATCGGAGATTTGGTGCGCCGAGGGTGCCGCTCTCCCGAGCTCTCCCGGGGAGGCTCGGGCGAATCGGAGATTTGGTGCTAGCAGGGTTCCAGGGCGTCTGTTCAAGGCGGCGGTGTCTCTCCGGTGCGGCGGACGATGACAGGGCGGCGATGACCACATTTCGGCAAGACAGGGCTCGGCTTTCCCCAATTGGCGTGCTCAGGCAGTCGTCCGACCAGATGGTGGCGGGTTAGAGCCGTGGTATGGCCTCCTTCTCTCCCTCGGCATACGGCGGTTCTCCGACAAGGTGGAGGCGCACGTAGCCAAGGCGACGGACATGATTCGGGGCTCGGCTATCTACGCGGCGGTGCTGAGGCAGACTTGGCGAACCTCGTCGGCCACTCTCCGCAGCGCGAGGCGATCGGGGGTACTCGAAACGGATTTAGGCGAGGCGGATCGTGTCGGCGGTGATCACGTTTCCCCGAGAACGCACCTCTCGGTGTTCCGGGCTATGGAGGTTCGATCTCCCGCAACTAAGCTTGTCCGAGGTGGTCGGTGAGTTGGTGGTCACGCTAGCGGGTCACGGTATTGAGATGCTCCAGTCATCGGCGGCGATGTCGCCGCGACTGGGAGGTTCCGGCGGGGCTAAGGAGGTCTTGTAGGAGATGTATACGCCTCCAGGGTCTATGGCGATGGTATACCAACTACCAATTTTGGCTACCGAGATTCCCAAGGTGCTCGGTTGTGGCGGCGGCGTGATGCCGGTGGCGGCTGACGACGGCAAGGTGATTACGGTCTCGTTTTCGGCATAACCGGACGTGGTTCAGTCAAATTGGCATGACTAAACGGGCATACGTCCGCTTAGTGGTGAACTAGTGACAGGGCAGGGTCTCCTTTTGGCTCCGGTCCGCGGCGCACTGCGGACGAGGCTTCCTCTAGCGCTTAGATCCGCGTAGCTAGCTCAAGGAGTCGTGGCGGTGCTCCACGACGCTCTAACCTATACGGGTGCTAGTCGGATTGCTCGGAATGGGTGATTCGGCGTCGGAACGCGTCGGTGGTGAGCGCGCTCCGCCGAGAACGCGTCGTGCTGCGTTCTCGGTCTAGCAAGCTTGTAGTCCGGGGGTTTCGGCCGGTCGCATGTGTGCATGGTGCAGGTGATCTTCCTGAGCCGGTAAAGGCTCGTGCCTGCGCGTCCCGTGGGCGAAACACCATGGCAAAAGCAGGGCGAGGTTCGGACATAGCGTGCGGTGGCTCACCGTGGTGTCGGTGAAGCTAGGATGGCGGTGTAGTGGCGAGTCGAAGCCGTGCAGAGCGATCGCAGTGCCGTGCCGCTCCTCGTCCGCAGCTCGGGCTTCTCCTCCGTGTCCGGCTCCGGCGTGCTCCGCGGCGGCGGCGCTCCGGCGGTGCTCTCCTCTCTCTGCTCCGCCCTTCTTCCTTCTCCCTCTCTCACACGGTGTGGTGTTGTGGCTTGTGGAGCTGCAGCGTGGCGGCTGCGAGTGGGAATGGGCTAGGGTTCCTCGGGTGCTCCAATTTATAGCGGAGCTCGGGTGGCTACCTATGGCGGGCGGCTCTGATCTGCTCGGGCTGATCGGAGGGCTGTGGCTTGCGCGAGCTAGGGTTCTGGTGGTGCGCGCGGGCTCGCTTGGCGGCCAAGAAAGGAGGGGACAGGCGAGGGACAGCGGGGTCAGGGCTCTGCCATGCGTGGCGCTGTCGGTCACGCCATTCGCATGACCCGGTCGGCCACCGTCTTCACGGAGAAGAGAAACAGGGGAAAAGAAAGAGTGACTGACAAGCGGGTCCCGGGTTGGCAGCGAGCGCGAGCGCGAGCGCGTGTGTGCCGGTCGCGCGCGCGTTGCCGGGCCGCAACGTGGGCCGACAGGCTGGCTTCCGTCTTCCCCTCTTCTCTTTTCTTTTTCCTTTTCTTTTTTTCACTTAAGTGTATAAATACATATATTACCCATTTTAAGTATTGAGTAAATACAAACATAAATTGCAATAAATCCCAAATGTGATGCATAAGTTATTATTCTATGTGAATGGAATTAAAATGCAAGCTATACTCCTTTATTACCAAATTCATAATAAAACCTATATGCTTGCACAAGAAAAATGGGTTTTTACAATAAATAAATGAAAAATTTTAATTGGTTGGGATTTTTAGGTTGTGTGGATTTTTAGGGTTGTTACAGCTATTCACCCCCTCTACCCTATACGTTCTTTTCAGCACGGGGCTCCCGTGGCAGGTGGGAGGCGGCGATGGGGATGAACCTCGGAGCGGCGCGCGTGCGAGAGCGGAGGCGGCGCTACGGGAGCAGCGTGGGGGAGGAGAGAGAGGTCGAGATGAGAGGGCGGGGTGGGCCAGATTGATGGCGCCGACGGCGCCCGTGCGATGTGGCGGGACGACGGACGCGGGGCGCAGTGTGGCATGGGCGGCGGAGTTCGTTGACCGGGAGAGGAAGAGCAGGTGGAAGCGGCGGGGCGGCGTTGTGCGGTGGTGGTGGTTCCTGTCTTCTGGACGGCTCCGCGTGAAGATGATAAGGGCGGTCGGTCGGCGCGGCGGCTTCTACACGTGGGCGCGGCGGGAGCATGGCGGACATCGGGCGTGTATGCGTGGGATTGAGCGGACATCGAGCAATCACTGTGGATGAACAGGAATATGAGTCTGGGAATCCGATGGGGCTGTAGCTAAGAACAGGGATATAACAGGGTTTTGTGAGGAAGAAAACACTGTAGATGAACAGTACGGAATACAGGTCTCTATAGATATATACAAGACAATGAGCAGCTCTCGGCCACTCAGACCCAGCGCCATGCACGCCACTTCTTCCTACTTGACCGCGTCATCCCACGATCGAACAAGTGGTGTCCGAGGCTTCAACTACGACTCAACGAAAAGAAAGGAGATGATACCTACGTGACTTGCCATCCCGCGGACAAAACGCGAGTCAGGCATTACATGACGCACCCCTATCGGGTTCAGCTTATTGGCCAAGAATAAAATATGCTAGCTAACTGAAACTCTGAACCTGGACTGAATAACTGAATGAAACCAACATAGCATGGGGGCAAGATCGAGCTCACCGTCGACCATCTCCAGCTGTTGGCGATGTCTGCCCTTACCTCGGATGCAGGGGCGGATCTAAGAGGGGCTGGGGGGGTCCGCCCCCCTATACAATATGTACATCAATGCATATATGAGAAGGGGGAGGGAGACGAAGAGGGGGTGGAAAAAAGAAAAATGAAGAGAGAAACAAGAGACCAGCCTCTTCAATCATATTCTGTATTCCCACTCCCCGGATGCAATCAAGAAAGTAGTACATGCCGATGAGGACGCGACGCTAGCAAACGCGACGCCGAGACGAATGCCCGGAGATAGGCATTGGAGACTTCTTAATATTCTAGCACTACATGCATGTGCTCTTAGCTCGAATTATTTATCATTTCTAAAGAATAGAGACTCAATATTCTAGGCTGCAATATAAGACTTGATTTGCTGAGCTGCTTCCATAAATCTACTTAAGAATAACAAATTTTTTACGTAGGCCCTATTTGATCTTAGGGCTAGAGCTAGTTTGAGCTATTTGTATCTAACTCATCCCAAATAATTATGTCCTTCAAGAGGTGATTATTTGAAATAGTTCAGTTGAGGCTCATGCTTTTCTTCACATTTAGCCACACTATGAGCCACACAAATGATTGAAAAATTATAATTTTTTTTATCAATTTAACTCTTTCATTCAAACAACACTTTAGCTAAAGTTAGTTAAAAGCTAGTCATAGGTTACAAACTAACTCTAACCTCTAGCTTAGATAGTGTATCTAAACAGGGCCCTAGAATATAGTAGACAGTACCTGCCACGCCGCCGCGGCCGGGCTGGGGACGTGATGCGCCGCGCCTCCTCTTCCTCCAGCTGCCTCCTCTCTGCGTGCAGGCGGACACTCAGCTCATATTATTGTCACACGTAGAGGCTCGGTACGCCAAAACTAATACAACCTTCGTTTCAATTTATAAGTCGTTTAATTTTTTTGACGCTAAGTTTGACCACTCGTCTTATTCAAAAATTTATGGAAAACATGATATTTTGTGTTATGACCTGCTTTATTAACAAAAATTCTTCAAAAATATGTTAAATTTAACTTTTTTTATGTAATTTTTTTAAATAAGACGAGTGATCAAATTTAGGGTTGAAAAAGTCAAACGACCTATAATTTGGAACGGATTAAGTAATAATTTGCGAGTTTGAACCTCTCATGACCGCCAAAATTCATGCCGGCAAAGATTAATAAGCATTATGTTGATTGGCAAGGCCGCCCACAGGGTATGTCAGGTGGTCTCTGTCATAGCCTAGGACCCATCCAAACATATATAGCATATTTCCTTGTAACAAAAAAGGGGAAAAGATACTGGTAAAAATTCGCGGAGCAGTGAGCACAGAGCCGCTCAAGCAGTGGTTCCACCTATGCTTGGTACCCGTAAGAACAGTGGCGGAGCCAGCAGGGGCCGTGCCAAACACCCCCCACCCCCCGGGTATTTATGACAAAAAAAATCAGTTTGATCCAAATTTTTGTTAAAACATCATGATTTTAGTTAGCAATAGTGTCAATTTTTTTGAAAAGTTGTTGATATTTTATCACACTTAAAATACAATCTCATTTGTCCGGCCCCTTTAATCAAATTCGCTGGCTCCGCCTCTGTGTAAGAACATTCGAGTTGATCACAGGGTGATCAGGTTGTGAACTTACTTGTAATGAATCTTCTGCTACCAGTTGAGCTTATTTGGCTTGTGATGCATGCACGCGTCAGCGCTTCGTTGTGGTGGATTAGGCCTCGGCATTCGGGTTACCCGAAAAATTCGGGTCGAGTAATTCGGGTATTTGGAAATTCGGGTTTTAGAAATTGCTACCCGATTTTGGTCAAAAAAACACTACCCGAAATTTGGGGTACCCGATAATTCGGGTTCAGGTTCGGGTTTTTCCCGAGTTACCCAAAACTCATAAAACCAGATATTTTAGGAGAATTCTAATCACATTTTATAATAAACAACAATAGTCACACAAATCATGTCATGTCTTTATATCAATTAACAACAAATCAACTATCAAGTTAGCATAAAATTACATTGATACATAATAAATAATATATTTATGGTATACTAAACCACTTCATGTCTTCATATTTGAGACATTTCGGGTAATTTGGGTAATTCGGGTACCGGGGAGCCTTACCCGAATTACCCAAACTAAATTCAGGTTTCTACAATTACTATCCGAAATTATGATCGGGTATTTCGGGTTCGGATACTTTGGTCCGGGTTCAGGTAATTCGGGTTTGGAAATTGGGTATCGGGTATTTTACCACCTTAGTGGTGGTTGATTCATTGATTGTTTGGCATCGCTGCAGAATCAGAGTACTCAGGTCCTGTTGGCCAAGCTTCAAGTTGATTGACGTTTATCTGTAGTAACCTTGCATGTGACGGTGTGGCTAATTGTCGTGATGAGTTTATATATATATATATATATATATATATATATATATATATATATATATATATATATATATATATATATATATATATATATATATATCAAGTAGTCTCTGGTCTCTGTCACGTGTTAATCATTGGTATCCGGCATGAAAAGAGGGTCTAGGTGAAGGTGCTGTTTCTGACCATTGTACGATGATTAGTTGGTCCTATGGTCGTGGTGATTAACTTCAGTGCTGGTCTCTTTGTGGGGATTGCGGTGTTGCGGTGCCTAACTGCCTATGCAACCTGTGAGACACGTCAGACACTGAATTATCTGACCGTATCTGAATCGACGCATGGTATGTGTGAAAACATTGGACTTGATTCTGCAATGTTCATGTCGTGAACCTGTGATGAATCTCGTGCTACCTGATGGGTTTGGTTTATTAACTTGTGCTTATGTGTGTATCAGTACTTCAGTGTTCAGCTTGAGTTTCTTTAGGCCCCAAGGTCAACTCTGCTCCTTCAGGCCAGGAGGTTGGAGTGTTCGGCTTGCTACAGGTGGTAAAAGAACCCATGTTGTAAGTGAGGCAGCATCGGGTTTCACCACAGGAGGTGGCCACGTCGAATCGGGCCCAAACCAGATGTTGATCGGCCGGATGCTAATTGGCGTTGGTGTACTCCCGTAGCGTCAATGATGCCAATCTGACGAGGCTTCGCGTGTGTTTGCTTTGCTGTTTTCGGTTATTTGGAGAGATGATGCAGGCGTGGTGTGCTGATGTTGATGGGTGCAGTGGAGTAAGTAGAAAAGCTGATCGAGGGAGTGGCAGCGGATGTGGACACACAGTTTTGTCTCAAGGGTCGTGCATGTGGATGTCGCAGAGAATCAGTCAGGAGCAGCTAGGCACGCCGCACGCCAGGAGCTTGTTCCTGCCGATGCTTAGTGCTTACGCGCCGCACAGGCGGACAGAATTACAGAACTGATGCGCTCAACAGTGCCGCGTGAACGAGACGGACCGGAACCACATGCGCCTATATATTCCGTTTATGCCGGCAATTTTTTTTTAACAAAAAATGAGTGATTGTTTGATCTAGGTGGCCCAAAAGTTATGCACGCACGCAATTGCTGTAGTCCAGCATGAGGAATCGGACTAGATTAAACGTGGGCTCATTTAACTATGGAAGATGGGGCCTAAACCTTGCAACCCAAGGGCCTATGAGGAATCGGACAAGATTAAACATGGGGCTCATTCAACATTGAACACCTCTCTCTTTCTTTTATATATGTCGTATCAGGTTTGTCCTAGAAAAAACATTTGTACATTTGACCATTGATTTTTTTTTTAAAAAAAATTATATACAGTCATGACATAAGATTTATGTTTTTACATTCACATGAGAAATACTTTTATAATAAATAATTCACATGCTGTGAAAATACAAGGATTTTTAAAAAGGATAGAATGTCCAACTTACAATAAAACGAATATCATTAAAAAAAAAGAACGAAAGAAGTATAGACCTGATCACTGTTTCAATGAGCATATTCTTCTCAGGAAACATCGTGGTTAAAGAGAAAAGGCTGGGCAGGGCATGGCCCTGGTAGCCCCGTTCTTCATGATTCACCCATACTGTAAGTCGAATGAACTGGATTTAATATAGATTTGCCTATATTTTATTTAATTAAATCAAATAAATTCTAAAATCGTATAAATGTTGAGTGCTAATGATAGCGTGAATATAGTTGATGACTGACCAATAACGGCCATGTTTATGGTGAAGTTACTAGTAACTCTTATGGATATAGCGGTAACTCTCATGATTATGGTGATTTGTAATACTCATGGTGTTACTGTAACTAAAACCTGCCATGTCATCATGATTGCATGCAAAATCATCCCGCATTCAACCTTGTTAGGGTGCATTAACTAAAATAAATTTTATTCTTGCATATGATTGTGTTTAGGGATTTTAAAGTGGCTTAATTATGAATGATGATGATTGTGTAGTTAAATCCATAATTGAAATTTCAAAAATAAAATCCAAAAGAAAATCAAAATTTAGCCCTAATTGGATCCCAAAACCTAAATAAAAAACTATAATAAATTTGAGGAAAATGTTTTAATGAAAGTTGTAGATCTTTTAAAATGGAACAAATTTTATTTTTGGAGATTTTGAAGTTATGCAGTGGAAATTCAAATTAACCTCAAATCAATACTTTGAAATCCAAATTAGAAATGCTATTTCAAAATTTATCAAAAATCTGCCCAAACTCTATTACTGAAAGTTGTAGAGCTCAACAAATAGAACAACTTTTATTTTTAATAGAAATTCAAGTTGTTGAGAAAAATTTGGAGAATTTGATTGGATTGCAAATAAAATTCAAATATGAATTTTACCCCCTTTTTAATATTTTCAAATCTAGAAAGAATTTGAACATGGTGCAAAAAGCAAAATTGTCCATCATAAAATTTTGCACAACTTTTATTTTTGGAGTTTTCCTGTTAGCAACATGGAATAGGGCATTATTAGCACAAATAGGGTTTGACTTGGGGGCATAGCTACAGTATGGGGGAGGGCCCTACCGGGCAGCTCACCGTGTGCGCGTGCGCGCACCGCGCGCTGTCGCCGCCGCGTCGTGGTCGCGGGAGGGGCCCAGGCCATGCCTCGCACTTATCCGCTCGTTTCCCCAGTTTATAAGCCGGCAGCCGCTCCCTTCTTTCCTCTTCCCCATCTCCATTGCCGCCGCGAGCTCGAGCTCGGTCGCCAAACAAATTCGCGGTTTACAGTCCATTAATGTCCAATTTCTTGCGCGTCCTGCTCCTTCAAGCCCTTGTGCTGTGTTTGAGCCCGTTATTTTCGCTTTTTGTCGCATAAGTCATCCGCCCGGCATCATCTTCATCGCGGCGGTCCGCCTTGGCTGCGAGGCTTGGGTTCGCCATGTCTAGGTAGTTTGGGTGAGCTCTGTGTCACGTAAGCTAATGTTTTCGATTCACCATGATGCTGTGGAGCTCATGCGCTCATTGGGTTTTCTTTTGGTGCTCTGGAACCGCCGGAACATCTACCTCGCCAGCGGAGAACGCCGCCACCACCTCTGCCACCGTCAAGCTTGGTGTCCCGCCTCACTCTAGTGACCATCCTCATGCGCCTCAGTCCCGCGGTGAGCTACTGGTCGTCTCTGTGCCCTTGGTATGGTTTGCGCCGCTCCGTAGTCGCCGGAACGCTCGGAGCCGCCGCGGTCAGCCGCCATGGCTGCCGGCGAGCTTGAGTCCGATCCGTAGGGACCCTCTGTAGTGCAATGATGTGTTTGCCTGCTTGTGGGGAGCGTGAAGGTGCGCTCGGTGTCGCCGGGGAGCCGCCGGCGGCGAGCCCCGCGGCTGCAGCCGTCGCACGTGCGCGCAGAGCCCCTGCTCTGCTCGACTGAGCCTGTGGGGAAGAAGAAGAGGCCGGTTGGGCCTAGCTGGGCCGCGTTGGGCCAGGTCGGGATTGGCCCTGGCTGGCCACAGCTGGTCAAGTGCTGGCTGATCGGACTGGGCCACGCTGGAGACGAGTGGGTCGGCTCAGTAACGCTAGACCTTATGAGAAATTGATCCTTTTCATTTTTGAAGAAAATAAATAGTGCTGAGACTTGGTTATTTTGTGGTAATTTCTGTAGAGCTCGTAAAATCATGAAAATATTTCTGTAACTTCTCTGCAATATTCTTAACATGGAAAAAAATAGGTAATAAAGATTTATAGTACTTTCTGTATGCTATAAAGATGTACCTTTTAAATGGAAAATGAAATTTCTAGGATTTTTTAGGCAAAACTATTAACTTAAAAATCATGAATTTTTGTAGTAGCTATTTTTGGCAATGAGCTACGTCCACAAAAGTTTGTAGCTCATTCGGACACCATTTAAGTATTTTGTAATCTGCTCTTAATAATTAATTGTAAAAATAATATTAAGTAATTATTAGTTTAGGGTTTATGTGTGATTTTTGAACTATATGAAGACCCTCGAACACTAACCTGAGATGATCCGTGGCACCGGATTGGTATTAATCTCATCATTAGTTGAGTACAATAATTCATTAATTGAATTATGAATAGGGTACTTGGGCTTTCTACGACTATTAAAATGGTCAATAAATAAATTATGCAACCACCACCTTGTTTACTGAAAATTGATTTACAGCTCTACCGTGAAGGAAAATTGTACTCAACTTTCTGGATAAAGTTTACTTTTGATTTAGTACATCTCATGCATCATGACATACATATCATCATGTTAAGCATTGCATTATTATTTCGTGTAGTAAACGCGCGGTAATTATTATCGGAAGCAAGTATCGAGGTCTTCACTCGGTGGACGTGGATATTTCTTGGCGATTGACTTCAGAGTACTATCTGCTCCAAGCAACAGGCAAGTTCCGGTGCATTCAGTCCTTTCCTTGTGATTTACAAAATGTTTATAACTTGAGTTAATCTACTGTATTAGGTTTATAAGAGTTGAGTGATAACCTAATTGATGCATTACCAACCTTGACCACTGAAATACTACCCTTGAAATATTTCAAAATAAAATATTTGAAAATTTTTTAGCCCTGCTAAATTAATTTAGATTGGCATAAAATGCTATTTTTGAGCTATTAAATTCATGAACAAAGGTGTGGGGGTATAGACCCATATACCCGCATGATTATACATGGGCCGAGTCATCCGATCAGGCCCGGACTGCCAAGAACGCGTCGTCTACACGTTCTCCAGAAGATCACGTATATGCGCCGAAGACTTGGCGGACAAGAAAATAGCTTTCCCAATATCTAGCCGATTAGTTCCTTGTTCGGCTAGGATTGTAATCTGATATGTATGGTAAAACTGACTTGTAACCCTGTCCCCCGGACAATATAAGGCGGGCAGCGGATCCCCCAGAAACGTCTCATCTACTAGTAATACAATACAGCAACACACCGGACGTAGGGTATTACGCCTAACGGCGGCCTGAACCTGTATAAATCTCGTGTCTCACGCTTCCAGCGTAGTTCTTGCTCGTCTCAGGCGCACCTTCACCGATCAATCTACTACTTTGGGCATACCTCGGCAGACTATCGCCGGTATTCCATCGACAGTTGGCGCGCTAGGTAGGGGGTGTGCTTCCTGATCCATGACGAACAAGGTGATTTTTTCAAACTCCATCGAGCTCCCAACGCCGGGCCAGATCTTCACGGTGGGATCCATCACCTGGATCATCGGTCCCGACGGTGAAGGAAAGTTCCTGGATACGGCCCAGATCGCATCTACTTCGACTCCTCCAGCAACCTCTGTCCCGGTAAGAAAGTTGCCACGCTACATCCGGAAGGCCATCGACAACGACGACCTGATCAGATCCATAGATCGGGTCTCCCAAGGCCTGTCCGAGAGTCTCCAGATCTTTGAGTCGACTGCAGACCGCTTTCAGCGCCCATCGACGGCACAACGACCTTCTTCGCTTCGCCAGGACATGACTCTAGCCATCACCATCACTCCTCGGGGACGCGTCGTCGAGCTACGACCCCGAGCAGTCACGCTTTCAAGGGCCTCCGAAACGCGGCCTCCAGTTTTGCGCATCTACTACGCTCCTTCAGCCACACCTCCCCCGAGCACGTCGGCACCAGCTCCAGTTTCGTCATCGCCGACAACGACTGCTCCGACCTCGACGACGTGGAACGCGGCGATCTCACTGATCTGCCACCTCCCACTGGTCAGTTCATCGTTGGACCCATCCTCACCATCAGCAACGACATCGCTCCTCCGCCGAATGAAACTGAAGAGGCCCGAACAGCCCGTGAGGGGAGAAACGCCCACCGAAGACGGCATCGCGAGCTGCAAGCCGAGGCAAGGAAGGCCGCCTTACGGAACTTAGAGCCAGAATTCGATCTAGTTGGCAAACACCAAGTCTACAAGACCCCAAGTGTAAATGTCGCTGTCGCGATAGAGGAGGCCAAAAACTGGCCCCGACGCCTGAAGTGGAGCGCCTTACGGCTTACCTCCAGGCAGCCCAAGTCCAGATCAAAGAAGAACGCCAGCTACCGCCTCCATCACTTTCCACTGCATCGGCCACTGAGATCATTCACGACGATGGTGGTCACTCCCGCGGTGGCCGGAGACGTCGTCGCCAAGACGGAGATTAGGAGGTCAACCAGTCCGACCTCCGGGAGAAGCTGAAGGCCAAAAATCTCTGGGGATGCATCGAGAATCAGAGGGAAGCGAGGCACTAAGCAGAGACTGAGCGCCGCAAGGAATATGATGAAGCGCACGGTCCTTCGGTCAATGACAAAAACGCTCCTAGACTTCCCTTCACGGCAGAACTCTAGGCGGTACGCTGGCCGTCTAACTTCACGGTCGTTGGTGTCGAAACCTACGACGGCACCGCCGATCCCACCAAATGGCTTACCATCAACGAGATCACGGTCAAAGCTACTGGGGAGAACTCTGACGTCATGGCGAATTACCTGCCCGTTATGCTCAATGCATCCGCCAATTATTGGCTGCTGAGCTTGAAGCCGAACTCCATCGACCCTTGGGACCAGCTGAGGGAGCAGTTTATCAACAACTACAGTGCCACCTGCAAGCAGCCCGGCACAAAATTTGATCTTGAGAAGCTCCAGCAAGCGTCACAAGAATCATTGCGGGATTATGTTCGGCACTTCTCAGCGACCAGAAACGATATTTCATGTGTCACGGATGCTGAGGCTATCTCCGCTTTTATACATGGCCTCCGACCTGATGAAGAGCTCCAGAGGAAGCTATACCGCAGCAGACCAGAAGATGCTGCGCATCGCCAACAAGTACACCGAGGAGAACGAGGCGGCCCGCCACTCTGTCCATAGCCGCCGCCACTTCCCCGACCGACCACGCCGCGAAGACACCGACCGCCGATCTGATCGGTGCCATGATGACCGAGGAGCTCAGTGGGACCATCACCGCAGCGGACGTGATCGCCGCGACCAAAATCGCTCCGATCGGCGTCGCCACGACGAACTAGAAGGCTCCAGGGCTGGAGAACAGCGTCGCCATTACCAAGTCTACAACACCTGACTAGCCCCGAAGCGCAATTATGAAGAAGCCTACGACAAGCTTCTCGATAGTCAATGCCCCATCCAGAAGTTCCACAAACATACCATGAGAGAATGTTATGGCTTCTCCAGGGCGTTCCAAGAAGAAGACAAGAAGAGGGCTCGCATGGAGTCTGAGAGAGACAAGCGCGATGACAATAACGACCAGCCTCCAGTCTTCACTGAAGCTCACCAAACGGTCTCCATGATCATTGGTGGCCGCATAGCCATGGAGTCGAAGAGAGAGCAGAAGCTCATCGCTAGACGTGTCAACTCCGTCGCCAACCATGACGCCTCCATCACCGATAAGAGATTCCCCCTGGTCGCACAAGGCCATCACCTTCAGCAGAGAGGACCAGTGGACGGAGATCCCATACTTGGGGCGCTTCCCGCTGATCCTCGACCCAGTGATTCTCAAAACACGCTTCCGCAAGGTGCTAATCGACGATGGCAGTGGCCTGAACATCCTATTCTCCGGAGCCGCCAAGGAGCTCGGACTCTGAGCTGAAGATCTGGAGCCGACCACGGCTCCGTTTTGGGGACTCGTCCCAGGGCAGCCCTCTGAAAGACCCTAGTTTGGCTTTGGTAATTGATGAAACCAAGTTACTAATCTAAGTGCTAAGTGTGTGTAGCCAAGAGTAGATTAGTGATATGGAGAAAGATGACATGAGCCCAAGTGAAGATCAAGATAAAATGATCAAGGAGAAAGAAAAGGACTTAAAGAAGGAAAGCTAGAGGCTAAGGTATATTCAAATACGGCTTTTCTTTTCGTGATTAAGACTCCAAGTGGGAGTGATCACATTTAGGATAGATAGCCGACTATCAAGGGGAGAACTAAGCTATTGGATTACTTTCAAGTGCTCTAGGTTGTATCTCATAGGCATTGATCTAACCAACCTAGAGAATCCCTTTGAAAACCCTTGAAAAATGTTTGCAAAATGCTAACACACTGTGCACAAGTGTAGAAGACCTTGAGTGTTAGCACATAGAAGCAAGGGGTGAGAAATAAACTTGAAAATGGCTGTTTCCAGAGCGTCGGACTGATAGTGGGCCTAGCGTCGGACCATTGATTCGGTCCGACGCCTGATCTGTCAGTGAGCGTCGGACGCTCGTTTACCGAGCGTCGAACCATTGTGGTCTTCAGTCCGACGGTGCCAAGCAGCGAGGTGTGACGCGTGGCACGCTGACGAGCGTCGGATGCTTGAAGAAAAGTCCGACGGTGAGCGTCGGACGAAGTCTGACGATGATTTAGCGTTTTCAAACCTCTCTGTAAGCGTCGGACGCTGAGTTTCTTTAGTCCGACGGTGCTCGCGCGATCGTCCGACGATACGCGCGCAGTGAGCTGAGAGAGGGCGTCGGACTCTGCGGTTTAGTCCGACGCCCCCAGTCCGACGGTAGTCAAATGCGCGAAATTAGTTACCGTTGAGATCGGACGAACGGCGTTTAAACCTGTTGACACGTGGCATTCATCCAAGCGTCGGACGCTGCGTTTGGTCCGACGCTGTCGGTCCGACGGTATAGAAACGGGGTTAACGGCTGTTTCAGAGAGTGTAACAGCTAGGAGTTGGCTTGGGAGTATTTATACTCCCTCCCTGGTCACTTGGTGACCAGCTAGCACACTTGGATCATTGTCATACACTTTGTTGCATTCTAGCCTCCCACTCTCTCACTAATTCATCATGTTGATCATCCTTGTGAGATTGAGTGAACCTCAAGTGCATCATTGCTTGTGTTTTGCATTCTAGAGTACTTGAGAGCAAGCCTCGGATTAGTTCTTATTCTCTTGAAACATTGCCGTGTCCCTAGACGGCTTGGAGGAGAAGAAGGTGTGAAGGAGCTTAGTGATTGTGCTTGCTCACACCCGGCGATTGTGAGGGGTTCTTATGCCTTCCCTGAGCAGAGTGCTCAAAGGTAACTCTAGTGAATTGTTCGTGTCTTTGAGTTACTTCCTCCGTGGTAGGTTCTTGTGGCGCCTAGTGTAGGCTCGGTGTGTGATACCGATTAGCCACCGAACCACCGGTTGAAGTCGACACAACGAGGACGTAGCGTGCCGGCAAGCACGTGAACCTCGGGGATAAATCTTGGTGTCTCTATTGATTTCCTCACCTTCGAGTGAGTGACTTATTGATTGTCTCGGTGATTGGCTTCTTCACAAGGCAAAGGTTTATTCGACGATCATCTCTTTCTTATTCTTGTGCAAAGTAGCTTGTTCTTTTGTCTTGAGTAGTTGTGTAGTTGTTTAGCTTTTGCTAGCTCTTTTGTGTGGATTAGAACTAAGGTTTAACTAGAATTGTGTAGGTGGCTTGCCTAGGCTAGTGGTTGCCTTAGCATTGCATTTATAGCCTCTTGTGGTTCTAATTACTTGTTTAGTGGTTTGTAGAATTTTTATTTAGGCTATTCACCCCCTATAGCCATACTAGGACCTTTCACCCTCCTATCCCGTGGGACAGATCAACCTGCCTATCCAAATCAGGACACCACAATGCTTCCGCATTGAGCACATCGACTTCCTGGTGGCCGACTTCGACGCCGCGTATCACGCCATACTTGGTCGTCCAGCTCTGGCCAAATTTGGGGCCATCTCCAACTACACCTACCTCGTCATGAACGTGCCAACGGAGACTGGCATCCTTACGATCTGTTCTAACCTCCAAGTCATGTATGACTGCGAGAAAGAGGCCATCGCCATGGCAGAAGTCACCGACGTCTCCGTCTTGATGAATACATGCGCAGTGGACACACAGAAGCTGGTGCCCGAAGTGCTGGTCATCCCGGAGAAGACCCCGCCCAGAGCTGCTACCAAGAGCAAGGAGACAAAGGACATCGTCCTCGTTCCCGGTGACCCGAGTAAGACTACTCGTATCGGGGCAGATCTCGACCCCAAATAGGAAGACGCGCTCGTCAGCTTCCTCAGAAAGCAGGTCAGCGTTTTCGCGTGGAAACCCGCGGACATGCCTGGCGTACCGAGGGAGCTGATCGAGCACTCCTTGAATGTCTCGAAGACCACCAAGCCCCTCAAGCAGAAGCTCCGGCGTTTCTCTGCAGACAAGAAGGAGGCTATTGGGGTAGAAATAGCTCGGCTCTTAGCTGCCGACTTTATAAAAGAGGTGTATCATCCCGATTGGTTAGCCAATCCGGTCCTTGTAAGAAAAAAGAATAATGAATGGAGAATGTGCGTTGATTACACCGATCTCAACAAACACTGCCCTAAAGACCCCTTCGGACTCTCCCGTATCGATGAAGTCGTCGACTCCATAGCCGGTTGCGAGCTATACAGCTTCCTCGACTGCTACTCTGGCTACCACCAGATCGCCTTGAAGGAAGAAGACCAGGAGAAAACCTCCTTCAACACTCCCTTCGGGGCCTACTGCTACAAGACCATGTCCTTTGGCCTGAAGAACGCTGGCGTGACATACCAGAGGGCCATCCAGGCATGCCTCAACGATCTCATTCCCGACATCGCCGCAGCTTATGTCGACGACGTCGTCATAAAAACCCGAAAGGCTGAAGACCTCGTCTCCAACCTTGAAGCAGTCTTCAAGAAGTTGGATGAATTTCAATGGAAAATGAACCCCTCCAAGTGCATTTTTGGCGTACCATCGGGCATCCTGCTCGGCAACATCTTCAGCAAACGAGGCATACTCCCCAACCCAGAAAAGATCGAGGTCATCATGAGAATGAAGCCCCCGACCAATGTCAAGGATGTTCAGAAGTTCACTGGGTGCATGGCGGCCCTAAGCCGATTCATCTCCAAGTTAGGCGAAAAAGGCCTCCCCTTCTTCAAGCTCCTCAAGGCAGGCGAAAAATTTGTCTGGTCGGAAGAAGCCGACCAGGCCTTCAAGAACCTAAAGCAGTTCTTGGTACATCCTCCACTCCTTACAGCACCCAAAAAGGACAAAACTCCGCTACTCTATATTGCCGCGACAAGCAATGTTGTCAGCACGGCAATAGTCGTTGAAAGGGAGGAAGACGGTCACGCATACCCGGTCTAGCAACCAGTCTATTTCTTCAGCGAAGTCTTGAACGAGTCCAAAGCTCGCTATCCGATGGTGCAAAAGCTGATCTACGCCATCCTCATCGCGTCACGCAAGCTCCGCCACTATTTTGAAGCTCATCCAATTGTAGTGGTCACCCAACATCCCCTCAGTAACATCCTATGCAACAAAGACGCCAACGGCAGAATCATGGAATGGGCTGTGGAGCTGGGGACTTATTCTCTGGAGTTCCACAGCCGAACGACGATCAAGTCTCAGGTGTTGGCTGACTTCATCGCTGAATGGACAGAAGTGCAGGAGCAAGTACCAACCGAGCATGAGGAACACTGGACGATGTATTTCGATGGGTCCCTCAGCATTGGAGGCGCAGACGCCGGCGTACTCCTCATATCACCGACCGGTGAACGCCTCCGCTACGTATTGAGAATCTATTTCAAAGCCTCCAACAACGCTGCCGAATACGAAGCCACCATCCATGGCCTATAGATCGCCTCCGAGCTCGGCATCCGGCGGCTGATGGTGTATGGGGACTCTGCTCTGGTTATCAATCAGGTAAATAAAGATTGGGACTATAACATCGAGAAGATGGACGCCTACGTCACTGCAATCAGAAACTCGAAGGAAAATTCTTGGGCATCGAGTTTCACCACGTCGTCCGAGCTGAAAACCAGGCAGCCGATGAACTATCTAAGCTCGGTTCGTCACGAGCTGATATTTCTCTCGGCGTCTTCGTTCAAGACTTGGTCCGTGTCTCCATCCTAGAAGAAGAAGAGGCCGAAGCGCTCTCGTCCGGTCAGATAGCAGCTTGCATCTCTGATTCTGCAAATGATTAGAGGGCACCCTTCATTGCCTATCTGCTCGAAGCCAAAATCTCCGAAGACAAAATAGAAGAAAACGTCTTGTGAGACGGTCCAAGAATTACGTCCTCGTCGACAACAAACTCATGCGTAAAAACGCCAAGAGCGAAGTATTCCAGAAGTGCATCACACGCGAAGAGGGCATCAAGATACTCCAAGAAGTGCATGGAGGCATGTATGGAACCACGCAGCCTCACGCACCCTGGCCGGTAAAGCTTTTCGAGAAGGATTTTGCTGGCCTACCGCCGTCCAGGACGCAGAGAAGATTGTACGCCACTGCGAGGCGTGCCAGTTTTTCGCAAAGCAGATACATGTCCCGGTGCAGGAGCTACAGACCATACCTACATCCTGGCCCTTTGCCACGTAGGGACTCGACATGATAGGTCCTTTCAAGGCGGCTAAAGGGGGCTACCGTTACGTGTACGTCGCCATCGATAAATTCTCCAAATGGATTTAGTACATGCCATTGGTGAAAGCAACGACGGCCAAAGCTGCGGAGTTCTTCAATGACATCTCTCATCGTTTTGGCCTTCCGAACAGCATCATCACCGACCTCGGTACCACCTTCACTGCGAGTGATTTCTGGGATTTCTGCGATGAAAGAAGCATCGTGGTAAAGTATGTCTCGGTGGCTCATGCTCGAGCTAACGGACAGGTCGAAAGGGCAAACGGAATGTTGCTCGACGCCCTCAAAAAGCGCCTACACGAAGTCATCGAAAGAAGTCTGGGAAACTGGATCAATGAGTTGCCAGCAGTCGTCTGGGGCTTGCGGACACAACTTAGCCGGAATACCGGCGTATCTCCATACTTTATGGTCTACGGATCAGAAGCAGTGCTACCAGCCGACGTCGCTTTCCGAGCACGAAGAATTGAGAACTACAATGAAGAAAGGTCCAATGGTGCACGAGCAGAGGACATCGACAGACTCGAAGAAGAGCATCCGGCCTCCTGCGTACGCATGGCCAAATACCTGGAGGGGATACGGCGATATTATAACCAGAACGTCAACGGTAGGTTCTTCGCGGTCGGCGACCTCGTCCTTGGGCGCAAGCAGAAGAAGCAGGGCATGCACGACCTTTCTTCTCCATGGAAGGGACCATACATGGTTTGAGCCGTAACTCGGCCAGGCTCGTACAGGCTGTGCGACCTTGATGGCATTGACATCCCCAACTCCTGGAACATTGAGCACCTCCGTCGCTTCTATCCTTGAAGTGTCGAGGCAGATATGTGTATTTTAGTTTCATTACTTAAATAAAAATCATATTGCTTCTATACACATATATGTCTACAATCGCAGATCAGTGAATTCGTCGCCAATGCGTGAGACTCGCATTTGCTCGGGCAGCATAACTTCGCCAATGCGTAAGCCCCGCCACTGCTCGGGCAGCACAACTTCGCCAAAATGCATAAGCCCCGTGACTGCTCGGTCAGCACAACTTCACCAAATGCGTAAGCCCCGCAACTGTTCGGGCAGCACAACTTCGACTACGCATAAGTCCCGCAGCTGTTTGGGCGGCCTAGTCACGACGGCGCATAAGCCTTGCATGGCGCTGGCCGCCCTACTTCGCCACTTCATCGACCGCCCCGATAGATTCGGGAAGCCATCGTCCACGATAAGCGTAGGCCCTGCCAGGCGCAGGCAGCTTCGCCACCACGTAAGCCCCAGGGACGCCTGGGCCGGTAAGTCTTCACTATTACGTAAGCCCCAGGAACGCTTGGGCAGTTTTAGCAGCGTCTCCAAAAGCCCTGTCGAAAGGAACGGGCACCGGTCGTCGATCATTCTAATGAGCTGTACGCTCTGTCTTCATGCCGACCAACCATAGAAAAAACGCCATGAGAACGATTCGAAGTACTACTCGGTTACTACGCGCCAAAAATTCGACCAACGTTATAAGAGCAAAAGTGGATTTACATAAACTTCATCCGGAGCGGTTTTTTACATAATATGACTTCCGATCACATTAATCATTATTTGTTGCAAAAAGCAATCTACAATTTATCTGCAGGTGTCTTCAAGTATTCTTCGTTGGGAACAGCTGCATATTTGCTGCCAAGAGTTCCGCCGCGGGCTTCGCCTCCTCCTCCAGTTGATCCTCCTGCCGCTCGGTGGTGCCACGGGTGTAACCTCCCTTCACCCTGTCGTTGTTCACTCCAGGGTAATGAGAGCGCACTACATCGAGCACGTGGGCTGCAGCATTCTTCGCTACATCCGTGCAGAAGGCCTTGAAGTGCCGCAGCGCTTCTCGGCTACGGTGGATGATGCCAAAAGGCCTCGGCGTGTCCGCAGGAGGATCGCCTGGAGCATACTCGATAATGTCCAGGATAGGTTTGGACACCTTCCACCACGGCGTCATAGCGGCTCTCGGCAGCTTCAAGGCATTGCGACAGATCGTCCATCTGTGCTCGGGTTCTCCGATCAATGTCTGTTCAGGACAGAAGGCGAAAATTAGAAGTCTCAACAAGAGATACTAATGCATCCTACAGCAGGAGAAACTCACCCAATCGCGCCTCTTCATTCCTCCGAGCAGCTTCCCGCAGCATGGACACTTCACCTTCCAGCTCTTTAACTGTACCAAGAAAGACCACGTATCAGTTTTCCTTTAAATAAGCAAATCGGGCAAAGATTGGACGTCTGAATAAGCATGTACCTCGGCATGCGGCTCCCGCCAGCAAATCGGACATATCTGCCAGTCAAAGACTTCGAGGCTTAGCAATAAGGAGATGGGATACAGTAACCAGAGCCATCACGGTTTCCATACCTTTCTTGTCCTGCAGAAGTTTTTGTTTGGCCTCCATCAAATCGTTGCAGTGCAAGTGAAACGTGTCGCGCTGCTCGCGAAGTTCCTCCATCGTCTTCTCTAGACGAGCAGTTTCTTTTTCCAGCCTAGCATTCTCCATCGCGAGTCCAGCCGCACGCTGTAGAGATTTCCTTCGATCTTCGGCCGTATCATGTACGGCCTGATCGACAAAGATAGAACATGACGAAAGAGCAAGCAAAGAAACCTTAAGAAAATTCAAGAAGGGTATAGTTACCTGAACTCGCGAGGACAACTGCCCCAGGTGGCGGAGCACGTTTCTGAGATCAGAGCAGGTGCTTGAGATATCTGCCTTTAAGGCCTCCAGCTCTTCGTCCACCGCTCCTTCCTCCACGACGACGGCATACTGATCGCCAACCCGCCTGAAGGTTCTGAGCACCACCGGCGGAGTCCCACTCGCAGCCTGACGGGAGATCTCCTCGACGTCCTGCTCCAGAAAAATTGCGCCCGCTGGTGGTTGCTCGGAGATCTCCTGGCTTGACCCCGGTGCACTTCCGAAAGAAGGCCCGCCGGTCTGTGTATCAGCTCCCTGGTCAGAACTAGTGGGCGAGTTTCGGCTTGAAGAATGGTCCATTCCGGTGTCCTCAGACTGCCGTTCTGTACCCCGCGTTGAGGGTGGCGACGGCACCGGCGGAGTCGACTCGCGAGGTTGGTCGGACGGTGGCTGTTGACATCTACTAACGTCGCCAAATATAACTATATAACTTTTAATGCGAGAGGCGAGATTAGAAGATGAATGATAATTAATTAACTTGTCATTAGCAACTAGCCACTTTTCTATTACCAATATTTTTATGCAAGAACTAGGTTGTCATCCATAATTAATAATGCTAAGAATAAATAAAGGTTTCACATATTAATCTATGTGACTAGGCAGAAATAAATATAAATAATATAAACTAAGATCAGTTCTGCAAGCGGACAGATAATTATACCATTGTAGCATTTTACGTAGGGAGTTCTACCAGGTTGTCGATTTATATTTATACCACTAGCAAGGACTAGGATAAACTTTAATCTATTATATTGATAGTGATGGTATACAATGGATAAGTGATATTACCGATGTCATTTACTCTACTCAAAACAGGTAGAGGTCACAAGGTAAATAAAGATAAAGGTGATAAGTATGATCAGGCATCGTAAATAAAAGATAATCATCAGACCACTTCTCTAGTTATAATAATAGCTAGCCAATGGATAAACTAAGGAATTAATATCAAAGGTAATTCTATAACTACATCAATGAATAACTCTAATTAGTGCAATTACATCTAGCAATCATTGTTAGACTAATCCTATATCATAATCACATGCAAAGGACATCATCTAGGAAGGATGTGAAACAGAGTCATCATCCAACTTCGCGACCATGCTTGCTGGCCTACAGAGGACTCAACGCAGCTGTCACCTACGCGATCTACCACACGACCCGGCACATCAGGGTGCACTCGCAGATCAACAAAATACGTAGACACCACGTCTACATTCATCATCTATCCATCGTCCGCATGAATAAACGCTATACGAGCAATTACATGAATTCAATAAGATCAAACCAACTATACTAGATATATAATCAAAGTAGACAAAGACTATTGTAATCAAGAACATATGAACTATTAAGAATAATGTTTCTCTAATCATAATGAAGAATACAATAATAGAGAAAGAACTAGAATTATACCAAACTCTGTGCTCCAGACAGACGCCGGGGCTCCAGATCCGCCGAAGAACTAGAACTCCCCTACTTCTAATCTAACTAGGCTAGAACTATGAACTAGGAGGCTCTTGATAGCTTGAGGACTTGATGCCTTGAATGAATGATGCGTTGATGCCTCCAGGGGGGTCTACCCCTCTATTTATAGCCCGGTGGGATGCACGTGCGCCGTAGGATCAAACCGACTTGAAACAAGGGCCGAGATGACTCCACAAAGGCGGCGGAAGAAAACTCCAGAAGGTGGGCCGAAACCCTAGTGGAGGGGCGCCGGTCGGCGCCACCCTGGTGGATCTCGGGCCCTATTGCTTCGGGTGTGTTCCAGATGCTTCTACTGTTCTCGTGATGATGTTTCCTTGACGGTTAAGTTTCGTGGTAATCATGCTCTTTAACCCTTTTTTTATGCTTTTCTGTAATAGCCCCTAAAAAATACAGAATATGCAAAACTCGTGGAAACTGTCAGTTAAAACCCTAGACTTGTGTGTTTTCATATATCCTTTGGTGTCTAAAGTTCTAATAAAAGTTGATGCTATCCACCGTCAACAGTGGCGCCTGCTCATGCGAGTCCAAGTTCGGCTATTGCTCTGGCGGCATTTTCGGCGACTCTTGGTCGGAAGGCCAGCTTGTGGTACCACCGTCCTTCGTTGAGGCATCACCACCAGTCTCTCCACCGGCCATCCTCTCGACATCTTCGGCTGAAGGGTCCCTGAACAATAATACAGACTTCATATAACAGAACATACCGGTCAGCAAAAGGGCAGCAACAATGAAGATCTGAATACTCACAGTTCTGAGCGGCGACGTATTCGTGCGAAGCTTCTTTTTGGACCAGAAGTCCCCTCCTCATCGTCAGGCTTCTTGGTTGGTGGGAACTCCCCTTTCTGACATTTCGGGGGGGGGTCCGTCGTCATCACTTGAGCTCGAGATCAATGCCTGGCGATGAGCTCGCTCCTCGGACAGCTTTACTGGCTTCTCAAGACTCCGGACTCTGCTTGATGACCCAGCTTTATCAGGCATGGGCTGCTTGCCGCGAGCCTCTCGTTGGGAGGGGGTCTCCTAGTCCTCTTCCTCTTCATCGGCTTCTGCATCGGAAGGCTCTGAGAAGTCCTCATCATCGGTGTCGAGGATCAACTCCTTCAGGCCACTCCGCACTGGGCACCTCCGAGAAGTAGGTTTTCCGGTCCTATCCATGTATCTTCAGCAAATCAAATAAGATGCACAGGATCAACATTAAGACAAACAACGTAAGGAAAGGAATCTATAAAGACGTACCTCGGGTGGCAGATTTGCAATGTGTAGTGCTTTCTGCTATCCTCGGTTATTGATCGACGCTTTGTTGTTGAACAGCTCCTTTAGCCTTACCATGGTCTCTTCGACTGACATCGGATCGGGGACCTCTCTGGTCGGGTCAGTTTCACCAACCCATTCATATGCAGGATGAATTCTATCTTTACAGGGTTGAACTCGGCGCCTCACGAAGTTGGCAGCAACTCCAACTCCATTCAGAGTCACGCCCTTCAGGATTTCCAGTAATTCATTTACTTGAACCATATGATCGGATGTGGGTCATGACGACCAGCTCAGTTTTCTTTCTGGTATCTGCTCAAAGGCACACCGAACAGGAGGGTCTTGATTCGGAAGATAGAACCACCTCTTGTTCCAATCACGAAGACTGGTGTTGAGGGGGATGGAAAAATAATGGGCAGACATGCCATCTCGGAGCTTAAGGTATACCCCTCCGGCAATTCGAGATCCCCCGCCGCTCAATTTTACAAGCATGTACAGGTGACGGAATAAATTGAAATGAGAAAGAATTCCGGCAAAGGCCTCGCAGAAATGGATGAAGATAGAGATTACAAAGATGGAGTTGGGATGCAAATGGCACAGTGAAATCTCGTAATAGTCAAGGATTTTGCGAAGAAAGGGTTGGCAAGGAACACCAAACCCGCGGAGCAAGTAGTCGGCGAAAACGGTTATTTCGCCGGTGTTAGGTATATGGTACGACTCACCTTCTGATGGCCTCCATCCGGTAGTGGCACGATTTGGGAGGAGTCCTTTCGCCACCAACTTCAAGATGGCCCTCTCCGTCATGGTGGACGGCTGCCACTCATTGTCGAGGCGGAGTTCTCCAGGCTGCGGCTCTTTACCCTTCTTTGAGGGTACACGCGAACTCTTCCTGGGTGCCATTTCTTCAAATTGAATGTGGGATTGGGTTACTGGAAGGTCAAATCAAAGAAACCTTGGCGGAATCAAGCTTTGAATCAAGGATTTTCGGAACCCTAGATGGCGGCGGCTAGGGCTGGATGTAACGGTTGTTTGAATGGGTTCTAGGAGGCATCGCGAGAGGGAAGACGAATCGTTTCATCTGCGGACAAGTCCTTATAAAGGGAAATCTGGCGGTTCGACTTCCTACACAAGTTCCACAGGATGCTTTAAGGTTTTCGAGCACTGAATTGCTCGGGGACTTCGTCATTTCGCCAAGTATTTCCGAGCACAGGAGTTGCTCGGGGACTTCGTCCTCGCTACGTTAGCATTTTCGAGCACTGAACTGCTCAGGGACTTCGTCGTTTCGCTAGTATTTCCGAGCACAGGAGGTGTTCGGGGACTTTGTCATCGCTATGTCAGCGTTTCCGAGCACTGAACTGCTCGGGGATTTCATCATCACTACGTCAGTGTTTTCGAGCACTGAACTGCTTGGTGACTTTGTCGCTTCGCTAGTATTTCTGAGCACAGAAGGTGCTCGGGGACTTCATCGTCGCTACATCAGCGTTTCTGAGCACTAAACTGCTCGGGGACTTCGCCGCTTTGCTAGCATTTCCGAGCACAGGCGGTGCTCGGATACTTCGTAGTCGCTACCTCAGTACTTCCGAGCACTAAACTGCTTAGAGGCTTCGTCGCTTCGCCTGTATTTCCGTGCACAGGAGGTGCTCGGGGACTTCGTCGTCACTACGTAAGCACTTCTGAGTACTAAACTGCTCGGAGGTTTCGTCGCTTCGCCTGTATTTCTGAGTACAGGAGGTGCTCGGGGATTTCGTCGTTACTACGTCAACACTTCCGAGCACTAAATTGCTCGGATGCTTCGTTGCTTCGCCTGTATTTTCGGGCACAGGAGGTGCTCGGGGATTCTGTCATCACTATGTCAGCACTTCCGAGCACTGAACTGCTCGGATGCTTCGTCGTTTCGCCAACATTTCCAAGCACAGGAGGTGCTCGGGGACTTCGTCAATGCTTCACATGATCACAAAGAGTAAAGACTATGACCCTGACACTACGTACTTGTGTCACCTATTATCGGGCTCGGGGACTAAGTGGATACACTTTACCTAACGGTGAAGGTATTGTTTCCGAAGAATCAAAAGTTGATACACTTCACCAAAGAGAAGGATTTTCCAAATTTTTCTGAGCTCCTTACATCCGTCTGGTCAAGCAACTCCGAAGATTTGCACCTCCCGACGAATGTAAGGTGCTCCGGGACTAGCTGTGGGGGTATAGACCCATATACCCGCATGACAATACATGGGCCGAGTCATCCGATCAGGCTCAGACAGCCAAGAATGTGCCGTCTACACGTTCTCTAGAAGATCACGTATATCCGCCGAAGACTTGGCGGACAAGAAAATACTTTCCTAATATCTAGCCGATTAGTTTCCTTGTTCGGTTAGGATTGTAATCTGATATGTATGGTAAAACCGACTTGTAACCCTGCCCCCGGACTATATAAGGCGGGCAGGGGATCCCCTCAAAACATCTCATCTACTAGCAATACAATGCAGCAACACACAGGACGTAGGGTATTACGCCTAACGGCGGCCTGAACCTGTATAAATCTCGTGTCTCATGTTTCCAGCGTAGTTCTTGCTCGTCTCAGGCGCACCTTCACCGATCAATTTCTACCTTGGGCATACCCCTCGGTAGACTATGGCCGGTATTCCGTCGACAAAAGGGTATTGGTAATGTTTTTGTTCGGTGACTGTGCACTTGATCAGTACATTATCGCCGATGGAAAGGGTTTTGTCCGCTCGGTGGTCGAACACTTGGGTTAGAGTCCCAAGGCTTTGTCACCGACGGGTAGGGATTTAAAAACCTTTTGGTTACCTTGTACTTAGGTTAGAGTCCCAATGCATTGTACCAATGGGAAAAGCTTTAGGGATCGTCCGTTGTCGGCCTGCTTGTGATCTAGACTTTGCAGCTAGCCACATACTCCGGGAAGCCCTGACTCCGGTGGCTCTACTACTTGAACCGACGACCACGCACTGGGAGTGGAGAGATGGCGAGAGTAGCGTGTACCCTCGTGGTCGGCGTGCCTGGAGACAAGAGGTGTACTGTGCTCTCGGGTGGCGCAGGACCGGTTCAGTTTTTGGAAAAGCCGTGGTAGACGGGGTTGGTATATGCAAGTTTAAATGCTATATATGTAGTGTGGTTAGGGATCCTCAGCTGGGTACTAATCGATTCGAATCATCATTGCTCCTCGGATAAAGAGACTTTTGATCCCCTGACTTACATCGGAAAGTGGTTCGGAACTAGGATGTTTTTGAGAATGAATAAGTAATTGGAATTGAAGGACACATCTGAAGTAACTGAGATCAATGGTTCTTGATTAAAATAATATTGAGTTAAAATATTGAAAGTAGGATTCAAGATTAGTATTGCTTTTCTGTAAAATACTTTGACTCTTGCTAAAGCCTTACCTTGACTCCCCTAAGCCTGTATTCCTGAGTCTTCTCCCCATTTTCTTTAGTCGGGTAAGTCTTGCGGAGTACCCCATATACTCAGGGTTTGTTAACCCCTGTTGCAGGTGAGTTGAGCTTACTGTTCTTCGTGGGACCGTGCCGGTTAATGGATCGTGCATAGATGAAGATGAGTATAAGATACAACCCTTGGCCAAAGTGTCTAGTTGTATACTGCTACTCCACTACGAAACTCTGATTTGGGATAATGTAACTTACATTTGTAAACCTATGGTTATGTAATGCTTCTGCACTCTTGACTCTGATTCTTATTATTTGTGTAAACCGTTGTAATACATGCAAGGTCTTTACAATGAGATCCTTGGGGAAATCAGGATTTTTGAGAAAACTCGGCAGGCCACCTAGGTCAAGGGGAACTCGTGCGCAGTAACCGGAGGTCCTTAGAGACGATGACAGTGCACGTGGGCCCTATGATCCGGGCGGTTCTATCACATAATTGTTAGAGCATCTCCAGCAGTACTACTTAAAACAGACTACCTATTTCTCTATTTAGGTAGCCACCTATCCTGATACTACCTATATTTTATGGTTGTCTCCAGCAGTACTACCTAAACCATGGCACTCAAATTCAGTTTAACCGTCAATGGCGTGTTTGGCCCATCTGTCATCTTCTCCACTCATCCAAGGGACGCTGCGGGGAGGGGAATGGTTCGCTGCCGGCAAGGTCCGTCCGCAGGGGAGGTGTGTGTGGCCGGGAGAGCCGTTGGCAAGGAGGCCCATGGCCAGGAAGAACCACCGGCGAGGGAGGCCCGCAGCTGAGGAGAGCCGCCGTGATAGAGGCCTTGGCTACCTGGCACCGAAGAGGAGGCACGCAGGGGAGGGGCGCAGCCATAGAGAGCGGTCCGCATCGGAGCAGCTATGCGCCGCACGACGCCGGAGTTGGGCACCACGCCTAGGTCATGTCGGGGATAGGCACCTCGTCGTGGGAGGCCGCCATGCCGGGGAGGAGCGCCACATCGGGGACAGGGGGCGGCCCGTAGGGGACAGCCCATAGGGGAGGGTCGCCGGCAGGGTGGCCAGCAGTGGCGGGGCACGGCGGCGGCGGGGGATGAATCGAGCACAGAAGACGTGCGTGGGAGAGAAAGTACGAAGGAAAAATTTAGGTAGCCACCTGTTGGCCCAACAAGAATAGGTAGTGGGGAGAGGGATTTAGGTAGCCAACAAATTTGTTGGGTCAAGTAGGTAGCCTGCTGGAGTGGATTTTCTGGTCTCCACTACCTAAATTGGGGATAGGTAGTCTCTTTAGGTAGTCTGTTGGAGATGCTCTTACTGATAACTCTCCTATGGTAATAGTAGGAGTTACTGGTGATTGATGGACGCTTCATGACATGAAGGTCCTCTATTATTCATCCTCTACGTTTCACGTCTATATATATGGGCGCATGTCTACATCTGCGAAGAGAAGAGATGCAAACTAAGCACCATTTGTTCTTCTGTTGAGTTGCTTCGAATTTTTCCGTCCCGTAACTCTGCGCGCATAGAGTATCGGGAGAGCAGGTACCTCCGAATCTCTTGTCCGCATGAGAATCTTGCACAGGGTGTGCAACAATTAGATTTTTATGGAGCGACTCCGTGACTGCTCGATTAATTGGTGGCGATCAACTATTAGGGTAGTGATCGACTGTCTTCATCGGCTATTCCTGGTGGCTGGAGATCGACTGTCTTCATCGACTAATTTCTGATGATCGCCCGAGGGACTGCACAACGAACCTCTTCCTGTATTGACTGCAACGTACTATGTCAAACAATGCGAACGGAGCCTCTAGTGGGTAATTCTCTAATCTTAGGCCCTGTTTGGATGCACCAACTAAACTTTAGCTGGCTAAATTTAGCTATGGTGCATATAAACACCTCATAGCTAAATTTGACTGAAGTTTAGTTAGAGGCCAAAATGTACACAATCCAATTAGCTATTTCAACATAACTAAAATCAGCTAAGCAGTCTAAATGACCAAACTACCCCCAACTAAAGTTTAGCTAGAGCATTAAACACACCCAGCTAAAGTTCAGCTATTAAAAAATAATATTAACGAGGGACAGAATGGTCAAGATTTTCAATTAGTTAGAGCATCCTAACGCCCTCAGCTAAAGTAATGTTTAGCTAGTTAAACTTTAACTCTATTAATTACCTAGCTAAAGTTTAGTTATGGTGCATCCAAACAGGTCCATAGTACTTTGTGTACTTAATCTTAGGATCGATATGTCATTATTGCATGATGTGGCTTTTGAGAGTGATATACACGGCTATTGTTTTATTTTTGAATTAAATTCCCTTAAAAATTACCTAAATTCCTAACATGAACTGGTTGCCACAAGTCACACCGCTGCAAAATCCAGCCAAGAAGTCACCGATTTTCCGCCACAATTTGGGCGCCTCGTGACCTTTTTAACTCGGCAGACAAAGAAACCGAGTCAATGAAGAGGTCACCGCTTTCGCGGGCCGCCGACCTCATCACTCGGTAGGGCCTTTTCGGCAGATGCCATTGCCCACTGAAAAAACGAGCGTGGCTAGAACCCCAAAGCTTGCTTTACCGCCAAAGCACGCTCCCGTCGTCCGCTCGCTGATCCGGTTTAGGATCGATGCCACATTAATGCAGCACATAAGCCTAATCTACTAGTACGTTTAGCCTTTGGCCTTTGCGACCACAGTTCAATTCAGGTCCGGAGGTCGGTCCCCGTCTCGTGTTGTCGCAAAGCCACACATGGGTATCGGATCGCCATCTCCTGAGGCCCTACGACCCCGAGGATCTTAGCAGCAGCAGTATCACAAACGAGCAAAGTGTCAGGTCCTCTCGACCTCTATCATTCATCCATGCTTGCATGCAGCTGTTTCCTGCTGTTCCGATATAGAAATTGGCCCAGATGTTGGAGAACACGAGACACCCGCGCCCTTGCGGTGCTGCCACGTCCCACCGCTCATTTTGGAGATGGCGATGGCCACCCACGGTCTCGCTAGCTGGGTCGCTCGCTCGCTTTCTCCCTGCCCACAACTGACAAGCGCCAAGCGTGGCCCACGCCCACGGCCATTCCCAGGCCTTTTCCCCACGACCATTCCCAGGCGGCATTTAACCGTGTCAGGGACGCTACCACGGCTCAGTTTATTGTGAGAGGAAAGTACTGTAGAAGTGCTGAAAAATAAGCGTTTTTAAGCGCTTTTCAGCTCCAGCCGAACGGAGCCGACCTCTGTTGGTGCTGTACTTGTAGTACATACGTACACGTACGAAGAACCGAGCCCACGTCGAACGGCAACGGCCAGCGCGGCGCAAAAAGGCGAAACTGCCGCCCCCCAACACCCCCACTACCCCGCAATTACTCCCCGCGCACTGGGCACTCCACCGCTCGTCCTCGGCATCGGCACGGTGCCATCACTCTCACACTTCACTCACCACAGGGAGAGTCTCACTCGCTCGCTTGCTCACCCACTCACCAATGGCGGCTCCTCGCAACCCATTCCTCTTCCTCCTCGGCCTCGCGCTGGTGGCGCCGGCGCTGCTGCGAGCAGATGGCGGCGGCGGCGGCGAGGAGGAGGCGCGGAAGACGTACATCTTCCGCGTGGACCACCGCGCCAAGCCGTCCGTGTTCCCCACCCACGCGCACTGGTACGCCTCCGCCGCCTTCGCCTCCGCGGCCGCCGCCCCGCTGCAGCCGCTCCACGTCTACGGCACCGTCTTCCACGGGTTCTCCGCGTCCGTGCCGGCGTCCCGCGCCGAGGAGCTGCGGCGCCACCCGGCCGTGCTCGCCGCGTTCGAGGACCGGGCCCGCCCGCTGCACACCACCCGGTCGCCGCAGTTCATGGGCCTCCGCGCGCGCCTCGGCCTCTGGTCCCTCGCCGACTACGGCTCCGACGTCATCGTCGGGGTGCTCGACACCGGCGTCTGGCCCGAGCGCCGCAGCCTGTCGGACAGGAACCTGCCGCCCGTCCCCGCGCGCTGGCGCGGCGGCTGCGACGCCGGGCCCGGCTTCCCGGCCTCCTCCTGCAACAGGAAGCTGGTCGGCGCGCGCTTCTTCTCGCAGGGCCACGACGCGCACTTCGGCGCCGCCGCGGCCGCCGGCGCCTCCAACGGCTCCGTCGAGTTCTTGTCGCCCCGGGACGCCGACGGCCACGGCACGCACACGGCCACCACCGCCGCGGGCAGCGTCGCGTACGACGCCAGCATGGAGGGCTACGCGCCCGGGGTCGCCAAGGGCGTCGCGCCCAAGGCCAGGGTGGCCGCGTACAAGGTCTGCTGGAAGGGCGCCGGCTGCATGGACTCCGACATCCTCGCGGGCTTCGACCGCGCCGTCGCTGATGGCGTCGACGTCATTTCCGTCTCGATCGGCGGCGGCAGCGGTGTCACGGCTCCCTTCTACCTCGACCCGATCGCGATCGGCGCGTACGGTGCCGTCTCCCGGGGAGTATTCGTGGCCACCTCCGCCGGGAACGAGGGGCCGACCTCCATGTCAGTGACCAACCTCGCCCCGTGGCTCGCCACCGTTGGCGCCGGCACCATCGACCGCAATTTCCCCGCCGAAATCGTGCTGGGCGATGGCAGACGCTTGTCAGGGGTGTCACTGTACTCCGGCAAGCCTCTGGCCAACTCGTCGCTGCCTCTGTACTATCCCGGGAGGACTGGCGGGCTCTCCGCTTCGCTGTGCATGGAGAACTCCATCGACCCTTCGCTGGTGAAAGGCAAGATCGTCGTCTGCGACCGCGGCAGCAGCCCGCGCGTGGCCAAGGGAATGGTCGTCAAGGAAGCTGGTGGCGCGGCGATGGTTCTTACCAACGGAGAGGCCAACGGCGAGGGGCTGGTCGGAGACGCCCACGTCCTCCCCGCTTGCGCGGTGGGCGAGAAGGAGGGCGACGCGGTGAAAGCGTACGCGGCGAACGCCTCCAACCCGGCGGCGACAATTAGCTTCGGGGGCACGGTCGTCGGCGTCAAGCCGGCACCCGTGGTGGCCTCCTTCTCGGCGCGTGGACCCAACGGGCTCGTCCCGGAAATTCTCAAGCCGGACTTCATCGCGCCGGGCGTCAACATCCTGGCGGCGTGGACGGGCGCCACGGGGCCGACCGGCCTGGACGGCGACACCCGCCGCACGGAGTTCAACATCCTGTCCGGGACGTCCATGGCGTGCCCGCACGCGAGCGGCGCCGCGGCGCTGCTCCGGTCCGCGCACCCCGGGTGGTCGCCGGCGGCGATACGGTCGGCGCTGATGACTACAGCCGTCGTGACGGACAACCGCGGCGGGCCCGTGGGCGACGAGGCGGAGCCCGGGCGCGGCGCGACGCCGTTCGACTACGGCGCCGGGCACATCACCCTGGGCAAGGCCCTGGACCCCGGCCTGGTCTACGACGCCGGGGAGGACGACTACGTCGCGTTCATGTGCAGCATCGGGTACGAGCCGAACGCGATCGAGGTGGTGACGCACAAGCCCGTGACGTGCCCGGCGGCGTCGAGCAGGGCCACGGGCTCCGACCTCAACTACCCGTCCATCTCCGTGGTGCTCCGCGGGGGCAACCAATCCAGGACGGTGACCCGCACGGTCACCAACGTCGGCGCCCAAGCTTTGGCGACGTACACGGCGCGCGTGCAGATGGCGTCTAGCGGCGGCGGCGGCGTGGCCGTATCCGTGAAGCCGCAGAAGCTCGTCTTCTCACCGGGCGCCAATAAGCAGAGCTTCGCGGTGACGGTGACCGCGCCGTCCGCTCCGGCCACAGCCGCACCGGTGTACGGGTTCCTCGTCTGGTCGGACGGCGGCGGGCACGACGTGCGGAGCCCCATCGTGGTGACGTGGCTGCAGCCCATGTGACTGTCAGGTGGGGACAACTCCACTGCCTGTGGAGCGGGCCCTGGGGCTGCCGTGAAAGGTGGCAGCAAGAGTCAAGGCGCAGTGGCCAGTGGGCCAGTAACGGTAAAGTCGTGCGGCCGGGCCTGCGCAATTAAAGGCGGCAGGGGCCCCGGTACTTTTAATTGTGTTGGGTGGGTCCTGCACGCTCGCTCTGTAGGAGTTGATTAGCCGGGGGCTTGCTTTATCCGGGTATAGCGTGACCAGAGTGAGTGACAGTGGTGTGTGAAATCTGTAAAAACTTTGGTGTTTTGCTTGTTTGTTTGTATCTGGAGGCAACGGTACTTGCTTGCCACTGGAGGACAGGACACAGGAGCAACGGAAAGAAATGGAGCAACGAGAAAGCTAATGAAATACTGCTAGCGTTAGATTGGGTATTTCTATGTGGATTATCTGAATAAGTTTATCGTCTACTTGCATCCTCTCCCGCCTAGTCGAAGCTTTGTCTGTTCATAGAGCTCTTTTTTTGTCCTTGCATTGCCTATGTTGCAGGATTTTGCTGCGTGTTGCCGGGTGATATTTAATGGATGGCTACAGAATCTCGTGACCTGATAAAGTTCGTTGGATGTTCTTATACAAATGGGCGGGTCCGATTAGGTATTCGCCTATTCTGTACCCTTTGGGTCGTTTTCCACGAGGACTTTACACAGCAGCGCCAACCACGAGGAAAGTAGTCTTTGAGTCAATTGATGCATCAGGCGTTCGGCCCACGTAGTACGTAGATGCTTCTACTTGAGCGTCAATCTAACGGATGATTCTTATATATAAAAAAAAATCTAACGGATGAAATAGTGTTCATGTCATCATGTGTACCAATGATGAAAAGCCTGGATTAAACAAAAAAAAGATAAATAGCAAATAACGGTCCTGCTGTCTTAACGGTGACACCCACGAGTCCACGTCAGAGCTCTCCACTCACACCGACCCCTGCCTCGAGTCCACGAGATCAACAGCAGATGTTAGTATTTTTCTAATGTTAGTACTAAAATTTTGTATTATTTTTTAGCATCTAAACATCTTTAAATGAAAAAACTCAAAACTAGAAAATTGCAGATATACGTCATACAAAAATCATCTACATCCGATGTCACATTGAAAACTTGTGATTTTTCGAACTAAAGGTATTTTGATCTTTTTGTCATCCCTTATGTCTTGGTTAAGTGACGGAATAGACAGAAGAACCAAAGAACTAAGCAAATTTTGTTTTAAGGCTAATCAAGATCAATAGAAACTAAGCCATGTTTCTTTTAGCAGAAAGTAACTAATTCTCTCCAATAATATATGCTTGCGTTGAACTTGTTCTAAGCCAGAATAAAATACGGCCCAACAGGCATCCGATTCTGAGTCCAGATTTTGCTAGATTAGTGCGGACGGCTAACCCCACACACTTCTCAGTTTTTATGCAGCAGGTGGCCCGGTTTCTGTTCGGCCCACGCACTAATGCCTCGTACGCATGTCTGGGGTTTCTGTTTGGCCCAGGTACAAATGCTTTCGACCTTTTGTCTGTGGAAAACCACTGAAACTCTATTAAGAGGTTGAAATCCTATATGGGCCTAAATGCAGCCCATTACTCGTTCTTGGCAATCTGTCCTTGCCCTCCCGAATGTGGGTGGAAGTGGAACGAACCGTCCCTGCTGGCCGGCGCGAACTCTGCCTGCGTTTCCGTGCCGTCGTTCCCACGTCCATCTTGGCAGGCTGCTGGTGCTGGCATACGAGTAGAACGTGTGGTTTCGTTTTCAGTTCGCTGCGCAGTGAGCAGCAGCAAGTTTCTTCGTAAATGAAAGTGTATGGGCCTGCTTGTTTTCCAATCCAAATTTGCCATGCCATGATTTTGGCAAGCGATTTTGGTTAGTATTTGGTTTGCTATCAAAACTTACTAACACCTCACATTTAGCTTGCTAAATATATGACAAGTTTTTTCTTAACATTTGGCTTGCCAAATTCATGGCATGACAAATTTTGGATGCCAACCAAACAGGCCTTATATATTCCCCTGGGCCTGACTAGTCGGCCATGATCGTAAAGTTGTTTGAACCTATGCATAGAGTGTTAAACATAGACGTGTAAATTATGATACGTATCTTTTAAATCTAATTAGTTCATGATTTAACCATGTTGTGCTATAATAAACTAAACTGCATTTTCCATGAAAGTGACGAGACACCTTACGAGTAGGAGGAGCCCGGCAGGCTGCTAACTAAAATCTGCCGACCGCGCGCGAGGAGGAGCACAGGACAGTGGCACTATTTCGTCGGACGGCGCGGCACGAGAAGTGGAGGAGCAGCCACAGCCACAGCCACCATCTGAGGCCGGAACGATGGGCAGAGGGGCCGGCATAAATAAAGCTGCCGCCACGGTCCGTGAGGTCCTTTTCGCTTGTGATTTGTGAACCGGCGCGAGCTGTTCGTTACATCTCGCAACTTGACCAAGATGCTGTGGACGTGATGCAATGGTCGGCGCTCAACAGAAGGCCGATCCAAGAGTGGCCTGCCCCTGCCCGGGGTTATCCAATATTAATTATCCTGGTCTGTACGTACTACTGACTCCTAGTGTCTACAGTAAACTCCTGTATGGTATTGGTGACACCAAATGTCAAAATGCAAGTTAGCGCTGACGCGCCTACTACACTTTAGCCGGAGAGGTCCCGGCCGCGTTCTGACTAGCTAGATTAGGTTGAAATTCAGAGGTCACAATTGCATTCTATATTGTTTACTGCAATAGGAGTATCAATTAAAGAAATTTACATGCAAGTTCTACGGCTGCAAAGGAGTATAGGAAGGACGACCGAATTGAAGGAGTATTAGCCAGTATATATAACTAAGCGGTGTCGTCGTGCACATGCTGATGGGCGTGGCCTCTCAAGTCAAAGCACGGATGGCACAGTGCGTGTTACAACCATGAGATTATATACTACGTTGACAGGCGGCCAGACGATTGTGGCCTGTTAGTTTGCCGCCACTGATATTTGCACCTTTTCTTGTACTCCGTACTCCTGCTAGGCTAAACGCTAGTACTACTAACATCACATCGCACGCACGCCTAGAAAGATACGCGCGCGCGCGCTGATTAGAGCAGCAGCACGGCACGGCACGGCATGGCGAGCACCTGCTGTTCCTTTGTCCTTTCCTTTGCTCGCTCAGGATGGCGAGCGAAAAGGCGAGCGAGCAGCTAGCAGCTAGCAGCAGGCCACCCGTCCTCGCAGAAGGCAGAAATCAGCCGACAAATCCACAGCTTTCTCCGGAGCCAGCAATGGTGGCGCCGCTGGCTGACGCGGCCGTGCGACCGCCTTTTCTCCGTGGCGGTGCCGGTGCAGGTCGCGTACGGCAGAGAAAAACTTCTGACTCTGGATCGCGCGTCGTCCGTGCCCAAGAGCTGTGTGACCGGCTGGTATGGCCGGGCGATCATAGATCACACATATTCTAGTTAGCTACTAGTGCTTTATATTGGCAAGTCGTGTTTTGCGAGCAAGTGATGATGGCTGAACGTCAGCAAAAATATAATACGATATATAATGGCGTTTGCCTCGCCAAATTAGTTAGACGTAGCTGTCGGAATTAGCTAGCTACCTTCAATTTATCGTTCTAAATTCCACGGGCCCCTCCTCCGATCCTGTCCTCGATCCATCGCTACTACCGTCTCTAGCTCAGAATAATAAAGTTTTGATGCATGGATCCATCTCACGGGCACAGCTAACAGAGCACGCCATGGGAGGAATACTATTTCCATAGGGGTGGTTGATGTTGCTGCCGCTATGGTTCAAGATGATTCGAGAAGATTAACTAAGTTTGGAAAGGCCTGGAGCTGCTAATCATGAAAAAGTTGTTTAATATGGAAGAGTGGTGGTTATTAGCCTCATTGATCTCGTCATTAGCATAAAAGAACGAGCAACTGGTCATAAGAGATTTTGAGGAGCGCCGCCCATGGAGGTTGTTTGACCTGCACATGTGTTGTATATGCCCCACTTGGAGAAACCAAGAAAAGATCTGGCCGATGTTATCGAGGTTGCGCTAGCTTGCTAGCTTGTCCAAATAAATAAATAAGATGACTATATATGACATGTTCAATTCAAACAAAACACCTACATTGCACCGAATAGTTTTGCATGACGTCTGCCTCGGTTAACACCGTTTCACTGAGGCGGTTATCTTTAGACGGCTACTGTAACACCTCAGAGTCCAAACGGACTGATCCACTCTGCACGCCGAGCGAACCACACCTACCACTATTCCACTTACGCTTTCGTCCTCGTTTAGCGTAAAAGAGTTAACTCGGAGATGATGAGATGGACTCTAGAAGTCTTATATATTGGTCTAACCTACCTTTAACAACCAGGGTGCGACTAAACCCCCACAATATCTCATTACTTACACATGGGCCACTATGGGCCAAATTCCAAATCGGACCGGGTGTTACAGCTACCTCCTTTAAACCATTAACTAAGGCGGTTTTGTTATGAGCCCCGCCTAGGTTAAAATTATAACCGAGGCGGGCTTTGTTATTTGCCCGCCTCCGTTTAGTTTTTGAGATTTAAAAAATATAAATCAAATTTGAATTTAAGTAATGCAAATGTATAAAGTAAAAAATCTTAAAGAGTCAAAACACTTCAAGTTTGACCAAAGTTATATAAAAAATATAAAATTTATGACACCATGTACTATCAAATATATCTGATGAAGATTCTAATGATACTTAGTTGATATTGTAATTATTATCTTAATATATAAATTTGGTAAAAATTAAGATGATTTGACTCTTCAAGATTCTTGAAATGACTTACGATCTAAAATAGAGGGAGTAGTAAAAAATTAATTGAGGCTTCAAAGTGCACTTCAGAATGAGTTTTGAAATTCCTAACACCTGTTTGGTTTCCAAGTGATATGCATCCTCATAACAATGTGTGAATTGGAAAAAAACGGATAACAAGCCGCATTAGAGCATCTTTAAGAGTCTTTCTAAATCTCACTCTCTAAATCATCATTTAGAGAGTCATGCATAAAAATCGTTTTTTTATATCTCTTGACTCTCCAACAGTTCTTGGATATCTCATGCGCACTGTGAAGAGTCATTTTCGTCTTCTATAATTGGTAGCAAAAAATTTAGAATAGAAAATACCTATATTTGGACAACCATTTAGACAAGCTGTTGAAGGGCAATTTTTCATCAAAATCTCTATTCTTAGCATTTAGTAATGATTTAGAGAGTCTCTCATAGTTGCTCTTAGTTTCTGTTTTTCTAAAACTCAACACAAACATAAACACTCTTACATAAACTCACACACATATACCAGTTTATGAGTATCTCCAAAAGACTAAGACTAAACCGATATATTTTGAAATAAGTTACCAGAGACCCTTCTTTTCGACATATACAACCTATAAACGAAAAAACAATATTATTAATTCATGAAATACAATCTAGAAAAAACATAATTACCTTGGGTATATTCTTATAAAACAATCTTAAATGTTTTCTACTTGACCTTAACAAATTGCAAGGAAATTGGTTACGTAACAAAAATCACTTTATTCCAGGGCGGGTTTATGGTGTTTTGCCTCTTGCTTTATATGCTAAATTCGTCAAAGCCACTGAAAAAAACCGGCACTTGATAGCATTAATTAATAAGCGTAGCTTCTTTTACCGTACCTGTTCCATAGTTTTTAACTTGCTTTGCTGCAGGAATATTCACATTGGAAGTCCCCTTTTTTCAACTTGGTCGGTGCTTAACAAATCTTCTACCGTCTATCCTCAAATAAAAGAAGAGATATTCACCTTATCGTGAGCCCACGTGGTTTCCACGATGGTCACGGTAGATCGCCATCGTCTCTTCCCCCCTGGGGGAACAGCCACCCAAAAGGGTCATCACCACATCACTTTCTCTAAAGAATTCTAGCTTTTTTATCAAAATCCCTTCAGCAAGCTGGTGCAAGAGAGGTGCTTGGGCTTCGACTAGTGGTAAAGAATAGATCATCGACCACCCTTCTGTTGACACATGTTACCCATATGTACTAGTACTAGTCTAAAACCATGTCATTACATAAGCTTTCCCCTTCCCAGTAAGCAACTAAGCATTCACATCTTTAATCTAGCCTACTTTGAGCTAGGTATCTCCGTTCATGTTTTTTTTTTCTACCTACGCTTTCATCCGCCTCCTTTCCCTACGTAGGTTTCAGTTGCAAGGTAACAAACATAAATACAAAGGTTTCTTTCTATTAAGACATAAACACAAATGTTCGTCATTGTGCACGCGCCCACAAACACACACACACACATATCCCTTGTAAAGTATATCTAAATACTGTTTGAAGCATATCAAGGTTTCCACCCGGCCCACAACCGAGAGACAAAACATTTGCTCCATCCTTTTCAAATTGTAATGACTTGTTTTTGCCTTTTTCCAGATATATATGAATGGGCCTGTGGTCCAATGGTAGGACTGTTCAATGGGACGCTACCCACCAGGATTCAAATTTTAGTTGTCGCACCTTTCCTGGATTTATTCCAGTATTTAACGGCGTTGTGCGTTCAGTGGTAGGCGACGTTCCTCTTGACAGCGAGTCGCCAGTGGTGACTTCGTCAATCTCGAGATATGCCGCCGGCGCAGTCTTTCGGAGGTGCTCATGGGGGTAGGGTTTGCGTGCGTGTGTTCACAGGGGTGAGTGTGCGTGCATTGTGAGCATCTGTGTTTGTACTGTGTAATTCGCAAAATATAATACATCTATATACATATAGTAAAGCAAATGTATGTAGAAAAAAACAAATTTGTATAATAACATGTTTCTAGACTTCCACTAGTAGATAATCAGTACTAACTTAAATAACATGTTTCTATGTACGCACCTTAACCCTGAAAATCATGTCTCTGATCACATAACAGCGACATTTTGATCTGAGTTAGAAAATGTTCTTTTACCGCAAAAGACATGTTTTTTCCCATTCAATGGAGTAGGAAAAGAATTTTTACGATCTACAAGTCATGGAGCAACACCACGCCTAAAGCAAGGATGATTAGATGGTTAAAAGAAAAGCCTAGGAAATCACTAACGTTGAAAAGAATTAACCAGTCCAAACGAGAAAGCTCTCCACCTTTGCTCCGCAACTTGTATGGCTATCAATACTTCTGCTTTGCAAGATGCAACGTTTTCACTCTTCCGAAGCATTTCACAATTGCATATGCATAGCCCAAACCATGATATCTTCTTCTTTAGAGACGTATAGATTTGTGTAGAAAGTACATATTTGTGTAGAAAGTATTTTTTCCGTTTTGTAATTGTGTTTTCCTATAAACACTACTTCATCTGTTTTAAATCATTTTTACTTTTCTATTCTAGTTACATAGTGAAATCCATATATGTATTTATATAAAGGTTACGTTCGGCAGAATTTATTGTAGTTATGGCTGATATGTAGGGTTAATTTATTATGAGAGAAAAATATTGTTACATGGCTAAAAGGTATGATTAATTCGTGAATCGAGCGTCACTCATTTGATTGGGTTTTCTTGTGGTAGAATCTGTCCATTCGGGGGGGGGGGGCGCCTTTTTTTTTTTTTTGAGGAATCTTGTCACTTGGGTTTAAGTCTTTGAATTGATACTTGTGCTCGTATTTTCCTGGATTAAGAATTTCACAATACTATTCTTTCATTCAGTGAGAAGTGACGTGCTCATCGATCTCTAACTGATAAGTGCAAATAGGCTTGGCATTTGTGCACCTGATCTGATCATCGCGAGACGCCTCTGGTGAATCGATCTCTAAATGTACGAACAGGGTCTGCATTCGTGCACGTAATCTGATTGTCACGAACCACTCTGTTCAGCTGGCTGGATTGTACGGCTGGCTGACTAATTGTTCTGAGAGAAAAATACTCCCCGGTAAGTTCAATGGCTTTTGGCGGTGACGTGCGTGCTACAGCCTTCGTTCAGAAAAAAAAAAGTGGGCAGCCACTCTTTTACGCGCGTCTTTGAAAAAGCCTAGTAAGGCAGAGCAAAACCCCGCGTGTTGCGCCAGGCGCCGGCCGGTGGACCCGGGCAAAAGGCCGGAGGAAAGCGTTTCCCTGCGCGCGTTCAAAGCGCCGAAACCGACGGACGGCCCGATGCGGCCCAGCGGCCCCTGCCAGAATTCCCATCCGGCGGCTGGCGTCGATTTGGCGGTTGCCGGCCTACGCGCAGGCAGTCCCTGTCCTCCAGATTCGCGCTACAGTAGAAACCTAGGGCCTGCATCGTCTCAACTAAAATTTAGCTAGGTAATAAATAGAGCTAAAGTTTAGCTAGTTAAAGATTATTTTAGCTAGGGCTGTTTAGATGCTCTAACTAATTTAAAATCTTAACGATGCTACCCCTCATTAATACTATTGTTTAGAAAGCTAAATTTTAGTTGGATGTGTTTGAATGCTCTACCTAAACTTTAGTTGAGGATAGTTTGGTCATTTAGATATTTTAGCTGGTTTTAGCTGGGTTGAAATATCTAATTAAATTGTGTACATTTTGATTTGTAACTAAACTTTAACTAGATTTACCTATGTAGTATTTGGATGCCTTATATATAGTTAAAATTATCCGGCAAAATTTAGTTGGTGCTTACAAACAGGCCCTAATCAGGCCGTGAGATCTTTATTTGTGGCGTTTCGTGTGCCGCGCTCACTGCACCGTGGGACCGGCGTCTTTGTCTGCGGTTCGTGGCCTATTGTCATAGAATAGAAACACTGCAGGTTTTGTGAAGCATCAAAGTTATATGCTGAATGGTCTCTAACTGTGCGGTGCCTGTCGGCATTTTTGTTTTGCAAAACCGCCCCACTTGCATTATTAATTTATTACATAGTCCCATTTCTCAAACAATACTACTGGTGGCGATTGTTGTTAACCTGCTACATCGTCAACCCACATCCTGAGGAATAACCTCCATCCAGGAAATTAATTAAGATGCGATTCTAGTTCTCTCCTTAGCTAAAAAGTTTAAAAGTTTAACCAAATTTCTAAAAAATGATATCAATATATATACTCATATACCATTTTCAAACTAAACAACTCAGATGTCTCAGTGCGAGTGAGAGTGCCGGTGCGGTAGATTACACACCGACTTCTACCGTCTGTTGATAGAGTTGACGTGTATGTTCTTGCTCAATGGAAACAATTCTCGGATCGCCTTTGTGCTTTGGCTAGAGCTAACGATACATATATTATGAAAACATACTCCATAATGATGCTAATGGTAATATCTTATTGTATAATTTGGTCAAATTTGATGTCTTTTACTATGTCTTGTACTAGAATCATATTCTTTTATAGACAAAGGAAGTGTGAAGTAAACAATGAAATTATACTTGCTTTCCGATCAGAAGAAGTTTAGTGAAAAGCTCAAATCATTTAGATATACGGTTACTTTTAATCTTAAAAGGTTTAAATTAGTAGAACTAAAATGTATTACAAATAAGCAATGCATTTTTCTCAAAGAAGTTAGGAAGTCGCTATATTTTAGGTGCATGAATTTTTCAGGCAACAATCTTAGACAACTAATTAGTTTAATTAAAAGAACAATTTACAAGAGACAATTCTTTTTTTTTCTATAGTCAAACAATGAAACAATTGTCTTAAGAAAATCATGCACCCAAATATAGGAGAAGTGAAAAAGTTATGCATGAAGTATTTGAAATACAATTTTTCAAGTAGTTTTTAATATGGAGAAACTATAGTATTATAAAAATACATTTCGAGACAAATATACTCATATATCATTTTCAAATATCCAAACGTGCGACAAAAAGAAATTATAACCAAAATTTGAGCGGAGTACTTTCTTCCTTGAAAAGGAAAAGAGCCATTATACTTGGTTATCATTTCCAGCTAGTGTTCTGAGAACAATGCTCACAACTGGCAAGGAACAAAATACCATTATATTCTCTCAAGGGGCATCACCAAAAGTTATGTTTTTTTTATTTGAAATAAAAAGTTATGTTTAAATTACCCTAGAAGATAACTTTCACGTGCATATTTTCCATTATAGTGGTAGAGAAAGGAAACGAGGGCGCGGTAGTTTTTGGTCAATTGTCAAATAATTAAATCCCCCCCCCCCCCCCCCCCCCAAAAACGTTAGACGGTGTGACACCTAACCCACCTCTCGACCTTCTCTCTTCTTGCTATAAAGAGGAGCGATTGCATGCCGCCGAGCTGTAGCCCGGAGGTGAAGGGCTTTGTGCAAAGGCCATTCTTCCCTCGCTCTCTACAATAGATAGCAGGCAGGAGGAGGAAGACAACATCTCCCACAGAAATAGATATAGCGCTTCTGCTTCCTCTTTGGTTTTCTCCCTTTTCTTTGTTTTTCTTTCTTCTTCGATCTAAATTCTCCTTCCATCGATCCTGCTAGCATCCTTGCTGTTTTTCTTCCCCAAGGATTTTGCTAGCTCTCCTCCGATCCTGCAGATTTCACTTCAAAGTTCAAACTAATACAACTTCTCTCAACTCTTAACCATCTGATCCAGTAGTTCTCCTTTTAGCACTTCCTCCGATCCTTTTCCATTCAGCAATCAATAATATCGCCGAAAACCTCTTTCTTGAGCAAAATAGCGCAAGTACTTCCTAAGAAGCTCTTGTCCTATAGATCAACAAAAACAAGATGGAAAACGTTCTCCTGGATCGATCCTCTAGAAGCCTTGAGTTCCCGAAGAGGCCCCTTGCTCGCAGCCGGCGGGGGCCAGCTGGCGCGAGGCCGGCGGTGCCGGCGGGCGGCTCGTACACCTTCTTCCCGACGTGGCAGCACAAAGGTGGCGCGTGGACCTCCGCTCCCGCGCTTCCGTACGCGAGGCCTCCTCCGATGATATACTCGTCGCCGTCTCTTCCTCTCCTGCCGTCCAACCAGCCGCCGCTCCTGCCGCTCCCACCCACCGCCACCAAGTACGCCACTTTCCCCGGCATACCAGCAGCGGCTCCACCGCCGGCGCCACGCGCCGCCGGCAGGGCAGCAGCGGCAACCACCGCAGTTTCAGTTTCAGCAGCAGCGGCGGCGCCTGCGCCACCGCGCCAGAGGGACAGGAGGGGGAGGCCGGCAAGGCCGCCGCCGTCGCCGCCGGTGACGGTGGAGAGGTCTGCAGCGCAGAACAAGAAGAAGCCGCTGGAGCGGGCGACGCCTCTCCCTCCCGCGCCAGCGGTGACGGAGGCACTGGACGACCTCGAGCAGGAGGTGGCCAGGAACTTCGTTGAGAACCTGCTGCACGTGCTGGCGCCGCCGCCAAGCAGCCTGCCGCTGCCCAGCTTCTCCCTCGTCGTGAAAGCGTCGTCCCCTGCAGGCAAGGCAACCAGAGCGGTGGCGCCGGCCGCGCCGGCCTGCAACGTGGAGGCCGCCGCCGCCGCCGGCATCCGCGGCCTCCTCCGTCTGTAGGACAGCAGGCGAGAAGGAAGGCCTCGCTGCCAGCCAGCTGCCGTGCTATTGGTGTGTTCCATGCATTAATTTTCCCCCGATATTATTTTCTTTGGTTGGGAAAATTAAATGCATACTAAAGGTAGAAAAATAATGGAAGAAAAGATGTGACGCTCGAGCTATGGTCGGTCGAGTTGTCCGTAGTGTGACTGTGATGTTGGCGTTGGATGGATGCTACCTCAGCTCTGTGGCGGTGCAAAAGCGAGAGGAAGACGACGATGTCAGCTAAGGTTAGTTTTGTGAGAGACGTCTTGTGGTAGATGCCTAGGGTTTTACGTTAGTGTCTACCGCCGTACTCCACTATATATATCTACTGCTTTTCTTGATATATTGGGTGATGGGTTTTTGAATTACCTTGTATCAAGAGATCACTGCATATATTAATATACAAAGTATGCAGGTGTGTGACTTTATTATTATATATATATATATATATATATATATATATATATATATAGTTTTCTTGTTTGATTTAATCCGCATGTATGCATTTCATGTGCGTCGTGAAAATCAACATTGATTTCCTTGCGTTTGCATGTATTACTCCTATTTGCAATCTGGGGGTGGAGTACTTGGATTATATTAATTCAATCTCCTTCAAAGCAAGTACTTGTGAATATTTTTCTCCTAAAACCGATGTTACAAACAAAATGATATCCATATTGTGAAGTTTTATACTTATTTTGTAATTAAAATCATCACGGACGTACTGTCCAGAATCTGAATCTAACAATTCAAGAAAATTATATTATGCATAATATATGTAGTAGTCTGACAAAGGATATAATGCCCGCTTGATGTCTTAATTAGTCAGTACTAACTTCGTCAGAAAAATGATATAATTTTAGGATTGAGTCAAACTTTATAAAGTTGACCAAATTTATATGAAAAAATATTAATGTTTATATAACATGAAATATGTATATTATAAAAATATAATATAGAGTATTTATTTAATACACTATCTATCTATTTTAAATTATACAAGACATTTTAGGTTTTTCTAGATATATTACTTTAATTACACACACACACACACACTAAAAAATATATGCATTTAAAAAGATAAATCGTCTTATAGTTTAGATTGAAAACAATATAATGAATATTGCTGTTTATTTATAGCTTAAGTCAAAATTTGAAATAGTTTGGGCACCAGATTGTTCAGCACGCTCATTTCTAGTACAATGCTTCCTTCAATCCCTAGCCAAAATTCTCAACATGTACTGCCTTTCAAGCTTCTACAGCAACAGCCCTTTTTGCATCCCTTCCAGAATCCAACTAGGAGGTTCACCTTCATTTGCCCCTGCAGTTACATTTGTGTTATTCTCTTGTAAAGTAAACCCCATGATACTTCAATATATACACGAATCCTTGTCAATTGTTTTCAATTTAAGTATATTTTTAGCTCAAAGGGTTGACTCTGCTTTTACCTATAGAGCCTATCGGCCACCTTGTCAAGGACCAATGCGGCCATGCTTCGATGCGCTGGCATGCTCCACCGTGGACGCCCTAGCATGCTCCCGGCGGTGAGCAATCGATCACAAACAGCTCAAGAGGTGCTTGATCAAACATGCTGCAATGTAACTCGTGACTTGGGGGGGGGGGGGGGGGGGGGAGGAGCCCCCCGCCCTACCGCGGCCATGCCATTGGAGCCCCATGAAAATTTTAGCCATGGGGGAGGAGCCCCCGCCCTACCGCGGCCATGCCATTGGAGCCCCATGAAAATTTTAGCCATCAATGCAAGGAAGGAGGGATGCTTGGTGACCGAGGTTGAGGACGAGCAAGGATTTTCTTGCTAGGCTATTGTCAGTGCTTCAACCACAGAACGACCCATGTAGTGGCAGTCCATTAAAAATAGAACCGGACTTTTTCATTCCCATCTCTATGGGTGTGTTTGGTTTACTTCTTCGGCTAGCCTGGTTAGCAAAACTAAGCCAGGCTATCCTAAACCTATCTCTAACAAGTCAAGCTGGACTTATTTGGTTGCACGTATAATCTCAGCCTGGCTAGCAACCGGTGTGTTTGGTTGGGTGTATTGGCTTGGGTACAGTGACCTCTTCTTTGTGCAGGTAAGATTACCACCGTCGAGACAATTTATCGAACACCTCAAGCGCGCTACGGATCCTCCTCCCTCCTCAACTGCGTGGCCGGCGATGGAGAGAAGAGAGGGAGTTGCCGGCACCACGCCATCGTCAACGGTGGACGCGCAGCACCGGAGCTGGTGTGGTGGCAGCGCCACGGGCGGCGCTGCTCGGAGGAAGGCGAGGCGGAGGCCACCCCGCGTGCGCGCAGGGCAGGGTGCCGCCACCCGCAGCAGCGCGAGGCCGGTGGCGGCGCCATGGCGCGGGCAGCCGGAGATCTCGCCATGGCTGCCCCTTCGCGCTCTCGCCATGGACGTGCTGCTCGCCGGAGCCGTCACGGCTGCACTGCTCGCCATGGCCGCTTCGCGCTGTCGCCATGGACGTGTTGCTCGCCAAAGCCGTCGCGGCCGCACTGCTCGCCATGGCCGCCCCTTCGCGCTCTCGCCATGGACGTGCTGTTCTAGCAGTAGGCGCTCTTCTCCCTCTCGCGGCAGGCGCTCTTCTCCCTCGCCATGGCCGCCTCTTCGCACTGCTCGCCATGGCCACCCCTTCCCTCTCCGCCGCGAGATCCGTCGCCGGTGTCGCGAGCTGGGGACGAGCAGGAGGAAGGCTGCGCTGGGACCACAAGCTCCTCAGGCCGCTGCAGCACGGCATCTCCGCCGCCGTCGAGCTCCTTCGACGAGCGGGACTGGGGAGCAGGGCCGACGAGCGGCACCTGGGAGCACGACATCTCCGCCGCCGTCGAGCTCCTCGGCACCTCGTCACGGACCAGGGAGCAGGACAAGGGCCAGAGGCCGCGACGGGAGCGAGGGAGGTAACGGGAGCAGCGCGGGGCTGGGCCGGAGCCTGGCTATGCGTAAACGACCAGTAAACCTGGCTAACAAGTCGGTGACGGCTTGTTGGAGCCTGGCTAAGGGAGTAGGGGGCCAGTCAGGCAACCAAACAGACCTAAATTGGCTTATGGAAGCGTAGCTAGCCACTAAGCCAGGCAACCAAACACACCCTATGTTACTCACAGCCACACATACCGGTATACGCGCAGGGACTCTTGTACAGGCGTTTTGCCTACAGTTAGCTATGTGCTGCACGACAGATCGGCGGGGCCACGGGGGTAAGGATCACAATGGCAGACGGAGGCGTTGGAGAGATTTTCCTATTCGCTTGTCTTATTTTGGTTTTTTTACATAGAACAGTGTTTTTCTCTCGTAAGAAATCAACATCCTGTAAACCAATGTTTTTATTTTAGACAAGCGAACATGCAGCATCATCCGAAAAGCGAAAAACATGGAATAGCTTGACGCTATCTTTGTAATGAGATGGAGAGTCTGTCGGAGATGAGTTTTTTTTTTAATAATAACCATATTTATTTTTACAAGATGATTTACCAGCCTCTTGCAGACGCGCGTGAGTCGACGGGGTTGCTCAAGGAGTCGATCAGTCTTCCTCTCGAGTCCGTTCTGGACTTCTGGTTCTGGTTTGCACGACCGACGTACGACGGCCGAATACCTGGGTGTGGGCTGCTGGCGCGCCGCTTGGGCGACACTCGAGGCGTGCGGCCGTGCGCGCTGCGGGTCGACGGGGTGGGATGGTCAGAGCAAGGCTAATAATATAGCCGGTTTAGTGGCGGTAAGGTTTCTTATAACTTTTTCTCAGTCCACTCGTATAGTAGTCAATCTTTTACGGTAAGCACATAGCTCATTTGTCTCTCTCACAGAGTTTCTTGGTTCCTGTGGCTAAACCGGCTGTAAACTTATAATCCACTTTCTTTCTCTCTCCTTCCTTCTCTCCTCCACATTATCATTTAGCTGGCTTATAGCTCTTTATTATACTTGTTCTCATGTTACTGGACGCGGGCCCTGCCGCAGAAAGGTGGTTGTGGTTCAGATTCGAAACTCGACGAGCACCACGGGAGAGGCTACTGGCCGGTGAACACACGGACGTCTTCACGTGGCATGCACCGAACCGACCGGATGCTTCTACGTGGGCCAGCGCCACGTATCGTTTTGGTCTTTTGGATTTCCAACGGCTGTGACGCCGTCGATGTCTGGCGCGGACCGCGGCCGTGCGGCCTGTGCAGCTGCGTGCGTGTGATGATATTGCTGTTTGCCGGCCCGGTCCAAGTTGCGTGATTAGGTCGCCACCGACCAGGCGACCAGAATGGTATGAGAAGGTTGATCTGATGCATCAGAACTTGAAAACCCAAAGGCTTCGTCCCTCATGGCTAGAGGGACTTAACCTGGCTGTGATCTTGTAGGTGTACTTCTCAACATCATTCATCAAGCTTGCCAAGTTAGACCGGATCAAGTAAAAAGAAACTGTCAAGAAAACTTATATTTGCTTTTGTATACTTGCGTGTCATACACTATTGCCTTCAGGCTTCATCCCAGTCAACATGTATTCTAAATGAATGCAGTTGGAAGATTAAAAAAAAAGGAACGAAAAGGAGAAAGAATCAATTCCTAGTGATCTGATAACGACAGGAATTTAATTAAAGCAAAACAAAAGCTCACCCTGGCAGCATTCAAATGCTGCAAGCAAAGGCATTAAGCAGTTCAAGATACCGAGAGGAACTCAATTCCTAGGCACCCTATGCTTCCCACATTTTGCAGGCAATGGCGTATGACCTCTCCCACCAAGATGCCTATCATATCATACATCGATAAGATCTTCTCGGCTTGTTCTGTTGCTGCTCACGTCCGGAAGCGACGAGGAGGAGAATCGATGATATCTGTAGCTATCCAAGGACGACACAGGCTGCTGCGGGTTCAGAGTTGGTGGCGGTGTGAGGTTCCTCTGCGCTGGGAGTGGGACTACTCCGTTGTACATAAAACCCTCGCCACTAAGGCTGCACAAAATTATAGATACAGTTACATTTCTTTTGCAACCAACGTCGCAATTGCACAGATGAATAAAGTATTCCCCATTTATGTCATCATTCTGTTTGGTTCATTTGAGATTTGTTTTTTAGGGTGGCCTTTCCGTATTATTAGGTATGCTCACCTTTTCCTTTGGAAGCCATCGACGCTATCTCCAAGAGTCTCCACAGGAAGGATGGTATCTTCTCTTGGAGTAAGCGACCAGGGACTTGGGGCAGGAGGTTCGTTTGAAAAGTATCTTCTTCTGATGAGCTGAAAAATGCATTTCAGTAGCATGACATTAATGGTGAAATAAAATGAGTGGATAAAATAAACCAATGAAACTCTTCTAATAACAAACCAAGCGAAAAAACTTGATCACAGCTTCTTTGTCATATCTTGCTTGTTTAGCAGCCTAGAAACAAAGCATACATGTTACTGCATCATATTCCATAAGAGAAAATGAAGTACCCTGAGACGAGAGTAGGAGAATGTTAATAAGAGATCTTACCGACACAAGACCGGAACTCCCAGGAAAGCTCTCTGTGAGTGGAAGTTCTTCACTGCATCGAAGAAGGCCCTGCTTCTCAGCCCATTGGCGAGCAAGATCAACAAGATTTCCCCTGCTTGATCTTTTCCCATCTATTGGAACGATATCCACTTTATTAGCAATTACCAGATAAGGCACCGGAAGTCCTCCTGGTCCACCAGATCCCAATGGAGCTGAAAATGTGCCAGTTTCAGCAACTTCAACTGCCCATTTATTCAAATTTGTCTTGGTCTTCCTCTGAGAGAGATCATAAACAAATATGACACCTGATGGATAATTTTGGAAACGGTAAATTTGATGTTTAATACTGATTGATAAAAAATATGATAACTATAAAGGATCAAAGGACAGAGGTTTCCTTATTTAAGATATTCTGAGAGCTGGTAAGACTAAAGTGGGAAAAAATTAGAACCAAAGTAGACATAAAGCAAAGAACTGACAGAAATGATATAGACATGCACCGGGTGTGAATCAAGAAATGCTAAAGGTAGCCTATGTGGATTGAAGCATTGGCACTAGAAAATACAATAAATTGGCCTACTGTGAACATAGTTACATAGGAAAGATCTGCATGCCCACATAGGAAACATTGCCAAAGATGCTTTAAAAGGTCAAGGATATAAACAGTAATATGTTGGAAATAAAAAGAGTGACGCAGCATGTACCATTGATTTGTGTATAGAAAATCGACCGGCACGCCTTGTACCGTTCGTGCCCTGAGACATCCCAAAGCTCAACAAAGAAGTTCCTTTCAGTGTCACTGATGTTATTAGATGAACCGCCCACACTTCCACAAGTAACATGCTGAAATGGTAAGCAGAAAAAGGAGTGTAGTTAGACACAAATTGCAAACCCAACATGTGACGAAAGCGCAGATAATACTCACTTTAATGCCCACAGTGCATCCCACTGTTTGAGCTGGTCGAGCAATAGCAGAACTTTTTAAAATGAGATGAACCAATGAAGATTTCCCAACACCTGAGAAGGGGGCAAGGACAATCCATACATCTAAAGAACTATAGCTAGCAGTAAAATTTAAAATCGTGCAAATTTATTGTGGACTGTTTAGTTGCCACTTGCCAGTTCTGTAAGCACACCATATAACATGTATAGGATTAAAGCAAGGAATGTCATTGAACATTTGAACTTATTCAAGGAAAAAATTAGCAGAGTAGCTTTATTTTTTTTAAAAAAAAATAGCAGAGTAGCCGTTGACGGTCTCAAACGGTGTCAGGACAGAATGCTGCAATATCATTTTCAATACAATAATGGCTTTTATATCCCTTTTGTCATAGTTGCAAGCCGATTGGTCCCAACATGAAACTATCTGTGACTTTGTTGTTATTTCTTAGTACTTCTTAATGAATCATAAGCATTACATGAAACAGATAATTAGCAAAAGTCAGTTTGTTCTATTCTGCTTCCGTTTTTTGGTAGGTCTTACTCCAAGATATTATTCCATAACATGATATAGAGCAGGATAGGCAACGCAATCTTCAAAGAGAGATATTACAGCCATTTGAAAAAGTTGCACATATGCTTAGGATAAGTGAAGGAGTCAATGCGGTGGGTATTCTTGCCAAAGGTTCACAGGGATCAAGCTTCCAGCTTAAAGACAGCAAAGCTCCAAGAAGGGTTTAGTCTCGGTACAGTTTACCACAACGTGCCACCAATAAAGGTGCCATATTTCTACTAATATTAGGTTGCCAGGGTTGGTGCCTCATGAGCACCCCCGAACAATTCCAACTAGAGTTTCAGATACTGGAATCAGGTTCAGAACCAGACCCTGGCCAGTTGGATCTTGGCAGTTACTCAGCTGTCATGTATGAATAGAACAGCTGATCTTAGTTGCATTAGGAGACAGGCTAGTCACATTTGGAATTTTCGGTAGGCTCAATGTATAATCTTATGATTACGAAAAAACATACTACCGGAAAAAATTGCGTTCTGGAAGTTGAAGTTACCTTTGAAAATTAAAATTTTCCTATGGTTTCTAAAGAAGGGTGTCATGCTTACTAAAGATAACTTGGCAAAAAGGAATTGGCAAGGGAGTGTTAAATGTTGCTTCTGTTGTGAGGACGAAACCATTCAACACCTCTTTTTTGAATGCCGTTTTGCAAGATTTATTTGGAATGTAATACGTATCACATTTGGAATTCAACCTCCTTCTACTGTTTCCAATTTGTTTGGGTCTTGGCTGTCCGGCTTCGACAATAAGTTTAGATCCCAAATTATGCTAGGAGTGGCAGCGCTGTGCTGGTGTTTATGGTTGAATAGAAATGATATAGTATTCAACAATGCAAAGTCTAATACTTTTGTCCAGGTTATTTTCAGGATGACGTTTTGGATCCGACAGTGGTCCATGCTGCATAAGGAGGAAGATAGAACGGCGTTCAGGACAGGGTGCAGGAGCAAACTTTCATTATGGCGGCGTTTGCTAAATTTGGATGGAGCTCTCGAAATCGCATTGGAATTTAGTCTCTTTCTGTTGCCTGATTGGGCCTTCTACCTAGTGGTGGATTGGTTGTTGTTTTCCTTTTTCTAGTTGCGGGTTTATCCGCCGGTTACCATTGTGGCTTGGTGTTGGATATTGTTCTGCAGCTGTGTACCATCTTCGGTTGGTAGAGGCTGGAACATTGTTCCTTTATCTAAAAAAAAAAGGATTCCAAATGAATGTATGATTCTGATTTTTTGTTAAAAAAATATGATGACAGTTTCCATTTTACAGGTCAGAAAATCCCAATCCTGACAAGGCAAACAAGTGCAGCCACATCACATGACCTCCACTCCGTTGGTGTAGGACTGTAGGACGTACTACTGGTAGGACAATATTACTGTAGGACTTACAATATTTATCCATAATATGATGGAGAGCAGGATAAGCAATTCAATCTTCAAAGAGAAATGCTATAGAGTTACAGGTCTTTAAAAGCTACACATATGCTTACGAAGGAACTAAACACGATGATGTTTCAGGCATTATTGCTCATAAGGTTCATGACCATCAAAGCTTCTAGTTTAAAGATAATATAGCTCCAAGAAAGGGTTAAGTTCCGGATTACTTAGGACAACAGAGCACCAGTAAAGGGGCCATATTTCTGTGAAGATGCTAGGGTCAGCCCTTGATCGATAATTGAATCAGTGAGCATGTGATGTGGGGGAAGCACTACAGCCGCCGGCCTCGAGCACGAGGCGCAACGGAGAGCGCACCGGCCCAGCAGGAGTCCGAGGAGGCCAGGCCGGCTGGTGCTTAACTCCCCACGCGTGGCTCAAGAAGAAGGTTGAAAGCTTAAGTCTTTAATTAGCCGCCTAAGTAATGCAGGCAGTAGTTCCAAGGAGCTTGACTCCTATATATATATGTAACCAGCTATCTGGAAATCAATCAAGAATGATCAAGTGAATTATCTCTCTAATCTCACCTGTGCTTCATCTTCAATCTCACCCCCTGCCATGGGCGCCAGAGACCCTGGCGCCTCCTATACCCAGTTACGAGCTACGCAGCCAAGGACCCGCCACCAGGGGGCCTGAGGTCCTTGACAACCTGGTATTGGTAGGCCGTCGATCCTCCTCCCAACCCGCGCCGCCTCCGCTGCCCCTGCTCCCCCCTCACCAGCCCACTCTTCCGCCTCCACCTCAGTAGCCATGGCCGGCGAGGTACCTACAGCGGCCGAACTAGCCAAGATGATTCAGCAGCTCACTACCAACATGAACACGATGCAGCAGCAGATGAATTCCTCTCTCAACTCAGTGCACCAGCAGTTGGGTGCGCTGCAGCTGGCGCAGCCACCACCGTCGTCTTCCTTCGGTGATGGGTTCGGGGACCGCGGCGGCGACCGTCCCGTCCGCCACCACAAGATGGACTTCCCCAGCTTTGACGGGAAGTCCGACCCGCTGGCGTTCATCAACCGTTGCGAGTCGTTCTTCACCCAGCAGCGCATCGCACTGGAGGAGCAGGTATGGATGGCGTCATATAAACTTGAGGATGTCGCACAGATGTGGTACCTCCTCGTGCAGCAATCGGAGGGTACGCCCAACTGGCGGCGCTTCACCGAGCTCTTGAACCTCCGCTTCGGGCCACCTCTCCGCTCCAACCCGATGGGCGAGCTCATGGCCTACCGCCGCACTGGGACCGTGGAAGAGTACCAGGCCCGCTTCGAGGCGCTGCTGCCCCAGGTCGGTCTGATGGACGAAGCCCAGCGGGTCCAGGCGTTCACGGCGGGGCTCGGGCCGCCGCTCAGCCACGACGTGGAGATGCACAATCCTCAGCACCTCGTCGTGGCCATGAGTCTGGCACGGAAACTGGAGCTTCGCGAACACAGCGCCCGGGCCGCCCTGTCCAACCCCGCGCCATCCGCGCCGCGTCTGCCCGGCCGTGGGCTCCTGTCGGGGCCGCCCCCGCCGCTGTCCCTGCCGGCGCCCCCGCTGCCGCAGCACCAGGGCACCAGCTTCTCCACCACGCCGGCCTTCGTAGGCCGCCAAGTCCGGAAGATGTCCCCGGCGGACATGGATGACCGCCGCCGGCAGGGGCTCTGTTTCAATTGCAACGAAAAATACTCCCGCGGCCATAACCGAGTCTGTCAACGACTCTTTTCCCTTGACGTTGCAGAAGAAGAGGAAGGGGAGGATGAGTCCCCAGCCAACACCATCGACGACCCCCTGATCTCCCTCCATGCAATCGCAGGGGTCCGCCTTGGGGAGACGATGCAGGTGCGCATCACCCTGGGCGGCGCGTCGCTGTTGGCCCTGCTGGACTCGGGCTCGACTCACAATTTCGTGGCAGAAGAGGCCGCCGCCCGCACGTCCCTCCGCCTACAGCTGCGCTGGGGCATGAAGGTGACCATCGCCAATGGCGAACGGGTGCCGTGCCCCGGAGTCTACCGCGCGGCCGACTTCTCCATCGCAGGCACCCACTTCACCACCGATTTCTTCGCGCTTCCGCTGGCCGGCTACGACGTCGTGCTGGGAACACAGTGGTTGCATACGCTGGGACCCATCCTCTGGGATTTCAGCGCGCTGACCATGTCGTTCTAGCACCATGACCGGCAGGTGTGCTGGCAGGGCGTCGCGGGACCAGCCAGTCCGGGCCTGAGGGCGTGCAACGCCTCCGACCTCATGCCGGCCCTGCTGGAGGAGTTCGCCGTCGTGTTCGCGGAACCCTCGGGCATGCCACCACCGCGCATGAGGGACCATTGCATCACGCTGCTCCCAGGGTCCGCTCCGGTCGCGGTCAGGCCCTATCGCTACCCCGCCGCCCACAAAGACGAGCTGGAGCGCCAGTGCACCACCATGATGAACCAGGGGCTGATCCGCCGCAGCTGCTCGGCCTTCTCCTCGCCGGTGTTATTGGTGAAGAAGGCTGACGGCTCCTGGCGGTTCTGCGTGGACTACCGGGCCCTCAACTCCATCACCGTCAAGGATGCTTTCTCGATTCCGGTCGTGGACGAGCTCCTGGATGAGCTCCATGGCGCCCAGTACTTCTCCAAGCTGGACTTGCGGTCCCGATACCACCAAGTCCGCATGCACCCCAACGACATCGAGAAAACTGCGTTCCGGACGCACGAGGGGCTCTACGAGTTCCTTGTGATGCCCTTTGGGCTGTGCAATGCGCCGGCAACATTTCAAGCATTGATGAATGACATTCTGAGGCCCTTCCTCCGCCGCTTCGTGCTCGTCTTCTTCGACGACATACTCATCTACAGCCGCTCCATGGCAGAACACCTTCGCCACGTCCGCGCTGTCCTCACCCTTCTCCAGCAGCACCGACTCTTCGTCAAGCAGTCCAAGTGCACGTTTGGGACCTCCTCCATCGCGTACTTGGGTCACATCATCTCTGCAGCGGGCGTCTCCATGGATCCAGAGAAGGTCCGCGTGGTGGCGGACTGGCCAGTGCCCCGCTCAGCCAGGGCCGTACGCGGGTTCCTCGGTGAAAGAGAATATGGCTCGGGAATATTGTAGATTGATTATGGAGATACAAAAGATGTACAATATATATAGGCAAGGATCATGTAGGGTTTATAGAAACACACCCAATCAAGGAGATCCTTGCCTAATCCAATATCAACTACCATAAATCCCCTAGGGGACTGCCGTACAGCCTAAGGCTGTGGCGCCCAGCCCATAACAGCCCATATGGCCTATACAATTCATTCTAACACGCCCCCGCAGTCTGATCGTCGCAACCGTGCACGTTCAGGCTGGACCTAAACTCAGTGAAGACCGAAGCTGGAAGTCCTTTGGTGAAGATGTCTGCATATTGGGACGATGTAGGCACATGCATGGCACGAACCTGACCAGCAGCCACCTTCTCCCGAACAAAATGAAGGTCGATCTCGATGTGCTTAGTGCGCTGATGCTGAACTGGGTTGGAAGACATGTAGACAGCACTAACATTGTCACAATAGACCAAGATGGTACGCCGAAGAGGGGCATGTAGCTCAAGCAAAAGCTGACGGAGCCAAGAAGCCTCAGCAACACCATTGGCGACTGCGCGGTACTCTGCTTCAGCACTAGACCTGGAGACTGTGTTCTGACGCTTGGAGGACCAGGAGACGAGGTTATCGCCAAGGAACACTGCATAGCCCGAGGTGGACTTGCGAGTGTCCGGACAACCAGCCCAATCAGCATCCGTGTAGACCACAAGATCGGCGGTGGAAGAAGGACGCAGCAGGAGACCCAAGTGGAGAGTGCCTCGAACATAGCGCAGAATGCGCTTCAGGGCTGCCAAGTGTGGTTCCCGAGGGTCATGCATATGAAGACAGACTTGTTGGACAGCATAGGCGATATCTAGCCTTGTGAATGTCAAGTACTGTAGGGCTCCAGCGAGGCTGCGATAATCGGTTGCATCAGCCACAGGGGGACCATCAGCAGCAGCAACCTTAGGGTTGGTGCCGACTGGAGTAGAACACGGCTTGCACTCAGCCATCCCAGCACGGTCCAAGATATCCAGCATGTACTGTCGCTGTGAGAGAAATAGACCATCACCACATGGCTGAACGTGCATACCCAAGAAGTGATGCAACTTGCCAAGATCCTTCATGGCGAACTCCTGTTGGAGAGCCAAGATAATCCGCCGAAGAAGATCCGGGGAGGATGCAGTGAGGACGATATCATCCACATACAGGAGGAGATATGCAGTACCGGAGCCGCGCTTGTAGATGAAGAGAGAGGTGTCCGTCTTGGCTTCAACAAAACCGAGAGATAACAGAAAGGCAGCAAATTGGCTGTACCAAGCACGAGGGGCCTGCTTCAACCCATACAAGGACTTGTTGAGCTGACAGACAAAGTCCGGGTGGGCTGGATCCTCAAAACCAGACGGCTGTGCACAATATACTGTCTCTGACAAGGTGCCATGCAAGAATGCATTCTTCACGTCGAGCTGATGCACGGGCCACTTGTGGGAAAGGGCTAGTGAGAGGACGGTGCGAACTGTGGCTGGCTTGACGACCGGACTGAAGGTCTCCGAGAAGTCTATGCCAGGGCGCTGAGTGAAGCCGCGAAGGACCCAGCGTGCCTTGTACCTCTCAAGGGACCCGTCGGCGTTGAACTTATGCTTGAAGATCCACTTCCCAGTAACCACATTAGCCCGAGGGGGGCGAGGAACAAGGTTCCAGGTGTGATTTTGGAGAAGGGCAGCATGTTCTTCCTCCATAGCGGCCCGCCAATTGGGGTCAGCGAGGGCGCTGCGGAAGGTCTTGGGCACCGGAGATAGCGGCGCAGCATGGTAGAGAGCGGGAATCCGGAAGCCAGTCTTCGCGCGTGTGACCATAGGGTGCTGGTTGACCACTGGCGGGACAGGGGCAGCACCTTTAGGCAGGGACGCAGGGCCAGCAGGCTGCTGGACAGCAGGCAGTTGGGCAGGAGCTGATGGTTCCTGTCGTGTGTAAACATGACGAACCGCAGGCACCGGGTAGATCGGCGATGGTGCAGCAGGCTGCTGAGCAGAGGCTGCATGAGGCTGCTGAACAGCGGCTGCAGTAGGCTGCTGGGCAGCTGCTGGAAGTGCCCGCCGTGTGTAAACATGGCGGACTGCAGGGACCGGGTAAACGGGCAGCGGGGGGAAGCCAGGTGGAGGACCGCGAGGTGCATCCACCGCTGCAGACCGTGCCGGCGATGGGGGGGACGAGGCCGCACGTGGCTGTGCAGGCGAAGGCGAAGCCGGGGCCGCCCGTGGCAGGGCGGGTGCTGATGGCGACGGAGCCGCACGTGGCTGTGCGGTCGGAGGTCCAGCTGGGAGCGCACCAAGCGCTGCTGAACCAGCGAGATTGTCGTCAGAAACATCCACAGCCGAGGGTGGGTGTGTAGTGGTCGAAGCACCTGGACCTGCAGGAAGAAGCTGATGTGCGGGTCCAATGGGAGCCGGCACATAGTCAGTGCTATCCAAAAAAAATCAAGTGCCGCCGGAGAGGGGTTCGAACCCTGCTTAGCATAAGGGAAAGCTGACTCGTCAAAGATGACGTGACGTGAGATGATGAGCTTGTTGGAAGCGAGGTCAAGGCAGCGGTATCCTTTATGATGAGCGGAGTATCCTAGGAAGACACACCGTGTGGAGCGGGGGGAAAGTTTGTGGGGAGCTGTGGCAGACAGGTTAGGATAACAAGTGCATCCAAAAACACGGAGGTGATCATATGAGGGCGCTTTGCCAAACAAGGCAAGGTGCGGGGTGGAAGAGCTCAGTGTTTTGGTGGGTAGAATGTTGAGGAGATGAGTGGCTGTCTGCAAGGCTTCGACCCAGAAGGATGGTGGTAGAGAGGCTTGGAATAGTAAGGGGCGAACCATATCGTTGACGGTACGGATCATGCGCTCAGCCTTACCATTCTGGGGGGAAGTGTAGGGACACGACATCCGTAGGCGGACACCATGGGTAAGGAAGAACGTGCGGGAGCTGGAGTTGTCGAACTCACGCCCATTGTCGCACTGAACTGCCTTGATGGTGGTGCCAAACTGAGTGGACACAAGAGCAAAGAAGTGAGTAAGCGTCGTGAAAGCATCAGATTTCAACTTCAAGGGAAACGTCCATAAGTAATGTGAGCAATCATCCAGAATAACTAAGTAATATTTATAGCCCGAGACACTGAGTACAGGAGATGTCCACAGATCACAATGGATAAGATCAAAATTATTGGACGCTCTAGAAGTTGACACAGGAAAAGGAAGACGCACATGGCGACCTAACTGACATGCATGACAAATGCTAGAAGTATCATGATGACAATTGGGGAGACTCGACGCAAGCTTGGAGAGGGCCTCGTGTCCAGGATGACCGAGGCGACGATGCCAAAGTGAAGACTCAGTGGTGGCAACCAGGGAGTGAGCGGCCGGCTGGCGGAGAGGGTACAGAGGTCCGGAGCTATTGCACCTGACGATCACGTTCCGAGATTGAAGATCCTTCACAGAACAACCAGTGGAGTCAAACTCAACAGAGCAATTGTTGTCAATAGTGAACTGGCATACAGAAATCAGATTCTTAATAAGGTGGGGGGAAACCAACACATTATTAAGGCGTAATGAGGGAGAAATAACTGTAGAACCAGTGGAGGTAACAGGAAGTAGGGAACCGTTACCGACAACAATAGATGGAGGAGCTGGATACCGCACAGAAGAAGGACGTGAAAGGGAATCGGAAGTGGTGGTCATGTGGGAAGTTGCACCTGAATCGAAGTACCACTCGCTGGACGGTGGCTGCTGCAGCGTCATGGTGTTGAAAGTGGACGCCAGGGACTGCTGATCCCATGTTGGAAGGCCGGCGGGTGGGGGATAGTAGCCGGGGGGCGGTGCAGTCCAGGGTCCGGCGTGCTCCATCGCCGGAGAGAACCCAGCAGGGTGCTGGACGGCTTGCTGGGCCAGCATGGCGTGCTGAGGCGTGCCCGGCAGTGGCGCAAGAGGAGGCCGCGCGCCAGGTTGTGCTCCCGGCCACACCTGGAAGGCCCCAGCCCATGGGCGGAAGGAGGGAGACCATGTCCCGCCCCCGGTGCTGGATCCGCCGGCCTTGGGCTGACTCCCAGGTGACGTGTTGGACTGGGCGCCAGACTGCGTCGAGGTGGGCGCCTGCTGTCCATCATTGCCGCCGCGGCGGCCGCCACGTTTGCCGCGGCGGTTCTTGGATGATCCACCCCCGGAGCCCACGGTGGGGGCAGGACGAGGCGGGGCAGACGTGGTGGTGGAAGCCGTGAGCGTCGTCGACTGGGACGGCGAGTTGTCCAACGTCATCTCCTCCAGGAGAAGGTCAGCCTTCGCGTCCAGGAACGTGGGGAAGGGCCGCGCTCTCCGCAGGTGGGTGACGACGTGCTTGAAGCGCTCGTTGAGGCCGCGGATGAGGTTGAGGACGAGGGTGCGATCGGTGACGACCTCGCCCAAGTCACCAAGCGTGTCCGCCATGCGCTTGAGCTCCTTGCAGTAGTCGGTGATGGAGAGATCGCCTTGGACGAAGTTGCGGAGCTTGGCGTCGAGGAGGAGAGCGCGTGTCTCGCGGTTGTTGAAGAACTGCGATTCCACGGCGCGCCAGGTGTCGCGGGCAGTGGAATTGCGCTGGGAGATCATCGCAGCCAGATCATCGGAGATGGTGCAGAGGAGCCATGACTTGACAAAGCAATCCATGCGCTGCCAGTCAGGGGAGACGAGCGTCGGGCGGTCCTGCAAGACATGATGGTCGAGGGAATACTTCCCAACGATGAGGAGGATCTGATCGCGCCACCGATTGAAGTTGCCAGCGTTGAGATCGAGGACGACCGTGACAAAATTGCGGATGTTCTGAACAGCAACCGCCTGGGAATGGAGATGAGCGAGGGTAGCAGCCTCTTGGTGAAGAAGGGCTTGCTGCAGGTCGTCGTTGTCACGCTGGTCGGAGTCGTGGTCGGAGGGTGCATCCTCATTGAGGCCGGCAGCGTCAGCAGCAGCGCGAGCCTGTTCCGCACGGACCAGAGCCTCGCGGGCGCGGGCGACGGCGGCGTCGCGTTCCAGCGCGGCGGCCCGAGCTGCCTGGTCGGCCGCAGCCGCGTGGGCGAGGGCAGCGTTGCGCTGCGGCTTCCTCTTGGCCGCGCGCTCGGCTGCGGCATCGGCGGCGGCCTTGGCCTGGGCGTCCGAATCCAGGGAGGCGCCGGCCTTGGAGGCGGCGGCGGCGGCGGCAGTAGCAGCAGCAGCCGCGGTAGGAGAGGGGGGAGGGGTCCCAGCCATCGCGGCACAGCAGGGAGGCCGGCGCAGGTGGTCGGGAAGCGCGGCCTAGAAGGCGCGCTTAGGGCAGCGGAGGGGGAATCCGGTAGGAGAACCAGACTCGTGATACCATGAAAGAGAATATGGCTCGGGAATATTGTAGATTGATTATGGAGATACAAAAAATGTACAATATATATAGGCAAGGATCATGTAGGGTTTATAGAAACACACCCAATCAAGGAGATCCTTGCCTAATCCAATATCAACTACCATAAATCCCCTAGGGGACTGCCGTACAGCCTAAGGCTGTGGCGCCCAGCCCATAACAGCCCATATGGCCTATACAATTCATTCTAACACTCGGCCTTGCGGGGTACTACCGCAAATTTGTTCAAGACTTTGGCACCATTGCTGCCCCGCTCACCAGCCTGCTAAAGAAGGATGGCTTTGCCTGGTCAGAGGCTGCCAGCGACGCTTTCTCCGCCCTTAAGAAGGCCGTCACTTCAGCGCCGATGCTGGGACTGCCGCACTTCTCGCTGCCCTTCGTCGTGGAGTGCGACGCCTCGACATACGGCTTTGGGGCTGTCCTACTACAGGCACAGCACCCCATCGCGTTCTTCAGCCGACCAGCTGCGCCGCGCCACCAGTCGCTTGCAGCCTATGAGCGGGAGTTGATCGGGCTGGTGCTCGCCATTCGCCACTGGCGTCCCTACCTCTGGGGCCGCCGGTTCCTGGTACGCACCGATCACTTCAGCTTGAAGTACTTACTGGACCAGCGCCTCGCCACCATCCCTCAGTACCATTGGGTGGGCAAGCTGCTGGGCTTCGACTTCTCCATGGAGTACAAGGCCGGCAGCACGAACACAGTGGCCGACGCCTTGTCTCGCCGCGACACCGAGGAGGCGGGGGTCATGGCTCTCTCCGGCCCGCGTTTCGACTTCATCGAGCGGCTGCGTCAAGCGAACCTGCAAGACTCGGCCCTGGTCGCGCTCCGCGATGAGATCAGCTCCAACCAGCGCACCGCGCCATGGGCCCTCATCGATGGACTGGTGGCGTTCCAAGGGCGCCTCTACATCCCCCCAGGCGCCCCCTTGCTGCACGAGGTCTTGGCGGCTGTCCACGACGAGGGCCATGAAGGGGTCCAGCGCACCCTTCACCGCCTCCGCCGCGACCTCCACTCCCCCAACCTGCGCGTCGTGGTCCAGGACTACGTGCGGGCCTGCGCGACATGCCAACGCTACAAGACAGAGCATCTGCACCCTGCTGGGCTCCTTCTTCCGCTGCCAGTTCCCACGACCGTATGGTCAGACATCGGCATGGACTTCATCGAAGCGCTGCCAAAGGTAGGCGGCAAATCCGTCATCCTAACGGTCGTGGACAGGTTCAGCAAATACTGTCATTTCATCGCCCTCGCCCACCCTTACTCAGCGGAGTCAGTGGCACAAGCTTTCTTCTCCGAGATTGTGCGCCTTCATGGCATTCCCCAGTCCATCGTCTCGGACAGGGACCCGGTGTTCACGTCCTTGTTCTGGAAAGAGCTGCTACGCCTCTCGGGTGTGAAGCTCCGGATGACGACGGCGTTCCATCCACAGTCGGACGGCCAGACGGAGGCCGCCAACAAGGTCATTGTGATGTATCTCCGCTGCATGACGGGGGATCGGCCGAGACAGTGGCTGCGCTGGCTGCCCTGGGCTGAATTTGTGTACAACAACGCGTTCCAGACAGCGCTCAAGACCACCCCCTTCACCATTGTCTATGGCCGCGACCCTCCGTCCATCCGGTCATATGAGCCCGGTGACACCAGGGTCGCCGCTGTACACAAGGGCATGGCTGCACGGGATGAACTCCTGGCGGACGCACACGCTCGCTTGGAACAGGCCCAAGATGTCTACAGGCGGCACTACAACAAGCATCACCGCGAGGTCGGGGTCTGGCTTCGCCTACGCCACCGCGCTCCCGCCTCCCTGCAGGGCGTCTCCAAGGGCAAGCTCAGGCCCCGTTATTATGGGCCTTACCGCGTCGTCGCCGTCATCAACGAAGTGGCTTACCGCCTGGAGTTACCCGCCGGGGCAAAGCTGCACGACGTGTTCCATGTCGGTCTGCTCAAGAAGTTCGTGGGCACTCCCCCACCCTCGCCCCCGGCTCTGCCTTCCACTCACCACGGGGCAACTCAGCCAACGCCGGAGCGCGCCACGCGCACTCGACTTGCCCCGGGGCGTGCACCAGATCCTCATCCAGTGGCAGGGTGAGCCAGCGGCTTCGGCAACCTGGGAAGACCTGGAGGATTTCCAGCAGCGCTACCCCACCTTCCAGCTCGAGGACGAGCTGCTCGTCGAGGGGGGGGAGAGATGTGATGTGGGGGAAGCACTACAGCCGCCGGCCTCGAGCACGAGGCGCAACGGAGAGCGCACCGGCCCAGCAGGAGTCCGAGGAGACCAGGCCGGCTGGTGCTTAACTCCCCACGCGTGGCTCAAGAAGAGGGTTGAAAGCTTAAGTCTTTAATTAGCCGCCTAAGTAATGCGGGCAGTAGTTCCAAGGAGCTTGACTCCTATATATATATATGTAACCAGCTATCTGGAAATCAATCAAGAATGATCAAGTGAATTATCTCTCTAATCTCACCTGTGCTTCATCTTCAATCTCACCCCCTGCTGTGGGCGCCAGAGACCTTGGCGCCTCCTCTACCCAGTTACGAGCTACGCAGCCAAGGACCCGCCACCAGGGGGCCTGAGGTCCTTGACAGAGCATCCAGCCACAATAAATTTTCAACCAGGGCTTCAGATATTGGAACCAGGTTAGAAACCAGAAATGACTGGACGGAAATGCAGTTGCTGCTTTTTCAAGTATGAAATAGGATATCAAAGATTAGTTTCAAGTATGGATAGAATATCGAAATTCGGTAACATTTGGTGATGAGCTAGGCTGGGATTGAAACTCTGCGATCTCAGTTACTACTCTGTACCATGACTATCCCCATCGTACAGTTCGGAAAATCCTAATCCCCACAAGGAAAACTAATATGGCTCGCCTAGTCTTATACTCTACTTTACAGGCTTGGTTGACGACATCAACCTGCATCCAGGTCTCTGCATTGCAGCTTGTCTATGTAAGCTTGCACAGTGCTTAAAACAGTGCGGTATAAACTAGTATGCCAGATTTTAGATTCTCACGAGCCGATGTGCCACACAATAATGAAATAATCTCAACTCCGCTGCCTCTACTAGGAACAGGAGACTTCTACTGGAATATGGAGGCAACAAGCACAATTACTAAACACGGTTTGCTTCTGCAGGACGACCAAACAAAAACAGTAAGACACAGAACAGAGAAACACGGGCTGGCCTAGTTTCATCCTTCAGCCAGCCACAGAACAGTATTTTCCTCTCACAACAAATCAGCCGTACAATCCAGGCAGCTGAACAGACAATCGATTGTGCTGCATAAGATCTAGCCAATCACACCATACAACATTGACACAACTGCTGGCTGCACCTAAAGGCTAAACCCCAGCCCAATTCACACTGTCAGAACTCAGAACAGATAACGTTAGCATGCGTCAGGTCGATGCAAGGAACTGAAATTTAACAGTCAGTTTCGGAACATTTCACATTCTGATACACCAGACAGACGATTGACAGTTAATAATATGATGAGTGCCTATCATGTTTCTCGGATTCTCGAAACGTTCGTCATGTATGTATCAGGTTCAGAACAAATCGCGAAGGCACACCTGAATCACCGACGACGAGGACGCGCACTTGGCCGAAGGGCCCGACGCCGTTCTGATCCCGGCCGCTGCCGCTGCTGCTCCGGCTGCCGCTATCCTTCCAAAACATCGCCGCCGCCGCCGCCGCCGCCGCCGCCGCTCGAACCCGACGGAGCTGACAAAAAGCCCCGGTGGTGCGTCTCTGGATCAGGCCTCGACAAGGCCCGCCCTCATTGGCGCAATCGCTGCGACGGGAAGGAAGGGGATGGTACCCTCCTCAACCGTGGAGGGGTGGAGTGGAGGCAGGGTTCGGGCACCGACAACGGAGGACGTGAATCCCACCCATCTCATTTAGTCTTACGTTTCAAGCTGATTTGCACTTTACGGGTACGATTGACTCGCAATAAAAAATGTTGCGCATGGATCCCGACGAACGGCACATGATGATCATACCCTTAATAGTCAATCGAGATTCTTGTGCCCGTCGAATGACTCAGCAAAGTTTAATTTTTGGCTAAAACAAAAAAAAAAGGTTTAATTTTTGGCTTGTATAGAAAAAAGGAAAGAAACACCTAATTCGATTTGTGCTATGCGACCGAACGCGCAGCGCTGTTAGGTTAAACAGCACAATCCCGTGCGTGTGTCACGACATGAAAGCACGACCGTTTTTGCGCGATAGAATATGCGAATACGAACAAAAATAAGACAAGCGAGAGTGGAAGATAATCGCTTCACATGTTGGAATCAGGCCAGTAATCGTTGTAGATTTATAATTTATAAGATATGAACATGGTAAATGAATGAGCTCGCCAGAATGAACGTTCATTGGCACCCGAGAGCTACTGCATCATTGCATGCTCACTCTTCATTAGTTCCTGATCACTGACCTTTTTAGCGTTCTGAGCAAAGGCGTGCCTAGCATCCGAGAGCACACATAGTCCGTGTTTAGTTACACCAACTTTTTTTTTCCGATACGGGATCTGGGATCTTCCCATTTCTACTGCAACAACGAAAATACAGAGTTTAAAGAGTGTAGAGGATTTAGGTAGAGCACAGACAACGCACCTTTAGGGGGTGATTGGTTGCCCTGTCCGGCCCGTCTAAAGGGGCATCCGGAATGGTGGGGTGCACTTACCCGTGTTTGTTTCTCTTCCCCGCATCTTTCACCCTCACCCCCCCCCCCCCCCTCCCCCAATTCCTCTCGCCGCCTCCATCCCGGCCGACTCCGTCTTCTCGGCTTGACCTTCGCTCTCCGTCTAGGATGGTCCGCTGCTTGGCGGGAGCCCGCGGTCATCTGCGCGGGAGATGGTTTCATCCCTGGCATAAAAGGCGCGCGCGGGGGGCGTTAGGGTTGCCGCCACCATTTCCCCCCGCTTCCTCCGGTTTGAGCTCTCCTTCCCTCTCCGCTTCCCCGGATCTGCGGGTTCCTCCTCCTCTGGCTGACCACTCCGGCCCACCAGTGCTTTGTGTGGTATACCTCGATGCCCCTCTCCTGTTTTGTGAATCCATATTTTGTTTTCCCCCAAATCTACTGCCTAGGGTTCATCCAAATCCGCCCTTGCTTTTTGCAACTCCTCATCGGAACAGAGCATTGTGCATTGACGACGAGCTAGCCATCGCCTCGTCGGCTGATCGATAAGTTGACTTCGGGTCTCCTCCCTCGCGATTCGATCTCGCAACACCCTGCAATTCGCTTAGTCTTTTATACTCTACGGGCTTGGTTGTACTAGTTACTATACTGTATTTGGCCTGCACGCCGATGTTCAAATTTAGATTTGCACAAGCTATGAAGCTAATGAGGCTCACATAATGAAATATTCTAACATTACATCCACTACCTCTACTTTTAGAAAAAGAAATCGGAGGCCTCAAAATTGGGGGTGGCTACATCCAAGACAATAATGTAAGCAAACAAGCACAATTACCTTACCAAACACAGCTTGCCAGTGCAGGACAACCAACAATACTGCATATAGCTACATTGGATTGTGGCCAATCACACCATACAACATTGATACAGCTGCACCTAAACCCCAGCCCAATTCACATTGCCAGAACAGATAACGTTAGCAGTAAAGCGAAAGCATCAGTTGATGCAAGAACATCCCATTCTGAATTTTAACAGTCCATTTCACCTTCCGAATCACCACATAGGGTGACCGACGATTGACACGGTTAAGCTGAAATTCAGCTGAACTGAATTGTACGATTGAATTGTTGTAAAAGAAAAATACTATTATATAGCTGAAAATAAGCTAAACCCAACTCATATGAACAGAGCCATATGATTGTCTATGTTGTTTTCAGATTCTCGAAACGTTTGTCATGTCTCAGGTTACAAGTCGCAACGGCAAAGGAATGCATCTAGCTGGATTTGTTGGGATTCGAGTGCGTGTGCCACGACATAAAAGCACGGCCTTTTTTTGAGATAGTATATACGAAGATGGACGATACAAAAAAAAGGGGCATACACAGCAAGAGTGCAAGGGATCATTAAAGATTCTGTTGGCTAGTAATCGTTGTAGATATGACCATGACAAAATCAGCAAGTCAATATGAACATTCATTGGCATCCGCCCTAACATTTAGTGATAAACGATGCTACTGCATCATTTCCTCTTCGTTAGTGATCAACCAAAAAAAAAAAAAGAACCTACCTAAGCTTCTGAGATGTGAAGTCACCGATCTGATGCTGCCTTTTTGAACTCTGATATAAGCACAAGAATTAGCCTCACAAAACCTAGATCTCAACGGCACCTTTAAACAGCGAGCCACTATTTGAATAAGCTAGGCAACATCCATAATGATAAGTGTTTTTTTACACATCCATAATGATATGTTGGCATCTCATAGGATAATGTGACTCACGACTAGTGTGAGGATGCGCCACCTTTAACAATCTTCTATCATATCATCTTCTTCAGAGTTATTTCCATCAGCGACTCCCAAGGGCGAGCCACCTATGCCATGGTGCAAGCAGCTGCTTCTATGCCCATCATTACGAGGACCAATCCATCTCTCGACTGGTCTGAATTCTGTGACCAAGTCAGAGAAGTTGCGAAACCCACACGCCCTTGAACAATCAAATCTTTCCTTCAGAATGTGATCCTGCATTTTCCCCCAGTAAATGTAGAAAAAAAAATGCATACTATCATACACCTAGTAATGAAAATTAAGATAATCACTCTGGTGGGAATCAGTAGCATCTAAATAGATTATTATGAACTTCCATTGAAACAGCTTATATGTAATGTACTAAAAAGCATGCTAAAAAAATCATGCCTGGATGCTAAAGTGAAGAATTTAAGAATTGGATTGACCTCAGAAGACCCCAAAAAAAAAAAGAGTTCTAGGAGCCATGGAAATGTTAGTATGATATAAGAAAATCGGTAAGAATAAGCATACAAACTTTATGTACATCACTCAGGTACTTGCGTAAAACGCGCATGCTGTCAGTTGTTGAATTTACCTTATTGGAACGTGATGATTGCTCAATTTGCCAAAGCTTCGGGCTCCGGATTGTATGCCACCTGCTTAGGACAAATCATATTAAAAAAAGGTCCCTTAGCTCTGCCATACTCCCTCCGTCCCTAAAAAAGTGTCGTTTTGGGTGTTCGTGCCACTAGTTTGACTAGATTTGTAGAAAATACGTGCAACATCTATATCTCTAAATAAATTTATTAAAAAACTAGACTCAAAGATCTATTCAATGATATTAATTATGTATTATAAATATTAATATATTTTTATATAAATTTAGTTAAAGATATTTCTCGGGAAGCGAGAATGACACTTTTTTAGGGACGGAGGGAGTACAAAATAATGTTGATGATCTAAAACCTTGATGGCGTGACATGAGCATTTCCAAAAAGAACTCCCCGTGCCGCAACAGAAGCAGCAATGAGCTGTGCTATGTTTTCTGAGTTGTATGATGTGATTGGACCACCAGTAAGAAGACAATCCGCCTCACTCAAATATGATACCACAGCCCATGCATCATCTACAGCTTCACTGTCAATGAAATCAATAACTGAAAAACACCAAACGCCAACTATTAGGGTAAATCTATTTAAATGATGAGAGTGAAAAAAAAAAAGGAATCTTCAGCCCTAAAATTACAAATGGAATCTTCAGTGGACCCAAGATACATGTTTATTAGTGCATTTTAGTGAAATTAATGTCATGTTGCTACTTCTGATAAATAAAGGGATGTTAAAACCTCCAAGGTGACAACATGTATGCAGCATATAACAGTAGAGTTCGTTAAACTATGGATCTATGTACTATTATTCTGTGCTCAATAAAAAGATAATATATTTCTGCCCTTTCAACAACCAGTACTGTTATTCGTGTAGCATATATTCTGCTCTTTCGACTACCAGCAATGTTATTCATGTAGAAATGAATTTGGAGTTTCCTTATCATTAGTACGACCAAATGGCTTGTAGAATAACATTCGAATGTGATACAAGGGTCATGCTGCATTAAATAAGCCAGAATTAATGTGAATGCCTAATTAAAACAGTAAATTCCAAATGTTCTACTTCATCTGCAAGAATGTTGGAAAGGCAAGAAATAATGTTTCACACATTGGCATAGAATCAACTGATAACACCAGCAGACTTAAGGAAAACATAACAATGCTGCACCATTCTACTTCAAGTACCTTCAACACACTAAAAGAACTAGATACAACTTGATGGGGAAATACAGCATACACTATGAGGCATTTGTACCTATGATAGATAGTTACTTACCATTTTCATAAAGAAAATCCGCAACTGTCCATACTTTTCCATGTGCTTGTTCAAGAATCTTTTCTGGAACATCCATTTTGAGTGAATTTCTTCTTAGGTTTTCTTTAAGAGGAAATGGATCCAGGTCTACAGATTCAGGGATCAAAAAGAAAATTAAACACAAATGAGGAACACAGTATGAAAATCATCGACCCAATAATGAATTAGTCAGTTCAAACTGAAGGCATACCATATAGTTGTAGCGTTGTGTAATAACATGGCACTAATTGAAAATAAAGAAGTTTAAGAGCATGGATATGTGGTACAAATATTAGATGATGACTTAATGCAAAATAATTTAACAATAAAACACTAATTCTAACTCTCTAAGCAGGCACTAATGGAGAAACCTATGCGTTCAAATAAGATCATGTGAACTGAAAGGGATGCATAGCCGTTGGCAGTTGCTTAATAAACAATTAAGAACAAAGAAATTAAAAACTATGTGCAAAAATGTGCTAACAGTTCAAGTAGAACTCAATGTACAAACAAATGAAAAGAAAAAAATGCTAGAATATATTTATGTGAAAAAAATACCCTCAGTATTTAATTCTTTAAAGAAATAGTACATAGTCTTATCACAATATAAAGACAACTATTTGCTTGGGAATTAAAGAACATTGTGAAGTTAACTCTTGATAGGGCGAGATAGTTCTTAGTTCTTACATACCGGTATCAACATCACTATTAGCTTCCCTCTTGTTGTGCAAAAATTTCCCCAAGGCATGAAATAGTGAAAGTGTCTCATCTCTTCCACATGGGGAGGGTAGTGCACTGTTAGGGCCATAGCTCTCATGCCCTGGAACCAGAGAATCATGGCGCTTTGAACCAGTACGACTCGAACTTGTTGCCAATGCAGAACTATGCCTTCTGGGATCAAGACAATAGTATTGAAGAGACATTATTGCATGTCTGATATCACCACCACTAGAGGTTGCTATTTGATGCAATAACTCTTCAGATGCATGACAGCTTTCTTCTTTGCATATTCGAACAAGGATCTTCTTGATAGAATTTGTGGTTACCGGATTGAAAGCAATCTGCAGGAAATTGTGGTGCACTCTGAGAAAAAGCAGTCTTAAAAACTTAATTAGTGGTCATCATCAAATCTGTCAAACATTTGATCTTATACCTTGTGAGCACCAGCATCTTGAAGTAAGGACTCAAGGTCGTCTGAGTTCCACATTGCAGTATCGTTACTCTCACTTTTGTGACAGTGAGTGAGTGAAATGACAGTTGGTACTTGAGTACTTCGAATCAAACCAGTTAAGCATTTTCCTAGTCTTGCAAAAGCTACATTTCCACTTGTCACAGGGATGTCATCAATCAAAATGATAATGAGCTTCCTTTGGGACCTGCTGTCGGTTGGACGAAGCACTGAATACTTCCTTATCTTCTCTACAAAGGTTTCAAATTCTTCAAGCTTTGATATATAGCGTAATCCTTCAAACAATCATTGAATAAAACTATATAAATTATTTGTAACTGAAAAGTACTGACAACTGGAATGCTTTGACGATGTGCTTAGAGTACTATGGACATGAGTAGAAGTATGTGGATGTACACTCTGCATCAGCTCTTTCAGTTGCAAAAAATAAGAGTTAGAAAACATATTTAGAAAACAACAGATACTAACAACTACCTGAATTAGCATGAATATGTTCAGCCCACAGTGTTGGTACTGGAGTTGTCCACTCACATAAGTCTGCTCCAAGGTCAGCAGCAATTGTTTTCACAGTAGCCTGGGATGAAATTAAACATTACTAATACTAGCAAGTACAATTCCATAGCAACAGAATCAAGTTATCCACTACAGACAACATAGTGATTTTTTTCTCTCTATGTTCACCTTAGTATTCTGAAGGAACAAGAACTAACACCCAAAAAAAAACGTCCCCACCCCCTCTAGAATAAAGATTGAAGGAACAAAATAAAGAAATTAATGAATTCAACTGTGTGATACTACAGGATATTATCAGAAATTGAATAGTGTCATTGCTTCTTTGTCTTGTGTGTGTTAGGGGAGGGGCGGAACAAATTGAGCCCAAACTCGCTTTCATCATTTTGGTACGAATTTTCAAAGTGCAAGGGAAGGACGTACTGATTTTCCAACACCAGTTTGCCCAGTTAGGACAAGGGTCCATCCTCCAACCGCTGTCTGCAGAATTGCCTTTGCACTATTAATATTGCTCTATCCTCAAAATTTGGAATATATAAAAAATTGACATGGAAAAGGTAGCTGACTAGAGTAGATATTTGGTCATTTTGAACCGCCTACAACTATAACGGTAATAAAAATCACAAAATAATTGTACAGTTCAAAATTTACACAAGTTGTATTAATGCAGACAACTCCTGCTAGGCAGTCACTATGGAAAGCTCAAGGATTGCGCTTGATTCCTAACAGTTCAAACATTCACTGATTCACATATCAAGGAAAAGGGTTAATGATTCATGTGCTTTTGTGAGATACTCTAGCATGAGGTGATGCCTGATTGCAACATTATTACTACTACAATCCAGATGCTGGTTGAATTGTACTGCCAGGACAGGAAAACATACAAAAAAAAATATCAGATGGTTCTTCAGGGGGTCAAGTCCCCATCCCATTTTTAACCATCGTGTAACCAGAAAGGGAAAAGCACAGAAAAAAGCTTCATCTGGTTTTGCAGCAATGAATATTCTGACAACCTAACAATTCTAATTAAACACTTATTCACATCTCATATGATCTTGCTGAATATGTGTATTATCCAAATTTGTTGTACTATATTCCACTCACAATTGAATTTGTTTCAATTCAATATAATCACCTTTGGTGCCTTCAGCTTCTCTTCCAACCAGTTTTTTACATCTTCAATCTACAAGAACAAGATTTGTGCCATAGCATGTAAGTGCAACATATTCATTGCTCATTCATGTTAACAAATTATGGAAACAATAAATCAATACCCTGATATATTGACATTTTTAAAATATATATGGATGAAGAGGAGATACATAAAGTAGGCAATACAATAGTTGAATATATCCTATCAAAGGATGATGAGCTAATTTAAAGGTTAATAAAGGTGTACAGCATAATATGTGTCGAAAGTTTGTAACAAAAAGAACCGACCTTCTTTTTATGAACAGCAAGCTCAGCCAATGAGTGGGGTGTGTACTTGTCAACCCAAAGCTCTTTTGTTTTCCGTATAAACCCTGCCTAGAAGTAGGCTAATCAGAGATGAAAGTGAAACGGTGAAAATTAACATTCACAAGAGTCTGTGACCACCACAAAATCAAGTCAGGAAATATCAATCGGCCAGGAAAGAAAGAAGAGATTGCCCAGGACAAAGCTTCCATGTAAAGACAGGAAACTACAGGTGCATCTAAAAGCAAAAAAATATACAAAGGTTCCACGTGAACACAGGAAACAGTTCATCTAAAAGCAAAACATATACATACAAATAATACATGTGAGGCTATATGTTGATGTTGATATTTTACTGGCCATGAGCGACAAAAAATATCCCTCTGAAGTCTAAACTGCCTTTTTTCCATACAGTTAATGATCTATCAATATATCAGTAATATCGTGTTTGTATCGAAATCTTCCATTATGTCCAATACATTCAGCCAAATTGTATGTCTTAAATATCCATTCAATGTAAAGATTCCCTTGATAAGGATGAAAGGCTTAGCATGACAACTGTTAAAGGTTGTGTCGTGTCCTCCTAAGTTGCTGATGCAGTGGTTACCAACTGTTCTCAATTTGTATGGCAAATTTAAATAGGAAATGCAGTCGCTACCTAAGAATCTTTCACAAGATACACGAAAAAACCAAGAGGAATGGGGGTGAAAGAGATGTAGTTATTCAGCATACATTGACATTATTTGTTAGTATGTTTTCTGGGGCAGTTCATCATGCTAATTTATCCAAAAACTTGTTTAGGTCATGTAAATCTAGGAATCATACTTCCATCCTCGAAAACTTTCATAATGGAATTAGCTAAAACTGATTCATCTTTAAATTTAATAGTATTACCAATCCAAACAAAGCAACATAGGCTACTAAGCGCCATCTCACCTACAAGAATACTTGAGCAAACTATCTACCTGTAGCAGTCGTGAGACGTATTATGCCTTTGTATTGTCATGATACTATATTGACCAGATACGATAGGTAGGGTAGTTCTCGAGCTACGCTCGCCACCAGCCACCGAACATCACCAGACAACACAGTTCAGTTCAGAGTTCTAGTACAGGCTGTCAGGATCAGTTTGTTACACAAGAAGAGCATAGCCCACATAGCAAACGGATCTCTCTCTCTCTCAACAACCCTGAGATTAACAGGCACTCATTCTGCCTTGCTACCGTGGGTTGGGCCAAAACACTCGCAGCACACGAGGCCCAGTTGCTTCTCAAACTGAAAGCGCCAATTGGGAAAACGATTCAGGAGTTCCCTCCCGATCTTGAGAGTTGAGACAGCACTAATTCCCTTGCCTGATGTTGCTGCAGGTTGACCGTGTCTGTGAAATGAATAGCCACAGTCCCCAGCAGTATAGTGCTAACTTCAGTGCGAAGATCAACACAGGTACTTGGGCATCCTTTTTTGTTCCATGTCTCATAGCCTACTTTGCTTGGTTTCCCAACAGTATTTAGGCTTTAACCGTAAAATAAAGCATGTGAACATGGTTACTCGACTTGGAGTACCGTTATGCATTGTTTCCAGACCAGTACAAACAAAGAAACAACTCAGAGCTGCTATCGAACAGCAACCCACTCAAGTAGCAATACATGCCATGTACAATGGATGCTTACAGTATGTCCTGTTTGGGAGCTTTATCAAAAGAAAAATCTATGTTCATAATTTTGTCTCATTATATGGAATTCAAAGAAATATACAATTATACAAGAAAATAGATGAAAAAAAATATACCTGGCATGCTGAAGTCATTAAAACATTCTGAAAAATCTTCAGAGAGCATATCAAATTCAGCCTTTTCAGGTAAGGGAAAAATATCAGTAATCAATTAAACAAAAGGATCAGCTCAAGTTAGAAAAGATTGGACAGTAACAAACAAAGAAAAATCATATAGCGCTAAGAATAAGACAGGACATCCACTTAGAGCGTGTTATCCCTGTTTGTGCCTAACTAGTTGTTCATCAGTTGTTGGCGAGCTGGAATCGGCTTGTGAGTTAATCACCCACATTTATTATACTGAGAACTTGGTTCAGAAACTAAAAGATCTCAAAATTTAGCCATTGTTCCATATGCAATTCAGATGAAAATGAAATGAGTAATGAGGAGCAAATCGACGTAGATACATGTATATAGAATAAATGTTTTCCATAATGATTTACGTCAGCCTTCGAGCTAAAATGCTAAAGGACATGCCATAAAAATATACAAATCACATGTCTCAGGATGTGACAGCCTAGATTAACCAATCAAATATGCATCATATGAACTGACCAGGAATTGGCTTGGCTGCGATAATAGAACTTAAGACCATTTATGTGTTCAGTATCCAATTTTAGTGGTAAAAGATGAAACTATATATCAAATAAATTGGTGACTGATAGCGAACGAACTATCCCGCTAACTAACACGAAAAAACAAAATCGCTCAACCAAATCTAGTTCGAGTCTGTCACCTTCAAGGAGTCGGACGGCGCGAGTTTAGAGGCGCGGCGACGTCCTCTCCCCGCGCTGCTCTCGCGGCGCGGCTTTTTCCTCGAGGAGCCTGCTGCCTGAGCCTGCAACTGCGCCGGAGCCGTCGCGGGCGTCCTCGGCCTCCGCGCCCGAGGGCCGCGGCGCCCCCCGCTGTCATCCTCCCCGGAGGAAGAGGACAGAACAACGACCTGCGGTCGCTTCCCCATTGGTGGAATGGTGGCGGCGGGGATAGCAATTTCAAGGGCAAGGGCTCGGAAATCTGCACGACGATTGTTGGGGTTTGTTTTGCTCCCCCGGCCCCCGCGCTTGGGAGGGGTTTGGCAGGGTCTAGTCGGGGAGGTAAACCGGAGAGAAAGAAAGAGAGAGCGGCGCGCCGGCGCCTTCCAGGAGAAGGAAGTGAGAACAACGCCACGAGCCCACGAGGCTAGTTTTGAAAATGAATTTTGAAGACAATTTTAGTCCTATACTCCCTCCGTCCAAAATATTCGCCTGTTAATGTGTTTATCACAAGTTTAATTCAATTCATAGAAAATATATTTATATTTCAAATAAATTTATTTAAAAACTAGATTCAAATATCTTTCCAACGTTATTAGTTATGTACCATAAATATTAATATATTTTTATATATATTTAATTAAAATTGTTTCTCAGGATACGAGAAAGACATATATTTTAGGACAGAGAGAGTACTACACTAGTTTTGCACAGAATTTTTTATAACTTCTTGAATGGTTAAATAAACTTTTTTAAGGCTCAATCACGCGGTTCATACAGCAAACTAAGAGAAAGAGAAATATTGGTCTACCATAGTTATAAAGCACTTATTAGAGCATCTCCAATATTCTAAAAAATATATAAAATCATTGAGTCTTTCAAGTTGCTAAAAAAGCTAGTTTATGAAAATTGTAATGAGTTTTCCGTTTACATAAACGACATCACGAATTCATGATACAACAGTAATTTTGCAGTTTATGAAAAGGTTTTGCAAAGACAAATTTAGTATTACTATTTGTTGATTTTGCATAATCGTATACATGGTTGAACTTTTGAAGCCTTAATCACATGGATCATACTATTAGATTAAAAGAAAGGAAAAATTGTTCTATCATAGATATAATGTGTATTCGGTTGAATAAGAGTAACAACAAATTAGAATATCACACTTTGCTCTAGTGTTTGAATCAGGGATAAAGAGGATAGCCCTCACCTCTAAACCCATGCTACAAGACGACTACTTTGGCTAGCCCCGTCTAAGCTCCATCGAAATGCCCCTATTGCTACTTTGGCTAGTACCACCACGCTAACCAGGTCAATTCTCAGACACCTTCGGCGGGATTGATTGCGCCCTCTTCCCGAGCCTCTTGGGAAAGGCATCACAATGCTTTGTTTTGTAGAGCATAGAAGTAGCTATGAAATCGAACAACGCTGGAAAACCCTCGAAGTTGCCCCTCAGACGTCACTGCAGAAGACGTGCAAGGGGTAGGCTCCCCAAGCAGGAGACCTTGAGGGCATCAAGTGAGGGGCTCTTTAGAAGCCAAATTTTTAGAGAAAAAGGTATTGTAGCATGCGTGCTAATTTTTAGCATAAATATCTAATCATGGCCTAAATAGGTTTAAAAGATTTGTCTTGTGAGTTTTACACGAACAGTGCCATGCAAAAGATTCATCTATATTTAATATTCCATACATGTGTCCAAACATTTAATGTGACGGAGATTTTAGAATTTAGAAATATATCGCCAGTTGGAGACTAGGCGTCCAAAGATTAGGATGCCCTGAGCGTCCGTAGGACTTTCTCGGTCAACTCAAAAGTATAAATTGTTCCAACACTAGAGGTAGAAAAGTCTTAAATAGTTTAGGAAATATTAGATGCAGAACTAGTTAGAAGTGAAAAGCTTACTTTTGATTGCTCTTTTCAGATTTATAGTGGCAAGGAGGTTTTAGATAGCAGGAAAAATCCTGAAAACTGCAAACCTGCTGGTACTTTAGGTAGACAGGGTCAAAAACAGTTTAAGGAGATTCCCCAAATACAATACGCCTGTTACTCAGACTGAGGCTGTGTTTAGATCCCAGTTGCAGTTGCAATTCTGCACTGTAGCACGTTCGTTTGTATTTGACAACTTTTGTCCAATCATAGGTTTAAAAGATTCGTCTCATGATGTACATGCAAAAAGTACAAACATGTAAACATTTCGTCTACATTTAATGCTCCATACATGTGCCGCAACGTTGATGTGACTAGTTGTAATTGCAATTTGCAGTGGATCTAAACAGGGCCTGAGCCTGTCTAACTGGAAAAATCTTGATGTCGGTTAATGGGGAGTTCGGTAGTTGCTTAACGAGAGCGGCAAATACAGCTATGCCAGGTGGAGTTGAAATGGCCTGAACCTCCGTGTTCCCACTCCCACGTGACATGGACAGTAAGTAATCTCCATGGAACCGTCATTTGATACGTCGGCCCTGGCCGACCACGTGTGGCGGCTCCGCGGCGGCGTGGCGCCGTCCAAGCCCCGACGGAACCGAACTGCCCGTGCCCAAACATCTGGGCCTCCGGGTCCGAAAGAAGTGAAGAACCATCACCGTCGGCGGTGAAACGAACGACATGGATGGTGCCCTGGTAGGCTGGGTAGGCAGTGAGCTGCTGGGCTGGTATCCCGAATCCGTTACGGGGACAAGTTTGGCACGTTCCGAACTGAACCGCTCCAATTCGTCTTTGCCTCGTCTCCAGATTCCTGCTCGTTTCTGCTTGCGCATCCGTGTCCGCTGAGTTGTCCCGCCCCCGCCACCAGGGGAGGGGCCTCTTTCGCCGCGACGTCTACGCGTCGGTCCACCGCTACCGCTTCCTTTCTTCCAAAGTCTTCTTGGGGTTCGCTGCCACCACCATCTCCGCATCCAGACCTGTGCCCGCGGCGAACGTCACCCGTGTGTGCTACGATTTTTGAGCAACCGTCGCAGGTTCGCGGCGCGGCACCAGCCTGCCGACGTGCCGAATATCTCCGCGTCCCTGAGCGCCACACAGCGAATCAACCGTCGCCTTCACCACTTCGCTCTCCGTATTAAAATCCCACCCCTCCCATTTCTGCTTCGTGCTTCCCCACTACTACATCTCCTCGCTCGATTCGATCCCCGGAGAAACAGCAAAGCTCGGCGCAACCGGCCAGCTACGCTACGCTACGCAACCATGGCTTCCGCTTCCTCGAATGCCAAGCAGAGCCTCTACCCGGACGTGGACCAGTCCCACCCTGATCTCAACACACCCTTCTTCTGCGCTCCCACCGCCGGCGCCACCGCCACGGGCAGCTCCCTCTACCCCAACGTCGACCCCAACGAGCTCGCCGAGAACCTCTTCCCCGAGACGGCCGAAGAGGACGCCGCGCCGCCGCCGCCCACCACGGAGGAGACCATCGTCGCCGTCCCCGGCGCGCAGCTCCACCTCGTGGACCCCGACCGCAGCCTCGACCTCGGCGCTGGCACGCTCTCCGTTGTGCGCCTCCGCCAGGGGGACCACTCCGTCGCCGTCCTCGCGCGCCTGGTCCCCGAGAAGCCCCACCACCGCCGCGGCCTCCTCCGCCTGTTCAGCAGCGGCGGGAGGTCCGGCGGTGGCGCCGAGCAGGAGCCCGTCCAGTGGCCGCTCACCCGCGATGTCGCCGCGGTCAAGCTCGACCCCGCGCACTACTTCTTCTCGCTCCATGTCCCGCACACGGACCACCCGGAGGACAAGGATGACGCCGAGGATGCCGAGGCGGCGGACGCGGAGGCGGCGCTGAGCTACGGCCTCACGGTCGTTGGGAAGGGGCAGGAGAAAGTATTGGAGGAGCTGGACAGGGTCCTCGAGGAGTACACCACCTTCTCGGTGAAGCAGGTGGAGGCGGCGGCGAAGGAGAAGTCGGAGGTCATGGACGCAAGGGCAGTGGCCGAGATCACGCCGGAGGAAGCTCTTGGGGATAAGAAGGAGGTTGTCGAGGAGAAGTCGGCTGCGTTCTGGACGACCATCGCGCCCAACGTGGACGATTACAGCTCGTCGGTGGCGCGGCTGATCGCGCGGGGCTCGGGGCAGCTAGTGAGGGGCATCATCTGGTGCGGCGATATCACGGCGGAGGGCCTGCGGCGTGGGGAAGACGTGATGAAGAAGAGCGTCGGGCCCAGCGCGAAGCCGACGCAGGTGAAGCCCAGCACTCTCAGGAGGATGAAGAGGTACGATGCTGAACAATCTTCTTTACTACTCGCATTTATCATGGCTACTGCAACTGTTAATTTCGTTAATGGATCGGTTGCTCCAAACATTAGACGATTTCAGATGGATAGGAAATCTATTTATTGCGAATTAGATTATTATCCAGTTAATTAGAATGCAATTTTTCCTGTTGGATTGCAGTATTTTAGGCACTAATCGTAGATAGGAGTATGTTGTGGTAGCTCGTAGAATCAGACGACTTACAGATAGCTCTTACATAGTAAATGTTTCTTAATTGGAACTCCCTTTCCCTTAAAGTTTTTATAGATGTTTATTTATCAGAGCAGGGGATGTTTTGCTTGAGCAGCCATGGTTTTTTTCCCTGAATGCAAAGCAGATGTCCCATTCATATATGATGGTGTCAATTATCCCTTCAGGGTGTTGCCATCCATCTTTATTATTTGATTGGTGTGAAATTGACCCTGAACTTAGCCATTGCCTGCTTTACAGTCGCATCTAGTATGTTTTTATCTTGATATATATATTTGCCTCCTATTACGAATGCACCTAGCATCTCTTGATAATGACTACCACTGATATTTTCCTGCATGATGTAGCGATATTACCTTTGATGGTAATGAAAAATGTTAGCAGAGATTTGTGAGTGAGATGCAGATCTTTTTTTGTGGGTGTTTCTAAATTACGCAGTTCTGCTACGTGCCCTGGAACTAGTGCGCTGGATTGCCAATCTGTTAGTCAAGTATGCTACTTGTGAGCAACCATGCGAACGTAGTAGCAGTTTTACAGCACCTACTGTTATTCATGTCCCTTTCGGTTGGTTGGTGTTCATTGCTATTAAATTAATGTATGATAATCAATTTGTGTCCCTCTTCCTGCTGCTTATGGTTTTCTGTCTTCTTTCTTAGGGCTAGGAGGGTTACAAAAATGTCCAACAGGGTGGCAAACTCAATCCTGTCTGGTGTTCTGAAGGTCACTGGCTTTGTCACAAGCACCGTGATGAACTCCAAACCAGCCAAAAAGTTTTTCAAGTTAATGCCTGGCGAAGTTATTCTTGCTTCGCTTGATGGATTTGGTATGCCTGCTTTACATTTCTTTATGATTTGCTTGAGAAATATAGGTTCATTTGAACTACTTTATATGCTTATGGGGTGATTGAATCTATATGATAAATTTGTAAAACCATCAGATAATTGGTTTTGATAATGTATGGCTTCAAATTCTACCCACTTCAAAATGTTCAACTTTTGTTGCATGTTATGTATGATCGGTTATTTGACCCCTTATTCAACGATACAGGGAAAGTGTGGGATGCTGTAGAGGTCTCTGGCAAGAATGTGATGCAGACATCGTCAGTTGTGACAACTTCTGTTGTAACACACAGGTACCATACAATGCAATGGATACTTGGTCAAAATCATCTGCTTTGTATTATTTTTTTTATTTTTTTTGGGGGGGGGGGGGGGGGGGGATCTAGTATGTTTTTTTTTTTTTGGGGGTTAGGAGTCCTCGATTTTTGTGGAACTCTCCATGCCATTTACTACAAACATTGACATTTTAGCATCAAAGTCCATATGGCGTATCATATAAGATCAAATTCAAGTAATTGTAGTATCAATGACCAGCAGATATTAGAACTACAAGAGATCCAAGAAAATTTGTTCTTTTGGAAAAATGGCAATGAACCCATGAACTGGGAAGTACGGCATGCAGGGATGTTCCTTCTGTTTCTTTAGAAAACCTTTGTATTTCATAACATGATTTTGTAACCATTTATGCATAGAATGGCTCTTGTCTGGTTGTCACCTGGCTATTAGTCAATAAAAAATTAACTTCCAGTGAACTATATGGTTGATGCTAGAAGAGGCTAATGGTTCGAATGATGCAGATACGGTGAGCAAGCAGGGGAAGCCACACACAATTACCTCCACGCTACAGGAAACGCTCTCGGAGCTGCGTGGGCTGTATTCAAGATTAGGAAAGCACTCGATCCTAAGGGTAACATGAAGAAGTCGAGTTTTGTCAGCCAAGCAGCGCACGCTGTAGCTAAAGAATCAAATGCGAGGCAAAAGAAGAAGTGAGCCGGCCTGGTCGATGGTTCCATGCATTATGCCTGTAATTTAATCTGTTGCTGTTGTAGTATGTTAGCAATAGGAACTACTGTAGGAAGCTATAGATCTTGTGAGTTTGCGACTCTTATCATGAGATTTTGACATCTTCTTTCCTTCTTTTTTTTTTGTTTGTGTTTATTTTGTTGTACACTGATGTTCTACATACGTGTAAAATCCATAGTACGTTTGGTTTGTGGCACGACAATTTCTTAATTCCACACTGCATTATGTGTGCTCTTGAAAGTAATAGGTTGCATTTCTTGCTTCTCGGTTATCAGTGAGGGTCCGTTTGGTTCGTGGGATATCTAGAAACGGGATATGATGGTCCATGAATCAGGCTGTTTGGTTGCATGGATGAGCTGAATAGGGATATCCACAGCAGAGAATATTCTCACCAAGTTGCCACCAAAAATCGGCCGGGCGAGCTCATCTAACTTGGATGGCGTGGCTGCTGCTCACCTGACAACTATAATTAATGGTTGCAAACAACATTCAAATGATTTTATCTACTTAACCATTTATCTAATTTATAATATGGTCACATAGTTGTATTTGTTGCAATTAAATCTACAAAAATAAGATCTCACATGATTATATTTAGGCTAAAATTAAATAAATAACAGTGGGTCCCACGTAACATCATTAGCCTACCCATCATTATCCATCCAACCAAACAGAAAAATTAACTTGTCCCGTCTCACCGTATCCCATAGATATCCATCCAAGCAAACAAAAATAAAGTTCATCCCCATCTACCCAACCAAACAACAAGTATGGATAACCATATCCAAAAATCCATGGATGGTTATACCCCATACAACCTTGTCATCAAACCAAACGCACAAGGACTGAGGGGGCACCGGGCAACATCACACTCTAGCCGCCGCGGTCCTGGTTGGGCGCGGCTTCCGGGGGCTGAAAAAAAAGTCTACTTAACTCAAGGTCTATTTCACCCTCCATGCTATGAAACGGTCTACTTCACCATAAACTTTTCAAGATCAGTCACACTCGAGCGCAACGCCCGGGTGTTTCGTGCTTCTACCACTCCTCTCCTAGCGGTTCTGCTCGCGGTCCGAGAAGAAGGGGAAGAGTGGGTCGGCGCTGGGTTCTTGGCGATATCGCCGGTGGTTGAGGCCCTGCGGTAGCAGTTCGTGCCATGGTCTCCTAGTCGCAAAATCTTTTTACAATGTAATCGTTTAAGGTCCTCTTGCTGTTGTTCGTTCACTCTAGACACATCGCTTGTGAGTCTTCTTATTTGAATCGTTGCTTCTTCTCTTAATGAAATACATGTGAAGTTGTGTTCTAGAAAAAAGATCGGTCAAATTAACCCTTAGGTGGTTTTGCTACAATAACTGAGGTCTTGCTACCGTGTCGATGATTTTGGATTTTGTTTTTTTTTATTTATTTGTGCTAAATTTATAAAAAATCATAGTAAATCACAAAAAAATTATAAAATAGAAAAATCAAATTTTGTTAGACTCCACATAAGTATACCTACACAGTGAATATATAAGATGGAAAATCATAATTTTTAGTGGAAGTTTTAGATTAATTGGAAAATCTTATTTTACTCATAGCTGCAACTTCTATGGTTTAATTATTATAAATTTTTTTGGGTAGGTTAATTATTGTATGTTTGAACTATAGTAAAAAAGTCTTATTCTTATTCATGGAAATATGTATAACTTAGTTGAGGCATCTGTTGTGACTTCGTTGATCTCAAGATCTGCCGGCAAAGTCTTTTGGAGGTGCTTATAGGATACGGTTTGCGTGCGTGTATTTATAGGGTTAAGTGTGCGTACGTTATGAGTGTCTATGTTTGTATTGTGTAATTCGCAATAAATAAATAAAATATAGATCAGTTTTGTAAAGTTCAATGTAGGTCGTTTCATAATTTGACAGTTTGAGGGTTACTTTTCCTGTTGGGGCACGCGGCCGCCCGGATCAAAGTTGCTCCGCGCGCGCAGCGCCTCCGGGGGCTCCAGCCGATCCGATGCACGCGTCGTCGAACCACCTGCCCACGTCCGGCGAGTCCCTCCTCCGCGTCGTGGCTGCCTGCCGCGCACCCGCCCACCTCCCGTCCCTGCGCGCCGCGCACGCGCGCCTCCTCGTGCTACTCCACCATTCCCACCCATCCGCCGCACACGCTAGCGTCAAGCTAATCCAAGCCTACGCCGCCTGCTCCGCGCTCCCCTTAGCACACGCCGTGCTCGAGTCCGCCGCCGCCTCCTCCCCCTCCGGCAGCACCAGGACCACCACCACCGTCTGCTTCAACGTGCTCATTCGCGCGCTCACCGCCGCCTCCCTCCACCGCGATGCGCTCGTCCTCTTCGCCTCCATGCGGCCGCGGGGCCCCGCCTGCTTCCCCGACCACTACACCTACCCGCTCGCACTCAAGTCGTGCGCGGCGTCGAACGACCTCCTCCTCGGCCTCCAGATCCACTCCGCCGTCGCCAAGCTCCGCCTCGACGCGAACGTCTACGTGGCGCACTCCGCGATCAGCATGTATGCGCGGTGCGGCCGCCCCGAGGACGCGTACAGGGTGTTCGACGGAATGCAGTACCGGGATGTCGTCTCCTGGAACGCCATGATCGCCGGGTTCGCGCGCGCGGGTCTGTTCGACCGTGCTATTGAGGTTTTCAAGCAGTTTGTGGTGCTGCAGGGTTCAATGCCGGACGCCAGCACCATGGCAGGCATCTTGCCGGCTATGGGGAATGCCAAGTCAGATGACATTGCATTTGTGAGGAGAGTGTTTGACGATATGCAGATTAAGGAACTTATCTCTTGGAATGCTATGCTTGCTGTATATGCTAACAATGGGTATCATGTTAAGGCTGTTGAGCTGTTCATTCTGATGGAAAAGGATGATGTTGAGCCAGATTCAGTGACTCTAGCAACTATTCTTCCTTCATGTGGGGAGCTGTCAGCATTTTCAGTGGGAAAACGTATCCATGAGATTATCAAGCGAAAAAATATGTGCCCTAACTTGTTGCTTGAAAATGCTCTCATGGACATGTATGCAAGCTGCGGATGTTTGAAGGATGCTAGGGAAGTCTTTGATTCAATGAGTGCACGGGATGTGATATCATGGACTTCAATCATATCTGCTTATGGAAAACATGGTCATGGAAGAGAGGCTGTTGATCTTTTTGAGAAGATGCTAGGACAGGGGCTGGAACCAGACTCTATTGCCTTCGTCGCTGTTCTGGCATCATGCAGCCATGCTGGCCTTTTGGATGATGGAAAACGCTACTTTGATTCCATGACTTCCAGGTATAATATCACTCCAAAAGCAGAGCACTACACTTGCATGGTGGACCTTCTCGGCCGTGCTGGATGTATAAGCGATGCATATGATTTCATCACAACAATGCTGATTGAGCCAAATGAAAGAGTCTGGGGAGCCTTATTACAAGCTTGTAGAATTCACTCTAATATGGACATTGGAGTCGTGGCAGCAGACAATCTGTTCAGATTGGTACCTGAACAAACAGGATACTATGTGCTGTTATCTAATATGTATGCTAGGGCTAGGAGATGGGCAGATGTTACCTCGGTGAGAAGTGTCATGGTGAATAAGGGTATCAAGAAATTTCCTGGTACTAGCATTGTCGAACTAGGGAATTGGGTTCACACATTTCACATTGGTGATAGATGTCACCCACAATCTGAAATGATCTATCAAAAACTGGATGACCTATTGGGAAAAATAAGGGGAATGGGTTATAACCCAGAGGTAGAGGCTACACTTCATGATGTCGAAGAAGAAGACAAGGAGGACCATCTTTCTATTCACAGTGAGAAATTAGCTATTGCATTTCTCCTTTTGAACACTAGTCCAGGCACAACTATCAGGGTGACTATGAATCTCAGAACCTGTAGTGACTGTCATCTTGCTGCAAAGCTGATTTCGATAACCACCTGTAGAGAGATTATCCTCAAAGACACCAATAGGATCCATCATATAGTACAAGGAGTTTGCTCATGCGGGGATTATTGGTAGAGGATGCACAATTACCATATACTGCATTGATTGAAGCGTGGCTGCTTGGGGAGAGAGGATTTTTTGTTTTGGATCTTTTAAGCATTCCTCAACTTGTGTCCTTCGATTGAATGGATGGTGATTTTCTGGATAATATTTGTAACAGAAATTCAGCATTCATGGTCAGCTGCAGAATAAAGAAGAATGAGACCTATTTGCACTTGACGTTTGATTTCTTTGTCCAGTATTCAGGCTCTTTTGTTCAACAAAATCAATCTAACAGAAAAACATCTAGAGAAGTGTGCCGATCAAATATCAGTTATCTATTTCTTAAACTTTTGGGAAATATACATATATAAAAGTGAACCCCCAGGAACTAAGTGATACAAGACCATTCAGCATTCATCAGCTCTTTATGATATTTTTTTATCCAACTGAACAAGAATCAATGGAACTAGTATGGAACAGAGATGTTATGGGGGCATACAAGAGATAGGATCATACTACAGCTTTGTTGTGTTAAGCTGTAGTCCCAACAGATATTAGGAGCAACAGTCACTGAAATTGTAACCTCATATCAATGTCCTGAAGTTACTGAACTTTGTCGGTTGAGATTGCTAAGTAGTTCTCTCTATTAATAACACACCCATTTAGTCAATGAAGGCAAGCAGTATTACGAGTGGAATGAAAAATCTACCATGTTGTCTGCTGCAGAAATCTGAGGCATGTGCTTCTCTTCTCTTCCTACTTTCTTGTTAATCTGCAAAAAAAAATTAACCTAACACTCAACGGTTCCTTGTTTATGAATTAGTGCCATTCTGCAAATTGAGTTTAATTTTTTGCACTCCATGATGAAGGACAAACAAATCACGGTATAGCTTTTTAGTCCTTTTAGCATGTGAATTTATATAGATTTGCAGAAAGCTGTTCACTGTTCACATGATAAAAATACATAAAATGTGTACTTATTTGAACTTTTCAGTGAGATGTTGGAAAAATAGTTGCCTGTATTATGATTTCTCTGCTCTCCATGTGTATGTTTTTGCTTAACTGTAGCGATAAATCAGACTATGGAGTCTCCATAAGCTTAAAAAAAAGCGCATGAAAAATGTGCGTGTTTTGCTTAACTGTAGCAAATCTAAAGTCTTGATTTGCTGTGCTAGCTGTTTAGTTCCTTTCGCAGTAGGTTGTTTGGACTCGTCAGTAGGCTAGCTTTGGCTGGCCGTTGCAACAGTTGTGCTTTATGTTAGCTGGTAACCCAGCCGTTGAAGTTTGCTTTTGTAAAGACTTGTGTTGCTTTATAAAAGCAGGGTTTACCTCCGTAAAAAATGCTGTTTGTATCAGGCCAACAAATAAAGTTAATGTGGGGTTTAGGTGGCAATGTTTCTTCTTGCTTACAGAGTCACAGGTTAAGCTTAATTATTAAGTGTTAAGCTTAATTATTTGTTCCAACATAATAATTGAAAAAACTAAGGATCAATTGCTCCAAGGATGCAGATCCCATCCTGCCTAAGCCCAAGAAGAGTGTGGATTTGTCAAAACCCGTGTCTTGCTCCACGACCTCACTTCCGCTTTTGCATGGGCTCATCGGCTGGGAGGAAGGCAGACGACAGCCTTGATATCATGGTAATTGGGAAAATTGGGAAGAGCGCGCTCGGACAATTTTCTACGGAAGGAAGGACCTGCAGGCCTGATTGCACACTTGCACTTGCACTGATCTTCGCCATGGTCGCTCTGGCGAGCAGCAGCAGAAGCAACCTTGCTTTGCTGATAATTTAGTTTTTGAGTGGCAGCTGGCAGGCATTGAAATGTAATCTAAGGAAAGCTATACTTTCCTTCCATCTCAGTGAAATGTAGCAGCCCCGCCTCTATTCTTAATTTTATTGTTACATTACAATATTACTACTTTAAAGAATAAATAATCGAAGGGACATGATCATAAACATGTATGTTTATGACAAAATCGAAGGAGCAACATATAAAGCAGGGATCCAATACACATGTGAACCATCACTATTGAGATGTTGATGCTCTCTTACCCCTTTGTTTCATAACTCTATTCGCTTACCAGACAGCATCAGCCAGCCATTCAACGGTGTTTTTCTCTCATAACATTTAGCTAGCCAACCGTACAATCTAGCTAGCTATCCCGGTGTTTATTCACAGCCAAACTTATCTAGATTTTTTTAAGCAAAACTTATCCATAATTCTAGGTTACAAAGAAAGTATGCACAGCCAAACCACAGTATTTGAACGACTGCATATGACATTTTGTCTGTTAAGTACTTCATTCATTCGTCTTGTTATATAAGGCATTAAATATTTAAATTTTATCTTGAATTATAATGTATTCTGGATTATTCAACTCCATCTATTCATGTCTCTCTTTTAAACACCATCTATACAGAGAAAATTGGATATTTGGTAATCCAATCTTCGTAGTTTTGCTATTCCTAACGTGGATTTTGCAAAAATAGACCTCCAAACATTGGAGGCTTGATTTTCTGGCCATTTTGTGTACTTTTTGTATTTTCTAGTATTCTTCCATGTATTTGGCATCTGAGTGGACGTTTGTACCCTTCTATGGCATCCTATATTATACATGCTGTGACCATCCATGTACACGAAATGAATATACATGTGTTTTAAGTCACCATCATTTGTCATCTACTGTATTGTGTTGTATATATAGGGTGTGTTTGGTTACCTGGCTTGGGGCTAGCCAGGCTTCCATAAGCCAACTTGGGCATGTTTGGTTGTCTGACTAGCCCCTTTAGCCAGGCCCCAGCAAGCCCCGAGCGGCCCATTAGCCTGGCTTCCTGGAAACGACCGAGGGTGTCATTTCCGTGGAGCCAGTCTCCATCTCGCGCGTGGCTCACTCCCCTCACCTCTCGGTCTCATCCGCTCGGTCCTCCTCCGCTCGTCCGCCGCGTTCGCTCGCGACCGCCATGGCCCCTCCTCCGAGCTCGCGACCTCCGCCCTCCTCCCGGTCTCCTCTGAGCTCGCGACCGCTTCTTCCCCTCGCGGGCGCCATGGCTCCGGATCACTTCTTCCCCGGCGGCGGTGACTGGTGCGGTCGTCCCCTCCTCCTCCTCCTCCTCCGCCACCGGGATCCACCTCCGCGAGCCCGTCCCCTCCTCCTCCTCCGTCTCCGCCGCCGGGATCCACCTCCGCGAGCCCGTCCCCTCCTCCTCCGTCTCCGCCGTCGGGATCCACCTCCGCGAGCCCGTCCCCTCCTCCTCCTCCTCCGTCTTCGCCGCCGGGATCCACCTCCGCGAGCTCCGTCCCTCCCTCTCCTCCACCGGTGACGGATCCACCGACAATGGGATTCGCCGAGGGGGAGACGACGGCGAGCTCATCCTCTCCTCCTCCACCTCCGCGAGCCCGTCCTCGCCCACCTCTGAGAGGATCCCGCTGCCGACGGCGAGCTTGGGGCAAGCCCACGGCGTCCGCTGCACGGTACTTGTTCGACAAAATGATTCTTTGGGGGTGACTTCACCGGTTCAAAGAAGAGGTAACCATATGCAAAGCAAGCCATCCAACCAAACAAACCTGTGTCAAGCCAGGCTTAGAATAGACAGGCAACCAAACAACTGTAGATTGGCTTCGTGGGAACAAGCTAAATCTAGCCTGGCTTGGATTTGCTAGCCAGGGTAACTGGAGAAGTGAACCAAACACACCCATAGACACGTGTTGGTGCATTCTCTATTTTTCTGGACAGGATTCATGCTGTGGTTAGTTCCGTTCATTAAAGGAGAAAAGAGAGACAGGCCTGTGACGCAACTGCTTGAACCGTGAAGGTTAGCTTGCTAGGATACAACAGTGGGGGTCAAAGAAGGGCAAGTAAGCAATTATATGATATTGCTGCAGATTATTGAAAGCTTTTGAGGAAAGATAGGGATAAGTACGGAGCGTTCCTATTATTGAACTACTAGTTTTTTAAGCATCTGCATCTTTACACAAATGAAATTATGAGCTCAAGACGTCCTTTATCTAAAATATTTGGGAAGGAATTGAGCATGGTACTGCCTTGTCAGCTCCCACTTGTCCTTGTTCTATGTAGTATAGCCACTAAATAACAATCTTTTATAGCTGGCTGCTAGGTTTTATCTTCTTCTTCAGTGCATCATAGCCTTTCCATCATTCAACAAATTTCCAAAACTACTGTTCACTCGATGTATACAGCACTAAAAACTGTGAGTGCAACAACGCCAACAAATGATATGCTTTGTAATTGGGATTCATACAGTTTGTACTAGAAAAATAAATCGAGAGCCTAATTGACGTCTCTTATCAAATTTATGATCCTGGTTGAAGGCAGCTGAACGCTAGAATGTCAGCCAGCATTTATTGTGCAGAAAAATCGAGTGGGGTTTTGTGCACCTGTCAATCATTTCGGACATCACTTCCTGTTGATGAATCAATTGAAGAAATGAGCACGACAATAATAGCTTTCTGAAAGAACAACAACGGGAAGCGCATTTCTGTTTTTTATGCTTCTGGTATATTCTGATTTGACCTGTCTCGCTACGATGGATCAGTAGTGCCATCATTCGCAGCTGCGTCCATCTGTTTAGTGTTCTTTGCGTTTGCTCCAGTGCTTTACCTTCCAATGACGAGTTTTGCATAGTTATTAGTACTAAAATTTGGTTTAGCAATCTGATGATAGCTAAATAGAGTAGCTGTTGCTTTTCCATCACAACTTGCATTGTTGGATCAAATCTAACATAGATTTTAGTGCGAGCTCATCTGCTATGCACTAATGCGACACAGGAATGCAGGAAAGAGACTTTCCATATACTGCTGCCGGAATTCAGGCTGTAAGCATGTTTATCGACGTACAAATTCAGGTACTAATTATGCCGTCATTACGAGGAGTTTCCAGCTAGGAAGCAGAGGCAGTATTGAAGTTCTCCACCACCTGTGAATATGTGAGCGAGCCAACGAACATGATCTGATTTCTTGATACCACACAACAGAATGAAAGCGATCGAGGCGGCCAATACAAAATCTCATGGACCACCACCAGTGACTGCGCGCCCGCGGTGCGCGGATGTTTCTATCTACGTATAAAGAAAGCCGCAGAAAGGTTTAAGAATTGCTTCAGAAGCAATGCTTTGTGCCTTTGTCTAACGACCTACCACTACCAGCTCTAGGGAGGCAGAAAGATCAGACGAAGTGGCATCAGCTCCAGTGCAGCAGTAGTGCCGCTGCCAGGCTGCCCCCGGCTGAACGCTCGTGAGGCGTCCGCTGCGACGCAGCAGTCGTGGCGCACGCGATGTGTCACCCGATACAATAATTGGCGGCCCGATCGATCCTGGCCTGCTGCCTGCCTGCCTAAACATTAGGTGGCGGACGTGCAGGTGCGCCGTCCTGGGTTTTTTTTTTTTTTTCCTTCTCTCCCTCCTGCCATCGTTTTCTCGACGGACTTTGGAGTTTCGAGACCTCCCTTGCTTTCTCCCCGCCGGTAACCCGGCACGAGCAGAGAGCAGACCAAAGGTGATGCTTGTTTGGGTGTCACTGCCTGCGCGTGAGCGTGTTTTGTCACACACGCTCGATCGATCGTGTCTGTCGTGCGTTGCATGGTATTGTGATTGCAGACTGGGGAGGCTAGGAGTAGGAGAAAAAGAATGATCGAGACGTCGACAGTCTGATGTGTGCGTGACAGTGCGAGAGATGTGCTCCCTCCTAGTCACGCAGCTTGCCTTGGTCGATACTTCACCGTGCCGGTCATCGGGCTTGCTTATGTTGGAGGGGATCAATTAGCAGTATGCATTACTCTACGTGCCCTAAACACACAATGGCCGGCCGGGCTTGTGAAACATGCGGGCCGCATGCTTTTCGCGATTACTGCTTCACATCGCTGTATGTGGACTTTGCCCATGCCCCGCGCACAAACAGGGTGATGATCTGACATAAAACAACCGGAATCTTTGCTGTTACTGTTGCATTCTCTCGTCCTCTTCTTTTATTGGGTTTTCAGTCGGTGGGTGCACTATCAAAGGATCATAACTCCTGATGCTGATCGGAGTGAATCAAGGACCATGCTGGAGGGAGGCAGCACAAATTAAATCTGAAATGAAACTGCTGGCATAAGTACAAGGCAGAGCAGAGTTTTTCTTAGCCAGTAAATTTCATGTTTGTAGGTCATTTCTCCTTTTTTTTTTTCGAAAGACGGCAAAAGCTTTACCAGATTTTTATTAGTAGAGCAAAATAGAACAAATAGTGATCAAAATAGAAAAAACAAAAACAAAGGAAAAACGACCAGTACACGGTCCGGCAACTCGACTCAAAGTCATTTCTAGTTTACTTGCGTTTTCACAAGTGGTCTGGACCACCAATACACACATTTGTCACATACAAATGATATTGTTGGATTGATCAAACAAAGGTCTTGACAATAACAATGTGTTTTTCATCAATGATTTTCTCTCTCACGTAGTGCTACTGCACTCTAAGGAAGCATCACTCTCAGTCAGACTCACCATACTTGAGGGTAGTAACTTTCTGGCTACAACTATTAAATGCATCTCCAATGGCCTAACTCAGAGCTAGCTCCTGAATTTTTTATTATTAAACGGTGCAAAAGACAATAGACTAGTATGGACTCAAAAGATAGTCTTGCACACTTCACAATGCATTCTTCTCTCACAACATGATGTTTAGATGTAACCACTTCCCTTTATTCGAGAGGATATGAGAGAGTTTTATGGGTGACAAAAAAAAAAAAGGAGAGCTATTGAGGATCTGTCAAGGTAATGGAATTGGGTCATCTCGTCTAATATGAGAGTTTTATTAGGACGAAGGATAGTTAAGGAAGATGCTCAGTCTATAGGTGCAGGATAAATGGATCCTAATTCTCATGCTGATCGGTGAAGTAAGAACCTTGCTGGAGCATGGAGACAGCACAAAATCTAGAATGAAAATTGTACAAGCTATTGGCATATACTCCATATACACTCCATCCTGAAATACAAGGTATTAAAGATTTAAATTTTTCCCCATATTATAAAGTACTCCATATTGCTCAACAACATCTATGTGTGTTTGCCTTTTAAACCAAATCCATGTATGTATCTATGCATGCTTTTTAAACACCACCAACCTTCCTCAAAATGACTCACCTAATTACTAGTCGAAATCAATGACATGTATGTCTACCTTTTTAACCAATATCCCACTAAGAAATCAAGCAAGTTAACAACCAAACTAATTGGACAGTGAGAGATATAATGTTTTTTAAAGACTCTTTATTTAATTTGCTCCTAAACTCGTGTTCATCAAGATAACTAAAAAGAAGAAAAAGGATGTTTTTTTTCCTTAGATAGTAAACTCCATGTATGTAGTCCGTTCTCGTTTACTTGCAGTGTTAGAACAGTCTTTCAAAATGTTGACCACTAATACCACATTTGTGACACATAGAAATGATATTGGTGGATTGGTCTACCAAAGGTCTTGACGATTATAACAGTGTGCTTTTCATCAATGTTTTTTTAACTCCTCTCAGGTAGTGGAACTGCCTATTGTACTGTATGGAAACATCACTCTTGAACCCACCACAGTTGAGGGTAGTAACCTTTTGCTACATCTTATTAGGGTGTGTTTGGTTGGAGGACGAAGTTGGATGGGATATGATGATCTATGGATATTGGGATAAGGATATCCATTACGTATGTTTGGTTAGATGGATGGGACGGACCATTTTTCTTTTTGGTTGGATGGATTGAAGTGGATGGGATGTCAATATTCGACCAATTATATCTATTATTTAAAAATAATAACAATTAATTAGAAACTAATAAATATGCACTAATACTATTTTTGTCATGATAATCACTAGTTTAAAATAAATATGTTAGTTAGCACCATTAATAAACTAATTAGCACATGGAACATGCACTAATCAATGTATTAACACTAATCAAAACCAATCCTACCATCGTAATTACTAAGTAATAAAATAATATACTAATAATACTTAATTTGTTTATTAATGATAGAGATTAGAAGACATGGATGAGTTGGTTCACGAGATTTTTTATGAACCAGAAAATCCACCATCTTGAGATATATTCCCTGTTCAGAGATTTCGTGATCCCAGTGATCCATCTAACCAAACACTATTGATGGATGGTCTCATCCCATCCATGCAAATCCATGAAACCAAACATATCCTTAAAGAGCGAGCTGGCGACCAGACCATCCATATGCGTACTGTTCCGTTTTGGGTCAGTTAAGGCTATTTCCTTAAAGAAAACTAAAGGAACTCTGTTGGCTCATAAACGACAATGCAATCATCGGCCAAGCAAAGCTACTTGCGATAATTGTACATACATGTTCAAATGAGTGGCGGAACAAAATATGCCCTTTAATGATTTATATAATCTCTCCGACCGACACACTTAGAATTATGCCCGACAAAAAGATATGTAAGGCTGGAACGAAAAGACGCACTCGCACTAGCTCGTACAGAAGGAGGACAAAATAGCGAGCCGTGCGCGGTGGTCCAGATTGAGTTTCTATACTGCGTGCTAGGAGGACATGCATGGCGCGCGCCGGCGAACTGGTTTTGCTTTTCGATTTATTATACTTTTTTTAATGTTATTACACAAACAGAATTTACAGAAACATGAGTGAAGACGCTTTATTAGACATCACAAGATTATTTTTTTTTTCTTTTTGGCGCAACAACACAAGATCTTCCTAGAGCTATAACAAGAACCGATGGATTATCGTTCCCGAAAGATGGTGTCCTATCGACGATGATTTAACAATGAGTCCGTATGCAATTGCAAGCCTGCAGGTTAGCTTGTCACACCAGCTAGGCTGCAGGTACATGCATCGTGCAGCTGCTGCAGGCCGTGCCGCACTAGCAACTACTAGCAGCAAGCAAGTAGCCACGTAACCGCCAGTGGATGGATGGAGCACGCTAGTGCCTCGCGGGTCCGCACGCTAGAGTCGTCGGTTGCGTCGCCCGGCCGGCCGTACGCCGGTACACGGTGCGCCCCTGGCAGCACAGCACAGCGACGGCCGGCCACTCCATCGGCTACGTGCTCCGGCGGTCCGGCCCACCACCGCGGCCGGTTACCTGCCGTCCGGCCACTGCACGCGCGCCAATCGCCAAACCGGCAATTCGATCTTGGGCAAAATCATCCTCGGTCGGGAAGCCAAACCGTACCCAGCCGCCCAAGTGGATGGCCAGGACGTGGCATGGCCGACGACCTGCCCCTGCATGCCCAGCCCCGGCCGTATGCGATCGAGGAGATATCGGAGCAAAGCATGGACTTCTGGCCGACGCGGGCGCCACGCACGGGGCCGGCCGGCCGGCTTGGCGTAACTGCGGCGACAGCGACGGGGCCGGGCCGGCGGGGACGACACGGATGGCAACAGGGCAGCCACCACCACAACCCTCCGGCAGGAGCAGTCGTGCTCGATGGTGCATGCCGCCCGGCCACCCAAATCATTTGCCATGCACGTACGACACACCACGCCCATCGATCGATCCGTCTCGGTCAGTCAGTCGCCGCCGGCCGGTCGGTTGAGCCGTCGCGTCTCGGGCGAGATGCGATCGAGCGTACTAAGTCCGATCCGCGTCCCTGGCTGCATGGCACGGCGCCGTGCATCAGCTGCGGCGCCTCTGCTCTCTCTCTCTCTCTCTCGCGCGCGCGCGGCAGCGATCTTTCGGGCGCTCCAGTTTAATAACCGCGCCGGCTGCTGCTGCTGCGGTATTTGCGGCGAGTGTGGACTGTGGAATGAAGGAAGAGGAGGGGAGGGTCGGTGCGGCCGCTTGGGGGTGTGTCGGTGGCCGGGTGATGTGGCGAGGCGGCTGCTGCCGTGGAGCGCGTGGATCTCACGTGCCAGCTGTGCCTAGGTCAGGTGCGCGGTAGGAGCCTCGGAGGTGCGAGAATCTTTCATGTTTGGGGACCCGAGAACAAGAAGCCGGCGACCAAGGTACGGGTACGGCGCGCGCGGGGCAGTCCCATCCCATCCAGTCCGTTGGTTATTTCATCACATGCATGCTTGGTGATCGAAATGTGCCCCCAGGTTATTATAATTTGAGAGCAGGAAGCTGTGTGCAGCATGTTCGCTTCATCTTATCAGGTAAAATTAGTTATACTTTTCAATCATAGGGTCATGGTTTTTCTCTTACAAGAAACCGGCCATACGAATTCGGTCATATAAGTGAGACGCAAACGCAATAAGTCTCAGAGCAGTAGAATGAGACGTGGCTTAATTTCCTCGTGCAAACTCAAAACAGGACCGAGGGAATACACGACACGCTACGACTAATAGCCCAGCTTGACACGTGTCCTTGACAAGATCATGCGATGTGCGTGCTACATCACCATGTCATCCTGTGTTGGAGAGTCCAGTGGACTAGCACCACTTTCTATTCATGTTCTAAGTGCCGCGATACAAGCTGTTAGAAATTTTAGAATTCCTCTCAAGAAAAACTTGCCAACGGAGGTCACATTTATGCCTTCACAGCCTAGCATTTCCCAGTCAGTACCCCACGGAAAATAATAAAAAAAAAGCCAAACTGGAAGCCGAGCTCACTCGGTCCCACTCCGTACATGTGCAATCCGCTCCTCCTGACTCCGAAGAACATGTACAACAGGACACACTGGAGCAAATTAAAGGGAATACACTTTGTATTGTGATCGATGATAAAATTTTGACAAATTTTATTGGCTCTGTTCACTTGAACTTACCAGTCAGCATCAGCCAACCATTTAGCAGTGTTTTTCTCTCACAACAATCAACTAGTCAGTCGTACAATCCAATCAACCGAACAGAACCAAATTGTTTTTTCACTTTTTAAGGATTGTATTTGCACCCACAGTTTATAACTTACCTTCGCCCCTGACAAGACAACTCGAGTCATCTATATATGACTTGATTTTTATAGAAAACACCCTCACAAGTGTAGAGATGGGTGAGGCCTCGCAAGGCGATGATGCCGGCTCGTGCTCCTAGGCTCAACCATAGCTGGAGAACGCGTTTTATAACTTCTCCGTGCGCATGGGAGAATTCAATTAATATTGGCCATGTTCGACTGGCTGGATCATATGGTTAGCTGGCTGAGTTATTGTGAGATAGAAACACGGTTGAATGGTTAGCTGATGCTGACTAATAAGTTTAAGCAAATAGAGCCATTCCACACTAAAGTTCCTTATCCATCGATTCCTTTTTTCTCTATTTATTTGTGGGTTGTACGATTTATCTTTTGAGGTGTCTATATCCTAAATTTAAGACATTCTAAGAATATGTCTGTAACGTAGGAATTTTATAGGAATCAGTTCAATTTTGGTAGGAACGAGATGAAACGGCGGCTCATCAGAGATGATCCCGTCTACTATGTGCTGTACCGTCCCGTAGTACTGTAGATGAGTGTCCATTCCGAGGCCCGGAGGAGTTATGGCGCTGCAGCGGGTTAGGTCCCCCGTGCCCGTGCGCCTCCTCACTGACGTAGTGACATCACGTCACAAACGAGCCGCCGCAGTCGGTGCTGTCATGCCACTCGCCCCCCGCGCGCGACCACCATTTACTGCGCCCACGGCGCGGGCGGGCGACGGGGTCACGGCGACGGTCCGGCCGGCGGCCGCCGTCCCTGCGAAGTGAAATAGCGATGGATGACCTCAATTCTCACCTCTCGCTCGCGCTCTCTTTCGTTCCGGTTGCCACGGGTGGGAGACCGCGACCTGGCGACCTGCCTGCGTCCCAAAACGACCGCGTCGTCGTGTTCGGCCGCTCGCCACATCCGCCTCCCCCCTGGCCCGCGCCGCGCGTGCGTGACACGGCAGCGCGCGAACGCTTGGCCTCGGGCGACAAGTGGCTGATCCGAGCGGGTTTGCAGCCGGAAAACGCCCCGGCGCACGGGTGGGGCCGGCTGCTTCCGGAAGTGGAAGCAGTAGGGGTACAACCGTAGCACCTGCAATTTGTAAACAAACGTTTTTCAGCAGGCTGATGGTTGGGTCACCTACGTAGGACAAACCGAGACCATGCACGCAAGGATAGTAGTAGTATTTCGCATTTCTACATCAGGTTATTCAGGTCAGACAAGAGTGCAAACGACTGTAGGATCGGGACGGAAATGCTTTTTATATACCGTTACAGGTAGCGTTACTAGGAATTGACGAGAACCGTTGAGCTAAAAAAACCGTCGTACGTCCTGCATAGCCTCATGGTGCACGATACACACCGGTCAGCGTCATCAGCTGCATACAAATCGAACACGGTCGACATCCTTGATACTACGTCGTCAGTGCCTATCCTCGTCTTATCCTTTCAGTATGTCTGCCAAAAGCACGGTTTTACTTTTACAGCAATTGCACATTTGGGAATTATACCCCTCCAACTAGTCAAAAATCAAACTATCTTACTGTTTAATCAAATTATAGAAAACTGTATCAGCAACTACAATTAAATAACAGTACAATAATAGAAAATATATTATTTCTCGATAAATATATATAATTCACACTTAATTGATATAATAGTATTTAAAGAAAACCAGTGGAATTGAAGGTATTTAGATCCCAGCTGAATTATAGTCATGTATATTATGAATGAGATTATAACGGATTGTGAATTATTTTGGACAGAGGAGTTCGTGGTACTGTTGCACAATTTTTTATTTTAGTGATTACCACTACATGGTTCTCGGTAATAGTACCGAGGGGCACTTCTCACCATAACTATTTCCACTGTAAGAGCTGCTTATATGAACATCCTATAATACTAGGGCAATAGGAGGTACTTACAATACGAAAGGTTTTATTTGTGATGCATCAGAGAGAAAAGTAGGATTTTTTGAGTTAATTATTCATTCAGCAAGAGAGAGAAGGGGGGGATTGCATTAGAACTATCAATAAACTTCTTGCTGTGCATGTAATCTAGTATTTCAGTACTCTATATACTATGCATGTGCACCTTTTCTTTTTGCCGATGTACAAGTAACTATAATTGATATTTGGAAAAGAAAAGGAACTACTCCAATTGATGATACCGTCATGAAAAACCTGCCACTACTATTCCACTAAGTCGCCATCAACTTAGATCGAATGAAAAACTTAAATAAAAAGGACTGACTGGTACCATAGATGACTATCCTGCACCTGTCCCGGTGCGCGCATTGAATTCGTGATTCGATTCGCAGCACGCAATACAATTCAGAAGTACTACAGCAATGTAAATTGTAAAATCACAAACGCTTTTTTTTACATTTGACCTTGAGAGAGTCCAGTCCAGCAGCAGTATATCATTCGTTCGTAGTACAGGCCATCCAATCCCCCAACGTAAAAGCCACGTGCAATCCTCATCGATCCCAATTCCCAACGAAGCATTTCCCTTTTACTTTCGCAGAGAGAGCACTCCCGTTTACTTTTTCCACTTCCTCTCTTTCTACATACGAGGGCTATTTTCGTCCCTTTTTCGCCCTTTTGCGATGTGTATGGGGAGTATACTCCTACTATTGGCCGATGGCGCCCTGTCCTGCCTCTCCAATTGCTCGCTTTCCACCCCTTGCCTCTGCAACCTCCACCAAGGAATTCTTGGCCCAATATGCGCTCATCGTCCCCGTCACCTCTCCCCACGCACCATCGCCGATCCTATTGCTATTGCCCACATTTCCCATTTCTCTCACCTCACGTAGGAGTAAGTAAGTAGGCCACAGCATCGCGTCATCTCCTCCTTCTCGCCGGCTTCCTGCGATCCTCCTGTCGCTGTCCGTCGCCGTCTCGTTGTTTGCTACCGCCGCTGCCTGCCGCTCCGGCTGGCTGCGCTAAAACAGCAGCAGTCCGCGCCCGCCGCGTAAGCTGACGACCAGCGACGGCCGGCGGCCGGAAAGTCTGGCCGTTCGTCCGGTCCGCCGCCTCCGCGCAACGGCGCAAGCGACGCGACGCGGCCGGCCTCGTGGTTTCTGTGCGTGGTTGGAGTGGTTGAGCCGATGGCGACGATCCCGGGCGGCGTGGCGCCATGACAGCAACCATTTTAATACGCGAGACGCGCCCCAGCAGCAGCAGCGGCTGAAACCTGACAAGCTAACCAGATTTTAGGTGGTTATTACCCGTGTCGCCTCCCACCCCTCGCCCTTCGCCGCGACGCCTCCTTTCGCCGCCCAGCTGGTCCGGGCCGGCCCGGCCCCAGGATATAGTTCCCGCTCTCTCGTCGCTTGCGCTTGTATCTTCCTCCTCGTCTCAGGGCTCAGGCCTCCCCGCCCGCCGCGCGCGCCTTTCGGTTCCGGTTCAGCGAATTCAGCCACAAAGCGAGTGGGTGGCCGGAGAGCCCTTCTCACTCTCACCCAGCGCGCGGGTTCCTCTCCTGGTAACGGAACTCGCCCGCTCACTCGCTTTCCAGTTTCCAGGCCACAGGCGACGACCGCCGCCCCGGCAGTTTTCTATTCCAGCGTCGCGCGCGGTTCCGGGTCAGACATTGGTTGCAGGCTCGCAGCCAGTAGCCGCCCGGTGCCCGGATCGTCTTGTGACAGCGCCAAGTCGATCCACGGCGGTTAATTAGAGGTTGAGCAAACCGGTGGCCTGGCTACTTACCGGCCGGATTGCTGTGCCATGGACAACTGCTGCTGTTCCTGCTGATCTCGGCCATCGTTGGAGGTCGGCGTCATGGCGGCGGACCACGGGGAGGGCGTCGGCCGGTGCATACTGGTGGGGCTGCACATGGACGCCGTCGGCAGGGACCTGCTCCGGTGGGCGCTCCACCAGGAGGCCAGGCGGGGCGACCGCATCGTCGCCGTGCACATTTACCGCAAGTCCGGTTGGTATCTGCCTAGAACCATCTCTGGCTGGGAATTATTAGCCTTTTTTTTCTCTTTTATTATAGACATTTTATTGTTCCTCGTTGCAGACAAGACGAACACACTGAAGCTGATCAGGACGCTGGACGACTACCTGGCGGAGTACGAGGCCCTCTGCAACCAGAAGCAGGTGAGCAAGGATGGGCAGGAATGAGGGAGGGAGGCAGTTGTCAGTTGTGTGCCATGTTGCTGCCGCCGATTCAATTCACATGCCACCATTGAATGATCTGTGTGTGTGTCAGGTCGTCCTCGTCGGCCGGGTGACGCCGGGGAGCTCGATCCAGAAGGAGCTGGTGAAGGAGGCCAAGCTCTGCGCCGCCATGGTCGTGGTGCTTGGCGCCAACAAGAAGTACTCCTTCGGGTAAGCACGCACGCTGGCAGCAGCAACCTTTGCATGATCTAACTGTTTGCTTCGTCACCATTCCTTAGCAGTTCCGTCCTTCTTCTTCTTTTTTTTTTTTCACTTTGGTTGCGGTTGCGCAGAGGGTCGTCCTGCCTGGCCAAGTACTGCGCCAAGAAGCTGCCGCCGACAACCACCGTCGTCACCATCCAGGACGGCAAGGCCGTCTTCGTCCGGGAGGCGCCCAGGCCGCCACTTGGTAATCAAGTGCCCCTTAATTAATTAAGTATGGTTACTGGTTATGGAAGCTCTGGTTAGCGAGTCGCTAATCGTTTGGTGGCGAGCTGGTGTTGTACAGGAGCAGAGCCGAAGCCGGTGCTCCGCACGGTGCTGCATCCGAGCGTGGGGCTGGAGCCCAAGGTGATCATCCCGAACCCGAACCGTAGCGCGCGCTCCATGTCCATGGACTTCGACGCCCCGAGCTGCGGCCACGCCGCCGCGCCCGCGACGGCAACCAAAGGCGACGGCGGCGTGGCGCCCCAGCAGAGGCTCGGGTGGCCCCTGCTCCGCCGCGCGCACGCCGCCGCCGCAGCTGCCGCCGTGCAAACGCCCGTCGCCAAGAATCAGGAACCGCGAAAGCAGTCCGTGGTGCACTGGGTGATGAGCCTGCCCCGGCGGTCCGCGCCGCCGGAGTCTGCCGGGGCGGGGCTCGAGTCGGAGCTCAAGGCAATGCTTGGCGGCAGTGGCGCCCGGTGCCGGTGGTTCCGCTACGAGGAGCTCTACGAGTCCACCAACCACTTCTCCGCAGGTGAAGGTTCTTTCTTCTTCCTTTTTCCTGATCGTCAGTCTCGCGCCTTTCAGGTTTCAGCTCACAGGATTCGTCGTTCTTGGCTTGTCGCAGAGAACCTGATTGGGAACGGAGGGAACAGCAGGGTGTACAGGGGCAGCCTCGCCTGCGGGCAGCAGGTGGCCATCAAGCTGTCCAAGGCGTCGGTGGAGGCGTCCAAGGACTTCCTCCGGGAGGTGGACATCATCACCAAGCTGCAGCACCACCGGATCGTCCCCTTGATCGGCGTCTGCGTGGAAGGCCGCAACCTCATCTCCGTCTACAGCTACCTCCCCAGGGGCAGCCTCGAGGACAACCTACACGGTACCAGCACAGCACATGTCCACAGCTTACATGCATGTTCAGTTCATGTGAATTCCCCCACCACCACCACCACCAAAACCCAATTCTTCTTCCTCATCACGATGGATTTGCTTCTAAGGAACCGGGAATTCTGCAGACAACGATTCGCACAAGAGACTTTTTTTTTTTTCCTGAGGAAACGGAAACGGGTCGCGTTCAGAACAGTTGAAAGGTATGTGTGGGAGCAGTTGAGTTCTTCACTCTGACGTCTGTTGCTGTGGTCTCTGCAGGGGAAAGGTCAAAGCCGGCGCTGTCATGGGAGAACCGGTACAAGGCGGCGCTGGGGATCGCGGAGGCCCTGAGCTACCTGCACTCCGGCAGCTCGCGGCCGGTAATCCACCGGGACGTCAAGTCGTCCAACATCCTCCTCGCACAAGAGTTCGAGCCTCAGGTAGGTAGTTACACGCATGACATGGATCCTAGTCGTAGCGAAGCCTTTTCGTTTGGACTTGAACTCTGAACTGTGAACTCCCCCCCGTTGCGGCAGCTATCCGATTTCGGGCTGGCCATCTGGGCGCCGACGAATCCGGCCTCCCTGACGCACAGCGACGTCGTCGGCACATTCGGGTACAGCCTCCCTCCAAGTCCAAGCCTGTTCCTCGGCGTCGTTGTATTGTTGTACTACTACTCGCACCCGGTGCTCTGTGGCTCGTCCCCACAAATTGATGGTGTTTCTACTGTGCGAGATGCAGGTACCTGGCGCCGGAGTACTTCATGTACGGGAAGGTGACCGACAGGGTGGACGTGTACGCGTTCGGCGTCGTCCTGCTGGAGCTCCTGTCCGGCCGGAAGCCCATCAGCAGCGACGGGTCGTCACCCAAGGGCCAGGAGAGTCTCGTCATGTGGGTAAGAGGAGAGCGCCATCCTACGGATCATCCATCTCATGTCTAGTACGGAGTAGGTGGTAATTCAGCACGCAGACGATCGAGAGAGTAACAATTGTCTTGGCGTGACAGGCAACTCCGGTGCTTAGCAGCGGTGACATCTCTGAGCTGCTGGACCCGAGGCTGGACGTGAAGCACGACGAGGCGGAGGTCAAGCGGATGGCCTCTGCCGCGACGCTCTGCCTCCGGAGGTCCGCTCGGCTCAGGCCGCCGATATCGCAGGTCAGCCAGCCAACCTCCAACCAGCTTTAGCTCGTGTATGTAATCTGCATTTCACTGACCGGTTTATCGTGCCGTGCAGATACTGAGCATACTACGAGGAGAAAGCACGGCGAGCATCGCCGACCAGGGCGGCGCGACGGAGCCGGACTGCCTGGACGATGAGGCTTACCCCGCGGCAAACGTGAGGTCGCACCTGGACCTCGCGCTTCTTGACGTGGACGACTCGGAGTCCATCTCGAGCACGGAGCACAGCAGCGGCCTCAGCCCGTTGGAGGAGTACCTGCGAGAACGTTGGAGCCGATCCTCCAGCTTCGACTGATTGATGGCGGCGATTTTGTGGTCATGTATTTTCTTTGTTTTTTCCGCTCCCCTGGTAGTTCACATGTTTGTTATTGTTTGGTTACCGGGACCGTGTGTACAGTATTATACAAACAAAAATCTGGAGAGCCACATTTTCGGCGACAAATGGTTACCTGGTAAAGTTTCGGCAGGATCATCCTTGACAGATAACGCTACTATTTTGATTAACAGATTAAACTAAATGCAGATCATTTGTCAGCTGCAGAAATTAATCCAATTATATGTACCAAAAACGGAGATTATGGATAAAACAAATAATGCGTGTCTTACAACAGCAACTGCCCAGAAACAGCTTTTGCAGTTCATCTGTCTGCTTACATAACTGAGCAAAGTAATTAACCAACATTACATTATATAAGTTCGCCAAGAAATTTATTGGAACAAAGCTGGAAAACTGCGGCAGGGAACCATTATATCCCACATCCACACAGCTCTCTCCCAACATCCCATCTACTTCTCATCTAAGTCCACAGATTTAAAATGGTACAACATATGGCAGCTGGTAGATATGAAGGTCCGGCAAAAAAGTTGCCCTGGGTTGCAAAGAAGGCTGCTGCTGCACCATTGGATGGATCGGCCCTAAACCATCAGCTGTTCTGTGTTGAGTCATGCCAGCATCAGAGCTTCTTGTACTGCTGAACAGCCAGTCTCGATCACAAAGATCTGAACCTTCGTTCTCTATCAATACTGGATTCCAGGTAACAAACAGATCTTTGAACTTCTTCTCTTTCTTCTCAGCTTTGCGGATTTTCTTCCGATCTGACCGGGAGAGCTTGGTAACCTTCCCTTGAACTACTTCAACTTCCCTACCCGAGAAGCAAGGCTCTTCTTTTGGCAGAGAGGTGATAGGCTCCAGCTGCTGGAGAACAGGCAAGTCCTTGGGCTTTTGCAGAATAGGAGGCTGCGAAGCTTCTGGTAGGCAAACAACAGATTCCGTTTCCTTCTGTGACACCTTCGGTAACTGAGGATCAACTTTGTGTGACACCTTTGCTAACTGAGGATCAACTTTCTGTGACACCTTGGCTAACAGAGGATCAACTTTCTGCGACACCATGGACGGTGGATGCTGAATTCTCTGTGACATCTTAACAGGTGGAGGATCAATTCTTCCCATCACTTTAGCAGAAGGGCCCAAACTTCCCAAAAAGTTCGAAGGTAGGTCAGAAGATCTTCCGACTGGCGCCTTAACAGGTAATAACTGGGGATCAGCCGGATGTGTGACCTTCACTGGCTGGGGGACAACTCTCTGCATGGTCTTTAACGGGGTTTCTGTAATCAAACATTTTTGTACTGCTTGGGAGTCACCATTGACCCTCTGCTGACCAGCTGTAGATTTCAAATTCACCTTTTGATGGATTGAATTTTGCTTGCTCAACAGGGATGAGCCTGATCCCATTTGTTGGACCAATGGTTGCTCCGGAACCCTTTGTTTCTCCAGAAGAGCTGACTGGGAATCTTGATTACTTTTTATCTTGATGCGAAGTTTGTTCCCTGTAAAATGACAAGTAGAGGTGAATAAAATCCTGAAACAAGTGATTGACTTCTACTCAAAATAAAAATCAAGAATAGCTCACCATTCTTAGCTTGGCTGGGACTGGGCAGCACGACCTTCCGTCTCTTGCTGCTGTCCTGTGAGCTCTCAGGAGAGAGGTGCATCGTCTGTGCAAAACAAGGAGCTCCATGCTCTTCTGAGAGTCCACTCTTCTCCAACTGCTCAACTGAATCTTCGGATACCCTTTTGGGCTCCTGACCAGCTGTACTAACATCTTCAAGCTTTCTCTTCTTATGGCTGTGCTTTGAATATTTAGATGACTCACCCAGCCGGGGAGCTTGAGCTTTCTTGTCACTCCTTTTATCTTTCTTCTTTTGGGCCTTTTCCCTTTCTTTCTGGAGCTTCAGCCACCAGAGCAATCGTCAGTTCTGATTTAGAACGGACGACGGGAATGCAATGCAGCATTTTGACAATATGTATTTTCATATTTACAAGGACACAAGAAATGAATATAGCACTTGCATACAGTTCAGACAGTGATGCTTCACAAAGATTGTTCAATAATCATTGACACATAATTACACAGTTAGCCACAGAATTGCATTCAGTTTACAATCATGTTGAACACATTACTTTCTTGACAACAGTTAAGACCTGCAACACTGCACACACTATAGAACAAAAAACTAATAACGAACACAATAAGGGGTGCCAGTTGCTATTGCTTCTTTGGCCAACAGAATAGTGGCAAAAATTACATCAGATCAGATAAATAAGAAAATACAAATGCATGTACTGACCCACAGGAGAACAGTAGCTAATAACTAAAATAACAACAAAAAAAAAGACAAATGTGATTCCCAATTCAAATCAATTTGGCTTTGCAACAACACAAAAAGGCGTTGAATGCTTATGCTAAGCTGTGCAAAGGAACAAAAAAAAGAAATCAGCACAAAAACTTTTCAGAATGACAACCGACCGTTTTACACAAGGCTCGCCAAAATATACTACACTGTACAAAAATCATTTTTAAAGTTCAAATAAATACTATTTTCATATAAAATTTTGTGCAACCCAACTATTTTGCCAGTCTCGGAAGCTCACCATACCTCATTCTAACCGTCGAACAAATTTGGGCATAACAAATCTCTCCACTCCGGGCACATAATTATAGGGACTACATGTGAAATCCAACACGGTGCCGAATTGAATTTGATGTTCTATCATTGTTTCAATGCCCCTGATACCCATGCAACCAGTATTCGAAAATCGGCCTTAACCAATCTCGATTAGCGGTCATCCAACTTAAAATTTATATCGATCTGAATGACAACGTGTAGCTAAGCTACACGTGATTCAGACACTCCCCTCCGCCGTAAGGGTTAGCTTTCCCGGCACGTGGGATACCCAAATCACACATGCACAAACCACAGATCCGAGCAGAACCAACAGGATGAACAAACGATCGGGCACGTGCGTGTGTAAATCCGAAGGTTCAACAAACCTTAGCGGTCGACTCCGCCTCGGCCACGGCCACCGGGTTTCGCACGTACCCCGGCGGCGGGTAGGGGAAGCACCTCGACATGGCCGAAGGTCGACCGCGCTCTACCCCTCCGAGAGATGATTGGCGGCAAAGCCGGCCTAATCAACCGCGAATCGCTCGAAATCGATCGATTCGCGGCAAGGAACCCACCGGAAATTTTCGGGCGCGGCGGGATTTGGTTTTGGCGTGGCGGCTAGGGTTTCGCTACGGGGTGGGGAAAAAAATTCTAGGGCTGCGGTAGGAGAAGGAAACGAAAGAATCTCTTGGAACACAGGGGGCAGGCCGCTATTTAAAGCCGCGGGGGCGAGGAGGCCGAGTCGTGCGGGGAACTAGCGGGTCCGTCTCGGTTACGAGTTGTTTTCGGAACGGAGTCACTGACAGCTTGGCGCAGCCCCGTGGTGGGGCGCCATGTCAGTGGAACAGATCTATGTGCGAGCGCTGTGCTCGGCGATGCGCTGCATCTCCGCGTCCCGGGTGGAGCCAGCCAGGTGAGGGGCGAGTGGGTCCCGCTTGCAAGCGGAGGCCGGGGTTGAGTATTCCCGTGGCGCAAGAAACGTGTATGCGGGCCCACTGCGCGGAACCGACCTAGAAGCGTCGGCGACCCGCAATCACGGACCGGCACGTGGGTCGCGTACTCCCGTTGCCAGCCCAAGCCCAGGTGTGGCGCGTCCGCCGCGACGATGTGCGGTGCGGAATGAACCACATCGCGGATCGATTGGCGGCGCGGAAGCACAGCCAGTGCTATAGAAAGCTTGGAATTTATCATGTGGTGATGAAGTGAAACCGAAATAAGAGGCTATAAGCTTAAGCGAACAGAGCCTGAGAGCGCTAAAAATTGCAGGGTCTGCCCTCCAACGACTCGAATACCTCGCAGACCAATTTGAATCACGAAAGCTCAACTGATTTAAAATAGTACGCCAACCAATTTGAATTGAGACCCTCATTTCCAAGATTTGTACATCGCACGAAAATTCGACCGATTTATACAAAACTACAGTACACTAAACCTCGCTGGAGCTGAAAAGTTAAGCTGATTTTGGCTGAAACTGATTTGTTGTTTGAGGAAATACTGTTTCAGAGCTGAAAAATAAGTGCATTTTAGCTGCAGCCAACAGAGAAGAGAAAAAAAAAAATCAGTACTAACAGGCGGAGGTGGAGCAGGATCTCGAGAGGCCTTGTCCGCCGCCATAAAAAAAACAACTGTCAAAGTAATAAAACTAAGTACTTCTTCTATCTCGAAAAGAATGTCATTCAGACATCGAGTTTGACCTTTCGTTTTATTTAAAATATTTATACAAACTATAAAACAACAAATCATTATTAAAGTATCTCTAATAATAAAATAAATCATAACAAGATAAATAATATTTATAAAAAAAATTAAATAATACGTAGGGAGTACAAAGAAATCAAAATTTTATCATCCATAGTCTCAATTTTCCGATCTTATTCCCCTGAGATAACCTAGGTGGGCATATTAGATGTAAAACGGTAGGACTGGACTTAGCGGCCAACTTAGACTGGACTTAGAGGCCATGCAGCGTAAAACGGTAAAAGAAGGCCAACATTTTTAACTACAAAAATCCAAATATTAGAACAAGGAAAAATAATTAGTACAACATTGGCAGCACATCTAGGCAAACGCAAGAAACTATGCACAATTTAGTAGTATACCAGAAAACTTGATACAAACTGAACATCACCAGAATTTTATTTGTGTTGCAAGTGGTCACATGGAAGTTGCAATCATCCAATGGATCCAATTCTCAAACCCATCGTAATCAACTGTTACAATGATGGTCACAATCTCAACAGAAACCAAGCCACCAGGGTGCAGAGGCATCTTGAGAATACATGACAGTCACAAATATAAAGACATATAAAGACACAAGACAATTCAAGTATGGTTGACCTAACAGTGTTCAAACATAGTTTGGAAAACGTGAAATCTAGTAAACAGGACACCATCACCAGTCCAAGCCTCTGAAAAATGTGTCCCCGAGGCCCATCACACTGAAAGGTCTTCGGCAAATCAGATGAGAAGCTTCTCAATAGAGTCCTGCAATTCATTAGATTTGATTAATCTACAGAGATATGCATACAAGAACATGATAAGAAAGACTATTAAACAGCATATAAATATTACAGAATCATAATGTGCAAATATATATAAATAGTAAAATATCAAGTATTAACGACTATATTACAAGATTCTAAGTACCTTGAGACCCTGTATCTGTTGCTTCAGCTGGCTACCCTCGTTGCTGGTCACTGAGCAAGCAATGACCGGCCTTGTCACGCCACAAGCACGGCCAAGAGCTTGTTTCGATGGAACAAATACATAAGGCACGTTCTGCAAGCATAGGGCAAATTTATTAGCCAATGATGTATGTTGCCATATTCATTAAGAAGTCTGCTAGCAGGATAAAGGGAGCACAAAGAAGCATGTAGAACTAATAAACGCAAGCTAAATCAGCTAACAGGACTGTAGTGCCGGGCTGAATTATCACTACATGTCTGTTACATAAGGGAACCTGCTAGCATTAAATTTACAAGAAAATCAAACTCCTGGCATTGAGGGGCGTATCAATTCATACCCCCTTCCGTTATTTAAAAAAGACCTGTTTCATTTCGTTATGGCAGAATTTAACCAGCAATTACTCTACAATTAAGTAGTCATAAGAAAAAGGTTTTGAATACGAATCTAATGATACCAACCTTGCGGAACAAAATTCTATATACTAAATACTAATAGAAAAATTGTTGGTCGGAGGTGACGCAAAAATGAGCATTCGAACGCAGGGAGTACATTTATAGATAATTAACTGAGAAACACAGTTGAAGTAATTAATTTTTGGACAGAGTAACACACACTGAGTATCTGACAACAATGTTGCAACCATCCATGATTTTTAGCATCAAAAGATTGGCTCCAATGCAATCAAAGCAAATAAGAAATCCTCTACAACTTAAGTTTAACAAAGGATTCATTCTCGCTCACAATACAACAAAGGGCAAATTTGTTAGCCAATGGTGTTGCCTATATTCATTAAGAAGTCTGCTAACAGAATTGAGTATACAGGTAGTTCATGTCATCAACCAAGCAGGACAAAGGGAGCGCAAAGAAGCATGTAGAACTAACTAAACGCAAGCTAAATCAGCTAACAGGACTACACTGCCAGAGGGAAGCAATTCAGAATTGGAAAAGAACCAAATTACAGTGAGCTATTCCTCTCAACCAATTTTTGTACCAGTGATTTAGGGTTATATTGTTGACACCTTGAGTTTCTGATGACATTTGAATAGCTTCTCCGATTATTTGGGTTCATATCGTTATTTACGTCAACTACTGTAGGATATGGATGCTGGTAACTCAAGATTCTATGGTGTTCCGGTTGGCTATGCTTTAAATGGTACACAATTCAACACCGAGGACGAAAAGGACAATTGATTTGAAGCACAACTTAAGATCAAAGAACAGAGGTCCATTATCAGTTCTCATAGAACTTTGTAGGCTTTAACGACGACTTAGATGAATGCTTTAAATTAGATGCAATTGCTATGTGCCCAGATTTAGGTGAACCAGATCCTTTTCTATATGTATATAACCTCTGTGGTATGGATATCTATTTTCCTTGAAACGTACATTTGTGTGTTTTGCCTGTTCTCTGTTCAGCTTATAATTGATTTACATGTGACAAACGTCACGGCCACCAAATATTTTGCCACTCCTGAAAGTAAAACATTTTAGGATTGCATGCGCAAATTTTTTTTGTAGAATAGTAAAAAAACAAATTGGTAGCAAATAAACATACTCAATATGAATGCCTAGATCCGGGGTCTTTCTAACCTGTCATGGTATTCTGGATAAAAAACGGAAAGTATCTTAACGACACGTTCTTTTCTTGAGTAGCCTTTTTTTTTTTTTTTTTGTATAGCTACTGATTTGGCTAGCTGGAAAAGCACAGGTGTAGCAGGTTAGAACCTGATGTCTAGTAATGTATTCCTACAAGCATGGAATTGGCTAGCAGCAGCAGAAAGGATTAGGAATTGATAGTGTGTATAGGATGAACTATTTTAGATTCTATTGTCAATGGCTAATAACTCTTGTGCAATGTCAAATTTATTTTTCTGAAAGTAAATTGGAGCTGATATAACGACATATAGTTTCTTAAGAAATATCTAATATGGATTTTTTCCCTGCAGATTACATGCACATACAGTTGCTTAAGAAATAACTAATATGGATTTTTTTCCTGCAGATGATTTTTTTTTTTGGGGGTGCAAGTGCACAAGTTCCTCGGTGACATATTCTACTCAACAAGCCAATTCCAGTTGAGGGCCATTAGGAGAAACTAAATATCACCATCAAGATGGTGAGTATCTGGTGCAATTTTTTTCCCTTGTCTGGCAATTCACAGTTATTCTCTCTTACTAAGATTAAATTAAAACTGTTCATGTAGATATCGTATAATGACAAGTCGGCCCCTTTATTTGAGAAGTACTTTGACTCAGAATCAACCAATGAAACTGAAGTTTGTAAAGGTAAGCTGATTCATAGTCAATTTATAAAACAGTGAAAATCAAACATCCATCATTCCATAGCATCCGTTTGCATAGCCTTCGGCCCTTGCTATGGCTGTATTGTGTGGTTTGGAAATACAATCCAATGTGGCTGATACATGATATTTGCAGTTTACAGTTCAGTTGGAGGTGTTCCATGGGTGAGTGTTTCTTGGAAATATGATGTTAGCCTCACACTTAAAACGTTGGAAGTCAATTAAACCTGGAAATGAATTAGGATCCAAATCCAATTAAACCTATCCACGTAAAGTTTAACTCACTGAGGGTATCTATCCAATCCAAACCAAAAGTATCTCTGCATCATCCAGTTCAATCCAGCCCACCTAGAAAATAATCCAACATCCAATCCAACATCCGAATAAGCTTAGAAAGCTAATTGTTGCTCGCCTGCACACGAACTAGCGCCTCGCATCCGCTCAGCACGCAAGCCGACGCGCGCGCCCATCGCTCATCCGCACGCGAACCTCTGCACCTCGATGCCCGCGAGCCACCACCACCTGCACATGGAGCCCCAGCAGCAGGACCAAGGAGGCGGCGGCGTCGGAGCGGACGATGAAGGCCGTCCTAGCGGCGCCAGGGAGAGAGCACTGGGACGAGACGCCGAGTTAAGCGCGAGGCTGGACGCTGCAGTTACTGACGACTGCGGGCCTGCTGCACGAGCTCACGACGAGCGCGTTTTGGCTGACGGCCGTGTACGTCTCGGCGAAGAGCGCGTTGACGTCGGATGCGTCGAGCCGGCGGGAGCAGTTTGGAAGAGCGCGCGCGCCGTGACTTTGGAGTCTGCCGCGGCGCGGCGCGGCGCAGCGGGAAGGGTGACGTCCAATGGATTTTTGGATATGCGGTCTACGTATCCAATCCAATCAGATGAGTTTGGGTATTGTAGCAATGGATATCCTCATCCAGACATCATCCACCCAATTAATCTAAAATGGGTTAAGTCCGTTTGGATAGTGGATGACTCAAATCCACTTCCAGGTATAAAGTCAATAGTGGCAGTTGATGGTTGGTTGGCTTCTTTGCAAGCTAAAGTTGGCAGTATTTTATGGATAGATGCCCATACGAGATTATTTTGGGCAACAAAATAAGTAGTCCGGTGCAGCCTGAGAAAATTGAAGAGTTTCAATTATTAATTGATTGCCATATTTGGAAGCTGAAGAATGGTGCCATCTATAATTGCTATGGTCTCTACAGGTGGCCAAGATAAGAGTTTCCTATTTGCTTATGTAAAACTATTTTACACTATCACATGAAAGGCTGGATAGTAATTGATAGTTTGCCTACTAATACCGGTTGCTAATCAGTTGCTTTCTGCACTTGAATTGTTTCCTTGAATATCACAAAGAAGCTGCATGGTGGCCAGGGTTCTTTGAAATGATATGGCAGTGGACTTTAGTTGTTACATTGATTTAGCAGACCAATTTTTTCTTGGTTTGGATATTTTTATCTACTAGATAATGCATTGATAATTAGTATTGACATTTCCTAATATGGCTTGTGTACTGTTCTGATCGGTTAATACACTTTCCAGTTCCAGTATCATTTTTTTGAAGGACCTAACTGTACAGGAAGACCCCTACCGACCACATGTGAACGATTTGTCTATTGAAACATATAGTGCAGTGTCAATATAGTGAATATGGTGGCATGCGCTTCAGTTCCATTTTTAACCTAAGTAGCTTACCTTTGGCCCTGGTTGAGGTTATGAGTATACCATGATTAGATTGCTAAATAGACTTATTAATTTATATATGTTCTATTTGAAGAGAGTTTTTATTCTAACATTATGTATGATTTTTTGTATATATGTGTGCATGTCGCACGTGCATCTCTCACTAGTCATAAGAAAAAGGTTTTGAATACGAACCTAATGATACCAACCTTGCAGCACAAAAATAATATACTAATAGAAAAAATGTTAGTTGAAGGCGACACAAAATTGAGCATTATATTTTCAAACGCAGGGAGTGCCCTTTACAGATAATTAAGAAACACAGTTGAAGTAATTACTTTTTTTGGATAGAGTAACACACAGCGAGTATCTGACAACAGTGTTGCAAGCATCCATGATGTTTAGCATAAAAAAAAGATTGGCCTCATCACACAGCACTAGTGTACGCCAAACAAAACAAAAGGGGAAAGGGAAAACAGTCTGTACCTTATCCTCAGCTAGCAAGGGGAGGTGGAGCAGGATCTCGAGCGGCTCCGTGTCCGCCGCCATCACTACGAACTCCGAAATCCCCCTGTTCAAGGTCTTCGTCGCTGCATGCAAACACAAAAGACTCGAATTGAATAAGAATGCCCCAGAATTAACAGAGTACAGACCAGGAGACATGCACGGGGGATTGGTCCCGTACCTTCGTTAGCTCCCTTCTTGAGCTGCTTGTAGTTGGCGGCCTGCTGGACGATATCGAGGATACCCATCGTCAGCTGCGCATCAGCCAGCGGGTACGCCTTCGGGTTTACCGCGGGCTCCATAGAAGAGGCGGATCTAGTAAAGGGACTCGATAATTTTTGCAAAAAAAAGTTAGAAGCTAGTAGGCATAAGTAGCCAAATAGTTTGAGGTTAGTTTGAGAATTCGGTTTTGCACAGCGGACAGGAATGAGAAGGGGGCTGAGAATACCTGGGGCGCCCTTCGCCGGCGATGATATAGCTAAGGACGGCGGCGGCGGTAGCCCAGCGGGGTTACCCCAGGCGGAGCCTGAGGCCGGTGGCTGCGGCGGCTGCTGCGCAGTCGCGGGCTCACGAGTCACGACTAGAGGCGGGGGATTCGGTTATTAGGGTTACTTCACTGTATATATTCGTCTGGTTTGAGCTGGGCCTTTAACCGGGCCTTCTACTTTCATGCAGAGACGCACTTGCACCGGTACTTTCTCCCTTTTTTTCATTTGATATATTGCAGTTGTCCTAAGTCAAACATTTATACCTTTAGCTATTGATTTTTTTAAAAATAAATGTACAGATTCATGCTATAAGATTTATATTTTTTGATTCAACGTAATGATTTTAAAAATGGTTGGTCAGAGATAATAATGTTTGACTTGAGATAAAGCCAGTAATATGGAATGTGAAAAAATAACAGGATAAGTATATGAGAGGAGCTAATTACCTACGCTCCAGCAAATACGGTAAAAGAGGAATGAGCTACCAACTATACAAAGTCCAGGAGTATCTGGGTATTCCGATGGCTATTGAGCAAGCATTCTATCCTTACTGTTTACTGGCCATGTCCTACACCACAAGAGCACTGCGACTCAAAGTGCTTGTGCTATTTTTGGGATGCTATAGACTCATGGAGGCACGCATTATTGGAATGTAAATATGTCCAATTGTGTTTGAGCACTTGAGAAAGAAGATCCCATCGATTTCTTGTGCGAGAATCAACAACGGAAATGTCCTGGACAGTAGTATAGTAACTTAATGGGCGATATCGTACACTCGGAGGCCATATATATGAGCAAGAATCATTTGTCCACCCACACATTTATTGATATGTTCATCTTGAACAGTAACGAATCTAATGAACAGTTCAAACTTGTTTAGAAAAAATAATAAAAGTACCGGATCAACCGCTGCAGTTTATACCTGCTAGAAAAAACGCCCGTGCAATGCACGGGATTCCTACTTTTTTCTTGATGTATCAGAGAGTTGGTTAGAGGCTTAGAGCACCGTGCAAGTTTATGCTTCCTTGATCCCTGCTATTCTCCATTTCTCTTGTTTATTTCCATTCCAGGATGAAAGCATAACTGCGATGAGCAAGGGTTGTAGGATTCTTTTCCTGAGGTTTGACATTATTCTTATTTTTTCCTATGGATGGAATCCTTTCCTTTGCAATCCTATGTTCTAAAGGCTCTCGTATGAAAAGAAAAAATTCGCTAGGAAGCTTATAGAAATCCTTCGTGTCAAACTGTCAAAGTAATGAAACTAGGACACAAATCAAAATTTTATCCTCCATTGTCACAATTCTCCGATCTGATCGCCCTGAGATAACCCACGTGGGTATAGATGTAATCCGGGAGAAAGAAGTGCACAATCATTTGATGGTCATTAGGCAAACTGATCTTATACACGGCCCCAGAAGCTTTACTTGTAACCAAGTGCTTGTATTTGGCTTGTATGTGCTTTATGTACAAGGACACCACAATTACATGGAGTACAGGTTAGTACATCCGTTATCTTACAACAGCACGAGCCCCTCACGTATGCACCAAATCCGCATCTGTTGGATACTCGTATCAGCAGCAGCAAACAGCTGACTTGGACAACAAAAAGCTCCCTCTTGAGCGAAATGCAGCATTGGAGGATCCTTCCTAACCAACACAGCAAATTGCAGAAGCCCTAACATCCCCAGTTCTACATGATCGATGGAATCGAGTCATTCTTATCTGAGAAGAATGACAGGTTTCGAAATGCATCGAGGCTATTTGCCATCAGGCGGTTCCAACTATTTTGACTGTCCCCTATCAGTATGTCATCGGCTTGATATCTCACAGACGGTATGTCCAAGTCCAGTGGTCCGAGTGAATCAGGCTGCCAGGAAAAAAAAAGGTAAGCTCAGCTAAGATAATGCCAGTACAAAAGAACATTATTATTTCTTCAAGTACCCAATATATGTCAGCTAAAGATTGATGCTTCAAATCATTAGTTTCATCATTTCGAGGCGGTGATTTAGCATAAAACTCCTCTTCGTCTTTGGCATCATTATTATGAGGATTATCAGCATCAGCCCCTCCATTCAAGTCCTAATACACAAGACAATGCATAAATAAACAAGGGAAAAAACTGAAAACATATAAACTTATTTTGCTTCTAGGAGAACCCAAAAGATGTCAGCAGACCTGAAGAAAACCTTTAAAACCTTCCGAACTTGAGGGATGAACTCCATTGTCAGTATCAGGAGAGCTGCTACGAGTATTTGAGCCTTCTTGCTTAATGGACGCTGACAAATTAAACCTGAACTCATCACATGTTTCTTCTGCTCCCCATATGGTTGAATGGGGCGCATGGGCTGGCTGCTCCGATGCTTGATAACGAGAAGCATGAAGGGCAACAGCAGCATCAAACGAGTCATAGCTGCATGGATTCTCAAGAAACAAAGGATTTTTTACACTAGTCCTTATGCAATCCAAATGAGTGCCTTTGGATGCTTCTATCAGTAAGTGCCCAACACTGATATCTGTAAGGGTATCTGCCCACTCTACTTCAGATATTGCCACACAATTCATTCCCTGATCATCCTGAAGTATAAATGCATACTAAGTTATAATAAGAGAAAGCAAAATCGCCCATAGAAACATTTAGTTGTCACAAGGATGCAAAAGACATAAAATATAACCTTTTGGCTGCCAAACTGAGAGGGGGGCACATTAGCTGGCTGATCTGGAAGGTCAGAGTTCCTGCCTGTACTAGATGGTGTCATATGCAATAATATTGAACTGCAATCATGAGTGCAATTACTGAGCAAAGTACCATCCTTTTGCACACAAGCCTTATCTCCTGATGGCGATTTGACTTGGATGACTTCTGGTATCATGCAATCCTCAAAATGGGTTAAAGATATTTCACTTACTCCTGCTCCAAGCTCAACAAGGGAAAACCAACCATACCTTAACAACAAAATGTTGACACAACAATTAGCAATCATTATGCACTTCAAGTGACCCATTAGGTTGTGACTTTCTATCAATCAGAGAAATTGTATACCTTAAACGGAAAACAGAAGGGCTATTCATAGAAAGAAACACATCAGCTACTGCAACAGTATCTCTTGTTGTCCACCTCTGATATGTAGCCAAATCCTCTTGATTAGCACAATACGGAAAAAGAATAAGCTCTCCAGATGCGATGTTTGAGTTACCCCATTTTCGGTTTAGATGTTCTAGCACAGATGATATTTTTTTCCTAGAGCTTAGTGTGAGCTCTAGATGAGGATTATGGTCATCCTGATAAGAGGAGAAAAAACACCATGTATAATGTTCAAATTGCTCAAAGATTGGAGAACTGAACAGAACTCAGACCTTAACCAAATACAAAGAAAAGTTTGAGCAAAATGCAAAGGGACACTAATCAAGTTATCTATTCATCATCATCTTTCATCTATAACATGCATGAATTCGACAAAAAGAACCTGAGTGCTTGGTCAATAATTCACAGTAACAACTGACATGAAAAAAAAAATACAGCACTGAGGGAAATTATGATTCAGGCAGTTTGCTAGTAGCAAGAAACCATGCTTTACCTTCTCCAATGCCTTCCGGGTAGCTTCGTTTATTGGAAATAACTGTAGCTTCAGCTTCACAGGTGCTTGTGAATCTGCTTCCTTCATATGATTTGTGATAATGCCTGCAAATGCAGAATAACATCAGGACAATAGACCTGTATAAGCTACAACGAGTGTGTTGAACAGAGTTCAGCAAATACAAGAACTAAAATCCAGTTGCTAGAAGCCATACCATCAGCAGTAGAAAGTCTGTCTGATGCTGAAGTCAGTGTTATTGCATCAACATTACATAAAATGCCCGGGTTAATTGTGTTGCGCTCGAGCTCCTCAGCTGCATCAGCAACTAAAGAAACACCAGCCATGGCCGCTCTCTCCCATTTTTTATATGAAGAAGATGCAACAGCGCCACCTAAAACACAGGTCACCAGATATCTAAATTAATGCAACAAAGGTTCACCACAAGAGAGACCCTCTACATGCTAGTTTTCATCATCAACAATTTCACCAAAACTCACATCACACAGATTGTGTGACAAAAGATAAGCAAGGATAGGTCATAACAAAGGAAAAGAGAAGATGCGCCCACCTGCCTTCCTTTTTTGTTTCACGGTTCTTGTGGCGGAGAGGTCCCCTTTAGTTGTTCCTGACTTGTTAGAAATTGGTTCTGCAACCCGCTTGAAAATTGTCCCTTTAGGAGATGCTACTCTGCTACCATTTTGAGCATCTCCTGACAGGAACTTTCCAGGAGGAGTCTCATTCACAGGAGCCTTGCTGATAATTGGAGATGGAGAAGGTAGGCACATATCCACTCGTGGACGCTTTCTCCTGGACTTATTCCTGTCCTTTAGTAGTTGTTTTCCCTAGCAAACAAATCGAGAGACACATAGCATGAGAAAGAAGGAAGAAACTAACGACAGTTTATAATGAAAAATAAAAACATGGGGACAAAGCAACTCACCAATGCTTCTACAAATGTTTTGAACCTCCGAGGCTTCAGATGCAGCTTTGATGCACTGCAGCTAAATTTCTCAAGCAGAGACCACCTGCATCAAAACCAGCTAATAATGAACTGCCACCAGTCGAGCAAGCACGCCCTTAAGCAAAATTATCATTATTATGCGCTTTCTACACAAGCTAAGTTCACAAATTATTAAGAAAAGAGTTCTCTAAAGAAGGGAGGAGCTGTATGAGATGAAACCGCATGTACAGTTTGGAATGTTTTTTAAAAAAAATGAATGCACGGCCATAATGGATGTTTGGTTAATCTAAAGGAAATGTTGCAGAAGCATTGCAAAATTATTATGAAGCTAAACAAGAAGAAATTGAATTTAGACCGTGTATGTAACACAAGAGTAAGCCAATTACACCAAAATCAGTAGAAAGGTCCAGATCAATAAATATGACAAGATATCCACTACATAACGGAACTATAATGAGTTGTAGTGGCAGCCTTCAGATATCATAGATGGCTAGACACAATCTACCATCATGATCTGTAATAGAAAGATAAGATGTCCAAATTCCTATAAATATCATATGCCAAAAAAATAACTCAGAAAACATTACAAAGTAACCACTAGTTTTTGATCCTATGGTGTACAAATAAAATCAACAATGAACTATATTTTCTCAGGCAATTTACAGATGATAATATATATTCAATTACCAGCGAAGCATAGCAGCAATGGTATCCTTGGAGTTTTTTGCATCAAGTGAGAACCTAGGACCCAATAGCTTCTTCATGCGTCGAACAAGACGATAATAGTAATGCCTGACCTGAATGGCACATAAAGCATTGAATCTTTTTACGTTGGATTCATATACAGCAAAATTGAACTTTTAGGGCCTGTTTGGATCTCACCCTCTAAATTTTAGAGCTAAAGTCTCCAAACAGACGGTCAAAATTTAGCTCTAAAGTTTAGCCCTCTCACATTAGAGGTTTAGAACTCAAAACTGAGCTAAAGCGCTCTAAAGTTTTTCGAGGTCTAAAATCTAGATGTGAGGACCCAAACAGGCCCTTAATATAATAAGATAGGCTAGCGTTGCAATAAAAGATTAAACATCTTTCTTTATAGTAATAAAATATAAACTCTAATCATCATATAAACAGGAACTCCTTAGGACAACTCATACATAACTAAAATCCACAGCCTAATGTGTATCCATTTCACCTAAGACATCTTGTTGAAAAATAAATACCTGATCCTTATTTTTACTTTGAACACGGTGTGTAATCTTGTCGAAGTTCTGCCAAAAACAATACATGATCATCCATCAATCGATTATTATGTGCTAGTTAGATTGCAAATAGCAGAAGAGCATTGCATCCAGAATTTATGCCTCTTACTTTTCCTACTTGCCGCAGTGCATTGAAGAAATTCTCCTCCTCTTGGTGTGTCCATGCAGCCCATTGTCGAGTCTGCTTTTTCGCTATTAAAATCAGACACAGAGCAAAAACTATCAGGCAAAACACAGAACTGTCATAAACAGGGAATCTGGAAAAATACAAAAATAGTTCACAAAAACGAACCAGGTTTCTTGTTGGGATCGGAAGGCTCGGGGGCGGACCCAGTGAAGGACATGGGTGTACACATGTACATTCAATAACTTATGAAAAAAAAAATCGAATTTATAAGTCATTAGGCATATCTATAAACTTGTAATCAGGAGCAGATCCAGTTAGGGGGCATGGGTGTACACATGTACATCCAATAATTTTTGCAAGAACTTCGAAATTAGGAGGCTTGTCAATCAAATAACTAAATTGCTTTAGGTTAGGGTTTCGGTGCTCAACTTGAAGGGAAGGGAAGGGAAGAGAAGGGATGGGAGTACCTGGTGGGTGCTCGTCGCTGGCGAAGAGACAAACTAAATCCTCGGCATCTGGCTTGGGGCGGCAGCGGCGGCGGCCCACCAGTCGTCGGAGAGCAAGAGGGAGCGAGAGAGGCAGACGGAACGCACGAGTACGGCGATGCAGCGGACGGAATGAGATCCTGCGGAACGAGATCCTCTAACTTCACGTAAAACGACTGCATTCTGCAGTCACGGTATCTGTATCGTCAATTCACGATCGGACGCCTCCATGCCGTTTCTAGCACTTTTGCGCTCTAAGCCTGCCGCGCTCCTCCACTATCTGGGCGGCTGGGCCTCAGCCCAAAAACACGAACGAGGGCGGCCATCGGCTGCTGCTTGTGCTGTGTCGCCTGGACATGTTCACAGGTATGCACTTCGTCTCTTCATATGTATTTATATTGCATCATTATTCTTCTAATTTGGTTGCCATCCTCTCCTATTTCAGAATCGATTAAAGAAACATCGATTCGTTTCAACAAAAGTAGAATCAGGATATATGACATGGAATAAAAGAGGTGTGTAACTCATACTTGTTTCTTTCTCCCCTACGCTGTCAGATATATTTTAGTTGTTTATTATACCACCGATGTGTAACCTGAATGTCTTCTGCAAGTTTGTATGAATATCTTTTGCCTCTTGAAAATAAGCTTCTAGCTACTATGAGTTGTATGTATTATCACTGAAATGAGAGCATCAAAAACTCTGTGGTAAAATAATCTATACATCGTCATTCACTTGGGCAATTCAGTGATCACATTCTCAAATTTTTAGTCCCAATATCACTTTACAATCTCACAATTCTATTATTGCTAACTCTGTTCTGCTAGTTACATCGTTGCGTCTGAATATTTGAATAGCCTGACAAGCAAAACTGCAGAACCACAATTGTCCTTCCCTTGGACTCCAGAAGCACATGGAGAAGGATGGAGCGCTCGTGGTGCTGTATCTGTGGCTGTGCGCCGCCGCAAGCATTGTTTTATATTCACATCCAAACACCGCAGTCGCCGGCGCACCGTAGAACCACGGAGGAGAGCACTTACAGAATAGAGGTGGCGCGCCACTAGACGGCGCGGACCACTGAAGCGAGCACTCTGCGATGAGCGGCGGCACGGTGCTAGACGCCGGCGTGTGTCGCAGCAGTCAATGGACACACTTGTCGAGACGAGTGAACCTGAGCCTACGACTCGACGAGCTGGGCTCTAGTTGGGCTGGACCAGCAGGCCCTAATCGTATAAATTGCTCGCCAGTACACAGAAGCGTCCGATCGTGAGCTGACGCCATAGATGGCATGACTGCATTCTAGAGTCGTTTTGCCTGAAGTTAGAGGCGGACGGAATCGCCGGAGAGCTAGAGGGGGCAAGAGAGGCAGACAGGACGCAGCGTACGGAAGGAGAATGCACGTGCACATTATGCAGCGACGGCGTAAAAAAACTCACGGCCTTCTTCTGGTCCTTTTTCTAAAAAAACTTTCGAAATTTCTATTTGTTTATTTTTCTCTCTTTTAAAATTTTTATTTTTGTTGGCTTCTCGTAATGGGACACTATCAATGGCTAGCACAACATTTGTAATATCCATATTTATGAGTGGAGAGAAATATGTATTAGGGGATGTTACCTGCCGTCACATCAAATTTTTAGACACATATATAGAAAACATTAAATGTAGATAAAAAATTAATTACATAGCTTACATATAAATCGCGAAACGAAATTTTTAAGTCTAATTAGACCATGGTGATTAGAAACTAATTGTTAAAGTTAGCATATACACTAGAGTACCAAAAACTTTACACCCAAAAACTAAACACCTCCTAGATACCGAAACAAATCACTCTTTCACATGTATGACTCGAAAAATTGAACTTCCTTATCTATCAACAGCTTAAAATAGCATCCGTTAGTTGAGGTGTTCACCTTGTCAATTTTGTTTGGAGGGAGATGAAAACACCCATGTCCTTCAATTGCTCGCACTTGCATGCAAAGGCATGCTTCCTCCCGTTTAGAAAGATTTTGACAGGGTTGTTTTCTTAATCGGAAGAGCTCTAGCTTTTTTTCAAGAGAATCACTTCCCACCAGCCAAACACTTGAAATGCCAACGAATTGAAGGGGATCAACAAAAAATCACTTCTTCACTTACACTATGAGCTAGGAGCTAAAAAAACATGCTTCATCCAGCTCCGTGTTATATTTTAGTAGGGATCAATAGAAAATCAATTCTCATCAGCTCTCTACCCTACTCCTACATAATAATTCAAAACTCCATTGGAGAATCAAAGGAGCGGAGCAAAAAGAATCGAAGAGTGGAGCTCTCCCAAACGGGAGCTTAGACTGCGTTGACCAGTGGTTAACAGAGTAATAGACCCCTCCAACGGACTAAGAGAACAACTCCCATCTCAAGCCAAGAAACAACATGGGAGGGGACCTCCCACTGGTGGTGCCCTCGCCGACATTCCCCTGATGACGCTTCGGTGGCCAGCAGCCGACAATGAGCGGCAAAGCATGAAAAGGAGGTCATGGTGAGTTTGACGGTTAGGGTTTTGTCGACACGGAGTATAAATGACCAAATAGGCCGCTCTACACGGCATGGGCCCAACCAAGGCACAACTCAATGTAGGTCAGGTCAGCACGACACGACTAGCTTGATGGGTCGGGTTGGGCCCATCCACGGGCTGCACATACGGCTCAGGCACGGGCCTTAAAGGCTTGGGTCCGTGCCAACCCAGGCACTATAGCGTCGTCCTTACGTGTTAATTTTTTTTAAAAAAAATCAAAGTCCTATTGCTTCTTGATCCATACATTCATACACACCCAGAATCTAATCGAAGAGAAGAAAATTAGAACAATAATTGAATCGAGCAAACCAGAAATAAGATAGAAAAAGGCTAACAGAAAAATTAGAGAGAAGAATAGGAAACAAAATCAGATGGTGTTGCATCGGTGGGGGCCGCACGCGTCGTCAACGTCGTCGCGTCTGCTAGCGCCGCCACATGCGCCTGCACCCCGCTGGGGCTACGTCGGCTGCCGCCTACGGCCGGGCCGGCACGAGCTAGACAGTCGTCTGGGTCATGTGGTGCTTCGGGCCATGGGTCGTGCTGATGGGCTGTGGGCCATGGGTCGTGCTAGACAGCGGAGAAGGGGATCAAGACATCAGGCAGCTTGAGGTGGAGCTCGAAAATAGCATCCTTCGCGGTAACACGATTTTTTTACGGAGGAAGCGTGTGGGAGGAAGCGTACCTTCCTGGCGCATGTGAGTAATAACTGAGGAGCTGATGTATTTTCGTCCCCCTCCAAATAAACTGATAAGATCATAAGATGAACACAGTCAACTAACGGATGCCTAGTCTAAATAGACGGTAGTGCTATTTAGGGAAAGAAATTTGTTGGTGCGAGATAAAGAAGTTTAAAATTTTGAGTGCTATGTACGGAAGTGTTTTGTTTTTAGTACCAAATACATAATCCTTTGTGACTTGTGAGTACCAGCGGACAGCCGCGTGCGACACCCACGTGTCCATCCAAAAACAAAAACTTCTATAAAGAATAGATAACGATGATGTTGTTAGAAAGAACAATGCATAAAAAACAAATTTATATATAATCAATAATTATCAACTAACTTTCTGAGTAGTAAGTTATCGTTATATAATGACTGGCAACGTGTCCCAAGTGCACCCAGGATGATGTTTGGTGGGCTTCGATGAATGCTTAACTGATGGTAAACGTAACGACAATTATTTATATTGGTTCAGACCACTAAATAACATAATAAGCTACGTCCAGTCAAGCATACAGTAGATTTAAAATATTTATCTCGTAATTTACATGTAAATTGGGTAATTAGTTTTTTATCTACATTTAATGCTCCATATATACGTTTAAACATTCGATGTGACGTGATGTAACAGAAAAGTTAGAATTTTAAAGAGCGAAACCGTTTTTTAGGGTGTACATGCTCAACACTGCTTATCTGATCCATCAACGCTGCGCTTCGAGTACGTGCATTGCAAGATAGAATTGAGAAACATTGAAAACAATGTGTAGCACGAATCTCAAAGCGAAAATGAACGGCTTAGATGTGACCCTAAACCCTAACCTTAGTTTCTAGAATGCGACAGGATCTTCTTTGTTTTCAGAAATACAAATGCAGGTCCATTGTAGCGGATTGGATCATAAGAAATATATACTCCAGTCCTACATCAGCAGGTGCCATATCAAAATTTCCAAATGTTACATCTCTGATTGTTGCTGCTTCTGCGCATGTTTTTTTAGATAAAGGAACGAAGTTTCAGCCTCTACCATCCGAAAATGATACGCAGTTGAGATACAAGACACCCACAAGAGCCATAAGGCTAGTACACCCAAACACGTTCAAGACACATGGATTCCGAAGACAACAAAAGCCCTGGCCAAAAGGCCATAACAGGCCAAGGAAATGAAAATAAAGCAGGCTAAGCTTCAATCTGATTCCGCGAACTCCATCCAAACTTTGCAAAAAGTGAAATGATAAGTGTTTCCAACTTTCTGCATCCACTTCTGAACGCCCCTCTTTCCTTCTCCTCATGCAACTGGGACCACTAGCGGATCTAATAAGTTATCCTGAAAATTACCTGCACGAAAGAGTTAGTTTTTGCTTTATTGAATACCACATCATTTCTATTCAACCATAGACACCAGCATATCGCTGTCACTCCAATTAAGATTTGAGATCTTAGCTTGGTGTTTACGCCTAGCAGCCAAGATCCAAACAAATTCGAAAAACTAGAGGGAGGTTGAATTTCAAAGGCGATGTGAACTATGCTCCACACAAATCTCGCATAGTGGCATTCGAAAAAGAGATGTTTTATTGTCTCCACGTGGCTACAGAAACAACATTTGACACTACCTTGCCAATTCCTTTTAGCCAAGTTATCCTTAGTTAACGTTACACCCTTTTGCAAAAAACCATAGGAAGATTTTAATCTTTAGTGGAATTCTTAATTTCCAGATTACATTATTAACCGGTAGTATCCCCTTCCTAATCATTTGATTATACATTGATCCTACCGAGAAGCAACCTTTGCGGCTCGCCCTCCAAAAAATTTGTCCTTCGTGCTACACAAACGAACAGTACGACTTTTGACACTAATTCATACCGGTCAGAAAGGTTTTTCTCCACAAATCCCCTTCTGAAAGACACGTTCAGGGGCATTGAACTCAGGACAGAAGCCACAGAAGCCTGTTTCTTCCTCACTAATCTATAAAGATTAGGGTAAACCTGATTAAAAGGTTTGTCGCCCACCCACACGTCTTCCCAGAATCTAGTTTCTCGTCCGTCTTGCACTTTAAAATATCCTCCTGCGAGGAAGTCGTCTTTCACCTTCATTAGACCGGCCCAAAAGTGTGAATCCCCCGGTCTATGCTTTGCCTAAGATAAGGTTCTATTTGGCAAGTACTTTTTCCTTAGGATATCTTGCCAAAGCCCCTCCTCATTGGTTAATTTAAATAGCCACTTGCTTAGCAAGCACTTATTCTGAACATCAAGATTGAGTATCCCCAAGCCACCGTACTCCTTTGGGGTACAAAGTACGCTCCATCTAGCCAACCGGTATTTATGCCTGTGCTCATCACATTGCCAGAAGAAACGCGACCTAAAGTAGTCTAATTTTTTGAGCACTCCTCTCAGGGACCTCGAAAAAGGATAACATGAAAAGAGTCAGGCCGGAAAGAACGGAGTTAATAAGAACTAGTCTCCCTCTGTAAGAAAGCATCTTTCCTTTCCAGCTGCTGAGTCTCTTTTGAAACTTCTCTTCTATCCCTGCCCAATCTTTGTTCATTAATTTTTTATGGTGCATAGGTATTCCTAGATACCTATCGGGTACCAAAGTATGGGGTCCACAACTTCGATGCAAAAGTATACATTCCCAACACGGCCCGGCCTAGGTAAGGCCAGCGGAAGCCCACGAAGGTCACGCCTACGGAGGCCCATGACGATGATGCATCAACGCAAACCTACCCTCGGGGAAGCGGCACCCTCGGGCACCAATTCTCCGATTCGCCCGAGCCTCCCCGAGAGAGCTCGAGAAAGCGGCACCCTCGGGCGCCAATTCTCCGATTCGCCCGAGCCTCCCCGAGAGAGCTCAAGAAAACGGCATCCTCGGGCACCGATTCTCCGATTCGCCCGACCCTCCTTGAGAGAGCTCGGGAAAGCGGCACCCTCGGGCACCGATTCTCCGATTCGCCCGAGCCTCCCCGAGAGAACTCGGGAAAGCGGCACCCTCGGGCACCGATTCTCCGATTCGCCTGAGCTTCACCATCCCCCTCGAGCGCAATCTTTCAAAGGCATCCCATGCATAGTTGACGTCAGCAGAGCAATCTTGGACCGCAAGGGACCTCTCTGACCACTTTATAGGCATGGTCCCATCGGATGGGCCTCTCGACACAACAGCACCCCGAACGCGCACGTTCGCCGTACCAACTGCCCTATCTCCTCTGGCAGGCGATCTGACGGTCCTCCTCCTCCCACGCCGCTACAGGGACAGTCAACCGTACGGCTCCCCGGGCTGACGAGGGGATTCGCCAACTACGACGGCGACCGCCATACCCCAGCTACACGTGTGACACTAGGAAATGGGGGACGACGGTCGTCCGGCCAACCAGGGGGAATGGGCGAGCCTTACGACCGGTCTTGCCAACTCCCTGGAATGTACCTCACAAGGAAAAAGAAGCGTCCGAGGGAGGACACTCCCCCCGCTCTGTCCCATCAGGCCCCCGATGGCACCAAGGCTTTCCGAGCCTCGGGGGCTTGTACCCGGAAGTCAACCTATCTACTCGTCGCACTATGCAAAGACGGACACGACGGCATGACGTATCACCATGCAGCCAACCATGACCAAGCACTATGAGGCGTCTTGGAACTCACCAACGGAACAGTGGCGGATCAGCCGAATGACTAATGCCATACCGCCGAGGCGCCAAGACGAAGGCGTGGCTGACGATCGCCACCAGTCATCACCAACTCCGCCATGCCGAGTACTGTAACACAGGGCAACACGTGTAAATCTAGCCCTTCCCTTGTAACTATAAAAGGAAGAGCAGAGACCAGCCTTAGAGAATCTCTCACAAGCTCACACACACGGCCACTCAACAGCATACTACAACAAGCAATCTGTATGCACTTAGACACTCGTAAGAGTCTTGGGAGCACTTCCCTCTCTCGCTCAGCTTGTAACCCCTACTACGAGCACCCCGGTGCAAGGCAACACGACTCGATCCCACACTGGACGTAGAGCACTCATTGCCTGAACTAGTATAAATCATGTGTTCCCCCTTGCACACCATCCGCGATCTCAACCGCAAAACACAAGTTTACTAGCCGGTGTTAGCTCTCACTAAAACTAGCACCGACAATTGGCACGCCAGGTAGGGGCCTTTTGTGTGTTGACTCAGGTCACGGATGGCAGACACCTTTATGACGTTTCCTGTTGGCGCAGTGCTCCGGTTCGGGAGTCTTGAGTTCGTGGCCACCGGCCACGGGCTCGAGATAAACCTGCGCCCAACTGAGTCCCGCACCATCATCGTCCTAACCACGGCCCATCGGGTGGCCGGGGAAAGGACCACGGCGACGCTTCCTCCCGTCCCAGAGGACCAGGGGAACGTCGCACGCCGCGCTTCCCGGCGGACCAGGAGGAGGAGGCGCAGCCGCGCCAACCTGCCCCTGGTCGCGGAAGGCGCGGCCAACCAGGTGTCCCCAGTAGGGGATGCCAACCCAGCACCGGCCGCCACCCTGACACCTCCGGCGCTGGCAGCTGCACACCCGTCAACCGCCCAAAGGCCGGGCGGGGGCGGGATCGCGGTGTCAACGGGTCTCTCTCTCCGCCCTCATGGCGGGAGGGGGACGGCGCCGTCATCTCTCTTCGCGCTCCAGAGCGCTGTGGACGCCCACGTCCGCGCAGTCCGCGCTCTGTTGCACGATCTGGTGGAGACACCTGTCCACCGCCTCTAGCGTCTAGATGACCTCGTGGGCGACCACGTGGCCTCCCCACCGTCTTCTCCCGGGAGCAGTCTCAGGGCGTATGACGGGAGGGAGACGGACTCCACTGACAGCCTCACTCCCCAAAAATACTCGGAGGAGTGGGATCATCGCGGTTGGACCTCGCCGTCACGACGGGGCCTCAGCGACGATGACGACGAGTTCTGGGCGAGCGTGGACTTCACCGTCCACCTCGACGACTCAAGGGAGGACACCCCGAGCGTCACCACCGACTCCGACCAGTCCTACATCGACCCCGCTCGGGAATGCTACCACTTGGTGCACCCCGAAGATGGACGGGTGGAGGACGTCCATTCTGGGGACGACAACGACGTACCCCCCACTTCAGCCACAGCACACCCCGCCTCCGGTGACTCCGCGGCCTGCGCGATCAGCTCCGCCGCAGGACCCGGGGGCTGGGACATCTCGCCCCGTGCACCAGTCTCCGGAGCTAGAGCAGCTCCGGGAACTCGAGGCGCGGATGGACGAGGACCGCCTACACCTCACCAAGCTACGAGCCGCGCTCGAGCGCGAGGAGGAGCAGGGCACCGGCGGAGCAGGTCGTCGCCGGGCTCGGGATGTTCAGGCTCGGATCATCGCTGACGATGGAGCTGGAACACCAGGAGCCCTGTCTCGAGCAAGCCGCAAGCTCACAGAGGTGGCAATGCTGCTCCGGAGCCTGCTTGAGCCCTCCACCGAGGAGGCACGGCAGCTCCAGAACCAGGTCAAGGACCTCTTGGAGGATGCAGCCGTCCTCCAGGCGGAAAGTTCAGCGTCACGTCAGCGTGGCGCTGAAAGCCACCAACGTGGTGGCGCGGCACGCCACGAGCACGAGCCCTCGGTACATCCCGAGGTCCCGAGAGCCCCGTCGGTTCACCAACAGCTTGGCAAGGACGTTGACGTCTGAGCCATCCTTCAAGCCCGCGGTCGATGGAAGACCGACGGAGCTGCACGAGGCTACCATGTCCATCGGGGCGGGCGCTACGACTCGGACGAGAACCGCGAGCCCTCGCCCTCGCCCTCGGGTCCTCGCGTCTTCAGCGAGGTCATCCGAAGGGCCAGGTTCCCGCCCCGGTTCCGACAGCCGGCCAACATAGCCAAGTATTCGGGGGAAACTAACCCCGAACTATGGCTAGCAGATTATCGTCTTGCGTGCCAGCTTGGTGGTGCGCAGGATGATCTCATCATCATCCGCAACCTCCCCCTGTTCCTCGCCGACTCTGCAAGAGCTTGGCTAGAACATCTCCTCCCGCGGTTGATCTTTGACTGGAGCGATCTGGTCAAGATCTTCGTAGGGAACTTCCAGGGCACGTACGTGCGTCCTGGCAACTCCTGGGACCTCAGAACCTGCAAGCAGAAGCCGGGCAAGTCCCTCAGGGAATCCGGCGGTTCTCTAAGCAGTACAATGAGCTGCCCTAGGTCGCCGACTCCGACATCGTCGGAGCGTTCGCTGCAGGAACTTCCTGCAAAGAGCTTGTTCATTAGCTCGGGCGCCAGACCCCCACCAGCGTTTCTGAGCTCATGAAGATAGCAACCAGCTTCGCCTCGGGGATGAGGCGGTAGGAGCCCTCTTCTCCGACCCCAAGGGCAAACGGAAGGAGGAGGCCCCCGAGGGCACCTCTTCCCGGGGCCCAAACAGCAAGAAAAAGAAGGGGAAGGGAAAGGCTCCCCTCCACGGTGACTCGCTCGTGGCAGCCACCGAACCCAAGAGGGAACGACCCCCTCGGGGCCGCTTCGACGAGATGCTTAGCAAGCCGTGCCCTTATCACCAGGGTCCGGTGCATCACACGCTTGGGCAGTGTGTGATGCTCAAAAAGCATTACGGCCGGCAGGCGTTCTGGGACGTCGCCGGCAAGAAGCCCGCCGAGGACAAGGAGGACAAGGACGACGAGTTCCCGCCCATCGACAAGTGCCTCATGATCTTCGGCGGACCTGGGACCGCTCCCACGCCGCCTATTGCAAGCTGGTGCGGTTGCTCGAGAAAAAGCTCGACAGCCTCGAGCTCAACCACATCGCACGACGTTACAACGAAGAGACTGAGGAGCTGGCGAAAATCGCGTCCGAAAGGGCTATGATCCCAACGGGCGTATTTACCAACGACCACCATAAACTCTCAGTCAATACTGATCCCTCGGGGGCCAAGGGGAAGAAAACCCCCGAACCCCAGGAGAACTTGGACCGTCTTCAAGCCTTGCAAGCCCCTCGGGGGCTGCCGACCCCTCTGACAAAGGGTAGCCACCCGAGACCCTAGCTGAAGACGGCGACGAAGCCGAGGCAATGGAGTTTGAACCCGAGATGGACGACGACGAGCCGGACTGGCGCGAGCCGCTGGTCAGCTGGCTTGTCCGAGGAATTTTACCCTCGGACAAAACTAGACCACGACGGTTGGCATGTAAAGCCAAGTCTTTCACGATGATTGACAGCAACCTCTATCGACGGAGTCCCTCGGGTGTCCTGCAGCGCTGCATTCCCTTCAGTCAAGGCAAACGCCTACTCGAAGAGATACACACCGGAGCTTGATAAGGCTTCTACTGGCCAACCGCCGTGGCCGATGCTACCGAGGTGGTACGCTCCTGCGAGGGGTGCCAGTACTACGCTCGGCAGACACACCTACCGGCCCAAGCTCTCCAGCCGATCCCCCTCACTTGGCCGTTCACCGTATGGGGACTGGACCTCGTTGGGCCCCTCCAAAAGGCGCCCGGGGGCTTCACCCACTTGCTTGTCACCATCGACAAGTTCTCGAAGTGGATCGAGGCTCGGCCAATTGCCCAAATCAGCTCGGCACAAGCGGTGTTATTATTCACCGACATCGTTCACCGGTTTGGTGTCCCGAACTCTATCATCACCGACAACGGCACGCAATTCACCGGAAAGAAATTTCTGGCCTTCTGCGATGAATACCACATATGAGTGGACTGGACGGCCGTAGCCCACCCAAGAACGAACGGCCAAGTAGAACATGCCAATGGCATGATTCTCCAAGGCCTCAAGCCGAGAATATTCAACAGATTGAATAAGTTTGGCAAGAGGTGGCTGACGGAGCTCCCGGAGGTGATACGGAGTCTAAGGACTACGCCAAGCCAAGCCACGGGCTTCACGCCCTTCTTCCTGATGTACGGCGCCGAGGCCGTCCTCCCCACGGACTTGGAGTACGGCACCCCGAGGGTCCGAGCCTATGATGAGCAGGGCAACCAGACTTCCCGCGAAGACGCGTTGGATCAAGTCAACGAAGCTCGGGACATGGCCCTGTTGCACTCGACCAAATACCAGCAGTCACTACGCAAGTATCATGCTCGGCGCGTCCGGGGCCGAGCCTTCAGCGTAGACGACTTGGTGCTGCGGCTCAGGCAGGACAACAAGGGGCGCCACAAGCTCACTCCGCCATGGGAAGGACCATTCATCATCACCGAGGTGCTACGCCCCGGCACGTACAAGCTCGCGAACAAGAAGGGCGAGGTCTACAACGGCGCTTGGAACATCGAACAGCTACGTCGCTTCTATCCTTAAATTTCCGAGCATTGTACAATTTGTAAAATCTTGAAATCAATAAAAAGACCCGACTTCTACTCTTTTTACCTGATTTTTAAATTTTCGATCCGAGCCTACACTCGGAAGTGAGATGACTTTTCATTTCGTTGCGCATTAGAAAAGTGAGGCTCGGCCTAACCTACGGAAAGGCCGACCCTCCCTCGGGGGCTAGGACGGGGGGAACCCCCGGAGTTTCCCGAGTCTCAACGATTTTAAAAACGCAAACATTTCAAAACTCGTTGAAATCGTTTCTCCCTAAAACACGCTTATCTCCTAAAAACCAAGCGTGAACCTATAAGACTCGGAAGAGTAAGAGAAGTCCCAGAGGATAGAGCCGGTCGAGCCAAAGAGACCGCTTACGCCCCAGGGCTACAGCTTCTCCCCTCGCCACTCCGCGTCCGATGGCTAACTCGCGCTCGGAAGAAAACTTATAAGATCTACGCTCAGTAAAGGGAGGAGGCTCGGGAAGAAACAACTAAGCCTTTTCTCCAAGTTTTCTTTCTGCCAAAACTCCTAGGACATCGGCTACGTCTACACCGCTAAAGCTACGACACCCGAATAAAGTGCCCCGAGGCTCGATGGCCCGGGCACAGGATCGGCAAGAAAAAAACGCCTGAGGAAAAAAGCACAAAACGAAACAAAATATACAGCAAATATTTACATAAACATAAAGGCCACGAAGGGCCACTTGTTTGTTTCCTCCCAGCCACTCACGAAAAGTTACTTTTACAAGGGCACTACGGCCCGGCTATTCTTCATGGCAGGTTCAGAGGAGGGAGGTCGACTTCGGCTTCGAAGAGGCCCGCCAGTGCTTCTCCTGGCTCCTTCATCGAGTCCTCCAGTGCCAGGCGCTCGGCGTCGTCGGCCTCAAGGAAGCCTTCGCTGACAGGGCCGGCGTCGAAGTTTCCATAGTGGGACTTCACGACCGCCAGTGTCTTCTGAACACCCGTAAGTACGGCCTCCTTGACCCGGCCGCCGACGCTGCTGTAGAGTGCCTCCAGTCGGTTCCAGAGCAAGATCCCCGAAGGTTCCCCACCGGTGCCGATGGAGTCACACAGCGCGCGCGCGGCCTTCTGCAGTTCCAGGTGGCCGGCCGCTTCACCGTCGTAAGCCGCCTGCAGAACTGCGGGAGCAAAACATGGAGGTGAACAAAGATGCAGCAAGCAACCAAGACAAACAGGACGAAAAGCACAACATTGCACATACCGCCAGCCTCTTCCCGAGCCTTCTGTGCCTCCTTCCAAGCCGAGTCCGCCGCGCCAACCGCCAGGCGCAACGCCTCCTGAGTGTCACTCAGGTCGAGAGCCAAGGCCCCAGCGACAGAGGTCTTCTCGGCGGTGAGCTCTCGGGCGGCGTCGCGCTCCCTGATCATCTCGGCCAAGGCGCTCTCCAGCTCCAGCACCCGTGTTGCCGAGGCAGCGGCTTGGCCCCTCGCCACCGTGACCTCCTCCTTCAAGATGGTGTTATCAACACTCACTTTGACGAGCTTGGAGGTCACAGCAGCGAGCTCGTTCTGGGCACGGGTGTGACAGAACCGCCTTAATCATAGGGCCCACGTGCACCATCATCGTCTCTAAGGACATCCGGTTACTGTGCACGAGTTCCCTAATGACCTAGGTGGCCTGCCGGGTCTCCTAGGAAACCCAATTCTTCCCCGAGGATCTCATTGAAAGACATTGCAAGTATTACAACAGTTTACAAAAATAATCTAGATCAGAGTACAAGATGCGGAAGACTTTCATAACTACAGATTTACAAATATAATTTTACATTGCCCAAACCAGAGTTTCGTAGTGGAGCAGCAGCATACAACCATACCCTTGCCCAAGGGTGGATTACATATATATCCTTATCTGCCTCCGGCCCGTCAGCCGGCACGATCCCATGTAGTACTGCACACTCGGCTCACCTGCAACAGGGGTTAACAAACCCTGAGTACTTGGGGTACTCCGCAAGACTTACCCGACTAAAGGTGTAAGATGAGACTCAGGAATGCAAGGATAAGGGTAAGGCTAGCAGAGAATAAGGAGTTTGCAGAAAAGCGTTACTATCCTATCCAATATTTTATTTAATCATTATTATAACCATATTCATAGTTTCAATATTCAACCTCAACCATCATCATTCATTCATTTCCTTTATTCATTCAGTTGACCTAATTGAGAACCACTTCTCGGGGTAGGAAAGTGGATTGAGTCTCCATTAACCGAGGAGCACGTCGATTCGAATCCAGAAAATACCCAGCTGGGGATTCTAACCACACTGCATATGCAGCACGCCGGCATACATATACCAACCCGTCGTTACGGCTTTGCTATCCCGGAACCGGTCCTGCGCCACCCGAGAGCACAGTACACCACTCGTCTCCAGGCACGCCGGCCACGTGGGTACAAGCTACTCTCGCCATCTCTCCACTCCCAGTGCGTGGTTGTCGGTTCCAGCAATAGCGCTACCGAACTCTAGGCTTTCCACATTGGTATGTGGCTAGGCTGTTCATCTCGATCCAGCACTCCGACAACGAGCGGTCCCTACTTTTATTTTGGTTCGTGCCTGCCGGGTACCAAGTCATGGGAAACGCCGTCCCAAGAGCACAACACCCGGCGAAACACATTTCTGGTGATACCGACCAGTTCCAAACTATTCCGAAGGCGATCGTGCATCGGGACTCTAACCCGAATACACATCAACCAACGGATAACAAGTTTTTCACCAATCATAACATAATCATAGCACAGAAAATAGTTTTTCTTTTTGCAAAGCTAAGTTCATTAAGCATGACTAAGCATTTTTCAAACTTTTTATTTAAATCAGGTTTTCAGGGTTATTATTTGGGACAATGCATCTGGATAGGTGACAATCAACTCCTATTAACTTAATGCAATAATTTAATTCGAATTATAAAGATTTCACAGTAGAGGGTTAATGCACCGGGGCTTGCCTGTTGCTTGAAGTAGATAGAACCCTGAAGTCAATCACCGAGAAAAATCCACGTCCACCATGCGAAGACCTTACTCGGTATTTGCTTCCACTAAAATCACCACGCGTTCACTACACGAAATAATAATGCAATGCTTAACATGATGATATGTGTGTCATGATGCATGAGATGCACTAAATTGGGAACTAATGAAAAGTAAACTTAATTTAGAAAGTTGAGTACAACTTTCTTTCACGGTAAAGTTGCAAGCCAACAAAACTAACTTGTTTTATTAACAACTAGGGTTCCATTTAATTATCTCATAAAATGATTTATTCTACGTTCATATGGGGAAGGATTATTATCACCTTACTACAAGAGGCATGTTTAACTATTCCTTTTTACCCATGAAGTTGCATCCAAGAAATAACCAAAGCAACATTCATGAACCCACTAACGAGTATTTGCATTAAACATCTTAGTTATCCATTAACCCATGGGTTACAACTATACAAGGAATTAAGATACCAAGGAACAGTAGTGGTTTTGTGTTCCAAGGTCCACAATCAAATCCAAAAGTTCACACCACACCTAAAATGATTATAGTCTCTATGGATTTATTATGCAATTAATCAAGTGTTAAATAAATAATTAAATAAACAAATTTCATTTGGTCCCAAACTGTCACAACAGATAGTTCTAAGCCTAAAACAGTATCGTATTAATTTTCATGATTTTTGGAATTATAGGGAATTAATTAAAATTGCTCAAACTTACATTTATCAATTAATTCACTGATTTTTAGTTCCTACAGAAAGTACCCAAAATCATCATTTAATATTTTTATTGAATAATATATACCATAGAGGGTATCCACATTTATTTTCATGAATTATAGAACAACAGAAATAATACAACAAAAATAACAAATGCTAATACTATTTACCCTATTCAAAATTTGGAAAACTCATTTTGCCAAGCACCCAAGCTACTGGGCCGGCCTGTGAAGCCCGCGCGCGGCCCAGCTCTTCTCCCCCTCACTCACACTAGCACTGGGCCGGCCCACACAGCGCGGCACGGCCTAGCCGGCCCTCGTCTCCCTCCTCCTTTCTTCCTCCTTGCGCGGGGCGCCCGCACGCGCGCGGTGGCGGCACTGGCCGTGGCGACTCGTCGCCGGTGGTTTCTCCGGCGAGGGGAAAAACAATAGAGGGGTCCCCAATAAGTAGGCGAATCTATTAGGTGCTAAGGCGGGCCTCTGGAGCACAGAGGCGAGCGCACCGGTGTCCATGGCGAACGGCCGACGAGGAACACGGCGGCGAGTTACGTTTCACCGCGACAGAGCATCCTAGACCTAACCGGATGGTGCTACATGAAGAGGGTGCTCACTGAGTCTTACTTCATGCGCTAGTTGGACCGGAGGATGGCTAGGGTGCCCCGTCGACGTCGACGGCGGAAAGCAGTGGCGCGCTCCGGCGTCAAGACCTTCGTTCCGGCGAGTTCGAAGCACAAAAGGGGAAACCATCAAACTGATCAGAACCATAAGGTATAGGAGAGTTCAAAACACAAGAAAATAGGTGAGGAGTTTATCTGTAGACGGTTAGTCGCGTCGAGGCGGGCTCGGCGGCCATGGTGACCCGCCGGGAGGACGACGATGCCGAGTGAACGACTCGGGCGCCCAAAAGCAAAAAGAATTGGTTCAAACTAAGCGCAAGGGCTGGAAGGAGCAGGTCGCGCGAGAAATTGGACAGTGATTGAGCAGGCACGATGAATTGCCAACGATGGCGTTCGGTCGGCAGTGAAAGAGAAGGGGAGGAGGAGAAGAAACGGGCGGTCGTCGTCGTATAAAAGCGAAAGGAGAGGGGAGCAAGGGGGAGGCAAGTTCCCGGGGCCCCCACGACCCGACCGCACCGGAGACAGGCCGCCGGCAGCCCCGGGCGTCGTCGCCGCGCTGCCGGACGCGCACCCCTGTGCGCGAACAGAGGAAACAGGGCAAGTTACTGTAGCTCATTCAAACCCCCAAACGATGGTTTTTGACCAATTGATTCAAATCCGAGTGCCAAATGGATAAGGTATAAAAACAAAAGTTTTAGATCTCAAAATTTTGGGCAACTTTGGTTTTTGAACCAAATCCAAACTCTGCATTGTTTTGAAACTACAGTAAAAGGGGAAAAATAGGTTTTTGGATTTCAAATCTAATTTCAAAAATTACTTTTTATTTTTCTCAAGAACTTGAAAAATTTCCAAAATAAAAGTTTCTCTACTCACTGAGATTTACAGCTTCTATTAAGGAAGTTTTGCCAATTTCTAGATATTTTTGAAAATGGAGTTTCAAATTTGAATTTAAACATAGTAATTTGAGGTTAATTCAAATTTTTATTAGAGAACATCAAAATCACCCAAAATAAAAGTTGATCTATTTTAAAAGATCTACAACTTTTATTTAGGCACTTTTATCAAAATCCAAATAGTTTTTGAATTGGGTTTTTGGGGCCAAACTAAGGTTTAAACGGAAGTCTGATCGGGAACTAGAAAATCAAAATTTTAAATAATAACTTCTAAATCTTGAAATACCAAAGTTGTCCCATTCAATGAACCTTACAACCTTTATATAATAAGTTTTGTCAAATTCTTACTAATTTTTAAAATAAAGATTTAACCCTAAACCTTCAAACACAGATTAGGGTTTAATTTGAAATTTCAAATAATAACTTAGAAATCGCCCAAAATAAGAGTTGCTCAACTTTTCAAAAGCTAGAGGTTTTATTTAAGGCTCAAGACCAAATTCTCACTAGTTTTAGAATAGAGTTTTGGATCCTATTTTAGGGTTTACGAATGAGTTTTATTTTATCGGCCAGATGGGGTTTGATCCAACGCAATCAAACAAGTACTTATTGAAATTAAATCACTCTAGGTTACCTATGCACAATCACATGGAAGAATAAAATTATTTTAGTTAATGCATACTAATGATGAGTTTATGCGGGATGATTTGCATGAAATCATGATGACATGGTAGGTTTTAGTTATAGTAACACCAGGGGTGTTACATCCTTCCCCCCTTAAAATAAAATCTCGTCTCGAGATTTAAGATATGGCTAAAGCCTTAGATTTAGTAATAAGAATGAAATACGTTAATAAAATAGTTTTCAAACTTGACCATAAAACAAGTAGGGGTTTACATTTTATAAACTTGATAAGTAAGAATTATTTATAACAAGTAGCAAGGAGCTTAGGAAAGTTTTGAGAGGGGTGATGTTCTGATCCCTCAAGTAGCTGTTTCTCCTGGAGGCTGATCCTGCTATACGTCGCACCATCCCGCTGAAGTCCTTCCAATAACACGATCTAATCAGTTGTCTCTCAACACTAAAAATAAAATTTTACACTTTACTCTTAAAAATAAACCTTTGTGAGGAATCTTATTTGAGCATGGTCTCATAATGAGTTATGGTTAAGGATGACGATACCAGCGCGTGCCGAGCAGCTAACCCCAGCATGTATCACACGGGGAGCTCCCGGTTTCGCCGCGGCACCATCGATCGTTAACTCTAACACCATTATCAAATACACCCAAATAAAACCCCTCAAACCGCCGCAAATTTTAAAACCTTTAAAGTGAGTCGCTATTTGAAATTTCAATCATTTGTTATTTTCAAAAGAGGTTTTAAAGAGGGTGAGAGCACTTTAAATTATGATCTATAATGATTCAGGAGTACCGTCTACGATACCAGTGCATACCTCGGCAGGGCCTTATGTGGCTGCAGTCCACAGAAGGTTCCAGGCTTTGACACGGCACCATAGTCATGGATCGAGATACCGTTATAGCGCACAAATAAAGTAACCTTAGTCAAAAGAGAGAAGGTATATCGACGGTGATTGCGATGAAGAATGATCAGTGACCCCGATACGAGCATACCCCTCGTTCAAAATCTCATGTAGGTACAAGATACACGAGATTACAGGTGGCCATATTGTATCGTAATCATAGATCGTATTTCACCACAGCAACAGAATAGAGTTTGATAGTTGTGAAGCTATAGTAGATCGTAACCTTCATCCACGATACCAGCGCGTGCCTAGTAGAGCCTCGCGTGGACGTGGCACGCAAGAGACCCTAGGTTTTGACACGGCACCGTGGTCTCAGGTCATGGCACTACTATAGGGCACAACCATAAAGACTCGGATAATTCAAGGAAATGAGACGTGTCGGATAATGGCATGACACGTATGCAATTGGGAGATCACAGTTGTGGTAAGTCTTCACAATGGGACTTAAATTTCCAGTGCATACAAAATCTTTTGAACAGTGAATTTTCAAAATAGATTTCAGGACATTTATAGTTAATTAGGAATCAATAAAATAACAAGATTGGGATGATTGTAAGGACAAGGAATTTTTGAAAATCCGGAGAGATGATTTGAGAACTCTCAAGTGGATTTCATGATAGCCATAAATTTGACGAAGACTTTAGAAATTTAGGAAGAAATTTGAATATGACCTTGGAAAGGAGTTTGGAAGGGGTGAAGGCACAGTAATCGCAGGCTAGGATCATGACCACCAACCCTGATAGCAGCGAGCGTCCAGCAGTTGACTTTCTATGGTTGTGATCCATAAGAGACCCCAGATTTCGACGCTGCATCATGGTCATGGATCATGATGTCCCATAGACTTCAATTATAGTAGCTCTCGAAGGAAACAACTTGTGTTGTGGGAAAAGACGTGTAGGGTTGACACCTATGTCGATTTAGACAGTCAAGGATGTGTATTAGTGAGTGGATAAAGTCTGACACATACACAGAGAAGCCAAGGATTCGGTAATTCCTTGCATTGGATTGCGCACTTCCAGAAGTTGCCAAAGAACTGGAAACTTATGGAGCATGGATGACGGAAGGAAGAGAGCATGTTAATTGTGACCTTCATGGGTGAGGAGCACTGGTTATGACATTACTATGTGCCCTGAGAAAACTTGTGTGATACAATGTCACAAAAGATTCTCAGTTTTGTTAGGCACCATAACCATGGTCAAACACCGTCACAAGGTACAATTAGCATAGCCTCGGTCAAAAAGGCATATGAACGAACGGATAACAATAAGGACTATGATGGATAATGACTACGGCTTCCAATGTAAGTGAATTCTTGCAAAATTTCTTGTGATACGAGCCACGAGAAATTTCAAGTCTCGACATTACATTGTATTCGTAGATCATAATTCATCACAGGGATATGTATTCGTTTACATGAAAGGTGCAACGAAATAGGGCTTATGGATTGTGAAGCTATGGTAGACCACAACCTTAAACCTCGCTACATGCGCGCACCTAGTAGAATCTTGCACGACTCAGGCATGCGAGAGACCCTAGGCTCCGTCATGGCGTTGGGGTCACTGGTTATGACACCACCGTAGGGCACAATTACAATAGTTTCCGAAGGAAATGGCAATGTCTTGAAAGATCAAGGACGAACTAAAGTTTTTCCAAGGGGTTGACATAGTAAATACATACATCCAGAAGTTTCCCCAAGGACCAGGAACTTATGGAGCGACACTTATTAAAGATCGACCAAACTTGTTTATAACCTGTAACTTTTAATGAAAGAAGATTTTTAATAAATCCAACTTGGAAACTCAGTTATGCTATGTACCTTTTGAGGGCGGTCACGATCATACCACGATACCAGCATACGCTCGGCAGCAAGCCATGTGGATACACCATACATGGGGCTTCACGTTTTATAGAGGTACCACAGGTCGGGAACGACTTATCTCATCGAGGTACTAGCATCAGCTCAATGTTCCTAGCAAAAGGAGAAATCCTTTTTTTAAAAGATTTAAAAGACCATCTTTTTAAAACTCTAAGGTATTGGTGACCTTTGCAAGAAAAATTTTAGAAATTAAGCTATTTTATAATTCTTTTTGCAATGGACATTTGGGCAAAGGTGTTTTAACAATGGTGGTAGGCAGAGTCAGGATTATTTGTAGAAAAACATTGTACATTTGCCAAAACCTTTCAAAATGATTGAATGAAAACCTTATTTGGAAATTTAGAAGCATTTTTGTGAGGCTTTAAAATTTGGAAGAAGATTTGAAAACCATTTTAAGAATCAATATGAGTTTTGAAAGCAAAATCTTTGAATGTCTTCTTTTTCAAAACAGTTTTCAAAATTGGTTCTATTGGTTCAGTTTTCAAATTAAAGCATCACTTCTTTCCGCTTACTTTAAATAAAACCGGTCTGGCTTTTGCAATCAGTTTGATTTTCAAAACTCATCTTTGACTTGAGTTGTCAGAAATCATCACCAGATCTTTCAGCAAGCATAAGGAAAGATATAAGAGTAGAACCTTTTGGAATAAGTTATATTTTGAAAATATAGGCTTACTGCATTATGGGGAAAGTATTAATTGTTATAATGTCATGATGCATGAACGTTCCAACGCGAACCAATATACTACGATATATACGTATATACTTGGTAAAGTAATCATTAGAGTGGCATGCACTCAATATTTTAGAACATAGGGCATACTTAAGGTGCTAATCCACTACCAAGCCTAAAATCTAACTACAAATCTATAGAAGGAATTGAGGAAAGATTCTATAGAATGAATAAGGAAAGTTCGGAAGCAACTAGTACCAAACTACCCCATTACTTTTATTCATTATAAATCGTTTTGAAGTTTTTGGAAAGTAATACTGCAAGTACTTTACAATGAGAAGCTCTGATACCACTTGTGACAGAACCGCCTTAATCATAGGGCCCACGTGCACCATCATCGTCTCTAAGGACATCCGGTTACTGTGCACGAGTTCCCTAATGACCTAGGTGGCCTGCCGGGTCTCCTAGGAAACCCAATTCTTCCCCGAGGATCTCATTGAAAGACATTGCAAGTATTACAACAGTTTACAAAAATAATCTAGATCAGAGTACAAGATGCGGAAGACTTTCATAACTACAGATTTACAAATATAATTTTACATTGCCCAAACCAGAGTTTCGTAGTGGAGCAGCAGCATACAACCATACCCTTGCCCAAGGGTGGATTACATATATATCCTTATCTGCCTCCGGCCCGTCAGCCGGCACGATCCCATGTAGTACTGCACACTCGGCTCACCTGCAACAGGGGTTAACAAACCCTGAGTACTTGGGGTACTCCGCAAGACTTACCCGACTAAAGGTGTAAGATGAGACTCAGGAATGCAAGGATAAGGGTAAGGCTAGCAGAGAATAAGGAGTTTGCAGAAAAGCGTTACTATCCTATCCAATATTTTATTTAATCATTATTATAACCATATTCATAGTTTCAATATTCAACCTCAACCATCATCATTCATTCATTTCCTTTATTCATTCAGTTGACCTAATTGAGAACCACTTCTCGGGGTAGGAAAGTGGATTGAGTCTCCATTAACCGAGGAGCACGTCGATTCGAATCCAGAAAATACCCAGCTGGGGATTCTAACCACACTGCATATGCAGCACGCCGGCATACATATACCAACCCGTCGTTACGGCTTTGCTATCCCGGAACCGGTCCTGCGCCACCCGAGAGCACAGTACACCACTCGTCTCCAGGCACGCCGGCCACGTGGGTACAAGCTACTCTCGCCATCTCTCCACTCCCAGTGCGTGGTTGTCGGTTCCAGCAATAGCGCTACCGAACTCTAGGCTTTCCACATTGGTATGTGGCTAGGCTGTTCATCTCGATCCAGCACTCCGACAACGAGCGGTCCCTACTTTTATTTTGGTTCGTGCCTGCCGGGTACCAAGTCATGGGAAACGCCGTCCCAAGAGCACAACACCCGGCGAAACACATTTCTGGTGATACCGACCAGTTCCAAACTATTCCGAAGGCGATCGTGCATCGGGACTCTAACCCGAATACACATCAACCAACGGATAACAAGTTTTTCACCAATCATAACATAATCATAGCACAGAAAATAGTTTTTCTTTTTGCAAAGCTAAGTTCATTAAGCATGACTAAGCATTTTTCAAACTTTTTATTTAAATCAGGTTTTCAGGGTTATTATTTGGGACAATGCATCTGGATAGGTGACAATCAACTCCTATTAACTTAATGCAATAATTTAATTCGAATTATAAAGATTTCACAGTAGAGGGTTAATGCACCGGGGCTTGCCTGTTGCTTGAAGTAGATAGAACCCTGAAGTCAATCACCGAGAAAAATCCACGTCCACCATGCGAAGACCTTACTCGGTATTTGCTTCCACTAAAATCACCACGCGTTCACTACACGAAATAATAATGCAATGCTTAACATGATGATATGTGTGTCATGATGCATGAGATGCACTAAATTGGGAACTAATGAAAAGTAAACTTAATTTAGAAAGTTGAGTACAACTTTCTTTCACGGTAAAGTTGCAAGCCAACAAAACTAACTTGTTTTATTAACAACTAGGGTTCCATTTAATTATCTCATAAAATGATTTATTCTACGTTCATATGGGGAAGGATTATTATCACCTTACTACAAGAGGCATGTTTAACTATTCCTTTTTACCCATGAAGTTGCATCCAAGAAATAACCAAAGCAACATTCATGAACCCACTAACGAGTATTTGCATTAAACATCTTAGTTATCCATTAACCCATGGGTTACAACTATACAAGGAATTAAGATACCAAGGAACAGTAGTGGTTTTGTGTTCCAAGGTCCACAATCAAATCCAAAAGTTCACACCACACCTAAAATGATTATAGTCTCTATGGATTTATTATGCAATTAATCAAGTGTTAAATAAATAATTAAATAAACAAATTTCATTTGGTCCCAAACTGTCACAACAGATAGTTCTAAGCCTAAAACAGTATCGTATTAATTTTCATGATTTTTGGAATTATAGGGAATTAATTAAAATTGCTCAAACTTACATTTATCAATTAATTCACTGATTTTTAGTTCCTACAGAAAGTACCCAAAATCATCATTTAATATTTTTATTGAATAATATATACCATAGAGGGTATCCACATTTATTTTCATGAATTATAGAACAACAGAAATAATACAACAAAAATAACAAATGCTAATACTATTTACCCTATTCAAAATTTGGAAAACTCATTTTGCCAAGCACCCAAGCTACTGGGCCGGCCTGTGAAGCCCGCGCGCGGCCCAGCTCTTCTCCCCCTCACTCACACTAGCACTGGGCCGGCCCACACAGCGCGGCACGGCCTAGCCGGCCCTCGTCTCCCTCCTCCTTTCTTCCTCCTTGCGCGGGGCGCCCGCACGCGCGCGGTGGCGGCACTGGCCGTGGCGACTCGTCGCCGGTGGTTTCTCCGGCGAGGGGAAAAACAATAGAGGGGTCCCCAATAAGTAGGCGAATCTATTAGGTGCTAAGGCGGGCCTCTGGAGCACAGAGGCGAGCGCACCGGTGTCCATGGCGAACGGCCGACGAGGAACACGGCGGCGAGTTACGTTTCACCGCGACAGAGCATCCTAGACCTAACCGGATGGTGCTACATGAAGAGGGTGCTCACTGAGTCTTACTTCATGCGCTAGTTGGACCGGAGGATGGCTAGGGTGCCCCGTCGACGTCGACGGCGGAAAGCAGTGGCGCGCTCCGGCGTCAAGACCTTCGTTCCGGCGAGTTCGAAGCACAAAAGGGGAAACCATCAAACTGATCAGAACCATAAGGTATAGGAGAGTTCAAAACACAAGAAAATAGGTGAGGAGTTTATCTGTAGACGGTTAGTCGCGTCGAGGCGGGCTCGGCGGCCATGGTGACCCGCCGGGAGGACGACGATGCCGAGTGAACGACTCGGGCGCCCAAAAGCAAAAAGAATTGGTTCAAACTAAGCGCAAGGGCTGGAAGGAGCAGGTCGCGCGAGAAATTGGACAGTGATTGAGCAGGCACGATGAATTGCCAACGATGGCGTTCGGTCGGCAGTGAAAGAGAAGGGGAGGAGGAGAAGAAACGGGCGGTCGTCGTCGTATAAAAGCGAAAGGAGAGGGGAGCAAGGGGGAGGCAAGTTCCCGGGGCCCCCACGACCCGACCGCACCGGAGACAGGCCGCCGGCAGCCCCGGGCGTCGTCGCCGCGCTGCCGGACGCGCACCCCTGTGCGCGAACAGAGGAAACAGGGCAAGTTACTGTAGCTCATTCAAACCCCCAAACGATGGTTTTTGACCAATTGATTCAAATCCGAGTGCCAAATGGATAAGGTATAAAAACAAAAGTTTTAGATCTCAAAATTTTGGGCAACTTTGGTTTTTGAACCAAATCCAAACTCTGCATTGTTTTGAAACTACAGTAAAAGGGGAAAAATAGGTTTTTGGATTTCAAATCTAATTTCAAAAATTACTTTTTATTTTTCTCAAGAACTTGAAAAATTTCCAAAATAAAAGTTTCTCTACTCACTGAGATTTACAGCTTCTATTAAGGAAGTTTTGCCAATTTCTAGATATTTTTGAAAATGGAGTTTCAAATTTGAATTTAAACATAGTAATTTGAGGTTAATTCAAATTTTTATTAGAGAACATCAAAATCACCCAAAATAAAAGTTGATCTATTTTAAAAGATCTACAACTTTTATTTAGGCACTTTTATCAAAATCCAAATAGTTTTTGAATTGGGTTTTTGGGGCCAAACTAAGGTTTAAACGGAAGTCTGATCGGGAACTAGAAAATCAAAATTTTAAATAATAACTTCTAAATCTTGAAATACCAAAGTTGTCCCATTCAATGAACCTTACAACCTTTATATAATAAGTTTTGTCAAATTCTTACTAATTTTTAAAATAAAGATTTAACCCTAAACCTTCAAACACAGATTAGGGTTTAATTTGAAATTTCAAATAATAACTTAGAAATCGCCCAAAATAAGAGTTGCTCAACTTTTCAAAAGCTAGAGGTTTTATTTAAGGCTCAAGACCAAATTCTCACTAGTTTTAGAATAGAGTTTTGGATCCTATTTTAGGGTTTACGAATGAGTTTTATTTTATCGGCCAGATGGGGTTTGATCCAACGCAATCAAACAAGTACTTATTGAAATTAAATCACTCTAGGTTACCTATGCACAATCACATGGAAGAATAAAATTATTTTAGTTAATGCATACTAATGATGAGTTTATGCGGGATGATTTGCATGAAATCATGATGACATGGTAGGTTTTAGTTATAGTAACACCAGGGGTGTTACAACGGGCAAGGGCTTTCCCCTTGAGGTCAAGCAGCTTCCAGAGCCCGAGCCCGCCGCGAAGGAAGCGGGACTTGTCCCGGGAGGTATGCATGAGGTCCTGGAAAGGAGAGAGGAGCAGAGACGGTAAGAACAATGCTCATACGCAGGAAAAGTTACAAGAGACGGGGATTCACCTGAAGCTGGGCCGGGAGGTCCTTCTCGAGGACGTCGGCAATCGCGCGGAGACCCGCCGCTGAGCTGAACCCGAGCTCCTGAACGGCGTCCTATTTGGGAGCCTCAAGGTCGTCCCGGAGCGAGAAGACGGACGGCGCTTGAGGATCCGCTAGGTCCGCCCACTCGATCCGGGAGGCGATTAGCTCCCGAGGCCGAGACACCCTCAAGGCCAGCGCCCAGGGACCCTCCTCACGGGCGGGGGGAGCTCCTGTGCCGACATCCACGACCGATGACCCCGCGGCGGCAGGCTCCGTGGGGGCGGCATTGGCTGACGCTCCCGAGGCGCCTCCAGAACTGACGGCCGAGGCCTCGGGAGCCCGTGCTGGCTCTGCCTTCAGGTCGATGACGGGCGCGACGATGGTGGCCACGGCCGAAGCAACCTCTCCCGAGGGAGGAACCTCGGACGCCACGACCGGACCCGTAGGGGGACGGTTTTCTTCGTCCGTCGACCGGGCGCTCCCCTCGGCTGTGCCGTGGCCCTGCACCTTCAGGACCTTCAGGTGTGACACCTGGAGGTTTGACCCCGAGCGTTTCCTGAAGCAGAGAAGGGAGAAAGGAACGTTCAGAGTGCCAATCGAGATCTCCGACGAAAGGAATAAGAGGTAAAGACACCTACCTCGTCTTCGGCACCACCCTCCTCTTCTTCGCCGCCCTCGCGGTCGGCAAAACGATGGACGGCATGGGCTGCGTCGGCAACGGAGGAGTGGGTACCGCTGCGGCGTCTGGGCCGGCACCGCCCTGAGACGGGGGCCCTGCCTGGGCACCAAGGGTCGCCTTGACGTCGCTGTCCCTCGGCAGGGAAGCTTGAGTCTAGGAGGACCCCATCTCAAGATCCGGCGTCTTGGCACGGGCCGACTCCGGCTCCGACAGTTTCCGCTCACCGCTCCCCCCGCCTTCGGCCGTCGCGCCGATCAACGACGCGTCAGAGGGGAGGGTGCGCGGAAACAGGATCTCCCCGGTTCCGCCAGCAGCAGCCAGGCTCAGCTCGGGCGCCGGGTCAGGGCCCATTCCCGGCCTCTCCAGCGAGCCCTCGCGGCCGCTTGAAGGTGGAGCTGCAGCTCCGGTAGTCACACTGCCAGAGGTCGCGCCTTCAGACGCGGTCCCCGACAGTTTAGCCTGGGGGCTCGGATCACGAGCCCCGGCACTTCCGCCGGTGGGCGCTGACATTGGAGCCTTCCCAGGCTCGTCGGCGCCCACCGCAGGCTTTGTGGCCACAAGGGGTCGATCCAACACTGTAAAATCAAAATATTCTTCTTCTTCTTCTTCATCCTCCTCGTCATCTTCGTCGGAGAGGGTGTCCTCCTCCGGCTCCCCCGCCTCCTGACGGCGACGACGGCACTGGGAGGATTCCTTCGTCCTCCGAGCCCTCTTTTGCTACAGCGCGGTCTTTCGGTCCTTCTCCGCCTTCGCCGCCTGGTCCCGAAGGCGGTTCTGGGTTCGCTGAACCTTGTCCTCCAGGACCGGCGGAAGGGAAGGCTTCCCGGTCCTTGAAAGACCCTGCGACGAACGAAGAAAGAAGTCAAGGAAAAGAACGAGGAATTGCAAAATCGACGAAGCGGACGACACTCACCAGCACGATGAAGCCCGTGCGAGGACGCATGGGTATCTAGTTCACCTCATTCCAGGTATGGTGACCGCCCACCATGTACTTAACCCGGCGCATAATCTCTTGCTGGCCGATGTCCTGGGGCCGCATCGCCGTGCCCTCCCGTGACGACCCGACGAGCATCTGGTTCAACGCTAGCCGGTGGTCCATCAGCGGCAACACCGTCCGCGCGTGGAACTGCGCCGCCACGGCGGCTCCCGTAAGGCCCCGGTCGCGCAGCGTCTGGACGCGTCGAAGTAGGCGTTGAAGTGCTTGGCCTCCTTAGCCGGGCACCCCATTCCCACTGAGAGAGGGGAGCGATCAACGCCCTTCCCGTATACTTGGGGAAGGCATCTCCGTCGTTGCGGAGGTAGAACCAGCCGTGATGCCAGCCCTTGTTGGAGGAGGGGGCCTTGCAGGGGATGTACTCACCGGAGCGGATCACAAAACCGCAGCCCCCCTCACGCGGGATCTCCCGCGGCCTCTTCGGACCGGCCCACTTGGTGTACCAGTCGACGCGGGAGATGCGGCGTCATAGGTTCCAATGCGGATGTACCCCGAGGTACCCCTCGCACAGGCGGCGTAGATCGACGCCTGCGTGATGGAGTTGGGGGTGAGGTTGTGGAGCTCCAGCCCGTTGTTGAAGAGCAACGCCCGGCAGAAGCGGCTCGGCGGCGATCCGAGCCCACGCTCGTGGTAAGCAATGAAGCTCACCACGTACCCCTCGTCGGGCTTCGGCTCGTCGTGGTCGTCCGACGGCACGACCGACTCCGGGCGCTCCGCATTGGTGCGGGGGCGTAGGAGCCCCAGCTCCACGAGTCGCTTCAGATCCGCCTCCGTCACGGCGCTGCGCGGCCATGGCTCCAACCTAAGAATGCCAGCGGCGGCAGTAGCGGCGTCGGTGCGAACTGGGGAGGAAGACATGGCGAGCTAAAGGAGAAGAACGGTGGGAAGGCAAAGACGTCGGTCGCGGCGGCGCTTCTCACTCGAGCGGGCAACGAAGGCGAAAGGTCGGACGGCGAAGGCAAGAAAGCGAACGGTTGCGCGAGCAAATGGCTAGGGTAGAAAGAAGAAAAAAGAGTTTTTCTTATATACCCGGGCGACGGATTGAGGGAGATGCGGAGGATCCGCCGCATTAACTGCGCGGGGCCCGCCACAATCCCCACGTCGCGGTCGGCCTCGCGCACGCAACCGCCTCAACTGCCCCAAACCGTCGTGTCCGTCAGGCTGCGCGCCTCAAAAGGTGAGCCGAATCATTACGCCTGCCTGCCTCGATTCCGCCGATACATTCCCCTTCTCGACGAAGGAACCTCCGGCTTGGGCGCCCGTTACGTTGCCAGGGAATCGAAGACTGGCCCATAGTGGCTCGAACAGTCGCCCCAGGGAAACCGAGTTAGGGACAGCTAGCGGATGGGTCACGAAAACGGCCAGTATCCCAACGCCCGAGCGTCACAAGGGACATCCCGTGCTGTGTCCAAATCCCAGTAGTGAGTCGATTACGTGGAATCATATCGTGGGAGGCATCAGGCCCTCGGGACCCATCGAAGGGACCCGACATCCACTAATTGACCCTCGAGGAACATTTGGAGTGTGCTCAGGCCACTAGCCGACCCCCAACGAACGGGGCACGGACCTCCACTTGGACCAACCCGTTTGTAGCTCACCGGAAATACCGACTCATGCCCCAACGGGGAAGTCGAGCAGGACCAAACCTTCCTCTTCCCGAAAAAAGAGCGTGAAGGTCGAATTAAAAAAGACAGGGTAGAGCCCGATCGATCTCCGATACGAAAACGGAGGCTCGGGAACTTGCTCTGCACCTTGGAAAAACCACCGAACGACCTCCCTAACACGATGGGAGGCTCGGGGGCTCCGCTTCCAAGGGAACAACTCTAAATAAATCAAAAACACCCGAGGACTAATAATCACGATTTTAAGCCTTTGGAGGGCCTCGGGGGCTGCACCCGGCGGGGGCGCTCGCGCGCACCCACCGGAAAAAATAACCTATACTTCATCTCCTCGACAGGAAGCCACAACAGTGAGCCTGTGGAGGAGTGCCTTCACTCCACCACAGGCTTGGGGGCTACTGTCGGGTACCAAAGTATGGGGTACCCAACTTCGATGCAAAAAATATATATTACCAACACGGCCCGGCCTAGGTAAGGCCAGCGGAAGCCCACGAAGGCCGCGCCTACGGAGGCCCATGACGATGATGCATCAACGCAAACCTACCCTCGGGGAAGTGGCACCCTCGGTCGCCAATTCACCGATTCGCCCGATCCTCCCCGAGAGAGCTCGGGAAAGCGGCACCCTCGGGCGCCAATTCTCCGATTCGCCCGAGCCTCCCCGAGAGAATCGGGAAAGCGGCACCCTGAGACACCGATTCTCCGATTCGCCCGAGCCTCCCCGAGAGAGCTCGGGAAAGCGGCACCCTCGAGCGCCCATTCTCCGATTCGCCCGAACCTCCCCGAGAGAGCTCGGGAAAGCGGCACCCTCGAGCGCCCATTCTCCGATTCGCCCGAGCCTCCCCGAGAGAGCTCGGGAAAGCGGCACCCTCGGGCGCCAATTCTCCGATTCGCCCGAGCCTCCCCGAGAGAGCTCGGGAAAGCGGCACCCTCGGGCGCCAATTCTCCGATTCACCCGAGCCTCCCCGAGAGAACTCGGGAAAGCGGCACTCTCGGGCACCGATTCTCCGATTCGCCCGAGCCTCCCCGAGAGAACTCGGGAAAGCGGCACCCTCGGGCACCGATTCTCCGATTCGCCCGAGCTTCACCATCCCCCTCGAGCGCAATCATTAAAAGGCATCCCATGCATAGTTGACGTCAGTAGAGTAATTCTGGACCGCAAGGTACCTCTCTGACCACTTTATAGGCATGGTCTCATTGGATGGGCCCCTCGACATAACAGCGCTCCGAACGCGCACGTTCGCCGTGCCAACTGCCCCATCTCCTCTGGCAGGCGATCTGACGGTCCTCCTCCTCCCACGCCGCTACAGGGACAGTCAACCGTACGGCTCCCTGGGCTGACGAGGGGATTCGCCAACTACGACGGCGACCGCCATACCCCAGCCACATGTGTGACACCAGAAAATGGGGGACGACGGTCGTCCGGCCAACCAGGGGGAATGGGCGAGCCTTACGACCGGTCTTGCCAACCCCCTGGAATGTACCTCACAAGGAAAAAGAAGCGCCCGAGGTAGGACACTCCCCCCGCTCTGTCCCATCAGGCCCCCGATGGCACCAAGGCTTCCCGAGCCTCGGGGGCTTGTACCCGGAAGTCAACCTATCTACTCGTCGCACTATGCAAAGACGGACATGACGGCATGACGTATCGCCATGCAGCCAACCATGACCAAGCACTGTGAGGCGGCTTGGAACTCACCAACGGAACAGTGGCGGATCAGCCGAATGACTAATGCCATACCGTCGAGGCGCCAAGACGAAGGCGTGGCTAACAATCGCCACCAGTCATCACCAACTCCGCCATGCCGAGTACTGTAGCACAGGGCAACACGTGTAAGTCTAGCTCTTCCCTTGTAACTATAAAAGGGAGAGTAGAGGCCAGCCTTAGAGAATCTCTCACAAGCTCACACACACGGCCACTCAACAGCATACTACAACAAGCAATCTGTACGCACTTAGACACTCGTAAGAGACTTGGGAGCACTTCCCTCTCTCGCTCAGCTTGTAACCCCTACTACGAGCACCCCGGTGCAAGGCAACACGACTCGATCCCACACTGGACGTAGGGCACTCATTGTCTAAACCAGTATAAATCCTGTGTTCCCCCTTGCACACCATCCGCGATCTCAACCGCAAAACACAAGTTTACTAGCCGGTGTTAGCTCTCACTAAAACTAGCACCGACAATACCTAAAAGGCGTACTGCCCACCTTGCACCCAAACAGCAGAGCATACTCCTGTTCCCTCTCTTTGGCCGCCCCATAGCAGTAGAGCTCACTTTTATAAAAATTAATTTTTAGACCTGACAATTGTTCGAACGCATTAAGAAATAATTTAAGCTCCTTAGCCTGAATGATATCATGGTCCAAAAACAGAATGGTGTGATCCGCATATTGCAAGATAGACAAACCATTATCAACCAGATGCAGTACCACCCCATTTAATTTTCCAATCGCTTTAGCTCTGCAAATCAAAATAGCCAGCATATCAGCTACCAAGTTAAATAAGATGGGAGACAGCGGATCCCCCTGTCTCAATCCCCTCTTGGTCTAGAAGAAGTGCCCTTTGTCGTCGTTAATCTTGACCCCAACACTACCACCTCTTACTATCTGATCGATCCATATGCACCACTTCGGAGAAAAACCTTTCATCTTAAGGGTTTGCTGCAAGAAGGACCACTTTACTTTGTCATAGGCTTTTTCAAAGTCTAGCTTTAAAATTACTCCGTCAAGTTTTTTCCGGTGCATTTCATGAATGGTCTCATGTAAAATGACCACACCCTCCAGGATGTTACTTCCCTTCATGAATGCCGACTGAGAAGGATGAATAACCTTCTGGGCCACTAGTGCCACTCCGTTAGTCAGCACTTTGGTGAAGACTTTGAAACTAACGTTCAACATACAGATGGGGCGAAATTGTTGAATCTGAGTCGTCTCCTTTTGTTTGGGCAATAATGAAATTATGCCAAAGTTCAAACTAAATAAAGGAAGGCGACCCTTGTGAAACTCATTAAAGAGAGGTGTAAGATCAACTTTAATTAGGTCCCAAAACACTTGGTAAAACTCTGCAGGGGACCCATCGGGTCCGGGAGCTTTATTACGCTCCATTTGAAAGATGTCTTCTTTAATTTCCTTCTATGAGAACTCCATCTCTAGTATGTAGTTCTCCAACTGCGAGACCTGAGTCATATCGTTGGTGAACGACTCAGTCATAGAAAAATTATTTCTATCCGGCTCTCCAAAAAGCCCTTTGTAGTAATTAGTTATATTATTTTTTAAGATTCTCCTCCCCCGCTATCGTTCCTTCATGTTGCTCCAGACAGAAAATTCTAGTTTTCCTGTGTTTTCCATTTGCGACCAAAAAGTACTTTGTATTACAGTCCCCCTCCATCAGCCTCTTAGTCTTGGCCCGTTGGTACCACTTGACTTCCTCCTCTCTTAAGAGAACGACCGGCCTATCTTTATAATAATTTTTAAGATCAATTTCTATGTCGGTCGGCGGACGCGACTCGACCAAGATATCGAGTTCCTCGGCCTTTTTAATCAATTCGGCCTTTTCTCTTTCTTATAATTACCACTAACATGCTTAGCCCAACCCCTTAGGAATGAATGCAAGCATGTATATCTGCCTCTGCACATGTTCAGTTGAGCTAAAAATAAACACTAATTTAGCTCATGTTGATTTATTGCGAGAGGAAAATACAGTTTCGTGGCTGAAAAATAAGTTTATTGCTCAAGCGAACAGCAGCTGTTCGCCAGAGCGTCCCTTGTGCCTCAGAGCGAAAGAAGAGCGAAATGGTGGATAGGCGAGGAGTAAAGCCAATGAAGTCGGACAGGATACCGTTGATTATGAGAGATGGAGAGGACAAAGTCCTTCTCCGACTGCTCTCTGATGTTACCGAAGCTAACATTCAAAGTTCTTAGACGGGACGAAGAGAATTCAGCCGCATATACCTATCGTTCTGACAAATCAAAACAACTATAACAAATACTGCAGGACTTAAACAAAAAGCTAATGACGAGAACACATGATTTTTTATTTTTTTTGGGGGGGGGGGGGGGGGGGGGGGGGGGTCCAGCCATCCAAATAGAGCAAGGAAAAGATTGTATGCAAGCTACCAACCACCGTCAATACACCACATTCAATAACAACAGGTTGCGTACTCCTTAAACCGGTGAATTACCCACAGTTATATGATCACGAGGCAGCGTTCTCACATCAGAAAGCAACATCAGCCAGACGAAAAAAGCCTCAATAGGCCGTTTCGAATCTACCTCCTCACAGGAGGCACGCTGCCTCGCCCAACCGGACCACCATCACGACCAGCAGCAGCCTACAAATTGACAGGCAAAAGAGTTAGTAACTATCAAATATCAAGTGATGAACCAACGAATGCACAACTCACAATTATATTTAAGATCACAATGTACATATCTGCTTGATTCTATCAAATCACACAAAATGAAACTCTAAAGAAAATCACGCAAAAGTGCTTCCAGACGTTGCGTAGTTCACTTCACCAAGGTATTTTGGATTTCACTACCGTCTCCGGTCCATGTGCCCATCTCTAGGCAAGATGCGCTACAGAGTTCACAAAATGATAAAAAGAATGTCGTGCAAGCTTATTGCTTCATTCCCCGCAAGAGTGCAAGGTCGATAAGAAACTAAACTTGACAATAGTGATGACACAGTGTTTAGGTGGAAACTTTTTTTTTTGAACTTTAAATACAGCAAGGGAGACCCCCCACTGTGAAACCTTTCAATTCAATTCAATTATAAACACCGCTTCAGTGGCCAAAAGAATTTCCAGGACAGCGGGGAATCTTTCAATCTTTCAACCATGTAAAAAGCTCAAAAGAAACCATCCTTACATGTAAAACTGAAAGAAGTGAGTGGCACTCAGATATATGTCTTGAAAAGCAATTAACCCAGAGAGAGAAAAAAAAAACAGCACCAAAGGGTCCCTTCCTACCGTTCCCTCCCTCCCAAAGAAAAGAAAAAAAAAACATGTGTTTTACGATGGGAGTATACAACCATGAATTTTTTACACTACTAGCTAAAGATATGAAAAATAGAACACTGAAGCTAGCCATGAAAGGTTCAATACCAAATGAAAGAATGATATTCAAAATTTGTTCAGTTTAACAAATCACACTGAAGCTAGCAGGTGTTTTTTAGATAGCAGACCTTTTGTTTTGTAAAATGGGTGGGTTACAGGCCCTTTCTCTCTGTAACATCTTGGGGCTCTTTACCCCTGTTTTCTTCTTAATATATTGACGCGCACCTCTCCTGCGCGTTCGAGAGAGATATGGGGCTACAGTTTCCTTTGGCGCCAAGCGCATCCTAATTTCATATATTTGAGCATGTCAATTTTTTCCACTCCACCACATCACATTTGTTTTATTGTTTAAAAGGAGAGTGCAAAAAGAAACCCTACCAACAGTCTCATTTATCCTCACGGACTCATGGTACCAGCTAAACCAAAGGAATATAGAACTAAAATTCCTGTTATGTTCTGATGGTCAAAAGATGGTTTTAACCTGAATGAAACTAAAATAACTGCAACATCCGTACTAGTTCATATTGCTCCCAAGTCTATCAATAACCCCAGTCTGAACTCTGAAGCCTTAACAGAAAATGTCAAACTCAGCACTTTCTTTTTAATTATTGATAACAAATGTTCATTTTTCCAACTCAACTGGCCCTAGAAAGTTTGTTCAATTTCCTCCAATGCCAATAGAGTAACAACACTAACCCCACAAATTCCATGCATGTAGGCATCTATCATAAAGAGAATAAACGAAGTATTACAAAATAATCACTATCTTAATATAAAAAACATACCAGTAAAAAATAGTTTGCTCTACATACAGGTCACTACCTAAATATAAAAATATACCAGTAATCATATCCACTGACTGACTGATTTTAGGTGTCAAAGACCAAGAGAACTGCAAATTACGAAATCATGGCGTCCTAACTCATGTATTTCAAAGCAAATACAATCAAACTATTGAATTCTATAATCGTTCTACATTAACATTAGATTAACGAAACATTCATGGTTCTGGACTCATGTCTGCAGTGCTTATTTACTCCCATGTATCACAACACAGAAAAGTTAAAAATGGTCTTACATAGAAGACAAACAAGTCAATTCCAGAGCAAAGAAAAACTATGCTATATACAGATTGCTTTTATTAAAACATGACAATATTTTTTTTAGGAAAACTCGATTTTTCCAAGGAAGCGGTATTAGGGTACCATTGCTTCCTATTGGCAATGGCAAGCTCTAAATTTGGGATACTTCTTGATTAACAAGTGAAATGCATAAAGTGGATGATACTTGACAAGCAAGACAGAAACAACAATTTTTGCCACACAACCACAAAAAGTAACGATAATAATACTGAAATAAGAAAAAACACTGTCCAGTTGCTTAGCCCTAATGAACTATGGTTAACAATACCAATAGTCCAATACACATAACTTAGGTATATTTTTTCCCTTTTTCCACTAAAGGTAACGGCAGTCCCTTTCTCCAATACGCTACTGCACCAAGATTTTCTTATCTTTTAGCCACTCTTCCATTTCCACTTTTTTCTAGCTTAGTCATTTTTGGTTCCGATTACTTAAGACCTTACAGGCAAAGGAACATAAACATTAGATTATAGAAGATGATCCTGTGGCAGTAAATATTTTTTTTGTTTTCCTACTATAGTCACAGGGGTGCTGGTGGATGCCCTTAAAGGTCTCCATCAACCGTCTTTAATTAAGTTCGAGTACTAGTTTTTCCAAAATAAATGTGCCATATTTCAGGAAAAGTAGTACTAACGATCAAAATTTAGAGGGCTGGTGGAGACCCTTAGTTGCAGCAATTTGCAAACCTACATAGTCATTTTCATTTTAGGTTTCCATTAGTTACGGCCTTATACAGGCAAAAGAAGATAAAATCAAATTATAGAAGATGGTCCAATGGAAGTGAATAACAATTATCTGTGCTAGTGGTTTGTATGTTATGCTCTTATATATGAGCCAATCATATACGGCCAAACCAAAGGCAACCGAAAAAACAATGATTGAGGTAGAGAGTGAGGAAAAAAAAAAAGAGATTGAAAGTAACAGTGTTTTGATGAAGAGAACAGAACTGCTGGAGATGTTCTAGCTATCATACTGATGGAGAAAACAAAAAAGCTCCGCAACATTTTGTGATATCCATTAGATTAGAATTTAAGAACAGAACCGATGTAGATGTTCTAGGTATCCATGAGTAGTTTTGCAGCATTATTCATCTTTGACATGTTTGATAGTGTACCAAAAGAATACCCCGCAAATTCACAATTTTAAGTGATATAAGCGAGATTATTCTTTGCAGTCAACCAATAAAAGTGTCGGGGTGCCTTTAGAAAGAGTTAATTCATTTAACTTAACTTTATTATTTAATCACAAGGGAACATACTTATTGCATTTTCTTTTGCAAATTACATAAACAGGTTAGTCACATCATACTGAGAAATGAAATAAAGATACGCTGGTGAAACAACCATAGTGAAAAGGGTCACAACTCATAACAATGGGAAGCAACATTACCCGAGCACGCATTGCAACAGCACGACCGCGGCCAACTCCAATAGCTGATCCTTTGCCCTACATACGACAAAACAAGCAAATTATGTACCATCTCACCATTAGTTTTTCTCAAAGCAAGACACTAAGCGGTACAGGGAATCATCAGACACAAACCCTAATCCTCGCTTCCAAGCGTTTGAACATGGGGGCGTTCTTGAGCATATCAGGTATAATCATAAATCTGTAACATAACAGCAGTAAAACCCACACGCAGAAAAAAAGAAAATCAGGCCGCCGCAACTCAACAACATTGCATCGCGAATTAAATCTAGTTTTCAGATTACCTCACTCTGCTTCCTCTGATGAAGACGTGCTCCAGCTGCGACACCTTCCCATCCTGCAGATTAATCAACAGGAAGGAAGAAAAAAATACTCAGGGGAGCAGAATCCATGAGGATCTAGCTCAGATCCGAAGGTAGCGCGGGCAGAGAGAGCATACCTTGGCGGTGAAGGTAATGTTCTCGAGCTGGCAATTCCAGTTATCCTCGCACTCAACCATGGCCCCCCGGTACACTTCGCCGGTTTTGAGCTCCACCGTCACCACGTGACCCGCTGCCTCATGGAGCAACTTCACCGGGATCCCCAGGCTCCGACTCATCTTCCCCTTTCCGTCTCTCGATGGCTCTCTTTCCCCCCTCTTTGCGCCGCTAAAACCCCAGTTCGCGGAAACGGAAGGCGGCACGAGCTGAAGCGTGGCGAGGGACCAAGGGGCAAGGGCGAAGGGAAAAGAAAGGAAAGAGGAGGAGAGGACTTGGATCTTAGTGGGCCGTTTGTTACCAGGCCAGTCCAAGTTTGAGAGGAGGGGAGCCCGGCCCAGGTCGCCGCGAAAACGACCGCACCGAATCGCTTGCCGATGAAGCAAATCGCCGAGTTTGCTAAAAAAGAAAAAGAAAAAAAGAAAAAAAAGGGCAAATCGCCGAGACGAACGAAAGAAAGCGATGCGACGCGTCTTCAATCCACCTGTCCGTGATCCGTCCACCTAGTAGAATAGAACGCCTAGAAGCCGAACCAACCAATCCCCCCACATTCATTTCGCTTCCCAGCCGTGCGAGCTCGCAGATCGGAGAGACCGAGGTGCCCGCGGCTTTGCTTTGCTTTCTTCCCTGCCCCGTTCACGGAGAGAAGTTTCTGGAGTGTTCGAGTCGACCAGGGCTCCGATGGCGCTGCAGTGGATGATCCTGGCTTGCGTGGTGGCGGTGGAGGCGGCGGTGGCTGCGCTGGTCACGCTCCCGGTGCCCCGCGCCGTGCGGGGCCAGATCGTCGCGCTCACCTCCTTGTTCCTGCAGCCCCTCTCCAGCGTGATACCCTTCGCCGCCTTCCAGCTCCTCGGTGCGTGCGTCGCCGCCTACCCGAGATCCCCGACCTTCTGCTTGCGACCCCGTTTCGGGCTCTGACTTTTTTTTTTTCCTGACGTGGGTCCAGATATCTACTGGAAGAAGGAGCACAGGCTGATGTGCACCGCGGAGGTTTGCACCGCTGAAGAGCGCATTCGCTTCGAGAAATCTGTGAGTCATTCCCTTCCATGTTTAGATTTGTGTGGTATTTCTAGGGTTCTGGTTTTCCTGCACATAGCTTGGTAAATCTAGAATATGTAGTGATTGTTTGCCCCCTTGAGGGTTAATTGTTTAGTTGGTCTATATCGGTTCTACTGCCTTAGAAAGCGTGAAGTGGCAGAGCAGGTCGTAGTAATATTTTGTAAAGTTTTAGTGGTGCCCTCATCTTCAATTTGATTTTGATATGCCAGTTTAGTAAGTTGATTGATTACTTTCGAAACTTCAAATGGCTCTGGAAGAAGCAAATTTTTTACTTTTGAGCATAAGTTGGAGAACCAGAAATTAGGAACAAGATAAGATGCAGCAGCAAAATTTGGAATATGGATAGCCATAGTTTTTTGAGGCGATGTGGGATCCTATAGCACTGGAGGTATGCCTGGACATCTAGGTGCCATTTAGGTGATGCCTATGTGAATGCCATAACTAAAACCTTGTGGCATCCTGTGACACCTGAGCTATTTCTCAACACCTAAGCAACGAGTCAAAAATCATGTGGGTAACATAGGAAACAACATATTCTAGTATTGGTCGTATAACCCATCAACTTTCATTCTATGGCCAGTATGCAAGTGATGGGCTCAAAGCATGGCAGTCTAACATCTCATAGAAGAGGTTTTGTCTATCAGCTACATTTTTAGAGAAACATAATGTTTTCTCATTTGCTGCAGCCATCTCATATTCTTTTGCAGGCTTGCAGCTACACTGCACCAACTCAACTGATGTCAACATTTCCTAAAAGGACACCAATCTTCCTAAACATATTCCATATTTCTGTTCCGTAACGTTGGATGTACCTGGGTTAACACACACACAGCCTGCATGGTGACAGTGGACGCTACTGCCACTGAGTTGTCTCTGCCATTGGCATCTATCTCTGTTTGAAACATATTTGGCTCTACCATTCATTTTCTTGTGCGCAGTCTAATGGTTGTGAAGCTTTTCCAGACTTAGCTTTCATATTTTGTGAATTTGTGCTTTCCGAATGTGATTTTTGGTCAGTCTTCTAGTATCTTTGGTAACGAGGATCACCCATACCACTTCAGAAGTTATGAACTTATTGCCAATAACTTGTCCATATCAACCAATTATATTGCTGCTTTTTCAGTCTTTCAAAGGAAGGCAGTTTTACTATTAGTTTCTTTACTCTTTAGTTCCTCTGTGTCTCAATGGTATTTTTTTTTGTTGCACAGATGTTTAAAGCTCAGAGGAATGTCATCCTTTGTGTTTCAGCATGCCTTCTTTATTGGTAAAGTTTCTCATCAGCAGAATCTAATTTGTTGACTTTACATGAATGTCCATCTTGTCTTAATTTTAATTATTTATTATTTGCTTTCTGGTACAGGTGCATTTATCGTATAGTAAAATTCAACAAGGATATTAAGGCATTGGAAGAGACCGAGAAGCGCCTCAAGGAAGAGTAGATCTATTGTATTTCAAGGTTAGTTGTTTTAGTGTGATTCTATGCATACTAGGTTTTCCAGTTCTCTGCAGTGAATTTGTAAGGATATCAGATGGTGATTAGTTCGATGTTGGCTTGACCATGCTTTCATTAGTAAAGAAGCCCTTTAGCACTTGTAAGTGTTGGCCAAACCATAGTTAAATTATTGAAAAATTGCCTCAGTGTCACTCCCCATAAACCTTTTTGCTAACATACCACTCTCTAAATTCAGTTTGCTATTTTAGCACTCCTTCCTTTCTAGTCCATCTTCTGTGTAATTCTCACCGTTATTGCCTTTCTCAAATGAGCACATCCTGTCCCTGTATTTGTTCTCTCTGCTGTCCAAGCTCCAGGTGCGGAAACCAAATAGATCTCTGGTGAGCTCAAGCCATGTTCTCCTGCAGATATAGCTGCACAGGTGTGGAATCAAGCTTTGAGCAATGTGTTGAGCTTGGGCACACCATCAAACCAGCTCCAGAAAGACCACGAACCCACGCTAAGCTCATGTAGTTGGAACTGCTTCACCTCGTAGCGGTCCTGCGCAGCAAGGGGTTTGTGGTGCACATACCATATGAATTCATGGCGCAGGTAGACTAAGCTGCACAAGTTCTAAGGGAACCAGCAAGCTGCTACAGAGGGTGTGTCCAGGAGGGCGTTTAGCAGCGAAGGGGAGGAAAACCATGAGAGAATTTGACAGAATGCTAGGACGGAACTAAACGGAGTAAAAGGCTACTGAAATAGATTTAGAAAATTCATTTTAGGGTGTGGTACGTTAGAGAACAGTTTTTGGGAAGTCCTGATGAGGCACGTTCCCCTTAAGGGATTGTTTGGATAGAGGAAACTCCCCCCTCCAATTCATACGTGTTGGGAAGACTAAGGGGGAATTAGTTCATTTTCCACTCCAGTCCATCTGGAATGGAAGGGTTGGATTTATCCTGATATAAACTCAATTCCTTACATTACAAATGGAGTGAAATGGAAAATCATTTCATTGGGTTTGCATTGATGTGTATAGGTCACCTGAAATTAGAAATTAGCTAATTGCCGCCTAATTGTTGTACTACCGCTATGAAGGTAAGAATGCACAAATATCTTCATTTCAACTAGAAGTTTTGTAAACCATGCATGTGGCTCTGATTGGTTTTGATGTGTCATGAATCTGCATGCTTGTCCAATATGCAACCCACTGGACAAGGTCATCCTTGCCTCATTTTTACTTGCTTGTTATACCAGTGGCAGGTAGTGCATATGTGTTAAGCTTCAGTAAAGCATGAGCATGAGCATGGGCATGGGCATAGCATACATGATACATCCGCATTTTGGGCATAGTAATGGAATTCTTTAATTATGATTACCGTTATTTTGGCGAGCTAAATTTTCCTGTGTGTCACTCTATCTAGGCAGTGGAGTTGAAAATTTGGCCACCCATATTCTCAACCTATAGTTAATGTGATGGTAATAAGTACCCCATCTCAATAAGTCGACTTCAAGTCAAACTTTCTTAAGTTTGACCGAATTTATAGAAAATAGCACAAACATTTATAACACAAATTAATATCAATCATGAAATGAAATATGGTTTCATAGCATAGCTATTTGGTATTGTAGATGTTGGTACTCTTTTGCACAAAGTTAGTCAAATCTAAAATATTTTGACTTGGAAAATTCTACAGGTTGATTTATTTTGGGACGGAGGGAGTAGCTGCCAGGTTCCAGTGTAACATATTTTTTTAGCACCAGTGGATTGTAAATAGAAAAAACTATGGATTTAGTATAAGATCTACATTGTTTTTTTGAAAAAATCTAGTAGTTTTTTTATACGCTAAATTGACTAACAAGGGGATATCGGAGTTACATTTTTCTTTCTTCTTTGCTTGATGGAGGAGTTACATTTTTCTTTGTTCTTTGCTTGATGCAGGTGGCCGTTGTGGTGCTCCTGGCCCTTCAGAAGATTATTGTTAAAATATCATAGTTCGTAGGATTTCTGGTGTATAGTGTTCCTGCAGCAAAGAAGAGAATGTTACGCTGTTTCGGCAAAAATCTGAAGTATGCCTCTTATTGTTAAGAGGCATTATCTTTTAACTTATGGACGGCTTTGTTACTATGAGCATTTTTAGCATCAGTCAGTTATCAAACAGTTTAAACGTTTTCTGAAATCTTGTTTGAATATCCGCAGACCTTTTCTTGGTATTGCATGCTGAATTATTCTGGTATATATTTAGTACTCACTTAGTTCACAACTTTTATTATGTATTTTCACCACTAAACATTAAGCGACGTTAGCTCTTGAGGCTTCAAATAGAAGGTCTAAAGTGTTGTTCAAAGTTTAGATCACCTTAAAAAACTCTAAAACCACACAAGCGAGCTGAAGTAGTCAACTTTTAGTCCTCAATGTTTAGCTAAACCCCTTTTTTTTTTTTTTTGAGGAAAAAAAATAGCTAAACTTGAGAACCCAAATATGCCCTTAGACGCACTGTATATCTAGAATTCTAGATAAATAGCAAAAGCCACGTATATAGAAAAAGTCAAAGCGATCTATGATTTGGGACTGAGAGTTGCTATGTAAAAGCTACCTATAATTTGAGATAGAGGAGTTGCTATGTAAAAGCTACCTATAATTTGAGATAGAGAAGCCTGCTAATGGGGCAGGGTTTGATGGGTTTTTCGAAACGGGTTTGGAAATGCTGTGTCTGGAGAGGTTAAAACGGGTCATGCAGAAGGAAGCCTCACGTGCTACAATATAAGTTTGTCATGCGATATCCCATTGCAAATTCCACGCCCTCGTGATCGTGAGGCGATGCGAGTCATCTTTGCCCCCCTACATTGAGTCGGCCATCTTTCTCCAGACGCTCGAGGTGGCTTCTCGGTCATCTTTCTCAACTTCACATGACTCGTGGGTGACTTTATGGGTAGTTTCATTAGTGACCTCTCGACGTATTGGCTCTACTATTGGCATTAAGACATTTTCAACATCACCTTATGTCAAAAATGCTCGCTAATAGGTTAAGAGTGATATTCTTGATATCATTAGCGAGCACCAAAGTGCTTTTGTGCCATGGCATATGAATGTGTGCACGTTATAAAAAGGAAGAAAAGAAATTCAGGGCGCTTTCAAGCTTGATATGCATAAAGCATAGGGGGAGTGGTTGTTTCTTGATCGTATAGGTTATGTTTGCTTGAACTTACCGGCCAGTATCAGCTAGCCATTCAATAATGTTTTTCTCTCACAATAATCAGTCAGCCAGCCGTACAATCCAGCCAGCCGAACAGAGCCATAATGTCGGAATTGGACTTTGAATAGAGAGGGTGCAACTAATGTTATGGCTTGTGTTTCCTCTGTGAACTATAGTGTCCGTTTTAACGCACTGGGGAATTTGTATCTAGGCGTGGACTGAGACAAGAGGATTCATTATTCCCTCTGTTTAGGGTCTGTTTGGAACGCAGGAAAATTTCCTGGTTCATGCGTTTTTCTTGTGAAATTGAACTGATTCCTATGAAATTCCTGCGTTCCAAACAGACGCTTATTATTTTTTGGCGGAGGGTCTCAATATTGAAAGGTGCAGAAAAGTGTGGGGATTTAGAGGATGTCATGGTATGCAGGAATGCGCATCAATAATATCATTGTTTTCGGAGCGTGGGGATTTAGAGGGTGTCATGGTCTATAGGGATGCACAACAATAATATCTCGTTTGTTGTTTTTGTGGATGATTCACTGCTTATGAAAGCCAGCTGAATAATAAGAAATCTTTTCTAACATATTTTTCTAGACCTGCCGAGTCTGTGTCCATACTCTAATCCTTGTGTAATACGGGACAACTATAATCATGAGACTGAGAAGCGCCTAGGACTATAGCTGAGGTATAGGCTCTGTTTAGATCTCAGTTGCAGTTGCAATTCTGCACTGTAGCACGTTCGTTTGTATTTGATAACTTTTGTCCAATTATGGCCTAAGTAGGCTTAAAAGATTCGTCTCGTGATGTACATGCAAAAAGTACAAACATGCAAACATTTCGTCTATATTTAACGCTCCATGCATATGCCACAATGTTGATATGATTAGTTGTAATTACAATTTGCAGTGGATCTAAACAGGACCTAGACTATCTGCTTCACGGCAGAACATGAAAAGGACCGGGGAAAGCAGAACATGAAAAGGACCGGGGAGGTGGAAGTTGGGGACACCTGGACCAGGTCGATGTGAACCTCGTCGAGCTGCCACAGGGGGGACGCGGAGGCGCCGGCCCGCCGGTAGTCGTCCTGCCTGTTTGCATCAGAAACCGGCGGGGCGTACGCCGGCCGAAAAGGCGAGGCGACGACCTCGTCTTCCTCGGGAAACACGCGTGCGGCGTACCGACGAAACCGTGTCCCTCTTCGTGTCACCGGAGGAAAACGGCAGGTCGCCGGAGGAGAAGAAAACGCGCAGATCACACGTACGCACCGTCCCAGCTGCTGTGCTGAACGATGGAGTGGTAGGATCGAGTTCGGAAACAGGCAGGCAGGCAGGCATACCCACTCGTTCGTTCGCCGTGTGATTGCTGCGAATAAAGCTTAGTATGTGGTACATGTGAAATTGCGAATGCGTCTGCATGCAACAAAATGCTTTGCATATTTATACCGTGCCCATGCTAACAAATAAGCTTACTTTTGTTTTTTTTCCCCGGGAACAAATAAGAATACCAAATTAGTCTTCCAATCTAAATATTTTGGTAAGATTAAAAAATCATCTCCAAGAAGTTTCAAACCCACCTCTCAATCTTTTGGCATTTGAAAAAAAAATCATGCTATGGCAGTGGCGGAGCCAGGATTTTTGCCTAAGGTAGACCATTCCAAAATTTTCGTAAGCGAGACGGTAAAAACGATTTAGCAATTCGGTAAAGTTTTCATAAAAAATACCCTACAATTTGGTACACAACTACTAAATGGCATAATAGTTCTTCAGTTACAATATAAATAGTCTCCATCGTTTTAATTTACAATCCTACAACTAAATCACACATAATTCATATATAATCGACCAACACAGCCCTAATTTTTGCAGCATATATCTATAAGATGCATCAATTGAACTAAATTAAGGAAAAAAATCAAACAATAACTAGCTAACAAATCAAATCAGAGTAAAGAACAGTTAGAGTTAGGGATTTAGGGAAAACTTGCTAGCACTAAGACAACAAAAACGCAGAGGAAACAAGCCCTCACCGACTGCAGCAAGGCCGTAAGGAGCAGCGAAGCTGGGGCCGACCGGGAGGCGGAAGCCTGGGGCGGCGGCGGGGCTGTCCGGTTGCGGGTGAGGCCCGGGGACGAGGAGACGGGGCGCGCCGGCTGAAGCCCAGTGCGCCATTTCCACTAGCCACTACTACTACCCCGAGCGGCCGAACCTGGCCATGGCTGTCTTCAACCTTTATCTCCGTCCTCCGTCCTGCATGTCTCCATGCTCCAGGTTCCAGGACCACTCGTAGAGGTGCGGTTGCAGCAGCCTAGAGTATGCTTGTCGGTGCTAGTTTTGGCGGGGCTAACACCGGCTAGTAAATATGTGTTTTGCGGTTGAGGCTACGGATGGTGTGCAAGGGGGAACACATGGATTATACTGGTTCAGGCCAAGCAAGCCCTACGTCCAGTGGAGAGGAGAGTCATGTTGCCTTGCACCGGGGTGCTTGTAGTAGAGGGTTACAAGCTAGGCGAGAGAGGGAAGCGCTCCCAGGTCTCTTGTGTGTCTAAGTGTTTACAAGTCGTTTGCTATGGGTACGTTTGTGTGGGTGAGAACTTAGAACTTCTCCGTCCTCCTAAAGCTGGCCTCTGCTCTCCCTTTTATAGTCGCAAGGGAGAGGCAAGGGCGGCTACGTATTTTACAGTGAGGAGTTGCTGTTCCCCGTTTGACTGGCTACTGCCTTTTCTCCGCGTCTCCGGGGTATGGCTGTCTTGGTTCGCACGATCTTGGTGAGTTCTAAGGTGGGAACAGTCGTTGGATTACGACGTGCCATAGGGTCACACCTACCGGCTATCCTTCCGTACGATGTGACAAGAGGGTGAGTCACTTTAGGGCGTTGTCTCCTGAGGCTCGGGACTCTGAAGGCGTGATGGGATGGAGCGGGGGATATCTCCCCTGGTCATATTTCCGGTCTTTGAACAGCTCTTCCCGAGGGTCAGGCGGGCCCGGATGGAAGGCGTGCTCGTCCTTTTGAGTGGACAGCGCAGTAGGCGCTGTTCCTGTTCTTGCATAGCCCGTCGTCAGGCGCTTGGACTGTCACAGTCGAAATTGATAGATCCCGGCGGAAAACGGGGCGGCGCACCGTAGACCATACCGTGGAGGACGGCCGTAGTGGGCCTATCAAATCCGCTGCCAGGGAAATCCTGACAGGTGGTATGGCCGTCAGGGGCGTGCGAAGCACAGTCGCGTCAACAGTCTCGCCTGACGGGACAGTGCTTGTAAAGTGGTCAGAGAGATCTCTTGTGGTCCATGATTGCTCCGCTGACATCACCTGTGCCTTAGATTCCTTTGCGAGATTGAGCTTGAGGGGGATAGGGAAGCTCGGGCGAATCAGAGATTTGGGCGCCGAGGATGCCGCTCTCCCGAGGAGGCTCGGGCGAATCAGAGGTTTGGGCGCCGAGGATGCCGCTCTCCCGAGCTCTCCCGAGGAGGCTCGGGCAAATCGGAGATTTGGGCGCCGAGGACGCCGCTCTCCCGAGCTCTCCCGAGGAGGCTGTCATTAGTGGAATGATGTCGTGGGCCTCTGTAGACGCGGCCTTCGTGGGCTTCCACTGGCCTTACTTGGGCCAGGCCATGTTGGGAATGAGCGTTTTTGCATCGAAGTTGGGTACCCCTAACTTTGGTACCCGACAGTAGCCCCCGAGCCTGTGGCGGAGTGAAGGCACTTCTCCACAGGTTCACGCTGGTTCTTCCTGTCAAAAAAGATAAAGTGTGGGTTGTTTTTTTCGGGGGGTGCGCGCGAGCGCACCCGCCGGGTGTAGCCCCCGAGGCTTTAGAGGGATGATATATCCCTTCAAAGGCATAGAATCGTGTTCGTTAGTCCTCGGGTGTTTTTCGATTTATTTAGGTGGGTTGTTTCCTTGGAAGCGGAGCCCCCGAGCCTCCCACCGTGTGGGAGATCGTTCGGTGGTCTTTCCGAGGTGCAGGGCAAGTTTCCGAGCCTCCGTTTTCGTATCGGAGATCGATCGGGTTCTTCCCTGTCTTTTTTAATTCAACCTTCACGCTCTTTTTTCGGGAAGAGGAAGGTTTGGTCCTGCTCGACTTCCCCGCTGGGGCACGAGTCGGCATTTCCGGTGAGCTACAAACGGGTTGGTCCAAGTGGAGGTCCGTGCCCTATTCGTTAAGGGTCGGCTAGTGGCCTGAGCACACTCCAATTATTTCCCGAGGGTCAGTTAGTGGATGTCGGGTCCCTTCGATGGGTCCCGAGGGCATGATGCCTCCCACGGAGGGATTCCACGTAACCGACTCACTACTGGGACTTGGACACAGCATGGGATGTCCCTTGTGACGTTCCGGGCGTCGGGATACTGGCCGTTTTCGTGACCCATCCACTAGCTGTCCCTAACTCGATTTCCCTGGGGCGACTGTTCGAGCCTCGGAGGGCCAGTCTTCGATCTCCTGGGAACGTAACGGGCGCCCGAGCCCGGGGTTTCTTCGTTGAGAAAACGTAGGTGGAATCGAGGCGCGCGGTTGTAATGATTCGGCTCACCTTTTGAGGCGCGAAGCCTGACGGACGCGACGGTTCGGCTCAGTCGAGGCGGTTTGCGTGCGCGATGATGGCGGGTCTCTTCCAAGCCGAGGTCGAGCTCCCTCCTCTGAACCTGCCGTGAAGAAGAAGCGGGCCATAGTGCCCTTGTAAAAAGTAACCTTTCGGGAGTGGTTTGAAAGGAAACAAACAATATGGCCCTTCGTTTAACATTTATGTAAATTTTTGCTGGATGTTTGTTTCGCTTTGTTTCGTGCTTTTTTCCTTAGGCGTTTTTTCTTGCCGATCCTTTGCCCGGGCCATCGAGCCTCGGGGGACGCTTTTTGGGTGTCTTAGCTTTAGTGGCATAGACGCAGCCGATGTCCTAGAAGCTTTGGCAGAAAGAATCTTTAGAAAAAAAAAGCTTACGTGTGTCCTCCCGAGCTTCTTCCCTTGGCCGAGCGTAGATCTTATAGGTTTTCTTCCGAGTGCGGGTTAGCCTTCGAACACGGAGTGGCGAGGGAAGATGCTGTGGCCCTGAGGCATAAGCGGTCTCCGACTCGACCGGCTCTGTCTTCTGGGGCTTCCCTCATTCTTCGAATTCTATAAGTTCATGCTTGATTTCCGGAAGGAAGCGTGTTTTAGTGAGAAACGAATTCGACAAGTTTTGAAATTTTTGCGTTTCCAAAATTGTTGAATCTCGGGATAGTCCGGGGGTTCCCCCCGTCCTAACCCCCGAGGGAGGGTCGGCCTTTCCGTAGGATAGGCCGGGCCTCGCTTTTAATGCGCGGTGAAATAAAGGGTCATTTCACTTCCGAGTGTAGGCTCGGATTGAAAGTCTAAAATCATGTTAAAAAGAGCAGAAGTCGGGTCTTTTCATCGATTTCAAGATTTTCAAAATAGTACAATGCTTGGAATCTTAAGGATAGAAGCGACGTAGCTGTTCGATGTTCCAAGCGTTGCTGTAGACCTCGCCGTTCTCGTTCGCGAGCTTGTATGTGTCGGGGCGTTGCACCTCGGCGATGATGAACGGTCCTTCCCACGGCGGAGTGAGCTTGTGGCGCCCTTTGTTGTCCTGCCTGAGCCGTAGCACCAGATCGCCTACGCTGAAGGCTCGACCTCGGACGCGCTGAGCATGGTACTTGCGTAGGGATTGCAGGTATTTGGCCGAGTGCAGCAGGGCCACGTCCCGAGCTTCGTCGGCTTGGTTCATCGTAGGCTCGGACCCTCGGGGCGCCGTACTCCAGGACCGTAGGGAGGACGGCCTCTGCACCGTATACCATGAAGAAGGGCGTGAAGCCCGTGGCTCGACTTGGTGTAGTCCTTAGACTCCATATCACTGCCGGAAGCTCCGTCAGCCACCTTTTGCCGAATTTATTCAATCGGTTGAATATCCTTGGCTTAAGGCCTTGGAGAACCATGCCATTGGCGCGTTCTACCTGGCCGTTCGTCCTCGGGTGGGCGACGGCTGCCCAGTCCACTCGTATGTGGTACTCATCGCAGAAAGCCAGAAATTTCTTTCCGGTGAACTGCGTGCCGTTGTCCGTGATAATAGAGTTCGGGATGCCAAACCGGTGGACGATGTCGGTGAAGAACAACACTGCTTGAGCCGAGCTGATTTGGGCGATCGGCCGAGCCTTGATCCACTTGGAGAACTTGTCGATGGCGACAAGCAAGTGGGTGAAGCCCCCGGGCGCCTTCCGGAGGGGCCCGACAAGGTCTAGTCCCCAAACAGCGAACGGCCAAGTGAGCGGGATCGTCTGGAGGGCTTGAGCCGGCAAGTGAGTCTGCCGAGCATAGTACTGGCACCCTTCGCAGGAGCGTACCACCTCAGTAGCATCGGCCACGGCGGTTGGCCAGTAGAAGCCTTGTCGAAAGGCGTTATCGACTAAGGTTCTCGGCGCTGCGTGTTGACCGCAGGCTCCGGCGTGTATCTCTTCGAGCAGGCGTTTGCCCTGACTGAAAGGAATACAGCGCTGAAGCACGCCAGAGGGACTCCGCCGGTAGAGGCTACCATCGATCATAGCGAAAGACTTGGCTTTGCGAGCCAGTCGTCGTGCTCTGGTCTTGTCCGGGGGCAAAATGCCTCGGACTAGCCAGCTGACCAGCGGCTCGCGCCAGTCTGGTTCGTCGTCGTCTATCTCGGCTTCAATCTCCATTGCCTCGGCTTCGTCGCCGTTCTTACCCATGATCTCAGGTGACTCCCCTTTGCCAGAAGGGTCGGCAGCCCCCGAGGGATCGGCATTGACCGAGGGCTTGTGGAGGTCATTGGCGAATACGCCCGTCGGGACAGTGGCCCTTTCGGATGCAATTTTTGCCAACTCATCGGCCTCCTCGTTGTACCGACGCGCAATGTGGTTGAGCTCGAGGCCGTCGAATTTTTCCTCGAGCAACCGCACCAGCGTGCAGTAGGCGGCCATTCTGGGGTTCTGGCACGTCGACTCCTTCATGACCTGATCCACGACGAGCTGGGAGTCACCTCGGACCTCGAGGCGTCGGATCCCGAGCTCGATGGCGATGTGGAGACCGTTGACCAGAGCCTCGTATTCGGCCACGTTGTTGGAAGCCGTGAAGTGTAGCCGTAGTAGGTACTTGAGCCAGACCCCGAGGGGTGAGATGAAGACGATGCCTGCGCCAGCACCAGTCTTCATCATCGACCCGTCGAAGTTCATGACCCAATATTCCTCTTGGGTCGGGAGTGGCGGTAGCTGTGTCTCGGTCCACTCTGCCACAAAATCCGCAAGTACCTGGGACTTGATGGCTTTACGTGGCGCGTAGGTGATGCCGTCACCCATGAGCTCGATGGCCCACTTGGCGATCCTCCCCGTCGTTTCCCGATTTTGGATCACCTCCCCGAGGGGGAAGGACGACACCACGGTCACGGGGTGGGATTCGAAGTAGTGCCGCAACTTGCGTCGGGCAAGGACGATCGCGTATACTAGCTTCTGGATCTGAGGGTAGCGTGTCTTGGTCTCGGACAAGACTTCACTGATGAAGTAGACCGGTCGCTGTACCGGTAAGGCGTGTCCTTCTTCTTGCCGCTCTACGACGATCGCTGCACTCACAACCTGGTTGGTAGCCGCGACATATAGTAAGAAATTTTCCTCCTTCGTAGGAGGCACAAGAACCGACGCTTTTGAAAGTAGAGTCTTAAGCCTTTCGAGGGCTTCCTGGGCCTCGGTGGTCCAGGTAGAGCGCTCGTTTTTCTTAAGCAACCGATACAAGGGAAGGCCCTTTTCGCCGAGCCTTGAGATGAATCGACTCAAGGCCGCGAGACACCCCATGAGCTTCTGCACGCCCTTGAGGTTTCGGATCGGACCCATCTGTGTGATGGCCGATATCTTTTCCGGGTTGGCTTCGATGGCACGCTCGGAAACAATGAACCCGAGGAGCATGCCCCGTGGGACCCCGAAAACGCACTTCTCGGGGTTTAGCTTTATGTTTTTCTTTTTAAGGCAGTCGAATGCCTTTTCTAGGTTGGCTACTAAGTCACTCGTCTTCCTGGATTTTATCACTATATCGTCTACGTAAGCCTCAACGGTTCGCCCGATGAGGTCCCCAAAAACTTTGAGCATGCAACGCTGATAAGTTGCGCCCGCGTTTTTGAGGCCAAATGGCATGGTTACGTAACAATATGTGGCGAAAGGAGTGATGAAAGAGGTCGCTAATTCGTCGGACTCTTTCATTCGGATCTGATGGTAACCGGAATAAGCATCAAGAAAGCAAAGCCGCTCATAGCCAGCAGTAGAATCTACTATTTGGTCAATGCGAGGTAATGGAAATGGATACTTAGGACAAGCTTTATTTAAACTAGTGTAATCGACACACATTCTCCATTTTCCATTTTTCTTTTTAACCAAAACAGGATTTGCTAACCATTCTGGATGGAAGACCTCCTTGATGAATCCAGCCGCCAAAAGCTTCTGCACCTCCTCCCCGATGGCCCGGCGCTTCTCCTCGTCGAATCAGCGCAGGCATTGTTTCACCGGCTTGGATCCGGCCTGGATGTCTAAGGAGTGCTCGGCGACCTCCCTCGGGATGCCTGGCATATCCGAGGGACTCCACGCAAACATGTCGGCGTGTTTGCGGAGGAAGTCGACGAGCACTGCCTCCTATTTTGGGTCGAGGGTGGCGCTGACCTTCAGCGCCCTGCCGTTGGGGGAGTTCGGGTCGAGGAGGACATCCTTCACCCCCTCAGCGGACTTAAAGGTGCCCGTGGCCTTCTTGGGGTCGGGGACCTCTTTTTCTAACCTGTCAAGGTCGGTCATGAGGGCCTCTGACTCCACCAACGCGCCGGCGTACTCGCAGCACTCGACGTCGCACTGGTACGCGTGCTGGTAGGAGGCGCTGATGGTAATCACCCCTTTTGGCCCTGGCATCTTGAGCTTGAGATAGGCGTAGTTCGGAACTGCCATGAACTTGGCGTAACATGGCCTCCCGAGGAGGGCGTGGTAGGTGCCGTGGAAGCCTACCACTTCGAATGTCAGGGGCTCCTTCCTGAAGTTGTCAGGAGTCCCGAAATAGACGGGCAGATCGATCTGCCCGAGGGGTTGCACGCTCTTTCCGGGCACTATCCCGTGGAATGGGGATGTCGTGGCCCGGAGAAGCGAGCGACTGATCTCCATCAAGTCGAGGGTCTCAGCGTAGAGAACGTTGAGGCCGCTGCCTCCATCCATGAGGACTTTGGAGAGCCTCGTGTTGCCGACGACGGGGTCGACAACAAGTGGGTAGCGTCCCGGTGATGGGACGTGGTCCGGGTGGTCGTCCCGGCTGAAGGTGATAGCGTCGTGGGACTAGTCAAGGAAGCATGGTGTCGCTGGTCCGACGGAGTAGACCTCCCTGCGCTCGCGCTTTCGCTGCCGCGGCGTAGGGGCGGTCCCGGGCCCGCCGAAGACCATGAGGCATTTGTCGATGGGCGGGAACTCATCGTCCTTCCCGCCCTTGTCCTCCTGATCCCTGGCGGGCTTCTTGCCGGCGTCGTCCTTGAACGGCTGCCGGCTGTAGTGCTTCTTGAGCATCACACATTGTGCGAGTGTGTGATGTACTGGACCCTGGTGATAAGGGCACGGCTTGCTGAGCATGTCCTCGAAGCGGCCTCGAGAGGGTCATTCCCTCTTGGGTTCGGTGGCTGCCACGAGGGAGTCATCGCGGAGTGGGGCCTTTCCCTTCCCTTTCTTCTTCTTGTTGTTCGGTCCTCGGGAAGAGGAGCCCTCGGGGGCCTCCTCCTTCCGTTTGCCCTTGGGGTCGGAGAAGAGGGCTCCTATCGCCTCATCCCCTGAGGCGAAGCTGGTAGCGATCTTCATGAGCTCAGAGACACTGGTGGGTGTCCGGCGTCCGAGCTCATGAACAAGCTCTTTGCAGGAGGTTCCTGCGGCAAACGCTCCGACGACGTCGGAGTCGGCGACCTGGGGCAGCTCGTTGTACTGTTTGGAGAAGCGCCGGATGTAGTCCCAGAGGGACTCGCCCGGTTTCTGCTTGCAGCTGCGGAGGTCCCAGGAGTTATCAGGGCGTACGTACGTGCCCTGAAAGTTTCCTACGAATATCTTGACCAGATCGCTCCAGTCGAAGATCTTTCGTGGGGGAAGGTGTTCCAGCCAAGCTCTTGTGGAGTCGGCGAGGAACAGGGGGAGGTTGCGGATGATGATGAGGTCGTCCTGTGCGCCGCCAAGTTGGCACGCAAGACGGTAGTCCGCTAGCCAGAGTTCGGGGTTAGTTTCCCCCGAGTACTTGGCTATGTTGGCTGGTTGTCGGAATTGGGACGGGAACTTGGCCCTTTGGATGGCCTCGCTGAAGACGCGTGGTCCTGAGGGCTCGGGTGAGGGGTCACGATCCTCATCCGAGTCGTAGCGCCCGCCCCGATGGACGCTGTAGCCGCGCGTGGCTCCGTCAGTCTTTCGCCGACCGCGGGCTTGTAGGATGGCTCGGACGTCGACGCCCTTGCCAAGCCGTTGGTGGACTGGCAGAGCCCTTGGAGCCTCGGGTCGAACCGAGGCTTCGCGCTCGTGACGTGCTATGCCACCATGATGGTGACTTTCGGCGCCACGGTGTCGCGATGCTGTACTTTCCGCCTGGAGGACGGCGGCATCCTCCAGGAGGTCTTTGAGCTGATTCCTGAGCTATCGTGCCTCCTCGGAGGAGGGCTCAGGTACGCTCCGGAGTAGCATGGCTGCTTCCGCGAGCTTTCGGCTTGCCCGGGGGGCGATCCCCGGTGTCTCGGCCCCGTCGTCACCAATGATTCGGGCCTGGACATCTCGGGCTCGACGCCGAGCTGCTCCTTCATCGGTTTGCCGCTCGCCTAGCTCCAGCGTAGCTCGCAGCTGGGTGAGGCGCAAGCGGTCCTCGTCCATCCGTGCCTCAAGCTCCCAAAGCTGTTCTAGCTCCGGGGTTTGAGGTGCGGAGCGAGAGCTTCCTGCCCCCTGATCCAGCGGCGGGGCTGACCGCGCGGGCTTCGGGGCCGCTGGAGGGGGCGTGACTTGTTCGTGCTGGGGTTGCGACGGAGGGGGTATGTCGTCGTCGCCCCCCGAGTGGACATCCTCCACTCGCTCCTCATCAGGGTGCATCAAGTTGTAGCACTCCCGAGAGGGGTCGATGTAGGACCTGTGTGAGCTGGAGATGACGCTCGGTGCGTTCTCCCCCGAGTCGTTGGTGTGGGCGGCGTTGTCCACATTTGCCCAGAATTCGTCATCATCGTCGCTGTAGCTGCGACAAGACGAGTTCTGGTCATAAAGATTCCCCCCTCCGAGTGTTGTCGAGGGGTGAGGTCGGCGGTGGTGTCTGTTTCCCCACCGCCATGTGTCCTAGCACTTTCCCCAGGGGATGGCGGTGAGGATACCACGTGGTCTCCCACGAGGCTGTCCTGGCGCTCGAGGCGCTGGACCGGAGTGTCCGACAGTTCGTGCAATAATGCATGAACTGCACGAACGTGGGCGTCCATGGCGGTCTGGAGCCCAAAGAAGGACGACGGCGCCGTTCCCCTCTGCCGGTGAGGGCGGAGAGAGAAATCGGCTGGCGTCGCGTTTCCGCCCTCGCCCGTCCTTCGGGCGGTAAGCGGATGCGTGACCGCTGGTGCCGGAGATTCCGGGACCGCGGCCGGCGCAGTATTGGCTATCCCCGTTGGGGTTGCCTGGCGAGTCGCATCTCCCGCGGCGGGAGGCTAGTTGGCGCCACTGCGCCTCCTCCTCCTGATTCGCCGAGGGCGGCGTGCAACGTTTCCCCCGTCCTTCGAGGCGAGCGGAAGCATGGCGGGGGGTCCTTTCTCCGGCCGTCTGCGGGGCCAGAGTCGGGATGACAGCGACGCGGGGCCCGGTCGGGCACTGGTTCATCTCGAGCCCTTGGCCAGTGGCCACGAACTCGAGAGTCCCGAACCGGAGTACCGTGCCAGCGGGAAGCATGGTGGAGCTGGCTGCCATCCGAAACCTACGTCAACGCGCAAAAGGCCCCTACCTGGCGCGCCAACTGTCAGTGCTAGTTTTGGCGGGGCTAACACCGGCTAGTAAATATGTGTTTTGCGGTTGAGGCTACGGATGGTGTGCAAGGGGGAACACAGGGATTATACTGGATCAGGCCAAGCAAGCCCTACGTCCAGTGGAGAGGAGAGTCGTGTTGCCTTGCACCGGGGTGCTTGTAGTAGGGGGTTACAAGCTAGGCGAGAGAGGGAAGCGCTCCCAGGTCTCTTGTGTGTCTAAGTGTTTACAAGTCGTTTGCTATGGGTACGTTTGTGTGGGTGAGAACTTAGAACTTCTCCGTCCTCCTAAAGCTGGCCTCTGCTCTCCCTTTTATAGTCACAAGGGAGAGGCAAGGGCGGCTACATATTTTACAGTGAGGAGTTGCTGTTCCCCGTTTGACTGGCTACTGCCTTTTCTCCGCGTCTCCGGGGTATGGCTGTCTTGGTTCGCACGATCTTGGTGAGTTCCAAGGTGGGAACAGTCATTGGATTACGACGTGCCATAGGGTCACACCTACCGGCTATCCTTCCGTACGATGTGACAAGAGGGTGAGTCACCTTAGGGCGTTGTCTCCTGAGGCTCGGGACTCTGAAGGCGTGATGGGTTGGAGCGGGGGATATCTCCCCTGGTCATATTTCCGGTCTTTGAACAGCTCTTCCCGAGGGTCAGGCGGGCCCGGATGGAAGGCGTGCTCGTCCTTTCGAGTGGACAGCGCAGTAGGCGCCTTTCCTGTTCTTGCGTAGCCCGTCGTCAGGCGCTTGGACTGTCACAGTCGAAGTTGATAGATCCCGGCGGAAAACGGGGCGGCGCACCGTAGACCATACCGTGGAGGACGGCCGTAGTGGGCCTATCAAATCCGCTGCCAGGGAAATCCTGATAGGTGGTATGGCCGTCAGGGGCGTGCGAAGCACAGTCGCGTCGACAGTCTCGCCTGACGGGACAGTGCTTGTAAAGTGGTCAGAGAGATCTCTTGTGGTCCAAGATTGCTCCGCTGACATCACCTGTGCCTTGGATGCCTTTGCGAGATTGCGCTTGAGGGGGATAGGGATGCTCGGGCGAATCGGAGATTTGGGCACCGAGGATGCCGCTCTCCCGAGGAGGCTCGGGCGAATCAGAGGTTTGGGCGCCGAGGATGCCGCTCTCCTGAGCTCTCCTGAGCTCTCCCGAGAAGGCTCGGGCGAATCGGAGATTTGGGCGCCGAGGACACCGCTCTCCCGAGATCTCCCGAGGAGGCTGTCATTAGTGGAATGATGTCGTGGGCCTCTGTAGACGCGGCCTTCGTGGGCTTCCACTGGCCTTATTTGGGCCAGGCCATGTTGGGAATGAGCGTTTTTGCATCGAAGTTGGGTACCCCTAACTTTGGTACCCGACAATGCTGCACCACACCCGTGCCACCCGCTGGCTCCGCCTATGTGCTATGGCAATGTGAAGGTGGAAGAACGTGGGGAAGAAAACTGAGTAGGACAGGATACAAATGCGTAAGAGAGAAAGAAAATATAAAAGTGGTTCGTGCAATTTATAAATAGTTTGGAATTCTCAGTGTAAAGGACCTTGTATCTTTTTGGAGGAAGCCAACAAATATGCTTCTAATTTCTTTTAATCATATTATAAAACTTATTAATTTTGTGACAGAACCGTCTTAATCATAGGGCCCACGTGCACCGTCATCGTCCCTAAGGACTCACAATCAGTCCGCACGAGTTCTCCTTGACCTAGGTGGCCTGCCGGGTCTCCTAGGAAACCCTAATTTCCCCGAGGATCTCATTGTAAAGACCTTACAAGTGTTACAATAGTTTACATAATTAATTAGAATCAGAGTACAAGGTACGAAAGTATTACATAAATCTAGATTACAAATATAAATTACATTATCCCAAACTAGAGTTTTATAGTGGAGAAGCATCATACAACTAGACACCATGCCCAAGGGTTTTACACTTCTTCGTCCATGCACGATCCATCATCCGGCACGGTCCTACGTAGAACTGTACACTCAACTCACCTGCAACAGGGGCTAACAAACCCTGAGTACTGGGGTACTCCGCAAGACTTACCCAACTAATAAAAAGGAATGAGACTCAGGAATGCAGGCTGAGGGTAGTCAAGGTAAGGCTTGAGAAAGAGTCAAAGGATTTTTGCATAAAAGCATTACTAATACTATTTTCAATATTTTACTCAGCATTATTAATAATCAATATCAATAATTCACATTTCTTTCACATATAGCTTTCAAATCCCATTTACTTATTCATTCTCAAAAACATCATAGTTCCGAACCACTTTTCGATGTAGGTGTGAGGATCAAGTCTCCATAACCAAGGAGCATGACGATTCGAATCGATTAGTACCCAGCTGGGGATCCCTAACCACACTGCATATGGAGCACCTAAGCTTGCATATGCCAACCCCGTCTACCACGGCTTTTCTATCCCTGAACCGATCCTGCGCCACCCGAGAGCATAGTACTCCTCTCGTCTCCAGGCACGACGGCCACGAGGGTATACGCTACTCTCGCTATCTCTCCACTCCAAGCGCGTGGTTATCGATTCAAGCAATAGAGCTACCGGAGATAGGGCTTCCCGAAGTATGTGGCTAGTTGCAAAAAGTCTCGATCACAGCAGGCCGACAACGAACGGTCCCTAATACTTTTCCGTTGGAAACCATGCATTGGGACTCTAACCCAAGTACACTGATGACCACCCGGTTTTCACATCCCTTTTCCGTCGGCGATGATAAGTTGGGACTCTAACCCAATCATATGGCCCACCGAACGGAAAATCCCTTCCCGTCGGTGACAATGTACTGATCAGGTGCACAGCCACCGAACGAGAACATAACCATATCCCTTTTCCATGAATTAATCATTAATATATCAACATAGTTCAAAAATAGCAATTTGTACAAAACTAAATTAATTTAGCAGGGCTAAGCATTTTCAAACATTTTATTTAAAATGGTTTCTAGGTTTTTCAGTGGTCAAGGTTGGTAATGCATCAATTGGGTTATCAATCAACTCCTATAAACCTAGTGCAGTAGGTTAACTCAAGTTATAAATATTTCATAAAACACAAGGAAAGGGGCTGAATGCACCGGGGCTTGCCTTGAAGCGCGAAGAGGGTGGAATCCAGATCAGTGCCACAGATGTCGAAACCCTGAACCAACTCCGGAGCAGTCTCCTCAGTAGCACCCTCAACCTTGACCTCTTCGTTCGCGGACACTACACATATGCAATGATGCATGCTTAATATGGTGTAATGATGCGGAACACAAGATTCAATAGTAAATAGTACAAAACCCTGAATACAACTTTCCTTCATGCTAAGATTATAAAGTGATCTTTACAAAGTAAGATGATACTTCACGTAATTCATTTTAGTGACCATTTTAACGGTCATTAATGACCACTACCAAATCTTATAAACACAAATGAGCTAATAACAGCAAGTACTACCCTAGGGTACCCTTGGTCATAGGGTGTTTGACCAAGAGCAAGCAATCAATCCTCAAGTCACACATTACCTAACTTATTAGGGTTTATATTCTTTTTATTAATCAATAATTCAACATTAATTAGCTAACACAGTTAATTAATTTCAAATGAGCCCAAACTTTACCAACAGATAGATTTCACCATAAAACAGTGCCACAACAAATTTCATGATTTTTGGAGCAACACAAAATTTATTAAAATTCACCAAATTTGTGTTTTCTAATTAAAAGGTGCATTTTTATCCTCTGCAGAAAGTACCCAAATACCACTTTTCATATTTTTATAATATTCTACACATAGCAGAGAGTGTACACAAATATTTTCACAATTTTCCATGTAGTAGATTAATTCTAACAAAAATAACAAAGCACAAAACTATTCATCCAAAAATAAAATGGAAAATCCTTTTGGAAATTCCCAGAAAAGGAAAAAGCGATGTTGGCCCGGGTCGGCCCACTCATGCACACATGCGGCTCAGTTAGCCCGCGCACACACGCCCTGGCGGTTTTGCACAGAGGCCCCCCAGGAAATTTGGACTCGCCCGAGCTCCAAACGATACTAGTTACTTGAGTCTACAACTTCTCACTTAACCCCCTGCAAAGAATCAAATTCTTACCCGCACACCCCTCTCCGCTCCCTGGCCATTTTGACCAGAAACCCGCCGGCGGTTGACTGACCGCAACGTGCCGCCGGCGGCCCTAGGCACCAAACCGCCCACGGAACTAGACTCTATAGACTCAAACGCATCTACCGAGCTATAATACTACGGGGTTACGGGCGGAGGTGCTACCGGCCTCGATCGCGGCGGCTCGGCCGCGACGGCGAGCCGGTCGCCGGCGAGCACGAAGCGGCAGCGCCAAAACCGACTCAAGAAAAAGATTTGGAGGCTCACCACAACCTTGGGTGGCTAGGTAGTCGATCCCAAGGCGGTGCAGTGGGTTGAGCTCGACGTCGGCGGCGGGAACGGCAGCACGAACCGGGCGGCGAACGCGCGTTCCCGCCAACCTAAGATGTCAAACAAGAAACCAACTCGAGCATGAGATTCCAGAGATGACAAAGGCACGGGAACACAAGGACAGAATGGTCCGAGCTCACTCAGACGGGCTGGACACGAGCGGCGAGCGGACGGTGGCACACAGACCGACCGCGAAGACGACGGCGGTGTTTCGGCGCCCACAGACTACTACAGCCCGCACCACAGGGTGCAAACAGTGCGCAAGAGCAAGATGAGGCTACTGGAAAGAGGAATTGGATAATGGTTGAATAGGGGCGGTGAATTCGGACTCCAACCGGGGCCTGGCCGGAGCGGTATGGAGGTGAGGATGTCGACGGCGAGGGTTAAATAGAGAAGGGGACAGGCCAGAGAGGTCGTGTGCAGTCCTATCTGCACGATGCGTGCCAACGTGGGTAGAGGGGTGGCCCGAACGGCCGGCGTCGTGGCCGGACGCACGCCGGCATCGTGGCCTGACGGGCGGTACAGAGCCACACCTAAGCTACAGTGACATGTACCTTCACCTTTTGATCACAAAATTTCAAATTACTCCCAATTTCATATAACAACTCTAAAAGTCACCAATATAAAAGTTGTAGTACTCTTTGTACTGGTTGCTTTTGATTTTTGGAGTATTTTCAAATTCTGCAGAATTTTGAAACTATTGAAAAGGGGGTAAAATTGGTTTTTGAATTTCAAATACAATCTATTGAAATTCTCCTAATTTTGCTCAATAACTTGGATTTATCCAAAAATAAAATTTGTTCTATTTTTCAAGCTCTACAACTTTTATTTAATGAGTTTTGTCAGATCCTTGATAATTTTTGAAATGGCATTTTGAATTTAAATTTGGAAACACTCATTAGGGTTTATTTTGAAATCTCACTGCATAACTTCAAAATCCCCAAATATAAAAGTTGTTCAACCTGAAAAGCCTTACATCCTTCATTAAAGGAGTTTGTCCAAATTCTTGATAGTTTTGAAATGACATTTTAAATTTGAATTAACAAACACTAATTGGGGTTTAATTTAAATTTCCACTGGTACCCTTCAAAATCCCCAAAAATAAAAGTTGTTTTATTTTCAAAGACCTTCAACTTTTATTAAAGTACCTTCACCAGATTCTTGCTATTTTTGAATTTGCATTTCAGGTTTAAACTTTAAAACATAGATTAAGATTTTATTTGAAATTCTTTTAATAACTTCAAAATTGCCCAAAATAGAACTGGCTCAATCTTTAAATATTTAAAAATTTTGTTTAAGGCCCAACACCTAATTCCTTTTTGTTTTCAAATTAGGGTTTCGGGTCCATCGTGGGGTTTATAAATGATTTCTTTAAAATTTCTTTTTTTTCCACATACATACACAAACATTATTATAACCAAATCACTCTAAAGTACCTACACACAATCATATGCAAGAATGAAATTTTACTTTAGTTATTGCACAGAAAAATGAGTTTATGCGGGATGTTTTCGCATGCAATCATGATGACATGACAGATTTTAGTTATCGTAACACCAGGGAGTGTTACAAATTTACTAAGTCATTTTTAAAAACTATATGGTAGAACTTACATGGTGCTAGCTCCTGGTCTTAATGGAAGTTCACTCTATGGAAAATAAAGAACAAAAACGTTGCTGTTAGTTACTTATTAACAAAAAAAAAAACCATGTTTGGTCATAGAATGTGTGCAGGATAGAGAGTATTTTATGTTCCCAGAGAAGCGCGTGTGCGCGAGCGCGAACATGACAGCAACTAAAAGCGGGGCCTCGTCGCTCTTAGATAAAAGAGCTGTATGAAACGGCGTTCGGTCAGAACCTACTTCCCATCGGAGACCGGGGATTGACCAACCACAGTTCAAACAAACGAACTGTTTGTTATTCCTAATAAAAATCGAAAGAGACCAAAGATTCAATCTAATGGACGTCTAGATGGGAGAATTTGAATGTTAGGTAAACTAGAACTTAGAATAAAATTAAACTATTCATACAATTACTTATGAATAGATTAATAATTTTAAACTAATGTTACTGTATATCGTGACATATTGATGTTGATAACAAAATACATTGGTAGCAGATGATTCGTCTTGCTGACGTGGATATCATGTATGGCTAGTGAATTTTAATTGCACTTGATAGTGGATTGATGAGATAAATATCTTACATATGAAGATAAAATATTAGTCGGGTTTTACTTTATACTAGTATAAGATAAGACTCTATTCGTTTGTCCAATCAGCTAAGATTTGGATTTTATTTTTAGTCATAAAATATTTTTTTCTCATAATAAATCAAGAGAAAATTAGTACCTAGGCCCTTAAAAAGTTTGGTTTAGTTTCTGGACCCTATTTTCATCAAACTTTGTTATTTGGCCCTAAAACAAAAATTTCTTACTTTCTTGGCCCTTCCGTCCACTTTGAAAAATCATAACTCTTCGATACGACATCGATTGAAGATAATTTTTATATGAAAATTGTAGATCTTGACGAGATGTACAATTTTATAATTTTGAGTTTTTTAATATAATATTATTTTTGGATATCTGAACTTCCTCAAATGAAAAAACTTAAAACTATAAAGCTTTAGATCTCGTCGAGATCTACAATTTTCATATGAAAATCATCTTCATCCAATGTCGTATCGAAGAGTTATAATTTTTCGAAATGGACGGAAGGGCCAAGAAAGTAATAAAATTTTATTTAAAGGCTAAATAACAAAGTTCGATGAAAACACGGAAAAAAAACTAAGCAGAACTTTTTTCGGGGCTTAGGAACTAATTTCCTCATAAATCAATGGGCTCTGTTCGCTGAAAGCTAAAAGGTGATTTTTTTTTTAAAGGAATGTACTATTTTAGGGCTCAAAAGAAGTCGAAATAAGTCGCTTATAAACTCAAGCGAATAGAGCCCAGATTAGATAAGAATATAATTGGCTGAATGGGAACACGCAAAGATACGGACTGACTACACTGCCAACGGCATCATTTGTCTAAACGGGGTTAATAGTTCATAGTCCCTGTGTCCCAAATGTTTTTTTATTAAAACACCGTGTCGCCAAATGTTAGAATGCCGTGAAGGTGTGCGTGCAGTCTTTTGTCTGTTTTGTTTTTAAAGTTTACTTAAACTCTTAACTCTCGGTGGTTGTCTAGCTATTTTAAACCCCACGTCTATAAAACCAATTACCTGTTAAGCTATTAAAAATTGTCTAAATAGCCCTACTGACGATATTTTGACAGTGGTTTCACTAAGGTAACATATTAAAAAGTTTATATAACCTCCTAACGTATCAATAGTCGACTGCACAGCCACTCAACTATAAAACGTGGTATTGTGACCTTTAAAATATTTAAGAATATTCAAATGAGCCCTCCTATGGTCTTGTGCGGTAGGGCCATTTACTTGCACGTAGATCCCATTTGTTGCCTCCACCTTTTTATTCTTTTTACCTATACTGACCTACTGTCCAACGAGCAACATGTGACATTCCTCTTGCTCAGAGTTCACTGCACTCGTCAATGACATTGAATTCAAGCACCACACCACACCCGCTCTCACGCCCTCCATCTGGCCATCCTTTAGTTTTTAGGTAGCTAGGATGGTGTTCATCGATCGGCGACACAAGCCTAAAGAGAGCAAGGAGAGGGATGTAATGGGCTTGCGTGCAAGCATTTTGCTTAGGCCAAGGTGGTGGGAATGGGGTACTGTGTTGAAACTGCCCTACAAGACCATCCGAAAAATCATTTGAATGTTTTTATTATATGTTTTAAGTGTTAATTACATCAAGTTTTACAGTTGAGGGGTCATGTAGTTTTTCTTGATATGTTAGTGGGTTACGTGGACTTGTCATATCAGCGAAACGGCGAAATCACTTTCAAAACCGTTTTAGAGGTTTATCTAGATTGTAGTGTAATAGACACAATATTTGATTTTATATTTGAGAGGGTAAAGTAGACAACTACCAATAGTTTAGAGGTTTTTTTCTATTTAGATTAGGGCTTCTAGAATGAGGAGGTATTGTTGGTCTTCAGCTGATATGCTTGATGCTGACAGGAAGAAATAGTTTCAGAATATCAGCGATCTTTGGGCAAGGTGATGTGTATGTGCTAGTTCGAACTTTTTTTTTGTCGGTTTTATGACTTCTATATACTGCCTTCGTCTTATAATAAACGTAATTCTTTGACTTCTGAGATTCCTGTTTAACTGTTCGCCTTATTCAATTTTTTATACAAATAACAAATTAAACAAATCATTATAAAAATATCTCTAACAATAAAATAAGTAATAACAAAACAAATAATATTTATTAAATTTTTTTTAAATAAGACGAACGGTCAAACAGGAATTGCAGAAGTCAAAGAATTACGTTTATTATGAGACGGAGGGAGCAATTCTATAATGAGAAGGTACGTGCTGACGTGCTGTTAGCCTTAAGAAACAGCAGATAGCCTGATATATACCTACTTATGTTTGTGGAGTAATCTATCTACCGTGACTCCGTGAGCTCCCAACAATATCGAGTTGGCAAAATTCATAGGAACTAGATATTCAGAGTAATTTCCATTGCAGATTTTTTAACTTCTTGCGCTGGATGACATGCTACTTTGTTTTATCAGAACTTTTTCTTGTAGCCCCGGATAGCATATATATGCTTACTTCTAGCAGACAAAGACATCGCAGCTCAGCGCTCAATGCTATTTAGTAAAGCCAAAGCTAGCAAAGGGCGTCTTCAAGATTTTAATACAGCTGCTAAGTTTGAACCAAGCAGTGCTGGAAGAATTTTAGTGGTGGCTTTACCTGAGTTGCTTTCAGGCACTCCACATGGGCCGGAAAAGAACAAAGGAGAGCTCTAGTTTGGAACTAATAGCATCTTTCTGCCAGTTTTGGGAGAACCTGTGATTTGACCTGTTACTAGTATGAGTTTCTAGACCAGCTCACTTGGCTTGAGCCATTCTTGGTTAGTGATGTGATGATGAACTGCTGCATTCTTTGAACCGCTTTTCCAGAGAGTTCACTACTAGTTACTACCTACAATTTGATAGCCACACGTAATAATCTCTGGTCACAATTCTTCAGGAAGAACGCTATCGAGGAAAAAAATACATTTAAAAAAAATACAAACTCTTCAGGGAGTACTAAGATGGCAGCGCCATGCCTTGCATTTCAAACGTCATGATGCACGAGAGCCAAGTTTTTCAGACCGAAAGTGCTTACGTTTGAAATAGTTAGTACCGGATCCGTGACTGCAGACTTATTTGATAATTTGCAACGAATATAGCCGTAACGCACTAGTACACAAAAGTTCTACGCAGGCGCCACGCTTTTATTTCTACGGACGGTTTTAATTATCGGACGTCACTGGAAATCAAATGATGAGCCCAAATCTAAAATCGCCTGTAGAAATGCACCATCTTTACAGGCGGTTTTGTTACAGGCGGTTATCTTAAGAAAACCGCATATAGAAATGGGGGCATTTCTACAGGCGGTTCCTTAAGAAAACCGCCTGTAGAAATCGATTTTTACAGGCGGTTTATTAAGTGAACCGCCTGTACAAATCGGTACCAATTTTAAAAATTTGATTTTTTTCAAATGACTTCAAATGAAAAAACTGTCTACGTAAAAATTGTAGATCTCGAAAAGTTATGAAAATTTGTAGTTAAATTTTTTTTATTTGAAATCATATTATTGACGTAAAATACGGTCAAAGTTTGAAATTTGAATTTTGACTTTTTGAAAAAAAGCCTTGGATGAAAAAACTGTCTACATGAAAGTTGTAGATCTCGAAAAGTTATGCAACTTTGTAGTTGACAACTTTTTTATTTGACTTCGTTTAGGACCCCAAATAATCAGTTTTCTATCGGTTACGTAACAATATGTGGCGAACCTAATACTATTCAGACACAAGTGAGCTATAGGTGAAGTGGTTAGAGGGGGTACGCGCGAAGCCGAGGTTGTAGGTTCGAATCCCGCCGGCCGCGTAGCGCGCGAAAAATACCGCGACTTGCGACGGAGACGGGCGGGCGCTGGCCGGTGGCTGCCTCCCTATATTTTTTTAAAAAATTCTCTGTTTTTTTAACCCGATTTCTATTTTTCCGAAAAATATTTGTACTGGCGGTTTTCTAAACCACCGCCTGTGATTTGTACTAAACTTTCCCACTGACGGTTTGAAAAAATGCCTATAAAAATATCTTTGCAACTGCCTGTATAGAGCTTTTCTGTACCAGTGACGTGCACAAGAATGCTTGAAGAGTTCCATTGCTGACAAGGTAGCAGAGTGCCGCTGATGAGCGATGACGACTTTTCACCAGTGAATGGTCGTTCTATTTGGTAAAAATAAATAGACTGCTGCGATCAATGAGTCATTGTTATGAATTTGAAATGTATGCATAGTCAGGTACTAATAATCATGACCCTAACCACTTTTATAAAATACTCCCTCCATTCCAAATTACAAGATTTTTTAGCCTTTTAGATATGTAATTTTTTACTATATATAGTTAGATGTACATATATAGTTAGATGTATATTTTGTCTAGATATGTTGTAAAGCAATTGTATCTAGAAAAACCAACATTTTTTGTAATTTAGAATGGAGGAGGTAGCTTCGATTATAATTACATCATGTATACCATTTGCTTTCATGGAAATGTTATAACATTGACAGAAGGTAACTTTTGCCATGCATGGCTATTTTCGGAGGATAGTTCTATCCTAACTTTATAGTATGAATATAATTTTATATATTTAAATAGTAAACTTTATCATAAACCTGCATACTCCTCCTTCCCTTTTAATTGTCATTCTCATATATCAAAAAGTCAAATATACTTAATTTTAACTAAATATAAATAAGAAATTATTAATATTTATTATGTGTAATCAATATATAATAATAAAAATTTGCAAAAAATATAATAATAAAGAGACAAAATTTTAGTCTATTTTCTTGGTTCATATCATCTAACTAACTATGTGAATGTAGAAACTATTTCTTTTCATGTATCTACTACAACACTCCTATTTTATATGACATAGTATGCAAGGTTTTTTGGACTAACACTCCAAACCCAAATAAATTCGGATATATAACCCTCCAATTTTATGACATGCTACAGATTTCTTAAAGTAGGACACTTACCCAAATTGATTCATATTCTATTTTATATGAGAGGAAATCTTCTGAGAAAACCAAAACAGAAACAAAAACAAAGAAACAAGTTACTGACAGAAGCGAAACGGAAAAAAAAAGTGGGTCAAAAACGACTTATTTATTTTATATATGTAATATTTAATTCTTTATTAAAAGATAAGATCATGCATGTAGCATATTCTTCTACCATTGCATGTTTGTATTGTTATAATTGTTTTGACACAGCAGTGCTCCTACCAATGCATTAAAAAGTTATATTAATTAATTACTATTTTGTTTATATAATATATAAAGTCAAAATCCTTCCCTAATGAACTCCTCTATCTATTTTGTCTGAACCTCCCCTAATGAACTCTACGTGAAAATGAAATTGTATCGGCTTTGCTTAGATACAAGTCTTTGAGCGTGAATAGCTATGAATTTATGTTTCTGCCAGTTGCCTTGTTGGTCGGTTGGTTGTCGGGGCAGAGCACACAAAAGCCTACTACGGGGCTGTTTAGTTAGGTGAAAGGGGTAAAAAGTGCACTATACCATTTTCGTTTGTATTTGATAACTTTCATTTAATTATGGTTTAAGTAGACTCAAAAGATTCATTTCGAGCTAACCAGATAAAACGTATGAACATGCAACAGTTGTTAATTCATTTAATACTCTATGCATACGTAAAGGACAATCGATGTGATGGGGAAAGAGAAAAAATTTTAAGAAGTAAACAGGGCCTAAAATTATGAAGACCTACCATTGGGATTTTGGGAAGACGAACTATAGAGCAATCGAGTAACCCTCGTCTGATTCAGCAAACTTCATGTTTTTTTTTTTGAAAAGAAAAGAGTCCTTGAACATATTTTAGTTCCACTTGCTGCTGTTGAACTTACATTTTGTTTTACATTGTTCATTTCTCTATTTCTTTTCTCTTTGACTTTTATATATGGTGCTATTAATCTATACTCTATTTATAGGGTAGCGATTCTTTCATATGCGATTTTATTTCTCAAAATGTTCTCACGCCTTTTCATATATATATATATATATATATATATATATATATATATATATATATATATTGACATGAGCTCATGACTCATCCGAGTATAACTGTGCGTTTTTCGCGTCTAGTGATAGTGCGAAATAATATTGAAGTAAACGGCGCGACCGTTACATAAATCTTCAAGGCATGGTTTGTTGATATGCTCGTACATAAAAGTATACATTACCTTATAGCACACGAGCACATTTACTAGTAAATGTTAAATAAAAGTAATAAAAAACTTTATAAGAATTCTCCAGGTTTTGGGGAGAAAGGATCCAGTTTCGGTGATCCCCAAATAGGGTCTGAAATCCTAGACCTGCCGGTGCCGGAGCCGGACCTTCCCAATCCCATCCCAATCCCGAAAGGAGAAAAGAGGGAGCGCGTTAAGGCATTACCGACCGTTTCTTCAGTCCCCCGCGGTTATTACACATTCAAACTCGCGTTCAACGTCAACGTTCCGATTCAAACCCTTTACCCGTCCGTTGCCTTCCCTCCCTGAAGCTACTTCTATTTGAACCCGCCCACCTCCTCACCAGTCTTCGCATTGAACTCTTCACACCTCACCCACCAAGACAAGACACCACGCCTCTCCGTCGTCATCGTCGTCTCCGATAACTCATCGTCGCGAAATCCAGCTCTTCTAGCTTCCTTCCGCTGCTTTTCGATGGCGCTGCTGGTGCGGAGGGCGCGGAGGGCGGCGACCAAGGCCGCGGTGTCGCTCGCCGGCACCGGCGGCAGCGTGGAGCTCGCGATCCCGGCGCACTTCCGGTGCCCGATCTCGCTGGACCTCATGCGGGACCCCGTCACGGCGCCGACGGGGATCACGTACGACCGCGAGAGCATCGAGGCGTGGCTGGACACGGGGCGCGCCACCTGCCCCGTCACCCACGCGCCGCTCCGCCACGAGGACCTCGTCCCCAACCACGCCATTCGCCGCGTCATCCAGGACTGGTGCGTCGCCAACCGCTCCCGCGGCGTCGAGCGCATCCCCACGCCCAAGATCCCCGTCACGCCCGTCCAGGCCTCCGAGCTCCTCTTCGACCTCGCCGGCTCCCCCCCCGCGCGCTGCGCCGAGGTGGTCGCCAAGATCAAGGCCCTCGCCAGGGACAGCGAGCGCAACAGGCGCTGCTTCGCGTCCATCGGCACGGGCCGCGCGCTCGCCGCCGCGTTCGAGTCGCTCGCTGCTGCTGCCGCGGACGCTGCCGCACCGACGACGGGGCGCGTCCTTGAGGACATCCTGGCGGCATTGGTCTGCATGATGCCGTTGGACGAGGAGGCCGCCAGGACGTTGGGCATGCCGACATCGCTGGGCTCTCTGGTCGCCATTGCTGAGAACGGGAGCTTGGCGGGAAGGCTGAACGCCGTGCTGGCGATCAAGGAGGTCGTCTCGTGCGACGGGGCGTTCACTGATCTGAGCGGGAAGGTCGACGAGGTCGTAGACGCGCTGGCAAAGATCATCAAGTCTCCGATCTGCCCCCAGGCAACAAAGGCCGGCATGGTCGCCACCTACCACCTGGCGCTATACGACGAGCGCGTCGCGACGCGCCTTGCCGCCGCCGGGATCGTCCCCGTGCTCGTCGAGGCCCTTGTAGACGCCGACAAGAGCATGTCCGAGAAGGCACTGGCCGTGCTCGACGCGGTGCTCGCCTCGGAGGAAGGCCGCGCGAGCGCGCGGGCGCACGCACTCGCCGTGCCCATGCTCGTCAAGAAGATGTTCCGCGTGTCCGACCTGGCCACCCAGCTCGCCGTGTCGGCGATGTGGCGGCTCGGAAAGGCGCACGGCGACGGCGAGGACGAGGACGATGCCGTGACGCGGTGCCTTGTCGAGGCGCTGCGGGTTGGGGCGTTCCAGAAGCTGCTCCTGCTCTTGCAGGTCGGCTGCAGGGACGCAACCAAGGAGAAGGCCACCGAGCTGCTCAAGATGCTCAACAAGTACAAGAGCGTAGGCGAATGCGTCGACGCTGTGGATTTCAGAGGGCTCAACAAGCTGTCATCTTAAATCAATGGGAAATGTGATGTAAAAAGGTGGATTTTTGTAAAATAGAGAGACGATTTAACTTGTAGGCAGGTAGGATAGTTGCAATTTTGCTGGGCGTGCTTCCATGCTATTTCTGCAGCTTAGGTTCAAATGAAAACAAAAACATAGATCAGGTTTTCGTTTTGTGAAGAACTTATGTGTAAATTTCTTGTTTAAAAGGTTGTAAGGGAAGCAAAATCATGTCCTCTGAAGATGTTTTAGAATAGCCAGGTTTAAAATCGAACATATGTATTTGCATATACCACAACTATGTAGTATGCTTGAGCTTAAAGTATGGATGGCTCAAGTTTATACAGTCTGCAGTTTTTCTTTTAGCACTCCCTCCATTCTAAATTATAAGTCATTCCAAAAATTTTGGAGAGTCAAACCATATTAATTTTGACCAAATCTATATGATAAAATAATAATATTTATAATTCAAGTAAATTTTATTAAATTCTTCACCAAATATATATTTTTATAGTACACTTATTTGGTGTCATAATAAATTATTGTATTTCTCTCAACAGTTTTAGGCAAACTTAAGATAGTTTGACTTTTTAAGATTGTTGGAATAACTTACAATTTAGGATGGAGGGAGTAGTAAAGAGCAGAGTACCGTGAAGAACTGAAGATATATTTCCCTTTTATACTAGTACTCCTACTATATGCTAATATAGATAAGATGGAAACATAGGTGCTAATATCCACTTATCTAGTACTAGTAGTTATAAGCACTAGAACAGACTAATTGTCACAAAAAAATATGGGGAAAAAGTCTACATGACCCTTTCAGCTATTAAGTGTGGACTACTTTAGCCCTCAAGCTATAAAACTGGATTTTCTACCCTTTAAACTTTCTAAAACCGGTCAAATGACCCCCTAGACGGTTTTGGATAATGGTTTTGCTATAGTGATTGTGGTTTTACCTTTTTTATTTATTTTCATAAAATCTTTGAAAAATCATATTAAATCATTAAAAATCATAAAATAGGAAATCCAATTTTGTTGGACTCGGCATGAGTAGATCTATACAATGACCATATAATATGGTATGTCGCAGTTATGAATTATTCTATAATTAATTACAGAAAAGTATAGATCTAAAGCTACAGAAAAAACTTTGTACTAAAGTCTAACATATTACATATTCACTGTGTAGATCTACTCATGTGGAGTCCAACAAAATTGGGTTTTCTATTTTATGATTTTCTTGTAATTTACTATGATTTTTTAAAGATTTAGCGGAAAAAAAGAGATACAGAATACAAACCACCGTTCAAAACCATATAGGAGGTTATTTGGGGTGTGAAGTAGTCCGCTCTCAATAGTTGAGGGGGTTATATGGCTAATCTACCTAACTGTGACCTGTCCCACCTGTATTGGAAACACGGATTAAAAATATCTTTCTGCAGCTCAATGAAACCACTTGATAACTTAACGAAAAACGAGCTGAGAATGCTTTTTTTTTTTTCAAGAGCGGGCTTATGCTTGTATATTTTATTAAGCCGGTAGAAAGTTTACTGGAGTCAGTCTATTGCCGGGCGAGTTGCCCGCCTACAGACTTTGCCGGCGCAGAGGAAAACACAGAACGACCGAAACAAGAGCGGAGAAGGCTCGTCCGAGAAAGAAAAAGGAAACATCATTTAAAGTGTGAGGGCACACATTGGAAGGGCTTCGTCTGATTTTAGCTCCATCACTGTGAAGGAACTGGTGGAGCCATTGGCTTCGGCGGCTGCTGCTGGCTACCAGTTCATTTGAAGAGGATCTGAAACCTTTTTTTCGACGAAAAAAGAATTATATTATATGATAGCTGGATACATCAACAAGTTACAAGCACTCTGAATAAAACGGCTAAATTGTATATAAACACAAATAGCGACATCATAACTCAAAAGGCTATAGCGGGCTATAGCGACAGTCATAGTCGGCTATTTAAAACTATGTATGGATGTGCTTCATTTCAAATTTTTAGGAACTTATTGTGTCAAAGAGTGTTTTCTAACCTTGTTCGCTTGAGCTACTCTCAGTTTATTCAGCTCTACTTTACAGTAGTGGAACAGTATTTTTCTCTCACAACAAATCAGTCGTAGCCTAAATAAGTCCGACGAATAGGGATTATATTGAATGGGTAATGTGTGCCGAATATCTTTTCCGAGTTCCTAACAACTCATGAATTTGAAAAGAGTGTAGTTAGATCAGCACCGTAAATGCACTTGAACTGTCAACATAACTTACGAGACCATACGTCATATTAAGCTTTGACCATGAATTTGTAGTTAGATCAGCACCACCGTAAATTGCTATGAACTCATTCGCTGTCAAACTAGTACTATTTTTGTTGTTATACATTCTTTTATTGCGACTTCACAACATCGCCTAGAAAATTGCCAGCCAGAATCCACCACGCCTTGCTCAGTGAGTGTTTTGGCATTCGTTTAGCCTGTAGTCGTTCCTTGAAAAATTCTAAGCCCCCCGGCGCAGAGGGCAGAATAAAGGCCTCTCTGGAAGTTGGAATATTATGCAGTCACGCTAGTCCAACGTACTGTATCCGCCTAATGAACGAACGAACAGTTGTCACCTTTGAAAACCTTAGTCCAGGCTTGCTTGCACGCAGTGGTAGAACGTGACCAAGCTGACCATGCACCGACCGAGCTTGACCCAGACCAGTCTGTACGCCGGCCCCATTTGCATCCAGAGCCCGACTCGGCCAGCGCGCACGTACCCGGCGCCGGCGGCTTTGTTCGTAGTCGTAGCAGCTAGCAGTTAGCATCACGTCTGAGGATTTCGTACTCCCTCTGTCTCATAGATAAGCATAAATCTTTGACTCTTATTATTCCTCTTTGACTATTCGTCTTATTCAAATTTTTTATACAAATAATAAATTAAATAAATCATTATGAAAATATCTCTAACAATAAAATAAGTCATAACAAAATAAACAATATCTATTAAAACTTTTTAAATAAGACAAACGGTAAAACAGGAATCGTAGAAGTTAAAGAATTACGTTTATTTATGAGATGAAGGAAGTAGTTCTGTAGCTTGGCAGTTTTGTACTAACGACCTGCACTGTTCCATTCCGCCTTCCACGCCGTAAATAAATAATAATCACATGGAAACTATTGGCACCACTGGCCCACTGCCACTGCCAGTCGCCGTTGGCGCACGAGCCACCGGATCGCTGCGTTGCTGGACCATGGCTGGTTTCCAGAAGCAATAGTCACATGGAAACATATTTGCTGTCTTCTTTTGACAGTAGATCTTTGTGTATTTGTCTTGAGTTGATACATTCAATTCTGTGGGAGAGTAGTTATCCAATAATTTAAAAAGAAACCATCAGTAAATCAGTGAATTGTCAAGGGACTAAAAGATAGAAGACTATTTTATATCAGGATCATGGATTATTTTCAAATCATCCCAAACCACTTTTATACTTTCTTTATCTCTTGTAATTTTGCATTGAAAACTTGTCTTTACTCCTTATTCTTCTCCCACCTCCTACCTCGAGATTGACTTGATACGGTGCAGTGAATATAAAGTCTAGGGGTTGAGATTAGAAGTTGGAGAACCATTTTTAATCTTGCCAGAAACAAGATTGGGAATAGATCGTGGAAACTCTCAGAGATGCCCCTACTAGCTACTTCGACCGTTCCTTCCAGATCATAGCTCACTTTAAGTATTATAAGCCAAATTGTCTAACTATGGCAAACTTCAAAAAGGGCATCACATATAAAATTGAAATATGTTACGGTAGTTGATATTTGAACTTGTAGCTAACATGTTAGTAAAAGCTTTGTAATAAAGTTAGATATGAGTGGACATTAGTCCCACGCCCGGGCAATACATTAATAGTTACTCCCTTCAATTTTTGCATATCATATTACCTTTCTTCTAAGTCAAATATTTATATTTGGAACCATCGGTTTGAAAAAAATAGATAAGATTTGTGTTTTTAGATTCACTACGAGAAATATTTTCATAACATATAATTCGTATGTCATGAAAATATAAGGATTTTCAAAATGGATGACGAGAGATCGTAATGTTTGATTTAGGACAAAAAACCAATGTTGGGTACCAAAGTATGGGGTACCTAACTTCGATGTAAAAACACATATTCCCAACACGGCCCGGCCCAGGCAAAGCCAGTGGAAGCCCGCGCCTACGGAGGCCCATGACGACGCCGCATCAACACCAGCCTACACTTGGGAAAGCGGCACCCTCGGGCGCCAATTTTCCGATTCGCCCGAGCCTACCCGAGAGAGCTCGGGAAAGCGGCATCCTCGGACGCCGCATCTCCGATTAGCCCGAGCCTCCCCGAAAGAGCTCGGGAAATCGGCATCCTCGGGCGCCGCATCTCCGATTCGCCCGAGCCTCCCCGAAAGAGCTCGGGAAAGCGGCACCCTCGGGCGCCGATTCTCCGATTCGCCCGAGCCTCCCCGAAAGAGCTCAGGAAAGCGGCACCCTCGAACGCCGATTCTCCAATTCGCCCGAGTTTCCCCATCCCCCTCGGGCGCAACCTTTCTGAAGCATCCAATGCACAATTGACGTCAGCGGAGCAATCTTGGACCACAAGGGACCTCTCTGACCACTTTACAAGCACTGTCCCGTCAGGCGAGATTCTCGACGCGATTGTGCTTCGCACGCGCACGACGGCCATACCACCTGTCAGGACTTCCCTGTCGACGGATTTGATGGACCCACTACGGCCATACCCTCCCCAGTATGGTCTACGGTGCTCCGTCCCGTTTTGCGTCGGGATCTACCAACTACGACTACGACAGTTCAAGCGTCTGACGAACGGGTTACGCAAGAACGGGAAAGGCACCTACTGCACTGTACGCTCGAAAGAACGAGCACGTCTTCCATCCGGGCCCACCAGAGCCTCGGGAAACACTGTCCGAAAGCTAGAAATGTGCCTGAGGGAAGATGTCGCCCTGCTCCGTTCCACCACGCCTCCAGGAATCCCGAGCCTCGGGTGACAACGCCCCGAGGCGACCCGCCTTCTTGTCACATCATGCAGGAGGACAGCCATCGGGTGTGACACTATGCCACGCCGTAATCACGATGACTATTACCGCCTTGGAACTCACCAAGATCGTACAAACCACTACGGCCATACTCCTGGGACGCGGAGACAAGACCGTGGCTGACGACAGTCAAACAGTGACAACTACTCCCAAGGGTAACATGCATAGCAATGTACGCTCTGCCCTCGCCCCTCCCTTGTGACTATAAAAAGGAGAGCAGAGGTCAGCCTTAGAACAAGCTCTCACACACACCCCACTTCTCAACACACAACTATAAGCTACTGTCAAAAAACTTGTACACACTTACACGCTCACAAGAGACTTGGGAGCACTTCCCTCTCTTGCTCAGCTTGTAACCCCTACTACAAGCACCCCGGTGCATGGCAACACGATCCGCCTCTCCATTGGACGTAGGGCCATCTTGGCCTGAATCAGTATAAACTCTGTGTTTCCCCTTGCACACCATCCGAAGCCTCAACCGTGAAACACAAATTCACTAGCCGGTGTTAGCACTAGCCAAAACTAGCACCGACAGTTGGTGCGCCAGGTAGGGGCCTTTTGCGTGTTGAGATTGTGGCCACCGGCCAAGGGCTTGAGATGAACCTGCGCCCGACTGAGCCCCGCATCATCATCGTCCTGACTCCAGCCCATCAGGCGGCCGGGGAAGGGACCACGGCGACGCTTCCGCCCGTCCCAGAGGACGAGGGGAACGCCGCACGCCGCGCTTCCCGGCGGACCAGGAGGAGGAGGCGCAACCGCGCCAACCTGCCCCATGGTCGCGAGAAGTGCGGCCAATGAGGTGCCCCCAGCAGGGGACGCCGACTCCACGCCCGCCGCCACTCCGACATCTCCGGCGCCGGCGGCCACACACCTGCCAACCGCCCGAAGGCCGGACGAGGGCGGGATCGTGGCGTCGACAGGGCTCTCTCTGCCCTCATCGGGGGAGAGGGACGACGCCGCCATCTCTCTTCGGGCTCCAAAGCGCTGTGGACGCCCACGTCCGCGCAGTCCGTGCATTGCTGCGCGACTTGGTGGAGACACCTGTCCATCGCCTCGAGCGTCTGGATGACCTCGTGGGCGACCACGTGGCTTCCCCGCCGTCTTCTCTCGAGAGCAGTCCCAGGGCGTATGGCGGAAGGGAGACGGACTCCACTGACAGTCTCACTCCCTGAGAATACTCGGAGGATTGGGATCGTCACGGTTGGACCTCACCATCACGGCGGGGCCTCAGTGACGACGACGACGAGTTCTGGGCGAACGTGGACTGCACTGTCCACCCCGACGACTCATGGGAGGACGCCCCGAGCATCGTCACCGACTCCGACCAGTCCTACATCAACCCCGCTCGGGAATGCTACCACTCGGTGCACCCCGACGACGGACGGGTGGAGGACGTCCATTCGGGAGACGACAACAAAGTACCTCCTCCGCTCCAGCCACAGCTTCAGCAACACACTCCACCTCCGGCGACTCCGCGGCCTGCAAGATCAGCTCCGCCGCAGGACCCGGGGGCTGGAACGTCTCGCCCCGTGCACCAATCTGCGGAGCTAGAGCAGCTCCGGGAACTTGAGGCATGGATGGATGAGGACCGCCTGCGTCTCACTCAGCTGCGAGCCACGCTTGAGCGCGAGGAACAGCAGGGCGCCGGCAGAGCAGCTCGTCGCCGGGCCCGGGACGTTCAGGCTCATATCATCGCCAACGATGAAGCCGGGACACCAGGAGCCCCGCCTCGAGCAAGCCGCAAGCTCACGGAGGCAGCAATGCTGCTCCGGAGCATGCCCGAGCCCTCTACCGAGGAGGCGCAACAGCTCAGGAATCAGTTCAAGGATCTCCTGGAGGACGCAGCCATCCGCTAGGCGGAGAGTTCAGCGTCATGCCATCGTGGCGCTGAAAGTCACCAACGTGGCGGTGCGGCGCCATGAGCGAGAGACCTCGGTGCATCCCGAGGTCCCAAGGGCCCCTTCGGTTCACCAATCCTTCAAACCAGTGGTCGGCGGAAGACCGATGGAGCCGCGCGAGGCTACAACGTCCATCGAGGCGGGCGCTACGACTCGGACGAGGACCGCGAGCCCTCACCCAAGCCCCTAGGTCCTCGCGTCTTTAGCGAGGCCATCCGAAGGGCCAGATTCCCGCCCCGGTTCCGACAGCCGGCCAACATAGCCAGGTATTCGGGGGAAACTAACCCCGAACTGTGGCTAACGGACTATCGTCTTGCGTGCCAGCTTGGTGGTGCGCAGGATGATCTTATCATCATCCGCAACCTACCCTTGTTCCTCGCCGACTCTGCAAGAGCCTGGCTGGCACATACGTAGGGAACTTTCAGGGCAGATACGTGCGCCCTGGCAATTCCTGGGATCTCAGAAGCTGCAAACAGAAGCTGGGCGAGTCCCTCAGGGACTACATCCGGCGATTCTCCAAGCAGTACAATGAGCTGCCTAGGTCGCCGACTCCGACGTCGTCGGAGCATTTGCTGCTGGAACTTCCTGCAAAGAGCTCGTTCATGAGCTGGGACGCCAGACCCCCACTAGCGTCTCCGAGCTCATGAAGATTGCAACCAGCTTCGCCTCGGGGGACAAGGCGGTGGGAGCCCTCTTCTCCGACCCCAAGGGCAAACGGAAGGAGGAGGCCCCCGAGGGCACTCTTCCCGAGGCCCAAACAGCAAGAAGAAGAAAGAGAAGGGAAATGTCCCCCTCCGCAACGACTCCCTCGTGGTGACCACCGAGCCCAAGGGGGCACGGCCCCCTTAGGGCCGTTTCGATGAGATGGTCAACAAACCGTGCCCTTACCACCAGGGTCTGGTGCATCACACGCTTGGGCAGTGTGTGATGCTCAAGAAGCACTACGACCAGCAGACGTTCAAGGACGACTCTGGCAAAAAGCCCACAAGAGGCCAGGAGGACAAGGACGGGAAGGACGATGAGTTTCCGCCCGTCGACAAGTGCCTCATGATCTTTGGCGGGCCCGGGACCGCTCCTACGCCGCGACAGCGAAAGCGCGAGCGTCGGGAGGTCTACTCCGTCGGACCAGCAACGCCACGTTTTCTCGACTGGTCCCTTGATGCCATCACCTTCAGTCCCGCTCGTTGTCGACCCCGTCGTCGGCAGCACGAGGCTTACCAAAGTCCTCATGGACGGAGGTAGCGACCTCAATATTCTCTACACTGAGACCCTCGACTCGATGGGGATCAGCCGCTCGCTCCTCCGGGCCATGACATCCCCGTTCCACGGGATAGTGCCCGGGAAGAGTGTGCAACCCCTCGGGCAGATCGACCTGCCCGTCTACTTCGGGACTACTGACAACTTCAGGAAGGAAGTCCTGACGTTTGAAGTGGTGGGCTTCCACGGCACCTACCACGCCATCCTAGGGAGGCCGTGCTACGCCAAATTCATGGCGGTCCTGAACTACACCTACCTCAAGCTCAAGATGCCGGGGCCAAAGGGGGTGATCACCATCGGTGCTTCCTACTAGCACGCGTACCAGTGCGACCTCGAGTGTTGCGAGTACGCCGGTGCGCTGGTGGAGTCTGAGGCCCTCATTGCCGACCTCGAGAAGATGGCATAGGAGGTCCCCGACCCCAAGAAGGCCACGGGCACCTTTGAGCCCGTTGAGGGGGTGAAGGAGGTGCTCCTCAACCCGAGCTCCCCCGACGGCAAGGTGCTGAAGATCAGCACCACCCTCGACCCGAAATAGGAGGTCGTGCTCGTCGACTTCCTCCGCAAACACGCCGACGTGTTTTCCTGGAGTCCCTCGAATATGCCAGGCATCCCGAGGGAGGTCGCCGAGCACTCCTTGGACATCCGGGCCGGGTCCAAGCCGGTGAAGCAGCGCCTGCGCCGATTCGACGAGAAAAAGCGCCGGGCCATCGGGGAGGAGGTGCAGAAGCTTCTAGCGGCCGGATTCATCAAGGAAGTCTTCCATCCAGAGTGGTTAGCTAATCCTGTTTTAGTTAAGAAGAAAAATGGAAAATGGAGAATGTGTGTTGATTACACTAGTTTAAATAAACCTTGTTCTAAGTATCCATTTCCATTACCTCGCATTGATCAAATAGTTGATTCCACCACTGGCTGTGAACGACTTTGCTTTCTTGATGCATATTCCGGTTACCATCAGATTCGCATGAAAGAGTCCAACGAATTAGCGACTTCTTTCATCACTCCTTTCGGCACATATTGTTACCTAACCATACCATTTGGCCTCAAAAAGGAGGACGCGACTTACCAGCGTTGCATGCTCAAAGTCTTTGGGGACCACATTGGGTGAACCGTTGAGGCTTACGTAGACGATATAGTGATAAAATCTAGGAAGGTGGACGACTTAGTAGCCGACCTAGAAGAGGCGTTCGAATGCCTCAAGAAGCGGAACATAAAGCTAAACCCCGAGAAGTGTGTTTTCGGGTCCATTGGGGCATGCTCCTCGGGTTTATCGTTTCCGAGCGTGGCATCGAAGCCAATCCGGAAAAGATATCGACCATCACACAGATGGGTCCGATTTGGAACCTCAAGGGTGTGGAAAAGCTCATGGGATGTCTCGCAACCTTGAGTCGATTCATTTCAAGGCTCGACGATAAGGGACTTCCCTTGTATCGGTTGCAAAAGAAAAGTGAGCACTTTACCTGGACCACCTGGACCACCGATTCTCGTGCCCCCTATGAAAGAGGAGAATCTCTTGCTATATGTCGCTGCTACTAACCAAATTGTGAGTGCAGCGATCGTCGTAGAACGACAAGAAGAAGGGCACGCGTTACCGGTACAGCAGCCGGTCTACTTCATCAGCGAGGTCTTGTCCGAAACAAAGACACGCTACCCTCAGATTCAGAAGCTGGTGTACGCGATCGTCCTTGCTCGGCGCAAGTTGCGATACTACTTCAAATCGCATCCCTTGACTGTGGTGTCATCCTTCCCCCTCGGGGAGGTGATCCAGAATCGGGAAACCACGGGGAGAATCGCTAAGTGGGTAATCGAGCTCATGGGGGACGGCATCACCTATGCGCCTCACAAGGCGATTAAGTCCCAAGTGTTGGCGGACTTCGTGGTAGAGTGGACCGAAACACAACTGCCACCGCTACCGACTCAGAAAGAATGTTGGGTCAAGTACTTCGACGGGTCGGTGATGAACAATGGTGCCAGCGCAGGCATAATTTTCGTCTCACCCCTTGGGGTCAGACTCAAGTATTTGTTGCGGCTACACTTCGCCGCCTCTAACAACGTGGCGGAGTACGAGGCACTCGTCAATGGGCGCCACATCACTGTCGAGCTGGGAATCAAGCGCCTCGAAGTTCGGGGAGACTCCCAGCTCGTTGTGGATCAGGTGATGAAAGAGTCGACTGCAAGCTAGTGCGTCTGCTGGAGGAAAAAATCGACGGCCTCGAGCTCAATCACGTCGCACGTAGGTACAACGAAGAGGCCGACGAGTTGGCAAAATTCGCATCCGAAAGGACTACGGTCCCGACGGGCGTGTTCGCCAACGACCTCTACAAGCCATCAATCGGTAGCAGCCCCTCGGGGGCTGCGAGCCACTCGAGAAAAGAAGAGCGCCCCGTGACCGAGGCTGAGGACGATGAAGCCGAGGCAATGGAAATCGACGCCGAGGCAACCGAAGACGATGCCGAGATGGACGATGACGAGCCAGACTGGCGCGAGCCGCTGGTCAGCTGGCTTGTCCGAGGAATCTTACCCTCGGACAAAACCAGAGCACAATGGCTGGCGCGTAAAGCTAAGTCTTTCACAATGATCGACGGTGACCTCTATCGACGGAGTCCCTTGGGAGTCCTCCAGCGCTGCATTCCCTTCAGTCGGGGCAAGCGCCTAGTCGAAGAGATACATGTTGGAGTTTGCGGCCATCACGCTGCACCAAGGACGCTCGTCGGCAACGCCTTTCGACAAGGTTTCTACTGGCCAACCGCCGTGGCCGATGCTACGGAGGTGGTACGGTCCTGCGAGGGATGCCAATACTACGCTTGGCAGACGCATCTCCTGGCCGAAGCTCTCCAGACGATTTCCCTCACTTGGCCCTTTGCCGTGTGGGGACTGGATCTTGTTGGGCCCCTCAAGAAGGCGCCCGGAGGCTTCACCCACTTACTTATTGCCATCGACAAGTTCTCTAAGTGGATCGAAACTCGGCCAATCGCCCAAATCAGTTCGGCGCAAGCGGTGTTATTCTTCACCGACATTGTCCATCGGTTTAGTGTCCCGAACTCCATCATCACTGACAACGGCACATAGTTCACCAGAAAGAAATTTTTGGTCTTCTGCAATGAGTACCACATACGAGTGGACTGGGCGGCCATAGCCCACCCAAGAACGAATAGCCAAGTAGAACGTGCCAATGGCATGATTCTCCAAGGCCTTAAGCCGAGAATCTTCGACAGATTGAATAAGTTCGGCAAGAGGTGGCTGGTCGAGCTCCCGGCAGTGATATGGAGCCTAAGGACCACGCCAAACCGAGCCACGGGCTCCACGCCCTTCTTCCTGGTGTACGGTGCCGAGGCTGTCCTCCCCACGGATTTGGAGTACGGCACCCCGAGGGTCCAAGCCTATGATGAACAGGGCAATCAGATTTCCCGAGAGGACGCGTTGGACCAAGTCAACGAAGCTTGGGACATGGCTTTACTACACTTGGCCAAGTACTAGCAGACCCTGCGGAAGTACCATGCTCGGCGCATTCGAGGCCGAGCCTTCAGCGTAGGCGATCTAGTACTGCGGCTCAGGCAGGGCAACAGGGAGCGCCACAAGCTCACAGCGCCGTGGGAAGGGCCGTTCGTCATCGCCGAGGTGCTACGTCCCGGCACGTACAAGCACGCAAACGAGAAGGGCGAGGTCTATAGCAACGCTTGAAACATTGAACAGCTACATCGCTTCTATCCTTAAGATTCCAAGCATTATACTATTCGTAAATCCTGAAATCAATAAAAAGGACCCGCTTTCGTCTCTTTATGATTTTAAGATTCTAGCCCGAGTCTACCCTCAGAACAAACGAGCATATCTTTTTTCCACGCAGTAGAGCGAGGCTCGGCCTTACCTCTGGTAAGGCCAATCCTCCCTCAGGGGCTACGACGGGGGAATCCCCGGACTCCTCCGAGCCTCAACGAATATCGAAACTCAAAATTTCAAAACGTGTTGAAATTTTCTGTCTCCCAAACGTCCTTCTTGCCAAAACCGAGCACGAACCTATAAAACTCGGAAGAGCGCAGGAGGCCCCAGAAGGCAGAGCCAGCTGAGCCGCGAGACCGCCTACGCTCCAGGGCTATGGCACCGCCACTCACCACTCTTCGCCCGAAGGCCGACTCGCGCTCAGAAGAGAACTAATAAGTTCAGCACTCGGCAAAGGAAGAAGGCTCGGATAGACACGGCTAAACTTTTCTTTTCAAGCTTTCCCTTCGCCAAAACCCCTAGGACTATGGTCGATTCTACGCCGCTAAAGCTACGACGCCCAGAAAAAAGTCCCCCGCGAGGCTCGATAGCCCGGGCTCAGGATCGGCAAGGGAAACACTTAGAGAAAAATTGAAAAACAAGCAACGAACATTTACATAAATATGGCCACGAAGGGCCGCATGTTTGTTTTTCATGAAGTTTTGTTCCTAAAAATGGGCTCGATGGCCCGGCTCTCTCTCTCTCTCTCTCTCTTAATTAAGGTTCAGGGGGGAGCTGCACGTCATCCAGGAAGAGGCTCGCCGGCGCTTCTCTAGGGGCCTTCATCGAATCGACCAGTGCCAGGAGCTCGTCGTCCTCAGCCTTGAGGAAGCCCTCGCTGACGGGGTCTGCGTCGAAGTTCCCATAATGGGACTTCACCACTGCCAGCGTCTTCTGGACGCCCGCCAGCAAAGCCTCTTTCAGCTGGACGCCGACGCGGCCGTGAAGCGCCTCCAGCCGGCTCCGGAGCGAGCTCCCCGAGGGTTCCCCTCCGGGCTCTCCTCCGGCGCCGAGGGAGTCGCACAGCGCGCACGCCACCCTCTGCAACTCCTGGTGGTCGGCGACTTCACCGTTGTAAGCCGCCTGCAGGACTGTGGTGATAGAACGAGACGGTAAGACAGAGACTCCGAGCGACGAACACCCAAGGTAAAACGAGACGAGTAATATGACAGGACACATACTGTTGGCCTCCTCCTCAGCCTTCTAGGCCTCCTCCCGGACCGAGTCCACTGAGGCGACGGCCTCAGTCAGCGCCGCCTGAGTCTGACTCAGGTCCTTGGCCAAGACTACGGCGGCGGAGGCTTTCTCAGCCGTGAGGTTCTGGGCGGCGTCGCGCTCCCTGGTCGCCTCGGCCAAGGCGCTCTCCAGCTCCTGCGCCCGCTTCGCCGAGGCAGCAGCCCGACTCTCTGCCTCCGCGACCTCCGCCTTCAAGATGGTGCAGTCGACGCGCACTTCGGCGAGTTTGGCGGTCACGGAGGCGATCGTCTTGGGCGCGTGCGAGGGCCTTCCCCTTGAGGTCCAGCTGCTTCCAGAGCCTGAGCTCACGGCGAAGAAAGCGGGACTTGTCCCGGGAGGCATGCATGAGGTCCTAGAAGAGAGAAAGAACAACAGCGGTCATGGCACACACAAATGTATGCGGGCGAAGCCGCATGACACATCCGACGAACACAAAGGCTTACCAGCAGCTGCGCGGGGAGCTCCGTTTCAAGGGCGTCGGCGATCGCCCGGAGACCCGTCGCCAAATCCGGCCCGAGTTCCAGGATGGCGTCCCACTTGGAGGCCTCGAGGTCGTCCCGGAGCGAGAAGACGGGCGGCACTTGAGGGTCCGCACGGTTCGTCCACTCGATCCGAGACGCGGTCAACTCACGGGGCAGGGGCTGCCGCAGTGGCACCGCCCAGGGGCCCTCCTCGCGAGGGCCTTCCACGACAACGTCCATCGCCGCCGCACCGGCAGTATCCGGCCCCGTAGAGGCAGCTTCGGCCGACGCTCCTGAAGTGTCCCCAGCGGTGAAGACTGGGGCCTCGGAGGTCGATGCCCGAACGGCCCCCACGACGGTGGCCGAAGTAACGGACACGGCGACGGTGGCTGCAGACGGAGCGACTCCCCCCGAAAAGGGTCCCTCAGATGCCGTTCCAGGGCCCGCGGGAGGATGGACCTCCTCATCCAGCAAACAGGCGCCTCTCCCGGCGGTGCCGCCGCCCTGCGCCTTCAGGACCTTCAGGTGTGAAACTTGGAGGTCCGACCCCGAGCGCTTCCTGGAACGAGGAACGTGAAGACGGGCGTTCATGAAACAAGAACAAAAATTGGTGAAAGAACGATTCAGAAGAGCTACTTACCTAGTCTTCGGGATCGCTGTCTTCTTCTTCGCCGTCCCGATGCTTGGCGAAGAGACGGGCCCGGCGGATGACGCGGGCCACGCCGCTGGCGGAGGAGTGGGCGCCACCTCGGAGTCAAGGCCAGCCCCGCCCTGCGGCGGGGGCACCGCCTAGGCGCCGGGGGTCGTCTCGACGCCGCCGCCCCTCGGCTGTAATACCCCGGGTATTACGGATTAATTAAACCTGCCATGTCATCATATTTAAATTAATTAATTTGCATATGATTGTGCTTAGGGCCATAGAGTGGTTTGATGTAATGTGGTTTTGATTTGGGAATTTGAATTTCAAATTAAAGGTTTGAATTAAACCCTAATTCCACCCCAAAACCCTAATTCAAAATCTAGAAGGAATCTTGAGATGACCCCTAAATGAAAGTTGTAGATCTTTTTAGATGTGACAAATTTTATTTTTGGAGATTTTGAAGTTCTATTATAAAAATTTGAATTAAACTCAAAACAATGAATTGAAAAGTGAAATTGAAATACCATTTCAAAAATTAAGTGGAATCTGACAAAACTTCCTTAATAAAAGTTGTAGAGCTCATTGAGTAGAACAACTTCTATTTTGACCATTTTTCAAGTTGTTGTGTAAAATCAAAAGTAATTTTGAAAATATAGTTTGAAATTCAAAAATCTAGTTTACCCCTTTTGCTGTAGTTTCAAAAATATTGCGAATTTGAACTTGGTTCCAAAAGCAAAGTTGTTCAGAATTTCAAAACCTACAACTTTTGTTTTTGCAGTTTTTCAAGTTTGTATTCAAAAATGGGTGAATTTGAATGAAAACCGACAGCCCTAGGAACCTACTGCTACAGTGCCGCGCCACCCTACTCTGTGCGCGAACAGAGCCGGCAGCCGCCGTGCCGGGCGCGCGCGCGTGGCCGCCCGTGCCGGCCGGGATTTGGTCCCCGCGACCGTTGCTCGCGTGCGCCGCGTCGTGCTGCTCGTGTTCCCTCTCCCTGGGTCCTTTAAAGACGACGAGTTTCCCCTCCCCGCGCCATTCCTTCCTCCCCGGCCGCCATTGCCGTCTCTCGGTCGCCGGCCAAATTCGCCGTCGTCGCGCCACCACCACCCTCTCCATCTCCCCGCTGGCTCGCTAACTCCATTGCGCGTCGTTTGCAACCGTTGGCGGGGGCTGTAGTTGCCCGTAGGTGCCGGAGTGCTCATCGCCGTGGTCGCGGGTGACCGGAGCGCCGCCGCTGTCGTCCCCGACGCGACGAGCGTGTTACGGTGAGCCTCTCTTCCTCCGGTCTTGCGTCTTGGACTCCCTGATCCATGCCTAACCTGGTGCGCTCGGTGGTTTTCCGTTTCGTGCCCTGGAGCTCTCGGA